>OY728135.1:200036992-204836992 GCA_963277665.1 Viscum album | reverse complement strand
CGGCCGCACTGGTGCTGGGGCCAAGAGGACTGGAAACCAAGGTGCAAGGAGCACCGGGACAGATATCAAAGGGGACGCGGGGAGAGATGATTCCGGGCAGGCCTCCGGGCCGGGATCGAAAGGTGGGGTGACCCATGCCTCTTGGATCGACCACACGGAGTAGACCCTATTGGTGAATAGCGCTACCGCGAGGTGGTCCGCGGTGGCTATTGCCTGTACCAGCAACTAGGAGAGTCAACCCAACCTGCCTTTGGGGCGGTCGGGGCCTCGATCCAGGTCGGGCATAGAAGTGCCCCTGCTCAGGATGCGCAGAGGCCTGGTGACTGGAGCCAGCAGTGGCTTGAGCCAACGCGACCGCTGTTGCTAGGGCCCCAAGGTGGGCATCCTCTTCCGCTCGTGCCCGACGTTGGCGTCGGGACAAACGAGTCGGGATGAGCGGCGCGGGCAGGTGGAGAGCCCGTTCTTCGACTTGAGAGGCCTGGCAGCGGTGTTGTCATGGCCTGACAGGAGCCCTTATCGTGGATCCCGGGAACGAATCTCGGATAGGGTGGTCCCGGACATCTTCCACCTCATCCGCATAGGGGAAGGAGTTGTCGGAGCGCTCCGGGGATAAGCTCCCGAAGCGGTTGGACGTCGAGGTAGGCAGTGGTGCCTCCCTGTGCGGCCCTCGGGGGCGGCGTTGGTGGCGAGGTGCAGCTTCCTCGAGGTCTAGGCGAGCCATTTCCCTGGTGGGGATGACTCCCTCTTCCTCATATCTCCGCACCAAGTTGTTGATCACCCTTCTCTGGATGACCTCTGAGGGGGAGAGAGGGCGTGGTTTCCCCGCAGCTGCGGCTGCTGGGACGGCTGTGGAACGGGCGGGACCACGCGGAGTAGCCGCGTCGGTGTTTCCCCTACCCCTGCGCCAGTGGGCAGGTGGCGATCGGGCACTGGATTGGGCGACTTGATTCCTGAAAGCAGGGAGAAAAACCCATTAACACTGACAGGAAAAGGAATCGACAACCAACCATTAGTGCCACGATGCCTTCCATGGGGGGAAACCATGCCATCGACGTCGTGAGACGGAGTGCCCAATTTCCCTTCCCCAGCCCCTAGCGGGTTCCGTGCCCCAGTGTTGAATGCTTGGTCGAGCAGCATGCTGGTCTTCCAACAACTCTGAAAGCCATCGGTCTTTGTATTGAGGAGAAGAGATTCACGTCAGGTTCACCATTTTTCTGTTTCGGTGCGGATGTGCGTCGGGTTTCTGTTCCGACGCTGTTCCGCCAGGACGCGTTCGCGCGTGCACCCGTCGACCCGAGGGGATGGGCGCGCGGCTTGTGGCCCCGCAGTCCCGCTTTCCAAAGGCGGGCGGCATCCGTCCCTTGTTCAGGGGCGTCTGCTCCTTGATCGAAACCGGGATGATGGGATGTCGGCTCCTCCTTCCGTGGACGTCTCCTCGGAACTCTTCGCCTAATCCGGGTCTCCCTCATAGATTTAAGAATGTTCTTGAATCTCGTTCCCGGTGCCATATCTTCATGGACATCGGTTAATTACGCTGCTTCCGCCCAGACGCTCCAAAGAGTCTGGTCGGGGCAGCAACCTGCGGTGAGGAGACCGGGTGGCTCTGGGTGTCGGGGGCGTGTCTTAACACTGCGACTCTGCATGTCTGCCTTCCGTCCCTAATAGGGCTTCTCGAAGGCGTGATGGCCTGAGGCATCCCACGCTGGGTGCGGGGAACTGTGTTACCTGAGGTTTTCCTCAGCTTCCCATGTTTAACACGGGGTATGCCGCGAGTTTAACGTCCAGCGGGGACGGCATCAGACTGATCAACACGAGAAGTGGATCATATGACAGAACCCCTTGCGGGAAACCTCCGACGATGGGGCCAGCACATGGGCGGCTTCCCGAGTGGAGTGGAATGAAGTGGCATGACCCCACCGGGATGTGGCGGCCCGGGTAAGGATCAGGATGGATGATGGAGTGAAGAGCTTGGACCTCGTAGAGGCTTCCTACGTACCGCGCGTTAGCGCGGATCAAAGTCAACGTAGTTCGGATATATAGGTTAACGTCATGTTGGACGTCGGCAAGCCGACTCACGAAGAGATCAAGGCCACCGGGCGGAGGATTGAACCGAACCACCTCGCACAGAGGGGGATGGAACGGCCGGGTGGATCACAGTTTCACGTCATGCTGGACGCTGAAAGGAGAAAAGGGAAGTGGGGAAGCACAATGGAGATACACATGTGCAGTCTCCCACAAGGGCGGATTCATAGGTGAATCGACGCGAGTGTGAACCCAGGAGGGGTCCACTGATGGACAAACCGACGTGAATACGACCGGGACGACCAGGTGGTGGGCTTGAACCTCGGAGAGGCTTCCTATGTACCCTGTTTAGAAGACAGGGATCAAAGTCCACGTAGTTTGTTCGGTTTGTAGCACTCTACCCCCGTGGGCGAAGGCCACTCCAATCCCGACATCCCTGCAGAGACGAGCGGGTGGGGGCCACATCCAAACCGGGAGGAACCTGCGTGCGGGGCACGGGATCGGGTGATGCGGACGGTTTAACGTCCTCCCGGACGAAGTACAGTTTAACGTCATGTGTTGAGGACGAAGCGGACGGTTTAACGTCTTGCCGGACGAAGTATAGTTTAACATCGTGTGTTGAGGACGAAGGTGCTTGGCAGTTTAACGTCTTGTCGCGCGGACGAAGATGCTTGGCAGTTTAACGTCTTGTCGCGCGGACGAAGTACAGTTTTGCGTCCTGCAGAACGAATGCTGAACAGTTTAACGTCTTGTAGCTCGGACGAAGACTGCCGCCGATGGGTCCGTGTCACTTCGCGCGAACCTGGAGGGCCGCACGGGAAGACAACGCACGGTGCGGGTACCCAGGATGAAGATCATCGGGCGCCACGCAGGCGGGTACCCTCAGGGGGTCAAAGGGGTCGACCCTGGCGAATTGCGCGCAAAAGAGAAGCTTGGCGCGCAATACCGTGGGTCAGCGCGCAAATGGGCAGGCTGGCGCGCAATTGGGCCAGCGCTTTGTGTGCAGAAGATAGAGATTGCGCGCACCGGGCTTCGAATAGCGCGTGGGGGCAACGGCTCATTCTTTAACGAATGACCACTTTGAAAAAGGGGGGTGCGCGCAATCGGGCTGGATTGCGTGCACCCGGGGAAATTGCGCGCAAGAGGCTTCTTTTGCGCGCGAAGGCCTTTGGGTAAAGAATTATTTCAAAGGAAAGGATCCAAGGGGATTGCGCGCGAAGGCGAACCCCGAGGCTTTATTGCGCGAAAGAAAAGAGGTTACCTGAAGATCGGCATTGCGCGCGGAGGGGGTTGGATTGCGCGCACGAGAGACCTTTCGAATTCCGGCAACCTTTAAAACGTCGGGGGTCGCCGTATATTTATAGGCAACCCCGGGCGCGGAATCCAGATCGCGGGCGCGGAATTCTCTTCGCGGGCGCGGAATCAGGCCCGGCGCGCAAGGGAGTCGCGCGGGTCACGGGCGTGCAAAATTGCGCGCCGGCCCAGCGCATTGCGCGCATCCCGGGAGGTTTGCGCATGGCTCGTCAAATTTGCGTGCGGGTCTCCAAAATTCCGCGCAAGGCTTCCGGGCCCTCCGAAACTGGCCTCCGACTCCAAATATGACCTCGCTGCCCACATCCGGAGCTTCGTTTGGAAACAACGGACTTTTCCGGCGTCTACAAAAGCCCCCCCTCAAAATCTGATCGGCGAGAGGTCGCAACGATCGGGTTCCGAGGGAGATGCCGGAATGCCGAAGTTCTGGGTGGCGCGGGACTGTGGCGCGCGAAAAGGGGCGTCGGGCGCGAAATTCGCCGGTGCGGTCGCGCAAAGTGCTTTCCGCGCGGCGCGGACTCCCGACCTCGTCTATAAATAGGGGCCCTGGGTCCCCCGCACCGTACACCGGCCTTATACGCGACAAGAATTCGAGCTCTCGTGCGCGAAATTGCCCTTTCCGGCGCGGAATTCACCCGTTCGTCGCGCAAAAACTTTCCGGATTTCGGCCTGTCTTTGCGCGAATACCCGGGGTTTTATGCGACAGACTTCCAGATTGCGCGCCATCCACTTGGATTGAGCGCCAACTCTCAAACTTCTCTACCAGCCTCGTCCGATTCCGCACGCTTCACCCCTTAACCCGCACGACTCCCGGTGCTTCTTGAGATGGCCGCGAATCAAGGAAATGAAGGGGATGCCTCCACTCGCAGAGCTGAGATGGCGACGAACGAGGAGGTCTACGGAGCCAAGGAGATTGTTTCCAACAATCAATCCCTGTTCGACTTGCTGACGCCGGCCCAGAAGACATATCCGCTGTCGGACAACCTGCCGCTCTGGAACTTTGGCATCCTAGATGAGGTTCCGGTGCCAGGGTTCGAGGTTGATGCGCCACGGACCTGGGTGACTCGGGAGGACGAGCTTCCCCGCTATAACATCACCAACAATGGGAATCCTTCCAGGGAGACTAGGCACTTAGATGTCTATGTCCTGAACCCGAGGACGCGAACCATTGCCGGGGGTGAGCCTACTGCGGAGAACTCTCCAGCCCTCTACTCGAGCACATATCGCCAGAGTGTTACTGACGACACCAAGGGCTGGCTGAAGGACTGGGACTTGCGGTCTGGGGGCAATTTCACCAGTGAGTGGGTCTGGGCATTCTGGGTACGTCACACTTGCGATCACTTCGCGGAGGAGTTGCGGTACATCGGCCTGTTTGAGGCGGTGTGGACGTCGCAGTTCCACTTCTACCAGCAGTCCGAGCTCAGGCCGGAGCTGTTCACCCGCTGGTCCCCGGATACCAACACCTTCCATCTTCACCATGGGGAGGTCGGCATCGGCCTCTGGGACATCCACTGCATCGGAGGTATCCCGCTGGAGGGTTACCAATACGATGAGTTCCTGCCTCCGAGGAACACCTGGGGCGACAGGTCACGGACTCCCATCCTGAAATGGCATCTGCTGGACCTGGCTACAGAGCGGCTCGGGGTCAAGGACTTCCAGAAGGACATAGCCTACAAGGAGTGGTTCGGCCAGTTCTTGGAGCATGACCCCGCGGTCAAGATGCCAGGCAGGGGGAAGCGGTGCCCGACCGCGGCTCAGAGGAGCCGGAACGGGTCGTACTGGAGGGTCCTGGAGACGGGCGACTACCGCTCATGGGGGTACCGCGTCATCGAGGTCCGGGACCCAAATGTCCGGTACGCGGCGTTCCTGGCCGCCTTTCTGAGTGGGTGGCTCCTGCCAGTGCGGGACGCGAGAATGGGTGTCCGCCCGGCGACACTGGAGATGGCGGGCACCATGGCTGCCAATAAAAGATACAACCTTGGGGTCCCAGTGCTGGCTAAGCTGTACTCCATCCTGGGACGCATCTCGCGAGGGGTGTCACCACGAAGGATCTGTGGGCCCTTCCAATTCTTCCACGGCTGGGTGGCTGCTCACATTGGTGGGTACACGTTTCCAAACGCCATCATTCCTCCGGGCAATGGCCTGCGACCCTCCCTGCTGAACATTGCGGGGGTCGCTCCGATGACCCAAAATGAGGAGGGCGTGAGGATTCGGATTGGCAATCATGCCAATTTCAACTTCAGCCCGTTCCCCACTCCCGTTGGCCAGATGATCCACAACGGGCAGGGTCCGCTGGAGCAGCACGAGTACTTCCTGAACGTGAGGGGCGGGGTGCTCGTGGTTCGGATCGACGGGAAGGTGATCGGCGAGCCCTACGTGCCAACCCGGTTTGCCAGGCAGTTCGGGTGCCTTCAACGGATGCCGAAGAGGGTATTCACTGCTGTCCGGGAGGAGACGAACCCTGGCGTCCTTCGCCAGATGTGGCTGATGTTCGCCGCCTTTGGCTCTGGCGACGTCATCACTCCCCCTCCTACCGGGGTTGACGCAGGCTTGGCAACTGAGTACGTCGAACAATGGGCCATCGCGTACCCCGAGGGGGCTTCTACGGAAGCCAGTTCGGCGGCTCGAGGTCACCCGTGCGGAGACCGGGCGTCAAGGAAGGAGGCGAGGCGCCGCCACACGGGGGAGAACGGAGGCGCGCCAAGCAGCGGAGCCGGCGCGGGCAGGGACTTCGGCGGCGGGCACATCGCAAGCTGCCGCCATGACTTCAGCGCCCGGAGAGGGGGCACATGCGGCGGTCGGGGAGCGGCCCGGGAAGCAGGTAAGGCGTTTGCTCGAACCCTCCCACGATGCATTCTTCCCGGCGTTGTGGTCAGCCTGGATAACCCTGCGGCAGTCACTGAGGACCGAAACCATCTGGCGAAAGATACTCAGAGAAGGAATCCATCTGCCAGAGGTCGGGTGCCTCCAGATCGCTGACAGAGTGAACTTCAACCGGCAGTATGCGTATCTGACGGCCATGGACGAGTACGCGTGCCAACGTGGTGAGCGTGCGGAGCCATCCCTTCTGGTGAAGGTGATGCTCGGTCTAGATCCTGCTCCAGAATAGATGCTGCCGGAGGAAGATGACAGTAACGACGACTACGAGGAAGAGGAGGAGACGGGGGAGGATGAAGGCTCCGAGGGAAGGTCCCATCAGGGGAGCCCGCGAGAGAGCGGCGAGGTGGCCGGCTCTGGAAATATTGACATCACTGAGCTCCTCGAGGTCCGCTTCTATCCCTACTCAACCTGCTTCATCCATTTTCTTATGCAGCTTCTAACCCATTTCTCCACCTTTCTCAGGATTGCACGGATGCTGGTCAGGCATCCTCGGCAGGAGTAGGAGAGGCGCCAGCAAGACAAGGCGGGGGCCAGACGCCCATCATTGAATTGACAATCGCTGAGGGGTCCCCTGCTGCAATTGCTCCTGCGGCGGCCGGGACAGCGGAAGATGACGCCTTGGATTCCCGTAAGTCTCCTTACCTTACTGTCGGTGCTTGCCGTTGACGATCCGTGACTAACCACGGCATGCCCTGCGCAGTGATCTCTACACTGGAGGCTCGTCGGGCTGCCAAACCCGGGCCATCCACGAGTGGACCGGTGGCAGACATGCCGCCTGCTCCGGAACAGACTTCTCACACCGAGCCGGCCCCACCAACTGTTGATCATGGGGCAGCGGACGCCGGCAGTGCTGCCATCGGAGAGAGGTCGGGGGATGACGAGGGTGTCAACGCCGCTGGGGCGGGAGAAGAAGGTCGCCCAGATGTTGGGTAACCTATCCCCCATGAGGACACCCCAGGGGCGGACCCTGCAGCAGACCTGCTGGCTGCCTTCCCTGCCTACCGGCCTGCCGACCCTGAGGAGATGGACGACTCGGACGCGTAGGCGGTCGAGGAGAGCCGGATAACGCGCCACAGGGGGTGGAAGTGTATCCAGCGCTTCCTCAAGTGAGACCCATCAGAGTGGCTGGGGCGCATGGGATCCCTTCAAACCTGGTTGCGCTTCCTGTGTGCCGGGGGAGCTGATGCTCAACGCCTCCATCTGACGGTCCGTGATTTCATGGCCGAAAAGATGCGCGAGAGCCGCCGGCGTGCCGACGTCACACCATGTTGGGACATGTCGGAGAGCACGCGGGCGCTCTTTGTGGCGGAGCAGGAAGTCTGGCGTCTCGAAGGGCAGGCGGCAGAGAAGGAGGCCTTCATTGCAATGTGCACTGAGCTTGTGGAGCAACTAACGGCCCAGCTGGATGACGCCCAGGTACAGCTGACGGAGGCGGGCCAACAGATGGTCACACTTCAAGTCGAGCGGGAGCGCGCATAGGCCAGGATCGACGAACTGCGTGCTGCGACCGCCGACGAGGAGAGGGCACGCAGAGAGCGAGAAGCAGCCCTGGAGGCCGCCAGCCAAAGGGTAGTGGCATTAGAAAGACTTATCCAGCACGCTAATCCCTAGGGGCTTTGTTTTTGCCACTCCCAGAACATTTTCTTCTGCTACTCAATATTTCGATCCATTTGTATGAACCAATATATTTATCTTCATCTTTTGGCTTAACATGCTCAACCACAAATTGTCTCGCGGGAGCGTTAACCAAGCTTCAGGCATCCGTAATTGGGCCTGGATTTCTAAAGAAAAGAGGGAGATCATTCCTAGGAAAGGAGACCTCAGACCTAATCAATGTATCATCCCCCCAACTTGTTCCGACACACGAGCGGGACAACGCTAGGGGCGTTGAGATTTTATCCGAACATAGGGAGATGAGAGAGGGTGAATCGCGTGTCCCGAATTCAGAAATCCACAATGGTCGGCCTTCCAGGAAATGCCCAAGACGGCAAGCGGACAATGGATCAATCAACCATACTACTGCAATAGACGGACCGAAGGTCATCATTCATATTGCAGGAGGCGGATCACATGTCATCATCAATGCCTCTTTGGGGGTTCCTTCAGGCACAAGGGTGGAAATCCAGATCAACAGGGCATGCGAAGCGTGGGGCGAAGTGATGATTTGTTCGGACAGAATCCAACGCTCTCAAAATTGCGCCACCGTGGGGAAAGTGTATTAGGCGGATGCACTAATCTGGCCGTGAATCACCTCAATTCTCAGACAGAACCTCTTTGACGAGGAAACTGTCGCTTCCCATCATTGCAATGGGGCATCCCGAGCTGAATCGGGGGGGAAATTTCACAATCTCACCACTCTACCGGAAGCCAGGCCAGACGGCCGGCGACGAGGAGGGGTGGGACTTAGCGATCCTTGAGGCTGGACCATAGAGGCAGATCTTAGTTTAAGGTCTTAGATCTTGGACCATAAGAACCTCAAAGTACGCCACATCGTGGTCCTATCCCCTGGATATGCAAAGATGCACTGAGGGATACTGTCAAGAGTGCCGATATTTTACCTGGTCAGAATGGGGGGTGGAAAATGTAATGTGAGTCATGCGGCCATTCACTCAAGGACTGGGGGCACCGGCGTGACGATATAAGAATACTGCCGACCGTGGCGGAAAAGCAGCATCAATATCGCACTGACCGCTGATGAAATGAGGCAGCAAACGAGCATCAACCGCTCAAGCGCAGGATTCATATCGATTTGCTGCTCGAGGCCCTTGGGGGCACCAGCTCGAGTCGGTGGGAGAGCACTAAGGCATTGTGTCCAAACTGCTCACGGGGGGCTCCACCCAGGGCGTAGGTGATGGGTCCGAATGAAAGGGAGCACGAAGCCTGGAAAGTGGAAGGAACCTGACCAAGATGAACCTGACCCTCCTGGCAATAAACCAGAGTACTCTTGACACTGGTGGACCACTGCAAGGGGTCGAGGGACACGCCTTGAGGGTGACCCGAAGGTGGCGGATTCCCCAGAGAAGGGGGAATCTCTAAGAGGTGGGGGGATGGACCCAAAGTTTCAAACATCCGGGCGTTCCTACGTATCCCATAAGGATGGGAATCAAGCCACACGTTGTTCTGGAAGCGCGACGCAACACAATCGGGCACCAGCGCGGGGAAGGGTGCGGGTCTGACCCTCGCACACAGAAGAAGCGGTATTTGATATTTCTTGTTTGTCCTTAAAGGTGGATGGTTTTTCTTTGTGCAGTGACATACCTGTGATTAGGGAATCTCTGGCGTCGCTACAATAATCAAGCCATAAAAGGCATTGACAAATGGCGTGGTTAGTAACCAGCGCCCAACGTGAGTGTCCTCCGAGGAGAACATCACGATGCAGTGTCGTTTCTCGTCGGGCGGCCAAGACGATCACAGTTTACGGTCGTGTGGTAGGACCGGACAACACAGTTTAAGGTCATGTGGTTCGGACCATGGAGAAATCCGCTTATTGCGATATGGCGGACCCAGCGGAGGTGGGAACATACCCAGCCCTGCGGTCATGCACGATTCCAGGAGAAGGATCCTGGGATAGGGGCCTGCGTATGTCCATCACCCGAGGGGCAGAGATGCTAGCCTCCAGTTATACTGGGCCCAGAACGCGATTGTTCGGGCGACTCCTTCCTCCTTATGGGGACGAGGGTCCAGCTACACATGGCCCTTAGGGAGGACATCAGCATATATCCTTGGTGCTTAGATCGTTGGAGCCTCGACAGACACCATTACCCTGGTTGGCCTGCCTAACGTGTAAAGGTGTACTGAAGGTCATTATGAAGAGAGTGTCGAGATTCCACTACAACGCACAAAGGTGGAGTGTGATGAGGACCGCGCAACCAATGTTCGGAGCCTGAAAGAGCCAACATGGCGATCAAGGATGTCGCTGACCATATTCGCAACACAACATCCGATCGCGTCAGCCTAGGACGGGGCAAGCAAACGAGCATCAACCGCTCAAGCGCAGGATTCATATCGATTTGCGGCCCAGGACCCGCCAGTAAATCGACCCGGAGCGGTAGGAGAGCACTGACGCATCGTACCCAAACCGCTAACGAGGATCCCTTTGAGTGAAGGCTCGAACAAGAGGAAGCGCGAGGCCCGACAAGCAACACAGGACTTGTCGGGATTGAATCCGACGCCACGGGTCATAGACCTTAGTACCCAAAACATGCTAACAGATCACCGGAAAGGGTCGGAGGACTCACCCTGAGAGCAACCAAAAGACAGCAGATCCCCGTGATCAACCAAGAGACGGGGCTGGACCTGAGACACAAGCATCCAGGCGGTCCTACGTATCCCATAAGGATGGGAATCAAGCCGTACGTAGTTCTTGAGAGGCGGTTTAAGATCATGCAGGATGATGAGGGGTGTGAGGTAGTCTCACACACGGGGGAGGCGTATGGCGCGGCCAGTAGACCGACGTGAATGAGGACATAATCCCCCGCTCACGCGTTACGCCTCGCACAAAAAGGAGGGGAACTTGGGCCAGAGGCCCAATGCAGGATAGAGATTCCCGGGAAATGGGGCTGGGCCTGAAACATGAATGTTCAGGCAGTCCTACGTATCCCATAAGGATGGGAATCAAGCCATACGTAGTTCTTGAAGTGCAGTTTAACGTCATGCAGGACGAAAAGAGAAAGGGGGGAGCAGAAGGCATCCCCAAACGTGGGGGGCGTACAGCGTGGCGAGCAAACCGACGTGAATGAGGGCATAGCCCCGCGTTCCCACCATACGCCGCACACCCGGAGGCAACTGGGCCAAGGGCCCGAGATGGGATGGAAATTCCCGAAGGATGGGGCTGGGCCTGAAACATGAATGTTCAGGCGGTCCTACGTATCCCATAAGGATGGGAATCAAGACTTTCATAGTTCTTGAGGGGCAGTTTAATGTCATGCAGGACGAAGATGCTTGGCAGTTTAACGTCTTGCAGCATGGACGTGGTACAGTTTAACGTCATGTTGGACGAAACACTGGGCAGTTTAACGTCTTGCAGCGCGGACGATCTGCTAGGCAGTTTAACGTCGTGCAGCTTGGACGTGGTACACTCAGGCAAAGTACTGCTTGAGGAACCTAGCGTTGGTGGAAGGAGTGACACGCTCACCATCCATAGTCGCTAGGGAGTACGCGCCATTGGGATAGACCTTGTGGACAATAAAGGGTCCCTCCCACTTGGGCTCCAACTTGGGTGGCTTCCTGCCAGGGATCATTGGCGCTCTTAGGGCCAGCACTAGGTCACCCTGCAGGAAGGAGCGGAGGCGAACCTTCTTATTGAAAGCTCGAGCCATTCTGCTTTGACGCCTCTCCAAGTTGTGCAAAGCGCGAAGTCTATTCTCATCCAGTGCTTCCAACTCGACAAAACGGGCTTCAGCAGCTCTGTCCGGCGCTTGCTGGTCGTAGACCGCAGTGCGCAAGGACGGTAACTGGATCTCGATGGGCAGGACGGCCTCAGCTCCATATACCAGGGAATAAGGGGTCATCTGGGTGGAATTGCGAGTCGTCGTCCGATAAGCCCAGAGGGCGTTGGGGAGCTTGTCCGGCCAACTCTTCTTGTTCTGACCAACCATCTTTTGCAGAATGTTAGAGAGGGTTTTGTTAAACGCCTCAATCTGTCTATTCGCCTGCGCATGATAGCGAGATGTATGGTTCGAGCGAATGTTGTACTTGGCGTACAACTTCTTCAACTCGGCTGCTCGGAAATTGGCTCCGTTATCCGTGAGGATAGCGTGAGGCACTCCAAATCGATGAATGATGTTGGAGGTCACGAAGTCAGCGATCGAATAGGATTTGACCTCTCTGAGCGGAATCGCCTCTGCCCATTTGGAGAAGAAGTCCGTGGCGGTCAGAATGAACCGGCACTGGCGAGCCGTCACCGGCGGGTAAGGTCCCACAACGTCCATCCCCCAGACTGCAAAGGGCCAAGAATACCTGGTGGTATGGAGAGGCTCCGGCGGCCGATGCACAAAGTTCGCATGAACCTGGCACGCATGGCACCTCCTGGCATACTCGATGCAGTCATGGATCATGGAGGGCCAGAAGTATCCCAACCTCCGAATCTGGTGGGACAGCTTTGGCCCAGTCTGATGGGCACCGCATGAACCAGCATGAACCTCTTGCATGACTCGTGGGATCTCAACTCCATGAAGGCAACGGAGGAGAACACCATCAAATCCGCGTCTATAGAGGATCTGCTCCATGCCGGGACTGCTCTGGAGGACAAACTGCGATGCGCGGCGTCGAACTCGCTCGCGCTCGGCCCGATCCGACGGTAGAATTCCATGTTGGAGGTACTCAACCAAAGGCGTCCTCCAATCAGGGGCTGGTTCGACTGCCATATCTTGGGTACTTGGGGCTCCGGACATAGGGGAAACCGTGGTGAGATTACTTACCGACGGGCCGCGATCTCCCTCCGGGATAATGGGAGCGATGAGCCTGCGGTGCGTCACGCGGACGATCAGGTTATCCTGTTCAGGCTCTGAAAGTGACGCAGCAAGGCTGGCCAAAGCATCTGCTCGACCGTTCTGCGACCGGGGAATATGGACAATTTCTGGCCGAGAAGGGAACTCGGCCATCAGAAGGAGGGTGCACTCCAGCAAGGGCACAAGTTCCGGCTTCCTGACAACATAGTCGCCATTGATCTGCTTAACGACCAGCTTAGAGTCCCCTTTCACACACAGATGGGGCACGTCGATCTCGAGAGCTAACTCGAGGCTGGTGATGAGGGCATGGTATTCCGCCTCATTGTTGGTACAGCCCTCTGACAACAGGAAAGAGTATGGCAGCACGGCTTGCTCCGGGGTAATGAAGACGATACCCAAGCCCACTCTGTTGAGCTTAGGATTATCAAGCCTTCTACCGGTGGGGCTCCGGGAGGCACCATCAAAGTGCATCTGCCAGCACGGATCGGCACGATCGACCGAGAGAATGGCTTCATCAGGAAAGCCTAGATCCAGCGGCTGATCCGCGGAGGTCGGGTGAGCATCCAGAAAGTCTGCCAATGCTTGCCCTTTGATGGCCTTCTGAGACACATACCTGATGTCGAACTACTGGAGAATCACAGCCCACCGCGCTAGACGGCCAGTCAACATAGGCCGGCTCAGGATATATTTCAATGGGTCTACCCGAGAAACCAACTGTACCTCATGGTGCTGCAAGTAGTGCCGTAATTTCTGTACGGCAAATACGAGCGCCAGGCAGCTCTTCTCGATGGGGGAATACCTGACTTCTGCATCGAGGAGCATGCGACTGAGGTAATAGAGGCTATTCACTGTTCCCTCGTTGTTCTTCTGGGCGAGAAGGGCACCCAGGGACCGTTCCAGGGCGGTCACATAAAGGACCAGCGGCTTCCCGGATACAGGCGGCATCAGAACCGGAGGTTGAAGCAGGTACTTCTTGATTTCCTCGAAAGCGGTCTGACATTCTTTATCCCATACATAGGTGTCACCTTTCTTCATGAGCCGAGAAAAGGGCTTACACTTGCCGGCCAGATTCGCGATGAATCGGCGTATATAGGCTAAGTGGCCTTGGAACCCTTGCAGTTCCCGGATGTTACCTGGGGGAGGCATCTGGCTAATCGCCCTGATCTTCTCCGGGTCGATCTCAATACCTCGGTATCTTACCACAAATCCAAGGAAATTTCCGGAGGTGACCCCGAAGGCACACTTCAACGGGTTCATCTTCAGGCAGCGAGACCGGAGGAAGCTGAACACTTTCTCAAGATCTTTGAGATGGTCCTGACGCTGGTGCGATTTGACCACCAAGTCGTCGACGTAGCATTCCACCAGTGTGCCGAGGATTGGCTTGAATATGCGGTGCATCGCCCGTTGGTAGGTGGCACCTGCATTCTTCAGGCCGAAGGGCATGACCTGGTAACAAAAGATACCTTGGGGGGCCCTGAAGGCAGTGAACTCCTCATCCTCAGCGGCCATCCGGATTTGGTTGTATCCGGAGTATCCATCCATGAAGGAGAGGGCTTGGAACCCTGTCGTGGCGTCAATCAACAGCTATGTCACCAGAAGAGGAAAATCATCCTTCGGACAGTGGCGGTTGAGATCGCGGAAGTCGATACAGACTCTGATCTGCCCGTTCTTCTTCCTGACCGGCACAATGTTGGCCAGCCATTTGGGGTACTGAACATCCCTCACGAAGTTGGATTTGATAAGCTTGTCAACTTCGGCCTCAACCATGGCACCGTGGAATGGGTGCATCTTCCTGGGAGGCTGCTTGAACCCGTGATGGTTCGCCGGGAGACCAAGGCGGTGGACAGCTACCTGAGGATCTAGCCCCGGCATCTCTTCATATCCCCAAGCGAACACATCACGGTGCTGTCTGAGGAAGTCCACGTACTGCTGCCACTCTTCAGAGGGCATGGCGGCACTGACCAATGTGGGTCTTGGATCTGCTTCGGTTCCAAGGTTCACCTGTACTAACTCATCGACCGTGGCGGAGATGCCCTCCTCAAAGGCTGGGGGTGCATCTTCCACGTCCTCTCCAATCAGGGAGGGATCATCCACGGGAGAGACTGCGTTGGAAACTGCATCGAGGCTACTGGATCCTGCTGGGCCGCTGGTGCTGGCATGGGCGGTCGCGGTCATCTCATCAGGAGACTCACAGGCCGTCGAGACCATGGCCACGTCCAACCGATGAATCGGGAGGACGTAAGCGTCATCCAAACTTGCCCAGGGATCACCTGCAACGGCGATAGGCTCAACCTCACCTGCCAGGATCTGCTTGTCCTTGCTCTTGTAATAGTCCGCGTCCAGATAACGGGCTTCACATGAGGAAAAAGGAGAGGCATCTCCCTGAAGCACGCCTACTCGACCATTAAGGGAGTATTTGAGGCATTGGTGGTATGACGAGAGAACCGCCACATAAAGGTGGGGCCATGGCCTGCCCATCAATGCGTTATACGCAGTGTCTTGAGAGACTACCATGAATTCGATGTTGGCAACCAAGTCACCGAACTGGGTCTTCAAGCGTATCTTGCCGACCGGGGTTTGCTCGGTGCGGTCGTACCCCTGGATCCTGAGGTCGGAGGGGATCAAGTCATCCTCAGACAACCCCAATCTCCGGAGCGTCCGAGTTGGAATCAGGTTAATCCCGGACCCCGTGTCGACAAGACAGCGCCAGACTTCAAGGCCATTGAACTAGCCAGTAACATACAGCGGATGAATGTTCCCCTGTATAGGAGGGTCTTCATCCTTACCAGAAAATGAGATAACTGCCTGACATTCGGCGTCCTCAATCGTTTCGGCGTGAAAGGCCTCTGCAGCCGCAACCTCTGTCTCAAACTGGAGGGGGATCTTCAGGGCTTCAGCGAGTGCCTCGCGCATCTCAGATGACATGCGCAGAGCCTCAAGGATGGAGAGCCTTGCTGGGATGTCAGCCAAATGCTTCAGGACATCATACTTTTTGGCCAAGCGCGAGCCCCTGGTTGTGGGAGGTTGCTCTGCGGTTGGAGGCATGACGGGCCTTGCTGATTGGACTGGCGGCCGACTGGTGCTTGGCGCATCCCGCTGTTCATTGGTTGAAGCCCGGGAAGTAGTCACCGTACTGGGGTCAGGAGGCCGGGATGGACTTGCGGCAGGGCGGAGCTGATCGCGACGCGGCTGAGACGATTCTGCCTGGTCCCACACCACAAACTGTGGCGGAGGCGAATCTGTCATCCCCGGATGTGGGGGCTGCGCACGCTGAGCTCGGTTTTGAGCCTGCTGCCTAGCCTCAGTGGCGTGCACGTCCTGGCTGGAGGTACCAACTGTTGTGCCCCGACGACTCCTGTTGTTGCGGTTCCTCCGACGGTGGCGACGACTGGGGACACTAGGGAGGTCCACCTGTTGTTCTTCAACGTCGGGAACCGAAAAGGGATTTACCATATCGACGGTATTAACCGAAGCATACCCAACACTGTCATCGGACGAATCATTCACCACTGGGCGGATCCGGGGAGGGATCCCCATCTTCGGGGGCATGAAATCGCCGAGAGTGCGGGATAGTGGCAGAACTGGTGGGGCGCGCTCTTCCTTCTTGCGCCGCCGCCGTTTGCTCTTCTCGGAAGAGGCAGGCTGGGATGACGATGCCGAAGCCGCACCCGCAGATTCTGGGGGCTCAGGCTGATTCAAGCGCGCATGGATGATTCCATGGGCGCGATTGATCGTCTTTCGGTCCATCCAGTTATTATACTTCTGGGATCCGCGGTCGGAGACCAGCTGCCATTCGTCCTCATTGCCACTATCGTCATCTGATCCCACGAACACGCCCGCCACTTGTGTTGGAGCTGGGCCCAACCTGATTACATTGTTGTTAATCTGGTCTTGGAGCCAGTCCTTAAACACATAGCACCGCTGGATGGTGTGCCTCAGGGCCCGATGGTAAGGGCAGTAGCGGGGGTAATCCGTGAGATGTGCCTCCTCTGGCCTCCAACACTCAGGTAGTCGCACAATCCTCTGCTCCAGGGCGCTCCGGAAAGAACCGAGGACCTGATCCTCGTGAAATGAGTAAGTCAGGTATCGCGGGCCCCTGGGAGCGTGGTCTTGACGAGGGGCTGGAGGGGCCTGCCGAGGAGGTGGACCCTGATTATCTCGCCTGGGTTGTGGCGGTACATTACGCGGAGGGGCCGGCCGGTTCTGAGGCTACCGCTGCTGGGCCAGGAACTGAGCCCGTGGAGGCGGATTCCTGTGAGGCTGTGGAGCTGGCCTCGCCGGTAGCAGCTCCAACGGCCTAGGGGCCTCTATCTGGGCAACAGCAGCAGGCTCAGCCCTGCTGGCTCTCCTTGCAGGAATCATAGGAGGCAGCGGGTGTGCCTGACTGGCCTGTTGCAGGGCTTCCTCAAGAAGTTGAGCTTTGTCTGAGAAGTCCCTGAACCCTTCGGGGTAATTCTGAGTGATCAGGGAAGGGACCAGCTCGGTCTTGACGTTCCCGATGCACATTGTCAGCAACTGCTCCTGAGTCAATGGCATGTCAAGGGAATACGTGAGACCCTTCCATCGGGCGACGAAATCTGCGACTCGCTCATCAGGCCTATGTTTGCACTTGAAGAGGTCTGCGATACTCGTCTTCCGGGTCGTGGAACTGAACTGGTAGAGGAATTGTCTACGAAGGTCCTCCCAGCTAGTTATCGACCCGACGGGGAGCTGGCTATACCAGACAAATGCTGGCCCTTCCAGTGTCTGGACAAAGCAGCGAAGCATAGCGGCCTCCTACTGCGCCGGAGTTCCCAACATAGGCCCGCACCTCGAGTTGAAATGGGCCAAATGCTGTGGCGGATCTCCAGTCCCGTTGAAGGGGGCGAAGGTGGGATTCCCGAATCCCGGAGGTGCCGACATGTCATCCACCCATGCTGGGTATGGCTTGCCGTCCAGTGGGATCGCCACTTGCCGAGTCTCCAAGGCTTCCAAGCGGGCGATGAGTGCCGCCATCGGATCGTCCGGACATGGGTTCCAGTCCTGGCGAGGATCTCTAACCACGAGCGCATTTCATGGCCCTTCAATCGGGTCGTCGGCCGGGTCGTCGAACTCGGCGGCTCGTGGGATGGCGGGCGGAGCGGCCCTTGGGGCAGCGGGAGGAATCCGAGCGAGGTCTCTCAGGTAGTCACGCTGCTCGGGAGGGTGTGGTGAAACATACCGCAACCTCTTACCATAGGCGATGGCCTCTCCCCTGTCGGTGAACACGGCGTAATCACGGTTGCCCGGGAGAGTCTCGTCGAGGAGTGGTTGTTCCTGTCCCTGCTGTCCTGGCCTAGGATCACCGTAGTCAGGACGTTGTTCTGCAGCGTGTTCGGCGAGGAGCTGGTCAACTAGCTTCTTCTGCTCGGAGAGCTATTGACGTATCATAGCCTTCGCGGGATCCTCATCCACCCTCTGCATGGAGACAGATGGGTCGGCGGGTTTCATAGCCCCGCCGTGCTCTTTACCTTTGCTGACGTTTCGGCTCAACGTCAATGCTTCAGTGGGTGCGGGGAGACCCAGGAGGTTCCTCTGGTGACGAGTAACTCTCGCCGATGGATCCAACAACGGCTTGTCTTCGGGGGGAGAGCCCCCGTCGAGAAGTTCCAAGCCGTTCCCCTCCCCCGACATGTCATCCATATTGACTGTTTCTGTCCCTGGGGATGTACCCTCAGGGCCACCCAGTGAATCGAGCTGTCGACGAATCGCACTGAAGCGTAGGGCAGCGTACTGCCCCCATCCATGGATATACACGTGGGGGTGGCTTCCTCGATAACCTTGCGGAGTACTTGAAAACACTCGACGCATCGTTGTTGGAGGGCCTCGTGGTGCCCAAATGACCTGGGGTGCCGAACCGCGGGGAGCGTGGCCAGGTCAATTTGACGGCACTGCTCACCAATATCCTCGAGGTGTGCTTGACTCCCGAGATATGGCATTTGTAGGTGGTGAAGACGGGAGTGAGTCTCTCGGAGAGTTCGGCGGAAGCATTCGAACTCATCCAGGGTGAGTGATTCGGGTGCATCAAAGTCCAGTCCTGCGACTGGCCAAAACTTCTCAGGGAAGTGGCCCTCTGCAAGGACGGTCCAGAAGCTCCACGACTCAAACTCGGGACCCATATCTCCTTGGTCCTCTTCAATGACTGGGAATGGACGGGGAACCGGCAGTGGTGCCGAGGCGGGCCACCGGGCCGACGGGCTGGCCGACGGTGAATACGGCGAGCAGGCCGATTGGCCTCCATATCCCGGGCCGCCCTCTGAGGGTGGAGGTGCCCTAGCTACCACATCACGATAGGACGGGCCGGCGAGCGAACATCCTGCCGTAGCGTCAGTGCTCGCCGAGGGTTCACTAGATCGTGGTTCGACCGTCGGTCCCCAGAAAAAGTCTTCGGCTCCTCCGATCGAGGCAGAAGGTGCTTCCGGAGGGGCTGGTACCAACCACAAGCTTGATCCTTGGGGGTCTACCAGGCCCTCACTACTCCAGATATACCTTCGGAGAGAAGCGGGGATCATATCGATCTCGCTCTCAGGAAGTACGAGGCTGACGTGCCGCATTCCTACCCCTGCCCCTAACTGGCGGGATCGGGGGGAGGGCGCCGTCGCCGAATCATACTCCGCCTCTGTATTAGAGAAACGAACCGGTCGGATCTCTGTCCGGAATTCCATAACATTCTTCCCTCGGCGTCGATGCCTCGCCTTCCTGCCCCTGGGTGGTTTTTCGGGGCATGGCTGATCTCTATCCTGGCGTCCTCCGGCCGCACTGGTGCTGGGGCCAAGAGGACTGGAAACCAAGGTGCGAGGAGCACTGGGACAGATATCAAAGGGGACGCAGGGAGAGATGATTCCGGGCAGGCCTCCGGGCCGGGATCGAAAGGTGGGGTGACCCATGCCTCTTATATCAGCCCCACGGAGTAGACCCTGTTGGTGAATAGCGCTACCGCGAGGTGGTCCGCGGTGGCTATTGCCTGTACCAACAACCGGGAGAGTCAACCCAACCCGCCTTTGGGCGGTCGAGGCCTCGATCCAGGTCGGGCATAGAAGTGCCCCTGCTCAGGATGCGCAGAGGCCTGGGGACTGGAGCCAGGAGTGGCTTGAGCCAACGCGGCCGCTGTTGCTAGGGCCCCAAGGTGGGCATCCTCTTCCGCTCGTGCCCGACGTTGGCATCGGGACAAACGAGTCGAGATGAGCGGCGCAGGCAGGTGGAGAGCCCGTTCTTCGACTTGAGAGGCCTGGCAGCGGTGTCGCCGTGGCCTGACAGGAGCCCTTATCGCGGATCCCGGGAACGAATCTCGGATAGGGTGGTCCCGGACATCATCCACCTCATCCGCATAGGGGAAGGAGTTGTCGGAGCGCTCCGGGGATAATCTCCCAAAGCGGTTGGACGTCGAGGTAGGCAGCGGTGCCTCCCTGCGCGGCCCTCGGGGGCGGCGTTGGTGGTGAGGTGCAGCTTCCTCGAGGTCTAGGCGAGCCATGTCCCTGGTGGGGATGACTCCCTCTTCCTCATATCTCCGCACCATGTTGTTGATCACCCTTCTCTAGATGACCTCCGAGGGGGAGAGAGGGCGTGGTTGCCCCGCAGCTGCAGCTGCTGGGACGGCTGTGGAACGGGCGGGACCGCGCGGAGTAGCCGCGTCGGTGTTTCCCCTTCCCCTGCGCCAGTGGGCGGGTGGCGATCGGGCACTGGATTGGGCGACTTGATTCCTGAAAGCAGGGAGAAAAACCCATTAACACTGACAGGAAAAGGAATCGACAACCAACCATTAGTGCCACGACGCCTTCCATGGGGGGAACCCAGGCCCTCGACGTCGTGAGACGGAGTGCCCAATTTCCCTTCCCCAGCCCCTGGCAGGTTCCGTGCCCCAGTGTTGAATGCTTGGTCGAGCAGCATGCTGGTCTTCCAACAAATCTGAAAGTCGTCGGTCTTCGTATTGAGGAGAAGAGATTCACGTCGGGTTCACCATTTTTCTGTTTCGGTGCGGATGTGCGTCGGGTTTCTGTTCCGACGCTGTTCCGCCAGGACGCGTTCGCGCGTGCACCCGTCGACCCAAGGGGATGGGCGCGTGACTTGTGGCCCCACAGTCCCGCTTTCCAAAGGCAGGCGGCATCCATCCCTTGTTCAGGGGCGTCTGCTCCTTGATCGAAACCGGGATGATGGGATGTCGGCTCCTCCTTCCGTGGACGTCTCCTCGGAACTCGTCGCCTAATCCGGGTCTCCCTCATAGATTTAAGAATGTTCGTGAATCTCGTTCCCGGTGCCATATCTTCGTGGACACCGGTTAATTACGCTGCTTCCACCCAGACGCTCCAAGGAGTCTGGTCGGGGCAGCAACCTGCGGTGAGGAGACCGGGTGGCTCTGGGTGTCGGGGGCGTGTCTTAACACTGCGACTCTGCATGTCTGCCTTCCGTCCCTAATAGGGCTTCTCGAAGACGTGATGGCTTGAGGCATCCCGCGCTGGGTGCGGGGAACTGTGTTACCTGAGGTTTTCCTCAGCTTCCCATGTTTAACACGGGGTATGCCGCGAGTTTAACGTCCAGCGGGGACGGCATCGGACTGATCAACACGAGAAGTGGATCAGATGACAGAACCCTTGTGGGGAACCTCCGACGCTGGGGCCAGCACATGGGCGGCTTCCCGAGTGGAGTGGAATGAAGTGGCATGACCCCACCGGGATGTGGCGGCCCGGGTAAGGATCAGGATGGATGATGGAGTGAAGATCTTGGACCTCATAGAGGCTTCCTACGTACCACGCGGTAGCGCGGATCAAAGTCAACGTAGTTCGGATATACAGTTTAACGTCATGCTAGACGTCGGCAAGCCGACTCACGAAGAGATCAAGGCCGTCGGGCGGAGGATTGAACCGAACCACCTCGCACAGAGGGGGATGGAACGGCCGGGTGGATCACAGTTTCACGTCATGCTGGACGCTGAAAGGAGAAAAGGGAAGTGGGGAAGCACAATGAAGATACACATGTGTAGTCCCCCACAAGGGCGGATTCATAGGTGAATCGACGCGAGTGTGAAACCAGGAGGGGTCCACTGATGGACGAACTGACGTGAATACGACCGGGACGACCAGGTGGTGGGCTTGAACCTCGAAGAGGCTTCCTACGTACCCTGTTTAGAAGACAGGGATCAAAGTCCACGTAGTTCGTTCGGTTTGTAGCACTCTACCCCCGTGGGCGAAGGCCACTCCAGTCCCGACATCCCTGCAGAGATGAGCGGGTGGGGGCCACATCCAAACCGGGAGGACCCTGCGTGCGGGGCACGGGATCGGGTGATGCGGACGGTTTAACGTCCTCCCGGACGAAGTACAGTTTAACGTCATGTGTTGAGGACGAAGCGGACGGTTTATTGTCTTGCCGGACGAAGTACAGTTTAACGTCGTGTGTTGAGGACGAAGGTGCTTGGCAGTTTAACGTCTTGTCGCGCGGACGAAGATACTTGGCAGTTTAACGTCTTGTAGAGCGGACGAAGTACAGTTTCGCGTCCTGCAGGACAAATGCTGAACAGTTTAACGTCTTGTAGCTCGGACGAAGACTGCCGCCGATGGGTCCGTGTCACTTCGCGCGAGCCTGGAGGGCCGCACGAGAAGACAACGCACGGTGCGGGTACCCAGGATGAAGATCATCGGGCGCCACGCAGGCGGGTACCCTCAGGGGGTCAAAGGGGTCGACCCTGGCGGATTGCGTGCAAAAGAGAAGCTTGGCGCGCAATACCGCGGGTCGGCGCGCAAATGGGCAGGCTGGCGCGCAATTGGGCCAGCGCTTTGCGCGCAGAAGATAGAGATTGCGCGCACCGGGCTTCGGATAGCGCGTGGGGGCAATGGCTCATTCTTTAACGAATGACCACTTTGAAAAAGGGGGTGCGCACAATCGGGCTGGATTGCGCGCACCCGGGGCAATTGCGCGCAAGAGGCTTCTTTTGCGCGCGAAGGTCTTTGGGTGAAGAATTATTTCAAAGGAAAGGAGCCAAGGGGATTGCGCGCGAAGGAGAACCCCGAGGCTTTATTGCGCGAAAGAAAAGAGGTTACCTGAAGATCGTCATTGCGCGCGGAGGGGGTTGGATTGCGCGCGCGAGAGACCTTTCGAATTCCGGCAACCTTTAAAACGTCGGGGGTCGCCTTATATTTATAGGTAACCCCGGGCGCGGAATCCGGATCGCGGGCGCGGAATTCTCTTCGCGGGCGCGGAATCGGGCCCGGCGCGCAAGGGAGTCGCGCGGGTCACGGGCACGCAAAATTGCGCGCCAGCCCAGCGCATTGCGCGCGGCTCGTCAACTTTGCGCGCGGGTCTCCAAAATTCCGCGCAAGGCTTCCGGTCCCTCCGAAACTGGCCTCCAACTCCAAATATGACCTCGCTTCCCGCATCCGGAGCTTCGTTTGGGAACAACGGACTTTTCCGGCGTCTACAAGCAGCGTGATGATGAATTATATGGAATATAGGAATCTATTTATGGTGGAGAAATCGTTGGATAATAGTCTTTCTCCATGGATGTCATTATATGTTTTAAGAACTGGTATGTTGTGCCTTTTCTATTAGGAAGGCTGTAATGGGAGACTATCATAGTTCTCATTGGGTAGTTCAACCAGTTACCATATAGATGCTATATAATATGTGGTAATGATTTTGGTAGCCAAGTATGATATGGGACATCATAGACATTCTTTTGAGTTGATATAATTTTGAATAGGTCAAGTTCAATAACCAGAGATCTTTGGATTTTCTCCATCCCATTCCTGTTTTGATATGGAAGTGGGATAAAATATCATTTGACTTTGTGGTGGGTTTTCCTTATACCCCTTAGAAAAAGGATGTGATATGGGCTGGTATCAATCGGTTAACCTGATCAGTAAACATTACACCCATCTATGATACAACCAAAGTTGATTAATTGGAAAGCCTATATGTATAAGAGTTTAAGGGGTTTCATGGTATTATATCTATGATATCCACTAATAGACATCCCTCATTCGCTTATTTGTTTATAGAGGCCTCTAGTAGGAAATAGGGTCTTAAGTGAGCTTTAGCATAGTATGTCATATATATATGGATGACTAGATAGAATAAGATATACATATTTTATAACACATGATTTATACTTGGGTTTTTCAATTTTGTTGGATCTTGGGATAGTTACTTTGTAAAGGTGTAGTTTTAATATAGAAATTGTAACCATTCATCCATTCTAGGCATCCCTTTGAGGCATTATATGGTCACCTGTGTAAATATTTATTGTGTTAGTCTATGATTGGTGAAGTTTCCTTAGTTGTACCAAGTTTGGTCCAAGAGACTATGTTAAAGATTCATTAGATTCATCAATTAATGATGAATAAATAGAGAATATATAATTATTATGATGATTATCATCATCTAGCATTGGATTTTTGAGTCAGTGATCGGTTGTTCTTGATTTTTTCACCTCATTTTGGTCATCGATGGCTTGGGGGAGAAAGAAGATTTCTCCTTGATTTGTGAGACCTTTTTAGTTTTTTACGTTTGTGGGGAATGTGGCTTACCATTTATAATATCCAATTTTTTTTTAGATACAAAATTTATTTTATGTATCACAACTTATAAAGTATCTTTATAGACCATCTCATGTCTTGAGATGGGAGGATTTTGATATTTAGACTGATTTATCCATTATTGAGCAGCCAGTATATATAGATGAATATAAGAAAAATGTACTTCATAGGGTAATGATACCTTTGTTTTGTATTCTATGGTAGTATGGTTATGATTCTAATGATAAATGGGAGCATGAGATACTAATGATAGAATAATGGCCTCATCTCTTTGATAAAGAAAACTCTTGAAAGGCTTTATGGGGACAGGAATTTTTTATGGTGGGAAGGTCATAACATATCATGCCTTATTTCATGTATTATTTTTCCCTTTTTCTAACTTATTTAATTAAGGTCTTGGTTTAGGGTCATTCTAGAAGATTTTGAGAATTTTTAGAGGCATTTAGGTTGGGCACAGTTGGCGAGAGGTTTGAACAAATTGTACCCCCTGGTACAAACGGTTCGCCCCATAGATAGTGGGGAATCCATAGTTGGCACATGGTTTCCCAAACCTTTCCCCCACATAGGGGAAACTGTGAACACCAAGCAATAGAGGTTCATGGATAGCACATTGTTTCCCCTACCTCTGCACACCCATTTCGTTAAACAAACACGTGAGATTTCAAAGTTCCAAAAATTATTTTAAAATTTTTGATCACCCAAGTTTAAGTGCCAAATCACACCATTATAATGTAATACAGTTTTCTCATCCATGGAGGGTACCAATGGTTAATTTTGGATCCTCCAAACTCCTCCCTTGAAAAATCAATGAACCGGTGGAATATTTGATTTCCATGATTAAAGGTAGGTGGTTCCATTTGATATTTTTTTATGAAATTGAACCCCTGATTTTCTTCATTTGTTTAAAATATTGTCCAATTGATTTATAAAACACAAATTTTAAATTATTTGGCATTATAATTTGTAATGGAATTGATTTTTGAAAAAAAATCATAATTCCAATGGAATTGGAATTGTGAGATGAATTTTGAGAATGATTGAATTAATGAAATGATTTGAGACCTATTTTTAGAAAATGAATTAAATTGAAATGATCAAAACCCATAATTGGTTTTGGATTGAAATTGAAAGAAATGATGAAAATAAATTTTTTAATTTTGAAATGAAATTTGCATATTGAAACTGCAAATTGAGAAATTCAATTTTAAATGATGATTTATTTGAAAATATATGATTTCCCAATTATTTGTTGATTGATTGTGCACATGAGATTTTAGGTAGTTGTTAGGTTATTTGGAACCACTACACTAGGATATTGATAACATAGAAATGAATTTATAAGGAAAACTATAGAAAAAAACTAATTTTTAATGATTATCCCTGATGGAATGTTGATGAGTTCTATTAAGCATGATCCTAAGGGATATGTACACACATGTTTAGCTGTGATAACTGATTTTAGAAGTGTGAGGATTTGATAGCCAAAAATACACGTACATTAGTGTAGATGACCATGGTTATTATTGTGTGTGTTTTGATTATACATTACATTGATTATATAAAATTTTATCAATCCAAATGGTTTATATAAATAATATTATATAAAATACAGATATTAGACATTTTTGAAATATTTTTCCTTCTATTAAAAAGGAATAATGTTTTATTTTAAATATTGAAATAAAAAATTAAGACATGTTGTATTTTAAATAAATTTAAATAAGGATTGGTTTATTATTATAGAATCTATTATGTAACACTTAGTGAGACCCTACTGGGCTTTATAGTTTACACCATACCTTTACCTTCAAGTGATTATAGAAATTCATATGTCATATCTAATTAAAAATAAAATAAACTAGGCGATGGTGGATGTTCTTGATCCATTGTTGTATGAAGTGGTGATGGTGACTGGTTGAGTTTCATTCCACTTGTTACATAGGTAAATCTGAGATTTTTCTGTAGCTTTCATTGTTATTTTCTTTTTTTGTTTATTTATCTTCATGGGTAATTATTTACATATTTGGCTTATTTTACTCTTTTGTTGAGGATTCATTATATACTTACTTGTATCTTTTTATCTTCTACTATTTGAGAAAAAAATAATTCCCTCTTTATTTTTGTATGATGTGATTTTCTAGTTGGAACCCCAAGGGGTTTGATAATTATCTTTGAGCTATGTCAGTTTCGTCTTAGGTATCAGGTTATTGGGGTATTTTTGTTGTATCATGACATAATTCATCTTCCAATTGGTAAAATATTAAAACATATTCTCAAGGTTCAAGAACTGAAGAGTGGAAAATATTTTTTCCATCACAATTATCCATTATTAGAAAATTACTGGATCAGAAGATCCATATAATGAGGGTGAATGTTGTTTCATAAAATATTCAATGGCTCATTTCATGATTCTTCATGCATTCATAGCTTTTAAATGATCTATGTTACTATTCATATCTAGAGAGAATTGACTAGTCATAGTCACAAGATATTTCATCACATATCCTAAACCATTTGGTTATTTTTGAGGATGGTCACTATATTGGTCTTTACATTCATTGTTCACATTATTATTCTGGGTTATATCCATTAACTAAAACTAAAAATGTTATTGTAACCACCAAGTTACAAAAATCCGAGTTAAAAATCCTATATTCATAAAAATGTTTCATGAGATTCCCAAAATTATGACACCTAGTTCACTCATAGTCATCATATATTCAAATCCTTTATAAAGTTTCATAACGAAAATTTGAAATCGTCAAAGAATGTCCTATGGGATCATTATGCCATACTTTAGGTAAGGTAAAACTCGCTATGAAATATAATAAGGATTGAGATATACTCAACTAACTCTTTTTGGGGTTAATACCCCTAGATGTATCTGTTTGAAAACTGGTTCCACTTATAGTATCCTATTAGTTATATTTTTCTAGTAGAACCACATAATATTTACTTTACCAAAAATATTAGGATGTTTTCCTATAATTATACTTGTCCCCAAGTTTTTCACTAGGGTTCTCTAATTATAATATCCAAAGAATAACTAAACCCTTCTCTCATACAAACTACATAATCCTGAGTATCTCATACCGAAATATTAAATCTATTTAGATGAATATTCAATACATAACATTGATATCCACTCAAAAACCATATATTTTTAGTGTAATTGGATACAAGATACATAATCCAATTATCTAATGAAATATCTAAAACATTACACAAATAGAACACTCCTCTAGCATACCCTATTTAAAACCTTTCTTCTTTACCTAGGTAAGTAAAACATAAGATAAGGTGACATCAAATTCGTAGTAAGGGTAAACATAAGACATATCAATCTATGATTAAAAATAATAATGACATAAGAATATCAAAATATTATCATGATAATAACTTTCAAAATTTTTATCCAATTTGTTATTGATAATAAAAATTATTCATGAAATAAAACCATATCATAATAGTAGATAATATTCATAATAATGTAGAATCATAAATATTTAGTCATGATCCATTAGAGTATAATATAGACATGGTAATGTGACTAAAATATATTCTTTTAAAATTATGAACATGTATAGAAAGAAACAAGTTTAGTTATTAAGTGAAGGATATGAAATCAATCCCCCAGTTAAACTTATGGACCTAAATCTAGTTCTACATATAATCTTATGGATATGAAATTCTGGACTACACATATACTCATGTACATGAAAATCATGTCCAAAAATAAAATTGTGAAGATGAAATCATGTTCTTGAATAATAAATTCATCTCTTTAGTTATCTATATTTACTGAATTCATTGTAAGTATATAATGAACCCACTCATCATATAATCATTATCCATTTATATGTAGTCTATAAGATCATGAAAACATTTAATATATTATCAAAAACATAACCCATGGATAAGTAAATGTGTTTCATAAACATATCATTCTTATAAAAATAATCTGTCCATATCAAGAATAATGATGGTATCATCGTGTCATATCACTATTCAAAATTATTTAATCATCAAGGATGTCATTATAGATTAACATTAATTTAAAATATCTCTAGAATATATTTTAGGAAAATACCTTTTCATTTTTTAAATTAATTAGTTAAAATTAAAAAATTAAAAAATATTCTGGAAAAATAATTTTTAAAAACGAATAATGTAACCTTTTATATAAATCATTAAAACATTGTATAATCATAGCTGTGGTAAATTTCATTGATTACATATACTTTAAAAGAATGATATCTTTCACATTTTCTTTAAAAATCCAAAATTACCTCATTTATAAAATGACAAGAGGTTTGTTTTTTAAAAATTATAAAAGATTAAAAAACATGTATAATGAATCGAAACCAAAATATGATATTATTAGAAACATTATTTAAATCATTTAAATGAAAACATTGACATGGAAGAAAAATATTTCTGTTTAGAGGAAATAAATTCATTTTTTCTTAAAATATTCTTTCAGTATCTTGAGTACTTGAAGTGAGGAAAATGAAAAGAAAAACACCATTATTTGTTAATAAATATATTAAAATAAAAAATTGGTATTATTATAAAATCATCATATAATATCCTTCAATTTAAATTCAAGCATAAATAATCACGATTAAAATGAGATTGAAACATAATTCCCTTACCACAAGTTGGATTTTCGGTCAAACAACTCTAACCTCCTGTATAATAAATATAAATTTATAATGAATATATAGAAGAATATTATCATACTTATAATATAACATATTATCTACTTATAACATTTTAACACCCATTTATTAATAATTCCTTACCAAAAGCATAGTTTGTGTGTGTTGAATATTTTGTTTTTTCATGAGAATTTGGGTATAGTAGTTATAGTTATTGTACAGTGATCATGATTCCATCATCTATAGAAGGTTAATAATTTTATAATTATAATATATATTAATTATATATATATATATATTAAAATATAAAATTTCTATATTGATATATGAATTACACCATTCACGGAGATGCTAAATCATACGTGCGCATGAACATTGTTTTCACTTTTCAAGGGAAGGAAAAAAAGAGAGGTAAATAATAATTCACATTTATTTAATAATAATTATATCATAAATATATATATAAAACATATTCATAAAATATATCCTTATTATCATCCATTTTAAGAGGAAATTAAAAACTAATTGCACCGCTCTTTAGAGCTGGTAGTTTACATGTACGCACAAGCAATGTTATTATTTTCCAATGGATTGGAAGGTAAGAAGATTGATATGATATTATAATTAGATAAGAATAATAATAAAATAAATAAAATTTATAAACAATAAAAATATCAAAATATCTATCCATGATGGATGGTGATGAAAAATAAATTGTATCACTATATGGTTGTGGTTGTCCACACAAATTCACAAGAGATACATTCACATCCTATTAGATAGAAAAGAGGGTGAATAATGGTGGTTACATAAGATTAATAACATTTATGTATATTTATGATATTTAATTTCTTATTTTATTATGGATAACATATATTTAGAGGAGGAAAAAGAATAATTAAATTGAAAGAGGTCTGGTAAGATGATTACCTCTTCTCTAGTATGCCGCCTTTGAATCCTTTATGAAGGACCTTTAGAATGGAATTTTACGGATGATATAATCTATAATTAATTTATATGGTATTTTAGATGATAAATTGGTAGGGTTTAATCTAGATAGATGTATCAAATATTGTGAGGAAGATATGAGAGGATGTTCCCTTTTATATGTGATAAGAGAGGAAGTCTTAAAATTCTATAGAGTATTAAATTAATATAAAATAATTTTCATCTTCATTTGGACTAAAATTGATATATTTAAAATATATGGTGATTATGAGTATAAATCCTATCATAAAATAAAATTTGGACAATTTTAGGTCAATTTTCACCCTTGTCTCTTTGTTTTAACCTCGAGTTATACCTTTTAACAATTACCTCCATATCAAAGTTTTTTACTCTTTAAGGGTCCAGAATGTTACCATAAAATGAAAATCATCCATTAAATGGACCATTATTGATATCATAAACAATATACAATTTACTTGGATGAATATAGTACTTTAATAAATTTTAAATATTTTAATGAATTTGTTTTTTATAAAGTATCAATATTTTCATTTTTGGAACTATTCATTTACATTAACTTTAATTTACTTAATATAGTTATGATATTTTATTAAAAACTTCCAAAATTACAAAATATATTATATTAATATAAAAAATTTTTTGAATAAAATAATTCAATAAAATTGTATTACTTTTAATATTTTTAAATTCATTATTTTTATTTTTCTATTATTTTAATAAATATTGTGTTCATGTTGCTTAAGAATTTAAGGTAATTATTTAATCATTAAATACTAAAAGTAAAATAATATGAAAAAATAAATCAATTCAAATTTAAATTAAAAATTAATGGCTAAACTTATCCTATTTTTAATCTTATTTATAAAATTAATAGATATTAAAGTCAAGAGAGCAACATTTTGAGTTTATTCTTTTATTAAATTAATATAAAGGTTATAATCAAAGAAAAATGGCACCAAGTAGAAATATTTTTCAATAATGGATGCTTATTTATGAAATATACTAATAAAACACGATAAACTAAACTATTATAAAAAATATAAAAGTTTTATACCACAGTTCTAACCATGTTTTTCTCATTCTACCCTTATTGTAGTGATAAATGTTTATCAAATTTATTATTCAAAATGTCCAAAAATGAAATAAATATATTTAAAAAATTGATCCTACTCATTAAAAATGTGGAATCCATTTTTGTAAATTAAATTACATAATTGGAAGAATATAATTTAAAATTAAATATGTAAAATGAGATGAAATGCAATTCTCCCGAAATTTTTTTGAAGTGTAAAAAGTTTTTATAACGAAATCTAACATAATATTAATTTCAATGACATTAATTGGATTTATAAAAATTTCATGAAAAGGGATATTTTTCTAAATCCATTTTAAATAAAAAGTAAATTATTTAAATGAAAATATATTATTCAATTAAAATAAATATTTTTCAATATTGATTTAAAAATAAATAATTTTTAAGAATTATTAAAAATTTAGACTAGACTCATTTTTACATGATGATTTAAAAAATAATGTTAATTTTATAAAATAAAATTTCTAAATATGGAAAAAATAATAATAATTTCCATACATAAAATACAATAAAAATAATTTTTGAAGACAATTCATTTTTTAATCATGTAATGACTTCACTAAAAATTGGATTATTATTTCTTAACAATTAATCATTGTGTTTTTATTTGAGTAGTAACACAGTAAATGTATTTCATAATTTGGTTAATCATATTCATACCTTTGAATTCAATGACTGGGTCACAATTAGATAACAATTTTTTATAATATATCTTGATTCACTTAAATCATGGTGTTTCTTGTTAAACAAGATATCAGGCTTGTTATTATTTTCAACTATATTTTTAGGGTGTCAAAATTATATATGTTTATGAAATAATACATACCTATTCCCCAAAGACTATAAACATAAGATTATGGGAATGGTGTAATTAAATAAATATTAATGTCATATATGTAAATTATAAATGTGTTTCTCAAAATTAATATGTGTGGGTTTGGTGGGTTCATATTTTCTATCAAATTAATGTTCTGATATTTTTTAGAATTTGTATATAGAAACATCAGGATTGAAAACCTTAAAGAGAAAACCATTAGTTCTAGAGATATAGTTCAAGTATGACTAGGTTTGAATTTATAGGTATAAGGTTTCGAATATATTTATTTTGAGACATATTAAAATTTATCATACAATATTTTTATATAAAATTAGTTGTTAGTAAATAAGTTATCTAAAATATGTCATATAATAAATGGGTATTTTATTTGTGTAAAAAAATTGTGACTGTGATTTCTTTAAGAGGTAGAATTTAAGAACAATGATTTTGGATATAAATTTCTATAAATTTGAATATTTGACAAACTTATGTAAAAATTTATTGAATTTAATTAATTTTTATATTAGAAAAAGATATATTGTTATTTCATAATTAGTTTTTATACTAAATTTAAATACGTGTGTACCTACAAAATATGAATTGAATTAAAAAATTATACAATAAATAAATTGTATGGAATATATAATGAAATGATCTAAATTTTGTTTCTACATTAAATAAAATTACAAATGAAGTATAAAGACATTAAATTGGATTAATATAAGTAAAAAGGGATAATAAAATTATGAAAATATATTGATAAAAATATGGGAATCCAGTGGCTCAAGTCTTAAAAAAATATTACTGCCCGAGATAGCAATGTAAAAGAGAAAAAAATTAGAAAAAATATTCAACTTTTTAAAATTATATGTATAACCTTGAGAAAAAAAATAAGTTTATGGTTAATGAAGAAAATAAGAGGTAATTGTAGTTATTAAAAAATCAATGTGGTTATTTTAATATTAACCTAAACATTAGAATGGAAACACAGCCTTTAAAATAGTAAAATGACTAGATTGTAATCTTTACCTTGAATAAATTAAATAAATATAAGTATTAAGTATTAATAAAATAATTACTCAAATTATGTAACTCAAATAAAGTATAAATATATATTTTTAATAAGTTTCGTTTTAACTTATTTTCAAAAAATGTTTATTTATAATTAATATTAAAAAATTAAAGTTAACTATGTTTGATAATTATTTTTTAAAAAATGTAAATACTTTTTGGAATCAATGCATCAAAATTACCCAAATTTAATTATTGGTTTTTTAACATTATTTTTTAGGTGAATAATAAATATTTAGTTTTAAAATATGGTATGTTTTATGACATAATATCGATAAAATATTAAAAAATAAATTTTAGAATAGTTTTCTTTACCCAAACTATGTTTAATAAGATAACGAATGTATTAAAATTAAATTAAATTTTAAAATCCTAAAAATGAATTCCAAATCCTAAATAAATAAATTATTCAATAAAAAACTATTTTTTAATTTATTTCATTTCTATAAATAATTATTAAATTTAATTTTGATTGGGAATGGTTAAAAACTATTAAAATATATTTTTTAGTTAAATTCCAAATCTAGTAACAAATAAATATACTATTTCATGTTTTGGCCTTAAAATAATATTTTATTAATTATTAAACCTAAAATTACCCACACCTCCATGTATAAATATCCCATATCGCACCATAGAAATACCTATAAAAAATCAAAACCGTGCCTAATAGTTAAAAAAATACCTCCTCATAAGCCTCCTTATATCCTTAAAGACATTATAATTTCACATCACTTTAAGACTTCATGGAATTAGGCCCTTAGAAAATGGGTTGTCATCAAGGAGAAGGTAATATGATTTCCTCCAACTTTTAATTTTTCTTTTTTTATTCCTATTTTCTCATTTATATTTTTATCAAAATCTACCAAATTTATTAGTTAGTTATTTTAAAACCAAATAGTGGATGTGGTTATTCATAAGTGGGTAATTACATGCATTCTTCAATTTTTTCCAATGAGGTTTAATTTTTTAACTTGAAACACCCAACGCTCCCCACATTTATGATACAATATGGACCTTATTTTAAAAGGCATAAACTCAATAGTTTATTTCTCAAATGTAACTGAGGAACTCAAATATATTGAGAAGATGGGAGTTCAGGATCATCTTACCCTTTGATTGAATTATTTCCAACTTTGGGGATCTCTTAAAGATTTATTTCATGTTTATGAATATATACCAAATCCAATAAGGGTATGGTCACCCCATGTTAGAAATAAATTATTAGCAAATATGGTTTTAATTATCTATATGTGTCATAGGTTCTTCATCAAAGGAACAATCTATAAGTATCATATGTTGTCAATCTAGTTTATTTATCTTATTTTGATGCATGACTTTAAGTAACTATGTTTTAAATCGACAAAGTTGGGTGATCTAGAATTTATCATCCTCGATAGAGATAATTATTATTTTGTTATTAGAATCTATCCCATGATGGGGTTTCCTATGTATCATAATGAAGGGAATCTGAACCCATTCATTTTGATACCACTTAATTGGAGGCATCATACCTTTTAAGTTCTTTTGAAAATTAATAGACCATGTATTTTAACATCATGTGGCCAAAACATCCAGAGGAAAGGTTCTTAGTAAATATTTGTGTAAGGATTAGGCATGATAGAGCCTATATATTTGATAAACCTAGAAGTAATGTAGCCGTCTGATTGGGGGAATGATCTTATTGGTAATATATCCCAATGAATATGGTGATGGGATTAAGGCATTGGGTTTGATATGTATCAAGGCATATTACGTATTCCATTTGGATGGGAAACAAATCCCATATAGTTTGGTAAATTTAGGGGTTACACCTAAAGAGAAGGCCTATGAATGGAATTTTGATTATGCTAGTGATATGATCAGCTTGAGTCCCTAAAACCATGTTATATATTCTTGTTGTGAGAAAAATGTAACACTACCATATTCATTATATTGCATAGTTGGTTTCAAAATAGTAATTAAACCTAGACTAGAATTCTAGGGTTGAACTCCCTTCCTCGACTGTTGATGGATAAGAGAGGGTAGATAGAAGTAAGGAGGGGCATGGAGTCTTATAAGAAAGGATAAGGGCTTACTGTATGATGAATTCAACTAGTAACCTACTCCCTACCCATTGATGGATGAGGGGATGGATATGGAGGTGTACCACGAAAGAATGACTTGGGGATTTCTCTATGAGGGATGTCTAATCCCAACGTCATGTGTGTTTCTAAACCTCATATTAGGCCTTACACCTCCATTGATTGGATAATAAAAGGAATATATGATTCCCAAATCACTTCATGATTTATGAAGTATGAAGGATGTAAACTTATCTCCTTGAAATTAGAATACTCCCACCATTGTCTCCTAGAGTGTGGTCTTTGTTATTATGGGGACACAAGATTATGACCACCTTGGGGACCTAATTTCTATGGGAGGTTAAGTGGGAAAAATATTTTACCAAATTTATTCTATATGAAAGGGGGTACATTACATTCCTTATACCTTGATCATATGAATCTAATGGATTTGGATGAGGATTTCATAATTGGATATCTATATGGGATACTTTGGTAAATGAGTTCAATTTCATTGAATAATGAAATTTTATGACTTAACGTTATTATAGTATCTTATCTTAGGTGGTATTAAGTGACTGGAATGGTTTAACCCAAGTATAACTATGAAAGAATCATATAGATTCATCTATATGATTGTTGTGTGAAGTGAGGGGGGATTATCACAAGGGACACAAGGGAGAAATGAAGGAGACATCACCCATGTGCCACTTGGGTGAAGTGATAAAAGATCACCGAAGTGATTGTTGGGTGAAGTGGTGATCCAGGTGATAGAACTTTGGTGAGGATTTTCCCTAATGATATAGGGTATCTATGGATTCTATTGGAATAATTTAATTCAATTGTATTATTATATAATGGTCCTTCGACCTAGTGATATAAGACAAGGGAGATAGTGATCCATTGAAAAGGTTTTTAGTTCTTTAGGACCTTATAGAACTCAAATACTCTTTATTTTTGTTAATTCCCACTTATTTTAAATCCTAGTTAAGATACATGAATTCTTTTAGGACATGGTTGAGATATTTTGTAATTTAGAGCTTTAGGATGTCTCTATGTCTTCTAAAATATGAAAAAGAGGAGCCTAGGGGTCCTATTTATAGCAAACATTAGTGTTGGACTTGGTGGCCAGGAACTGACTACAATGTACTTTATTCATTAATAAATACCTTATCACATCTTGATTGTTCTTATGCATGACAATGCATGTGATAATGTCCTAAGGACAACTATTTCATTAAAGGTTCATAGAGGATCCCTGCTATGATGAGAACCCAGAAGTGTCATAACACTGTTCTTGAATATATGTTCTATGGGAGGATGATGTTATTTGAGGGACACAAATAATACAAGCCATTAGGGGTGAAGAATCATAAAACTTTGAGGCACCTTCTCATGGTGTTCGCCCTTGGTAATATCCAGGAGGATATTATGATAACGGGACCCACCAGTAGGAAATCCACATTTCATAATGTCATTAGATTTTATTATCTACGAATGCATCTATTGGTCCATATAATTTAAGATTATTAGTAATGGGTATTACAAATCACACAGTTATATGTATTGAAGAAAACTGTGACGACACACTATTCGTAGTGAGGTAAGATATGTTGGGTGTGTCACGAGTGATACTGCATTAATAGATAACGCAAGAAAGGATTTGATCCTTCAGTTCCATAATGGAAGTAGATATCTCAGGACTTTTGATGGAATTGATATAGCCTAAATAAATCCATGCCCATTGTATGGTATGGGAGAGTTTAATTCTAGGAAGTCAAATAAAGAATAATCGAGCACATGGGTTGATGGCACTAGCATACAACCTGCTTGATTAGAGATATCTAGGACAAGGAATTAGATTACACAGTAAGCATTCATATGAGGTGACACGTTAATGTGGCATCAACTTCTTTCTCTTGGGATAATTGACCCATTGCTAGACAGTAATTTTGGACTTTAGGCAAGCCTGCCTAATTCCAAGGAGAAAGAGGCCTAGAGGGTCATACACTAAGTGTATCCAAGTATCTCAAGTAGAATGAAGATTATTCCCATATGTGGTTTAATAATTATTAAAGGAATCCTAAATAATTTTTAATATTAGAGGAAGAATAAAATACAAAACAAGATATACACGCCATGTACATTTAATGTACACACCGTGTAGTTTTCATTTTGGAAAGGAAATGAAAAAAAAAGAACACGTCGTGTATTAATGATTACAAGCCATGTAGTTTTTCTAGTTGGAATTTTCAGGAAATAATATTTTTTTATTAAATGATATTTATTATAATCGTCATGGGAACATGTTAAGGAATTAATGATTCAACATGGGGATTTTCAGTAAGAGTTAATGAAATAAATAAAACATGTAACACATTTATTTATTTCCATAACTCTATAACCTCAAACCTGATTATAAATATCCTCACAACCCCAACACACTTCCATGAATGGTTGTGCATAATAATTCTACAAAATTATCTAAATGTCGAGATAACTCCTTCCTCCAAGAATACTCTAAAGACTAAGATATATCCTCCTTCATTAGATCAACGAAATCTAAGGCGGATAATGTAAGCAAAGGCTTCTCCATGCTAGCACTCAGATACTCCTTTAGAGATGGCCAAAGATACGTTGTGCACGTGTGGATCACCACTAGAGGAGGTCTACAATTGTCATCTACGATTAAATGATGAATCACATTAAAACGTGACCAGAAAACATCAACAAATAAAGAATTCCATCAAGGTAATTCTTCTCAATTAGTTAAATTAATTATAACCAGCATATGAGGATCCTCTATATGGTTCTGGGACTCTTCTATTTCTTTTCTTTATTCATTCTATTCCGAAGATCTGAAGTTTTATTATTGCGATGGATCTTGGATTGAACGTTGTTTAACTCTAAAATTAAAGTTGGGCAAACCCACCAATGTGCTTCCACTACTCCCAGAACCTACAAGTGGTATCCGAGCGGTCATATCATTGATTATAATTATTTAGTTTTTCATTGGTGATTTACTCATTTAATCATTTAGTTGTTTCAATTAATGTTAATCATTCTTTAAATATGAATCTTGAGATCGGTTCCTCCTATACCATTTCTCGTTCACCTCACAGAAATGAATTTTTCTTTTAAATTTTTTTAAAATAAAGTAGAGGATCTCATCTGGAGGTACCAAACACTCCGAGTCATACAACACAAGAATACACAGTGTTTATTTAGAAGTACATGCCGTGTATTCTAGGTTCAATGCATCAGACTGGTCCACCAAATCAGGTCGTGTATTAGAGTATACATAAGTCATAAATGACATTGTGTGTTGACCAAGAACAGGTGGAACACGGTTTCTGGATTACACGTCATGTGGTCCACTGAACACGATGTTTAGTCCCTTCAGGTTAGTGTTGGACCGTGTACCCCATACACGGCTTGCCCTGCTGAAAACTGTGTAATGTGTATACTACACAACATGTGTCCCACTAAACTCCCCATGTACTCTAAAAATTTCCGAAGTACATCTACACGCCATGTCCCCGGGCGTGTACTTTGGATGGATGGTGAACAAAATTACATGGCATGTAGTCGGAACTACACGGGCCTTGTACTCTTCCAAATTCTGAAGATTTATTAAAATTTATTATTATATTTTATAAACCCTTGAGGCGTGTACCATAGTGCAGGTGTAAAGCTGAGGCACAACACGTGATAGGTGTTTTATATGTATGTGTTTAATTTAACATCTGCGTAACTAATGGGAATTTGCTGGGTTCCCTCCAAGGTACAAGTTACATACAAAGATAATTTTAAATGAATTTATTTGTTTAAAATTATGATGGATGTGAATATCAAGGAAATTCAGAAAAGGGTTTAAGATAAAAGGATTGATTAATTAAAGATAATTAATTGATTCATGCATGTTTTATCTTAAGCAAGAATGATTAAAGAATTGAATTCTTGATTTATTTATGTGTAAATATCATTACATGTATGGACGATCATGATCTAGACCAAGGCCTTTGTATGTGAATGGTTTCTTTTAATTTATTTATTTAAATTAAAGTTGTTGGCATGTGAGCCTTCTCACATTAATATGTAGGGCATGTGCACCCAAGGATTCTTTTATGTAAAAAAACCCCTTTTACCCCTCACCTGCATGTGAGATAAATGCATATGTAATGGATGGAGCTCCCAAGATAGTGGACGCAACTCAAGTTAGGAGCCAAGGTGAAACCAATCCAAGGAGATACAATGGTGGACAGGTGGAAAGCTGTAAACATGAACTCGAAAGGTTCAAGGTGTTTCTCCCCTAGGTCTTGGGTAAGTTTTTCAACTGCTAGATAAACTAACCAATAGAACAAACTCATAATCATACCATTTATTTTACTTCTGTCAAGTGTGTGGTTTATTTATTGTGGGTTTGTTGTCACGATCACACAATTAATGAATTAAACAAGCATGCAAGATGGAACTAAAATAAGACCCACATATGCATAAATATTATCTTAGACATGGTTAATATCTTAAGTATATCCCACTTAATATTAAAAAGCATGTAATCAAAGATAATAAAATGGAAATTTACGTATAAGGATAAAATTTTTCAATGAAAGATTAAGTCGGTATAGCCTTCCATAATCTTTGTTAGAATCGAACCATAGTTCAAAGTGATTGACCAACCCTAGTTGGGTTGCTTTCAATTATCGGGGAATTATAATTCAATGTTTCAGCTTGACTTGACTTGGTTCACATCAAGGGTTGATAGCTACTATGGGACTTGGTGTGACCAAGAGGTAAAGGTTGAGGAAATCCTAAATAAAAGGATTGTAGGATTGGGGAGTCCAATAAACGGATCAAGGAGCTATGAGTTAATGAATTTGGCTTTTGGAATTCCTACCTAAAACCCTTCAATTTTTTTACCAATCCTAGTTGGGGTAATATGAAGGTAAATATTGATCCTTTCCACTAGAATATTCAGGCAATAGAATATTCTGAAGTCAATGGTGAGGGCTATTGGATTTCGATAAAATAGTGGGAGGCTAATAAGTATTTATTTATTTATTTTTCTTAGATTTATATAGTACTAAAACCTTTTACCAACTTAATTTGTTGAATTGTGAAGAAAAATGACTTCAAACATATCATTTTGAAACATACTCAAGAAGGAAAACCTTCTCACCGGCCCCAATTTCCAAGAGTGGTAGAGGTTTTTACACGTCACCCTTCACCCCAAGAGGAAATTTTATGTGCTGGAAGATCTTGTTCCAATTGCACCTGGGAAAGAGGCTAGTGATGAGGAAATATCTCTCTATGAGAAACCTATGGATGATGCCACACATGTACAGTGTTTCATGTTATCGGCCATGTCTAAAGAGCTCTTGAAGCAACATGAAAACATGGACACATATAACATGATGTCTCACCTTAAGGATATCTAGAAAGATAAGGTGAGACAAGAGAGATATGATATATCTAATGCTTTGTTTACTACTAAGCTTGGAGAGTCTGTGTTAGCATGGCCTCATGTAGTCAACCTTATTGGCTACATTGAATGTTTGGACATCTTAGGGATTAAATTCTCAGATGAGTTGCATACATATCTCATCCTATCATCACTGTCCAAGACCTTCTCTAGATTCATTATCAATGATAACATGAGAAAAAATGAGAAGAGTCTGTTGTAACTTCTGAACGTGATTCTCTAGGTAGAGAAGGACATGTGGCGTGACAAACCCGCAGTCTTTATGGTGAATATGAAAAAGGAAGGACAAGGAAAAGGGGACAAAGACTTATAAATGGTCTAAAGCCCCTGAGCATCATCCATCCAATAAGGGGAAGATCTAGAGGTAGGGAAAGAAATGAGAGTTAGTATGTTTTCCATGTGACAATAAAGCCCACTGGAAGAGAAACTGCACTTAGAATCATGGGGACGCTAAAGGATCGTCTGTTATCGAGTGTAATTTTCTATTTCTACACATTCGGTATTAGATACAGCTTGTTAGGCTCACATATATATTCAAATATAGGAACCAAGTAGATATAGAAAGATTTACAAAGGAGAGGTAGATCTTCAAGATACTAATGTTGTAAGGATGTTTTTGTTGGCTATTAGAAATTACTACCCCTCATTGCCAACTGGGATGATTTTGGTTTTACATAACAGTTATTATGTGTCAAGCATTACCAAGAACATAATTTCTGAATCTTGTTTTAATATGGATGGATTTACATTAATGTTTGGAAATAAGGGTTGACTCTTTTATAATAATAGTGTACATTATGGAATGGAACATTTACATAATGGTTTGTATGTATTAAATTACAAAAAACAAGTGTTTTCAATCGATAACGAAACAAACTCACATGACTCATACATCACCTAGTTGTGGAATCACTGTCTTGGTCATGTAAAAGAGAAGCGCTTGACAAAGCTCTGCCAAGATAGTAATTTTGACTCTACCGAGCTAAAACCACTAGATATATGTCACACTCGTTTACAAGGAAAAATGACCAAGATACCCTTCGGAGGACAAGGTGAAGGGGCCAAAGAGCTTCTACGATTGTTTCCCGCATATGTGTGTGGACCATTTCCAGTAGAATTTGGAGTTGTATATTCTTACTTCATTACATTTACTGATGATTTGAGTAGATATGGATATGTATACATAATGAGGTATAAGTCAGGATCCTTACGGAAATTTATAGAATTCAAGAATGAAGTAGGGAATCATCTTGGTAAGAATATAATGAAACTTTGATCGGATCGAGGTGGAGAATATCTGAACCAAGAGTTCATCGATCTTCTACAGGAGTCTAGGATTATATCTTAGCTCACTCATCCTTATACACCACAGTGTAATGGTGTTAGTGAAAGGAGGAACCACAAATTGTTGGACATGGTGAGGTCAATGATGAGTCATGCATATCTTCCATTATCCTTTTGGGGATATGAATTACAAACTACAGCATACACATTAAACTGAGTACCAACTAAGGCAGAAAATGGAACTCCCTCTAAGTTATGGAATGGAATGAAACCCATTTTTCCTCATACACGTGTATGGGGATGCGAGGCATTTTTTAAGGCCTTCTCATGCAAAAAACTAGCACCCCATGGCACGAGGTGTATCTTTATAGGATATCCCAAGGAAACAAAAGGATATTACCTATATAACCCTCAAGATAAGAAAGAGATTGTCACTAGACAACTATCTTTCTTGAGAGGGATTAAATCCTCCAAACGGGTAGTGGGAGCAAGATTGACTTCAAAAAAGTTGATGCTCAAGATACAAAAGAGTGGGTACAGGAACAAATTCCATAATTCTCCATGGAAGTGGTTCTAGAAACACAAGTACTGCGTAGGAGCTCAAGAGTGGTAAGGGAACCAGAGAGATTTGGTGTCCTAGTCACTGAGGATGGTGAATCATTAATGTTGGACAATGATGAACTTCTCTACTACAAGGAAGAAGTACAAATCTCAGAAGCCATAAGATGGCTAGAAGCTATGAATTCGGTGATGGATTCTAGGTATCAGAACCAAGTCTAGGTTCTGGTCAATGATCCATTTGATGTAAATCCTGTTGGATAAAAATGGATATTCTAGAGATAAATGGAAATGGAAGGTCAATTTAGCACCTATAAAGCAAGGCTAGTGGATAAAGGATTCAGGCAGCATCAAGGAATTTACTATGATGAAACATTAGCGTTGATTTCCATGTTTAAATCCATAAGAATCATACTTTCCATAGCATCTTACCATGACTATGAGATTTGGAAAATGTATGTCAAAACAACATTTCTTAATGGGAACCTTCAAGAAGATGTCTATATGAAACAACCAGAAGGGTTTGTGACACCAAGTGAAGCCAAACGGGTTTTCAAGTTGTAGAAATCCATTTATGGATTAAAGTAGGCATCTAGGCCCTGAAAATTTCGATTTGATGAAGCAATAAAAGAATTTGTTTTCATTAAGAACAAATGTGATCCATGTGTTTATAAGAAGTTTAATGGGAATGTGATCGTTATCCTAGTAGTATATTTTGATGACATATTTATTTTTGGAAATGATGTAGCAGTCTTATAGTCAGTTAAGGACTAGTTGAACAAGTGTTTCTCCATGAAGGACTTGGTTGAATCAGCCTACATTCTAGGGAACAAGATCATTCGTGATAGATCCAAGAGGCTTCTTGGAATAAGTTAGGGTACATACATTGACTAGATACTAAAGATATTTAGTATGGAACAATCCAAGAGGGGATTGGTTCCAGTGTAACATGGCCTACATCTTTCTAAAAAAATTCTCATACATAATAAGGGAAAGATAGAATGAGTGAGATCCCATATGCTTCGGCTATAGGATCCATCATGTATTCCATGTTATGTACCATGCTTGATGTTTCCTATACACTGATCATGGTAGGAGTATATCAAGTAGATCTATGAGAACAACATTGGACTTATGTTTAGACTATCCTTAAGTATCTGAGAATAACTAAGGATATGTTCCTGGTGTATGGAGGAGATGAAGAACTTATCATTAGAGGGTATGCTGATGCTAGTTTTTAGACAGATCTGAACGATCTGAAGTCGCAATCTCGATATGTTTTCTGTCTCAATGGAGGAGCTGTCAGCTGGAAGAGTTCAAAGTAGTTAGTTGTCGCCAATTCTATAGTGGAATCTAAATATATAGTGCCTTCTGATATATCCAAGGAAGCCGTCTAGATTCAGAACATTGTTTAGGAGCTTGATGTGGTGCCTAGCTGTAAAGATCCTATTACATTGTATTGTGATAATACTGCAGTGGTGGCTCTTGAAAAAGAACCAAGGTTACATCAACAGACAAATCACATAATCTGGAAGTATCAACTATTGAAGGATTTCTATCAAAGGGGTGAATTTGTAGTGAGCAGAGTGTCCATAGAAGAGAACATGGTGGACCCCATGACTAAAGGCCTATCTCATAAGAAGCATGAATATCATGTGAGAGCAAGTGAGTTAAAGGTTTTTAGCAGTTCGCTGTAGTCCAAGTGGGGGTATTTTGGAGTTAGTGGACTTGAACCAACTACTTTTTACTTTATTAATTAATAAATACCTTATTAAATCTTGATTTTTCTTCTGCGTGACAATGCATGTGATAATGTCCTAAGGAAAATTGTTGCATTAAAGGGTCATAGTGGATCCCTACTATGATGACAACCTGGATTGCCATAATAATGTTCATGAATATATGTTCTATGGTCGGATGATGATATTTGAGGGACGCAAATAATACAGGCCATTAGGGGTGAGGACTCATAAAACATTGAGGCACCTTCTCGTGGTGTGTGCCCTTGGTAATTTCTAGAAGAATATTATGAGAACGAGACCCTCTAGTAGAAAATCCACATTTCATAGTGTCATTGGATGTTCCTATCTATGGATGTTTTTGTTGGTCCTTAGACATTAAAGTTATTATTAATGGGTATTGAAACTCACACACTTATATTTATTGATGAAAATTGTGATGAAACACTCTTCACAGCGAGGTAGGATATATTGGGTGCATCACGAGTGATACTACATTAATAGATAATGTGAGAAAGGATTTTTCCCTTCTATTCCATAACAGAAGTAGATATATCAGGAACTTTGATGGAATATATATAGCCTAAATAAATCCATGGTCATGGTAAGGTATGGGTGATTTCAATTCTAGGAAGTCAAATAAAGAATAACTGAGCACATGGGTTGATGACACTAACATGAAACCCTCTTGATTAGAGATATCAAGACAAAGGGATTGAATTTCACGGTAAGCGTTTGTATAGGGTGAAACGTCAATGTGGAGTCAAATTCATTCTCTTTGGTGCCTTGACCCTTTTCTAGAAAGTAATCTTGGACTTTAGGCAATCTCACCTAATGTCGACGAGAAAGAGGCCTAGAGGGTCACACGCTAAGTGTATCCAAGTATCTCAAGTAGAATAAAGATTATTCTTGTATGTGGTTTAATAATTATACAAGGAATCCTAAATCGTTTTTAATGTTAGAGGATGAACAAAATAATAAACAAGATATACATGCCATGTACATTTAATGTACACGCCGTGTAGTTTTTATTTTGGAAAGGAAATGAAAAACAAGTACACGCCATGTATTAATGATTACATTCCGTGTAGTTTTTTCATATTGAATTTTGAATAAATAATATTGTTTTATTAAATGATATTTATTATAATCAGTGTGGGCGCATGTCAAGGAATTAATGATTAAAAATGGGGGTTTTCATTAAGAGTTAATGAAATAAATAAAATGTGTAATAGGTTTATTTATTGTCGTAACTCTATAACCTAAAACCCAATTATAAATATCTTCACAACCCAACACTTTTCCATGAATGGTTGTGCACAACAATTCTGGAAAATTCTATCAAGGTCGAGCGAACTCTTTCCTCCAAGAACGCTCTCAAGACCGAGGGAGATCCTCCTCTGTTGGATCAAGGCAATCTAAGGTGGACAACGCAAGCAAAGTATTCTCCACGCTAGCACCTAGAGATTCCTTTGGCGATGTCCAGAGATATGTGGTACACGTGTGGATCACTCCTAGAGGAAGTATACAATTGGATTCTATAACTCAATGATAGATCTAATCGAAACATGGCTCGAATACATCAATGAAGAAATAATTACATCAAGGTAATTCTTATCAATTAATTAAATTAATTATAACCAACATATGATGATCTTCTCGATGGTTCCATGACCCTTATCTTTATTTTAATTCTTCATTATATTTTGAAGATCTTGAATTTTATTATCGCGAGGGATCTCAGACTGAACATTGTTTAACGCTAAAATTAAAGTTGGTCAAACCCTCCAACACACTTTTATTGTGCCCGAAACCTACAATTAGGGCCTTGGGGAAGGGGAAATCCCATGCTACCAGTATACACAAGTTAGAATTGTGTGAGATAGTTTTTTATGCTAATGATTTACATAGATTTAACTAATGTATGGTGTTTATCAAGATAATTCCATGCATATGGTTCACCAGGGTGCACTTTACAGGTTTTTGGGACTATTATATTTTCATTCCCTATGTCTTTTTCTTCACGTGTTTGAGGAAATTCCCTTTTAAGATCTATAGCCTTCTTTAGGAAAAGGGAACCAAAAAATTCCCCCACTAGGGATTGGATCCTATTGGAATATAAGATTATTCCTTAGGTAAAAGTAACACCTACAAGAAATAATTATTGAATGAGGTTCACTTTATTCCCTAGGCTTTTTGTGACCTATTTTTCTTGTTAAAACTTGAATTAGATGCAATTAACTCACATTAGTGGGTCACACAACCCACACAAATAAGTGTCTCATGAATCTTATACTATTGTCTCAAGAAATCCTATAAATAGTTGAGGTGTGGTCCATCCATCAAAATTTATTGGATTTCACTGAATAAAATACATCATTTTCAGTATATGATTGGTCAATTTGCCTATTCTAAGCTTTGATATTTTTTCACCATTATGTTTCACCTTTCCTTTAGTGCACCGATATTGGCCACATAGGTCAGGGAACACTTCTACATGAGGCTACACACATTGTAGAAATATAGGGTGACCTTATTGAGTAAAGATAAACAAAAATACATGGAAATAGTGACTTTTGTGAGATTTCATTCTTGAGGTGCTTGGGTGAGGACACTTATTGTTAATTCCTTGGAAAAAAAACTTTTGACATATACAATATTTACACCCATGGTTTGGGTTAACCACTTGCATAATAAAAATTTTGAATTATCATAATTTCCACCCAAGGTTTGGTGGCAACACTCCTTTGGTCTAAAATACATTCATCAATGTCAATAATTTTTCTTTGATGAAACCTTGTGAGTACATTTTCATAAATATAATGGTTGATCATATTATCCCTATTTCTGATGATTAGGTTTATGCTCTCATCAAGAAATGATCATTGATGCTGAACCCAACTCATTGAACATGATCACCTCATTCCATAAATATTTAGAAAACTATCTAAACCAAAATTTTCTGAACAATTCATTATCAAATATACTTTAATTTTATGGGTTCAACATTCTAATTGATACCCCACTCCTGGAATTAAATCTTTCTGACATTTAGATTTTTTAACCCAAGGTACTACTATAGTGAATGATTCTATTAACAAGGAGACCATCCATGAACATAGTAGTAAAATTACATATCATCTGGTCTATGATTTATTGTAAACATAATGTGAATTTAATACCCATTAAATTATTAAACTATCAACTATTATAGATTTGGAGAAAATTTTATAGTCTTAAATAAGGAATTTATCATAGAGGTAAATTATATAAATAATGGGTTTGGACTTATGTGGTAGACCAATGTTGTATCAGATAATATGATAATATATGAGCTGTTAGAATTTATAAGGCTATTTGGACTTCACATTTTTCTATCTATAATTATCTATATCTAATCCTTGATCTAGTTAGTCGATGGTTCTATGAGATTAACACATTTCATTTTTTTTCATGGGGAAGTTGGCATTATCCTCTAGGTCATTCATAGAATTGGGGGAATCCCCATTATAGGGGATTGTTATGATGAATTCCTTCTTCCTAGAGACACTTGGTAAAACTTCAAGAAGACTCGTGTACTATAAAGGGACTTACTAGAATTAGTTGAAAGAGAATTAAATATGAAATTTTTTTCATTCTCTTAATATTATATATAGTAATTCGGTCAATATTTTCATGTTCCCTTATTAATAGTTACCTGGAAATAAATGGAAAAGGGACTATCCTACCTAGTAATCTAGAAGTTATAAGAATACTTACTGTTCTATCATTGGTACAAGAGAATATATGACTTGGGCCTCTCAAATTTTGATAGATTTGAGTTCATATTTCTAACTAGTAGTACCACTAGCTATGTTTATCATGTAATTGTTTTTTTGTTCTCAAGATGCACATAAATTAGTAAGGGAAAACACTTTAATAAATGATTATCAATGATAATATAGAATATTAGTGAGTTTTCTTATTTCACATTTAGGGAGGCTCTATCAAATGTTATTTCAAGCTAGATAGGTTGAATATGTTTATACATAACCCGCATCCCAATCCAACTTTTTCAGTGATGGATAATATTAAATCTAAAAATTTATAACCTGAGACATAAAACCATGGATCCTCTAGCTAATAAGCCCACATTACAAAAAAATTGCGGGTGCTAAGTGCATAATAATAGAGGTTTAATATATGGATCATCTCTTGGGAGACCATTTTTCATTTTTTTCTACTCCTTATAGGGATCTAATTGGAAAATTGGTAGTTATAATCAATGATACACGCATCACTTTATCATATGAGACTCTACAATAGTACAGGGTTCTCATAGTCAGGGTTGATGGTGTCCAAATTTGAAAATTCACTATGGAATCTAGGGTTGGATGATAGTTTTTATGTATTCAAGTGATGAAAATATCTTCTTTCTATGAATTATATAGTGGTAAGAACCCAATGATCCTACTTAAATTCTATCTAATGTTGATACAGACTGCTTTTGATGTCCAAATTACTATAACAAAAATTTGAGACAAATTGGACTATCTATATTCTATGTCCAAGTGTGGATTGTGCATTATCGAAATAAGTCTTTAAATGGATCCATTCCATTAATACAAAAAATTAAATTTATAATTAGAGGGTAACCCCGTAATGTGCATCTATTTCCCTTCTTTCTATCAGTTAGGGTTTCCCATTGGTGGTAGATTAGAGTGGTAGTCTTGATAGTGGTCTTTCTAGCATCGTCTCCCCCCATTCATCTCTTTTTTCATCTTCCCTCTATAATCCCTCCTCAATATATTCCTAATCGGGGTGATGTATCACTTTTTAATCTCCTTCAACATCTCCCCCTTTGGGAGTAGTGGCCCCTCATCTCCCATTAATTTATAAGGTTCCCTCTATTTCCATCTTTGATCGTGCTTCCTCCTTCCAGTCATGTCTAGTGTTATTAGTTATTGTTTTAGACCCTGCCTCTCTGTATTTTTCCTCTCCCCAACAATCCATTTTGGATATAGGGATTTTCACTTCTACCTCATCTAACCCTTATTTTTTTATTGGCTATATTCCTACAGTTGTGCCTCTTTGAATCCCTAAGGTCACTTCCACTCTGCTCTTGCTTTTGGACCCTTCGTTTTGGACACCATCTTGGTCTAGTGTGGGGGCTCTCATGGTGTTTTGGGATTTATTTATTGAGCATCTATGGGTAGTCCATGATCCATTAACTATGATGGTGTTTCATTTTATGATAGTGTTGTTCCAATTCTTTAATGATGGTTTTTTATGTTTCATTTTTTCTGTTTTTGTTTTTTCTATTATCTTGAATTTTTTTTCTGGCGATGACTACATTGGTGAATGGTTCAGCTCGATGATTATCAATTTCGATGATGATTCCTTGGATTCTTCATTGTTTGTATAGTTATGTTTGGTGTTCTTCTGTGACATTTATGTTTACCACTATTCTTCATGATGGATTTTGAAGTAGATTCACTTTCTGGTTTTGATGTTAGTGTGTTGTTTCAACAAAGATAGTGACTTTTTGATGAAAACATTGGATCTTGGTGATTTACTCACTATTGATCATGTTTGATGATGGGGTTTTCTTGTCTAGGTTATTTGACACAAATATGTACATTTCTTGAGATGATGATGCGGGTTGAATTTTGAAATTTGAAGTTTTTTTTTGAATATGGGTTTTTGTGGTTGAATGTGTGGTTGGATTGGTTTTTGTTGGTTCCCACCTAAAAAAGTTATTTTTTTTAAATAATAAAAAAATGTATTGGGGGGGAATCCAAGATGAAACATCACATAATAAAAAAACATTACATGAAACTGATATCATTAATATATATTTTTTAGACATTAAAGTAAATTCTCCTATTTTTGGTCATAGCCTTGTAATTTCTAATATTTGGGATTCTGACATGAGCATAACACATCTAGAGATACAAATGAATTCCAAAATTCCTAACACTGGTGTAAATAAAGATTCTCTATGTCAAGTACCTCTTAACAGGAAATACCAAAATCATATTCTAATCACTTCTATGCTGGTGAAATGGGGTGACATAATGAGTGACTACATTTTAGAATACATTCTGGTTCTTAAAGATGAGGTCATTCCTGATGTTGGGTTTGTAGAGATGAACCAATTTTCTAAAAAACAAGCATGAAAAAACATGTGTTCCATAATTATTATGACCCTTATTAATTATATAATTAATTTGTATGATCATCTCTATAAACTATTCAACAATCTTTACACATGTGGATTTGAATATTAGAGGTTATATTTGATCACCCATCATATTGTGATTATACATCAGTTACAAGAAGTCAAGAGAAATATCTTCCAAAACTAAAAAATATAAATTTTCAAGATGAACATACGGAGTGGATTACCTAGGAGTTGACTGAATAGGACAATGAATAATTGAGTCTTTTGTAGAATATATCTTCCTTAAGTATAGAATTAATGTAATATAAATCCATCATTCAAAATGTGCGGGCCCAACTATCATAATAAATTAATGAGCATGAGTTTACTAGGATGAAGAGAATGAGATATCTAATCGGGTGGGATAATTTCATTATTTGGATTGGGATGAAACTATAAACCACACATTTCTTCAAAAATCAGTTGATACTTCTCACCAGTCATTAGCGAAACTATGACATTTGGCATATCAATTATTGAAATATTTGGTTTAATTGGCTCATTTTTTGTTTTTCCAGAAATTACAGACTCTAATTTTTATATTCTCATATAATTTTTCCTTTAATATAATAAATGGAAATTTAATTTATTATCAATTTTACATATATTATTCTATATTTTATTTCTATTTTATAATGACTTGTTGAGTATTGAAAATATAATATCATGATATCTCAGATCAATCGACAACTAAAATCAGAATACTAACATCATTTATAATTCTTGAATATTTAAATCAATATTATCTTCCCCTATGTGTGGATTATGGATGGTTATAGGTCAATTTTTTTATCACTATAACACTAGAGTTAGTTCATTTGGATAAAAGATCATGTGTGATAATTTTTCATTTTTTTTGTAATCATTCAAACTATTATGTTAGGAATGGAAGGATGCTCTAAATTTTTATTCCATCAAAGGAAATAGAGTGTATAAAATGACTATTGTTGATTACATAATGTGTTACCCACATTATTGTTTCTATATTTATATAAATAATTGTTCTAAATCAAGACTTTTATCTTTTTCTAGGCTATTATTTGCAGGTTTTCAACCTAAAAAGTGTTATTCTTAACTTTTTAAAGTGATTTATTTTACTTAGACTAGGTAAGTAGTGTGTATAGTGATGAAGGACCCAAAAATTTTATATAACACACTTTAAAAGTTTTAATTATTGTGATTTCTATTTCACTTTCATTAGGTGGTTTAAGATCATGAAATTCATACCAATATAGCTACAGTTTAAGGTTTTATAAAATTGGGTAATGGTTATTTTCCTAAAAATTAATGTGTCTCACAAGTCTTGAATACCTAGGGTGTTTAATTTTCATAAATAATTGGATTATAGAATTTTTAAATCATAAACCATGAATTTCTGAGTTGATTGGAATAAGAGACTAGCCATAGTAGAATAACCATTTGTAATGGAGGTAGACTAATGCATGCTTAGTAAATAGTGACTTGTGGGAGTATGTTGGTCATTACCACAATTAGTTAAGGGAGAGAATGTGGGGTTTATGTGGAGAATGATAGGATTATAATAACCATTGGTAAAGGAATAAACTAATGTTGCGCCCACTCAATGGATACTGGTGGGAGTATGATGGTCCTTACCATACTCATTACATTCTTGTTACTAATTTTTCTATGAAAGGGAGAACCAAAAGGACTAATAAAATCATGTTTTAGATGGTGTTAAATCAGAAATTGGAAATATGAAGTGGGTTTACAAAGAATAGTAATTTTTATGAAGATATTTTAACACCTTAGTAATTATATCACTGTATATGGAGCACATAAATGAAGTCGAAATATGTGGTATGGAACTATTCCCCCAATGGTGTGCCCATACTTTAAGGCCATAGTTTTTGGACAAATTGGATGGAAATAATGACCTGAATTATAGATTTTATTCTAATAATTCTCCAAAAATCCTTAAAAATTAAGAGGGAAACTTTAAATTATAACTCAGGATCTTGGATATGAAAAGGTGTTATGGGATAGGTAAACTGGTAATGATTTTGGACCATGTTTTAAAGGTTAACTCCATTGAAATGCTATCAAGAATATGAATATGGGGAATTTTCTCATTATTTTATTGATCCCATAGGATGGTGGACTATATTTGGGAGGCACATACAGAACCAACTCAAGGGTTTAGTATGCATTGACAAAATAGAGGTATCCTTTCGAGTTGGATGCTCATGTCACTAAAAAATAAGGAATGTTTGTGATGATATGAGTATCTAAATACCAGAAGTATGGTTTACGAAAATAATATAACACAAAATAATTAATAAATAATTTTTACATGAGATCCCGATGAGTGTATGGTTTTGATCTTATCATGATGGAGAGACTAAACTCTATAGGGCTCTCATAAGGATTTCCCAACATAGATCTGGATCATATGAAAGGAAAGGGAATTTTTCCTTTTAGGTGGGGATAGTATAAAGGATATAGGTGTAACAATGTATCTATATATAATGATAATCAATCCACATGTATTTATTAGGATGTAGTCCCCAATGTAGGTCTAGTTCATATGTAGGGTTTTTTTTGACTTCATGGTTGGACCTATAATATGGGATCTAGGTGTCACTATATATCCCATCAGAATGAGAATCAAGCAATTCATAGTTCTTTGGAAGAAGTTACACTCCATAGATCTAAATCATATGCAAGATAAGGGGAATTTTTTTTAATCACATCTCTGTATATGATAGAACCAGTGTTTGAAGTTCCCACATAGATCCATTTTTGCACAGTATGGAGTATATTTATTAGTAATTTTTTTATTTTTAACCTAAACCTAGAATAATGGATCTAGGTTTCACTATGTATCTCTATAAAAAGAGAATCAAACCACATGTAGTTTTTTTATGTAACTCCTCACATATATTTGGTTAATTTGAAGGGAGGAGGGTTTTTTAGTTCATAGTTGATCATAAGATGAGGGACCATGGAATCACGATGTATCATATTGGAAAGTGAATCAAGTCACATGTAGTTCTTAGTAAATTCATTACATTGATCTATCTAACATACAAGGAGTAGAGTTCATTGGATGTTACAAGTCATTAATCAATCATGCACCAAATACTTCTATATAGATTGATCTCTCGTGTAAGGAAAAGGAGTCCAAAAGTGAATAGGCTAATGGACTTAGACCTCATAGTTTAATTTCATGAAATAGGGACCTGGGTGCTTTGCTTCAAATTGTAATTATCTACAAGTGACAGATACGACATTTTTCTACTTTGATTAAGAAATGACTAATACAATTAACGAGACATGTTGAATGAATTTTTAATTATGGTTTTCATTTGGGCCTAGGATAAAGGATCCAGGAATCACTATATATAGCATCATAGAAATAATAAATACAAATAAATTTATTAGGATGTCCCTTGTATAGATCAAAATTATATACAAGTAAAGATAATTTCATACCATGTAGGCCACTCTATGAAGTATAAGGACATAGAGGATGGACCAAATGTTCCCTAACTTTTCCTATGGTGCAGCTTAATCATACAAATTGGAATAATCACATCAATATTATAATCTCACATAAGTTATACTCAATGTGATAAATAAGAGGAAATTCTAATACTTCCCAAATTTTATTATAATTATATCCATGGATTGTTTCTGATACATACCACTTGATTTTTTATCTCATGATGGAGGCATTGCCTTTAGTTTTACATTATGTGGCTAGGACTTATTCTAGTAATTTTTATGTCATGTTATGGGAATTTTGGACACAAAGTTCAACATAAATATAGGGGGATGTATGGTCAATATAGATTAGGGTTTTATAGCTTTAAATATGGGTTCTCGCATAGTTTATGTTTGTGATTATTAGAAAAATTGCTTTGGAATATGAAATGTATTTCTTAAGAAACCTTGCATTGGTAGAGAGTATGATGTGCTCCCCATCTATAGTGATCAGTGAATATGCACCATTGGATTATACCTTATGATTAGACAAAGTTGCTTCCCACATTTATTCAAGTTTTAGTGGATTCTTTCTATGTTTCATTAGAGTTATGAGAACAAATACCAATTCCCATTAGAGGAATGAAAAAATGAAAATTTTCAAATTGAATGTTCATGATAATCGAGTTTCTTAACCTCTAAATGGTGTGAGGTACACATACTTATTGATCAAGTTATTCCATCTTGTGTAGTCACTTATAAGGTTGCTCGTCCATTGATATCTAACTGAAATTGGAAGTGTATATTGAGGGTAATTAGACCTCAATGTGTAAAACAACATGTGTTCCATATAAAATATAATATATGGTTTCCAACGGGGAAGTGAAAGTTGTGGTGTGATAGGCCCAAAAAGCATGTATAAGTTTATCTTGATAATATTTATTATATTCATCCACCATATTCTAATGTATATTTGATAGATTTTTATTTAAATCCTTTATCTATTAGTTTTTTTATAGTATTTCGGTGTGATGAGTGGTTAGACTGAATACCATATTGCTGAAAAAGCCTATTTAGTTTGGAAGAGTAGAAGATGATGCCATTATCTATCATTATTTTATGAGGGAAAATAAATATGGTAGTAATGATTGTCTTCAGAAAATTATTGATATCATTTTTCCTAATTTCCTTGAGGGATATAACCTCATCCCGCCTGGGGAAGTCAATGGTAGTAAGGATGTAGTTAAACATACACATCACTTCAAAGTTATATTCCCATTTTACATGTATTCCTCAAATAGAAAATGATTGTTCATGTTTTCCATTATTCAAAAAATTAAGGGTTTGATGGATGAAGTTTCCATATATCTAATGGGAAAGATAATTTATGGTAAATTTTGTGCAATATTATGTCATTCAAGGTCATAATTACCCAAAACAAAAGATTTTTTTAGAAAACATGACCCCAACTAAAGAGAACCAATTTGAACCTATGTATAGTTATTTCATAATAGTGATAGTATCTCTTTCTTTAATTCATCAAAGGAAGGCTCTACAAAATCATTTTTATGAAGGACTTTTTAAGAGTGTAACCCATCATAAACTGTAAATTTAAATTCCCATCATCGAATTTAAAGTTTCCAGGTTTTTTTGTTGAATAATACTACTTTAAAGGTTGTCCAATTTTGCATACATCTATCTATTTTCATAGATATCTTTTTTAGGGATGTAATTGACCACATTGATCTCTTCTATGATGTTACCAATTAATGGTGTCCTCATACTTTGATGTGAAATGTTGATGAATTTCTCATCCCTATCTGGATGTTCCATGGATGTAGCTACATTATCTAATTCATCTTTCTAGGTGTTCTATGAATGCAAGATGTGGGTCATTGTTGGATTTAAGGAGAATTATTCCATTAAACTCAATATATAATCAATAATGGGAATCAACTCTTTATTTTTTTATTTTATAGTCACTGTTGATCTACTTTATTACCATATCTGAATTTCATTTGAATTATGGGTGGGATAATTGTATTTTCATTGTATGTTCCAAAACTACAATGAGGGGTTAGTATTTGGCCTCATTTTTGGCACATCATTCTTACTAAAATAAATATTAAGTTATAACTACCTTATCTAGGGAGATAAGGATGACTCCCAAACTGACTCTATTGATTTTGGAGTCTTCTATTAATTTCCATGTTGGGATTATGGAAGCACTATTAATGTAAATATCCAATTTATGGAAATAGACTTAGATAGTGGAGCCTTATTCATCTATAAATGTGGTGTTCAATGGAATTTCTTCTATATAAGGGTACTCTATAAGAACATTTTATAGTTCTTGTCAGTATATTTTCTATTGGGATATAAACAAATTGTAAAAGTGACATAAAGTCATTTAACATAATTCCATGCATTAATTTAATATTTCATGATAGAGGAAATATTTATCAGATTCATTATGAGATAGCAAGTGGACCTTGTGGTGTATTAGTTTGTGACACAACTTTTGAACTATAAATATTAATGAAATACAATTTATCCCAGTATCTAAATATCATGTCTCAGTAATATGCATAGTTCTACTAAAAAAATATATACTATTATCATTCTTTTTTTCATTATTATATGCAATAAAATCACCTAGTGATTTATCTAAGGCTATCACATTTAGAAATAAAAAATTTAATTCAACATGAGGCATTAATATAAATGGAATCAAAATCAATTTCATGAGACATCCAAAAGATTCCTAAAAATAATCAGTACACTAACAGGTGACCCCTTTCTTCATTAGTCTGGTTAATGGAGAACATTTTCATACAAGGTTCTATATGAAGCATCACATATATGCAAGTGATACCTGAATCCCTCTCAAATATTTGAGGTTTTTAGGAGGCATAAAGTCAGGGATAACCTTGTTTTTATAAGAATCATATTCAATTTTGTGATGGAGAACAATTAATTTTACTAATTATATTAATGTAAAATTGAAATCACATTACAGGGGGGTTCATCTTCAAGCTATGTTTTCATAACTTATTGAAAATATTTTCAAAAATCATCAAGATTATTGAAATGCTTCTAGGATTTAATAAACACCCCATCGGCATAACATCCAATTTTCATCCCTAATAAGGGCTTAAAAATATAATGTATAGGGTGTTCATAAGTGCCACCAGTGTTTTTATAACTAAAAGGATTGACTTGATAGTAGTATATTACTGGTGTTTCTTTGAATGTATTGTATTCTTCATCTTCTAATTCCATTTCTATTTCTTTGTATAATGAATATCAATCCATGAAGAAAAGGTCTTGATAGCTGATAGTTTCATAGATTAGAAGTTTCATGATTGGGAATGAGAAATAAACATTCAGAAAATTTCAGTTGAGATCTCTGTAATAAACAAAAAATCAAATCTTCCCATTCTTATTTTTGATCATGATGATTTTAATTATCCACATTGGGTATTGGACCTCTTAAATGAGGTTGGAATTTCTAATCGTGTGAAATTCATCTTCACCCTTTGAAGTGTGTGTTAGATACATCGTTCTAGATACCTACTTGTAATTATGGTGATTCTCTAGTAATACCAAGTTCTTAGCGACAACATTAGGTTCAAGGTGTAGAATATTTGTGAAATTTGAAGCTAACACATCTTAATGATGCTTTATAAAGAAGTATACACCTCTTTTATATAAGACACATGGTTTTTTTGATCAATATGGATCATAGATTTTCTTATGTGACCATGTTTATTAATTAATTATCATCAATAGTGGTGGAGAAACCATCCTAAAATTCCTGAGGGGTGTCTTTCTAATCCTCTAATCCTTCTACCTCAACACCAATCTTGGGAGGAATGGGTGATGAATAGGAATATTCAAGGATAGAATAATCATTAAAATCCCAATATACAGAAGATGAAGTGGATCCATTCCCAAACTCTATTGGTTGTATGAGATCCTTTTTGGATTTAGTCGATGTTGTGGGGAAATCTATATATTATAGGGATAAAGCAATAGAATTTTCACTGGGGTTCCTACCACTATTATGGAGATCATAAAATTATTCAATGTAATTATGTTCAACTGATGTGACTGATATCATGAGATCTAATGAATATAGACCCAAATCTTAACGTATTTCATCAATTTAACTGATGTCTAATATGTATTCATCACCATTCTTTTTAAATGGGTTAGTTGAGGTTATTTTAAATTAATTTAGAGTAGTAAACTGAGAAACATAATTAATCATGAGTTATTTTACTTATCTCTAGTAGAACACTACTTTAATGTATTGGGACCCACATGATTCTAATGGGGCCTCATCACCATAAAATTTCTCAATTTTTGAATTAATATGGTATTTGAAACAATAATGGTATGATGAGAGAACTTCCACATCTTGATACACCAAAATTATCTATGATAAAAAAATTTATAGTTGTGTATATTCCTACAACAAAGAATTAAAAGTTGGAGATGTGATATCTAAATTAGGCTCTGAGATTGATTCTGGAAAAAGATTTCTTCTCATGCTTATCAGCAACAAAAAGTGTTTAAGAATAAGGTGATTAAGATAATTCACTATAGCCTAACTAGTTAAGTATCTATCCCAAAATTAGGTTGATTCATAGTCTATTTTCAAGGAAGGTTCATCATATATCTATATCATCTAGGATTCTAGATACATACAGTGGTATTATATACCCTGTAATAACAGTTTATTTGTCCTTATCTATAAAATATATGATTATGTGACACTACATACAATATGTCTCAACATAATATGCTTCAGTAGTAGAAACCTCATCTTAGAATTCTTGATGGATTAACATTTCCTCCAAAAGTGATTCCTGAAGTTCATTTGAAAAATTAATGGTGTATAGGATTGAGATATTAGCAAGGATTGTAGTTAACTGCTTCAATATATCATATTTTTTTAGCCAAAGGTATGTGTTTCCCAACATGGGGTTTAAGATACTCTTTATAATGTGTCTTTTGGGATGAAGTGTTTGAGGATGATGTGCCAAGATCTTGATGATAAGTCTAAGTCAAACCTATTAAAAATGAATTGATTCAATCTGGTCTAGATGATCAAATAGTTGTATATTCTTAGTATATCATCAAGAATAATGGGATTATGATGAATTTTAAATGATTTTGGAGTGACTTCATTCTTGTTTTGTATTCACTACATAAATTTATTGTGGGTTATAGTAATGTATATAGCTTCGGTAAGGGGTGGTTGGGATAGTAGACTAAACCTTGACTATTTCTTCCCTTATTCCCTTAGATTATATAACCTCTACCTATATCTCCCTAATAAAGTATAGAGAACTCAGATTTATAACTTTACTCATAATCAGATAAGGGGTTCATCAAATGGATACCATTAAAAGAACCAAAGAGTAATTCATCGTCTGATGAGGATTCCATTTGGTAGAGTGGTGACCATTGTATAATTTCATGGGATAGTTCCTATGATCTTAGTACTATAGGCAGAAAATTTGAGAATGTCAAGACTGTTTTAGGAATAAATATAGGTTCATCCTCATGTACATGACTCTACATCACTGAAAATTTCATTTTATATAATATTGACTCTTCAAATATTTGGGTGTCAATTAGATTGGTCGTACTTTGAAAAAATAGTTTGGGGGAACAACTGTCTAGTTTACCCCTACACTGAGGATATCATGAGTTTGACTGATCATCATTATAGTTTTCTAATCATTAGAATTCTATTCACCCTTACTTTCAACTTCTCAACCTTAACATTATTATTATAGATAAGCACTGGAGAAACATGGAACATGTACTACAATATTTCTTGGTTTTACCTATCAAGAATCAACCATCTTCTAGAAGATGTCCTAAAAAATCAGTCCTGTATCATATGCCCCAATGTTTAGTGAATGGGGAAACATTTTGAGTGATTTGTGAGACCAAACTGATCAGGACTTCTTGGATTTGTTAATCTTAGAAAACTATTCTCCTCAGAAACTATGAAGTATCTAGGAACCTGTTCATATTAGAAGGAATGGACATTATTATTTTGTCACATATGTTAAATATGTTTCTACACATTTCTCCCATCTCGGTGAGGGTTTTTTTGTTTTGTTTTTTGTTTTTCATTATAAAGTGGCATGTGATACATCATGGCCTTTAGATTTTTAGTTTTTTATGATTAGATTAAGTTTAATAGTTGAAGCCTCCACTTTACTGATTCTTCTCCATTAAGTTTCTGGTGTTGGTCAATATAAGAATTTTTTTATCTTAAATTAATCTTCTAGTATTTTCACCTCAAATATAATTTTTTTATTATAAAGCCATTTTATGGAAAAGTGGAAAACTATGGTTTGAAAAACAAAGACACTATGTACTGAAAGATCTCACAAAATGATTAAACACAAGACTAAGATTATTTGAGTAAGACATTCTATATAATTCCTAGTTCAGAGTACTAACTCGGGTGTCTGGATCCACTATAATAAGTTCTTCATGGTGAGTAACCATTTTGTCGATTTTCTAAATGAATTCATCCATTGTGATTTTGCATTGGTTCAAGCCTCGTGCAATGATTCGGTCTTTCTTGCCTATACACACTTTTTTCTCCTTAGTGGAATCAATATTGAAGTTTCTTTCATAAGTTCTTGAAATTTCCTCATTTGAGGCGTTGGGCCGAATGACTTTTTCAGTAATTTCTTCCTTGGAGTGGAGGATGATCTTTAGACACCCCTTGCCTCTTCTTCCATCACTCTTGGTTCCTTGCTTGGGTTTCCACTTTCCCTTTCATGTAGGCCTTTCCTTTCCTTGTTTCCACCATTCTTTTCCGACCTGGTTTCCATCGGTTTCGGCAAGTGAGAGTAGTCTTTTCATCCCTTAGGTTTTCTCCCCTGGACCACACTGCATTTCCCTAAGTCACTCTTTCCTTTATTCCCCTTCTTCCTTCTTGGGATTTGAGGGCCTTTACCTTGGTAATGATCCACACTATCCACTGAGAATTGGCTATAACCATCATCACCTGAATCATCCTCCTCCTGCGTCAATGTTTGTTCTTGATCTGACAAACCTTCAAAACGGTTTTTAAACTCCACCCCCAAGTCTTCTTTGAGGGGCCTCGGTCTGCACCGAAAATTTGCCTTGCCTGCTTTGACCTCGAAGCCATACTTCTTCCCCTCTCTCCCATCTTGAAGGGATGAGAAGTTAAGAATGGGAGTGCTTGCGTCTAAGGGCCCCAAGAAAATAACTCCATCCTTCCTCCATTTTACACTAAGTTAATCTGTAGCAGCTTGTAAAAAATACTTCCCCTACAGTGGCATTCCAGAATCCTCAGCCTCCATGTTTTTGTCTCCCACGAGGGCAGCACTACATGGGGGTACTGTCATATCTCAGCTTGTGTGCTGCTCAAATCCTTGACACATAAATTGAGTTTGCTTGTTAGTATCCTCTAAGCCCTAACTGTAACACCCCGAGATTTTATGAAAAATATTATTTTAATTTAATTAATGTCTTGTGTTGTATTCTACACCAAGATTACCTTGCGCTATACGCAACACCGTATTAGCTTGCAGTATACGCAACACTATTCTTGGATCGTGTTACATACAATTTTGATAATAGTTATTCTACGCAACATTGAGTATATATATATATATATTAAATGTATAAATGAAATATGGCTGGATTCTGTTATACGAAACAACTAAGGATTCTTTCACAACACGCAACCCTGACTTGGCTTGCATTACACGCAATCGCGACCTTCCTCGATAGCGTGTGTTGTACGCAATACCGGGTTTTAGTAAACAATGATATATTATTATAATATTGTCATGAACTAGCCGTTATGAATAGTATTAACTAAATTTTGAATTTTATAGCATTATTATTCATCTTACACATTTTCTAGAACATGGTATAAGAACAAAATAAATTTTTCGGGTAAAATAAGTATTTTACAAAAAATGCAGTTTTACCGCCTTTTGATGGCGCACCCACTTTAAATATAGTTTTTGACATGTTTATATGTTCAATTTGAAAAAATAATATTCTTCTTTTGAATCAGGATATAAAAATTTACATTAGATAATGTTTTGATATTTTTCCGATAACTTTCATATTTTAATGAATAGTAAAAACACGCTATATTTTAATTAAAAACAACTTTTTTCATCGTAATATCTTATGTGGTTAAATTATAATATTGAATGGTTTTAAAGTATAAACAGAATATATTTTTACCATTTAATATAATTTATGTCATTATCATTGATTTTACCTTGAATTCGTAGGTTAGATCAATTCAATCTTTTGCAATGTTTTAAAGAAAAACCCGTTTTCTTTCAACAACGGGATTAATTTTAATTTAATTTCTGCATCTTTTGTGTATTGAATTTGGAAAAATGGATTCCATATTTGGAATCAGTGGGTCCAAATTATGTTAATAAGCTACTTTTTGTTTTTGGGAATTATGAATAGTAACTACGGTAAATTTTATTTACCATAGTTAAAGGTAAATCGGGTAATTAAGGGTAAATATAATATTTTAAAATTACCCTAACAAATGTCAAAATCCTATTGGATGACTAAAAGTAGATCCATATCACCTAAGGGTCGGATTAGAATCATTTAATGGATATTTGTCCATGAAAATAACTTAATTATTATTAAAACCAAAGAAAGTGACAACATGTCACTCTCTTAAATCTTATAAGTATATTAATTTTAATTTAGTGATAAACTTCATGAAACATCGAACATGAATAGTCTCCAGAAATCTAATGAAATTATCTACATCATATAAATTTATTTATTATTTTTAGGGATTAAATAATTATCATTAATTATGACACAATAGTGATGCAGAAGTTGTTTATCTAGTGAAAAATCAAGAATATTGTTTTTATTAAACTAATAGTGACCATAAAATGCACAAATACCTAACCAAAACTTATTGGCCATGTAAATGTAAACCATAAGCATCCAATGGTATAATATTTGACCATTTGGAGCCTTATAAAATCGATTATGATACTTATATTATTTTATTTTAAATGATGCCAAAGTTGTCACCTTCATAATTTAATAAATATAACAATTTAAATATTGTGATTTTATGATGATAAATTCGAGTAAAAGTATTATTGTGAAAGTTAATAGATTTATTTTCATCATAAGCTTTTATTTTTAATTTTTATGCAACAAATAAGTATATTAAATAATTATACAAAAATTTTGTAGTATTTATTTTATTAAGAGATAAACCAAATAAATGGTTTCAAAAATAATAAAATAAATATTATATGAACTATTTAATGTGCTACAATAATTTTTCAGATACATATGTCATTTTATGAATCTATTAAAACTTTTATTTCGAACATATCTTCTGTATTTATTTTATTTAAATTAAATAAATGAATAGTGTCAAAATTGACACTATTGTTATTTTATAAAACAAACATATTATAAAATTGATTAAAAATCACAAAAAATTTCAAAATTATAAAATTAAATTTATATGATCTAAAATGTTATTAAGAATCCAATTATGGACAATTCACAACAAATAAGTAATTATTTGTTATAATTTAAAAATTAGAATGTTATTACCACAAATAAAATTAAATTGATTAAATAAGGATAAATCATGTTGATAATGTTTAAAATAAATTCCTAACATGTCTAAATTCTATTGGTTGATGATATTAAAACCTTATCTTATCTAATATTCGAATATGAGTCATTTTTTGGAGGTTTTTATGTGGGGTTAGATTTATTATAAATTAATATTTTTAAGAATTTCGGTGCCCCTCTCCTCCCTTATAAAAGGGCACCTCCTCCCCCTCCTCCTCACACCAAAATTGAGCACTCAAGCTCAGCCAACCCCTGCCATTTTCTCCTCTCCACTTCCCTAGAATAATCCTAGAGGTCCTGGTCTTCTTCAAAGACCAATATTAGTTCCCTAAGTGGAGGATTCAAAGAAGCGTTCCAAAGAAGAGGTAATATCCGTTACAGATATTTTCAATTTCTTTCTTCTTCAACTTCTTCTTCTTTAGTTGTTTCATGATAAAGTAATAACATCAGTATTACATACATACTGATATGTTATTATAAATATGAAACAACCCTAATTCACCTTCTATCCATCCTATGGAAAAATGAAATCACCGCGCGTGCGTACGTACGGAATACCGTCTCCACGCCGTGGTGTAATCTATTTTCCACCACCACCTTACAAGGATGGGTATAATGGTGTAATGAGTAAATATTTATGATTATTATAAAGTAATATTGATACTGAAATAATATATATGTACTCCAATACAATTCCACGATCATAGGAACGATATCATCACTCGTGCGTACGTACGGAATACCGTCTCCACGATGTGATGCGACTCGTTCTACATGATCATCATTACATAGTAATTATATAAATAAATTGAATGAATAAATATGATATATGTTACACTAATACCATTCGGTATATAAGGTATCTATAACCTTAAAAGAAGAATAAGAATTTATTCGGCAAAACACGCATAAGAACAAAAGGCAATAAAGACCCGAGTAACAAGTAACAATGAAATATTACTAACAAGAAGCTAAGAATATGACCATATATGATATCATATCAATATTTATGATTCTGTAATAATTAAATAACATTATTTAAACCATTATACAGGAGCTTCAGACACGTACAAAGCAAATCGGACCTAAGGTAAAGGAAATATCACAATCTCATTTTTATCCGAGATTGTTTATTCGTAAGTATTTACTGGGGTGTATTTTATCATCCACATCCATGTTTCATCAATATGTAATATTATTTCCATTCACCTACAATTGTTTAAATCCTATTTCACCCTTCGGTCAGTTTTTAGTAAAAGATATGAAAGGACTCTTTTGTCATTTTTCGTACGAGGTACTTTTTTGGCTTTTCCGACAAAAGTACGAGAAGAATGTTTTTTTAACTTATACGGCATGAATGGATTTTTAAAACATTATTTCCAAGAAGATTTATTTACAAGTTTTCAAGTTTATTTTTAATCAAATTCTTTTATTTTAAAGTCGTATGACATGTTATGAAAGGAAAAATGTTTTTGAAGTATAAAGGATATTTTCCTCAAGAATGGAGTTCAAGTATTTCATCAAAATTATTTTCCATATAAGATAATAAAAGGGTTCTGTTTTTATCCCTATTATTACATGGATTTGATTATGTTGTGATGGAAATATTTTTATGAATTCCATTATCTTATATGAATTGTTTTATGATGTCATGTTGTTTAAGAATCCCATTTTTATTACATGAGTTACGCTATGATGTATGGTTTATGATTATGTGGCACACATAAGAAAGGATTCATTATGAGATGGGTGGGACCTATATCTCCCTCCAATGCATTGGGTAAAGATTTTATATCTCATGAGATAGACATGGTTGAAATGGTAGGTTATACCGGTTCAGTGAAACAGGACTGAAACGAGGGTTACTCGATTCAGAAATGGACTTTGTCCACTAAGATAGTCTTGGCAATGAGTCTTAACTAACAAGAAATGATTCTCTATGATTATGTGTGTATGACACAAAGTTTCATGTTTTAAGTTATGATTATTGAGATTACCTTTCACTGCCCGGATTTATCCCATGTTATGAAATTATGATCTCTTTTGCAGGTTAAGATATCCAAAAGATATGTTCTTATGAATATGATGTGATTGATTTTTCTTTTGTATACCCTTACTGAGCATTTGAGCTCACCCTTTTATGTTTTCTTTTCCCCAGGATATAATGAAAGGTTTTAGGTAAAAAAAAGGGAAGATCTTTATGGGAGATATTGGAGATCTTTCACCACGATTAAAATATTACGTTCCGAGTTTCCAAAGACACTAAACTATTACGATCCTTGTGTGTGTGTGTTTTTTGTTATGTACTAAGTATTCCGCAAAAGTAATGTAAAGTCTATGTACGTCAGGCTTCGGGTCTCTACAGTTGGTATCAGAGGAAAGGTTTAGTCAACCTTTGGAAACTAGGATGCGAAAACGTTAGTGAGATCCCTAGAGATATTTCTAAGGTATGTCTAGGGTTGTCCCTAAGGATAAGTATACGTATAGGATATAGTCCTAGAACTACGGTAACGATCTTAGAATTTAACCTAAGATGTTAGATATTGAGGATACTCCCCCTTTATTATGTTGTTTTCTCTAGCATGATTTTTGCCTCTCACAATATTCTTTTTGTGTTTTAGTTAATGAAGGGAACCCGAAGGAATTCAGTTAACATTGAATCCAATGGACAAATTGGTGACTATGAGAAACAAAATTGTGTAATTCCTAGAGAGAAAGATATTGTGATTATGCCGAATCAGTCATCGCGATATATGATTAACAAGGTGAAATTTAGTGGTATGCCTAATTCATCAAAGAAGAGGAAGATAAACTATTATTCATGTTCTCATGTTGAGGAGCATAAAGAAAGGAAGATTGAGATTTCTAAAGAAGGGAAGAAGAACCTTGAGGAATACCTCAAATGGAGGGACCAATGTTATCTGTGTGGAGAAAAGGGTCATAGAGTGACAGACTGCTATGGAGTTCAATGTCTTATTTGTGGAGAACATGGGCATTACCCAACTCAATGCCCGGACCTAAAAAGGTACTTCTTAATCAAGGAAGGACTTATTCCAGGACAATCATTGAAGTGGATGGACTGAAGTGTTTATGTATTGGTATTCAATAATAATGTTTTTGAGGTACTTTTATGGTGTATTGAAATATTTATGTATTGGTCTATTGTGGTTTTTCCAATAATTCTAAGGTACCGGTAACCATGAAAAGTGATTCAAATATTTTGGAAAGTAGATGATATGCGCATAATGAAGGGATAAGGAGGAAATGAAATGTTTGACAGTATTCATGAGCTCATGATTGATATAAGGACTAAGTGATATCATGGTTTGAGTAAATAGAATTTTGAGGATTTTGGTATGTGGAAGGTGTTAACTTTTAACTGCAATCATGTTTTCACTAAGGTTCAATGGGTATTCAAGAAAATACTTGATTAAGGCCTTTGAATGTTTGGAATGTGACCAACAAAACATATCTTATGATATATGAGGATCAACGATGGTATTAAATCTCTGGTAATCGTTTTCACTATGTTATGAGAGTGGACTACAGTATTATGGATAAGCCTAAAGATTAGAATGGATTATGTTGGACATAAGTTAGGATAAAACGTTTTTTGATATTATTGATGGGATGTTATATTAATATAGCTTTAGAAAAAGGACAACCTGCAGGACGGGCGACAACCCATCGCTTCGAACGAGGCTGTGGGAATTGGACCCACAACCGAAGTGCGACTGGCCTTTATCGCCTACCACTGACCTACAGGAAGTCCCTGTTTAGTAGAAACTAGTTTTATTATAATAATCAGTATGATATATGAAGTATATGTCCATTTTAGGAACCATATATGATTAATCTCACTAAAGAATGACTTATGTATATTTAATAACTTTTGATAACCTTTTGTTTGAGACAAATGGAATGACCTGTCATACTAACACTTCACGAATAACAAATTCAACTTCATTTATTTAAGAGATGAAGTGGAAATTGTTCAAGGCACGAACAACAGTGAAATTGTACCAAAATAAAGTAAATATTTATTCTAATTCAAATTCTTCAACTTTAGGGAAACGATCTTGAAAACCAAAAATGTTGTCCTAGTGCTCTTATATCTGGTTAATCAGATGGTACCTTAGATCATCACAAATTTATGGATTTGTGATTGCTAGCTTTTCCATAGCCATGTTCTCTACCACTCTCCATCAGAACATGATGGTTAGATTTCTCTTCCATATCCATATTTTCACCTATGTGGATACCCAGTGATTAGTTAACTTGGGTAACCATTACGTTTTATACTTTAGTTTTTAAAGATAAGTTTTGGTATTCCTTTTTACGATGTGGGTTTCTGTCAAAGAAACATTCAAATAGTAAACCATTTATAACCCCGACGAATTTCGAGGGCGAAATTCATTTTAAGGGGGGTAGAATGTAACACCCCGAGATTTTATGAAAAATATTATTTTAATTTAATTAATGTCTTGTGTTGTATTCTACACCAAGATTACCTTGCGCTATACGCAACACCGTATTAGCTTGCAGTATACGCAACACTATTCTTGGATCGTGTTACATACAATTTTGATAAGAGTTATTCTACGCAACATTGAGTATATATATATATATATTAAATGTATAAATGAAATATGGTTGGATTCTGTTATATGAAACAACGTAGGATTCTTTCACAACACGCAACCCTGACTTGGCTTGCATTACACGCAATCGCGACCTTCCTCAATAGCGTGTGTTATACGCAATACCGGGTTTTAATAAACAATGATATATTATTATAATATTGTCATGAACTAGCTGTTATGAATAGTATTAACTAAATTTTGATTTTTATAGCATTATTATTCATCTTACACATTTTCTAGAACATGGTATAAGAACAAAATAAAAATTTTGGGTAAAATAAGTATTTTTCAAAAAATGCAGTTTTACCGCCTTTTGATGGCACACCCACTTTAAATATAGTTTTTGACATGTTTATATGTTCAATTTGACAAAATAATATTCTTCTTTTGAATCAGGATATAAAAATTTACATTAGATAATGTTTTGATATTTTTCCGATAACTTTCATATTTTAATGAATAGTAAAAACATGCTATATTTTAATTAAAAACAACTTTTTTCATCGTAATATCTTATGTGGTTAAATTATAATATTGAATGGTTTTAAAGTATAAATAGAATATATTTTTACCATTTAATATAATGTATGTCATTAGCATTGATTTTACCTTGAATTCGTAGGTTAAATCAATTCAATCTTTTGCAATGTTTTAAAGAAAAACCCGTTTTCTTTCGACAACGGGATTAATTTTAATTTAATTTCTGCATCTTTTGTGTATTGAATTTGGAAAAATGGATTCCATATTTGGAATTAGTGGGTCCAAATTATGTTAATAAGCTACTTTTTATTTTTGGGAATTATGAATAGTAACTACGGTAAATTTTATTTACCATAGTTAAAGGTAAATCGGGTAATTGAGGGTAAATATAATATTTTAAAATTACCCTAACAAATGTCAAAATCCTATTGGATGACTAAAAGTCGACCCATATCACCTAAGGGTCGGATTAGAATCATTTAATGGACATTTGTCCATTAAAATAACTTAATTATTATTAAAACCAAAGAAAGTGACAACATGTCACTCTCTTAAATCTTATAAGTATATTAATTTTAATTTAGTGATAAACTTCATGAAACTTCGAACATGAATAGTCTCCAGAAAGATAATGAAATTATCTACATCATATAAATTTATTTATTATTTTTAGGGATTAAATAATAATCATTAATTATGACACAATAGTGATGCAGAAATTGTTTATCTAGTGAAAAATCAAGAATATTGTTTTTATTGAACTAATAGTGACCATAAAATGCACAAATACCTAACCAAAACTTATTGGCCATGTACATGTAAACCATAAGCATCCAATGGTCTAATATTTGACCATTTGGAGCCTTATAAAAGCGATTATGATTCTTATATTATTTTATTTTAAATGATGCCAAAGTTATCTCCTTCATAATTTAATAAATATAACAATTTAAATATTGCGATTTTAAGATGATAAATTCGAGTAAAAGTATTATTGTGAAAGTTAATAGATTTATTTTCATCATAAGATTTTATTTTTAATTTTTATGCAACAAATAATTATATTAAATAATTATACAAAAATTTTGTAGTATTTATTTTATTAAGAGATAAACCAAATAAATGGTTTCAAAAATAATAAAATAAATATTATATGAACTATTTAATGTGCTCCAATAATTTTTAAGATACATATGAGATTTTATGAATCTATTAAAACTTTTAGTTCGAACATATCTTCTGTATTTATTTTATTTAAATTCAAATAAATGAATAGTGTCAAAATTGACACTATTGTTATTTTATAAAAAAAACATATTATAAAATTGATTAAAAATCAAAAAAAAATTCAAAATTATAAAATTAAATTTATATGATCTAAAATGTTATTAAGAATACAATTATAGACAATTCACAACAAATAAGTAATTATTTGTTATAATTTAAAAATTAGAATGTTATTACCAAAAATAAAATTAAATTGATTAAATAAGGATAAATCATGCTGATAATGTTTAAAATAAATTCCTAACATGTCTAAATTCTATTGGTTGATGATATTACAACCTTATCTTATCTAAGATTCGAATATGAGTCATTTTTTGGAGGTTTTTATGTGGGGTTAGATTTATTATAAATTAATATTTTTAAGAATTCCAAAGGTGCCCCTCTCCTCCCTTATAAAAGGGCACCTCCTCCCCCTCCTCCTCACACCAAAATTGAGCACTCAAGCTCGGTCAACCCCTGACATTTTCTCCTCTCCACTTCCCTAGAATAATCCTAGAGGTCCTGGTCTTCTTCAAAGACCAATATTAGTTCCCTAAGTGGAGGATTCAAAGAAGCGTTCCAAAGAAGAGGTAATATCCGTTACCGATCTTTTCAATTTCTTTCTTCTTCAACTTCTTCTTCTTTAGTTGTTTCATGATAAAGTAATAACATCAGTATTACATACATACTGATACGTTATTATAAATATGAAACAACCATAATTCACCTTCTATCCATCCTACGGAAAAATGAAATCACCGCGCGTGCGTACGTACAGAATACCGTCTCCACGCCGTGGTGTAATCTATTTTCCACCACCACCTTACAAGGATGGGTATAATGGTGTAATGAGTAACTATTTATGATTATTATAAAGTAATATTGATACTGAAATAATATATATGTACTACAATACAATTCCACGATCATAGGAACGATATCATCACTCGTGCGTACGTACGGAATACCGTCTCCACAATATGATGTGACTCGTTCTACATGATCATCATTACATAGTAATTATATAAATGAATTGAATGAATAAATATGATATATGTTACACTAATACCATTCTGGATATAAGGTATCTATAACCTTAAAAGAATAATAAGAATTTATTCGGCAAAACACGCATAAGAACAAAAGGCAATAAAGACCCGAGTAACAAGTAACAATGAAATATTACTAACAAGAAGCTAAGAATATGAACATATATGATATCATATCATTATTTATGATTCTGGAATAAGTCAATAACATTATTTAAACCATTATACAGGATCTTCGGACACGTACAAAGCAAATCGGACCTAAGGTAAAGGAAATATCACAATCTCATTTTTATCCGAGATTGTTTATTCGTAAGTATTTACTGGGGTGTATTTTATCATCCACATCCATGTTTCATCAATATGTAATATTATTTCCATTCACCTACAATTGTTTAAATCCTATTTTACCCTTCGGTGAGTTTTTAGTAAAAGATATGAAAGGAATCTTTTGTCATTTTTCGTACGAGGTACTTTTTTGGCTTTTCCGACAAAAGTATGAGAAGAATGTTTTTTTTAACTTATACGGCATGAATGGATTTTTAAAACATTATTTCCAAGAAGCTTCCTTTACAAGTTTTCAAGTTTATTTTTAATCAACTTCTTTTATTTTAAAGTCGTATGACATGTTATGAAAGGAAAAATGTTTTTGAAGTAGAAAGGATATTTTCCTCAAGAATGGAGTTCAAGTATTTCATCAAAATTATTTTCCATATAAGATAATAAAAGGGTTCTGTTTTTATCCCTATTATTACATGAATTTGATTATGTTGTGATGGAAATATTTTTATGAATTCCTTTATCTTATATGAATTGTTTTATTATGTCATGTTGTTTAAGAATCCCATTTTTATTACATGAGTTACGCTATGATGTATGGTTTATGATTATGTGGAACACATAAGAAAGGATTCATTATGAGATGGGTGGGACCTATATCTCCCTCCAAGGCATTGGGTAAAGATTTTATATCTCATGAGATAGACATGGCTGAAATGGTAGGTTATACCGGTTCAGTGAAACAGGACTAAAATGAGGGTTACTCGATTCAGAAATGGACTTTGTCCACTAAGATAGTCTTGGCAATGAGTCTTGACTAACAAGAAATGATTCTCTATGATTATGTGTGTATGCCACAAAGTTTCATGTTTTAAGTTATGATTATTGTGATTACCTTTCACTGCCCTGATTTATCCCATGTTATGAAATTATGATCTCTTTTGCAGGTTAAGATTTCCAAAAGATATGTTCTTATGAATATGATGTGATTGATTTTTCTTTTGTATACCCTTAGTGAGCATTTGAGCTCACCCTTTTATGTTTTCTTTTCCCCAGGATATAATGAAAGGTTTTAGGTAAAAAAAAGGGAAGATCTTTATGGGAGATATTGAAGATCTTTCACCACGATTAAAAGATTGCGTTCCAAGTTTCCAAAGACACTAAACTATTACGATCCTTGTGTGTGTGTGTTTTTGTTATGTACTAATTATTCTGAAAAAGTAATGTAAAGTCTATGTACGTCAGGCTTCGGGTCTCTACAGTTGGTATCAGAGGAAAGGTTTAGTCAACCATTGGAAACTAGGATGCGAAAACGTTAGTGAGATCCCTAGAGATATTTCTAAGGTATGTCTAGGGATGTCCCTAAGGATAAGTATACGTATAGGATATAGTCCTAGAACTACGGTAACGATCTTAGAATTTAACCTAAGATGTTAGATATTGAGGATACTCCCCCTTTATTATGTTGTTTTCTCTAGCATGATTTTTGCCTCTCACAATATTCTTTTTGTGTTTTAGTTAATGAAGGGAACCCGAAGGAATTCGGTTAACATTGAATCCAATGGACAAATTGGTGACTATGAGCAACAAAATTGTGTAATTCCTAGAGAGAAAGATATTGTGATTATGCCGAATCAGTAATCGCGATATATGATTAACAAGGTGAAATTTAGTGGTATGCCTAATTCATCAAAGAAGAGGAAGATAAACTATTATTCATGTTCTCATGTTGAGGAGCATAAAGAAAGGAAGATTGAGATTTCTAAAGAAGGGAAGAAGAACCTTGAGGAATACCTCAAATGGAGGGACCGATGTTATCTGTGTGGAGAAAAGGGTCATAGAGTGACAGACTGTTATGGAGTTCAATGTCTTATTTGTGGAGAACATGGGCATTACCCAACTCAATGCCCGGACCTAAAAAGGTACTTCTTAATCAAGGAAGGACTTATTCCAGGACAATCATTGAAGTGGATGGACTGAAGTGTTTATGTATTGGTATTCAATAATAATATTTTTGAGGTACTTTTATGGTGTATTGAAATATTTATGTATTGGTCTATTGTGGTTTTTCCAATAATTCTAAGGTACCGGTAACCATGAAAAGTGATTCAAATATTTTGTAAAGTAGATGATATGCGCATAATGAAGGGATAAGGAGGAAATGAAATGTTTGACAGTATTCATGAGCTCATGATTGATATAAGGACTAAGTGATATCATGGTTTGAGTATATAGAATTTTGAGGATTTTGGTATGTGGAAGGTGTTAACTTTTAACTGCAATCATGTTTTCACTAAGGTTCAATGGGTATTCAAGAAAATACTTGATTAAGGACTTTGAATGTTTGGAATGTGACCAACAAAACATATCTTATGATATATGGGGATCAACGATGGTATTAAATCTCTGGTAATCGTTTTCACTATGTTATGAGAGTGGACTACAGTATTATGGATAAGCCTAAAGATTAGAATGGATTATGTTGGACATAAGTTAGGATAAAACGTTTTTTGATATTATTGATGGGATGTTATATTAATATAGCTTTAGAAAAAGGACAACCTGCAGGACGGGCGACAACCCATCGCTTCGGACGAGGCTGTGGGAATTGGACCCACAACCGAAGTGCGACTGGCCTTTATCGCCTACCAATGACCTACAGGAAGTCCCTATTTAGTAGAAACTAGTTTTATTATATTAAGTAGTATGATATATGAAGTATAAGTCCATTTTAGGGACCATATATGATTAATCTCACTAAAGAATGACTTGTGTATATTTAATAACTTTTGCTAACCTTTTGTTTGAGACAAATGGAATGACCTGTCATACTAACACTTCACGAATAACAAATTCAACTTCATTTATTTAAGAGATGAAGTGGAAATTGTTCAAGGCACGAACAACAGTGAGATTGTACCAAAATAAAGTAAATATTTATTCTAATTCAAATTCTTCAACTTTAGGGAAACGATCTTGAAAACCAAAAATGTTGTCCTAGTGCTCTTATATCTGGTTAATCAGATGGTACCTTAGATCGTCACAAATTTATGGATTTGTGATTGCTAGCTTTTCCATAGCCATGTTCTCTACCACTCTCCATCAGAACGTGATGGTTAGATTTCTCTTCCATATCCATATTTTCACCTATGTGGATACCCAGTGATTAGTTAACTTGGGTAACCATTACGTTTTATACTTTAGTTTTTAAAGATAAGTTTTGGTATTCCTTTTTACGATGTGGGTTTCTGTCAAAGAAACATTCAAATAGTAAACCATTTATAACCCCGACGAATTTCGAGGGCGAAATTCATTTTAAGGGGGGTAGAATGTAACACCCCGAGATTTTATGAAAAATATTATTTTAATTTAATTAATGTCTTGTGTTGTATTCTACACCAAGATTACCTTGCGCTATATGCAACACCGTATTAGCTTGCAGTATACGCAACACTATTCTTGGATCGTGTTACATACAATTTTGATAATAGTTATTCTACGCAACATTGAGTATATATATATATATATTAAATGTATAAATGAAATATGGTTGGATTCTGTTATACGAAACAACGAAGGATTCTTTCACAACACGCAACCCTGACTTGGCTTGCATTACACGCAATCACGACCTTCCTCGATAGCGTGTGTTGTACGCAATACCGGGTTTTAATAAACAATGATATATTATTATAATATTGTCATGAACTAGCCGTTATGAATAGTATTAACTAAATTTTGAATTTTATAGCATTATTATTCATCTTACACATTTTCTAGAACATGGTATAAGAACAAAATAAATTTTTCGGGTAAAATAAGTATTTTTCAAAAAATGCAGTTTTACCGCCTTTTGATAGCGCACCCACTTTAAATATAGTTTTTGACATGTTTATATGTTCAATTTGACAAAATAATATTCTTATTTTGAATCAGGATATAAAAATTTACATTAGATAATGTTTTGATATTTTTCCGATAACTTTCATATTTTAATGAATAGTAAAAACACGCTATATTTTAATTAAAAACAACTTTTTTCATCGTAATATCTTATGTGGTTAAATTATAATATTGAATGGTTTTAAAGTATAAAAAGAATATATTTTTACCATTTAATATAATGTATGTCATTAGCATTGATTTTACCTTGAATTCGTAGGTTAAATCAATTCAATCTTTTGCAATGTTTTAAAGAAAAACCCGTTTTCTTTCGACAACGGGATTAATTTTAATTTAATTTCTATATCTTTTGTTTATTGAATTTGGAAAAATGGATTCCATATTTGGAATCATTGGGTCCAAATTATGTTAATAAGCTACTTTTTATTTTTGGGAATTATGAATAGTTACTACGGTAAATTTTATTTACCATAGTTAAAGGTAAATCGGGTAATTAAGGGTAAATATAATATTTTAAAATTACCCTAACAAATGTCAAAATCCTATTGGATGACTAAAAGTCGACCCATATCACCTAAGGGTCGGATTAGAATCATTTAATGGACATTTGTCCATGAAAATAAATTAATTATTATTAAAACCAAAGAAAGTGACAACATGTCACTCTCTTAAATCTTATAAGTATATTAATTTTAATTTAGTGATAAACTTCATGCAACTTCGAACATGAATAGTCTCCACAAATCTAATGAAATTATCTACATCATATAAATTTATTTATTATTTTTAGGGATTAAATAATTATCATTAATTATGACACAATAGTGATGCAGAAATTGTTTATCTAGTGAAAAATCAAGAATATTGTTTTTATTAAACTAATAGTGACCATAAAATGCACAAATATCTAACCAAAACTTATTGGACATGTAAATGTAAACCATAATCATCCAATGGTCGAATATTTGACCATTTGGAGCCTTATAAAAGCGATTATGATACTTATATTATTTTATTTTAAATGATGCCAAAGTTGTCACCTTCATAATTTAATAAATATAACAATTTAAATATTGTGATTTTAAGATGATAAATTCGAGTAAAAGTATTATTGTGAAATTTAATAGATTTATTTTCATCATAAGATTTTATTTTTAATTTTTATGCAACAAATAAGTATATTAAATAATTATACAAAATTTTTTTAGTATTTATTTTATTAAGAGATAAACCAAATAAATGGTTTCAAAAATAATAAAATAAATATTATATGAAATATTTAATGTGCTCCAATAATTTTTAAGATACATATAAAATTTTATGAATCTATTAAAACTTTTAGTTCGAACATATCTTCTGTATTTATTTTATTTAAATTCAAATAAATGAATAGTGTCAAAATTGACACTATTGTTATTTTATAAAAAAAAATATTATAAAATTGATTAAAAATCACAAAAAATTTCAAAATTATAAAATTAAATTGATATGATCTAAAATTTTATTAAGAATCCAATTATGGACAATTCACAACAAATAAGTAATTATTTGTTATAATTTAAAAATTAGAATGTTATTACCACAAATAAAATTAAATTGATTAAATAAGGATAAATCACGTTGATAATGTTTAAAATAAATTCCTAACATGTCTAAATTCTATTGGTTGATGATATTACAACCTTATCGTATCTAAGATTCGAATATGAGTCATTTTTTGGAGGTTTTTATGTGGGGTTAGATTTATTATAAATTAATAGTTTTAAGAATTCCAAAGGTGCCCCTCTCCTCCCTTATAAAAGGGCACCTCCTCCCCCTCCTCCTCACACCAAAATTGAGCACTCAAGCTCGGTCAACCCCTGCCATTTTCTCATCTCCACTTCCCTAGAATATTCCTAGAGGTCCTGGTCTTCTTCAAAGACCAATATTAGTTCCCTAAGTGGAGGATTCAAAGAAGCGTTCCAAAGAAGAGGTAATATCTGTTACCGATCTTTTCAATTTCTTTCTTCTTCAACTTCTTCTTCTTTAGTTGTTTCATGATAAAGTAATAACATTAGTATTAGATACATACTGATATGTTATTATAAATATGAAACATCCCTAATTCACCTTCTATCCATCCTACGGAAAAATGAAATCACCGCGCGTGCGTACGTACGGAATACCGTCTCCACGCCGTGGTGTAATCTATTTTCCACCACCACCTTACAAGGATGGGTATAATGGTTTAATGAGTAAATATTTATGATTATTATAAATTAATATTGATACTGAAATAATATATATGTACTCCAATACAATTCCACGATCATAAGAATGATATCATCACTCGTGCATACGTACGGAATACCGTCTCCACGATGTGATGCGACTCGTTCTACATGATCATCATTACATAGTAATTATATAAATGAATTGAATGAATAAATATGATATATGTTACACTAATACCATTCTGGATATAAGGTATCTATAACCTTAAAAGAAGAATAAGAATTTATTCGGCAAAACACGCATAAGAACAAAAGGCAATAAAGACCCGAGTAACAAGTAACAATGAAATATTACTAACAAGAAGCTAAGAATATGACCATATATGATATCATATCAATATTTATGATTCTGGAATAAGTCAATAACATTATTTAAACCATTATACAGGATCTTCGGTCACGTACAAAGCAAATCAGACCTAAGGTAAAGGAAATATCACAATCTCATTTTTATCCAAGATTGTTTATTCGTAAGTATTTACTGGGGTGTATTTTATCATCCACATCCATGTTTCATCAATATGTAATATTATTTACATTCACCTACAATTTTTTAAATCCTATTTCACCCTTCGTGGAGTTTTTAGTAAAAGATATGAAAGGAATCTTTTGTCATTTTTCGTACGAGGTACTTTTTTGGCTTTTCCGACAAAAGTACGAGAAGAATGTTTTTTTTAACTTATACGGCATGAATGGATTTTTAAAACATTATTTCCAAGAAGCTTCCTTTACAAGTTTTCAAGTTTATTTTTAATCAACTTCTTTTATTTTAAAGTCGTATGACATGTTATGAAAGGAAAAATGTTTTTGAAGTAAAAAGGATATTTTCCTCAAGAATGGAGTTCAAGTATTTTATCAATATTATTTTCCATATAAGATAATAAAAGGGTTCTGTTTTTATCCCTATTATTACATGGATTTGATTATGTTGTGATGGAAATATTTTTATGAATTCCTTTATCTTATATGAATTGTTTTATGATGTCATGTTGTTTAAGAATCCCATTTTTATTACATGAGTTACGCTATGATGTATGGTTTATGATTATGTGGAACACATAAGAAAGGATTCATTATGAGATGGGTGGGACCTATATCTCCCTCCAATGCATTGGGTAAAGATTTTATATCTCATGAGATAGACATAGCTGAAATGGTAGGTTATACCGGTTCAGTGAAACAGGACTGAAACGAGGGTTACTCGATTCAGAAATGGACTTTGTCCACTAAGATAGTCTTGGCAATGAGTCTTGACTAACAAGAAATGATTCTCTATGATTATGTGTGTATGCCACAAAGTTTCATGTTTTAAGTTATGATTATTGTGATTACCTTTCACTGCCCTGATTTATCCCATGTTATGAAATTATGATCTCTTTTGCAGGGTAAGATTTCCAAAAGATATGTTCTTATGAATATGATGTGATTGATTTTTCTTTTGTATACCCTTACTGAGCATTTGAGCTCACCATTTTATGTTTTCTTTTCCCCAGGATATAATGAAAGGTTTTAGGTAAAAAAAAGGGGAAGATATTTATGGGAGATATTGAAGATCTTTCACCACGATTAAAAGATTACGTTCCGAGTTTCCAAAGACACTAAACTATTACGATCCTTGTGTGTGTGTGTGTTTTTGTTATGTACTAAGTATTCCGCAAAAGTAATGTAAAGTCTATGTATGTCAGGCTTCGGGTCTCTACACTAACCTTACTATTCAACATGATTGAATTGACCTATAGAGGAATGCGGAATGTTTGGAAACTCTATCCCAGGACTTGATCTCATCCCAGTTGAAATCATCACCCACTCGCCACAATTTTCATTTGATCCACCTTTCCTTGAAGCTTTCATGTCCTTTACATGGCCCTCCCTCGCCTCCCCATTTCCACCTAAAGGTTCGATCATTTCTTGATGTGTCACCACTCCTTTAATTCCAGCACCTATGATCTCTACACTATCCTTGGAATCCAAAGCACCTGGATTGCACACCCCCAGATCGTGTTTCAGTCTTTCATAGACCACAACAACTCTCGGGTTCCTAGAATTCTCCACTGACTCTTTCATGATGCCATGTTCTGCAATACCAGGACTAGACCCCACCAGCTCCCCATCGGATGGACCCTGATTCGTCAACTGAGAATAGGGCATCACACTGGCCTTCACATCCTCAACAGCCTGCAGAATCAACTTCCTACCTCTGCACTTTTTCCGGTTGATGTCCAATTTTGAAGCACTGGGAGCAGAAATCAATCCATGACTCAAAAACTACCAATTGTATCTACCTGAACTCCTCACCCACAGAAATCAACAATGATTTCACCGGGGGTCTAGAGATATCCACTTCAACACAAATCCTCAGAAAACCCGAATGACATACTGCCCTAATTCTACTATCAGAGCAAAGATATCGGCCGACCATATTTCCCATCATATGGATAATGGATGTGGTAGTTCTGGAAAACTTATCCAAATTCATGTGGTCAGAGAATCTCATTTCATATGATAGTCATATATCTATCAGAAGAGAAAAAATAGGTTCCATTAGAAAACCAAGGAGCATATGACCATGCCAATATCAGATCTTCTTCGCATGAAAAACAGATCATTATATGCCTTGAGTCTAGGAGACCCACAGTGGATTGCTCTTATATACACCAAGAGTCGAATATAAACCTGTCAAAGAGGTCCACGGATGAACTTTGTTTCTTGAATCGTGCTATAAAGGTCATATTCAGTAAGAAAGAGGCATTTGTGAACTCCCGAGTCGAGATCGAGAGCTGCTAGATCCCATCGAAATGATCTGAAACTTTGGGAGAGAGGGAGGTGTGGGGAAACAAGGGCAGGGAATCAGGATCTGAGAAAAGGATGAAGTGACGATCACCAAGACGTGGCGGTGAAGATCCCCCACCCCCACCAAGGGAGGAGGGCCCTTTTTGGAGGTTATAGCTGCCTAGGGTGGAGGCCTCCATTCACAAACCCTACTACTCATCCTTTCTTCCATTATTTTCATAATTATAGAAATTTCATGAAACCCACCAAGATATTTCCATGGAATGAGTGGATTTTTCAACTCATAATGGGGGTTCTCTATATAGATACCTAATAACTCCTACTATGGGGATAAATATTCAAGGAATAGGTAAAACCCTTCCACCTAGGAATGAAATCTGAGACTCCATTGTTCTCATATTGTGTGAAACGTTAGAGGTTAAATATTGTTGTTTATTACATCATGGATATTTATTAATAATGAAATTTCTAGTGTATGTTCTATCATCCTAGGATTGGTCTAGCTTGAAAATTGGTATACCATAAATAATATAGCCCCTGCATCATATGAACAAGGAATCTGAGTTTTGTTGCATCTTTCTTCTCAAATTTCCCCATCATAGGACTACATAAAGACACAGAATGCATCATGTGATATTATATATCTCCTATGCCATTGAATGTAATGAACATAGTGTTCCAAAAATTTTGTGGGGAAATAGTTTTATTTACCCATTTTGGGTATGTTTTTTCACATGGATTCATCAGATTATGTGATCCTTTCATAGCCTCTATCCATTCTATCAATGATCAAATAGTTTCAATGAGTTTTGATGGTATAACTAGTTGGTAAGCCCCTTAAATACTGGTGGTGATGGAGGGGGCCTAACATGGTTGGAATTTCTGCACATTTAGGAGATTGTGACTCTAGGATGGCCTAGGGTAGTTCACATGGAATAGTATCAGCTACCTTCCTAATGGGGGGAACTCCAGGCATCCTTTCACCGATGGGTCTATGTAAATTGGTTACTTAAATCCAAGATTTTGTGAATGATATGGATCTAAATATTTTATCATTATGGGATCTTTCTATTAAAGGATATCCATTTATAGATAAAGGTTGGGGTATATTTGAATAACATTCCCAATGGAGATATTCTCTATGGGTAATTGAGCATTGAGTCTTTTATAATCCTTAATTCCTGCCTCATATTAAGAAGTTATTTCCACAATTATAGAAAGTTCAACTGTTTTAGGAAATAGGTTATATGTTGTAACACATTTAACCATTTATTTATTTAAATCCCATAGAATAGGAATCTTCTAATAATTTTTTGGGGCACCAAAATTATTATCTTTCCCATGATTTTTTGTATTCACACCTTCTTCAGTCATTTTGGTGTGGATCATGTTTCAAAAAAACATCATCCTTATATTCTCCTTCACTAGATTAAAATTTTTAGACACTTTAGTTCAAGTTCTAATAAAATTTACTAATTCATAGTGAATTATATTAATCACATAACCACCAAACATATAGAAGGATTAATTTCCCTAGGAACAACTTCTGAGTGAAAAGTTATTATCTTCTAGAGAAGTTTCCTTCATAAAGGGTATATTTGGTTTGAAACGCCTATAAGGATATATATTTACTTTTGAGGATTATATTCAGGCTAATTTATATAGGTAAATCTTGAGAGAGTATCTAGAAAATCTCATTTCATGAATTCCCTAGGATAAAGACTTGTCACAATATGAGACAATAAAGGAGACTAATTTTGTGATGTAATTCCTAAATGGGAAGAGAATTATATTTATGGGGGAGGTGGTTGATGCTAAAATTCCCCTAGCTATGGGGGAAGGGGATTTTTCTAATAAATTTCTTTAATATTTCAGAACATATTTTATGTCATTAAAGGAGGTGGATTTGATAAAAATACCCCAAATCCTACGAGTTAGGGATTCTCATAGATTTCAACTAATATAGTTTTCACTTCTCCCCTATTGATCTTGTATATTATTTCTTGGGATTGATTTAGGTGCAATGAATGGTATGAATATGACATAATTTTTACTGTAGGTAATGTCATTATTTGTGGTTTGGCTTTCCTAAAATAATAAGGTTGTTGAATCTTTTGATATGATTAATATAAGATACATTAAATGGATTTACCTTGTTTTATTTTATGATATTATGATTTTTCCATGGAAAATACAAATTTATTACACCAATTATAGGGTGAAGAACCTAATTTTGAGATTCATCCTACAGTGATGACATTACATGATGCCACTTTTGGAGGGATATTTATGTTAAGGTGTAAAGTGAAATGTAGTGCCGCATGCTCACTTAAACCTATAATATATACATAAAATAGAGAATTGGTGATCAAAAAATTAAGGCTACAAGTAGAATTAACACATGAACATCGAAGACCTTCACACTAGTTTCCCAATTTTGGGCATTTTACGACAGATAAGGTAGTCAATTCAATTTGTGAGTGAAATTATTTTATAACCTTGACATGATTCAAATATCCTTCATAATCCATGAATTTTTATTTCAATTTGATAAGATTAATTCACAAATTTATCCAAATATGATTTATATATTCATCTATTAATGTTTTTGGAATGTCATAATTTGGAGTGACTAGGGGCCAAAACAAGATTGGAATATTATCTTTCGCCAATTATTTCCTCATAATAAATGTTTTATCTTCACTTTCTAAGAGATATTCCTTTATGTGATTTGAAAAATGTGTCCATTTCACAACCACATTGTTGTAGAAATTGGGGTTGACTGGATTATTCTATGTTGTGGTGGAAGTTTAGCAGTCCAAGTGTGTTTTAGAGAATGAACATTTCCTTGTGTGTATTTTGACTGAGAAAGAATTTTGTTTGTCAAAGATAAATCATCATGCGTAGACGGGGTCATCGTTTAAAGAACCTCTGTATATGAGGGATTTTTAATAGTTGGTTCAAAAAGGGTAGGAACTTCATGTTCAATTGGAATTTCACAATAGCGGGGACCTTGATATAAAATGACATCATGGGATGGATTACCATTATAGTTCAGCATATGACCATAGGGAGGGTTCCTATAACATATACCACAGGGAATAAATTTGGTTGGACAATAGTAGTGGGAAGACTTTCTAACCATTTTATATTCTGGATGTGGGGAGGGATTTTGTGATACTCTTCATGATAAGTGTAATGACCCAAATTTTTATCAATGAAAATTACCTTCTTATAATTATGTTATATTGTTTAAATAACATAATAATTATATAGATAACATGATACACGCATTATAATTGAATAATTAATGAAATAAGAGGTATTTCTATAAGTTAAGGATCCTATACTAATGGAATAGTAACTTAACATCTTGAATAGTAATTTGACCCTTATTAATAGTAAATAGGACAATAGAATAGTAACCTCACTTATGAATGTATAAATAAAATTTAAGTATCTTATAATGAAAATATGACATAATCATACCATAATATAAGTTAATAAATCGTTAGAAATTATTATTTAAGTGTTGATATTTTTATAAAACATAGATGTTTATTATCAATTTTATAATTAATATATTTATTGAAAAGATTTTTTTTTAATTAAATGTATTTATAAATTTATATTTAATGTTCTTATGATTATAATATAATTTTATGAGGCCTTGGTTATTTTTTTAAAGTGTTGTAAAATATAGTTATAATTTCAAAATTGGTATTTTCCAAATAAATGATGATTTTAATTAAAAATTAAATTTCTCATATTTATAAAATTATTTTAATAAGGATTCAATATTTTAATTCTAAATTTAAAAAAATGGCTTGGGTGAATTTTTTAGATTTTTCTAAAATAGATGGATTTTTCTGAATGGAGAATTATGGTAATTTATAGTATAAATAAATGAATTTTTGAGCCATTCTTGAGTCTTGTATGTAAGTGACTATTTTTTATAAATCAATGCACTCTTTAATTTATTTAGTAATAATAATCATTAATAATTTTTTCTTAAGTGAAATAATAAACTAATGAATAAAATAATGAGAAAACACCCCTCTCCTCCCTTATAAATACCACCCATCACCACCTCTTATCCCAACACTTATAAAGATTTTATCCTTGTCCAAATTCTGCTAAAATAACTTCCCAAGACCCCCCACCCCCCACATCCATGATATTTTTTATCAAAAAAAATACCAAAACAAATTTCCATAAGGAGTTTCACAAGGAAGATGATTCAAGAGGTAAAATCCTCTTTCTTTTCCTTAAATTTATTATCCACTTCATCTATTTTCTTATTCTATCAAAACCTCCACTTATCCAAGTGAAATGGTAACTATATTAACTCACATATACTATAATATTATTTTGTTTATATAATAATTCATATTTAATTATTTCTCTTCCTATTTCTATTCTAAAAATTAAAATATTGTCTGGAATATGTTAATTTATAGCATTCATGGATGACGAGTTTTCAATTTCCTTTACCACCTTCAAGGATGGTCCAAAAACCATTATAATGGTTGAAAAATATTATAAAATTCATTTTATAACCCTATTTATTTTTTGTATCTAACATATATACATAATAATTAATGATAAAACAAAATGAGTTTGTTGTGATTGAAAATCGCCAAAACTAAAATAAATGATTATCATTAACTAATTATCTAATGATTCCTCCACATACCATATAAAAAATGAATTATAATATAATTTAACATTATTTAAGTTCCTTAATAACATATAATTTTAATTTTGGAAAAAATATTATCATTTTACATGATTTTCCATGCATGTATACAAGTAATCATTTCTAAAAATCAAGGAAACGAACGCTCCCAAACGATAAAATTTTATCTTATAACTCATAAAAAAAGATATAAATAAACATAATAAAATTGAAATAAATAAATAATAGTATAAAATTTTATTAATCAATTAATTAATGGATTTAACTTGATTACTGAGGGCATTAAAATCAATTTCATAATACTTTCGGACATAAGGTTTGGGATTCTACCTGAACCTCCATTTTTTTCCTTTAGGCTATTCTATATATATCTTAACCCCAATGTAATGCTTATTTATTTTTTTACTTCTTATAAATTCTATTTACATGTTACAAAATCATGTATCTAGATCATTTCATATTTCTTAATGGTAAATACATGTTTTAAAATGGTTCACTTCTCAATTCTTCCCGATAAGAAAACCCAATTCTAGTAAACTACCCAGTTTCTTACCCATTTTAAAGTGCTCCCCATAATATTATTTAACAAACCATTATGTTTATAAAATCAATAATTTTATCATGAAAAACTATCTTGGTTTATTAATGGTTTTATACAAATTATTATGTCTTCCCCATTTTAAATAGTCATTAATATTTTCAATAAACCACACTAAAATGTTTTATTTATAGAGTTCCTTAAACACTATTTTAACATGTATTCACATTAGTTTGAAATCACATATCATTATCTATGACTATATTTACTTATTAGCATCCATGTAGGATTTAAATCCTTTCTTTCATGGATGTCATTCTTATATTCCATTATGTTATGCCTTTTGACATAATTATAAAACCCAATTCATTTCATGGGTAACTATTATGATTATTTTTGTTTCATTATGTATTATTATTCATGTGGCACACATATTCGTGAAACATTTGTAATGGGTGTTCCCAAATAGCACTCCATTACATTTTTTTATTTCTCATAATGGTTCATGTTGGGATAGGGATTTAACCTGATTTCTTTATGGGACTTTGTCCACCATGTGATATAGTCTTGGAAGTTAGCATTGACTCATGTTTATGCTAGGTTATAGATTGTTTACTCATTCCTATGATTTTATGATTATATTTTCCTATGTTATTCATGATATAATTCCTTATTTTTATTCATGTTCCATGCCTTTTATGTTATCATGTTATGTCTTCTAACCCATGTGTTATGTTTATTCCTATGCATATTCTCATACTAGGAATTTTATCTCATCCCTTATTTAATGTATTCAATAGGTTATACTTTGTTGATAAAATGTCTCAAAGGGAGTTATGAGATAATTTTTAATATTAAATAAAATATGTTTCTATTTTAGTTTCATGATGTTTAATTATGTAACTAATCTTCCAAATACACAAGACTTTATGATCCTTGGATGTATTTCATGGTAAATGTTTCTTAAAATCATGTAATAATATGTGTAAAAGGAAAGGATATATATAGTTGGTTTCAGAGTAAAGGTATTATTTTTGGTGATTAAGACTATATCACAATTTTAATAACCTTGGGTATAATTTCATCACCATGTATAACCTAGATTAAAACATACGGTATCGTAAATTAGGATATATTCTCATTTACAAGTCTATCATTCTATGTTAAATGTTTTATATTAATATTCTTAATAGCTATGTATTAAATCCACCTAATTTTACTTTCATTTTTATGTTAATAGAGTAAATATAAGAACATGTTCCAATAATCAATGTGATGGGAATTGTGATGATTTCCCTAATGATATGATAAATATTATGGTAATAGGTGCTCAAAATTTCATGACAATACTTTCCCAACTATCTCAACTTGTGAATAAAAATAAGAATCATGTCGAACACCCTACTTCTCCTAATAAAGGCAAAGTTGATGTCAAATCCTTCATGTGAAAAATTCCTCCAATATTCAGTGGATCTTCTAATACCATAATTTTGGAATAATGAATGAAATCCATTGAGAATATATTCTCTTTCCTCCAATGATAAAAATAAGAGATGGTTGGGATGACATTCGATCATTTTTATGTGTAAGATTATCGGTGGTAGACACTGATTAAGAAGAAAAAGTAAAAGGAGGAAATTGATTCCATTGAATGGGAATAATTTAAGAAAATATTTTTTAATAAGTATTTTCCATGAACCCTCCACCTTAATATAGAAAGGGACTTCCTCAGACTGAATTAAAACAAAGACGAATATATCTAGGCGTATGAGACAAAATTAAAAAGACTTTCAAGATACATCTCCATATTTTTCATGAACCCTGAAAACATGGTGGATCACTTCTTTAGATTACTAAATATGAGTATAGAAAAAACATTGGCAATTTTTTATAGTGACAATTATGAAGAGATTTTCTATTTTACCCTAAAGGTATAAGTAGAGACTTTAGACTGATAGTGGTCTTGTGGTATTGGTGAAAAAAAGGGGAATGAAGTTTAATATGGTTGGATCAATAGGTAAATCCCATAGTGGAAAGAATACCAAACGTCCCGTGTGTCAAACGTGTGGGAAGAAGCATCCTAGAAACTGCTTAAAGGGAACCAAGAGATGCTTAAAATGTGGAACAAAGGGGCATATGGCTAATAAATGTTGAAGGTATATGAATAATACCACTAACATGGAATAATAAAATATGGTTCTGATCAACACTCATCATTTTGTATAGTGTTTCAACTGTAAAGAACATGGGAATTATATGAGCCACTTCCCTAAGCCAAGGGTTGTTGGAGGAAATAAAAAACAAAAAACTCCAAGGTGGAGAGTAGGGCATATGAAATCACTACTACTGAGGTAGGGACCAAAAATGATGTAATGATAGGTATTATGGATACTCATTGAAGAATGGTGAACATACTATTGATTCTAGTTCTATTCATTCATTTATATCTTGAAATTTTAGTAAAAATATTTAATCAAAACTCAAAATATGAAGGCTGAGTTATCTGTGGGAACATTAAATGGGTAAATTATTGTATCAAATGTTTATAAATCCTCCCCAATTAATTTTTATTGACTAAACATACCAGTAAATCTTTTCATACTCTCTTTTTCTGAGTTTGATGTAAGTTTTAGAATGGATGTGCTCTCATTAAATAAATCCAACATCGATTGTCGAGAAAGGGAGATCACTCTTGACATCCCAAAGAATCCTCCAATTTTTAACAAGTGTATGGAGGAAGATGAATCCCCTTCAGAATAATTGTCTCAATTTTTTATTGTGTGACCTTATGTGAAAGTATATATAGCTCAAATTATTTATACAAAGGATAAAATCATGCTCAATTACATTCCCATTGTAAGGTATTACACTGATGTATTCCTTGAAGAATTTTCGGATCTAACTCCAAAACAAGAGGTTGAGTAATCAATTTAACTTATTCTTGAATCTATGACTATATAAAAGAAACATTATATAATGTCCACTGTTAAGTTAGAATAACTAAATAAGTGGTTATAAGAGAATCTGGAAAAGGGATTGATATGCTTGAGTGCTTCACCATGGGGTGAACCAGTCCTATTTATTAATAATAAGGGAACCTCTGAATCAATTATCATGTGTTCAATAAAATCATGATAAATAAAAAATATCCCCATCCACGGATATATGACATATTAAATTAGCTATGTGGGTATAGTTATTTATCTAAGGTGTAACTTTGGTTGGGATATCACCATATAAAGGTTAATAAGGAATATATTCCCAAGACTACCTTTCAAATGAGCTACTGACACAATGATTTCCTAGTTATTTATTTAGGACACACAAATGCTCCATCAATATTTATGAACATAATGAATAGAGTCTTTAGAGATCACCTAGAAAAAATTTTGGTGGTATTTATTGATGATATTATAATATAATTCAATATAAAGGAGGAATATGAAGATCATTTGAATATAGTGCTAAAGCATTTGAGAAGGGAGAAACTCTATGAAAAGTATAGTAAATGTGAGTTCTGGATGGAGTAAGTATCATTCATGGGGAAGGTAGTCACTAGTAAAAGGATTTATATAGACCCTTACAAGATAAAGGTAATTGAATAGTGGATTAGGACAATATCTATAATAAATATCTTTAGTTCCCTTGTTATAACTGGGTATTACAATTTATTTTTGAAGAACATATCATGATTTTCAAACCCACTAACAAAGTTGACTTGGAAGGGAATATATTTTATCTAGACCATTGAATGTGAAAACTACATTAAATAGTTTAATAAGTGCCTTATCACTAAACCAGTACTAACACTTATGAGAATTGGGGAACTCTATGTGGTATAGATAAATTCTTTAAAGAAGGGATTAAGTTGTGTACTAATGCAAAATGAAAAGGTGATATCCTATTCCTTAAGGAAGTTGAAAATTTATGAGCAAAACTATCTCATGCAAGATCAGGATTTGGTGGCTATGATCTTTGTGTGGAAAATATGGTGGAATTATCTCTATATGGAGAAGTGTGAAATATATATTGAGCATATGAGCCTCAAATATATATTCATGCAAAATGAGCTTAATATATGTTAGTGAATATGTTTAAATCTCATTAGGATTATGACTTCTCAATACTCTAGCATCCTGATAAGGAAAATAATGCAGCAGATTCTCTAAGTAGAAAGGATCCTATAACTTTTTCAATAATTAGAATGGGAAGGATCCAATATTCTTAGACCTTTAATGGATAGAAATAGGAATCATTAAATAAGTAACATCATAAATCATTTATCAAATAATTCCCAACCATCCATTATGGATAAAATAAATGATTCTCACAGAAATTATGAGGAAATTTAGAAAAAGGCGAAAGCTATTAGATAGGGGAAGTCCTTAGAGATCAAAATGGGTGAGGAAGGGGTCATGATATTTGGGTCATGACTATATGTACCATTCAATCATTAAATAATGAAATAGATTATGAATGGTAAACATAGATCAAAAATATCTATTCACCCCGGGAGAACAAAGTTGTGTCGATATATCCGAGAAAACTATTGGTGGGACAATATGAAGAAGTAGATCGCTGAACATACATCAAATTTACTGGAATGTCTACAAGTGAATACTTGAAGTAAAAAATCCAAATGTGATAATGAAACCATTACACATACCAACAAAGAAATGGGAACACTTCAACATTGAATTTTTCACTTTACTTCTAAATTCATCCATAGTAAACTATGCTATATGGGTTGTTTTGGATCATCTTACAAATATATAACACTTTATCACAATTTTAGAGGACTTAAACCTGCTTCAACATGCATGGATATACATCGAACAAGTGGAAAGGCTACTTGGAGTACCATAATTGATTGTATTTTATCGATATTTGAGATTCACTTCCACGTCTTGTAAAAGTCTCCAACATGATTTGACCACTATATTGAACATCAATATATTCTATAATCCACAAACTGATGTTCAATTTAATCAAACTATTCATACACTAGAATATATGTGGAGATCATGTTCTATGGACTTCAAAAAAGTATGGGATCAACATCTACCTTTGGACGAGTTCTCCTAGTAATAGTTTCCAATCGAGCATTAAAATGGCTCAATAGGAAACCCTGTATAGAAAAATATACATAACAGAGAAGTTTTGGGATGATGTTAATGAAATTAAGATTCTTGGACTTGAAATGCTCGAAAAAATGGTAAATAAGGTTAAAAGAATTCAAAATCATATTCGGGCAGCCCAAATTTGACAAAACTATTTATGTAGACAATTGTTTATGATACCTAGATTTTAAGGCTGGAGATATGGTATTCCTCTACTTATCTTCATATAAGGTTATAATGATATTTAGGAAGAAATTAATGTTAAGTCCCAGGAACATCGGCCCCATCGAGTTTCTTAATCTGGTCAGATCTGTGGCTTATCGACTAGCACTTACACCTACCATGTCTCTAGTACACCATGTATTCCATGTATCCCTCTTAAGAAATTACATACCAAATCCCTGACATGTACTGAATTCAGAGGTGGTACAATTGTAAAATGATTTCTCTTATGAGGAGAAGTCAGTAAAGATCATAGATCATAGAGATAAAGTACTACACAAAAATACTACTCACCTTGTTAGACTATAGCAACTTAGGAATTGGAGGAAGCGATGAAGGAGAAGTACACTTACCTTTTTTCAAATTAGAATGTAAAATTAAATTTTGATGGTGAAATTTCATAAGGGGACGAATGTAATGACCAAATTTTTATCATTGAAAATACCCTTCTTATAATTATTGTACATAGTATAAATAACATAAAAATCATATAGAGTACACAATATAAACTTTGTAAATAAATAATGAATGAAAAAAGATATATTTCTTTAAGTTAAAGAACCTATACCAATGGAATAGTAACTTGACCTTTAGAATAGTAATATGACCTTTATGAATAGTAACCCAGAAAATATAATAGTAACCTCACCTATGAATGTATAAATATAATTTAAGAATCTTATAAATGAAAATATGATATAGTCATATCATAGTATATGTTGATAATTATTTTAAAAATTAATATTTTAGGGTTCATATTTTTATAAAAATTGAAAGTTTATTTTCAATTTTATAATTAATATAATGATTTAAAAGAATTTTGTTAAGGTATTCATAAATTAATATTTTTTTCTTATGATTATAATGTAATTTTATGAGACTTTGAATAGTTTTTCAAAGTGTTATAAAATTAGTTATAATTTTAAAATTAGTATTATCCAAATAAATGATGATTTTAATTATAAATTAAAATTCTCATATATATATAATTATTTTCATATAATTTATTTTATTTTTGAATTATTTAAAAATATGTTCAGTGCTAATTTTTTAATTTTTTTTAAAATATTTTATTTTTTTGTGATTAGTAAAATATTGTAATTTAACGTGTAAGTAAATAAATAAATTTTTGAGTCTTTATTGAGTCATAGATGATTTAAGTGACCATTTATTCAAACTCATGTGCACTAATTTATATATTTAGTCACAATAATCCTCACTATTTCTTTTCTTGAGAAAAATAATAAACTAATGAATAAAATAATGAGAAAACACCACTCTCCACCCTTACAAATTCCACCCCTCACCACCTCTTCTCCTAACACCTCTCTAGATTTGTGACTTTTCCAAAAACTACTCAAATTTATTTCTAATACCTTTACTAATTTCCAAGAGTCTTTCAAGTCAATAAATTACAAAACCAATTTCCATAAGTTGGTTCTCTAGGAGGATAATTAGAGAGTAAAAATCATCTTTCTTTTCTTTTAATTTCTTTTCAACTTCTTTCCCTTTCTTAATATATCCAAACCTCCCCTTATCCAAGAGGAATGGTAACTAAATTAACTCAAATATATTTAAATTTTATCATGTTTTTGTTATAACCCATCATCAATTATTTTTAATCACCTTTTTTTCTAAAAATGAAAATATCATTTGTGATGTGCTAATTTTACGCATTCAAGGACGATCAGTTTTCATTTTCCTTTACCACAATCAAGTATGGTCTCAAAACCAATCTAATGGTTGAAAAATTATGTAAATTTTATTTTATAACCCTATTAATTTTCTGAAACTAACATATATACAAAATACTAGATTTTAAAACAAAATGTGTTCATTGTGATCGAAAACCACCAAAATTAACAAAAATGATTATCAAAAACTAATTATATAATGATTCATCCTCATACCATATAACAAAATATTTTATAAGATAATTCAAAATTATATAATTTTATTAATAACAAATAATTTCAATTCTTTACAAATATTATCATTTTACATTATTTTTCATACATGTATACAAGTAACTAATTATGAAAACCATGGAAAAAATGCTCTTAAATGATGAAATTGTATATTATAACTCATCAAAAAAGCCGTAAATGAAATTAATAAAATTATAATAAATAAAATAAATGTAGAAATGGTTCTTAATTAATAAATTAATGTATTTAATTTGAATATATATTACTTTAAGATCAACTGGAGAACATTTTTGGACATAAGGTAAAGGATTCTACCCGAACCACCATTTTTTCTATCATGTTACTCTGTCTCTCTATGTACCCTAATGTAATTTTTTTTAATTATTATAAATTATTTTAATATGTTCAAAACTCATTTATCCATATCATTTCATTCTTATTTGATATGGAAATAAATGTTTTAAAAAGGTTACCTTCTTAATTCTTCCAGATAAGCAAACACAATTCTAAGGAACTTCTCAATTTCTTACCCATTTTCAAGCGATCTCCGTAATCTTATTTAATACATAATTATTTTTCTAAAATAACTAATTTTATAATGAAAAAATATATGGGTTATTTTATTTTTTTTATAAAAACAAATATGCCTTTTCATTTTAAAGAATCCTTAATATTTTTCTTATACTCCACTAAACTGTTTTATTTCTAAAGTTTCATAAACACTATTTTTACATTTATTCACTTCAGTTTGACATCACTTATAATTATATATACATATTTTTCTCTTTAATTTCCATGTATGATTTAAATAATTTCTTTATTGTACACCATTATGATATTCCTATATATTATGCCTTTTGACATGATTATAATACCCAATTATTTCTATAGGTGACCCTTATGATTTTTTAAATTCCTTATGTATAATTCTTTATGTAGAACACATGTTCATTAAAATTTTATGATGGGTGAACCAAATTATCACTAAAATGAATTGGATAATGTTTAGTCCCATGATACGTCATGTTGGGATAGGTATTGAACCTGATTCCATTATGGGACTTTATACACAATGTGAAAAAGTCTTGGAAGTTATACTTGACTCATGTTTATGTCATGTTATACATTTTTTCCAAATTACCATGATATTATGATTATGTATTCACATTTTATAAAAGTTATAATTCATTATTATTATTCAATTTCCATGCCTTTTACATTATCATGTTATGTCTTCTAACCCATGTCTTATGTTTATTCGTATTCTTCTTCCCTTACTGGGATTCTTAGCTCATCCATTTGGTTCGGGTAATCCCTATGTTATCCTATGTAGATATATGTTCTCAAAGGTAATTAGGATCTCATTATGAATATTAAATAAAATATCTTATTATTTTGGTTTCATGATGTTTAATTATGTTCCAAATCTTCCAAAGACACTAAACTTTATGATCCTTGGTTATATTTTATGGTGAATTATGCTTAAAATCACTTCTAATCCTAGTATGACCACTAAGGATTCCATATTGGTAAATTATATGGTAAGGACCTCCATATATTCTTGTAGAAAAGTTATCGTAAGGATTATTGAAACTACATCTACTACTTCCTTGATCAAGAAATGAGTCAATATTATAGTAGGATGATAATGATAAATGCTTGGAGACCTCAAGAACACTAGTATTAAGAAAAATAGGGACATTTTTTCACTTCTAGATTTCATATTTCTCTTGGTAATATTTCTTTTTAGATGTTCTATATCGATCGTTTAGAGTCACATGTTGTGAACATTGACTTTCATGTATGGGAACCTGTATAAGAAACTTTTTTTATGTTTCAAGGATATATAGATATTTATTTCTTTTGGTGGGATTTTATATCTTTCATGAAGTGGATATTGAAATGGGATGATGATATCAAATTATAATTTGAATTTATGCTCGATCTTGTTGTCTATTTATTACAATAGTGTGATGATAACCATCCTAGATGTGATATGTAATCTGTTCCTACTCTTGAGTAGCCCTTGAAGTTTGATGATGTGATACTCCATTCATAATGTTAGGTAGTTGTGTATTCCCCTTGAATTCTAATGCTACTATGATATATTTAAAACTTTGTATATTATGGGTAGGGATTCATACATACACCTTTATATCTACTAGGATGTGCCAATTGGATTATTCATTTGGAATAGGAATGTGTTCCCACTCCTTGATTAGATTAGGGATGTGTGCCTTCTCCTGTCCTCAAGTTCCCTATAGAATATATGTGAGGTTGAAAAGGTGACTAGTTACCCTGAGAGGTGGTGATTTAAGCTATAAATGTAACGACCCAAAATTTTATTAATGAAAATTCCACTCGATCTAATTAAATTTCTTATTATGTAAAATGGTTATATAAAACACAAGAACATCCTTTTTTTGTTTTTTGTATTTTAAAATACCGTTAAGAATTTTTATCGTTACTAATATAGTCATTTAATATTTATAACATGACTAGTATAAATATAGGGATTTAACACATCCAATTTACTCAGAAAAAGGAACGATGGATTCATCTAGTAGAATTTCTCCATACAAAGTCCATTTTTTGGATCTCGAAAAGGATTTAGCGTCACTGGGATTTGCTCTGGATGAAGCCCATGTTGAGTTTCAACACTTTAAGCTTGAACAAAACTACCTATGAGAGAAGTGGAAGTTAATAGATATTACCACTTAAGTGATGTTATCCAAGCCACCCCAAGAGTCTGTCACCATCGCACACCTTACCCTTGGGTCTTATGTGGGTGTTGTAAGGGGTTTTGTAACAAGACCCTAGTTATATGATTATTTCTATTACTTTTTTATAGAATATATAATATACATTCATTTTATTATTGTTACTTTGTAATTGGTTTTTAATGCCCAAAAATGTATTTTTAGTTAATATTAAATTAATTAATATATTTTAATGAATTAATGGATTTTCTAATTAAATAATATTTTAATAAATTATTAGAAATAAATTACATTTTATTAAATATAAATGATCTTATAATTTGTATGAATACAATTGTAATTTTTATTAAGCTTTGAAAGATGTTTTTGTCAAAACTCATTGATTTTTTATAAATGTCTGTTTTTATTTTAAAATTAAAAAATTCACATATTTAGAAAATTATTTAGATAAAATGAATATCATTTTTGGTTTCAGGACGTTGAAATTATTTAACGGTTAATGTTTAATAATTTTCAGAGACAATCAAATTTTTGGGTGAAAATTAAATACAGTTTAAATATATAATGTGTTTTATGACATCATAATTGCCCAATAGTGATGTAATAAAATATTATAAAAGTTATATTCAGCCAATATTGGTTTTAATTTTAAAATAATGTGATTTAAGATTTGTTTGCTTAATTTTTCAATACCTTAGTGGACCATCCAAGACTTATAAAATATTTTAACCTTTTAAAATGATTTCCTTGAATGTGAGACTCAAATCCACGTAATCAAGCCTAATATTTTAATAATTTTGTATATTTTCCTTATAAAATAATTTTTCCAAATCCCCTTTGCAGAAAACCATAGGAAAAAACATGGGATGGTTTGTGGTTTTGATTAGTTTAATGTGCATTGTCCAAAGCCTAAATAATAAAACATTACCTCTCATTTCCTATATAAAACCACTCTAACTCCCATACCACTTCACTAAAAACCTTTTTATCTCGACCAACCTCTTCCCTAATCTCTATGTAATTTTAACAAGGGACCCTAAGCTCTCATGAAGCCTCTCTCAAGCCTCTCTTAACCATTTGGGATCACACTTTCAAGTAAGGGATCCTCACTTTCCTTCTATCCTTATTTATGTCCAGGATTACTTATATTTTCATTACCTTTTATTTTAAATTAATAATGTTGGGGTATGATTTATCACCTCCCCTATACTTCCCTAATTGTTTTTAAATTATGACAGACCCATTTCTCTCTAATTAATGACTCTTGTGTACACCTGTTACCATGCCAAAATTCTATAAGGGATTTCTCTCTCCTCTTTTACATTCAAGAAATTATATTATATTATTCATCTAAATTCTATTAAATGTAACACCCCAAGATTTCATAGTGTGTTATTTCTTCAAAATAATTCAATAACTTGCACTACACGCAACACCGAGTTCAATTGCACCATGACTTACCAAAAACAAAATCCATTAAAATAGGTCATGAATAGTATTAACTAAATTTTAAACTTTATATAATCCTTATAATTTTAGAATCCATATTATGAGTTTCTTAGTCATAATGCAAGAACAGATTCATTTTCAGTATTGCACATTTATCAACTTTTAATAGTGAACCCTTTTTAAATACAATATTTAAAACTTTTTGACTAAATGGGGACATCAAAAATTTAAAATGAAACATCCCAAGCTTCCACGGTACGCTTTCATTGAATAATACAGTAGCGTGTGTTGTACGCAACCTTGAGTTTTAACACACACCACAACCAATCAAACTAGCCGTTATGAATAGTAATACCTACTTTTTAAAATTATATATATTTTATATTTCAAAATAGACTTCATTTTTGGATTCGGAATATCAAATTTAGCCTAAGGTGAAATTTTGGTACTTTTCGGATAACTTTCATATTTTGATGAATAGTGAAAATTACTAAATTTTAATTAAAAACAACTTTTTTAATCAAAATAATTAATAGTGATAAATTATGAATTTTAGTAGTTTTAAAGTATATTTAGAATATATTTTTTCCATTTAATATAATGTTGGTCATTGGACATAATTTTACAATTGAACCGAACATAAACAAGTGTCAATCTTTTGATAGTTATTATCTCTTAAAAACACGCTTTTTGTTTTGACAGCGAGAATTAATTTTAAATTAATTTCTGCCACTTATGTGTTTTGAATTTAGAAAAATGGATTCCATATTTGGAATCAGGATGTCCAAATTGTGTAAATAGGTAACTTTTATTTTTAGATATTTTGAATAATTACTGTGGTAAATATTTTATTTACCATGGTTAAGGGTAAATCCGGTAAATAAGGGTTAAAAAATAATATTATAATAATACAAAATTACCCTAAAACGTGTCCTAACCTTATTGGTGGACACATACCCGACCATGAGCATCCTTGGGTCAATTTGGGGACCCCTTGGAGCCACTTGTATGTGGTAGGGACACTTTATATTAATAAAGTTAAAATAAAAATAAAAATGGCATAAGCTTACATCTTTTAGAAGAACAATTTTTACATAGGGTTATACATGTTGGATTTTCGATTATAAATATTCATTAGAAAGATAAAACGATTTCCTACATAATGATATTTTATTTATAATTTTTAGACATCAAATAATTTAAATTATTAATGACACAATAATGATGCAATGTTTACCTCATTAATAAATCATTTAAATGAATAAGATTATAATGATTAAAATATTATCTAAAACCTGTCCAATTATTATTGGTTGATGTTATTTAGAATATGAGTCATCTTATCTTCGACCTCAATGATTTTTGAACCATTATAAAGCGAATATAATTATATTATAAAGTAATACTTTCACTCTTTCCTAAAGAGCCCCTCTTCTCCCTTATAAAAGGAGACCACTTCTACTCATTCCTCACACCTCTCAAGCCACTTGACTCGTCCAAACTCTGCCCAAATAAGCTCCCCAAATCCCTCTCCTCCTCCTTGAAGCTTCCCCTTAGGCAGAAATCATTTCAAGAAGTCCTTTGGTTCCAACCAAAGTGAGTTACCTAAATTAAAGGTAACGATTTCTCTTAAATTATTTTCATTTATTTTGCTTCTCCAACCCCCAAACTCTTTTTATTTCCTTTCTTTTGTAACAACACCAGTATCCTCAATATACTAGGATGTTTTTATAAGAAGGATTCAAACTACACATACACACAACTCCATCTAATGGATGATGAACATAATGTTTCTGTGGATGGCAAACTAACGCCTCACGAAACGATGATTGTTCAAATACATCTTACCGCCTCTCATGGTGGCCATTATGATGGCACTGTAATTAAATATGATATTAATGATATATATTTTATATATAAGCTTCTGTAATTCCATTTTATTTCATACCATTATTCGTTTCATGTTGTATATACATACGATAATTTCATTTGAGGAAGTGCGGACTACCGCCCCCTTAAAATGATATGACTCGTTCATACCACACATGGAACGTATAAAGGATGGTGTTAATGAACTTAAGTAACATATATAAAATATTATATTATACTGGAATAGTAATATACCTATGTATCATTTGGATTCAATTCTTTTAAAATAAAAATTAAATGGAAGTAGCGTTCGTGCGTATGTACGGACTACCGTCTCCACGAACGCGGTGAGATCCATCCTCCATCGTATCCATTCAAGTCTTATTCTCATTTTAGGGTTAAAAATAATGTTAATATCATTCTGATTATGAATAAGATATAATCTATCCATTACAAACATGTCTTACGTAACCAAACATTTAAGAAGAACGAATCGATTATCACCTAAAACGACGATAATACTAAGATATTATTAATAAAGCAATGTTAAAAGATCATATATGATATCATATTAATGTATATGATTCTTGTATAATTTAATAACAATTATTTCACCATTATACAGGAGTTTAACCTACCCCAACAAAGGAAAAGTACAAGGTAAGGGTTTACTTTACAACCTCTTCATTATCCAAGGTTGTTTATACGTAATAATCTACTGGGATCTCTTTATCATCCACATCCATGTTTCTTAAAAATGTATTTCAAAACATTTTTACTATTTAGAATATGAGTTAAAGTCATTTATACCCTTTTTGACTTTTATAAGTGGTTTATAAAGGAATCTTTCGGTCGTTTTCAAAATAAGGTCCTTTTTAACCTTTTCGACAAAATTAAGGTAAGAATGTTTTTTTTTACTTTTACGGCGGGTGCGGTTATTTTCCGCCGTTATAAAATCTTCAAAGCTTTCCTTACAATCTTATAAGAATATTTTCAATGAAAATGTTTTATTTTATATGGATCTTAAATGATTTCAAAATAAAAAGAGATATTTCTTTAAAAAGAATTTTGATTTCATCTATGTCAACATCCTTTGATGGATTTTACGCTTATTTGAAGTTGATTTATTGTAATACAAAGCTTCTATATTGTATTGAAGGTTTTGTGATATGTTTGACTGTGGATGTGCTATTTTTATACCATTCATAGTTTATGACGAAATTATTGACATTTCGTATGCTAGTTTTAATACGAATGTTTATGTTATGTTTAAACCTTTTCATATGGGAATGCATTGGACTTAGTAAGTGACGGGTGGAGCCCGCTATAGCTCCTCGATGCATCGGTAGGTCTCATGAGACAAACTAGTGTCTTGGCACAAGGCCTTGACAAAATATTATTTGTAGTCTTGGCACGAGGCCTTGGCTATGTGGTTATGATAGTCTGGCATTATGCATTCCAACATTATGAAAGTGGTTATTGATTTTTGCATGTGATTATTCGATTAGTAGAATATCCATGTGAATAAGTAAATGGAATTATTTCATTTTATTTATGCCATACCATGTTGAAATTTCATGTTTAAAAGGCTTATGTTTTAGTTATACATTGCCTTAAATGTTTATTCTTATTTATGAAAGTTTCCGCTATATTGTTATCCTTACTGGGCATTTGAGCTCACCCCTTTTCTATGTTTTATTTTTCCCAGGAAGTGAAGATGTAAGTTATGAATGACCTGCAGGGATATTATGAGGGGATTATAGTGTGGACTGTGGAAACATTATGTTGTTGTAGTAGTTTTTCATTTTATGATGTAATGTAAAACTTATGAATATATCTAGTGTTTCCAAGGCTACTAAACCAATCGGTCTTTCGAGATTTGATCTTCTTGTGATCATGCCAATGTTACGTAAATAATGCACCGACTCTGGGTAGCTGGGGTCGGGGCGTTACAGTTGGTATCAGAGGAAGTTTAGTACAAACCTTGGAAGCTAGATTTAGATAAACTCTGATTAGAGCACGTAGACCTAAGATGAACTTTGAGGATTAGTATAGAAGAACTTCCTAGAATTTTGGTATTGTAGAGATTTTGTGAGTTTTCTGAGCAATACATCCCTGTCTGGATACGAGCAGGTAGAGGCGGCTCTGGCACAGATGTACCTAGGGGTAAAACCCGAAAACACCACTTTGAGCTAGACTCGAACGGGAACTGGTGCACGACAACGGGCCTTGCTGCACTCTTGGTTACGACACTCCCGGGGGATATGCTTAGGATAACTCTCATTTTCGTTACAAATCATTATGAAGGGTTTATGAGTATATACTTCCTCAAAGAAAACATTTTTATGATTATGGATTATATCCATAAATAGTTTAATTTATGTTAAGTGTTTTATAAGTATGGGATTATGTATTTTGATTCATAAACTGATCTAGTTTATGCCATTGTTTAGAAATGGCGCCCAGTAGAAGGAATGAGAACTCCAGAAATACACATGATTCAAAGAGAAGGAAGGATCATATCTTTCATGGTCTTAAGCTAGAATTTATAAGAGAAATAGTCTCCCATGTATTATCATCATATGAAGAAATAATATCATGTGTTGATAAGATAAGTAAAGAGTTTAATGAGTCCTATGGCTTTGAAGGGAAGCAAGAGAAGAAAAGGATGGAAGAGAGAAAGATGGATAAAGGGAAAAGGGAAAAGAAGAATTTTCCCATATGTGGTAATTGTGGAAAGAAACACCCTGGAACTTGCCTGAAATGAATGGGAGTTTGTTATAAGTGTGGAGGAAAAGGGCACAAAGTACGTGACTGAAAGGGTAAGAAAATGGTTTTAAATGTACACTACTTCATTTGCAAGGAGTTTGGACACTACGCGAACCTATGTCCCAGTCATCAGACAATGCCGCAAATGATGTTATTGGATAATAATCAAGTTATGATACTACCACAGATGAAGAGGAATGATTAGAGTTCTTATGTTGATTATGTCAATTGAGTGTTGTATCAACAATGTACTTGTTATAATAATCATGGAGTATATAAGGATTGTACTGCAGTACTATTTCATTAGGGACTTGAGATTGTGTGGAACAAAGAAAAGTGACTCAATAGCAGGATAAATTTTTGGAAAATATATGGTTGAGAGAATGATAAATCATAATATAGTTCTGATACTGAGGTAGTGATTTTAGAATAATACATGATTGATTTGGATAAATTATGTTGGATATTCTTGACTACCTTGAAACTGATTAATGATTTGTATATTACATCATTTTTTTGGGGGGTTTAAAACATTTTTGGATTGATGAAGTATATCCAGCATTCTATATGGAATAGGGGAGCATGAATGTAATCAATAAGGAATATGGTAATTCAAGATGTTTCAGTTTATTAAAAGAATACAAGATGAAGGTATTCATATGCTATTACGGGGTAAAAAGGATCTATATTATGTTTACCTTCCTTATAAATGTTGGACTGTGAGTTTGGACAGAAGTATTTTGGATAGTTCTAGTTTGGATTATTTTGGATTACCATAAAAGGTCAACCCGGAGGTCGGGCGGCAACCCGTCGCGTCCGGCAAGGCTGCGAGACTTAAACCCGCAACCGAAGGGCGACAAGGGTGTATCACCTACCACTGGCCCACAAGATGTCCTGGATTAAATAATGTAGTTTTTATTAAAAGATCTTGTAGATGAATTATAAATTCGTTTATTTTGGAACCCTATACGAATAGTGTAAATAGAATGTTTTTTACATTCTATTATCATTTAGAGTGAAAGATGAGTTTGTGGTAGAAATTTATTAATGGATAAAACTCTAATTATAAAGTAAGTATATCTCCTTATGATCTTAGCCAATCTCATAAATAAATTCCTCAATATTAAGAAAAGCAACTTAGAACAAAAATGTTTTCCTAGATGGTACCTTAAATCATCACTAATTTATGGCTTTGGGATTGTTGGCCTTTTCATAGCCATGTTCTCTACCACTCTCCATCAGATAATTGATGGTTAGGTTTTTCTTCCATATCTATATTTTCCTACATGGAACCCTAGTATGTGTTATTTTCGGTAATCTTCATACTTTCGACTCTTTATTTTAAATAGAGGCCTCGTTAATTCATTTTTCGATGTGGGATTTCAACTAAGATATTTTGAAACATCAAAAATGTGTTATCCCAATACCCTATATTTTGTTGAACCGCTGGTACTTCAAATCATCAAAGATTGATGAGTTTAAGGACCTCAATTATACACTTGTTTGTGATTGATGACCTCAATCACTACCTATAAATATTTACGTTTTTCCTCCAATTATATGTCTCTAATTTCCACCAATGTTCTCCTAACCAAGATCATAATTTGGTGGTGACCCTTTCATTTCTCTTTTCCTCATATTAAGACTAAATTTTAGTAACCCAATTTCCGATGTGGGTTTTCCCACAAATATATTATCTATTTTCAACCTTTTATTTTCGAAAAACAATTTCAAATTGCGAAGACGCAATTTATTGAAGGAGGGGAGAATGTAACACCCCAAGATTTCATAGTGTGTTATTTCTTCAAAATAATTCAATAACTTGCACTACACGCAACACCGAGTTCAATTGCACCATGACTTACCAAAAAAAAATCCATTAAAATAGGTCATGAATAGTATTAACTAAATTTTAAACTTTATATAATCCTTATATTTTTAGAATCCATGTTATGAGTTTCTTAGTCATAATGCAAGAACAGATTCATTTTCAGTATTGCACTTTTATCAACTTTTAATAGTGAACCCTTTTTAAATACAATATTTTAAACTTTTTGACTAAATGGGGACATCAAAAATTTAAAATGAAACATCCCAAGCTTCCACGGTACGCTTTCATTGAATAATACAGTAGCGTGTGTTGTACGCAACCTTGAGTTTTAACACACACCACAACCAATCAAACTAGCCGTTATGAATAGTAATACCTACTTTTTAAAATTATATATATTTTATATTTCAAAATAGACTTCATTTTTGGATTCGGAATATCGAATTTAGCCTAAGGTGAAATTTTGGTACTTTTCGGATAACTTTCATATTTTGATGAATAGTGAAAATTACTAAATTTTAATTAAAAACAACTTTTTTAATCAAAATAATTAATAGTGATAAATTATGAATTTTAGTAGTTTTAAAGTATATTTAGAATATATTTTTACCATTTAATATAATGTTGGTCATTGGACATAATTTTACAATTGAACCGAACATAAACAAGTGTCAATCTTTTGATAGTTATTATCTCTTAAAAACACGCTTTTTGTTTTGACAGCGGGAATTAATTTTAAATTAATTTCTGCCACTTATGTGTTTTGAATTTAGAAAAATGGATTCCATATTTGGAATCAGGATGTCCAAATTGTGTAAATAGGTAACTTTTATTTTTAGACATTTTGAATAATTACTGTGGTAAATATTTTATTTACCATGGTTAAGGGTAAATCCGTTAAATAAGGGTTAAAAAATAATATTATAATAATACAAAATTACCCTAAAACGTGTCCTAACCTTATTGGTGGACACATACCCGACCATGAGCATCCTTGGGTCAATTTGGGGACCCCTTGGAGCCACTTGTATGTGGTAGGGACACTTTATATTAATAAAGTTAAAATAAAAATAAAAATGGCATAAGCTTACATCTTTTAGAAGAACAATTTTTACATAGGGTTATACATGTTGGATTTTCGATTATAAATATTCATTAGAAAGATAAAAAGATTTCATACATAATGAATATTTATTTATAATTTTTAGACATCAAATAATTTAAATTATTAATGACACAATAATGATGCAATGTTTACCTCATTAATAAATCATTTAAATGAATAAGATTATAATGATTAAAATATTATCTAAAACCTGTCCAATTCTTATTGGTTGATGTTATTTAGAATATTAGTCATCTTATCTTCGACCTCAATGATTTTTGAACCATTATAAACCGAATATAATTATATTATAAAGTAATACTTTCACTCTTTCCTAATGAGCCCCTCTTCTCCCTTATAAAAGGAGACCACTTCTACTCATTCCTCACACCTCTCAAGCCACTTGGCTCATCCAAACTCTGCCCAACTAAGCTCCCCACATCCCTCTCCTCCTCCTTGAAGCTTCCCCTTAGGCAGAAAGCATTTCAAGAAGTCCTTTGGTTCCAACCAAAGTGAGTTACCTAAATTAAAGGTAACGATTTCTCTTAAATTATTTTCATTTATTTTGCTTCTCCAACCCCCAAACTCTTTTTATTTCCTTTCTTTTGTAACAACACCAGTATCCTCAATATACTAGGATGTTGTTATAATATGTATTCAAACTACACATACACACAACTCCATCTAATGGATGATGAACATAATGTTTCTGTGGATGGAAAACTAACGCCTCACGAAATGATGATTGTTCAAATACATCTTACCGCCTCTCATGGTGGCCATTATGATGGCACTGTAATTAAATATGATATTAATGATATATATTTTATATATAAGCTTCTGTAATTCCATTTTATTTCATACCATTATTCGTTTCATGTTGTATATACATACGATAATTTCATTTGACGAAGTGCGGACTACCGCCCCCTTAAAATGATATGAATCGTTCATACCACACATGGAACGTATAAAGGATGGTGTTAATGAACTTAAGTAACATATATAAAATATTATATTATACTGGAATAGTAATATACCTATGTATCATTTGGATTCAATTCTTTTAAAATAAAAATTAAATGGAAGTAGCGTTCGTGCGTACGTACGGACTACCGTCTCCACGAACGCGGTGAGATCCATCCTCCATCGTATCCATTCAAGTCTTATTCTCATTTTAGGGTTAAAAATAATGTTAATATCATTCTGATTATGAATAAGATATAATCTATCCATTACAAACATGTCTTACGTAACCAAACATTTAAGAAGAACGAATCGATTATCACCTGAAACGACGATAATACTAAGATATTATTAATAAAGCAATGTTAAAAGATCATATATGATATCATATTAATGTATATGATTCTTGTATAATTTAATAACAATTATTTCACCATTATACAGGAGGTTAACCTACCCCAACAAAGGAAAAGTACAAGGTGAGGGTTTACTTTACAACCTCTTCATTATCCAAGGTTGTTTATACGTAATAATCTACTGGGATCTCTTTATCATCCACATCCATGTTTCTTGAAAATGTATTTCAAAACATTTTTACTATTTAGAATATGAGTTAAAGTCATTTATACCCTTTTTGACTTTTATAAGTGGTTTATAAAGGAATCTTTCGGTCGTTTTCAAAATAAGGTCCTTTTTAACCTTTTCTACAAAATTAAGGTAAGAATGTTTTTTTTTACTTATAAGGCGGGTGCGGTTATTTTCCGCTGTTATAAAATCTTCAAAGCTTTCCTTACAAGCTTATAAGAATATTTTCAATGAAAATGTTTTATTTTATATGGATCTTAAATGATTTCAAAATAAAAAGAGATATTTCTTTAAAAAGAATTTTGATTTCATCTATGTCAACATCCTTTGATGGATTTTACGCTTATTTGAAGTTGATTTATTGTAATACAAAGCTTCTATATTGTATTGAAGGTTTTGTGATATGTTTGACTGTGGATGTGCTATTTTTATACCATTCATAGTTTATGGAGAAATTATTGACATTTCGTATGCTAGTTTTAATACGAATGTTTATGTTATGTTTAAACCTTTTCATATGGGAATGCATTGGACTTAGTAAGTGACGGGTGGAGCCCGCTATAGCTCCTCGATGCATCGGTAGGTCTCATGAGACAAACTAGTGTCTTGACACAAGGCCTTGACAAAATATTATTTGTAGTCTTGGCACGAGGCCTTGGCTATGTGGTTATGATAGTCTGGCATTATGCATTCCAACATTATGAAAGTGGTTATTGATTTTTCCATGTGATTATTCGATTAGTAGAATATCCATGTGAATAAGTAAATGACATTATTTCATTTTATTTATGCCATACCATGTTGAAAGTTCATGTTTAAAAGGCTTATGTTTTAGTTATACATTGCCTTAAATGTTTATTCTTATTTATGAAAGTTTCCGCTATATTGTTATCCTTACTGGGCATTTGAGCTCACCCCTTTTCTATGTTTTATTTTTCCCAGGAAGTGAAGATGTAAGTTATGAATGACCTGCAGGGATATTATGAGGGGATTATAGTGTGGACTGTGGAAACATTATGTTGTTGTAGTAGTTTTTCATTTTATGATGTAATGTAAAACTTATGAATATATCTAGTGTTTCCAAGGCTACTAAACCAATCGGTCTTTCGAGATTTGATCTTCTTGTGATCATTCCAATGTTACGTAAATAATGTACCGACTCTGGGTAGCTGGGGTCGGGGCGTTACATTAAAAATATTGGTATATTATGCCCCATGACCCCCTTAATCTAAATTGAATTTATAAATTATTATTGACTATTTTCTCTCTCATCAACCCATTTTACGATTTCTATTCAACATTGTTATACAGCTGAAGTTACACTAAAATTTCCCATGCCAAAATCATCATGTAAGTGAATACCCTACCCATTTCCCTATCAAGGATATTCACCATTATTCTCATATACATATTGAATGGTACTTACATGTATGTATTCCAAATTCTTTAATTGTAGAATAACTTATGATGTTTAATGATTCTATGTTATATGATCCATGTGGCACACTTATGCATGAAATGAAATTATTAAGAAGGGTTCATCCTAATAGTGCTCCAATGCATTGGGTAAACAATAGCATCATGATACTCCATGTGCAATTAGGGTTTACTCATTCTAATTAAAGTGAAATGAGGGTTTACTCATGATTCATGTTCAATGAGTCTTGAATCATGCTAATATCTTGTAAAAAGTTGTTACTACATTTCCATGTTATGATAATCATGTTATATCATGTATTTATGTTCATGTTTCTCTTGTGCTCCTTTGATATGACTATTGCCTAAAAAGTTCTATATTTTTATGTTATTACTTGTATACTCCCTTACTGGGATTTATAGCTCACCCTTTTCTTATTCATGTTCTCAGTTTATATCATGCAATTCTAAGTACGAAGGAATGTTGTGGTCATGAAAAATAAGTTTTCAATAAAGTTGTTGTGTTTTATGTTCTATGTTGTTATGTAATGTTCCTAATTTCTCAATACACTAGACCTCTCAATCCTCAAAGTTTTCTTAAGTTTTTTTTATGTAATAAATAATGTTTGTGTGTGTAATAAAGAGAAGGGTTGTTATAATGGACATACTTTTTTAAAAATTATTTCTTCCCCATTGGATCTTGACCTCTTTATTATGGGGTCAATTTATTTTCTATTGAGTGTTTATGTTGATCTTATCCTTTCATTATTTATCTAATTATGGTACACTATAGGTAAAACAAAAAAGAAATCACAGGGATACATAGGTTTTACTTGGTTCATCCTTACTAGGATACATTCAAGGAGCATAAAAAGGAAATTTTCCAGTGTACCAATTCCACTATGGATAACTACCAAAAATGTAGTTTTCGTTAGATCACTTCTATTCCTAATGTAACGACCTGAAATTTTGAATAAATCTTGTTTCATAATTTTATATGTTATTTTATTTTATTTTTACACTCAACAAAAAATTTTCATTTAATAACATGAGAATAATTAAAATGAGACTGTTGGGTTTTGACTGTTATATGACCATTGGTCAATATGACTACTGGAAACTAAACATTTTGATTATTGTCTCTAAATACAATTAATCTTGGCTAATTATTATAGAAATAAGATTCTATGGCCTCACCCAGTAGTCTTGGACCAATCAAAGCCCATCTAACAGAACTTGGGAAGGAGGTAGCACCACTAGGCTTTGCTCTGGACCAAACCCAAGACAAACTTCATCGTGTGAAGCTAGAACGGAATCGCATTCGCCAGAAGTTCAAACTGATAGAAATTACTACTCGTGCGATGTTGGTCGAGCCTCCCTCGGATTCTCTCACCTTAGCACACCTTACACTTAGGTCCTATGATGGTGTGATAAGGGGCTATGTAAGGAGACTGTAACTGCCTTGTGTAATCCTTTGTTTTAAATAAAAATTGGGATTTCTTCCTATGATGATGTTTATGACTTTTCAAATGTCTAGATATATATTGTATGCATATTTTTGGTGAATTTCAGAGAAAGGAGATTTTAAAAAATGATTATGTAAACCATAAATAATTAAAAATGTGTAATGATTTTCAAAAAATCGTCTTCTACAATTATGTCCAGTACGAAATTTAGAGTCTAATAAGATCAACCTGATTTTTGATGAATAGTAAATTATGAATAGTGATTTTATGATTAGGATTAGTAATGTGTTCAAATAGATTAGTAATCTCACTTGAAGAAAGTATTAATATAATCTAGGCACCTTGATTAAGTAATGTGATTAAATAAAATGGTTAAATAACAGTTTCGTAAATTATTATTCAAGTATTAGTTTTTTTGGATGAATAGTGTTTTTTAATTAAAAATTAAATTAAAAATATTTAGAAAATTAATTTTATAAAATGGATTTCATTTTTGAAATCAGAGCATCGATATTATGTTAAGGTAATTTTTGGGGTTTTTTCTAAAAAAATGAATTTTCGGTGAATAGTGTATTTATTTAAAAATAAAATTATAAATATTTAGAAAATTATTTTTATAAAATGGAGTTAATTTTTATAATCAGAGCGTCGATATTTGGTTAAGGTGAAGTTTTGGGTTTTTTCTGAGAAAGATGAATTTTCAGTGAATAGTAAAAAAAGTAGTTTTAGGGTTTCGGTATGTTTAATGACATCATAACTGCGTCATGGTGATGTAATGAGATATTTTAAGGGTTGGACGACCAAAGGTGATTAATTATTGTATTGGGGGCCCCATGTGTCCTAACTTCATGGGAAATATCATGGGAGAGCACATGGTTTTGAGAAAACCACTTGTGAGGTGTCCCTTGGCCATTAATGCCTTGTCCCCTCACATTCCCTATAAATACCAAGACATTATCTCATCCTTTGGACTCAAAAATCATTCTCAACGATGTTCTGGTCTCCTTACCTCCCAAGGAGTCCTCCCAAGGTGCCCTCAAGCCTCTAAAGGTCCCAACCATTGAGTTTTAAGAGTTACGTTTAAGGTAAGGGATCCGACCCCTCTCTTTCTTTTCAAGTGATCTCTTTTATGTAATTTTGTTATGCTCCATGTTCTTATGTTGGAGGATGTTCTTTTATATTCATTATAATATCCTTTTTATGTTCATATGATGAGATACCCCCTCTTACTCTCATCATTTCGTTTTATGAATGTTTAAGTGGCGTCGTTAGGCTGCCGAAGTTTTTGTAACGGATTCTTTCACCCTTCTCATTTTCAAGTTCTATTTTCTTGTCAAGTATTTCAAGTTAGATTATGTTGGGTTATGATATATATATATATATATATATATATATCATACTGATCATTTATGTTCATATTATTAGAGACCCTTTTTGATCTCATCAATTCATTTTTGTTGAAGTTTAAGTGGCGCCATTAGGCTGCTGAATTTTTAAGGGATTCGTTCACCTTTCTCATTTTTCAAAGTTCTACTTTCATGTCAAGTCTTTCAAGTTCTTTTTTATTATGTTGGGGTATGATCTCTATATCTATCATACTGATATTTTATTGTCATATGATGAGAGACCCTATTTTATCTCATCAATTCATTTTTGGTTGAAGTTTATGTGACGCCGTTAGGCTGCATAATTTTCATAAGAAAAATCTTATTTTATCTCCCTTCCATGTTCTTAATTTCATATGGTATATTTTAAAATTTCATTACCATGTTCTTCAATCCCTTATATTCTGTCCCTATACTGTTTTATGGGTCATTTATGAATTTTTGACCCATGTCCCCTCTCTTTTCAATGTTTTCTAAAACCCCAAAATATAGCTATTATGCTGTAGAATTTTCATCTCAAAAAGCCTCTCTTTATTCTCAAAATTATTTTATGTTATAAAGTGAATAATAAAAGCTCTTATTTCTACAGTGGTATTCGCATATATACCAAAATGTTCTATTTTAAATTCTGGTATTTACATACATGAAACCCGCTCTCCCCTTCCATGGGTTTAAAGTGACGTAAAGATCATGTCTTTAAAGCAATTTTTAAAATGTTATGATTAAGAAATGAAAACCATTTATTTTATGCTATATGGGTTATTTATGAAATGTTTTATGATGATATATGTGTCTCACATGATAATAAATTCAAATTTAAGGGTTCTCCCTGATAGCGCTCTAATGCATTGGGTAATGATGTAACCACTAGAGATTACAATTTTCACGATATCTTGGTGAATAACCTTGGTAATTTTCAAATGACACCTTAGGGATGGACCTTGGTGATATGTTCATGATTGTCTATGTTAAATGATGTAGCCACATCTTAAAGTTATGAAAAAATTTATTTTTATTATGATATGCCACATGATTTCTTTCCCATGCCTTAAAGTTCTTTTTCATGACATAGTTGATGTATCTCAAGTTCACATGTTAAATGTTTCCCTTGTTTCCCTTACTGGGCCTTCTGCTCACCCTTTCATTTGATGTATGTCCCCAGGTTATGAGATGCAGTAATGAACCTAGGATTAACATGAGGATAATCCTTTCAAGTGTTTAAGAATAATGTTTTATGTTTTCATGTTTTATGTTCCTGGTTTCCAAGACACTAAACCTTAAATATCCTCGGTTTTGTAAAATGTAATGAAAGTTTATGTGATAAAAAGGTAGGATGCTATTGTTGGTATCAAAGTATGGTTTAGTTATTTGTGAAATTATGATATGAAAACTCTAGGAAGAACCCTATATAAAAGTTTAAATATAGGAAATCTTCCTGGTATTTTGGTGAGTATTGAGTAAGGGGTTGCCAAGCAAATACATCTCTGTCTGGATATGAGCAGGTAGAGGTGGATCTGGCACAGATGTACATAGGGGTAAAACATGAAAACACCGCTTTGAGATAGACTCTAATGGGAACTGGTACATGACAACGGGCCTTAATGCACTCTTGGTTATGACACTCCCGGGGGATATGCTTTGGTAAATTCATAAGCTTAGTATGAACCATTTTTAAAGGAACAAAGATAAAATAAAATAAAGATTCACATAAGAATATATGATCATCGATAACCTATTTTGAAACCTAGGGGATCACAAGTTAGGGTATACTTTTATTTTACAAGTTATCCTTATATGCTTTAAGTTCCTTTTCATGATTATTGGCTAAGTATTCAAGACCCTAATTGTAATTTCTTTTCGTAGTTAATGGCGGGAAATGGAAGAACATGTCCCAACAACCAATGTGATAGGAAATGTGATGATTTCCATATTAATATGATAGATATTATTAGGGGATTAAAAGATGATTATTATTTTGGAAGACGTTCACTATTTTGGGGACCCTATATGATCGAGGTAAATAGATTACTACGGTATTTTCATTGAGGAGTAAGGTTGACTTATATTTTGAAGAATCGATGAATTTAAGGTGGACTTATAGTAACTTAGGTTACTTATTGGAATGATTAACCTATCTTGGGTAAAATATGTTTAGGTTAGATAATTTTTTTATAAGATGTTAGGAGTGGTTGATGTTGTTTGTAGATGAACAATGAAGTTTATTTTGGAAGACTATGTTATCAAATCCTTCTTGTATTTGGGTTTCAATCTTAGTTTGGTTTATTTTGAGGAATCTTAAGGACCGTTATTTATGGAATGGTCTATGATGAACTTTGGGTAGTACCATGGAACTTTGAAGATTTAAAAGTAGTTTCCATTCCTATGGGATTATTTCTTTTTTTTTTTGAAGAGTTGTTTTACATTACCCTTTCTGTTTTTGGGATAATGTTTAAAGATAGAAGAAATAGATAGTCAATATCTTATGGATTATGTGATTCTCTAGAAGTTGATTCTTGTGTTTTGATGAGACCAAGTAGTTTTGAATTCTCATCGCTTGGAGAAAAGATGAGTTTTGGTAGAAACTTATTAAAGGATGAAACTCTACATGAAGGTAGGTATATTTTCTTATGTTTTTGTTCTATGTAGTAAATGAATACCTCAAAATTATGAAAAGGAACGTAAAACAAAAATTTTGTTGGTTTACATTTTCTACTAGGTAATCAAAGACCGTTTACACAAATCATAAGTTTGGGATTTTCTAATGGTTAACTTTCTCCTAATCATGTTTTCTATCACTCTCTCTCAGAACTTGACCCTTTGTTTTCTCCTCCATGTCCATGTTTTCCATCATGGAATCTTAGTGTGGGTTAACTCGGGTGACCTTTGTACTTCCCTTTCATTATTTCAATGTAATAGTTTTACTGACTCCTTTTCCAATGTGGGACATTCAATGATATTTCAAAACCCAATTTTAAAAATTGCGGGGACGCAATTTCTTAAGGGGGGAAGATTGTAACGACCTGAAATTTTGAATAAATATTGTTTCCTAATTTTATGTGTTATTTTATTATATTTTTATACTCAAAAAAAATGTTTCATTTAATAACATGAGTATAATTAAAATGAGACTGTTGGGTTTTGACTGTTATATGACCATTGGTCAATATGACCGCTGGAAACTAAACGTTTTAATTATTGTCTCTAAATACAATTAATCTTGGTTAATTATTATAGAAAGAAGATTCTATGGCCTCACCCAGTAGTCTTGGACCGATCGAAGCCCATCTAAAAGAAATTGGGAATGAGGTAGCACCACTGGGATTTGCTCTGGACCAAACCCAAGCCGAACTTCATCGTGTGAAGCTAGAATGGAATCGCCTTCGCGAGAAGTTCAGACTAATAGAAATTACTACTCGTGCGATGTTGGTCAAGCCTCCCTCAGATTCTCTCACCTTAGCACACCTTACACTTAGGTCCTATGATGATGTTTATGACTTTTCAAATGTCTGGATAAATATAGTATGCATATTTTTGGTGAATTTTAGAGAAAGGATATTTTAAAAAATGTTTATGTAAACCTTAAATAATTAAAAATGTGTAATGATTTTCAAAAAATGGTCTTCTACAATTATGTCCAGTACGAAATTTAGAGTCTAATAAGATCAACTTGATTTTTGATGAATAGTAAATTATAAATAGTGATTTTATGATTAGGATTAGTAATGTGTCCAAATGGATTAGTAATCTCACTTAAAGAAAGTATTAATATAATCTAGGCACCTTGATTAAGTAATGTGATTCAATAAAATGGTTAAATAACAGTTTCATAAAATATTATTCAAGTATTAGTTTTTTTGGGGTGAATAGTGTTTTTTAAGTAAAAATTAAATTAAAAATATTTAGAAAATTATTTTTATAAAATGGATTTCATTTTTGAACTCAGAGCATCGATATTATGTTAAGGTAATTTTAGGGGTTTTTTTTGAAAAAAAATGAATTTTCGATGAATAGTGTATTTATTTAAAAATAAAATTATAAATATTTAGAAAATTATTTTTATAAAATGGAGTTCATTTTTGTAATCAGAGCATCGATATTTGGTTAAGGTGAAATTTTGGGTTTTTTCCGAGAAAGATGAATTTTCAGTGAATAGTAAAAAAGCAGTTTTAGGGTTTTGGTATGTTTAATGACATCATAACTATGTCATGGTGATGTCATGAAATATTTTAAGGTTTTTCCGACCAAAGGTGATGAAGTATTTTATTGGGGGCCCCATGTGGCCTAACTTCATGGGAAATATCATGGGAGAGCACATGGTTTTGAGAAAACCACTTGTGAGGTGTCCCTTGGCCATTAATGCCTTATCCCCTCACTTTCCCTATAAATACCAAGCCATTCTCTCATCCTTTGGACTCCAAAATCATTCTCAACGAAGTTCTGGTCTCCTTACCTCCCAAGGAGTCCTCCCAAGGTGCCCTCAAGCCTCTCAAGGTCCCAACCTTTGAGTTTTAAGAGTTACGTTTAAGGTAAGGGATCTGACCCCTCTCTTTCTTTTCAAGTGATCTATTTTATGTCATTTCTTTTATGCTCCATGTTCTTAGGTTTTAGGATGTTACTTTATATTCATTACACTTTCCTTTTTTTGTTCATATGATGAGATACCCCCTCTTACTCTCATCATTTCGTTTTATGAATGTTTAAGTGGCGCCGTTAGGCTGCCGAAATTTTTGTAACGGATTCTTTCACCCTTCTCATTTTCAAGTTCTATTTTCTTGTCAAGTCATTCAAGTTACTTTATGTTGGGTTATTATCTCTATATCTATCATAATTTTCATTTCTGTTCATATTATGAGAGACCCTTTTGGATCTCGTCAGTTCATTTTTGTTGAAGTTTAAGTGGCGCCGTTAGACTGCCGAATTTTTAAGGGATTTGTTCACCTTTCTCATTTTTCAAAGTTCTACTTTCATGTCAAGTCTTTCAAGTTCCTTTTTATTATGTTGTGGTATGATCTCTATATCTATAATACTGATCTTTTATGATCATATTATGACAGACCCAATTTGATCTCATCAATTCATTTTTGGTTCAAGTTTATGTGATGTCGTTGGGCTGCAGAATTTTAATAAGAGAAATCTTATTTTGTCTCCCTTTCATGTTCTTCATTTCATATGGTATATTTTCAAATTTCATTACCATGTTCTTAAATCCATTATATTCCGTCCCTATACTCTTTTATGGGTCATTTATGAATGTTTGACCCATGTCCCCTCTCTTTTCAATGTTTTCTAAAACCCCGAAACATAGCTGTTATGCTGTAGAATTTTCATCTCAAAATGCCTCTCTTTATTCTCAAAATTATTTTATGTTATAAAGTTAATAATCAAAGCTCTTATTTCAACAGTTTTATTAACATATATACCAAAATGTTCTATTTTAAATTCTGGGATTTACATACATGAAACCTGCTCTCTCCTTCTGTGGGTTTAAAGTGACGTAAAGATCATGTCTTTAAAGCAGTTTTTAAAACGTTATGATTAAGAAATGAAACCCATTTATTTTATGCTATATGGGTTATTTATGAAATTTTTGATGATGATATATGTGGCTCACATGATAATAAAGTCAAATTTAAGGGTGCTCCCTAATAGCGCTCCAATGCATTGGGTAATGATGTAACCACTAGAGATTACAATTTTCACGATATCTTGGTGAATAACCTTTGTAATTTTCAAATGACACCTTAGGGATGGTCCTTGGTGATATGTTCATGATTGTATATGATAAATGATGTAGCCACATCTTAAAGTTATGAAAAAAGTTATTTTTATTATGATATGCCACATGATTTCTTTCTCATGCCTTAAAGTTCTTTTTCATGACATAGTTGATGTATCTCATGTTCACATGTTAAATGTTTCCCTTGTTTCCCTTACTGGGCCTTTTGCTCACCCTTTCATTTGATGTATGTCCCCAGGTTATGAGATGCAGTAATGAACCTAGGATGAACATGAGGAGAAGCCTTTAAAGTGTTTAAGAAGAATGTTTTATGTTTTCATGTTTTATCTTCCTGGTTTCCAAGACACTAAACCTTAAAGATCCTCAGTTTTGAAAAATGTTATGAAAGTTTATGTGATAAAAAGACAGGATGATATAGTTGGTATCAAAGGATGGTTTAGTTATTTGTGGAAATTAGGATATGAAAACTCTAGGAAGAACCCTATAGAAAAGTTTAAATATAGGAGATCTTCTTGGTATTTTGGTGAGTATTGAGTAAAGGGTTGCCAAGAAAATACATCTCTGCCTGGATACGAGCAGGTAGAGGTGGCTCTGGAATAGATGTACATAGGGGTAAAACCCGAAAACACCTCTTTGAGCTAGAATCAAACAGGAACTGGTAAACGACAACGGGCTTTGCTGCACTCTTGGTTACGACACTCCTAGGGGATATGCTTTGGTAAATTCATAATCTTAGTATGAACCATTATTAAAGGAACAAAGATAAAATAAAATAAAGATTCACATAATAATATATAATCATGGATAACCTATTTTGAAACCTATGGGATCACAAGTTAGGGTATACTTTTCTTTTAAAAGTTATCCTTATATGCTTTAAGTTCCTTTTCATGAATATTGGCTAAGTATTCAAGCCCCTAATTGTACTTTATTTTTGTAGTTAATGGCGGGAAACGGAAGAACATGTCCCAAAAACCAATGTGATAGGAAATGTGATGATTTCCATATTAATATGACAGAGATTATTAGGGGATTAAAAGATGATTATTATTTTGGAAGATGTTCACTATTTTGGGGACCCTATATGATCGAGGTAAATAGATTACTATGGTATTTTAATTGAGGAGTAAGGTTGACTTACATTTTGAAGAATCGATGAATTTAAGGTGGACTTAAAGTAACTTAGGTTACTTATTGGAATGATTAACCTATATTGGGTAAAATATGTTTAGGTTAGCTAATTTTTTTATAAGATGTTAGGAGTGGTTGATGTTGTTTGGAGATGAACAATGAAGTTTATTTTGGAAGGCTATGTTATCAAATCCTTCTTGTATTTGGGTTTCAATCTTAGTTTGGTTTATTTTGAGGAATATTAAAGACTGTTATTTATAGAATGGTCTATGATGAACTTTGGGTAGTACCATGGAACTTTGAACATTTAAAAGTAGTCTCCATTCCTATGTAATTCTTTTTTTTTGAAGAGTTGTTTTACCTTACCCTTTCTATTTTTGGGATAATGTTTAAAGATAGAAGAAATAGATAATCAATCTCTTGTGGATTATGTGATTCTCTAGAAGATGATTCTTGTGTTTTGAGGAGACAAGTAGTTTTGAATGCTCATCATTTGGAGAAAAGATTAGTTTTGGTAGAAACTTATTAAAGGATGAAACTCTACATGAAGGTAGGTATATTTTCTTATGTTTTTGTTATATGTAGTAAATGAATTCCTCAAAATTATGAAAAGGAATGTAAAACAAAAACGTTGTTGGTTTACGTTCCCTACTAGGTAATCAAAGACCATTTACACACATCATAAGTTTGGGATTTTCTTATGGTTAACTTTTTCCTAATCATGTTTTCTATCACTCTCCCTCAGAACTTGACCCATTGTTTTCTCCTCCATGTCCATGTTTTCCTACATGGAATCCTAGTGTGGGTTAACTCGGGTGACCTTTGCACTTCTCTTTCTTTATTTTAAAGTAATAGTTTTACTGACTCCTTTTCCGATGTGGGACATTCAATTAAATTTCAAAACCAAATTTTAAAAATTGCGAGGATGCAATTTCTAAAGGGGGGAAGATTGTAATGACCCAAAATTTTGAATAAATCTTGTTTCCTAATTTTATGTGTTATTTTATTTTATTTTTATACTCAAAAAAATGTTTCATTTAATAACATGAGTATAATTAAAATGAGACCATTGGGTTTTGACTGTTATATGACCAATGGGCAATATGACCGCTGGAAACTAAATGTTTTGATTATTGTCTCTAAATACAATTAATCTTGGTTAATTATTATAGAAAGAATATTTTATGGCCTCACCCAGTAGTCTTGGACCGATCGAAGCCCATCTAACAGAACTTGGGAAGGAGGTTGCACCATTGGGGTTTGCTCTGGACCAAACCCAAGCCAAACTAAATCGTGTGAAGCTAGAATGGAATCGCCTTCGCGAGAAGTTCAAACTGATAGAAATTACTACTCGTGCGATGTTGGTCGAGCCTCCCTCAGATTCTCTCACCTTAGCACACCTTACACTTAGGTCCTATGCTGGTGTGATAAGGGGCTATGTATGGAGACCGTAACTGCCTTGTTTATTCCTTTGTTTTAAATAAAAATTGGGATTTCTTTCTATGATGATGTTTATGACTTTTCAAATGTCCGGATAAATATATTATGCATATTTTTGGTGAATTTTAGAGAAAGGATATTTTAAAAAATGTTTATGTAAACCTTAAATAATTAAAAATGTGTAATGATTTTCAAAAAATGGTCTTCTACAATTATGTCCAGTACGAAATTTAGAGTCTAATAAGATCAACTTGATTTTGATGAATAGTAAATTATGAATAGTGATCATATGATTAGGATTAGTAATGTGTCCAAATGGATTAATAATCTCACTTAGATAAAGTATTAATATAATCTAAGCACCTTGATTAAGTAATGTGATTCAATAAAATGGTTAAATAACGGTTTCATAAATTATTATTCAAGTATTAGTTTTTTTGGGTGAATAGTGTTTTTAATTAAAATTTACAAAAAAAATATTTAGAAAAATATTTTTATAAAATTGATTTCATTTTTGAACTCAGAGCATCGATATTATGTTAAGGTAATTTTTGGGGTTTTTTCTGAAAAAAATGAATTTTCAGTGAATAGTGTATTTATTTTAAAATAAAATTAAAAATATTTATAAAATTATTTTTATAAAATGGATTTCATTTTTTTAATCAGAGCGTCGATATTTGGTTAAGGTGAAATTTTGGGTTTTTTCTGAGAAAGATGCATTTTCAGTGAATAGTTAAAAAAAGCAGTTTTAGGGTTTCGGTATGTTTAATGACATCATAACTATGTCATGGTGATTTCATGAGATATTTTAATGGTTTGTCGACCAAAGGTGATGAATTATTGTACTTGGGGCCCCATTTGGCCTAACTTCATGGGAAAAATCATGGGAGAGCACATGGTTTTGAGAAAACAACTTGTGAGGTGTCCCTTGGCCATTAATGCCTTGTCCCCTCACTTTACCTATAAATACCAAGACATTCTCTCATCCTTTGGACTCCAAAATAATTATAAACGAAGTTCTGGTCTCCTTACCTTCCAAGGAGTCCTCCCAAGTTGTCACGACCCGTCCTCGGGGCCCGTGCCGTGACTACCCCAAGCCCGCCTTCCATAGGCCAGGGGCTGGCGACTAGCACCAAAGGCGTAAATCCCGATAACTGGGAAGGCATTGCCTTTATAAAAGTAACAAAACACCACAGAGTACAAGCGGAAGTAAAACACTAAGTACAAAAAGAAGTGCTGAAAAGTAAATGGGCCAGAATACAAACCCAAAAGAAAGTACAACTACAACTGAACAGAGTACAACAGAAAAAGACAATAGCTGGAGGGACGGAAGCAGCTCCTGGGTCGTCCTCCTCGGATCCTACCTGAAGGGTAGGTACAGATGGCACAACTCCTGGATCGTCCACCACGAATCCTACCTAAAGGGTAGGTACAGATAGCCTCTACAGTGCTCTCGTCCGTCAACCTCCTCCGAGTGTCGTCTCGCCGTGAAGTCCACCTCCGGACACTGACTTGTCGTGTAGTCCACCTCCGGGTACCGTCCAGCTCTGCAAGCCTCAGCCACGATCAACGTTGTCCGTCGTCTGCAACCAACACAACGTAGTGCGGGCATAGCCCGTTCATGGGTGAGTATAACGATACTCAGTAGGGACCCCGAGACCCTCAAGGTCTCACTAAAACCAACAAGGATAACCAGAAGAAGATCTCAACAGATAACCTCTACTTAGGTATATGCCCATACATATACCTAAGTTATCATGTAACCCATCTCAATCATGAGGAAACACAAGGATCATGAAATCAACGGATAACCACTACCCAGGTATATGCCCATACATATATCTAAGTTATCAAGTGACCCATCTCAATCATGAGGAAACACAAAAGTCAAAAAGTCTCAGCTCAAACCAGGATTTTCATTATCGAAACCGTAACTGCTGAAGAGCTCCGTCTCTAGAGTGTACAGTGGTCCTGTCACGACTCCGAGGTACTGCTCACTAACCTAAGACTGCTGAGGTACTCCTCCTGTCGAGTACCGCGGGCCACCCACCCAAACACAGTAGTGCTTCCCACCGAGGTATGTCACCCAAACACAGTAGTGCACACCCCCTAGTAGCCTGCAGAGGTACTCTCCGGACGAGTACCGCGGGTCTGCACTATCACACAGGTAGTTCTCCGTCCGCCATGGGTCTGCACCCAAACAAAGTAGTGCTCCGTCCACTGGGCTAATCGACTCACTCCAAGTCGAGTCGGTCAAGCAGTCGTCAGGTCTCAGTCGGCTACACGGTCTCCGTACTCCGCACGCTCATCTCTGGGAGGGTCCGCTCCACGAGCTGCAAGTCGATACTCCAAGTATCTCAAGGTCCCACGAAGAAGTATCTCAAAGGACCACCTCGTCACAGGGGTCTCAACGTAACAGACGGCGCGTCGATCGGACGCCCGGTCTGTGAGTTATTAGCCTTTTCATCCCAGGGGCCCGGTTGGTTTCGTGAGCGAACCAAACCCAGCCGTATCTCAACTGTACCCCGATCTCTCATAGGGTTTACTCATAGGGACCGTTTCTCAACGTGATCGTCAACGCCGCTGACGGTTCGTCAAACGGACGTCCTGTCTGAAAGTTATCAGCTTTTCCGTTCCAGGGGCCCGGTTGGATTTCGGGTGCGATCCAACCCGGCCACTACCAACTATATCCAAAACTCGGGAAAAGGATGCCAAAAGTTCCGTATCGTCAACAGGAACTCAACGCAACTGACGGCGCGTCAATCGGACGCCCGGTCTGAGAGTTATTGGCTTTTTGGTCCCAGGGGCCCGGTTGGTTTTTAAGGCAAAACCAACCCGACCGTACTCCACCTGCGCCCAAACCCCAGGCGGAGTGAGCTCAAGATATGAGCGTTTCCGCTCCGAGGGCCCGGTTGGTTTCGTGTATGAACCAACCCGGCCGAACCCAAAGTATTCCGAAACTTTGAGTGCGATAAACCGAAACGACCGAATCGCTCCAAGGATTGTGTTGCCGCTGACGACGAGTCGTTTGTAGGCTCGTAGCTCAAGTTACGGGCGTTTGAACGAAAGTCGTCCGAAAACGGGGGGTCCGGGCCTGGGCCGACCCGACCCGACCCCCCCTGGTAGGCCCAAACCGGGTCGGGTCCGACCCGGTTGGCCCGGCCCGGCCCGGCCAGGGCCGGTCCGGCTCGGCTCAGCCGAGCGGCAGAGCGGCCGACGCGGGGGAAAGCCGCCGCCACGCGTGACACCCCCGCGGCACCCGCGGGGTGTCGGCCAGACAGCCGGACGTGCCGCGTGACAACCCCGCGACACCCGCGGGGTGCCGCCCTGGACACCCGCGGGGTGCCGCGTGACAACCCCGCGGCACCCGCGGGGTGTCGCCCTGGACACCCGCGGGGGTGCTGCGGGACAACCCCGCGGCACCCGCGGGGTGTCGCCCTGGACACCCGCGGGGTGCCGCGCTGGACACCCGCGGGGTGCCGCGTGACAACCCCGCGGCACCTGCGGGGTGTCGCGCTGGACACCCGCGGCACCCACGGGGTGCCGCGCTGGACACCCGCGGCACCCGCGGGGTGTCGCGCTGGACACCCGCAGGGTGCCGCCGCCTCCGGCCGCCGGCGCTGCCGGTGTCGCTCCGGTGGCCCGTTTTCCTTCTCGTCTGCGCCGTTGTTCCTCCCGGGTTCCGTTCTTTATTGCGGGATCATCAAACATCCGTTGCGCCACGTTCCGTCGTTGCCCGTCAAATCCGCACAAGAACGAAGAACGACGGAGGGTTGTCGGGCCGTGTTCGTTTGGCCCGCACCCTCCGCGTTAGATATAAAAAACGGGAGAAATTAAAGTTCAACACATGAACGCATATCCGAAACAATTTTTAATGAAATAAAATTGTTTCATAAAAACGGGTTCCTTATTTGAACGGAAACAACAATTTTAATAATTTTAAAATTGTTCACAAATCCAGTTCTTTAACTTTTTAAAGAAACAAATACGGGAATTTAAAAAAAAGGGGGGGTAATTCCCAAAATAAATTCCTACCTCGCCGTCGCTGTCGGATGCGAGGTCGTTGCGGAATTGACCGTCGCGGAAGGAGGTGATCGTCACACCGCGGAAGGGCGTCGCGTCGACGATCTCCGAGGACCAAGAACATACAGATTTAATTAATAATAATTAAATCCATGTTGTTGTTGAAATCCAAAAAGAAAATAAAAAGAAGCGCAACCCCCTACCTTGGTTGTTGTCGATCGAAGGCTATTGCGGGGTTGGATCGTCGTGGAAGAAGCGTCGCGAAGGGAGATCCGTTGGCGTCGCGGTACAAGGCTTCGCGTCGTCGATCTCCGCAGGTTTGGTGTTCTTCGCGTTCTTCGCGTTCTTCACCGAAGAAGAACGCTTTCCTCCAAATCCTCTCCACGCCACAAGTTTCAACCCAAAATAAAATAAGCTTAAGCCTTATTTTATTTACACAACTAAACATTTGAATTTCAAAAGATAAGAAACGAACCATTAATTCGTAGAATTAATTCAACGAAAGAAACAGCTCATTTAATTTACGAAAGAAACAGCCCAATTAAATGGTCTGTTAAGATTTTAAGAAACGCGTCAGTTGACTTTCATTAAGACGGGTTTTCACGGGTGCGTTTCTTAGCGGAAAGAAACGGCGGGGCTCGTGCGGGCCCCACCTCACAAATATCCTACCAAGGGGTAGGATATTTCTGGATAGCATCCTATCCAGTTCAACTCAGTTCAAGCCGCCTTTAAGTGGCTTCAAGTGGCTTCCAAGTGGCTTAAGCGAAATAAAATAATGTTGTCATAAAATTATTTTATTTCTTAACTTTAAGCCCGAAAATTAAAAACCACACCCGAGAAAACGCAACTCCGGAAGAGGAGTTTCTAAGAAAATACAGGCGCTGCGATTCCATCGGTGCCCTTAGATTTCGATTCCGAGCACCGGTTCAAAAGTTAGAAAAACCCGCTCGTCCGTTCACTAAACGTACCCGAGCCAAACTTCGGAAATTGATTCCGGGCACACCGGGCCTCGGAATCAGGCGCCGTCAGAAACTGCGTTCTCATAAAATTCCAAAGAAAATTAAGAAAAAAATTTCCTTTGAATTTACGGGTCTTTACATTACTCCCACCACAGGGCTTTATGTCCCCGTAAAGCTTCACCACAAACTTAGGGAAACAAAGCGGTACTGAGCACGCATCTGAGCCTTCCGCTCCCATGTGCTCACCTGGAGGTTCCCGCGCTGCCAAAGAAAGTGCACAAGAGGAATCGACCGTCCTCCTAGGATCCGCTCCTGTCGATCCTCGATCCCCACAGGAACCTCCGTATAAGACACTCATCACCACCGTCTAGCTCCTCATGGTCGATGATATGCGAAGGGGTCGAGCACGTATCTCCTCAGTTGGGATACGTAGAAAACGTCGTGCACCTAGTGCAACTGAAGTGGATGGTCCAAGCGGTAAACCACCTCACCTACCCATCTGAGGACCTAGAAAGGTCTGTTGAACCTCGGAGATAACTTGCCTCCCAGGCCACATCTCCGTAAACCTCGTCGAGGTGAGACCCGTAAGAAGACGTGGTCATCATCCTCGAACTCCAGAGGTCTCCATTTCTGTTAGAACTGAAACTCAAAATGACTGCGGCTATGAGGGTAAGGTTGACCGACTCAAGAGTGATCGGTCGCACCCTCCTGTGCAAGAGTTACCCTGCACTGCCTGGGGTTTCCTTTTCCGCCGACCAAGGAAAACCCATCCCAACGTTTTCCTAAAACCGTCAATTTGAGTATTAACAGTTATTGCCCATTCCATACTCAAACTAACGTCGTAAGGCCTCGACGCTGCCACCAAGAGATTCCAACCAGAACTCTCGCCTCGAGGGTCTGACCACACCGTCAGCATAAGTGTGATTATCGAGTCTCCTCCCAAGGTATCTCCATACGTGAGGGTCAAGTCCACGGCTTACCGGAAACTCTAGGTCTGGAACAAGATTTGTGGAAGCGAGGAATGATTCATATCGACGTCTGTTACTACAGCAGCTAGTAGTGGACATAGACTGTCCCTTGAATCATTTCTAGAGCCATTTGGTCACACTCCTTGACCGCATGCAGCCGCACTCTTCCTCCGCCCTCCAGCTCCCTGAGCCTGGCGGGAATAACTAAGGCGGGTGGTTGTAGCATGTTAATATGTACACCACCTCATGTTGCTCTCCTAGCTTTGCCTCCACGTCTGCCGCTTCGCAGAATCATCTCTATTTAAAGCTACCTCTTCTTAAAACATTTATCACGCCCGAGTCTCTAAGACTGGCACCGGTTCCTTGTTTCTTACTGCACTGTGCAGTCTTTATCTGCTCCTGGATGAACTGCACCTCCTTTAGCCTCACAAGAGCTGCTATGATTTCTTCTTTGCCGATAAGAGAAATCTGGTCTCATCCCCTGGATGAACCACATTCGTTTCCTAATACAGTCAATCCTGACATAAATGATGCATTCATTCCATGGATGATGTCGTAAGGCCTCGATGCAACTACTAATAGATCCAACTGTCACTCTCGCCTCCAAGGGTCGAGTCACACTGTCGGCATCAGTGTGAGGTCACTGGGTCTCCTCCAGTAGGAATTTTGAAAGTGAGGGTCAAGTCAACAGTCTTAACCAGGACCACTTAGTAACATCACAAAAGAGGACAGGAAAGAAAACATCACAAGATAAGTGTCTTTATTTTATTTCAGCTCATGGTACAAAGACACAAAAACAACATCAACATGGAACTAGAAGTACAAGAGACGTATCCACTAGTTCCGCTCCTGTCCACCTGCTCTAGGAGCTCTACTGCCTTGTCCACTGCTCTACTGTCGCTCAAGCATTCGTCTCTGCCTCTGCCTCGGTGGCTCCTTAAAAGCCAATGGGTCAACTGTACGAGGAGTCGGACAGTCACGTGCCAGGTGCCCCTTTCCACCGCACGAGTAACACAGTTTGCTTCTGGCACACCTAGCTCTGACCCCACCTCGGGTGCCCCGCACCACCGGTCATAAAACCCGAGATCGCCCAACTGCTGGTCTGGTCCTCCTGGACCTCTGCATCATTTGTCTACTGCCCACAGATGACTCGGCTTCTGATCGAAAAACACGCGACAAAGGCAGCAGCTCCTGAACACGCTCGGGGTGTAGATCTACTGGCACAAACTCCACCCTGAAGAAGGTCTCAAAGTCTTCCCATGTGAAAGTCATCCCATCGCAAAACTGGAACAAGTGGCTCCACCACCTGCCTGCTGCTGCCTGAAGAAGGCTGGCAGCAAAGGTCACCATGATGTCTGATAGCGTCCCCACTAGCCTGAAGACTCCCACCACAGCCTCCAGCCAATCCTCAGCCACCTGCGGGTCCGTCTCTCCCCCGAACCTGGGTGGCCTCTGGCGCTGGAACTCATGCAGTGCGCTCAAGTAGCGGGCATCGCCTACTGCTGGGGCTGGTGGCATCGGTGGCCCAACAGATGGTAGTACCGTTGGCGCCTCCGCTGGTGCCTCAACTGCAAGAGGGCCCTGTATCAAAGCCTCGTCACTCGACAGGCTGTCAGCACGCACATCCCTCTGGGCTCTAGTTGGTCGTCCGAGAAAAGGCATCCTGAAAGAAACAACGTAACACGGTCAAACGATTATACCTGGTGAGCTGACCTGGTTTGAGCTGTTTTAAGGGGGGAAACCTTTGAAAACACACACGCAATCAGTGTTTTCGTGCACAAAGTCGGAAATCAGTTTCCAGGGTCCTGGTGTATGGATACGTCGGCCGCCCGCACCAACACTTGACTCCCTGAACTGAAAACCACACTCGGTACCCTTAACACTATTGCTTCACAGAAAGAAAGATCAGAGTCTGCTGTAGAACCGACCACCTCTGATACCAATTTGTCACGTCCCGTCCTCGGGGCCCATGTCGTGACTACCCCAAGCCCGCCTTCCATAGGCCAGGGGCTGGCGACTAGCACCAAAGGCGTAAATCCCGATAACTGGGAAGGCATTGCCTTTATAAAAGTAACAAAACACCACAGAGTACAAGTGGAAGTAAAACACTAAGTACAAAAAGAAGTGTTGAAAATTAAATGGGCCAGAATAAAAACCCAAAAGAAAGTACAACTATAACTGAACAAAGTACAACAGAAAAAGACAACAGTTGGAGGGACGGAAGCGGCTCCTGGGTCGTCCTCCTCGGATCCTACCTGAAGGGTAGGTACAGATGGCGCAGCTCCTGGATCGTCCACCATGAATCCTACCTGAAGGGTAGGTACAGATAGCCTCCACAGTGCTCTCGTCCGTCAACCTCCTCCGAGTGTCGTCTCGCCGTGAAGTCCACCTCCGGACACTGACTTGTCGTGTAGTCCACCTCCGGGTACCGTCCAGCTCTGCAAGCCTCAGCCACGATCAACACTGTCCGTCGTCTGCAACCAACACAACGTGGTGCGGGCATAGCCCGTGCAGGGGTGAGTATAACGATACTCAGTAGGGACACCGAGACCCTCAAGGTCTCACTAAAACCAACAAGGATAACCAGAAGAAGATCTCAATAGATAACCTCTACTTAGGTATATGCCCATACATATACCTAAGTTATCATGTAACCCATCTCAATCATGAGGAAACACAAGGATCATGAAATAAACGCATAACCACTACCCAGGTATATGCCCATACATATATCTAAGTTATCAAGTGACCCATCTCAATCATGAGGAAACACAAAGGTCAAAAAGTCTCAGCTCAAACCAGGATTTTCATTATCGAAACCGTAACTGCTGAAGAGCTCCGTCTCTAGAGTGTACAGTGGTCCTGTCACGACTCCGAGGTACTGCTCACTAACCTAAGACTGCTGAGGTACTCCTCCTATAGAGTACCGCGGTCCAGCCACCCAAACACAGTAGTGCTTCCCGCCGAGGTATGTCACCCAAACACAGTAGTGCACACCCCCTAGTAGCCTGCAGAGGTACTCTCCGGACGAGTACCACGGGTCTGCACTATCACACAGGTAGTGCTCCATCCGCCATCGGTCTTCACCCAAACAAAGTAGTTCTCCGTCCACTAGGCTAATCGACTCACTCCAAGTTGAGTTGGTCAAGCAGTCGTCAGGTCTCAGTCGGCTACACGGTCTTCGTACTCCGCACGCTCGTCTCTGGGAGGGTCCGCTCCACGAGCTTCAAGTCGATACTCCAACTATCTCAAGGTCCCATGAAGAAGTATCTCAAAGGACCACCTCATCACAGGGGCCTCAACGCAACAGACGGTGCGTCGATCGGACGCCCGGTCTGTGAGTTATTAGCCTTTTCGTCCCAGGGGCCCGGTTGGTTTCGTGAGCGAACCAAACCCAGCCGTATCTCAACTGTACCCCGATCTCTCATAGGGTATACTCATAGGGACCGTTTCTCAATGTGATCGTCAACGCCGCTGACGGTTCGTCAAACGGACGTCCTGTCTGAAAGTTATCAGCTTTTCCGTTCTAGGGGCCTGGTTGGATTTCAGGTGCGATCCAACCCGGCCACTACCAACTGTATCCAAAACTCGGGCAAAGGATGCCAAAAGTTCCATATCGTCAACAGGAACTCAACGCAACTGACGGCGCGTCAATCGGACGCCCGGTCTGAGAGTTATTGGCTTTTTCGTCCCAGGGGCCCGGTTGGTTTTTAAGGCAAAACCAACCCGATCGTACTCCACCTGTGCCCAAACCCCAGGCGGAGTGAGCCAAAAGATCTGTCTCACTAAGAGGAAACTAACAAAGCTGACGGTACGTCAATCGGACATCCGTAGCTCAAGATATGAGCGTTTCCGCTCCGAGGGCCCGGTCGGTTTCGTGTACGAACCAACCCGGCCGAACCCAAAGTATTCTGAAACATTGAGTGCGATAAACTGAAACGACCAACTCGCTCCAAGGATTGCGTTGCCGCTGACGACGAGTCGTTTGGAGGCCCGTAGCTCAAGTTACGGGCGTTTGAACGAAAGTCGTCCGAAAACGAGGGGTCCGGGCCCGGGCCGACCCGACCCGACCCCCCCTGGTGGGCCCAAACTGGGTCGGGTCCGACCCGGTTGGCCCGGCCCGGCCCGGCCCCGCGGGGGAAAGCCGCCGCCACGCGTGACACCCCCGCGGCACCCGCGGGGTGTCGGCCAGACAGCCGGACGTGCCGCGTGACAACCGCGCGACACCCGCGGGGTGCCGCCCTGGACACCCGCGGGGTGCCGCGTGACAACCCCGCGGCACCCGCAGGGTGTCGCCCTGGACACCCGCGGGGGTGCCGCGTGACAACCCCGCGGCACCCGCGGGGTGTCGCCCTGGACACCCGCGGGGGTGTCGCGTGACAACCCCGCGGTACCCGCGGGGTGTCGCCCTGGACACCCGCGGGGTGCTGCGTGACAACCCCGCGGCACCCGCGGGGTGTCGCGCTGGACACCCGCGGCACCCGCGGGGTGTCGCGCTGGACACCCGCAGGGTGCCGCCCCCTCCGGCCGCCGGCGCCGCCGGGCCGGCGACCCGCCCCGCCACCGGCTTCCGCAGGCCGCCGTAGTCGCTCCGGTGGCCCGTTTTCCTTCTCGTCTGCACCGTTGTTCCTCCCGGGTTTCGTTCTTTACTGCGGGGTCATCAAACATACGTTGCGCCACGTTCCGTCGTTGCCCATAAAATCCGCACAAGAACGAAGAACGGAGGAGGGTTGTCGGGCCGTGTTCGTTTGGCCCGCACCCTCCGCGTTAGATATAAACAATGGGAGAAATTAAAGTTCAACACATGAACGCATATCCGAAAAAATTTTTAATGAAATAAAATTGTTTCATAAAAACGGGTTCCTTATTTGAACGGAAACAACAATTTTAATAATTTTAAAATTGTTCACAAATCCAGTTCTTTAACTTTTTAAAGAAACAAATACGGGAATACAAAAAAAGGGGGGGTAATTCCCAAAATAAATTCCTACCTCGCCGTCGCTGTCGGATGCGAGGTCGTCGCGGAATTGACCGTCGCGGAAGGAGGTGATCGTCACACCGCGGAAGGGCGTCGCGTCGACGATCTCCGAGGACCAAGAACATACAGATTTAATTAATAATAATTAAATCCATGTTGTTGTTGAAATCCAAAAATAAAATAAAAAGAAGCGCAACCCCCTACCTTGGTTGTTGTCGATCGAAGGCTGTCGCGGGGTTGGATCGTCGCGGAAGAAGCGTCGCGAAGGGAGATCCGTTGGCATCGCGGTACAAGGCTTCGCGTCGTCGATCTCCGCAGGTTTGGCGTTCTTCGCGTTCTTCGCGTTCTTCGCGTTCTTCGCGTTCTTCGCGTTCTTCGCCGAAGAAGAACGCTTTCCTCCAAATCCTCTCCACGCCATCAGTTTCAAACCAAAATAAAATAAGCTTAAGCCATATTTTATTTACACAACTAAACATTTGAATTTCAAAAGATATGAAACGAACCATTAATTCGTAGAATTAATTCAACGAAAGAAACAAATCATTTAATTTACGAAAGAAACAACCCAATTAAATGGTCTGTTAAGATTTTAAGAAACGCGTCAGTTGACTTTCATTAAGACGGGTTTTCATGGGTGCGTTTCTTAGCAGAAAGAAACGGTGGGGCTCGTGCGGGCCCCACCTCACAAATATCTTACCAAGGGGTAGGATATTTCTGGATAGCATCCTATCCAGTTCAACTCAGTTCAAGCCGCCTTTAAGTGGCTTCAAGTGGCTTCCAAGTGGCTTAAGCGAAATAAAATAAAGTTGTCGTAAAATTATTTTATTTCTTAACTTTAAGCCCGAAAATTAAAAACCACACCCGAGCAAACGCAACTCCGGAAGAGGCGTTTCTAAGCAAATACTGGCGCTGCGATTCCATCGGTGCCCTCAGAATTCGATTCCGAGCACCGGTTCAAAAGTTAGAAAAACCCGCTCGTCCGTTCACTGAATGTACCCGAGCCAAACTTCGGAAATTGATTTCGGGCACACCGGGCCTCGGAATCAGGCGCCGTCAGAAACTGCGTTCTTGTAAAATTCCAAAGAAAATTAAGAAAAAAAATTTCCTTGGAATTTATGGGTCTTTACACAAGGTGCCGTCAAGCCTCTCAAGGTCCCAACCTTTGAGTTTTAAGAGTTACGTTTAAGGTAAGGGATCAGACCCCTCTTTTTTTTTCAAATGATCTCTTTTATGTCATTTATTTTATGCTCCATGTTCTTATGTTGGAGTATGTTCTTTGATATTCATTATAATCTCATTTTTATGTTCATATGATGAGATACCCCCTCTTACTCTCATCATTTCGTTTTATGAATTTTTAAGTGGTGTTGTTAGGCTGCAGAAATTTTTGTAACGGATTCTTTCACCCTTCTCATTTTCTAGTTCTATTTTCTTGTCAAGTCTTTCAAGTTACTTTATGTTGGGGTATTATCTCTATATCTATCATAATTATCATTTATGTTCATATGATGAGAGACCCTTTTTGATCTCTTCAATTCATTTTTGTTGAAGTTTAAGTGGTGTCGTTAGGCTGCCGAATGTTTAAGGGATTCATTCACCTTTCTCATTTTTCAAAGTTCTACTTTCATGTCAAGTCTTTCAATTTCCTTTTTTTTATGTTGGGGTGTGATATCTATATCTATCATAATGATCTTTTATGATCATATTATGAGATACCCTATTTGATCTCATCAATTCATTTTTGGTTGAAGTTTATGTGACGCCGTTAGGCTGCAGAATTTTCATAAGAGAAATCTTATTTTGTCTCCCTTTCATGTTATTGATTTCATATGGTATATTTTCAAATTTTATTACCATGTTCTTAAATACCTTATATTCTATCCCTATAATTTTTTATGGTTCATTTATGAATGTTTGACCCATGTACCCTCTCTTTTCAATGTTTTCTAAAACCCCGAAACATAGCCGTTATGCTACAGAATTTTCATCTCAAAATGCCTCTCTCTTTTATCAAAATTATTTTATGTTATAAAGTGAATACTCAAAGCTCTTATTTCTACAGGGGTATTCACATATATACCAAATTGTTATATTTTAAATTCTTGTATTTAAATACATGAAAACCACTCTCCCCTTCCGTGGGATTAAAGTGACGTAAAGATCATGTCTTTAAAGCAGTTTTTAAAACATTATTATTAAGAAATGAAACCCATTTATTTTATGCTATATGGGTTATTTATGAAATGTTTGATGATGATATATGTGGATCACATGATAATAAAGTCAAATTTAAGGGTGTGCCCTAATAGCGCTCCAATGCATTGGGTAATGATGTAACCACTAGAGATTACAATTTTCACGATATCTTGGTGAATAACCTTGGTAATTTTCAAATGACACCTTGGGGGTGGACCTTCGTGATATGTTCATGATTGTATATGTTAAATGATGTAGCCACATATTAAAGTTATGAAAAATTTTATTTTTATTATGATATTCCACATGATTTCTTTCTCATGCCTTAAAGTTCTTTTTCATGACATAGTTGATGTATCTCAAGTTCACATGTTAAATGTTTCCCGTGTTTCCCTTACTGGGCCTTCTGCTCACCCTTTCATTTGATATATGTCCCCAGGTTATGAGATGTAGTAATGAACCTAGGATGAACATGAGGAGAATCCTTTAAAGTGTTTAAGAATAATTGTTTATGTTTTCATGTTTTATGTTCCTGGTTTCCAAGACACTAAACCTTAAAGATCCTCGGTTTTGTAAAATATAATGAAAGTTTATGTGATAAAAAAGGCATGATGCTATACCTAAGATCACTATCTTTACAAATTTTAAGGTCATATCACTACATTAGCAAGGGTCAATCTCTGACTCTAGTTCTCTGGATCACTGTCAATGGAAAGGATCTCCTTCTTCCTCTTCCTTTTCTCACTACTCTAGAAGGGATCCACATACAGTTTATAGACTTGTAGTCCCATTCATTATCAATACTAAAAACATTATCAGTTGTAGACAGATGCTATTTTGAATTCCCACTTTCATCTAATTGATGAATATGAATTTAACACTATTTTACTAGGAAATACCTTTATGAACACTTTCATGATGGTCACCACCTTCGTGAAGCACACATCCTTTATAAAGATCCAACAGACTTCATGAATACACCTCTTCATGAATCTCACTTATTCTTTTTGAAGAACACATCCTTCTTAAATCTTACTTATCCTTCACCAAGCTCACATCATTTGAAAATATTAATGATCCTTCACAAACATAAACACGTTATTCATGTATACATAATTAAATTATATTTTATATCCTTTGAGAGAAAACTTCCTTCATGAACATTTTTTGAACGAAAACCTTCTCAAACCACCTTCACAAATCTGGAGTCTTAGAATTTTTGTTATACCATGGTAGTTTTCTGAAGGGGGTAGAATCCTATTTATAGGAGTTACCATTGATTCCATAATCTTACAGCCATGTCATCAACATTTTTTGAGGCTCCTTAATTTCATTCATGGGGATCCCTATCTCACGAAGCACCATTACAATCACCCATATGCAGAGATTGTTGTATTCATAGATATTATCATCAACTTCTTTGTTCCTTAAAGAAACCACTTTCACACAAACTAGTCACCTTGTGTATGAATTTTTATGTACCACTTTCAAGGAATGAATTCCATTGTCTTAGATCATTTCCAACATACCTTGTCAATAATATCTCTGGACCTCCACAAATTTCCTTGGAAACCTATGTTATCAACAAACACAATCAACCCAAAAACACTACAATGTTACCTTAAGAGATTTTTTCCAACAATCTCCCCCTTTGGTATTATTGAAATTTCTTCATAATTTGATACCTTATTAAATCTTCTTCCATCTTCTACCACCATTCTCTTCAATAAAATATGATATTGGTCAAGGATTTACTCAAAAGACACTCTAAACCCATATAATCTGTACTCAGCATGAGAAACAATAGTAGTGTGAGAATTTAATCAATGAATCACTTAATTCCACACCGTATCATCCAATTTCATCATGAACTCAATATATCATGATATATATCCTTTGATCAGTCACTTTTAGCATCATTATATTTAAAATTCCCCCTTACTCATTGATCCCCTATCAGGTTCTCCTCTTGCCTTGATTGAGACAATTTCTTCCCTTTAATATCCACAACTTAATTTCTCCCCCTAATGGTCAATAATTTATTTCTGTAATAGGTTAAAAAACACATATCAGTGCATTAGGGAAAAATAAATCATACCTCCAGGAGAGGGGGTCCCACACCCACACTATTTTAAGTGTGGATAGTCGACTAAACTCTATGATCTAGCTGATTCCATTCAAATTCTTATTTGGGTAACTCATTTGTAAGAATATTTTCATCCTATAGTTACATAGGAACATACTTCAACTTCACAATCCCTTGTTCCAACTTCTCCTTGATAAAATGAAACCTGATTTAAATGTTCTTTGTCTTTTGAGTGATGGAATTGATTTTTGTTAAGATTTATAGAACTTAAATTATCAAAATGGATTCCGATCATAGACTTCACTTAAACTCACATATAATATATTTTTTGCTTCAAACACAATAATTATGTGAACTCTTATGTAGCCACAATATATTAAACTTCTACAATGATCAATGAAATACAATCTTTTTTCTTTCTTATTTAAGAAATAAACAATTCACCAAGACAGAATGCACTGCCTGACTTTGATTTTCTATCATCTGCTGATTTGGGCCAATCTGCATCTATATATCCTAATAACTCTTACTGAGATTATTAATTATAGAGAAAAATGAAATCCACCTTTCCCTTTATATACCAAAATATTCATTTCACTACAACCATATAGATTTATTAGGGATTGTTTTAATATCGTGATGCTCTCCATGTGGAAAATAATATGATTTCTTATCACTATCTAGTATATTAGTCTACCAATGAGCTTCCTATATTCTGTGACATTAACTTAATTTCGTTCATCATCCCATGATAGTTTCTTCCATGTAGAAACTAGAGTCATCATATCCATGTAATTATACATTAAAAATATTATCAATATCTCCTTAGAATATAAATATATTGAGAAATTAATTTTTCCACCCTTTCCTTACGTCACCTATAAACCATGAAAAAACATTAGTTTACTAATAATTGACATTTAAAACTTATTTTTCATGAATTCAGTCAACTGTTTGCACTTCACTTTATCCAATCCACTAAAAATTATGTCATCCACATACACTAGAACCATAATCTATTTATTAATTTATTTGTTCACATCGATGCTATAATCAAACCCACCACAATGAAATTTTAGATCCCTCAAAAATGGATCAAGTCGTGAATTCCATGGTATTGGTTCTTTCTTCAACCCATATATTTCCTTTCTCTGACAAAAAACATTTTTTTCATCTTCATGAATGAGAAAAGAGTCTAGATTCTCAATGTAAACTTCTTCTTCCAGAACCAAATTTAGAAATGATGACATGATGTCCAATTTGAATAATTTATGCCTTCTTTACACTAATTTGTCCTAAAATAATATGATTGTATCTAGACATTCAATAGGTGAAAATGTTTCATCAAAATTGAAACCCTCAATCAAGGAGTACTCTTTGTGAACTATTTGTGATTTTTTTCATATCATTGTGTCATCTTTATTCATATTTTTTTGAAAAACTCATTTAGTCCAAATGACATTCTTATTTCTTATCCTTGAAACAATATCCCATGTTTGATTCATCTCATTCTGATCAAGAACATCATTCATATCCTGAATCTAGTTTTCATGTCCATTATCTTCCTCAAAACATATACGATCTAACTATGATAAAAACAATCATTGTTGTATATAATTAATTATTATTATTTTTATTAGGGATACCAGATCACTAATGATGTTCTATTTGTATATGTCATCTCAAATATTATTCTTTTGTGCTAATAAAAATTTTACTTCCTCCTATTATTCATTGGTATCTTCTTCTAAATCATCATTTTCCATTTATAATCCCCCTAAGTCCCTTACCTCATCAAAACTATTCTATTAAAATATAGATAAAGAGAAATTAATCTCTCTTCTTGTTTGTACACTTCTATATAGATCATGGGATACCATAGGTTGAAATTCTAACACCACCAGGCCATGTCAACTATATAAAATTTCACCTTTAATTGCATTTATCAACTTGGAATTAAATCATTCATTCTTTTAGAAATTTTTACGAACTCAGTGACATTGTTTTTTTATAGCTCCACATAGCTGAAAAATTTTAGTAAGTGAAATTACCGCTTAGAACTGAGTCATTGACAAATCCTCTAATCATATTGAGTGAGAAATATTTAAAGGAAATTTTATTTTTAATCCAATAAATGTTAATGTTTTCCGTTTCACTCATATACATAGATTTTGACAACATGACTTTCTTCAATTCTCCAAAGGAATCTCTTTTTAGATTCAACTTGTTTCATGTATCTCATTCAACTAATACACCAGTTCCCTTTAAGAATACACACCCATGTGATCATATCTCCCCTATAGTCCTGAGAAACTTATATAAGATATGAGAAACATTTAACATATATGAAGAGGGGTACCTCTATAATCCCCAATAATAGAATTGTGGTTGATCTTGATGGATCAACCCATAGATACTTTCCTGTGAATCAATATACTATTTTTGTACTTATTATAATTACCCAGATAACATCAACTATTTTGGCCATATGACTAACCATTATTTACCCACATGATGAATCTTCTTCTAAAAATGTTGGTTCTATATTCTTGAACTTATTCAAAAAAAATTGTTTACACAGAATAATATAAATTTACTTCTTTGATTCTCCACCAATATACCATTTTTCATGACTCTTTTTTTAGGAGGGATTATTTCTACATTTCATATTCTCTTTATCCTTACTCCATTATGAGGATCTTTCTATTAACTTAACTTCTCACCATGGGGAATGACATGTAAATTTTATAGGCATTATTTATTCATTCTTCTTTTATCAGTTATCTGAGTCACCAAAGTGTTTTGTTCTTGTGGTGGGTCCTCCACTAAACATATATTCTTCTTACTCACAATAGGTATGGATCCACTATTTTTCTTATAGGTTTTATTCACATTATTTCAATGAGAGTTATTGTGAGTGTAACAGAGGAGGGTCTTGATACACCTTTTGTTAATCCCCTTGTGTTACCTCTAAGAATTTAAACTTATTTTTCAAATTATCACTTTTTTTTCCAATATAGTATTTCTCTTAATACACCACTGGAGTTGGGGATCTCCTTTCGAGTTCACTTTCCTTCCCATATTTCTTCTTGCTACAATATCATTTTAAATTCCCATGATTAGAACATATAAAACATCTCCCATTAAAAAATACTGTTCAATCAACTATTGGCTAAGATGTTGATGCATCCATAGTTTTTCTTATTCTTATAACATTGATTCCCTAGTCTTCATGATACATAATCATGGTGTGTCTCTGTATTCCACAATAATAGAATCTAAAGGATATTTTCTTCTGAGAGGCATTCATTTTAGACTTTTTAGGAATATTCTTTGCATTCTCAAATATAGAAATATTTCAACATTTTCAATTACAAATAAAGTTCAAGGATTCTGAAAAAAAACATAAATTATGACTATAAATCTAACAGAAATAGAACATGATGAAATTACATCCTTTAAAATACTTTTTAGGTCTATCTTTACCACCTATAGGAACTTTCCTATTTCTAGAACAATTCATACCACTCATCCTATCATCTATGGGAGTGGTATAATCATATTCAATACCAATTTTTCCCAAATTGGATATCCTTTAGGTTGAGTCAATTCATTCATGATTCTCCTATAATGTATCATATTTTCATTTAATTTCATTATCACTTGTTTTAGGATAATCAAACAGTAAGTGAAAATCTTGATTTAATTTTGGCTTGACTTTGTCATTAGATTCCTCAACTTCTTTTTTAAATAATTCTAGATCTTTGCCCAACAGTTGAATCTTCTTATCTGTAAAATCAATTTGACCATTATGTTCTCTTATGAGAGTCTTCCCACTATTTATCACATCTTCCATTTCTTGGGTGATTTTGGTTTATAATAGTAGCTTGCTCTTTTATTTTAGAATTTTTCTGATCAATAGAGTCTTTAAATAACTCATTATCAAACCGTAGCCTTTGATTCTCATGTACCAGTTATAACTAGTGTGTAGCAAGATTATAATTTTTGTCTTCCAAGCTCTGAATTTCTTCTAAGATCATATTATTTCCCATTTTATCAATTTTGATCAAAATTTGGGTCACCACTCGTAGTTCTTCATCTTAGGATTCATTCTTCTCTCTTAAATCTATGGTCACATCAATAAACTATTTATTTAATACCTTTAGATTGTTGAATTCAATTTATTGCACTTGGATTTAGATATATTTATATTTATTATCATCTTCCAATTTTTTATCCAATTCCTTTATTTCCGGAAAAACTTTCAATTTTTCCCTTCTTTAAATTTCTTCATTATCAATAGTTGCAGTATCACTTGTAATGTTAGGTTCTTCAGTCATTCCTGTAGATTCATTGAATGAGTAATTATTTTTATTGTATGTTTTATACAAATCATTATTCTTATCACTCATTATTTCCTTCAACTGAATCCCACTCTTTCCATATACACTTACACACTGAAGAATTCTACCAAACTTATCATTCTTCCTTCTAGTTCTTCCCTTTTCCATGGCACTCTAAGATAACATAAAAATAATACTTATATTTCAATAATCAACTAAACCAATTCAACAAAAAAAATATGACATAAGAAAAAAATTATTTAATACCAATTGTTAGGTCCAAAAGGGGCTTAGATGTCCTAAGAGGGGGGGAGAGAATTAGGGTATGGATAATGTTTTTAATTATTCATTCGCCACTAGATATTCAACTCTTTATTATAAGGGTCACTTTATTTGATCTAAATTGTTTATATTGATCTTATTATTTTTTTATTTATCTAATGATGGTATAATAAAAGTAAAAAATGGAAAGAAAGAACAAGCACACATAGATTTTACATGGTTCACCCTCACTGGGATACGTCTAAGGATAATAATAAAAATGTTCCAATGTTTCAAATCCAATAAGGATTACTACCAAAATGTTATTCGGGCTAGATCACTTTTATGCCCAGACTCACTGCCTTTATAAAATTTTGGGTCATCTCACAACTTTCCCAAGGATCACTCCCTAAGTCTCTTTCTTCCACTCACAACCTGTAGAAAGGATCTTCTTCTTCCTCTTCATTTTCTCACTACTCTAGAAGGGATCCACACATAGTTTATAGACTTCTAGGACCCTTAATTATCACTAATGAATACATCCTCAGTTATAGATATATGCTTTGTCAAAGTCCCACACGAAATTTATGAATATGAATTTACAAAATATTTAATGGGAATTATCTTTCTGAACACATTTATGATTATAACCACTTTTTCAAAGATTACTTCTTTCATAAATCTCTAACAACATTCATAAAGCAACCTCCTTTCATGAATCTCACATAGCCTTCATGAGGAACACAACTTTTGAGAATCTTACTTAGCCTTCGTGAAGATCACAACTTTCGAAAATATTACATTGACTTCACAAACATAAACAATTTTTTGATGCATATATATTTTATTTGGTGTTTATATCTTTCATGAACAACCTTCCTTCGTAAAATATTATCAAGTATAGCCTTGGTGAACCACCTTCAAGAATCCAAATCCTTATAGTCTTTGTTATGTCTCGGGAGATTTATTAAGGGGGTAGAGGCCTATTAATAGGACTTTTCACCAATTCCAAAATCTTGCAACCACATCATCACTATTTCATGATGATATCTTATTTCATTCATGGTTCAACCTATATCGCGAAGCACCATTGCAACCACTCATTCATGGAGTTTCTCATAATCATAGTCATTACCATCAACTTCATTGTTCCTTCTCAAAACCCAATTTTCATGAAACTCATGCCTTTAATATATTTCTATAATGACATAAAAGAAATCCAATTTTTGCAATGTTATCCCTCCTCCAAATTTTAAACCCCAAAAATTTGGAAAAAATTGGGAAATAACATCACCTTGTGTACACAATTTTCTCTACTACTTCCTTAGAATCCATTCCTTTTTCTTAGATCTTTGTTATAATACCTAGTCAATAATATCTCTATACCTCAACAACTATCCTTGGGAATATATTTTTTAAATAAACCCAATCAACCCAAAAACACTAAAATGTTACCTTGAGTGATTTTTTCTCAACAATATACGAACGGGCTTCATGTACAGTAGAAGGAATGTGTTCCTGCACCTTTTTATTATCATAGTATTCCAAAAAACATATCTAGGTGCTACTAGAATATACTTTCAAGAAATTTGGGTGTGATCTAGAATGTCTTCTAGTTCGTAGGTCGACAACATGGTGTATTGGAGGGATTACTTAATAGGGATGGGAATTTATACCTGCTCTTGGTTGGTTATTTTTTTCTCCCTTGATGGGTTTTACTAGGTGTTTAGGTCTAGCTACAATAATCTGGGACTCATGGGGTAGCTTCTTTAGGGGGATGAGTGTTTAGTGATTCACGTAATATGTGGTGGTGATTAGTGGTATGGGCCTTTTGTGGGAAACTTTATGTTATATCTAGGATTATATCAATCTCATAGAACACCGCCCTAAATTAAGGGATGCGTATACTATTTCATTTCAGGGAGAGGATCTCAAAGTGGTATGAAATGTAAATTAGTGGAATTTCCCCCCTCACCACTAATCAGAATTCATTACATGATTGGTGGGGATTCATGTCTTAGAGGGCCTCACATGTGACCTAAAATTTCCTGATATTTCCATTCAGATTGTACTCTTTAATTATATCTTTTTCCACTTATCATTAAAGGATATAGTTGGCTGACAACATCCTCTAGTTTTATGAGGACCCAGATCAAACACCTATGGATGCCTAGGTTTATCATGATTCAGAATGAACCACTAGGATTTAAGATATTTATATTGGAGTCACTTATTAAGAAACCAAAAACACAACAATAGGAACATTTCAAATTATAATAATATGAAAACAAACTCATACATGGATGATTACATTAAAATATCCATGTTGGGACCATTTTAATGATTCCTATCAGGTTCAATATTTATTTCACATTAAAAGAGGGGATATTATAATTTCTATATAGGTAATTACATAAATTATTTATACGAATTCAAATGGGGTTTATTCATGGAACCTAAAACCCCAATAGTTCCCATATACATGATAGACTAGGGACCATGTTTCCAAAGAAAGGTGGTCATGGGAGTATTTTTCTAATAATTCTTAAGAACTCACATTTGTTGACATTATGGGAGTTTAAGGTCATCATACCATTTTGGGGTGAATTATTTCCCAATCTAGGACTCTCTTATAGATTTAATTTGGTTTTATGAATCCTATGGAAATATTGGGAAGGGACTATTCATCTCATGTAAGTAATCAGTTATTAACATATGTGGATGTGAACATCTATATGTATCATAGGTTATTCATCAATGAAATCATCTATGTATAAATGGTTCTCCATCTAGTTTTTTCATTTCTAAATTAAAGTAAATAAGTTTTAATGTCACGCATTTGGTAACTCATGAATTTACCATCCTCTACAGAGATGATTATTGTTTTAATGATGGGATCAAACCCCTAATGTTGTTTCCTATATATCCCTATGAATGGAATAAAAACTCGTGTAGTTGGGTTCCATTTAATGAGACATTTCATAAATTTTAAGGTCATGTTACCAGGATCAAACCATTTTGTTTAACGTTATCTAGCCAAGATGTATGTTCAAAAACATTCCTAGTAAATACTGGTGTGGGGCTTACACATGAGTGGCCTTTTATAGTTTATAGGTCCTAGAAGAAATATATCCCTCTAGGTGGGGGAATGTTCTCAATGTAAATATATCCCAATGAGTATGGTGATGGTTTTATGATGTTGGGTTTAAACTATAGGGATGCATCCTACATATCTTTTTGATACATAAATAAAAGATCATGTAGTTCGATAAGGTTGGGTCTTACACCTAAAAAGGAGGCCTAAGAAATGAATTTTTATTATGCAAGTTATGTGATAAACTTGAGTCCCTAATATCACATGATCCATACTCATTTTGAGAAACAGGGAACACTAAAATATTTGTGACAATGCATAATTGTTTTCAAATTTGGACTTACACCTAGACTAGAAGCATAGTGTTAAACATCCTTCCAAATCAATTAATTGATGAGGGAGTTGATATAAAATGCAATATGGGAATGGAATATTGCAATAAAGGTTTTGGTATTATTCCAAAAGTTTTTTCCTAGGTAAATATCTCATCTCTATATAATTTATGAGGGAGAGCCTATGGTGGGGTAGCCAAGAATAAATAATAGATGGATTACTCCAAAATAAATGCATAGTACCATCTTATTGTGTGTTTCAAAACCTAATTTTAAGGCCTATGAATTCATTTATTAGAAAATAAAAATCATATATACTTCCCAAATCACATTACATTCCAAGAAGCATGCAATAGGTGAACAACACTACTTGAAATGAGAAATATACAACAAATATATCCTAGATTGGGGTCCCAGTTTCCAAGGGGGTACAATAATATCAACATCATAAGGCCCCCATAAATTATGGAGGTTTTGTGTGGGACATATTTTACTAATGTAATTCAAGATTGAAATGGTGGAACACAGGTGAACCTGATACCTTGATCATGAAAATATATTATCTTTGGAGGAGGTCTTGATAAGAGGATCTCTATTAGGGATGTAAGGAAAAAGCTGATGATCAAGGTGATTAAGGATTCAAGTGTTGTATTTTGTTGTCAATGTATGTTTTGAAGAAAATAAATCACTTCAATTTTGTTGTGGAAACAGTTTTTTTGGTTTTGTTTTGAAACGAATCAGACCCATGTAGATTGTGACGATACTTTGCTGGTTTGTATTTCATATAAATCATGAGTTGATGTGAGAAATTATGATGCAAGCTTGATGGAATAAAGGGGGAGTGAAAGAGATTCTTCTAATTAAAAAATAATCATATTCTGATTTATCATATCCAAATATCATAAATAAATAATTGGTATCAATTAATTTTTCAAAACAACTAGAAAAAAATCATATCTAGATTATATCAATTGTCTTTCAAAATAATTGGATTGTGGGTGAAAGTAGAAGAAGAGATACTGATGGAAATTTTATGTTGTTTAAAGTGGTTTTGATCGAAGTGGTGCCGATGTAATAGGTGATTCTGACGAAAGATAAGATATAGCTTTTTTTCAAATAATTGTATTCAGATAGAAGAAAAGAAATGAGATGGTGTAGATTGAGAATAAATCATATCAGATTGTTTTTCATCGTATCTGTGTAAATCATCCATAACAGATTGTATTGTATCATATCCAGCAATCATAACTAGCAATCATAACCGGAATGATCGTATCCCGAAATGATTGTCTCTAGAAATGATTGTATCCAGAAATGATCATATTCTAAATGATTGTATCCAGGATTATCATATCCAGAATTATCATATCCAGAATTATCATATCCATCATGATCTTAACCAAAATAATCATAAACAGAGTGATAGTATCCAAGATTATCATAACCAGAATGATTGTAACCAGATATGATCATATTCCGGATAATAGTATCTAGACTATTTGTATTCAAAAAATATCTTTCTTGGGATGAGATAAAAAGAAAGAAGTAGGAAAAGATGGAATGTTACAATACATTCCAAGTAATTTTAGATGATGCAAAAGTTGATCCTCAGTTCATTCAAAGTCATGAATGGAGTAATGATATAAGAACATGTTGGTGAATAAAGGTAGTTGATGGAAATGATGGGAAATCTAAATAGGGTCAAGATAAAAAAAATAAAGTAGATATTGATGAATGAATTTTCAAGGGGAAGCCTATTTTTTAAATGAGTGAATGTATCTCAATTGGAGAATTTCATTTCTTCAAACACATTCAATTGATATGGTATCATGCATTGTTTTTAAGAAATCTGTATGAGATAATTTGATTAAGACCCATGTATTTTTAATCAATTGTAATTGTATTGACATTTTAAATGGGATTCTAGAAAAGAAATGATGAATGTTTTATAATATTTGAGAAGAATCAAGATGTGTTGATGAAGTAATAATTTCTCTGAGATTTTAGGAGAAATTTAGATTTGGGAGATTTTAAGTGTGTGGGAAAGTGTTTTGGGATTCCCATATAAACATGTTTTGGGTGACCTAAAAAAGTTTTCAAGTAAATTGTACTTGGGTGTGACTTTAAGAGAGAGAAACTCCAAGTTTCTAGAGAGAAGAAGATTCAATTCCATTCAGATTGATAATTTTCTGGGTGGTGCTGATTCATTTGTATTCTATTCGGCTCAAAAATTGTATTTGGGAATTAATGTTTTGTTGATTCTATTCTATTATTTTCAATCATAAAATTGGGAAGAGATCTTTGTTTTGAAATAATTGGAATGAGAGTTCTTTTTGAAATAATCAAAATTGGATCTTTGTTTTGAAAGAATCGGACTGGGTGCTTTGTTTTGAAAGAATCGAGCTTGGAGAAATCAAACCAGGTGTTTCATAATAAAGTCCAGGTAGTTATTACATTTATTCAAGGTAAGTAATTGATGAATTGTATAAAAATTTTAATACATTTGTTGAATTGAAACAAAGCGCAGGTAACATGAGTTGTTACAAAATAATTGTATTACCCTATTATGCTAAGAGTGTGCACACACACTTGTGGGATTGTTTCATAGTTCTACACTAGTGTAAGGGTAATTCCTACTCATTGTAATCCAAGGATTTTTTTCTTAGTAGATTTTATTCTATTGAATCATTTCCAAACCATATCAAGGACATAACTATTTTTATTGAATAGTTAACCTTATAAATCATTATGTTCTTGTAAATGTGTGTTTAGTTTGTTTTCAGTAGGGAATTGAAATATCTAACTGGAGGATAAGGTTGTTTCAATTGAAAAGAAACATAAAAGAAAAAGAGTATCACTAATTCACCCTCTCCCTCCCAGTGATACATTACACCGACTGATCACATTCAATTGGAGTCAAAGCTAGGTTCCCTTCACAAATATTTGCTGATAGAGAACATGAAATGTGTGGAAAATAATGGTATTCTGGTGTTTTTTGGAAAGAACTATCATATCTAAAAAGATATAATGTTTCTATATCTTATGTATACCAGTTATGATGTTCTTGAAGCTAAAAAAGTTGGGTTTCCTCTCATTGATGATAGTTCTCCACTTAAACCTCTTGACAATAAGTTCCTTGAAAATGATGGAAGGGACAAGAATGTTATTTTATCATCACTTTATAAAAGTTAATTATTGAGAGTGAAATGTGTTTCCATAACTAAAGGTATATGGGATAAATTTCAAAACATATATGAAGAAAATAAAAAAGTGAAGAAGACAAAGTTAAAAATATAGAGACTGAAGTATGAAGATTTCAAGATGGGTGAGCATGAATCTGTTGGGGAATTCTTTACTAGGGTGAATGACATTGTGAGTACTATAATATGTCTTGGTGAAAATATAAAAGACTCTACAATTGTTGAAAATATTTTTAGAATCCTACCAAACAAATTAAATGAAAAAGTTTCTTCATTAGAAGACATATATCCTGAAAAATTATCTCTTGATTATTTACATAGCACTCTTATCACATATTAAATGAGAAGAGATAATTCCATAAAGAGAAAAACAAAGGTTGATAGAGAAATGTATTTCAAGACTATGAACAAAGAAAAGTCATAGAATATTGTTATTGAAGATAAATCTGGTTATTCTGACTCTAAAAATGAGGTATGTAAAAATCTTAATGAAATCCTCTCATTGTTTTCTAACAATGTGAAAATAGGTACAGGGAAATACAAAGATAAAATTACCTTGAAATGTTTTTAATGTGGAGGTTTTGGTCACATTGAGGCTAATTGTCCATGAAGAAATAAAGAAGAGGATATTTATTTTAAAGAAATAAAGATAAGAAGATTGTCGAAGAAAAATGGAGACAAAGGAAAAGAAAAGAAATTATTCAAATAAAAAATTAGAAGTTTCCTGTCCAAAGATGATGAAGAAGAAGAGAGTGATGATGAATCCGAAAATTCCATTTAGTATGGTAATGAAAATACTTTCATTGAAATATTGAATGATGAAAAATTCGAAAGTAGTAGTTCTGAAGAAGAAGAAACTTAACTTGAAATGAATCTGAAAGAAGAGTTGAGAGAATGTTTGAGAAATATTAGAAGGCTTGAAAAGATAAAAAAATATAGAGGATTAATGATCTAGAAACCAATAATTTTTTGTTTGTTAGAAATAAAATCTGATTAAAGGGATTTATGATTTGAAGACATATCTTGAAGAAGAAAATAATCGAAATGTGCATTTAGAGGTGAAGTTGAAAGTAAAAGAAGTAGAGTTTGAACTTCTACAAAAAAACTATTTGAAGCTGAAAAGAAGAGTCTATGTTTCCAAAACACTATCACTGAAGTTGTTGAATGTTATATTAATGATAAAATTGAGATTTTCAACAAAATAAACCTTCAATGGGTGATAAGAAGAATGTAATTGTTTTTGAAATGAAGAAATCCGGGAATGTTATGTATGTGGAAAAGACCAACAAGGTTGGGACTGTTTTGAAACATTCTAAATCTGGAAATGTTTCTAATACATATTTTTATTGATAATTCAGAATAAAAAAATAAGTAATATGATTGATAATAGAAATTTTGGTGAATCGGAAAAGAAATAGAAGAAGGTGGCTGAGGAAAACATTCACAATTCCGATCAGTATGGAGGTTTCCGAGAAAAAATAATCATTCTATGGGTATTGTTGCTATTTTGGGGGATTCAAGAACATAGAAATTATGTGTTGGTTCAGTAAACAACCTTACTATTATCCCACATGTTATTAAAGTAATAGATTTAGAGGGAGTCAATCTCCTCAAATAAAGATAAAATAAAAAGTTGTCTTGAATAACTTTGAAAAGAATGAAGTGAAGATTGAAAATATGTTCCAACCCTTGGAAACTATTTGTGAAAGATGTGAACAACCTGGACACCTTGCAAAAGGATGTCTTGTTTTGTTATGGGCTCATCAAAGGATTCCCAATTCTCAAAATCTGAAGGTGAAGAATGAAAATAATTGAGAAAAGGAGCTTATTGTTGAAACTGAATTAAAAATCCATGAAAGGAGAACGAACCTGGATACTTGATAGTGGGTTTTCTTCTCATATAATTGGATACTTAAAACTTTTGTTGTATTTGAAGGATTTTAAAGAATTCACAATGACCTTTGTCAATGATGAATCATTGAAAATCAAAGGTATTGAGTCATCCATCATTGGAAAATAAAATTTGAAATCTAAGAAAACATTGTATGTTGATGGGATAAAACAAAATTTGATAAGTGTTTCACAATTTTGTGATGAAGATAACAAGTTTATCTTCAATAATGATGGATTTTTTGTAAATAGTGAAGAATATGGTAACATTGTTAAAAGAGGCCAATGTACAAAAGGAAACTTTTTTCAGGTTGGTGATTCACAAAACTCTTGTTACCTGATTATAGTGGAAGAGAATCAATTATGGCATAAAAGTCTTGGACATATGTGTTAGATAAACATGAGAAAGTTATTAAAAAGAGAAAGTCTCTAAGAAATTCCTATTTTTCCAATAATTATAGATTATTGTTTCACTATTTTCTAGAAAAGAATGATTGCAAATTTTGTGCATAAGAAGGTTGATATTTGTTCAAAAAAACCCTGGAGGTGATCCATTCCGATATATGAGGGCGAATGGGAAAACATTAAAAACATGGAGATAAGTACTTCATTACTTAAATTGATTATTTTACTCACATAAATTTTTGTATGTATATGAAACACAAATAGGATGCTTTTAAAATTATTAAAAGTTTCAGAATGAACACTGAGAAAGAATGTGAGTATTCTATAAAGAAGTTGAGAACTGATAATGGTGGTGAATACATAATTGAAGAGTTTTAAAATAGTCTTGAGAATCATGTAATTCAGCATGATTATATCTCTCCATACACTCCCCAATCAAATGGGGTTACTAAAAGAAATAATATAAGCCTGGTGGAAATGGGAAGAACCATGTTACTTGAGAATGGTCTTTCTCATTACTTTTGGTGGAAAGCCATTAGTGATGATATTTATATTCAGAATCATTGTTTCTATATTCCTCAATTAGGTATGAATCCCTATGAATTGTTTTATGGAAAAACTTCATGTTTTAAGGACTTTATTTTTTTTGGGAGTCCTTGTATTATAAAGATGAAAGGTGAAAACAATGGTAAGTTTGAGCAGAAAGGTGCAAAAATGGTATGTTTGAGCAGTAATTTTGATACAATGTCATAAATTTACATGGAATTTAAAGTGCATATGTGAGTTCAATTGACCAATATGAACCACAGAAACACCTTAATTGAATGAGGGAGGAAAAAGGGATGAATGATGTGTGAAACATCAAATGAAAGGGTACCCCAAACATGACCATTTGGGTTTGAGTATAACATACCATTATATAACTCAATTAAATAAAAATAGAGGATGAATAAAAAAACATACAATATAGAATTAAAAATACCATTCAAAATAATACAAGTATGAAGCTCGGGATTACATCACGTTCCTCCCCATTTGATCACAAGGGGTATAGAAACTCATGGGAGGGGAGGAAGAAGGATATGTTGATGTTGAACTTACCATATCCTCTAGAAAATTTTGGAATTATGGGGAGACACATTTGGGACTCCAAAATGGCATCACCTTGCCCCATGTTGGAACTCCCAAATAAGGATCCCAAGGTGCCATTTTATAGAAAAATTGGAAGGTGATTTTGGGCACACAGGTTTCTTCAAAATAATTGTACCATGCATTAAGGCCATTAGAAAATTGAATATTCATTTTGACAAAACTAGAATGTTGTATACCCACTTCTTTACTATCTCCATCTAAAGTTAGGAATCAATTAAAAAATGTGGCTCTAGAGATCAGGACATATTACAGGATGCCACTTTTGACTTCTCAAAAATTTGGTGTTCTGGACAGATCAGGTTGGTAGGGCCCTTCTCTATCTGAAGTGGGCTTGGTTTTCTTCATAAGAGTTGTATACCATTTTATTTTGGACCAGAATACAAAATATGAGCCCATTTAAATGCAATTAAGTTTCTAAACATGCAAAGCAGTGGACATGTCTTCATGGATCCATGCAATTTTGGACCATTTTTCTTCCACTTTCTCGTGTGCCCTCCAAATCATATCCTCCTACATTGAAATATTAAAAACAAGTGACATTTCCCATTTTAATAATTATAAACCCAAAATAATGGAATCAAATATGAAGTTCAATTTGTTATTATTTTTATAATTTTCAATAAAAAACAAGTTTATCATAGTGGTGTAAGGGTGAAAATGAAATAGTGAATCGTGGTATGATCATACCCCAACACCTAAACATTTTCACTCCTAGGAAAAGTATAATATCCTAATAATGTATCATTACTAAATAAAATGTGTGAAAACTTAAAATATTCTTTTGAAATTAAATCCATGATGTCTCGTTTATGGAATCAATTTTCCTATCATTTTTCTTTTCTCACATTCAAATTTATTGAACTTCATTTTTTCACCCATGTAACATGACACAACCTACCCCACCTAAAAATTTTCCTCTTCACTCAAGGAACATATGAAATTGTATTTATGATATTTTCCTAGATTTCATGTGATATTACTATATTCTTTCCAAGATTTTCATTTCTCTACCGGCAGAAACTTGTGTGCTACTCAAGAGGACTTCCAACAGGTAATTCTGAGGTTCAAGGGTTGGTAGGATTTAATGTTTAAAAATTTGAGGTAGAAGAGGAGTGATTAATATATTATGTACAAAACAAGTCAAAATTCATCAATTGTTCACAATTAATGTACACACTCAACACGTCGCAAAGTGTATCATCTCCAAATCACTCTCCCCATTTTCTATTTTTTTGGGTCACAAACAAGCAGTGAATAATAATGAGTAAACATCCATTTTCTTACATTTTTTTCTTTTGTTCTATTTTTTTTTAAATGTTCAGAACTATATTTTTTAATCTATTGTTTTTTTGGAGATAAAGAAGGTAACATGTGTAAAACAATTATGTAATATGGCTTGTGAACCCATTACCTTAGGAAAATGTATGACCCCTTTATATCAACCCATAAAAATGATTCTATCCTTAGAATTCCCATGGAAACACCCACTCTCCCACACTTGATGAAAATAAAACAATAATATACATAAGATATGGGTATTTAGGGATACATTAGCTTGTAATGTGGCTACCTAACATGAATTTCATGGTCTCTAAGGCTTAAGAAGGATAAAATGTCAAGGTGGCCAAAAATAGAGGTCAACTATACAGAGGGATTTTCAGTGAACGATGGACTATATCATAAATGTAGCATACTTGAATATTATGGATCCAAATAGAATCAAGGAAAGTTCTAGTTTCTCTACATGACTCTAGACTCTCAATAAAGTGATCAAAAGGAAGAATATGCAATAAAGGGATTATAATATCTCTCAGGTAAGGGATTAAAATATTGGTCAGTGTTAATGAGGCATGGGTTTCAAAAATCTATTAAACACCTAACAATGATTTGAAAATAAAAATTCTAGAAAAATATTTCACTTCAACATTCATTTGAAAAACATTTTTCCAAAAACAATGGAATTTTCCGCACAATTGACTCATACATGAAAAATGATTTTGGATTTTCATTTTAAGATAAATTTATATATAAAAACATAAAATAAAGAAATAAAAAATGAAAAAACATTTTTATTTTTTTATTTTTATTTTTATTTTTTTTGTTTGATCCTAACTATGGAATTCCACCCTCCCCCACACCTAAAATTTACATTGTCCTCAATGAAAGTATTTTAAATAAATAGAAAATAAATAAAGGTAGGGGAAGGGACAACATGTTAAGTGGTGTCATATGTGGAATCTATCAGTTGGATTTCTTCCACAAGATGCCTTAGAAAATCCTCATAGTAGTGTTTAAGCCTCTTCCCATTAACAGTAATCATTTGTCCCCTCTTTTTAAGCAAAACCTGTATAAAACCAAATGGGTAAACATCAGTAATAGTATAAGGATGGAGCCATCGGGAATGAAGCTTACCTGGGTAGAGCTTTAGCCTAGAATTGTACATGGGTACCTTCTCACTAATATGGAACTTCTGCTGATGAATCATGATTTCATGGATATGCTTTGTCTTATATTTATAGATCTGATAGTTCTCATATGCATCACGTCAAATTTCTTCCAACTCTTAAATCTGCAGCTTCCTAATCTCACCAGCATCTAAAAGATTCATATTACATTGTTTAACAGCATAATATTCAAGGTGTTCTACCTCTACTGGGAGGTGAAAATCATTTCCAAACACAATTCTGTATGGTGACATTTCTATTGGGGTTTTAAAAGCTATATGGTACACCCAAAGTGCATCATCCAAGCGCAAATTTCAATCATTCATATTGGGTTGTACCATTTTTTCCAAGATTCATTTAAATTCCCAATTTGATATTTCTAATTTTTCGTTAATCTGGGGGTTATATACAGTGGAGACTTTATGACCAACTTCATACTTATAGAGAAAATTTTTCATGTTGTGATTGAAAAAATGTGAACCCTGATCACTAATGATGAATCTTAGTAAACCAAACCTACTAAAAATTTGATACTTCACAAAATCAAAAACCACCTGAGAGTCATCGGTCCTTGTGGCCTTTTCTTCCACCCATTTAGATACATAGTCAACATCCAATAAGATATAAAAAAAGCCAAATGAATTTGGGAAATTCCCCATGAATTCAATTCCCCATGCATCCAAAATTTCATTGAATAATATGGGTTGTTCAGGAATTTCATTCCTCTTGGTGATATTTCCTGTGAATTGACAATGAATACATGACTTTAAAAATATATGGGCATACCTATAAAATATTGGCCTATAATGTCATGATTCAAGGACCTTTAGGGATATACATTGAGATCTAAAGTGGACCCTATAGGCCAAGGTGTGCCTGAAGGTCAAAATAGAGGTGAACTCATGGTCGGGGACACACTGGCGAACTACTTGGTCACCATAAATTCTCCACAAATATAGGTTATCCCAAACATTCCACTAATAATAATGCTTATGTCATTGGGATTTTGAATTACTGAAATCAGTATGGACGCTATATGTTTCTATAAAATTCACAATGTCTCCATACAATAGGGTAAGGTCCACAATATCACAAAGGATCTCATGAGGGAATAATTCTCCAATGGGGATGGGTGGGTCAACATGATGATCTAATAGTGGTAAAATCCTACTAATGTGGTAGTTACCATATTTTCCACTCCTCCCTTATCTCTAATCTCAAGTTCAAACTCCTGTATGAGGAGCATCCACCGAATGAGGTGTGGCTTTTCTTTAGATTTCATTAGGAGTAAATGAAGGGCTGCATGATCATAAAAGACAATGATTTTGGAACCAATAATATATGAACATAATTTTTCAAAGGAAAACACAATAAAAATAAGCTCTTTTTCAGTGGTTGTGTGGTTTTCTTAGTTAGGGTCAAGGGTAAGTGAAACATACACAATAACATGAGGAGCCTTCTCATCCCTTTGTGATAAAACTTCCCTAACATTAAAGTTAGAGGCATCACACATAAGTTCAAATGGGAGATCCCACCTTGGAGGTTGGATTATGGGAGGTTATGTGAGACTACTTTTTTGTGAATTGAATCCATCATCTCAATTTTTTTCAAACACAAACCCAAAATCATTTTGTAATGACTAGGACAAGGGAAGTGTGATCTTACTGAAGTCTTTAATGAATTAGCGGTAAAAACTAGCTTGACCTTAGAAATAACTCACCTCACGAACAAATTTTTGATATGGAAGGGTTAAAATTAATTCAATTTTTGATTTATCCACTTGAATTCCCTCTTTTTAAAAAACATTCCCAAGAACTATCCCCCATTCAACCATGAAAACACATTTGTCGTAATTTAATACAAGATCTTTTTTATGCAAAGATAGAGAATAGAACCTAGGTGAGACCAAAGTCATCAAAGGAAGTTCCATAAACCATGAAATCATCCATAAAAACGTCCATGAAATTTTCTTGGTACTCAGAAAAAATACTCAACATACAACGCTGAAAGGTACCATGATCATTACAAAGACCAAAAAGCATCCTTCTGTATGAAAATGTGCCAAATGGATAGGTAAATTTTGTCTTTTCTTGATCCTAAGGGGATATATGGATTTTAAATTAACCCAAATAGCCATCAAGGAAACAATAATTGGACTTACCAGCCAAACGTTCTAGCATTTAGTCAATGAAAGGTAGGGGAATTTATTCCTTACACATGGCTTGATTTAGTCGATGGTAGTCAATACAGACTCGCTAACTATTTTTCAAATGTGTTGGAACCAATTAATTCCTTTCATTTGACACAAATATTATACCTATTTTTTAGGAACAATTTTCACTGGGCCCATTTACTATCAGATATATGATAAATTATCCCCACAGTAAGTAATTTACTAACTTCAAATTTAACCACTTCAATGAGAGTGGGATTCAACTAGTGTTGAGATTGTCTTACGAGTTTAGCCTCATCATCCATAAGTATATGGTGCAAAAAAATAGATGGGATAATCTCAAAAAAAGTATCCAATGTCCATCCTATTGCCTTTTTACACACTCTCAAAAGGTTGAGTAGTTTTGATTCCTAATGATGAGAGAGGTTATTGGCAATAATGATGGGAAATTTGTCAATATCCTCAAGATAGGCATATTTAAATTTAGATGGAATTGGTTTTAATTCCAACACCAGCGGTTTTTGGATCGAGGGAGGAGATTTTGGGGGAGTGAGGTCTGTGAAACTATCTATCTTCCCATGTTTATTCTCTAAAGATAGAGAATCTATTGAAATGATATTTTTAGAATCATCAATGTTCATGGGTACCTCATAATGAACACACTCATCAATTAAAGCACAAAATTTACACTTTTCAGAACCCACACAACACTCAAAACATGAATCAAAACTCAAATCATCCAAGTGTGAAGAAGAGGAAAATGAATCAGAGTATCGGTGGAGGAGAGAATTGTGTGTGTGTGAATTTTTTGAGAGCACTTCCATCGAATAGACAAGAAGAGTTAAGTTCTCCTCAACCAGGTGTTTCATATCCTCAAGGATGTTAAAACTTATCTTTTCTCCACCAAAATCCATGGAAAACATACTGTTGTGAACATTGATTATCATCTTTTATGTTTTAAGGAATGGCCTCCCAAGTATGAGAGGGGAATTTCCTTGGGTTTAGGTATCCTCCATCTCAAGAATATAGAAATCAGCGAGGAAGATGATATTCTTCACTCTTGTAAGTACATCCTCAATCACTTATATTGGTTACGTAGTACTCCGGTTTGTAAGTTGCACGACAATTCATGTTGGTTGATGATCTCGAACCTATAGATAAGTATACACTGATTGAGGCATTACATTAATGGAACCTCCTAAATCAAACATAGCATGTGAAAATAATGTCTCCCCTATAGTACAAGGTATCGTGAATGTGCCTGAATCCTTGCACTTGGTTGGAATTACTGGTTGAGTCAAGGCCGAGACATTCCTCCCTAAGTTGACTCTTTCACTCCCCTTCAGCCTTCGTCTATGGGTGCGAAGTTCTTTAAGAAATTTTCCATAATGGGGAATTTTCTTGATTGCATCCAATAAAAGAATATTAACTTGAACTTTTTAAAATGTATCCATTATTTCATTATCAATCTCATTATCAAAAGTTTTCTTAGATTTAGAGTCTTTGGGGGAAACAAAGAGGAATGGATTTTTCATTTGAATCATCAATGATAATTTGATTAACATTTTTTTCTTCATTGTAATCTTTAATGGATGGAGAAATAGTGTTTTCAAGAGGGGGACATATATGTTGCATAGAATTAGTATAATGAGAAACTTCTTTACCACTATGAAGTGTAACTACACATATGTAACCTTTTTCCTTCTGATTGGTAATGGTTTGGGATGTTAGTGGTCCAGAACCTTGCATCTTAATATCACCGGTGGTGTTCTCCAATTTCCCCACATGAGTTCGTAGGTCTTGAATAGTTGATTGTGTGGTTTGTTGGAACTGGAGGTTCTCAGTTTCCATTTGTTTCACCATGTCCCTGAGGCTTGGTACAGATTTGGGAGGAGTATGATTATTTTGAGAAGTTGGAGGATAAGAAGTTTTCATACCTTGTCCTTGTTGATACCAATTCTACTTTGGGTAGCTTGATTTTTCTCCTTTTCAGTACTGGGGCTGTTCTTGCCACCCGAGGTTTGCATTTTTCCGATATGGTTCTTACTTGAAGGGAGGTGCTTGTTGGAATGGACACCCATGGAAAACAGTTTCACAAGACTTAGTTGAATCTTGAAGTTGTGGGCACTGGTCAGAAAAAAGAGTATTTTCAGAACAAATACCATAATGTAATGGAACAGGAGAAGATTGTGAGTAACCTTGTGCTTGAGCTAATTGACTTAGAAGGGTATGAATATCATTAAGCTTGTTATCTACCTTTTGTTTTGTAGATAAATGACTTAACTCATGAATTCCTCGGGATGGTGAAATATCTTGTACACCAAATTGTTGTGCATTTTGAGCCATGTTGGCTATTAAGTCACAAGAAGTGGAATGAGTTTTATTAACTGGGGCACCGCCATCTATAGCATCAATCATTCCACAATCAATGGGGATAAGTCCCTTAAATAATTATTGGATTAATATTTGTTCACTAATCTGGTGGTGTGGGAATATTGAGCAAAGTCTTTTGAATCTCTTCTATTATTCATGAAGGGTCTCTCCTTGTGATTTCTTAATTCCAAGATTTCCTTTATAATTGATGCAGTTCTGGAGGCAGGGAAAAAATTCTCTAAAAAGAGGCCTTTAAGGTCATTCCAACCACCAATCGTGGTTAAAAAATAGTATAGCCAATATTTGGATACACCATCAAGGGAGAAAGAGAAGTCCCTAAACTTAATTAAGTATTCAGACATGTTTTTGGGTTTCATGGTGGAGTACACTACATGAAACTATTTAAGGTGTTTATGGGGGTCCTCACTGAGAAGACCATGGAATTTAGAAATATAGTGGATGAGGCCTGATCTCAACTCAAAGTTGGCTGCTTCCTCAAGATATTGGATGTATGCATGTTGGTACTCCACATCCAGGGTGGTCGGTTCTTTTAAGGTTTGATTATTTGCAGCCATGTTTTCTTGGTTTTATTGGGTTCAATTTTTGATTGGTTTATGGCCAATTGAGGTTCCGAAAGGGGTTCCTCAGTTTTACTTGATTGGCCTTATATATGTTCCTTTATTTTTGAATAGAGTGACTTTTCAATTTCAGGTTCAAATTCAAGTAGTGTTTCTTTACCAGATCTTATCATGAAACAATGTTGTCCAGTTTGATTGATTGATTTTTTGTTGTTTTTTTATTTTTAAATCAATTTATTTTATGGAAGATGAAGGAAATAAAAATACTTAATAAATTAAAGTATTAAAGAAAAGATAATGTTATACTAAAAAATTAGAGAGAGATATGGAGAAGAAGAAGAAAAAGATAGAAAGATGAAGAACACACAAAATCAACCAAAAATAGAATCAAAAAGAACAAAACAAAAACAATAGAATGAGGTGGGGTATTGAAAGGGGCACTAATTAAGAAGTAAAATAAATAAATAAAATAAAATAAAATAATTATTTTGTCTTTGAAGGTCCCAGGCGTAGCGGAAGCTCGTGCGTGGATGTGCCCACTTGGATTTTTTTCATTAGCAATGATCAATCCGGGATCAATATGATGATAAATGCTAGACTCCATGGATCGAATCATAGAAATAGTCAAAGAATAAGAATATTCCTAGAACCACAATGGAGGATCATCATAGGTTGATTATAATTAATTTAATTAATTGAAAATAAGTACCTTTTATGGCATTCTTTCTTCATTGATATTTCTGATCACGTTCCGATTTGATTCATCGTTGCATCGTCGAATCCAAGTGTAGACATCCTATAGTTCTGATCCACACATGCACCACGTATCTCTGGACGTCGCCAAAGGAATCTTCGGGTGCTAGTGTGGAGAAGCCTTGATTGTGTTGTTTGCCTTAGGTCGCCTTGATCTGATGGAGGTGGATCTCTCTTGGTCTTGAGAGCGTTCTTGGAGGACAGAATTCTTTTGGTCTTGAGAGAATTATCCAGAATTTTTGTGCAAAATGATTATTAAGAAAATTGTTGGGTTTTGAGGATACTTATAATAAGGTTTGATGTTATAGAGTTATGATAATAAATAAACGTGTTACGCATTTTATTTATTTCATTAACTCTTATTTAAAACCCCATGTCGAATCATTAATTCATTGACATGAACCCATGCTGATTATAATAAATATCATTTAATAAAATGATATTATTTCCTCAAAATCCTGACTAGAAAAACTACACGGAGTGTAATCACTAATACACGGTGTGTACTCATTTTTCATTGAAAACTACATGGCATGTACATTCAATGTACACAGAATGTATATCTTGTTTTCATTTTTCATTTCCTTTCCAAAATGAAAACTACACAACATGTACATTAAATGTATATGGAATGTATATCTTGTTTTTCATTTTATTCTTCCTCCAACATTAAAATTATTAACTCTTTCTTGAATAATTATTAAACCACATATGGGAATAATCTTTATTCTACTTGAGATACTTGGATACACTTAGTTTGTGACCCTCTAGGTATCTTTCTCGTTAGAATTAGGCGGGCTTGCCTAAAGTCCAAGATTACTTTCTAGAAATGGCTCAAGGAACCCAAGAGAAAGAAGTTGATTCTGCATTGACGTGTCACCTCATACAAACACTTACTGTGTAATGTAATCCCTTTGTCTCAATATCTCATCAAGAAGGTTTCATGGTAGTGTCATAAACCTATATGCTTGAATTTTCATTCTTTGACTTCCAGAAATAAACTCTTCGTGACACCATGGCCATGGAATTTGAGCGGAAGTAATATTTCAATCAAAGGTACCAAGATTTCTACTTCCATAAATATGTAAGGGACAAATCCTTCATCGACTTATCTGTTAACAACATGTCATTCGTGATGCACCCAACGTACCATACTTCCCGCCAACTGTCTTCATGCCGGTTTTCATTAGCAAATATATGTGTGTGAGTAATGACATGAGTTAATGATAATATTATAGTCTGAGGACCATTACACACACTTGTAGATAGCAATGTCTGATGACCCTAAGACATGCAGAATTACTACTGACGGGTCTATTCTAATAATCTCCCATCTTGGAGATTACCATGTGCGAACTCCATGAGAGAGAGTCTCGTCTTCTTATGAGTACTCATGCATGATAGTCTGTATATCATTTTTACTATCATAGTATGTCATCCAAACATAGAGTTTTATTTAAGAATATCGTTATAGCATTTCAAGGTTCACATCATAGCGGGGATCTGCCATGACCTTATTAATGCAACAAATATTTTAGGATATTATTATATTATAGTCATGAAGAACAATAAACAATATATAATAAGTGTACATTCATGTAATCAAAGTATAAATAGTTTGTTCTTAGGACACCAACCCTAATATTATATCCAGCAATGGGGCCAAAATTTGATCATGTTATCGAGCGCATCAAATTAGTTGTTTAGTTTTCACTAGAATTTATGTAGTATAGCAGCAACCCTAGGTCATCTCTCAACCGAGCCTTAGATAATTAATTAAAAAGTGGTTTTAATTATGAAAATATAAGTGTAATGGGAGTTAATAAATCTTGGGTTTTTATGATTATAAATTACAATAGAAAAACTAAAGCGATGAAACAAAGTATAAATGAAAAAGTTTAATTAAACATGATCAACCCAGGTGAGTATCGTGATGCTCATCTTTCATCTCTTCAAGAGAAAGGGTATATTAATACCTAGTTTTTAGCACCTATTAACATAATGTTATTGACTTTATACTAGGATAGAACATAGGGTTTAATCTAAAACACACAATGATTCACCAAACACCGCCGATGATTGGGTGATTTGGGTTCGACTTCATAACTGAAACTCACCAAGGCAACACAAAAAGAACTTGATGTGTTGTCCAAGTTTGTATGTTATTTATTTTTGATACCATGAAATAAATGTACATGGAATTGATAGTTCATATGTGAGTTTAATTGACCAATATGAACCCCACAAACACCACAATTGAATGATATAGGAAAAAAGGGGTGAAGAGTTTGTGAAACATCACATGAAAGGGTACCCCAAAACATGATCACTTGTGTTTGAATATAACATACCAGTATATAACTCAATTAAATAAAAATATTAGATGATGAAAAACAACAAACCACCTGTAATTAAAATCATCATTCAAAATAATACAAGTGTGAATCTCGGGATTACATCACATTCCTCCTCGGGTGATCACAAGGGGTTAAGAAACCCAAAGGAGGGGATGAAGAAGGAGATGATTAAGTAGCACCTCCCATACCCTCCAGAACATTTAGGAATGATGGGTAGATACTTTTGGGACTCCAAAATGGCATCACCTTTCCTCCTGGTCGAAGTCCCAAATGAGGAGCCCAAGGTGCAATTTTATAGAAAAATTGGATGGTGGTTTTGGGCACACCAATTTCATCAAACCAATTTTACCATGTGTTTCGGCCATTAGATAATAAAATATTCATTTTGAAAAAAACTAGAATGTTATATCCCCACTTCATTACTATTACCACTAAAAGTTTGGTTTCAATTGGACAATTGGATCTGGAGATAAGGACATATTATAGAACTCCACTTTGGACTTCTCACAAATTCAGTGTTTTGGACAGATCAGGTCGGTTGGGCCCCTTGCTGGTTGAATTGGGCTTGGGTGTATTCATAAGAGATGTATCCCATTATATTTTGGACCAGAATAAAAAAATATGAGCCCATTTGGATACACAAAATTTTCTAAATAGGAAAAATAGTGGATAGGGATTCATGGATCCACACAATTTTGGTCCATATTTCTTTCACTTCATCATGGGCCCTCAAAATCTTCTTCTCCTACATTGAAATCATCAAATCAAGTAACATTGACCATTTTAATAATGATAAACACAAAATAATGGAATCAAATACGAAGTTAAATTTGTTATTATTTTTATAATTTTCATCACCAAACAAGTTTAGCATAGTGGTGTGAGGGTGAAAATGAAACAGTGAATCGTGGTTCAATCAGCAGACATTGAAGTTAAGCTTGTTGAAGAAGATAATCAGATAAGGATACAAATAGTTACAATCCTAATAAAGGTGGGGAATTAGAATCATCTATTTCCAGTGATGAGGAATACAGTTTAAAATAGTATCTATGGCTGTTGAATAATGTGGAAGCACAAAATATAATTTGTGATCAACATTAGATGGTTCAAACAAGAAAAAAAACCTATTCCATTACACATATTTAATTGTATTCAAAGGTGGGATTGAATTATTTGAAATAATATTTTGAGATGGTTCAAATAATAAGAACAACATATTCCATTACACATACTTTATTGTATTCAAAGTTGGGACTGAATGATGTGAAGGAAACTTTTGAGAATCCTGAATGGTTTCAATACATGAATGAAGAGTTGGATAAGATTGAAAATAATAATACATGGGAACTCATACTCAAGCCTGAAAACAAAAACATCATTATATCAAAATGGGTTTTCCGAAACAAGATGAATGATAAATGTTAAGTTATAATAAATAAAGAAATATTTGTTTGAAAAGGGTATTCATAGATTGAGGGTATTGATTTGTATGAAACCTTTTCTCCTGTGGAAAGACTTCAAACAATCAGAATCTTTCTTTCTATTTCTACAAAACAAGGATACACAATCTTACAAATGTATGTTAAATATGCATTCTTAAATGGTGATCTTGAATAAGAGGCTTATATTGAACAACCTTATAGATTTGTTATTGTAAAAGATGAAGGTTATGTGTGAGGATTGAAAAAGTAATTGTGTGACATAAAACAAGCTCCAAGGGCATGGTATTCCAAATTGGATAAATTCTTAAGAAATATGAATTTTAACAAAGGAAGAGTGGACAGAAATCTTTACATTAGAGAAAGTCAAGAGTATTCCCTCATTTCAATTGTTTATCTATACTGGGAATTATAAATGTATTTTTGAAAGATTTTCTGTAAAAATGAAGAATGTATTTGAAATTTTCATTGTGGGAGAAATGAAATACATTCTTGGGTTTCAAATCCAGTAAAAGAAATGAGACATTTTCCTTTCCTATGAAAAGTAAGAAAAAGAACATCTCAAGAGGTTTGGAATGAAAAATTCAAAACTTGTTTCCACACCCATTTCAGTGGGAACAAAGCTGATTAAAGATGGAGATGGAAATTAGGAGTATTACAAAGAGTATCGAAAGATGATTGGATGTCTATTGTATTTGACTGCCTCAAGACCCTATATTGTTTTTTACCCTATGTGAAATATTTCAGAGTGCTCCAAGATAATCACATATTATTGCTGGAAAAAGAATTCTTAGATACATCAGAGGCCCAACAGAATTCAAAATCAAATATTATAGCTCTGATAGTATTAATTTATTTTGGTATTCTGATGAAGATTAAGAATGAAATATTGATGATAGATGATATACATATTGTGGTGTATTATTTTTGGGAAAGAAATATGTTAGTTTACATTTGAAGAAAAAGAACTCAGTAACTCTTAGTATAGCTAAATATGAGTATGTTGTTTCTACTCAATCCGCTACTCAAATTATGTGGATGAACACACTATTGGAATATGTACTTGTATAATTGAAGTTACCCTTGCTCTTGGGTTGTGACAATCAAAGTAAAATCAATATCACCAGGAATCCAGTGCAACGTTCTCATTCAAAAAATATTGATATCAAATATCATTTCATCAAAGAGCATGTGGAAAAGAATGAATTGAAGCTATAGTATGTTCCAACAGCGGAAAAAGTTTTTGATATCTTACAAAACCTTTATCGAAGGAATCATTCACAAAAATGAGGTTGAACATGGGTGTCCAACCTATTTCTCTTTAAGGTTGAGGTATGTGTATCTTTCCCCTCTCTTATCTTACCTTTGGATTTTTTTTCAAGGGGGCAAATTGTATTGTATCATAAATCTATTTCACAAAATTTAGAGTTGTGGGTAAGCTGTGAATTCCACATTGTTTAGTGTGTGAACTATTCTAACTATTTTTTGGATTGGTTGTATTAAAATAAATTGAATTGTTTTCCAAGAATAATGAAGAAAATAAATAGGTTGTTGTGATCACTATTTTGGATAGCATGGTTTTCCTATTAATGATTCTTGTTTCCTACAATGAGTTATCTCATGCAGGCTTATAATTGTTGATATGTAATCTATTGCATGAGTTTACAAAGTTTAGTGATTTATTAAACTTGGTTGACAACAAAATCCAATGGGGGAGATTGTTGGGACCAAGCTGATGAAGGTTTCAAGTGTTGTATTTTTTTTTTCAACGTATGTTTTGGAGAAAGGAAGTCACTTCACATTGTTTTGTGGAAACAATTGTTTTGGGTTTGTTTTGAAAATAATCATACCCACCTTTATTGTGAAGATTATTTCCTGGTTTTTATTTATTATAAATCATGAGTTTATGTGAGGACTTGTGATACAAGCTTGATGGAAGAAAGGGGAGTGAAAGTGATGCTTCTAATTAGAAAAGAATTGTATTTTTATTCTTTTCCAAAACAATCAGAAAAGAATATTATTCAGATTTCTTTCAAAATAATCAGAAAAGATTCATATTCAAAATTATCATATCTGAATAGAAGAAAGAGAGAAGTGGAACCAATTGTTTTTCAAAATAATCATAAAAACATTGTATCCAAATTGTATCAATTGTATTTCAAAATAATTTTATTCTAGGTGAAAGTTAAATAAGTGGTATTGATGGAAAGGTGGTGTAGTTGAAAGTGGTTCTAATCAAAGTGGTTCTAATGTAATAGGTGATGTCGATGGAAGATGATATACCAATTTATTTCAAATCAATCATATTCAGGTAGAAGAAAAGTAATGAGATAGTGTCGATTGAGAATGAATCATATTAGATTGTTTTGCATCATATCTGAGAAGATCATCCTTATCATATTGTATTGTATCATGTCCAGTAATAATAACCAGCATTCATAACTAGAAACCATGACCCGCAATGGTAACCAGAATGATCATATCCATAAATGATCATATCTAGAAATGATCATATCCAGAAATGATCATATCCAGAATGATCGTATCCAGCATGATCCACAATGATCGTATCCAACATGATCGTAACCAGAATGATCATAACCAGGATGATTATATCCAGGATGATCATAACCAAAATGATCATAACCAAATATAATCATATTCAGGATAATAGTATCAAGACCATTAGTATTAAGAAAAGGTCATGCTTGAGTTGAGATGAAAAGAAAGAAGCAGTAATGGATAGAAATTTTTAATAATTTCCAATTAAATTCATATGATACTAAAGATGATCCTCAATTCATTCAAAGTCATGAATGGTGTCATGATACAAGCACATGTTGGTGAATAAAGGTAGTTGATGGAAATGATGTTGTAACACCCTGAGAGTTTATGAAAAATATTCTTTTAATTTCATTAATGTCTTGTGTTGTATTCTACACCAAGATTACCTTGCGCAATACGCAACACCGTATTAGCTTGCAGTATACGCAACACTATTCTTGGATCGTGTTACACACAATTTTGATAATAGTTATTCTACGCAACATTGAGTATATATATATATATATATATTCAATGTATAAATGAAATATGGTTGGATTATATTATATGAAAAAACGAAGGATTCTTTCACAACACGCAACCCTGACTTGGCTTGCATTACACGCAATCGCGACCTTCCTCGATAGCGTGTGTTGTACGCAATACTGAGTTTTAATAAACAACGATATATTATTATAATATTATCATGAACTAGCCATTATGAATAGTGTTAACTAAATTTTGAATTTTATAACATTATTATTCATCTTACACATTTTCTAGAACATGGTATAAGAACAAAATAAATTTTTCAGGTAAAATAAGTATTTTTCAAAAAATGCAGTTTTGCCGCCTTTTGATGGCGCACCCACTTTAAATCTAGTTTTTGAAATGTTTATAAGTTCAATTTGACAAAATAAAATTCTTCTTTTGAATCAGGATATAAAAATTTACATTAGATAAAGTTTTAATATTTTTTCTGATAACTTTCATATTTTAATGAATAGTAAAAACACGCTATATTTTAATTAAAAACAACTTTTTTCATCGTAATATCATATGTGGTTAAATTATAATATTGAATGGTTTTAAAGTATAAATAGAAGATATTTTTACCATTTAATATAATGTATGTCATTAGAATTGATTTTACCTTGAATTCGTAGGTTAAATCAATTCAATCTTTTGCAATGTTTTAAAGAAAAACCTGTTTTCATTCGACAACAGGATTAATTTTAGTTTAATTTCTGCATCTTTTGTGTATTGAATTTGGAAAAATGGATTCCATATTTGGAATCAGTGGGTCCAAATTATGTTAATAAGCTACTTTTTATTTTTGGGCATTATGAATAGTAACTACGGTAAATTTTATTTACTATAGTTAAAGGTAAATCGGGTAATTAAGGGTAAATATAAGATTATAAAATTACCCTAAAACTTGTAAAAATAAATTTGGATGGATAAAGGTAGACCCATATAACCTAAGGGTCGGATTAGATTCATTTTATGGACTTTTTTCCATGAAAATAATTTAATTATTATTAAAACCATAGAATGTGACAACATGTCACTTTCTTAAATATTATAAGTATAATAATTTTAATCAAGTGATAAACTTCATGAAACTTCAAAAATGAATAGTCTCCAGAAATCTAATACAATTATCTACATCATAGGAATTTATTTAGAATTTTTAGGGATTAAATAATTATCATTTATTATGACACAAAGATGATGCATTAATTGTCTTATTAATGAAATATTGACATAATTGATTTTATAAATTCCTAAATAAATGTAATTCGAGACTTTTTATGACTTACACTAATTTTCTAGGATAATATGACATGTTATTGTTGATTTAAGTAACTTTTTTCGAACTAATCATTCTGTTATGAATTTCATAAAAATCATGTACCAAATAGTGTCAAAATTGACATAAAATAGTTTTTAAAACAAATATTATATTATTAATTGTTATTTTATTCCTAAAAATCTAAGGTTCAGCCAAATGACTTAGATAAGATTATATATATTAATAATAAATAACTTGGGGTTCTTTTGGCTTGATATAGTAAGTTTATTAACCATATAGTATAAAAAAACAAAAAGACACGGTAAAAGTTAAATTATTTAACTTAGAGATAAATCTAATTGATAAGGTTAAAATAATAACCTAAAATTGTCTAAATCCTATTGGATGAGATGATTTCGACCCATCTCCACCTTAGATTCGAAATAAATCAATTTGGAGCTATTTAAAACCGAACTTGACTTTATAATAAAATAATATTTTTAGTTATTCCAAAGGTGCCCCTCTCCTCCCTTATAAAAGGGCACCTCCTCCCTCTCTTCCTCACAAAACTTTGAGCCTTAAAGCTCGGCCAACCCCTGACAAATTCTCTTCTCCACTTCCCTAGAAACATCCTAGAGGTTCTGGTCTTCCTCAAAGACCAATTTTAGTGCCCTAAGAGGAGGTCTCAAAGAGGCGCTTCAAAGAAGAGGTAATTTCCGTTACCGATTCTTTCACCTTTATTTCTTCTTCCACTTATTCTTCTTAGGTTGTTTCATTATGAAGTAATAAAATCAGTATCACTCATATACTGATATGTTATTATAAGTATAAAACAATCATATTTCACCATCTATCCATCCTACGGAAAAAGAAATCACCGCGCGTGCGTACGTACGGAATACCGTCTCCACGCCGTGGTGAAATCTATTTTCCACCACCACCTTACTTGGATGGGTATAATGGTGTAAATAATAACTATATATTATTATTTTAAAGTTATATTGATTCTGAAATAGTATACATACACTCCAATACAGTCCCACGATCATGAGAACGATATCATCGCTCGTGCGTACGTACGGACTACCGTCTCCACGACGCGATGAGATTCATTCTCCACTTTAACCATTCATGAATGATTATAAAGTATATATAATAAGTAATCATGAAATATATGACATAATAATGATACTGGATTTATGTGTATATATATGTATGTCATCTACTTAATTCCGTTCAACTCAATAAGGAAACGAAAACAGCGTTCATGCGTACGTACGGCCTACCGTCTCCATGAACGGTGTATTTCTTTCCATTTACTGATTTATTATATATATGTATATTCTGAATATATATATATATATAAATCATATTTTATATTATTAAATTAATTAATCATGATCTAAGTAATCATATGAATAATTACAAGTCAAAACACGGACGAAAAATGAAACAATTTTACCCAAAACGCTCTTTAACATGAAATTTACAAAAGAACGGGTAATATAAAGTCATAAGTGAACCATATATGATATCATAACAATGAATATGATTCTTTAATAGGTCAATAACATTATTTAAATCATTATACAGGAGGTTCGGACACTTACAAAGCAAGTCGGACCTAAGGTAAGGGAAATATCACAATCTCATTTTTATCCGAGATTGTTTTTACTTTGGCATTTACTAGGGTGTATTTTATCATCCACATACATGTTTCCTAAATATGTAATATTATTTCCATCCACCTACAATTGTTTAAATCCAATTTTACCCTTCGGTGAGTTTTTAGTAAAGGATATGAAAGGGATATTTTGTCATTTTTCGTACGAAGTACTTTTTGACTTTTCCAAAAAAAGTACGAAGAATGTTTTTTTTAACTTATACGGCATGAATGGATTTTTAAAACATTATTTCCAAGAATCTTCCTTTTCAAGTTTTCAAGTTTATTTTTAATCAACTTCTTTTAGTTTAAAATTGTATGACATGTTAAGAAAGGAAAATGTTTTTGAAGAAGAAAGGATATTTTCTTCAAGAATGGAGTTCAAGTGTTTTATCAAAATTATTTTCCATCTAAGATAATAAAGGGTTCTGTTTCTATCCCTATTATTACATTGATTTGACTATGTTGTGATGGAATTATTTTTATGAATTCCTTTATCTTATATGAATTGTTTTATGATGTCATGATATTTAAGATTCTCATTTTTATTACATGGGTTATGCACTGATGTATGGTTTATGATTTTGTGGCACACATAAGAATGGTATCATTATGAGATGGGTGGGACCTATATCTCCCTCCAATGCATTGGGTAAATATTTTATATCTCATGAGATAGACATGGCTGGAACGGTAGGTTATACCAGTTTAGTGAAATAGGACTAAAACGAGGGTGACTCGGTTCAGAAAGGGACTTTGTCCACTAAGATAGTCTTGGCAATGAGTCTTGACTAACAAGAAATGATTCTCTATGATTATGTGTGTATACCAAAATGTTTCATGTTTTAAGTTATGATTATTGTGATTACATTTCACTGCCATGATTTATCCCATGTTATGAAATTATGCTCTCTTTTGCAGGTTAAGATTTTAAAAATGTTATGTTCTTATGATGTGATTGATATTTCTTTTGTTTACCCTTACTGAGCATTTGAGCTCACCCTTTTATGTTTTATTTCCCCCAGGATATAAAGAAAGATTTTAGGTATAAAAAAAGAAGATCTTTATGGGAGATGTTGAAGATCTTTCACCAGGATTAGAAGATTATATTCCGAGTTTCCAAAGACACTAAACTATTACAATCCTTGTGTGTGTGTTTTTGTTATGTACTAAGTATTCCTCAAATGTAATGTAATGTAAATGTATGTCAAGCTTCGGGTCTCTACAGTTGGTATCAGAGGAAAGGTTTAGTCAACCTTTGGAAACTAGGATGTGAAAACATTAGTGAGATCCCTAGAGATATTTCTAAGGTATGTCTAGGGATGTCCCTAAGGATAAGTATACGTATATGATATAGTTCTAGAACTATGGTAATGATATTAGATTAAACCAAAGATGTTAGATATTGAAGTTACTCCCCCTTTATTATGATTTTTGCCTCTCACACTATTCTTTTTGGGTTTTAGACGATGACTGGAACCCGAAGGAACCGTGTTGATCAATGCAATGTACAATGCAATGATTTCCCTCCTGAACAAACAAATGTTATGGGAGATGGAGTGAAAAATCTTATTGTTATACTTACACAAGCTATGAATCATTATGGACTTCCAAATGAGCAGAGAAGGGAACAATATTCTATTGAGTCCTTCATGAGGCAACGTCCACCTTCTTTTAGTGGGTCTTCCGATCCACTTGTTGCTGAACAATGGATCAGTACCACTGAAAAAATATTTTCAGTTCTTCAATGTTCTGAGCATGATAAAGTCATCTTAGCAGTATATCATTTGGAAGGTGAAGCTAATCAATGGTGGAATCTTATCAAGAATACGAGGCCAAGAGATGAAATTGAGTCCATGGAATGGGACGAGTTCAAGAACTTGTTTTTCAGTAAGTACTTCCCTCGTATTCTTCGAACAAAGATGGAAAAAGAGTTTCTTGAGCTGAAGCAGAAGGATGATGAATCTGTTGTTATATACGAAGTGAATTTTACAAGACTTGCAAGGTATGCATCTGGCATTATCATCCAACCTGAAAGTAAAGTTGATCAATTTTTCAGTGGCTTAAAACCAAGTCTTCGAAGGTCATTAGCTATAAGAGACTTCAGTAGCTATGAAGAAATTGTGCGTTGTGCTATGAAGGTAGAAATGGAAGTTGGTGTTACATATCCATCTCATGGTTTTGACAAGAAACGAAAGATGGAGTTCAAGGAGAAATCTCAGAATAATGGTGAAAAGAAGATGAATGTTTCCTTATGCACAAAGTGTGGAAAGAAGCATGGTGGAGATTGTTTTAAAGGGACTAGAAAATGTTTTAAGTGTGGAAAAGAAGGTCATCGAGCAGCTGAGTGTCGAAGTAATGGAAAAATGGTTTCTAATGATGTGAATAAAGCAAACACTACAGAGAACGCACCACCAACACTTCAATGCTTCAAGTGCAAGGAAATGGGGCATTATGCTAATAAATGCCATAATCCAAGGGTTAGTGATGATCAACATGAGCAACCACTTAAGGCAAAGGAAAAAGGGAAGTCACATATGATCACTATTGTGGATGTTGAATATGACAACGATGTGGTGGAATGATTAAGTTTTTATGTAATGGGATTCCAAAATAATGTTGTATATAGTATCGTGGAATATTGGAATATTCATGTATTGGTGTATTGTGGTTTTCAATAATTTTATGGTACTGGTAACCATGGAAAGTGATTGAGATATTTTTGGAAAAAAGATGATATGCGCATAATGAAGGGATAAGGAAAAAATGAAATGTTTGACAGTATTCATGAGCTCATGATTGATATAAGGACTAAGTGATATCATGGTTTGAGTATATATAATTTTGAGGATTTTGGTATATGGAAAGTGTTAACTTTTAACTGCATTCATGTTTTCACTAAGGTTCAATGGGTATTCAAGAGAGTACATGATTAAGGCCTTTGAATGTTTGGAATGTGACCAACAAGACATATTTTATGATATATGGGGATCAACGATGGTATTAAATCTCTGGTAATCGTTTTCACTATATTATGAGAGTGGACTGAAGTATTATGGATAAGCCTAAAGATTGGAATGGATTATGTTGGACATAATTTAGTATTGTTTAAGGATAGAAGTTTTTTCGATATTATTGATGGGATGTTATAGTAATATAGTTTTAGAAAAAGGACAACCTGCAGGACGGACGACAGCCCATCGTGTCGGATAAGGCTGTGGGAATCGAACCCACAACCGAAGTGCGATTGGCCTTTATCGCCTACCACTGACCTACAGGAAGTCCCTGTTTATTATAAACTAATTTTATTATATTACGCTGTATGATATATGAAGTATAAGTCCATTTTAGGAACCCTATATGATGAATCTCACTATAGATGGACTTATGTATTTTTTGATAACTTTTCTAACCTTTTGTTTGAGATAGATTGAATGACCCATCATTCAATCACATGATCTGCTAACACATCACGAATGACAAATTCAACTTCATTTCATTAATATATGAAGTGGAAATTTTCCAAAGAATGACAAACGGTGAGACTATACCAAAATCAAGAAAGTATTTCTTCTAATTTCAATTTCATCAACTTTAGGGAAATGATCTTGAAAACCAAAAATGTTGTCCTAGTGCTCTTATATCTGATGAATTAGACGGTACCTTAGATCATCACAAATTTATGGATTTGTGATTGTTGGCTTTTCCATAGCCATGTTCTCTACCACTCTCCATCAGAACATGATGGTTATATTTCTCTTCCATATCCATATTTTAACCTATGTGGAAACCCAGTGATTAGTTTATTTGGGTAACCGTTACGTTTCATACTTTTTTTAAAGATTGGTTTTGGTATTCCTTTTTATGATGTGGGTTTCTATTAAAGAAACTTTCGAATAGTAAACCATTTATAACCCCAATGAATTTCGAGGGCGAAATTCATTTTAAGGGGGGTAGAATGTAACACCCTGAGAGTTTATGAAAAATATTCTTTTAATTTCATTAATGTCTTGTGTTGTATTCTACACCAAGATTACCTTTCACCATACGCAACACCGTATTATCTTGCAGTATACGCAACACTATTCTTGGATCGTGTTACACACAATTTTGATAATAGTTATTCTACGCAACATTGAGTATATATATATATTCAATGTATAAATGAAATATGGTTGGATTCTATTATACGAAACAACTAAGGATTCTTTCACAACACACAGCCCTGACTTGGCTTGCATTACACGCAATCGCGACCATCCTCGATAGTGTGTGTTGTACGCAATACTGAGTTTTAATAAACAACGATATATTATTATAATATTGTCATGAACTAGCCATTATGAATAGTGTTAACTAAATTTTTAATTTTGTAACATTATTATTCATCTTACACATTTTCTAGAACATGGTATAAGAACAAAATAAATTTTTTGGGTAAAATAAGTATTTTTCAAAAAATGCAGTTTTGCCGCCTTTTGATGGCGCAACCACTTTAAATCTAGTTTTTGACATGTTTATATGTTCAATTTGACAAAATAAAATTCTTCTTTTGAATCAGGATATAAATATTTACATTAGATAAAGTTTTGATATTTTTTTCCGATAACTTTCATATTTTAATGAATAGTAAAAACACGCTATATTTTAATTAAAAACAACTTTTTTCATCATAATATCTAATCTAGTTAAATTATAAAATTGAATGGTTTTAAAGTATAAATAGAAGATATTTTTACCATCTAATATAATGTATGTCATTAGCATTGATTTTACCTTGAATTCATAGGTTAAATCAATTCAATCTTTTGCAATGTTTTAAAGAAAAACCCGTTTTCGTTTGACAACGGGATTAATTTTAATTTAATTTCTGCATCTTTTGTGTATTTAATTTAGAAAAATGGATTCCATATTTGGAATCAGTGGGTCCAAATTATGTTAATAAGCTACTTTTTATTTTTGGGCATTGTGAATAGTAACTACGGTAAATTTTATTTACTATAGTTAAAGGTAAATCGGGTAATTAAGGGTTAATATAAGATTATAAAATTACCCTAACACTTGGAAAAATCCTATTGGATGGCTACAAGTAGACCCATATAACCTAAGGGTCAGATTAGATTCATTTTATGGACTTTTTTCCATGAAAATAATTTAATTATTATTAAAACCAAAGAATGTGACAACATGTCACTTTCTTAAATCTTATAAGTATAATAATTTTAATCTAGTGATACACTTCATGAAACTACTAACATGAATAGTCTCAAGAAATCTAATACAATTATCTACATCATAGGAATTTATTTAGAATTTTTAGAGATTAAATATTTATCATTTATTATGACACAAAGAGGATGCAGTAATTGTCTTATTAATGAAATATTGACATAATTGATGTTATAAATTCCCAAATAAATGTAATTTGAGACTTTTTATGACTTAAACTAATTTTATAGGTTAATATGACATGTTATTGTTGATCTAAGTAACTTTGTTTGAACTTATCATTCTGTTATGAATTTCATAAAAATCATGTACCAAATAGTGTCAAAATTGACATAAAATAGTTTTTAAAAAAAATATCATATTATTAATTGTTATTTTCTTCCTAAAAATCTATGGTTCGGCCAAATGGCTTATATAAGATTATATATATTAATAATAAACAACTTGGGGTTCTTTTCTCTTGATATAGTAAGTTTATTAACCATATAGTGTAAGAAAACAAAAAGACACGGTAAAAGTTAAATTATTTAACTTAGAGTTAAATCTAATTGATAAGGTTAAAATAATAACCTAAACTTGTCTAAATCCTATTGGATGAGAGTATTTCGACCCATCCCAACCTTAGCCTCTAAATAAATCAATTTAAAGCTATTTAAAACCGAAATTGACTTTATAATAAAATAATATTTTTAGTTATTCCAAAGGTGCCACTCTCCTCCCTTATAAAAGGGCACCTCCTCCCTCTCTTCCTCACACAAATTTGAGCCTTCAAGCTCGGCCAACCCCTGTCAAATTCTCTTATCCACTTCCCTAGAAACATTCTAGAGGTTATGTTCTTCCTCAAAGACCAATTTTAGTGCCCTAAGAGGAGGTCTCAAAGAGGCGCTTCAAAGAAGAGGTAATTTTCGTTACCGATTCTTTCACCTTTATTTCTTCTTCCACTTCTTCTTCTTAGGTTGTTTCATTATTAAGTAATAACATCAGTATCAATCATATACTTATATGTTATTATAAGTATGAAAAAATCCTATTTCACCATTTATCCATCCTACGGAAAACGAAATCACCGCGCGTGCGTACGTACAAAATACCGTTTCCACGCCGTGGTGAAATCTATTTTCCACCACCACCTTACTTGGATGGGTATAATGGTGTAAATAATAACTATATATTATTATTTTAAAATGATATTGATTATGAAATAGTATACATACACTCCAATACAGTCCCACGATCATGAGAATGATATCATCGCTCGTGCGTACGTACGGACTACCGTCTCCACGACGCGATGAGATTCATTCTCCACTTTAACCATTCATGAATGATTATAAAGTATATATAATAATTAATAATGAAATATATGACATAATAATGATACTGGATTTATGTGTATATATATGTATGTCATCTACTTAATTCCGTTCAACTCAATAAGGAAACGAAAACAGCGTTCATGCGTACGTACGGCCTACCGTCTCCATGAACGGTGTATTTCTTTCCATTTACTGATTTATTATATATATGTATATTCTGAATATATATATATATATAAAAATCATGTTTTATATTCTGTAATTAAGTAATCATGATCTAAGTAATCATATGAATAATTACAAGTCAAAACACGGACGACAAATGAAACAATTTTACCCAAAACGCTCTTTAACATAGAATTTACAAAAGAAAGGGTAATATAAAGTCATAAGTGAACCATATATGATATCATAACAATATAATATGATTTTTTAATAAGTCAATAACATTATTTAAATCATTATATAGGAGGTTCGGACACTTACAAAGCAAGTCGGACCTAAGGTAAGGGAAATATCACAATCTCATTTTTATCCGAGATTGTTTTTACTTTGGCATTTACTGGGGTGTATTTTATCATCCACATCCATGTTTCCTAAATATGTAATATTATTTCCATCCACCTACAATTATTTAAATCCAATTTTACCCTTCGGTGAGTTTTTAGTAAAGGATATGAAAGGGATCTTTTGTCGTTTTTCGTACGAAGTACTTTTTGACTTTTCCGACAAAAGTATGAAGAATGTTTTTTTAACTTATACGGCACGAATGGATTTTTAAAACATTATTTCCAAGAATCTTCCTTTACAAGTTTTCAATTTTATTTTTAATCAAATTCTTTTAGTTTAAAATTGTATGACATGTTAAGAAAGGAAAATGTTTTTGAAGAATAAAGGATATTTTCCTCAAGAATGGAGTTCAAGTGTTTTATCAAAATTATTTTCCATCTAAGATAATAAAGGGTTCTGTTTCTATCCCTATTATTACATTGATTTGACTATGTTGTGATGGAATTATTTTTATGAATTCCTTTATCTTATATGAATTGTTTTATGATGTCATGATGTTTACGATTCCCATTTTTATTACATGGGTTATGCAATAATGTATGGTTTATGATTTTGTGGCACACATAAGAATGGTATAATTATGAGATGGGTGGGACCTATATCTCCCTCCAATTCATTGGGTAAAGATTTTATATCTCATGAGATAGACATGGCTAGAATGGTAGGTTATATCGGTTCAGTGAAACAGGACTGAAACGAGGGTGACTCGGTTCAGAAAGGGACTTTGTCCACTAAGATAGTATTGGAAATGAGTCTTGACTAACAAGAAATGATTCTCTATGATTATGTGTATATGCCACAATGTTTCATGTTTTAAGTTATGATTATTGTGATTACATTTCACTGCCATGATTTATCCCATGTTATGAAATTATGCTCTCTTTTACAGGTTAAGATTTTCAAAATGTTATGTTCTTATGATGTGATTGATATTTCTTTTGTTTACCCTTACTGAGCATTTGAGCTCACCCTTTTATGTTTTCTTTCCCCCAGGATATAAAGAAAGGTTTTAGGTATAAAAAAAGAATATCTTTTTAGGAGATGTTGAAGATCTTTCACCAGGATTAGAAGATTATATTCCGAGTTTCCAAAGACACTAAACTATTACGATCCTTGTGGGTGTGTTTTTGTTATGTACTAAGTATTCCGCAAATGTAATGTAATGTCAATGTACGTCAAGCTTCGGGTCTCTACAGATGTGATTTATAAATAGGGTTAATAGAATAGAAAATAAAGTAGAGATTGAGGAATGAATTGTTAAGTGTGATCCTTTATTTTAAAAGAGTGATTGTATCTCAAGGGGAGAAGTGAATTTATTTAAACACATTCAATTGGTATGTTATCAAGAATTGTTTTGAAGAAATAATTAGGAGATAATTGGATTCATACCCATGTATTTCTCATCAATTTTAATTGTATTGACATTTGAAATTGGAGTATGGAAAATAAGAGATAAAGATTTCAGAATATTTTTGAAGAATCAAGAAGTATTTACGAAGTTATAATTGCTCTAATATTTCAGGAGAAATTAAGATTTGGTAGAATTTAAGTGAGTGGGAAAGTGTTTTGGGGTTCCTGCCAAAACATGTTTTGGGTAACCTATAAAATCAGTGAAGTACATTGTACTTGGGTGTAACTTGTAGAGAGATAACTTCCAGGTTTCTAGAGAGAAAGAGAGTTCAATTCTGTTGAAATTGACAATTTTTTTGGGTGGTGTTGATTCATTCGTATTCTACTCGGCTTAATAATTGTATTCGGGAATTGAAGTGGTTCCAATTCTACTCTATTGTTTTCTATCAGAAAATTGGAATGGGGGATTGTTTTAAAGAATTGAAAAGGGATTTTGTTTTTGAAAGAATCGGAATGGGAGATTTGTTTTGAAAGAATTGGAATGAGAGCTTTGTTTTGAAAGAATCAGACTGGGATCTTTTTTTTTAATAATTTGACTTGGAGGAATCAGACTCAGTGTTTCATAACAAAGTCTAGGTAGTTGTTCCCTTTCTTCTAGGTAAGTATTTGATGAATTTTATTTCAATTTGAATACATTTGTTGAATTGAAAATAAGCACAGGTAACAAGAGGTGTTATAAAACAATTGTATTACCCTATTGTGCTAAGAGAATGCACTTGCACTAGTTGGATTCTTTCATAGTTCTACATGAGCGCAAGGGTAATTTCTACTTGTTGAAATCCAAGGATTTATTTCTTAGCGGATTGTATTGTATTGGAATATTTAAAAACCATACCAAGGACATAACTATTCTTATTTAATAGTAACTTTGTAAATCATTGTGTTTCTGTGGATGTGTGTTGGGTTTGTTTTCAGTAAGGAATTGAAATCTATAATAGTAGGTGAAGGTTGTTTTAATTGAAATAAAACATAAACGAAAAAGATTATCACTGATTCACCCCCTCCCCTATCAGTGATACATCACTCCGACCAGGAACATTCAAGGGAATATTTGGAAAATGGGTTATTGTTCATTGAAGCGCAAAAGGTGATACCTTAAAGATCTTATAGAAGACTTCACCCATGAGGTTTCAAGGAAAGTGGAAAGGTTTCACATAATTAGAACTGGGGATGTTCAAGGAACATTTCCCAAAAAGTAGTTTGGAGAAGTGAGGGGGGTCTTCTCTGAGGTGACATAAGGGAAAACTAAAGGATACATTGCCCAAGTGACATTTGGATAATGTAGTGATATGGGTGAGAGCACTTGGGAGAGGATTCACCCTAATGAAAGGGGGTATCCTATGATTATTTATAAATAATGGAATGTATTTTTATGGTTATATAAGGTTCCTTTTTACTAGTGTTATTGTACTATCAAATAAGTAATTCCTTGCAACTTTTCATGGTGTTTTAGACCCTTGTGGAAAAAATAACATTTAATTTGGTTAATTACCTATTATTAGGGATCCTAAATAAGATACCTGAGGGATTTTAGGACTTCGATGAGAGATTTGGGTAAGAAAGGATTCAGGTTGTCTTTAATTCTTCTAGAATATAGAAATGATAAGCCCAAGATTCCTCTTTACAAGAAACTTCAGGACCTTCTCTAAAGGGTACATCCTACCCTAGTGGGGCGGGATAGGTTGGAATTTCACAAAGTATATTGGAACACTAATGATTTTCCTATATGGATATTGCATGAGTTATTGGCGACACTAGTTCCACAAACAAACTCTACATTATCATAATTCAAGGATTTTATTGAATATTATATTTCCATTGCCTGTGACATTTTCCCCATGTGTTTGAGGTACTCATCCTTTAAGTTATTCGACCTTCTTTAGGAAATAGGGATAACCAGAATTGGTATATAAACATGATATTGATGATATTATGATACTATAAAACATTTTTTGATAATATATGTATATATACATTATATATCTCCCTCTTTTTCCATATCCCATTAATGGATAGCATAACTACCTATAAATTTGTTGTCAATTTTTTTTATCACTACCTTCATTACTTGTTAGTGTATCCTATGTACTATGTATGTGTGTGTATATGTGTTTTAATAAAAGAAATTGATTATTTTTTGTGTGTTTTTATTTAAAATTTCTAAGCCATATACCTAATTTAGAACAAAAGAAAAAATAAAAATGATTAAAATCACAATATGAGACAAAAAAGTGAGTAATTTAATCAAACATAACACCACACCATTGTACCTTTAATGAAAAGATAATAACAAAATTCCAAATATTATAATTGATTCTAAATTACATAATTTAAATTAATATACTTGTATATTAATGTTTTAATAAACACAAGTTGATTATATAGGTGTAATTGTGAAAAAGAAAAAGGGGATGTAAGGGGACTCTAAAACTCTTTTATTTCTATATGGGTTTATACTCTCTGATTCTGTCACTTTTACAAAAACAAATCTTTTAATTTTTCATTAAATAACTTCTGAAGTTTCTTTATTTAACTTTAAATTTCCTTTTTCCAAGGATATGAATGTATTCATTTCATTTGTATGAATTCTTAGCCACCTCCAATGAGTTTAATGAGGTGTAAATTTTTAAAATCTATCATTGATTAGTGATATGATGCTTCTTCTTCTATATATGGAATATAATCATAGTATTTATTGATTCTACTATTTAACATCCAACATAATACATTCCATTTTTTTTACCCTTATGTTTATTTATCAATTTATACTTTATAACATTATTATGAAACCCATTATCTTCTCATGGGTTTATTTTATGTTTATGTTTGATTCATTCTTATTTTCCTTGTGTCACGCAAGATTTTAAATATGTTATTGTTTTAGGGGAGATCATGGAATTATATAGATTTTTAACATATGGGGTAATGTATAATATCTCATGATACCATTATATTTTGACATGATGATGCTATATTTGTATACAATTTTATGTGTGGACATGATGCAATTCACTTTTTCCCCTATGTTTTTATGTCTTGGATGTAATCCTTGAATTATGTTTATGATGGTTCAATATTATTAATGTGATAGATTCATTTTCTCTTTCATATTATTATTATTATTATTATCCTCTTTTTTTAATATGATGATAATTTTTATGCTTTTACTAATGTACTCGTCTTGATTTATCATGACCTCAAATCCACTGGTATCCCTCCTAGGTCAAGAGTGAAAAGAGGGAGATGGCCCTCAAAACCCACCTCCAATAGGAAATAGGTAAATGGATAAAATCAAGGGTATATAATTAATATAATTAGAGGAATTACCCTCTTTATATAATTTTGATGATAAGATATGTGATGAGATCCACTGGCATACACCATCACATAGATAAAATAAAACTACCCCATGCATAAATATAATTTCATAAAAAATAAAAAAACAACTAAAAGTACAAAATAAACACTTGTTCATTGAACAATATCTCCAAAGGCTCATAAAAACCAACTTCAAGCTAGTAATGTTCTTCTCATTCAACAATCGGATCCTATGGACCTATGAAATAGTTTATATATGTAGCATGCGAATACAGTTATACATAGTAGGATTATACCTAGTACCACTCATGAATATGTGAAAGAAGCATACTAAATCCCATATAATATACAAATGAAACCGACTCATTACCTAAACAGGTATAAGTAAATTGTGTCCTCACAAGGCTCACTCACTAAGTAATGTATATAATTATGCATATCTATTTCAAAATATATTTGTAATCATGGTACTCCACTTCCACATTCCCATCAATTTTCAGTCTCATGCTTCAATGCCAAACATATATTTCCCTCGTCACTTTCATAAGTCATCGTAAACCTCATTAACACACATAACATCTCATATTTTATCATATGTATCACATCAAAAATACATCATAATCACCTCATCCATATCCAACTAGTGAATCCAAAATCCACTACAGCCGTTGTGTTATGCATTTTACTTCAATCCATCATAGCCAATGTGATTAAACTTGTAGGAAATCATTGTCACTATAGTTGAAATAAAATCATGATATATAATCTCAATCCTATACAACATGTACACACATGTAGAGTAAAACTGAGAACTATTGTGGCTTGTGTTGACACGTATATTATACCATAAGCTATTATATCTCAGATATTCATATACATAATACTATACTGATGGAAGAGTGAGAAAGAGTGACAAGTTATCTATATGTATCCTTGAGAAATAGGATTATGAGGGAAAAAAATCATATACAAAACATTTAGACATTTAATACCCACCCAAATCATATAATGGAGTGTATTAAATTAGAAAAAATAAGAATAGATATAGCACATAACCACAATAGGGTAAAATTATCCAGTATTAGAGTCAACTTCAGCTATATTCCCACATGTCACTTGGTTTCAACAATTAAGAACTAGGAAAACTAGTTTCATTAAATTCACACAAGAATTCATATTCATTATCATTACCCATTTCCACTTGGAAATTATAAATTATTTTTAATAATTTGTTAAACCCATTTATGATTTCTTTTTTAATCAATTCATTTCTTTAAAAGACAACATGCTTCCACAATTCACATTATAAATTCTTGATTTCCATCCCATGATATTTGGATTATTATTTTCAACCATCCATGGATCTTATTTAATTAAATTTACCAACATCAACACCCATCCCATGATTTAATTATTAATTCATTCACCATTCCATAATACTCATACTCTAGGACTCATATTAAGCTATATCGAAGAAGATTCACACTAATTTCATAAGATGATTGTAATTGGTAATTAGAACCCACCATGAACAAACATAAAGAAACGGAGCTATCCCTGAAAGAATCAAATAAAAAATCATCATAGTTAAGTCCAGCTCTCAACTTATACCTATGAAATCCATTAATAATCCCCACACAATAACCCATAAAACAATTAATCCCTACTCTCAAGATATTCCTTCAATCCCGACACCGACCTTATCTCAATTCATAGACAATTAGAAGTCCCCAATATCAACATGTTTTATCTACCCCTTTCTGACAACCAAACCCCACATATCAAAAAAAATAAGGCACTTCCTTCCTAGAGAACATATATATGGTAGAAACTATATTTTCAGAAAACAAACTCATGGGGGAAAAATTTTTCATAACACCAAGACATTAAATACATTAGCAAAAAAGATTAGGCTCGCTCATCACTAAGAAGTTATCTCTAGGAAAAATTCATTTTTCATTACCATATTGAATTAATAGATTCATTATGAATATGTTTCATCATCCAGAGACCTATCATCAAAAACTATTAAAGATAAGGACCAACCATCAACATTCATCAAGTAATTATTTCATATTTTACATTTTAAAAGGAAGATCAATAATCTAATTCTCATGAATATTTAATTAACCAATTGATCATTATAAAATTTATGTTGTTTATAAAAAATTTAGAATATCAACCATGTTAAAAAAACAAAAAAATGTAGATAGCGTACAATCTAAAAAATCCCAAGAGGTTCTATCAAAAAAGTATCAATACATGTGATCACAACATCACTTAGAATTCATCCTTTATTCCAATTATTATCTTGTAATTACACCATAAAAACTAAAGAATATAAAGAAAGATACTTTCTCATTAACACATAAAAAGTATAATTAATTAATAACCTACCAAGAGATTTTCGCAATTCTCCAATAAATAACAAAAGAACAATCGTACTTCTCTGGTAACCTCCCCGTCAAGGTACTAATGATTGTTATGATAATACCACCATAAATATTCCCTCAAATATTAGTCAAAACCCCATGATAACTTAATAAACTCAACTTACATAACTTGTAAAGGGATAATGTGAGAGAGAATAACTAACTAAAGAATAATAAACTCACCTCGAATCACCAATGGATGATCTCTAGAGGTCGGGCCTAAATCCTAGAAAGTGGGGGGTCAAATGCCTCTAAAAATGTACCGTTGGTTTCTAATGGTTTGAATGATAATGGATAAAATAAGATTATTTTTATGGAAACTAATAATTTATGCCTATTTTTAATCTAAAACACCACAATTCAACATGCATGGCCACACTGTAATATGTAGGGTTCTCACCGAAATATGGTTCAATAAGAAAGATCGCACCATAAGGGATTGAATCTGAACCCACCCTATGGACTTCAAGGTTCGATCCTAGTATATCTCACCCAAATCTTATAAAACCATTATATGAATATGATGTAATCTATCAACCACATCGCAACATTTCCAAATGTAGAAAAAAAAATGAAAAGAAAACCTAACCCCCAAGGCTCCCCAATGAAACTTACTCCCATGTTATAGCTACCCCTGGATCGATAGAGATTCCATAACCCCTCATCATGAGCCACCATACGACAAGCACTAAACCATGATAAAAGGGGACATCTCTACACTATACCATTCTCTAGTCCTAACGTCCATGCCATAATCTCCCCCTTTTAGCTGAAAAGTCATCTCAAAATAACTTCCACCCTACCATCCTTTATTAAACACATATGAGCGCCCAAAAACCCCAAGGAGTGTTTTTGGATGAACCAGAACCTTACATAAAATACCAATAAAAAATTATCAGCCAAGATATTTTAAACAAAAATTAGATAAAGAAGAAAAATGTAACCCAAAAAAACCCTATAAGATACCTCTCAAAGATCTATCCAAGTCAAAATAAAAACTGACACATCAAATGTAAAGGGTGTTTAAAAATGTGACACTAGTCATAATCTCATAATAAGACATAAGGTTAAATATATAATCTCAAAAAATATCAAACATTGAACAACTTGGGATATTTATCTTGTAATTGTGACTAAGACTCCCATGTTAACTCCTCCATGCAATTGCACCACCATAGGAAATGAACCAAAGGAATAGAATTGCTACACAACACCTTCTCCATACAGTATTAGATCTCAACATGCCATTCATCAATGTTCACATCACCTTAAACAAACATCTCAACCCAAATGATAATATTTTAGTTATCATGAAGGTACTGATAAAGATATGACAGCACAAGTGCCTCAGCCTAGTTGGTGAGGACTCAGCAAGTGCATCTAAGAGACCCAAGTTCAAAACCGGGTGGAGACATATTTTACAGGAGGTACTGTAGCAGTGTTGTAGAAGTAATATAGCAGGAACTATTTGGTACTATAGTAGGAACTGTATCATACATTGTTCGGTACATGTAGCAACTATAACTATTCATCCGTTTGGACTTTATGACCATCAGATTGGGCCTCGGGTCCATTAAGGCCTTTGGGCCACCCAAGACCTTTGGGCTAGTAAGGCTTTCCGGACAACTCATGGCCTTCAGGCCATGTCAAGGCATACAGTCCACCTGAAATTTTTTCTTAATGATCAGACAGACTCTACAAGGAACAGACTCCAGATGGGTATCAGAGTAGTCATATTCACTGAAGTAGAATCTAATAGGATTGTCAAAAAGAGAGGGTATGACATTTCCATTGGGAATAGCATGTGATTTCTTGGAAAGCATAGCTAAATAGCCATGTGAAAGGTGGAGAGATGATATCATGATGAAGAAGTGTTGACGATACTTTCCATCATAGAGTTTAAAAATGTAAAAGGGAAATACCTTAAACACAAAGAGATTCATCCTTTGAAGAACCTCAAAAATTTACAAAGGCATGAACAAGGAACTCCATAAGCATGGGCTGTGCAAGTTTCATTATGGTCATGCATGTATACTTGCATGCCACATATGGGTCGCTCAAGTCACTTGTGTGCCCTATTCTTTTTGTGCCCAAGGTCCTTAGATGGCCTATAAATACCCCTTGTGGGCCCCCATTTCGAGGATGAAAAATCCAAAACTCAGATTTAAGCTCTGGTCTCCCAAGTCTCCTGTTGAAGTCTTCTGAACACATATAAGGTAATTATTTACCTAGAATGGAAGCTCTAAAGAGGAAGAATAAGGACTAAGTATTAGAACTCATTAATACTTGTGCGCCTACATGTCCCGCCCTTAAGGGAAGGGATGGTACTTGCGCGCCGCCTTTCCCTCTCAAGGAAACATGCGCTCCACCCATCTGAAAGCCTTTAGGGATGATACTAAGGGCTCCAATCCAAAGTCGCCCAAGTATCAGTTCACAGGTTCTTCATCACCCAAGTGAACTCATGTCATGCAAGTATATATGCTTGACCAAAACTTGCGCGCCAGACCAATACTTGCGCGCCTCCATCCAGTTCAATTTTTTTCTTCAAATCCACCTTTCCTCTTCAAGGAAAGCCGTTAAAACCCTCTTCAAAGCCATTTATGGCATGGTTCTTTTGTTGGATTCTTTATCTGAAAGGAATTATGTAGAACATCTCTCAAAGCCTCGTGATTTACATTACTTTATGTCACTAAGGTTAGAGATTTCCTTTATTCAACCTCGTCCTTTAAGATGAGAAGATATTTAATATGGAAATACTCCTTAGGAGTAAGCCCCATGTTCCTTAATCTAGGAATCCTCCTTATAAGTATGCCCAAAGTTCCCTAATCTGTCCATACTCCCTAGGAGTAAGCCCCAAGTTCCAAGTCCTCTTAACCTGGGCCTCCTTTTCAAGAGTAAGCCCCAGTCATAATTTCTTTTGATCTAGGATTCCTTCTAAGTAATAAAACCCAATCAAAAGTCACCCCCCCCTAATTTGGGCATCTTCCTTAGGAGTAAGCCCCCAAGTTAGAGTATTCAAATCTCCATAAATAACAAATACCTTTATGGACCCTACTCCCAGGATTCTTCTCAAAATTAAGTCTGATCTTCATTTATTTGGGTAGTCATACATATGTAAGCCCCGCATCATTTCTTATGATTTCATCTTTCATGGCACAATCTTTAGGTTTTAATGATACCTCTTGTTTCTCACACCGATCATGACTCACGTGAGATTAGAGTGTAAAATTAATTATGACATATCTCTTTGATCCATTAATCATGCATAAACCTCACAATTCTTTCTCGAACTACGTGGACTTTGATCTATGCCTTAAAAGCAGAGTACGTAGGAAGCCTTTATAAGGTTCAATCTCATCACCCATTAATTCTCATCTGTCCCATATGATATTAAACTATATCTTAATTCCTAAACTACATGGGTTCTGATTCCTCTTTAACAAGGATACGTAGGTAGCCCATCTGCGGGTAAGACCCCAACTCTGAAATAATAATTATCCTTCTGAATTACAATAAGCTTCAAGTGCCCCACTGAGTGGCTTTAAAACCAGTATGGTCATCATAATGACCAAGAGATTTCTATATAATGTATTGAAGGATACCATTGACTAAGAATCTCCAATACATATGAATGGTTCTATATCGATGAAGAACCCCAAATACATATAAAATATTCACTAAATATCATACATATTAATCATTGATTGCAAAATTTAAAGGAAAAATCATTTTCATACTTGGTGAATTAATAAGGATTTTAGAACATAACGTAAATCTATAAGAGAGTCCCGTAGTAGGTAACAATTCCCCTCAAAAAGTGTGATGAGCCTGACATCCCATCCTCTTGACGAATGAAAATTATTAAGCCTCATCGGTCCACAACTAATGAGCACCTAGCTTTGGAAAGTAGGTCCAAATGGATATATAATCATTGGATGTTTTCGGTTCTATGAATCAACCCATTAGAAACCGATTGGAAAGTTTGAACCTTAAACAAACTAGGTCATCCCCATTTCCAGAAGAAACAAAAAATGGTGAACCCGACGTGAATCCTTAACCAAGTTAAATTATGTTTTAATTATTTATTAGGACCCTATTTATCTCAATATGAAGGCCAAAAAAGCAATCAATAATATATGTGCTCATCCAAAAGATTTAGTGGTCGAACTTATCTTGATTATGTCTATTAAATCAAACATGCACTCTTTTCCAAGATCTCCCTGCATTACAGAAATGGCTTCTCTAAAGTTCACATCTGTGAATGCCTCGACTGCAACTCATGCTAGATCCTCATCTGCTCTGAGGACGACATCACCTACTCATCATCTTCAACGCTGGGTCTCAAATGAACTGGTTAAGTAATACCATCAACACGGTACCATTCCGACTCTGGAGGCTGCTCGACAAGCCCTCCAAGTTAATAATTCACCATGGTTGTCTGGAGAGGGACGAACAGTGGTCAAGAAGCAGGTGGTTCCAACCACAATCTCTAATCATTTTGGGTTGTTATTTCTGGAACTCAATCACCAATCCCTCCCATATTATAGAGAGGTGAATGAGAAGGTCACTAAAGGACTTAATTCAAGAAGACAGGAGTCCTTTCCAAGGGCTCCCATAAACTATCGTCACCAGACTCGTGCGGCAGTGCACCCTCGACATGATGAGGGTATCGCCTTTAAGGGTTCGGCTCAGGTCCCTTAGACCCGAGCACGCTAGACGAACCATCAGAGGCAAAATCCGGTCAATGGGGAGTAGGTTATTACTTCTTCCCCCTCCAGATAAGTACATCAATCCAACTTGATTGAAAACAATGAGCAAGCATATACACCCGTTCGTCCTGATGTTACTACCCAGCAGACTCGTCTGGCAGTAACATGCCAATCCCACCAAGAAATTCTGGTGGAGTATTATAGGTAGGCATATACACCTATTTATAATTCATCAATCAGTTCGCGGGCTCATCTGACTTCACCGAAAGAAGCTCACCAATCTAATATGGTGGCAACTGATAAGTAGGGACGTACACCTGTTTACAATCAACAATTCTGTCTGAATTCTCGTCTGCTAGTATTGAAGGAAATTCATTAACCATACTTGATGAAGAATACACAGCAGGCACATACACCTGCCAATGTTCATCAAGCCTACCAAAAGTCTCATTTGGTAGCACCTGGAGAAGTCAGTCGGAAAGCTCTGATGACAAATTTAGAGCAGGCTCAACTCTCTTACCCTATACATGAGTACTATCAGAATTCACTAACAGGAAAAAGAGGACAGGAGTAGGTACATGCACCTACTCCAGACACGGAATGGACATATATTCCCGTTCTAGCAGATTAAGTCACCAGGCATATTCTGAAAATGGTTAAAGAGCAGAAGCAAATCCCGGCCCATGTTCTGGATGCCTATCAGAATATTATAACAACTTCAGTAGCACAAAGGGAAAAAATACAAATCTATCCCTATCAGTGGAGTGAAACATCAACATATCACTCCATAATAGGTACACACCTCTTTTCTAGTCGAGGAGGGTCATGGGGCATACTCCCCCATGTCATGCAGAAAATCAATTCGGGCACATACACTCAATTTAAATGGAGATAATCAGCCTAACCTGACCATTCTTCTGATCAGGCACATAAACCTACCCATAAACCTTCCCATAATTACAACTTTAGTCAACAAGTGGTTTCCAAAGTGAGTAATAAGGCATCTAAGAAAAAGAACCATCCAGTACAATCAATAAATTAGGAGCCAATCTGTATTAAGGCTTTTCTCGATGTTAGAGTTCTTGATGCACTCAGACAATTGTCTATTTCAACTCAAGATTCTACTCTCTCATTTCCCAATAGTGGAAACAATAATTCTGAAGGTCTTCATCAGACACTTTCTCATGAAGGCTTACTTCATGACAGTTCGGTCGATCTTGAAGTATCATCTTCAGATGAGAGCCACGATAACCCTCTGCGTGGAAAGAAGATCAAGGAGAAAGAGGTTTCATATTTTGTTGTAACCTGACAAGGTGGTCCTCCCCATGATGATGAGTTTATCTGAAAATTTCCTCTCTGCAGTAGTAATTAGCATTGCCTGGAAAATTCTTCAAAGGACAATCAGTAACGAGAATGCCCTCTTATCTTGAGGCACTATCAAATATGATGCCAGTCATGTCTGATGATTTTCCACTAGTAGGAGAAATACTTTCTCAATCAGAAGATATCCTGGGGTGTAGTTCATTCTCCAAACCAAATCTAGGTCATTCATCTTCTAATATGATTAATGAATTCTCTACCAATCTTGTTGAATCTGATGAAGAAAAAAAGAAGCACCAGCTTTGGTCTAATCATGTAGAAGAATATTCATCAAATGATAAGGAGGAAGTGCTGAATATGAGAAAACAAATAGAAAAAGGTGGTGTACCAGTCATGTTTTGGCATTTGGATGACTCTCAGTATGATATTCCAGAGATGTTGATGAAATATTGTATTCATGATATTCGTCTCAACATGTTGAAAACTCTTTTAAATTTAAAAGAGAAAATATTATCTTATGATGAATATGAAAATCATGTCAAGATAATAGAAGAGTTACAATGCCAAATTGATTTGGAATCTCTCTCAGTTTCCTGATATCCAAAGGTGGAAAAGCAGTAGAGATCCCTTCAGCGTTCATGCTTTGGCGCACTAAAAAGGTTGCGCTATTTAATTACCAATGCCCCATCTGGTATTCATATCAGGGGATGGGGTGTTCATGTAGCACTGCATTTCACTATATTCTCTAGTCAATAAATCCCACCAAAGGTGGTCTCATGCAGTGTTATATCCTAGGGCTGGCTAAATCTAGCTGGTTTTGTGCATAATCAATGGCTTGCCCAAGAACAAGCATCAACTAGTTCTTCTCAAAGTCAGGCATATAAAGAACAAGTTGTCGAATTACCCTTGCATCAAGCAAATGAGAATATCAAACAGGCTTCTCATTTAGAGCATGCACATCATCAGGTGACAGAAGTGTATAAAATCATCCAACGGTCATTTGAGCTAGGTGATTTGAGTGGATGTTGGTTGATGCATCCAATGAATTTCCTGACTAAAGTCCGCAAAATTAGGAGATATTTTAAGAAAGTCACATATGTAGCAACTCAAGAGCCACCTCGTATTTCCAGACTGGGGACTCTTTTAATCCAACCCTCGAGATCAACAGATAGGATTCGAGGAGTTGAGTACGGACAGCAGGAACAGCCCCAGTCCACTGGACTGGGGACTTTCTCAAATCCTCAATCTCTTCCTTAGTGAAAGTAAGTTTTCTCTTGGTTAGGGAAGAATCCATAAGAGGAATGAAAAGCTGAATTATCAGAAGATTCCCTCCAAATTACAGTTCATCAATAAGTTCTTGAGGGATCAACTCAACAAAAGGCAATGTCTCTTCAAGGACATAGGAGAAGACAGTATCGTAGAAACGCCGATAGAAGGGATGCAATGCGTTCTGCATCAATAAATTTCACCAATGTCATTGTCACCGATCCCCCAGAACATGAGGCTCACTTAGGGGAATCAGATGAAGAGGTTCCTGTTCAAGAGGTTGTATGCACTAAAACAAATGAGGATAGTGTGCATACCCGGAATCAAAGGCTTACCCAGAATTTAGGTATTCCTTCAAATAACCAACTTCCCCTATCCAAAAGGCATCCAACAAGGGGAAAGGAAAAAATTTAGGTTACCCCTATCTCTATAGAATGAAAATCACTCTCATTAGAGAAAAGGTTCACACAACAATAGTAAGAAATGAAATAGTTAAGGAGGTTGAATACAGAACTACTTCAAGGTAGTCTTCCTCCTAAGAGTGCTAGAGTCAGTCAGTCAAAGGAATTCGTTGTAGTTACTGGGATGGTTTAAGAATATCCTCCTTTACAAGTACACCCTCACAGGTAAAATCCTATGGGTCATGTGCAACAACAACCAGTAGTGCTACCATCAGTTACAGTACCAATCACCACACCAGTCCAAACTCCAGTTATTGCACCTACTTAGGTCCAAGCTCAACAAGATGTTTCTAAAAAGTTAATAACTACCATTGAGTCATTAACAGCTAGATTGGAAGCTATGGAAGGAAAACATGCACCAGTTTAACCAGAGAAGAGAGCTTACCCTGAATGGGTTGATGTAATTCCTCCCCCATTAAATTTTGTGAGTACTACATTCCCAATGTTTTATAGTTCTGGAGATCCAGAACAACACTTAACCCATTTTGTTTCTTGTTGTGATCCTATGATGGGAACTCCTCAACAAAAAGAAGTAGTTAAGCTCATGTGTTTTGTATAGTCATTACAAGGACCTTCTTTTGTCTGGTATACAAGACTGCAATCCCAATCAATTATTGGGTGGGAGGATCTCTGTCAAAAATTCCTTCTTCAGTTAAGCTCAAAGTTGCCAAAGACAACAGTTTTTTATCATACAAATTGTGAGAAAAGGGAAAATTAAAGAGTTTCATATTTCATTGCTCGATGGAAGGGATTAACATATTCCTTAAGTTTAGCACTCCCTCAAGAAGAATTGTTGGAAATCTGTGTGGAAAATTTTCGTGATGAATTACGCACACCGTTGACCCCTGTGAAATACACAAGAGGGTTTCGAGACCTTAATTCAATCACTCAGTAGATTGAAGAATCTCTTACAAAGACTAAGTCTAAAACTCGTGTAATTCCATCAGTTCCCAGAAAGATAATGGGGAAAGAAGAAACTGCTACAGTTACACTTAAACAATCACCTGTACCTTCTTCCACTTCAAAACCTTCATCATATCGAAGGGATCCACCTCCTGAGCATCAAAAATAATGTCTGCCTCATCAAAATTATCAAAGATATCAAAGGCATAAACAGTTTAAAGATTTAAAGAACAATGTTTATTCTTTCCGGAATGAACAAGTTCCTGGCTATTTCGTCTCAACTCTGGAAAATAATCTGGTTCATTTTTCAAGTCCCAAAAGGTCGAATAAGGAAGGAGATGAAGACCTCCCTAACTATTTCCCATTTCATCAGATGTTGGGGCATCCCATTCATGAGTGTTTTGTCTTAAAAGACCTTATACAAAATATGGTGGACGCTGGACAGGTAAAACAGAAAGGTTCTTCAGCCCAGATAGCACGTGTTACTACTACTGATCCAGAGGAAGAAGGTGAGTGGCATGAAGTCAAAAGAAAAAATGTGCAGAAATATGATGATTGGATGGTCCAGAAAACAATCAACTAGACTCCTACCATTTTACAAACACAATTGAATAAACCAGTTGTGTCTTCTGCTATGAATGCCACAGAAAAAACCCCTTCATCAGAAGGAAAGTCATCAAAGAGGATACATAATTTGAAGAAAGAAGAAAATTTAGAAGAAGACGTGTTTGTGTCAAATCCTAAATTGTCTTTGACTCTGGCAGATTTTATGCCATCTACTTCAAAAGTACGGGCACCACCCCACCAAACAGAACATCCTGAATTGGTTAATTAGTCAGAATCTTCATCAGATGAAGAGTTGAACTTTGGTTATGTTAACATGATTCATTTAATAGATCCTTATGCTAGTCACAATTTTTATCTCGATGAGCCGGAATCCCCTATATCAAACAGAGGAATTAGAGGAAGAGATAGAGGTCTAGGATACAGGGGAAGACATAGATATTCCAGAAGCCACTATTTCAATCCTACCCCTGCTATAATTGTATATGCAGTAGAAAATCATTGAAAAGCCCTTCAGTGGGCTCAACAAGAACAAGAATGTTCTTCCACACATGGTAGATTCAGTCATGGAACAGTTATTTTGGAAGATCGGTTGGAATTTACACCTTCTTCCTCTCAGTAAATAAATAGACCTAGTCAGTCTAATCTTCCAAAGCCAGGAGTATTTCCAACTCCTACCATGATACAAGATGCATCTACTTATAAATCATCAACTTCTAAGGCACCTACAAAACCACATGTTCCTGTTGGGAAACGTAGACCTTTGGACCAAAATTATGATGTCTTGAAACATTTGGTTGAAGTACCGGCCAAGTTATCAATTCTGGATGCCTTGAATCTATTAAAGGACCTTCGGGAGGCACTCATTGAGGCTTTGTCAAGTCCTCAGGAATTAGAAACTGAAATTTTTGTGGTGAAGTCTACCATATAGAGAATGATCCTACAGAATTTCATGCAGTGATATCTATTACAGATGAAGATGAAGATGATGTTGTGAATGGACATATCAGACCTTTGTATTTATCTATCAAGTTCGATGATGTAGATATCTGACGAGATTTCATTGATAATGGTTCAGGAGTCAACCTCATCCCTATTCATAAACTTCGTCGATTGGGCCTCACTAAATCTAATTTATCTCCTTCTACTTTGATGTTGCAAGGATATGATAAAAATGAACAAGAACCTCTAGGTGAGATTACACTCAGAACTTAGTTTGGAGACCTTGTATCCAATTCAGATTTCATATTTGTTCGTCATGACACCACCTTCAACATTTTTCTTGGAAGACCTTGGATACATCAACATGTGTTCGTACCGTCGTCGTACCATCAATGTCTCAAATATTGTTTCAATGGTCAAATTGGGACATTATATGGTGATAAAGCCCCATTCAAAACATGTGAATCTCAATACATTGAGGCGGAATTCTATCACATGGAGGGAAAGGATATATCCATGACAAATGAAGTCACCAAAATTAATTATCCATATGGATTGGAAAAGATTTCAATAAACCCATTCATACATGTGAGTACAGATTATGTGTTGCCTATCAGTCAAATTGACAGGATAGACCCAAATCCAAATACTCTTATGGAAACTTCCATAATGTCAATTATGGCAACCAAGCCACACAGCATGGTAGAAATTGGTGATTCATCAAGAAATGATGAAAACTCAAATGGAGATATCTTCATTTCATCCACTGAAATTTAGCAATTCTATACTTCATCAACTAGGCCAGAAGAAGTTATAGCAATACTAAAGGAAAATAATGATGTCGATTCTCAATCTGTCATATCCTTTCTATCACCTCATAAAGACCCTTCATCATAATTAGGGTTAGAAATGGTAGTCTCTTCTTCGAGAAGTTCAAATTTTAATTTCTCTCCTAATCATGGAAATTCCGCTTCATCATCTACTATGCAAGTAGAAACAAAATAAGTGACACATATTGAAGAAGAAGAGGAAGATCTCAGGGATGCTCCTCCGGCATTTGAAGAGGGTATCTCTACCCCAATGTATGGACTTAGAGAAATAAATCTAGGTACAAAAGAAGATCCACACCCCACTTTAAGTAGTGCATCCATGACTCTTGAAGAGCAAGAAATGTATACTTCATTTTTAAAGAAAAATCAAGATGTTTTTGCATGGAATTATACGGAAATGCTAGGTCCTGATCCTGATGTTTCCACTCATTATTTGGGTTTTGCAGAAGAGCATCGAGGATTCAAGCAAGCCACAAGAAGAACACACCCAACTTTTGCCTCCAAAATTGAAGCTGAAGTATATAAGCTAATCAATGCTAACTTTGTCAGAGAAGTTTAATATCCCAAATGTATGCCTAATATTTTCCTTGTGAAAAAGAATAATGGAAAAATTAGAGTTTGTATTGACTTCAGAGATCTTGATCAGCATTGTCCCAAGGATGATCTTCTAGTTCCGATCACAGAACTCTTAATTGATTCAACAACTGTCTATGAAGCACTTTCCTTCATGAATGGATATTCTGGGTATAATCAAATCCAAATGGCTCCAGAAGATGAATAATCTACAGCCTTTAGAGCCCCTTAATGTATGTTTTTCTATCGGGTAATGCCCTTTGGCCTGAAGGATGCAGGTGCAATGTATTAAAGTGCCATGCACCGTATCTTCAAACCCTTATTAGTGAAATTTGTTGAATGTTATGTGGACGATTTGGTGGTTAAATCCAGACAACATTCTAATCACTTGGCTGATTTGGAAATCATATTCCACAAACTTCGACAACACAATTTGAAGATGAACCCCTTGAAATGTGCTTTTGGGGTAACCTCGGTAAAATTTCTCGGCTTTGTTGTATGCCATTGTGGTATCGAAGTTGATCCTGAGAAGATAAAATCAATCCTTGGCATGTCACCTCCTTGAAATTTGAAAGAATTAAGAGGACTTCAAGGAAACTTGGCCTATATTCGGTGTTTCATCACCAATCTATCAGGAAAATGTTTACCCTTCACCAAATTAATGATGAAGGGTGTCACCTACCAGTGGACTGAAGAATGTCAAGAAGAATTTGATATCCTCAAGAAATATCTCTTGAGTCCATCAGTATTAATGCCACCTATTGAAGGAATTCCACTTATCCTCTATGTGATAGCTTTAGAGTGATCATTGGGTGCCTTCCTTACCCAAAAGAATGATGTCGGGAATGAAAACAGCCTTTACTATCTCAGTTGAACTATGCTTGAGGCAGAAAATCGATATTAAAGTATTAAAAAGTGATCTCTATTTTTAATCTTTTTAGTTTAGAAACTGAAACACTAGATGCATCATCATGTGGTCTAATTGGTATCTCACAATAACCCGCTCAAATTTATCCTTAGTCATCCAATGCATACAGGATGTCCGACATGGTGGGAAGTTATTTTGCAGTGGTTTGATATCCAGTATGTGTTTCAAAAGGCAATAAAGGGCCAAGATCTAGCTGATTTCCTTGTTGAAAATCCTTCAGTAGAAGATATATCTTCATATATTGAACTTCCTAATGAAGAAATATTCTCTATTCAAGATAATCCTCAAACATGGGAAATGTACTTTGATGGTGCTTCCAGAATTCCAACAGGGAAGAAATTGGAAGATCCTAAATTCAAAAAAGTTGGGTTAGGAATTATGCTTATTTCCCCATAAAAGGCAGTTCTATGATATTCCTCCTTATTTTTGGGAGGCGGTACAAACAATGAAGCAGAATATCAAGCTCTCATCGTAGGATTAGAGTTGGTGCTTCAGGCACAGGTGAATCACATAAAGGTTAAAGGTGATTTAGACTTGGTAACCAAACAAGTCAATGTGGATTATGCCGTCATAAAAGAAAAGGTAATTCCTTTGTATGATTACATAAGAGAGTTAATGGTATAATTTCCTTTGAAACTGAAATTTTCTTATGTCTCGTGATCACAAAATGATCAACCCGATGCACTGGATAATATATCCACATCTCTGGCAGATCCAAATCCGAACGAAACAATCATTAGTATTGCCCACCGTCATACAGTTTCACCATATGTTCAAATCAGAACAGAGGAAATAAATGAAATTAGTCCCATTTCTGAACCATATGGTCATACTACAGGATGGATGACACCTATGAGGGAATACATTCAAAATGGAACACTACCACCTGATAGAGCGGGGAAAGAACAATTCTGGAAACATGTGGTCAATTTTACTCTTTATGATAGTCCAGATCACCAAAAAATTATCTATAAGTGAGGTTTTGATGGAGTTCTCTTCATATGTATTGATGGTGAAGAGACAGTGGCTGTTATGAAAGAAGTACATGCAGGAGTCTGTGGTGCCCACTAGTCTGGACATAGACTGTCTGATCAAATTTAAAGGCTTGGATATGACTGGCCTTCAATGATACAAGATTATGTTGATTTCACTAAGAATTTTCCTTCGTGACAAGTATATTCCAACTTCATTCATCATACCCTAGAGTTTCCTCACACAGCTAAATAATCATGTCCATTTTCCACATGGGGAATGGATGTAGTAGGACCTTACCCTTCAGCTACATCCAAGAAGTTTAAGTATATTCTTACTGCTACTGACTTCTTTTCCATGTGGGTAAAGGAAATACCTCTCAAAGAATTTATTTCTAAAAGCATTGTTAGGTTCATCAAGTCTAACATTATTACCATATTTGGTGCCCCTCATACCATATTGAAAGACAATGGCACCAACTTCTGTTCATCTGAGGTAAGGAAATTGTATCAAGAATACAACATAAAATCCAACCATTCATCTCGGTATCGTCCAGTGTTCAATGGATAAATAGAAGCCTTCAATAAGACTCTTTCAAACATACTGCAAAATATGGTGGATAAATATAAGAAATCATGGCCTGATAAACTTTTTCATGATTTATGGGCTTATCAAACCACCACCCACACTGCTACGCGGTCAACTCCATATTCATTGGTATATAGAACATAAGCAGTCTTACCCATTAAAGTTCAATTACCATCGCTCAGAGTAGCCATTTGTGATCAGTCATATACAGATGAACAATCTCAAAATTTATTGGATGAATTGGAATGATTATATGAAATAAGATTGTGCACCCTGCACCACTTGGAAGTTTATCAGAATCGAATAGCAAGATCTTTCAACAAAAAACTCCATCTTTGTTCATTCATTCAAGGAGAATTTGTATTGGTTCTCATAACTCCAATGATACTAGAGAATAAGCCTCCAAAGCTTGAGACAATGTGGGAAGGACCTAACTCAATACATAAGGTCTACTCCAATGGAGCTTATTCTTTAATCTCAATGGATGGAGAACTCATCACAACTCCAACCAATGCAAGATTCTTGAAGAAGTATTTTGTGTAACACAAATGCGCATTCATCCAACATGATGTTAAACTGTGTTGTCTTAACTAAATAAAACTAAAATGTGTAACATCAGTCCATACATATGACCTTAAACTACCATAGTCCTTACTACAAGACTTTAAACAGCATAGTCCCCCATAGTCCTTACTGCAAGACTTTAAACTGCACAGTCCCTCCATCATCCTACATGACATTAAACTATAGATATTCTTCCTACATGATGTTAAACTGTGTTTCTCATTCATCCAACATGACGTTAAACTGTGTTCCCTTTTTCATCCTACATGACGTTAAACTGTACATATTCGTCCTGCATGACATTTAAACTGTGAAAAAGTCCCTAAATACGTCCTACATGATGTTAAACTGTGCATCATTAGGGTTGTTACTACCTATTGTTTCTCACAACAAGCATGACTCACATGATCTTAGAGTATGTTTCAACTATAACACCCTCTCTGGGCTGATAACCATGCGTAAGTCCCAACACCATTTTTTAGGTCATTGTCCTCATGTACAACTCGATCCCCGATTCATTTTCAATTGAACTATGTAGACTTTTATCCTTGCCTTCTAGGCTGGGTATGTAGGCAACCTCCTGAGGTTCAAACCCAAAACCAATCTCTTCACGTCGGTTAACCTCTTTCTCATATGATGTTGATCCTTGAAACATCCCAAAACCAATCTCTTTACGTTGGTTCACCTCTGTCCCACATGATGTTAAACTGTGTACGTCCCTTTTTTCCCTGCTACATGACACTAAACTATACAGCACCATCGTCCTTACTATATAGAGTTAAACTATACAGTCCCCCATTGTCCATTTCCTGAGAGGGAATCATAATTGACATTGAACTCTAATCATGTCATATTTCAAAGACTACGTGCATGCATGGCAATGCTCGATCCTTTAATCTTGGGACAAACCATCATTACACTAAATTCCTCTTTTTACCCTTCACTTGTACGAACCAAATCTGTAAAGAGGGTATTTCAAGAACTACATATGGCTTGATTCCCATCCTTATGGGATACGTAGGAACGTTTGAGAATCCCTCGAATCTAGCCCTAAGTCTTTGGGCCTAACCCCAAATTCCACTTTCAGTCCCTTGGCTAAAAATTCCCCCTGTGAAAACATGAATGTGGTATGAAAACCCTAGTCTTCATTCACATCAGGTTTATAAAACACACAATGTGTATTCCTCATTATGGTCTGAGCTCTATGAAACTAAACTAATATATCCTACATTATCATCCCACATGACGTTAAACTGTATTTCAAGAACTACGTATGGCTTGATTCACATCCTTATGGGATACGTAGTGAAGTCCAGCATCTCAATTCAGGACCCAGCCACAACATGATTATGGTTAGCATTGGTCTATGTATCTCCTTTCTGTATTGGACAATGCCCATTTTGATGTGTCATACTCCTAACCATAAATAATTTCATATCTCCGTAACCCTATTCTTGACTTCTAGTCACAAAATTTCTGATACTCGATAGTTCTTTTTCCTCACTGTGCAGTATGTGCCCTTAGGCAGCCTTGCATAAGTAGTCTACATAACAGACCTGTCAGCCAAAAGATGCTATTATTTGACTATGCAACCAATTCCCTTAAGTGTACTTGCATAATTTTACCCCCTAATGGGTTTGTCAAATAGTATTAACTTCATTCTTGGGAGGAAAACCTCTTTTCTCCTTATTGGTCTTAACGACAATATATTGGGATCTGCAAAAAATATCCATCCTTAACATATTTGTCCCGTACTCTTTTTCATATCTAAAAGTATTCAAGTCTACGGTTTATATTTCCCTTACCTATGTTTCGGTCAGACTTTCGCAGGAGTGACATTCATCCAATTCTTTGACAATCTTGATTGGGAATATCTTCTCCATATTCAAGTACCATTCTCCATACAGCAAACTCTATGCTTTGGAAAATTTGAATCTCCATAAACTTCCTCTGGCTTTTTAGTAGTAGAAAAGTAAAATTTCAGAGAGTTATTTTTCCTCACTATGTAGCATGTCCCCCTAGGTGGCCTTGAATAAGTTGTCTACATAATGGACCTGTCAGCCAAAATATGCTATTATTTTACTATGCAGCCAATGCCCTTAAGTGGCTCTGCATAATTCGACCCCCTTATGGGTTTGTTAAATAATGGTAAATTCACTCTTAGGAAATACTTCTACTAATGCCTTTTATCCCTTTTTTCATATAATTCCTCATATTAAAAACTTCTTAAGTCATAGTTTACATGTTTTCCCACATAATTGAATATGTTAATATGTTTTCAGATAAATTATCAAGGAATTGAGTCAATTTTAATCTATTCGGTCAAAGATATTCGACCTTATATATTATCATTTTTATTTCCGACGTGCATGACTTTAAACTTCTTACAAAATACAATGGAAATATGAACAAAATTCAAGTCCTAGCTCACTAAACATACATTTTTTATGATTTAGGTAATATTGAGAAATTAAAAAATGAAAAATTTGTGGGATTTTTTGTATAATCCTAGCAAAAATCAAACTATACTTAATAGGCCCATTGGATTAGGTAAAAATTTAAATCAGGTAGCAAAAGAATGCAGGCACAAATGATTGAAGATTAAAGTGTTTTTCATTGATGCAAAAAAGTTAGGAGATCCACAGATTGGAGTCTCTTCTCTTTTTCAATAATTACAAAAGGCTTTCAACATAACTCTTCATTTGATTTACGGCATCCTGAGCTTCATCAGTAGCCACCTAGAGTTCATTAATTCAACTGTATATAATAAGAGATGCAGTGATACTAGCTCTTCTTGGAACAATTGTAAAAGAATGTTCTTGAGTGTAGTTGGAGAAAATTTTCTATTGACCAAATAGTGACTCTGTTTCTGTCTAAGAGACTTGGAAGATGGATACATGGATTTGATAATGGATCATTAGAAGAAAAGATCCATTTGGAGACAGTAATATTTTCAGATATTGTTTCTAATGCCATGATAGTCTTCTCACCATCAATGAGCAGCGGAAAACATATCAGCCCATGGTTTTCCATTTTCATATCTGCAAGGAAATGGAATGGTGGAAATTTTTGAAAGTTTACACCATTGTTGCTTCTCTTAATGCACAACATAACCGAAATAGAGTATCAGTACAGCTGCATCTCGGGCATATAATTATTTACATCTGGAATGTTTACTCCTTACAGATGACCATGCCTATACAGAGGCAGGTAAATACTTTGTGGGAAATTGACATGATATTTCTTCAAGTTGTTGGAAAAATCTGGGAGAGTGTTGTTTCATATATCATAGTAATTGTGGTCAATGATGTTCATCATGTCATCAATCCGCTTACTAGACAATTCATCAGCCGATCTGATTCTTATAGAATCCATTGAATCTGCACAAACATTAGATAATTAACTTTTATGTAAGTTGATTTTTCATAATATTTGCGAAGAAATCAGAAACAATGGCTAGGGAATTAAGGCGTGCAAGTCCCATATTGGCATGAAAGTCCAAGTTGGTCGCACAATTTTTACCACGCTAGTACTGGCGCGCAAGTCAGAAACTCACTACAGAATCACGACACAAATAGAAGTGTGGACGAGCAAAAAACCAGGACACCTGTGTGATGATAGATTACTTGCATTATGAGAGCAAGAATCATTTGAAATATGGGTGATTTGATCAAGAGTGGCACCCATATGTATAGGTGAGTTCATACCCCTACGCGCCAGAACCTGCGCACCAGAAGCATACCTGCACGCCTACTACTTGTGCGCCGCAACACCTTATTTATCATTTTCCTCAGAGTCAAATACTCTTTGCTTTTTCAACTCCAAATATGAGGGGGCACTTTTGTTGAGTCTCCTTTCCATCACAGAGTTTAACGAAGGGAAAAAAGGAATACCTAAAGCACAAAGAGATTCATCCTTTGAAGAACATCAAAAAATTACAAAGGCATGAACAAAGAACTCTTTAAGCATAGGCCACACATGTTTCATTATATTCCTGCATGTATACTTGCTCACCACATATGGGTCGCGCAAGTCACTTGTGCGCCCTATTATTTTTTCTCCCAAGGTTCTTAGATGGCCTATAAATACCCCTTGTGTGCCCCCTGTTTTGAGGACGAAAAATCCAAAACTCAGATTTAAGCTCTAGTCGCCCAAGTTTTCATTTGAAGTCTTCCGAACACTTCTAAGGTAATTATTTAGCTATAATTGAAGGTTTAAAGAGGATGAATAAGGCCTAAGTATTAGAACTCATTAATAAATGTGCGCCTAAGTGTCAATCCCTTAAGGGAAGTGATGATACGTTTGTGGCGCCTTTCCCTCTAAAGGAAACTTGCGTGCCACCCATCTGAAATCCTCTAGGGATGATACTAAGGGCTCCAATCCAAAGTCTCCCAAGTATCACATCATAGTTTCTTCATTTCCCAAGTGAAATCATGTCGCGTAAGTATACTAGCATGACCAGGACTTGTGGACCAGACCAATACTTATGCACCTCCTTCCAATTCACTTCCTTTCATCAAATCCTCCTTTCCTCTTTAAGGATAGCCTTCAAAACCCACTTCAATGACATTTATGGCATGGTTCCTTTGTTGGATTCCTTATCTGAAAGGAATTAGGTGGAACATCTCTCAAAACCTTGGGATTTAAATAACATTATGTCACTAAGGTTATAGATTTCTTTCATTCAACCTCATCCTTTAAGATGATAAGATCTTTAATATGGGCATCCTCCTTAGGAGTAAGCCCCAAGTTCCCTAATCTGGGCATCCTACTTAGGAGTAATCCCTAAGATCCCTAATCTAGGCATCCTCCTTAAGGGTAAGCCACAAGTATCAAGTCCTCCTAACCTAGGCCTCCTTTTCAGGAGTAATCCCCAGTCATAATTTCTTTTGATTTATGCATCCTTCTTAGGAATAAAACCCAATCACAAGTCCCCCCTAATATGGGAATCTTCCTCAAGAGTAAGCCCCCAAGTTAGAGTATTCAAATCAACAAAAAGCATGAATACCTTTATGGACCCTGCTCTTGAGATTATTCTCTGATGTAAGTCCTAATATTCATTTATTTGGGCAGTCATACATACGTAATCCCCTCATCATTTCTTATGATTGAATATTTCATGGCACAATCGTCGGGTTTTACTGCTACCTATTGCTTCTCATACCAAGCATGACTCACGTGAGATTAGAGTGTAAAAGTAATTATGAAATCTCTCTTTCAGCCATTAATCATGTATAAACCTCACACATCTTCTTGAACTACATGGAATTTGATCTCTTCCTTAAAATTATAGTACATAGGAAGCCTTTCTAATATTCAATCCCATCACCCATTAATTTTCATCTGTCCCATATGACATTAAACAATATCTTAATTCCTGAACTTTGTGGGTTATGATTCCTCTTTAACAAGCATACATATGTATCCCATCTTAGGGTATGATCCCAACTCTAAAATAATCCATATCCTTGGAATAACAATAAACTTAAAGTGCCCCACTGAGTGGATTTAAAACCTGTATGGTCATCATGATTACCAACAGATTTCTATATAATGAATTTAAGGATAGCATTGAATAAGAAACTCCAATACATACGAATTATTCTCTATCAATGAAGAACCTAAAATACATATAAAAGATTCTCTAAATATCATACATATTAATCATTGATTTCCAAATTTAAAGGAAAACTCATTTTCATACTTGGTGAATTAATAAAGATTCTTGAACATAACTTAAATATATAAGAGAGTCCCAGAGTAGGTAATAATTCCATTTAAAAAGGTGTGATGAGCCTGACCTCCCATCCTCTCAACCAATGAAAATTCTTAAGCCTCATCGTTCCACAAATAATGAGCACCTACCTTTGTAAAGTAGGTCCAAATGGATATAGAATCATTGGATGTTTCAAGATCTATTAATAAACTTGTTAGAAACCGATTGGAAAGTTTGAACCTTAAACAAATGTGGTCATCCCCATTTCTAGAAGAAACAAGAAGCTTGGAGGAGGAGTTCTAAGTATACTATGTATAATTCCTAAGGCCTACTAGTCATGTAATCTCTAAGAATACGGACCTTGTAAGGGTTCACCCTCATCGCATGAAATGGGGGTTATCAAAAATCAATAAAAAAATAAGGCCTTTGGGTTATTAGTGTAAAATCACTGACACATGAAATATTTCATGAATTATCTCATATGTGGGGGTAGTGTTAACAAATATTAAATAACATTAAAACGTGATAACACCTCCAATGGTATGAAAAATAATGGATAAAGTTTACTCTAATTACCAAACCTTTACTTACTATTATGAAAAATATGCCTTCAAGACACATGATCATCAATATAAAAATATAGATGCCTCCTCCAGTGATCAACATAATACTTTTGATTATTTTTTTCTAACTTAATTGTCTATTATATGTTCTATACCCTATTACACATTTTATTCAAAAATATGAGTCCCAAAATCAATAACTCCCTGAACTCGATCCAACATAATGGTAATTGATGAGTTTTTTCATACAATGATTCAAATGGTGTCATACCAATATTTGAGTTTAGGGTCTTGAAAACTCTGAAAATAGAAATAAAATTATCATATAAATATGAAGAAGTAATAATACATAGGTTTGATTGAAATTTTGAGAAAAATATTGAAGTAATAAAATTTGGAAAAGGAACAAATCAACCTGCGTACTGATTTATAGGAATGGCATGTGGATGGTACGGACCATGAACTGAACGACGTGTGGAAAGATCAAGAAATTCAGGATCATGATGTGTTTTCCAGTGAACTTGGTAGTTCATGGAATAAATGAAGGATGGCATCAGTCCCCCACAAACCACATTGTTTGAAAAGTAGAGGCAAAGAAATATCACCCACGAACCATGGCCCCACAAACCATGTCATTGGAAAAAACATTTTGGAAATTTATTCCCCATACACTATCCCTGCAAAATTAGTTCTCGGATGAGGAGAGGCCGGTGGTGTCCCACGAACTGAGTTTTTTTCAGGGTTGAGGGGGTGATTTTCATCAATGTGAACTGCAACCCTGCAAATTACTGTTGGCAAAATCATCCGTAGGTCTGGTGATTTCTTTTTGGGATTTCACAAATGGTACTGCATGACCCATAGATATAGCCTCTTATTCATTCTATAAAAGGACCTATAGGATAGCCAAGAAAGGAATTATATTTTCATAGATCTTAGAGTTTATGGACTGAAGACTTTGGAGGAAAATGATCGATGATGTATGGAATTGTGAAAGGTTTTTAGTAGGTATAAACCCACTACGAACCATAAAAATAATGAAGCATTATAATATAGGTAAACCAAAAACCTAATTGGTGAACCATGAACCATACACCCTTAATGGGTGAACTTCCCACAAACTGCAGGACCAATTCCCCTTCTTCAATATGGCGTACCACATACCACATCGCTATACGGATGAAACGCTACCATGCATAGTGTTCCGCCACATGGATGGACTCCATCGTTGAATACTAACATGGTATGTGGATGGAACCTCAAGTCACGTACCACTACCATATATGGGCCACGCCCAAGTCAACATACAACTTCGGTACATGAATGTCCCCTCTACCCACATATCAGTATTCTATGTGGAGGGATCCCCATCCCGCATGAAGAAAAAGTATGTTGAATGGGGTTCCTTCAACCGTTACACCCTCTAGTTTTGATCATGTCCTCCCAAACCCAACACACCCTCCATTTCTTATATGAAAACAAGTCCAAAGGCATTAGGACAAAGCCTCTTACAAATCCTCTAAACCTGAATGAACAGACCATCGATGCATCAACATGCCCTTATGAGTCTACACACATGTGGTAAGTAGAGACATGGGGGTAATCTCTACAATGGTACGAGCCCCCAGAGAGTTCAAAAGTATATATTCCCATGGTAAACTGGGGTACAACCTTGGGATAATCACATGTACCACCACATTCATAGGATTAAGGGTAATTTTTGGATTTTCCATTCAATGAGAGATACTGACAAGTTAGGTAAAGTCTAATTTACATCCCCTTTGATGAGAAACAAACGCTCCTCCCTTTTCCCAGAACCCATTTTAGGGAACTCCTGGTATGGTAAGTCCCTAACATTATTATTGGAGGGGGGGAGATCACACTCTTATTTTCCTAGACCCAGGATGTGTCTGGATAGATCACAAGATGTGACTATCCCAGATATCAACATGGGTGAGAGTTGGCACATTAAGATCCCTTATACCTCCCTTTGGGGTAGTAGTTGTGGCCACTTTCATCATCATCCTCATTTTCCATCAAAGGAGAAGGGAAATTTTATGGTTTTTTAGATCATAAAATTCTTCTTGTTACTCAAACCGAGCATGACTCATGTGATCTTAAGGGTTAATGATGATTGAAACATCCACACAATCTAGAATTGAACTATGAAAACTCTGATTCCTGCTCTAACTAGGATTCTTAGGATGCCTACCTAAGACATGAGATCAAGGGAAATTCTCCTTAAAAGTAAGTCCCAATAAGAATTACCCCCATCTCACTAGGTAATCCTCTTCATGAAAAAGCCTCGATGTGGATTTTTCAAGAAATTCCTCTTCTACGGTGTAATCCCAAACCATGTCTTCTCAAATGGGAACCTCCAAAGGTAAACCCCAATCATGCTCCCCACAAATAGGGCCTACTCTATGGTATAATCCCAAACTTAGACCTCACTATGAGGTATTTGATTCCCAACTAACCGGGATACGTTAGAAGCCACCCTAAGGTCTAAACCCAACACCCAAACCACTCTAGTGTTCATCGGGCCATATCCACGGTAGGGCCATATCCACCCAAGAGACCATGCCTCTCCCGAGCATCCTGGGCCTCTTCGGTATAATTCCAACATGAAATCTTGTATAGGAATATTTTTCCTATATTTCCTTACCACATGACGTTAAACTGCATGGATGGGTCTTCCTCACATGACCTTAAAAGGTGATGTGTCTAGTTAAGCAGCATCGAACTACGTGGGATCTAATTCATATCATGAGGATACGTAGGAATTTCATCTTAAGTGGTTTATCCCGACAATAAGGTAACTTGCGTGTAATGGAATTTTTAGGGAGGATGCACTTAGTCAACATTATTTTAGAACACCATGAAATTGTTTTGATTATTTTTTCCTTGGGATTTTCCTAGAAAAAAATAAAATTTGTTACTTTACAGTAGTCTTAGAGTAGGAAATAATTTCCCCTAAATGGGCGTGATGAGCTTGACCTCTCATCTTATCAGCCAATGGAGTCCTTAAGTGTCGTTGGGAAAATCTTCATCCAACGAGTTCCTGTTTTTGGAAAGTAGTTCCATGAATCTTGGATACAAGGTCCTTTGGTTGTTTTTGGCTCAATGAATAAACCCAATGGAAACCATATGAGGAAATCATACATGATGTGAAACCCTTCATAATAACGGAAAATTGGTTACTATCCATCAGAACATATTTTATTCACTAGTACAATGAGAATCAGTTCGAAACAAAAATGGTGAACCCGATGTTAATCCATAAACAAGGTGGTGGTATTATCCCACCACAAGCCTCTTTCTGCCAAAAAAAGAACTGGTCCAAGCAAGATTTTCAATAATTCATTTGATAATGAGATTCTAATTTGATGGTTTTTTTGTATATATATGTCATGTATATATATATCATGAATTTTGTATAGCTTTCTTTGATCCAAATGGAATATCGACAAATTGCTCAGACACACACGTGAACGTCCACATTAGTAAAAAGATCCCAGAAAAATAGAACTTCATCACCAACCTAGCATCTTTAACACTGGGTTTCAAACATGCTGATCAAAGAGTACCCCCCAAATTATAGGATCTCCATGGTAGAGGCTGCAAGGTAGTCCCTCCAATCGGTGAAATCTCTACAGTCGCTTCTTTAGCCACAGTCGGCATCCTGGCAAGGGACATCCCACTGGCCATCTCCAACCACTTCGGTAACCTATCCCCAAAGTGAAATAATGATTACATACCATATCTCAGAGAGGTAAATGAAGTTGATACTGATGACTTCATCTCAGTTGAATAATAACCCCGCTCAAGGGCTTCTTCTAGAGGACGTTTCTAATAGTGACGTCCAACCCAACATCCTCACTATGAAGGGGATCTCATGTAGAGGTCATCTGCTGAATTCCAATGTACATAGGCCCCTTGGGCTACCCACTAAGGGAGGAAAATGCACAATCGGGAGCAGGTTGTCACCATGGCTCCCAAGGAGGAGATCTGGCGCACAAACTCAGGGGAATACAATGGGAAGACATACAACTCTACCCCATATTTTCAATCCATCCACATAAATATGGAGGAAACCTATGAGATGACATAAATTCATGCTCAATATTATGAATCCCACCACAGATACATGGTAGCACATCACAAGACAATGATAATTCCATCCAATGCTCTTCAGTCCCGCCACAAAGACAGAGAAGAAAATTATAGGCAGATGCAAATATCTTCTGATGCACAAGATTCCTGTTATCCAAATAGTAAGGAACCAATATATAATCAAGAAAAAATCGTTATATGTGTAAACCAAATCCTCTATCCAAATAGGGAGGCAAACCATGGGCAATCATATAACACTATTAATGCATATGAAAACCACCATTCAAATATGGTGTCAATAAAATATGAGCATATTGAAATTCCTATTGATTCATAGAAATCCCACCAGTCAAATATGATGGAAACAAGTGAAGAAAATTGTTTGGAAGACTCTTTCCTCTATCCCAACATAGAATAACTGTCAGTACCCACTAACAACCCATAGAAGAAAACAACTTGCACAAACTTCTACTCTGACATCAAAATGAACATTAATATACCCATTTTAACCAAAGACATATCTCAAAAAATATTACCCATGATGGAGGATTAGAAATAGATCCTAGACTATATCCTCTAGACTTTTCAATTCTTCGTTTTTTTAGTGGAAACAGTGAGGAGTCGAGTCCATGACCTGGTCTCCTTAGGTGGGGTGATTCATCCACAAAATCATATAGTCACCCCAGAGCAGACCTACATCTCTTCTCCAGTCAAGGAGGGTCGATATCCATCTTCTATGATACAGGAAAAACTAGATCAAGAACAAATACCTAATCTAATAGGGAGACATCATTCAAACATGGTGGTCTCTATAAGGAGGATATATATCCCATCCAGAATTCAAGATGTCCATTGGCGTATCCTGGTAGCATCAGGGAAACCAGTCGAATAGGGACCCATATATAAAGGATGTTACCAATAGTAGGAAACCCCATTTTCTCGTAAGAGAGTTAAAAAAAATGAAATGTGCCAACAGAAAACAAAAAATGAAGAGAATACTCAGGATTCTTTTCTACTAGAAGCTGGCTTTCTTGACTCTATTAAACATCTATCAATAGTGTCTCAAGATCCTGTTAGTACATCACCAAATTATAGAGGTTTTAACTCCCTAACCCCAGTTACCCAAAGTTGGTGCTTTATTACATAACATTGGAATGATCAGAAGGGATCAAATCCCGAAAGACCGATCATTTTAGTAGCCTTGGAAGTACTATATACATTCATGAGTTTTACATTACATTATAAAATGAAAATAACAACAACATTGTCTCCATTTACCACATTCATATCCTTTAGACTATCCCTGTAGGTCAATCATAATACACTTCCTGAAATCCTGGAAAAATAAAACATAAGAAAGGGGTGAGCTCAAATGCTTAGTAAGAGTAAGAAAGACAACGAAAGATAACATAAACTTTAGGCATGGTGAATAATATAAAACACATGCCTTTACAAATAATAAACATGAACACTTTATGGCAGTAATATGAGCTAAGTGAATAATTCCATAATAAAACATATTCATGGGTATTCTACTAGTCGAATAACAACATGAACCATCAATATTAATTTCATAATGAGGTAATGTATAATACTAGACATTCTGAAACATTTTTTCAAGGCCTCAGCCAATACGTCTAAAAATGATTAAGGCCTTGGACAAAACTATATATCAAATTTGGAAAGACCTCGACCAATTCTACATATAATTGTCTCATGGGACATACCGATGCATCGAGGAGCTATAGCAGGCTCCACCCATCACATACTAAGTCTAACACATTCCTCATATGAAAATATTGAAACATAACATAAACATTTGTATTAAAACTAGCATACGAAATGTCAATAATTTAACCCTAAGCCATGAATGGTATAAAAATAACACATCCACAGTCAAATGTATCACAAAACCATCATTATAATATGGAATATTTGTATCATAATAATTCAACTTAAAACAAGTTTAAGATCCATCAAAGGATGTTGACATAGATAAAAATGATTTGTAAAACTCTTTGAGAGAAATATCCATATTTTCATGAAAAAATTTAGAATTCACACTATTTAGAAAGGAAGAAACTTAAAGACATTTTTGAATCAAAGTTTCCCATACCAATTTGAAACATTTGAATGGAATTAACATTTTAAAAACATTCACGTTCATCTAAATAAATCCTTAAATCCATTTTGAAAACATGGACATTAATGAGAAAGGTTTAGAATAATAAATATTTAAATCATTTAAAATAATTTTTTACTAAAATATCACCTTAAAAATAATAACTCTGAAAAATAATTTATGAAACAAGGACAAGGATAATAAATATAACCCATTAGATACATACATAAAAAAACCTCATATAATAAAGAGATTGTGGAATTAACCCTTACCTTGCACTTTCCTTTGGTCGGGGGTACGTTTAATCACCTGTATAATGAAAATTGTATGTTATTAAATTATACCTGAACCATATTAATATTTATTATATCATAAATTATTCATTTATGACTTTATACTATCCATTTAATAATTATTTCCATGTTAAATTAACATATCGGGTAATAATCGCTTTCTTTATCATATGTGTTTTAACTTGTTATTCTTGATCGTATCACTTAGATCTAGATTTAAATAATTCTAAAATATAAAAAATTATTTATATATCATATATACATATAATATAAATATTTATAATAGATATATATATAAAATGTAAAACACCGTTTATGGAGACGGTAGGTCGTACGTACGCATAAACGTTGTTTCTATTTTCATATCGTATTGAATGGAAGTAAGTGTATAAGATATATATAAGTAAATAAATATATATATATATAGTAGAATTATTATGTCATATATTACATACTTATTAATAATATATATTTTTATAATCATCGTTGAATGGGGAACGTGGAAATGAATCTCATCGCGTCGTGGAGACAGTAATCCGTACGTACGCACAAGCGACAGTATCATTATATTGATGGAGAAATTGAATTTAATTGGATGGTATATCATATATACAGAATCATAAACATGTTATATTTATTATTTACATAATTTATACTCATTATTATACCCATCCAAATAATTAAGTGTTTGAATAACAAACTACACCACGACGTGCAGACGGTAAGCCATACGTATGCACGTATAGTGACTTTTTCATTTATAGGATTGATAGAAGAATGAATATGGTTGTACCATATTTATAATAACATCACAGTATGTAAGAGGTACTAGAGTTATTATTTTGGTATGGAAACAAAAAATAAAGAGAAATTGGAAGAAGAAAATAACTTGAAAGGAGGTGATGATATTATTACCTCTTCTTCGGGTGTTTCCTTTTATGTTGATCAAAATGGCTTCTTATGCTGTATTTATGATCAATTTAAGGAATATATGTAAATTTGAGGGAATTTGGGAGGATATTTGGGAAATTTTTGGCTGATCCAAATGGCTTTGGAGGTGTGAAATTAAGAAAAGGGTAAGTGCCCTTTTATAAGAGCGGTGAGGGTCATTTTAGGAAAACATTAAAATAATAATTTATTATACAATAATATTCTATTCATTATGTATCTAAATGAATTTATTTGGAGCCTTAGGTATTTATGGGTTGAACTACGCTCAACCGATAGGTTTTAGACAAATTTAGGTTACCATTGTAACCTTATCTTTTAGATTTAACTCATAGTTAAATAGTTTAACTTTTACCGTGTCTTCTTGTATTATTACACAATAGGGTTAATAAACTTACTCTAAACTTCCAAGATAACCTCAATTGGTTTATTAATGGCATATATAATATTATTTAAGCCTTTTTTCAGAACCATATATTTTTAGTAATATTTTATCAACCAATAATATAGTATTTGTTTTAAAAACTAATTTATGTCAACTTTGTCACTATTTAGTATTTGGTTTTTGTGAAAGTAATAACAACTTGATTACTTCAAAAACGTTAAATTGAATCAACCCTAAAATGTCATATTAACCAATAAAATTTTTCTATTTCATAAAAACTTTGAAATTATATTTATTTTAATATTTATAATACCATTTATTTGATTCTTTCATTAATAAGGTAATTACTGCATCATCATTGTGTCATAAATAAATTTAATTATTTAATGTCTAAAAATTATAAATAAAATACCATGATATATTAAATATTTTTATCTTTCTAATAAATATTTATATTCGAATTTATATTATGTATAACCCTATATTAAAAATGGTTTAGTTATTAAACATTGAATTTAACACTTCTAACTCTTCTTTAAATAAAATAATAATTAATGTCCTAAACTAATCCAAGTGGACCAAAAGGATAATATTTTATTACTAAGTTTGTTTTTGGTCGAATTAAACTTATCCAAAAGAATTATGACATGGGTTATTGTAATTATAATATCATTTTTACCTTTAATTACCTTATTTTCTTTTAATCGTGGTAAATAAAAGTCAAAAGTTACTATTAACCACAAATTATTTTCATCTTATTGAACCAAATTTAATTACTGATGTCTACCATGTCTCACAGAATTTTTAAATTCAACTCATAGAAGCTTTAAAATTATGTTTTATGCAAATTTGCAAATGCTCCTAGAAGGTGGGTAAAATACAGTAAAAAGTTCAATAAACTTTTATACATCTAATTTTCTTTTAAAATGACTCAAATGAATTAAATTGAACATATATAGGTATTATATATCTATTTTTACATATAATATTTTTAAATAAAATAAAAAATTATTTATATAAAAAGTTGGTTTTAAACAATAACGGAGTGTTTTTCACTATTCATCAAAAATTGAATGTTTTCAGAAAAATACCAAAATTCACCCTAAGATAATTTTGATATTAAGAATTGGAAAATAAATCCTATTTTATCAAATACAAAACATAGAAGTTCCATTAATTAATTTAAAATTAATTCCCGTTGTCAAAACCAAAAAGCGAATTTTAAAAAAAATAAAAACTGTCAAAAGATTGACATGTGTTTATGTCAAATTTAAATGTAAAATTACTTATAATGACTTAAATTTTATTAAATTATAAAAATATAATATAATTATACTTCAAAACATTTCAAATTCATAATTTAACACTGTAAATTATTTTGATTAAAAAAAAATTTCCAATTAAAACATTGTATTTTTCACTATTCGTCAAAATATGAAAGTTATCAGAAAAGTACCAAACATTTATCCAAAATAAATTTTTATGTATTTATTATAAAGAATAATTTAGTTTCATTAATTTGAATATATAAAAAGTTCAAATGTTGGTTTTAAAAAGGGTTCGCCATTAATAGGCGGTAAAATTACATTTTTTGAAAAATACTTCTTTTATCTAAAAATGAATTTCTTGTTATATTATGTCTAATAAACACATAATATGGATGTTAAAATTTAATATAGTATATAATATTCAAAATTATATTAATACTATTCATAATCTCTTTTTGAATGGCTAGTTTGGTAAGTTGTGGTGCGCTCGAACTCGGTGTTGTGTGTAGTGAAAACTATTGAATTACTTTAATGAGATAAATTACTATGTAATATTGGGGTGTTACATTCTCCCCTACTTAAATAAATTGTGTCCTTTATGTTTGAAATTTATTTCTAAAATAAATGGTTAAAAATAGTAAAATATATTTGTGGAAAACCCAAATCAGAAATTGGGTTAATAAGATTTAGTCTCAATAAGAGGGAAAGGGAAATGAAAAAGTCACCACCAAATTTTGATCTCAGTTAAGAGAACATCGGTGGAAATTAGAGGCACATAATTAGAGGGAGAATGTGAATATTTATATGGAGTGATTGAGGTCATAAATCACTAACAAGTGTAAAATTGAGGTTCTCAAAGCCATCAATCTAAGATGATGTAAAATATCCTCAGTTCAACAAAACATATGGTATTAGGATAACACATTTTTGGTTTTAAGATCCCTTATCTAAAGTTCAAGAATTAATTTATTCATAGAATAAGAGTAAATATATATATATATATACTTTACAATTAGAGTTTCATCCTTCAACTAATTCCAAGCACAAACTCATCTTTGATTCTAAAAGATAATAGAATTCAAAAATATTCAATTTATCTTAATTGTATAGGGTTCCAATAATAATTAATTTATAATTCATTTTTCCGACTATTTAAAAAAACTACATTATAAAAACTAGGACATTATATAGGCCAGTGGTAGGTGATTCACCCTTGTCGCTCTTCGGTTGTGGGTTCAAGTCTCACAGCCTTGCCGGACGCGACGGGTTGTCACCCGACCTCCAGGTTGTCCTTTTTAGAACAATCCAAAAATGATCTTAAAAAATGTTTTAACCTTAACAATAGTATCCAATGTCAAAATTAATCCATTCTAACCTTTATACTTATCTAAAATAATTTCTTCCAAACTCACAGTCAAAAATTTATAAGGAAGGTAAATACAATGAAGATCATGTGTGCCACGTAATAACATATGAATACGTTCATCATGTATTCTTTTAAAACACGGTAACACCCTGAATTACCATAAAACCTTATTTATTACATTCATTCTCCCTTTTTCCTTTTAGAATAATAGATATATTCCTTATATCCAAAAATTTTGAATACTCCAACATTGATGGAATAAACAAACCATTAATCAGTTTCAAGGTATTTAAGAATATCCAATATAATTTATCCAAATCAACCATATCTTATTCCAAAATCACTACCTCAGTATCAAGACCATATTATGGTTTACCATTCCTTTAACCATGTATTTTCCAAAAAAAATTAACCAGAAACTATGTCACTTTACTTGGTACCATACAATCTCAAATCCTTTATGAAATTGTACTGCAGTACAATCCTTCTTAATTTCCATAATTCATATAACCATTACATCATTGATACAAAAATCAATTGAAATAATTCTTTAATAACAACATAATAACACTTCTCATTCCTCTTCATCTGTGGTGGTATCATAACTTGATTATTATCCAATAGCATCATTTGGGCATACTCTGATGATTTGAACATTGATTCGTGAAGTGTCCCAACTCCTTACAGATGAAGCATTGTAAATTTGAAACCTTTTTCTTACCTTTGAAATCACATACTTGGTGTTCTTTTTCTCCACACTTATAACAAACTTACATTTCTTTCAAGAATTTACCAATGTTATTCCTTCCATAGTTATCACATATGGGAAAATCCTTCTTTACCCTCTTCCCTTTATCAATCTTTATCTCTACCATCATTTTCTTCTCTTGTTTACCATCAAAGCCATATGACTCAGAGATTTATACACTTATCTAATTAACACATGATACTATTTATTTATATGATGAGAATATGTGGGAGACTATTTCCCTTCTAAATGTTGGATTAATACCATGAAATATATGATCCTTCTTAATCGTTGGATCATGTGTATTACTGGAGTTCTCATTCCTTATACTAGGAACCATTTCTAAATAATGGCATACACTAGGTTAGTTTCTTAATTGCAGTGCATAATTCCAAACTTGTAAAATACCTAACATAATTTGAAAATATTATGCATATAATCTATAATCATAAAATGTTTTCTTTTAGGAAGTATTTACTCCAAAATCTTTCATAATGTCTTGTAATGAAAATGTAAATTATCATAAGCATATCCGCGAAGAGTTTCATAACAAAGAGTGCAGCAAGGCCCATTTTCGTGTACCAGGATACCCTGGGTCAAGCCTGAAACTCCTTGTTAGAGTTTTCACTCCTAGGTACAACAGTACTAGAGCTGCCTCTACCTGCTAGTATCCAAATATGGGTGCATTTTTTGGAAAATACATAAAATCTCTAAATTACCAAAATTCTAGGAAGTTCTTCAATAATAATCCTCAAATTTTATCTTAGGGTAATGTGCTCTAATTAGTGTTTATCTAAATCTAGTTGCAAAGTATTATACTAAACTTCCTATGATACCAACTGTAATGCCCTGACCCCAGTTACCCAAAGGCAGTTCTTTATTACATAACATTGGCACGATCACAAGGGATCAATTCCCGAATGACCGATCAATTTATTAGTCTTGGATATACTAGATACATTCATAATTTTTATATTACATTATAAAATGAAAAACTAAAACAAAATTGTCTCCATTTACCACATTCAAATCACTTAGACTATCCCTGCAGGTCAATCATAATACTCTTCCTTGAATCGTGGGAAAATAAAACATAAGAAAGGGGTGAGCCCAAACACTCAGTAAGAGTAAGAAATACAGTAGAAGATAACATAAACTTTATGCATGGCGAATAATAGAAAACACATTCCTTTACAAATAATAAACATGAACACATTATGGTATGAATATGATATCAGTGAATAATTCCATAATAAAACATAGTCATGGGTATTCTAATAGTCAAATAGCCACATGAACCATCAATGTTATTTTCATAATGGGGGATTGTATAATGCAGGACATTTTGAAACATTTTTTCAAGTCCTCAGCCAAGACGTCTAAAAATGATTAAGGCCTCGACCATAACCATATATCAAATTGGGAAAGGCCTAAGACAATTCCACATCTAATTGTCTCATGAAACCTATGGATTCATTGGGGAGCTATAGTGGGCTCCACCCGTCACTTATTATGTCCAATACATTCCTCATATGAAAATGTTGAAACATAAAATAAACATTCGTATTAAAACTAGCATACGAAATGTAAATACATTAACCCTAAACCATGAATGGTATAAAAATAACACATCCATAGTCAAATATATCACAAAAACTTCAATACAATATGAAAGATTTTTATCATAATAAATAAACTTCAAACGAGTTTAAAATCCACCAAAGGATGTTGACATACATAAAAATGATTTGTAAAAATATTTATGAAAAATGTCCATTTTTTATGAAAACATTTAAAAGTCATGCAATTTAGAAAGGAAGAAATTTAAAGATATTTTTGAATCAAAGTTTCACATATCAATTTGAAACATTTGAATGGAATTAACATTTTAAAAATATTCATGTTCATATAAATAAATCCTTAAAGCCATTTTGAAAACACAGACATTAATGAGAAAGGTTTAGAAAAATAAATTTTTAAAAAATTTAAAATTATGATTCAGTAAAAGATCCCATTAAAAAGAATCCCTTTGAATAATCTTTTATGAAACATGGACATGTATAATAATTATGTCCCATTATATACTTACGTAAAAAGAACTTCGGATAATAAAGAGATTGTGTAATTAACCCTTACCTAGCACTTTCCTTTGATCGAGGGTATGTTTAACCTCCTATATAATGACCATAGTATGTTATTAAATTATAATAGAACCATATTCATATTTATTATATCATACATGATTTATTTATGACTTTATACTACCCATTTAATAATGATTTCCATGTTAAATTAATATTTCAAGTAATAATCGCTTTCTTTATCCTACATGTTTTAACTTGTTATTCTTGATCGTATCACTTAGAGCCTAATTTAAATAATTCCAAAATATACAACATGATTTATATATCACATATATATATATATAATATAAATATTTATAATAGATAGATAAATTAAATGGAAAACACCGTTTATAGAAACGGTAAGTCGTACGTAAGCATAAACGTTGTCTCGGTTTTCATATCGTATTGAACAGAAGTAAGTGAATAAGATATATTTAAGTAGAAATATATATATATATATTTCTAGTATCATTATTATTTCATTTATTACATACTTATTAATAATATATATTTTTATAATCATCATTGAATGGTGAACGTGGAAATGAATCTCATCGCGTCGTGGAGACGGTAATCCGTACGTATGCACGAGGGACAATATCATTATATTGATAGTGAAATTATATGTAATGGGATGGTATATCATATATAAAGAATCATTAAATTTTTATATTTATTTTTTACATCAGTTATACTCATTATTATACCCATCCAAATAATAAAGTGTTTGAATAACAAACTACACGATGATGTGGAGACCGTAAGTCGTGCGTTTGCATGTATGGGGACTTTGTCATTTATAGGATGGATAGAATAACGAATATGTTTTAACATATTTATAATAAAATCACAGTATGTAGGAGGTACTGGAGTTATTATTTTGGTATGGAAACAACAAAGAAAGAGGAAATTGAAGAAGAAAAAAAACTTGAAAGAGGGTGGTGAAATTATTACCTCTTCTTCAGGTATTTCCTTTTTAGTTGATCAAAAGGGATCATTAGGTTGGTTTTATGATAAATTTAAGTACTTTAGGATTATTTGAGAGATGTTGGGAGGATATTTGGGCAGGTTTTGGCAGATCCAAATGGCTTTGGAGGTGTGAAATTAAGAAAAGGGGAAGTGCCCTTTTATAAGAGGGGTGAGGGTCACTTTAAGAAACGATTAAAACATTAATTTATTATACGATAATATTTAGTTTATAATGGCTCAAAATTGATTTATTTGGAGCCTTAGGTGTTTATGTGTCGAAATAATCTCAACCAATAGGTTTTATACACGTTTAGGTTACCATTTTAACCTTATAGTTTAGATTTAACTCATAATTAAATAGTTTAACTTTTATTATGTCTTCTTTTATTCTCACACTATATGGTTAATAAAATTAATATAAACTTAAAATATAACCTAAAGTGGTTAATTAAATTAATATATAATTTTATTTAATCCCTTTGGCCAAACCATAGTTTTTAAGAATATTATATCAACCAAAAATATAGTATTTGTTTTAAAAACTAATTTATGTCAATTTTGAAACTATTTAGTATTTGGTTTTTCTGAAAGTCATCACAACTTGATTACTTCGAATAAGATACATTTAATCAACCCTAAAAAGTCATATTCACCTATAAAATTCATCGATGTCACAAAAACATTGAAATTATATTTATTTTTATTATTTATAATACCATTTATTTGATTCATTCATTAATAAGGTAATTACTACATCATCATTGTGTCATAAATAAATTTAATTATTTAATGTCTAAAAATTATAAATAAAATACCTTGATGTATGAAATCTTTTTATCTCTCTAATGAATATATATAGTCTAATTTATCTTATGTATAATTCTATATTAAAATGGTTTAGTTATTAAACTTTGAATGTAACACTTTTAACTCTTCTTTAAGTAAAATAATAATAAATGTCCTAATCTAATCCAAGTGGACCAAAAGGATCATATTTTATTCCTATGGTTTTTTTGGTCGAATTAAACTTATCCAATAGAATTATGAAGTGTGTTAGGCTGATTACAATATCACTTTTACCTTTAATTACCCTATTTACTTTTAATCATGGTAAAAGAAGTCAAAAGTTACTATTCACCAAAAATTATTTTCATCTTTTTGAATCACATTTTACTTATTAATGTCAACCGCGTCTCTCCGAAATTTTAAATTCAACTCATAGAAGCGGTAAAATTAAGTTTTATGAAAATTTGCAAATGATCCTAGAAGGTGGGTAAAATACGGTAAAAGGTTTAATAAAATTTTATACATCTAATTTTATTATAAAATTACTCCAATTAAATACATTGAACTTATATAGGTATTATATATCTATTTTGACTTAAAATAATTATGTATAAAATAAATAATTATTTATATAAAAAGTTGTTTTTAAACAATAATGCAATGTTTTTCACTATTCATCAAAAATTGAATGTTTTCAAAAAAATACCAAAAATTAACCCTAAGCTACTTTTGGTATTAATAATTGAAAAATGAATTCTATTTTACCAAATTTGAAATATATAAGTTGAATTAATTAATTTAAAATTAATTCTCATGGTCAAAACCAAAAAATCGGGTTTTAAAAAAAGTAAAAACTGTCAAAAGATTGACATGTGTTTATGTCAAATTTAAATGTGAAATTATATACAATGACCTAAATTGTATTAAATTTTAAAAATATAATCTAATTATGCTTCAAAAAAATTCAAATGTATAATTTAACACTATAAATTATTTCGATTAAAATAGTTTTTTTCAATTAAAACATAGTAATTTTCACTATTCATCAAATTATGAAAGTTATCAGAAATGTACCAAAAATTTACCCAGACTAGATTTTTATGTCTCTATTCTAAAAAATAATTTAATTTAATTTAATTTAATATATAAAATTTTAAAATATTGGTTTTAAAAAGGGTTCTCCATTAAAAGGTGGTAAAATTGCATTTTCTGAAAAATAATTCTTTTATCTGAAAAAAATAATTTGTTCTTATATTATGTCTAATAAACCCATAATATGGATGTTAAAATTATATATAGTATAGAAGATTAAAAATTCACTTAATAATATTCATAACCACTTTTTAAACGGCTGGGTTGGTAAGTTGTGGTGTGCTCTAACTCAGTGTTGCTTGTAGCGCAAGCTATTGAATTACATTAATGAGATAATGTACTATGAAATATTGGGGTGTTACATTATCCCCTCCTTAAATAAATTTCATCCTCACAATTTGAAATTGTTTTTGAAAAAAAATGGTTATAAATAAAAAATACCTTTGTGAAAAACCCAGATCGAAAATTGGGTTAATAAAATTTAGTCTTAATAAGAGGGAAAGGGAAATGAAAAAGTCACCACCAAATTTTGATCTCAATTAGGATAAAATTGGTAGAAATTAGAGAAACATAATTAGAGGAGAAATGTAAATATTTATAGGGAGTGATTGAGGTCATCAATCACAAACAAGTGTAAAATTGAGGTCCTCAAAGCCATCAATCTGAGATGATGTAAAATATCATAGGTTCAAAAAAACATAAGGTATTAGGATAAAACATTTATAGTTTTAAAACCCCTTACCTAAAGTTTAAGAATTAATTTACTCATAGAATAAGAGGGAATATATATATATATATATACACATGAAAATTAGAGTTTCATCTTTTAACTAATTCTTACCACAAACTCATCCGTCATTCTAAAAGATAATAGAATTAAAAAATATTCTATTTATCCTAATCATATATGGTTCCAATAATAAATAATTTATAATTCATTTGTAAGAATATTTAAAAAACTACAGTATAAAAACTAGGACATCACATAGTCCAGTGGTAGGTGATGCACCCTTGTCACCCTTCAGTTGTGGGTTCAAGTCTCACGGCCTTGCCGGACGCGACGGGTTGTCACCCGACCACCGGGTTGTCCTTTTTATAACAATCCAAAAATAATATTAAGAAATTTTTTAACATTAACAATAGTATCCAATGTCAAACTTAATCCATTATAACCTTTACAATTATCCAAAATACTTCTTTCAAAAATCATAGTCAAAAATTTATAAGGAAGGTAAATATTATGAAGATCCTTTTTGTCACGTAATAACATGTAAATACCTTCATCATGTATTCTTTTAAAACACGGTAACACCCTGAATTAACATAAAACCTTATTTATTACATTAATTATCACTTATTCCTTATATGATACTAGATATAATTCTTATATCTAAAAATTTTGAATACTCCAACAATGATGGAATAAACAAAACATTAATCAGTTTCAAGGTAGTTAATAATATCCAATATAATTTATCCAAATCAACCATCTCTTATTCCAAAATCACTACCTCAGTATCAGGACCATATTATGGTTTAACTTTCCTTCAACCATGTATTTTCCTAAAAGTTTAACCTGAAACTGTGTCACTTTACTTGGAACCATACAATCTCAAATCCTTAATTAAATATTAATGTAGTACAATCCTTATTTATTTCCATAATTCATATAACTAGTGCATTGTTGATACAACACTCAATTGAAATAATTCATTAATTACAACATAATAACACTAGTCATTCCTATTCATCTTTGGTAGTATCATAACTTGATTATTATCCAAGAGCATCATTTGCGGAATACTCTAATGATTAGACATTGATTCGTGTAGTGTCCTAACTCCTTTCAAATGAAGCATTGTACATTTAAAACCTTTTTCTTACTCTTGAAATCACATACTTGGTGTCATTTTTCTCCACACTTATAAAAAACTCACATTCCCTTCAAGAATTTACCAAGGTGAATCTTTATATAGTTTTTACAGATAGAAAAATCCTTATTTACACTCTTTCCTTTATCCATATTTCTCTCTACCATACTTTTCTTCTCTTGCATCCCTTAAAAGCCATAGGACTCAGAGAATTATTTACATATCTTGTTAACACATGATACTATTTATTTATATGATGAGAATATGTGGGAGACTATTTCCCTTATAAATGTTGGCTTAATACCATGAAAGATATGATCCTTCTTAATCTTTGGATCATGTGTATTGTTGGAGTTCTCATTCCTTCTACTAGGCACCATTTCTAAACAATGGAATACACTAGGTTTATTTATGAATCGCAGTGCATAATTCCAAACTTGTAAAATACCTAATGTAAGTTGAAAATATTTTGCATATAATCAATAATCATTAAATGTTTTCTTTGGGGAATTATTTACTCTTAAATAATTCATAAAGTCTTATGATGAAAATTTGAATTATCCTAAGAATATCCACTGAGAGTGTCATAACCAAGAGTGCAGCAAGGACCATTGTCATGTACTAGGATACCCTAGATTAATCCCGAAACTCCTTGCCAGAGTTTTCACTCCTAGGTATATCTGGTTCGGAGCCTCCTCTACCTGATCATATCCAAACAGGGATGTATTTCTTGGAAAATACATAAAATCTCAACATTACCTAAATTCTAGGAAGTTCTTCTATACTAATCCTCAATGTTTATCTTAGGTTAATGTCCTCTAATCAGAGTATATCTAAATCTAGTTTCCAAGGATTTTACTAAACTTCCTCTAATACCAGCTGTAACGCTACGACATCAGTTACCCAGATCCGATGCTTTATTACATAACATTGGCATGATCACAATGGATCAAATCCTGAATGACTGATCAGTTTAGTAGCCTTTGAAGTACTAGATACTTCCATAGGTTTTACATTACATTATAAAATAAAAAACAACAACAACATTGTCTCCATTTACCACATTCATATCCCTTAGACTATCCCTATAGGTCAATCATAATACACTTCTTAGAATCCTAGGAAAATAAAACATAAGAAAGGAGTGATCTCCAATGCTCAGTAAGATTAAGCAATACTTTGGAAGATAACAAACACTTTAGGAATGGTGAATAATAGAAAACACATGCCTTTACAAATAATAAACATGAACAATTTATGGAAGGAATATGAGCAGAGTGAATAATTCCATAATAAAACATAGTCATGGGTATTCTACTAGTTGAATAACCACATGAATCATCAATATTATTTTCATAATGAGGGAATGTATAATACATGACATTCTGAAACATTTTTTCAAGGCCTCAGCCAAGACGTCTAAAAATGATTAAGGCCTCGGCCATAACCATATACAAAATTGGGAAAGTCCTTGTCCAATTCCATGTCTAATTGTCTCATGAGACTTATTGATGCATCGAGGAGCTATAACGGGCTCCACCCATCACCTACTAAGTCCAATACATTCCTCATATAAAAATGTTGAAACATAACATAAATATTCGTATTAAAACTAGCATACAAAATGTCAATACTTCAACCCTAAACCATGAATGGTATAAAAATAACACATCCATAGTAAAATATATCACAAAACCTTGAATACAATATGGAATATTTTTATCATAGTAAATCAACTTCAAATAAGTTTAAAATCTACCAAAGGATGTTGACATAGATTAAAATGTTTTGTAAAACTCTTTGAGAGAAATATCCATTTTTCATGAAAACATTTAAATGTCACACAATTTAGAAAGGAAGAAATTTTAAGAAATTTTTTAATCAAAGTGTCTCATACCATGTTGAAACTTTTTAATGGAATTAACATTTTAAATACATTCATTTTAATATAAATGAATCCTTAAATACATTTTGAAAACATGGACACTAATGTGAAAGGTTTAGAAGAATAAATATTTAAAACATTTAAAATGAAGTTTTAGTAAAAAAAATCCATTAAAAATAATCCCTTTGAAAAATATTTTAGGAAACCTGGAAATTTATAATAAATATTTCCCAGTAGATACTTACATAAAAACAACCTCGGATAATATTGAGATTGTGGAATTAACCCTTACCTTGTACTTTCCTTTGGTCGAGGGTACGTTTAACCTTCTGTATAATGTACATATTATGTTATCAAATTATACCAGAACCATATTAATATTTATTATATCATTCATGATTCATTTATGACTTTATAATATCCATTTAATAATGATTTCGATGTTAAATTAACATTTCGGGTAATAATCGCTTTCTTTATCGTACGTGTTTAACTTGTTATTCTTGATCGTACCACTTAGATCCTGATTTAAATACTTCAATAATATAAAACATTATTTATATATCATATATATATATATATATATATTAATATGTATAATAGATAGATATATGAAATGGAAAACACCGTTTATGGAGACAGAAGGTCATACATACGCATAAACGTTGTGTCCATTTTCATATCGTATTGAATGGGTGTAAGTGAATAAGATATATGTAAGTTATTACATACATATATATATATAGTAGAATTATTATGTCATATTTTACATACTTATTAATAATATATTTTATTATCATCATTGAATGGTGAACGTGGAAATGAATCTCATTGCATCGTGGAGACGGTAATCCATACGTACGCACGAGCGACAATATAATTATATTGATGATGAAATAGTATGTAATTGGATGGTATATCATATATAAATAATAATTAACATTTTATATTTATTATTTAAATCAGTTATACTCATTATTATACCAATCCAAATAATGAAGTGTTTGAATAACAAACTACACCACGACGTGGAGACGGTAAGCCGTACGTATGCATGTATGGTGACTTTTTAATTTATCGGATAGATAGAATAATGAATATGGTTATAACATATTTATAATTACATCACAGTATATATAAGTTACTAGAGTTATTATTTTGGTATGGAAACAATAAAGAAAAAGGAAGTGGAAGAAGAAAAAAACTTGAAAGAGGGTGGTGAAATTATTACCTCTTCTTCGGGTGTTTCCTTTTGAGTTGATCAAAAGGGCTCCTTAGATTAGATTTATGAAAAATTTAAAGACTCTAGGTTGATTTTAGGGATGTTGGGAGGATATTTAGTCATGGTTTGTCCGAGCCAAATGGCTTTGGGGATGTGAAACTAAGATAAGGGGAAGTGCCCTTTTATAAGAGGGTGCGGGTCACTTCAGGAAAAAAATTAAAATATTAATTTATTATACAATAATATTCGGTTTATAATGGATAGAAATGAATTTATTTCGAGACTTATGTAGTTATGGGTCTAAATAATCTCATAAAATAGGTTTTAGGCAAGTTTAGATACCATTTTAACCTTATCGTTTAGATTTAACTCATAGTTAAATAGTTTAACTTTTACCGTGTCATCTTGTTTTCTTACACTATATGGTTACTAAACTTACTCTAAACTTACAAGATAACCCTAAGTGGTTCATTGATGGAATATATCATATTATTTAAACCTTTTGGACAAACCATAGAGTTTTAGGAATATTATATCAACCAATAATATAGTATTTGTTTTAAAAACTAATTTATGTCAATTTTGACACTATTTTGTATTCGGTTTTTGTGGAAGTCATAAAAAATTGATTACATAAAACAAGATACATTTAATCAACTCTAAAATGTCATATTAACCTATAAAATTCGTGTATGTCATTAAAACTTTGAAATTATATTTATTTTAATATTTATAATACCCTTTATTTGATTCTTTCATTAATAAAGTAATTACTATGTCATCATTGTGTCATAAATAAATTTAATTATATAATGTATAAAAATTATAAATAAAATAACATGATGTATAAAATCTCTTTATATTTATAATTAATATTTATTGTCAAATTTATCTTATGTATAACCCTATATTAAAATGGTTTAGTTATTAAACTTTGAATTTTAATCTTTTAACGCTTCTTTAAATAAAATAATAATAAATTTCCTAATCTAATCCAAGTGAACCAAAAGGATCATATTTTATCCCTAAGGTTTTTTTGGTCTAATTAAATTTATCCAATAGAATTATGACATGGTTTAGGGTAATTATAATATCATTTTTACCTTTAATTACCCTATTTACTTTTAATCGTGGTAAATAAAAGTCATAAGTTACTATTCACCAAAAATTATTTTCATCTTATTGAACCACATTTTACTTTTTGATGTCTATCGTTTCTCTCATAATTTTATAATTTAACTCACATAAGCTGTAAAATTATGTTTTATGCAAATTTGAAAATGCTCCTAGAAGGTTGGTAAAAGACGGTAAAAAGTTCAATAAAATTTTATACATCTAATTTTTTTATAAAATGACTCCAATGAATTACATTGAGATTATATTAGTATTATATATATTTTTTTACTTAAAATAATTTGAAATAAAATAAATAATTATTTATATAATAAGTTGTTTTTAAACAATAACGTAGTGTTTTTCACTATTCATAAAAAATGGAATGTTTTCAAAAAATACCAAAAATTTACCCTAAGATAATTTTGATATTATGATTTGAAAAATGAATTCTATTTTACAAAATTCAAAATGTATAAGCTCCATTAATTAATTTAAAATTAATTCCCATTTCCAAAAAGCGGGTTTTAAAAAAGTAAAAACTATCAAATGATTGACATGTGTATATGTCCGATTTATATGTGAAATTACTTATAATGACCTACATTGTATTAAATTATAAAACTATACTCTAATTATACTTAAAAACTTTTCAAATTCAAAATTTAACACAATAAATTATTTTGATTAAAAAATTTGTTTTCAATTAAAACATAGTATTTTTCACTATTCTAAAAAATTTGAAAGTCATTAGAAAATTACCAAAAATTTATCCAAACTAATTTTTTATGTATTTCTTATAAAGAATAACTTAATTTCATTAAATTGAATATATTAAAGTGTGAAATATGGGTTTTTAAAAGGTTTCTCTATTAAAAGGTGTTAAAATTTCATTTTTTGAAAAAATATTTCATTTATCTGAAAAAATGAATTTGTTCTTATATTATGTCTAATAAACATAAAATATGGATGTTAACATTATATAGAGTATATAAGATTCAAAATGATGTTAATATTATTCATAACCTATTTTTGAACGGCTAGTTTGGTAAGTTGTGGTGCACTCAAACTCAGTGTTGCGTTCAGTACAAGCTATTGAATTACTTTAATGAGATAATGTACTATGAAATCTTGGGGTGTTACAGAAGTGGTAGTACCAGTTGAGAAGTTACTCCTTATAATGTTGCTACCGGAAACTCTGAAGGTCCTCCCTAGAGCACCCACAGAGGATTAATCCATGGTCCAGAAACAATCAATCACGAGAGCATATATCCTTATGTGTGTCGAAGTCCCCCCCCCCCGACCAGAAGATAAAGTATAAAGAAGGAACTCCCATTGTTTTCATCCTCCCTGATGGTCCTCCCCAGGGTATACACTACAAATATGTTTCTCCCTGTAGTCGAACATCAAGATATGATGTTATTCCTTGTCATGATGGTAGTCGCTACGAAGGCCCTCCCAACAATGACATCAAGTAACAAGAATTTCCCCCCCTCATTGAAGTACATCCTTAAGGACTTCCATAGAATGTACATTATAGATACTCTCCCTGCAGTCTAAGCTATTATGGTAGTCCTCACTATGATAACAGTCATTGTGAAGGCTCTCTCCTTAATGACACCAAGAAGCAAGAAGATCATACCCTTACTACATTCCAACATGAAGTTACTCCCTAGGGTATACATAGTAGAAGTACTCTCTACGAACAGACACTAAGCTACGATCGTAGTCCTCTCCTTTAAGACACCGACTATGAAGGTCCTCCCCACAGTAAAAATTCACATCATTGAGAAGGTTTTCCCCTCATCAGGTTAAATGCGAGAAATCTCTCATATGTCAAGGAACATGTAAAAATGGAGTATGGCATGCTATATACTCTCTCCATGACAATAGATATCCTTACTAAACCATAGGACGACCTGGGGTCATGCTCATCTTTTAATCCATCACCATACCATTTGCATGGTCACTAGACTCCTACTAACCCTACTGTTTGGTAAGAAGTCATTAAGGAGCATTCAATATAATTGGATAAAGCAAGAGATTCCCTAGAAGAACAAAAATGGGATATGTTTTTTGTGATAAGAAAACTAGATAAGGATGATATACCAGTGATGTATTATCACATATCCAATTCTCAGTTCAACATACTATGAGAGTTGTCAGAAGAATGTATGCATAACATTATTCTCAATGTCTAGGAAACTCTCTTCCAGTTAAAAGCAATGTTTTTTCCCAATGATGGGTATGAAAACAATGATAATGTCCTAGTAGAGATTATACATCAAATCAACATAGAAGACCTTCCATCTTCATGGTGGCCACAATCAAAAAGGTAGAATAAAGACATTTAGATGGCCTGCCTCTATGCGCTGCACAAGTTATGTTGCCTTATCAGAAACTCTCAGTCTGGTGTACATATCATAGGATGGGGAGAACATGGAGCTCTATAATTCACCTCACTTCTATCTAGTAAAACCTACTATAAGTGAAATCCTGCAATGTCATCATCCCCAAAAGACAGTCAAATAAAGTCCCTTCTGATGAAAGGTGGAATGCTTGACCAGAACCAGACTTGAGTAAGTCACATAAGCATTAGGCCTATTGAGAGCTGGACATTGAGATGCTTCTGAACCATACTACTGAAAACATCCAGTAGGACACCCATCTAAGGTAATACAATCAATGATCACTAATCATTACCTAAAAATAAAGTAATTCACATGCAGACCTGACACCATATTTGACTCACACCTGCATGGGAATGCGTGAGATCAAGAAGGAGGCAATAGAAGTAGCAGTAGCTGAAATATGGGATGATCCCTAGCCCATAGGTCTGGGATAATTTTTAACAAAAAAATACCCCTATAAGACTAGAAAATATCGTTATAGGCATGTCAATGGAACACTTGGAGAAACCCCATCTCACAGGGATGGAGGAATTTGAAGGAACCCAGAACACCCTGAGAGGGGAGGGGTGAATCAGGGTGTCAAATATTTCTTTTTTAAGTTGTGGATATTATTCCTGCATTAGTAGGAAATTTTTAAATATTTCACTAAGAAAAGAAAGGATATGACACGGTACTTTTACTTGGTTCACCGCAAATGGATACATCCACGGATCATATGCTGACAGTGTTTCGGTCGTACCTAAATCCATTAATCTTCACTAATTGTAAAGTACAAGAGTTTGGTCACAGTCACTCTATTCTAGGAACACTTCCCTTAAAAAATTTTCATGTATGGATCACTGATTCACTTTGAATAATTCCATAAACTCCCCTTAGTTCACTGTTATGAGAGAATCCTAACTCAGTTTATCAACTTGAATGTCGCTTCAATAGATTGACATTGAAGATTTTTTCTCTTTCCAAAATGATACACTAGTTTTATCAAAGACCTGATTATATGATCACGGAAATCCTTGACCACTCAACATTGATACTCAAACCAACCATTCACAAAGCCCCTTCGCAAAGATCAACCCTTCACAGAGCAAAACACTTCGCATTTCTCAAACATTAGCAAATATCACATCCTCATAGATCAACCTACATCGCAAAGGTCACTATGTCAATACTGAACACTCTATATTCGTGAACCTATAATGACATAGAATCATTTTCATTATTCAAGAAATTAAAAGTCTCCTCACAAAGCTCAATTTCACATAGAAAAATCTTCTTGGCAGAGCACACCTTGCTTCACAAAGTCAAAGAGATCCCAGATTGTTTCTCTTAAAAATAATACAGAATGAAGAGGGGTGGCCTCTTATTTATAGGAATGGTCAAACACAGAGCTCCACATCTTCATGTGTGAAATCAAGATCAGTCAATATGTGTATGTGGATATTCCTTCATCTTACAAAGATCTACTAAAATTTCCAGGTCATAGAGATCGTCGTAACTATAAAGAAACACCATCTCAAAATGAAAAGCTTCATTTCTTCAAAATCCCCATTCCATTATTCACAAAAACCATTCATTTTCCATATAAATTAAATGTTGAATCTAAAATAATTCCTTCAATGAAGATCAAATATCAAACTCTCGTAATCTCATAGCACTCCATCTCAGTTCTTTAAATGTTTGTGAAACAGAAATCTAGAAGCACATCTCTATAAAACTCCTACATTTTCCATATTTTCGTAAGGCCTCTAAGAAGAACCACTTTTCGCAATTTTTTTTATTCTTCAAATTTATTACCCAAAAATTTGGCAAACACTGGGAAACAACGTCACCATCAAAACTGATTTCATCTTGAACTATATGACCCCTTTTCTTGCAATCTCCTTAATCGTCCATGAGAGGATTGACAAAAAAACAAACCATACTTTTTTTCAGCAATAAAAATCCTTCCATCCAATAATATACCCCTTTGGGTATGTTGAAAATCTCCAGATAAATTCACTAATACACTAGCCACAATCAAAACGTAACCTTGAAGAAACAAATCAGCCATCCCTCTAAGTCTACGTGAGCAGTTCTTAGTGTATAAAACAAGATAGATGACATGATTTGAGTTCTCATTATTATATTTCTCCCCTATAGTTTCATTTAAGGATTTTTCTATTCTTCATTTGTTCTATAGCAGAAAAAAATAGAACACTCTCTATTGAATTTATTTATTCTCCCCCATTGAAAATAAACCCAATGAACTGAATCATGACTTATAGAGTAAAAAAACATGCTCCCCTGGATCATATCTCCCCTGGAAATCTGCATCATTTCCACAAATAGATTAAAAACAGTTAAAAAAACTGGGGAGAGGTGAAACTCAAAACCTCCTTATGCACTGGGAGGTGGCTTAGCACCAAGGTTCAACCGATGTTTCTAAAACATAGCCGCTAATAGTGGCTTGGTCATAATGTCTGCCACTTTCTCAACGGTTACCACATAGTCCATTTGGATCATGCCTTGTCCAACTTTTACCTTGATGAATTGATGTATGATCTCAATATGTTTGGTGTGAGAATTCTAAACAAGATTCTTTGTAAGAATAATTGCACTCCTGTTATGACAGTAAATCACTATTGGTTGTTTCACCTCATCACCAATGTCAGTCACTTGTTGCTTCATCCAAAGTAACCGAGTGCATGACTTGGTAGAAGATATATATTTATCTTCAATAGTACTAAGAGAAGTAATTTCTGGTTTCTTACTTAAGCATCCCACGGATTTTTTCCAATATAGAATGCTCCAACACTGGTACACTTTATGTCCACAACATCTTCATCCCAGTCAGCATCATAAAATGTTGATAGTTCACTCTCTCTTCCCACAAAAAAGTATAATCCATAATTATGAGTAGCATGAACGTACCTCATGATTATCTTCAATTTCTCATGCTTCCCAGGCTTTGATCCAACTGAAATTAGAGTCTACATTGGTTTGGAATCATGCATATTGAATTTTTTCGATAGATCTGTTGCATACATTTCCTGAGAAATGAAAGTGTAATCCTTCCTCTAAATCACTTGAAACCCTAAATAGTATGTGAGTTCACCAATCATGAATATTTCAAATTACAATTTCATGTGATTGGAAAATTCATCCATTGATCCCTACCACATTCCACTGAATATAATATCATCCACGTATACCAATACCATGAACTGCTCCTTTTGATAATTTTTCACATAGAGATTGTGATCCACTCCCCCTCTTGTAAACTCATGATTTCTCAGATAAGATTCCAACCGAGATTATTATGCTTGTGGTGCCTGTTTCAGGCCATTGAAAACTTTCTTTAATTTACAATCCTTCAGTTCATCATTTTCAAGCAATAACACCATCGTTTGTTCGATGTAGACTTCTTCTTCGAAAACTCTATTTAAGAATTATTTCTTGACATCCATTTGATAAAATTTATACCCTCTTTGAATTTACATCAAAATAAATAACATGATTGATATCAGTCTTGCTACTGGAGAAAATTTCTCTTCAACATCAGTGCCTTCAATTTTTGAGTATCCTTTACAAACAAACTGCACCTTGTTTCTGACCACATTTCCATGCTCAGAAAACTTGTTCTTGAAGATCCACTTCGTACCAATCATATTATGACCTTCGGGTCTCTTGACTATTTCTCTTGTTTAGTTCTTTTCAATCTGATAAAACACTTCATTCATGGCTTTCACACATGATTCATCCTTTTCATCTTCTTCAAAAGAGGATGGTTCCACAACTGATTGAAATGAATATTGTGTATTATTTCTCATTCTCCTCGGCTGTGTGGGTGCAGTAACATCCCCAAAAATGATGGATTGATCAATTTAGGCTCTTCAATTCCTCATTTGAGATTCAAAAATATTCTCCCCAGTCATGGTTTTATCTTCAGATTATTCTACTGAGTCAACATCATGATGTGGCTCTTAATAATTTTGTAAACATTCCTCTATTTTTATATTTTCATTTTCTCCAAGTTCACTTTATTCCTCATCTTCTATCACATCAGTTTATTAATTCCTCAAAGTATTTTCGGTTTTCTCTTCAATTATCTTAACAACACTACATTTCACAATCCTTCCTAAGAACGTTTTGGAACAATTGTAGGCTTTTCTATTTATTGAGTTTTTAAGGAAAATTCCTTCATCTGTATTTTCACCATACATCCCTTGATTTCCTTATTTTTCCTAATGAAACATTTACACACCAAAGAACGAAAGTATTTCAATGAGGGATTCCTTCCATTCCACAATTCATATGGTTTCTTTGTCTTTCCCATTTAAATCCCTTTTTGATTTTGAATATACACTGCAGCTCGAACATCCTATTTTTAGTAATGTTGAGAAATACGACTCTCAATCAGCATAGTTCTTTTCATGTTGTTCACCTGTCTATTCCTATTTTCAACAACTCCATTTTTATGTGGAGTTCTCGTAACAGATACTTCATGTTTTATCCCATGCATCTCCATGTAATTTTCAAATTCAATGGATGTGTATTCTCCTCCATTTTCAGATCGCAGCACTTTGATTGTTTGTCCAGTATCATTCTCATCAATTCGATGATATGTATTCATGAAGTCAAGAACATGTCATTTCTTGTGTATAACCATTACACATTCCATTCTATTGTAATTGTCTATAAAAAGGCTGAAGTACCTTTCTCCATGACTTTCAACAACATTTATTAGGCCACATATGTCAGTATGATTGAGATCAAGAAGATGAGATGCCTTTTTCTTCTTTAGATGATATGAACTACAAATCAATTTTCCCGAATGCAAGCATCACAATACTTTTCACGTTCATGCTTTAAGGTGGGAATATCTTTGAAAATATTCAGTTTTTATATCTTATCATTATCTTGTTGATTGATGTTCCCTAATCTCTGATACCATATGTTATTTTATTCTTAACAGTCATATATAAAATGTATTATTTACTATTAACCTGATACCGGTTGCCTTCTATTCTACATCCTTTCATAATTGAATTTATGGTCTTTCCCTTGATAGTGAATACTTTCTGATTAAAAGTAACTATAAATCATGATTCACATAGTTGACTCACGCTGAGGATATTATGACGTAGGCCATCCACATAAAGAACATTAGTTTTCTTTATCCCTCTATTAGCTAGTTCAGTACTTCTACTGCCTTTAATTTTCAGATCTCCATCATTACCAAACCGTAATGTTCCATCAACCCACCTCTTAAAATTTGTTTACAAGTCTACATTACCTGTCATATGATATGAACAACCTCTATCAAGAATCCATGTGATATTAATTTTTTATCTTTGAGGTATACCTAAATGTTGGATATCTCAATTTTCTTCTTTTCATTCCATGAGACATTCGATTGAGTGTAGGACATTGATGTACTTTAAATTATCTCTTCTATGTACATGGGTTATTCTTAGTTTAAATCTTCCTCCAAAGGAAGTAACTTATTTGAAAGAGAAACACTCTCTTGTTGATGATCTTTGACTAGCCTCGAACTTTGGTATGAGATATTCTTGCCACTCTTCTGCCTCTAATAAATGGATTTATGGACACAGTTAGAACAATGAAAATAATATCCATAGAAATTGTTTCTTCTATAAGTAGTAGGATATGAGTTAGTTCTCCTCAATTGAACTCCTATCTCTCCCCCATTTAGATAGCTCCATGCCTCTTCACAATATGACACAGCATGACCCATATATCCATAGAACTGAAACATCATGAGAGGAAATGTCTTCCCACTTCTATTTTTCCTCATTCCTTCTTCCTTGGGAAAACTTTTGACAGCCTATCATTCTTGGAAGCTCAAGGATTTTCTTCTTTTCTCCTTTTAGTTTTATTTAAGGGTCTCTTTTTCAGCTCTTCTGGTGATTTTATGACATGATAAACTTTCATCTTTCCTTTATTTTGGCCCACTTTATTTGTAGTATTTGATGTTTTAGCATCACAAATTATTCCACTATTTCCCATGCGTGAGGGTATTTGATCACTTGAAATCTTTTCAACTCCATAAGATCCTCATATTTCTTTTTCCATCAACCCAACATCCAATAACCTACCAAATTGTATTTTGTTTTTATATTCTATTGAACTTGATTCACTTTTGAGAACACTCTTAAGGGTAACAACTTCTTCTTCGATCCCCCTAATATTTTGGACTTCTACTCTAGTCTCAAGGTATGTTAATTGATGAACTTTGTCGGTTATTTGATTCTGAGCATTATTTCCACTAAATCGTCAGTCCTTTATAGGATTTATGACTGTACTTTCACCAGTTCTTTTGGTGGTTAAATTTCATCTTCAAGCTGATCAACATATTATGATTATTCATCCACTATTTTCATTCCACTTATGGAATATCTTACACTTATTCTCAATCTTACCAATTTCTTCCTTAAGTTTTAACTTGGTATCGGCATTAGTTGTCAACTGGTTATCTATATCTTTATCTGTTGATGGTTCTGACTTTTCAATGGTAGCCATCATGGAAGCATGGTTTCCAGTTTTAAATTATTTTTCTTCTTATTCATAGAATTCATTATCATCATCTTCCTCTTCAAAGAAAAAACTCTTCTTTTATAATTTATTTATAGATTTTAAGTCTCTCTTTTTTAAAAACATTTTTTGAGGCTTCTACATGTGTTTATCTTCACTTTCTTCATCTTCAAACTTTCTTGAGCACTGAGACGAAATGTGCCAAACTTTGACACAACGGAAGAAATCCATAGGTAACTTCCATTTAAATTTTCCTTTTCCCTTCTGAAACATCACAGTAATGAGAGAAAGAATTTATTTTTACTCATAATCTTCAACACCACTATATTTTGAAATTTTTATTTTTCTCATGGCTTTGAATGCCATTTCCTCGCTCACTCGAGTCGTAGCATCTTCTAGCCTGACTCTCATTTCATATTCCATCAGGCATCTTAGAAGATCATCTAGAGAATGATTGGAAAGATATATTTCCTCGTGGGCTAAAACCTTTACATTGTACAGGGGTGGAAGTATTCTCAATATTTTCTTTACAATATTAATTTCTTTGATTTCTTTTCCAAGACCTTGAATTTATCAAACCACTTAAGTAATTTGATTGAAGGAGTTTAAATTCTCATCAGGATACATCTTCAGATCATCAAACCTATTGTAAAGGACTTTTATTTTCACCTCCTTCACATTGTTATATCCTCATAAATGTTATCAAGTTTATCCCACATGGACTTTGATGAGTATCCTCTCATCAACATTAGATATATCTGATCAGAAAGGGCTACGGTGAGAGAATTATGCACTATAGAATCTATATAAATAATTTTCTTGTCTGCCTCAGTCATAACAAGCTCTGTTGGATCAGTAATTTGTATTCCTTGCATAGTAGCAAATAGGACTACCATTCCAAGAGATCTTAGATGATATCTCATTCTGTTCTTCCAAATCTGAAAATTACTTCCATGGAAGAGGGGGACTCCCTTGACATTGGCTGAATTCTCCATAATGTTATAAGACATATCAAACTCTTGAAACTTCACCTTTGAAACCACTTAAAGGACCCCCAGAATACCCTGATAAGGGGAGGGGTGAATCAAGGTGTCCACTTATTATTTTTAAAAGTGTGGATCTTATTCCCATGTTGGTAGGAACTTGTTAAATATGTTAGTTAGAAGAAAGCAAAGATATGACACATCACTTTTGCTGGGTTCACCGCAAAGGGCTGCGTCCATGGAGAATATGATAAAAGTGTGTCGGTCATACCTAAATCCACTAATCTTCACTATTGGTGGATTACAAGAGTTTGGTTATAGTCACTCTCTGCCAGGAACACTGCCCTTACAAAATTTCAAGGATGTCTCACTGCTTCCCTCAGAACACTTCCGTAAACTCCCCCTAGCCCACTTCAATGAGATAAGTCTAAGTTAGTTTATTGACTTGAAGTTCACTTAAATATATTGGAATTGATGTATTTTTCTATTTTCAGCATGATACACTAATTTTATCATTGATCTGAGTCGATTCTAACTGAAATCCCTAACCACTCAACACTGATAATCAAAATAACCCTTCACAAATCCCCTTCTCAAAGCTCAACCCTTTTCAAAGCACACCCCTTCGCTAAGCTCAACCCTTTGCAAAGCTTACTACCTCGTAGAGAAGCCTACTTTTTGAAGCTCACTAAGCCAATTAAAAACACTCCATATTCATGAATCTCTCATTATGTAGAATCATTGGCATCAATGGAGAATTTAAAAGTCTCTTCTCAAAGCTCAAGCTCACATAGAATAATCTGCTTCGCAGAGGACACCATTCTTTGTGAAGTCAAAGAGATACCGGATTTTCTCTCCTCAAAATCATGCATAATGAAGAAGGGTGGAATATTATTTATAGGCACGGTCGAATGCGGAGGTCTGCTTCTTTATGCATGAAATTCAGATCGGTCGAAACGTCTCTGTGGCGCTTCCTCCATCTCACAGAGCTCCACTGAAATTTCCAGTTCACAGAGCTCATCATAACCTCAAAGAAACACCATCTCAAAACGCAAAGCTTAATTTCTTCCAAATCTTCATTCTAGTATTCTTGAAACCCATAACTTTACTATATAAATGTAATTTTGACTCTACAAGAATACCTTTCATGAAGCTCAAAGATCGAACTCTTGTAATCGTAGAGAACACCGTATCAGTTCTTTAAATCTTTTCGAAACACAAAAATCAAGAATCCCATATCTGCAAAACTTATGCCTTTTCCATATTTTTATTAGGCCTCCAAGAAGAAAAACTTTTCTCAATAATTTTCATTCTCCAAATTTTGGACCAAAAAATTTTGCAAACATTAGGAAACGATGTTACCTTCAAAACTGCTTTTGTGTTGAACTGTATGACCCATTTCCTTGAAATCTCCCAGATAATCCATGATAGGATTGACAAAAAACACAAATCATGCTTCTTTTTCAGTAAATAAGAACCTTTCTTCCAATAATCCCACCTTTAGGTTTGTTAAAAATCTATAGAAAATTTCACGGATGCTCCATCCACGATCAAACCAGAACCTTCAAGAAACAAATAAGCCATTACTCTATATCTACATGAGCATTTCATAGTGTAGAATACAGGATAGAGGACATGAATTGAGTTATAATTCTTCTCTTTTCTCCCCAATAGTTGCATTATGGGTTTTTCTATTCTCCATTTGTCATATATCATAAAGAAACAGAACACTCTCCATTTAATTAATCCATTATCCCCCTTTTGAAATAAACCCAATGAACTAAATCATGACTTTTAGAGTAAAAAAACATGCTCCCTGGATCATATATCCCCCATAAACCTACATCATTTCCAAAAATAGATTAAGAATAGTTAAAACAACCGGTGAGAGGGGAACTCGTAACCTTCTTATGTACTGGGAGGGGGCTGAACACTGTTGTTCAACTGATGTTTCTCAAACACATCCTCTAACAGTGGCTTAGTCATAATATCATCAAATTTCTCATCGGTTACCCCACATCCCATTTTAATCACGCCTTGTTCAAATTTTTCCTTGATGAAGTGATATCTGATCTCAATATGTTTGGTACGATAATGCTGAATAGGATTCTTCGTAAGATCAATTTCACTCTTTTTATCACAGTAAATCACCTTTGTTTGTTTAACCTCATCACCTATGTCAGTCATTTGTTTCTTCATTTAAAGTAAATGAGTGCCTTCCTTGTTAGAAGATATATATTCATCTTAAATAATACTAATATAAGTAATTTATTATTTCTTACTTAACCATCCCACACATGTTTTCCCAATATATAATTCTCCATCACTGGTAGACTTTCTATCCACAACATCTCCATCCCAGTCAGCATCAAAAAATGTTGATAGTTCACTTTCTCTTCCTCTATCAAAGTATAATCCATAATTATGAGTAGCTTGAATGTACCTAATGATTATTTTAGCTTCCCCCATATGTTATTCCTTCATATTACTATAAAATCACGATGTAGGGCATGTTGCAAAGATAATATATGTTTGTGTCTCCATCAGGTACAGGAGGCTTCCAATGATTATTTTGTATATGGTGGTATCCATAAAGTCCTACCCTCATGCTTCCCGAGCTTTGATCCGACTTCAATTGGAGTTAGCATTAGTTTGGAATCATGCATATTGAATTTATTAAATCACTTTTCTTACACTTTTCCTAGAAAATGAATGTTTTATCCTTCCTCTGAATCACATGTAACTCTAAAAATTATGTGATTTCTCCAATTTTGGATATTTCAAATTATGATTTCATGGGATTGTAAAATTCATCCACTGATCCCTGCCTACTTCCACTGAAAATAATATCATCCACATATACCAATATCATGAATTGATCCTTTTGAAAATTCTTCACCTAGATATTGTGATCCACTTTTCCTCTTGTAAACTCACGCTTTCTCACATAAGATTCCAACCGAGAGTACCACTCCTGCCGTTCTTGTTTCAGGCCCTAGAGATGTTTCTATAATTTGAGAACTGTCGGTTTATCATTTCCAGGAAAGAACTCCATGGTTTGTTCGATGTAGACTTCTTCTTCAAAAACACTATTTAATAATTCTTTCTTGACATCGATTTGATAAACTTTATAACCTCTCTAGATTTCCATGGTAAGAAATAACTTGATTGAATCCATTCTTGCTACTATAGAAAATGTCTCTTATACATCAATGCCTTAAATTTGTGATTATCCTTTACAAAAAATGTGTGACTTTTTTCTGACCGCATTTCCATTCTTGTCAAAAAAATTCTTGAATTTCCACTTCATACCAATCACATTGTGGCCTTAGGGTCTCTTGAGTAGGTATCTTGTTTGGTTCTTATCAATCTGATCAAACTCTTCATTCATGGATTTCACCCATGATTCATCCTTTTCAGTTTCTTAAAATGAGGATTGTTCCACAACTAATAGAAATATAGATTGTGTATAATTTCTCATTATCCTCATCTGGGTGTCTGTAGTCACATCCCCAATAATATTGGATTGATCAATTTTTTCTCTTCAATTCCTCCTTTGAGATTCAACAAAACTCTCTCCAGCCATGGTTTCCTATTTAGATTCTTCTTCTGAGTCAACATCATGATGTGGATCCTGATAATTTTGTACACCTTCCTCTGATTCTATATTTTAATTTGCACCATGTTCACAGTCATCCTCGTCTTCTATCACAACAAAATATGTATTCCTTGAAGAGTTTTTTATTTTCTCTTCAATTATCTTTACATCGCTACTTTCCAAAATCCTTCCTAAGCTCTTGTGGAAAAACTTGTAGGCTTTTCTCTTTATTGAGTATCCAAGGAAAATTCCTTCATCTGCATCATCACCATACTTACCTTGATTTTCTTAATTGTATCTAGTGAAACATATACTCCCAAAAGCACCAAAGTATTTAGAATATGACTTCCTTCCATGCCACAATTCATATGGTTTCTTTGTCTCACCCTTATAAATTCCTATTTGATTTTTAATATACATTGTAGCTAGAATGGCCTCTTTCCAGTAATGTAGAGGAATATGACTTTCAACCAGAAAAGTTCTTACCATATTGTTCACTTGTCTGTTCATACACTCAACAACTCCATTTTGATGTGGACTTCTCATAGCATCTACCTCATGTTGTATTGTATGCTTCTCTAGGTAATTTTCAAATTCAATGGACGTTCATTCCCCTCCATTGTCAAATCACAACACTTTGATTGTTCTTCTATTATCATTCATGGCGATTTGATGATATGTTTTTATGCAGTTAAGTACTTTTTGTTTCCTATGTATAACCATTACACATTCCACTATACTATAATCATCTATGAAAAGGATGAAGTGCCTTTATCCATGAGTTCCAACAACATTTATCGGGATACATATGTCTGTATGAATGAGATCAATAAGATGAGATACCCTTTTCTCCTTTGGACGATATGAATTGTAGACCATCTTCCCCCGAATGCAAGAATCAAAGTACTTTTCACGTTCATGCTTTAGGGCAGGAATATCTAACACAATGTTTAGTATTTATATCTTCTTCATGTCTTTTTGATTGATGTGCCCCAATCTTCGATGTCATAGGTTGTTTTCTTCTTCAATGGTCATGTAGAAAATGTTTTCATTACTATCAACCTGATACAGGTTGTCTTTTATTCTTCATCCTTTCAAAAGTGAATTTTATGTCTTTCACTTGATAGTGAGTCCTTTCTAATTAAAATTAATTATAAGTATTGAGTCACAGAGCTTACTCATGCTGAGGAGATTATGACGTAGGCCATCCACATAAAGGACTTTAGTTTTCTTTAGATCTTCATTATCTAGTTTAGTACTTCCACTGCCTTTAATTTTTAGAGCTCCACCATTACCAAATTGTACTATTCCATCAACCCTCCTCTTCACATTTTTTAACAAGTCTTCATGACCATTAATATGAGATAAAAAACCACTATCAAGAATCTTGGTGTTGTTGTTTTTGTAGCTTTTTTGGGCTACCGATGCATGGTTGGTTTTCTCAGTTTTTTTCTTTTCCTTCCATGAGACATTCGATTGAGTGTAGAACACTGATGGCCTTTCAATTATCTCTTCCATGTACATGGGTTCTTCATAGTCAAAATATTATTCCAAAGGATAAAAAATATTTGAAATAGAAACATTGTCTTATTGATGATATTTAATTTGCCTTGGACTTCGGTATGAGGTGTCCATGCCACTCTTCTGTCTGTAATAAATAGATTTATAGACAAATTTAGAACAATGAAAATAATATCCATAGAAAATTTTTCTTTTGTAAGTAGTAGGATATAAGTTATTTCTCCTCTTTTGAACTCCTATCCCTCCCCCATTTAGATGGTTCCTTAACACTTCTCAATATGACACAATATGACCCAGATATCCACATAACTAACACTTCATGAGAGGAAATGTCTTCTCACTTCTATTTGTCATCATTTCTTCTTCCTTGGGAAAACGTTTGACATCCTATCATTCCTGGAATCTCAAGGATAGTCTTCTTTTCTCCTTTCGGTAGTATTTAAGGGTCTCTTTTTCTGTGCTTCTTCTGAATTTTCGACATGATCAACTTTTAGCTTTCTTTTATTTTGTCACACTTTATTTGTAGTATTTGGTGTTTTGGAATCACAAATGATTCCAATGTTTCCCATGCATATGGTAATTTGATCACTCAAAATCTTTTCAACTCCATAAAATCCTTGTTTTTATCTCTCTAGCAACTCATAATCTGAGAACCTACCAAATTTTATTTTATTCTTTGCATCTATTGAACTTGATTCACTTTTGAGCACACTTCTATGGGTAACAAATTCTTCTTTGAGACCCTCCAATAGTTTTGGACTTCTCTTCTAGTCTCAATGTAATTTCATTGATGACGTTTGTCTTTTATTCGATTCTGAGATTTAGTTCCACTACATCATCAGTCCCTTCAAGGATTGATTATTGTACTTTCACCAGTTCTTCCAGTCATTCAACTTCAACTTTAGGCTTATCAATATATTCTGATTATTCATCCACCATTTATTTCCACTTATGGCATCTCTTAAACTTATTCTCAATAATACCAAAATCTTCCTTAAGTTGTCACTTCGTATCAGAATTAGTGGTAAATTGGTTATCCTTAGCTTTATTTTTTGATGGTTCTAAATTTTCAATGGTATCCATCATTGAATCATGGTTTCCAGTTTTAAATTCTAGTTCTTCTTCTTAACAAAATTCATTATCATCTTATTCCTCTTCATAGAAAAAAACTATTCTTCTGTACTTTGTTTATATATTTAAAGTCTCCCATTTCGAAAAAACCTATTCTAAGACTTCTCAATGAGTTTATCTTCACTTTTTTCATATTCGGACTTTCTTGAGCACTGATAGGCAATGTGCCCAACTTTTCCCCAACAAAATCAAGCCATAGGTAACATACCTTTAAATTTTCATTTTTCCTTTTGGAACTTCTTGGAAATGAGCGATACAATTTCTTTTTCCTCATCGTCTTCTCCACTATCTTCTAAAAATTTTATTTTTCCAATGGCTTTGAATGACATTTCCTTGCTCACTTGAGTCGTAGCATCTTCTATCTTGACTCTCATTTCATATGCCACCAGGCTACTCAGTGGATCATCTAGAGAAAGTTTGTAAATATCTCTTTCCTCAAGGGCTTATACCTTTTCATTTATAGGGGTGGAAGTCTTCTCAATATTTTCTTTACAATATAAATGTCTTTGATTTCTTCACCTAGACCTCAAATTGCTCCAACCACTTTAGTAATTTGATTGGAGGAGTATGCATTCTTATCAGGATGTATCTTCAGATCATCCAACCTATTGTGCAGGACATCTAGTTTTTTCCCCTTCACTTTTCTATATCCTTTATAAATGGTTTCAAGTTTATCCCATATGGAATTTTCTGAGGTTTGAATAATCACCTTTAGATAGATCTAATCATAAAGGGCTACGGTGAGAGGATTCTACGCTTTAGCATCTGCATCAAGAATTTTCATGTCTACATCAGTCATAGCCATCCTTGTTGGATCAGTAATTTTTATTCCTTAATAGTAAAAAATAGGACTTCCATTCCAAGATATCTAATATGAGATCTCGTTCTGTTCTTCCAAATCTTAAAATTACTTCCATTGAAGAGGGGGACTCCCCTAAAATTGGTTGGATTATCCATAACATTATAAGATAGATCAAACACTAGCAAGATCACCTTTGATACCACTTCAAGGACCCCAGAACACCCTGATAGGGGAGGGGTGAATCAGGGTGTCAACTTTTTCTTTTTAAGGTTATGGATCATATTCCCATGTTAGTTGGAACTTGTTAAATCTATCAATCAAAAGAAATCAAGGAGATGACACATTGCTCTTACTTGGTTCACTAAAAAGGTATACATCCAAGGAGAATATGCTAATATTGTGTCGGTCATACCTAAATCCACTAATCTTCACTAGTTATGGAGTACAAGAGTTTTTTCACAGTCACTCTATGCTAGGAACATTACCCTTAAAAAGTTTCAGGGATGTATCATCGCTTCCCCCGAAACACTTCTGTAAACTCCACCTAGCTCACTACTATGAGTGATGTCAAACTTAGTTTATCGACTTGAAGGTCACTTCAATATATTGGTATTGAAGTATTTGTCTCTTTCTAGCATAAGACACTTCTTGTATCAATGACCTGAGTAGATTCTCACTGAACGTTGTGACCACTCAACACTGATACTCAAAACAACCCTTCACAAAGCCCCTTCACAAAGTTCAACCCTTCATAGAGAACACCACTTTGCAAAGATAAACCTTTCGTAAAGCTCACTACCTCGTGGAGAAACCTACTTCACAAATCTCACAGAGCCAATGCAGAACACTCCATATTTTTGAATCTCCCAGAACGTAGAAGCTTTGGCATCATTAAATAATTTAAAAGTCTCTTCCCAAATCTCAAGCTCACATATAATAATTTGTTTCATGGAAAACATATTTCTTCAGGAAGTCAAAGTGATCCCAAATTTTCTCGCTTTAAAATCATGTAGAATGAATAGGGGTGGCCTCTTATTTGTAGGCTTGGATGAATGTGTAGCTCCGCTTCTTTAGGCGTGAAATCTGTATTGGTAAAAACATCTATGTGGTGTTTCCTCTATCTCTCAAAAATCTGCTGAAATTTCCAGGTCGCCAAGCTTGTCATAACCGCAAAGAAACACCGTCTCAAAACATGAAGCTTCATTTATTTGAAATCCTCATTCTAGTTTTTGGGAAAACCATGACTTTACACTATTGGAAATATGATCTATAGCAACAGTTTTGGCCAAAACATTGGTATAGTTTACTAATTTGGACCTATACCAATGGTTTGGCCAAAACTATTGGTATAGGTCACTTATATGGACCTATACCAATGGTTTGGCCAACCCATTGGTATAGGTTCACTAATTTGGACCTATAACAATGGTTTGGCCAAAACCATTGGTATAGGTCCATTATAGAGACCCTATACCAATGGTTTGTCCAAAACTCTTGGTATAGGTCCCAAAATCAAAGAACCTATACCAAAGGTTTTCAAAACCGTTGGTATAGGTCTATAATAATGGTTTTGAAAACCATTGGTATAGGTACATATATTTTTAATGTAATATTCTTACAGTAGACATTAAATAAATCAAAATTTAAAATACTTATGATAATAAATATATATATATTTATGAAATTATGTTCACAAAATTAAGTTAGGATAGTGGTTAGGTCGTTCAATCACAAACGAGAGGTGCTGGGATCAAAACCAACAAGATGATTATTTTTTCAATTTCATATACCAACAGTTTATGGAACCGTTGGTATAGATTTTCATATTACTTATACCAATGGTTTTTAAAACCGTTGGTATAGACCTATCCTTATGGATTACTTGGAAACGGTTCTCCAAACCATTGGTATAAGGTATTTTTTCAGTAGTGTTACCATATAAATGAAATGTTGACATTAGAAGAATACCTTTTTCAAAGTTTTAAGATCAAACTCTCATAATCATAGAGCACACAGTCTCAGTTCTTTAATTCTTTGTGAAACAAAAATCAACAAGCCCATTTCCATGAAACTCCTTCCTTTTCCATATTTTCATTAGGCATCCAATAAGAACCACTTTTCTCAATGCTTTCCATTATCCAAATTTCGTACCCAAAGATTTGGAAAACACTAGGAAATGATGTCACCTTCAAAACTTCTTTAATCTGGAATGTTATGACCCATTTCATTGATATCTCCCTGGTCATCCATGATAGGATTGACAACAAACACAAAACATGCTCCTTTTTCAGTAAAGAATAGATTTTCTTCCAATAATACCCCCTTTGGGTTTGTTGTAAATCTCTAGATAAATTCAATAATGTGCCATCCATGATGAAAACCTGAACCTTCAAGAAATAAATTCATCCATAACTCAATGTCTACATGAGCAGTTCTCAGTGTAGAAGACAAGAGATAGGACATGAATTGAGTTCTCAATCTTCTCTTTTCTCCCCTATAGTTGCATTTATTGATTTTTCTATTCTCCATTTGTCCTTTATCAGAAAGAAACAAAACATTCTCCATTGAATTTATCCATTCTCCCCTACTGGAAACAAACCCAATTAACCAAATCCTGACTTATAAAGTAAAAAAACATGCTCCCCTGGATCATATCTCCCCCATAAAGCTACATAATTTCCACAAACAGATTAAGATCAATTAAAATAAATGGGGAGAGGTGAAACTCATGAACTCCTTATGCACAAGTAGGTGGCTAAATACTAGGGTTCAACCGATGTTTCTCAAACATAGTTTCTAAGAGTGGATTAGTCATAATGTTAGCCACTTGGTCATCGGTTCCCAAATGGTTCATTTTGATCACGCCTTGTTCAACTTTTTCCTTGATGAAGTGAGATCTGATCTCAATATTTTTGGTACAAGAATGATGAATAGGATACTTTATAAGATCAATTTCACTCTTGTTATCATAGTAAATCACCATTGGTTGCTTCATCTCATCAACTACATTAGTTAGTTTCTAATTCATCGAAAGTAACTGAGTGCATGCCTTAGTAGCAGATATATATACATATTCAATAGTATTAAGAGAATTACTTTCTAGTTTCTTACTTAACCATCCCATACATTTTTTTATCAATATAGAATCCTCCACCACTAGTAGACTTTTTGTCCACAACATCTCCATCCTAGTTAGCACCATAAAATGTTCATAGTTCACTCTCTCTTCCTATAGAAAATTATAATCTATAATTATGAGTAGCTTGAATGTACCTCATGATTCTTTTCGCTGCCCCCATTTATTCTTCCTTCATATTACTCTAAAAGATGGCTACAAGGCAAGTTGCAAAGGCAATATCTAGTCATGTCGCCATCTGGTACAAGAGGCTTCCAATGATTCTTTTATACTAGGTGGGATCCATAGAAGTCCCTTTATCATGCTTCCTGGGCTTTGATCCAACTTCAATTAGAGTCGAAATTGTTTTGGAATCATGCATATTGAATTTATTTAATAGCTCTCTTGCAAACATTTCCTGATAAATGAAAGTGTAATCCTTCCTCTAAATCACCTGAAACCCTAAAAAGTACTCATGTTCACCAATTTTGGATATTTAAAATTCTGATTTCATGTGATTGGAAAATTCATCCACTAATCCCTTCTATATTCCATTGGAGATAACATCATACAAATATACCATTACCATAAACTGGTCCTTTTGATAATTCTTCACATAGATATTGTGATCCAATACTCCTCTTGTATAAAGACCCATACTTTACATACATGGTTATTACTTCAAAATAGAAGTACACTTATTACAACATATAACAAAACCATGAAAGGACCGTATAGGTATAATGTCTTTAGAAACTAGGAAACATAAACAACTGGTTCATAAAGCATCTACACTGTCTCCCATTTATTTCATCATATCTAGAGTCAATTTTGGCATATCTTAATTAATAACCTTATTCCTGACCTGGGGAAAGAAAACATACAAAAGGGTGAGCTCAAATTCTCAGTAAGGGTAAACAAAGGAAATATGAATCACATCATATTCATAAGAACATAACATTTTGGAAATCTTAACCTGCAAAAGAGATCATAATTTCATAACATGGGATTAATCATAGTAATGAAATGTAATCCCAATAATAATAACATAATACATGAAACTTTGTGGCATACACACATAATCATAAAGAATCATTTCTTAGTAGTCAAGACTCACATCCAAGACTATCTTAGCAGAAAAACTCCATTTCTGAACCGAGTTCACTCCTCGTTTCAGTCCTGTTTCACTGAACTGGTTTAACCTGCCGTTCCATCCATGTCTATCTCATGAGATATAAATCTTTACCCAATGCATTGGAGGGAGATATAGGTCCCACCCATCTCATAAAGATACCATTCTTATGTGTGCCACAAAATCAAAAAAATCATACATCATTGCATAACCCATGTAATAAAAATGGGAATCGTAAACATCATGTCATCATAACATAATACATATAAGATAAAGGGACATCATAACAATAATTCCATCATAACATAATCAAATCAATGTAAAAATAGGGATATAAACAGAACCCTATATTATCTTAGATGGAAAATAATTTTGATAAAACGCTTGAACTCCATTCTTGAGGAAAATATCCTTTCTACTTCACAAAACATTTTTCCTTTCTTAACATGTCATACAATTTTAAACTAAAATAAGTTGATTAAAAATAAACTTAAAAAGTTGTAAAGTAAGATTCATGGAAATAATGGTCTAAAAATCCATTCATGCCGTATAAGTTAAAAAAACATTCTTCCCGTACTTTGGCCAGAAAAGTCAAAAAGTACCTCATACGAAAAACGACAAAAGATTCCTTTCATATCTTTTACTAAAAACTCGCCAAAGGGTAAAATTGGATTTCAAAATTTTTAGGTGGATGGAAATAATATTAAATATTGAGGAAACATTTATGTGGATGATAAATATTCCCCAGTAAATTCTGAAGTATAAACAATCTCGGATAAAAATGAGATTGTGAGATTTTCCCTTATCTTAGGTCCAATTTGCTTCGTAAGTGTCTAAACCTCCTGTATAATGATTAAAATAATGTTATTGACTTATTATAGAATCATAATTATTTTTATGATATCATATATGGTCCTATTCTTATCTTCTTATTTGTAATATTTCATTACTACTTGTTATTCGGGTGTTTATTACTTTTTGTTATTATGCGTGTTTTGTCGAATAAATTATTCTTCTTCTTTTTAGGTTATAGATACCTCATTTAGAGAATGGTATTAGTGTAATATATATTATATTAATCCATTAAATTCATTTATATAATCATTATGCAATGAATATCATGTAGAACGAGTCGCATCACATCGTGGAGACGGTATTCTGTACGTACGCACGCGCTGTGATTTTGTTTTCCGTAGGATGGATAGATGGTGAAATAGGGTTGTTTCATACTTATAATAACATATCAGTATATTAGTGATACTTATTTTATTACTTCATAATGAAACAACTAAATAAGAAGAAGTGGAAGAAGAAATAAAGTTGAAAGAATCAGTAACGGACATTACCTCTTCTTTGAAGCGCCTATTTGAGACCTCCTTTTATGGCACTAAAATTGGTTTTGAAGAAGACCAGGACCTATAGGATGTTTCTAGGGAAGTGTAGAAGATAATTTGGTAGGGTTTGTCCGATCTTGAAGGCTCAGAGTGGTGTGAGGAAGAGAGGGACGAGGTGCCCTTTTATAAGGAAGGAGAGGGGCACCTTTGGAAGAACTAAAAATATTATTTTATTATAAAGTAATATTCGGTTTTTAATAGCTCCAAATTGATTTATTTTAAAGATAAGGTTGGGAGGGGTCTAAATCATCTCATCCAATATAATTTAGACAAGTTTAGGGTTCTATTTTAACATTATCATTTAGATTTAACTTTAAGTTAAATAATTTTACTTTTACCGTTTCGGTTTGTTTTCTTACACTATAAGGTTAATAAACGTACCATAACAAGCCAAACGAACCCGAAGTTTTTTATTATTAATATATATAACCTTATCTAAGTCATTTGGACGAACCTTGGATTTTTAGGAATAAAATAACAATTAATAATATAATATTTGTTTTAAAAACTATTTTATGTCAAATTTGAAAATATTTGGTAATTGATTTTTATGAAACTCATAACAGAAACATTAGTTCGAAGAAAGTTAATTAAATCAATAATAACAAGTTATAGTAACCTAGAAAATTATTTTAATTCATAAAAAGTCTCAAATTACATTTATTTGTGTATTTATAAGATCAATTATGTCAATATTTCATTAATAAGATAACTACTGCATCATCATTGTGTCATAAATAAATTAAATTATTTAATGTCTAAAAATTACAAATAAAATATAATTATGTAGGAAATTTTTTTAGATTTATAATTAATTTTTATAGTCGAATTTATCTTATGTATAACCCTATATTAAAAATGATTTAGTTATTAAACTTTGATTTTAACTATTTTAACCCTACTTTAAATAAATTAATATTAAAGGTCCTAATCTAATCCAAGTGGGCCTAAATGGTCATATTTTATTCCTAAGGTTGTTTTTGGTCGAATTACACTTATCCAATAGAATTAAGACATGTGTTAGGGTAATAATAATATCATTTTTACCCTTAATTACCCTATTTACTTTTAACCGTGGTAAATAAAAATAAAAAGTTACTATTCACCAAAAATTATTTTCATCTCATTGAACCACATTTTACTATCTGACATCAACCGTGTCTCTCAGATTTTTGAAATTCCATTCACAAAAGTAGTAAAATTATGTTTTATGTGAATTTGGAAATTTTCCTAGGAGGTGGTAAAAGACGATGAAAAGTTCAAAAAAAATTATATATCTAAAATTATTATAAAATGACTCCAATGAATTGCATTGAACTTATATAGGTATTATATATCAATTTTGACCTAAAATAAATTTAAGTAAAATAAATAATAATTTAAATAAAAATTCGGTTTTAAATAGTAACCCAGTGTTTTCACTATTCATCAAAAATTAAAAGTTTTCAGAAAAATACCAAAATTTCACCCTAGGCTAATTTTGATATTCCGAATCCAAAAATGAAGTCCATTTTGAAAAATAAAATTTATAAAATTTCAAAAAAGTGGTTATTACTATTCATAACGACTAGTTTTAATAATATTTTAATAGCATATCGTTGTTTAGTGAAACTCTGTATTGCGTACAACGCAAGCTATCGAGGAAGGCTGCAATTGTGTGTAAACAAAGCCAAGCTAGTGTTGTGTGTAGTGAAAGATCCCTTTTATGATTTATATAACATTTAAACAAAATATTTCTCATAAAAGTCTCGGGTGTTACATTCTACCCCCCTTAAAATGAATTTCGCCCTCGAAATTCTTCACTTTGTAACAAACAGATGAGGATACCTCTCCCTCATATTATCCTGAAGCTCCCATGTAGCTTCTTATAATTGGTGGTTCCTCCATAAAACTTTCACTAAGCGAGTGGTCTTGTTCCGTAGGACTTTTTCACTACGATCCAGAATCTCTATCGGCTATTCTTCATAAGAAAGACCACTACTAGAAAAATTGGCTTTTGAGCCCCTTAACCTATAGTGACCGCCAATGGCGGTCGCTACAATTCCCTAAAAAAAGGGGGCTTTAGCGCCCCATCCCCCCTCCCTCCTCACGAAGCGCCCCCCCCCCCCCCCCATTCCCCCCTCCCCGTCGCCCGCGCCCTCCCCGTAGCCCCGTTCCCTGTCGCCTGCGCCCTCCCCGTCGTCGCGCATTCCCTGTCGCCCCGCTCCCCGTCGCTCGCGCCCTCCCCGTCGTTGCGCCCTCCCCGTCGCCCCGCCCTCCGCCGCCCCGCCCTCCGCCGCCCTGCCCTCCGTCCGGCCGCCCTCCGCCAGCCCCGCCCTCCTCCGGCCGCCCTCCGCCCTCCGGCTCCAGCCACCCGCCTCCTTGCGGCCTCCCTCTGCCCTCGGGCCTCCCGCCACCCGCCTCCGGCGGCCCGACCGCCCTCGGGCAGCCCTCCGGCAGCCCTCCGGCTGCCCTCCGCCCAACTAATTATTCAATCCCATTTTTTTTGATTAACAACTGTACAAGATTGATTTTTTAAAAAAACAATCCAATTTATCATTTAGACACTTTGGATAGTCCCCTTACTAATGTTTTCCATGACTGCAGGCATGTCAGGGGAAGAGGCAGAAGATCCACATCATCCATCTGAGGCATCTACGTCTCAGGGTTGAGGTATGTTGGAATGTCATTGTCTATATTTTTTATGTAATTAATAAACATATATTTATATATATTTATAACTTCTGTCAATTTGTATATAAAATTGTTTTCAACAGGATCAGACCCGACTGCTTCTTCCTCTCGCAAGAGAGGCCCTGGTCATGGAATATTATCATGGATTTCTGACACGACTTTTGATATTTCATTTGATGAGGTATTTCATCCTATGGTACGGAATGCCCCTGCATTTATTCGTCAGTTGGGTCATATCATACGTGATCCACATCGATTTCCATTGACCACGTGTGACTAGGCTTCTATCCCTCAGGACACATTAGATCGTCTTTGGAGGGAGGTTCAGGTAAGAAGACCATTTTACTTTATTCCCTATGTATAAACAATAATAACATATGTGATTTTTTTCATTAATAGAAAAATTTTAAAGTATGTCCTGATGAGTTTCGGCCAGTGTGTATGAGAAAATGTCGTAAGATGTGGAAAGACTATAAAGGCAAAGTCAAGAGGGACCACTGGGTACCAAACGTGGGTGCCCCAGACATTCTAGAAAAAGTCCCGAGAGGTGTCATCCCAGCTCAGTGGCGTGATTTAGTTGCATATTGGTCTACTGAGGGTGTTGCGGTTTGTATATTTATTTTGGTATATATATTTTCATGAATGTGTGATTTGTTTGATATTTGAATGAATTGAATGTAGGAGGTGTTTACACGCCATTCTGAGAATCGAGCGTTGCAGGGACCACCTCACAGGCTCGGGACTCGTCATGTGTCTCTGATCCGAAATGAGGTATTTATTATTCATTTTTAAATTTTTTTAATTAATATGGTTTTGTGTTTATATTCTATTCATATATAGTGGTGGGAGCAAGGTGCACCAACTGATAAAATGTCGGTGTGGATGAGGACTCGTGATCGCAATGATCCAGATGTTGCAGCATTGATAGTAAGTGCTTGTGCTCATTACCAATACTTACATAAAATTTTTATATTAATATATGTATATATATTTAAATATTTCACAGGCCCAATTTGAAGTTGAATTTGAACATCTGCCAGAGGACCAGCGATATCTTCCCATGTGAAGGGATGAGATCTTTCATCGAATCATTGGTCAGGACGGACATGGATATAGTTTGACCTATGGAATAGGGATTCCTCGTTCTGTAGTGTCACGCACTGCGGTTGTCGGTCCTACTGTTGCTCAGATGACACAGGAGCTGTCAGATTTCGAGGCACGGTTGTGGGCTTCCGAGGAGGCAAATGCGCAATTGGCTGCTGAGGTTAGAGCACTGCGGGAATATGTGCGTCCAGGTGATAGTGCAGGGGATTAGACGATGCAGGTTTATACTGTATTTATTTATTTAATTTAAATTATTTTTGTTATGAAAATATTCGTAATGGTTATTTGTTATAGGCCCATGGCCCACCGGATGGAGGTCAGTGATGAACACGCATGACACATCATATTCATGAGGTGTGTTTCTGTTTTTAATGGTAGGGTTGTTATTGATATTTATGTTGGGTTTCTAATGAGTTTTTTTTGTGATTTGGGGGAATCATGTGTGTTTTGGCCTCATGCAATGTTTGTGTGCACGAATTGAGAAGTAACCATGAAACTGATTATTGATTTGGATATTTTTTTCATTTAATTTTCAATGTTTAGAATTGCATGTTCTGTAATATTTTTGAAAAAAATACGTGATTCCTAATATAAAGCATTAAACTTGTTTTTGATGAATGAGCTGAGTTCACTATTTTTAGTCCCTAGCCTACCCCGGACAGCCCTCCCCGCACTCCGGACAGCCCTCCCCGCACCCCGGACAAGCCCCCCCCCCCCCCCCCCCCACACCCCGGACAGCCCCCCCGCACCTCGGACAGCCCTCCCCGCACTCCGGACAGCCCTCCCCGCACCCCGGACAGCCCTCCTGCACCCCGTACAGCCTTCCCCGCACTCCGGATATCCCTCCCCACACCCCGGACAAGCCCCCCCCCCCCCCCCCACACCCCGGACAGCCCCCCCGCACCTCGGACAGCCCTCCCCGCACTCCGGACAGCCCTCCCTGCACCCCGGACAGCCCTCCTGCACCCCGGACAGCCTTCCCCGCACTCCGTACAGCCCTCCCTGCACCCCGGACAGCCCTCCCTCACCCCGAACAGGCCCCCCGCACTCCGTACAGTCCTTCCCGCACCCCGGACAGCCCCCCCCCCCCCCCCCCTCGCACCCCAGACAGCCCTCCCGCACTCAGGACAGCCCCCCCCCCTCCCGCACCCCGGACAGCCTTCACCGCACTCCGTACAATAATCTAATTATTATTTGCAACGTGTACGCGTAGACGGCACGTCAATCGGACGTGCAGTCTACGCTGTAGGGCTCATTATGTGTTCTTTAAGTGTTGTGCGCGCTTCATAAACGCGCGTGGGGGGTCCAAACGGGCCGAACGAGGTCCAAATGGCCTGAAATAAGACGACTGATAAAACACTATTTTGTTGAATATTTTATTGATAATGAATGATATAATTTCCTCACATTGTGTTAAATATGTTTATTTATAAAATATTTGGGATTTGATCATTCATTTGAAAATTTGGTGAAAATTCCAGTTTTACCATTTATAGTGCATTGTAGTATTTCGAAGATACATATTATTATATTTATTATTTAAATTTTTAATTTTGTAACAGTGTTCCTAACTTAATTATCTACAACTTTTATTCATGACACTAAATCTAATAAGTGCATTTGTTTGTTGAACATGGGCCATGAAGTCAAAGTTGGGATGGACTCACCAGAATGGATAAGATTCTGTATTTCGGCCATAACACCTTCATATGGGCCTGGATTAAGCCCAAATTTGGAGAGGAGATAGAAACCTCATATCCTCACATTGGATCCTTCTGGAAGGCCGGACCATTCACGCGTTTTGGTGGTCAAATGTGCGCCTCAAGTTGGCATAAAATATTTGGCCGAGATTCCTCATTCACACTTGAAACCACTTTGAACCTCTCCTCCCCTCCCCTCTATAAATTGGAGTTTTTCTCATTTGGAGGGGTTGGGACATGTATTGGGAAGTTGAGGGCAGAGTAGAAGCGGATCCACTCCAATTCTCCAACCATTTAAATATGGGTAGCTCTTGAAGCAAGGATCCCTTCGACGAAGCCTTCTTCTTCTCCTTCATGTTGTAATGATTTTGTTTATGTAATAAACTTCTTTGTTCTTATTTTATTTCTTCTCTTTTCTTATGTTTTGTTTAAATTTATTCTTCTATTAATCTTCCTATTTGGGCTGGAATTCATTAGTAGAAGCTTTATTGGGTTATACCCATTTTAAACCTTTGCACATGCAAAACGCTTCTACGATGATTACGTCACCCATGGAAGAGTAGTTCTTTTTAGTAATCGATCGACCTCTATCCTTTTTCATTCATTTATTTTGAATCAATGATCTACTTTAATTCACATAATATGATCCATGAATTTTGTTTTTAAATTACAAGAAAGTAATCAAGCAATTAAACAATTAATACAAAACACGCGAGGTCGAGATTTTGTGTAAATTGTGAGAGCGCGATCTTAATCGGTAATACAAGACCACACGGGATAAATTTGTAGAGTTAAAATATAATCCCTAAACACAATTCATACTCATTTCCGGAATGTTTATGTGCTCTAATTAACCACTGACCATAATCTATCCTTAGAACAACAATCAAAGTAGGGTGCTGCGATTGCGTGTTCCGAAGCTAGCCTAGGGTTTAAGTAATTTCATCATTGTGGTTAAGTTAAATCTCATAGGGTTAGAGGGATAACACATTAGGGGATCATACTTAAGTGAATATTAATTTAAATGATAATGGTTAATAAATTAATGAAGAGGTATAGTTAGATCGATTACGCCTTTTAAAAAAGATTTCTAAAAAAACATCTTTTTGTTGTGTCATTTCAATCGAACTTCATTTCAAAACTAAAAACAAAAAAAATATACAATCTTCTTCCAGAAACTTCTTCAAGATCTATAAACTATAAACAACCCCCATCCATTCAATTAGTGTTTTTATTCTCTTTTATTTTATTTTTTAGAATACCTCTAAGAAGTTGTTTAAATTCACTTCCTCCTTTGAGAGACGACCTTGGTCAGCCACTCTGCTGCACCTAAGTACCCCAAAATCACTAATCATTTGAGGGCGCCCACGACAGTGATCTATCAAATTGGCGCCATTTCTGGGGAGGCAAGTAATTATTTCAACCAATTAGAGGTATTTATTTTATTTTACATTTTATTCTCTTCCTCTCTTCTTTCTTCCTTCTTTACCCAATCTGATTCTTCTTCTTCTTCTTTTATTTCCTTCTACTTATTTTTTGGACCATCAACTCAAACTTCTAATTTTTATTTCACTATGGTCCACTTTCCTACTTCTAATCTTTCATTTATTGATGACACGAACTAATCCCGGAGATCTCTTAGATCTTGACCCTGAGATTGAACGCAGCCTTAGGGAACGAATCAGACACTCTCAGACTACAGGGAGTTTCAATATTCAACCAGTTGGTGAATTCCTCTCTTCTGGAAACATTGAAATTGGAAGCAATTCAAATTCAAACATAAAAGAGGAACCAATGGCTGGAAATAATGTAAATGAACTTAATAGAACCATTCGATAATTGGCTGCACCTGATATTAACTATCAACCAAATTGTATTGCATACCCAAATCCCGAATTGGACTTTGAACTGAAATCTGGGTTAATTCACTTACTTCCAAAGTTTCATGGCCTCTCTAGTGAGTATCCCAATAAAAATTTGAAATAATTTAATGTGGATTTCTCAACCCTTAAACCAGTAAATGTTTCTGAAGATTAAATCAAATTAAGAGCATTCCCATTCTCACTTGATGGAGCTGCAAAAGACTGGATGTATTATTTACAACCCGAAGATGTAACTTGTTGGAACGATTTGAAATGTCTTTTCTTGCAGAGATTTTTTCCAGAATCGAGGACCACTTCTATTCAAAAGGAGATATCAGGGATAAAGCAAGCACAAGGGCAGTCAATGTATGAGTATTGGGAGAGATTCAAGAAGATATGCGCAAGCTGTCCGCATCACCAAATCAGTGAGCAACTCCTCATCCAATACTTCTACGAAGGACTCACACCCATGGAGAGGAGAATGGTTGATGCTGCAGCTGGAGGAGCATGGGTGGACAAGACACCAGCAGCCGCACGTGCATTGATCGACAAGATGGCTCAAAACTCCCAACAATTTTGTGATAGAGGTACACCACATGTCAGGGGAGTACATCAGGTAAGTCCTTCTTCTCTTGGAAGTCATTTGATTGATACCAAGTTGGAAGAATTGACCACTATGGTGAGGCAGATTGCATTGGCTCAAAAGACATCCCAACCCCCTCCTTCAAGGCCTTGTGGTATTTGTACCGAGACAAGCCACCCAACTGACTATTGCCCACAACTACAAGAGATAGAGGATTGCATAGCAGTATTCCCAGGGAGACCATATCAGCAACAACAACAACAACCATAACCCCAAAAGAATTTTGATCCAATATACAACCAAGGGTGGAAAGATCAGTCAGACATGAGGTATGGCTCTGGACAACAACAAAGGCCACCTTTTCAACAAAACTTCCAGCAGCCTCCGCCTTACTAGCAGGGTTTCCAATAACCCCAAAGGAGATTTGAAGCTCAAACATCAACAAGCCAACAACAAGGGAATCCCCCACCCAAGGTATATTCTAACACTGATGACCTTTTGAAACAAATTGTTCTTAATCAACAGAATGAGCTAAAGAGTCAAGGTTCAGAGCTAAGGGAGTTGAAGACTCAAATGAGCCAGATTGCCACCGCCCTCCATGAACTTGTGAGTAAGAATTCTGGAAATCTACCTTCCCAACCCACTCCAAATCCAAAGGGGAATGTTAGTTCCATCACATTGAGAAGTGGGAAGCAAATGAATGATACATCTATACCTACCATTCCACCGGGATTCACCTCAACTTCGGAGCATCCGCATTCCAAACCAACTAATGAGAAATCCAAGGAGAAAGATAAAGGTAAGAAAAAGATTGATGATGTTCCTCCTAAACCCCTTCCTTTTCCAAACAGGGTTGTTCAAACCAAGAAGATGGCTGAAGAAGCAATGTAAAAGGAGGTTTTGGACACATTCAAGCGTGTGGAGATCAACATTCCTCTACTTGAAGCCATTAAGCAAATTCCACGGTATGCAAAATTATTAAAATAACTTTGTACCAATCGAAGAGGGCTCAAGGGAAATGAGAGGATAAAACTTGGAAGGAATGTTTCATCACTCATTAAACCAACTCTAGCAATGCTGGAAAAGTGCAAGGATCCAGGGACATTCACCATCCCAAGTACCATAGGGGAGTTGCACTTCTCTGATGCACTTTGTGATTTAGGTGCTTCCATAAATGTGATGCCTCACTCTGTATTCTCTTCCTTGAAGGTTGGTGAGTTGAAGCCAATAAGAGTGGTGGTGCAGTTGGAGAATAGAGCTACGGCATATCCAGCGGGAGTTCTTGAGGATATACTTGTCCGGGTAGGATACATGATCTTTCCAGCGGATTTCTACGTGCTTAACATGAAGGATGATCAGGTAAGTTCTCATGCCCCCCATTATCTTAGGTAGGCCCTTCCTCAAAACTGCAAAAACTATCATAACTGTCAATGAGGGTACACTTTCCATGGAATTTGGAGATGAAGTTGTGATATTTAATGTTATGGATTCCATGAAGTACCCCTCAGAGGACCATTCTACTTTTTTTATCTCCCATTTTGAACCACCAAGTAAAAACCCCATGGAATTGGATTGTCCTATGCTTAGGGAGATTATGAGTATTGGTTCTAGTTTGATGTCTAAGAGTACTTCTACACCCGTTTTTAAGGAACAAGACTCTCTAAGATTTGATTTTGAAATGGAATCATATTCTGATTTTGATCATGTGAACTCTAATTATGACTTGGTTGTTGAGTACGCTGATGGATTTGATGCATTATTTTCTAATTTTGATGATGTCTATTCTGATACTGATGCTCTTTGTGCACATATTTCAGTTCCTTCAATGTCTCCATCCATACTACACCCTCCTTCATTATAACTCAAGCCATTGCCACCAAATCTGAAATACTCATACTTGTTGAGTGGTGAGAGATTACCTGTTATCATTGCTAACAATCTCCCTTTTGAACATGAAGAAAAGCTTTTGAATATTTTGAGGGAGAACAGCAGGGCGATTGGGTGGACCTTGGCTGACATATTTGGTATTAGCCCCTCCATTTGCATGCATAGGATTCTGTTGGATGATGGGGCTAAACCGGTGAGACAACTACAAAGGAGACTCAATCCCACCCTCCTGGAAGTTGTTCAAAAAGAAGTTGAGAAATTGCTTAAGGAAGGTATAATCTTTCCCATTTTAGATTCTCAGTGGGTAAGTCCTATTCAGGTTGTGCCTAAGAAAAGAGGTGTTATTGTTGTTAAAAATGAGAAAGATGAGTTAGTTCTAATGAGGGTGCAAAACAGTTGGCGTGTGTGTATTGATTATAGGAAACTAAATCAGTCCACTCGCAAGGACCATTTCCCCCTCCCATTTATTGATCAGATGCTTGAGAGACTAGCTGGGAAAACCCACTATTGTTTCTTGGATGGATTTTCTGGATATTTTCAGGTTCCTATAGCTATGGAGGATCATGAGAAGACTACATTCACCTGTCCCTTTGGCACATTTGCCTACCAGAGGATGCCATTTGGACTTTGAAACGCCCCAAGTACCTTCCAGAGATGCATGGTGAGTATTTTTTCTGATTTTATTGAGACCTGCATGGAGGTATTTATGGATGATTTTACAGTGTATGGATCCTCATTTGATGAATGTCTAAATAGTTTAGGAAAGGTGTTGAATCGTTGTATTGAGAAGAATCTGGTCCTGAACTTTGAAAAGTGTCATTTCATGGTAGAGCATGGCATTGTCTTAGGGCATGTAGTGTCAAAACATGGGATAGAGGTTGATAGATCAAAGGTAGATATTATTTCATCCTTACCATATCCTTCATGTGTGCGTGATGTGAGATCTTTCCTAGGGAATGCAGGATTTTATCGGCGCTTCATCAAAGATTTTAGTAAGATTGCTCTTCCTATGTCAAGATTACTTCAAAAGGATTCTTAATTTGTGTTTGATGTTTCTTGCAGAAATTCATTTGATGAGCTAAAGAAGTGTTTGACCACTCCACCGATCATACAACCCCCACGATGGGACCTTCCTTTTGATCTTATGTGTGACGCCTCCAACTTCGCGGTTGGAGCTGTCTTATCTCAGAGGGTGGAAGGACGTTCACATGTGATTGCCTATGCATCAAGGACATTGGATTCATCCCAATTAAACTACACAACCACGGAAAAGGAGTTTATTGCTGTCATATTTTCTTTACATAAATTTCATTCATATTTATTGGGCTTTAAAATAGTTGTTTTTTCTGAGCATGCAGCTTTGAGGTACCTCCTGAAGAAGCCAGATGCAAAGCCACGACTTATCCGTTGGATGCTGCTTCTTCAAGAGTTTGACCTTGAGATAAAGGACAAGAAGGGGTTAGAGAATTTGGTGGTGGACCACATGAGTAGGCTTACTCAAACACTAGAGGATGACACCTTGGACCAGGTACCACTTCGGGACACTTTTCCCGATGAGAATCTTTATTCCATCTCAGGTACGCATCCTTGGTATGCTGATTTAGTGAACTACATTGTTGCCTCTGAAATCCCTACAAATTTAAAGAAATATCAAGTCCAAAAATTAAAAAGTGAGTCTAGGTATTATGTTTGGGATGATCCTTACCTCTGGCGCATGTGTAGTGACCAAGTCATTAGGAGGTGTGATCCCGATCATGAGTTTGAGTCTGTTTTTCATTTCTGTCATACACTTGCTTGTGGTGGACACTTTGGACCCCAAAGGACTGCTAGGAAGGTTTTGGACTCTGGATTATATTGTCCTAGCTTGTTCCATGATGCCCATGTGTTTTTTAAGTCATGCTCTTGTTTCCAACACACTGGGAATATTTCTAGGAGACATGAGATGCCCCAACAACCCATACTATTCTGTCAGATTTTTGATGTATGGGGCATTGATTTTATGGGTCCTTTTCCAAGTTCATATGGTTTCTTGTATATTTTGGTTGTTGTTGATTATGTGAGTAATGGGTGGAGGCCAAGGCCACCGGGACTGACGATTCTCATGTTGTAGTGGATTTTGTCAAGGCTCAAATTTTCTGCAGTTTTGGAGTACCAAAGGCCATCATCAGTGACCAAGGGACACACTTTTGCAATAGGAATTTTGCTTCCCTCCTTCGGAAGTATGGGGTGACACACAAAACATCAACACCATACCACCCCCAAACAAATGGTCAGGCTGACGTTTCAAATTGTGAGCTGAAACAAATATTTGAGAAAACCGTGCAGCCAAATAGGAAGGATTGGAGCAAGCGCTTGGATGATGCATTGTGGGCTTATAGGACAGCATACAAGACACCCATTGGTATGTCCCCATTTATGAATGTTTTTGGGAAAGCATGTAATCTCCCAGTGGAAGTCAAGCATCGGGCATATTGGGCTATAAAGAAATGCAACATGGATTTGGCCCAAGCTGTAATTCAAAGGAAGTTGCAAATTCAAGAGCTTAAGGAGATTTGACTATCATCATATGAGAACTCAAGGCTCTACAAGGAAAGATCAAAAGAAGCTCATGACAAAATGATCCAACAAACGGAGTTTCATGTTGGAGAGAAAGTCCTTCTCTACAGTTCACGACTGAAGCTGATGCCTGTGGAGATCACACAAGAGGACACTGGAAGGATCCTTACAGTCAATGGGCAATGTTTGAAGAGATACATTGAGGGGTTTCCTACTGATGTAGTGGATTTTATCACACTGCATGACCCCATCATCACTTGAGAAGATCAGGCTGTTCCTAACCCTTTCACTTTTATATTATTTTTCCTATTTCAAAATTCTGCATTTCATGTGCATATATCATCTCATGGGTTCACATTGAGGACAATGAAATATTTTAAGTGTGGGGGAGGGAACCTTTTAGTTTAGTAATTTCAACTATTTTCCTTTAAAAAACAAACCACAAAAATTGTGTGTTTTTCAAATTTTGTGTGTTTATTTTTCAATTTTCTTTGTGTTTTTGAAATTTTTGAGCTGAAATGATTCTCATCACAATTTTTAAATGCATATCAATGAGTGAAACGATTTATCCCTTGAAACTAAGCTTAACTGAATGCTGAAATGAGTTTGTTTCAAGTTCAAATATTTAGTAATTTCATGAAAAGTACACTGAATTTTGAATCTCATGCCACATCTCAATGTCTTTATATTTTAAATCACATTCCTGTGAGGCTTCTGAACCATTATTTTCATATTCTTTACATTCAACTCACTTCTTGAGAGAACCAAACCATGCTTGATTTAACCAGAATTTGATCTATTCCTGTCAAAACTTGAGGGTTTGAGGTACATATGTTTAAATGATTGACGCATTTGTTTGGTATTAAAGCCCCTATTTCAAAGAATCCTTTTTTATAATGGCCTACCTTGAATATTTAATCCTTTTAGCCCTTAGATGCCATGCACAGCCTGTTAGGTTAGCCACATTACAATCCAATTTTCCCTATCCAACCAACTCTTGAAGTGAAATTGCATAATCTAGTTGAGCTTAAGTGTGGAGGAAGTTGTCTTGTGTTGTGCCACCACATTTTGTGATACTTTGGGTGAAAAATTAAATTCTGAAGAGATGTGTTTTCTACTTAAGAAATACATTATATTTCAAGTTGTGCATTTTCTGGAGATTTCATGACAAGTAAAGCTGTGCCTTTTTTGGAGCTTCTAATTGAGGTGGAAAGTTGTGCCTATCTGGAGCTTTCAAGAAAATCATGTTTGAGAAGATTGACAATTTTTTATGCTGAAATGAAGAATGGTGTAAACTTTTCATGACTTTTCATGATGATGGAGCTGAATTGATACTATGGGGATTAATGAGGAGACCATGTTTAAGTGAAAATTAGATTAATGCAACTTTGCTTCAAAAGAGTCAAGACCTCCTCATTCAGCCTCAGAGTTTTTCACATCTTAATCCTACCAACCAAAAGCCACAGAACAACCCTTAAAAGTACTCATGATAAAAATATGTCCTTGACTCACATCGGGTAGCAATGTAGGAATCTATCAAGCCTATGGTGACCCTTGTATGAGTTTGGATTAGAAATACATTGCAAGAAAAATTGACATTTGTGTGATAAGAGAAAATTCAAGTGAGGTAAGTGTTTTGTGCATGGGAGGATAAATAAAGTGGAAATATATTGAATGATATAAATTAAGAAATTGAAATAATGTTTTTTATGAGGCATTATATCTTTTGTTTCTTGGTGTGTAATTGTTTGATCTCAAAGATAAGTGTTTTAAAATTGGTTTTGATTTGATATTGATGTTTACTTAATATGAGATTTTGCCCAGGAGTGCAAAAGGGTAAGTGTGGGGGAGTTGATAAAAAACTATTTTGTTGAATATTTTATTGATAATTAATGATATAATTTCCTCACATTGTGTTAAATATGTTTATTTATAAAATATTTGGGATTTGATCATTCATTTGAAAATTTGGTGAAAATTCCAGTTTTACCCTTTATAGTGCACTGTAGTATTTCAAAGATATATATTATTATATTTATTATTTGAATTTGAAATTTTGTAACAGTGTTCCTAACTTAAGTATATACAACTTTTATTCAGGACACTAAAGCTAAATAGTGCATTTGTTTGTTGAACATGGTCCATGAAGTCAAAGTTGGGCTGGACTCGCCAGAATGGAGAAGCTTCTGTATTTCAGACATAATTCCTTCATATGGACCTGGATTAATCCCAAATATGGAGAGGAGATATAGAACCCATATCCTAACATTGGATACTTCTGGAAGTCCGGCCAATTCACGCGTTTTGGTGGTCAAATGGGCGGTGCAAGTTGGCATAAAATATTTGGCCGAGATTCCCCATTCACACTTGAAACCACTTTGAACCTCCCCTCCCCTCCCCTCTATAAATTGGAGTTTTTCTCATTTGGAGGGGTTGGGACGTGCATTGGGAAGTTTAGGGAAGAGGATAATTGGATCCACTCCAATTCTCCAACCATTTCAATAAGGTTATCTCTTGAAGCAACAATCCCTTCGACGAAGTCTTCTTCTTCTCCTTCATGTTGTAATGATTTTGTTTATGTAATAAACTTCTTTGTTCTTCTTTTATTTCTTATCTTTTATTCAGTTTTGTTTAAATTTCTTCTTATCTTAATCTTCATATTTGGTCTGGAATTCTTGAGTAGAAGCGTTATTGGTTTATACCCATTTTAAACCTTTGCACATGCAAAACGCTTCTACGATGATTACGCCACACATGGAAGAGTAGTTCTTTTTAGTAATCGATCGAACTCTATAATTTTTCATTAATTTATTTTGAATCAATGAGATAATTTAATTCACATAATATGATCCATGAATTGTGTTTTTAAATTACAAGAACCTAAGAAAGCAATTGAACAATTAATACAAAACACGCGAGGTCGAGATTTTGTGTAAATTGTGAGAGCGCAATCTTAATCGGTAATACAAGACCACACGGGATAAATTTGTAGAGTTAAAATATAATCCCTAAACAAAATTCATCCTCATTTCCAGAATGGATATGTGATCTAATTAACCACTGACCATAATATATCCTTAGAACAATAATCAAAATAGGGTGTTGCGATTGCGTGTTCCGAAACTAGCCTAGGGTTTAAATAATTTCATCATTGTGGTTAAGTTAACTCTCTTAGGGTTCGAGGGATAACAAATTAGGGGATCATACTTAAGTGAATATTAATTTAAATGATAATTATTAATAAATTAATTAAGAGGTAGAGTTATATCGTTTACGCCTTTTAAAATAGATTTCTAAAAAACATCTTTTTGTTGTGTTATTTCAATCAAACTTCATTTCAAAACTAAAAACAAAAAAAATATACAATCTTATTCCAGAAAACTTCTTCTAGATCTATAAAATATAAACAACCTCCATCCATTCAATAAGTTTTTTTATTCTCTTTTATTTTATTTTTTAGAATACCTCTAAGAAGTTGTTTAAATTCACTTCCTCTTTTGAGAGACGACCTTGGTCAGCCACTCTGCTGCACCTAAGTACCCCAAAATCACTAATAATTTGAGGGTGACCACGACAGCGCTCTTTCAACGACATCAAAGGGTGAGTGAATTGTGTTGTGGTCGAGCAGACGGCACGTCAATCGGACGTGTCGTGTGCCCGCGGTGACCGGGAACGCCGTTCTGGTGTCATAAACGGCCAAAACGGGCGTCTAACAGTCAAAGTCATAGTGGACGACATCGGATTGACCTAAAATCATAGGAAAACAATCTAATTATTATTCGTGACGTGTACACGTAGACAGCACATCAATCGGACGTTCGGTCTGCGCGGTAGGGCTCATTTTGCGTTCTTTAAGTGTTGTGTGTGCTTCATAAACGCGCGTGGGGGGGGGGTGTCCAAACGGGCCGAACGATGTCCGAATGGCCTGAAATCAGACGACATCAAAGGGTGAGTGAATTGTGATGTGGTCGAGCAGATGGAACGTCAATCGGACGTTCCGTGTGCCCGCGGTGACCGGGAACGCCGTTCTGGTGTCCTAAACGGCCAAAACGGGCGTCTAACGGTCAAACTCATATCGGACGACATCGTATTGACCTAAAATCACAGGAAAACAATATAATTATTATTCTCAACGTGTATGCGCAGATGGAACATCAATCGGACGTGCGGTCTGCGCAGTAGGGCTTATTATGCGTTCTTTAAGTGTTGCGCGCGCTTGATAAACGCGCGTGGGGGGTCCAAATGGGCCGAACGAGGTCCGAATGGCCTGAAATCAGACGAAATAAAAGGGTGAGTGAATTGTGATGTGGTCAAGTAGAAGGAACGTCAATCGGACATGCCGTGTGCCCGTGGTGACTGGGAAAACCATTCTGGTGTCATAAACAGCCAAAACGGGCGTCTAACGATCAAACTCATAGCGGACGACATCGGATTGACCTGAAATCACCGGACAACAATCTAATTATTATTCGAAACGTGTACGCATAGACGGAACGTCAATCGGATGTGCGGTCTGCGCGGTAGGGCTCATTATGCGTTCTTTAAGTGTTGTGTGCTCTTGATAAACGCGCGTGGGCGGGTCCAAATGGGCCGAACGAGGTCCGAATGGCCTGAAATCAGACGATATCAAAGGGTGAGTGAATTCTAATGTGGTCGAGCAGACGGAACGTCAATCAGACGTGCCGTGTGCCCGCGGTGACCGGGAACGCCGTTCTTGTGTCATAAACGGCCAAAACGGGCGTCTAACGGTCAAACTCATAGCGGACGACATCAGATTGACCTGAAATCACAGGACAAAAATCTAATTATTATTCTCAACGTGTACGCACAGACGTCATATCAATTGGACGTGAGGTCTGCGTGGTAGGTCTCATTATGCGTTCTTTAAGTGTTGCGCGTGTTTGATAAACACGCGTGGGGGGTCCAAACAGGCCGAACGAGGTCCAAATGGCCTGAAATCAGACGACATTAAAGGGTGAGTGAATTTTGATGGGGTCGAGTAGAGGGCATGTCAATCGGACATGTCGTGTGCCTGCGGTGATCGGGAACGCCGTTCTTGTGTCATAAACGGCCAAAACGGGCGTCTAACGGTCAAATTCATAGTACACGACATCATATTGACCTAAAATTACAGGTAAACAATCTAATTATTATTCGTGACGTGTACGCGCAGACAGCATGTCAATCAGACGTGCGGTCTGCGCGGTAGCGCTCATTATGCGTTCTTTAAGTGTTGCACGCGCTTCATAAACGCACGTGGGGGTCCAAATGGGAAGAATGATGTCCGAATGGCCTGAAATCAGACTACATCAAAGGCTGAGTAAATTTTGATGTGGTTGAGAAGACAGCACGTCAATCAGACGTGTCGTGTGCCCGCGGTGACCGGGAACGCCGTTCTGGTGTCATAAATGGCCAAAATGGGCATCTAACGATCAAACTCATAGAGGACAACATCGTATTGACCTGAAATCACAGGAAAAAAATCTAATTATTATTCTCAATGTGTACGCATAGACGGCGCATCAATCGGACATGCGGTCTGCGCGGTAGGGCTCATTATGCGTTCTTTAAGTGTTGTGCGCACTTGATAAACGCGCGTGGGGGTTCCAAAATGGACGAACGAGGTCCGAATGGCCTGAAATCAGATGACATCAAAGGGTGAGTGAATGTTGATGTGGTCGAGCAGACGACATTTCAATCGAAAGTGCCATGTGCCCGCGGTGACCAGGAACGCCATTCTTGTGTCATAAACGGCCAAAACGGGCGTCTAATGGTCAAACTCATAGAGGACGATATCGGATTAACCTCAAATCAGAGGAAAACAATATAATTATTATTCAAAACGTGTACGCAGAGATGACACGTCAATCGGACGTGCGGTGCACACGGTACGGCCGAATGCGTCATTTTCAGCAGCTCCGCGCGCGCTAAACCGACGCGTTGGGGGGTCAAAACCACCCGAACGACCTTGGAATGCCATGAAACCGTACAAAAATAGACTTTGTGTGATTTTTGAAATGGTTGGGTAGACGGAACGTCAGTCGGAGCTGGTGTTTGACCGCAGTGATCAGAAACGCGTTTCCGGTGTCATAAAACACCAAAAACGACGTGAGATGGCCGAATTCGGAGCAAACATGATCCGAATGACCTGGAACCACACGAAAACATTCGGAATATTATTCGTGACATGTAAGAGGAGATGGTGCACCCATCGGACGTGCGGTGCGCGCGGTACGGCCGAATGCGTTGTTTTCACCAGCTCCGCGCGCGCTAAACCGGCGTGTTGGGGGGTCAAAACCACCCGAACGACCTCGGAATGCCATGAAATTGTACGACAACAGCCGTTGTATGATTTGAGAAATGGTCGGGCAGACGGAACATCAATCGGAGCTGTCGTTTGACCGCGGTGACCGGAAACGTGTTTCTGGTGTCATAAAACACCAAAAACGGCGTGAGACAGTCGAAATCGGAGGAAACGTGATCCGAATGACCTGAAACCACACGACAAAATTAGGAATATTATTCGTGACGTGTAGGAGGAGACGGATCACCCATCGGACGTGCGGTGCGCGCGGTATGGCCGACTGCGTTGTTTTCAGCACCTCGGCGCGCGCTAAACCGGTGCGTTGGGGGGGTCAAAACCACCCGAACGACATCGGAATGCCATGAAACCATAAGACAACAACATTTGTGTGATTTTTGAAATGGTCGGGTAGACGACACGTCAATCGGAGCTGTTGTTTGACCGTGGTGACTGGAAACGCGTTTCTGGTGTCATAAAACACCAAAAACGGCGTGAGACGGTTGAATTCGGAGCAAACGTGCTCCGAATGACCTGAAACCACACGAAAACATTAGGAATTTTATTCGTGATGTGTAGGATGAGACGGCGCGCCCATCAGACGTGTGGTGCGCGCGGTATGGCCGACTGCGTCGTTTTCAGCAGCTCGGTGCGCGCTAAAACGGCGCATTGGGGGTTCAAAACCACCCGAACGGCCTCGGAATTCCATGAAACCGTACGACAACAGCCGTTGTGTGATTTTAGAAATGTTCGGGAAGACGGAACATCAATCGGAGGTGTCGTTTGACCACGGTGACCGGAAACGCATTTTCGGTGTCATAAAACACCAAAAACAGCGTGAGACGGTCGAATTCAGAGAAAACGTGCCCCGAATGACCTGAAACCACACGAAAAATTAGGAATATTATTTGTGACATGTAAGAGGATACAACGCGCCCATCGAATATGCGGTGCGCGCGGTACAGCCGACTGCGTCGTTTTTAGCACCTCAGTGCGCGCTAAACCGGCGCGTTGGGGGATCAAAGCCACCTGAACGACCTCGGAATGCCATGAAACCGTACGACAACAGCCGTTGTGTGATTTTTGAAATGGTCGGGTAGACGGCATGTCAATCGGAGCTGTCTTTTGACTGCGGTGACTGGAAACACGTTTCTGGTGTCATAAAACACCAAAAACTGTGTGAGACGGTCGAATTCGGAGCAAACATGCTCCGAATGACCTGAAACCACACAAAAACATTATGAATATTATTTTTGACGTGTAGGAGGAGACTCCACACCCATAGGATGTGCGGTACACGTGGTACGGCTGACTGCGTTGTTTTCAGCAGCTCGGCGCGCGCTAAAACGGCACGTTGGGGTGTCAAAACCACCCGAACAACCTCATAATGCCATGAAACCGTATGACAATAGTCGTTGTTTGATTTGTAAAATGGTAGGCTAGACGGCACGTCAATCAGAGGTGTTGTTTGACCGCGGTGACCGGAAACGCGTTTCTGGTGTCATAAAACACCAAAAACAGCGTGAGACGGTCGAATTCGGAGCAAACATGCTCCGAATGAAATGAAACCACAAAAAAACATTAGGAATATTATTTGAGACGTGTAGGAGGAGACGGAGCTCCCATCGGACATGCGGTGCACGTGGTACGGCCGACTGCATCGTTTTCAGCAGCTCAGCGCGCGCTAAAACGGCGCGTTGGGGGGTTAAAACCACCCGAACGACCTCAGAATGCCATGAAACCGTACGAGAATATCCATTGAGTGATTTTTAAAATTTTTGGGCAGATGGAATGTTAATCGGAGGTGTCGTATGACCGGAGTGACCAGAAACGCGTTTCTGGTGTCATAAAACACCAAAAACGGCGTGAGATGGTCGAATTCAGAGCGAACATGCTCCGAATGACCTGAAACCACACGAAAACATTATGAATATTATTTGTGACGTGTAGGAGGAGACGGCGCGCCCATCGGACGTGCGGTGCGTGCGGTACGGCTGACTGTGTCGTTTTCAGCAGCTCGGTGCGCGCTAAAACGGCGCGTTGGGGGGTTAAAACCACACGAACGATCTCAGAATTCCATGAAACCGTACGAGAACAGTCGTTGTGTGATTTGTGAAATTTTCGGGCAGACGACATGTTAATCGGAGGTGTCTTTTGACCGCAGTGACCGGAAACACGTTTCCGGTGTCATAAAACACCAAAAATGGCGTGAGACGGTCGAATTCGGAGCAAATGTGCTCTGAATGACCTAAAATGATAGCATTTCTTAAATTGGGGGTTTTTAATTATTATAGCACCATGATTTGATGTCAGATTTAATTTTATTATATGTATATAATAACTGAATAATTATGTTCAATTTACGTTTGTTTTGTTTTTTTGTTTTTTGTCTTATTGTAGGTTTTGAAGTAGAAGATTGAAATAGATGGACCTGCTTAGATCGTTGAAGCACGTTTATCGTTTATGATGATTTTGATGTTTATGCTGTTTGAAATTGTTTTCCATTTTTTATGATTGTTACATTGTTTTATCTCTGATTTTGCACCGTGAAGAAAAAAAACACAATTCGTACATTTCATTAAAAAAATGAAAAAAAATTTATTTAATATTATATATATAAATATTTTCATTAATATATATATATATATATTATTTAATAAATATATTTATTTATTTATTTATTTCAGTATGAATTTTTTTTAAAAAAATTTCCTATTTTAGCGAACGCCAAAGGTGGTTGCTATAAGCTACCTGCCGGACAGCATTAGCGACCGCCATTGGCGGTCGTTATAGGCTGCTGTCCAGGAAGCATTAGTGACTGCCAATGGCAGTCGCTAATGGTGGCATTTTGGCCACCTATAGCAACCGCCAATGGCGGTTGCTATTGGCCTACAGCGACGAAGCTGATGCGACCGCCATTGGCGGTCTCTAGGCCGTCTTTATAGGCCTATAGCGACCGCCAATGGCGGTCGCTAATGCCCTTTTTTTAGTAGTGAGATCTTGCTCCAGCGGTACAACTTCTGAGCTGAGTACATGTGAAGGATCATGCATGTAATTTCTCAAGAGAGATACATGGAACACATCGTGAACTTGGGAGATATTCGGTGGAAGTGTCAATCGGTAAGTTACCTTCCCAACACGATCCAATATTTCGAAAGGACCGATATATCTAGGGCTCAGCTTTCCCTTCTTCCCAAATCTCATTACTCTCTTCCAAGGAGATATTCATAAGAACACTTTATCACCCACTTCAAACTCTAGGTATTTTCTTCGGTTATTGGAATAACTGTTTTGTCGACTCTGAGCAGCTCTAATGTGTTGTTGAATAGATCTTTCCTTTTCTGCCATCTCATCAACAAGATCAAGTCCTAATAGCTTTCTTTCCCCAACTTCATCCCAGTAAGTTGGAGTTATGTATTTCTTTTCGTAGAGAGCTTCATAAGGAGCCATCTGAATACTGGAGTGAAAGCTATTATTATAAGAAAATTCCACCAAAGGTAGGTGTTGATCCCAACCACCTTTTAAATCTATAGAGAAATCTCTCAACATATCTTCTAGAGTTTGAATTGTCCTCTCAGACTGACCATCCGTCTGAGGATGATAAGCAGTGCTGAAACTCAACTCTGTATCCAGAGTATCATGATGATTTCGCCAGAACTTTGAGGTAAACCTCATATCCCGATCAGATATAATAGAAAGTGGTACTCCACGCAATCTTACCACTTCCTTTACATATATCCTGGCAAGCTGATCTTGAGAGAAATCCTCTCTAATAGAAATAAAGTGTGCAGACTTTGTAAGACGATCAACTATGACCTAGATAGCATTATTACCTTTGGATGTTTTAGGAAGTCCAGTGACAAAGTCCATAGTGATGTTTTCCCATTTCCATTCAGGTATGGGTAATGGTTGTAACATCCCCTTAGACTTCTGTCTCTTAGATTTAACTTGCTGACAAACCAAGCATTGAGAGACATATTCAGCAACATCTCTTTTCATGCCATCCCACTAGAAGTACTCTTTCAGATCCCTATACATCTTCATGCTTCCAGGATGAATAGAGAATGAAGAACTATGAGCCTCATCCAGCAACTCCTTCTTTAATTCGGGGATGGGAGGAACACAAACCCGATTTCTAAACTTTATTATCCCATCACAATCAAGGTTGAATTTATGAACATTTATTACCTTATTTTTTAACTCTACATCTTCTTTCTGTGCCTCTTTAATCTTCACATGTATAGATGGTTGAACATTAATTTGAGAAAGGTACGATTTTCCCCTTCCATTATAATTCCAAGATCCAACCTTTGTAAATCCATAAATATTGGATCTTTTGTGATCCTCATCATGGATAAGCTAGCATGGTCTTGTCGACATAATGAATCTTCCACCTTGTTTGCTTTCCTAGGGTGGTAATGAATTGAGCAGTCGTAATCCTTAATCAGCTCCAACCATCTTCTTTGGTGCATATTCAACTCCTTTTGTGTGAAAATATAATTTAAACTTTTATGATCTGTATAAATGTCACACCTTTCTCCATAAAGATAATGCCTCCAAATCTTTAATGCAAAGATTACCACAGCTAACTCCAAATCATGAGTTGGGTAATTTTGCTCATGGATTTTCAACAATCGTGAGGCATAAGCTATCACCATATCATTTTGCATAAGAACAAACCCCAACCCCTTCTTGGATGCATCACTATAGATCACAAACCTTTCTCCACTACAAGGAAGTGTGAGTACATGTGCACTGGATAACCCTCTATTCAACTCCTTTAAATTCTCTTCACATTCCTCTGTCCACATGAACTTAACTCCTTTTCGAGTCAACCTGGTGAGTGGATTAGATAATCGTGAAAAATATTTCACAAAATGTAGAAACCAAGAAAACTTCGGATCTCAGTTACTGTTGTTGGTCTCGAACATCTTTCAATAACCTCTGTTTTTGCTGGATCCACAGATATACCCTTTTTTGAGATTATATGACCCAAAAATGAAACTTTTTGAAGCCAAAATTCACACTTGGTAAATTTGGCATAAAGATTCTCCTTTCTCAGGGTCTTCAATATAATTCTCAACTGATCTTCATGTTCGTCCTTTATCTTTGAATAGATAAGAATATAATCTATAAAGACTACCACAAACTAATCAAGATAGTCTCTAAAGACTCTGTTCATCAGATCCATGAAGATAGCAGGGGCATTAGTAAGACCAAATGGCATCACTATAAATTCATAGTGTCCATACCTTGTACGGAAAGCCATCTTTGGTATATCTTCCCTTTTGACCATTAAGTGATGATACCCTGAACGAAGATCAATCTTGGAAAAGTATTGATCTCCACGTAGTTGGTCAAATAGGTCATCAATGCCTGGGAGAGGATATTTGTTCTTGATAGTGATCTTGTTAAGTTCTCTATAATCAATGCAGAGTCTCATTGATCCATCTTTCTTCTTAACAAATAGAACTGGTGCTCCCCAAGGTGATGCACTAGGGTGTATTAATCCTTTATCAAGATTCTCTTGGAGTTGCTTCATCAATTCATGCAACTCAATTGGGGCCATTCTATAAGGTGTCTTTGAAATAGGCAAAGCACCCGGTACGAGTTCTATTGAAAACTCAACTTCACGATTTTGTGTAAGACCCGGTAATTCCTCCGGAAAGACATCGTCAAACTCCCGTACAATGGGAATATTCTTAATCATGATTTTCTCTCCAACCATTTGAGATAAATAACCTTCATTTAGTGGAATCAAGACCCATAAGATGGAAGAAATTTCCACTAGAAAGTTATGTTCATCCTTGCATTGATAGACGATCATAGATTGATCTGGAATATGAAATGTGACTTCCCTTATTTGGAAATTGATATGAGCTCCATATAGAGAAAGACAATCCATGCCAAGAATCACATCAAATTCCACTATAGGAAGGATCAAAAGATTTGCAGGAAGCACTTTTCCAAAAACTTCAATCGGAGAAGAATTATAAACTTTTGATGCGACTGTTGTGCCATTAGGGGTTGTCATAGATAACTCAATATCTAATTGTTGAGGTAATACGGTGATACCCTTTGAAAATTCTTCAGAAATAAAAGAGTGGGTGGATCTAGAATCAAATAAAACATTTTCTACTTTAGAGTGGATGGTATGTGTACCTTTCACCACATCGTTATCGTACTCCACATCGCTGATAGAAATTTCATGTGACTTTCCTTTGCCTTTATCCTTAAGAGTTTTTTGACGTAGATCATCATCAACAACCCTTGGATTAGGGCATTGATTGACATAATTCCCCATTTCCTTGCACTTGTAACATTGAAGTGTAGGAGGTGCACTCTGTGTAGCCTTTTCTTTGTTCGCATCACTAGAAATATTATTCCCATCATTGCTGCATTCAAATGCCCGATGACCTTCCTTTCCACATTTGAAACATTTACTTGTCCCATTAAGACAACTCCCTCCTTGTTTCTTTCCACACTTTGAGCATAAGGGAACACTCATCTTCTTTTCAGTGTGCTCTTTATATTTTCCTTTGAATTCCATTTTCCTCTTCTTATCAAACCCATATGACTGATGGGTTACTCCAATCTCCATCTCAATATGAGAGCACATCGAACAATTTCCTCATATCTATTGAATTCCCTTATGGCTAATTCCTTTCGAAGACTTAGATTGAAGACACTAAAGAATTGATCGATCTTACTATCAGGTTGGATAATAATACCATATGTGTACCTTGCAAGTCTTGTAAAATTTTCTTCATAGGTACCAACAGATTCATCATCCTTTTGCTTCAGTTCAAGAAACTCCTTCTCCATCTTTGTTCGAAGAATAGAAGGGAAGTACTTATTGAAAAATAAGTTCTTGAACTCGTCTCATTCCATGGACTCAATTTCATCCCTTTTCCTCGTATTCTTAATAAGATTCCACCATTGATCAGCATCACCTTCTAAACGATATACTGCTAAGATGACTTTATCATGTTCAGAACATTAAAGAACTGAAAATATCTTTTCAGTGGTACTGATCCATTGTTCAGCCACTAATGGATTAGAAGACCCACTGAATGAAGGTGGATGCTGCCTCATGCAGGATTCAAAATAATGTTGCTCCTTCCTTTGCTCGTTTGGAAGTCCTGCATGATTCATATCTTGAGAAATTTATGTGAGCATGGCTACAAGATTTTGCATTCTAGCTCCCATAACGTTTGGTTGCTCAGGGGGACAATCATTGCATTGCCCGTCGCATTCCGCATTAACATGGTTCTTTCGGGTTCCAGCCATTGACTAAAACCAATAAGAATAGTGTGAGAAAAACTAATTATAATAGAAAAAACACATAATCAAGAATAAAATTTCACACTTAAGGTCTTATCATAGGTTGTTCATGGCCATTTTTAAAACACTAATACCGTGTTCTATGCTTAGACTTATACATAGGGTTTTTACTAAGGCTTTCACATCCTAGTTTCCAAAGGTTGACTATACCTTTCCTATGATACCAACTATAATGACCCATAATTTACATACATGGTTATTACTTCAAAATTGAAGTATAATTATTACAACATATAACAAAACCATGAAAGTACTGTATAGGTATAGTGTCTTTAGAAACTGGGAAACATAAACAACTGCTTCATAAAGCATCTACATTGTCTCCCATTTATTTCATCATATCTAGAGTCCCTTTTGGAATATCCTACTTAATAACCTTCTTCCTGACCTGGGGAAAGAAAAAATACAAAAGGGTGAGATCAAATTCTCAGTAAGGGTAAACAAAATAAATATCAATCACATCATATTCATAAGAACATAACATTTTGTAAATCTTAACCTGCAAAAGAGATCATAATTTCATACCATGGGATAAATCATAGTAATGAAATGTAATCCCAATAATCATAACTTAAAACATGAAACTTTATGGCATACACACATAATCATAGAGAATCATTTCGTAGTAGTCAAGACTCATAGCCAAGACTATCTTAGCGGACAAAGTCCATTTCTGAACCGAGTTCACTCCTCATTTCAGTCCTGTTTCACTGAACCGATTTAACCTACCGTTCCAGCCATGTCTATCTCATGAGATATAAATCTTTACCCAATGAATTGTAGGTAGATATAGGTCCCAACCATCTCATAATGATACCATTCTTATGTGTGCCACAAAATCAAAAAAATCATACATCATTGCATAACCCATGTAATAAAAATGGGAATCTTAAACATCATGCCATCATAACATAATCCATATAAGATAAAAGGACATCATAAAAATAATTCCATCATAACATAATCAAATCAATGTAAAAATAGAGATATAAACAGAACCCTATATTATCTTAGATGGAAAATAATTTTGATAAAATGCTTGAACTCCATTCTTGAGGGAAATATCATTTCTACTTCACAAAGCATTTTTCCTTTCTTAACATGTCGTACAATTTTAAACTAAAAGAAGTTGATTAAAAATAAACTTGAAAGCTTGTAAAGGAAGCTTCATGGAAATAATGTTCTAAAAATCCATTCACACCGTATAAGTTAAAATAACATTCTTCCTGTACTTTGGCCGGAAAAGTCAAAAAGTACCTCGTACGAAAAACGACAAAAGATTAGTTTCATATCTTTTACTAAAAAATCACCGAAGGGTAAAATTGGATTTAAACAATAGTAGGTGGATGGAAATAATATTACATATTGAGGAAACATGGATGTGGATGATAAATATTCCCCTGTAAATTCTGAAATATAAACAATCTCAGATAAAAATGAGATTATGAGATTTTCCCTTACCTTAGGTCCGATTTGCTTCGTAAGTGTCCAAACCTCCTGTATAATGATTTAAATAATGTTATTGACTTATTCCAGAATCATACTTATTTTTATGATATCATATATGGTCATATTATTAGCTTCTTATTTGTAATATTTCATTACTACTTGTTATTCCGGTGTTTATTACTTTTTGTTCTTATGCGTGTTTTGTCGAATAAATTCTTATTCTTATTTTTAGGTTATAGATACCTCATTTACAGAATTTTATTAGTGTAATATATATCATATTCATTCATTCAATTTATTTATATAATCATTATGCAATGAAGATCATGTAGAACGAGTCGCATCACATCGTGGAGACAGTATTCCGTACGTACGCACGCACGGTGATTTTGTTTTCCGTAGGATGGATAGATGGTGAAATAGGGTTGTTTCATACTTATAATAACATATAATTATATGATTAATACTGATGTTATTAATTCATAACAAAACAACTAAAGGAGAAGAAGTGGAAGAAGAAATAAAGTTGAAAGAATCAGTAACGGACATTACCTCTTCTTTGAAGCGCCTCTTTGAGACTTCCTTTTAGGGCACTAAAGTTAGTTTTGAAGAAGTTAAGGACATATAGGATGTTTATAGGGAACTGTATAAGAGAATTTTTCAGGGTTTGGCCGAGCTTGAAGGCTCAAAGTGGTGTGAGGAAGAGAGGAAGGAGGTGCCCTTTTATAAGGAAGGAGAGGGGCACCTTTGGAAAAACTAAAAATATTATTTTATTATAAAGTCATATTTGGTTTTTAATAGCTTCAAATTGATTTATTTTGAAGATAAGGTGGGGAGGCGTCTAAATCCTCTCATCCAATAGAATTTAGACAAGTTTAGGGTTCTATTTTAACCTTATCATTTATATTTAACTTTAAGTTAAATAATTTTACTTTTACCGTGTCTTTTTGTTTTCTTACACTATAAGGTTAATAAATTTACCATAAAAAGCCAAAAGAACCCCAAGTTGTTTATTATTAATATATATGACCTTATCTAAGTAATGTTTCCAAAACATAGATTTTTAGGAATAAAATAACAATTAATAATATAATATTTGTTTTAAAACCTATTTTATGTCAATTTTGACCATATTTGGTAATTGATTTTTTTGAAAATAATAACAGAAATATTATTTATAAAAAAGTTAATTAAATAAATACTAACATGTCATATTAACCTATAAAATTTTTTTAATTCAAAAAAAGTCTCAAATTACATTTATTTGTGTATTTATAACATCAATTATGTCAATATTTCATTAATAAGATAATTACTGCATCATCATTGTGTCATAAATAAATTAATTTATTTAATGTCTAAAAATTACAAATAAAATATAATTATGTAGTAAATTTTTTTATATTTATAATTAATATTTATAGTCGAATTTATCTTATTTATAACCATATATTAAAAATGATTTAGTTATTAAACTTTGATTTTAACTATTTTAACCCTTCTTTAAATAAATTAATATTAAATGTCCTAATCTAATCCAAGTGGGCCTAAATGGTCATATTTTATTCGTAAGGTTGTTTTTGGTCGAATTACACTTATCCAATAGAATTAGGACATGCGTTAGGGTAATAATAATATAATTTTTACCCTTAATTACCCTATTTACTTTTAACCATGGTAAATAAAAGTAAAAAGTTACTATTCACCAAAAATTATTTTCATCTCATTGAACCGCATTTTACTTACTGACATCAACCGTGTCTCTCGGATTTTTTAAATTCCATTCACAAAAGCGGTAAAATTAAGTTTTATGTGAATTTGGAAATTCTCCTAGGAGGTGGGTAAAAGACGATGAAAAGTTCAAAAAAAATTATATATCTAAAATTATTATAAAATGACTCCAATGAATTGCATTGAAATTATATAGGTATTATGTATCAATTTTGACCTAAAATAAATTTAAATAAAATAAATAATTATTTAAATAAAAAGTCGGTTTTTAAATAGTAACCTAGTGTTTTCACTATTCATCAAAAATTGAAAGTTTTTAGAAAAATGCCAAAATTTCACCCTAGGCTAATTTCGATATTCCGAATCCAAAAATTAAGTCCATTTTGAAAAGTAAAATTTATAAAATTTTGAAAAGTGTTTATTACTATTCATAATGCCTAGTTTTAATACTATTTTAATAGTATATTGTTGTTTAGTGAAACTCAGTATTGCGTACAACGCAAGCTATCGAGGAAGGCCGAAATTGCGTGTAAAGCAATCCAAGCTAGTGTTGTTTGTAGTGAAAGATCTCTTTGATGATTTATATAACATAAAAACAAAATATTTCTCATAAAATTCTCGGGTGTTACATCTTGTAAGCTCAAGAATTCTCATATAAGATTCCAAACAATAGTATCACACCTGTGGTGCCTGTTTTAGGCCATATTGGTCTTTCTTTAATTTTCAAACTTTCAGTTCATTATTTCCAAGAAATACCCCATGGGGTGTTCAATGTAGACTTCTTCTTCGAAAACTCAATTTAAGAATGATTTCTTGACATCCATTTGATAAACTTTATAACCTCTATAGATTCTCATGGCAAGAAATAACCAGATTGACTCCAGTCTAGCTATAGGAGCAAATGTCTCTTTAACATCAAAAACTTGAATTTTTTATTGTCCTTTACAAACCAAGTGTACCTTTTTTATGACCACATTTCCATGCTATTGAAACTTTTTCTTGAAGATCCACTTCATACCAATCACATTTTGAACTTCGGTTCTCTTGAATAGGTCCCATGTTTGGTTCTTGTCAATCTAATCAAACTCCTCATTCATGGATTTCACCCATGATTCATCTTTTTCAAATTCTTCAAATGAGGATGGTTCCAGAACTTATAGAAATGCAGATTGTGTATTATTCATCATTCTCCTTGTTTATGTGGGTGTAGTCAAATCCACAATAATGTTGGATTGATCAATTTCTTCTCTTCAATTCCTCCTTTGAGATTAATCAAAATTCTCTCCATCCATGGTTTCCTCTTCAGATTCTTCTTCTAAGTCAACATCATGATGTGGCTCCTGAGAATTTTGTACAACTTCCTCTATTTCTGTATTTTCATTTGATCTATGTTCACTTTCTTCCTCATTTTATATCACATCAACATATGAATTCCTTGAAGCATTTGCAATTTTCTCTTCAATTATCTTAACATCTCTAATTTCCACAATCCTTCCCAAGCACTTGTTGAAACACTTGTAGGATTTACGGTTCATTAAGTATCCAATGAAAATTCCTTCCTCTACATTTTCACTGTACTTACCTTGATTTCCTTATTCCATTCTAATGAAACATTTACTCCATAAAGTAGCAAAGTATTTCAAAGGGGGCTTCCTTACATGACACAATTCATATGGTTTGTTTGTCACACCCAAATAAATCCCTATTTGATTTTGAATATACACTACAACTTGAGTGAATTCTTTCCTGTAATGTAGAGAAATAGGACTCTCAATCAGAATATTTATTTCCATATTGTTAAACAATCGATTCCTATGGTCAACAACTCAATTTTGATGTGGAGTTCTCACAGCATCTACCTCATGTTGTATCCCATGATTCTCTAGGTAATTTTCAAATTTAGTGGATGTGTAATCCCCTCCATTATTAGATCACAACACTTTGAATGTTGGTCTAGTATCATTCTTGTTGATTCGATGATATGTTTTCATGTTGTCAGGCACTTATTGTTTCCTATGTATTACTATTACAAATTCCATTATACTATAATAATCTATGAAGAGGATGAAGTACCTTTCTCCATGAGTTCCAACAACATTAATCAGGCCAAAAAAGTCTGTATTAATGATATTAAGAAGATGATATTCTATTTATTATTTGGATGATATGAACTACAGAACAGCTTCCCCTGAATGCAGGCATCACAATAATTTTCATGTTCACACTTCAGGGTGTAAATATCTAACACAATATTTAGTTTTGATATCTTCTCCATGTCTTGTTGATTGATGTTCCCCAATCTCTAATGTCTTAGGTTATTTTCATATTCAATGGTCAGGTAGCAAATTTTTCATTACTATCAACCAAATACAAGTTTAATTCTGTTCTACATCCTTTAATAATTGAATTTCCTATCTTTACCTTGATAGTGAATCCTTTCTGATTAAAATTAACTATAAGTCTTGAGTCACAGATTTGACTCTCACTGAGGATATTATGATGTAGTCTATCCATATAAAGGACATCTGTTTTCTTTAGCTCTCCATTAGCTAGTTCATTACTTCCACTACCTTTAATTTTCAGAGCTCCATCATTACCAAACTGTATTGTTCCATCAACCCTCCTCTTGACATTTGTTAACAAGTCTTCATTAACTTTCATATGAGACAAACAACTACTATCAAGAATCCAAGTTCGGTTTCTTTTTTAGATTTGAGGGCTATATCTACAAGGTTGGATTTCTCAATTTTCTTCTTTTCTTTCCATGAGACATTCGATTGAGTGTAGGAAACTGATAGTCTTTCAATTATCTCTTCAATGTACATGGGTTCTTCATAGTCAAAATATTCTTCCAATGGATAAAACCAATTTGAAATAGCAACATTTTCTTGTTTACGAGCTTTGAATTTTCTTGTACTTTGGTATGAGGGGTCCATGCCACTCTTCTACCTATAATAAATGGATTTATAGACAAAGTTAGAACAATGAAAATAATATCCATAGAAATGGTTTCTTCTGTAAGTAGTAGGATATGAGTTAGTTCTCCTCTGTTGAACACCTATCTATAACCCATTCAGATAGCTCATTTCCTCTTCGTAATATGGCACAATATGACCTAGATATCCACATAACTGACACTTCATGAGATGAATGTCTTCTAACTTATATTTTTACTCATGAATTCTTCCTTGGGAAAACGTTTGAATTCCTATCATTCCTGGAATCTTGAGGATAGTCTTCTTTTCCCCTTTCAATATTATTTCTAGGTCTCTTTTTCAGCGCTTCACATGATTTTTTGACATGATCAACATTCAATTTTCCTTTAATATGGCCCACTGTATTTACAACATTTGATGTTTTGGAATCACAAACTATTACACTATTTCCCATGCATGAGGGCATTTGATCACTCAAAATATTTTCAAATCCATCAGATCCTATTTCTTATCTCTCCAGAAACTTAGCTTCTTATAACCTGCCAAATTTTATTTTATTCTTTGCTTCTATTGAACTTGATTCACTTTTGAGCACACTCCTAAGGGTAACAACTTCTTCTTCGAGCCCCCAAATAGTTTTGGACTTCTCCTCCAATATTGATGTAAGGTAATTGATGACCTTTGTCTCTTCTTCGATTCTAAGATTTAGTTCCACTACATCATCAGTTCTTTCATAGATTGATGACTGTACTTTCACCAATTCTTCCAATAATTCAATTTCAACTTCAAGCTTATCAATATATTCTGATGTTTCTTCCACCATTTATTTACACTTATGGAATATATTAAACTTATTCTCAATCTTACCAAAATCTTCCTTAAGATATAACTTGTTATTATTATTAGTTTCCAATTGGTTATCTCTAGCTTTATCTATTTATGGTTCTGAATTTTTAATGGAATCTATCATGGAAGCATGGTTTCCAATTTTAAATTCTGGTTCATCTTCTTCACAAAATTCATTATCATCTTCTTCCTCTTCACAGACAAAAATCTTCTTCTGTAATTTATTTATAGATTTGAAGCCTCCCTTTTTGAAAAAAACTATTTTTAGACTTATCAATGTGTTTATCTTCACTTTGTTCATCTTCAAACTTTCTTGACCACTAAGAGGAAATGTTTCCAACATTGCCACAACAAAAGCAAGCTAGAGGTTAATTCCATTTAAATTTGAATTTTCCCTTCTAAAACTTCATGGAAATGAGATAAAGAATTTATTTTTCTTCATCATCTTTACCACCACTATATTTTAAAATTTTTATTTTTCCCATGGATTTGAATGCCATTTCCTTGCTCACTCGAGTCATATCATCTTTGGGATTGACTCTCATTTCATATTCCATTAGGCTGCTCAGCATATCATCTAGAGAATGTTTGGAAAGATATCATTCCTCAAGGGCTGACACCTTTGCATTGTATAGGGGTGGAAGTCATCTCAATATTTTATTTACAATATTAATATATTTTACCTCTTTGTATAGAACTAGAATTGCTCCAAAAACATCAATAATTAAATTGAAGAAGGAGTCTGCATTCTCATCAGAATGCATCTTTTGATCATAAAACCTATTGTGCATGAATTATAGTTTTGCTTCATTCACTTTTCTATATCCTTCATAAATGTTATCAAGTTTATTACACATTGAATTTTCTGAGTTGCAACTCATCACCTTTAGATAAATCTAATCATAAAGGGTTGTGGTGAGAGTATTCTGTATTTTAGCATCTGCCTCAAGAATTTTCCGGTATGCATCTGTCATAGTCATCCCTCTTGGATCAGTAATTTGTATTCCTTGCACAGTAGAAAATAGGACATCCATTCCAAGAGATTTTTTATGAGATCTCATTATATTATTCCAAATCTGATAATTACTTCCATCGAAGAAGGGGACTCCCCTGACATTGGCTAAATTCTCCATAATGTTATAAGATAGATCAAACACCAGCAACTTCACCTCTGATTCCACTTGAAGGACCCCAGGACACCCTATTAGGGGAGAGATGAATAAGGGTTGCAACATTTTCTTTTTAAAGTTGTGGATCCTGTTCCCACGTAGGTCGGAACTTGTTAAATCTGTCAATCAAAAGAAATAAAGGATATGACACAGCGCATTTACTTGGTTCACCGCAAAGGGATATGTCCAAGGATCATACACCGATAGTGTGTCGGTCATACCTAAATCCACTGATCTTCACTAGTTATGGAGTACAAGAGTTTGGTCATAGTCACTCTATACCAGGAACACTTCCCTTAATAAATTTCAGGGATGGCTCATCACTTTCTTCAGAACACTTCTGTAAACTCTTCCTAGATCACTACTTTGAGAGAAGTATAACTTAGTTTATCGACATGAAGGTATCATTAATAGATTGGCATTGAATTATTTGTCTATTTCTAGCATGTGACACTAATTTTATCAAAGAACTGAGTAGATGCTCACTAAAATCCCTAACCACTCAAAACTGATACTCAAAACAACCCTTCGCAAAGCCCCTTCAAAAAGCTCAACCCTTCATAGATCACACCACTTTGCAAAGATCAACCCTTATCAAAGCACACTACATCAAAGAGAAACCTACATCATGAGACTCATTAATCCCATGAGGAACACTCCATCTTCACGAATCCCTCATGAAATAGAATCATTGGCATCATTCATGACTTTAAAAGTCTCTTTAAAAATATTGTTCTCACATAGAACAATCTACTTTGTGGAGAATAACTTTCTTTGTGAAGTTAAAGAGATCCAAGATTTTCTCTCTTCAAAATAGTGCAGAATGAAGAGGAGTGGCCACTTATTAATAGTAATGGTTGAACACAGAGCTCTACTTCTTCAGGTGCGAAATATGATTTGGTAAAAACATCTCTGTGGTGATTCCTCCATCTCGCAAGGATCCGTTGAAATTTCTGGGTCACAGAGCTCATCGTAACCACAAAGAAACACCATCCCAAAAATCAAAGCTTCATTTCTTTGAAATCCTCATTCTAGTATTAAGTAAAACCATTCCTTTACCTTATAAATGAAATGTTTACTCTAAAATAATACCTTTTACAAAACTCTAAGATCAAACTCTTGTAATCATAGATCACATCGTCTCAGTTCTTTAAATCTTTACAAAACATAAATCAAGAAGACCATATCTATGAAACTCCTGCCTTTTCCATATTTTCATTAGGCCTCCAAGAAGAACCACTTTTCGCAATGATTTCCATTCTCCAAATTTTGGACCCAAAAATTTGGAAAAAAATTGGAAACAAAGTCACCTTTAAAACAACTTTGAACTTGAAATGTATGACCCCTTTCCTTGCAATATCCCTAATCATCCATGAGAGGGTTGAAAACAAACACAATCCATGATTATTTTTCAGCAAAGAACAACCTTGGATCCAAAAACATTATCTCAAATTCCTACCCAACAGATGCTTATCATCTCCTGTTTTGGGGGAACAACAGATAGATGGGTCACCCATTCCATCCTATCCTATGACTCACATTCCCTGGAATGGAGGTGTACTAGAAATTCATATCAGGGCTCCCTTTGAATATCTCTTTTCCAAGAAACCCGGAGTATCACAGAATGGTCAAAGAAGATCCAACAAAGGACACAAGAAGCTCTCCTACCATTCTACAGCTGTTACTCCACCCACATAACGGTATTCATCAGTGAACATTATGGATATCAACCCCACAAACCTTGAAAAAATGATACAAATAATGGGAAAACATGTGAAGAGGGTTCCCCCTTAGAGACAATCCACACTGATCCTGGAGGTGTGCACACCTGAAACCAAAGAGTTTTTTCCTAAATTTGGGAAACCCCTCATTTAATCCTCTATTACCTCCCACAAGAATCCCCAATATGGATAAGAATAATATTAAGGTCTATGATCCACCTCCTCTTCACCATAAAGATGATTCCCCCACACTTGAGGATAGATTGGCTTGACATGAGAAATAAATGAGAGAGATAAAGAAAATCCACACTGAGATGATATGACGAAGATATCATACTTAGTATGTTCCTTTGGTGGAGGGTTAACACACACTTCCATCAGATTTACCACTACCTCATAGGATCATCTCGGTGGATGAATTAAGGTTGGAAAGCTCATTCAAGGTAGAATTGGGACCATCAGTCTACCTGAACCCAATACCAGAAAGATATCAATATTTACCTCCATTAGGGAAGAAACCAGAATAGATTTAAGAAAATACACAAATGATTCCCCCATCTGGGTATCCCTCTCAAATCCCAGTAGTGCCAAAAGATCCAATCTTTCCCCACATTGCACCCACTCATGCTCAAGTACAACAGGACATGCATCAAGGGATCTTGAACACTATAGAGTTATAGAAAACTATAATGGTAGAAATGGAGGGGAGGAATTCTCTGATAAAACCAAAATAGAAACCTTACATTTACTAGGTGAGAAACATCCTACCTCCACCAAAATTCAAGAATCCCATATTCCCAGTGTTCAATGGCTCAGGGGGACTCAGAGAATCATCTAATGAACTACTATTTTTATTATGACCACATGATGGTAACCCTAGAGAAACAAGAAGTAGTGAAACTCAGATGATTTGTGTGGACTCTGCAAGGCTCAGCCTTTATGTGGTAAACCAATCTACCAACTAATACAATCACTAGCTGGGAAGACCTCTGGTGGTAGTTTCTCTTCTAGTTTCATTCAAAATTTCCAAGGAGAACTATCAGTGATCTAATGAACTACAAATAGAGAGATAATGAGAGATATCCTGAATTCATTTTAATATGGAATGGTCTAAAGTACTCCTTTAACTATATACTCCTCCAAAATGAGAAGATTTCCATGTGAATCGATAATATTTTAGATGAGGTGCGAACTCCACTCATTCCTATGAAATATACAAGTAGATTCGGGATTTCTTTACCATTTCATAGAGGATATAATATTCCTTTCAATGGACTAATATTAAGCCTTGAAAAACCCCATCGGCCCTTGAAAAAAAGGTAGTAAGAGCTGAAGTGGCTTTTGTTATGCTTTAGCCACCCCCTCCACCGACTCGAGCTCCAAGACCTGAACTAAACTGTGTAGGGCCCTCTGAACGCTAGCAGCCAACCCCACCTCAATAAGAAGATCAAATTGGGGGGGGGGGAAGGAAATCAATTTGGGGAATGGAGAAATAAATTTTACTTGTTCCAAGATGATCAAGATCGTGGTTACTTCATAGATTCCATGAATTGTAACTTGCTTCAGCTACGAGAGCCAAAGAGGAATGATAAAGTAAGTCATGAAGACAGACCATATTATTGTCCCTATCATCAGATACCGGGACACAACATCTAGGAGTGTTTCTTATTCAAATATCTCTTTTAAATAATGATATAATCTGAACATGTTATGTTGGGACCACTACCAGAACAATTGGTGTATGTTCCCACCACTAACCCAGATTAATGAGGGGAGTGGAAAACAATCTTTTGTAAGAAAGAAAAGAATTTCGATATTTTTACAGCTTGAAAAGACATTAAATTGATCTTATGGAATTATACAAGCATATATAAAGTAGCTGATTGTTCCTCCAACATCTCTTGATACAACATGGCCAACATCCTCAGCCCCATAATCCTCTAAGGGATGAGAAGGCACAGAACAAGTGCATGAAGATGATCCTACACCAAGGCCAGATATACATTTCAAAATCTCATATTTCATTCCAATGGATATAAATCAATGGGAACCACTACTCCAAATTGTAAAATGGGAACCACATTGCCAAATGGAACCACCGAAAGAATTCAATCATGCATAGTCATTATCAGATGAGGAACTGATTTTTGGTACTATCAATGACATACAAGTAGTGGATCCCTTCTCAAATGATGAATATGGTTATAAAACCAATTTCCCCATACCTAATCAGGGAACTAGAGGAAGAGGTAGCAGAAGATGAGATTACCCAGTAATATGAATTTGTGGTAGAAATCAAACCTCTGGCCACACTCCGGTTCAAACCGTCAATGTTGTAGAGACTCACAGAAGAGCCCTTCAGTAGACCCAACAGGAATGGGAAATATTTCTAACCCTATTAGAAGAATCCCTGGCCTAATTGTCTGGGAGTACCATAAAAAGAGGAATAGATGTCTAATATCCCATGCCATGCTAACAAAAATGCTCGACCTAGTTCACAAAATGAATAAGCTCCACTATCTCCTGTTTTAGGGGATATAACATCTACATCCAAGGCTCAAGTCCCTAAAGCACCAATTATAGAGAACCCCCAAAGTAGGTAATCAATGGTATTTAGACTAGAAATATGACATCTTGAAATATATAGCCTCGGTACCAACCAATATTTCAATCATAGATGCACTAAACCTATCTGTCACGACCCGTCCCAGTGGGGCCCGAGCCGCAACTCCCCAAGCCCGCCTCCAATAGGCCAGGGGCTGGTGACTAGAACCGAGTAGGCATGCTACTAACATGGGAGGCATTTCCTAAAAACCTGTACACACGCACACACATTTCCAAGCCCACAAGGCTAAAAAGTAAAAACTACTAAAAAGGAAAAATGCATGCATACACCAAAAACCCAACCAAAAGAGTACGACAGGAAGGTAAATTACAAGAAAGTAAATCCCTGGGCCAAAAGTACAAGCCCACCCAAAAGAAAGTATGTAACAATGTTCAACCTGTAAATAAAGGGGCTGGGACTATAGTTTGTAGTAGTAAGAACACACCTCGGCCTGTCTGATCTTACTGGGCACCGTCCGGTCCTGGTCCACCTAGAATCCTGTCAAAAGCTCACTCGTCTGCACAAGACATGACACGTGTGGAAAAAGCCTGTGCAGGGGTGAGTATAACAATACCCAATAGAACACCCCGAAACCACAAAGTAAATACAACAAGGGAAAAACCACAAAGGAAAGATACAGTCAGCTCCACACAGTATATGTCTACAGAACATATAACAAGAATGTCTAGATATACTCATACCCAAATGACCATCGCGATACCACCACTAGGATCTAGCTCGAAGATTCCACTAAACAGAAAACAAGGAGAACACACTCCTATGTCTGAAGGGAGACACACGAAGTACTCATTCCGAGAGAACACACTCCACCATTACTATGAGAACATGATGCTCAGATGAGGATCATGTCCAAGTCATGGGGTGATTCCAAGAACTCAGTATGAGCTAATCCACTAAGCAGAGGATCGGGGCCTGGGAAAAGTTGGTCTCGTCAATACCAAGAACTCTACCTAGGGTTCTAGGAATGAATAGAGTATCTGGCTCTAATTCTCACAGAGGGGATTCAAACAACTCTATTCAGGAAGTCTTGCTGAAGGGATCATACTTCTGTATAAAGGAAATGATACCAGAACCTTTAGGGAAAAGACCAAGGTTACAAACCCTAAGAAAACTAGTCCAAGTCACAGAAGACAGGTGGCACAAGCCATGAAGAATTGGTTACACAACGTGTAGTATGGTTACACGTTGTGTTCCTTGACCCTGGGTACTGCCTGTGTAAACGGACCATGTCATCCATCCAAGCTGTGTAAAACTAAACTACACGACGTGTAGAGGAATCACACGTCGTGTTCCTTGACTCTGGGTACTTGCCCGTGTAAATGGCATGTGTCATTTGGATTTTCGGATAGAAATCAACTACACGGCGTGTAGAAGAGTCATACGCCATGTCCGAGCACCTGGGCTCGCTTCGTGTACGCTAGCCATGTGCCCGTACATGACCTCTGTCCATGTCCATGCTGCATGCCCGTGTACCAGTACACGGGGTATCTCGTGTATCTGGTCGGGTCTGGCTGGGGAAGGCTATACACACCATGTCCTTGGCCGTGTACCCAACCCATGTCTGTGTACTCCTGGAGTACACACCAGGTGGTCCGCCGACGAACACACGTCGTGTAGCCCATACTAAATGGAATGTAGTCGGGATTTTTCCAAAAAACGACATCTTCTTCCTCGTGATGTGGCTGAACCTTCGGATCCTCAGTTTGTCGTCCGTTCGTCCCGATACTCCAAGGATGGGTTCGTTTCATCATTCGAACATCATAAAAGGTGTTTTCGAATCTTAAATCAGATCATAAACCTTGAATGATCCATCCGAAGAAAAATGCCTGAAAACTCATATCTCCATATCTGCTCTGAATCGCCTACCGAAACCGTCATCGCACCTCCGTGACATCACTACAGGGTTGGATCTTCAATCTCGGATCATTGTGCCAACAAACGAATGCGCAATGATCGATTTCCTCCAAGAACGCATAGAACGCAACGAAGAACATGAGGGAGAAAAATACAATAATCAAACAAGAGGGACGAACCTTGACCTTTTTTCATGACGATTCAGGTTCGTTGTCGTTAGATCAAAACCAAACAACCTCAAAATCCCTGCAAAAACCGTCCCACAAGAACGATCGATCCGCAGGCTAATCTATTTGTGGATTAGTCTGTGTTCATTGCGGATATCAAAAATAGGGAAGGAAATCAAAAACAAACATCCTACCTAGATCCGTGGTGTTTGTTGGTGAAGATCCGGTCGTTGCATCATCGTCGCTGGCGAAAATCATCAAGAACGTCGTTGCTGCATCGGGAGGTATTCTCCAGAGCCTCCAGAGCCGCCAAGGGTTTCAGGGTTTTGAGGTTTGTATCCCTGGACCCCTGCACAAGTCATTATTTTTTAAAAAAAGATAAGAGATATCTGTTTCAGTAGATTTAAAATATTTTTCTACGGAATAAAATATTTTTATTTAAATATTTTATTACTCTTATGTCCCAAAAACGGGATTTTACCACTGACCTGTGCCGGCTAATGTTAGGCCTCACCTAAGGTAAAATTGATGCTCTGAACGCAACGGTGCCTTCGGATTTCTGATCTGAGCACCAATTTAGGAGTTATTCCACTTTTTTAGGAAAACCACATGCGCACATAATTTAATTATTTAATTAAATTCAAACATTTTTTCTGAGCTCACCGGGCCTCGGAACTACACGCCGTCTCAGAGCCCGGTCTCGAACTAATTCAAATATAATATTAAAATAATACATGGAAAAATCCAGGACAATACATCACACCCACCTTAGGGATTTCACATCCCCAAAAATCCAAAACATAGGCTACTCAAAAAGATGTGGGTACTGCACGCGAATCTGAGCCTCCCGCTCCCACGTGCTCTCCTGGAGATTCCTGTACTGCCCCTGGACATGCAGTAAGGGAATAGCTCGCCCACGAAGGATCTTATCCTACCGATACTCGATATCCACTGGGTACTCAGCAAAGGTCGCTCAATCATCGATGGCCAGCTCTCCCAAGTCGATAACGTGAGATGGATCATGCACGTACCTCCGTAGCTGCGACACATGGAAGACGTTGTGTACCCAGTCCATCTGACTAGGTAGAGCCAAGCGATACCCCACCTCACCAACTCTACTCAAAATCTGGAAAGTTTGGACGAACCTCGGAGATAGCTTGCCGCCTCAGCCAAATCTCTACAATCCCCGTCGAGGTGAGACCCGAAAGAACACATGGTATCCCTCCTCGAACTCCAAGGGCCTCCGCCTCCTGTCGGCATAAGACTTTTTCCGACTCTGTGTAGTCTTCATCCGCTCCTAGATGACCTGCTCCTTCTCTGTAGTATCTCTCACCATCTCTGGGTCCATAAGTGCTGACTCTCCTGGGTCAGTCCAGCAAAGTGGTGACCTGCAAGGTCGCTCCTACAGAGCCTCGAATGGTGCCATACCAATAGTGGAATGATAACTGTTGTTATAAGAAAATTACACCAGTGGTAGGTGATCCTCCCAACTATGACTGAAGTCAAGTATGCAAGCTCAAAGCATATTCTCCAGGACCTGGATGGTCTGCTCTGTCTGACGATCAGTTTGGGGATGAAACGTTGTGCTCAAGCGTAACTGAGTCCCAAAAGCTTCCTACAATCCCTTCCACAACCGGGATGTGAAACAAGCATCATGATCTGAGATGATCGTTGATGGTACTCTATGAAGTCGAACTATCTCCTGCATGTAGAGGCATCCCAATCTCTCTAATGAACTTTGATCTTGTATGGCTAGGAAGTGTGCCGACTTGGTGAGTCGATCAACGATCACCCAGATGGGATCATGTCCCCTGGACGTACGTGGTAGACTCGTCAAGAAGTCCATGGATATCCCATCCCACTTCTATTCTGTCACCTCGAGGGGCTGAGTCAAACTTGCTGGTAACTGGTGCTCATCCTTTACTTGCTGACAAATAAGGCACCAAGAAACAAACTCTGCCACACACTTCTTCATTCATGGCCACCAAAACTGACATCAGAGGTCTTGATACATATTTCCCATGCCATGATGCACTGCCAAAGGGGATGTATGGAACTCCCACAGAACCTCCTCCCGCAACGTCACTGGTACTACTATACGCCCTCTGAAAAGAACAACGTGCTCCACACCTTCTGAATATCCATCAGCCGCAACACTTGTGGATATCTGAGCACGTAGTGTCTCACAGCTAGTGTAAAACCCCTAGATTTTATGAAAAATATTCTTTTAATTTCATTAATGTCTTGTGTTGTATTCTAAACCAAGATTACCTTGCGCTATACGCAACACCGTATTAGCTTGCAGTATTCGCAACACTATTCTTGGATCATGTTACACACAATTTTGATAATAGTTATTCTACGCAACATTGAGTATATATATATAAATATATATATATATATATTCAATGTATAAATGAAATATGGTTGTATTATGTTATACAAAACAACTATGGATTCTTTCACAACACACAACCCTAACTTGGCTTGCATTACACGCAATCGCGACCTTCCTCGATAGCGTGTGTTGTACGCAATACCGGGTTTTAATAAACAATGTTATATTATTATAATATTGTCATGAACTAGCCGTTATGAATAGTATTAACTAAATTTTGAATTTTATAACATTATTATTCATCTTACACATTTCTAGAACATGTTATAAGAACAAAATAAATTTTTCGTGTAAAATAAGTTTTTTTCAAAAAATGCAGTTTTGCCGCCTTTTGATGGCGCACCCACTTTAAATATAGTTTTTGACATGTTTATAAGTTCAATTTGACAAAATAAAATTCTTATTTGGAATAAAGAAATAAAAATTTACTTTGGATAAATTTTTCATATTATTCTGGTAACTTTCACATTTTAATAAATAGTAAAAACACGCTATATTTTAATTAAAAACAACTTTTTTCATCGTAATATATTATGTGGTTAAATTATAATATTGAATGGTTTTAAAGTATAAATAGAATATATTTTTACCATTTAATATAATGTATGTCATTAGAATTGATTTTACCTTGAATTCATAGGTTAAATCCATTCAATCTTTTGCAATGTTTTAAACAAAAACCCGTTTTTTTTCGACAACGGGATTAATTTTAATTTAATTTTTGAAACTTCTGTGTATTGAATTTTAAAAAATGGATTCCATATTTGGAATCAGTGGGTCCAAATTATGTTAATAGGCTACTTTTTATTTTTGGGAATTATGAATAGTAACTACAGTAAATTTTATTTACCATAATTAAAGGTAAATCGGGTAATTAAGGGTAAATATAATATTTTAAAATTACCCTAACAAATGTCAAAATCCTATTGGATGACTAAAAGTCGACCCATATCACCTAAGGGTCAGATTAGATTCATTTAATTAAATTTTGTCAATGAAAATAATTTAATTATTATTAAAACCAAAGAATGTGACAACATGTCACTTTCTTAAATCTTATAAGTATAATAATTTTAATCTAGTGATAAACTTCATGAAACTTCGAACATGAATAGTCTTCAGAAATCTAATACAATTATCTACATCATAGGAATTTATTTATAATTTTTAGGGATTAAATAATTATCATTTATTATGACACAAAGATGATGCAGTAATTGTCTTATTAATGAAATATTGACATAATTGATGTTATAAATGCCCAAATAAATGTAATTTGAGACTTTTTATGACTTAAACTAATTTTATAGGTTAATATGACATGTTATTGTTGATTTAAGTAACTTGGTTCGAACTTATCATTCTGTTATTAATTTCATAAAAATCGTGTACCAAATAGTGTCAAAATTGACATAAAATAGTTTTTAAAACAAATATTATATTATTAATTGTTATTTTATTCCTAAAAATCTAAGGTTTGGCCAAATGACTTAGATAAGATTATATATATTAATAATAAACAACTTGGGGTTCTTTTGGCTTGATATAGTAAGTTTATTAACCATATAGTGTAAGAAAACAAAATGACACGGTAAAAGTTAAATTATTTAACTTAGAGTTAAATCTAATTGATAAGGGTAAAATAATAACCTAAACTTGTCTAAATCCTATTGGATGAGAGGATTTAGACCATCCCCACCTTAGCCTCGAAATAAATCAATTTGGATCTATTTAAAACCGAACTTTACATTATAATAAAATAATATTTTTAGTTATTCCAAAGGTGCCCCTCTCCTCCCTTATAAAAGGGCACCTCCTCCCTCTCTTCCTCACACAACTTTGAGCCTTCAATCTCGGCCAACCCATACCAAATTCTCTTCTCCACTTCCCTAGAAACATCCTAGAGGTTCTGGTCTTCCTCAAAGATCAATTTTAGTTCCCTAAGAGGAGGTCTCAAAGAGGTGCTTCAAAGAAGAGGAGGTTCAGCCACTTACGAATCAAATCAGACCTAAGGTAAGGGAAATATCACAATCTCATTTTTATCCGAGATTGTTTACACTTTAGTATTTACTGGGGTGTTTTTTATCATCCACATCCATGTTTCCTGAATATGTAATATTATTTCCATTCTCCTACAATTGTTTAATTCCAATTTTACCCTTCGGTGAGTTTTTAGTAAAAGATATGAAATGAATCTTTTGTCATTTTTCGTACGAGGTACTTTTTGACTTTTCTGACAAAAGTATGAGAAGAATGTTTTTTTAACTTATACGGCACGAATGGATTTTTAAAACATTATTTCCAAGAAGCTTCCTTTACAAGTTTTAAAGTTTATTTTTAATCAACTTCTTTTAGTTTATAATCGAACGACATGTTAAGAAAGGAAAAGTGTTTTTAAAGAAGAAAGGATATTTTCCTCAAGAATGGAGTTCAAGTGTTTTATCAAAATTATTTTCCATCTAAGATGATAAAGGGTTCTGTTTTTATCCCTATTATTACATTGATTTGATTATGTTGTGATGGAATTATTTTTATGAATTCCATTATTTTATATGAATTGTTTTATGATGTCACAATGTTTATGAATCCCATTTTTATTACATGGGTTATTTTATGATGTATGGTTTATGATTTTGTGGAACACATAAGAATGTTATCATTATGAGATGGGTGGGACCTATATCTCCCTCCAATGCATTGGGTAAAGATTTTATATCTCATGAGATAGACATGGCTGGAACGGTAGGTTATACCGGTTCAGTAAAACAGGACTGAAACGAGGGTGACTCGGTTCAGAAAGGGACTTTTTCCACTAAGATAGTCTTGGCAATGAGTCTTGACTAACAAGAAATGATTCTCTATGATTATGTGTGTATGAAACAAAGTTTAATGTTTTAAGTTATGATTATTGGATTTTCATTTCACTACTAATATTTATTCCATGTTATGAAATTATGCTCTCTTTTGCAGGTTAAGATTTCCAAAATGTTATGTTATTATGAATATGGTGTGATTGATATTTCTTTTGTTTACCCTTACTGAGCATTTGAGCTCACCCTTTTATGTTTTCTTTTCCCCAGGATATAAAGAAAGGTTTTAGGTAAAAAAAAAGGAAGATCTTTATGGGAGATATTGAAGATCTTTCACCACGATTAGAAGATTATATTCCGAGTTTCCAAAGACACTAAACTATTATGATCCTTGTGTGTGTGTTTTTGTTATGTACTAAGTATTCCGCAAATGTAATGTAATTTCAATGTACGTCAAGCTTCGGGTCTCTACAATTGGTATCAGAGGAAAGGTTTAGTCAACCTTTGGAAACTAGGATGTGAGAACGTTAGTGAGATCCCTAGAGATATTTCTAATGTATGACTAGGGATGTCCCTAAGGATAAGTATACGTATAGGTTATAGTCCTAGAATTGCGCTAAGGATATTATAATTTAACCAAAGATGTTAGATTTTGATGTTACTCCCCCTTTATTATGATTTTTGCCTCTCACACTATTCTTTTTGGGTTTTAGAAAATGGCTGGAAACAAGATGATTCAAGATAATGGAGGATATGATGTATAATGGAATGATATTATTCATGAGCAACCAAATGAAATGGGATTTGGAGGTCCAAACATCATTATTATGCCGAATCAGCAATCTCATAATATGATCAATAAATTAAAATTTGGTAAGTTTCCTGACTCAGCTAATAAGAGAAAGATGGAGTTTCATGATGATCATAGAGGAAAGAAAGTTTAATTTCCCCTATGTAAATCATGTGGGAAGAGGCATAAAGGAGAATGTTTCAAATGAACTGAAAGATGCTTTGGGTGTGGAAGAGAAGGACAAAAAGCCAGTAAGTGCAAAGGAAAAGGTTCAGTTAACACCAGGGATGAGGATAATGGTATTGCTACGACATCAACAATGGTTAAATGTTTTAAATGTGGAATGTACGGGCATTATGCAAACCAATGCCCTATGGGAAAGTCTCATGAAGAGAATCAGTATGGTCGTATGGGTAGTATTTATGTGGATGATTATGAAGAGACTACAAATGATATGTGAGATGAAAGAATTGTTGAAGCTCGGTCAATGGTTTAAGAATGCAGTGGAATGATTACATGTTTATCATGTGTAATGTTGTATAAGTAATCTCATGGTACTATGGAATAAAGAGACATCTAAGGATTGTTACACTGTTGTCTTTCCTTGAGTTTTGGAAATGTATGATTAATGTTATCAGTATCCATGAAAGGTTATTCAGATATTTTTGGAATGTAGATGATATGTGCATAATGAAGGGAAAATGAGAAAACGAAATGTTTAACAGTATTCATGAGCTCATGATTGATATAAGGACTAAGTGATATAATGGTTTGAGTATAAATAATTTTGATTATTTTGGTTTATGGAAAGTGTTAACTTTTAACTGCATTCATGTTTTCACTAAGGTTCAATGGGTATTCAAGAGAATACATGATTAAGGCCTTTGAATGTTTGGAATGTGACCAACAAAACATATCTTATGACATATGGGGATCAACGATGGTATTAAATCTCTGTTAATCATTTTCAATATATTATGAGAGTGGACTGCAGTATTATGGATAAGCCTAAAGATTGGAATGGATTATGTTGGACATAAGTTAGTATTTTTTAAGGATAGAACTTTTGATATAATTTATGTGATGTTATGGTAATGTAGTTTTAGAAAAAGGACAACCTGCAGGACGGGCGACAGCCCATCGCGTCGGACAAGGCCGTGGGAATCGAACCCACAACCGAAGTGCGACTGGACTTTATCGCCTACCACTGGCCTACAGGAAGTCCCTGTTTAGTAGAAACTAGTTTTATTTTATTAAGCAGTATGATATATGAAGTATAAATTATTTTTTTTGAAACCATATACGATTAATCTAACCATAAGATGGACTTATAACTTTTACTAACCTTTTGTTTGAAAGAGATGGAATGACCCATCATTCTATCACATGATCTGCTAACACACCACGAATAACAAATTCAACTTCATTTCTTTAAGGGATGAAGTGGAAATTGTTCAATTCACGAAAAACAGTGAGATTGTACCAAAATCATGCAAGTATTTCTTTTAATTCATCAACTTTAGGGAAATGATCTTGAAAACCAAAAATTTTTTCCTAGTTCCCTTATATTCGATTAATCAGATCGTACCTTAGATCATCACAAATCAATAGCTTTGTGATTGTTGGATTTTTCATAGCCATGTTCTCTACCACTCTCCATCAGAACATGATGGTTAGATTTCTCTTCCATATCCATATTTTCACCTATGTGGAAACCCAGTGATTAGTTTATTTGGGTAACCGTTACGTTTCATACTTTTGTTTTTAAAGATTGGTTTTGGTATTCCTTTTTACGATGTGGGTTTCTATTAAAGAAACTTTCGAATAGTAAACCATTTATAACCCCGATGAATTTCGAGGGCGAAATTCATTTTAAGGGGGGTAGAATGTAACACCCCTAAATTTTATGAAAAATATTCTTTTAATTTCCTTAATGTCTTGTGTTGTATTCTACACCAAGATTACCTTGCGCTATACGCAACACCGTATTAGCTTGCAGTATACGCAACACTATTCTTGGATCGTGTTACACACAATTTTGATAATAGTTATTCTACGCAACATTGAGTATATATATATATATATATTCAATGTATAAATGAAATATGGTTGGATTCTGTTATACGAAACAACAAAGGATTCTTTCACAACACGCAACCCTGACTTGGCTTTCATTACACGCAGTCGCGACCTTCCTCGATAGCGTGTGTTGTACGCAATACCGGGTTTTAATAAACAATGTTAGATTATTATAATATTGTCATGAACTAGCCGTTATGAATAGTATTAACTAAATTTTGAATTTTATAACATTATTATTCATCTTACACATTTCTAGAAAATGGTATAAGAATAAAATAAATTTTTCGGGTAAAATAAGTATTTTTCAAAAAATGCAGTTTTGCCGCCTTTTGATGGCACACCCACTTTAAATCTAGTTTTTGACATGTTTATAAGTTCAATTTGACAAAATAAAAGTCTTCTTTGGAATCATGAAATAAAAATTTACTTTGGATAAATTTTTCATATTATTCTGGTAACTTTCACATTTTAATGAATAGTAAAAACACACTATATTTTAATTAAAAACAACTTTTTTCATCATAATATCTTATGTAGTTAAATTATAATATTGAATGGTTTTAAAGTATAAATAGAATATATTTTTACCATTTAATATAATGTATTTCATTAGCATTGATTTTACCTTGAATTCGTAGGTTAAATCAATTCAATCTTTTGCAATGTTTTAAACAAAAACCCGTTTTTATTCGACAACGGGATTAATTTTAATTTAATTTATGCAACTTCTGTGTATTGAATTTTAAAAAATGGATTCCATATTTGGAATCAGTGGGTCCAAATTATGTTAATAGGCTACTTTTTATTTTTGGGAATTATGAATAGTAACTACGGTAAATTTTATTTACCATAGTTAAAGGTAAATCGGGTAATTAAGTGTAAATATAATATTTTAAAATTACCCTAACAAATGTAAATATCATATTGGATGACTAAAAGTCGACCCATATCACCTAAGGGTCGGATTAGATTCATTTAATTAAATTTTTTCAATGAAAATAATTTAATTATTATTAAAACCAAAGAATGTGACAACATGTCACTTTCTTAAATCTTATAAGTATAATAATTTTAATCTAGTGATAAACTTCATGAAACTTCTAACATGAATAGTCTCCAGAAATCTAATAAAAGTATCTACATCATAGGAATTTATTTAGAATTTTTAGAGATTAAATAATTATCATTTATTATGACACAATGATGATGCAGTAATTGTCTTATTAATGAAATATTGACATAATTGATGTTATAAATGCCAAAATAAATGTAATTTGAGACTTTTTATGACTTAAACTAATTTTATAGGTTAATATGACATGATATTGTTGATTTAAGTAACTTGGTTCGAACTTATCATTCTTTTATGAATTTTATAAAAATCATGTACCAAATAGTGTCAAAATTGACATAAAATAGTTTTTAAAACAAATATTATATTATTAATTGTTATTTTATTCCTAAAAATCTAAGGTTCGGCCAAATGACTTATAGAAGATTATATATATTAATAATAAACAACTTGGGGTTCTTTTGGCTTGATATAGTAAGTTTATTAACCATATAGTGTAAGAAAACAAAATTACACGGTAAAAGTTAAATCTAATTGATAAGGGTAAAATAATAACCTAAACTTGTCTAAATCCTATTGGAAGAGAGTATTTCGACCCATCCCCACCTTAGCCTCGAAATAAATCAATTTGGATCTATTTAAAACCTAACTTGACATTATAATAAAATAATATTTTTAGTTATTCCAAAGGTGCCCCTCTCCTCCCTTATAAAAGGGCACCTCCTCCCTCTCTTCCTCACACAACTTTGAGCCTTCAAGCTCGGCCAACCCTTGCCAAATTCTCTTCTCCACTTCCCTAGAAACATCCTAGAGGTTCTGGTCTTCCTCAAAGACCAATTTTAGTGCCATAAGAGGAGGTCTCAAAGAGGCGCTTCAAAGAAGAGGAGGTTCAGACACTTACGAATCAAATCAGACCTAAGGTAAGGGAAATATCACAATCTCATTTTTATCCGAGATTGTTTATACTTTAGTATTTACTGGGGTGTATTTTATCATCCACATCCATGTTTCCTGAATATGTAATATTATTTCCATCCACCTACAATTTTTTAATTCCAATTTTACCCTTCGGTGAGTTTTTAGTAAAAGATGTGAAATGAATCTTTTGTCGTTTTTCATACGAGGTATTTTTTGACTTTTCCGACAAAAGTATGAGCAGAATGTTTTTTTTAACTTATACGACATGAATGGATTTTTAAAACATTATTTCCAAGAATCTTCCTTTACAAGTTTTAAATTTTATTTTTAATCAACTTCTTTTAGTTTATAATTGAACGACATGTTAAGAAAGGAAAAGTGTTTTTAAAGAAGAAAGGATATTTTCCTCAAGAATGGAGTTCAAGTGTTTTATCAAAATTATTTTCCATCTAAGATAATAAAGGGTTCTATTTTTATCCCTATTATTACATTGATTTGATTATGTTGTGATGGAATTATTTTTATGAATTCCTTTATTTTATATGAATTGTTTTATGATGTCACAATGTTTAAGAATCCCATTTTTATTACATGGGTTATTTTATGATGTATGGTTTATGATTTTGTGGCACACATAAGAATGGTATCATTATGAGATGGGTGGGACCTATATCTCCCTCCAATGCATTGGGTAAAGATTTTATATCTCATGAGATAGACATGGCTGGAATGGTAGGTTATACCAGTTCAGTGAAACAGGACTGACACGAGGGTGACTCAGTTCAGAAAGGGACTTTGTCCACTAAGATAGTCTTGGAAATGAGTCTTGACTAACAAGAAATGATTCTCTATGATTATGTGTGTATGCCACAAAGTTTCATGTTTTAAGTTATGATTATTGGATTTTCATTTCACTACTAAGATTTATTCCATGTTATGAAATTATGCTCTCTTTTGCAGGTTAAGATTTCCAAAATGTTATGTTCTTATGAATATGGTGTGATTGATATTTCTTTTGTTTACCCTTACTGAGCATTTGAGCTCACCCTTTTATGTTTTCTTTTCCCCAGGATATAAAGAAAGGTTTTAGGTAAAAAAAGGACGATCTTTATGAGAGATATTGATGATCTTTCACCACGATTAGAAGAATATATTCCGAGTTTCCAAAGACACTAAACTATTACGATCCTTGTGTGTGTGTTTTTGTTATGTACTAAGTATTCCGCAAATGTAATGTAATGTCAATGTACGTCAAGCTTCGGGTCTCTACAGCTAGCATCCTCGTGTTGTGCTTCCCTGACTCGTTGTAAGAGTGGAGGGGTGACAACCATCGATTGAAGGTAAGCACCCTCATATCCATCCACAAACGATAACTGTAAAGTGGCCAAATGCCTCATGACCTCATCCAGAAACTTTGAACTGGATTTCCTACTGAGGGAATCTTCCACAACATTCCCCTTCCTAGGAGTGTAAACGATCTCAAAGTCGTAATCCTGGAGGAACTCAAGCCATCTTCTTTGTCTCAAATTCAATTCCTTCTGAGAGAAGATATATCTGAGACTCTTGTTATCAGAGTAGATGGTAAACCACTCACCCATCAGGTAGTTCCACCACATATTCAATGCGAAGACTACCACTGTGAACTCAAGATCATGGGTTGCGTAGTTCTGCTCGTGTGGGCTCAACTGACGTGAGACATAGGCAATCACTGCTTGCCTCTGCATCAGGACACAACCAAGACCAGTTTCTGATGCATTGCAGAACACCACGTACTCGACACCCTCCTCCGATAATCTCAAGATCGGGGCGCTCTTCAGACTTTGTCTCAACTTCTAGAAAGCTTGCTTGCATCTCTCAGTCCACACGAAAGGCTGCCCCTTTCGGGTCAAATATGTCATGGGTGCTGAAATCCTGGAGAAATCAAGAATGAATATCCGATAGTAGCCTGCCAACCCAAGGAAGCTCTGCACCTCCGTCATGCTCCGGGGTGGCTCCCATGCTAGTACTACCTCCACCTTGGCTAGGTCCACTGCTACACCATCTGCTGAGATAATATGTCCCATAAAGTGGACCTCTTGTATCTAGAACTAACACTTAGAGAGTTTCCCATATAGATGGTGCTCTCGGAGTGTGTCCAGAACCATCCTTAGGTGTCTCGCGTGCTCCTCCTCGGACGCATAGTACACAAGGATATCATCGATGAAGACTACTATAAACCGATCGAGATAGGGCTAAAAGATCCGGTTCATGAGTCCCATAAACAGTACTGGGGCATTGGTCACGCCGAAGGGCATCACCAAGTACTCATAGTGACCGTAGCAGCATCTGAAAGCTGTCTTCAGTATATCCTCATCCTGTACTCGCAACAGGTGATAGCCTGATTGCAGATCAACCTTCGAGAACCATCATGCCCCTCTAAACTGGTCGAAGAGGTCATCGATCCTTGGTAGTGGATACCGGTTCTTCACGGTCACCTGATTAAAGTTCCGGTAATCCAAATATAGCCTCAAGCTCCCGTCTACCTTCTTGGAAAACAGCACTGGGGCCGCCCAGGGTGAAACGCTGGGTCTCACAAAGTCCTTCTTCTACAAGCCGTCCAGCTGCACTCTCAGCTCACGAAGCTCTGTAGGAGCCATCCGATATGCTGATGCTGATATTGGTGTCGTCCCAAGTTTCAACTCAATGCATAAGTCTATCTCCCGATGGGGAGGTATTCCGGGGACATCCAACGAAAAGACATCCTCGTACTCATCCACTACTACTGGAAATTGGAAACTTGTAACATCTGCTGTGCCAAGGGCTAGGCTAGCCAACTGATAGGACATCGGTTTCACCCTCCTATGCACGAGTCTATCCTGCACTGCCTAGGTCTCTCTTTCACCGACAAAACAGAACCTCATTCCATCACTGCGGACACACCACACCCTTCACCTAAAACATTCGATATGGGCATGAACTTTGGATAGCCAATCTATACCAAGAATGACATCATAAGGCCTCGACGCTACCACCAAGAGGTTCCAACCAAAACTCTCACCTCCAAGGGTTAGTTCACACTGTCTGCAAAGGTGTGAGATCTCTGAATCTTCTCCAGTCGGTGTTTCTAAGCATAAGGGTCGAGTCAATGGCTCAACTAGAATCTCAAGGTCTCAAACAAGTTAAGCAGCCAGAAAGGAATGACAAGCACCTGTGTCTATCAGTACGACATCCAAAGTAGAAAAGACACATATTGTACCTCTAATCATTCCGGGAGTACCTGGGTCATAAGACTCTGCCGCCTGTAGCTTTCCCTGCCTCTGTCCACCAGCTCCCTGAGCCTGGGGTGGACCTCCTGGGGGTGGTGTTAGTTAAGGGTCAAAACGCCGACCACCTCCAACTGCTCTCCCAGCTCCTCTACCGCGTTCGCTGCCCCACAGATCTATTTTCTCCACACTTTACCTCTACCTCAGTGGTTCATCCACTACTCCCGTGTCAGTAGTACAGTGGGTCGGACAATCTCAGTCGAGATGTCCCCTGCCATCACATGAGTAGCTTCGACTCTCCTGAGGCTAGCTGGATTCTCCATGCGAACCATGTATGGTAGATCCCCTGTCCTGGGATCTCCTATGAAAACATCTCCCATGTCTGGGTCCCTGACATGGGCTCCCTACTGCCGAGGTCTCTTCTCCAGCTTGCCCACCACTAACAATTTTCGGCTGTCTCTGCTCTTCCAACAAGCTCTCGACCACCAAAGCCCGCTCGATCATCCCAACATAAGTAGGAATGTTCATAGGGATGATGCTAGCTTGGATATCTCTATGCAATCCCTGCTCAAAAGTCTGAGCTCGGAAGTACTGATCTCTGACCATATCCATTGATTACCGCAATAGGTCGGTAAACCTCGATGAATAGTCAGCCACCGACATGGTTCCCAGCTGGAGTTGAAGAAGCTCCTATATACATACTGCTCTCAGGGTAACCGGTCTCTCTGAATAGATGCTCAAACTCCAACCATGAAAGATTAACCTCGTCATGGGTCTGGATAACCAAACTCCATCATCATCCTGCCGAGCCCTGCAAAAGGCTCGCTGCGAGGATCACTAACTGTTCTGCTGGTGTCATGACCAAATGGAAGACTCCAGTCACTGCCTCAAGCCAGTCCTCTGCTACTTGAGGGTCAGGCTCGCCTCAAAACCTGCGGGGTCTCTATCTCTGAAACTCATGGAGTGTGCTCATCCTATGCTCCTCCTCTACTGGTACAGCAGGCACTAAACACTTCTCCATAGGTGGCGGGATAACTATCACACCACCTGATGGTAAAACTGGGGGATCTGGTCCCTGTATCGAAGCTTCATCACTGAGGGGGTCATCCTTGTGATCGAGTTGTTGGATCCTAGCGGGTACGCGTTACGGAGGCATCCTATAAAGAAACAAGATGTATCTCAGTCAGTGAGTATATCTGGAGAGCTGACTCAAGAAGGACATGGAAACCACAACCCATTCCTATATGATGCATGTACCAATATTTTCCCCTGCAACTAGTGTTCTCATGCTCCAAGTCGAAAAGCAGGTTATCAGAGTCCTAGTGTATGGATACGTCGGTCACCCGCACCAACACTGGGATCCCTAGCATAAAAGCTGAACTCGAAATACTGTACACTGTTGCCCCAACCAACTCACAGAATCTCGGTCCTAAGGTAGAACCGACCACCTTTGATACCACTCTGTCACGACCCGTCCCAGTTGGGTCTGAGCCACAACTCCCCAAGCCCGCCTCCAATAGGCTAGGGGCTGGTGACTAGCACGGAGTAGGCATGCTACTAACATGGGAGGCATTGCCTAAAAACCTGTACACACGCACAAACATTTCCAAGCCCATAAGGCTGAAAAATAAAAACTACTAAAAAGGACAAATGCATGTATATAGTAAAAACCCATCCAACAGAGTACGACAGGAAGGTAAAGTACAAGAAAGTAAAACCCTAGGCCAAAAGTACAAGCCCACCCAAAAGAAAGCCTGTAACAAGGTCCAACATGTAAAGAAAGGTGCAGGGACTGTAGTCTGTAGACTTAGGAACACACCTCGGCCTATATGATCTCACTGGGCGTCGTCCGGTCCTGGTCCGCCTAGAATCTTGTCAAAGGCTCGATCATCTGCAAAAGACATGACACGTGTGGGAAAATCTCGTGCAGTGGTGAGTATAACAATACCTAATAGGACACCCCAAAACCACAAAGGAAATACAACAAGGGAAAACCCACAAAGAAAAGATACAGTCATCTCTACACAGTATATGTCTATAGAACATTTAACAAGAATGTCCAGATATACTCATACACAAACGACCATCGCGATACCACCACTGGGATCCAGTTCGAAGATTACACTAAGCACAAAACAAGGAGAACACACTCCTAGGTCTAAAGGGAGAGACGCGAATTACTCATTCTGGGAGAACACACTCCACAAGTACTATGAACACATGTCGCTCGGATGAGGATCATGGCCAAGTCATGGGGTTATTCTGACTACTCAATCTGAGCTAATCCGCTAAGTAGGGGATCGGCACCCAAGAAAAGTTGGTCACGTCAATACCAAGAACTCTACCTAGGGTTCTAGGAATGAATAGAGGATCCGACTCTAAGACTCACAGAGGGGATTCCAAAAACTCTATTCAGTAAGTCCTGCTGAAGGGATCATACTCCTGTATAAAGGAAATGATACCAGAACCTTCAGCGAAAAGACCAAGGGTATGAACCCTAAGAAAACTTGTCCATGTCACAGAAGACAGGTGGCTCAAGCCATGAAGAATTGGTTACACGGTGTGTAGTATGGTTACACGCCGTGTTCCTTGACCCCAGGTACTGCCCGTGTAAACAACCCGTGTCATCCGTCCAAGCTGTGTAAAACTAAACTACACGGCGTGTAGAGGAATCACACGCTGTGTTCCTTGACTCCGGGTACTGCCCATGTAAATGGCCCGTGTCATTTGGATTGTCAGATAGAAAGCAAATACACAGAGTGTAGAAGAGTCAAATGTCGTGTCCGATCACCTAGGCTCGCTCCATGTACGCTGTCCATGTCCCCGTACATGGCCTTTGTCCATCTCCGTGCCGCCTGCTCGTGTACCAGTACACAGGATATCCTGTGTATCTGGCCGGGTCTGGCTGGGGAAGGGTATACAGGCTGTGTCCTTGGATGTGTACCCAAACTGTTTCCATGTACTCCCGGAGTACACGCCAGGTGGTTTGCCGATGAACACACGCCGTGTAGCCCATACTACATGTCGTGTAGTCGGGAATTTTTCAGAAACACCATCTTCTTCCTCACGCTGCGACTGAACTTCCGGATCCTCAGTTTCTCGTCCATTCATCCCGATACTCCAGGGATGGGTTCGTTTTTTCATATGAACATTGTTACGGATGTTTTCGGCTCTTAAATGGGATCATAAACCTCGAATGATCCATCCAAAGAAAAACACCCAAAAAATCGTATCTCCCGATCCGCTCCGAATCACCTGCTGAAACCGTCGTCGCACCTTCATGACATCGATCTGGGGTTGGATATTTAATATCGGATCGTTGCGCCAACAAAAGAATGCGCAATGATTGATTTCCTCCAAGAACGCGTAGAACGCAACAAAGAACGCGAGAGAGAAAAATACAAGAATCAAACAAGAGGGATGAACATCGATCATTGTTCGTGATGATTTGGGTTCGTTGTCGTTAGATCAAAACCAAACAACCTCAAAATCCTTGCAAAACCTGTCCCGCAAGAACGATTGATCTGCGGGCTAATCTGTTCATGGATTAGTCTGTATTTGTCGCAGAAATCAAAAACAGGGAAGGAAATTAAAAACAAACATCCTACCTGGATCTACGGTGTTTGTTGGTGAAGATCTGATCGCCGCATCGCTGTAGCCAGCGAAAATATTCAAGAACGTCATTGCGGCGTCAGGAGGTCTTCTCCAGAGCCTCCAGAGCCGCCAAGGGTTTCAAGGTTATGAGGTTTGTAACCCTGGACCCCTACACAGGTCTTTATTTTAAAAAAAAAGATAAGAGATATCTATTTCAACAGATTTAAAAGAATTCGCTGTAGAATAAAATATTTTTATTTATATATTTTATTACTCTTACGTCCCAAAAACTAGATTTCACCACCGACCTGTGTCGGCCGATGTTAGGCCTCTCCTAAGGTAAAATCGCTGCTATGAATGCAATGGTGCCTTCTGATTTCTGAGCACCCATTTAAGAGTTATTCCATTTTTTCAGGAAAACCACATGCGCGTGTAATTTAATTATTTAATTAAATTCAAACATTTTTTCCAGGCTCACCGGACCTCGGAACTGCACACCGTCTCAGTGCCCGATCTCGAAATAATTCCCATATAATATTAAAATAATACATGGAAAAATATGGTACATTACACTATCAGTGGATCTCAGTGAGGCACACATAGAATCTTTGTTGAGTCTCTAGAAATTTGAAGCCAAAGTAGCCACTTCTGGAGTCTATTGGGTAGATAATGGTGGCACAAAATTTCATTTAGTCATTTACTTAACTTATCAAGATGAATATTCCATTATGAAATGGTGCATCAAGCCCCTATATGTGTCTGGAAAGATAAATGGTGTTGATATTCAAAAAATCTTCATCGACAATGGATTTGGAGTTAATATCATCCCACTGTGGACACTTCTTCGTCTGGGTTGAGAGGAATACAATATAATATCCTACATCACAACCTCATTGGGGTATGATAAAAGTGTGTCAAATCCATTCATCCAAATCACGCTCAAAACCTGGTTGGGCTACTCGTGGCCAACACATAATTTATTATGGTATTGAAAAATATGGCCTTCAATATCCTACTAGGAAGGCCCTAGCTGAATCAACATGTGTAAATCACCTCATCATACCATTAATGAATCAAATATAGAATCAATTGAAAAAGTTTGATGTTTAATGCTGATAAATCACAGTTTGAATATTTTGAATCCCACTACATCGATGCAGGATTCTACGACAATGAATGGAAGAAGTATTCAGTTGTCGAAAAAGATTGGGTTACTAACCCAAACGTACTACAATCTGCCCCTGCTGACCCTCTCAGACATATTTACTAAGAATACATACTCCCTATCAATTAGGTGGAGTGAATGATTCCAAACATAGACACATATTCATCCAACTTCATGATATCAAACACGGATAATAAGCCTGATAGTGTTGAAAAGTGCACTGGCCCTCAGGACAATGATGAATGCTCAAAAAAAATTCTCCCAACCCATCCATAGAGTTCCAAAAAATTATGGACTTCCTCACCAAGGAAAAAAAGTATGTATTTCCACTAAACAAAATAGAGGACACTCCTTCTCAACTCAGAACATCCCCTATTGAAAATTCCCCTCAGTCATCTGGGACAGAAGAAGCTGTTTCAGCATCCAAATACCAGAATTGTGCTTCCTTTCCCAATTCTAAATAGCTCATCTCTAGAATTTCCCCCCCATTGGAAGAGGATGAGGAGAATGAGGGGGGTGTGGAATAAGAATAATAATAAGAAGATCTTAGGGATTCCCCTCTAAATTTCTAGGAAGGTGTCTCTACCACCATTTATGAACTCAGTGAAATAAACCTGGGTACTGAAGAGGACCTGCGGCCCACTCTGATTAGTGTGGCCATGTCTCATGAGGATAAAGATATATATACCTCCTTCCTAAAGAAGAATCGGTATATATTCACCAGGAAATATACATAAATTTTAGGCCTCTATCCTGAGGTGGCCACTCCCCACCTAGGCCTACCAGAGGACCATCGTGTTTAGAAGCAAGCTGCTAGATGGACTCTCCCGATGCATGCCACCAAATAGAGGCTAAATTTGACATGATATTAAGAACTAACTATATTAGGGACGTTCAATATCCCATCTGGCTTGTAAATATAGTCCATGTTAAAATGAAAAAAGAACAGATTAGGGTCTGCATCAATTTTACATCCTCAACCAGCACTACCTAAAAGATGATTTCCTAGTCCCCATCACATAATTATTCATTAATGAAACTACTGGATATGACTCTCTCTCATTCATGGATGGTCATTTAGGGTATAACCAGATCTGAATGGATAGAGAATATTAATAATCACCTGCCTTTAGGTCCCCTAGGGAGTGTTTTTCTATAAGGTAATTCCTTTTAGTTTTAAAAATTTAGGGAGCATATATTAGTGTGTCATGAATTGCATTTTCAAACCCTTATTGAGAAATTTTTTCAAATGTTATGTTGATGATCTGGTGGTTAATTCAAGATAGTTCTCTGACCACCTGTAAGATCTTGAAAGCATTTTCAAAAAATTATTGAAACACGGTTTGGAAATGAACCCCTTAAAATGTGATTTTAGTGTCACCTTCGGGAAATTTCTTGGCTTCATCATACATCATCATGGAATCGAATTCGACCCCGAGAAGACAAGGGTTATCCTTGGAATGTCACCTCCTCACAATATCACTGAGTTGAGAGGGCTCCAAGGACATCTGGCCTACATTTATCACTTAATAGCCAACCTTGTAGGAAAATCTTTTCCCTTCACTAGATAAATGATGAAAGGGGGTACATATCACTTGACTGATGATTGTTAGGAAGAATTCGACAATATGAATAAATATCTCTTAATTCCACCGATGCGAATGAAACCTGATGAAGGAAGACCACTCCTTCTATATGTAAATACCTTTGAGTGATCCATAAGAACATTCCACACATAGAATAATGGTGTGGGCAGTGATAATGGTCTCTATTATCTCAAAAAAAACCATGATTGATGTTAAGACTCAGTATTCAAATATTGAGAAGAGTTGTATGGCCTTGATCATTGTGGTTCAAAAGTTTAGGAATTATATGTAGCACTATGTGGTCCACCTGGTCTCTCATAGCAACATGCTCAAGTATATTCTCAATTGTTGAATGTTCACTGGACACCTTTCATAGTGGGTAGTCATCCTGTAGATGTTCGATATACAGTTCATACCCATAAGGCTATCAAAGGTCCGGAGTTAGCAGACTTCCTGGAAGAACACCCGTCAATATAATTGACTCTATTGGATGTAGAATTACCCAATTAATAGTTCTTCTATGTTCAATAGGATCCCCATATATGGGAGATGCATTTTGAAGGTGCATCTGGAAGCCCGATAGGAAAAAGGATGCAAGAACTGAGACACAACAAGGTGGGTATGAGATTCATACTCATATATCTAGAAAATATTTCCCTTCCTTATTACTTCCTACTATCATAAGGATTCACAAAAAATGAATTAAAATACCCGGTCCCCATTGAAGGCTTGGATCTAGCACCCCAAGCATAGTAAGAACACTTGAAAGTAAAAGGTGACTCAGAACTGGTCATCAATCAAGTCAATGGTGACTATGATATCAAGAAATAGGAGATAATACCTTTGATGAACCATGTATGATTTTATTAATATTTTAAAAACTTATTTTATACTCCATTTACTTATTTGATATGAAATATTCATAATTTGTGTGAAATATTAATGTTTAAATCTTAAATATAATTTTAGAGCACTATTTGAATTCATCCAGATTCAAGTCTGTTTAATTTTTTAATAATAAATCTCTACCTACTTATCCACATTGCATTATTATTATTTTTTAGGGTTTCTTACTCAAATTAAAACATTTCATTATAATGAAAATTTGTCCAAATCATTCATTTGGAGGGTCATATAGTCCACACAAGAAGATCCAAAGAATCTACGAAGAAACTAGACCATCCATGATGATTGAGTTACTGGTCTCAATCCAGAGGCCAAAATTTTATGAAACTCCCCCATATTTCCTTTATTATCCAAAATAATCATGGATAAAAATTTTATATTCCAACTATATGAACAAGGGTCCCAAATAATGTTTTGAAGTCTATCGCACCATTCTGGTCAAGAATTAAAATCCAGACACTATTCATGAGATTGCTCAGGATCTAGTTATCCAATCAAGCTGAGATTTTTCATTGTGAAATAGGAGATATAATAGGTATATGTTTTTAAGAAAGAATTCGGATTTGAATGCATCATCCTATTCAAAAATCCATTCACATTTCAACCGTAAAAAATCATGGATAGAAATGGATAGTTTAACTTTGTTTATCAAAACTGCCATAACGTTGGCTCCATATGTCCAAATTCCTCAACATTTTGAGAGTAGTCAGACAAAATTATTATATAAAACTTTTAAGAAGATGATATATTGATATTAGGATTTCTGGATGGCCAAATTGGAAATGAAAGTGGAGGGGAAGATTTGGAATGCAAACAGTCCACCTCCTTGGGCTATAAATACAACCCCCTATTCTCCTTGCTTGTGGTTGGAATTTCATAGAAAATGAGGATATATTTGAATGACCAAGGCCTTTCCAAATTATTGGTAGGATCTACTAAAATCAGTTTTTCACTTGAAGAACCTTTCCTCCTCTATTTGTTTAATTTACTTTTGCAGTTTTCTTTATTTGTAATTTCGCAAGTGTTTGTCGTTGTAATTATGTTTTAATGAAAGTTTCTTATTCAATATATATTATTCTCATACACATTCTATAGTTTTATATTAATGTTCTTAAAATAATTTAAATCAAGTTAAAACCCCTTCCCTTCTTTGTCTTCCTCACTCAATCGAATGTCTTTTTTTAAACTCTCTTCAACAATTGTGTGTGTGTGTTTGACACACTACTCTTTTCTTAACCAATTATTTTCACATTATTTATAATTCATCACCTTAAAAATATTTAACTAGATTAATAATCATTTCAATGGTTGAGTAAATCTACCATTTGGTTGAGTTATATTTTGGAAATATTAAGTGATTTAGATCTTTTTCTCGATGAGTATTCTTTAAGTTAATATTGTGTATGTTGAACTTTATATGTCATGGATTCATGACATGTTTTGTTTAATATGTGGATTTCATGGATTATTGGAACCAAAAAAACACTACCATAAACAAGTAATGATTATTATTAGAACCCTAAGTTAAGTTACAGCTTTGATTAAAGCCTTAACACTTGGGAATTCCAATCAGAATCATCTTGTGAAGTGGGTATTAATTTAATGAAATATATAGCAAAGCTCAAGGATATAATAAGATTAAATCCCCAATAATTATCTCACCACAATAATTATCAATTTTTTAAAACAAAAAACATCCATTAATTATTTCATAAGCTCTGAAAACAACCCCCCCCCCCAATCAAAATACAATCAATTAAAAAAAATCGACTATTAAAACGTATCATCACCGAGGATTAGACTTGAGTGATGATATACAAATTAGTAGAGCATCAGAACCTTGAACAGTCTATAGGTGAAAATATTATATTATTTCAAATGGAACCATTTTCGGGGATGTTTCATTAGGTAGTCATTAGTTTTTGGTTATTGTAAAAAAAACATAAAAAAATTAAAAAAAATTAAAAAAACACAAAGAAAAACCAGCCTTCTCACAAAAATCTTAAAAAACACAATGAAAAACCTATCTTCTTCTTCCTTAAAAAATAACTTTGAATTCCCCAAAGCCTCCCAAAAAATCCATTGGATTTGTTTGACCTTGAAATTGAGTGAACAATTCACCAACTTAGGAGGAACATTAGGGATAATCAAATAATTCCAGAACCAGTCCTCATCCAACCAGTTGAATTAGAAATGGCCAATCTTAGGGAAAAAAAACTTAAAGAAATCATTTCCACTGATATGAATTACCAACCCCTTGGTATTCAACATCCAAACATAGAGTGTGACTTTAAACTCAAATCGTGTTTTATTCAACTTCTACCTCATTTCCACTGGCTAGCCGGTGAAGATCCACATCTCCACCTTAAAGAGTTCCATGAATTGTGCTCTACCATAAATCCTTAAGAGGTATCTGAGGAAAAAATAAAACTTTGAGCATTCCCTTTCTCCCTATCTGACACTGCTAAGTCATGGATTTACTACCTCCCTCCTGGTTCCATAAACTCATGGATTGACATGAAGAGACTCTTCTTAGATAAATTCTTTCCTGCTTCTAGTACTGCTTCTATCCAAAATGAAATTAGTGGTATCCATCAATTCCAAAATGAGTCACTCCATGAGTATTGGGAGACGTTCAAAAATATTTTGGAAACCTTTCCACATCACCAAATCCATGACCAACTCTTTATCCAATATTTCTATGAGGGTTTATTGGCTATGGATATAACCCTCATTTATGCCGCAAGTGGCGGTGCTCTTGTTGATAAAACTCCCATAGCTGCAAGAGATCCCATAAGTGAAATGGTTGAAAACACAAAACAATTCCATACTTGAGCACATTCTAAAGTCAAACAAGCCCAATATAGTTAATCAATAGAGCTGAACAAGATGACCGAGCGGATGAGTGAACTTACAGGTCTTGTGTGACAACTAGTTGTGGCTTCCAAATCCACAACCTCGTCTTCTACACAATCAATGTTTCCTAGACATATCAAAAACTATGGAATATTCAACTCTCTAGCTCATCCAATAGACACCTTCCCACAACTTCAAGATGATCCATCTGATTCATCTGGACCAATGGATCTCAATGCAACCTATGCTCAGTAGAACACCAACCCTCAACTATTAGGCTAGTTCATTAGAACCTCTAACCAACCTCACTTTTAGCCCTTATCTTCTTCTTATAAGCAAGGCTTAAGGTATGAAAACATATTCCCTAAATTCCCTCCTCAAAACCCAAACCAGTTCCAATATGTTCAAGGTGTTCGTAACTTCCAAAAATCTTATCTGTTTGTTCCTCAACAACAAAGTAGAAATCCTCCTTATGATCCCCCAGGATTCCACTATCCTAGTTAGCCTTCTCAATTCCAAAACCAATACAATCACATTCCCAAGAACCAAAATCAAGGTATTCCAAATTCGGAACTCACCTCTTCTTCCAAGAAACCATGGGAAAGTGTAGTGGAAGTTCTTGCCTCATTCACCCATTCCAGCATCAAAAACATTGAAACCCAAATTGGTCAACTTGCATCCCACCTGATCCAGCAACAATAATCAAATTCTTCCCAACTCCCAGATCAAACATTACCCAACCCCAATGGTAATGTAAGTTCAATTACACTTAGATTAGGAAATAAAATTTTTATGACTCATGATGAATCCTCCTACTCCCATTAAAATGATGACCTAGAAAATGAAAATAAAAAGAAACTTGAAAAGGAATATAAATCCATTACCTCGCCTAATTTTATTACACTTAATAACCCAATTCCTTTTCCTAAAGCCATTTCTAATACAAATAATTCCTTTGGACCTGATCCTAAAATGAACAACATGTTTAGACTCATTGAAGTCAGCATACCCCTTTTAGATTCCATAAAAAAATCCCTAAGTATTCCATGTTTCTTATGGAATTTGGAACCCACAAGATACAACTTAGGACCTTAGAAAATGATTCTCCCCAATAATCTATTCCCATAAAGTGAAAATATCCAGGGACCTTTATGGTTCCATGCCAAATTGGAGGTTACAACTTCGATGATGCACTCATAGACCTAGGATCCTCTTTTAATGTCATGCCCAAATATATCTTCTCCAACCTTGGTCTAGGTCCCTTACATACAATGATTGTTGTCATTGAGTTAGCCAATATAATCCCTATTGGTATTGAGGGAATAATTGAGGATTTCTTTGTTTGAGTTAATGATCTTATCTTCCTAGCTGACTTCTATGTCCTTGATATGGAAGCTGAGAAAACATATTTCCAATATCCTCTAATTCTAGGAAGACCTTTCTTTATGACATATAAAACCAAAATTTGTGTCTATAATGGCATATTATCCAAGGAATTTGGTGACCAACTGGTCAAGTTCAATATTTTTCAATCCATGTGATACCCATCATAGAATCAATTGTTATTCTCTGTCCATGCTTCTGAAAGTCTCTCTGTGAGTTTGTTGAATCCCAATAAATCATGTTATTCATGTTCTACTCATAGAGTAGTTTTTGAATATTTAATCCTCATTAACCAAGTCATAAATAGAGAATTTTATGTTGAAATTACAAATGTAAACTCCATTGATCTAAAAGATCATGAAAACTCTTCAGAATCCCATCACGCCTCTGACATCTACTTCTACAACTTGGATGGTAATGGAAAAAATGAAAAAGCATGTTCATTTATTGATTCAAATATGATTATCCGACATTCATCATTTCCTATCCATGAATCTTCAAATTTTATTATATATGAGGTGAACCCTAAACCAATGTGTTTGTATTTTCCTAATGGTAGTGATGTTTGTGGTACATGTTCACTAATTAATAAAGTGATCATTTGTGATGTTGAAATTAACAATTATTTGGAAAAAAACATTTATATAAAGGATATTTAAATTTTTATTCAGTATTATGACTCCATTGATCCTCATTACTGTACATCAGTAAGTGATGAAATAAATAAGTTAAAAACAATTGGGATCCCATACTCTGGTTTTGTGTCATACGATCATTACATAAACATACCATCAGAATTGAAACATCTTACTGAACTTCCAAGCATAGAAAACCAACACTCAATGGGCTTCATAATACCTCATGTTGAATAACAAAGGTAGGATATTCATATTATCCTTCCACACCCATTGAATTGCAAGCACCACATCAAGGAAGGGGAGAAATTATCCAATGAACAATCAGGCAACCCAGAGGAGAAGTTTTTCTAGAAGCACACTGGAGTTGAAAAAATACGGTGGCCACCATCATACTATGGGTAGTCTAAAGAAACTGTCCATCTATAGACAAAATAATTATAGTGCTTATTGGGAGGAAACCTATGTTTTCATTTACTTTTATGAAATTTTACTTTCTTTTTAGTTTTTCATTACATGAATAATGATTTTCTTTTTCAGGTAACATCCCACATGAGGCACATCAACTTAAACTAACCCACCACTTAATGGTGACATAGACCCACCAAATTCATACTAGGGGCACCTCTTTCCCTTTAACTCTATATATCTCTTCCTCTCTCTCCATCTTTCTTATTCTTCCCCTTTCTTTAATTTTTTTACCAGTTTCTCCATCAAACCCTTTCTTTTTCTCTTTCTCTTTTGTGTGGGTGGGAATTTTAAAAAAATCACTAAAAATAAGTAAAAAAATACATAAATTAAGAAAATGAAAATAAAACACACAAAAATAGTCATAATTACTCACCCTCAACATTTGAAATTTTTTCTAATGATTTTTTTGAGTCAAAAAGGCATGTTTTCATCTCAATTTTTTTTATTTTCATCATGAATTTGGATAAATAATTTTTTGTCCATAATAAAAAAATTTGAATGCTCAATTTTTTATTTGGAAAATGATTTTTCCCACCCGTGAGGAACAAAAGTTTCCTTCATGATAATGCCACCTATGGAAATGTTTTCAAAATGTGTGTTTTTTCACCCCCCCCCCCAATTGTGATTCTTGAATTTGTGGACCTTCAATCCGAATTTCCTACATCGGTGTGCATTAAAATGATAGAGGCATTTTCTAAACCTCATGAGAATCACAATATAATGGCATCTAATTACCCTTACATTAATCCTACTTTTTAAATCCCTTATGAGCCTATAAAAACCTTTTATTTAATAGCCACATTACAATACCAATAACTTATCCCACCCAATATCGACATGGATTTTCAGTGCATTATTTATTTAAATTTAAGTTTGGGGGGAATGGATTTCATTTTGGGTGCCCTTTCATTGATTTTCAAGATGTTATCACATGCTTGATGGAAAACATCCATTTTTTTTGTGGCGAGAGATTTTCATTCTTTGAATTTTGGGAATGTATATATTCTTATGACATATTTTTCAAATTTTATTAACAAGTGTTCAAAAAAATCAAAAAAAAGAATGGGTTTTGTCTTGGGTGGATCAAAAATCACTCTTCCTCAACCTTTGATCTTGTTATAACTATTACAATTAGTGACTTTAGGAGATCAATCTTGGGTTGGGATATGACTGAGATCTTTTTCAAGTTCAACTTTTGAAAAAAAAGAAAAAAAGAACACTTGAATTATATATTCTTATGTCATTTTGAGAAGTTTTGTGTTTTGTAAATATTCTTTTACCTCATTCCCTTAAAAATTTCATCCAATTTGGTGTCTTGATTCACCCAATTTTTTCCTTATAAATATGTGTTTCCATTTCTTTCCATGTTTTATTTCAAAAATATTGTGCATTGATTTTTCTATATTGGTGTTTAACCCCTCTTTATACTCTTTTGAATACTATATTCCTACTATCCCATAGCCACAGAAAAACACCTTCAAAGACCTCTTGATTATTGCGCACTTTAGGATTTGGAATAGAAGCTGATAGCTCTTTCAAAATCTAAGATTTTCATTTTTGGTTAGTGAAAGAGTGAACCTCCATTAATGAATTTTATCATCTTGAGACGTGTGAGTTTTGAGTGTCTACATTTTCCATTTCTAAATTTGAGCATGAAAAATAAATTGTTTCTTTAATATTATTTCTATAATAATTTCTGGTGGAATTCAATATGGATGAGTGAAATAGTCTAAACCTCTCCTGATTGGAGAAAAAAAAAATTTAATTTTTTTTGGTGAGTGAAAATTATTTTTTCATATTTTTATATTTATTACACATGAGGACATGCACAAGACTAAGTGTTTGGGAGTTAATGTTATTAATATTTTTACAACTTATTGTATACTCCATTTACTTATTTTATGTGAAATTTCCATAATTTTTGTGAAGTATTAATGTTTAAATATTAAATATAATTTTAGAGAACTATTTTAATTCATCCAAATTCAAGTATGTTTAATTTTTTAATAATAAATCCCACCATCATTATCCAAATTTCATGATTCTTTTTTTTAGGTTTACTTACTCAAATTCCATCATTTCATTATAAGTAAACATTTTCCAAATCGACCATTTGGAGGGTCATATGGTCCATAAAATAAGACCCATAGAATATGTAAAGAAACTGGACCATCCATGATGATTTAGTTATTGGTCTCAATCCCAAAGCCAAAATTTTATGAAACTCTACCATATGTTCTTGATTATCTAAAAGAATCATGGATAAAAATTTAAGGTCCAACTACATGAACAAGGGGCCCAATTATGATATGAAGTCCAGCACACCATTCTGCTCGGGAATTAAAATCCAGACAATATTCATGACATTACTCGGGATCTAGTTATCAAATCAAGCTGATATTTTGTAGTGTGAAATAAGAGATATAGGAGGCTGACTTTGTGGAAGAAATAATTAAGATTTCAAGGCATTATCATATTCAAAAATCCATTCACATTTCTACGATCTAAAAAGCATGGATAGAAAAGGATAGTTTAACATTGTTTATCAAAACCGTCAATGCATTAGAAAATGCAGCCACTGCTCTGGATGATCTAGATCAGAATGAAATGGTCGTAAACATTTACCACCACCATATTTGTTTACCATCTGTTCCAGCCATGATAGAAGAAATCAAGGAAATCGGTCCTTTCTATGAGTCATACGGTCATACTTCTGGTTAGATAACCCCTCATTGTAGACTATCTTTAAAAGGGATAAATCCAACCAGATGAGGTAGGAATGGAGAAAAGATGGAGACAGACAATCAACTTCATGATGTACGATAGTAAAAATAAACAAAAGGTTCTCTATAAGAGAGGCCTTTATGGAGTCCTTCTCAAATTCATTGATGGGGAAGATACTACTACCTTCATGAAATAAGCACTTTCCAGAACTTGTGGGTCAGACAAATCAGCATCCAAACTCTCTCATCAAATTCAAATTCTTGGGTACTATTGACCCAAAATGATGTTGGATTGTGTTGATTTGACTAAAATGTTTCATTCCTATCATGTCCATGCCAATTTCATCCATCAACCCCAAGATATTCTTTACACATATAAGTACTCCTAGCCATTCTCTATATAAGTAATGGATGTTGTGGTACCATATCCTCCCATCATAGCTAGAAAATTCAAGTTTATTCTCATATAAATAGAATTCTTTTCTAAATGGTCAAAAGTTGTACCCCATAAAGAATTCAGAGAAAAAATCATTTTTTTAGCTTTGTGAAAGACAATATCATCACTAAGTATGGTTTCCCTTACACAATACTGCCAGATAACGACAATAATTTATTCTCTATTGTATTGAAATAACTCTACCATGAGTATGGCATAAAGGCCAACCATTTATCCTGCTTCTATGAAATGGCCAATGGGAAAGATAGATGATATCAAAAAGGCTCTATCCAAAATACTCTAAAATATGGTTAAAAAGGATAAGAAATCATGTCCATACAAGATCCTCCATTCTATGTGGGTTTACAAAAACATTACCCATACCACCACTTAAGAAACCCCATACTCGTTAGTATATGGGATGGAGGTGGTTCTTCACATTGAATTTCAACTTCCATCGCTCTGGGTCACTATTTGTGATCAACTATCTGCAGATGAGAAATCCAAAAAATGGTTTGATGATTTAGAGCGGTTGGATGAAAGAATATTTCACAATTTGTACCATTTGTAAGTCTACAAAAATCATATTTCATGATCCTTCAAGAAAAAGATTTTATTTTGGTATTTCCTCGAAGTATAAATGTTTGTTTGTCCTCAGAACCTTGATGATACTCGGGAATAAATATCCAAATTTGGAGCTCAAATGGGAAGCACTATAACAACTATTCTTTTTATTACACACTTAAACCCGATTTATTACATAAAGTTCACTTGATACAACATAGAAGATCGAGATGTATAGTTTCTTTGTGTATTAGGATCATTACATAACAACTTAAAACATGAAATACAACATCTTTATTGAAAACTTATTTTAAATGACCATTAACTTCCCACGTACTTAGTATTGTATGGGATAACATGAGAACATGCATAAGAAAAGGGTGAGCTATAGAGCCTAGTAAGGGAGTAAACAAAGAATAAAATGAATATTACAATACATGTTAGGAAATAGGGATATCAATGGAGCACAAGAGAAGCATGAACATAAAGGCATGATAAAGCATGATAATCATAACATGGAAATGGGTCAACAACACTTAACATGGAATTAGCATGAGCCAAGGCTCATTGCACATATAGCACACGTAAACCCTCATTGAACATGAAGCACGATTAAACACTTGTTTCAATTGAATTTTCAAGATTAATCACTCATTTAAAATGAAATATCATGATACTATACTTTATCCAATGCATTGGAGTGCTATCAGGGCACACCCTTGTTAAACATTTCATTTCATGCATAAGTGTGCCACATGGATCATATAACATGGAAACAATAAACATCATAATTTATTTCACGATTAAGTGATTTGAAATAAATACATGAATGTACCATTCAATATATATATGTTCATAAAGGTGAATACCCTTGATAGAGACATGGGTATGGTATTCACTACACAATGATCTTGGCTTGGAAAAATGTGGTGCAATTTCGACAACATAACGACGTGACATAAGGATTCATGAAAATGGTTGATGAGAGATAAATGGGTGTATCAACATATGTTCATTAAATTTACAGTAAGGGGGTCATATATATACATGTCCCAACAAACATAATGGAATTTAGATGCATAATATAAAATAATTACTTGGATGTAAAAGAAGAGAGAGAAATATCTCACAGAATTTCAGCATGGTAACGGGTGTACATGGGTGGCATTAATGAGAGATAAATGGGTATCCCATCATCCAAACATAAATAGGGAATTATGGGGGAGGTGAGAAATCATACCCCCAACATTTTTAATTGAAAAAAAGGGCATAACAACTTAAAGAAAATTGGACAAAAATGAGAAAGGAAGAAATCTATTACCTGGAAGTGTGATCCCAAAGGCTTGGGAGAGGCTTGAGAGAGGATTATTGTGAGCTTGGGGATCCTTGGGAGGATTATAGAGAGAGTAGGGCAGGTTTTTGTTGAAATACAAAGGCTTTGAGTGAATATAATGTGGGATATTGGATGGGTTTATATGGTAAAGGAGAGGGAATTATTTATTATTTAGGTTTGGGACACCTCCCATTAAACTAATCAAAACCACAAACCAACCCAAGGTTTTTGCCCATGGTTTTTTCCAAATGGGAGTGGAAAAAAATATTTTATAAGGCCAATGGCCAAACATTTTAAAATAATAGGGTTTCTTTTGTGGAGGTGAGTTACACTCTAAAGGAAATTCATTTAAAAAGTGAAAATGTTTTAAAACTCTTGGAGGGTCCACTAAATTTTTTTAAAGTAAATACAACAAACCTAAAATCACATTATTTTAATTTTAAAACATATATTTGCCGAAAATATCATTTAAAGTATTTTATTACCTCACTATTGGGTCCTTATGATGTCATAAAACACATTATATATATAAACGGTATTTAATTTTTACCCCAAAATTCGACTGTCATAGAAAATTATGAAAAAATAACCATTGAATAATTTCGACATTCTGATTAAAAAAATAATATTCATTTTATCTAAATAATTTTATAAATATTTGAATTTTTACTTTTAAAATAATAAACCGACATTTATCGAAAAATCAGGGGTTCTGATAAAAATAGCATTCAAACATTAATAAAAATTACAATTTCATTCATAAAATTATACAATAATTTATATTAAATAAAAATTAATTTAATACTAATACTAATATTAATAATTTATTAAAATATTATTTAATTTAAAGAAATTATTAATTCATCAAAATAGATTTCTTGGTTGAATATTAACTAAAAATACTACTTGCCCTTTAAAAAAATATTTACAAAGTAACAATAATAAAATGAATGTATATTCATTATTATATACAAAATTAATGCACATATTCATAGTGCTGAGGTGTTATTACAAAACCCTTATAACACCCGCATAAGACATAAGGTTAAGGTATGTGATGGTTACAGACTCTTGGGGTGTCTCAGATAACATCGCTCAGGTGGTAATCTCTATTAACTTCCACTTCTCCCATAGTTGGTTCTACTCAAGCTTAACGTGTTCAAGTTCAACTTGGTCTTGGTCAAGAGAAAAGCCCAATAACACCACCTCCTTTCCGAGCTCTGACAAATGGGCTTTGTATGGGGCAAGTCTGCTTGATGAGGCCATCGCTTCCTTTTTCTGAGTAAATTGGATTTCTTAAAGCCCTATATTTATACTAATTATGTGATCACTGTTCAATGGCTATATTAGAAATGGTCACAATTTTTAATGGTATTTTAAAATACAAAAACATAAAACCAATGAAGTTCACATTTTATATAAACATTTTACATAATGAGACATTAAATTAGATCAAGAGGAATTTCCATTAATGAATGTTTGGGTCGTTACAATCTTCCCCCCTTAAGAAATTTCACCCTCGAAATTTTTTTTCCCGCACTAAAATAGATGTGGGTATCTTTTCTTCGTCACTTCCTCTGATTCCCATGTTGATTCTTCAAACTTGAGGTTTCTCCACAACACCTTGATGAGGGGAATTGTGTTATTTTTTAGAACTTTTTCTTTATGATCTAATATCTTCACTAGTTGCTTCTCATAAGAAATATAATCCTATAATTGTACTACCTATGAAGAGAGTACATGCGAAGGGTCTGTTATTTACTTCCTTAATAGGGATACATGAAATACATCATTTACTTTGGCTATGGTAGGTGGAAGTGATAGTTGATAGGTCGTATCCCTAACACGATCAAGAATATTGAAGGGGACGATGTAACTAGGACTTAACTTCCCTTTATTTCCAAACCTCATAACCTTTTTCCATAGAGATATGTGTAGAAATACCATGTCTCCAACTTTAAACTCAAGTTCTTGTCGACGGTTATCTACATAACTATTCTATTGACTCTGGGCTGCCTTGATACAATGTTGCATGGTTCTCACCTTCTCCACAATTTCTTCGACCATTTCTAGTCATAGAATCTTATTCTCACCAAATTCATCCCAACATGTTGGTGTTCTGACCCTTTTCCCATATAGGTCTTCATAAGGTTCCATTCAGATGATCGAGTTGAAACTGTTATTGTAGGAGAATTCAACCAGTGGAAGATGTTGATCCCATCCTCCTTTAAATTCCATTGAGCATGCTCTCAACATATCCTCAAGTGTTTGGATAGTATGCTCAGATTATCCATTAGTTTGAGGATAATAAGTTATACTAAAGATCAGCTCAGTATCCAGGGCATGTTGAAGAATCTTCCAAAACATAGAGGTGAATCTTGGATCTTGATTGGAAAGAATAAATAGTGGTACACCATGCAGCCTTACCACTTCCCTGATATATATATGTGCCAGTTGATCCAATGATAAATTCTCCCGAATTGCAATAAAGTGTACAGACTTCTTAAGATGATCCATAACAACCCAGATTTCATTGTTGCCTTTGGATGTCTTCAGAATTCTAGTGATAAAGTCCATACTGATGTTCTCCCATTTCTACACCGGTATTGGTAATGGTTGCATCATCCCCTTAGACTTATGTCTCTCAGCCTTCACTTGCTGACACACCAGGCACTTTGATGTAAATTCAGTGATCTCTTTCTTCATATAATCCCACCAATAATACTCTTGGAGATCTTGATACATCTTTGTGTTTATTGGGTGAATAGAGAAATTTGAACTATGTGCATCATCCAAAAGTTCCTTCTTCATCTCTAAACTTGATGGAACACATAGTCTTTTCCCAAATCTCACAATTCTTTCTTCATTAACATTGAAATATAAGGATTTCCCTCTTCTGATAGCTTCCACTTTCTTCTGAATTCCCACATCATCCTTTTGAGCATCCTTTAACCTTTCTAAAAGAGACGGTTGAGAAATCATTTGTGAAAGGATTCATGACGTTCCCTTATTTATGATTATCATGTCCATATTCATCGAATATAAGAATATTGGATCCTTCTAAATTCTCATTAGTGACAGAATCACTCGGTCCTTTCTACTTAGAGCATCTTCCACCTTATTCACTTTCCCAGGGTGGTAATGGATTGAGCAGTCATATTCTTTGATCAGATCTAACCTTATTCATTGGAACATGTTTAACTCTTTCTATGTGAATATATACTTGAGGTTTTTGTGGTCTGTATATATTTCACACTTCTCCCCAAAGAGATAATGCCACCAAATTTTTAAAGTGAAGGTCACCGCATCCAACTCTACATCATGTGTTGGATAATTTTGCTCATGAAATTTCAATTTCATTGAAGCATAGGCAATGACTTTGTCATTTTTCATGAACATGCATCCTAGGCCCTTCTTTGAATCATTAGTGAATACCAAAAAAAGGTATCCACTTTTGGGTAAAGTGAGCACAAGAGCAGTGATAAGCCTCCTTTTTAACTCCTTGAATATTTCTTCGTATTCATCACTCCAAGAAAACTTTACTCCCTTCCGAGTTATCTTGGTAAGAGTGTTGGACAATCGTGAGAAATTTCTCACACATCGTCGATAATATCCAACTAACCCCAAGAAGCTACGGATATTCGTTACCAATGTTGGCCTCATCCATCCCTCAACTGCCTCTATTTTGGAGGGATCCACAGATATCCCATTTCTTGTGATGATATGGCCCAAGAATGAGACCTCCTTCAACCATAACTCACAATTTTTTTACTTTTCATAGAGATTGTCCTTCTGCAAGGTCTCTAGTATAGTTCTTAGATGCTCCTCATGATCCTTCTTGGTTTTGGAGTATATTATAATATCATCTATAAATACTACCACAACACGAGGTAATATCTAAAGACTCTATTCATCAAGTCCATGAAGATTTTTGGAGCATTGGTGAGTCTGAAGGGCATTACTATGAATTCATAGTGCCCGTATCTTGTACGAAAAGCAGTCTTGGGGATACATTCCTTATCCACCCTTACATGATAATATCCCGACCAAAAATCTACCTTGGAGAAGTACTGTTATCTACATAGCTAATCGAACAAGTCATCAATTTGTGGGATAGGATACTTTTTCTTTATCATGATTTTGTTAAGCTCGTGATAATCGATTTAAAGGTGCAATGACCCATCTTTCTTCTTGACGAAGAGGACTAGTGAACTCCATGCTGAATCACTTGGGTGTATCAACCCTTTATCCAGATTCTCTTGTAGTTGTTTATTCAGCTCCTTAAGCTCCAAAACAGTCATTTTATACAGAGTCATGGATATTGGAAATTCCCCAGTTATAAGATCAATTGAGAATTCAACATCTCTTCTAAGAGGAAGACCAGGAAATTTCTCAGGAAACACTTCAGTGAATTCCCTCACAATAGAAATGTCTTCAAAGATGGTTGAATCCTTAGACATAATCATCTGATCCAAATACATGTGCTCATAGGGAAATAATATCCACACTTAAGATGATGGAGCTAAATAAGATTCATCTTTTTCATTGCAATTGTATAGAATCGGGGGTCGATTCTCTACATGGATAGTGATTTCCCTCTCACGGAAATTTATGTTTGATCCATATAAGGAAATCCAATCCATGCCAAGAATTTCATAAAATCCCACCAGAGGGAGTATGATGAGGTTCGCCGGGAAATTCAATCTACATATTATGATAGGGAGGAGTTATATTCATGGGATGCAATGATTGCCCCATTTTCTATACTCACTGACATATTTACTTCCATGATTTTTGGTGGTGATGGGATTATTCTACTAAACCTTTGGGATATAAAATAATGTGTAGAACTAAAATCAAAAAGTACATTCACTATTCTTGAATTAATTACTAGTGTACCTATCACCACTTTGTTTTCGGGGTTCACTTCAGTAGTAGTGATGGAAAAAGCTCTCCCTTTATGCCTTGGAGGTTGTTGTTTGCCTTCGAAAACCTTTTTCTTAGGGAAATAATTTGAAAAGTGCCTTGGTTCATTGCAGTTGAAGCAATGAACAATGCGTTGATGGTCTAGTGGAGCATTCCTATTTTTTTCACAGTCACAGGTTTATCTTAGAGACAATTAATAGCCAGGTTCCATTCTCTTCCACACCTAAATCATTTCCTCATCCCCTTCATGAAATTTCTATGGTGCTTCTTTCCACACCTTTGGCAAGTTGGGTTCTGTATCTTCTTAGCACCATTGGATTTATCCATAGGACCACCAGCATTGAAGTCCACCTTACACTTCTTATCCCCATGATACCCCTGAGATTCACTGATCTCCATTTTTACCTTGAGGGTACATCAGACAATTTCCTCATAGCTGGAAAAGTCACGAATTACCAGTGTTTTTTGCATGCTAGGATTATCCCACCAAAGAAGCAGTCAACCTTTCATTTGGGGGTAACGACAAAGATGGAGGCATATCGTGCAAGCCTTGTGATGTTTTCCTCATATTCTCTAATAGATTCTTCAACTTTTTTCTTAAGGGAAAGGAAGTATCATTCCATATTAAGTCGGAGGGTGCGTGGAAAATATTTATCGAAAAACATCTTCCAGAAATCCTTATATTCCAATGCCTCGATCTCCACCTCAGGCTTTGTATTTTTTATCAATATCCACCATTGATCAGATTCACCCTCCATACGATAAACATCTAGAAGAACCTTCTCTTGTTTATAACATTGAAGGATGGAGAAGATATTTTCAATGGAGTTGATCCATTGTTTGAAGATTGATGGATCAGATGATCCATTAAAATTAGGAGGCCTATGTCTCATGAAGCTCTCGATAGCAACTTGTTCTTTCTTGGGGAGGGGGTGGTTGAACATTCCACTTGACCTATGTTTCTATTCAATTATTGAGTTAACTAAGAGAGAATCATGAAAAAGTTCACGATCCCCACTCCCATCAGATTGGGCATATCATTAGCATAGTCATCCCATTGATCTTCACATTAGTTATTAGCCTGAGTCCTTATATTACTGGACATTGGATAGAATAAAAGAAAAGTTATGGGTAACACATAAAGGGTAATCCGAGGACAAAACTGATGAATTATAAATAACTTTTATTTCCTTAACTTATGAATCCATAGGCTTCAATCTATTCTATTCATGATCTACATTATAACATATATTCTTAGGGGAATTTTTTTTAATTCCCTTAATAAGGGTTCATACTAAGCTTGTGAATTTACCAAACCATATCCCCTGGGAGTGTCATAACCAAGAGTGCCACAAGCCCCATTGTTGTGTACCATGATACCTCAGGTCAAGCCTGAAACTCCTTGTTGGGGTTTTCACCCCTAGGTACATATATGCCAGAGCCACCTCTACCTGCTCGTATCCAAACAGGGATATATTTTCTTGATAAAGAACTCACTCAATACTCACCAAAACATAGGGATGTTTTTATATTTAGTCTTGTCTCTAAGGATTTACTACAATTTTCTAATCCTAATCCCAAAAATAACTAAACCTATCCTCTGATACCAACTATAACAACCCATATCTTTATTACACACTTAAGCTTGATTTATTACAAACAATTCACTTGATACAACATAGGACATTGAGATTTCTAGTGTCTTTGAGGATTAGGATCAATAAATAACAACTTAAAACATGAAATACAACATCTTTATTGGAAAATTCCTTTACCTGACCACTACATTCCCTCGTACTTAGCATTTCATGGGATAACCTAAAGACATGCATAAAAAAGGTGAGCTATAAAAACCAATAAGGGAGTAAACAAAGAATAACATCAATATTACAATACATGTGAGGAAATAGGAATATCAATGGATCACAAGAGAAACATGAACATAAAGGCATGATAAATCATGATAATCATAACATAGAAATGTGCCAACAACACTTAACACGGAATTATCATGATCCAAGGCTCATTACACATGGGGCATGAGTAAACACTCCTTGCACATGATGCATGAGTAAAACAGAATTTCACTTTAATTAGAATGATTCATCACTCATTTCACATGACATATCATGATACTATACTTTACCCAATGCATTGAAGTGCTATCAGGGCACACCCTTCTTAAACATTTCATTTCATGCATAATTGTGACCCATGGATCATATAACATGGAATCAATCAACATTATAATTTATTCCATGATTAAGCAATGTGGAATAAATACATGAATGTACCATTAAATATTTATATGTGCATAAAGGTGAATATCCTTGATAGAGATATGGGTATGGTATTGACTACACAATGATCTTGGCTTGGAAAAATGTGGTGCAATTTCGGCAGCATAACGACGTGATATAAAAATTAATGAAAATGGTTGATGAGAGAGAAATGGGTGTATCTTCATATGTAAATGAAATGAACAGTAAGTGGGTCATATAGATACATGTCCCAACAAACATAATGGAATTTAGATGCATAATACAAAAGAATTACTTGGATGTAAAAGAGGAGATAGAAATCTCTCACGGAATTTTGGCATGGTAACGGGTGTACATGGGCTGATTTAATGAAAGAGAAAGGGGTCTCCCATCATCCAAACATAAATAGGGAAGTATGGGATAGGTGTGAAATCATACCCCAACAATTTTAAATGAAAAAAAGGGCATAACAACTTAAAGAAAATTGGAAAAAATGAGAAAGGAAGAAATCTATTACTTGGAAGTGTGAATCCAAAGGCTTGAGAGAGGATATAGAGACGATTCTAGGGAGCTTGGGGAACCTTGAGAGAATTATAGAGAGAGGATGGAAGGGGTTGGTCGAACTCCAAAGGCTTTGAGTGAAGAAAAAGTGGGATCTTGGGTGGGTTTATATAGGAAAGGAGAGGGAACTCTTTATTATTTAGGTTCGGGACACCTCAAATTAAACTAATCAAAACCACAAACCAGCCCATGGTTTTTTCCCATTGTTTTTTCCAAAGGGGAGTGTAAAACAATATTTTATAATTCCAATGGATAAACTTCTTAAAATAATAGGGTTGCTTATGTGGAGGTGAGTGGCACTCTCAAGGAAATTCATTTAAAAATTGAAAATGTTTTATAACTCTTGGACGGTCCACTAAAGTTTTGTAAAATAAATAAAAAACCCTAAAACAAAATTATTTTAATGTTAAAACATATATTGTCCGGAAATATAATTTATAGTATTTTATTACATCACTATTGGGTCATTATGATGTCATAAAACACATTATATATTTAAACGGTATTTATTTTTTACCCAAAAATTCGACTCTCAGAAAATTATGAAAAATTCACTGTTGGATAATTTCGAAATTATGATTCTAAAAATAATATTCATTTTATCTAAATATTTTTCTAAATATGTTAACTTTTACTTTTAAAATAAAAAACCAACATTTATTGAAAAATCATGGGTTTTGACAAAAATAGCTTTCAAACCTTAATAAAAATTAAAATTGCATTGATAAAATTATACAATAATTTAGATTTAATAAAAATTAATTTAATAATAATAATAATAATTCATTAAAATATTATTTAATTCAAAAAATCCATTAATTCATCAAAATAGATTTCTTGGTTGAATATTAACTAAAAATACTATTTACGCTTTAAAAACTATTTAAAAAGTAACAATAATAAAATGAAGGTATAATTATTATTATATAAAAAAATAATGCAAATATTCATAGTGCTAAGGTCTTGTTACATAAACTCTAAAAACACCTACATAAAATGGTAGGGTAAGGTGCGCGATGGTGATAGACTCGTGGGGTGGCTCAGATAACATTGCTCAGGTGGTAATCTCAATTAACTTCCACTTATCCTGTAGTCGGTTCCACTCAAGCTTAAAGTGTTCAAGATCAGAATGGGATTTGTCAAGAGTGAATACCAATTACGCAACCTCCTTTCCGAGCTACAACAAATGGGCTTTGTATGGGTCAAGTTTACTGGATGAGGCCATCGCTTCCTTTTTCTGAGTAGATTGGATTTGTTAAAGCCCTATATTTATACTAATCATGTGATCACTGTTCAACAGCTATATTAGAAATGGTCACAATTCATAATGGTATTTTAAAATCCAAAAACATAAAACCAATGATGTTCACATTTTATATAAACATTTTACATGATGAGACATTTAATTTGATCAAGAGGAATTTCCATTAATGAATGTTTCGGTCGTTACAAGGACCATATGACATAGACAAAATTTACTCCAATGAAGCATATACCCTAGTTTAAATGGATGGAAAGCTCACCACATCTCCTACCAATATGAGGTTTATGAAAAAATATTTAATATATCCAAAAGCAAGGAAGACATCCTGATCGCATGATGTAAAACTGCAAGATGAAGACATCCATGTTGCATGACGTTAAATTGCTTAGCATCTACGTCCATGTTACACAAAATTAAACTAAATATCATCTAATTCCATGATACATGACATTATACTTCTTTGCATCTTTTTCCATGTTTCCTAATGTTAAATTTCTTAGCATCTTCATCCATGCTTCACGACATTAAACAGCATGGACCCAAAAATGTTCTCACTCGAGGGGATGTTGACCCCTACATCAGCCACCTACCATTCTGATCCATAGAAATACGTATGGATTGATTTCTATCTACTGATGGGATACATAGTGACACCCAAATCATTCATCCTAGTAAAACTACCATCAAAAAGAAAAAAATAATGACCACATTCCCTACACATGGGTCAAACCGGTATATGGAATGTATTGTCGTATAACTACGTACAGCTTGATTCCTGTATACCAATAGGATACGTAGATATGACTCAATCCTAGATCTTGGTCCATTCACCAGTGAAAAAATTCCTCTGTTGTGATCTCAACTGCCTCTTTATTACAAGAGGATACCCTGGTTATTCATTGTTTCTCACACTAAGAATAGCTCAAGGGAGCTTAGGAATGGTGGTATAGGTTTCCCCTCATATGAAATAACGATAAAAGTACGCTACATTCCCATTAAAAAGGGTTAAAAATTCCCCCTCCCTATGTATGAGTCAAACTTAAATATGGGGAAGCTCTAGAACTATTTGTCTCTGGATTTCTGCCCCTTCCAGATATGTAGTGATATACAAATCTTTCATCTCGGTCCAGCTGCCTTCAAACAAAGAAAAATGTAAAATGACCCCTCTCTGTGCATGGATCCGACCAGCAAAGGGAGTTTCTAGAACTACATGTGTGTTGATTCCTATCCTTTCAAGATACGTAGTGATTCAAAGATCATTCATCCTAGTCTAGCTGCCATCAAAAAAATAAAGTTTTAAAATGTACCCCCTCTTTGAATTGATCTGACCTGTATAGGGAGTTTCTATAACTATGGGTGGCTTGATTCCTGCCTTTGTAGGATACATAGTGAAACCCATATTATTCTTCCTAATCTAGCTGCCACCCAAAAAATCCTCCTTTACTTAGGAAAGGACGAGACCTATGAATGGAGTTTCTTCATAGAGCCACATATGGGTTGATTCCTACCCCTGTAGGATACGTAAACAACACCTAGATTTTCAAACTTAGGCATGGATAAAACAAATTGTTGAAAGAGAATTCCTTCATCCTTCTTCATGATCCCCCTGTGTGGCAGAGTAATCACTTTCGGGCCCTTGAGTCTGACACTGGGTACTGCTCACCTGGGCCTAGGAGTCATTTTAGAGGATTCCTCACAGTCAAACCAACTCACTACTGGTCAAATCCCTTATCAAAAGACGTTAAACTATAGGGTACTCCAAGAAATATGTGTGGCTTGATTCTTATCCTTCTAGAATACATAGTTACACTCAGATCTTACATCCTAGTCCAGCCACCACCTAAAAAATTCCTTCTTCCCTACATATGGATCAGATTTATTTATGGAATTTACTTCCAATAAATATGTGTGGTTTGATTCATATCCTTGTAGGATATATAGTAATGCCCAGGTTCCACATAACTAGGTCCAACCACGCAATATAGAGAAATACAAATTCTCATATATCCTATGAAAGAATGTAAAGTCGGGCAAGAGATTCCAAACCTTGTTTCCTAAAAAAAGGGTTTGATAAAGTATCATGCTCTCCCCTACAAATGGATCATATATATATGTGGGGGACTTCATACTTCTTGGATAATCACATTCCAGACATTCCCTGTGTACCTGTACATATCCTTTTCACGCATCAAAATCCATAACCTGGGATGGTTCTGATCCATATAAACATTCAAAACCATTAGAAATGGATTGTAAGTGTCCTATAGAAACCTTTGTTTGACTATCCACATAATTTCCTAGTATCTATGCATATTTTTTACACAAAAATGGACTGTCAAGTAAGGGAAAATTCTTTATTTGGAGAGGCTTTTCCAACTTTCGTATGCCTAACTGATTCTAAGACCCACATCATTCCTCTTAATTCAAGGGTCCCAAGGATTATGGTTTACACCTTCTCCCCCCCCACATATGAGTAATGCTAGAATATCCCAACATTATTATCCCGTACTTATCCATGATTCCTATGATAATTTCCTCTCACAACATGACGCCAAACTGTTCCACCAACATCCTTCCCGCAAGACTCAAAATAGCATAGACCCTCAAAGTCTATCTCATCCATGAAAAGTCAACCATGTCCTTACCACATGATGTTATATTATATGGCCCAAAAATGTTCCCACCTGAGAAGAAATTTCCTTCGGCATCAGTCACCTACTATGTCACAATCTAAGACTATGACCAGCCTGATTCCTACCCTCATAGGATTCACGGAGATTCCTAGACATTCATCCTGGCACATCCACCCCAAATAAAAGAAAAAAAAATACCTCCTCCTATGAATGGGATTGATTTTATTTGGGGTGTTCTATAAAGTATCATAAAAGGTTTTAATCCTACCCCAGGGGATGCTTAGTGACACCTGGATCGAACGACCCAGACCCCACCATGGAACCCTAGAAGTGTCTCCTCCTCTTCATGAGAGCTAATTCCAAGCTAGGGACTCTTGGACAAGTCCTATTTACAAGAAAATCTCAAGAATATCTAAAAGTTCCTTATTACACATCTATCCACCTAAATCCTTTACATGTGATGTTAAACTATACAAAATTCATCCATATCACATGATGTTAAACTATATGATGGAGCATCCTAACTACATGACAATAAACTGCACAATAAGACGTCCTTGTTGTATGATAATAAACTGCACACCATCACTCCTAGGTATAAAATTCCCCCTTCGATTGATCATTCCATCTACAAGTTGTGATGTGAAATCCTATTCATCCCTTATTTCTCACATAGAACATAGCTCATGTGGGATTTGGTACATCGGTATGGAATTCATCATGACATTATGATACGTCAATTCATGATTTTGTTCCCAGTTATATGACCATAAAAGGAATGTTCTAGTTCTTTTCCCCAAAAATGGGGAGCCCAAGGTCCTAACTAAACGTTGTTAAACTATAAGGTATACCAAATATAGAAAAAATGATCCTCCCCTTTCTATGGATTAGAACCAAGAAGGGTGTCTAATCTCTAAGTTCCAGGATCTCTAAACCTAGGCTCATCCCAACCGAGGGAATCGAAATTCCTTACACTATGTCTGAGTCATATCTACATAGGAGAGTTCCCAACACTCTGGGTAAATCACAACCCAAATGTTTCTAATGTATCTAGGCACACTCCTTTCATGTATCAAACAATGTGCTTTAAGTGATCTTGGATCTTCATTATCATACACAACCATCATAAATTGAGGGTTAGTGACCTGTAGACACCTTTGTTTGACTATGCACACAATGCCCTGATGACATTGTATATGTTTCCCACAAAATGGTCTATCAAAAAAATTCATATTTATCCTCAGGAGATCCTTTTCCTACTTTCATACACTTAATTTATTCTAAGCCCCATTTCATTCTTCCTGGTCCATGAACCCTTAAAATCGTGGTTTATACTTGATTTCCTACTCATGCCCTAGACATGTCATAACTTTCAGGACTAATTATCCCCTATATACTAGAGGTTTGTATATCAATTTCCTAATCACAATACATTTAAATTTTGTGATACTCAATACACAGTATTCACCCTTAGTCCAGGTCATGTCAAAGGGTATTTTCCCTCATGTCACTACACACAAAATAAATTTTCACTAGAATGTTCGACATATGCCCCGCATCATTGGTGACTCCATATCCAAAACAAAAATTCTCCATCCATATGCATGAATCAGATCCTCATAGGGATGATCCTTAAAATAACTATATACGTCTTTATTCCTATCATCACAAGGATACATAGTAACATCTAAATATCATATTTTGGGTCCATCCCTGAAATAGAATTGTCCAATCCCTATATGCTCAAGGGTTAGACTTTCATAAGGACCAAACTCTCACAGATAAGAGAAAAACATACCTCTGCTTATTCCCAGATTCCCCCTTTTAGGTTTATCCCCCTCACCCCCCCCCCCCCAATTCACAAACCATAATCTGTGTTCTGAAATCTCTAAATCCCCATGATCCTCTATAGATATTGAAAATGGATGGTCAGGGTCCTATGAACACTTTTGATTGACTATACACACAATGCCCTGTTGTCTCTACATATGTTTCCCAGAAAATGGCATGTCAACCAAGGGTAATTCCTCTTCATGAGTGGCTTTTCATACCTCTTTACACCCTTATGGTATTTATATCCCACCACAACCCTTGGATTATAAAACCTTATAGATTATAATTTACATATTTCCCCATTTCAATGTCTAAAGATAAAGGAAATTTTTGGTCAAAATAATTTGGAAAATATGAATCATTTTCCCTCCACTAGTCAAAGTAAAATGATTTCATAAAAAACATCTCAAATTTTCTAGTTTTATGATGTTAAACTACACCATGCACAAGCCTTTCTTTACACAAGTCAAATTCATGTGGGAGATTTTTCTCATCCAAAGTCAATACAACTATCCCTATGACATTCAGAAATTTTTTTGTTAACAGGACACCCACTATGGCCCTCCATGGAAAAAAAATCTGAAATTCTATAAAAATTTCTTGTCCATCAATAATAGATGTCTAGTTTCCTACAGAAACATTTGTTTGACTATGCACACAATGCCTCGGTGGCTCTGCATATATTTCCCACAAAAATGTCCTATCAACCAAAGGGAAATTCATCCTCAGTAGAGGTTTTTCCTAATTCCTTGTTCCCCATAGCTTGCATTCCCCATATCATGTCCCATATCTAGAAATCACAAAATTAGTGTAAAGAAACATCTATTAACCATGTCTAAAAGTTATTAGGATATCCTTGGTCCAAAAGTCCTAAATTGGATCCCTCACCCTCCAAATCTTGGTCAAAGCTATTTGACCTAAAACTCCAATAATGATAGTCCAGCTTTCTAGACTACAAACTAAAAATATAAAAGAGACACGGGACTCATAGGGTTGAAAACCCGAAAAGGGAATCCTGAACCAAAATTCAAGTACTCTCTTGATAAACCTATAATACATACGGTTTAGGAAAAACATTAAGCAATCAAAAAATAAAAAAAATAAACAATTCTTGTTAGGTCAAAAACCCACATAGGGCACCTTGAGAAAAAGTCAAGTTATACCTGCTAAGCCCACACAAAATTGGGTTTAGGAAAAAAAATGGTATTAATGAAAAATACAAAATGTTTGAAGGGATTTTCATGTAACCCTAACAACAGTCACACTACATTCTCTAAGTCCCTCTACTCAGGAAAAAATTATGGCATGATTTGATTATCTTATTTATCCCAGATTATGAATCAAGGTGATATCTAGTAGAGATTATGGTTTCAATTATAATTGATCCTAATTGATTGACATTATAGAAAAAGATTAAATAGAAGCAACAGAGATCAAAATCTTTTCATTCTATGAAATAAAGGTATGGAGAGCATCCACACCTTGGAACCTCTCCCCAAGGATAAATCATAATAATGACGCAAGACAATCCCAAAGATTAAAATCTAACCACACTTTCTTTTTCCAATAGATCAATAATTGTGTGACATGGACCATCAAGATCCTTCTCTAAAGTAGTCCTATGTGTATCTTCATCTTAAACCGAAAGACATACTCTTTTCAAAATAGCACTGAGATCCCACCTCTTCTATTTAATGGATTCAAAATTGGTACTTGATGATGCTAGTTGTGCCCTTAGCTTGGCCATGTGAAATTCATAATTCTATAGCTCATCTATTTGGGAAAGAACCTTGTCATCAACATTTTCCTCCTTATCCATTATGAGATTCATCTCTTCGGTTAGGTCCTGGAAGGTTTTGGTTTGGTGATGTGAAGAATTGAACCGATAAAGGTTGTCTTAAAAAGTGGATAGATCCTATCAATCCATGAAAATTTGGTAAACAAAGAGATGTAGGTGTTGGTAGTCTAAGCCACTTAAACCTAGGTCGATGAATAGTTGTTGAAAGGTCTCTTCCTCATTTTCAAAATCATCCAGAGGAGTTTCTATGGTAAGATTTCCAATTTTATGACATTCCTTTCCTCTCATGGCTCAATGCATTTTAATAGCATTAGAGTTTTATCTTTTCCCCTCCCCAACAATAGAAATTTAATCAGGAAGCACCATCGTATTAGATGAAAGTTCCCTAAGTTGATTCACCTGAGTAGGAGGGAATTCCCTCTTATAGAATAGTTTGTTCTCTAGAACTAGGTGTGTGGGGTGGCCACAACTTCATGATTACTTAGAGATTCTCCACTCGAACTAGCTTCAGTATGACCATGAAATGTATCAGATGACAGTATGGGGTTTGAATCACTTTCTACATGGATAGGATGAGAAAATAAATCCCCCTATTAATAAATGTAGTGATGAATAGAGCATCTTCTTACAACCGAAACAGAGGAAGATTGTGTGGTCAGTACATTTGAAATGTGACCGAAAGAAATCATGGGTTTTTTCGCCCATTGGATTGGTATGGGTAGCACCACATCAGGATAGGAAATTGCCCACTATTGTGCATAATCCAATGATAAATAAGTATAGGTCAATATGGGACGAATAAATACATGCATGCCAGAGTCCTCCCATGTCATCATCAACCATAGTTGATGAAGGATTTTTGGTTGAGATTTCCTCTTAACTAGGGTAACTGGTTGGAGTACGAATCGCTACAGACATCATAATTTCCTAGAAAATTTATAGTGCATATAGGGTTAATATATGATTATACTTTCTATATGTGTGGATAATATTCTTTCTAGAAGTACCATGTGGTACGAACTTTCTTCCAAAGAATCATATCCATCATATGCTGTTATTTCATAAGGCTCGGGGTAAGGTGAAAAATAAAATTGAGAAAACTTAATCAGTAGTTTGACCATTCCATCAGCACTAAGAGATCTGGGGTGAATGGAAGAAATACGAAAAAGGGTTGGGTGAAATTTACAATAAGTAACCATTTTTGTATGATGATACACCTAGTATAAAAAATGATATTCAATCCAACCATACAAAAATTGAAATGGATCACTGATACTATGTGAGGCCTCCCTTCCTATATCTTTTTCAATAACTCAAAACATCAGGCAAGGGTAGGGATGGCTAAATTGATAATATTACCCTCCACTAATATGGCCACCATAATCCGAGTACAAGCTCTAGCACCAATGTATACATCATGAGTGGGGAAGATCCATCCACTCGGGAACATGGAAAAGAAACCTTCTAATATAAGCTCGGGTGATACGTCTAACCAGATCTCATAGCCCTAGGTGGTGTACCAACCCATCTTGAGAAAATCATAGTATGAGTTGGGAAGTTTTCAAGACCACTGAGTTTGATGAGTTTGGATACGATAGACTTTCAGCTTCATCCCACTCACTAGCAGGAATAATCCTGTCCAATCTTCAAATAAAATCCAACAGTGTCCATGAAGAGGATGACAAATAAATATATCTACTAGGACTAGTAAATCCCTCAACAATAGAGATAATAGTTCATCATTCTCCCATGTATAGGTCGTAGGAAGAAAATAATCATACATGTCACCCAGGATGGGAAGTCCCCCAACTTGGTATACATCCCATTAACTGATCTCCACCTCACTGTGGGACATGTGAAAGGTGTTAGTGCTCAAACACCAGTGACTGAGCATATCAGTAAGAATTTCACTTGTTGAATGGATGGAAAACTAGGAGACCCATATTTTTTATGCATATTTATAGCTTCCAACTGATTAGGGAACACTGGGCAGTTTTGGTACACCTAAAAGGCCTAGGCCCACTCATTAGAAAACCACCCTCCAGATGAAAGATCCCATGTGGAGCTCCACACTCCATTGGGGTTGATTTATGACAAGTTAAAAATAGTTGGGTAATATTTAATGAATAATTCGTAAGGTGTAGTATGGTTCCATTGAGTGCTATGCATTCATATAGATCCATTCATAACAAATATGTCATCCTATCTCGAGGTAGTTGTGATTTCCCCCATGGAGAGAATATTTGTCTAGTTATACTCTTGAGACGTCTCAAGGTGAATGGTGAAGTTGATCTAGTCAACCAATAGAAAGGAAACATCATCTTGAACATAAAAGTTGTAAAGAAGTAATTGGAAAGAGATTAGATAAGCTAGAATCTCTGGTGAAAGTAGATCTCTTAGAATACCCTCTTAAGGAATGATGAAGGAATGAAGGTTGTAATCATAATTCTCAACCATAGTTGGACTCATCCTGATCACTTATATTGAGATAAGAGGAAGATCCATCTCCTTTATACATCAAAAAAAACTATTCAAAATGCCATTATAATAATATATTTGGGAAAAAACAAAAAAATTTAAAAGTAATACAACAATTCCACATATAAAGTAAGGAAATATGAGATTAAATGTGGAGATATTTTAGCTGAGAATTATGATAAATGAAAAATTACCTAGTCCCCACTATATATAGGTGTGATCCCCCATCAGGTCCATATTTCTACTGTGAACTAGTTCAGTTTAGGACCATTTTCTATATCATAATAGCCTCCTCTTCGTCCCAATTATATCCCATTATGATGGGGGGGATTTGTAGTGTCCTAAAAACTCCAAAAAGGGAAGTAAAATAATCCCATGAATTTTATTATGCAATAATACAAAGTTTATATTGAAAATTTGAAAATAAGATTGAAGAAATCGAATTTGGAAAAGGACCAAACAAGTCTACATACTAATTTTTGGGAATGGTACGTAGATGGTGTGGCCTATAAACTGAATGGTACGTGGACATCTCAAGAAATGTTGGCATGTGTGGTGTTTTCCAGTGAATTAGGTAGTTCACAGAATAAATAAAGAATGGTGTCGGTCCCCCGTGAACCATGTCATTGGTGGAATGGAGGTGGAGAAATTTCACCCACAAACCGTGGCCTCGCGAATCATTTCATTCGAAAAACTGTGACGGAGAAGTATTACCCACACACTATCCCAACAAACTCAGTTCGTAGACATGTAAATGTTGGCATTGTCCCATGAACTGTGTTGTTTATGGGATCTATGTGATGATTTCCACCAGTGCGAACCACAACCTCGCAAATCTCTTTTGACCGAGTCATTCGCGGTGAAGGTGATTTCTTCATGGGCTTCCAAAAATTGTGTCACCTGACACATAGATAGAGCCTCCTCAGAATTCTATAAAAAGACCCCAAGTGGATGTAATAAAGGGATTATATTTTTAGAGAGCTTTCAGTTTATAGATGGAAGATTTCGAAGGAAACAAATAGATAAAGTACGTAACTGTGAATGGTTTCCAACAGGTATAAACCTTCCACGAACCATAAAAATAAGTAAGCATACTAATATCGGAAAACTGCGAACCTAATTGGAGAACCATAAACCATACTCCATTTGAAAATGAACTTCACATGAACTACAGGACCAATTCCCCTTCTTCAATCTAGCGTACTGCATAGCACATCGCTATGCGGATGAAACGCTACCCCGCATAGCGTTCCACCACATGAATGTACTCCTGCACTGTATACCACCATGGTATGTGGATAAAACCTCATGCCATATACCACTACAGTATACTGACTAAATCCAAGTTTGCTTACCACTTCGGTATACGAATGACCCCTCTACCTACATATCAGTATGCTATGAAGAGGGATCCTCACCACGAATTAAGAAAAAGTATGCGGAATGGGGTTCCTTTGGGCGTTCCACTTTCCGGTTCCAATCATGACCTCACATACCCTTCAGGTCCTCTATGGTTCCTCCACAAACTTGTCCAAATACATCAGGATAAAGCCTCTTCCAAATCCATCAGACCCATATGAATAGACCGTCGGGTACATCAGCGTGCCCTTCTGAGTCTACATACCAATGGTAAGCAGATACATATGGGTAATTCTTACAATGGTATGGGCCCTCAGATATTTCTGAAGTCCACATTCCTATGGTAAATCTGGTTCCAACCTTAGGATGCTCACATGTACCTACCTATTCTTGGTATTAAGGGCAATCACTAGCTTTACATTCAATGAGAGATAGTGACAAGTTAGGGTAATAACTATTTCTTTCCCCTTTGAAAAGGAAAATTCCTCCTCCCCTTTCCCAGAACCCATTTTAGGGAACTCCAACTAAGTAAAGTCCCTAACATTCTTGTGGGAGGGTGCACACTTTCTCCTATTCACCTCGGACTGGGATGCCCCTGGATAGATCACCAGATGTGACATTCCTGGATATAAACACGAGTGAGGGTTGGCACATTCAAAGCCCCCCCTCTCTCCCTTTGGGAAAGTAGTCTCCACCTCTTCCATTTTCATCCTTGTTTTCCATTATAGGAGAAGGGAAAGTTTATGGTTTGTCAAATCTTTGACTTCCTCTTGTTTCTCACACTGAGCATGACTCACATAGGCTTAGAGGTTAACTATGATCGAAATATCCATGTAACATCCCCAAATGATAAAGGGTTAAATGACTAAATGATATGACTCATGTCAACAAGGTGCACCTTCCTTTTCGGGAGCCTGTCTGATTAGAACTCCACAGTTAAGCGTGCTTGGCTTGGAGTAGTGATCAGGATGGGTGACCTCCTGGGAAGTTTCTCAGGGTGTGTGTGAGTGAGGACAAAACACACTGGAAAGGACAAGTGTTGGCCTGTGGGGACTGTCATTAGTCAGATGACCCGTTCGGGCATGTGGGTGGACCCTAGGGTGGGCCCCACGTGTCTGCGGGGGCAACTGGTGGTACCTGGTGGGGCAGGACCCGACGGCCATGTTAAGGCGGGGTGGCTGTGCTGTCACCGGGACCCGGTTGTCACATTTGGTATCAGAGCTGGTACCCAGCCTTAAGTGCGCGGTGCACTGCCTGGGTTGAGATGTAGGGCCCACAACGAGGGCGTTGTGCTCTAAAGGGGGGGTGATTGTAACATCCCCAAATGATAAAGGGTTAAATGACTAAATGATATGACTCATGTCAACAAGGTGCACCTTCCTTTTCGGGAGCCTGTCTGATTAGAACTCCACAGTTAAGCGTGCTTGGCTTGGAGTAGTGATCAGGATGGGTGACCTCCTGGGAAGTTTCTCAGGGTGTGTGTGAGTGAGGACAAAACACACTGGAAAGGACAAGTGTTGGCCTGTGGGGACTGTCATTAGTCAGATGACCCGTTCGGGCATGTGGGTGGACCCTAGGGTGGGCCCCACGTGTCTGCGGGGGCAACTGGTGGTACCTGGTGGGGCAGGACCCGACGGCCATGTTAAGGCGGGGTGGCTGTGCTGTCACCGGGACCCGGTTGTCACATTTGGTATCAGACCCGTCCTCGGGGCCCGTGTCGTGACTACCCCAAGCCCGCCTTCCATAGGCCAGGGGCTGGCGACTAGGACCAAAGGCGTAAAATCCCGATAACTGGGAAGGCATTGCCTTTATAAAGAAAACAAGCACCACAGAGTACAAGCGGAAGTAAAACACTAAGTACAAAAAGAAGAACTGAAAAGTAAAAAGGGGCCGGAAATACAAGCCCAACTGTAAAGTACAACTCGAAAGGGAAAACAACGACTGAAAAGTAAAGCTGCTACGCTGAGATGTCCACTGGAAATCCCACCTGAAGGGTGGGTGCAGATAGCTCCTCTGCTCCTCGGGTCCCGCCATCCGCTCCGAGTATGTCCCGCCCAGTGGTCCACCTCCGGGTACCGCCTCGTCGTATAGTCCACCTCCAGGTACCGTCCAGTCCTCGAACCTTCGGCTTCTGTCAGCACTGTCCGTCGTCTGCAACCAACACAACGAGGTGCGGGCATAGCCCGTGCAGGGGTGAGTATAACGATACTCAGTAGGGACCCCGAGACCCTCAAGGTCTCACTAAAACCAACAAGGATAAACACAAGAAGATCTCAACAGATAAACCCTACTTAGGTATATGCCCATACATATACCTAAGTTATCAAGTAACCCATCTCAATCATGAGGAAACACAAAGATTGTGAAAACGACAGATAACCACTACCCGGGTATATGCCCATACATATACCAAAGTTAGCAAGTGACCCATCTCAATCATAAAGTAACACAAGGTCAAAAGTCTCAGCTCAAACCAGGATTTTCATTATCGAAACCGTAACTGCTGAAGAGCTCCGTCTCTAGAGTGTACAGTGGTCCTGTCACGACTCCGAGGCTGCCGCTCACTAACCTAGGACTGCTGAAGTACTCCTCCTGTCGAGTACTGCGGGTTTGCAGCCAACTACCTGGCGCTCCGTCCGCTGAGGGTCTGTCGCCAAATACCGGGCACTACCCAGATAGCCTGCTGAGGTACTCTCCGGACGAGTACCGCGGGTCTGCACTGTCACACACGTACTCCGTCCGCCATGGGTCTGCACCTCAGAAAGTAGTGCTCCGTCCACTGGGCTAGTCGACTCACTCCAAGTCGAGTCGGTCAAGCAGTCGTCAGGTCTCAGCTAGTTACACGGTCTCCGTACTCTGCACGCTCGTCTTCGGGAGGGTCCGCTCCACGAGCTACTGGTCGATACTCCAAGTATCACAAGGTCCCACGAAGAAGTGTCTCAAAATTCCGTCTCGTCACAGGGGTCTCAACGCAACAGACGGCGCGTCGATCGGACGCCCGGTCTGTGAGTTATTAGCCTTTTCGTCCCAGGGGCCCGGTTGGTTTCGTGAGCGAACCAAACCCGGCCGTATCTCAACTGTACCCCGAACTCTCATAGGGTATACTCATAGGGACCGTTTCTCATCGTGATCATCAACGCCGCTGACGGTTCGTCAGACGGACGTCCTGTCTGAAAGATAACAGCTTTCCCGTTCCAGGGGCCCGGTTGGATTTCGGGTACAATCCAACCCGGCCATACTCCGACTGTATCCAAAACTCGGGCGGAGTATGTCGAAAGTTCCGTCTCATCAAGAGGAAGTCAACGTAACAGACGGCGCGTCAATCGGACGCCCGGTCTGTGTGTTATTGGCATTTTCGTCTCCGGGGCCCGGTTGGTTTTTAAGGAAAAACCAACCCGACCGTACTCCACCTGCGTCCAAACCTCGGGCGGAGTATGCCAAAAGATCCGATTCACTAAGAGGAACACAACGCGACTGACGGCGCGTCAATCGGACGTTCGTGGCTCAAGATAAGAGTGTTTCCGCTCCGAAGGCCCGGTTGGTTTCGTGAACGAACCAACCCGGCCGAACTCAAAGTAACCCGAAACCTTGAGTGCGATATACCGAAACGACCGTCTCGATCCAAGGATCGCGTTGCCGCAGACGGTTTGTCATTCGGAGGTCCGAGGCTCATGTTATGAGCCAAAAACCAAAACTGGTTCGAAACGGGGGGGTCCGGGTCCGGGCCGACCCGGCCCGACCCCCCCCTGGGCGGCGCGGTGGCCGGCGGCGGCGGCCGGCGGCGGCGGACGGCGGCGGCGCGGTGGCCGGCGGCGGCGCGCGGCGGCGGCGGGCGGCGGCGCGGCGGCGGGCCGCGTGGCGGCGGCGGCGGCGGGCCGCGCTGGCGGCGGCGGCGGGCCGCACGTGGGTCACGCGGGGGGCAAGGCCCCCGCTTTGCTGGAGGGCGGCGCGGCAATCTGGCCGCGCCGTTTTTTTTAACAAGCGCCCCCCCCCCCCCCCCTCGTGGGGGGCCTGCTGGATCGGAACCGAGGGGGCAGCCGGCCCCCTCCCTTTAAAAGAACCGCCCCCTCTTTAAAAGGGGGGGTTTTAACATACCGGCCGGGGAATTAAATTCCCCGGTTTTTATGGCATCCGGCCGGCCAGCTGGCCGGCCGGTCTTCTCCAACGGGACCGGAAAATCCGGTCCCCTCTTCGGCTTCCGACGCCGGCGGCCCGGCCGCCGGTCTTCCCTTCCGCCGCGGCCCGGAACCGGCCGCGGTCTCCTCGTTCCGCCGCGGCCCGGAACCGGCCGCGGCGTTCGTCATCCGGCGCGGTGCGTCGGCACCGCGCCCCTTCGCCGTGCTTCGATTCTTTTCAACGCGGCGCGACGGCGTCGCGTTCTTGAAGACTTTTCCTCGGCGTGGCGCGACGGCGCCGCGTAAAATAAAAGAACGATCGTCCGCGTGGTGCGACGGCACCACGCTACTTGTTTCCACCAGCATAAACATACATGAATGATGGAGGGGGGATTCGGCCGTGTTCGTGCGGTCCGGCCCCCCTCACGTTAAAGAAATAAAAACGAAACTTAAATAAATAAGCCACACGTTATACTTATCATTCATGATCAAGAAAAGGAGTAAGGAATCCAAAATGAAAACAAAAACCCCTACCTCGGGTTTAGGATTCAAAGGTTCTGCTACGCTCCGCGGAAGACGGCGTCGCGGAGGTCGGGTGTCGCGGTCGTCGTTCGTCAAATCTGATGACGAAGGAAAGCGTTCGAAGTGACACGTCGTGGGCGAAACTTGTACACCGACGAAGATTGTCCGAGGAAGAAGTGGTGTCCCCTTTCGTTGACACGGTAAACGAAGAAGAGCGGATCGGCGTTCTTCGTCGGAAATTGAGCGTTCCTCGTCAAGACTTGAGGGAAGTCAAATAATAAAGAAAATAACGAACTCAAGAATCTCTACCTCGATAGTCGCACTCGATTCCTTTGACGTCGGAGGAAGAGTCGTTGTTGAAGGCGTTCGTCGCGGAAAACCGTCGCGGAAGAGATGACGCGGAAGAAGTTCTTCGTTGAAGAACGGCGTTCTTCGCGTTCTTCGTTGAGGTTTGAAGAAGAAGAGAAAGCTCTCAAATCCTCTCAAGAAATAAAGGGACTAACCCAAAACAATAAATTAAGCTCACTTAATTTATTAACACAACACAAACCTTTGAAATTCAAAAGTTTGAATTTCAAAACATTAATTAAACTCACTTATTAATGACATAAGTTAAAACTTAAGTTTACAACATTAATTGTGAGTTGGGGAGGGTTAGAGAATATGAAGGGGTGGGGTTCGTGTGGGCCCCACCACCCTCTTAACCTCCCAAGGGAAGTTGGGTTGTCACCCAACTTCCACCCAAAGGATAAAAACACTTAAGGAAGATAAAAATAAAAATTGAAGTTAAATTTTTATTTTAACATTCACAATTTTATTTTTTTACAACTCCCCACGTGTAAACGCAACTTCGGGAAAGGTCTCCTTAAGCGAATATCGGCGCTGCGAGTTCATCGGTGCCCTCGGATTTCAATTCCGAGCACCAGATCAAAAGTTAGGAATTCCCGCTCGTTCGTTCACTGAACGTACCCGAGCCAAACTTCGGAAATTAATTCCGGGCACTCCGGGCCTCGGAATCAGGTGCCGTCTGAAACCGCGCTCTTGTAAAATTCTAAAGAAAATTAAGAAAAAATTTTCCTTGAATTTTACGGGTCTTTACATTACTCCCACCTCAGGGCTTTACGTCCCCGTAAAGCTACATCAAAAACTAGGGAAACAAAAAGAGGATACTGAGCACGCAACTGAGCTTTACGCTACCATATGCTCACCTGAAGATCTTGTGCTACCCGAGAAGCACCCCAGAGGAAGCAACCGTTCACGTAGAACCTACTCTTGTCGATCCTCAATCTCTACTAGAATCTCTGTGCTTATCGCCCTGTCATCGACGTCCAACTCCCCGGGGTCGATGACGTGTGAAGAAACATACACGTATCTCCACAGCTGAGACACATGGTGGACACTATGCACCCGGTGCGACTGAGGTGGTAGGGTTAAGCGGTAAACCTCCTCGCCAACCCTGCTGAAGATCAAAAGGGTCCATCGAACTTCGGAGATAACATGCCGCCTCGGCCACATCTCTGAAACCTCATCGGGTTGAGACCGTATAAGAACGTGTTCGTCACCCTCGAACTCAAGAGGTTTCCCTTTTTAGGTTAGAACTGAACTCAAACTCCTGCTGCCACAGGGGTAGGGTTGACCAACTCAAGAGTGATCGGTCACACCCTCTTATGTCTGAGTTTAACATGAGCTGCCCAGGGTTTCCTTTTCGCCGACCAAGGAAAACCCATTCCGACGTTTGCCTAAAACAGTCAACCGGGGTATGATTTGTGAATCTAAACCATACCCAGATCAACGTTGTAAGGCCTCTACGCTGCCACCAAGAGATTCCAACTGAAACTCTCGCCTCGAGGTCAAATCACACCGTCGGCGTAAGCGTGATTATCGAGTCTCCTCCCAAAGGTATCTCCAGACGTGAGGGTCAAGTCTACGGCTTACCCGGAACCTCTAGGTCTGGGACATGATTCGTGGAAGAGTAGAATGATTGGTTCCTATGTCTATAGATATGGCAGCTCGTAGTAGACATAATTCGTACCCCGAATCATTCTTAGAGCTCCTGGGTCACACTCCTTGACCGCAATGCAGCTATTCTCCTCCCCAGCCCTCCTGCTCCCTGAGCCTGGCGGGGACTACTAAGTCGGGTGGTCGTAACATGTCGAAATGTACACCACCACATGCTGCTCTCCAAGCTCTGCTTCCACGTCTGCTACCCTGCAGATTCATCTGTCCTTAGCACTTCCTCCTCCTGAAACATTTTACACGCCCGAGTCTCTGCTACCGGTACCGCCGGTAGTGTCTGCTGACCAACAGGTAGTGACATAGCTGGCGCTCTACCCGTAGGTACTAATCCAGGTATCGGTTCGCGTACCGAAGCCTCGTTACTATAAGGACCAACCTCATGGTCACTCTCTGGAAACACCTGGAGCTAAGATCATCATCCGCTCTACTAGTATCCAAGCTAGGCGTAGATCTCTAGCATTCGTCTCCATCCAGTCCACTGCTGCCTGGGAAATCTGTCTCGCCTCGTATCCTCAGAGGCCTCTACTGCTGGAACTCGTGCATCGCGCTCTGCTAGCGTGCACCGTCAGCTAGTGGCATCTGCTGCCTAACGGGTGGTGGTGCTGCTGGTACACCACCCGAAGGTGCCAACACTGAAAAAGGGCCCTGCACTGGAGTCTCGCTGCTCAGTGGGCCATCATGAAAGAAACAACGTAACACGATCAAACGATTATACCTGGTGATCTGACCTGGTTTGAGCTGTTTTAAGGGGAGAAACCTTTGAAAACACACACGCAATCAGTGTTTTCGTGCACAAAGTCGGAAATCAGTTGTCAGGGTCCTGGTGTATGGATACGTCGGCCGCCCGCACCAACACTGGACTCCCTGAACTGAAAACCACACTCGGTACTCTCAACACTATTGCTTCACAGAAAGAGACATCAGAGTTATAAGTTCTGCGGTAGAACCGAACTCCTCTGATACCAATTTGTCACGACCCGTCCTCGGGGCCCGTGCCGTGACTACCCCAAGCCCGCCTTCCATAGGCCAGGGGCTGGTGACTAGCACCAAAGGCGTAAAATCCCGATAACTGGGAAGGCATTGCCTTTATAAAGAAAACAAGCACCACAGAGTACAAGCGGAAGTAAAACACTAAGTACAAAAAGAAGAACTGAAAAGTAAAAAGGGGCCGGAAATACAAGCCCAACTGTAAAGTACAACTCGAAAGGGAAAACAGCGACTGAAAAGTAAAGCTGCTACGCTGAGATGTCCATTGGAAATCCCACCTGAAGGGTGGGTGCAGATAGCTCCTCTGCTCCTCGGGTCCCGCCATCCGCTCCGAGTATGTCCCGCCCAGTGGTCCACCTCCGGGTACCGCCTCGTCGTATAGTCCACCTCCAGGTACCGTCCAGTCCTCGAACCTTCGGCTTCTGTCAGCACTTTCCGTCGTCTGCAACCAACACAACGAGGTGCGGGCATAGCCCGTGCAGGGGTGAGTATAACGATACTCAGTAGGGACCCCGAGACCCTCAAGGTCTCACTAAAACCAACAAGGATAAACACAAGAAGATCTCAACAGATAAACCCTACTTAGGTATATGCCCATACATATACCTAAGTTATCAAGTAACCCATCTCAATCATGAGGAAACACAAAGATTGTGAAAACGACAGATAACCACTACCCGGGTATATGCCCATACATATACCAAAGTTAGCAAGTGACCCATCTCAATCATAAAGTAACACAAGGTCAAAAGTCTCAGCTCAAACCAGGATTTTCATTATCGAAACCGTAACTGCTGAAGAGCTCCGTCTCTAGAGTGTACAGTGGTCCTGTCACGACTCCGAGGCTGCCGCTCACTAACCTAGGACTGCTGAAGTACTCCTCCTGTCGAGTACTGCGGGTTTGCAGCCAACTACCTGGCGCTCCGTCCGCTGAGGGTCTGTCGCCAAATACCGGGCACTACCCAGATAGCCTGCTGAGGTACTCTCCGGACGAGTACCGCGGGTCTGCACTGTCACACACGTACTCCGTCCGCCATGGGTCTGCACCTCAGAAAGTAGTGCTCCGTCCACTGGGCTAGTCGACTCACTCCAAGTCGAGTCGGTCAAGCAGTCGTCAGGTCTCAGCTAGTTACACGGTCTCCGTACTCTGCACGCTCGTCTTCGGGAGGGTCCGCTCCACGAGCTACTGGTCGATACTCCAAGTATCACAAGGTCCCACGAAGAAGTGTCTCAAAAGTCCGTCTCGTCACAGGGGTCTCAACGCAACAGACGGCGCGTCGATCGGACGCCCGGTCTGTGAGTTATTAGCCTTTTCGTCCCAGGGGCCCGGTTGGTTTCGTGAGCGAACCAAACCCGGCCGTATCTCAACTGTACCCCGAACTCTCATAGGGTATACTCATAGGGACCGTTTCTCATCGTGATCATCAACGCCGCTGACGGTTTGTCAGACGGACGTCCTGTCTGAAAGATAACAGCTTTCCCGTTCCAGGGGCCCGGTTGGATTTCGGGTACAATCCAACCCGGCCATACTCCGACTGTATCCAAAACTCGGGCGGAGTATGTCGAAAGTTCCGTCTCATCAAGAGGAAGTCAACGTAACAGACGGCGCGTCAATCGGACGCCCGGTCTGTGTGTTATTGGCATTTTCGTCTCCGGGGCCCGGTTGGTTTTTAAGGAAAAACCAACCCGACCGTACTCCACCTGCGTCCAAACCTCGGGCGGAGTATGCCAAAAGATCCGATTCACTAAGAGGAACACAACGCGACTGACGGCGCGTCAATCGGACGTTCGTGGCTCAAGATAAGAGCGTTTCCGCTCCGAAGGCCCGGTTGGTTTCGTGAACGAACCAACCCGGCCGAACTCAAAGTAACCCGAAACCTTGAGTGCGATATACCGAAACGACCGTCTCGATCCAAGGATCGCGTTGCCGCAGACGGTTCGTCATTCGGAGGTCCGAGGCTCAAGTTATGAGCCAAAAACCAAAACTGGTTCGAAACGGGGGGGTCCGGGTCCGGGCCGACCCGGCCCGACCCCCCCTGGGCGGCGCGGTGGCCGGCGGCGGCGCGCGGCGGCGGCGGGCGGCGGCGCGGCGGCGGGCCGCACGTGGGTCACGCGGGGGGCAAGGCCCCCGCTTTGCTGGAGGGCGGCGCGGCAATCTGGCCGCGCCGTTTTTTTTAACAAGCGCCCCCCCCCCCCTCGTGGGGGGCCTGCTGGATCGGAACCGAGGGGGCAGCCGGCCCCCTCCCTTTAAAAGAACCGCCCCCTCTTTAAAAGGGGGGGTTTTAACATACCGGCCGGGGAATTAAATTCCCCGGTTTTTATGGCATCCGGCCGGCCAGCTGGCCGGCCGGTCTTCTCCAACGGGACCGGAAAATCCGGTCCCCTCTTCGGCTTCCGACGCCGGCGGCCCGGCCGCCGGTCTTCCCTTCCGCCGCGGCCCGGAACCGGCCGCGGTCTCCTCGTTCCGCCGCGGCCCGGAACCGGCCGCGGCGTTCGTCATCCGGCGCGGTGCGTCGGCACCGCGCCCCTTCGCCGTGCTTCGATTCTTTTCAACGCGGCGCGACGGCGTCGCGTTCTTGAAGACTTTTCCTCGGCGTGGCGCGACGGCGCCGCGTAAAATAAAAGAACGATCGTCCGCGTGGTGCGACGGCACCACGCTACTTGTTTCCACCAGCATAAACATACATGAATGACGGAGGGGGGATTCGGCCGTGTTCGTGCGGTCCGGCCCCCCTCACGTTAAAGAAATAAAAACGAAACTTAAATAAATAAGCCACACGTTATACTTATCATTCATGATCAAGAAAAGGAGTAAGGAATCCAAAATGAAAACAAAAACCCCTACCTCGGGTTTAGGATTCAAAGGTTCTGCTACGCTCCGCGGAAGACGGCGTCGCGGAGGTCGGGTGTCGCGGTCGTCGTTCGTCAAATCCGATGACGAAGGAAAGCGTTCGAAGTGACACGTCGTGGGCGAAACTTGTACGCCGACGAAGATTGTCCGAGGAAGAAGTGGTGTCCCCTTTCGTTGACACGGTTAACGAAGAAGAGCGGATCGGCGTTCTTCGTCGGAAATTGAGCGTTCCTCGTCAAGACTTGAGGGAAGTCAAATAATAAAGAAAATAACGAACTCAAGAATCTCTACCTCGATAGTCGCACTCGATTCCTTTGACGTCGGAGGAAGAGTCGTTGTTGAAGGCGTTCGTCGCGGAAAACCGTCGCGGAAGAGATGACGCGGAAGAAGTTCTTCGTTGAAGAACGGCGTTCTTCGCGTTCTTCGTTGAGGTTTGAAGAAGAAGAGAAAGCTCTCAAATCCTCTCAAGAAATAAAGGGACTAACCCAAAACAATAAATTAAGCTCACTTAATTTATTAACACAACACAAACCTTTGAAATTCAAAAGTTTGAATTTCAAAACATTAATTAAACTCACTTATTAATGACATAAGTTAAAACTTAAGTTTACAACATTAATTGTGAGTTGGGGAGGGTTAGAGAATATGAAGGGGTGGGGTTCGTGTGGGCCCCACCACCCTCTTAACCTCCCAAGGGAAGTTGGGTTGTCACCCAACTTCCACCCAAAGGATAAAAACACTTAAGGAAGATAAAAATAAAAATTGAAGTTAAATTTTTATTTTAACATTCACAATTTTATTTTTTTACAACTCCCCACGTGTAAACGCAACTTCGGGAAAGGTCTCCTTAAGCGAATATCGGCGCTGCGAGTTCATCGGTGCCCTCGGATTTCAATTCCGAGCACCGGATCAAAAGTTAGGAATTCCCGCTCGTTCGTTCACTGAACGTACCCGAGCCAAACTTCGGAAATTAATTCCGGGCACTCCGGGCCTCGGAATCAGGTGCCGTTTGAAACCGCGCTCTTGTAAAATTCTAAAGAAAATTAAGAAAAAATTTTCCTTGAATTTTACGGGTCTTTACAATCCACACCATCTAGAATTGACCTATGAGAACTCTGATTCCTGCTATAACCAGGATACATATGATTCCTACCTAAGGCCTAAGATCAAGGGAAATTCTCTTTAAAAGTTTTTTCTAATATGACTTCTCACCGAATCACTAGGGAGTCCCCTTCAGGAATAATCCCCGATGTAACTCTTTCAAGAAAGGCCTCCTCTACGGTGCAAGCCCAAACCATGTCTTCTCAAATTGTCATCTCCAAAGCTTAAACCCCAATTATGCACTACCCAAATAGGGCATCATCTATGGTATAATCCCCAACATAAACTAAACTACAAGGTCTTTTATTCCCAACTAATTGGGATATTTAGGATGCCTCCATGAGGTCCCAAACCAACACCCAAAGCACTCTAGTGTTCCCCAGGCCATATCCCCATTCGGGTCATATCCACACAGGAGACCATGCCTCTCTTGACTGCCTTGGGACACTTCGATGTAAGTCCCACATGAAATATCGACCATCCATATTTCACCTAGATGTCCTTACCACATGACATTAAACTGCATGGATGGGTCCTCATCACATAACCCTAAAAGGTGACGTGTCCAGTTAAGTGGCACTGAACGATGTGGGTTTTGATTCCTATCATGAGGATATGTAGGAAGCCCATATTATGGGTTCAATCCTGACAATGAAACAACTTTCATCCCCCCTGTATGACGATAAAATCTAGAGTTCCTCATCATATGGCTTAAACTAGCACGATCTAAATAATTCTCAACCCACGAATATATATGGTTAATCTTGAAACCTAGGGGTAACCCACAGACACATTCTTGGGAAATAAATAAGGATTCACCAATATATTAACATTTATTACATCTATAAGATAGTCCTATAGTAGGAAATAATTCTCCCCAAAAGGGTATGATGATCCCGACCACCCATCTACTCCTCCAATGGAGTCTTTAAGTGTTTTTTTCCAAATATTCATACAACGAGAACATGACTTTGGAAAGAATATACATGAATCATGGATACAAGGGTTGTTGGGAGTTTTTGGATCCATGAATAAACCTATTGGAGACAATCTGAGGACATTGTACCTGATGTGAAACCCCTCTTAATAACAAAAAATTGGTTACTATCTGTCAGCCCGTTTTTTCTGCCCTGGTACGATGTGAATTGGGTTGAAACATTAAATGATGATTATTTTTGTAAGAAAATTCCACCAAGTGTAGGTTCCACAACCAAAGACCTCCAAAATACAAATTATATTTGAAAAACATGTCCTCTAAATTCTATAATGTCCACTCTATCTTATAATTCGACTATAGATGAAGATTAATACTAAGGAATAACTGAGATCCAAAATCATACGAGATACCCCAATAATCACAAGAGGTGAAATAGGGATATTGATATAATATTATCGTCTTCAAAATTCCATGACTACTCAATAAATTATTTATGTACTACATAGAAAAGACTTCCACTGAGCTAGAATCCTTATTATCTAATAAGTGGGATGATTTTTTCAAGTGATCTATGATCCCGCATATAGAATCATGACATCCCTAAGCCTAGCATAAATAGATGATGAATACAATTCATATTGTTTCCCACTTCCACTAAGGAACGTAATTCAGTTGAAGAAGCCCACTAGGAATATAGTTCTAAGCCTTCACCCTCTGTTACATGAAACATCAAGAGAAAAACTCCAGAACTAATCATGTCATTCTAGGCCACCAAAACCGATCTTACAAAGAACAATACATTTTAGCCTCACCAAGATATACTCTCAAGGTTGAACCATGGAACTCATAGAGAACCACATAATGTTTCACTAAATGGATCAAGTGGATTACCTACACTAACATACGATATCACCATCCCTCATGGGCACCACCATAGACAACCCGATCTTACCAGACCTCTACCTCAAAATCCCATAGCATAGACTCCTCCACCTACTACACTAAATATGAATATATAGTCATATGATAAATAAAACGTCTACCATTAAATTATTCTATATCAATTCACATCATGGAAATCTCATTCATCACCCACTAAACATTACCAGAATCATGAATAATATCACTTTGTGAATTTCTACCCAAAGAATATACCACATAATTCACTTTCTATGATGTATAGAAAATATCAATGTCATAATAATATAATAATTACATTTAATATTACTATGAAAATTTAAAATCCCACTAATAAAATATATACCTCAAGATCTTTTGATTTGTAAAGACTGAAAACTATTCATTGATGAGATAATGTTGCCATAACTACAAACCAAACACAACCATATTAAGCTCAACATCATGGTTGGAAAGGGTACATTATTGAGGTTATAACTACCAAGTCCCATAAGAGAAAACAACTCTATATTTAATTGAAAAAAAACCCAAGAAAATATGTAAAGAATTTCAATAAACCTAAAATGCAATACCCTCCTCCAGAAAGTGAATGATTGGAGAAAAACTGAGCATCTAATTTAAACAATTGAAATAATCCTAGTACTGGTCAATTCAAACAAACAAATGATCCATTCTAGTAAATATTGTCATAGGATTTGAAGTCAAAGATAATTTGGGGGTGAACCATTTATAATAACCATACAAACCAAGGAATCCATGTACCTTTAAATAATTATAGGTAGAAACCTAAGAAACAACTACCTCAATCTTCAAAGTATACATGAATTTATCACCCTGATACATGACATTCCCTACTAAATATACATCATAGGCCCAGAAAAAAAATTATAGCTTCCCAAATATATTTTGATGATGAAGAACTCCTAAAACTATTCTAAGATACTCTATGTGATCCTCCTCAGACACTAAAAACATAAGGATATCATCGATAGACCCCACAATTAATTGATCTATAAACTCATGGTAGACAACAATCATTAGTCCCCTGAAAATGAATTAAGAACTCATGACATTAAATAGTATTACAACAAACTCTTAATTAGAATAATGAAGTATTAAAGTAGTATAAAAAATATCAACATATTTTACTTATATCTAATTATATCCTGACACCAAATAAATTTTAAGAAACGAGCTACACACAATCATTTTATTGACTAAAACATCAATCCATAAGAGAGGATAGTGTTTATTCACTATCACCTAGTTCAAGTAGGGTAATCAATACACAATTACAAGCTTCTATCTTATTTATTCACAATCATAATAAGGGAACCCTAAGGAGACATACTAGGCTAAATGAGTCCTCTCTATGGAAGATCCCCAATTTGAATCTATATCTTTGACAACTCAATAAGGTTCATCCTATACTGAGATATTGATATCATAGATATTTTTATAAGTAACTATTGTGTCTAAACCTATTCTATAAATACATCAATGAATTATTCCATAACCCAAGGAAACACCACTATTTGATCCTCTTCTACATGTAACATCTTCTTATCCATCATGGAATATGGAGACTCAACACACATATGACCCATCGTAGGGTATGATTTTAGAAAAAACATAGCTTTATCTCCATAAAAAACATATAATATAATGCACCTTCTGAAGAAAACCACAATATCCTACACTAAATATTTCCAATTCATGATAAGAATTAGGTTTTATGGTTGTATTCATAAATATAGAAATCCTACCCAATATCAATGATCCTTTATCTTCAACACTTATTCTTTGAACACATGGCACAAGATAAACGGACCTCCTACTAGAATAGTCAATTCCAAGTGAACGGGAACTCTCACCACATCACATATCATAGAATGGGTTGGGATTAGTGAAACAAAGGAATTATTATCTCCCAAATAAAATAAGGTTTAAACCCAAGTAGAAAAATGTTAGATAGCACCTCACACAACATATGGGTTTCCTAAGATTGGAAACTCTACGGAATTTATCTAATAAGGTCATGCTATATGACCTATCTACCCTAATCTCTTCCTCTAAGTATAATCTCTTCACATTTCCCCTAAGTAAAAGGGGAATCATGGAGATATAATATTCCTTCTAAATACCATCATTGTTGATAAAGGACTATATTTACATGTTTCTACTACTAACTCAGATTTTACTATAGTAATTGATAATCTTGAATAGGGTTGTTAGCTCCACGATGACAACCAAGGAAGGTAAATCACTCATTATTATGAATTCCATAACATAAACATTCATAAAAAACATTACTCATCCACTGATAGGGGTCTAAGAACTTCCATCCCTGAAAAAATGGGATGGATAAGGCTATAAATCACTCCCTAATGTTTTATTCCTCTAATTCCAAGGAAACCAAGAACATTGATACATAGAATTGATACATGGAGAGTTCTAGAGACACCTCTTCCATGATGATCCAATATTATCCATCACCCTATAAAAAACACTACCATTTCTAGATCCTAGAGGTATGATATCAGCATGAATGGGTGACACATAATTGAATGTATAGATATGAAAATTCCTAAAAAATCCTCACCCTAGACTCATAATCGACAAAAATTTCTAAATCATAAAAAAAAGTGGTTCTTAAACTACATAATAAACTTAAACATTTAGGACTTACCCTATAAAATAGTAATATTCTTCTAATGACAGGCCACCATTGTGATCAAAGAAAGAAACTCATCCTAAAACTAATCACAAAACCTATCCCACATAATAGTTGAATCATTATGATCCTTGAAGAATAAGAATAACCACAACTAAGATTCACCACTCATCATCATCATAGGCAACGAATCATAGTTATCCCTTTGAGCCTGTATAAGACTGAAGGATATCTTCACCTCCTCCAATAAGGCATCAATCACTTGATTTGAAATAGATCCATCTTAAATTTGCAGACCCCATCACTGAAACACTCAAACAATCATCCTCTAATTATCATTTTCATTGAACTCGACTCTGTAGTGATATAATAGCACATCATGTTAAACATATTCGATGAGAACGTGATGTAAATTTTGATATAAATCCATTCCTACAAAATAAAAAAGTTTAGAGACACATAAACCTAGAATATTCATTATTTAAGGTCAATTAATTAATTAATTTAATTTTAACCTATTTATGTTTTTCTACCAAATTCAAACATAGGAGTAGATAATCATGATACGTTATCTTTACCAAGGCCTCGTCACCTCAAGTAAAATCGCTTCACTTATAATGTTTTATAAATGTGAAGGTCCTATCATTAGAATGTATGGGGCCCAAAATAATCATGTCTTACCCAGTATCCCATATTTTCATCACATACTATGTACAACTAATACTATATCCCAACCAAACCATGTAATTATCACTAGTTTTTAGCACCAAGATCAATCCTATATCTCAAACATTATATTTAATAACACTCAATCATTACCCCTTGGTACCCCTCCTAGGACAACCGTGAAGAGAGAGGGAGATGATCCTCGAATCCCACCTCTAATATGTCATGGGTTAGAGACTAGAACCAAGGCTATATAATGTATTAAATGTGAGGTATTACCCACTTTATATAAATTTAATAATAAGAGATAATATGAGATCCACAAAACAATATCATCTCATTGATAAATGAAAACCAATCCATGCATGAATATAATTTCATACAAAAGAGAAAACAACTGAATTTACCTTAAGAAACACTTAGGTTGTAACCATGAACTCCAACAGCTCCTAAATAACCACTTTAAACTAGTAACACCCAGATTGATCACCAACCAGCTCCTGCAAACCAGAAAAAAAAATTATATATATATAGGGTAATAATAGAAGTATAAATACTAATATCTTACCCAAAACCTCATGTAAAAATGTGAATGAATTATACTAAATCATAGTGAATAAACAAATGGTTTTTTTTACCTAAATATGTAAATATAAATCACATCCTCATAAGTCTCTCTCACAAAGAAATGAATTGAAGTAATCATATCCATATGAAAACATATATCTAATAATGTTACCCCACTTCTACATCCAAATTGGTTTGTTTCCCTAATAACCAAATGAAAAATTTCATGTTCCTTATACCTTCCAAATGTCATCCATCACCTCATGATGACTCATTAAATATCATCATGCATCTCATTTAGCTCGTCATGAATAAATCATCATCAAATAATCCATATCCAAGTAGAAAATTGTGAAATACACTACATCCCATGTATCATGAATTATACCTCTGTAACACCCGAGATTTTTATGAGTAATATTTTGTTTTTACATATCATCAACGGAATATTTCACTACATACTAGCTTGGCTTACTTTACACGCAATTGCGACCTTCCTCGATAGCTTGCGTCGTACGTAATACCGAGTTTCACTAAACAACGATATGCTATTAAAATATTATTAAAACTAGCTGTTATGAATAGTAATAACCACTTTTTGAAATTTTATAAATTTTATTTTTCAAAATGGACTTCATTTTTGGACTCAGAATATCGAAATTAGCCTAGGGTGAAATTTTGGTATTTTTCTGAAAACGTTCAATTTTTGATGAATAGTGAAACCACTAAGTGGTAGGTTAAAAAACTGAATTTTGCATAAAACTTAATTTTACCGCTTCTGTGAATGGAATTTCGAAAATCCGACAGACACGGTTAATATCAAGGACTAAAATGTGGTTCAATGAGATGAAAATAATTTTTGGTGAATAGTAAATTTTTACTTTTTTTTACCACGGTTAATAGTAAATAGGGTAATTAAGGGTAAATATGATATTACTATTACCCTAACACATGTCCTAATTCTATTGGACAAGTGTAATTCGACCAAAAACAAACTTAGGAATAAAATATGACCATTTAGGCCCACTTGGATTAGATTAGGACATTTATTATTAATTTATTTAAAGACGGGTTAAAATAGTTAAAATCAAAGTTTAATAAGTAAATCATTTTTAATATGGGGTTATACATAAGATAAATTCGACTATAAATATTCATTAGAAAGCAAAAACGATTTCCTACATAATGGTAGTTTATTTGTAATTTTTAGACATTAAATAATTTAATTTATTTATGACACAATGGTGATGCAGTAATTATCTTATTAATGAAATATTGACATAATTGATGTTATAAACACCAAAATAAATGTAATTTGAGACTTTTTATGAATTACAATAATTTTCTAGGTTACTATGATATATTAATGTTGATTTAATTAACTTGGTTCGAACATATAATTCTGTTATGACTTTCACAAAAATCATATATCAAATAGTGTCAAAATTGACACAAAATAGTTTTTAAATCAAATATTATATTATTAATTGTTATTTTATTCCTAAAAATCTATGGTTCGGCCAAATAACTTATATAAGGATATATATATTAATAATAAACAATTTTGGGTTCGTTTGGCATGTTATAGTAAGTGTATTAACCATATAGTGAAAGAAAACAAAAAGACACGGTAAAAGTTAAATTAATTAACTTAGAGTTAAATCTAATTGATAAGGTTACAATAATACCCTAAACTTGTCTAAATACTATTGGTTGATAGGATTTCTACCCATCCCCACTTTAGATTCGAAATAATACCCTTTTGAACCATTATAAACCGATTTTGACTTTAATATAAAATAATATTTTCAGATATTCCTAAGGTGCCCCTCTCCTCCCTTATAAAAGGACACCTCCTCCCCCTCCTCCTCACACCAAATTGAGCACTCAAGCTCGGCCAACCCCTACCATTTTCTCCTCTCCACTTCCCTAGAATAATCCTAGAGGTACTGGTCTTCTTCAAAGACCAATATTAGTTCCCTAAGTGGAGGATTCAAAGAGGCGTTCCAAGGAAGAGGTAATATCCATTACCGATCTTTTCAATTTCTTTCTTCTTCAACTTCTTCTTCTTTAGTTGTTTCATAATAAAGTAATAACATCAGTATTACTTACATACTGATATGTTATTATAAATATGAAACAACCCTAATTCACCTTCTATCCATCCCACGGAAAAATGAAATCACCGCGCGTGCGTACGTACGGAATACCGTCTCCACGCCGTGGTGTAATCTATTTTTCCACCATCACTTTACAAGGATGGGTATAATGGTGTAATGAGTAACTATTTATAATTATTATAAAGTAATATTGATACTGAAATAATATATATATACTCCAATACAGTTCCACGATCATAGGAACGATATCATCACTCGTGCGTACGTACGGAATACCGTCTCCACGATGTGATGCGACTCGTTCTACATGATCATCATTACATAGTAATTATATAAATGAATTGAATGAATAAATATGATATATGTTACACTAATACCATTCTGGATATAAGGTATCTATAACCTTAAAAGAAGAATAAGAATTTATTCGGCAAAACACGCATAAGAACAAAAGGCAATAAAGACCCGAGTAACAAGTAACAATGAAATATTACTATCAAGAAGCTAAGAATATGACCATATATGATATCATATCAATATTTATGATTCTGGAATAAGTCAATAACATTATTTAAACCATTATACAGGAGCTTCGGACACGTACAAAGCAAATTGGACCTAAGGTAAGGGAAATATCACAATCTCACTTTTATCCGAGATTGTTTTTACTTTGGTAATTACTGGGGTGTATTTTATCATCCACATCCATGTTACCTCAATATGTAATATTATTTCCATCCTTCTACAATATTTTATATCCAATTTTACCCTTCGGTGAGTTTTTAGTAAAAGATATGAAAGAAATCTTTTGTCGTTTTTCGTATGAGGTACTTTTTTGACTTTTCCGACAAAAGTACGAGAAGAATGTTTTTTTAACTTATACGACATGAATGGATTTTTAAAACATTATTTCCAAGAAGCTTTCTTTACTAGTTTTCAAGTTTATTTTTAATCATCTTCTTTTATTTTAAAGTCGTATGACATGTTAAGAAAGGAAAACTGTTTTTGAAGTAGAAAGGATATTTTCCTCAAGAATGAAGTTCAAGTATTTTATCAAAATTATTTTCCATCTAAGATAATAAAAGGGTTCTGTTGTTATCCCTATTATTACATGGATTTGATTATGTTGTGATGGAAACATTTTTATGAATTCCTTTATCTTATATGAATTGTTTTATGATGTCATGTTGTTTAAGAATCCCATTTTTATTACATGGGTTATGCGATGATGTATGATTTATGATTATGTGGCACACATAAGAAAGGATTCATTATAAGATGGGTGGGACCTATATCTCCCTCCAATGCATTGGGTAAATATTTTATATCTCATGAGATAGACATGGCTAGAACGGAAGGTTATTTTGGTTCAGTGATATAGGACTGAAACGAGGAGTGAACTCGGTTCAGAAAGGTACTTTGTCCACTAAGATAGTCTTGGAAATGAGTCATGACTAACAAGAAATGATTTTCCATGATTATGTGTGCATGCCACAAAGTTTCAAGTTTTATGTTATGATTATGGGGATCTCATTTTCACTTCTATGATTTATTCCATGTTAAGATATTACGATCTCTTTTGCAGGATATGATTTTCAAAAAGATATGATATGATTTTTATTTCCATTATTTTCCCTTGCTGAGCATTTGAGCTCACCCTTTTATGTTTTCTTTTCCCCAGGTCAAGAAGATGGATATTAAGTAGAATATGCTAAAAGGGACCCTAGATATGATGAAATAAATGGAAGACACTGTAGAAGATTTATGAACCAGTTGTTTATGTTTCCCAGTTTCTAAAGACACTATACCTATTCGGTCCTTTGTGGTTTTGTCATATGTTGTAATAAGTGTGATTCAATTTTGAAGTATTAACAATGTATGTAAAGTATGGGTCGTTATAGTTGGTATCAGAGGAAAGGTATAGTCAACCTTTGGAAACTAGGATGTGAAAGCCTTAGTAAGAACCCTAAGGATAAGACTAAGAATAGAACACAATCTTAGTGTTTTAGAAATGGCCATGAATACCCTAGGATAAAACCTTAAGTGTGAAATTTTATTCTTGAATTATGTGATTTTCCTATTATAATTAGTGTTTCTCACACTATTCTTCTTGGTTTTAGTCAATGGCTGGAACCCGAAGGAACCGTGTTAATGCGGAATGTGATGGGAAATGCAATGATTGTCCCCCTGAGTAACCAAACGATATGGGAGCTGGAATGCAAAATCTTGTAGCCATGCTCACACAACTTTCTCAAGCTATGAATCATGCAGGACTTCCAAACGAGCAAAGGAAGGAGTAACATTCTGTTGAATCCTTTATGAGGCAGCGTCCACCTTCTTTCAGTGGGTCTACTGATCCATTAGTTGCTGAACAATGGATTAGTACTACTGAAAAGATATTTTCAGTTCTTCAATGTTCTGAACATGATAAAGTCATCCTAGCAGTGTATCGTTTGGAAGGAGATGCTGATCAATGGTGGAATCTTATTAAGAATACGAGGCAAAGGGATGAAATTGAGTCTATGGAATGGGACGAGTTCAAGAACTTATTTTTCAATAAGTACTTCCCTTGTATTCTCCGAACAAAGATGGAGAAAGAGTTCCTTGAACTGAAGCAAAGGGATGATGAATCTGTTGGTACCTATGAAGCAAATTTTACAAGACTTGCAAGGTACGCTTCTGGTATTATTATCCAACCTGAGAGTAAGATCGATCGATTCTTTAGTGGCTTAAAACCAAGTCTTCGAAGGGCGTTATCCATAAGGGACTTCAATAGCTACGAGGAAATGTTCGATGTGCTCTCAAAGTCGAGATGTAGATTGGAGTAACCCATCAGTCACATGGGTTTGATAAGAAGAGGAAATGGAATTCAAAGAAAAATCTAAAGAGCACACGGAAAAGAAGATGAGCTTTTCCTTATGCTCAAAGTGTGGAAAGAAACATGGAGGGAGTTGTCTTAAAGGGACAAGTAAATGTTTTAAATGTGGAAAGGAAGGTCATCGGGCATTTGAATGCCGTGATAATGGGAAGAAGATGTCTAATGACGCAAAAAAGGAAGGGATACACAGAATGAACCTACTACACTTCAATGTTTCAAGTGCAAGGAAGTGGGGAATTATGCCAATCAATGCCCAAATCCAAGGGTTGAGGATGATGGTCGACGTCAACAAAATCTTAAGGCTAAAGACAAAGGAAAGTCACATGCAATTTCTATCAGCGATGTGGAGTACGATAACGAAGTGGTGAAAGGTACACTTACCGTCCACTCTAAAGTAGCAAATGTTTTATTTGATTCTGGATCCACCCACTCTTTTATTTCTAAAGAATTTTCTAAGGGTATCACCGTATTACCTCAACAATTAGATGTTGAGTTAGCTGTGACAACACCTAATGGCACAACAGTCGCATCAAAAGTTTATAATTCTTCTCTGATCGAAGTTTGTGGGAAAGTGCTTCCTGCAAATCTTGTGATCCTTCCTTTAGTGGAATTTGATGTGATTCTTGGCATGGATTGGCTTTCTCTACATGGAGCTCATATCAATTGCCAAATAAGGGAAGTCACATTTCATATTCCAGATCAATCTACGATCGTATAACAATGCAAGGATGAACATAACCTTCCAGTGGAAATTTCTTCCATCTTATGGGTCTTGATTCCACTAAATGAAGGTTATTTATCTCAAATGGTTGGTGAGAAAATCACGATTAAGAATATGCCCATTGTACGGGAGTTTGATGATGTCTTTCCGGAGGAATTACCGGGTCTTCCACCAAATCGTGAAGTTGAGTTTTCAATAGAACTCGTACCGGGTGCTTTGGCTATTTCAAAGACACCATATAGAATGGCCCCAACTGAGTTGCAGGAATTGAAGAAGAAACTCCAAGAGAATCTTGATAAGGGATTCATACGCCCTAGTGCGTCACCTTGGGGAGCACCTGTTCTATTTGTTAAGAAGGAAGATGGATCAATGAGACTCTGCATTGATTATCGAGAACTTAACAAGATCACTATCAAGAACAAATATCCTCTCCCACGCATTGATGACTTATTTGACCAACTATGTGGAGATCAATACTTTTCCAAGATTGATCTTCGTTCAGGGTATCATCAATTAAGGGTCAAAAGGGAGGATATACCAAAGACGGCTTTCCATACAAGGTATGGACACTATGAATTTATAGTGATGCCATTTGGTCTTACTAATGCCCCTGCTATCTTCATGGATCTAATGAATAGAGTCTTTAGAGACTATCTTGATCAATTTTTGGTAGTCTTTATAGACGATATTCTTGTCTATTCAAAGAGCAAGGAAGAGCATGAAGATCACTTGAGAATTATATTGAAGACCCTGATAAAGGAGAGGCTTTATGCCAAATTTACCAAGTGTGAATTTTGGCTTCAAAAAGTTGCATTTTTGGGTCACATAATCTCAAAAGAGGGGATATCTGTGGATCCAGCAAAAACAGAGGTTATCGAAAGATGGTCGAGACCATCAATAGTAACTGAGATCCGAAGTTTTCTTGGTTTGGCTGGATATTATCGACGTTTTGTAAAGGATTTTTCACGATTATCTAATCCACTCACCAAGTTGACTCGGAAAGTATTTAAGTTTGTCTGGACAGAGGAATGTGAAGAGAAATTCAAGGAGTTGAAAAGAAGGTTATCCAGTGCACCTGTGCTCACACTGCCTTGTAGTGGAGAAAGGTTTGTGATCTATAGTGATGCATCCAAGAAGGGATTGGGGTGTGTTCTTATGCAAAATGATATGGTGATAGCTTATGCCTCACGAAAGTTGAAAATCCATGAGCAAAATTACCCAACACATGATTTGGAGTTGGCTACGGTAATCTTTGCATTAAAGATTTGGAGGCATTACCTTTATGGTGAAAGGTGTGATACTTATACTGATCATAAAAGTTTAAAGTATATTTTCACACAAAAGGAGCTGAATATGCGTCAAAGAAGATGGTTGGAGCTAATTAAGGATTATGATTTCTCAATCCATTACAACCCTGGGAAAGCAAACAAGGTGGCAGATGCATTAAGTCGACAAGACCATGCTTGTTTATCCATGATGAGGATCACAAAGGATCCAATATTTATGGATTTACAAAGGATGGATCTTGGAATTATAATGGAAGGGGAAAAATATTATCTTTCTCAAATGAATGTTCAACCATCTATACATGCGAAGATTAAGGAGGCACAGAAAGAAGATGTCGAGTTACAAAAGAAGGTGAGAAATGTTCCTGAATTAAACCTTGATTGTTATGGGATAATAAAGTTCAGGAATCGGGTTTGTGTTCCTTCCATCCCCGAATTAAAGAAGGAGCTGCTGGATGAGGCTCATAGTTCTTCATTCTCTATTCATCCTGGAAGCACGAAGATGTATAGGGACCTGAAAGATTACTTCTGGTGGGATGGCATGAAAAGAGATGTTGCTGAATATGTCTCTCGATGCTTGGTCTGTCAACAAGTTAAAGCTGAGAGATAGAAGTCTAAGGGGATGTTACAACCATTACCCATACCCGAATGGAAATGGGAAAACATCACTATGGACTTTGTCACAGGACTTCCTAAAACATCCAAAGGCAATAATGCTATCTGTGTCATAGTTGATCGTCTTACAAAGTCTGCACACTTCATTCCTATTAGAGAGGATTTCTCTCTAGATCAGCTTGCCAGGATATATGTAAAGGAAGTGGTAAGATTGCATGGAGTACCACTTTCTATTATATCTGATCGGGATCCGAGATTTACCTCGAAGTTCTGGCGAAGTCTTCAGCATACTCTGGATACAGAGTTGAGTTTCAGCACTGCTTATCATCCCCAGATAGACGGTCAGTCTGAGAGAACAATTCAAACCCTAGAAGATATGTTGAGAGCTTGCTCTATGGATTTCAAAGGAGGTTGGGATCAACACCTACCTTTGGTGGAATTTTCTTATAATAATATCTTTCACTCCAGTATTCAGATGGCTCCTTATGAAGCTCTCTATGGAAAGAAATGCAGGACTCCAACTTGCTGGGATGAAGTTGGGGAAAGAAAGCTGTTAGGACCTGATCTCGTTGATGAAATGGCAGAAAAGGTTAGATCTATTCAACAACACATAAGAGCAGCTCAGAGTCGACAGAAAATTTATGCCGACAACCGAAGAAAAGACCTAGAGTTTGAAGTGGGTGATAAAGTGTACTTACAAATATCTCCCTGGAAGAGGGTTATGAGATTTGGAAAGAAGGGGAAGTTGAGCCCTAGATATATCGGTCCTTTCGAAATAATGGATCATGTTGGAAAGGTAGCTTACCGATTGGCGCTTCCACCAAATCTCTCTCAAGTTCACGATGTGTTCCATGTATCTCTCATGAGAAAGTACATACCTGATCCTTCACATGTACTCAACTCAGAAGTTGTACCGCTAGAGCAAGATCTTTCTTATGAAGAACAACCGATAGAGATTCTGGATCGTAGCGAAAAAGTCCTACGAAACAAGACCACTTGCTTGGTGAAAGTTTTATGGAGGAACCACCAACTTGAAGAAGCTACATGGTAGCTTGAGGATATGATGAGGGAGAAGTATCCTCATCTGTTTGTTACAAAGTGACGAATTTCGAGGGTGAAATTCTTTTTAAGGGGGGTAGAATGTAACACCCGAGATTTTTATGAGTAATATTTTGTTTTTATATATCATCAACGGAATATTTCACTACATACTAGCTTGGCTTACTTTACACGCAATTGCGGCCTTCCTCGATAGCTTGCGTCGTACGCAATACCGAGTTTCACTAAACAACGATATGCTATTAAAATATTATTAAAACTAGCCGTTATGAATAGTAATAACCACTTTTTGAAATTTTATAAATTTTATTTTTCAAAATGGACTTCATTTTTGGACTCAGAATATCGAAATTAGCCTAGGGTGAAATTTTGGTATTTTTCTGAAAACGTTCAATTTTTGATGAATAGTGAAACCACTAAGTGGTAGGTTAAAAAACTGAATTTTGCATAAAATTTAATTTTACCGCTTCTGTGAATGGAATTTCGAAAATCCGACAGACACGGTTAATATCAAGGACTAAAATGTGGTTCAATGAGATGAAAATAATTTTTGGTGAATAGTAACTTTTTAATTTTTTTTACCACGGTTAATAGTAAATAGGGTAACTAAGGGTAAATATGATATTACTATTACCCTAACACATGTCTTAATTCTATTGGACAAGTGTAATTCGACCAAAAACAAACTTAGGAATAAAATATGACCATTTAGGCCCACTTGGATTACATTAGGACATTTATTATTAATTTATTTAAAGAAGGGTTAAAATAGTTAAAATCAAATTTTAATAAGTAAATAATTTTTAATATGGGGTTATACATAAGATAAATTCGACTATAAACATTAATTAGGAAGCCAAAAATATTTCCTACATAATGGTATTTTATTTGTAATTTTTCGACATTAAATAATTTAATTTATTTATGACACAATGGTGATGCAGTAATTATCTTATTAATGAAATATTGACATAATTGATGTTATAAACACCAAAATAAATGTAATTTGAGACTTTTTATGAATTCCAATAATTTTCTAGATTACTATTATATATTAATGTTGATTTAATCAACTTGGTTTGAACATATAATTCTGTTATGACTTTCACAAAAATCATATATCAAATAGTGTCAAAATTGACACAAAATAGTTTTTAAATCAAATATTATATTATTAATTGTTATTTTATTCCTAAAAATCTAAGGTTCGGCCAAATAACTTAGATAAGGATATATATATTAATAATAAACAATTTGGGGTTCGTTTGGCATGTTATAGTAAGTGTATTAACCATATAGTGAAAGAAAACAAAAAGACACGGTAAAAGTTAAATTAATTAACTTAGAGTTAAATCTAATCGATAAGGTTAAAATAATGCCCTAAACTTGTCTAAATCCTATTGGTTGATAGGATTTCGACCCATCCCCACTTTAGCTTCGAAATAAGACCCTTTGAAACCATTATAAACCGATTTTGACTTTAATATAAAATAATATTTTGAGATATTCCTAAGGTGCCCCTCTCCTCCCTTATAAAAGGACACCTCCTCCCCCTCCTCCTCACACCAAATTGAGCACTCAAGCTCGTCCAACCCCTGAAATTTTCTCCTCTCCACTTCCCTAGAATAATCCTAGAGGTCCTGGTCTTCTTCAAAGACCAATATTAGTTCCCTAAGTGGAGGATTCAAAGAGGCGTTCCAAGGAAGAGGTAATATCCATTACCGATCTTTTCAATTTCTTTCTTCTACAACTTCTTCTTCTTTAGTTGTTTCATAATAAAGTAATAACATCAGTATTACTTACATACTGATATGTTATTATAAATATGAAACAACCCTAATTCACCTTCTATCCATCCCACGGAAAAATGAAATCACCGCGCGTGCGTACGTACGGAATACCGTCTCCACGCCGTGGTGTAATCTATTTTTCCACCATCACTTTAGAAGGATGGGTATAATGGTGTAATGAGTAACTATTTATAATTTTTATAAAGTAATATTGATACTGAAATAATATATATATACTCCAATAGAGTTCCACGATCATAGGAACGATATCATCACTCGTGCGTACGTACGGAATACCGTCTCCACGATGTGATGCGACTCGTTCTACATGATCATCATTACATAGTAATTATATAAATGAATTGAATGAATAAATATGATATATGTTACACTAATACCATTCTGGATATAAGGTATCTATAACCTTAAAAGAAGAATAAGAATGTATTCGGCAAAACACGCATAAGAACAAAAGGCAATAAGGACCCGAGTAACAAGTAACAATGAAATATTACTATCAAGAAGTTACGAATATGACCATATATGATATCATATCAATATGTATGATTCTGGAATAAGTCAATAACATTATTTAAACCATTATACAGGAGCTTCGGACACGTACATAGCAAATTGGACCTAAGGTAAGGGAAATATCACAATCTCACTTTAATCCGAGATTGTTTTTACTTTGGTAATTACTAGGGTGTATTTTATCATCCACATCCATGTTCCCTCAATATATAATATTAATTCCATACTTCTACAATATTTTATATCCAATTTTACCCTTCGGTGAGTTTTTAGTAAAAGATATGAAAGGAATCTTTTGTCGTTTTTCGTACGAGGTACTATTTTGACTTTTCCGACAAAAGTACGAGAAGAATGTTTTTTTTAACTTATACGGCATGAATGGATTTTTAAAACATTATTTCCAAGAAGATTTCTTTACTAGTTTTCAAGTTTATTTTTAATCATCTTCTTTTATTTTAAAGTCGTATGACATGTTAATAAAGGAAAAGTGTTTTTGAAGTAGAAAGGATATTTTCCTCAAGAATGAAGTTCAAGTATTTTATCAAAATTATTTTCTATCTAAGATAATAAAAGGGTTCTGTTTTTATCCCTATTATTACATGGATTTGATTATGTTGTGATGGAAACATTTTTATGAATTCCTTTATCTTATATGAATTGTTTTATGATGTCATGTTGTTTAAGAATCCCATTTTTATTACATGGGTTATGCGATGATGTATGATTTATGATTATGTGGCACACATAAGAAAGGATTCATTATAAGATGGGTGGGACCTATATCTCCCTCCAATGCATTGGGTAAAGATTTTATATCTCATGATATAGACATGGCTGGAACGGAAGGTTATTTCGGTTCAGTGATACAGGACTCAAACGAGGAGTGAACTCGGTTCAGAAAGGGACTTTGTCCACTAAGATAGTCTTGGAAATGAGTCATGACTAACAAGAAATGATTTTCCATGATTATGTGTGCATGCCACAAAGTTTCAAGTTTTATGTTATGATTATGGGGATCTCATTTTCACTTCTATGATTTATTCCATGTTAAGATATTACGATCTCTTTTGCAGGATATGATTTTCAAAAAGATATGATATGATTTTTATTTCCATTATTTGCCCTTGCTGAGCATTTGAGCTCACCCTTTTATGTTTTCTTTTCCCCAGGTCAGGAAGATGGATATTAAGTAGAATATGCTAAAAGGGACCCTAGATATGATGAAATAAATGGGAGACACTGTAGAAGATTTATGAACTAGTTGTTTATGTTTCCCAGTTTCTAAAGACAATATACCTATACGGTCCTTTGTGGTTTTGTCATATGTTGTAATAAGTGTGCTTCAATTTTGAAGTATTAACAATGTATGTAAAGTATGGGTCGTTATAACCTCAATTAATCATTTCCCAACTAAGTGTACCGGTAGGAACTCCAATCACTATTGTTATAATAAAAGTGTGTGTTATATCTGTAAGACACTATAGCCCACACACACATGTATGATGAACTGAGATCCGTCACATCTCATATAAACATGTAATATAAACCTTAATCCATTATATCCAGGATATTCCTACACATCATACTGTGTTGAAGGAAGAGCGGGGAAGAGGGAGAATTCATCTATCCATTTCCTCACTAACTTGGGTATTGAGGAAAACACCCATGCCTAAAACATTTGGGAATCGATTACTATCCTGAATTATGTGGTGGAGTCAATGAAATAATAAAATATAATAATGGATATTTAATATAACCATACTAGGGGAAACTACCTAGCCTTATACTTGACTTTACCTATCGTCCCAGGTGACACCCATCTATATAATGGCCTATACTTTTCATGTATAGATATTACATATTAGTATATGAATATGCATTGCATAAAATAATGATCCATGCCAATATAATATTGATCTTGGGCCTTTAGAAACATGGATATATAAATAACTGGTTCATAGGTGAACTAAATTATCTCACACTAATTTATTCACAACTATAACCCTTATTTGACATATCATACACAATACCTTTCTTCATAACCTGGGGAAAGTGAAAAATAGAAAAGGGTGATCATAAATTCTTATTAAGGTTAAAAATGGATACATAAATAATCACATAAGTATAAAATGATCTTGAGGGTATAATAATATGGTAATAACATTTGAAAACCATACCCTGCAAATGACAGATCATAGACTTGAGTCATGGAATAAATCTTGTCATTTTATAAAATGTGCATCATAAAGTAATCAAATAACAAAATCCATGAGATCATAACACTATTATAATAATATATTTATGGTATAAACATAACCATATGAAATAATTTCATCATTAATCAAGGATCATTGACAATACTATCATAGTGGAATGGTTTCACTCCATAAATCATCATAGTAATCAAGGTTCACTTCCAAAACTATTGTATAGGATATATTCTCTTATTGAAAAATTTTCACTCTCTATTTCAGTCCTTCTTATCTCGTGAGATATAAATATTTACCAAATTCATTTGGAGGGTTATATAATTCCTGACCCACCCATAAAATAATGAAAATCATACAGATGTGTTCCATAGGATCATAAAATTTTCATCATATCAGAACCCATAAAAGTAAATATTTTTTATAAATATTTCATCACAACATAACCCATGGAAAGGAAACATGTTTCATAAATATTTCTTTATTTCATCAAAGCATACCTCATGGAATAAGGAAAAAGGTTTTATAAAAATATTATCATCATAAATATAAACCATTTACATAAACAATAAGGATGTAATCATTAGACAATATACCTCGTAAATATTAAGTAACATCAAATGATGTCATATAATATAGAAAATTATATTTTAAAGATCACTTGGAACATTTCTTGAGGAAAATGTCATTTTAATATTAAAATAACTTATTTAAATACTAAAAATTTACCAAATTTTAAAGAAAATTATTTCTTTTAAAATTAACTTGGAAACTTCTAAGGGAAACCCTAAATCATTGATTAGTCATGGTAGTGGTAAATACCATTTATAATATACATGTTAAAATAAATATTCCTTTCATATTTTTGGTAAAAAGTCAAAATCACCTCACGTAGAAAATGATAAGAAGATTATTTTTAAATAATTTTATAAAAATTAAAAAAAGGGTATATGTGAATTTAAAAAAACACTGTATTATAGTATAAAAATCATTAAATTAATTTTTAGAAAACATGGAAATGGAAGAGAAAATATTTTTGATGGAAGAGATAAATAATGTCTATTTTCCTTAAAAATAATTTGGAATCCTATGTAAATAAAGAGAGGAAAATTATACTAAAAAGTTATATTTATATAAATAAATATATTATAATAAAATACATGAGTTAATTTAGAGATAGATCATAATATTTCATCATATAAAATTAATCATAAACAACCCTAATAAATAATGGGATTGTAATATAAAACCCTTTCCATTTATGTAACTTTTCAATAGTAATAAATATATAATATAACATTATATTGATATGAAAATACCCATTAAATTCATATAACTCATTATAAAAGACATTCATGGGATGCATATGAACCCCTCAAAAGAAACAAGTGGTAAATATGGCTTGTGTCTCACAGAAATAAATGTGAGAAATAAATCCCTTACCTCAAGTATAAAATTTCTTTATACACATTAAAAAATAATGTATAATAAATATAGGTTTTTTATACATATATTATAAAACCATAATCATATAAATAATATCAAATTTTATTTACTTATAACCTTTAATCACCATTTTATTAACAATTCTTTGTTAAGAAAACTATCCCAGGTAATAACTGCTTTGTTTTTTATGTGTGTTTGTGTTTGGTAGTTTTGGTCCTTGTAAATTAATTATACTTACATAAACTCTATAATTTTAACAGTTATATAAATATAATATAAATTCCCTATATACATATTTATATTTATCCTTTAAATTAGAGATATAAAAATTAATTACATCTTTCATAGAGAGGGTAGGTCGTACGTACACATGAACATTGTTTCCATTTTTTGATTGATGGAAAGAAAGAAATGTATATAATAATTATGATTTTAATAATAATTATTATATCATAGATTTTTTATATATTATTTAAATCTATCCTTGATATAATCCCTATCAAAATAAAATTAAAAATGTATCACGTCACTTCGTGGAGGTGGTAGTCCACACGTATATACGAGGGACGTTATCATTTTCCAACGGACTGGAAGGTAAGAAGGTAGATGTGATATTATAATTAAATTATTATTATTATGTCATAAATATCATATATATATATATATATATTAAATAAATCATTATATCTATCCATGATAGGTGGAAAAAAATTACATTGATTCATGAAGCGGTAGTCCTCCGTACAAATGATCGATGGTTTCATTTCCCAATTAAAGGAACAAAATATAGGTATATTTTTTGTCCTTAAAATAATAATATATCAATATATTGTAGATAATGAAGTTATTATATCTTAATATAGGAAGAATATTTGAATGAGGTGGAACAATAAATAAACAATAATGCTCGGTTAAGAATGATACCTCTTCTTCAGAACACCTATTTAGGTTTTAACCAAAATCCTTCTTAGGAGGTATTACAAATCAAAATATGGCCTCTAGGTTCTGTGTAGGGAGTAAATTAAGATATTTTGGTCTGTATTGGATGAAAAATAAGGCTTTGGTATAGTGAATATAAGAGTATAGGGGTTCCCTTTTATAAGTGGTAGGAGGAAACACATAGATTTTTTTAAATGAAAAAGATATACTCACATTTTAGACATGAAAAAAGGATACCAAATGGATAATTATTGAACATTAGATGAGATAATGTCTAAATATGGCCATTAAATAGGTATTTTACATGTTTTTAGGTAATTTTAACCATAATATTTTAATTTTAACCCCCTCATACACCCATTTAAACCTTAACATCAGTAAATAATTTTAACTATTTTTACTATTAATTATGAAAAAAAATAAGTTATAATTTTTATTTAATATAAATTATTATGAATAAAAATATATAATCCATTTAAAAAAATTAAATCCACCTATGTGGTAGGATTTAATTTAATGTTAAACCCTCAAACGTAAATAAAAAGTGGTTTTCCAATGAAAAGGTGTCCATAGGTATAGAAAGTTTTTATAACAAAACTAAACATAAAAATGATTAAAAGGACAAAAATAGGATTAATATTGACATAATTAAACTAATTATTATTTTAAAACCATTTTAAATAAAAATGTAACCTTATAAATGTTTTAAATGAAAAGATATATTTCAGTAAAAATCGGTATTTTTTAACTATTAATTAAAAATTAAGCCTTTTAAAAATTTCCCAAAAATTTACCCTAAGATAATTTTGAAATTTTTATTTCAAAAATTAATTTCATTATTTCAAATAAATTTTATAAAATTATAAGAAAATTTATTTTATAATTTTTTCACAAAAAAACAATAAAAATCATTTTTAAGGGAAAATGTATTTTTGAAGCATATAAAGACTTCAATAAAAATTATGTACTTATTTATCAATATATTTAATTTATAAAAAAATTATAATTAATTTGAAAAATTAGTTTGTTTCTATTCATAACACCAATTTTACGGCCTGGTTTAATAGTATGTTACATTTTGTTAAAACTTGTTGTTGCGAGTAATGCACTTTATTTATGAAATTAAATTTATTAGCAAAAAAATTCATAAAAACATAAGGTATTACATTATAACCCCATAAAGTTAATTTCATACTTGAAATTTTTTCACTATGATATGAAGAACTAGGGAAACTTCTACCTTGTCACATCCTCAGGTTCCCACATAGTTTTTCATATTGGTGGTTTCAACAAAAAAACTTTAGCCATGTGAGTAGTCTTATTTTGTAGAACTTTCTATATATAATAAAAAATATATATAGTTTTTTATTCATTTGAAAGATAGTGATATAATATTACAATGTATTATTTTAGTATATATGAAGGATCAGATAAGAACTTCCTCACAAGAGATACATGTAACACATCATATACTTGAGAGATGTTTGGTGGATGTGCCATGCGATAAGATACCATCCATACTCAATAAAGAATATTGAAGGGAAAATATACCTAGGGATTATATTTCATTTCTTCCATAATCAGATAACCAACTTACATGGATAAATCTATATAAAAACCTTCTCTCCTACTTCATACTCTAGATCACACCGATGATTGTCGGCATAACTTTTCTATCGACTCTGGAATTTCTTGACAGGATGTTTAATGGTTATGAATATCTATACCATTTACCTAGCTAGATCAGGTTCAAATAAAATTATTTCTCTAACTTCATCCAAGAATGGTGTAGTTCTAAACTTCTTTCCATATAGGGATTTGTAAGTAGCCATCTTAATGCTTGAATGAAAGCTATTTTTATATAAAAACTTGACTATATGAAGGTGTTGATCCCAACCACCATTGAAATCCATAAACAATACCTCAGTATATCCTTTATGGTTTGAATGGTTCTCTTAGACTAACTATCTATTTGAGGATGATATGCCATAATGAAAATAAATTCTATATCATGATCTTATGCAAGATATATCCAAAACATCAATATAAAACTTAGATCCCAATTAAATATAATAGAATATGGTACTCCATTAAAAATTAAAACTTCATTAATGTATGTATTTTCAAGATGATCCAGATAGGAATTTAATCTAATAATGAAAATGTGTGCTTACTTTATAAGTCAATTGAATTAAACCCATATTGCATTATGTCCTTTAGATTTTTTTAGGTTTCAGATGATAAAATTCATGGTGATATTTTATGATTTCCATTCTGATATAGGTAATTTTTATAATATTCCATTAGATTTTTTACTTTCAACCTTAACTTTCTTAAATACCAAGAAACAATATGAAAATTCTACAATATATATCTTCATGAAATCCCACTAAAAATACTCTTTCAGATCTCTATGAATCATTGTACTTCCAGGATGAATGGAGAATGAACAACTACGAGCCCCCTTAAATAGATACTTCTTTAAATCTGGTATGGATAAAACACATACACAGTTCTTAAACATTATAATTCCATCATAATCAAGGTTAAACATAGGAATATTTCTCACATACTTCTATAGCTCTCTATCTTCTTTATAAACCTCTTTAATCTTCACTTAGATAGATGGTTGAACACTCATTTGAGAAATATAAAATTTATCCCCTTAATTAATTATTTCTAGATCTATCCTTTAGAAATATATAAATATTATATTTTTTTTATATCATTCATAGATAATATATCAAGATCCTTTGGGATCAAATCATCAGACACCTTGTTCTCTTTCCCAGGTTGGTAATGTGTTGATCAGTTATAATCTTTAACTAACTCCAACCATCTTCTTTGGTGCATGTTAAACTAAATCTATTTGAATATATGTTTTAAAAAATTATGATAAATATATATGTGACACCTTTCTCCATTTATATAATTCATGCATATCATTAATAAAAAAAATAATGAATCTAAATCCAAATAATTAGTTGTGTGATTTTGATCATGAAACTTAAATTTTCATAAGGCATAAGCTATTACCATGTCATTTTGTATTAGGATGCTTCACAATACCTTCTTTAAAGCTTAATAATATATTAAAACCCCTTCTTCACTATAGGGTAGTATAAGAATAGGTGCACAAACTAACCTTCTCTATATTTCATTGAAATTTTCTTCACATTAATTTATCTAATGAAACATGGATCCATTTAGATTTAACATGGTGAGTGGATTAGATAGTCATGATAAATTTATCAAAAAATGTCAATAATATCTATTCAAAGTAAGAAAACTTTATAACTCATTCACAGTGGTTGGTATGGTCCATTTTTCAATAGCTTTAATATTTTATTGATCCACCAATATACCCTCTCTTGAGATTATATACCCCAAAAATGAAACATGTTATATCCAACATTCACACTTCGTAATGTTTTTATAAAACATATCATTCCTTGGGGTTTTTGGTACAATTATCTATTGATCATCATTTTCTTACATAGTATTTGAATAAATTATAATATCATCTATAAATACTACCACAAACTAATCAAGGTAATCTCTAAAGAACCTATTCCTTAAATCCATGAAGATATTAGTAGAATTAGAATGACCAAATGGGATCACTATATATTCATAGTGTTGATACCTTGTATGGAATGTTGTATTGGGTATATCAACCTTCTTAACCCCCCATTTTTTTATCCATAATGATGTTAAATCTTGTAAAAGTATTAAGCTTCATGAATTTGGTCAAACAATTCATCAATATGAGGGTACTTGTTCTTGATTTTGATCTTGTTCATTTCCCCATAATCAATGAAAAGTCTCATGTATCCATCTTTCATATTAACAAAAATAATAGTTTCACTCCATGGTGACACACTAGGATGATTAAATCCCTCTTCAAGATTTTATTATCATTCCTTCTTTAATTCTGACAACTCAATCAGGGCCATTCTAAAGGGATTTTTTGAAATATGTGTAGCACCATGTATGAGTTCTATTGAGAACTCAACATAAAGATTAAATAGAATTCTATGTACCTCTTTTGAAAAGACATAAAATCCCACAAAAATGACATATCATCGATGTTGAATTTCTCTCTAACCATCTGAGATAAACAACCCTTTTTAAAAGGAATCAATACCCATACAATGGGTTTGATTTCCATCGGATGTTTATATCTATTTCCACACTGATAGATTATCTCAAGTTGTTTTGGAATGTCAAACATGAATTCCCTTCATTATAAAATTATGTGGTATTTATGTAGAGAAATTAAATCCATTCCTATGATAACATAAAATTCAAAAAAATGGAGAATAATAAGGTTTGCAGTAAGTACATTCCCACAAAATCCAATCAGAGAAGGTTTATATATTTGGGATGATATAATTATACCTTTATGTATTTTCAGTACTAATTCAACATATAATAACTAGGGATAGTGGTTAGCATTCCTAGATACTTTATAAGACATAAGGTTTAATGTCCTGGCCTAAGAGTCGCTAAAATGGTTCCCCAAGCATGTGGGATGCATGGCCTCAAGATTTCCTCCCTACTCATCAGACGCTACCAACTAGAAATAATGTTCTAGTGATGGTACAATGGAAAGAACATACCCTTTATATAATTACAAACATAGAGGAAGCATAAATAAGGAATAGTTAAAGCATATTTACAATAGACAAGTAGAATATGATAACAAATGATAATAAATAGTAAATGAATAAGAACTATTCAGGAACTTGTTATAATATACAACATTAGACATAGAATAGGAAATAAATAAACATTCATAATGAAATAAAAAAATATGTCAGGTAATTTCCATGATCATCCTGAGAACCAGATCAATCCTATTATCCTAAGATCCCGTGTACACGAGTAATAGCACATAGCAAAACCCATGATCCTGAACCTACAACCATGAGGTTTGTCCATGAATAATCATAAGAGTCAAATTTTAAATAAGGTTTTTCATGCCCATCTCTCTCATATATTAATAAGGGACTCAATTTCTGAATATCATAAATAATCATGGAGTCCATGCCCATGTATCATGAATAATAAGGGACACCATGCTCTAGTATCATAAATAATAAGGGACTCCATTCCCAAGTATCATAAATAATAAGGAATTTCGTTCCAGAGTATCATGAATAATAACAGACTTCATGCTCAAGTAGCATCAATAATAAGGGACATCATACCTGAGTATCATGAAAAGTAAGGGACTCCATACCCGAGTATCATGAATAATAAGGGTATAAATTCTTGAGTATCATAAATAATATGGGATTAAATACCTTATTATCATGAATAATGAGGGATTTCATGCCTGAGTATCATGAAAAATAATGGATTCCATGCTTGAGTATCATGAAAAGTAATTCATTTTTAATTAAACTATGAAATTAGGCCATTTCCATTATAAACATCAGGAAGGATATGGGAAACACCCCTACCATAACACAAATTAAAGATTGCTTATAACCATCTCATTTATAATCATCCAAAGTGATAATTAATTAGTGATTTACTGAGACACCATAGGAGGGTGTTTTGTTATCTAGTTAAAGAAAAATAATAGCAATTAGACTATATGGATCTCATAGTTAATTCAAACCCAATTTTTATATAAGGTATACTTCATAACATAAAATAGGGAAAATAAGTATGTATTCATGACCTATTTTAGTTCAATAAATTTATTAATAAACATTAAACCAACAATCAACAAGGAAAACTAAATGGAACACCCAAAGGGGTTTTCCAAACTAATGTCGCAACCCTCTAACCAACTTGAGGGGTCTAGATAACATCAATAATATGGTTTAAGAACATTATTAAAGGAAATTCATAATTTATAAGAAATTCATGGATGTTCAAGAATGATATATAAAAAAATTTATTTATAAATGAAATAACTTTTAGGGAAAATAATATAGACCACCTACCTTATACCAAGGATGATTCACTCATCCAATATCAGGATATGATTTAATATAAAGAAATAATAATAATTAAAATGTCAAACTATCTAAAATAGTTCATATGAGTTCACCCATAATCATATAATAATTGAGAATATAAACTAATAAAAGAGGAAAGAGGAGTCATAGACTCACTTTTACAATTCCAACACACCCAAAGGCACTTGAATCGGACCAAGAATGAGGTAGAAACACCATATAGGGTGAGAATGAGAAGAGGGCATGCATGGGGGAGCATCCTAGACAAATGGGTATGGAAATGGATGGAAAATACTTTATGGTTTATAGGGTAAAATAATTATTTTTTCCATTTTAATGATCTTCATGGCTTGGCCTAATGGTAGGGATAATCGGGTGACAACCATGTGGTGCAACTTTCCAAGGACACCCCCACCTTGCATGGCCAGTGCTTGGTTAGACAAACCATGTTAAACCTTGTGGTAATCATTTTAATTTTTCTATAGAGATCTTGCGCATACATGCACACCACCTTTTAGAGTTAATAAAATCATTCTCCTCTATTTGGTGGTTATATAGTATATTTTCATAGTTACTACTAATTATGTTCCTTGGCCTTCTCCTTACATAATAAGAGGTTTTGAAGCCTGATGCTTTTGATAGTAAACTACACACCTGATACACGTCTCAAAACTTAATATATATCTAAAAACATCAAATTTATGTTTTCTAATTCTTAGTTTTACATACCAATATTTTCGTTAAGATTCGTCCTATCCACCAAATGAAAATCTCAAATTCTCTTCGAATTTTCCACCTAGTCCAAACCATGTGATCTTACAATCTCCCCTCCTTAAAAATTATCATCACTAAGAAACCTTAGAGAACAATGGAACATCACCCAGCCTACTTGGGTCATGAAAATACAATCAAATTGATTTTTTTTAATTCTAAACACCCAACACACATCCAAGAACAACATCAAACATGCAATAATTAAGCCACTAAAATTCGATCCAATGATCATATTCAAACTGAAAATATCAAGATAGTGATTACGTGGGTCTAGTTAAATAGAAACATGATCATGTCATTTCATATTTTATCATTACACTTATGAATCTCCCCATTGTTGGCTCTATCTTATCACAACTAATTCTAAGCCATGGTACATCCAGCATCAGAATTGCTTATTGAAAAATGGTCCTATCATCCAAAAGACTCTTCTGGAATGATTCTCAATTCATGAAACCTAGTCAAACATGTGTAATCTGATACTGGACCTCAATTAAATAGAAGTATTCAAGTCCTAATTGTCTATGCTTTAACAAGTCAAGATAGATTTTCCTTGAAAATACCCATCCAAACTTTACACTACACTTGTCTCCTCCAATGATTCATTCAATGTGGTTTCCCACTGGATGTATTAAACTAATCATGAAAATGAAAATTGATCCACTTATGTATGAACATCTTTTAAAATATCTACTTTAGGGGCTGACTCATTATCAAAACCATATTCCAAATCCTTTAACCAAGTCATAATGAGAATAATTTGGATCATGCTAACCGAATTTTATAACATACTTCCAAAGAGATATCATAGTTGAACCATACCTAGTTCCAAAATCCAACGACATTAAAGATCCAAAAATAATGTCTAATTATTGTCCTTAATATATTATGACCCTTATCACACAAGTTTCATCCTCCCATACCCCACAATGATCTCTCCCATTATATGGATTTTCTCACAATGCTTCTCGAGTGAAACTCACAAGAAATTTCTACTGGTAAACTATAAAATTAACTTTATTAGCTTGGTTTAAGGTTGATGTTGTCCCAATATACTCAATATGATTTCAAGATAGGAAACACATGCATAATTAGACCAAGAGTACACTAATAAGTTATCATGGATTTCCATCAATAACCATATATATCTCTCTTGACCCACACTCTATAAAAACAAATTGTAATTATTGTGAAAGAACCTCTAAAACAGTTCTTCTTAATGATGTGTGACCATTTCCAACTATGGATCAACTATCTCACAACACCCCAAAACTATAATTTTTCCTCTTATGGTATAGTTATAATTTCCACACCCCAAATGTATGTGTCATAAAAAGCATTACACACATTTGACAGCCTCACCCCTCCATCATAATTTAATTTTCAAGATGTCAGTTGATTCACTCTTGAATGACCTTTTGTAAAAAATCTTACTTATTTTTTGATGTAGTGTTTTGGGGATTGATAAATTATTCATAAATCCATGGATACTCATGATCATTCTAAATAACCACCTAAGTCTCATTCCAACTCTTGGTATTCTTTAATGGTTGGGTACTCAATCAACCACCTCACTTTCATTAGGCCTCTCATGAATAGACATGATACCGACCAATCAAACTCACATATCACTTATTACTCTCAAGCTTGAATCTATCATCTAGAATCGATTTAGTATCACACATGAGAATCATCATCATAACCGAGACTTGAAATATCTAATTTACAAATTCACCAACTTCTAGAGTCTATTCTAAAAATTTTAAATTGTTCCTTTATAGTTGTGTTTCCTTTACTTGGAAGGACACCTTTAAGCATACTCAGCATGATACTCCCCACCTTAAGTGTTTTCAAGTCATCATTTTCTTAAAATAGAAACTGATTGCATGGAACACACACCATTCATCAACGAACAAGGGTTTTTTACGTGGCCAACACACCTATTCAAAGCATCAATTTAAGGGAACTAAAAAACTATATGATTAAAAGTGTGAAAGATTAAATTTAAAAAATCAAAAACCAATATTGATCATTGATTATACTGCACCTACTCGTTTATTCAATTTCATTACCTAGTAGTGGGATAATTGAACTTCTCTAAAACTCAGGTAACTCTGCTCCATAGATGACCTGTTAATATAGCCTTAATATACACATGACTATTTAAAATAAATCATAAAACTATATGGTTTAAAGTATTATGGATACTTATCACTCAAATAGTATTTTATTTAATACATCACTTCTTAGATCGATGGGATTAGCATATAACAATGTGTGCTACTGCGATATCTAAATAGCATAACTGGTGTTACGCATTCCTATAATGCTATATTGTATGAATGGAACAATTCTAAGTATTTTTAACCATATGAATACTATCAAGATAAAGAATATCTATTCATAATCCATCAGAAATGAAGAAATGTCACAACCAAAAAATACTTAATCATGCCTGAGGCATGTATGACCCACTGAACTATAGCATTAAATAGTTATCATGATTCCAATAAAGATCACATAGTGCATGACTACCCACCTCACCAGGAGGGATTTTTGATAAAATAAGAGTCCTACCTTACTAAACAAAACCTAAACAACATCTCTCATCTTGAAAACTAAATGTAAGAATTTACCAATGCTAATTTACCTCAAAGGTAATTACCTTAACTGGTTTATCCCTTTACTAAGTCATTAAGCATTTTCCATAAAACTAGTTCATTCCAAAAAGGTCTCTAGGCCTACCTTCCTAACCTCTGAACTTACTATAAAAAAATATAAACTGATGCCTTTCTTTAACATCCATATTCCCAAGTAAGGTAATGTTTTAAGCTAGCCCTTACTAGATGGATGAAGCTAAGAACACTACATTAAGGTTTTATTTAAGATATTACATTAAATAAAATTTATTATAACTTTTAAAAATCTCAGATATATATATATAAAGGGAAAGTAACACTTATAAAGGAAAAAATTTCTCAAATTATACGTAGAACTTTATTTACCTGACTTGATTTAGCATAATAGGAAAATTACCTTAGAATTTATTTTTGAGCCATTTTAAATCATCCATAATTAATTACAATTGTATTAGTTAACGAAAATTATAATTTATAAACTATATAGGAAAACACACTTTATATTTTAATTTGAATTATAATTACCTAAATCCCCATATAGTAAATCGCAATAGAATATTAAAGTTCTTTATCCATTAAAGGGGGTAATTTCAGTAAGCTGCCACCATACATTTATACGTAACCTGTATAATTGGTTAATGAAACTTTAAATAACTATCCCAAAAATCTTGAATATACCCCCCTATGATCAATCACTAAGTATAAAGATAAAAGAAACCTAATGGGGTTCATTCATACCAACCTGGATCCATTTGAGTGAAACCTATAAAAATTAAATTATCAAGTTTTCAAAAAACCATTAGCGGGTTTTTATCATAAGAAATATACCCCAAATAAACTAATTGGGTCTAGTTGTGTATTTAGAAATTTAGTCATACGATTCATTGTATATAATAAATAGTGTTACATGCATTTATATAAGTGAGAAAACACTCCATTTGCAGTAACAATTTTTTTCATATGAATTTCACTTTAGCACATAAATATAAGAATCATGGTTTAGTTAGATGAATTGTCATTCCTAATTGATAATGGCACATACATTTATAACTTACAATTAGAATTCATATAAATACCACCAGTTTTTTATCTTTGGTATCATAATTTAACAAGTTTATAATGGTACTTCAATTATATTGGTCACCATTCGTCAATTTATAAAGTCTTATACACTTCATAAATTGAACAATTGGTCCCATTTAATTTCTAATAGTAACATTTATTCCCATAAAACCAATATTTCATGGATTTAAAAAGGAATATTGGGTAGTTATGGTACTTTCATAAAGATATATATAGGAGAGAACCATTTAGGTTAATGGATAAACTTTAATAACTAGTTATTTTATACTAATATAATAAGGAATTTTATTATAGTGATAATATCAGTAAATGTGAAAATAATCATGGGAAGATACTTCTTAAGAAGAGAATAATATCATATGAGTAAAAAATTTCCCAAGAATGGTATATAGTTATGTAGTAAAAATAATCATAGAGGTATAGTAAATAGATCAGAAAGTTGATACCTCACACAAGTATGTTATACATGAAATCATGCTAAATAATCACCTAAGAATTTATATAGATCAGTACAAACCATAAAATATACATTGCAATCTACATGGCATAGAAAATGCATAACACGTGAGTCTCTACATTTCTATAATCATGATTGTAATAATACTTACTTTTTATATCGATCCGAGGGTGAAAATTTATAAATACATAAATCAATAACTAGTGGAAGTACATCAATCACCCAATGTGAAATAATAATAAATTTTAATAATGAATTAGTAAAAACAATAGTCCCATCCCTGGAAACATGATATTTTCCTTATTTTTGGGTTATCTAGACCAATACATGTGTTACATACCATGATTTTACACATTTCTAGTCTTCTATCTACTATACCATAAAGAAAGAAAGAAATAAAGTAAAATATGGCTATGATACCACTTTTTAACATCATTGGCTAAGAGATTCTAAAATATTTCCCTAATTTGGTGGGATATTTGGCCTCAAGCATGCCTCTCCATATGCTAGAGGTTGTCAAATAGCAGTAAGGGCCTAATGTTGGTATAGTGAGGAGACTATACTATTTGGATCGTTACAAACATAGAGGAATAATGAATAAATAAATTCAAATGAAAATGAACACTAGAGTAGAAGAATATGATTATAACATCTAATCAATAATAAATAAATAAGAACCATACATGAATATGCTACAATATATAGAAGTATGAATACAGTAGGTAATACATAAAAAATGAATAATGAAATGACAAAAGAACCAAGTCTATATCTATGATAATCCTAATCATCAGCTCATTATAGTGCTACTAATCTCCCATGTACAATAGAAAAAATGCATATCATAATCCATGATCCTGAACCTTCAACCATGAGGTGTGTTCGGGTACCAAACAACAGACTGAACAGGGTGTGTGATGAACTCATTAGGCCATAAAAAATGGTTTCTAATGAAATATATTTCATGAATAAAAATAAATTAGTTTTTAGGTATAATAAATAAGTAGTGAGTAAATAAATATAAATTTAAACAAGTCAGGCTCAAATTTCTCAAGTATACATGGCTGACGATACATATCTCATCCTAAGTATGAAAATACCTGATTATGTTCTACCATATATATAGGAATATATATTGGTATATATGTATATATTTGTACTATATATGTGATAAAATATATAGATATATATATATATAGATATACATATAGATACATATCACTAGCTAGGACCTGAGGTGTTACTTAGTAATTCATACATAATCATAAGAGATATATTTTAAATAAATGTCACCATTCCCATCTCTCTCATAGATTAATAAGGGAAAACATTCCAAGGTATAACAAATAATGATGGAATCCATTCCTGGGTATCATGAATAATAAGTTATTCAATTCATGAGTATCATAAATAATAAGGTATGGCATGCCCAAGTATCAGAAATAATAAAGGGTAGTTTTCCCATGTATCATGAATAATACAGGATGCCATGCCCAAGTTTCATAAATAATAAGGGATGTCATGACCACATATAATTAATAATAAGGTAAATAATTTCTGAGTATCATTAATAATAACGGAATCTATTCTCAAGTATCATAAATAATAAGAGACTCCATGCTTGAGAATCATGAATCATAAGGGACTCCATGCATGAATGCCATGAATAATAAGGGGTTTCATTCCCGAGTATCATGAACAATAAGTATTTTTCAATTCAACTATGAAAATACATTATTTACATTATAATAAACAATAATATTATGGTAAATACCCCTTCCATAACATAATAAAAATCTCAATTATAACAATTTCATTTATAAGAACCCAATGAATTCATTCATTAGTTGTTGACCGACACACCATAAGATGGTTTTTGGTTTTTTATGTGAAATGTGAAAATAGAAATTATATTTTATTCATATCATAGTTAATTAAAAACCCATTTTTATCCAAAGAATAATTCATTACTTCAAATAGGTAAAGTAAGAAAGTACACTTTCCCTATTGTATTTCAATCAATTTATTTATCAACATTTAACCAATGATCAATGTGGGAAACTAAACGGAACACCCAAATAGGTTGTCCAAATTAAGGTCACAACCCTTTAACCAAGTTGAGGGGTCTCAAGAACTTCAAGGGTATAGTTTAGTCATTTTATTTATGGAAATAATAATTTAGGAGAAACACAAAGAAGGTTAGGCATGAGGAATAATGGAAATATTTATAAATGAAATAAAAAATAATGAAAATAATATAGACCACCTACCTTATACCAATGATAGTTCACTCATCCAATATTGGGATTTGATTAAAGACTAAGAGAGGTAAATTGAAAGAATCATCAAATTTCATAAAATGGGACATATGTGCTCACCCAAAGATACCATCAAAAGTGATAATAGAACTAATAAAAGAGGCATGATGGTTTGTATACTCACTATTATGATTCCTATTCAACCAATAATTCTTGAATCAGATCAGGAATAAGTAAGAAACACCATGTAGGAGGATAATGATAATATGGAACACATGGGGGAGACTCCTAGACAAATGTGGGTGGAAATGGGGTGAAAACACTTTAAGGGTTAGATGGTGAAGTCAATAATTTTTAACCTTTTAATGAGCCATGAAATTTGGAAGCATGGTTTGGCTAGTCCTTCACCAATCGGGCGATGCTACTATCTGAGGATACCACCACCTCGCACAACTAGTGCACAATTAGACAAAACATGTGCAACCTATGTGGCTCCCCTCTAAATTTTTCTATATACATATCACATGGTCATGCACCAAACCATGAACTATTTATAAAATTGTTCTCCCCCATTTAGGGGTTGTATGGTTGATCCTTACAGTTACTACTAACCATCTTCCTACCGTGCACCTTAGCCTTCTCCATCCTTAAATCTATGTTTGAATCTCAACACTTATGATACTAAACCAAACACTCTAGACACCACTCATTCCTTAAACCCCATCGAAAAAAATTAATTATTTTAATTATTGGTTTTAATCTCTTAGTCTTAGTTTAATATTTTTCCCATACAATAAAGAAAAAGATCAAATTATCTTTTAATTTTCAACCCAACCCACAATATGGGATCATACATAATAGAATTTATATAACTAAAATCAAATAAGATACTTCAATATTTGATCATACCTATCACCACTCTGACTATATTGTTCTATCTTAAATCCCTTCCTAAAACCAATATGGTTATTATAACCATCAAATGTTGTTAATTAGAATGATTATCCCTGAAAAATAATTAATATGATGCCTAAATCATGGTCCTTCTTTTCAATCAATGATACCTTAAGTTTAACCAAGGTAATTCATGTTTATCATCTATTAAAATACTTCATGATGATTTTTTAAAAGTTTGTGAATTTACAAAACATATCCCATGATAGTGTCAAACTATATGTGCAGTAGGGCCCATTATCATACACTATGAGACCCTCGATTCAAAGCACAATTAACCCTTTTTGGAGTTATTACACTTTCTTACAACTGTTCCAGTTCCACATCCACTTGTATTGTCTATATAGTGATGTAATTTCCTATAAAACATTTACTCTATCCTTCAGAAAAATTCTAGGACATTTTCCTATACTTTGACTTATCCCAATGTCTATCACTAATGTTTTCTCATACTAGTTCAGAAATGTTAGCTAAAAAATGATTTTATACCAACTATAGAGACTCACATTGTTCATACATAGATATTAGATCTTATAAGATAAATATTCATTGCATAACTTAATGATCCATGATAGAATTATATAATTATACTACCTTTGGAAACATGGATACATAAACAACCGGTTAATAAGTGAACTATATCATCTCCTACTAAGTTATTTATAACCATCACCTTTCTTAGAAAAATCATACATAATACATTTCTTCATAACCTCTGAAAACGAAACATAGTAAAGGGTGGCCTCATATTCTCGTTAAGGGTAAATAATGTACATATAAATAATCACATATTCATAATATGAGCATAAGGGTATGAGAACATGATAATAACATTTAAAAACAATAACCTGTGTATAATATATCATAAACATGACTCATTGAATAAATATTATAAATTCATAAGACACGAATAATAATGGAATCAAAGAACATATTCCATGAGAGTATAACATTAGAATAAAACATAGATTTGTGGCATATATATAAGAATAGATAATCATTTATTTGGTATTCTATGATCATTTACAATATTATTATATTGGAATGGGTTTACTCCCCAAACCATCATAGTAATCAAGGTTCACACCCAAGACTATCTTAGTTAACGGATTCCCTTACTAAAAGGGTTCATTCCCCATTTCAGTCCTATTTATTTCATGAGATATCAATCTTTACTTAATGAAATGGAGGGATATATAATTCTAAACCCAACCATAAAATAATAAAAATCATATAGATATGTTCCAAAAGATTATAAAATATTAATCATATCAGAACCCATGAAAAAAATGGCTTTCATAAACATTTCATCATAGAATAACTTGTGTAAAAAAGAGTTTTATAAATATTTCATCATTTAATCACTTCAAAACCCATGAAAATTTAATATGATTCATAAAAATATTTTCGTCCTAAACATAAAACATTCAAAGAAATAATAAGGATGGTATCTTTGTATTATATCCCCAGTAAATCTTATATAACATCAAATGAATTCATATTAAATAGAAAATGATTTCAAAAGATCACTTGGAACATTTCTTGAGGAAAATACCCTTTTCAATTTGAAATAACTTATTTAAATCTAAAAATTTCCAAAATAGTAAAGAAAAAATTTTATTTTAAAATAACCTTGGAAACTTTTAAAGGAATATTTAAATAATGTAGTGGTCAGGGTGGTGGTAAATTATATTCATGTCATACATGTTAAAATAAATATTCATTTCATGTTTTTAGTAAAAAGACAAAATAACCTATTTCCAAAAACAATAATGATATTAATTTAAAAAATAAAAAATAAAAAAAGTGTAGCAATTAATTTAAACAATTATTTTATAATAGTAAAAATATTCATTATATCATTGATTTTAAACATGGACATTTAAGAGAAAGGATTTTTCACCAAAAAGAGAAATAAAATTGGTTTTCCTTAAAAATATTCTTTTGGAATATTTAATACATAAATAAAGAAAAATGAAGGTAAAATTAAGTTATAGAAATAACTATAGGATAAAAGAATTCATGTTTTTTAAGAGATATTGTGACTTCCTTGACCCATACGCAACTTAATTGGTTCCCTAATACAGATAGGCTAAATAGCCTAAGAGAATCTCACCAAACACTAGAGGTTTCTGACTACAATCGAGAGCCTAGGGTGTGTCCGTGAGGAGACTATGCCCACATTACTAGAGTGTATCATGGAGGATGAATATAAACATAGGTAAATAGTGGAAGAAATATATGTGCAGATAATACATAGCATAGATAGAGACGATAGTAACAATAACTAAAATAACTGTAATAAAATATAACAAATGATGATAATATGTCATGTATCTATAAAATTAGAAAACATGGATACAAGAGAGCAGGAATTACATGTTATATAAAAGTATAAAAGAAATAATATAATATCTCATGAATCCCAAGCTTCAGCTCACTCATCTGCTATTAATATTTATCCTAAACATCATGAAATAAAGTGTTCAGAGATGTATGCTTTCATTCCTCAACACCTATATTTATGAAATCTACCATAGATACCAAATTGGTCCTATATAGGGTTTGAGATAAATCTCAGCAGTCCACCACCAATGGTGTCTATAACCACCAGACCTATGTAATTAAAATGTAATAGTATGCAATAATACATATATAAAGTAAAGAAATAAAATGTATATAAATACCCAAGTACATTCTTCATCCCTTGGATAGTGTTTGAATACATAAACAGTTCGTTAATTGATTGTTAACATTTTATAAATAAGTCACATGTTAACAATAATGAAGTTTCCAAGATGTAACATGGAAACCTGTAATGATATTTAATAATGATGTTCTAAGGTAATAATGAAGGAAACATAGAACTCAAGGGTCTCCAAATCAGTAATAAATATATATTGCATAGGTTTAAGAGAGAAATATAAAGATCATAGTCCAAGTAATTCCAAAATAAGATTCCTACTAAGTCCAAGGAGTTAATTCAAGGTAAGATGGGGCTAAGAAATGACTGGGCCTGATGGGATTTAACCATGAACCTACTTGTCAATTATAGCTCCAAGGACAGTATCCAAGGAATCCTATAGTACTATATGGGGGATCCTATGGTGACATAATAGACATCCAAATTTAGACAAATATCAGGCTCTATGTGGTTCTCAACCTAGGCAAGCAATATCCTTGAATTCAGAATGGGTTCCTCGAGTGGATAATGTATTACCTTGGAAATCCAAGGAGAGATCAAGTTAGGCCACTCCTATTTTGATAATAAAGTCATATATAATTCATAAGGTTCAAGCCATTACCTTTAATTAGTGTGACAAGGCTAACTGAGCATGAAACCATTTAATCAAGTCATAATTTATTAATATATCCATTTGGTTCAAGACTTGACTTTCATTGGTGTGACATGTCCAAGTAGCATAAAACCATCCATTTAATCCATTTAAGTAATTTTAATAATCAAGGTTCACTTTAATCCTATTCGATTATATTTTATAAGTCCAAGACATATACTTATCATGCTTTCCAATTTCCATTTAATATTTAATTTTCAATTAAATCACTTACCTTAGGCGGGTCAAGTGGTGAGAATAAATGGTACTTTCCATTATGAAATACACAATATAAATCAATCCATTTAATATATAAAATATAACCCTTAGGAAGGTCAATCCAAGACACACCAAAACAGTGGCTCAAATGTGTCAAAATGCTAAAATGAAAATTATGGCATAACATCCTATATGGGATGGATGGAGTTGTGGGTGTAACCAATAATAACTAATAAAATATTTGGAAATAGAATAACCAGATGGTTCTAATGATTATAATTATGGAATATAAATTCAATAAACATTGCCCAATGAAATTGATAAGGCCCATACGACAATTCCAAAATCAATGAACTTGATGGATGAGTTATAGAACACCCACCACAGTCTTGTATGACTATACTCTTCTATTACTATACTTTTTCTTGATCAGAGTATATTTGTGAAAAGGAGAAAAAAAATTCACACCTTGATAACTAGTTTGAGATAAATAGGGAAGAAGAGCTACTCAAACAGACTTGAGTACATATTGTTGTGCATCCAATATGATGAACAGAATCTCGAATAGATCCCAGATGAAGGATATCTCTTGATCTATATCTTAGGCCTTCAAAAGGATCCAAAATGAGAGAAATGGAGAATAATCCTACTATAAATCATAATATAGAATAAGGAGGGGCTTAATTAGATCATTAAGGGTAAAAATGTAAAATTAACCAAAAATTAGCATGTGTACGGTTTTTCCACACGATAAGAAAAATAATGTGCCAACCATGCATATGTACCTAGAGAAAGGGGTATACCAGACAGTTAGGTTGCATGGTTAGGGAAACTATTCACCAACCATGTGAGATGGCTCTGCCCAAAAATAAAAACCATCTACATAGATATATCTAACCATGAACCCTACACTCATGGTTTACTCTAACTGTGTGATGGGTCCATGTTTCCCTAAGAGATTGTTTTTGGGATTGATAAAATCCCCAGACACCCTCGTGACCTTTACTATCCCAATAGGCATCCATATTAAGTCCAAAATAAATATTTAGACTAAAATTTAAAGGATCTATACCTGATTGAAAAAATTAGTTCTTATAGTCTTCCCCCTTAAAATAACTCGTCCCCAAGTTCACCTTCCAAGGGAAAGGAAATAATGTTAGTGAACAACTATAGCCACTGGGCACATACGTCGACCTCCCACTCCCACGTCTCATCCTTCATACAACAGTGCTACCATAACACCCGTACTAGAGGGACATACCGACCTCAGATAGCCTTCGTGATCCGGTCAATGATACATATTGGATACTCCTCAAAGGTATCATCTAAATCTAGCTAAACATACTCAGGGTCAATTTTATGAGATAAGTTGTCTTGATATTTGTAAAGTTATGAAACATGGAAGATGTTTTGCATGGAATGGTACCTTTGAGGTAGTAGCAACTGATGAGATACTGACCTGACTGTCTCTAAAATCTCAAATAGGCCCACGTAATGAGGATACGGCTTCCCCTTGCTTATATAACTGACTATGAACTAGCCTAGTTGAAAACTGAAGGAAAACATAATCCCCCAATATATAACTCCAGAGGTCATTGATGGTGATCAACATAAGATTTATGTCTATAATGGGTAGTATAAACACTCTTTATAATCAGTTGAACTGGCTTTTAAGTCTCCGAAATGAGATAAAGACCTAGTAGTGTAGCCTCACCTACTTCCATCCAACTCAAGGGTGAACAACAAGTCCCACTATATTAGGCCACAAAAGGATCCATCTGAATTGTCTCTTGGAAGCTATTATTATAGGAAAACTCAATGAGATGGGTATGATTCTACTAAGAACCACTGAAATCAAGGACACATGCTCAGATAATATACACTAGAACATGTATTGTCTGTTCTAATTTTCTATCGGTCTGAGTGTGAAAAAATGTTCTTAGAAGCACCTGTGTTCCCATAGACTTCTACAATCCATTCCAGAACCATGATGTGAAATGAGAATCCCAATATGAAATAATAGTAATAGGAACCCCATATAGTTCTATTATCTCATGGAAATTCATTCTTCCAATCTCATTAACTGAGATATTCTTCCAAATGGGAATTAAGTGATACACTTTCATCAGTCCTTCAATGAAAACCTATATAGTGTCGCTACCTCTAGGTGACCTAGGTGACCCGACTGCAAATTACATGGAAACATATTCCCATTTCAATTCAAGGACCAGAAGTGGTTGTAACAGGACAATAGTTCTATATTTCTCCTCCATCACCTATTGATAGGTAGAACACCTATTGATAAATCTTACAATATGACATTTAATCCCCAGCCACCAATACCAGTGTCACATATCTCAATACATCTTGGAAATACCTAGATGAACTGCCCACTTAGAAGCATGGGGATCTTGTATTAACTCCTCCCTAATATTTTTAGGAACCCATACATGTCTATGTATGTTCAGGATATCTTCTCTATACATACACTAGTCTAGAGGTGGGTTATCTCTTGATATACTCTCATTGAGAACCAAGCCTTTAAGATCTAAAACTTTTCTACCCTTCACCTTATTTAGGAGGGAAGAGGCAACTATCAAAGATGAGAGGTAATAATACTCATGACTATCATGAAACTCCATATGAAACTTAAAAAATATGTCTATTAACATCCATTCATCACCACCTTCCCATATAGTATGTGTTTAAGTTTTCTAACTCATCACATCTGAAAACGCATTTCCCTTTCCAAGCCTATAGGTAAGCTCAAAATCAAATAATTATAGATATTTTAATTGTCTCTATTGTCTGATGTTCATTTCATGATAAGTAAAGATATATTTTTGGATCTTATCATCTGTTTACATCACAAATATCTCGCCTAATAGATAATGTCTTCAACAATGTAAGGCATGGACAATTGATTCTTTCTCAAGGTCGTGTGTTGGGTAATTTCTCTCTTGATTCCTCCACTTCTAAGATCCATACGCAACAACTATATCAACCTACATCAATAATGCTCCTAGTATGATTCTTGATATATCACATAATAGAGTATAACCTCATATAGGATCTAGTAGAATCAAAATAAGTGGTGATAAAAGCCACCCTTTCATCTCTTGAAAGTATTTCTTGCACACTTCTAACCACCAAAACCTAACACCCTTCTTTTTAAAGCCAATAAGAGGTGAAGAAAGGTAGTAAATGTCTTATATGAAATGACTTCAATATTCATCCAACCCCAAGAAACTCTATATATCAAGAAAATTATTGGGATTCTCCCAGAAACTATAGTTCAAACCTTTTATGGGTTAACAGAGACTCCCAATTCTAATATGATTTGACCCAAGAAGTGAAGTTTTTTTATCCATAAGTGGTACTTAGAAATCATGGAATAAGGCTGATGCTCTCCCAGTGTACTAAAAATGATTTCAAGGTGTTTGGAATGGTCTCTATGAGTGTGAGAATACAATAAGATTTCATCCACAAAGAATAAAAAAAGAGTCAATATAGGTATGGACAAAACTATTCATTTGAGCCATTAAAATAGTAGGTGAATTTGTAAGACCACATGGGATAATGAGGTACTCATATAGACTATACCTACTATGAAAAGATGTATGATGTATGTATGATGGCTTCACTTGCACCTGATTATAACCTGATCTCAGGTCAATCTTAAAAAAGACCGTAGATCCTTAGAGCTAGTCAAAGTGATCATCTATTTGATGTAATGGATACCGGTTCTTGATCGTAAGCAGGTTCAACTCTCTATAATCCACACATAGAAATAATTTTTCATCCTCCTTGGTGAAAATCACAAGCAAACCCCAAGAGGATATACTGGTCCGTATAAAACCATTAGCCCCTAAATCATCTAAATTTCTCTTGATCTCTTGAAGCTTTATAGGTTCCATCCTGTATAGAGAAAAAGGACACTGGAGCTTCTCCTAGAACAATATCCATTGTACACTCTACCTATCTCTCTTATAAGGTAAGCTAGAAAAAAACATCAGGAAATACATCCCATAAAAAATCCACTACTAGTGGGAAATCAGCTTGTCATAAACCCTAATCCTCTATGAAAAGATTTTCAATCTAGTCAGTCACTCCACCTAGCCCGTGATGCTCTGGTCCCACTCGACTAACCTGAACATACCACTCAACATTATGTAGATAATTGATGACCTCTAGTGATGTAAATGATTCCCTATACAAAATAATGATAATAAACCAAACAATCCATCCCAATAATTAATTTTAATTATATCATCTCTAGAACTAAGCAGCTTCATAAGAATGAATAACTACCTACCTTAAGGGGATAGTCCCTATATTGGTGTATTCTGTCTGACTATATCCCCAATGGTGTATCTTGAGTCATTACACCATGGTAATATTGTATCTCCAGTCATGATAGATACATAGATAAAAGAGTTCAAATCACCTATATCAAATAAAGCAGATATTGTAGTAGATTCCACAATAATAGTACCTCATACTGTAGATGGTTCCTCAGCCTGATCCTTAGGTATTGGCATAGTTCATGCAAATATCTTGATCCATAGCCATGTGCAATATCTAGACTACCACAATCATAACTTCTCTGCTGGTGTTTTTGGTGATCAAGGGTATAGCTACCAGGGCCACAACCTCCTCGTCCAGGCCTACCAGTGCTATTCCAAATCCCCGCCTGACGTGGCGCAAAAGAACTCCCTCTTTAAGATGGATATTTCATGGATCATTTTCCACTCAAAGTTGGTGAAAAGGTCTTACATAGATGTTGTAGATTCCCCATATGGCCGAAATCCTAACACTCCACTGAGTCTTTATCATAATGGGGCTTCAAGTACCCCCCAACTTTCACACTAATGAAATACCATGGAGCAATCAAAAAGATTACTCTAGTTTCCATTACCCTAATGAGAAACTTTGAGGGAAACTTTTTGGCCACTGGGTGAACTATTGGCCTAATGTGACACTAATACTATATTCTTGATGTTATTTACATCCCTCAGGTTCTACAATGTAATAATATCTTAATTAACTATTTCAAAAAAGGAAGGTAGGTGAAATACATTGAATTACATACGGATGGCGTACTGAATCTCATCCTCAAAGCAGCTCGCACACAAAAGCTCATCACTATTTAGAAGTAGTGAAAAGCACTACAACTCCATGAAACATGCTAAATATTCTATAAATAATATAGAACCCTTCTCAAGATTCATGAACTCTCTAGCTATGTCAGCTATTTGAATCTGAGGAAATAACTAATCATATAAAATAGTCTTTAAATGATCCCATATCATGTCTTGGTGGTGATCAGTCAGGGAAACCACATCCCACTAATGATTGGCTGACTCTTGAAGCATGTATGTATAAAACATGACCCTCCACTTTGGAGGCATTTACAAATGCTCAAACATAGATAGAATGGACTCTGTCCAAGACTCAGTATCCTGTGGACCTCTATCTCATAAGAAAGTATGAGGATGTTTCTTCTAGAACTCACATGTCAGATCATCCATCATGGGTGCAAGCCATGGAGCACCATACATGGACTGCGTTAGATGTAGGAAACTATCACAAACTTTGGAATCAATTATTAAATCAAGTATATTAGGTGGTTCCTCATGTGGAACTTCTAGAGGTAACACTGGTGGCTCATGGTCCACCCTGTCTAGAGAAAGATCATCTCCACCTTCCTAGAATACAATACGAGGATATCATGGAGGAATTAGCCTAAAATGAAAATAAAATACCTCATAATGAGCCATAAGTGGACAGGAAGAAACACTTTTAGAAGATAAACAAGGAAAGACTCACTACACAAAGCATACTACCCCAATTACCTACTTAGATGGCCAGGTACTGGTAAGTGATCAAGTATAAGTTTCATTTCATTTTTAAATTTAATTACCAGGTTCACTCCTTTACCTTTTATAAACATGAAAAGGTGGCATAAGGAAAAACAACCATTTTATTTTAGATTTAATTTCTTACTTTATAATTGATATAAATTCCTATTAAATTAATTCTTATACACATCATCAATAAAAATGACAGCCATTTATTTATATCCTAATGGCTTGACTTGATAAATTACTCATCCCAACCCATGAGGGCCCATACACATCATGAATAGAGATAAGAAATCACTCAATCATAACCAAGAGTAATAAAATAATAATCTAACTATCATAGTATCACTCAACAATCATAGGAATATCATACAATAAAAAGGATTGAAATACACCTATATGGCTTGGAAACATGCATGAAATGAGAATTCTAGGTACCTATAATGATTTAGGTAACAATTATTCTTTCCCTCATATCATTGGGCCAAGGATAAAGATGAATCTAAATTATAACAAAAATCAGAAACACCACACAGCATGTGCATCTACCAATGTTGAAATAAATTGAACTGTAATAGGAAAAAACAAAACAATAATTGTATTCTGGGAAACTTTTATTTTACACCAAACCTGGGTTCGTGATGCCCAAGCACGACTTATGACCAAGTCCCATAGTGTTCCTAATCTCTAATATATTGTATCCAAATAGTAAAGGAAGGAAAAACTGATCTGATACCTCTTTGTGACGTCTCGAACCTAGATTCCACTTAATAGGTTCCCCAGGCCTGATGGGACACATGGACTCAAGCACATCTTCCCAAACACCAAAGGCTGCAGACTAATAGCGAGGGACTAGGGTGTGTCCATGGGTAGACTATTCCCTAATTACTATAGTGTAGAATAGGGGATGAATATAAATAGAGGTAAATAGAGGAAGCAATATAATTAAACACAAGTCATAGGGGAAATAAGGACAACAGTAACAATAACTATAAGAACTGGAATAACATACAACAACTGATGATGATATTTCATGAATCTAGAAAACTGGAACATGGATACAATATAGTTAGAATAACATGTTCCACAAAATTATAAAGTATATAAAAACTATCCCAAGTATCCTATATTGTGGCTCGGTCATCTTCTATCAAGCTCCATCCTAAACAGCAAGCAATCTAGTGTTCGAAGTTGTATGCTTACCTTTTTTAATTCATGCATTCATGTAATTTTTGATTGGTACCAATTGGTGACCAAATAGGGTGTGATATAAATCTCAATGAGCCACCACCAATGGTGTCTATAACCTGCAGCCCGTGTAATGGAAATGTAACAATGTGAAAGCATGCATATATAAAGTAAATAAGTACAATGTAACTAAATACCCAATTACCTGATTCATCCCTCAGTTGGTGCCGAAACATGTAACCAATTCATTAATTGATTGTTAATAGTATATAAATAAGTCACATGTTAACAATAATGAAGGTTCAATGATGTAACAAGTCAACATATAATGATATTTAATAATGAAGTTCCAAGGTAATAACCAAAGAAATGTAGAAGTCAAGGGTCACTAACTCAGTAATAAATGTAGCCTAGATAGAGGTAAGAGTGTAATCTAAGGATAATATTCCAATTCATTCCACAATAATACACCTATCGCGTCCAAGGATTTCATCCAATGTAAAATGGATCTAAGAAATGACTAGGACTGATGGGCTTTAACCGTGGCACCTACTTGTCAATACTGTACCCAAAGAGTGTATCCAAGGCATCTTATACTACTACATGGGGGATCCAATTATTTTATTTTGGTAATCTAAATTTAGACAAAGATTAGATTCTAGGTGGGTGTCAACCTAAGTAATTTTGTATCCTTTAATTTTGAAGGGGGTCCTCAAGTATTTAAGCCATACCCTTAGGAATCCAAGGTGAGCTCGATTCATGACACTCCTATTTTTATTATGAAGTCGTATTTAGTTCATAATATTCAATCCATTACCTTTCTTTAGTGTTACAAGTATAATTGATCATGAAACCATTTAATCAATTAATAATTAATTGTTAAGTCCATTTGGTTCAAGCCTTACCTTTCATTAGTGTGATAAGGAAAAGTAGAATGCAACCATCCATTTATTCTATTAAAGGGATTTTAATAATCAAGGTTCACTCCACTACCTTCCATTAACACGGTAAGGGGTGCTATGTACATTCAACATGTTATTCAATTATATTTAATAAGCCCAAGTCATATACTTAGTATGTTTGCCATTTTACATTTCACATTTAATTATCAATTGAAGCACTTACCTTATGTGGGTCAAGTGGTGATCATACATGGTAATTTCCATTGTGAAATTCACAATATAAATCAATCCAATTAATATAGAAAATATTACCCCTAATAAGGTCAATCCAAGGCGCACCCAAATGGTGTCTCAAACGTGCCACAACACTAAAATGATAATTATGGCATAACATTCTACATGGGATGGATGGAGTTGTGGGAATGACCACTAATAACTAATCACATATTTTTAAATAGTATAACTATATGGTTATAATGATTATAATCATGGAATATAAATTCAGAAAAAAACCCAAATGAAATTGAAGGGGCCCACACAACAATTCAAAAATCAATGAACATGAGGGATGAGTAATAGACCACACACCTTAGGTTTTTAAAACACTCCTCATCCAATATTAGACTATAATTCAGCTTGGATCAAAGTATATATAATAAAAAGTGAAAAACTCTCACATCACAATAACTTGGTCGAGAGAAATAGAGAATAATAACAGATTAAATGGACTCGAGTACTTACTGTTGTGCATCCAATGTACTGAATGGGACCTTGAATGAATCTTGGATGAATGATACCTTTTGATCCCTAGCTTAGGTCTTAAAAAAGATCCAAAATGAGATAAATGGAGGCTAATCCCATTGGAAATCATGATAGGGAAGAAGGAGGAGTTTAATTAGATTATTAAGGGTAAAAATGTAAAATTACCCATAACTTATCATGTGTGCGGTTTGTCCGAACGGTTTGAAAAACAATGTACCAACCATGCATGGGTACCTGGAGAAAGGGGTGTACCACACGGTTAATCTGCATGGTTAGGGGAACCATACACCAACCATGTGAGATAGATATTCCCAAAAATTCATACCATCCACACTTTTCTATCTAAGCGTTTTTTCTACCCGTATGATTTACTCTAACCATGTGATAGTGCCATTTTTGGCAAAAAGATGGGTTCTAGGCTTGGAACAATCCTCGGACGCCCTTGGGCCTTCACTAGCCCAATAAGCATCCATATTAAGTCTAAAATAAATAATTAGACCAAAATTTAAATGATCCATACCTGAGTGAATAACTAGGTTCTTACAGATATATCATAATATTTCATCATCAGAAACTTAATCTTAAAAACATTGATAAATAATGGGATTATAACATACAACTCTTACCACTTTGGTAACTTTTGAATCGTAATCCCCATGAAAGAAAAAAACTTATATTGATAATCAAATCCTCATTAAATACACAATAAAAATCATAAAATGTATTCATGGGTAGTATAGACACCATAAAAAATAAACAAGTGCTAAATATGGCATGTGTCTCACAAAAATAAAAATGAGACGAAAATCTTTTACCTCAAGTATAAAATTTCTTAATAAATATTTGAACCTCCATAAAATAAGTATTGGTTTATTCTAAATTTATTTTAAAATAATAATCATATATATCATACCATGTATGATTTACTTATAACCTTTTATTAATGTTAATTAAAAATTCTTTGTTAAAATCATTGTTTTTGGTAATAACTAATTCATTTTTATGTATGTTTTGGTTCAATAGTTCTACTCATTGTAAATTTTTTATAGTTCCATCACATCTATAATTTTAATCATGGTATAAATATAATAAAAATTATTTATATACATATTAATATTCATTCATAAAATTAGAGATAGAAATGTTAATTACATTGTTCATGGATAAGGTAGTTCGTACATACTCATGAACACTATTTATAGTTATCAAAGAATATAACAAAATAAAGTAATATAATAATTCAACTTTCAAGAATAATTTTGATATTGTTGTGAAAAAATCCATCAAGGTAACATTGCATCATTTTTAGTTTGGTTGTGTTTGTTGACAATAAAGGTTTTCATGGCGAATTGTCGAGTTCCATAGATGTTGTTAATAATAAATGTTGACAAAGAACCATGAAAAAGGAAGAGAATATATGGAGGTGGTACAAAAGAACAGATACAATGTCGCACCATTTTTTAGTGTCTTCCAAATTTTTGTAGTCCAAAATTTGGGATATGATGAGCATTGTGAAATGTGGATTTCCTTGAAGATCTCATCAAAATATGGAAAAGGCATGAGTTTCGAGAAGATGGGATTATTGTTGTGGATTTCATGAAGACATGAAGAATGTTGATGATTTTATTCATGATTATGACGAGCTTTGCAAACAGTAGTGGTGAATAGCATTGTAGTGAATCTTTGTGGAAACAGCACAAAGGAATTGGCAGAATGCTTCATGATTACAAAGAGCTCCACGATCCGAAAATTTATATGGGGCTTAGAGATTTTGAAAGAATTTAATTGGTAATTTTAGAGATTTGTGATTTGAGATGATGTGTTGAAGACTTCACTCAGAAGGTTCTTGTGTTAGTGGAATCGCCTATAAATAGGCCTCAACCCCCTTGGGAGAAATACAGAGTTTTCCAAGAAAAATTAGTTGCTCTAAAATCATGAAGAAGGTTCATGGAGGAATTTTACTTCACGAAAGACAGGAGATTCACTGTGGCTAATCTAGATCCATGAAATTGGTGTGTTCTACACTATCTTAGTTAGAATTTCAAAGGAAGCCACTTTACAATGGCTTGAGCTATGTGGCAGCCCATGCATTGTGAAGGCTTTCTATTTGCGAAGGCTTGAGCTCTATGAAGCAGTGTGCTCCATGAAGCTATGAGCTCTGCGAAGATGTGTGCTTTACGAAGTGGAAGGGACTTTGCGAAGGGTTTTTTGAGCTTAGAGAAATTGGGAGCTTCACAAAGTAGGGTTCTTTGCCAAGTTATTTCCAAATTTTGTTGCCTAGTGAATAGTGGAAAAGGGTTATTCATTAGTGGATGAAATTTGGACTCCAACAAATAAAATACATAAATTAAAGGATACATTCATTATTTATAATGAACATACCTATAGGTCTATAAAATGTGAGTGGATTTTATAAAGAAGAAGTGATCTCATTTCAGTTGAGAGAGCAGTGAGTTCTCAAATTGTGAGTGGTTATAAACCAAAAGGGACATTGAGTCCACTTATAACTTGTAAACAACAGTGCACTTATAGTGGATTTGGCACATCAGGACATCATCAATGTATTCTCCTTGGATATAGCCCAGAGTAGGTGTACCAAGTAAAATTTTTATATCATGTTCATTCTTTAAGATTCATTCATACTCTTCAATGGGAAGGATAGATAGAAGTGAGTTTTTTCTAACAACAAAACAGTATCAAAAGGGGAAGTTGTTTTAATTTGTCATACCCTGATTCCCCCCACCCCCTCTTAGGATATCTAGACTAGTGGAACTAATAGATATCATATATTTCAAATATATTCATTAAATCTATCCATATTAATGTACATGTCAACATAAAAAGAAAAAAATTATCACATCACTTCATAGAGGCAGTAGTCCACATGTACGCGCAAGTGACATTTTAGTTTTCCAACAGATTGGAAGGTAAGAATGTAAATGTGATATTATAATTATAGAATTATAATTATTTCATAAATATCATATATGTACATTTCATATGTTATTATATATATATAGGAAAGGTACTATTAAAAAATGAATTACATCGGTTTGCGAGGCGGTAGTCCTCCATACACAAGATCAACAGTTTCAGTTCCCATTTAAAGGAAGAAAAGGTAAATATAGATTATTCATTTTAAATAATAAAATTTCAGAATATGAGAGACATTTATGTTGTTATATCATCATAGTGGAAGAATATTTTAATGATTTGGAATAATAAATAACAAAAAATGCTCGGTTAAGAACAATACCTCTTCTTCGAAAGCCTCCTTAGGTTTTCTCCAAAAGCCTTCTTAGGAGGATTTTCTAATCAAACTGTGGCCTATAGGACATGCGGAAGGAATTTAAGAAGAGATTTTGGTAGGTATATTCTGAACCAAAACGACTTTTAGGAGTGAATAGAATTAGAGAGGTGGTTCCCATTTAAAAGTGGGGGATAGTACACACATGAAATTTTTGAATATAAAATATATACCCACATTTTATACAATCCACAAGACTCAAACATTGTTCCTTATTGAACATTATATGATATAAGGAAGAAATATGTCTAAAAAATTAATTTTAAGAGTTTTTGGTCATTTTTACTCTTATATTTTTAGTTTAACACCCTATTAAACCTGTATTAACTTTAACCATGGTAATTAATTTTTACTCATTTTACTATTTATTATGGAAAAAAATTAAATTTATGTTATTATATAATATTAATTATTATGATTACAAATTTAGAAACCATTTTACCAAAATAAATTCATATAAGTGGTATAATATAATTTAAAATTAAACCCAAGGATGCGATGAAAAGGTGGATTTCCAAAGAAAACGTTTTCGTAGGTATAAAATTCTTTTATATCAAATTGACTCCAATGAACTAAATTGGATTACTAATAATATAATTGAACTAATTTTAGTTTTAAACCCATTTTAAAACAAAATATATACTTATAAATTCTTTAAATGAAAAATTAGTTTTTAATAAAAAACAATATGTTTTTACTATTTATCAAAAAATTAAGATTTTCAGAAAATTCTAAAAAATTCACAATAAGATAATTTTAAAAAAAATATTTCAAAAATAAGGTTCATTTTTTCGAATATATTTTATAAAAGTGTAAAATTTTCATTTTATTATTTTTTTATAGGAAAAAATAAAAAGAAGTTTTGAGGAAAAATGTATTATTGGAACATATAAATACTTCACTAAAAATTAAGTATTACTTTGTCAATATATTTTCTTTATCTAAAAGCTTTATACATAATTTCCAAATGTGGTAATCCTTATTAATACCACCAAGTTTAATATCTTGGTTATAATGCTCATATTTAAATAATAATATTAATAGTATAATGTGATTCTTTAAAACTTTATGTTGCATGAAACACAAGTTTTAGAAGAAATTAAATTTATTAGAAAAAAATATTTCATTACATCTTGAGGTGTTATAGGCTTATTCCAATAAGGACTGGGAAAAATATATTCCCTAAAAACATACAAAAATCCATATTTATCAATGTTAAAAATGTCCACTTAGTAACTATAAATTATTATTCATTAATTATTAAAACCATTGAGAAATTAAGATTTAACTAACATACTTAATTAAAAACCAAAATTATTTAATAATTCATAATATAAATTCTAGATTTTAATCTCATGATCCTTGGAGCATTATTTTCCACAATACCTTAGTTTTTATTTTATTTCATTTTCCTACATCAACACCCATCCCATGAGTTCATTATTAATGCATCTACTATTTTATAATTTGTGTTATCTTGGACACATCCTAAGCTACAAAAAATAATATATACACTCAATGTATAATCCAATTATAGATGGTAGTTTTAACCCACAATAAACAACCATTTTAAAACCCATTCATTAAATCAAAATTCAAAAAATAAATAATGATGGGAAATTCCATCTCTCAAACCATACCCAAGAAACACATCAATAATCCTCATCCAAAAACTTTAAAAATAGGTATTCCCCACTCTCAAATTAAATCATTCACCCCAAAACTGACCTCATTTTAATGCATAGGCAACAATAAATCTCTTCTCTCAACCTGCTTCATCCAGATATTTTCTCAACCGAACCCCAGAAGTCAAAATAGGGAAAGGATCTACTATCCTAGATCACACATATATAGGAAAAAAATTATTTTCATCACACAAACTCAAGGGGTAAAAAAGTTTATCACACCAAGGCATTCAAGCCTTTAACAAACAATAATGATCTCGCTCAACCCCAATAATTTATCTCTATAAAACAAGATTGGAATTTATATCTTGAATTAACCAATTTAGTTTTCATAGTCTTCATTAGAGATAAACATATTTTCAGTATCTATAAAAGATAATAACCAATCATAAACATGATTTCAGAAATTCTTATATATTAAATGGTTTTAAAGGAAGAAAGGTAATCGAATTTTCATGTTTATTTTATTAATTAGTTCATCATTACTAGATTTTAATTTTTTATTTATTTTAAAGAATATCATCAATGTTAAAAAAATAAAAAACACAGCACTTTGATATCACACTATCTAGAAAATCATAAGAGGTATCATAAAAAATCATTAAAATAAGAAATCACAACATCCCTTTTAATTCATTCTCACTTCTAATTGTTATATTTATTAGGTTAATTCACCCATTTATATGGTGAGACTATATAATTATACCTTCAAATAAACAAATAAAAATTATATGTAATTTATCCCCTACATATAGACTTTTAATATTTACCTAGAAATAATGAAATAATAGTTATAGATCTCTGATCACTTTCCTATAAGAAATTCAAAAATGCTTATGATATTCTCACCATGGATATATCGAAAAACACCAATAAGAACCCCGTGATAACCAAATAAAACCAAATACCATATATTTTTAGGGGATAAGGGGGATAATATAACCAATCAGAGAAGAAAAAACTATGCTTAGATCACTAATGGATGATCTCTTGAAACCAGGTCGAAATCCTAGCAAGTGGGGGTTAAAGGTATCTAAAACTAACTTGGGTTTCCTAATGTTTTAAGGTGAATAGATGAAATATAAGTATTTCATAGTAGTTTAAGGATTTATATAAAAATATAATCTAAAATCACCATGTTTCAACCACTGTGGTCATTCCATAATATGTAAGGTTTTCAATAAAATTATGGTTTAATGGGGAAGAACAGACTCTATGGTTTTGAATTTATGTCCCCTCCAGAATCAATGGTTCAATCCTTGTGTATCTCACTTAGATACTATAACCCTAGGGTATGTCTATGTCATAATCTATTAACTATGCTGTAATTTTACCATGTATGGAAGAGATAAGAAAACTTTATCCCTAGGGTTCCAAATCCAACTAACGTAAATGTTGTAGATATCCTTGGATTGAAAAGACACTGAAACCCCTCATCTAGATCCTATACACTAAATGAACCACACTAAATTAAAATGGTACATATCCACACTATACCATTCCATAAGCCTAAGAGCCATACAGTATGATCCCCTTATAGCTTAAAACTCATCTCAAAACAACTTCAACCCTTTTATCCTTTCTCAAACACCTTCAAAAACCCAAAAATACTAAGGAAGGGATCTGGAAGAACCATTCCTTTACATGATCTCATTTTTATTCCAATTATTCAATCCCCTATTGGGATTTAAAAATCACTATTTCATTAATATTCACCTTTAGAGATCAAAAGTACTAAAAAGGTTACAATAAACTTATAAGTGATCTATATTTATGGATTTTATTAATGTTTTATGGAATAATAGAGGTTAATGATTTAATATGTACCTACATCACAATGAAATTAACCATAGGATTTTAGGAATTGTTTAATATAATAAATATTCATGTTATATATGTGTTTCATAAGATCTGAAAGTTTCTGTTTATATAAGTTTCAAAATTGGGGGGTTAAAGGGGTTTCTCTAATCTTGTTGTATTTTATTGCTTCTAGGAATGAATTTTATTGATTTTATATATCTTATTGACTTGTATGTGTAGTTTCTTACTCAATAGAAACCTTATGTTTTGGAAGTGATATCATATAAAATATTTTAGTTATATAGAAATTAATTTAATATAATTATTTAGTAATTCATTGCATGAATTCTTCTCATAAAAATGGTTATAGTTGAAACCATTCTAAATATATTGGTTTTGAATGATTTATATAAAACCCATGCATCAAAAATTCATTTCTGAGTGGATTGGTGATGGGAAATTCATGGGTTGGTCAAGGTTAAATAATGGTTTAGTACAACCATACATAGTTTTAAAAATATAGTAATTTTTATTTCTTAGATCATTATTTACCAATTCATGTTCCAAAATACCCCATTATTTACCTTATTAATAGAGACGCATATGTTTGTAAAATTTCTTGTCCTTTGAAGGATATCCTCTTTTTATGGTCTTAGATAAGATGGACCAAAAGATAATATAGTCATATTTCTTCTAATATTATTTATAATACTTTTATTGTGTCTATTTTTTCTTATGGAACCCTAAACTAGTGATTTTTATTGATCCATAATTTAGGGTTGGCTAAAAAGATGGGGTTTTGGATTCAAGGGTAGGAGATTCATCTTATGAGTCATAACCTTCTCACCTTTGGTGGGTTTTAATTCTTTGATCATTTAATTTTGGTAGTTAAATATATTTTTTATCTCTTTTTTGTAAACATGATATGATTGTATTATTTTATATAAAATTATTCAATTCATCTTTTTATTAAATGATTTTATAAATTATTAAAACTATTTTAATTAATCTATTACATTATTCAGATGTTTTTTTTTCATTTTTTCATAATATTTGGTAAAATATATAGTTTTAAATATTATATTTTTTTAAATGATATTATAAAAAATTGTAAATGGGAAACAATACAAAATTAGACCTTATACCTAGTTTGTTAGTAACATTTTAGTTTAATTTTAGCTTTTACATAGTTCTTATTTTTAAGGGATTAAGACCTTTTTATGTTCCAAAATAATTTAAACAAATTTTTACGTGGAAAAGGTGTATTAAAATATTCCAATGGATGGATTTTGTATATTTGTCACTATGGTGTAATAGATTTTTTAGTTAAATAAACTTTATTTGGATTCTTTTTATAACATAGCATTATTTTAAATTATCATATCAAGTAGATAATGATATTTTGTGAAACTAAAACGTTTTTTGGAATATTAAATTATGGAAACATTGATTTTATATTTTTTATTCTTTAAGAATTTAGTACCTCATATTATTGATGAGGAGGATGGTAACTGGTTATGAAATATGTGCAGTATAATATATTTTGATATAGGGTTAGTATTTTTATCCTCCAATTAGTGAATTAAATTAATTGAGGTGTATTAAAAGAAAAAGAAGAATTAATAGAGGTGTATTATTTTCACTAGTGAAATATAATCCTATTGTTTTATTTTATATCACTCACTAAATCCATAATTTTAATATATTGTAATTTCTTGTTATTTTTTGGTCATTAATATAATTTTACAAAATAATGTTTCTTTAAATAATTCACTAAACTATAATATTATTGGTGGATTTGAATTTTTTACCTTATATTAAATAACTTTCGTTATTTTATTACAATCATGATGGTTTATATATACCTAGATTCAATATAGAACTACTTTGAGATATCCTACTGGGTAAATGTACTCAATTCCAATATGCCTAACAAAGGTGTCCATATAAATGTTATTCCGAATGATATATATAAGGGAAAAACTTCTTTCTTTATTAATGATGAACCATATTTTCTATCATAAATATATAAAAATGTTGGAATAGGGGTGAAGGTTATGTGTCCAATCAATTTAGATTATTATTTTATCCTAATTTTATTTTGGGTATTTGGATATATGTGTGTGTGTGTATTTGTGTAAATGGATATTAAAGATTTTGTGTTGTTATTTTTCCCTTTATATATATATATATATATATATGGTTACATTATGTTTGTATTTTATATATTTATACATTTCTTAGACCTCTATGTATTTATAATATATGATGTTATACTTCTATAATTTTTTCTAAAAATATTCTATAGGGTTTTGTGAATGTTTAGGACTTGATTCTATAATATCTTAAAAACTCAATAAATTTTTAGTATGAAATGTATGGATCCATCATGAAATATTTCATAGTGAAATCCTTATTTATTATTTATTCCTTCCCAAATTTGTATTTTATATCATTGGCACTCATTCACAATCCATGGAATTCATAAAAAATATTGATCTTTGTGTGTTTACCAAAATAGATATTTTGAATGGTATTTAGGTTCAGGATGTTAAAATTTAGTATCAAATACCTTTATTATTAATCTCCTGGTAAGTATTAGTAGTAATAAAGATAAAAATATGTTTTGACTCAACAGGTAAACTATTTAAAATATATGGTCAACATTTTTAGTAGTGATCTATGAGTTACCAGGGATGTTGGGTTAGGTGAAGTAATAGTAAAAATTATAATTTTATTTGAAAAGGTTTTTATATTAAGAAATATATGTGTTTATATAAGATAATATTTAAATTTTTAAGTATAAAAAGCGAAATGAAAGAAATTTTAGAATACACATGCCTTGAACGGTCTAAAATAGATATTGAAACTATATATCTTGAACTAGTATTTTCAACATAGTGATGTATCATTAAAAACCCATCCATGATAAGGAATTTTGGGATACACAAGCATTCTTTTTTCACTTTAAATTTCATCTTTATGTTTTCATTTCTTTCTTATGTGTATACCTAAGATGCCTAAAGTGAGTAAAAATATTTTATTTTTATATGTAGTGGTTTAAATGATATGTTGTGAATTTTGTAGTGTTTTCCTATGTTTTAATGGGAAATTAATTCTCTTGGGTGTATAAAGTGATTCCCCAAAGAAATTAAAAATTTTAACAGTATGATAGGGTTATAGATAATTTTCTATCTAAAAACATAATATTATAAATAACCCATTGTATATGTTTACATGAACTATTCTTGTTATTTAGAGCGAAGTTATTTAGGATATGAATAATACAATAAATCATGCTCAAGATTTTGTTAAGTACAACACACATTATATAATATGAGATAAATCTCTTGGGAATTATAAGAGATGTATGAAAATATTGAATTATTTTTTTCTTTATCTTAACATTGAAATATTATAATGTGGATTTCAAAACATAAATTTTGTAAGTTATCAGGTATAAGTGTTGGGTGTCTGTGTCATAATTTTTTTTAATAAATATTAATCCTAAAGAGTATTTTTGGATTTATTTAATTTTCAATATTATCTTAAGAACTCCCTATTTCAGAAGTAAAGGGAATTACAAGTGATCAAGAAAGTAAGTCTCTTAGTGATGGAATACCCAAGTCAATTCACTAATTTTCTATATGTCTCAATAGATTTAATTAATAGTGATAACTTGATAACTTTAAATTCTGAAATAAATAATCATGATATTTGATATAGGTTTATTTTATTCTACATGACTTTATGTGTTTCTTTTTTAAATAATACAATTATGGAAGACATTAACATGTTTTTTTTAAATTTGGGATAATTACATGACTTTATTTTTGGGTATTAATAGAAATATATAGTCCAAAAGGGAAATAAAATTAAATGATTTTAAGCATAGAGAGAATTTAATTTTATGATGACCCTCAAACGTAGTATTAAATTCTTTATTAGTGAAGTAACATAGGTTATATTATAAATATATAAAAAATACTTTTAATAATATATTTTACAACAGAAAATAAGGAAAGCCACTTGTATGGTTATTTTAGAAGCCTGTAATAATATTGTAAAATTATTCTTAATATAATAACATGGTTAGTATTAATGTGAAAATTAGATCTAAATTTTAACCTAATGGGAGAAACTTAAAAATGTTGAGGATTCCCAAAATTTGGATCTAAAAATGACTAAAATCTACATATGTTCTTCAGTTAAGGAATTTATTTATGAATTATCATGGTTGTATAGATTTATATTTTTTATTAAAAAAAGATAGAGGTATTGTTCTTATTTTATCCTATATTGTATTATATCTATTTGACATATAGAATTAAAATAATTTATATATTCTAGAATCATAAAAAATATATATTTTTAACCAAATAAAATTTAATATTATTTACAAATTTTTACACCTCTAGGAAAGACGAAAGATTGGGGATACAAATATTCTTCAGTAAAGTCATAATTTCATAAGTAGATATTTATTAGGAATTTTTTCCCTTTTTATAGATATTTATGAACTTATTAAATTAATGGAATGGATATTACGTTCTAAATATCATATTTATTAATATAAAAAATGTTATGTTTACTTCAACTAATTAGAATACTTGTGTATTCCATGATGGGTGTGATATAAGTTTAGTAAGGTATGGAACTATTTTTTAGGTTCTTAAAAAATATATTGTTAGTTTTTTTACAAAAATATATTTTTTTGAATTTAAATTCAATGATAAAAAGACATATAATGTATTTAGAATCTTATAGGTATTCCCTGATAATTTTTCTAAACTACCAACAAAGAGGGATGAATTATTTTCAAATCCTTTTATTCCAAAAAACATTCATATTTATTTTCCCACTTAATAAATATAATTATATGAATTAATTGATTTTAAAATTTATTTTTAATATCTAGATATAAAATATATAATTGTACTAAGTATATCACTATGAGATTATAGAGTTGTGTCTGTTAAGAATGACTATAAAAAATGTTTTCTAACTAAGTTTTATAACTATTCAAAGGATTGATTCTTTAATAATGGTGAAAAACTAAATAGTGTAAAGTGAAATGAAAAAGGGAGTCTAAAATTATAATAAATAGTGTAAACTTAATTTTGAAAGAAATTTTTTATAAAGAGAAAGGATTTATTATAGATACATTCACTATTCATAGAAAGTTATGCGTGAAGTATGTCTTCTAGTGGGTTGTTGGAAGTTAACATGGTCAATGTTATGATTGTACAAAAATATCATAATATAATTAAACTAAAATAACCAAATGAATACTATATACATCATCTATAAATAATTGGGTGGGGTCACTTATATTGGATATCATTTCCTTTTTCATTTTTCGTTTTGGAAATGGTGGCATGGGAAATAAATATTTTTTTATGTAGTATTTGTAATTTATTTTATATTATTATATAATATATATTTTAGGGTTCCCCCCATGGATTATATCTGGTATAAAAACATGTTATTTTTTCATTCTACTTTATTTTTGAGTTACTTTTCTGTCATGTTATTTTCTTTTAGATGTTTTTTTCTAGCATTCTGATTATTTGGATGGAGTAACATTCACTTACAAAAGATCCAAAAAATTAATATTTTATGTTTAGGTAGGGGTTATGGATCATGGGGTGTGGAATAAAAATTATTATTGGATATTGGTAATATATTTTGGTATGTTTAGACCTAGTTTAGGTATTATGAGCTTGGATTTGAGTCGTTTTCGGAGCTTGGACTTGTAGAATATTTTTGGAATTATATTTATTTTTCCTTTTATACTTTTTTTATTAAATTATGGTTATATTTTGTAAGTATGTTAATGTAATAAGGTAATAGAAATATTGATATGCTAAATGGGTTGAAATTATAATTTTAGAGGATGAAAATTAAGGACAATCTATTTTCATGAGATCAACATCTTTCATTGAAGGAAATCAAACTAGAAGTGATGTAAAATAAATAATGAAAAATTATTTAATATAAGGAACTAGGATTCATTCATATGATGTTTCCTATAATGTGGCCTCTAAAATCTGATAGGTGAATACAACTACTAAGTTGATGTCTATTCTTGAAAACGTATATGAGAATCTAAATTTTATGAACCAAGTGTTTATGATGTGGTGACTATTCAACATGAATATATCAAAATAAAGTTTTGTGGTGGATCATATCAATTAGTTTAATGTGATTTATATTTACCTATAGTTTTTTAATTCGAATTTCATGGGGTCATGTGGGTATTGATCTTTCTATTATAGCTTCCTAAATCAAGGTATGTGTTGGTTACTTTGATGAATTATTTTAGTGAAAAGACTAAATTAGGGTTTAAGTATGTCCATGATTTGATTCTGAATGAATATATTAATTGGAAATAAGCATAAAGAACTATTAAAACATTACTCAATATAAAATTTAGATAATATTTCACTCAATAGAAATTTAAAAATAAATAGAAAGAGAAATTAGAAAATTATTGAGGTGTATTAAATGGTCATGAATCTATTTACTATAATTATGATAATAATAGGAATATAAATATATATTGTAGAGTTCTAAGGGTCAATTATTAAAGTATTATTTTATAAGTTCGTCCTAAAATACCATTTTAGAAGATATGAGTAGTATTTTATTGATTTTAACCAATCCACTTGAGTTATGGATTATTGAATCTAGTAATTCTTTTCACTCTAAATATAAGAGAGGATGATTGGGAAATTATGCATATAGAATATTTTTTAAGGGTTATATTATGAATAATTAATCAATTGATATTATTGGAAAGGTTAATTTTTCCTTTTAAAATTTGAATTAATTCTTGGTAGAGTTGTAGGGGTATAACAAATGCCAATTCTATAGAATAAAATGAACTCAGTAAAATAGTTAGATGATGTGGGTTAATATACAACATTTTTGAATATCATATAAAAAATACTTGGTGTTTCATCATGGTTTCTAATGGTGTATAATATGAAACATTTTATTTTATTAATAATTTAAAGGGATCAATTCATGCCACGCAATCAAATTTCAAAGCTATGAAATTGTAGAATGAGATTTTTAGACACATTGGTGGTAAGGGATTGAAAGTACTATCTATGAAATGTATACAGAAACTCAAATGTATGGATTTCATAACATGAATGGATTTTATCCTTGAGAATTGGTGGAAGTTTTTCTTCAATACATAAGAAAAGACACCGATGTAATAGAAGCTAGAGCTGGTATATATGGATGTATAGGGTCCAGAACTAGTTTATTATCCTAGTGGGTAAATATACTATTATATATTTATTTATGACATGAAATTAAAATTATTGGTGTTCTTTATCAATAAAAATTACAAGGTCTTCATAAACGTTTCTATATATAGATCCATAATATAAAATAGGTCCATAATGAAGATAAAATTATTGAGTTATGACAATGGTTTTGAGTAAAAAAGTATATAGATATTGAGGTTTAATTAGAAGAAATGGATACAGTTTATGAATACTATAACTAGAACACAAAAATATAATGGATTCATGGAAAGGATAAATTTAACACTAAATTATATGACTAGTAGAATGAGGTTACATGCTAGTTTCCACAAGTAGTTTTAGGTAGATATAGTAAACTTTGTGCCATATCTTGTGAAGTATAGTCATCTTACTTCATTTGGTTAGGATATTCTAGAATAACTATCAATTGGAATAAATTTTTATATTTTACACATGAAAGTTATTGGATGTATTGAATAATGTCCATGTTGATGTCAGGGGGAGGGAAAAGCTTGAGCCTAAGTCCTATGATTATTTATGTGTAGGTTATGGAAATGAAAACTTTGGATTATCACTCAATGATAAAGACTTACATAATCTCATCATAAGTAGTAATTTATTAATAAATGAAGGCATACTATGGAGGTATTATAAATTTTTAGAATATATTGTTGATAATAAATAATTAATGCATTCAAAGGTTCATATGAATATAATTCAAAAGGTTTTGGTTCGTTATGAGAGAATTATAGTTTGGGGAATCACAAAAAATAAAAATGGATGTCAGATTCATTTAGTATTACTAAGGATAAATATATCATAATTCTTAAGGAATTTGAAAGTTTCGGGTAGACCCATAAAGATTAAAATTTTGGAAGCTGTGGTTTTAGAAAGAGTACATACTTAAGTTAGGTTAAGTAACTCTATAAGGTCTAGGCACCTAGTGTGGTGGTTTTTAAGAAAATTTCACTACATTATTTTTTATGGATGTTTGATAACTCAAGAGACCAAAATCAGTTATATGTTTCAATGAATTTTGATAGTGAGTATTAAAAATGAACAACAAGAATATGGGATCCTTAAATGTCTCCAGAACATGTGAGCTAATGAAAATTCATGTTGGAAAATATTATTTAAAAATAGATGGGTTTACAAGTTTAATGAAGAAGAAGATGGTAGGAAATGGTACAAGTCAAGGGTTATTGTTAGAGGACTTCAATAAATATATGGTCTAAATTTTAGTGAAACCTTTTATCAAATTTTCAAGAACTATAAAATATGTATAGTGTTCAAAATGGTTTTATAGAGATTCTATATCTTGATTAGTTACAAATGAAGATAAAATTATTTCATAGTGATTTAGAGGAGAAAATATTAATGGGGAAACTGGAGGGTTTTTTGAAAAAATTAATATAATAACTGGCATCTTAACTCAAATAGTGTTTTTATAGACTAAAACATGTATCTAGGAAATGGAACCGTAAGTTCAATTTCTTCATGGTAGAGAAGGTACTTTTTTAGAGAAATATGAATCATTTATTACTCTAAAATGTGTTTTATAATATAAGTTTCATCATATATATCTTTAATGCAGAGGATATGTTTCTAGAAGGTCCAAGGAGATATTGGATCGATTTGATGAAAGATTATTTATCTAGAAACATTGAGATGATAGATCTTGGGGTCATGAAGATGATGTTAGGGATATGGATTGGGTGGAAAGTAAATACTGAAACATGTTTTTTTCTCAATTAGATTAGGTTCATAAGGTCTTGAAAATATTTTTTATAGGTGGTTCTAATGTGAGGACAACCCCTTTGGGTGAACATTTTCAAGTTATCTAAGGAGGAGTCATTAAGATATGAAAATCAGATTGAGTACATTCTGAAGGTTACATATAAATCAATAGTCAATAAACTTGATCCATGAAATGGTTTTTGAGAGAATTAGCATTATATATATATATATAGTGGTGGTTGACATAATGTTCATAGAGAATTTCAGAAATGATCACTATGAAGAGATAAAGTTTATACTCTAGTATTTAAAACATTTAGAAGATCAGGTAGTATGTTTTAGAGTCGATTATTATGGATGTTTCTATTAGAGGAGATATGGATTCATGAATAAGTATAAACAAATATATATCTAATTTTGGAGGAGTGACTATGGTTTAGACTTATTAGATTTAACTAGTAGCTATGATGTTTATGGAGGAAGTGGAGTATGTTAAAATCATGAAAGGAAGAAGTTGGTCTAGATAAAGGATAATGGAATGATTTTGGGGAATGTAACTTCATTATATGGTTATTATTCAATATTATATCTTGTGAATAATCTAATGTTTCAATCGAGGACAAATTATATTCAGTTGAAGTGTTACTTCATCCAAAAGTTGTTGGATAATAGAGTGTTAGAGCTATGTAAGGTTGAGGGATGTTAGTAGCTAGTGAATATGTTGACAAAGGTTATAGTATTGAATATTTTGGGTTGGTATTGTGCCTCAGTGTGATGTAGATGAGTGAATGTATTTCTGGAGTACTATAGTACTATATTTCATGATGGAGATAAAGAATGTAGGTTTGTGGAAATGTCCTAGTGGAATTTTTTAATCCTAAAAAATAGTATTCAAATAAGATATTATTAGGCCTTGCTATGAAAATTATTTTTTCCTAAGTATCATAAAATTCAGAGAGTGATATTTTGGTTCCATAACTTAGAATAAGATAGCAGCAGTTACGGTTGAACAAGGGAGTACAAAATCAATTGCAACAGTGAAAAAATCATTTTTTATAGACAAGATAAGAAGAGTGAAAGGATGTTTTCTATACCTAGGAACTATTATTTAGTATTTTTGTTTGGATTCAATGTGTTTTATGGCTACTAGAATTTACCTTGTTCAATTAAATTAATTTATATTAATATCAAATGGTAGTGAAACAAATAATAATATATGTATTAGATAGAGTTTATCTATAAATAGATGGGTGGGGTCACTTGTATAGGAAATCACTATTAATTTTTCTATTTGTAGTTGTGGAAATGGTAATATTCATTAAAGGATTTTATTCTTCATTTTAAGGTTTTAACTTACTATGTTTTATTCTCCAATCAATATTGTGGTGTTCCTCCCATGAATTAGGGAAAGTCCCAAATAAAATTAACTCTTAAGTGTTTATTCCAATTTATTATTGAGTTGGTTTTATTATTTTTTGTTTACTTTAATAGGGTATTTTTTATCATTGAGAAAATTTAGTGCATTTTGGGGGTTCATTTATTTCAAATATATATACAATATAATTACTATCTTTCAATTTTAGAAGTTCTATAATTTATTCCACATTTAAAGTTCAGGAGGGTGCTTCCATGTTGTGGGATATTACACAACACATTTTTCCTTTACATTGAATGTATATTTATATTCAATTGTCTACTATATTAACCATAATAGGATGATTATGAAAAATTAATATACTTTTCATTGAATTTATAACTCATTTGATCGATTGAAAGGAGTTAGACAGATTTCAAAAGTTGATCTATGATCTAATACCATTATCTCAGAGTCAACGTATAAGAAAACACTAAAATTTATTTTGAAATGAATTATATTTATTTTGAATATTTTATTATTCATTTTCGGTAAATTAATTCCATTTCTATATTTATTTAATTAGTGATCCATGTATTTCATTAATATATTGACTAATATTTTAGGTTATTTTTTGCTCATATTTTTTACTCAAGGTTAAAAGTTGATCCTAAGAAATATCATGAGGTACTTTTAGAAACTATAAAATATAATTTATCAAATGTAATTACTTATAAATTATTTTTATGTATTTGAAAGGTTTAATTTTTAGATTATGTTATATTATAAAAAATTTACATATATTATTACAGATAAAAAAGTCAGATTTTATATTCTAAGAAATACTGAAAAATAATTAAATTGGAGGTTTTCTTATATTGGAAGGATATTATCAATTATTAATTCATGATTATCCAATATATAATCATAACTAACTAATCAATCTTACAAAGGATTGAAATTTGAATAGAAAACTTAATGAAAAAACTATTTTGATAAAGAGGATCACTTCTATGCTATTTTTTATTTTACTAAAACCAAGAGATGGATATAATTTTTTCATTAATAAATTTTATAAGGGTATGAGATATATTATAATTTAAAACTATAGTATTTTATTATATTTCTAACGAAAATTATGACCACATGAAAATAATTATCCCACCTATGATCTCTATCTTTTAGTGGTCATTGATGCTAAAAAGTGTTGTAAATAGAATAATTTTAAGAGAAATTGTTTTTATAACAAAACATGAAAGTTTGAGTTATATATTATATTAAAAATATTTTAATCTAAGACTAATAATATAGTTTGAGTATTTTGAAATTTTTTATTTTTATCTATCATATACACTAATATAAGTTAATATTGTTTTATCCTCTAAGTTGTTAATTTCCATGAAATGTTTGGAGAAAATTATAGGATCATTAATAATTAATTAGTAATTTTAGATATTTTTATTTGAAGCTAAAAGATTAAAAGAATTGAATATTATTTGCTAATATTTATGTGAATTATTATATTCATGGTCATATGAAGAATTAAAATTATTATAGCTCGAATGAAAAGTAATTATGGTATTTCTAAATGTTAATAAGACCATTTAGCGATAGTCTAAATCACCTTGCCTTTCTCTTAATTATAGAAAGAGGATTGTGGTTCTTATTACCATAAAAGAATAAGAGATGAATATTTTTCACCATTATATTTGGGTTGTGCATCCTGGTATTTCTAAAATGTGTCATGATGTGGAACCCTAGTTTTGTGTTCTCGGATGAAATGATGAATTCCTGATTTAATTTATTATTGAAATATATGTAAAAAATGTTTTAAAAATCCCAAAAAAATAGTTTTAATGTTATTTACTCTTTAATTTATTTCTTATATGTGGGATAAAATATAAGCTTGCATTGTAATTGACTTTCCTTAATCACCATGCAGAAGAAATATTATTTTTTAATCATTGAAAATTTTACTAAATCAACTAATTTTCTTCTTGATAATAAAATTTTTAAGGTCTTGGTACTGAAACTTGTATGTTTATAAAATTATAGAATTTCATAGATTTACTTGAAATATTTTATCCATTATGGAAATTTGTTTCATTTTCAATTCTAGTGGAGTTATTGAAAATTTGTGGGAAGTCAATTGAGTTTGAGTATAATATGTCATTTATAAATATATGGTTAAAATAAAAGACATTCAAAAATGACAATACATTCTCTAGTTTTATGAAATTTATTTTGGGTATCATGAGAATATAATTTATCATTGATTAAGTTTCCATATAATAAAATATTATTAATCCTCAATCAAAATGGTCTCCATTTATGCTCTGTATAGAATTACTTATTGTTTTCATTAATATTTGGTAAAAGTAAGGGAAAACCCACATTTATGACTGAACATTGTATACATTATTACATTGATGAATTAATTAATTTAAAAATTGTTCTAATGACTCAATTTTTTCTAAAATAATATTCAATTCAATGTTAGTAACAATAGTAATTCTAGATTGGTGATTAGTTTCTTCTATAATTTTCACTTCATCTTGGATATAGGATATTGTAAAAGCATGATAAGTTAATAGAAATATTTTTTGGTATATTTGTAAATATATAAATGATAGGATAATTTAATTATTTAATATATTTTTCTCCTTATTTAACTTCTATTCATAATGTCTTTAGTGTTTCAAAGTTGAATAAATAGAAACCTAGCTTCCCTTGCATTCTAGAATAAAAAGATCTTGATTAGAAACCCAACAATACTTATGAGAAATAACCTATCAAAATTATTAACCTATATTATAAAATATTTTGAGGAAATATTATATATCTCATTTGAGTACTATATAAATATTTTAAATATCTACATGGTCTTTGGGTATTCAACCCTTAATATGACATCAATGGACATATGTATTCTATGATATATGACTTTAGTTGTTTTATGTAGAAAAAGAAGTTTCATGGTGAGGAAAATGGAAACACATCCTATATTATAAGTGTTTTAGAAATTTATTTAATTGTTTTTTTGAAAAAAGTTTAAAAAAATTACAATTTACCTAAATTAATTGGTTGTTGGTTTTAAAGAAAACCATGAATCAGGTATGTATATCTTAAGTAGTTAGGAAATTATTGTCAATAGGATATGAATAGTTAAAAAACCACGATCTACAACCATGTGTCATTTTAAAAATAAATAGATTTGTAGATATTAATTTTTTTAATTAATTATTATTCTCAAATAATGCATGTTCAACCTTCTTTCTAGCGACACCACTTTTAGGTTGATTTATTCCCCATTAGAATATATCTTCTACTTGTGGTCTCAAATCAAGGAATAACTCGAGGAATTTTTTTTTGTCCTAATATCCCTTACCATACATTTATTTCCAGTATTTTTTTCTAAAGTGACCAAAAATTGTGGCTTTTATTTCTCTATAAGTTAAATTTTCTTTTAAAAATTTGGTTTTTAGATTCTAGTGATATATAGTTATACTGGGAGTCTTGATCTTCTCACCATCAATGATTTCCTATTCATTGATCAGTAAAGCTTTGTAGATTTATGTATTTTCTAAATATGTTGAGTCGATCTAATTTTATAGTACTATTTAAATAATATTCATTTTATTTCACTTTTAATTAAATTAGTGAAGTGATGTTTGAAAGGTATTTAGTTAACATATTAAATTACTCTAAATTTTTGTATTATTTTTGAAATTATCTTGTGTATAATATACATATTTACATGTTATAAATATTTTAACTCAATACATGATATTCTAATAATTGGGAAAGAATATAACCATACATATTAAGATCTATTTGGTTTGAATCATTGTGTTTAAATTAAGTTTCTTTGAATCTAGATCTCTTTTTAAGGGGATATGGACTTATTTGGTTCCAAATTAATTTTTTTAAATTTTAATTTTATATGGTTTATTTATTTTTAAATATTCCAATGGATTGATTTATTATAGGTATAATTATGTAAAAGGATATTTCCTAAATGAAAATTACTTGTTTGGATAAATTTGGGTTTATAAAATTAATTTGAAGGGTTATATCATTTGGTTGATGATTATGCATGAAATTACATGGGTTCTTTTGTTGTATTTAATTGAGGATGATTTAATGTTATATTTTACATTCCATAATATATGTATACTTAATATATTTAATGATAGGGTTGGTAACTAACCATGACTTAAGTTTAATGGGATTTATTTTGATAGAGGATTAGTATTTTGATCCTCTAAGTAATAACATGGATGGAAATGAAGTTTATTGTTATCACTAGTAAATTGTTTCTATATATGGGATAATATGTCTATAATTGAATATGTAATTGTAAAATATATTATAATTTCAAGTGATAAATGTGAAATTATTAGAATTATATAAGATAATGGTTCCCAAAATTCTTTTTTATGTATTCTCACTAAACAATAAACTTAGTTGTTGATTTATTTTATTTACCTTTCCAAAAATAACATAATTTAATTTAATTCAATCTCAATGGTTTATAAATACCTAGATTTTATATAAAACTACTTTTAGATATCCTACTAAGTAAGTGTACTTACATTCTATTTGTATACCAATTGTTTGTATTTATATATTGTTACCACTGATATAAGTAAGGTAAAAACTTCTCTCTTTATTAGTAATGGAATATATGTTGTCTCAAGTGATATAAAGGTGGTGGAATAGGGTATATGTTTGTGTAACCATTTGAGTGAAATTATTATTTTTTATACTTTCATTATAAGTTTATATATATATAACTATCCAGGAACAATTTTTAAGAGGTTATTTATAAATGTTTTTCTTTTATGTATATATGATTACATGATTTTTGGCTTGTATATATTTATCCCTTTTTAAGAATATCATGTAAGTGATATATAATTTCACAAATTTTTAATTTTCTCTAATTATGTTAAATTTACATTTCAAGAATATTCCGGTCTTGATGATATGTGATTATTAAAAAAATACCTTTTTATAGTGAAAATGGTATGATGCTTGGATTCTCCATAAACGATATCCCAATGCAATTTTTATTTATTTATTAAATGTTTTAAAAATAAAATTAATTTCCTAAAAAAATATTTTATAACTATGGTAACAATAATAAACTTATGGTGATATATAAATGAAAATTAGGATTTTGGTTATTTTAAAAAAGATAAATTGGTCGATATCTAGGTCTGAGAAGTTATAGAGAAAAAAATTTCTATATCATGTTCATGCAAATGATTTTTATTCAGTTTTAAGAAACTATGAATTTTGAATCTCAAATATTTAGATCTCTTACCTAAAATTCCATATTTATCACATCAAATTTCTAATACATATTATGCAAGTACCAATCTATCACATAAATTTCTTGATTTATCTTGCATAATTATTGAACTAAGTCATGAAATTTAGGTTTTATCTCACATTATACTATTCACCTATAATATTAATCTAACATAAATCATCAAGTTGAGTATATTGTACTATATTTTTTATTGAATTTAAATTTTCTTATATATTATTTTATTTATTCTTGCCTTTAAAAATGAAAATTATCCACATAAAATAATCAATCACAAAAACATCCACCAATAAGTAATTATTGTTGGAAATTACACATCATAGAGAAATAATCTATCCATTATATTAGATAAACATGGAAATAACATTATATACTATAAAAATGTTCATTCAATCATCTTTTCCTGCACAACAAAAAAATGATCCAAACACTACTGCACTAAGGTTTATTTGATAACTGTCTCTTCTGAGTTTTTTCACTGAAACTAGGATGAGGGTTGTCATGAACCAGCCCAGATACCATGGTACCTTAATTGTAAATATGTCCTTGATATAGACCTAAGGTTGTTCTCGATTCACATGGGTTGGAAACTAAGATCAATATGGAATAAAGTTTCCATAAAATAGTGGAACGTAAAAGGTAAAAATTAGTATGCTCAACACTCGAAAAGAAGAAAGTACCATAAAAATAGATAAAATACTACCCAAAAGAAAGATAAACATCCCAAAGTAAACTAAAACATCAACCCAAAATATTTCTTAAAAAATATTTCATAATAAGAGTAAAAATATCCATCGGTCACCATCATCACTCCATGGTCCAAAGGATCAAGAGAATTCATCACCTCTAAGTAGATATTTACCTTTTATTGGACCTAGAATAATAAATTCTACAAATTTTTTAAGGAAAATTTAGGGTGTAAGATATAAATCCTAGTAGGGTCTCACCAAGGGTTTCATAATCAATACCATAAAAATTTACCATTTATGCTATCAGTTTGAATAAAAAAAGGTATGAAATTAAATTATCTTATTGTAAACCAAAAAATTATTTAATTTAAATAGATTGACGATTTATAAAAACAACTTTAAAAAAGGATTAAAAAAAATTTATATAAAATAGTATATATAAATCATTTTCCATGAATAAAAAAGATCAAAAAATCAATGGAATGTATAGTCAAACTTATTAAATCCAGAACCATGAAAATTAATTCCAAGGTGCGTTATTTTTTTTGTTAATAGGATCCTCATACTTCTCATTTATTAACATAATCATAGATCGGTGTTCACACTCAAATCAATACCCCATTTAGGGATCCACTACGATATATAAATCTACACCCCATTAGGGGATCCACTACAGGTAATTAAGTCGATCATGGTTTAGTTATTGTTATAATAATAAGTCCATTTTCTTGGGTATCAAGATCCAAGAAAGATTGTCCTTATTCTATAATTACTACCTAGGATTACATGTTCTTTTACATTTAATCAATTAACCAATCAAATTGTAAATTTATCATTTCAAAACATCTCTAAATATAATTTCCCAATTCCATGGTCAACATGGATTTCTAATTTCAAAACCAAATCATGGGTTTTCATCATTTAATTTATTTTAGAATCATATTTCATTTATGAAATTTTCTCAAGATAAAAAGAAAAGAAATTCATCAAAATTATTTCAAAATAAATCCTAATTTTTTCACAAATTCACCCCATAATTTCAAATCCATATAAATTTGGGTTTTTTCAATTTCTATACACATTTAAAATCAAGGATCAAATCATTACAAATCAATGTTTTAAAATAATTTAAAAAATCAATTAAATTTAATCAAGAAATTAATGTTTTCAATCATAGGTTAAAGAATTTTGGAACCACATACCTTTAAATAAAAGATCAAAAAATCAACACCCACAATGGTATTTTCCAATAAAGAAAAGATGTGTGAAATATCTAGGACTATAACCTAGAATCAAGATCCAATAAAAATGGTTTTACATCAATAAATTATATCGTGATATATCAAACTCTAGGGAGGATATAAGGAGATAACATAAAAAACTACAGGTAAGGATATTCACTTCCTTAACCGGGAACATATCTTCCACTAGCACTTTTATTCACTAAAGGAGTAGGTTGTTGGAGCTCAAATAGCTTCTTGGGATTCTACGTAGACTAAGGGTTCGAGTTAGGATTGAATGAGGGTGATTAGAATCTTAAATCAGGGTTTAGATATTTTAAAAATAAATTTTAGAGGAATTAATAACCGCATGAATGTTTTCCTATAGAGGGTCATATAGTTAGAAAAATTGTGAGACCTAACCATGTGCCCCTGCTGGTCTTCTATTGGGGGTGAATAGTTTGGATGCATTGTTAAAAAACTATTAACCAACTATTCACTCCCCACTATCCATGGGTTTCATTGTTTGGAGGGTCTGGTCTCACAGTTTGGACAAAGAATGCTCCCCCTTCCAATGGCTAGAAATAGGGTCTACGTTTTCTTATCCAAACTACATGGTTTTCTAGGCCAAACCACACATCTTTCTCGGCAAAACTTGATAGTTTTAACTAACCATTTTCAAACTTTTCATATTCTAAATGTATTCAAAAATTCTATAAATTTCACCTGAAACACCCCAAAACAATACTCAATAAAAAGGAGATAAAAAACAAGGATCAAGGAATATCTAAATGAAAGTAATAGGATGTTACAACCTCATAACCATAAAAACCATCTTCCCCAAAAAATCCTATAAATAAGTTTTCATAACAAAGAAATGATTCAAGTGATCTCTTATCAATTACTTATGCTCCCACGTCTTGATAAAAGTAGAACCATGCTACCATAGCACCCAGACCAAAGTTATGATCCTACCATTATGTACCTTGGTCTAAAAAACAACTCTCCAGATTGGTTGCTTAGTCATGGATAAATCAAGTTCAACATCAAGATCACTCTATCTCAAAACATGATATGTATTATAGAGAGACATTAAAATATGAGATACATGAAAAAAAATTGGATCGTATTCAACTAAAGTTGAAGTGATAAATAGTAATCCACTTTTCATACTTGCTCAACAATCTCAAAAGGAACCACAAAGAGAGAATAAATCTTCCCTTTCCTCCCAAAACATCAGTGAACGAAATGAGGTGAAACTCTAAAAAACACATGTTCACCCACAAAAGACTCCAAAGTTATATGATGATGTTCAGTGTAGGATTTTTTCCATCTCTAGTATGTAAACATTCTCTGATGAATTAATTGAATCTTCACTATCATATCATGGACCAAGTTTAGTCCAACCAAAGAACTCTCACTGATCCATGAAAAACACAATAGATATTTAAAATCCTAGCCATACAAGGCCTAAAAGTGATCCATAAAAATGGATGAATGTTAACTATTGTTATAATAAAATTAAACTAGTACAAATTGGTTATCCTAAACTTCACAAAAATCAGGGACACAAGCACGAAGCATGCCCTTAAGAATATTCATAGCTCCTACAATCTAGCTCAATTTCTATAGGTGATAGTCCATGTTCAAATTTAAATTATATACTAGTTCATACTTGAGGCCTCTAAAAAATTAAGAAGTAAAATTGGGATCCCTATCAGATACTATATCATAATGGAATTTGTGCAATATGATAATATCATGCACATAGAGAAAACTCAAGTACTCAAATTCGGTTTTATCGTGAATGGGAAAGAAGTTATCAGATTTCATCATTAAATAGATCACAAACCATATTATTTTTTTTAAATTGTTAAATAGAAACCCAACCAAAAATTACATAGATATATCATCCAACATCCAAGTTGGAACTGGAAGTGGCTGAAGTAAACCCGATGGTCTTTGGTTCTCAACATTGACATGTTGGCAAGCATAATAATGAGAAACCAAATCAGCATTGTATTGTATCATACCTAGCCACTATAATCATAGTTTCACATAATAAAACATATTTTTGGTTCCATTATGCACTACCCACTTGTAATTATGGAAATAATCCATTATCCTTCCTCGCAAACAAATTCACAACAAACTAATTCTAAAAATGTAGGATGCCCCTGGAAGAGAACTTCCACTCACCAATGGTCTTCCCACCATAAACAGAGTACCTTATGATTCATAATTCAATATAAAAATTTTGTTACTAAAGAATAATATTAGGAAGATAATAGTCCAACTGAACACTTTCCAAGATAACCTTGGACTCTTCCTTCTAGACTACTAAATTTAACTATACAAAAAGATCAATCAACTTCCACTCTTATTATGATTCTTTCATGACTTGGGTCAGAAGTTTCCTACTAAAATCATCAACAATGACATTCCCATTCCTCAATGTGTTGGAAATTTCAACATCAATATATTTTAGGTACTTCACCCAATGCCTTTTTTAAAGGTTCATTTCTTTTTTCAAGAATATATAACTCAAGATCTTGTAGTCAGAAAACATGATAAACCTTTATCCAAAAAGTTAATGCCCCAAAATCTTAAGATAATTTATTGTGGATATTATTTCAAGTTCATGAGTTATATAATTTTTCTCATGTATCCTAATCTACTAAGAACCATATACTACCATGTGATCACCATGCATAAGAACACAACTAAAACATAAACCCTATGCATCACAAAAGTCCATATAGCCTTACCCAGCATATGGAAGAGTCAAAATCGGTGTAGAAGTAAAAATATGTTTCATATAAAAAAATAAATCTAAAATTTATCATCCTAAGATAACTTCACCACCTTTTGAGTGAGAGAGGTCATTCGATAATCCAACTTTTAGAAATCCTTTAAAAACTGGTGATAGTAACCTGCTAAACCCAGGAAGCTCTGAATCTCACAAAAAAAACATTCACATTTTCTCTCATTTCATAATAGATTTAACCTTAATAGGATCAACTGAAAACCATGTTTAGAGACCACATTTCCCAATAAATTCACTTCCGGAATCCAAACATTATGTTCTGATATCTTGGAATAGATTCATTGATTTCTCATAATTTCCAGAACGGCTCTCAGATGACACACATAATTCTCCTCAGACTGAGAGTAAACTACGATTGCATCCACAAAGACCCCCACAAAATGTATCAAGGTACTTGTAGAAGATTCTTTTCATCAAATCTTTAAAAACTTTAGGAACTTTGGTTAGACCAAATGGCATGACAAGATACTTATATTGGATATACCTACTTTAGAAAGTGGTCAATTGAATATCAAATTCTTTTATTCTAAACTAGTGATAACTAGATTGAAGGTAAAAATTTGAGAACCACTTCAACCCTTTTAACTATTCAAATAGATCATCGATCAATGGTAATAGATAATTTTTCATTACCAAAACTCAATTGAGTTTTTAGTATTCAACATGTAGGATAAGTTGTCTTTCATATTTCTTCGCAACTAGAATAGGTGTCACCCAAGGTAGCACACTAAAGTATATAAATATTTCCTCTAATAGATCATCCAAAAATTTCTTTAACTATTCTAACATTTATAGTTTCATATGGTAAAAATAAATAGGTATTTTATGAGTACCAGGAACTAAGTCAAAATAAAACTCTACCTCTCTTATCAATGGAAAACCAGAGAAATCAGAAGGAAAAAATCAAGAAACTTGATAACAATTAGAGGTATATAATCACTCAAATATTATCAATTAAATTCAAAATAAAACATTGATATTACCATTACCCAATTTTGATAAGAAGTTATTTCTCTACTCGACCTTGGGTCCCATTCTCCTTGAAAAAAATGTCACACCCCATTAGGCATAGTAAATGTGATCCTATAAAGATAAAAAATCAATTTTGGACTTATTAAAAATGATACAATCCTTCCTAATGATTAATTCAAGAGGTTTATTTAAAGAACCATAAAATTATAGGTAAGATTGATTTATGAAATAGAAAGAACACAAGTTGGACAAGGAAGATCGTACTCTCTCTTAAGTTTGAGGGGCGTAGTAATATACCTAACATGTGATAAATTATTTTTAGTATGATTTAGCAGGTTCTCAATATGCTTCAATATAAATGATTGAGATGCACCAGTGTCAAATAAAATATTCACTAAAGATGAAGCTATAGTGATGGAACCTCTCACAGTCTTTCGATTAGTACCAGCTTCCTCTAGAAACTCTTCCACTATGTGAAGAAGATTCATTTTTGATGAATATATATGAAACCCATTAAATATAGGATCATATGATTCCATATCATTACTTTTAAGTGAGGATGGGATCATACTACTATACTAAGTGGAAACGATATGGAATAATTTCTATAGGTGGTCTTAGTGACCAAAAAAACTATAGATTTTGGCTACCTCATAGAAAACCCTTTTCAAATTCCCAACATTATTACACTAGATTCAATTCAAATGGGATCTTATAGGAACTTTAGAAGGTCTAGGGGACACTTTCTGTCTAAATTCACTATGTGGCTCATTATGTTTTATCTTTACTTTCAAGGAACTCACAAAACTACCACTAGGATTATAAGGAATTCACATCAACCATAATGTAACAGCCTTGTTAATATCAAACATAAAATTTTTATCTAGTAAATTAGTTTATGATTTTATCTTCATTAATAAAACTTATGAATGTATATTAGGTAGGATACCCATATCGAACCTTGAAGCCTTCATCTTCTCATTTGATACTATCTCTAGTGAAAACTGCACAATCTTGACAAAGCTGTTTGCATACTATGACATGATCCTATCAGACCACTAGAAGCTGAATAACTACATAGACTTAGCCAAAACCATTGAATATAGATAAAAAAATCTGTTAAAAGAACTATAAATTCATTCCACTCAAAACCCTCAAGATTCCTCTTTGTTATCGTTGAATCCCACCATCTTCTGTTAGGCCCTTCCAGCTTAAAGGTGTCACATTTTACCTTAATAGCCTTAGGAGTTTCCTAGAATTAAAATAGTATATATATATATATATTATTCAAAAAATCATCAACCTCTTGATGATCATTAGTTCCTTGGAATTTAGGTTGCTTATGGTGAAAAAACTCTTGATCATGACTCTGGGAATCACCCCATTAAGGTTCCACAACTAGAGCCTAAATGGGAATGAGAAAAAGTACCTATACCAAATATTTGATAGAATATAAAATAATATCAACAATATTCTAGTCCACTGGAGGATTTGGTCATTTTGGTTCCCTAAAATCTTCCTCTTGGTACCTATTCACAAGTCTTCTCAGAGGAAAGATGCTATAAAATATCAAAAAACATAACTGAAACATCAAAATGTTACTCATATAAATAACTCATTGAAGATAAATGGGAATTTAAATCCAATCACATAAGATTTCAAGATTTTTATTTCATCATACCCAAATCAAAAGTAGGTAAAATACTAGAATTTAATCAAATAATCCTTCAATAAACCTTTCCCCAAACATATATGGTGACTTAAGGTTTATTACAATTAGATATGGTTAGGAACTCACTCTTTAATAACTACTAAGTTCCAAAAAACTTACCACTTGTCTACTAGGAGAACCCGAAATGCATATTGAAATTAAGAAGATAAGCTTAACATGCACCTATGATGTCACTTTATCAGGAACCAACATAGATGCCCTAAACCCAAATATCTAATACATCCTTTACATAGAACAGAGGTTGTTCCCAATCCCCATAGTTTAGATACTAGAACTTGGCATCATAAAGGATCAAGTGGGAAAAAAATTTCCAAAAAAATACTAGAAAATAAAAGATACAAATCAGTATCCTCCACACTCCAAAATGAGAAAGTGCTATAAACAAATAGGTAAAATAGTACCCAAGAGAAATATAAACATCCAAAAAAACAACATTGTCTACCATAAAAAATCTTATAAACTCGTGTATAAAAATAGTTAAATAGTTTTACCAGTCACCATCATCACTCCAAAGTCCAATGGATCAATAACATCCACCACCCCCATGTGGATAATTCCCAGTTCTTGGACCTGGAATAAGTTATTCTACAAATGTATGAAGGAAAAGGTAGGGTGTGAGCAATAAATCCCAGTAGGGTCTCACCAAGTGTTTCATAATCAATACCAAAATAATTTACCATTTATGCTATTAGTTTAAATAAAACAAGGTAGGGAATTGTATTTTCATATTTTAAACAAAAACATGATTTCATTAAAATAGATGGAATATTTATCAAAATAACTCTCTAATAGGCTTAAATGAAAATATTATATAAAATAGATTATATAATTCAGTTGTAATAAACAAAAAAGATAAAAAAATCAATTGCATGTATAATCAAATCAAGTAAAGCAAGAAGCATGCAAAATATCCTTATAGTATGTTAGTTTATTTAGTAATAGGATCCTCACACTTATCATTTATAAAAATGTTTCTAGATTTTTCTTCACATTTAAATACACACCCCATTTAGGGATCCACTATAGGAAATCAATCTATGCCCCTTTGGGGGATCCATTATCTATGATCAAATTGATCTAGGTTCATTTTGTGTTATCATCATAAGTCCATTTTATAATGGATTAGGATCCTAGTGTTCTTTTCCTACTTTCCTAATAACAATCCAAACAAATATGTTCTTCAATAATTATTTAATCCAATTGGAAATTGATCATTTCAAATCATTTTGAAATATAATTTCCCAATTTTAGTTCTTAACATGCCTTTCTCATTTCAAAAAAAAATCATAGGTTTTCATAATATCATTCAATTTCAATTCATATTTCAATTTAATTTATTTTATAAATCTCAACATAAAATCATTTCATCAAAATGATATCAAAATCAGCTATATTTTTTCATAAATTCAAACCATAATTTCAATTCCATTGAAATTGGTGTTTTTCATAATTTCCATAAACATTTGAAATCAATGATCAAATCAACAAAATTAAACATTTTTAAATCATTTGAATTTAATCAATAATTTCAAGGATTCAATCATAGGGTAAATAATTATAGAAACACCTACATTTTAATTGAATATCATGAAATCAACACCCACAATGGGATTCACAAATGAATAAATAAGATTTGAATGATCTTGGAACTCAACCTAGAATAAATATAAAATAAAATGAGTTTAGATCCATCAATCACATGATTTAATATCAATATCTGGGTAGGATATAAAGGTATATTGGAAGAAACCATGAGACAGAAGATCCACTTATCAAATAGGGATCAAAACTTCCACCAGCACTTTGATTTTCTAAAGGAGAAGGTTTAAGGAGATAAATTCACTTCTTGAGGGCCTCTAAGGATCAAGGGATTAAGTTAGGATCGAATGGGGGTGATTCAAATCTTTAACCGGGGTATTTTTATTTTTTAAAAAATAATAGGAGTTCAAAACCATATGCATGGTTTCTTAGGGATGGACACATGGATTGAAAAATGTGCACCATAATCATGAACCCCTACAAGTCTTATATTTGGGGTACACAGTTTGGATGCATGGTTAAACTAACCATATTCCAGCCATGCATTCTCTAATGTCGAAGGGGTTCATGTTTTTGAGGGGTTGGTCACACGGTTTATAAAAATGGTGTTCCTCATTACAATGTATTATAACATGATGCATGTTTTTCTTGTCCAAATCAAAAAGTTTTCTATAATTATGTGCCAACAATGCACATCCCAATGGGATTCCAAAAATCCCCAAATTTTTCCTAAAACACCCCAAAAAATGTTACAATGAAAAGGAGATCAAAAAATGGTCGAGGAATACGAATAAAGGTAATGGGATGTTACAAGAGCACACAAAATCACCACACAAAACTACTTGAACACACTTCATACACAAATATAAAAACAAATAAACAAAAAATATTTATGTGGTTTAGAAAAAATTCCAAATTCTATGGGATGACACCAGTAACATATTCACATTAGGATATTCAAGAAAATAAAAAATTCATTGCTTACTTCCTCTCTATTTAAAAATCCTCATACAACAAAGTCAAAAAATTCCAACTATTCAGTATATTTTTCTAAATCATCAACTAGATCTGGAACACAATCTCTTCTTATAGTGGTATTCATCTAGTGAACAGGTTACACCAACCTCTAAGATCCACATTCAACCTCTCACTGACCTATGAAACATTTGTTTCACTATTGAACTGTCAGATGAAACTACCAATATCTAGCATCCATGAAAGATTATCATGAAAATAAGAAGAAATATAAATGGAAATATATATGATATAATATTTAACCTAATTTATATGAAACCTTAATTTGATTATATTCACCATATGTTCTCTATTTGAAAAAAAAATTCTCATGAAATTAAATAATTTTCTCAAAAAACAACAATCACCTATCTAAAAATTGATTTAGTATTTCGACCATCTTAAAACATCCATCTGATCACAACCTATATCAAATGAATGTAGTGTTCTCCTCCAAAATAAATTCACCAAGTCCAACTAAGGAACAATATTGCCTCATAATTTCTCAGACTTCAACCTCTATAAACATATCAGCAGGATTATTTTTCCCAAAAATATTCTATATCTCTAACACTTTACCTTCCATTAGGACTCTTGTAAAGTTATATTTTAGGATAATGTGTTTTGTTATTTCATAAAAAATTGTATTTTATGCAAGATTAATGGAAATATTACTTTCATATAATAACATTATGATGTCTAATCCCTTTCCAAGTTCCTCTAGAAAGTGCATCAACCATATCAAATCTTTCCCTAATTCTGTAGTAGCAAAAAACTCAACTTTCATTGTATATAAAGAAACAACTTGTTGTAGCTAATACATAAAGTTTACCATTGTAAAAATAAAATTAGAAATAAATCATGTAATACATTTCCACAAGTCCTTGTCTCCAAAAAAATATGCATCTACAAAACCCTTCAACTAATCGTTATCTCTAAAACATAAAGTTTCATCATATGACTCCTTTAAGTAGCAAATGATCCATTTCAAAACTTTCCAATATTTTATTATAGGATTTTACATGAAATTACTAACAAATTACACTATAAAAGTCATTGTTTGTCTCTTGAAAACCATTTTATACATCGAACATCCAATATATGAGGAAAAATGCATCTTTTCTATGTCGTGAACTTCTCTATCTATTGATGGTTCATGTTCTTTAAAATTATTAAAGTATTCAGTAATGAGGGTTGATACATATTTAAAATAATTCATTCTAAACCATTTTATGTCCTTCCATATGTATTACTTATAGGATAAAACAAAATTACTAGTTTTTTAATACAACTCAGTTCTCATCCCCAAGATATTCTTAGCTTGTTCAAGGTTCTTCAACTAAACCCCTCTTGAAAAATTCCTCGTTAGTTCAACAATCTGATGGAACTCCAGACCAGAATTCAATATATCATCGATACACAATAGTATTTTGATATATTTATCATCATTTAGTTTCTTCCTAAAACAAAAAATATTATAATCACATCAACTAAAACTTTCCTCAAACATAAAGTGTTGAAATTCCAATTCCACTATCATGTAGATTGCATCAATAAATAAATACATTGTTTAAACATATAAACCAAATCCTACTTTATATGAACTTAAAAACCCTTAGGATGAACCATGAAAATTTCTTCCTCAAAATTCCCATGAATAAATAATGTTTATATATATATATATGCCAAGTGTATATTATCATACTCAATAATTATAATCATTTTTCTATTTATTTTGTGCTTCACCACTAGTGAGAAAATTTCAAAAAATTCAACTCCATACTTTTACTAAAAAAATTTCACCACTAACATTTTTTGTATCTTTTACTTCCATTGGATTTATATTTAAAATGAAAAAATAATTTTTCTATATCCATTTTAAATTTGGTATTTTAGAAAACTCACAAGATATTTTGATATTTAGATAATTTATTTTTTCTTTTATAGATGACTCTCATTATTTTCATTCTCTGAGAGTAGCTACCTCTTCGGACCATTCTAAATCCCCTATGACTGTTAAAAGTATAAAGTATATATCATTTACAAACCTCTAAAATATTTTTATAATATGATTTTATATCCTTATAAAAACCTCAGGTTCAACCATTGTAACCTCTCTATCTAATATTCATCCATTCAAACATTCATTATATCATAGAGGTCTGTCTAATAATTCTCCATCTAGTAGTGGTTTTTTCAGTCATCCTTCATCTGGTAGACTAATTTTCTGATCATCCTGGACAACAATAGTTGATTTAACCTAAACTTCCAACTCATACAAGTTTTGAATCTTCCATATAATTACTTTTTTGAAAATAATATCTCTTTTTTGGATGACTCGTTTCTTCTCATTATCCCAAAGGGGATATCCAAAGTTCTCATCTCAATATCTGATAATAAATCACAACTTGTATTTCACCTACAACTTATATATATATATATATATACACACACATATATATATAATTGATATGAACATACATGATACTTTCAAAGAACTTGATATGGTTCATCTCTGGTATCTTACTGAACCAAATTTCTTCTAGTAGATCTTATCCCAAAGTTGAAGTTGAACTTATGTTAACAAAATACACTATTGTACTAATAGATTGTCCCCAAATTATCTTAGGAATTTTAGATTGAATCCTTATACTCTAATATCTCTCTTTAGCATTCTAATTCTTCCAATCAAAAACTCTATTTTTTGTGGAGTTTTAGGAACAGTCTTCACATGCATGTTTCACTTCATCTGATAAATGTTAAAAACATTGTGTTCGGTGTACTCCCCACCATTGAATATCTAGGTATGCTTTAACTTTCATTCACATTATTTTTTATCCAAAACCTTCTACTAAATAAATTCCTATAACACATCATATTTATTCTTCAAGAAGTAAAACTGGACCTTCCAATTCGAATTGTCAAATAATTTTATAAAGTACAGTGATCCTCCATTTGAGTGGATATGGATAGGTTCCCAAACATTGAAATGAACAAATTCCATATTCTAAATCCTTGTATTTTTACCATAAAATTTAAAAGGAAACTCTCTTATATTTACCTATCATAAAACTCTCACGTATTCCATGTTATATGCGATCATGTTTAAGTATTCATTTTACTTCTATAAATTTCATATTCTTTTCACTATAGTGACCAAAACTACAGTGGCACAATTTTGGACTTTCTAATTAAGTGTTTCTGATCACTAAAACTTTATCATTTCATTCAATCAATAATAATATTCCATTATTTAATTTTTGAGCTATCACCCTGGACCCTCTATTGATCTTTTGGGATTCATTCAAAAAGGTAATTTCAAAACTAGCATCATCATGTTTACTGACTTATATGATTTTTTTCAGAAACCTAGAATATGAATAAAATCATTCAATATCATGAAAATTATATTTTTCATTGGAATTTTAATATCAATTTTCCCAAAAATATTCATAGCTATATAATCTACAAGATGTAATCTTCCCAAGCTTCCTGGTACATAATCAAACATGCACTATCTCTCACTAGTTGAATGAAAATATACACCAGAGTCAATAACCATTGAATATTATACAATAATTATTCTTATTATCAAATTGGATCATATGTATGTTATATTTACTAATTTCATCTGTCTAAAGATTAATACTTTATATGATTCTTGCAATATTTCATGATATATCTCTTATTCATAAAAATCCAACATGAAGGACCTTGAACTGTTGATTTACCTCAACTTCTTATCTAATACTTATCATCTGAATATTTATTCTACTAACAGTACTTCCATTGAGGTTATCATCCCCTACTAGTATCAATTATATCACTTCTAGATAGATCTTGTACTTCCTTCCACCTCAAATCCTTATTTGAGATCATTTTTTTAATATCATCAAACACAATATATATCCTCCCACTAGAGTTTCTCGTTGTCTTCAATATTGAATCCCGAAGAACAAAGGCTGAAAATCATTCATGAAATTACCTTCACCAATTTTATACCCTTAGATCATATTGAAATTATTCATGTGATCTGCTACAGGTCTTAAATCTGATTACTTCTATTTGGACAATATTCACATCATGAAAACATTTCTACGATCCATTGGATTCTCATAAATTTCATTAAATTCCTTCAAAACTTCATTAGTAGTTTTATTATCTATAATGTTAAAAGAAACATTTTGAGTAAGTGATGTCATGATCAAGGCTAAAGCCTTTCTATCCAACCTCTCACATTCCACATTTTCCTCCATTTCTTGAGATTTAACAGAAAAAGAAAAATCCAAATATTTTTGTATCAAAAGATCTTTTAGTTTCATTACCCAAAAGGTTAATTCCATTCCATAGAAATTATAGATATAAACCATTCCTTCCTCTAAAGTCATTTTTTATAATAGTGAAAGCAACTGAAATCAATCAAATTTAAAGCCAAGGAGATGGGAAACTTGAATATTGTTTTTAAAGTTTAAACAATCCATTGATACCACTTGTTCATTGGGATACCTATTGGAGAAATACTATATATAGTTTATCATAAAAACACGGAATGTACTTCGTACATTGATAGATGTGTGTCCGATCATCTTAGCTTGTGCAATACAAAAAAAATACAAACACTACCAGAAAAATATTTTTCTATGAACCACCTCTTTAGGAGTTTGATCACTGGAACTAGGATGATATACCACCTAATCACCACATAAAACTCTAAAAACACACTTCACACAAAAACAAAAAAATAAACGAAAAAAATATATTTACATGGTTCAAAAAAATCATACATACATGGGATAACACTGCAAAAAAATCATTATAAGAGATGCAAGTGGATATAAAACTCACCACTCACTTCCTATCTATTTACAATGTCTTAGAAAAAAGTCATAAATTTCTAACTATTCATCATTTATTCTGAATCATCAACTATATTTTCTCCAACACCTATATTTTTAGGATTCTTCATCCATTGGGAAGGTTACACTGACCTCCATGATACACGTTAAACCTCCTATTGACCTGAGAAAACTCTCACTACTATAGTGGTCACAACCTTATATATTCTTTATATATATATATAACATATATCATATTTACCAATCCATCACCCAATTCCCTAGGGTCAACCACTATCCCCAACATGACACAACATATATAAATATGTCACAAGGATAGACCATTGGACACTCCCAACTATCACCCTCTAGTTCACTTACACTAGAAATATTTTATCACCCAATTCCTTCATATTTTAAGTACTTAATCACTCCAAACCATATTTCAATCCATGAGATCAGTTTAACCTCCACCAAGTCTAGATAGGTAACACAAATCCCATCCAACCCAAGTAGGTACCCCTACCTCAAGTCGTGTTATAAGGCTTGGTTTCAACATACACTTATAATTACACCCAAATATACTCCTTATGGTTTTATTTACATAAATTTGGGCACACCCAAAACTTTGATACCCAATGATTAATAATTTTAGGCAAACACAGGCACTCTCATGCATGAAATCCCATAAAACTGTTCACAATTTTTATAACATGGTAAAGACTTTTTACCATGATATTAAAAGAGATCACTCATGAAGCCACATCACATGGTTCAATACAAATCCATAAGATCATTAATTTCACACACAAACCCTAATAATTAGGGATTTAAGATAGGGAATAGAGAAATAATGACAGAAACCATCACCAAAGTCTTAGATAATGTGAGACTTTCAAATGAAGAACCACTACAGACAATGTGATTTAGAAAGGGGAAGAGGAAATCATGGAGGAGATTTTGAATCCAAGGTTGATCCTAAAATCAAGGCCAAATATAATGGGATCAGGGAACAAGAGGGGAGGATAAAGAAGGTTTTGGTTGGTAAATTCCAAAACTGCCCTAAAAAGATAATCAAAAGCCATCGGGTTCCCAGTGAGCCTGTATTGGGTACCCAATGCTCCACTATCCACCTATTATACCAAAATTAGTAACCAATGGGGATCTAGACCCTATAGGTATTTTTTATAGGCCACTAAATACATAGTGGCCCCGCATCGGGTACCTGATACCCCTATGCTTCATTTTTAGCTTTATGTGACCATGTTACCCTTCCCCAAACCACTACTATGACCCATTACACACCAATAACATTATAAATTAGCTAAAAATAAATAATTCAATTATAAAAAAAATATCCTTGAATTCGAACCTAAAATTTTAGGGTCATTAAATATATTTTAGTACTTTGGGTCCCTATAGTTTTCTTAGGATATTTTTTAAATTGTAATTTTTATAATCTCTATTATTACCTCATTTTACCCCTAATATAGAGAAATTACCATATATGGTTTGTCTAAGGGGGGAAACTTCTTCTATTTTTCATGATTTAGTTCTATTATAATTCTATTTAATACTGTTGTATTTCCACTATTATTATTTACCATTATATTAATTAAAATGTGGTAATTATTACTTTGTAATTCTTACTAAAAACATTATCTACTATTATATATTATGCTTCAATGCCTCGATATACATGAAAATTCATCATAAATTTATATGGTTAGATATAAATATATTATTTCATAACGGAGGTAATATTACTAGGGTATAATACATGTGAATCTAATACTTGATGAATAGGTGCCTCGATTGAGGATATTACAAGAAGTGGGATCCAAGGTTACTATAACAACCCAAACATTTTATGGTATGTTTCTTTTAAATACTTTCAATTCATTAGATAGCCTATATTTCTTGAAGCAATAAGTCACTATGAAACAACAATTGGTTAAGATATAGTCATAAACTAGCCACTAAACATAAATTTTCCACTTCTATGTTTTGAATTTTGAAAAACATACATACATGGTTGTGATGAGGGTGATATTTGAATTCTGAAAGAATCAACATAATTTTTAGTTAATAGTAACTTACCCTTATGAATAGTAACTTACCCTTATAAATAGTAACTTAGCATTATGAATAATATTATTACCCTTATGAATGTTAACCTTACCCATGAAATAGTAAATAATATTTAGGCACCTTCAAAATGAAGATGAATATTTTAAGTGTTGGTATTTTTCGATTAAATGATGATTTTAATTAAAATTAAATTTCTAATATTTAGAAAAATATCATTTAAAATGGAGTTATTTTTTTATTCTACACATTTAAAAATGGTTGAGGTGAATTTTTTGGATTTTTTTGAAATATTTGAATTTTTTGTGATTAGTAAAATACGATAAATTATGATAAATGCAAAATACATGATTTATTGATTCATGGATGATGTCCTGGTAAGGTAAGAACACTTGGTTAAAACTCACATGAACTTATTACAATTTTCTGGTCATGGAATCATCACTATTTATATTCTTAGGGAAAAATAATAAACTAATGATTAAATTATTAAGAAAACCCTCCTCCCCTCCACTATAAATACCACCCCTCACACCCTCATTTCTTCACACCTCTCAAGCTTCAAGACTTTCCTAAATTCTTCTCAAAACTCTCCTCAATATCCTCCCCTAGTTAAAATATCCCTTGGTATCCTCAAAAGACCAAATACTCTCCCCTAAAGAGGCTCTCAAAGGAAGATAGATTCAAGAGGTAAATTCCTCTTTTCAATTCTTTTGTTTTCTTTTTAAGTTCCTTTGTTATCTTTTATATTATCACCTCTTCTCATCAAAATGTTATGAAAAATATAGTACATTATATATACTAAAAAAATTATGATAATGGAATATTTCATCATCATCTCTTCTTTTTCCTCCTTTTATACTATAAATGAAAAGACCATCTGAGATGTGTTAATTATCACGGTCAAGGAAGACGGGTTTTTAATTTGCATTACTATCTTCAATACTAGTCATTAAAAAATTATAATGGTCCAAAAAAATAAAAATATATGTATTTTATCTTATTTAATGTTATTTAATACTTACACACTCATAATATAAAATAATAATACAAAACAGGTTCAATATGCACAAAACCGCCAAGTTAATCCAAGCGTTTATGATTAACTTTTATCTAATGAGTCATCCTCATGATATATAAAAAAAATTATAAGATCATTTATATCTTTATAATTTCACTAATAATGTATGTTAACAATTCTGGATGTTTAACCACATTTCAAATGAACTTCCATTCATGAATACAAGTAAACCGATCATAAAACCCAAGGAAGAAAATGCTTCCAAAAAAATAAAATTGAACCTCTTAAAATCATAAAAAAGGCCATGAATAAACCTAATAAGGTTAAAATAAAACGATTAAATATATAGGGTGTTATTTAATTATTAATTAATAAAACTAAATTTGATTATTCAAGTCATTAAGATCAATCAAAGAACACATTTGGGCATGAGGTAAGGGGTTTTTCATCACACTTTTAATTCTGTGAGATTTCCATTGTTCACCACTTTTTTCTTATATGTGGTGTATGTGTACTGAAATTTGATATATAGTATCATGGTTCTATTTATATTCATGGTAATTTGTGATTCATTTTTTTATTATTAATTTTTTTTATACGATTCGATTGATTACAATGTGGTTAGGGATTTTGTCTCAATTTCTATTTCATTGAAACATACTTGGTATTGTACACCTAATATTTTTTATGTGATGTATCTACTACCCCTTTGAGTTAATTTTTCATTTTAAATTATAATTCTGTTAAATATCCATTTTCTTGTATCATGGATATGATTATATCCTTAATTCCTATACCATTTCACATACAATTCTTATTTTGAATGTTATTTTAACTGGGGAAATATTGAGGAATCTGTATCCTCTATTCAATACGGATATCGAAAATGAATATTTTTATTGTATTAAATCTATGTATAGATAATAATTTTGACTATAATTGATGGAAGGTTCCTAATATATCCCCTCTATGCATCGGCAGGTCTCGTGATACAAATTAGTTAGCGACAAACCTTTCATGTTTGTTTCCAAAAATCAGAGAGGTTTCTACCCACAGACATAAACCATCTTAATGGTATAATGGTTCATGTAAAAGATTAATGATTTCTAAATAATAATAATTATATTTATTTATTATTCAGTTATTACTATCCATGAGGTTTTCACTATGACAAAATCTATGGATGCATTTTTATTCTTGGATTATTGTTGGAAAGTTTTTTCATTTATTCATCATGTCATATTATTTATATCTAATTAATTATGATAAACTTATTATTGATTCATTATTCCACTATATTTAACCCTTACTAAGAATTTTAGTTCACCCTTATTATGTTTTCTTTCCCCAGGTTACAAAAAAGAGAACCTTGAATAAGCTTTCAAGGAGGCAGTTTATTTCAGTTTATTATGTTTCACGTTGTATTTTATATATTTCCAAATGTACTTTGGGTATAAATTATATAATATGGTCTTCCAAAACATATAAACTAATCAATCCTTCTATATTTTATTACTTATAATCCTTCCAATATAATAAATTAATGCATCGGCACTGAGTTTATGTGGTCGGGACATTACAGTTACACTTGATTTTTTTATTGTTTAGTAACCAATATTAATATACACAAGAGGATATAAGTGGAACTTAACTCAAGGATCATAGAGTTTTTCTTATTAAAATATATAAATAATGATAGGTTACTCAATGAATGATATTTAGTTATTCCATTAAGTGATAGGTAAACTTGAGAAACCATTAGAAGAATAATGACGGAATACATCCAAAGAATCACCCAATGTTCACCCCTATTTATTTCCAATACTGTTTTTTAATTCATGCATTCATTATATTAAAAACCCAAAATCAATTTTCAAAGTTTTTTATAGTATAATAAACTATTAATAAATTAAGTGATAATAATAATTGTGATTGATTACCACACCTCCTTGAGATAAAAACCAAGGATTTAACTATATTTCATTATATAAAGGTGTTAAAATACTATTTATAATATCATGTGATAATTTATTCCTCAATTAGGAACCATCATCAAGGAGGTATTGTTTTTACTGATTATTCTTAACATTTTATAAATTGTATTCTATTTTTTTTATTTTTTATTTTTTCCCAATTTCTATTTAATTTAATTATTATTTTGTATAGTTTAACATGTTTAAATCAATATAGAATTTAAAGACCCAACATTATATTCTTAGTTGGTTGGAATCATTAAAATTGTTTTATAAATATCCTTGAAGTTAAAAAACTAACAAAAATTTTAGTTCATGAATACTAGATCAAGGAAATTATATTTGGAGTTATCCTATGATTTTATACCCACACTACCCATAGTAACAAAATGTAGTTTAAAATCTAAGGTGGGAAGGGGAATCAACATATAACTAGGAATATATCAAACAATAATGACTATATAAATAAAAATAAAAATCTCCCCTATTTTAGTGAGTTAATGAAGAACCAAATAGTTAAAAGAATTATGAAAGTTAAAAATCTGATAGAATTTACACAATAAAGGAAAATATTACACTAGTAATTTCTTCTCTCTAAGAGATTTAAAGATAAATAGTATATGGGGAACATGATACAATAAATGAATAAAACATATTCCATAAAATTATTGAAGAACCAATTATAGTGATTGTAATGGAGATTGAAAATCTTCTACCACCTGAGCTAATGATTTTATCTTATAATAAATTCATATGAATTAAAAATATTTATCTGGGACTTTGAGGGAGGTTTAAAAATATCAGTATATAATGGTCTAATTAGTTTTAAATGAAATTTTAATGATTCACTATCTGATTAATATTAATCCACAAGTTATTTACCATAAGTAGCACATTGAGAATAAGAGGTATAGGCTAAGAAGGGGAGTAAAAAACAATAAATTCATATGGATTTAGTTTTTAAGAACTAAATGGAAAAATAACTCCCCTTTTTAAATTACTAATACTTAGCTCATATTTTTCATGATATATATAGGGATGATGAGTATAGTGATAGATAAGTGGTGGAATGATTTGAGAAGAGTTAAATACACATTAAATATCATTATGTGTTTCTCTTTGAGATATAAGAGGAGGTTTTTTAAAGCTATAGTACCATGAAGAATCCACTAAACAAGATAAATAATAAGTAAAATATTTTAAAATCAACAAGATAGAATTAAAGTAAAGAATAATCACTTGATATAAGGAATATAATGGGGAATAATATCCTCTTATACCCCCATAGATTTAAAACATTATCATTGGATAGAAGGTGATAAAGAATTTTATTAAATAAGGATTAATTCATATGAATGACCATGGAATAAAAAGATATAGACCTAACAGTATGTAGTTGTTCTTATTAATAAAACCACATCTTCTATTTAACTAGGGATATTCTACAAGTTGCTTACTATAAAATTATAAAAATTCTATACTCTTGGGTTAAAACCCAAGTTTACTTAAACTTCATATTTTTCTTTATGTAATTCAATTTTTTTAAAATATTTTTCTTAGAATCTATATGGATAAAAGTGTAAATTATGTTGATCAGTGTAAAATAACTAATGGGTTGAATCTTTCTTTCCAAATTATTTTTATGATTTCGAAAATTTTAATTTATATAAAAATGAAATATATATATTCGAGTGATAATGAGCATAAGAGTCATCAGGTTGGGGATCAAATATTTCAATTAGGTGTCTTCATTATTATTTGTATTATATTTTTTTCATAATGATTAAAATAAGTAAATATATACGATCTTGATTTTTTAAATATTCAATCATTACTTTTTGAAATTATTGTCGCCATGAAAAATGAAAATTATATTCAAAATAGTGTTTTCAATAACTCTATTCATGATTTTATAGTCCTAAAGTGTTTTGAAATTGAACAAAACTTCAAGGAACCTTCTAGACCTTTTGAAATCAGGTGGATTCCTCCTTTCAATAGATAGATAAAATGTAACCCGGATGGATCTTCAAGAAGGAATCTAGAACCTTTTAGCTTTAGATATATCTTTATAAATCATTATAGTAAAGTCATGGGTTGTCTTTATAGACCATGTGAAGTTACCATGTCTATTTATGTTTAAATGAATTGTGTTTTCAATGTATTTGAAGCGGAAATACAAAAATTCTATACCAATTTGTGGTTAGAATGTAACCCCACCACTCTCACGCAAGCTATCATAAATGGTATCATTTACCTATCTTGTAATTTAACTATATTATAGATCAAATTCATGGAAATTATTTCATCCATGAGATACATTATCATACCTACATATCATAAAGCTAATTATTTGGAAGATGGTATTTCAAACTAATTGGTGTCCAATACTGATCTCATTTATTTCAATAATTTTTCAAAATGACCATTTTCACTCTTTAATAGAGGTATTATAAAAGGACTTAATTCATACTCTTGTAATTTTTTTATTCAATGAAAGAGAATTTTCCATATGTACAGGTTCTAATTTTCCAAAAAAATGATCATAAAAGAAACAACACTATATTAAGATAACTTACCATTATGAGAAACTGTTTGATTCTAAAATCATGAGTTTATGTGATTAGTCATATGCTTCTCATTATCTTATTTAATTTAATTGAAACTAGTTTCAACAAACCAATTATTTTTATTCATTCAATGAAATTATTTTCCAATGTTATTATATATTATTCTTGGGGTAAATTCTAAAGCAACATGATATATTCTTCTCATATCCTCTTTTTTGAAAGTCTTGTGACGTTTTTTATACTATAACATTCTATGATTACCATTCTAAAATATTAAATCTATATTTAATTATTATTATTATTGATAATATTTTTAAATAAATAGTTCCTATAAATAAATTTATACCACACTAACATTTACCCATTATTTAATCCCATAGAGACCATGTATATCAATATATTTAATCTATATTTCAAGATTATTATTTTTATTCTACCCATTTCATAGTAAAATTCCAAACTATATTTTATCTCAGTATGGGGGAATGGAAGTTTTGATTTAGGGGATCATTTCGGAAGTGGTATAATGTGAATTAGGATAGTATGAAGAGTTTAAATTGGTTAAGGGTAGAGATATGTCCTAATTCATTCCTTGTTTTTATTCTTATTCCCACTTATCTTTAAAATAAAAATATATATATATAAATTCCAAATAAAATTGAATTGATAATTAATAGGAAAATCATTAATTATTTATTTACATCGAAATAAGTGAACTATCAAACTAATAGGAACGTATAGAGTTGGGTGATAGTGTTATGTTGGGATTAGTTGGAAATCATTAATATTTTTAAATTATATATCATGGATTGTGATTTATCTATAAATCCCTCACATTGATTCTTAAATATTTTATTTCATTTTCCACCTACCTTTAACCCCGAAAAACCTTTTTAAATTTATCTTTTTTAATATAACTCTATTTTTACCCATTGATAAATTAAAAACATGGAAAATATATTATATATTCCATGTACTTAAGGATTAATATTAAATCTAATATTAATATCTTTAAATTATGAGAGAAAATTTCCAGAAAAGAAACTCATTAATTAACATGAATGATAATAAAATTTTGAAATATATGAGTGAATGATAAAAGAGACAAATAATTATAACATATATGAAGCATGACAATTCCAATGATTAATGATTTAGTTATGGTTTCTCATTTTTTGACTTGTGTATTTAAATTTAGTTAGGTAATTATTTCATTATGAAATCCATAAATAGTATTTATCAAAGAGAGTAAGTGATTAAGCATATGGGGTGATGAACTCAATATTTTCCCATTTTTATCTATAGTAAATTGTAATATATAACCACAATACTCCCAATTAATGTAAATTTATCACATATTTTATTCTATCCAAATTTAATTTTTTTATTGTATGATATTTTAAGAAAAAATGGGAAAACCAATGTTCACAACCAAACACCACTATGTTCTAAAAGAGCTCAAAAACTGATTAAACACCATACTAGGATTACTTGACTCAACTACTCTATATATTTCATGGTGTAGTGTACTAACTTGGGTATCTGGATCCTCTCTAATAATCTCTTCAAAGTGAGTAATAATCTGTTCCATAGTATGAATAAATTCATCTGAGTGTATTTCACTCTGATTAAAGCCTCAGACCACTATTTGATCTTGTTTTTATAACCATACTTCTTTCTTCTCTTTGGAATACACTTGAAACCTTCATTCAAAAATTATTTTGATCTCTTGTTCTGATATATTAGGTCATACTTCTTATTCAACAATTTCTTCCTTGTAGTGCAGGATAAGCTTCAAGCACTCCCCACCCTCCTCATCTCTGACTCTAGTATTCATTCTAGATTCTTTTCTTTCCCCATTTTGTAGATTTATTCTTTCTTTGTTCCTACCTTTCTTGGCTAACCTAGTCTCCATTGGTATTGGCAAGTGAGAGTAATCCTTGCTTCCCTTTTCTTTTTTCCCCTGAACCACAATATATTCCCCTGGGTCTCGAGGGCCTCTTTTACCTTTCTTCATTCTAATGATGTGAGGGCCTTTCCCTTGAAATCATTCCATGCTATCCATTTAAGGGTGAATAAAGCTATCCTCACCTGAAGAATCCTCCTCTTGAGACAATGGAGGTTCTTGAACTTCCAAACCATAAAAAAGGTTCCCTAACTGTAATGTTGTGCCCTCTTTGAGGGGCCTCTGCGTACATAGAGACTCCCCCTTACCTGCCTTTTTTCTCTAGACCGATTTTCATCCCCCAAAACCTAGCCTTCAGATGGAATGCAAAGTTGGCACTGAGGATTTTTGGGTCTAAGGTCCTCAAGACACTCCCTCTGTCCAGCCTTCCTTGTCCACAATGAGATTATGTTACAACCCGCAAAAAGGACTTCCCACACCATGTCTAATCCTGTAGGATGATCATATCCATGACCCATGGACTATAGTTGCTTGTTAGTGTCCTCTTAGCCTTTACCTTGAGATCCACCGAGATCTTGAACATCACACCCTATCAATCTCAACACACCTTCCTCAATTGAGATGGATGTAACTGGAGGATGCACCATATATACTGCTAAGGTACCATCCTCTTAAACTCTATTTCAACCCAAATCATGTTTTAAATGGGAAAAAATATCCACAAACCACGGATCTGCCTCTTTAGTCATTACACTCTTTACTACCACTGTAGAAACCACATGACACCACTATTGGAGGTGAGGTTCTCGGATGCTAGACTCAGCGACTGGCAATTCTGCATGATCTATCTCCTTTGGAGTATCCCCACACACCTCCTCATAATCTACCAAACCATCACTATCCCACACCTGGACTACGGGATCAAACTTCACCTCAAATACCTCCAAAGTACTAATCACAGTTTTCCTAACCCGAATCCCATGACGGTAACCAGAAGCCAAATTTCCTAGGTTGTGGCATCCTAAGCAGAATGCTGGCCATGATTAAAATGCCACCCTCTGTTTCCATCTAAACTCTTCTCCTACTTAAATCCACATCTACTCTACTAAATGTATTGAAACATCAACCTCAAAACATACGCAAGGTAAAATAAGGGGACAAACCGATGTCCTGCGATAATCAAAACACAAAAATCTTCCAACCATATTCCCTAGAATACATATAATAAAAGGGGTAAGGAAAGAGATTAGAATATTTTGAATGTTTACCCACACCGCTGATGAAGGTGGATCATGATTCATGATGAACTCATAATATCATATAAGTATATGAAAACCGTATTCATTGAAGACACGAGGTGCACTGGACCAAGTAGTGATCAGGTCATCCTCTAAGGAGAAGCAGATCATCAATCGGGGCTGATTGAGAAGACCCACCACCGCTCGATATTGAAGACCCTATGAATCAAAGACAGATCTATAAAATGTGTCAACCAAGGGATAACTACCCCTAAATCGATCCACCAGCTTCAATATGTAAACGTCGGATCCTTCGTTGAACTCCTTTAAAGAAATCTCAAGTCGGGGTGATCCTTCATGAAGGTCGATAAACTTAGGGCAAAGAGGGATCAACAGGAAAGGATGAAGGAATGATGGGTTAGTGAAAGAGTTTAAAGGTCAAACCATTATGGAGGAAGAGTGATCATCCCCCCCCCCACTGGGGAGGAGGGGGCCCGAGCCGCAGCCAATAAAATCAAACTACAAAAATGATATTTGAGAAATCCAAATCATGAAAAAGTGTGATTGGGAAGATCAAAAAATCACATAAGATTAAAAAAATGTAGAGTCTATATAATAGTGAAATAAATAATTATATATTAGAATAGTAAAATAAGAGATTCATATAAGAGTAAATCACATGGAATATTATCGTATAATAGTTTTCCAAAGTCTATGTAAGTTAGAAATTATATTCCAACATGTTATTTTTTTAAATAATTTATGAATGAATTATTAAGATTTATATAAGTGATAAATAATAATTCAATAACCTATATAATTATCCTATAAATTTATTTAAATGAACTATATCAATCCATGGGTAGACCATAAAAATTTCTATATGGAATACATGAATGGCTTAAGGGAGATAAGCATTTTCAGGAATGGTATATCTAAAAACTCATGAAATATTCTACATATCTAAATCAATTGATCTCTTTAGGCATATAAGAGAGAAAATATTATAGGAAGTGCTAAAATTCATACTTTTAAAGAAGGAGATGAATCCTTGAAGCTTCACTTTCATGTGAAAGAATCCTTAAATCCAATGCACTTGATAAAGAGTGAACCCAAGAACTAAAATATAGTGGTAGTTATTTAAAATATATAAATTATAAGGAGAATAATATTATGTATTATAGGACATTGGATCCCTAGACTTATCATAATATTTTTCTTTTCTGTAATTTTATTCACTTGCATGCATACCTTATTTTAAGCTCTTATTATAGATCTTTGACCATAAAAAGTTAATTAGAGGGGAGAATTTATTATTTATTTCTTTTCTTCAACTTATTATAATTCTAATTACTCCTATATCATTATCATTTTGATTATTTTATGGTGTGTGGTTTGAGTAAGAAGGTGGTTATTTTCATTGTGTAACTCTTTCTAATCAATATTTATTCTTTCATTAAATGTATTTCAATGTTTCTCATTCAATGATTTGAAATAATATTATAGATATGTGTTGTTATAGAGGGAGTATAGAATAATTCTATCCATGTGTATAGTGGTATAATACTTGTTACTCTGATATTTAATAAAAAATTCTCTAAAATAAGAATATTCAATGTGGTTGGATCATAGGTGTCACTAGATCACTCGATGGTGATTGAGTAGTCTATAAAAGTAAACATATAAGGATTAAAGTAGAACTACACTCTAGGATTATAGAATTTTTATTATTATAAGATACAAATGGTGATGAGTAGATGAATGAATGATTTTAATTTGGGTTTCTGAGTAAGCAATAAACTTGAGAAATCATTATATGGATAATGAAAGGATACATCATGGGAATCATAATATAATTTCCACTCTTTGTTTTTAATGAATATTGTTTTACTTCCAGGTTTTATTATTTAAAAATCCAAAAACATTTTATATGATTCTTCTATTTACAAAAAAAATATTATAAGTGATAATAAGTAGTTTTGGTGATTAGAGATCTTCTTTGAGATACAACACATGGTTTAAAATATATTTTATTCCTTAAGGATATTAAAATATTTTTGTAATAACACAATTATAAGGAATTATATAACATATATTATATCTATTTTCTATTTTATTTTAAGTAAAGTGGGATACAAATAATTATCTTATAGAGTGTTGAATAAATTAAATTTATATATTCATTTATGTTATGTTTTATTCCAAAAAATATTGGATTTCAGACCATTTTACTATATCGCATTTTAAAATTTTTAAGTAATTTATTACCATGATTTACTAGAGTGTGAAATTTATACTTTCTTAATTGATTTACTTGAGTCCTAATCAAAAAATTGAATTCTAAGATCATGGAAATCCAAAATTTAGATGTTTTCATCCAACTTTTATGCTTTGGTATTGGTTTAACTAAAAGATAATGTCACTATCATATAAAAGTATCATAAATTGGACTTAAATTTTTCATATAAAAATTACAATAAACACTCAGAATCATAAAATTGTGATTCTTTAATTATTAATTAATTCAATAATACCACACATGTGTTTCATTATTTAATCCAAATAAGGCTTTATTAAAGTGACATGACATGATTTTATCATGTAACATTAAATATTAAGGAAAAATTGTGTACTAATTTTTTATAATAATTTATAATAAATTTTCCACTTTTAAGGTTATGGTTTATGGAGGTTGAGATTGTATTGTGAGGATTGTGTGGTTAGATTTAGTTAAAGATATGTGAAATGATTTTTATTTTTTATCGGGATTATTCTGGAATGCGTTTGGGATGTTGGTATTCCCATTTGATTGAGTTTTTTAGAATATAATCAATTATTGAAAGTGATACCCTTAAAAATTTTAAAAATATATAATTTCCTGATGGGGTTAGTTTAGATCAACCCAGGAGTGGTTAAATTTATATTTTTGGTTATATTCTAGTATTGTAAGAGTGACTGAGAAGTTTTGGGGTTAATTGTCAAATCTAAGGTTGAATTGACTATGTTTGGAAAATTAATATTTTTCTAATCTAGATACATGGTTGATGTGTATAGTTTAATAATAATTCATTACAAGGTAGAAATTAATTCATGGGTTTTCCCTGGTAAAATTACTATAAAAATCAATCATACATCTAAAGGTAATAAGGAATGCAAGATTTGTGCATTGTTAAATTACTGTTAATTTTGTGAACTTTACTAAACTCCTTATTTATCCAATAAAATTAATGAGTTTTGTTTTAAATAATTACTCAGTTTAATTGACAGATTTTTGGGTGTTCAATTGATTTTTTTATTAATATTTTAACTTAAGAAAAGTTTTTTTAACTGATGGAGGGTATCTTTATATTTCATAGACACTTTTTTAAATAAATCCCTTATAGAGAGTGTAATAATTATTTTAAGCTAAGTTAACATATATGTTCTCATTAATGGTGCTTTAAAAGTATATTTTTATTTTAAATAATATTAGGAAATATATCCACTTAAAATTTTTATATTGAATATTGTAGAGGATTATTTATTTCGATATATTCTCAAAATAATGAATAATATAAATCTATAATTCATCAAAGATAATATAGTTATTTATAAACATTTATATATTTTTTATTATAATGATATTATTATATTTTTTCCAAGGATATAAAGATAAAATTAAAATTACATGGATATCTTTAGTCACTGTGAAAAGGTTTCAAGGTAAATGATCATTTCCGGTAAATCTTTCATTTATATTGGAATGAATTTAATCATGCTAGAAATTTGAATGTCCTTAATTGTTCTAAAATTTTCAGAATATTGCTTAATTTATTTTATTTTCCAGTGCTCATGTTTTGGAAAAGTCCTAAATTAAACTATTTCCCTGATATTTCTCATAATTTTATAGAGAAAATTTCCACTTGAAAGAGAAAATAATTATATATGGTATAGAGGATTATCATTTTTCATATTATTATTATATCCAAGTTTGCCTAATCATTTATGGTATATAAATAATATTTTAATTTAATTAAAAGTCTTAACAATTTTACTAAAAAAATAGATTGGGAAAATTTAGAGAAACAATGGTTACAATGCATTGGAAAACATGGTATAAACCGGTCAATTTAGGTGGATTAGGTATAAAAAATAAAACATAACATAATATTTCTTTATGAAAACATTTTATATAGAAACTCATCAATAAAAATTATAGAAACACTATTATTTAAATGTCGATTTTTTAAAGAGACTCGAGGTTGGGAATTCACACTAATTTAATTCATTAATTCAGCATGATTAAATATTTTCTTATGTTAATATCATAAATCACTTAAGATGTTGGACTTATATGAATTAATTCCTTTAATTATTAAATGTTAATTAGATACCCAATCCCATTACTAATTCCATGGTAAGAAGAGACAATATTTTTGATCCACATATTTCAATAAAGGATATATTTGCTACCACAATTGATAATTTACCAAAAAATATTTGGAATTTGTTAATAATTATAACTTTGTCGCTAATGATGAAATTATTATATAGGAATCAGTGAGAAATAGTATTATCAATAGTAAATTATTTTAACTTTTTACTACCAAAATATATATTTCAAATATTATGTTGTTTTATCACTTTCTTAAAACATGGATTAATCCTTCAAGGACATGGTTTATTTTGAGAATCAAGCATAATCTAAATTTTTCAAATCGAGGTTATGGCATTTCAAAATTTCAATCTATTATATATATATTTATATTACAAAAAATACTAAATATAATGATTTATTATTATTTTTATGTCAAGTTTCATGTTCAATTTGTTTGAAATCAAGTAATAATTGGTTTTCTAGGTTATAGATATGTTGGTTTATTGTGTAAATATTGAATATTCTGATTGTAGGAGAAAATTATTTCATATTTAAATTATCAAGGTTCTACATTTTCTTTGGGAGATAAAAAATGAAAAAAGAAGCATATTTAATAGGATGAGTTAATCTCTATGATTTTGTTAAGTTTTTCTCTCTCTTAAAATTTTTGTTCTTGAGAAATCATTTGAAGGATTTTTAATAGTTTTGTTAGATCTATCTTAATAGGACCAATTCAATTAATTATATTAAATATAAAACATACAATTATCATACTAGGTTGGTATAAATAACCATTTTCCATGGTTTTCACAATTTTCATGTGTTTATAAAATCTTATAACTGGTAATGGACATAATAGATCCAAACTACCAATCAGAATATCTTAAAAATTATAAATAAATCCATTATTCATAAGAGGAACATTTTAATTACCTTTCAAGTTAATTTAACTTTTGGACTATTAAGTGATGAGGTTTAATTGTGATTTAGAATAAAACTAACCTAAATTGGTTTTTTATGATTACATTGAATACATAGAAAATTATAAAATAAATAATAGATATTAAATTAAATTAAATGGTCATTCTTATATTGGTTAAATAATTTTTTGGTATCGTGGAGATGTTTAGGCATAATGTAGATGTTGGGTATATTATGGAAATATAAATTGGATATATATTTTGGATATCTAGAGTATTATGAATAAATTTATAATATATAGGGAGATCAAGATAGTCATAATGGACTAGTAAGAATTATTATTGAGGTGTTCAATGATTTAGAAACATAGTGGGATTGTGTGGTTATTTAATTGTAATAAATTGTTTAATGAATTTGGATATTATATATATATATATATGATAATTCTATTTTTAATTGACCATTCCAATTAATGTATTGCTAATATAATGTATAATGTGATTGCATTGAATTGTAGGATATATAAACTGATGCTAAAGATCAGTTTATGATACATGATTTCATATGAGATGTATAATAATGTAATAATCATATATGTTAAGAGGTAAATACATATGAAATAACTTACTAAGGGTAAGTAGGATATATCATCGTGTGAGTTTTATTAACATATTAATATTTTTATCTCGCTTTGATTTCCTATTTAATTTTTTGGATTGATATATTTATATAATAATCCCTCTTTAATTTCTAATTTTCTATATGCTTTGAATGTAATAATATTTCATTATTCTATAATATTTTATGGGAAAATTAAATAATTTATTCCACCACCCATAGTGAATCAAATTGAAAATATTAATTCTCAAACTAAATAGATTGTTTTTTAAGGTAATGTAGAGAATCTACTCAATGAGATAGAGTTAATGTTTTTTATTTGAGATAGATGGTAGATGATTTATCAAAATGATTTTTTATTGGTTATAATTTCATAGTACATAAGTCATTCCCTCACAAAATGGGATAGTGAAATTCTAGAGAAATGCATAAGTGCAACTATGTTGGGATATTTTGGGGTGATGAGCTAGTTCATGGGGAGTATTGATGGTTTGGTAAGTGATCTGATGAAATAAGATACGATTATTTTCCAGATCCATAGGCTAGTGTCATGGGGTTTATTCATTTTAGGGGATAGATATGATATGAAACAACCCTAGTAATTGTGCCGAGGGTGGGAGATGTTATATAGTGACCCGGTATTCTATGGGATTACAATTTTGGTCATCGGCTAGCTATGTTATTCCATGACCTAAGAGTAGATGAAGTTATATCCTGACCCATTGACTATGCTTAGGGTGGACTATGTTATTTCATAGAATAGTAATTAAATTATTGTTGATTCAACCTATGGGATGATTGTGTTATTCTTTGACCTAGATACTATAATAAGGATTTAGATTATCTATGGGGTATCTATAAATTCATTCAATCATATAAATCAATAAGTAGAGATATGTATGGGATAATTAATGAATCTTCAAGGCATATGACCTGAGGAGTTGATCTATGTATAGGGTGTATAATGAAGTATTGATGGAAATGATCAGGTTATCGATACATTACACCTTGTGTGATATTTATGTGGGATGATTGGATTCTAATAAATTAAGTGACATTTTATTAGACCCTCAAATAAATGTGACTTTAGTGAAAACTCTAATTTAGTAGGTATAATATGACATTTTTTTAAGAAGATTTTTTCAGGAACCATAGTATCCAAGTAAACCCATAGGAAAGTGGTTGGGTTTATTATTTGTATTGATTAAAGTGATTTTTTACTATATTTAGGTACATTGGGATTATCGTTTAATGTAGTCCCATTATATGATAACATACATACATTTATACATCATAACTTTTTTAAGGTCTTTTTTATCCATATTGAATTATTAACTCCCAACCTATAATTGAACCTTAGCGCACATGTAATTATTATGAATTTTATACAAGTACCAGAAAGTTATATTATGTTATGAGGATGATAAAAAAGGATTTTTAGGACCATAATAGTGTTATAAGTAGTTTTTAGCATGGATTTTTAAGGGGCCACTGATGAGTTTTCCTATATTATTTAATAATTTATTGAATATTGGTTAGTTTGAGAGTGATTATTGATGTTAACCCTAACTAAATGAAAATATTTATTTATTAAACTACTTTACTAATACATCATGGATATAATAATGAATGGATATATTATTGTAATTTGACATGTAATTTTCTTAATTTATTTATTTATTACTATTTATTCTTGAGGGAATAATCACCCATGTCTATTTTAGGGCCTCATCTCAAGTTGGAGGCCTCTGGAATAAAGGGAGGTTTACATGATTCCACATGGTGATATATTATGGGATATGTGGTTTATATTTAGTACAGATCATTAAATATATTTATCAAGTTTACATCTATTTAATTTTTCAATTTAAACATCCTCCTTTAGATAATTATTCTATAATTTTTTCATCACACTTATTTTATATATTTTCAATCTTCTTTGGATATCAAATGAAAAAACAATTTCATTTCTTAATTTCTTTCACCTAGGGAAAATATTTATTTAAAATAAACACCATAAATTAATAAATATATTTTGTATACTAGTCATGCCTTTTTCTCACAACTTTTCCATGTTAATCAATTTTTTATTGACACTTATTTTTTACAATTAAATTTAGTTCAAATACACTATTCATCATATCTTGTATATTATTATTTTTAATTGGTTATGTTTTTTATTCAAGGATTTTCCCTATGGTTTATCTTTTCTCCACTTCAAATGATCTAGGATCCTCGTTGGATATCAAAGTTGTCCTCTCAATATTATTCATTATTTTGGTATGTATAAGTCTTATTTTATCACATAATACATTTAATTTATCCAAACTATATAATTTTTTTTCTTTTCAATTGATTTTTGGTAGTAATCAACTTAATCTTCATATATTAATTCAATTTATAACATTGATGTATTAAAATTAAAATATGGTTTAAAAATATATATTGAATTTATTATCCATTTTTAGTAATTTGTTTAGAAATTTAGTAACATAGAATAATTCTAAATTTTTTATTTAAATACGTTTACATGGTTTCACTTGAAAATTCTATTAAGTGTATTCATAAATCACTAGCATTCCTTTTCCTTGGGAAAATAATGAAGGATTGTACATTTATCCATGGTATTACCATACTATCCTTGAGTGTATTCCTTTTAATTTTATAAAACACTATCAACTAAATAAATTATATTATTTTTTAATTATTTTTGTTCCATAACACATCTTATATGGTGTCACCTTCTCTCCATGAATTTGAATGGCCTGTTTTTTATCCTAATTCAAAACTTTATCTGAATTATTATAATATTTTCATGAAGAATTAATTTCAATAAGAAATTTCTTCTATTTATTATTCTTCATTCAATTTATTCTATCAATAACACTATTTTTAAATGGAATTATCACTAATGATAATTCATTATTAATTCCATATTTTTCAAAATAATTATCTACTTCAATGTAAGTTTATTATACACTATTTTTTGATTGAAATATCTTGATTGTTCTCCCATAGTCATTTTTAGCATGTCTTAGGCACCTCTTGATTCAATTTATCATCTTTTTAACTAAATTCATGAATATGATACATTTGATAAAAATATAATCATCAAGTAAAATATAACAAATTTCACTTATATTTTATTTTTGTTTAATATATTTTTACACATCCAAATTCACTAGGTTAAGAAATATTATGACTCCAATATTCTTTAGTTTTAATATATTATATATAATTTTTCAATTTCCTAAATTTATAAAAATATTATATAATTACATTTCAAAACTGGTATATTATTCATAGATTTAATTAAATTTTGATTTATCATTTTTTGTTGATGTATATGGCCATTTAAATCAAAATACATGTTTTTTTCCTCTTTCAAGATAAAAAAACACAATTTATTTATTTTATGCTTAGTGGATATTACCAACTTTTCTTCTTACATTTCTTAAATAATATTCACTCTTTTCCTATTATAGTGAAACACTTCTTTTAGAATGAAAAAATCAACCCCGGAGTAAATTAATCGACTCACACTTAAATGATTATGATAAATGCATTATAAAAAGTTAAAATCCACATTTGTCTCTACTTTTCCATCTATCTTGATCTTAATACTGACATTAATCAATAGAGATACATTACTGGGAAAATTTTACTATTTTATCCACCAATTTAATTAAATATGTTATGGACATATTTAATATCCCATGAGATAACCATTCACCCTCAAGGATTCATGTACTATCAATTTATATTACCTTCAAAGAAACATCAACCAAATGAACCTTTAAATAATTATAATTTTCATCTATTAAATATATAGTTGATTTAATAAATTTTTGAGTTTCGGTTCCTTATGTACATATCACACATCATTATCTCCATCCCATTCATCAACCATGAATAATTTCATTTTCATGGGAATATACTTCTTGGGATATTTTTCAAACTTTATTGAAGTAGAATATGATTTTATCATAAATACATAAATATGAACCATAATTATTTATACACATAATTAGAATAATAAAAAATTATACATCTTAATTATTTCTCTTTAGTTATGTACGACATGTTATTATACTTATTTTTTTACTTTTATCTGATTTAAATAATATATAACATCATTATTATTTATAATATTTCATTGTTTATCCCAACTAGACACAGAATTAAAATATAAATAATGAAAAATATTTTTTAGAAAATTTATTTACTTCAATGGGATATGTTTAAATTTTTTAAGATATTATTATTTATTCTATTTTATAATTTTATTCAATTTTTAACATCCCTTTCTACATCAACCCTATTTTATACTTTATAAGGGTTATTTTATATGACTATCCATAATATCCATTTCCACCCTTTTCTATTAAATAGGTCATCTAGTTTCTCAAATATACTTCATGTTTTTGTATTAAATGTATGAATTTTATTTAGTAGACTTGTAATTAAAACTTCTCAATATTAGTTTATTTTCTAGATTTATATATTAAAATTCTACAAAAAAATCATTATAACTATTTTATATTCTAGTTATTTAATTATATTGACTATTTCATCAATACAAGAATTAAGATAATCAATCAATATTTCTTGTAATTATATCTTTAATATAAACTCAGTTACCTCTTTTGAATTTATTTCAGTAGAATAATTCACATCAATAAATTTCTCAAGTATAAATATTGTAACACCCCAAGATTTCATAGTGTGTTATCTCTTCAATGTAATTAAATAAATTGTGTTACATGCAACACTGAGTTCGAGTGCACCACAACTTACCAAACTAGCCATTCAAAAAAACGTTATGAATAGTAATAAATGAATTTTTAATTTTATATACTCCAAATAATTTTAGAATCCATATTATGTATTTCTTATACATAATATAAGAACAAATTAATTTTTTCAGATAAAATAAGTATTTTTCTAAAAAAATGCAATTTTACTATCTTTTAATGGAGAACCCCTTTCAAAACCAATATTTGAAACTTTTATATATTCAATTTAATGATATTAAATTCTTATTTAGAATTAGGACATAAAAATTTAGTTTGGATAAATATTTGGAACTTTTCTGATAACTTTCTTATTTTGATGAATAGTGAAAATACTAAATTTTAATTGAAAACAACTTATTTAATAAAAATAATTTATAACGTTAAATTATTAATTTTAATGGATTGTAGGTATAATTAGATTATATTTCTATCATTTAATACAATTTAGGTCATTATAAGTAATTTCAAATTTAAATTTGACATAAACACAATTCAATCTTTTGATAGTTTTTACTTTTTAAAAACCCGCTTTTTTGTTTGGACGATGGGAATTAATATTAAATTAATTAATGCACATTAAATGTTTTTAATTTGTTAAAATATAATACATTTTTGAATTTAGAATATTAAAATTATCTTAGGGTGAATTTTTGGTATTTTTTCTGAAAACATTCAATTTTTGATGAATAGTGAAAAACACTGTTTAAAACTAAATTTTTATTTAAATAATTATTTATTTTATTTAAATTTTTTTAAGTAAAAAATAGATATATAATACCTATATAAGTTCAATGTAATTAATTGTAGTTATTTCTTAATAAAATTAGATTTATAAAATTTTATTGAACTTTTTAACGTCTTTTACCCACCTTCTAGGCACATTTGCAAATTTGCATAAAATGTAATTTTACTACTTATGTGAATTGAATTTAGAAAATCCAAGAGATATGGTGGACATCAGTAAGTAAAATATGGTTCAATAAGATTAAAATAATTTTTGTTGAATAGTAACTTTTGACTTTTATTTACCATGGTTAAAAGTTAATAGGGTAATTGAAAGTAAAAATGATATTATAATTACCATAACACATGTCCTAATTCTATTGTATAAGTGTATTTAGAACAAAACCAGACTTAGTAATAAAATATGATCCTTTTGGTCCACTTTTATTATATTAGGAAATATATTATTATTTTACTTAAAGAAGAATTAAAAGTGTTAAATTCGAAGTTTAATAACTAAACCATTTTTAATATAGGATTATACATAAAATAAATTCAACTATAAATATTAATTAGAAAGCTAAAATTATTTTATACACAATTTTATTTTATTTATAATTTTTAGATATTAAATAATTAAATTTATTTATGACACAATGATGATGCATTAATTACTTTATCAATGAATAATTAAAATAATTGATATTATAAATATACAAATAAATATAAATTGAAGATTTTGATGCCATCCACGAATTTTATAAGTTAATATGACATGTTAGGGTTGATTAAATAAAATTTTTTGAAGTTATAAAGTTTTTATGACTTTAAAAAAAGAAAAATACCAAATATTGTCAAAATTGACATAAATGAGTTCTTAAAACAAATACTATATTTTTAATTTATATAATATTTATAAAAATCTAAGGTTTAGACAAAGGACTTAAATAAGGTTATATATATCAATAATGAACCACTTTGGGTTCTCTTTGTTTTTTATAGTAAATTTATTAACCATTTTTTATAATAACACAAGAGGAAATGGTATATAGAGACCCGAATCTTGACGTACATGGACATTACATTACTTTTGCGGAATACTTAGTACATAACAAAAACACGCACACAAGGACCGTAATAGTTTAGTGTCTTTGGAAACTCAGAATATAATCTTCTAATAGTGGTGAAAGATCTTTAACATCTCTCATAAAGATCTTCCTTTTTTTACTTAAAACCTTTCTTTATATCCTGGGGAAAAGAAAACATAAAAGGGTGAGCTCAAATGCTCAGTATGGTTAAACAAAATAAATATCAATCACATCATATTCATAAGAACATAACATTTTGGAAATCTTAACCTGCAAAAGAGATCATAATATCATAACATGGGATAAATCATAGTAGTGAAATGTAATCCCAATAATCATAACTTAAGACATGAAAATTTGTGGCATACACACATAATCATAGAGAATCATTTCTTATTAGTCAATACTCATTTCCAAGACTATCTTAGTGGACAAAGTCCCTTTCTGAGCCGAGTTCACTCCTCGTTTCAGTCCTATTTCACTGAACCGGTATAACCTACCATTCCAGCCATTTCTATCTCATGAGATATAAAATCTTTACCCAATTCATTGGAGGGAGATATAGGTCCCACCCATCTCATAATGATATCATTCTTATGTGTGCCACAAAATCAGAAACCATACATCATAATATAACCCATGTAATAAAAATGGGAATCTTAAACATCGTGACATCATCTAACAATTCATACAAGATAAAGGAATTCATAAAGATACTTCCATCACAACATAATCAAATCCATGTAATAATAGGGATAGAAACAGAACCCTTTATTATCTTAGATGGAAAATAATTTTGATAAAACACTTGAACTCCATTCTTGAGGAAAATATCATTTCTACTTCAAAAACATTTTTCCTTTCTTAACATGTCATACAATTTTAAACTAAAAGAAGATGGTTAAAAATAAACTTGAAAACTTGTAAAGGAATATTCTTGGAAATTTTGTTTTCAAAATCCATTCATGCCGTATAAGTTAAAAAACATTCTTCTCGTACTTTTGTCGGAAAAGTCAAAAAGTACCTCGTACAAAAAACGACAAAATATTCCTTTCATATATTTTACTAAAAACTCAACGAAGGGTAAAATTGGATTTTAACAATTTTAGGTGGATGGAAATAATATTACATATTGAGGAAACATGGATGTGGATGATAAAATACACCCCAGTAAATACCAAAGTATAAACAATCTCAGAAAAAAATGAGCTTGTGATATTTCCCTTACCTTAGGTCTGATTTGCTTCGTAAGTGTCCGAACCTCCTGTATAATGATTTAAATAACATTATTGACTTATTATAGAATCATACTTATTGTTATGATATCATATATGGTCATATTCTTAGCTTCTTTTTAGTAATATTTCATTACTACTTGTTATTTGGGTGTTTATTACTTTTTGTTCTTATGCGTGTTTTGTCAAATAAATTCTTATTCTTATCTTTAGGTTATAGATAACTCATTTCTAGAATGGTATTAGTGTAATATATATCATATTAATTCATTCAATTCATTTATATAATCATTATGAAATTAAGATCATGTAGAACGAGTCGGATCACATCGTGGAGACGGTATTCCGTACGTACGCACGAGTGATGATATCGTTCCTATGATCGTTGAATTGTATTGGAGTGTATGTATACTATTTCAGAATTGATATCACTTTACAATAGTCATATATAGTAATTATTTACACCATTATACTCATCCAAGTAAGGTGGTGGTGGAAAATAGATTACACCACGGCGTGGAGACGGTATTCCGTACGTACGCACGCGCGGTGATTTCGTTTTCCGTAGGATGGATAGATGGTGAAATAGGGTTGTTTCGTAATTATAATAACATATCAGTATATGAGTGATACTGATGTTATTACTTCATAATTAAACAACCTTATAAGAAGAAGTGGAAGAAGAAATAAAGGTGAAAGAATCGGTAACGGAAATTACCTCTTCTTTGAAGCGCCTCTTTGAGACCTCCTCTTAGGGCACTAAAATTGGTCTTTTAGGAAGACCAGAACCTATAGGATGTTTATATGGAAGTGGAGAAGAGAATTTAGCAGAGGTTTTCTGAGCTTTAAGGCTCAAAGTGGTGTGAGGAAGAGAGGGAGGGGGTGCCCTTTTATAAGGGAGGAGAGGGGCACCTTTGGAATAACTAAAAATATTATTTTATTATAAAGTAAAATTCGGTTTTTAATAGCTCCAAATTGATATATTTCAAATATAAGGTGGTTAGGGGTCTAAACCATCTCATCAAATAGAATTTATACAAGTTTAGGTATCAATTTTAACCTTATCATTTAGATTTAAATTTAAGTTAGATAATTTAACTTTTACCGTGTCTTCTTGTTTTCTTAAACTATAAGGTTAATAAACTTACTATATCAAGCCAAACGAACACCAAGTTGTTTAGTATTAATATATATAACCTTATATAAGTCATTTGGCCGAAACTTAGATTTTTAGGAATAAAATAACAATTAATAATATAATATTTGTTTTAAAAACTATTTTATGTCAATTTTGACACTATTTAGTAATTGATTTTTGTAAAACTTATAACAGAATGATTAGTTCAAAAAACGTTAATTAAATCAATACTAACATGTCATATTAACCTATAAAATTAGTTTAATTCATAAAAAGTCTCAAATTATATTTATTTGGGTATTTATAATATCAATTATTCTAATATTTCACTATTATGGTAATTACTACATCATCATTGTGTCATAAATAAATTAATTCATTTAATGTCGAAAAATTATAAATAAAATACCATTATGTAGGAAATCTTTTTAATTTTAGAATTAATATTTATAGTCTAATTTATCTTATGTATAATCCTATATTAAAAATATTTTAGTAAATAATATTTTATTTTAACTCTTTTAACTCTTCTTTGAATTAAATAATAATAAATGTCCTAATCTAATCCAAGTGGGCCTAAATGGTCATATTGTATTCCTAAGGTTGTTTTTGGTCGAATTAAAATTATACAATATAATTAGGACATGTGTTAGGGTAATAATAATATCATTTTTACCCTTAATTACCCTATTTACTTTTAACCGTGGTAAAAAAAAAAGTAAAAACTTACTATTCACCAAAAATTATTTTCATCTCATTGAACCACATTTTACTTACTGACATCAACCGTGTGTCTCGGATTTTTGAAATTCCACTCACAGAAGCAGTAAAATTAAGTTTTATGAAATATTTATTTTTTTTAACTACCACTTAGTGGTTTCACTATTCATCAAAAAATGAAAGTTTCCAGAAAAATACCAAAAATTAGACCGAAGATATATTTGATATTATGAACTCAAAAATGATGTATATTTTACCAAATTCAAAACATATCAGTTGCATTAATTAATTTAAAAAATCAATTCCCGTCGTCAACACAAATAGTGTGTTCTTAAGAGATAATAACTATCCAAAGATTGACACTTATTTCTGTCTGGTTTAAATGTGAAATTACATCCAATGACCAAAATTGTATTAAATTTTAAAAATATATTATAAATATACTTTAAAACCACTAAAATTAATAATTTATCACTATTAATTATTTAGATTAAAAAAGTTTTTTTTTAATTAAAATTTAGTAATTTTCACTATTCATCAGAATATGAAAGTTATCCGAAAAGTACCAAAATTTCACCCTAAGCTAATTTCGATATTCCGAATCCAAAAATGAAGTCCATTTTGAAAAATAAAATTTACAAAATTTCAAAAAGTGGTTATTACTATTCATAACGGCTAGTTTTAATAATATTTTAATAGCATATCGTTGTTTAGTGAAACTCGGTATTGCGTACTACACATGCTATCGAGGAAGGTCGCGATTGCGTTTAATGCAAGGAAAGTCAAGGATGCATGTTGTGCAAGCTCTTTTTGGTGTAGTGTACAACACAAGACATTAATGAAATTAAAAAGAATATTTTTCATAAAATCTCGGGGTGTTACATTCTACCCCCCTTAAAATGAATTTCGCCCTCAAAATTCGTCGGGGTTATAAATGGTTTACTACTCGAAAGATTCTTTAATAGAAACCTACATCGTAAGAAGGAATATCAAAACCAATCTTTAAAAACAAAAGTATGAGACGTAACGGTTACCCAAAAAAACTAATCACTGGGTTTTCACACAGGTGAAAATATGGATATGGAAGAGAAATCTAACCATCACGTTCTGATGGAAAGTGGTAGAGAACATGGCTATGAAAAATCCATTAATCACAAAGCCATAGATTTGTGATGATCTAAGGTAACATCTGATTCATCAGATATAAGGTCACTTGGATAACATTTTTGTTTTTCAAGATCATTTCCCTAAAGTTGATGAATTAAAAGAAATACTTACATGATTTTGGTTCAATCTCATTATTGTTTGTGAATTGAACAATTTACACTTCATATCTTAAAGAAATGAAGTTGAATTTGTTATTCGTGAAGCATTAGTAGATCATGTGATAGAATGATGGGTCATTCCATCTGTTTCAAACAAAAGGTTAGCAAAAGTTATAAGTCCATCTTATGGTGAGATTAATCGTATATGGTTCCAAAAATGGACTTATACTTTATTTATCATACCGCTTAATAAAATAAAACTACTTTCCACTAAACAGGGACTTTCTGTAGGCCAGTGGTAGGTGATAAAGGCATGTCGCACTTCAGTTGTGGGTTCGATTCCCACAACTGTGTCCGACGGGATGGGCTTCCTCCCGTCCTGCAGGTTGTCCTTTTTCTAAAATTACATTACTATAACATCCCATCAATAATATCGAAAAAAGTTTTATCCTTAAACAATACTAACTTATGTCCAACATAATCCATTCCAATCTTTAGGATTATCTAAAATACTTCGGTCCAAGCTCATAGTATAAATAAAATGATTATTGAAATGTCACATAACAATCACATGAATGCCATTATTTATCCCCCATATATCATAAGATATATCTTGTTGAATACCTTAATCATGTATTCTCTTGAAGAATGAATACCCATTGAACCTTAGTGAAAACATGAATGTAGTTAAAAGTTAACACTTTCTACATACCAAAATCCTCAAAATTCTATCTACTCAAACCATGATATCACTTAGTCCTTATATCAATCATGAGCTCATGAATACTGTCAAACATTTCATTTTTTTTCCTTATCCCTTCATTATGCGCATATCATATACATTCCAAAAATATATGAATAACCTTTCATGGATACTGGTACCATTAATCATACACTTTCAAAACTCAAGGAAAGACAACAGTGTAACAATCCTTAGATGTCTCTTTATTTCATAGTACCATGAGATTACTTATACAATATTACACTTGATAAACATGTAATCATTCCACTACCTTCTTAAACCACTGACCGAGTTTCAACAATTCTTTCATCTCACATATCATTTGTAGTCTCATCATCATCATCAACATAAATACTACCCATATGACCGTACTGATTCTCTTCATGAGACTTTACCTTAGGGCATTGGATTTCATAATGCTCGTACATTCCACATTTAAAACATTTAACCATTGTTGATGTCGTAGCAATACCATTATCCTCATCCATGGCGTTAACTGAACCTTTTCCTTTGCACTTACTGGCTTTATGTCCTTTCCACACCCAAAGCATCTTCCTGTTCCTTTGAAACATTCTCCTTGATGCCTCTTCCCACATGATTTACATAGGGGAAATTGAACTTTCTTTCCTCTATGATCATCATGAAACTCCATCTTTCTCTTATTAGCCGAGCCAGGAAAATTACCAAATTTTACATTATTGATCATATTATGAGATTTATGATTCGGCATAACAATGATGTTTGGACTTCCAAATCCCATTTCATTTGGTTTCTCATGAAGAATATCATTCCATTGTCCATCATATCCTCCGTTATCGTGAATCATCTTGTTTCCAGTCATTTTCTAAAACCCAAAAAGAATAGTGTTAGAGGCAAAAATCAAAATAAAGGGGAAGTAACTTCAATATCTAACATATTAGGTTAAATTCTAATATCGTTACCATAGTTCTAGGACTATATCCTATACGTATACTTATCCTTAGGGGCATCCCTAGACATACCTTAGAAATATATCTAGGGATCTCACTAACATTTTCGCATCCTAGTTTCCAAAGGTTGACTAAACCTTTCCTCTGATACCAACTGTAGAGACCCGAATCTTGACGTACATGGACATTACATTACTTTTGCGGAATACTTATTACATAACAAAAACACACACAAAAGGACCGTAATAGTTTAGTGTCTTTGAAAACTCGGAATATAATCTTCTAATCGTGGTGAAAGATCTTCAACATCTCTCATAAAGATCTTCATTTTTTACTTAAAACCTTTCTTTATATCCTGGGGAAAAGAAAACATAAAAGGGTGAGCTCAAATGCTCAGTAAGGGTAAACAAAAAGAAATATCAATCACATCATATTCATAAGAACATAACATTTTGGAAATCTTAACCTACAAAAGAGATCATAATATCATAACATGGGATAAATCATAGTAGTGAAATGTAATCCCAATAATCATAACTTAAAACATGAAACTTTTTAGCATACACACATAATCATAGAGAATAATTTCTTATTAGTCAAGACTCATTTCCAAGACTATCTTAGTGGACAAAGTCCCTTTCTGAGTCGAGTTCACTCCTCGTTTCAGTCCTGTTTCACCAAACTGGTATAACCTACCGTTCCAGCCATTTCTATCTCATGAGATATAAAATCTTTACCCAATGCATTGTAGGGAGATATAGGTCCCACCCATCTCATAATGATACCATTATTATGTGTGCCACAAAATCAGAAATCATACATCATAACATAACCCATGTAATAAAAATGGGAATCTTAAACATCGTGACATCATCAAACAATTCATACAAGATAAAGGAATTCATAAAGATACTTCCATCACAACATAGTCAAATCCATGTAATAATAGGGATAGAAACAAAACCCTTTATTATCTTAGATGGAAAATAATTTTGATAAAACACTTGAACTCCATTCTTGAGGAAAATATCATTTATACTTCAAAAACATTTTTCCTTTCTTAACATGTCATACAATTTTAAACAAAAATAATATGATTAAAAATAAACTTGAAAACTTGTAAAGGAAGATTCTTGGAAATGTTTTTAAAAAAATCCATTCATGCCGTATAAGTTAAAAAAACATTCTTCTCGTACTTTTGTCGAAAAAGTCAAAAAGTACCTCGTATGAAAAACGACAAAAGATTCCTTTCATATATTTTACTAAAAACTCACCGAAGGGTAAAATTGGATTTGAACAATTTTAGTTGGATGTAAATAATATTACATATTGAGGAAACATGGATGTGGATGATAAAATACACCCTAGTAAATACCAAAGTATAAACAATCTTGGAAAAAAATGAGATTGTGATATTTCCCTTACTTTAGGTCTAATTTGCTTCGTAAGTGTCCGAACCTCCTATATAATGATTTAAATAACGTTATTGACTTATTCCAGAATCATACTTATTGTTATTATATCATATATGGTCATATTCTTAGCTTCTTATTAGTAATATTTCATTACTACTTGTTATTCGGGTGTTTATTACTTTTTGTTCTTATGCGTGTTTTATCGAATAAATTCTTATTATTCTCTTTAGATTATAGATAACTCATTTACGTGATTTTATTAGTGTAATATATATCATATTAATTCATTCAATTCATTTATATAATCATTATGAAATGAAGATCATGTAGAACGAGTCGCATCACATCGTGGAGACGGTATTCTGTACGTACGCACGAGTGATGATATCGTTTTCCGTAGGATGGATAGATGGTGAAATAGGGTTGTTTCATAATTATAATAACATATAATTATATGAGTGATACTGATGTTATTACTTCATAATGAAACAACCTTATAAGAATAAGTGGAAGAAGAAATAAAGGTGAAAGAATCGGTAATGGAAATTACCTCGTCTTTGAAGCCCCTCTTTGAGACCTCCTCTTAGGGCACTAAAATTGGTCTTTGTGGAATACCAGAACCTCTAGGATGTTTCTAGGGAAGTGGAGAAGAGAATTTCGCAGAGGTTGGGCGATCTTGAAGGCTCAAATTGGTGTGAGGAAGAGAGGGAGGGGGTGCCCTTTTATAAGGGAGGAGAGGGGCACCTTTGGAATAACTAAAAATATTATTTTATTATAAAGTCAAATTCGGTTTTTAATAGCTCTAAATTGATATATTTCGAATATAATGTGGGTAGGGGTCTACATACTCTCATTAAATAGAATTTAGACAAGTTTAGGTATCAATTTTAACCTTATCATTTAGATTTAACTTTAAGTTAGATAATTTAACTTTTACCGTGTCTTCTTTTTTTCTTACACTATAAGGTTAATAAACTTACTATATCAAGCCAAACGAACCCCAAGTTGTTTATTATTAATATATATAACCTTATCTAAGTCATTTGGCCGAACCTTAGATTTTTAGGAATAAAATAACAATTAATAATATAATATTTGTTTTAAAAACTATTTTATGTCAATTTTGACACTATTTAGTAATTGATTTTTGTAAAAATCATAACAGAATGATTAGTTCGAAAAAAGTTAATTAAATAAATAATAACATGTCATATTAACCTATAAAATTAGTTTAATTCATAAAAGTCTCAAATTATATTTATTTGGGTATTTATAATATCAATTATTCTAATATTTCACTATTATGGTAATTACTGCATCATCATTGTGTCATAAATAAATTAATTTATTTAATGTCTAAAAATTATAAATAAAATACCATTATTTAGAAAATCTTTTTACCTTTCTAATGAATATTTATATTCGAATTTATCTTATTTACAACCCTATATTAAAAATGTTTTATTAAATAAACTTTGATTTTAACTCTTTTAACTCTTCTTTGAATTAAATAATAATAAATGTCCTAATCTAATCCAAGTGGGCCTAAATGGTCATATTTTATTCCTAAGGTTGTTTTTGGTCGAATTACACTTATCCAATAGAATTAGGACATGTTTTAGGGTAATAATAATATCATTTTTACCCTTAATTACCCTATTTACTTTTAACTGTGGTAAAAAAAAAGTAAAAAGTTACTATTCATCAAAAATTATTTTCATCTCATTGAACCACATTTTACTTATTGACATCAACCGTGTCTCTCATATTTTTGAAATTCCACTCACAGAAGCGGTAAAATTAAGTTTTATGAAAAATTCATTTTTTTAACTACCACTTAGTGGTTTCACTATTCATCAAAAAATGAAAGTTTCCAGAAAAATACCAAAAATTAGGCCTAAGCTATATTTGATATTATGAACTCAAAAATGATGTATATTTTACCAAATTCAAAACATATCAGTTGCATTAATTAATTTAAAAAATTAATTCCCATCATCAACACAAATAGCGTGTTCTTAAGAGATAATAACTATCAAAATATTGACACTTGTTTATGTCTGGTTTAAATGTGAAATTACATCCAATGACCAACATTGTATTAAATTGTAAAAATATATTCTAAATATACTTTAAAACAACTAAAATTAATAATTTATCACTATTAATTATTTCAATTAAAAAAGTTGTTTTTAATTAAAATTTAGTAATTTTCACTATTCATCAGAATATGAAAGTTATCCGAAAAGTACCAAAATTTCACCCTAAACTAATTTCGATATTCCGAATCCAAAAATGAAGTCCATTTTGAAAAATAAAATTTAAAAAATTTCAAAAATTGGTTATTACTATTCATAACGGCTAGTTTTAATAATATTTTAATAGCATATCGTTGTTTAGTAAAACTCGGTATTGCGTACTGCACACGCTATCGAGGAAGGTCGCGATTGCGTTTAATGCAAGGCAAGTCAAGGATCTGTGTTGTGAAAGCTCTTTTTGGTGTAGCATACAACACAAGACATTAATGAAATTAAAAAGAATATTTTTCATAAAACCTCGGGGTGTTACATGGTAAAAGTTAAACTATTTAACTAAGAGTCAAATCAAAAATATTGGGTTAATATGGTGACTTAAACTTGTCTAAAACCTATTTTCTCATAGGATTTCGACCCATACCCAAATTATATTATAAATAAATCAATTTTGAACCATTATAAACTGAAAACTATTTTATAATAAAATAATAGTTTAAAATTTTTCTTAAGTGACCCTCACCTCTCTTATAAAAGTGTACTTCCCCTTCTCTCAAAATCACACCTCCAAAACCATTTGTCTCGGTCAAACCCTACCCAATTCTCCTCCCAACTTCTCTCACTTCAACCTAGAGGACTTACCTTGAGCATAAAGCCAACCTATGAAGCTCTTTTTTTCAAATCAAATGAAAACACCCAAAAAAGAGATAATTATTTTATCACCTCTTTCAAAGTTATTTTCTTATTCCACATTATTTTTATTTTTTATTTTCATACCAAAATAAAAAATACATCAACTTCTACAAACTTTGTTGTTATTATAAATATGGTATAACCATATTCATTATTCTATCCATCCTATGAATTATAATGTCACCATGCATGCGTACATATGGCTTACCGTCTCCATGTCGTGGTGTAATTTGTTATTCAACACTATGTTATTTGGAAGGATATAATGATGAGTAATATTTATATAAATAATGAAAATAAAATAATAATTTCTCTTTATAATTAATATACCATCCAATTACACACCTTTTAATCATTAAGGAAATGATATCATCGCTTGTGTGTACGTATGGCTTACCGTCTCCACGATGTGATGACATTCATTTCCAAGTTCACCATTCAATGATGATTACAAAGATATATATTATTACTAAGTTTGTAATATATGAAATAACAATTCTACTGAAGATATATATATTCATGTACTTACATATATATTATTCACTTACTTTCATTCAATACGATACAAAAACGGAAAAAAAATTTATGCGTACGTACGGCCTACCGTCTCCATAAAGGTGTTTTCCATTTCATATATCTATCTATTATACATATTTATATTCTAAATATATATTATATATAAATCATGTTTAATATTCTGGATGTATTTAAATCATGATCTAAATGATACAATCATGAATAACAAGTTAAAACACGTAAGATAAAGAAAGCGATTAATACCGGAAATGTTAATTTAAAATGGAAATAATTATTAAATGGGAAGTATAAAGATATAAATGAATCATGTATGATATAATAAGTATGAATATGGTTCTGGTATAATTTAAAAACATACTATAGTCATTATATAGGTTGTTAAATTTACCCTCGAACAAAGGAAAGTGCAAGGTAAGGGTTAATTCCTCAATCTCATTATTATCCGAGATTGTTTATGTGTAAGTATTTACTGGGGAATTTTTATCATCCATGTACATGATTCATAAAAAAGTTTTCAAAATGGATATTTTAATGTTTTTTGGAAGGGAATATTTATCAAGATCATCATTTTAAATGTTTTAATGATTTATTTTTCTAAATGTTTTTAATTAATGTATATGTTTTAAAAATGATTTTAAGGATTTATTTATATAGACATGATTTTTTTTAAAATGTTAATTCCTTTCAAAAGTTTCAAAGTGATATGGGACACTTTTATTCAAAAATTTATTTTAAATGTCTTCCTTTATAAATTTTGTGACTTTTAAATGATTTCATGAAAAGGGGATATTTCACTCAAAGAGTTTTACTGATCATTTTTAACTCTGTCAACATACTTTACTAGATATTATTCTTAACTGAGGTTGATTTATTATAATAGAATCTTCCATATTATATTGAAGGTTTTTTATATGTTTTACTGTGGATGTGATATTTATATACCATTCATGGTTTATGGTTCATTTATTAACATTTCATATGCTAGTTTTAATATGAATGTTTATGTTATATTTCAACATTTTCATATGAGGAATGCAGTGAACATAGTAAGTGACAAGTGGAGCCTGATATACCTTCTTGATACATCGGTAGGTCTCATGAGAAAAATTAGTGTCTTTTCAAAATTCCTTGACAAAAATTTTATTTGTAGTCTTGGCACGAGGCCTTGACTATGTGGTAATGATGTCTGGCGTTAGGCATTCCCTCATTATGAAATTAATTATTACATATAATTATTCGACTAGTAGAATATTCATGCACATGTTTATATGGTAATGTTTAATTTATTTTCTCCATATTATGTTCAAGTTTATGTTTAAAAGGGTTGTTGTTTTTATTACACATCTTCCCTTAAAATTTTATAGCTTCTGCTAAATTATTTACCCTTACTTAGCATCTGAGCTCACCCCTTTCTTATGTTTTGTTTTTACTAGGATTCCAATAAGTGTATTATGTTTGATATGAAGGGTTATGTTAGGGGAATAATGGTGCTTACAATGGATTATTTATGTTTTATTTTATGTTTTAATGTGTAATGTAATGTTCATGTATGTAATCTATTTTACAAGACTGCTAAATTGATTAGTCCTTCAGGACTTGATTCCTTATAATCATGCCAATTTATTAAAATAATACATCGGCTTTGGGCTTCTGGGGTCAGGGAATTACAGTTGGTATCAGAGAAATTTTATTATAAACCTTGGAAACTAGATTTAGAAAAACTCTGATTATAGAACATTACCCTAAGATAGAATTTGAGGATTAGTATAGAATAACTTCATAGAATTTTCATAATGTAGAGATTTTTTGTATTTTCCAAGAAATAACTCTCTGTCTGGATATGAGCAGGTAGAGGAGGCTTTATCACAAATATACCTAGGAGTGAAAACTCCAAAAAGGAGTTTTAGGCATGACTCGGGGTATCCTGGTACATGATAATGGGCCTTGCTTCACTCATGGTTATGACACTCCTAGGGGATATGCTTAGGATAATTCATATTTTCTTTACAAGCCATTATGAAGGATTTAGGGTTAAATACTTCCTCAATAAAAATATTTTTTTATGATTATATATTATATGCCTAATATTTTCAATTTACGTCAGGTATTCTAAAATTTTGGAATTTTTCATTATGATTCATAAACTAACCTAGTGTATTCCATTTTTTAGAAATGGAACCCAATATAAGGAATGAGAACTCTACTAATATGCTTGATCCAAAGAGTAAGAAGAATCATATCTTTCAAGGTATTAAGCCAATATTTATAAGGGAAATAGTCTCCCACGTATTCTAATCATATGAATAAATAGTATCATGTGTTAATAAGATAACTAAATAATTATTTGAGTTATATGGATTTGAAGGGAAGCAAGAGAATAAAAGGATGGTAGAGAGAGATATGGGTAAAGGGAAGAGGGGAAAGAAGGATTTTCCCAATTGTGATAATTGTGGAAAGAATCACCTTGGTAAATGCTTGAAGGGAATGGGAGTTTGTTATATGTGTAGAGAAAAATTACACCAAGTACGTGATAACAAGGGTAATAAAAAGGTTTCAAATGTACAATGCTTCATCTACAAGGAGTTGGGAAACTACGCGAATCAATGTCCAAATCATCAGAGTATGCCCTAAATGATGCTATTGGATAACAATCAAGTTATGATAATACCACAGATGAAGAGGAATGACTAGTGTTCTTATTTTATTATTAAATAATTATTTTATTTGAGTATTGTATCAATGATGCACTGTTATATGAATTATAGAAATAAATAAGGATTGTACTGCAGTAGTATTTCATTGGGGATTTGAGATTATATGGTTCTATGAAAATTGGCTCAATAGAAAGTTAAATTTTTTTGAAAATACATGGTTAAAAGATAGATAAACCTTAATATGGTTCTGATACTGAGGTAGTGATTTTGAAATAAGATATGATTGATTTGGAAAAATTATATTCGATATTCTTGATTACTTTGAAACTAATTAATTTTTTTTTTATTCCATTATTGTTGGAGTTTACAAAAATTTTTATATAAGGAGTCTATCTAGTATACTATAAGAAATAAGAGAGTGAGAATATAATCAATAAATATTTTATGGTAATTCAGGGTGTTGCCGTGTTTTAAAAAAATACATGATGAAGGTATTCACATGTTATTACATGGAAAAAAGATCTTTATTGTGTTTACCTTCCTTATGAATTTTGGAATGTGGGTTTGGATAGAAGTATTTTGGATAAGTCTAAAGGTTGGAATGGATTAGGTTTGACATTGGATACTATTGTTAAGGTTAAATCATTTATTAAGATTAATTTTGGATTGTTATAAAAAGGACAAACTGGAGGTCGGGCGACAACCCGTCGCGTCTGGCAAGGTCACGAGACTTGAACCTGCAACCAAAGGGCGAAAAGGGTGCATCACCTACCACTAGCCTACGTGATGTCCCAGTTTGTATAGTATAGTTTTTTTTAAATATTATAAAAAATTAATTATAAATTCATTATTTTTGGAACCCTATACTATTAGGATAAATAGAATATTTTTGAATTCTATTATCTTTTGGTGTGAAAGATGAGTTTATATTTGAAATTAGTTGAAGTTTAAAACTTTACTTGTCAAGTATATTTTTTTCCTCTTATTCTATGAATAAATTAATTCTTCAACTTTAGGTAAGGGATCTTAAAAACAAAAATGAGTTATCCTAATACCTTATGTTTTGTTGAACCAATGATATTTTAAATCATCATAGATTGATGGATTTGAGGCCCTCAATTTTACACTTGTTTGAGATTGATAACCTCAATAACTCTCTATCAATATTTATGTTTTTCCTCCAATTATATGTCTCTAATTTCTACTAATGTTATCCTAATCAAGATCATAATTTGGTGGTCACATTTTCATTTCTCTTTCCCTCTTATTAAGACTAAATTTTATTAACCCAATTTCTGATGTGGGTTTTCCATAAAGGTATTTTTCTATTTTTAACCTTCTATTTTTGAAGAACAATTTCAAATTTCAAAGATACAATTTATTGAAGTAGGGGAGAATGTAACACCCCAATATTTTATAGTATGTTATCTCTTTAAAGTAATTAAATAACTTCGGCTACATGCAACATCGAGTTCGAGCACACCACGACTTACCGAAATAGCCGTTCAAAAAGTGGTTATGAATAGTAATAACTGAATTTTAAATTTTATATACTCCATATAATTTCAGAATCTATATTATGTGTCTATTAGACATAATATAATAATAAATTCATTTTTTCAGTTAAAAGAAGTATTTTTCAATAAATTAAATTTTACCGCCTTTTAATGGAGAACCCTTTTTAAAACAAATATTTGACACTTTTATATATTTAATTAAATGAAATGAAATTATTCTTTATAATCGGGACATAAAAATTTAGTTTGGATAAATTTTTGGTACTTTTTTGATAACTTTCTTATTTTGATGAATAGTGAAAATACTAAATTTTAATTGAAAACAACTTTTTTAATCAAAATAATTTAGTGTTAAATTATGCATTTGAATGGGTTGGAAGAATTATTAGATTATATTTTTATCATTTAATACAATGTAGGTAAATATAAGCAATTTCACATTTAAATTTGACATAAACACATGTTAATCTTTTGATAGTTTTTAATTTTTAAAAACCCGCTTTTTGGTTTTGATAACGGGAATTAATTTTAAATTAATTAATTCAACTTCAATGTTTTGAATTTGGTAAAATATAATTCATTTTTGAATTCATAATATCAAAATTATCTTAAGGTGAATTTTGGTATTTTTCTGAAAACTTTCAATTGTTGATGAATAGTGAAAAACATTGTTTAAAACCGAATTTTTATGTAAATAATTATTTATTTTATTTAAATTTATTTTAAGTCAAAAAATATATATTTAATACCAATATAATTTTAATTTAATTCATTGGAGTCATTTTATAATAAAATTATATGTATAAAATTTTATTGAACTTTTTAACGTCTTTTACTCACCTTCTATGCACATTTTCAAATTTGCATAAAACATAATTTTACCACTTCTGTGAATTGAATTTCAAAAATCTAAGAGACACAGGAGACATCAGTAAGTAAAATTTGGTTCAACAAGATGAAAATAATTTTTGGTGAATAGTAACTTTTGACTTTTATTTACCACGGTTAAAAGTAAATAGGGTAATTAAAGGTAAATATGATATTATAATTGCCCTAACACATGTACTAATTCTACTAGATAAGTGTATTTAGACTAAAACCAACCTTATTAATAACATATGATCCTTTTGGTCCACTTGGATTAGATTAGGAAATTTATTATTATTTTACTTAAAGAAGAGTTAAATGAGTTAAATTCAAAGTTTAATAACTAAATCATTTTTAATATAGGGTTATACATAAGATAAATTCGACTATAAATATTCATTAGAAATATAAAATTAGTTTCTATATAATGGTATTTTATTTATAATTTTTAGATATTAAATAATTAAAATTATTTATGACATAATTATGATGCAGTAATTACTTTATCAATGAAAGATTAAAATAATTGATATTATAAATATAAAACTAAATGTAAATTGAGGCTTATGATTCCATCCAAGAATTTTATAGGTTAATATGACATGTTATGGTTGATTAAATAAATTTTTTTTGAAGTGATAATGTTTTTATGACTAACAAAAACAAAATACCAAATAGTGTCAAAATTGACATAAATGAGTTTTTAAAACAAATACTATATTATTAATTGATATAATATTTCTAAAAATCTAAGGCTAGGCCAAAGGACTTGGATAAGGTTATATATATCAATAATTAACCACTTGGGGTTCTCTAGGCTTTTATAGAATGTTTATCAACCATTTATTATAATAATACAAGAGGACAAGGTAAAAGTTAAACTATTTAACTAAGAATTAAATCTAGAAGATAGGGTTAATATGGTGACCTAAACTTGTCTAAAACCTATTTATTTAGAGGATTTAGACCCATCCCTACCTTATCTTATAAATAAATCAATTTTTATCTATTATAAACTTAAAATTATTTTATAATAAAATAATATTTCAAACTTTTCCTAAAGTGGCCCTTACCTATCTTATAAAAGTGTACTTCCCCTTCTCTCAAAATCACACCTCCAAAGCCATTTGGATAGGCCAAACCCAGCCCAAATCTCCTCCCAACTTCTCTCAATACAACCTAGAGGCATTACCTTGAGTATAAAGCCAACCTGAGGATCCCTTTTGTTCAAATAAAAAGGAAACACCCAAATAAGAGGTAATTATTGTATCATCTCTTTCAAAGTTTTTTTCTTATTCCACTTTATTTTTCTTTGTTATTTCCATACCAAAATAATAGCTCTAATACCTTCTAGATACTATGATTTCATTATAAATATGGTACAACCATATTCATTATACTATCAATCATATGAATGATAATGTCACCATGCGTGTGTACGTACTGTTTACCGTCTTCACGTAGTGGTGTAATTTGTTATTCAACGCTATGTTATTTGGAAGGATATAATGATGATTAATATGTATATAAATAATTAAAATAACATACTAATTTATCTGTAAAATTAATATTCCATCCAATTCAACACATTTTAATCATTAAGAAAATTATATTGTCGCTCGTGTGTACGTACGGCCTACCGTCTCCACGACGCGATGAGATTCATTTCTAGGTTCACCATTCAATGATGATTATAAAAATATATATTATTAATAAGTATGTAATATATGAAATAATAAAACTACTAGATATATATTTGTGTGTTTTTGTGTGTGTTTTTGTGTGTGTGTGTGTGTACTTGCATATATCTAATTCACTTACTTCTGTTCAATATGATATGAAAATGGAAACAGCGTTTATGCATACGTACGGCCTAACATGTCCATAAATGGTGTTTTTCATTTCATATATATATATCTATTATACTTATTTATATTATAAATATATATTATATATAAATCATGTTTTATATTCTGGAATTATTTAAATCATGATCTAAATGATATGATCAAGAATAACAAGTTAAAACATGTACGATAAAGAAAGTGATTATTACCTGAAATGTTAATTTAACATGGAAATAATTATTAAATGGGTAGTATAAAGTCATAAATGAATAATTTATGATATAATAAATATGAATATGGTTCTGGTATAATTTAATAACATACTATGGTCATTATACAGGAGGTTAAACATACCCTCGAACAAAGAAAAGTACAAGGTAAGGGTTAATTACTCAATCTTATTATTATCTAAGATTGCTTATGTGTAAGTATTTATTGTAATATTTTTATCATCCATGTTCATGTTTCATAAAAATTATTTCAAAATGAATATTTTAATGTTTTTTTGATGGGAATCTTTATCAATATCATCATTTTAAATGTTTTAATGATTTATTTTTCTAATTTTTTTAATTAATGTTCATGTTTTAAAAATGAATTTAAGGATTTATTTATATGGACAAGATTATTTTAAAATGTTAATTACTTTCAAAATTTTCAAAGTGGTATGGGAAACTTTTATTCAAAAATTTCTTTTAAATGTCTTTATTTTTAAATTGGGTGACTTTTAAATGATTTCATGAAAAAGGGATATTTTTCTCAAAGAGTTTTACTGGTCATTTTCAACAATGTCAACATTCTTTTCTGGATATTATTCTTGATTGAGGATGATTTATTATAATAAAATCTGACATATTTTATTGAAGGTTTTTTGATATGTTTGATTGTGGATGTGTTATTTTTATACCATTCATGGTTTGTGGTTCAAGTATTAACATTTCATATGCTAGTTTTAATACAAATGTTTATGTTATGTTTCAACATTTTCATATGAGGAATGCAATGGACTTTGTAATTGATGAGTGGAGCCCGATATATCTCCTCGATGCATTGGTAGGTATCATGAGACAAATTAGTGTCTTAGCACAAGGCCTTGAAAAAAAATTAGTTGTATTCTTATCACGAGGCCTTGACTATGTGGTAATGATGTATGGCATTAAGCATTCCTTCATTATGAAGTTAATTATTATATATGATTATTTGACTAGTAGAATATCCATGTGCATATTTATATGGTAATTTTTCATTTATTTTATCCATATTATGTTCAAGTTTATGTTTAAAAGGTCTTTTTTTTTTATTATACATCTTACCTTAAAAGTTTATAGCTTCCACTAAATTATTTACCCTTACTGAGCATCTGAGCTCACCCCTTTTTTATGTTTTTTTTTCAGAATTCCAAGAAGTGTATTATGTTTGATATGTAGGGTTAATCTAGGGGAATAATGGAATTCACAATGGATTATTTACTTTGGGATTTATGTTTGAATGTGTAATGTAATTTTCATGTATGTAATCTATTTTCCAAGACTGCTAAATTGATTGGTCCTTCGAGACTTGATTCCTTATAATCATGTTAATGTATTAAAATAATGCACCAACTCTTGGATTTTGGGGTTGGGAAGTTACAAAGATCTCACTTTCAATATCATCAATATATTTATTATATTATTTTAATAAGTAATTTAATTTTCAATTTTTATTTATTTAAAAATCCATCTCCTTAAGAATACCTTCAATCCCCAGCCCTATATGAATATTAAATTTCTATTGATTATTATTATCAATTCCAAATTATGATTTATTATTCATAGAAAAATAATATCCTCTAAGTTAGATTGAAATTGGGATTTTTCTTATTCATGTGAGGATTCATCATCACCACCCTCATTACTCATGTACTTCTCTTCTAAAATTTTATTTGAACTAAATTTTTTTATTAAATATAGTTTTATCAGTCTTCTTAAAAGGAAAATTCATTTTCCATATCCTTTGGAAATTTGCCTCATCATCTTATTAACATTTTTCTCTTTATATTAATTTTTCTAAAATTATAAAATTTAAAACACATTAATCAAGTATTACCTTAAAACCAACATTTTCATCTCTTTAACTTGTTTTTCATAAGTGATATAAGAACATCAGTTACATCTATATCATCAAAATATTAAAGATTTATTTATAGTTTCTATATTTCCTTGAAAGGCATGTCAGTATAATAATTATTTAATGTCCATTTTGACTTAAGTCGCATCTTATAGGCCACTAATGCCACTTTAAATTCATCATAATTAACATGAATCAGAAAATTTTCTTAAATTAGAAAAAACTTTTCATTATAAAAATGTGAAATTCATATCAAGATATTATTTACTATCTCAACATCCATAATCTCCTCTTAAAATCCTTTAATTGAGTCAACAGAATAAAAAATTCTAATAAAACATTCATTGATACATTTACTCTCTTATATCTTTAAATTTTCAAATTTATTATATTAAACTTGGATCATAGCCACATTCAATTTAGAATATGCATTAAAAACTTTGTTCCAAATATCCTTCGAAGTAGTGAAACTCCTATTATTTTAGTACACCGTATTAGAAATGTACTTGATAAATCACTTTCTACCTTCAAAAACACATTAAATAATTTTGTATATATTTTTTTCAAAGAGATCATTATAATATAATTTATATGAATTCAATCTATTAGATGCATTGAAAATATTCATACCAAGTGATCATAAATTTTATCTTGTTATATTCATCCATGTTTCATTCTTCATCCAATAATATATATTATGAATCCACCCCTGGCATATGATCCTCATATGTAAAACCATCAGGTAAAGCACAATAGAAAAACCAGGTGGTATGGAAGGACTCACTAAACTTAATGTACCAAAAGATAGGATTCCTCACACTATAATTAATATGATATGTTGATAATATAACACGCTTAATAAAACTCTCACCTCATAAAATTTTATGATAAAAAATAAGGGAAATCAGGATTTATGTGGTTTGGGAAAAAAATCTTATATCTATGGGAGAAACACAACTTCTCTTTCCATTACAATTGTAATTTATAAGGATTAAACTTTCAACTGAAAAAAATTATTAAGAATTAATTATATTAATTATATCTTATATAGTTTTTTAATCCTTATCGGATAAGAATCAAATATATGGATCACTATGAAAGAGGCCAACACTTCCCTTTTATAGAGTTTTCCAACCAGTCATACCAGTAGCACTGAACTAATAATGACTAATAATCTCCAGTAGTATTATGAAACTTGAATCATGGTCCCAATGAACACTTTAAGTTAAAATATGTCAGTAAATTTCATTCATTATGTCCAGACCATCACCCATGAACAGTCCCATTAGGTGGTATCACTTTCTAAATTCCCTATCATCCGCTAGAAAGATTACAGCTCTACTATCTGCACGTGAATCTATACTATTTCTAGGGAATATATGTATGGTTTTCTATATTTGGTTAACTAAATTGGTTTTTATATTCTAACAATATCAAACTTAAATACTACTTTAATAACCTGTATAAAATCTCCAATAATTTATAATAAAATCAAACTTCCTTTCACTTTTGAAAGAATTAGTGTTTTTTATTATCTATCTATTCACCCAAGTCCCATAGATTCATGATGTTATCTTATAATTTCATAGACTAACATTTTGGTAAACATGTTCACTAAATTTTTGGATTTTGGATATCTTCAAAACATATAACTCTTTGTCCTAATAAATTTCTGAATGAAATGGTATTTCAAGTTAAAATGATTTGTTCATACATAAAACATTGTACTTCAAGTCAAGTGAATCACACTAATTTTCATAAAATAATAATCCACCCTCCTAGATTATTTCAATATCCTTTAGAAACAACATCAACTAAACTTACTCCTTCACTATTTTTATTAAATCCATGCACTCCATTGTTGTTGTGTAAAAAGTGAAAATCCATTGTAGTCATGAAATTCACCTGATTTTCATTCCTAAATTGTTAAACACAAACCCTATAGTTCACTTATGGGCATCAGAAACACAATTTAATATATAATTATCATGGCCACATAGTATATCATCCATCCTAAAGCTTAAGGTTTTATATTTTAATCCCTTTAAGTGATAGATGATCAATTTTAGAAACTCCCAGTGTTCCCTTCCAAGATTTTACTTGAATCAGCTTACAACTACCATTCAAAATGAAATGACTGGTCAAGTACATATCATGAAATACATTATAATTCAAACCACTATTGAAAATATAACTTTATCCATATATGTAACCTCATATTATATTTCAGGTACCCTCACCTTGGTCAATTTGAAGTTTCCATCCAATGGAGTTGTGACCAGCTTGCAACTGGTATTCCCAAATATTTTAATAACCATCCAGATATAGCTCCTTTGAGATAGAACCAACAACCCAGGTTTCTTATATTTCTTGATCTTCATTACCAATATCTTCTTACTCTATCCAAAATATTTTACCTCTAACCTACCAGACAAATATTACATTAGTTTATGAATCCTTTTATTACTTGATCTAGTTAGAAATATATCATCCACATACAAGAGTATAATGATAAAGCTCTCATTATTCCATTCCTTTTGATGTAAAAATGGTCCATGTTGCTACAAGTGAATAATTCATTTTATATAAATTTATTAAACTTATGATTCCACTACCCTAGAATATTATTAAATCCATAAACGAATTTATTCACCTTATATTCTAATTTTTTGGTCCACATCATCCATGAAAACCATTGGTTACTTCATCTAAACCACTTTTATCAAAAATATCCAAGAAGGAAGGTCATATTTACATCCATCTATTCTAAGTGTAGTTTATCATATGCAACTATTCTCATAACTATTAATATATTAGAATTATTAATGACCAGTGAAATTTTTTTGATAAATAAAATCCCTCCTATTGAAATCCCTTTACCATTATCATTCCTTATGCATTTTCCTTTCATCATCTTATTCCTTCACACATAAAACAAATTTATTCTCAAGTTCTCATTTCTCATATGATAGATCATTCAACCTTCATGTTTTATTTAATTTTAATGAAGAAAATTCAACTTGAATTACAAACTCCCACTATCTATAGTCATTGTGAGTGTCCACTTCATTTATAATTTTTGGTTCCCCATTGTCTATAATAAGCATGAATTTTATCTTAACTCCATACTACTAAACTAGTTTTATGAATCTGGTGGATATATATAAGAATTGAATATTAAATCTATATGGTGAAACTTATTTTGATACTCTATCATATAGAAACCTAAATTTTGGTGCTCTCACTCAAGCTTCAGGAACCCTTGAATGCTCTGGTATATCTTTTTATGGTCTCGCATTCCTACTTTTAGTGATTCCATCTGAACTTATAATAATTTATCTCCATATAATGCTTCTAATAATATCAATTTTTACTTTTTCAGTTTATTTATTTATTTCAACTTCTTTCTCATCCAATTTTTAGTCCTTCCATAGAACCCTATCACTAAATAGAACCTACCATCTCCCGATGACTTTTTACTTTTCATCATTCCATATTTTGAATCAAAAATCTCAATATCTATATCCAATAATTAATCATTCCTTATACTTTTTCCCAAGATTCTTCATATACTTATATACCATAAGATCATATCCAAGGATTTTGAAAATTTATATTTGGGCAATATTTAGATTTTTTACTTGACCATAGTTGTCTCAGATCTTATTTTCCCCTAGGAGAAGATAGACTTTTATTAACAAAGTATATTTTCATATTATAGGATTTAATCCAAATTTAATTGGGTATTTTTTTAGTTTACTTGCATAATTAATTCATTTTTTATAAATATCTAATTTATCATTTCTACCACATCATTATTTTGTGTTGTATATGGAATATTTCACTCTAGACTAATTCCATTATTCTAATTGAAGTTTTGTAAGTTTCATCTATTATATTCACCAATCTTGTAAAACCTTAGACATTTTAATTTTAAAACTATTTCCCTTTATTCCATGGAATTCCATTTAATGAATGTAGAAAAAATACCAGACTTATTATTTTATAAGTAAATCCTTGATTTCCTAATAGAATATTAATGAATGTTATAAAGTAAAGTGACCCACCATGGTATTGGATAGGGAAAGGTCCCCATATGACTGAGTGAACCAGGTCTGACCTATCATCCATAGGATTCCTCCCATTAAAGTCAAATGAAACCCTTTTCTATTTTCCTAGCATGAAACTCTCACAAATTTTTGTATTATTGTGGTTAAGATTTAGTATGGATTTTCCATGGTAACCTTGATATTATTATGAGTGAGGTGTCCAATTCATAAATACCACAACTTTAGACAATTGAACATTGTTATTTTAGAAAATACCACTCCATATGATCACCTAATAAGATACTAGATCCCATACTTTACTCCATGTAAAACCACCATGGAACCTTGATTTACATTCCAAACTCTGTGTACCAAGTTAATCCCATAACCTACCTCATACTAATTCCCTATGGAAATTGGGTTCTTCCATGGGTATATGAAGAATATTACTTATTTTAACTACAATAATATTTCAACCCTTATTCAGGAATTGACATCTCATTTCCTCATGATTTCCATATATTTATTATTCTACAAATACACCTTGCCAAACTTCTTGGACACGTAATTCAATATACATCAATTCTTTACCATTGAGTTGAATTATGATCCTAAGCTAATCACCAATGACTCCACAAAAATAATAATATTAAACAACATTTTACTTCCACCATCAATAGTACTCATGTAATTTTAACTTTTAAAATCTAAATCCCTTCTAGAATTATATTTATGAATGTTAAAATTCATTTATAGATTCCCTTCATTCCCATAACACTATAATTTAGGAATAAGACTATCCAACATTACTCAACTTCTCTCAAGTGACTTATCATCTGGTTGTTTCTTATGATTTCTTCTCTGGGGTGACCATCCTTATTTGTATTCATTCAATGCACTATATAATAGTTCTCATACCTCCCCCTCTAATTTTATACATTGAGGATCAAGTTCCAGACATCATAAAATAAAAAATTAATTATCCCACAATATTTATTCACTTCTTTTTCCATCGTAACCCACAACTTTGATAGTGATGGAAATATAAAAAGAACCCATAAATCATCTATGAATTTTACCTTCATAGATCCAAGCTTCCTTCAGATCCTGTTGATTTTTATCACAAGATCTTATATAGGATTACCTTATGGTATAATCATGTTGAATAACCTCCATTTCATGAACACTATATTAAGGTTCATCAACTTCACATATATTTTTGATAGGGCCTTCATCAACTCTACTGGGTTCATCACTTCTTGGATGTTAAAGGTCATGTTTCATGCTAATAACATCCTCACCAGCAAAACTACTTTCCTATATAATCACCCTCATTCTAAAATTTCTATCTTCTCTGGATAAACTCATGTTAATGTAATATCTAGTTCCTTTTAAAAAATATGATCTACCATTTGAATTCTCTATAAATCAAAATCTATAATGTTAAATTTATCAACCCAAACAATACCATCATCTGATTCCATACATGTACATTGTCAATTAAATCCAAATGAAAAGGAAATTAATTCAAGGAATGATTAATAATTAAATGATCTACTTAGAGTGTTATTCAAGTGAACTAAAACAACCATGAGAAATAATAACACTTTTTATGAATCCACCCACTACATCAGATCACTGAATGTACAACCATCAAATAAAACAAAGTGGAAAAAATAAGTCATTTGGAAGGACTCCCTTATCTTTGTAAACCAAAAGATAGAAATACTTTCACCCTACTCACTGAACAAATTCAATACTCACACACACTCAAATGAACTCCCACCTCACAAAAAACTAATCATAAAGAAGATAAATTACATAAGTATTTATGTGGTTCCAATAATGTGTCCTAAATACACGGGATAAACATATATTTTTTCATTATTATTATAATTTTCAAGGATTACACTTTCAACTAATAAAATAATCCTTAATAATTAATTACAAGAATTATCCCTTATAAAATTATGTGATCCGTATTGAATCATAACAAATCATATAGATCTCTATACATAAGGTCCTCACTTACCATTTATAAAAGTATGTATTTTTTCATGCTAGTAGCACCAAACTCTTATATTCAAGGAGGTTCCTCCATTTGCAATAATGATTGTTGTTATCTAATAGGATTATAAAACTTGATTACTTTTCCCAGTAAACACTTAGATCTAAACTTTTCTATTAACTCATGTTTTTTATTTTTGGACCATCACGCACACACACTTCCATTGAATGGTATCTCCATCTGAATTCCCCACCATTCAATAGAGAGACTCTTCTGTTGTTTTCCACACATCAGGTTATGCTATGTCTGGAGAATTGATATTTGTTTTTCTATATCTAATTAATTGATGAAATCTTCAAATACAAATAGAAGATTGGTACTCCATTTATATTAACAATATTTTTTAGGTAAGGAAAAAATAAATTATTGATATTTTTCTCTAAGATAATTTTTTATATTTCTAAAGAATTCCACTTTTAGGGTTTAGTGGGAACTTTACAAAGAAACATTCGCATACCAATTCATCACAAACCCATAATTCAACAAAAAAAATAATGAAAAATAGAATCCCCTCATACCTTTAGAATGGTGGAGTGAGTTAGGATTCCCACTTTCTACTTTATAAAATAACTCTTTTGTTCATTTTCTCACATTATAAGTCACATTTTCATGAATCGACTCATATAATCAGCCTAAACGGTACCTGAATCAATTATAACATGGATAGAAGGGTGTTCCAAATCCCTATGATTTGGATACTACTGTCTAGGCATCAAAACAAGAAAAAGGTAATAACTTCACCACAAGAACAACTCATATAGTTAAATAATTATATATAAAATAATAAATAGTTGGTATGCAAAACTTGACTCAAGAGAGAAAACACCACATGTTGATAGATACAAGTTTCAAAATTTTATGACAATAAAACTCATCATATAAGACTATCAAGAAATCATCATCAAACCCGCTGTAACAAGTGGTTCAAACATTCCACCAGTCATCACCAACTCCCAAGGTCCCACTAATTAAGCACATCCACCACCTTTGATTGGTCACTTCCCTTTTCCTATACTTGGAAAAAGAAAATCTACAAACTCATGAAGAAAAATTTAGGGTGTGAGGAACAAATACTTATAGGATATCACAAAACATTTTGTAATAAATCTATAACAAATAATCCAACATTGCTTAATTTTGAATAAAAATGCATGGAAATATCCTCATGGTTTGTATCAAATAATAATTTTTAAAATAATTCAATGGGTAATATAAAAAAAATCAAAGTTTATTTCCATGTAATCAGTTATATATAAGTATCTTTATAAAATAAAAATGAAAAATCATTTCTATCTAGATGGTAATGAGTAAATCAAATTAATCAATAATTAGTACTTATAACAATTTTCAATCATATAACTATGGTTAAGAGACCCTTTATCAGATTAGTATAGGGATTATCACACATCTTACAGCTCCAGGTGTGAACACACTCCCTAGATCCAAAGTCCAGGGGGAATATGTTAGAATCCCAAATAATAAACTTTTTGGAATCAAGATAACTTAGTTAGAATTTTCACTATCAATCCTTTCTAAGTAGAGGTAATGCATGCCTAGCATGTGTTATTCCCACCTAACTACATATGATCCCATCTTCTTTAAAAAAATAAATCCATTATATAAGGGGATATTAAAATTTCATTCAATTTTAAATCATGTAATCTGTCATTTCAAATCATCCTTAATTTCAAGTTCCAAATACATTCCATTTAATTTCAAAAACTAACATTAATAATTTTTATATAAAATCATGCCTTTTATTTCAAATAATACCATTTCTAATAATAAAACATATCATTCATTTTAATCTCATAAAAATCATTACTCAAATCATTATATTCAAATCAAAACCATTTTTTCATAAATAACACTTAATTTCAAAAAACCATTGTCAAAGGGTTTCACCACACACACCATGATATATCAAATAATTCATCAAGAGAATCAATTATAGATTTAGAAAATAATTTTAAAACCAATTTAAATTAAATAATCCTCAAAGTTTTCAATTAATAGTGTTTTACTTATGAAACCACCTACCTCAATAAATATCAAAAACACACACATGGGATCCACTAATAGTAATTCAAGGAATGTAATGGTTAAAGAAGAATCCTAGAATCATAATTCATTATTTATTGATCTAGATCCATAAATTGTATGAGGATTCACCACTCTTGAAGAGGTAGAGATAAGAGAAAAGAATAATCCATGAACAAATTGTGATTACACTTACTAGAAAAGATCCAACACATCAAACGACACGTTGATCAATGAAGAAATGGGGTTGGGAGAGCCAAAATACTATCTAAAGAGACCTAAATGAGATTAAGTTCAAATGAAAATTGAGGGATATGTTTTAGGGTTAAGTTGTGGATTAAAGTATTCATAATTATGATACTACTCTACGGAATCTTGGACCTATCGAAATTGCCAACTAGATGATCTCCTTCACCATCTACTTGATTGTTCTCAAAAGAATGAATTGCATTCTAAAAGTCACACTAGATGGACTATGGGATTATACTATCTATTAAATGGTATTAATATAGGAATCCACCACTTTTAGCCTCTCACCATATGTCTAGTGACCCTCATCATTCATTTGGTGGGCCTTCTATATCTTTTCTAACTACAAGAGCATGCCCAGTACCATTCTATGCAACTCATACACCTACCATTATATCTAAATAAGTTTAAGACCACTTTTTTACCCCTCATAAGGATAAAATAATAGAAAACAATTGGATCAACTTTATATTAAATGAAACACCCATAGATCAACAAGAAAACAAATAGAACCATGAATAAACAAAGTTAATAATTGAAAGTTGGTAACAATATGTTATAATATTCCCACAATAAATTATTTCTACCCTAAGAAAGCTTATAAAGAATTATTTATCATAAAGAGGTGAAAATAATTCTATCTCAACAATTCTTTATTCTCCCATGTCTCATGTGAATCAGAACCATTCTTTCAAAACAACCCAAACCAAGGGAATAGATTTTCTATGAAGGAACATTATCTAAGAAACAATAATCTAAACTGTCTGTCCTATCATGGATAAATAAAGTTACACATAAAGGTCCCCCAAGCTCAATACATGGGATGAGTATGATATATACTTCCTAAGTTGTGAAACATGAAACATATTATGGACCAATGTCATATGAGGTGAAAGATCAAAACGGTGAGCCACCTTTCTAAAATTATCAATAATCTAAAATGGTCCCATATATAACATTGATAACTATTCCATTTTTCTAAGCCATCAGTGACCCAACCATGGTGAAACTCTAAAAAACACTATTTAAATAGCTAAAAATTTCAAAGGGAATCAAATATGGTCAGTATAGAATTTCTAATAGATTTATACTATTACCATTCTCTGATGAATCAATTGAATTATTTTCTTTATCACTTAGAACAAACTCAGTCCAACCAGGGAATATTCACCAATCAGTTACCAACAAAGTTGATACTTACATGGATGGTTTTACAAGGCCTCAAAGGGTGAAATCATGATTAATGAATAGTGACTATTATTATAGGAAAAATTAACCAACTGCAAGTGTAAATCCTAATCTCCTTCAAAGTTAAGGACACAAGATCAGAACATGTCCTTGAGAATTTGTATAAATCATTATGTCTAAACATATTCTTTCCAATGGTAATCCATGATCAAATTTACCTAGGATCCTATCACCTCCAAGAGGCCTCTCAAAAATTGAGATGTAAAATGAGAATCCCTATCATAAATTATAACCTGAAAACTCTATGCAATCTGACAATATCCTACACATAAAAATTTCTTATATCCATAACTTTGGTCATGTCATGAATGGGTATAACATGAGATGATTTGGTCAATCAATTTATCACCACCAAAATTACATTCTTTCCTTGAGGTATATGAAACAACACAATAACTAAGTCTATTGATATCTCATCCCACTTATAAGACATCAAAGGAAGTGGTTGAAGTAGACCTAAATGTTTTTGATGCTCATAATTAATCTACTGAAAAGTATAATAATGGGAAACAAAATTAGAAATTTCTTATTTCATACCTAGACACCATAAAAATGTATCATATCATAAAACATTTTCATTATGCTAGTGTGTACCACCTGCTGGGATTTATGGAAATCCCTCGTCACAACCTTCCTCATAGAAAAATAAATGACATACCACCTCTAAAAGTATAGAATACCATCAAAATATATATACCACTCATCGATGGTATAACCACTATAAATAGAATCCATAATTCCTCAGAACTCATTATCAATATGATGTTCTTAGAGAATAATCTTAATATATGAGTTTGTAAACTAAGAACTTAACAAAACAACCTCAGTCTCATCACCCTAGACTCCTAAATGCATACAATCTAATTTATCCATCATATTTCACTCTTTAAAATATTCTTTCAGTTCTTGGTATGGAAATTTCCTTCTCAAAACATCAACAATGACATTCCCCTTATCAAGAGTGTAAGAAATGTAAAAATCAAAGGATTGTAGGTACTCTACAAAACATCTCTTTTGAATATTTATATTTGTTTTCTAGAAGATATAACTCAATATTATATGATTAGAGTAGATAAAAACCCTCCCCTTAAAAAGTTAATGTTTCTAACTTTTAAAATTATGCATCATGGTTTCAAGATCAATATCATGTGTGGAATAGTTCTTCTTATAAGGTTGATGATGATGAGAATCATAATCCATCACATGATCACCCTATATAAGAACACAATATAAACCTTAACATGATGTATCATGGAATACAAAATATCCATGTACAACTTCTAGAAGAGTCAACACTACCACTGAATTAAAATTATGCTTCATCTCATAAAATTAAGCATGATACTTTGAATACTATAAAAAAATTTCTTTTCTAAGTGAGAGTGTTCAATGAAAAATTCCACTTTGAGAAATTATTCATAAAATGGTAATAATACCCTACCATGCCTAATTATATCTAGATCTCAAATATGTTTCATGGTTCCTCCAAGTTCATAAAAACTTTCTCCTTCTTAGGATAAATTGAAATACCATGTTCATAATCCACATGTCCTAAGAAAATTACCTCCTAAATCCATAACTTGTATTTAGAATATTATCTTAAAGTTTATAATTTTTAAAGATATCCAAAATGGATCTCAAGTGACACACATGATCCTCCATGTTCATGAAGTAAACTAATATTTCATCCACAAATACCACTACAAAATAATTTATGTACTCATGGAAAAAAATTCATCAACACCATGAATACAAAAGGAGAAGTGGTCAGACCAAAAGTCATAACAAAGTACTTGTAATGGACATAACTACTCTTGAACACTATCTTAGAGATATCAGACTCCCTAATCCTAAGTTAGAGATAACTAGACTAAAGATCAATCATTTAGAACCAATTATATCCTTTTAGTTATTCAAATGGATAATTGATATTAGGAAATTTATACTTGTTCTTGAATGTTACCTAATTGATCTTTTGATAATCAATAAGAAGTTAAAGGGTTTCATTAACCTTCTTGTAAAAAATGCAGGTTTTACCCAAGGTGACACATTGGGTTGTATGAATCCATATAAAAATAGATCATATAACTATGTCCTTAAATCCTTTATTTTATCAAGTTCTATATGGTAATAGATAATAGAAATAGGTTGGGTACCTGGTACCAAGTTGATAGAGAACTCCACATCCATCCCTGAGAGAAAACCAAAAACTTTATATGGAAAGACATTAGGAAAATCAATAGTTACTGGAGGAATATCACACCCCAAAGAATCATTTTCCAATTAAAATAAAAACATGGATATCATACAACCCAAATATGAGATATGAGGTCTAACTTGACTTAGCCTAGGGTCACATTCTCCCTAAAAGACATGGAATACCCCATCAAGGCTAGTAAAAGAGACCCACAAAAAATAATAGTCGATATGATCTCTAAGAGAAACCATCTAATCTATCCCAAGTATGACATCTAGAGGTTTTATATCTAGAGCTAAAAGGTCACAGGTAATCTTGTATTCTAATAAATAAAAAAAGAATAACAGGGGAATTGAGGACCCTACTCTCTCTTCATCTCGAAGAGTATAGAAATATCTATTACATAAGGGATGGGATCCATTTAAATATTTAATCATTCTAAAATATGGTTATATATGAAGGAATTAGAGTCACCGTTATCAAATGAAGTAGTCACTAAAGATGAATCAATGGTAACAGTAATTCTCATGGTCATAGGAACAACTCATATTCCCACGGAGACTCATCCACTATGTGAAGAAGCTTAATTCTTGATGCCTATTGTTATAACCCCTTTTTCTTGAATCATATTATTGTATTGTGAATCATCCCAATAATTTCTATAATATACAACTATATTGAATTTTAAATACATGTAAAAATCTCTGCAAGTGACCTGAGAATCCATAAGAGCTATAGATATTTAGTTCCTACATTAAATAATTCTTTGAGTTCCCAAATTTTCAACACTAAATACAAGTTATCATCCCTATACTAGATTCTAAAAAATATTTAGAGTAAGTTTATTACTATGATCCACCACCATGAAACTCATCCCATTACTTCTTCCCTTTAAAGTGACCACTCGAGCCACTAGTGGGAGGTGGAGGAACTCCCATCAAACTATAATTAATAGCCAAGCCAAGCTCCATCACCAAATTTTTATCCAAAACATTAGTTTATGATGTGATATTCAATAAAAAAATAGATATCAAATATCTACAATAAGACCCATATCAAAACTCTAAGCTTTCAACTTCTCATTTGATACCACCTCAGGTGATAAATGAACAAACTCTGTAAAATGGTTGCCATATTGGGTCACCATATGATCATCTTGATGATGTTTAAGGAACTCCATCAACTTATCCAACACCATAGATTCTGAATATAATTTCTCTATGAAAATACACTATAAATATTTCTACTTAATTACCATATTCTTTCTAGTATAAATTATTGATCTCCACTACCTTTTTCTAAGTTCTTTTAAGTTAAAAGATGGAACATTTAACCTTAATAGATTCTGGTATCTCTAAGAACTCAAATATTTTCCAAATAATTTTCAACTATTACTCTACCTTTGAGAATCATTGGTACCCTTAAATGATAGTGGATTAATATGAATAAATTCTTGGGAATAATCTCTATTATCATCCCTTTAAGATAAAACCTCTATAGAGTGAATGGGAACAAGTACAGATACCTAACCCAGTGCTTGGATCGTTTGCACAAAAACTTCAACAAGGATATGATCAATTAGAGGGTCCTTTTTTCATTAGTATCTCACTCTTATGTTTGGTTCAAATTCCTTCTTGAGGGAATGGTACTACAAAAAATTAATAGATAACAAGGGAAAAATAAGTCAAGATACATGTGATCATCCAATCTATCAATCAAAATTCAACTAGAAAACTCAAATATTAGATAAAACCATTGGAAAATGTATATAATTATATCAAAAGAATCATAAAAGACACATTTCCCAATATCTCATGGTAACTTAAGACTCTTTATGAAGAGATATATCCAGGAACTTGCTCTTAACTAACCCCTTAAGTTTTGAAAATCCTATCTCATATCTAACAAGACACCCTAAACTACATGTTGACATTAGGAAAGAACAAAACCACATCTGATACCAATTTTTTACCAACTGACCTAGATAACCAACCTAAATAGTACCCGAATAAATTTTGACATGAATTGAATTGTATTCTGGATCTCCACAGGATGGTGACTGGCACATGGGAATCAAAATAAGCAAGAGGGAATTATTTCTCCACAATAAAAACTCATAAATATAAATTAGTGGATAAAAATAATGAATAGTTGGTATGTAAAACACTTTTAAATAGATAAAACACAACAAGTAGATATATTAAACTCTCAAAATGGCACAATAATAAAATTCATTAGATAATATTATCAAAACATCATCATCAAACCCACCTATAACAAGTGGATCAAATATTACCCCATTCACTACCAACTCCAAAGGTCCCACTAATAAATAAATTTCATCACCTCTGAGTGTTGATTTCCATTTTATTAGACCAAATATAAGAAAATTTAAAAATTATTGAATAAAAAGTTGAGGTTTCAAGAAAAAATCCCAGTAGGATCACGCCAATAATTTTATAACAAAACTATAAAAAAATAATTTAACTTTTCTCAAATTTGAATAAAACATGGAATAGAAATATATTCAAAGTTATTATCAAATCATACTTTGAAAAACATTTCAATGGGTAATAAAAAATACATTTCAAATTAAATTTTTATCAAATAAGGAATATATAAGAAAATTTATCAAATATAAATGAATAGTTATTTTTATCAAGAAATACATGAGTAAATCATTTAAATCAATCATCTTCATGTACAAACTTTTTAAATTTTGGTATCATGTTTAATATACCTAGTGTTATATTAGTATATGGAATCTCAAACATCTCAATTAAGTATAGATTTAGGTGTGAACACACTCCCTAGATCCCTTTCCTAGGGGGATAGGAAAAACCCCAAATAATAAACTCCCTCTCCTCAAGATAGTTTAGTTATCGTTGACACGGTCAATATGTTTCTAGGTAGAGATAATTCATACCTAGTGTGTTTTATTCCCAGAGAACTACTCAGGCTCCCATGTTATTTGATAAATCAATCAATCATACAATGGGCTATCAAACATTTCATTCAAATTCAAATTGGCCCTAATTTTAAGTTTCAAAGACATGAAATTTCATTTCAAAAACCAACATCAATTTTTTATCAAAAATCATTCCTTCCATTTTTAATAATACCATTTCAAAAACTAATATATTTCATTATTTTTTATCTCATAAAAATCATGCTTCAAATAATTATTTTCAAATAAAGATCAATTTTACTGAAATCATACTTAATTTCAAAAATCCATTGTCAAAAGGTTTCTCCACGCACACCATTACATATAAAATCATTAAAAAAGATACTCAATTATTTTTTAAAAAAAAATAGAAAACCAATTTAAATTAAACAATAATCAATGGTTTTAATTGATAGATATTTCCTTATGAAACCAGCCACCTCAATAAAGATCAAAAACACCCACACGGGATCCACTAATATATAGTCAAGGGATAGAAATATCCTAGGGGATTAATAGGTTCATAATTCATCAAGTAAATATTTACATACATCAATGAAATGAGGATTCATCACCCTAGAAGAGGGATATAGGGGAATAAATAAGAATCCACAATCAAATTGAGATTACACTTATTAGAAGAGATCCAACACATCAACTAGAATTTCAATCTATGAAAAAACAAGGTTGGGAGAGATAAAATTATCTCTATAAAGATATAAATTAGATTAGGGTCAAATTAAAATCTAGGGAGGTGTTTGAGAGTTAAAAATGATTAAAAGATTCATAATTATGATAATTCCCTACCAAATATCGACCCAGATAGCATCACCGGCAAGCCGGTGGCCTTCACTAACTACCTAGTGGTGCTAGAAAGAATTAATTACATTATAGAAGTCCCACTGGATGGTTGGTGAGATTTACAGGCTATCCAGTTGGATTAATTTAGGAATCCACCAATTCCATCCTTCCATCGGCTAGCTATTGGTCCTCTTTTAGCTTCTATAACTACACGAGCAAGTCCACCCACATGCTAAGACACTCAGCCACCTCCTATCCTCTATAACCAAGTTCAAAACCAAATTTCTTACCCCTAGTAAGTCTCAATCAGGTTAAAACAACTAAAAAACAACTGGACAAACCATATATCAAAAGAAACACTTAAGGATCACTAAGAAAATAAAGATAACTAAGAATAAATAAGGTTTACACCGAAAAGTCGATAATGGGGTGTTTGATATAGAAAATATTTTCAATTAATTTATATTGAATATCATTGTTTTAAACCCACAAAAGTGTTCCTTTAAGATGAATTATTTCATTTTTACTATATTGGTGTTATTTTGAGCTAAATAGTAAAAATGGGCCATTTTGGATTTTTAACAGTTTTAAATTATTTTTGTAGTTTGGCCATAACATTATCTAAACTAATACAAATTGAAAATTTATTTTATTTCCAGATTCTAAACATCTAGTGATTAATTTTCTAATTTTAGATGAAAAGCTGAATTGGCCATATGGAAGCTCCAAAGAAGCTCACAAGTTGGATCAAGAAAATTGTTTGCAGTTCTGTCTAGTTTTGGTGTGGGCTCCATAACTCATCCATGGTGGGACCAAATGTTGTGATATTTATTGGGAGCACAAGGAGTTTTGGAGCATATTTTATGAAGGAAGGGCCACATGAATTGGCTGTTTATGGCATCATTAAATCACCCTAATCCGGAGGGTTGCGTTTTGGAGATTCTGATCGGACAGAATAAATTCTTGTAGTAAAATGGTCATAAATCTCGGAATACATGTCCAAATAAGATGAGATTTTTAGGGGACACGGAAAATGGAATTATTAACAACATTCAAGAAGGGATGAACGTGTGAAGATGTAATTTAATGGGGATAAAACGCGTCAACATCTGGGATAAAAATTCTGGATATAAAAGGAGGAGAGCTCCACCCTCTCAAAGCATCACATTCTCCATCTCATTCCTTCTGGGACACCAAGGAGAAGAACTTATCAGCTTTATCTTTTATATATTTTCTTTTTTATAGTTTTTTAAAGCCTTCTTCTTCCCCATTCATCTCGATTACCCTTACTATGGTGGGGTAAACATTTGGAGTGATTGGGGAAGAGTTGGTTTTCTACATTGTAATGCTTGAGTTCTTGGATGCAATCGAGTAAATTTCTTTCTTCTACAAAGTTGTTATCAATTTATTATAGTGGATTTTATTATCAAGTGAAATAGTTATTGAATATTAATTCTGTTATTTATTTTTTCCTTGGTAAAATAATCATAATATCCCTCCACTGATTTTTAGTTTATATATGATGGAATAGACCCAGGATTAGTGGTGAAGTACTCAACGATTGTCAGTACGTGTAAAAGGTGTAGTGAATGTTCTTGATTGTTTGGGATAAACAAAACCTGATCGGGTATTACCCATTTCAATTAAGTATATTCAATACAACTATTTTACAAATGGAAGGAGAGTTGACCAAATTGAGATCTTGGTAATGTTTTCTCTCACCATCATAATTTCACCAAGGAAGTGGGAGGAAACGATTGTGGAAACTCACTTTAATCAATAAAGAAGAAGAGGTTTGAATTAAATTAAACAAGGATAGCATTAAAATTAAGAAACTGACCCCGACCTAATCACCCTTTTTAATATCATATTTTTTCAATCATTTTAATTTCAAATTTCATTTCAAAAACACAACATCTTTACCCTCGTTTTAAAGTGACAACTCATTTTGTGTGAACTCCTCTTCAGGAGACATCCTAGGTCAACCACATTAATAAATTTTAACATAGGAAATAATTGTTTTTCCCCACCCTATGACAAGAATGTTGAGGTAAATGTTGAGGTACCTGAAGACTCATTCATCATCACTCAACCAATTCTACCTGAGATATATGAAAAAGAAGATGAATTCCCTACTGAGCAACATGTGGGAGATCAACAATAACTTGATGAATTTTGGAATGAATGTGAGGAACTTCTTGATCTCCCCAAGCCTTGAAAACAAGAAGAGCCAGCACCACGGAAGGAATACACCACCCAATTGGTGGAATTTGAAGTCAAGATGGAGGAGCCTAACTACCTCCCTCCATCTAGTGATAATAAAATCCAAGAGGCACATTCAACTGAAGAAGTGATTGAACTAGAACCAACTCAGGGAGATGATCCTTCCAAGAACTCTACCTTTTCTGATTTCATTCAATCAGATTTGATCATCACTTCTTATAATTTTGAATTTTCAGATTTGGTCAATCCCTACATTGCCTTAGAAGAAGATGAAAAAGAATATGCACCTATTGAGGAACACCTGGATCTCCCTGAAGATATCGATCATCTACTTGAGGAAGTCCATGAATAGATACAAGTGGCTATTCCTGAAGAACCAAATCTAAAAGATGCCTACCTTAAAAGGGAAGATTTTGAAATTAATATTTCAAATTTAAATTTTGAATCTCCCTTTGATTATTTTTTTCATGCATCATATCTGCAAAAACCACTATATTTTAAAGAAGACATTGCACAAGTAGCAATTGAATAGGAGGAGGTTCCATAATTCATCTCACCCTCACCATACAAGAGGTATATAATTGTGAAGGGGCGGATCTGGTGTGCTCTATACATGGAATTATCCTCAGAAAGGAACAAGTACATGATGGAAAGAAGAATTTTTGTTGGTTCATGAGCAAGAAACCTCACCCACCATCAGATTGGGGATAACAGATTAGAACTACCACTCTGAAGGCAGTCAAAACCTAGGGACCACTTGGGGGGATTAAACCAATATTTAACCTTTTTTTTCTTATTCAATTTCTATTTTCGTTAATTTTAATAAATTTCTTATGTTATGTTTTTACTTTTTTTTAGGTTTTCAAAGATCGAAACTTAGGAGACAAACTCAAAGTTGCATTTCCAATAAGATAGGTTGTACCTCTCCTTCACACTTTCTTGATGTTTTGATTCATTTGAAAATTGGCTTACATGTTAAATCCACTTGAATGAATCGAGGACACTGCATCATTTAAGTTTGAGGGAGGGAACCTTTGTAGTTTTGGATTTTCATTTTGTGTTTCTTCTTTAAAAAAATAAATAGTGTGTTTTCAAATTTTTGTGTTTTTTGTGTGTTTTTGAAACTTTTGAGCTGAAATGATTATAAATACCATTTTTGAAACCCATTTCAATGAGTGAACCAATCTATTTCATGAAACTGAGCTTAAATGAATGCTGAAATTACTTTTATTTCAAGTTCAAATCTTTTTGAATTTCATAAAAAGTACACTGATTTTTGAAACTCATGCCATATTTCACTGTCTATATCTTTGAAATCACTTTCCTGTGAGGCTTATGAACCATTTTTGTCATATTCTTTTCATTCACCTCATTTCTTGAGAGAACCAGACCATGCTTACATTAACCATAATTTGATTTATTCCTTTCAAAACTTGAGGTTTTGGGGTACATGTGTTTTAAATTATTGAGGAATTTATTTGGTTTGAAGTCCCCTTTTCAAAATAATCTTTTTCATTATGGCCCACCTTTACATTTATCCTTAATTGTAGAACCTAGTAGCCAGGAATTCACTGTTAGTCTAGCCACATTACAATCCAATTTTCTCTATCCTAATTACTCTTGAAGTGAAATTGCATGATATAATTGAACTTAAATTTGGGGGAAGATGTCTTGTGGTGTAATACCTCATTTGGTGATACTTTTGGTGGAATATAAAATGTTGAAGAGTTTATGTTCCTACTAAATATTTCATTTTGTTAAAAGTTGTGCCTTTCTGGAGATTTCATGATAAGAGAAGTTGTGCCTTTCTGGAGCTTCCGATGTAAAAAAAGAAAGTTGTGCCTATCTGGAGCTTTCAAGAAAAATCATGTTTGAAGAGATTGAAATTTTTTGCTGCTGAAATCCTGAGCTAATTTAACGATGATGGAGCTGAGTTTCTACAAATGGGAAGATAAGGAGACCATATTTGAGTGAAAATTAGAATCTTTCAATTTTCCTTCAATAAGAGTCAAGCCCTCTTTTTCGGCCTCATAATTTCTAACATCTAAATCCTACCAACCACAAGCCACAGAACAACCCTGAAAAGTCCTCATGAGAAACACATGTCCTTGACTCACATCGGGTGGATAAGTAGTAATTTATCAAGCCTATGGTGACTCTTGTGTGAGTTTGGATGAGAAAATCCTTGTTGAGCATTTACATTTGTGAGATGAGAGAAAATTAAAGTGAGGTAGGTGTTTTGTGTGCATGGGATAAGAAATGAAGTGGAAATATATTAAAATCTAAAATGGATAACTTGAAATAATTTTTTTTGATGAGGCATGATATCTTCTTGTTTCTTTGAATTGATTTGGTAGATCTCATTGATATGTGTTTTGGATTTGATTTGATTTGACTTTTTCTTGTCCAGGAGTCCAAGTGCTAAGTGTGGGGGAATTTATAGAGAAAATATTTTCAATTAATTTATATTTAATATCATTTTTTTAAACCCAAAAAAGTGTTCCTTTAAGATGAATTCTTTCATTTTTACGATATTGGTGTTATTTTGAGCTAAATAGTAAAAATGGGCCATTTTGGATTTTTAACAGTTTTATATTATTTCTATAGTTTAGCCATAACATTAACTACACTAATAAAAATTGAATAATTCTTTATTTTCCAGATTCTAAACATCTCGGGCTTTATTTTCTATTTTTATATGAAAAGCTGAATCGGCCATATGGAAGCTCCAAAGAAGCTCACAATTTGGCTCAAGAAAACTATTTACAGTTCTGCCTAGTTTTGGTGTGGGCTCTATAACTCATATATGGTGGTCCCAAATGTTGTGATATTCAGTGTGTGGATGCGAAAGGAGTTTTGGAGAATCTTTTATGAAGGAATGGTCATGTGAATTGGCCGTTTATGGGGTCATTAAATCACCCTAATCTAGAGGATTGCGTTTTGGAGAGTCGGACTGGACAGAATAAATTCTCAGTGTAAAAGGGCCATAACTCTCGGAATACAAATCCATATCCGCTAATATTTTGAGGGGACACGGAAAAATGAATTATTAACAACATTCAAGAAGGTATCAACGTGTGAAGATGTCATTTAATGGGGATAAAACGCGTCAACATCTGGGGGACAAATTCTGGCTATAAAAGGAGGAGAGCTCCACCCCCTCAAAGCATCTCATTCTCCATCTCATTCCTTCTGGGATACCAAGGAGAAGAACTTATCAGATTTATCTTTTATTTATTTTCTTTTTCATAGTTTTTTAATACCTTATTCTTCCCCATTCATCTCGATTACCCTTACCATGGTGGGGTAAACATTTGGAGTGATTGGGGAAGGGTTGGTTTTCTACATTGTAATGCTTGAGTTCTTGGACGCAATTGAATAAATTTATTTCTTCTTCAAAGTTGTTTTAAATTTATTATAGAGGATTTTATTATCAAGTGTGATCATTCTAGAATATTAATTCCATTATTAATTTTTTCCATGGTAAAATAATCATAATCTCCCTCCACTGATTTCTGGTTTATATACGATGGAATAGACTAGGGATTAGTGGTGAAGTACTCGACGATCGTCAGTACGTGTAAAAGGTGTAGTGAATGTTATTGATTGTTTGGAATAAACAAAACCTGATCGGTTATTTCCCATTTCAATTAAGTATGTTCAATATAACTATTTTACACATGGAAGGAGAGTTGACCAAACTGAGATCTTGGTAAGGTTTTCTCTCACCATAATTTCACCAAGTAAGTGAGAGGAAACGATTGTGGAAACTCACTTTAATCAACAAAGAAGAATAGGTTTGAATTAAATTGAACAATGATAGCGTTAAAATTAGGAAATCGGCCCCAACCTAATCACCCTTTTTAATATCATAGTTTTTTTCAATCATTTTAATTTCAAATTTCATTTCAAAAACACAACATTTTTACCCTCATTTTAAAGTGACAACCCATTTTGTGTGCACTCCTCTTTAGGAGACGTCCTAGGTCAACAAAATTACTACATTTTAACTTAGGAAATAATTGTTTTGACATGCCCTATGATAGGCGTGTGTCAAACTTGGAACCATTGCTGGGGAGGCAGGGCCTCAAAACTTTTTTTTGTAAATATTTTATTTTTTTTTCATTAAGAAAAATCTTTAAAAAAATTTCTTTTTTCCATGATGTATTCAAATTCAAATTTTTATACATGGGAAGATTACTCGCAGGTGCAATATCAAGAACCAAAAATTGATTATCGTGATCTCAATGACCGGGTTGAAAGGATTATTACAAATTTGGATGATTTGGGTAGGAAAATGGAATGGGCATTGGACTGTGTTCATGAAATGATGGAGCAAACCGACCCTGAGCCGGAACAAGAACCTAAGATAGTGGTGAAAGAAATTTCACCACTCATCATTGAAGAACTAGAGGAGGTAAATGTTGAGGTACCTGAAGACTCATTCATCATCACTCAACCAATTATACCCAAGATAGATGAAAAAGAAGATGAATTCCCTACCGAGCTACATGTGGGAGATCACCAAGAACATAATGAATTTTGGAATGAATTTGAGGAACTTCTTGATCTCCCCAAGACTTGAAAACAAGAAGAGCCAGCACCGTGGAAGGAAGACACCACCCAATTGGTGGAATTTGGAGTCAAGATGGAGGAGCCCGACTACCTCCCTCCGTCCAGTGATAATCAAATCCAAGAGGCACATTCAACTGAAGAAGTGATTGAACCAGAACCAACTCAGGGAGATGATACTTCCACTAACTCTACCTTTTCTGATTTCATTCAATCCGATTTGAGCATCACTCCTTATAATTTTGAATTTTCAGATTTGGTCAATCCTTGCATTGCCTTAGAAGAAGATGAAAAATAATATTCACCTGTTGAGGAACACCTAGAGCTCCCTAAAGATATTGATCATCTACTTGAGGAATTCCATGAAGAGATACAAGTGGATATTCCTGAAGAACCAAATCTAAAATCTACCTACCTTAAAAGGAAAGATTTTGAAATTAATATTTTGAATTTAAATTTTGAATCTACCTTTGATTATTCTTTTCATGCAGCACATCTGGAGAAACCACTATATTTTGAAGAATACGTTGCACAATTAGCAACTGAAGAGGAGGAGGTTCCATACTTCATCCCAACCCTTCCATGAAATAGGTATATAATTGTGAAGGGGGCAGATCTTGTGTACTCTATACATGGAATTATCCTCAGAAAGGAACAAGTACATTCTGGAAATAAAAAATTTTGTTGGTTCATGAGAAAGAAACCTCACCCACCATCAGATTGGGGATAATTGATTAGAACTACCCCTCTAGAGGCAGCCAAAACCCAAGGCCCACTTGGGGGATTAAACCAAGATTTATCATTTTTTTCTCATTCAATTTCTATTTTCATTTCTTTTAATAAATTTCTTATGTTATGTTTTTACTTTTTTTAGGTTTTTAAAGAGCAACACTTAGGAGCCAAACTCAATGTTGCATTTCCAATAAGTCAGGTTGTACCTCTCCTTCACACTTTCTGGATGTTTTGATTCATTTGAAAATTTTCTTACATGTTAAATCCACTTGAATGCATTGAGGACAATGCATCATTTAAGTGTGGGGGAGGGAACCTTTGTAGTTTTGGATTTTCATTTTGTGTTTCTTCTTTAAAAAAATAAATAGTGTGATTTCAATTTTTTTGTTTTTGGTGTGTTTTTGAAACTTTTGAACTGAAATGATTATCAATACCATTTTTTAAACCCATTTCAATGAGTGAACCAATCTATTTCATGAAACTGAGCTTAAATGAATGCTGAAATTACTTTTGTTTAAAGTTCAAATCTTTTGGAATTTAATTAAAAGTACACTAATTTTTGAAACTCATGCCATATTTCACTGTCTATATCTTTGAAATCACTTTCCTGTGAGGCATCTTAAACATTTTTGTCATATTATTTTCATTCACCTCATTTCTTGAGAGAACCAGACCATGCTTTCTTTAACCAGAATTTGATTTATTACTTTCAAAACTTGAGGGTTTGGGGTATGTGTGTTTTAAATGATTGAGAAATTTATTTAGTTTGAAGCATCCTTTTCAAAATAATCCTTTTCATTATATCCCACCTTTACATTTATCCTTCATTGTAGCCCCTAGTAGCCATGAATTGCCTTTTAGGTTAGCCACATTACAAGCCAATTTTCTCCATCCTACCTGCTCTTGAAGTGAAATTGCGTGATCTAGTTGAACTTAAGTGTGGGGGAAGATGTCTTGTGGTGCACTACCTCATTTTTGCCTTTCTAGATCTTTCATGATAAGATAATTTGTGCCTTTTTTGAGCTTCCGATGTAAAAAAAAGAAATTTGTGCCTATTTGGAGATTTCAAGAAAAATCATGTTTGAAAAGATTGAAATTTTTGCTACTAAAATCCTGAGATGATTGAATGATGATGGAGTTGAGTTTCTACAAAGGGGAAGATAAGGAGACCATATTTGAGTGAAAATGATAATCTTTCAATTTTGCTTCAATAAGAGCCAAGCCCTCCTTTTTCGGCCTCAGAATTTTTAACATCTAAATCCTACCAACCAGAAGCCACAGAACAACCCTGAAAAGTCCTCATGAGAGACACACGTCCTTGACTCACATAGGGTGGATAAGTATGAATTTATCAAGCCTATGGTGACTCTTGTGTGAGTTTGGATGAGAAAATCCTTGTTGAGCATTTACATTTGTGAGATGAGAGAAAATTAATGCAAGGTAGGTATTTTGTCTACATGAGATAAGAAATGAAGTGGAAATATATTAAAATCTAAAATGGAGAACTTGAAATAAGTGTTTTTGATGAGGCATGATATCTTCTTGTTTCTTGGATTTGATTTGGTAGATCTCATTGATATGTGTTTTGGATTTGATTTGATTTGACATTTTCTTGCCCACGAGTTCAAGTGATAAGTGTGGGGGAATTTATAGAGAAAATATTTTCAATTAATTTATATTGAATATCATTTTTTTTAACCCAAAAAAGTGTTCCTTTAATATTAATTTTTTCATTTTTACGATATTGGTGTTATTTTGAGCTAAATAGTAAAAATGGGCCATTTTGGATTTTTAACAGTTTTAAATTATTTCTGTAGTTTGTCCATAACATTATCTACACTAATCAAAATTTCAAAATTCCTTCTTTTACAAATTCTACACATCCATGGATTCATTTTCTAGTTTTAGAAGAAAGGTTGAATCGGCCATATGGAAGCTCCAAAGAAGCTCACAATTTGGCTCAAGAAAACTGTTTGCAGTTCTGCCTAGTTTTGTTGTGGGCTCCATTACTCATCCATGGTGAGCCCAAAGGTTGTGATATTCAGTTAGTGGACGGGAAAGGAGTTTTGGAGAATCTTTTATGAAGGAAGGGCCACGTGAATTGGCCGTTTATGGGGTCATTAAATCACCCTAATCTGGAATATTGAGTTTTGGAGAGCCTGACTGGACAGAATAAATGCTCAGAGTAAAATGGTCATAACTCTCGGAATACATGTCCAAATTTGCTGATATTTTTAGGGGACACTGACAAGGAAATTATGAACATCATTCGAGAAGGTATCAACGTGTGAAGATGTCATTTAATTGGGATAAAACGTGTCAACATACGGGGGACAAATTCTGACTATAAAAAGAGGAGAGCTCCACCCTCTCAAAGCATCTCATTCTCCATCTCATTCCTTCGGGGACACCAAGGAGAAGAACTTCTCATATTTATCTTTTATTTATTTTCTTTTTCATAGTTTTCAATGCCTTATTCTTACCCATTCATCTCAATTACCCTTACCATGGTGGGGTAAACATTTGGAGTGATTGGGGAAGGATTGGTTTTCTACATTGTAATGCTTGAGTTCTTGGACACAATTGAATAAATTTCTTTCTTATTCAAAAGTTGTTTTCAATTTCTTATAGCAGATTTTATTATCAAGTGAGATCATTCTTGAATATTAATTCCGTTATTGATTTCTGCCTTGGTAAAATAATTATAATCTCCCTCCACTGATTTCTGGTTTATATACGATGGAATAGACCAGGGATTAGTGGTGAAGTACTCGACGATCGTCAATACGTGTAAAAGGTGTAATGAATGTTCTTGATTGTTTGGGATAAAAAAAAACTAGATCAGGTATTGCACATTTCAATTAAGTATTTTCAATATAACTATTTTATACATGGAAGGAGAGTTGACCAAACTGAGATCTTCGTAAGGTTTTCTCTCACCATCACAATTTCACCAAGGAAGTGAGAGAAAACGATTATGGAAACTCACTTTAATCAACAAAGAATAAGAGGTTTGAATTAAATTGAACAAGGATAGAATTACAATTAAGAAACCGACCCCGACCTAATCACCCTTTTTAATATCATAGTTTTTAAATCATTTTAATTTCAAATTTCATTTCAAAAACACAACATTTTTACCCTCGTTTTAAAGTGACAATCTGTTTTTTGTGCACTCCTCTTCAAGAGACATCCTTGGTCAACCACATTACTACATTTTAACTTAGGAAATAATTGTTTTTTCATGCCCTACGACAGGCATGCATCAGTGTTATAGGAGTTTAATTTTTTATATTTGTTATGATTGAATGAAAAAAAATAAAGATGATAAATTGAATGAAATATAAAAAAATTATATATTAAAACTTGAGTAATATCTAAGTATTATACACAAAATGATATATCGGTATACCAAAGTAACTAAATTTCTACTATGATTATAGGATGTTAGCTCGGTTCACCATCAAGACCAAGGGGCACTTCTTCTTCCCATATATCAACACAATATGTTAATAAAGGTATTAGATACATGGGTACTCAAGAAATAATATTTTTCTAATAATAGAAATAAAACACTAAACAAATAGTTGTGTATCTCTTTAGTTCTATGTCTCCTAGAATAAATTATCCATCTTCCCAAGTATCTAAATCATTAGAATAGTTTATAAAATAAATGAAAATATTTTTCTTATAGATTATTAATATATTATTCTTTATGATTTATATATTTTTAAAAATATGTATCAATATGTTTTTTCTTTTTATTATAGGTAATCTTCCTCTTATTAAATCTCTTGTACTCTTTATTAATTTTTTCATTTTTAATTCAATGATTTGGTTCCTTGATTTTCTCTCATTAAGTAGTCTATAAATATCATGAATGCTTTGAACTATAATATAGAAACTAAATATCTCCATCTTAATATTATTTTTTACTAGACTAAAACCTTTTGAAATAATATTAAAAAACTTTCAATGGAATATTAATAAATAAACACATTTAAAATCTTGGATGGAATCTCATATTTTATATAATGATTTTTTAATTCCCTAATTAAAAAAAATTATGTATTTCATACATATTTAAATGAACTATTTTATATCAAACAACATTGAAAATTTTCTCATTATAGTTTTAGTTTTATTACCAATAACTCCCACTAATATAAAAATGGTTCATTTCTGTGGGTTAAAATTATGGTAATCACCCCACTAATTATTTTCATCACCTATGACAATGGTTAGTACCCCATGGATGATTTTTTAGTGATGGTATGGTTATGGCCTTGGTCACCATGTGACCATGTCCATAACCTTATTTTCATATCTCATAATCATGGTAGTAGGGCTACAACCAAGGCCACCAATTATAGCCATAAGTGCCTATTAAAAATTAAATTTTTTGTAATATAAATTAATTAATTTTAATATATTATTATTTATTTATTAATAATATATTTCATTATTTACCTATAATTTTTATCTATTTTTTTATTTTTCTTTTATGTATATTACATAGCTACATCCCAAGAGGTCACTTATCCTTACACTAGAATCGCCCAAGAACACTTAACTCTATGAGCCTAGCCAACTACTCTGATGTAAATATGTTAATATTGGTATATTATAAATTTTATTAGACTTATTTTAAGATTCATAATATATTATTAAAAATACTAATAAATAAAAACTATAAATTATTAATTATTAAATAATTATTAACATTCATAAATTACTTGTTGTTAAATATTAACAGTTATTAAATATTAATTTATAATTACTAATCAATTATTAATAACATTTAAAATCCTATAATTAATGAGTAATAACAAATATATAATAAAAAATAACTTATAATTAATAATTAATTTTTTAAATTTATTAACAAATAATTACTGATAAATAATTATTATAATTAATTATTAATTATTAATTAACATTAATTAAGATTTAAAATAATATAACATTAATCTATAATTGATAACTAATTATTAATTATTAATCAATAATTATCAATATTTAATAATAAATAATCATTAATTATTAAATAATAATTATTAAACAGTTATTAATCATTAATTATTAATTATTAATAACTAATAATTAATAATTAATAATTGTTAACTAATAACTAATTATTAATAATAAAAATCATTAATTAATAATTTTTATTTAGTATTTAGTATTCATAACTCAATAACAGCTTATTAATTATTAATTATTAATAATTAGGAATAATAATTATTAAATAATGATTACTTATTTGTATTAAATAATAAATATCTAACAATAATGAATATTTAATAATTAATAACTATATTTACTATTTTTTATTAGTTTTTAATTTTTTGTTATTAATAATTAATAATTTGATTAATAATTATTAAATAATGACTACTTTTCTCTTCTTTTAAGGATGTGATTCTTGGTAGAATTGTTAAAAAGGGTTCCACAACCCATTTTGTTACTAATCATGATGTTGTTTCAAATAAATTTAAGCTTTGTATATATTTGAATATTGTGAGAGTCATGTTGCCTCCTGGGAGTAGACCATGAAAAACAAATGATTTGATCGATCAATACTCTTTTGATAAGGGATTTTCTTATTAGAATAATATTCTAATTATTTAGCGCTTCTTTCATATCATCCTTCCTTTAAAACATTTGTGATATCAAGATTAGGGCTTTGGTTTCATCACACTAAAACCAAGTACACTACACATTCAATAATGGGATTTTAGATTCAATCAATTTTCTATTAAGAAAACTAATTTCTACATATAAGTTAGGATACTTGGGTTAAATTGGGATTTATGGAAACCCTGAATCCTTCATGATATATCCTCTATGATTAGAATTCCTATATATATGGATATGGAGGTTTAGGAATACTAATTTGGATACTATTCAAGTTTATCGGTTAAAGCTTATCTTGTTTTTTTATTGGTTATTAAAATCATTTTATCTACACTTGATGGTGATATTTCAATGAAACTTTAATATCAGAATATCCCATTTTTTCTGCTTTCCAATCTATTGTACATATTGAATATAATTTCCACAAGGATTGGAATGGTTCTCACTACTTTATAAAGGGTGTGGATTAGAAAATTGTTGTAGGGTGCATAAGGATAGGCATATGGACACATCATGCATTGATGTAGGAGATCTTGCTATCAATGATGTATAGGGGAATAATATAGGTAGTGTTGGGACACTCTAAACTAAATAGGGGAAGTTATTCTTAAGAGGGTCATTGAATAGTATTCATTAAAGATGGTAGGCTCTCAATAGTTATACAGTTCAGGACTAGATTGAAGTCATAAATAAATATGAAAGTAGGAACTAGAGTGAAGTCACAAATAAATTTGAAAGTAGTCCTAGGGGTTCTTGAGAATAATATATAGTATTCCTTGCAAGTGGGAAATGGGTTGGATAAATCCAAAAGTTAGGTTGGTAGTGTTCATACAGAGCATGGGATTCCATGAACTAAGGGGAACAAGTATGATCATGGTATTGGGAGCATTATTTCTAACCATCTTTAGGAAAAAATAAATTTTTATATAGAAGTTAAAAAAATATAAGGTTCGTGGGATGAAATTAAAGATGTGGAGTCATCCTTTAAGTATTCTCTTGTCAAAAAAAAATTAATAAGGGTTGATGGAGACAACCCTGAAGATTCTAACTATATGATGGATTCATATACTGATGTTGATTATTAGTTGATATAGGAGAAGTTTTTGTTATATTTTATTGATCTTAAAGGAAAGGAAAAAAATTGAATATGACTCTTCATTGAAGAAAAATCTTGGGAGGGGGTCAGATATAGGAAGGGTGATTGTGGTTTCTATAAATATACAAGAGTCAAATTTACCAACTTTTTCAATTTTGGTTAATCATTCTGAGTTTACTTGTAGTTAGGTTGTGACTGATTGTGATCAGATTGATAGCTAGATTATGGTTAGTGATGTCATAACTAATCCACCAAAGACATAGTTTTGGATTTCTAGTTAGATTCATGAATTCGGTCTAGAAATATGCATCATGTTGTTTCAAAAAATTTAGAATCATGTGAATATATCATTGGAAATACATGTAAAATCAGTCGATATAAGAGGCCAGGTTAGTGCTCAATATGTCATTTCATGGGCACTAGGAGAACTATTCCTAATAAGTCTTCTTTTATCTTGAGTTGGGATCTAAATTGACAATCAAACACATATGATTATATAGATATTAAGGGATATAAAAAGGATATTGAACTTGAGATCTACCTAAAGGGATCGTCTGATCTGGTTTAGGAATCTTCGACTATAAGGGCCACCAAGAATGCCACTTTTGTGGTTATTACCTCCTCCAATGGCCCGAAGGCCTTCATTTTTTATTGATTTATGATAATCCACCTTTCAAGGGATGAGGTGGAACCCTTACAAGGCCTGTAGGAATAAGTATTACATGGCCCGTAGGCCTTAGAGGAATTTATTTGCTCGTAGGCTTTAAACATTACATACAACCCAGACTAACTACTTGGAACTGCTCCTCCCTGGCATCTTCATCGTGAAATCAGCTCTCCACCTTCGCATGGCTGTTCAAAGTTGATTGTAGGGTAGATAAACTTCAAGAACATGTTTTTGATGTCTAGTGTGTTACTTTAAAAACTAATGTTCCCTCAGAAGATGTTAATGAAAAACCTTGTAAAATAATCCCCCAGAGTTAGGATCAATATCCAAGTGGTCAACTCTCAAGAGGTTAGGGTTCCTTTAACATGTGCATGAGATCTAAATTTGATGCCTTAAAATTGTATGACTAATATATTCTATGGGAATAATTCATAGTTACTGGTTCCAAGTAGTTTTCCTTAATTATAAAATGAATTTCCTGGATTGAAGTGTTGGTCTTAAATAGAGTATGATGTTTTCAGTCCTCTTTATTTGTGAATCAATGGCTACTGTCATTTCTTAATTCATGAAGTGCATGGGATGATGATCCTGGAGTTTTGATTTAGATATTCCCTTTTTTACCTAATTTAGGTTGTTTCTTCTCTAAATATGAGGATAGTTATGTTATTTCTGACCTTATCCCCCTTTCTTATACCAGCTTTCTTTTTTAAAAAATGGGGCTGGAGTCCTCAAACTCTAGAATCTACCAAATTTGATTAATTAATAAAAAATATAAATACTTATTAATTATTAATCATTATTCCCAATTTAAAAATATTAATTGATGATTAATAATTAATAACTAAAATTAGACTATTAATATTTAAATATTCATTATTAATTAATAATATTTAATTATGAATGTTTTATTAGTAATTATTATTTGATAATAAATATTTTTATATACTAATTATTAATAATTAAGAATAATTTTTTAATTTTTAATTATTTTAATTAAATAATGAATAATTTGAAAATCGTATATAATGGATAATTTATAATTAAAAATTAACAAAAACTATTACTAATAAATAATTACTAATTACAAATTCAGAAATAACTATTAATTATTAATAAATAGTTAAAAAGGTAATTAATCAATAACAGATATTAATTAATTAATAATTGAAAATTAAAATGTTATAATAATTAATTAATATTTTATCATTATTAATTAATAAATTATTAAATGTAAATTTATAATTTAAATTTAAAAAATATTAAATAAATAAATAAATATTGATTATAAATATATAATAAATAGATAAAAATTAATTAAAAGTTAATGAATAACTAATTTAAAATTAATAATTACTAATTATTAATTGTTAATTAATAAACTATATAAGTATTATTATATATTTAAATAAAAATATTAATGCTCTATGGGCATGGTCGGCTTTGATCATGGGCTTAGGGATCCTATTTCCATAGTCTCATATGACGGTGTTTATAAGTCCACCCTATGGCCAAGGTCAAAGTCAAGTATGCCCATATGTTAACCTTATGGCCTTAGTCAAAGGTAATTGTTACCATATATTGGTTGTATAAACCCCATAACCACGAGTAACCTTGACCGTGGTGGTATGACCATTGACACACGCTAGACAAATATTGGAAAAATTGAAGTTGGGAAAATAACTAAAACATAAAATCATTAAGAAGAGGTCATATTTTATGTCTATATCACATTAACATTTAAGGGTCATGTTATTAGGCTACGTGATCACATAAACCTTAAAGGTATATGAAATTTTGTAACCCATGCCTGCCCATGAAACGCCTCTAGAAACTTGATCACCTAACGCTGAAGGCTACACATGAGTAAGGTCATCCATGATGGGGCCTTCATGTGGCCATTGATCTTTACATGATGTCCCAAAAACATGTGATTTCCTAACCCCTAAAGGATATATTAATAAAAAAAATTCTTTGGCGGTCCATTCACATAATCACTAGTCGTTACACAATTCCCTCAGAGTCATGTAATCACCCCATGATAGACCGATCATGTGACTCATCTAGGTAAAGATGTCTATAAAGGGAATATCTCACAATCACTATTTTTCATGTGACGCATCAGAAGATTTCATTAATGACATGTGAACTAGTCATGTACAGAACATGAGACTTGGCTGACTTGCATGGGAAATCCTCCACCGACATAAGTTTAGGTACATATGGCTCACCCACTATGCAATGAGACATAGATATAGGAGGGGAGAAACTTATAAAAAGACCCCCAACACTCGAATAAAGGGGGATTATGAGGAAAATATGAAGAAATTTTAGATAATTTTTATGGATAAGGAATCACATGATTTCATAGCCTTACACTTGATAAATTTGGTGAGTAACTTAGGAAGAAATTTAAGAATAATAAGTGATATTTTTTCATGGATACCAATGCGAGAGACGATCATGTAAATATCCCCTTGGTCACTTGATCATAAGATGTCCACTTGGTCATGCGATCATTCCTTGTGATCACCAGACCAAAATACTAGTTTCATGATCGCATGGACCATATTCCCTTGCACACCCGCACGGTCCATTTTTCCTTTATGTGATCACATGACTGCACAGCCTTCGTACGAAGAACATGAACCTTCATTTTTCACATGGCATGCATAGTCCCATGGAAATCATGTGATCACCTAAATCCTAAGGATGTAACTAACTCTCCTAAGTCCTTCTTCTCCCATAAGTCAATACCCCTTATCCTCTAATGCTCCCTAACTCATAGAGTTATAATACTTGTGAGTTTAATCCATCTCCCTTACCCACTAGCAGGAAAGGGACAATATGAACTATGAGGGCTCTAATTCCTATTATAATAAAGATATGTGGGAAACCTTTTTGTAAGTCTTGAGAATCATATTCACTGTATTCAATGTGTTTGATCTTTTTTTATCTCATTTTTCTCAAACTAATAATGACTCATGTGGGTTTAGATATTTGCAATGATCATGCCATTATAATAACAAAGAAATACCCATGTGAAATATTAGGACCCTAATTCCTATTATGATAAATATATATAAGACACATTTTCAAGGTTTGATCCCCCATATAAAATTCGAAAATACCCTCATATATCCTGTACAGTATAATACCTCTTGTGAAATCTCATGTATTTTCTCATAGAGTCATATATTCTATCAGAATCTTAACCGTACTTCTCCTAGGGAAACATCAGTGTGTAAGCCCCATGCCAAGATATCCCCATTATGATCCTCCTCCTTAGGTGTAAGTACTGATTATATTCACATCACCTTGAAATAGATATACTCTCGATGAAGCATCTTATTGTGGCCTCATATACATAATCCCTACTTGAATTTATGAAATCATACCTTTCATGATGCAGATGCCTTCAACATTGAAACTATGTGGACTCTGATTCCATTACTAATAAGTATAAATTAGATGCCTCTCCAAGACTTAGTCCCCCCAAATATTATATATAAATTTTCTCATATACGTCCATACCGCATGATGTTAAACTACATGGTATTACTCTATCATACGAGCTTAAATTGTGTCACTCAAACTATGTGGGATTTTATTCCCATCTCAATGATATATGTTGTATGTCTCCTTAAGGTTCAAACCTAATATAATTAGACTGTAATCATCAGAATCATCAATCCATATCCTAATGAGATAATTTACATCCTTCCCTTACATGTCCATGTGAGTTTGGACGTCTCTTCTATCTGGGCTATATTCCTCATGGACCATTTTTCATCAAGTCCATACCCCCCCCCCCACAAACTATCTTTTCTTACAAAATATTCCTAAATAAGACCATTCTACCACATAGAGAGATATATTACTTTAAGTTCCCACTATGTTATTCTCATTTATTCATATTTTTAGTGGGGATCACCATAATAAGTCCATAATCCTTATAACATCAATTCATCTTCATTGGTTAGTAACCCTGATGAATTCCAAATTCACTGGCCTATACTCCTAATGATACCAAATCATCCTCTTAGGGCTATATTCTCTTCGAGGTATACCAATAAATACTAATCAGTCATAATTCCTAAAAAATCAATGTTAAGAATATTTTTTCTAATCATCCTTATTTAATTATGTTAAACTGTATGGATTGGTCCCCATCACATGAATCTAAAAGGTATGATGTGTCACATTAAGTGGATCTAAACTACATGGGTTCTGATTACTTTTGAAAGGGTATATAGAAACCCCACTTACTGACCTTGATCCCGACAACATAAACACCTACCTCCTTCCTAGATGATAATAAAATCTAGAGTGTCTAGATGTATGGATTTAAAATATAGCAACCCTATAACCAACATCACTAACTAATAATGGGTAATAAAATGGAGAAATTTTGATACATATAGATGGTCATGTCAATGAAATGCTTCTAAGATGTGCATATGATCACATTAGAAATCAACCGATTATAAATGTTAGGGTAATTAGTTTGATATCATGATTAGGGAAAGATTCAAAAACATGACATAAATATATAAAATATACTTAAAGTAAAAAAGTAATTCCCCCCAAAAAAAGTTGTGATGATGCCAACCTCCCATAATCTTATCTAATGTGAGTTTCTAATAATTATTGGTAAGTAATCTCAAAGACCATCAACCTTTGGAAAGCAGGCTTGTAACTCTATATGGATGTGGGAACTGTTAGGTGTTCTCAATTACACAAGTCTAAGATAGAAGTTGTGGCCCATCATTAATATTTTATAGTGACGTTCATCCCCTCAAAAAAATAAAACATCGAGCTACCCCATCATGGGTTTAAATAAAAATGGTAAAACCAATGTGAAACATTCAATTATGTCAACCCTTTCACAAGTAAAAAATAAATGGGTTGATTTCCCAAATCCCATCATCCATTTTGTTTCAAAAAAATCTTCATCATAGGTTAAAAAAATAGTGAACCCAAAGTAAATATTTCTATATTTAAAACAAAAGGAAATAATCAGGTTTCCATGTGTTGGGCCATTTTTTTGGCACATTATTGGTAAAACAATTAGTGAACATGACTTGAACCTTTCATCAATAAGGATAAAAAATTATTTTTCCCATGAATATATAATTAAGAAAGTTTATTACTTATGATATTTCACTAATCAATGTACTTGTTTTTTATTATATTTATAACAATAGATACCTTTCTCCCTAAACTCATATTAATTCGAAGGTAATGGAATCATCATCAAGAAAGTATTCTGATACCACAGCTACCACAGGAGATGTTATCTCTTGAACCAAATTACGACATCTCCTACTCAATGCCTCCAGCATCAGGTGGTGGATGTTATGCATAGAGAATATCACCATCATGGAACCATAAAAATCTTGTAGGATATGTGTAAGGGTCTCCCTATACCATCCCACCTCACCCAAGGAGAGTTATGATAAAGCCAGTGACACTTTTCATTTTCACCAACCACTTCAGGATCTTATCCCCAACTTATGACAATTAGTACCTTCCTTATCTCAGGAATTTGGATCAAGGAGTCAACTATGGATCCATCATGTCTTTGTATTTTCCCAAGAGGACTCCTTTTAACCACCACCACCACCAGTGTCACACTATTTCCCCATAGTCGCCTACTAAGGGCACTACCTAATAGGTCACCTCCCCAAACACTCAAATATACGTGATAAGGAGATCTTTATAGGATTATAAAGTGAGAGACCATTGGGAGTAGTATCATACCCCCCATTTCTACTAAATAATATTGATGACATATTTTATAAATAACCAATGATCATGATCATATTCCTTCTCTACCATATCAAACCTATCAGTATAATCCAATAGTGAGAAGGGGGAAGGTGCATATTATAACCCCTTCATGAGAATCCCATATGCATATCCAAATAGAAAATAGAGGATGTGAGTGGGAATATATCCCTGCTTCAATCAAAGACTTCTTCCATTATATTCTGATAACTAAAAAATTGCATGCCTATATTCCTGCACATACCCTTCTAAATTTTCAGTATATTCTGGAAACAACGGAGGAGATTCACTGGTATATTCTAATGATGATACAGGGACAAAAACATATTTATGATATGACTTCTAGAGTAGAATATCAGTGGGATTAACATGATCAGATGGATACTCCAGATAAAGTGTGTAATCTTACTCTCTTCCAGAAGGGTTATTGGTATATTCTGGTAAATGATGAGGCAAAGGGCTAGGCTCATATCCCCATTCCGAATGGGGTTCAACCCAGTTTTAAAATAACCTCATGATAGGCACACATTCCTATCAAACAGGGCTAAAATCATATTTAAAAAGTAAAATTAGGATTGGGGGCATATTCCTACTTCAACTAAGGTTCATCAGTATATTTCGACAACCACTTATAGGTAGTCTCATATCCCTTCCAAAAGATCTACTTAGCATATTCTAGTAGATTAAATGATCCATACACATATTATTTCTCTCCCCAATGAAGGATTACACCAACATCCTTTAGAGGATTTATAGAATGAGGCACATATTCTTTCTCCCATTACGATGGTCCATCGATATATTCTGGAAGGGGATGCGCAGATAAATCGGTCTCATATTCCCCCTTCAACCAAGGTTGGTCAGCATTTTATGTAATCCACCAATGGTGGTCTCATATTCATTCCAATAATATATAATCTCATTGGCACACTCCATCATATTCCCAATAGTGGTCCCATTTTCCTATAGTTTTAGATAATCATCGGTATACTTATAAGACCACCACATAGTAGGCCCATACTCTTACTTATCCCTAAATGGTAGGTCAACATATTCCAACTATAATGAAGGATGAGGATCATATTCATAACCTAATTTATTAAATAATCATTGAAGACGTATGGTGAATATCTGAATAATCATAAGGATCTACTTGATCTTCATCTAAAATAGAAGGAGAGGACTACCATGAAATTCCACCTTCTAGTAGCATAGAGATGGATTACGGGGATCCTACCCTTTACATCCATAATGGTTAACCTCCCCATGGTGATATCTCACCCAAGAAAGGGAATCCTCACTTTTTTTTGCCACACTTATATCGAGAGGTTCTTGAAATCTGATGTTAACTATATATAGTTCCCCATCAACCACTAGAAACACCTCGCCTCAGTTATTAGGAAGCCCAGATCGAAGATAGCATTCCTTTCCTTATAAAGGTCATGATTAATTATATATAGAAAATTTTCCTTTATGTTCTTAACAATTATAGGAATACAACTATAATGAGGAATAAATTGGCATAGACATGTGGAAAGAGTTGGTCAAGAACAACCTCCTGACTATGTTTTGGCACACTATCACTTCTATATACGATATCCTAGATAATTTAAAGTATAATTGCATTCATTACTTATGTTAGAACTTGTAGTAAACCTTTAAATGGAAAAAGGTTAAGAAAATACCTTATTAGGTATATGAAAATCATATTCTATCTATTAACAGACTCCTATTTTAAATATACCTCTCTACTTTCTCTATGGATTAGGACTCGAGATCAGAAAATCACTATGAGATCTTATGACATACTTTACTCTATAGCCTAGAAACCCTTAGGTAGATAATATATAAAGTCTTATAAAATCTACGCATCTGAGGATGGGGTGATTATATATCACTACACTTCACCTCATACCCAAGTTAGAAAATTTCCCTAAACATGGCATCCAAAAATGTCACAACCATAAGGGAGGCCACAGGACTAAAAAATGTCTTCACCGGATGGACAATATAGAAAAAAAAACTCTTTCTATAAAATTAAAAAATAATCTTGAGTGGAAATAATGGGTCACTAATAGTATCTTGATATAGACCACACAACATGTTAAGAATGCACCTCAGATGATAAATTTAAAATCTCGAGCTACTTCATAATTGAAAATGCATAAAATTAAAAATATTACACTAGAAGATTTCATGGAACCCATTTGGTATCAAACCCAACCTAAATGGATGGAGGAATTTTTACCACTGACTCATACCCAAGGTTTATAAAATATAAATAGGGTCTAAAGGAAATTGGTAGTGGCTCCAAATCGGATAGATGAAATTTTACTACAACTTCCACCTTGAAAGCCATAAAATTTCTATATGGTTTAGGAAGTATTAATGGATACCCCATGTCAACATTATCCCTTAGGGATGGGGGAATTATCACCATCTCCACCAAGGAGTTTATTCTTCTTCATACTAGGTATTGGTTATTAATAGAAGACACCCCAACCATTCTACCACCATGTGACATGCCCATATCATTCAAGGAACACTCATTAAGGATGGTTAGAGATTCCCTTGATGACATTATTCATATAATATAACCAAGGTAATGGTCAAAAATAAATATCAAAACCCATAAGGTTTGAAATCCAAAATGGCCCTAAAAATGAAAGGGTTGGGGAGAAGACCTTGATGTAACTCTCAAAGTGGAACTGGAAGTATAGAGTTACTCTATTACTCCAGGAATGATGAGATGATTCTTATTTCCCGATATGCCTCAGTGAATGGTTTATTTTACAATATACATGATATAGACCAATACATGAAAACTAAGGCACACAATTTGGAAATAGTACCCCAATAGGTGGGTGGTACTAATATGTAAACTAAGGAAACATGCACTTGGAATTCAAGGAGGATCCAAAAATTGGAACCAATAAATAAAGAGTTCCCACCCCCCTCAATGACTTTCTAATAAGGATAAAGTGAAATATATAGATTCATCTCACTCACCACCAATAAAAGTTTAATTTTACTCTATGGAAGAGAGACTAAAATAGTACGAGGCTGAAATATACAATCTCAAATAAATCAATGAGGAAATGCTCAAGGAAAATATTTGTAGTGTGTATCACCCCCAGTAGAAGTGACTATCTATCTTACACCCATTATGAGAGAGTTAATCTACCTACAGAGATTGAATCTGAACATATGGTTGGATTTGGGTCTAAATAGGTATATTATCTAAATATTAGAGTTGTGGAAGACCAGGATTTTCCTCCATTATAGTGATAATATCCCCCATATTAGGATAACCATCTAGTTCAAACACAAACTATAAATTATTATCCAATGAATGCAGAGTGATAATTTTAATCTTCACCCACTTCCTATGCTCTGTAGGTAGTCCAAACAATGGAACCCTTGAACTTCTAAACATCATAAAGTCTCTTACTAATCAAATAGAATCCTTTTAAGGGTGGTGGTGTAGCCCAAAATAAATTCATAACCTGAATGGTTGGACTTCACTCCTCCCCATACTAATTTTAAGAACTCTATTTCATCAACCTTTGATTGCATGGGAGATCTAATGAGGCATCTCTCAAACATCATGTCCTGATGTATCCTCATGATGATCCCCTGAGAGCAGTAAGAGGTAGAAAATATGAGGTGTGTTATGCAGTCTCTAGTGGGTATAGCTTTCATATGTTATGGTAGCCTCTAAATAGGGTCTATTATAGGCTAGTAATACCTCTGTTGTTAATTCATCTTCTAATTAAGCTCTATATTGAGGAAAATGATGATCATCAACCTCATGAACTACAAACAACATGAAAATTAAAGGTTCATCAACTTCATCACTAGACTGAAAAGACTAATATACTCAATCAACATCCCAATCTCATATGAGTATTTATTGTAACTATGTGTTGATAATATTTGTGATCAATCGAAAACAATTCTAATCCATTTGAAATATCTAGGCAGATTTTGAGAGTTTTTGGACATAGACCAGGGCTTATATGAAATCATTCGACAAACCAAGGATAAATCCAAGACCATGCCCATGAAACAAGGTAAAATCTATGGAAAGGAAGAACTGTCACTATCATACTCAAACCAATATCAGTGCCTACTGGAGCACCCAGTTAGGCTCTTCATCACCTGAATCCTCCCATCAAGCATAAATAGTATAATAACTTCACATGTTGGAAGGAAAATATATTTATAGATTGCTTGCAATTAGAGGAATGGAAGAACATAATATATTCGTTCCAAAATGAAATAGTTTCAGGTAATTTTCTTATAAATATGGAAAAAATATCTTCAATTTATCTAATCCCAGGAAACCTAGTGAGGTTGACATTAGTGATTATCTTGGTTACTACCATTTTCATAAAAGTTTAGGTTATACTATCAAATAATGATTTTTCTTCAAGGAAATACTCCAAGGCATGTTTGATTCCATATAGGTGATACTAGATAAATACCTAGTATAACTAGCCCATGTTTCCACTACTAAATAATAATAACTAGATGGCTATAAATAATTTTTCGACGTGTGTGAAATTTTTTTTGACAACTAGGTGATATAAAAGATAGTTGATCGAGCTCAAACCATTCTTAGAATAAAACATCATCAACCAATTATGGCTCTGGAAACTCCCAATTCATCCAAAGGGACACTGTCAGATTCATCCTCCAGAGATAAATGTAATCATCAAAAGTATAATATGTTGTAGGGGGGAGTCTCATTTAACCCCTAAACTGGACCTAGAAATTGCTAATTTCTTTCCCCTATCACCTAAATAAAGGGAAGATCCACACAAAATGGAACACTCATTGGATGAAGAGAAAATATGTGTCCTTGTTAATTTCATTAACATATAATACCCTTATTTTATGATGAATATATATAAACCTATGTTCCCAATACCTGATTGGGGAGATGAAGGAAGTGAATGAAGAGACCAAGGGTATAAGGTAAGACTTAGTCATTTTGAGCTTGATATCCTAGCCAATTACCCTATAAATCCATATATACAGATGAAACCCATGTGAAGGAACTTTAGAGATCCCATAAAGAATATGGAGACACCCGAAAGTCTTATAAGACTCATCCAAACCCAGTTTTTTTGGTTGAATGGATGGTGGATGACCAATTATTTGACCAACTTAGATGATTGGGTAAACTAGATTATCCCACTCTGTTAGCAATATATATCCCCTCAACTTTTCTTCATGTTATAGATCTATTAACCTCAAGAAATTCAACCCCTAAGGCACATGATAAGGTGAAACCCCATATTGTGAAACACTAAACTCTGGTGAAGAAGTATGACATTTTTAAATATATGGAAGATATCCTAGCTAGAATCTCAATCTTGGATACTCTTCATCTCTCAATAGATCTCATGAAGGTTATTCTTGAGACCCTTCAGAGTCCATAGTAGTTTGATATAGAAGTTTTTATAGCTAATGATTATAAATAAAACCACTCTAATATAATTCCATTCCACTATTTCATTAATTGAGAAATATTAAGAATAATCCATTCAGGAGAATATCATACTCTTGTACATTTTAGTAAAGCTTGGCAATGTTGAAATTTTATGGGATCTTGTTAATAATGGCTTTGAGATTAAATTTATCCTAGTATGTACCCTTCAATGTTTGTGATATAGTGAGTATGATTTATCACCAACAAAGGTGATTATTCAAGGGTGTGGAAATAGAAAATAGAAACCCCTTATAAATATCAATATAAAACCCCAATTTGGGGACTTATTCTCTAATGTTGATATCATGGTCATATAGAAAGACACGGTATAAAATGTTTTACTCAGGCGGACCTTGCTTAATATCCACATAGCAATGACATCAACATTACATCAATTATTGAAATACCCCATTTAAGGAAAAATTTTCATGTTTTGTAGTTATAGTTCCCCTTTTTAATCTTGTAAATTCCATTACATTGATGTGAATTTCTATAAGAGGGAAGGTAAAAAATCAAATGAAAGGTAGTGCTAGTTGTATTATCATACTTAATATCTTGGGAACTACCCTCTCAATCCCCTAAAGATTTCTCAGCAATAAATATGTGCTTCTTATAAACCTGATCAAGGAGATAGAGATATATCTAGTGGGCCATCACAAACCTTAAATTAAAAGGCATTATGCTGTACCAAAAAGGGACATCCCTAGTCTATTCCAAATCTTCCACCTAACTGATATCCATTCTGGATAACCACTAACTAGATATGGAATTTCACATTATTGGAATATTGACATAGATGTAATTCTTATAATAACACAAAACCCCCCATCAAAATGAATTAGTGGAGGCTTCAGAATATATCCATAATATTGGTCATCTTTATATATTAAATTACCTACATATGAGATGTTCACCCTAAACAAACTGCAAGTCTTTAGAATCTAGGATGGAGGCACGATTCCTTCCCAAGGTACAAAAATTGAAGAATCATTCTAGAGGTAAAATCCTTATAGGTTAAACCGAACTAATAGTGGATACTCTAGAAAATTAGTCTCTATAAAACTCATAAGATTATATTGAGTAGACTGAATGATGAAGCATTGGTTGATGTATGCACCACTAACGATGGAGTTTTAGTGAGACAAAGACACTACATAATTATTTATTAAATATATCTAAGTCAAAAGAAAAGGTAAATTCAGTTTTAGTATAATTGGAGAAGATTTTGGATTTGAAAAATGTGTTTGGATAAAACAAGTGCATTAATTTTCCAGTATCACATGAAGCTATGGCCTATATAAAGTATTGTGATCATGTGTCTATAATAGGGTCATGTGAACCCTATAACCCTAGGAGCATTATGTTAATGTGTAACACCTAAGTAATCACACGAATCGTGTGAGCTTGTCAAGGATACATGATGTTGGATCAAGGTATTTAATGTATACTGGTTATTAAATTTGATTCATTCATATATTGGGGTACGTGGTATGGTCATGTGAAGCAGAAACATGAAGAGTTATTATGAAGTGATCATGCAGGAGAGAAAAATCTAAGAGATTTGAAAATTAGTCACAAGTGAAATGGCATTCCCCAAACCTTACAATTTATATGAAGTTTTACAGAATACCAAGGTTCACTCAGGATACCAAAAGACATATAGAATCCCAAGGGACTCAGGTGGGAATTTAGTTCCTCATAACCGAGTTTTCCCTTTTTCTTCTAGACATCATTTTTAATGGGGGGATTTTTTGACTCCTTCCAAATAAACATTAGAATAATTGAAGTTAGGAAAATACCTAAAACACAATGTAATTAATAAGAATAAATGTTTTATACCTAGATCACATAACCATTTAAATGTTTTATGATCAGGCCATGTAATCTCATAACTTACAGTTAACCTACTTTTTCTTACATTACTTATTACATCATTTTATAGAAAAACAACATAAAATAACTACAAAACCAAGATACAAAGGATTAGTTTATTGGGAAAACTATTACCACACATAACATTTACAAAATAAAACATAAAAATTTATTTAATTCCTTATTCTATAGCTTCTTATTGTCCCTTGTGTTCTCCTTAGTACAAGTAATCACCTAAGGATATACATAAAAGAAAGGGGTGAGATAAAATCCCAGTAAGAGGATAGATAAGAACATGAACCAATATAAAAATGGGTGAGAATAATAATTATCAATATAACATAGTCATAGGATTATAATCATGATAAGAATAATTAATAAAAGGTTTGAAATGTGGCAGTGCATAAAATGAAACATCATGTCTTAGTGGTCAACTACCACACATAGTTATGAAAAATGCTAGCATAATGTTCATGCATATTTCACTTTTTCTAATGATATACATCACATTACCAAATGAATTATATCACTATATAATTATGATCTCACCTGTCTCATCATAACATTTTCATTGTACTATATAATTCTAGGTGCACCCATCACATTATAACATTTACATTATCATGCATGCCACATAGAAAGTATATCAATATTGGATATAAAATAAATCATGTAAAGGAATGGGTTTCATTTAATAAATCATACATTCATAAACTTTGGGTTCCTAAATTAAAGAATTAATAACATACTTGATATAATAATCATCAACCTTGAGTGAAGAAGAAAAAATCTTGAGAAGTAAAAGGTATTTTTTTAAGAATAATTATTTTGGAAAACATTGTGTTTGTCTTAAACTCAAGTAGAAAAAAATTTATATCTCATAAAATGTAATATATGATTAATAAATTATATTTAAGGAATACCCATATTTAAAATGGGTTGAAATAGGGAAACCCCAAAGAAAGATAGTTGGGTACAATAATTTCCCTTACCTTATGTCTGAATGATTTCTTCACTTTAATATCCTATATAATCACATTAGATTAATTATTAAAAAAATAAAAAACATTTTATACATGAATTTGATACATTATAGTTTTATTAAGTACATTTATTTTCTTTTTTATGAGTTATATAATTTAATTTCATCATTTCGGGGTGTTTGTTTTCTTAGTTTTCATTATCGGTTCACTTGTATACATGAATGGAAGTTCATATAAAATGATTATAAATATCCAGAATTGTTATTATATATTAATAATGATCTTAAATAATTTTAAAAGTTTATATATATCCTTTGGTTAAATTTAAGGAGGATAAATCATTAGATAAATGTTAAAGATGACCGTTTTAGGTTACTTTTTGTTATTTTTTTGTTCACAATGAAATATTTTTGTTTTATCATTTAGTATGTATAAATGATAGTCAGAAAATATGAATAAAGTTTTAAAATAAATTTTAAAATCTATTTCAACCATTATAATTCTTTTATTAATATTCTTGAAGGATTTAATGGAAAATGAAAATGCATTGCCCACGATGTCAGTAAATTGACATATCACGGGTGATGATTTCATTTTTAGAATAAAAGAAAGATAAAGGGAGAATTTTAATGAAGAATATTAAATTAAAATGATATAATTTCATTATATAAATGATAATGTAGTTAAAATTAAATTTGGATAAAGGGATATGAGGATAGAATAAGGAAATAAATGAAATTGAAAGGAAATTAAAAGGAAAAGAAAGAGGATTTGCATCTTAAAGTATTCTCTTCAGAACCTCCTAAAGGAACCTAGTAATGGTCTATTGAAGAGACCAAGATATCCTAGAAGTGGGGGAGATCCTTGGGAATAGTATTGGTAAGAACCTTTACATGGACCAAATCTTGATAGGTGTGAGGTAAAGAGATGGTGAGGGGTGCTATTTATAGTGGAGGATAGGGGTGTTTTCTCATTATTATATTCATTAGTTTATTATTTTGGCTCAAAAATAGGAATATATTAATAATTATCATAAATATATTAAAATAATGAATTAGAGTTAGATATTTTGGGATTATATCATCCATACATCATCTATGACTCCATAATTCGTGTATTTAGCTTTTATAGTAAATTATCATATTTTACTATTCATAAAAATTCATGTATCCTTAAAAAACTCTAAAAAATTAACCCTGACCATTATTTGATGTTTCTAATTCAAAAATTAACTCCATTTTATGAAAATAATTTTATAAATATGAGTAATTTATTTTTTAATTAAAATCATCATTTACTTGGAAAATATTGATTTTAAAATTATAACTCATTTTGTAGCACTTTGAAAAATTACATAAGGTCTCATAAAATTATCTTAAAACCATAATATATCCAAATATTAGTTTATGAATACATTTTATGAAAATAAATTTTATTTTAAATTATTAAATTAATCATAAAATTTTCATTAAATATTTATGACTTACAAAAATGCCAATAATTAATTAATATTAAAAAAATTATTTACTTAGACTATTATATAATTATACCATAATTTCATTTATAAGATTCATAAATTTTATTTATAATTTCATGGGTGATGTTACTATTCATTTGGCCAGTTTACTATTCATAAGGTTCATATTACTATTCCTAAGGTCAAGTTACTATTTCATCAATATAAATTCTTTAACATCTATAAATACTTCTTATTTCATTAATTATTCATTTATAAAGTATTTATTATTGTCTATAAGTAATTTTATGTTATTTATACTATATGACATTACTATAAGAAGGGAAAATTCCATAGATAAAATTTTGGTTCATTACATCCCCCCCCTTTGAAATTTCACCCTTGAAATTTCATTTTACATAAATAGGTAAGGGTACTTATCCTTCATCACCTCCTCTTATTCCCAAGTTGATTCTTCATACTTATGGTTCCTACACAACTTTTTGAAAATGTGGGCTCTATTTTAGCATAGAACCTTATCTCTCTAGTTTAAAATCCTTACTAGATGCTCCTCATAAGAGAGATCATCTTCCAGATGTACCACCTCTGAGTTGAGTATATGTGAGGGATATGGTATGTACTTCATCAAGAGTGATACGTGGAACACATCATGAACTTGAGCCACATTCTATGGAAGTTCAACCCTATGGGGAACTACTCTTATGTTATCAAGGATCTCAAAGGGTCTAATGTACCTTAGGATTACCTTCCCTTTCTTTCCAAACTGCATGAATCTCTTCTATGGTGATATTCAAAGAAAGGCTTTATCTCCAATGTCAAACTACAATTCCCATCAACGGTTGTCATCATAGCTATTTTTTTGAATCTTAGTAGCTTTGATATGTTTCTAGATGGGTTGAACCTTCTCTATCATCTCTTACACAAGATCAGGTCCAAGTATATTTCTTTCACCAACTTCATCCCAAAATGTTGGAGCTCTACATCACCTTCCATATAGATCTTCATATGGAGCCATCTAAATACTCATGTGGAATCTATTTTTGTATGAGAACTCAACCATTGGGATATTTTGATCTCATACACCTTTGAATTATAATGAGTAGGCTCTTATCATATCTTCAATTGTTTGAATAGTTCATTCAGATTGGACATCAGTTTGGGGTGATAGGCCATGCTGAAATTTAATTCAGTACTCAAAGCATTTTTAAGACTCCCCTAGAATTTATATGTGAACCTATGATCATGATCAGAGAAAATTTATAGTGGAACTCTGTGTAGTCTCACCACTTATTTCACATATATCTTAGCATGTTTTTCAATTGATAGATCATCCCTAATAGTGATAAAGTTGGAGGTCTTGGTGAATCATTCCACCATAACCCATATCACATTATTTCCTTTGGATGTATTTGAGAGACCCATGAAAAAGTCTGTAGTGACATTATCCCATTTTCACATGGGTGGTTTCATCATCCCTTTGGACTTATAACTATTGAGTTTAGCTTTCTAACATATCAATCACCTTGAGATATACTAAGAAATATTCTTATTCATGTTTCCCCACTAGAAGTGTTCTTAGAGATCAAGGTACATCTTGGTACTCCCAGGATGGATAGAGAAAGTTGAACTTGTGAATTTTCCAATAGATCCTTCTTTATCTTAGGTGATTAAGGAATGCATATCCTTGTTCAAAACCAAATCACACCATCATCATTGATATGGAACTCTTTCAGTTTCCCTTTATTTACTTCATTCAACTTATTTTGTAACTCTGGATCATCCCTTTATACCTCCTTAATCTTATCTTGGATAGATGGTCGGGATATCATTTGGGCATGGTAGGATTTATTACCTACCATTATGATTTCCAAATACATATTTTTCATATCCATGAAGATATAGTCTTTTGTAATCCATAACATGGATAGATTATAAAGTTTTTTTCTACTAAGAGCATCAGCTACCTTGTTCGCCATGCCAGGATGAAAGTGAATAAATAAATTGTAGTCATTTATTGTCTCTAACCATCTCCTTTGTCTAATGTTGATCTCCATTTTTGTGAATATATACTTTAGGCTCTTTTGATTAGTATATATTTCACACTTCTCACCATAGAGGTAGTTCTATTAGATTTTCAAGGAAAAAATAAAAACTTCTAACTCTAGATCCTGCGTCTGGCAGTTCTACTTATGGATATTCAACTGAACTGAGGCATATGATATCGCATTATCATTTTCCATTAGTAAAAAACTCAATAATTTCTTTGAATCATAACTTTATATCACAAATCTATCTCCAATTTTTGGTAATATGAGTACACGTACAGTGATCATCCTTCTCTTTATCTCCATAAATCTTTCCTCACATTATTCCATCAAAACATACTTTACCCATTTCATTGTAAACTTTTTTAGTGGGATTGATAATGATGAGAAATGTTTCAAAAAACATTGGTAGTACCCAACTAATCCAAGAAAACTACAAATTTATATAACACTATAGGGTTTGGGTCATTCCTAAATTGCCATTTTTTTGAAGGGTCTATAGAAATTCCCTCACTTTTGATCATATATCCCAATAATGTGACTTACTACATCCAAAAGTCACACTTTCTAAACTTGGAATACAAATTTTTATTCCTTAATGTCGCCAAAACAATCCTTATATGTTCTTCATGTTCCTCATTTCTCTTGGATTAGATGAGAATGTCATTGATAAACACTACCAAAAAATTCTCTAGTTGATGTCTAAAGACTCTTTTCATAAAATCCATGAATATTGAAGGGTCATTAGAAAGTATGAAGGGAATAACCAGAAACTCATAGTGCCCATAACTTGTATGGAAGGTAGTATTCTAAATATCATACTTATTCACCTTTACCTAATTATATCTAGAACAAACTTCAACTATATATAAGTAATAATCTCCTTGTAGTTCATCAAACAAGTCATCAATCCTTAGAAGAGGATACTTGTTCTTTATAGTGATCTTTTTAAGTTCCCAATAATCGATACACAACATCATTGATCCAACTTTATTCTTTACAAAGAGCACTAGCGCACCCCAAGGTGATTAACTAGGTTGTATGAATCCTTTTTCCAAGTTCTATTGCTTCTTTAACTCCTCCAGTTTGATAGGGACCATCCTATAAGGACACTTTGAGATGAAGTAGCTCAAGGTATGAGTTCTATTGAGAACTCTGCCTCACGATCTGGGGGAATTCCTAGTAACTCTTTAGAAAATAAATCACTATATTCCATCACAATGGGTATTTCCCAATGGTTGATACCTTTCTTTGACACAACCATTTGAGAGAGGTATTCTTCTTCACAGGGAATCAACACCCACACCATTGAAGGATTTTACAAAGGAGAATCATGATCTTCCTTTCATTTATAGAGGAGCATGGGATGGTTTAGAATATGAAAATATATTTCCTTTTCCCAAAATTTTATATGTTCTCTATATAAAGAGATCCAATCTATTCACATTATAGCATTAAATTCCACCAAGGGAATTATCACAAGATTCACTGGAAGAATATTCTCACATAATCCAATAGTATAAGAATCCAACACTTGGGTTGAAATGATTTCACTACTAGGTTTTTTATGGATATATCAACTTCAAGGTTTTGGGTATTTGATTAAATAGTTCTAGTAAAATTTTAAGATATAAATTAATTCATAGAACTAGAATCAAATAAAACTTTTTTCATTCTTGAGTGAATAGTAATTTACCTTGTATGACTTCATTTTCTTGATCCACTTCAAAAATAGTGATGGAATAAGCCTTGCCTTTATCCTTTGGATTTGGTGGTTGATACCTATGATTACCCTTTAGGACTCAAGGTTTAGTGCACTATCTTTCATATTTACCTTTATCTCAATATTTATAGCATTGGACCATGGGTGGTGATCTCCTTTCCTCCACCAAATTATCCTTATTCCTCATATCTTTTTGACATTCAAAAGCTTAGTGGCCTTTTATCCCATACTTGATTCATTTCCCCATCCCTTTGAGAGAGTTACCATGATGATTCTTCCCAAATTTTTGACATGTGGGTGGTTGAGTTTTCTTTCCACCTTTCTCATTGGATCCTCTAGCTTGAAACTCCATCTTTTGTTTTTTATCACGATAGCCATGGGACCATTCTCCAAACTTCATCTCCACTTTGAGAACACATATAAAAACTTCTTCATAACTCCCAAAGTCTCAAATTTCTAGTTCATTTCAAAGGTGTGGTTTTAATCCACTAAATAATCTATTAATTTTTTATCATTATTGATAACAAAACCCAAATCATACCTTGAAAGCCTTGTAAAATTTTCTTTGTAGGATGTGATAGATTATTCTTTATTTTTATTCGGCCCTATGAATTCTCTCTCTATCTTTGTATGAAGATTTTTATGGAAATACTTGTTAAGGAACATTATCTTAAATTCTTCCCACTCCAAATCTTCAATTTCTTCCTTCATCTTTGTGTTCTTAATCAACACCCACCATTGATCAGCCCCTCCATCTGAATGTTAAATGGCCAAAGTAACCTTCTATGTCTCATAATAGTAAATTGTAGAAAAGGTATTATCCATTTATTTTACCCCTTGTTCTATAACTAGTGGATTAAAAGATCCACTAAAAATCAATGGTCGTTGTTGTATAAAATACTCGATAGCCAGTTTCTCCCTTTTATGTGAAGTCAAACGTTTCATATTATTTAGGTAATTCTTCATAACCTGAGATAGATGGGTAATAATTTTCATGATATTTTGAACTCCAACCCCAAGGCATTGGGGATGTCATTCAAGAAATCACTGTATTGTCCCTCAAATGGGTTTTTGGCCTGGTTTCTCCTGGTTCCCACTATTTTCTAAAATAGAAAAGGTTAGAACAAATCATAAGTCAAAAAGTCATGAATAAATAATTTATTCCTTTGTGAAATTAAGTCAAAAGAAATATATTGTGGTATCCCTATCTTTATAATTTTCTAAAACAAATATTATTTGGTGCCTAATTATACTTAGTCTCATGATAAGGGTTTTCACAAAGTTTCTCTAATCCTAACTCCCAAATTAACTAAATTGTGATCTGATACCAACTATAGTGACCTTGATTTTTATTACATACCATATAACATCATTTTATTTAAAAACAACATAAAATAATTACATAACCTGGATAAAAAGGTTTAGTGTATTGGAAAAACTAGGACCACACATAAAATTTAAAAAATAAAACATAAATATTTATTTAATTCCTTCCTCTCTAGCTTCTTATTGGCCCTTGTGTTCTCTTTAGTACAAGTAATCACCTGAGTAAGTACATCAAAGAAAGGGTGATATAAAATACTAATATTAGGATATATAAGAACATTAATGAATATAACATTGGGTGAGAAAAATAATTATCAATATAACATAGGAATAGGATCATAATCTTGAGAGGAATCATTAAGAAAACTCTTGAAATGTGGCAATACGTAAAATGAAACATCATGTCTTAGTAGTCATCTACCACACGTAGTTGTGAACAAATATATCATAATGTTCATGCATATTTAAATTTTTATCATGAGATACATCACATTAATGAATTAATTGGAGCACTCTAAAATTTCAGGTGCACCCATCACATCATAACATTTACATTGTGCTATATAATTCTGGGTGTACCCATCACATCATAACATTTACATTATCATGCATGCCACATAGCACATATTTCAATATTGGTTGTAAAATAACACCTATAAAAGAATGGGTTTAATTTCATAAATCATACATTAATAAAATTTGGGTTCCCAAATGAATGAGGGAATAACAAACTTGATATAAGAATCATCAACCTTAAGTGAAGAAGAAACAATCTTGAGAAGTAAAAGGTGTGTTTTTTTTATAAGAGTTCTTTTGGAAAAAATTATGTTTGTAACAAACTAAAGTAGAAAACATGTATATTCTATAAAAGGTAATATAATTATGAATAAATTATATTTAAGGAATATACATACTGAAAATGGGGTGAAAGAGAGTAAACGCAAATAAATAGAGTTGGGTTCTAGAATTATCTTTACCTTATGTCTGAATGCTTTCTTCACTTTAATATCTTGTATAATCACATTAGATTCATTAATTTAAAAATAATTGAACTTTTATATATGAATTTTATTAATTATGGTTCTATTAAGCTAATTTATGGGATTTTTTATGATTTATAGAATTTAATTTCATCGTTCGAGAGTGTTTATTCTCTTAGTTTTCATTATTGATTCACTAGTAAACATGAATGGAAGTTCGTGTAAAATGTGTATAAATATCCATAATTGTTATTATATGTTATTAATGATATTTTAGAAGTTTATATGGTTATATATATCATTTTTTTAAATTTAATGTGGATGAATCATTAGATAAAGGTTAATGATGATCGTTTTAGGTTACTTTTGGTGGTTTTTTGTTCACAATGAACTCATTCTTTTTATCATTTAGTATTATGTATATATGTTAGCTACATAACATGAATAGGGTTGTAGCATAAATTATACAATTTATTTCAACCATTATAATGGTTTTATTAACATCCTTTAAGGTGTTAAATGAAAATGAAATTGCATCACCCATGATCTCGGTAAATTGACACATCACAAACGATGATTTCATTTTTAGAATAAAAGAGAGATGGGGAGGATTATAATGAATAATATTACATTAAAATTATATAACTCTCATATATAAATTATAATTGAGTCATCATTCCATTTGGATAATGTTATATTGGGATATACTAAGAAAATAAATAAAATTTAAAGTAAATTAAAAGAAAAAGAAAGAGGATTTGCCTCTTGAATTCTTCTCTTGAGAACCTCCTCAAGGCGCTTAGGCTTGGCCTTTTGATGAGACCTAGATATCCTGGAATTTGGGGGAGAGACTTGGTAAAATTATTGGGAATAACTTGGAAAAGGATCAATGATTGAGAGGTGTGAGGAAAAGAGGTGGTGAGGGGTGGTATTTAAAGTGGAGGGGAGGGGTGTTTTCTCATTATTATATTCATTAATTTATGATTTTGGCTTAATATTGTGAATAGTTTGAGAATTATAACTAAATATATTAAAATAATGAAGTATAGTTCTATATTTTGGGCTTAAATCATCCATAAATCATCTATGACTAAATAATTCATGTATTTAGCTTTTATCGTAAATTATTGTATTTTACTATTCATAAAAAATCAAATATTTTAGAAAAATCCCAAAAAATCACCCTAACCATTTATTGATGTGTAGAATTATAAAATGAGTTCTATTTTACAAAAATAATTTCTAAATATGATTAATTTAATTTTTAATTAAAATCACCATTTACTTGGAAAATACAGATTTTAAAATTATAACTAATTTTTTAGCACTTTGAAAAATTACTTAAGGAATAATAAATTATATTAAAATAATAAGACATCCAAATATTAATTTATGAATACATTTCATGAAAATAAATTTTATTTTAAATTATTAAATTAATCATAAAGTTTTAATTAAATATTTATGACTTACAATAATTCCAACACTTAATTAATAATTTTTAAAACATTTATTTACTTATACTATGATATAATCATACCATAAATTAATTTATAGGATGCCTAAATTTTATTTATACTTTCATGGGTGAGGCTACTATTCATTTTTTCAGTTTACTATTCATAAGGGTTATATTACTATTCCTAAGGTCAAGTTACTGTTTCATCAGTATAAATTATTTAACTTCTATAAATACTTATTATTTAATTAATTATTCATTTATAAAGTATTTATTATGGTATATAAGTAATTTTATGGTATTAATACTATATCACATTGTGATAAGAAGGAAAAAATTCCTTTGATAAAAGTTCAGGTCGTTACCCAACTCCTAGAGGGACACATAATTGTGTAACCCAGGCCTACTCATACAACGACTCTCGGTGGAAACTCGATCACCTAACACTGAATACATGTAATTAAGGTCATCCGTGAAGGGGCCTTCATAAAATATTTGATCTTCATATTATTTCCTAGCAATAAAAAATTTCATAACCCTATATGGATCATGAAATCAAAAAGTTTTCTAAGGTGGTCTATTCACATGATCACAATTTTTATGGGATGTCCCCAGTATCATGAAATCACCCCACAACAAAATGATCATGAAAATAAACTAGGTGAATAAGTCTATGATGGTCATGTCTCACAGTTTATATTTTTCATGTAATGTATTGGGAGATGTAATTTATGACATGTGGCCGAATCACATGTGTCACATTATCCCAGGATGACATACATGGATAACCCTTCACCAACTTATGCTCGGGTATGTGGATCACCCACCATGTGAAGCGGCCCAGATATAGGAGGGGTGATGCTTGTAAAAACACCCTAGAACTCAAATAAAAGGGCATTATGAGGGTGAATATAAGGAAAGTTGGGTAATTTTTTGAGCTAATAAATCATGTGATTCTAGATCCTTACACTTGATAAATTTGTTAAGTTACTTATGAAGAAATTAACGATGTGAATAATACTACCTTCTTCATGCATAGTGCATGAACCCATGGAATTCATGTGATCACTCTACTCTTGAAAGTTTCACTAACTCTCCAAAGTTCTTATTCTCCCATGATTCTATACCCATTTTCCTTTAATACTCCCTAAATCATAGGACCATAATCCTTATGAGTACAATCCATCTCCTTTTCTCACTAGTGAGAGAGGGAAAATATGAACTAATTGGGACATAATTCCTATTATAATCATGATATGTAGGATTACTTTTAAAGGCCTAAGATCCATATTCACTATATTCAATTTGTTTGATCTTTGTTATCTCTTGTTTCTCACACTGATCATGAATCATATGGGCTTAGATATTTTTAGTGATAATTCCATAGAATAACAAAAAAACATATATAAACTATGAATTCTATGATCCCTATTATAATCAAGATACATAGGATTCCTTTTTTAAGGATTGAAATCCATATTCACCATATTTAATGTGTTTGATCTCTTTCTATCTCTTATTTCACATTGATCATGACTCATGTGGGCTTTAATATTTTTAATTACCATGCCGTTAGCCTAATAAAAACTCACCCTTATGAACTATAAGGTATTTGATTCCTATTAATATCAGTATATGTAGGATATATTTTTCAAGGTTTGATCCCCAATATCAAATTCTAGAATACTCTTATACAACCTTCATATTATTATACATCATTTGAAATCTCTTGTATTTTTTTGTGTACACATATCCTCTATGAAAGTCATAATCATTATTTTACTAGGGAAACTTTAGTGTGTAATACTCATACTAAGAAACCACAATTATAATCCTCCTCAGGTGTAAGTATTGACTATATTATCATTCCCATAAAAGTTTCATACTCCCGATAAATCTTCTTAGGTAAATTTCATATGTATAAGTCTCACATAAATTTATGTTTCCATTCCTTTAATGACAAAGAAGCCTTCAAAATTATAACTACATAGACTTTAATTCTTGTATTCATCGTGATACATTGGAATAATCCTCGCATATTGATACCTGCATATATTATATATAAATTTTCTCATATTTTTCCTTACCGCATAATGTTAAACTGAATGTCATGGCCCTTTCATATGACCTTAAACTGTGTTACTCAAAAATTTTAGTCCTTAATTACCAACTTGAAAGGATGTATAGGATTCCTCTCCAAGGTTCAAACCCAACATAATTAACATTTCATTGTCAGTATCATCAATCAATATCCCTTTTTAGATCATTTACACCCTTCCCTTTCTTGTCCATACTCCTGTGAGTCCAGATATCTCATCCATCAAGTCTATATTCCCCACACACCATTTTCCATCATGTCTATACCCCCCCCCCACATGCTATCATTTATTAGGCTATATTATTAATTAATACCATGCCCTATTCGTAGGGATATATTCCTTAGAAGTGTCACAATGTTATCCTCATTGGGACATATTCCTATTAGGGATCACCTCTATGAGGTCATACTCTTTGTGACATCAATCAATACTCACTGAGACATACCCCTGATTAGGTTCATCTTTATAGGTCCATGCTCTTTGTGAAATCGACTCACCCTAATAGGGATATATTCTCCTAGGGGTCAACATGAAAGGGACGCTCATATATAACTCACGCACCAATAATTTCTAAGAATCTTTCTCATAATCATCCTTATCACATCATGTTAAACTGGATGGATTGGTCCTCATTAAATGAAATTGAAAGGTAAAACATGTCCTATTATGTAGCACCAAACTACATGGTTTCTAATAACTTTTTCAAATATAATAGGAATACCCCTTCATGGATTCTATCCCAACACCATAAAAACCTACCACCTCCCAAGAAAATAATAATCTCTGGATCACCTAGCTATATGCATTTAAAATATATAAACCTATAAATTAACATCATTAAGTAATAATAAGTAATAATATGGAGAACTTATGATATATGCATATTTTCATGACAATTTAATAACTCTAATATGTGAATATTATTACATTAGTAGTCATCTGGTTATAAATTTTAGGGTAACCAGACCTACATCTGGATCTAGGAAATATTAAAAAAGATGAATTAAATCTATTAGAGAGTCCTATAGTAGGAAATATACCCCCCCCCCCCATCCACATTAGGATTAATGATCCTGACCTCCCATACTCTTGACCAATGTGAGTTTTTAAAAAACATTGGTGAGGAATCCTAATGATCACCTTCCTTTGGAAATCAATCCTGTAGCATAATACAGATGTGGGATCTGTTGGTTGTTTTTTATTCCATGAATAACCCCATTGGAAGCTATCTGAGATAGGAGTCATGGATCATTGTGAGGATTTTTTATCTATGTTCAACCCCTCATAAAAACTAAAATTAAGTCTAACTTGTTGAAAGTCAAAACAAAAATGGTAAACCCAATGTGAAATTTTCAACTATGTGAACCCTTTCATGAGTAAAAAAGTGATCTAATTTCTAGATCCTATCAGCTATTTTTTTCAAAAAAAATCTATATCATGGTTCGAAACAAGGACACCTAAAGTCATGTTAATTTCTAATAGTGTGGAAAATGTAGTCATATCTAATTTTTCTAGTAGTTTCTATATCTGTCTCACACAAATCACAATGTACTTCACACTTGACTTAATCTGTATTATAAAATTTAAAATCACTTTCACATGAGTATTAATATACTTAATGAAATATTTGACCTAATTTATTTAATTCATGATTAGTCTCGCGCTATATTTTTCATCATATAAATTAATTAAGTGAAAGTTATTGTATTTTATAGACTTCTCTAGATTGTCTCACACATATAAATGACATTGCATATCTTTTAGATTATTACACTCTTTAAATACTCAAAATATTATTCATAAAATATTCACTAACCTATATTATTATTTACATATAATTATACATTGACATTAAATGTGAACAAAAAATCTCCCAAGGATGAAAATAAATATAAAACTCACAAAAGTTATTGGATCTAACAATCACACATTAGTTCAAATAATAACTATTAATCAATTAATTACATAATCAAATATTCAACAAAATTATCCTTCAAGGATTCAAATGATTCTCTATGTTTCTCATCAAAATCAAATATAACATCTTTAATAAAGATATTATTAATAATTTTATCTATAATTGATAAATTATGAATAAAATATTGATATAACCCATGTATAATAAAAAAATAGACTCCATTAATTAATATATGTGTTGGGTGTTCTTTAATTACACTTATCCATGAAATTTTAAATTATATATTTTATTTTTAAATCTTATGTCCAAGTACTATTTTTCAATTCATTATAAAATTTAACTTTCCCTAAATAATCCAAATATTTTTCTCTTCTCACCGTTCAAGGACATCTTAAATATTTATTAATCATTGATTAAAATAATATAAAGAATAGAAAACTCAACCATGAAAGTATATATTACATATTGAATCATATCTTGGAATAGTAAATCATATATCCTTTAATTTTTATTGATGAATTTTATTCTACAAATGGAATTCATTTATAAGAAAATTTATTTTAGGAAAACTGTGAATATTCTTCACATAATTTTTAGGTAACATTTCAATGTTTTTATATCTGTAATATATATAAAAATAATAATTATATTTATTACCACTTGATAATCAAATAATTTTATTAATAAATTGTAAAGGATAGATTTTTTATTATTACTTCATTATACTTATGGTGATAAACAAAACCACTCCATTTAGATGTTGATTGTATTCAAATAAATTCATCATTGTCATTTTGAATCACAATTATTCTAAATTTTTTAGGTACCATTTGAAAATTACTTACTCATATAGTATTTAATATTGGATATATAATTATCACATCAAACTACTTAATAAACACATTCTTCATAACTTCCTTCATTGGTGGAGTTAAACACCATTGAGTATATCATGATTATTTACTCCCATATTACATAAGAATATATTTTTTATATATTATTGGATTTAAAACTTTGATGTATGATATTGATAGAAAAAGTTATTTCCACCTCATTTTCTATTATTTTCATATTTTTTAAAATGTATCAATATTAGAGTCAATGATCACAAAAAAACTATCCATTTCTTTTTCATACCTCCTCCAATGGCCTGAAGGCCTTCATTTTTTTATTGATTTTGATAATCTACCTTTCAAGGGGTGATTTGGAACCCTTAAAAGTCTCATAGGTGTAAGTATTACATGGATTGTAAGCCTTAGAAGAATTCAGTGCTCGTAGGCTTCAAACATTACATACAACCCAGACTAAGTACTTGGAACTTCTCCTCCCCAGCATCTCCATCATGAAATCAGCTCTCCACCTTTGCATGGCTATTCGGCTAGGCTTTCCCATGCATTCACAGGCTTGTCCCGATGGAAGGTTCCATACCCTCTCATTCTTGCAATCTGTTTTAGCTTCTACACTAGTGAAATCTCCTTGCTCGTCCTCCTTCTAAAGCTTGTTCCTTGTAGGTTTTCTGGTTTATATCTACACTTAAGGTGGCCCGAAGGCCTTGAGGTGGCTCGAATTCCTTACTGACCTGAAGGCATGGGTGGCCCAAAGGCCTTAAAGGACTCAGGGACCAAATCGGTGGCCCGAAGGCCCAAACGGGAGAATATTTAAACTGTATGGGTACCAATGTTTTAGTGGTAAATTCCATTATATCATTATTGAGCATTATTAATTTAACTAAATATATCTTGTGTCTTTAGTTTTCCTTTTATTCATTAAGATATGTCAAAAAAATTATCATATTTGGATACTATAATATAATATTTTGTAAAAGTGATATTTATCATCAACTCTTTGAATTCTGATATGAATATTGAAAATTGATCTTTTAACTTTCATAATTTCAATCCCACCCAAAAAGGAATTGTTAAAACATGTGAATTTTGTTATAATATCTTATTATCTTCTTTAATTGTCTCTTAAAATGTATATTACAAAATTGTTACTTCAAAAGTTCTTCTGGATGTTGATATTTTAGATTTTCATTAAACATAATTACATCTCCTTTATTTTTAACTCTTTTTTTCTTAAAACTTATATCCACTTCTCAATTAATCCCTTGAATTAAGTTTTAGTATTTACTAGCAATACACCTAGGGGTAATTCAACTAGTAAAATTTATATTTTCTATATTTTGGTCTTCAGGTTATAGATTATTTTTTTATTTGAAAGGATTACTAAAAAATATCTATTTTTTGATTTTTGAATACTAATAAGTAGTTATATTATGACTCCCTGATATTTTACTATATGTATTTACTTTAAATTAATTTAATGTGTTTTATATATTTCATCAAACACAACACAAAAATAAAAATATATATAATTTTAATTAATTATAAATGCATAAAAAATAGGATTAATAACACTTATAGTTTTAAAAGGTTGTTTTTTCAATAAAAGCATATCTTCTTTATTTATTTTATTTAAATTAAAAATATAAATCTATAAACTTTAGAGTTTTAATTTTATAAAATGTGAATAATTTTTGAATTAGTCACTTAAAAATTAGGTTAGGATGAATTTTTATTTTGATTTTTATAAAATAATTTATTATTTAAATTGTAAAAAAATATCATTTTTACGAATACTATAATGTTTATAACTTTATCATGAATTAAGTATTACAGAAAAACGAATAAAAATATTTATTAGATCAAAAATATATTTATGGAGTAAAATAAAAAATTTATAAATACTATTTTAAATTTATAAATCCTGTGTTTAATGTTTTCAAAAGTTTAAGTAATAGTTTTCTCTAAAAACTATTTTTATTTTCTAATATTAAAAATTAGTTTTAATCACTTGTAAAAATTAACTCTAATGAAATTGATTTCATATTAATGTTATTTAATGAGTTAAATTTCATTTTTAGGGATAAAAATAAGATATCTAGGATTAAACATAATTACTCCAATAATGGTAAAAGTGTTATTTTAAAATAATTTTTATATTAACATTTTGTAATTTTTATCTAATAAAATAAATCATTATCTTCTAAAAATGAATATAATATAATGTTTAAACCATTATATAAATATATTAACACTTGTTCAATTGGTAATTTATACTAAATATGATTAAGAAAACTAAATGGTGAAAACAAAATTTTTCTACTAAACAGTTTTTCTATATATTAAATATTTCAATTTTAAGTTAATTTTATATTATTTTGAAATTAAATTATATTATATATAGATTAAGTTTAGTTTTATAAAATCAAAATTTGGCAACAAGTTTTACCTTATATTTTTAATAAAATATAAATTACTTTTTGTGAAAACTAATTATCAAGGTAAAAAACAAAATGGTAAAATGTACAAATTTAGTGGTAAAAGACTTGAAACATATTTAAAACATGTGTGAAAATGAATATTAGAGTCTTTATCAACCTTATCTCGCTCAAAACTTAATTATTTCTCAATTTTGGATACAATAACCCTTTAATAGTTTCATGTAATCATTAAAAAATAATGGGTATTTATAAAAAATGTCATTTTCCCCACTTATAAAATGAGATAACTTCCACTACATTTATCCATCCATTCCAAAGCCTTATCTAAAAGAAAACTCTACCCTATTCTCTCTTAAACTCTATCCTTACTTCCTATAAGAATTTTCTTTGTCAAAATACCATGATATGGAACCTTAAGATGTTTCCCAATGGAGAACATCTAATAAGAGAAGTAATGTTATCAACTAAGATCTCTTAATTATTTTATTCTTCTACCACGTAAAATATATTCTAACCATGAAACTTTGATAACATCTATATTACTAATATTATTAAATTTTTTTATATTAATGTAATATCCATTTTATATCATCTTACCAACCATTTTAAAAATTAAAATTTAACTTGTGTTACATGTTGACTACTGCCTATATAAGTGACGTGATATATTTCATAACCACATTACAATAATGGTTCCACTAAAATAAATAGGATCTATCCCCATGTACATATACCAATGTTTTGAAAAACATAGGTATAGGTCCTTATATACTGATGGTTTTTAAAAACTATTCATCAATATTATTTATAAGTAGTTTATACCAACTATTTTTGAAAACCATTGGTATAGAATGCCACTTATACCCCATCCTAATCAGAAGATGATTTATGCCATTTAGTTTGTTCCTCTATTCTCTTGTTCTCCACTTTATCTCATTATCCCCCTTGGCATGTTCTTCCTTGTATTGTACTTAGATTTTGGTATGATTCATACTTCTTATAATTATTCTTAAGTTAAATCACCAAGTTATGTTGATTTTATTCCCCTTTTATCATATATTATCCTTGTGTTTCTACATTTCATTCCCTAAATTGTGAATGACCTAAAATTGATTTTTTATACTACGTGATTAGTGATGAATGAATATCAATATTTAAAATCTTACATTTTATAATGGATTTCTATGAAATTGGTGTGATTTTATTTGAATTGTATAAGTTATAGATAATTTTATTTTTAAAATTGGAGTATTTTTAGTTATAATTTAATGTGGGTTTATATGGTTTCCAAAAACATTATTTTTTAAAGAATAGATCCTTGCACCCTAAATGTTTGTAAATAATTTTTTTTCAAAGTTTTGTATTTTTATTATTGAGTTTTAAAACATTAAATTGATCATTATTTTAAGTTATGTTACATAATTTAGGGTTTTCTATGGTTATAGTAAATTTTTATTACACTTTATAAATATATATTAATAAAATTTATTCTATTAATTTATTAATTTTGTTTAAAATTGGATCAAATAAAATTAAAATCAATTGTTCACATAACATAACTTAAAACCCATTTTATAATTGTATTGGCCTTTTTTGTGTGGTATTATGTATATTTATTATTAATTTATATAATATATTTAAATTTTTTAGTTTTATATATATTTTATTGTGTTATATCATGGTAAAGAACTATGAAATTAAGGATATTTGTGATAAATATAAAGTCTGAATTAATTCTAAAACGAATTTTCCCTTCTCAAATTTTATTTTTCATGATAAACTAACTTTTTTTATAATTATGTATTCATGTAAGTTAAATTTGGTATTTATGCATAGAAATTGAGAGTTATTTAAAATGGATTGTACTTCAATCTTATTTTAATGTTTTTAAAAGTGATTGGATTCAAGTGAACAAATCTTGTTTCCTTAAATATATTTTTTTTATTTGAATTAAATATTATATTAATGATTTTATGACATTAAATATAACATTGATATATTTTTTAACTAAATGGATATAATTTGGATGTATGATACTGATCATATCTTAATCAATTTTCAAAAAAAAAATAGTTTTTTTAGAGTTTTCATTTAATTTTACTTTAGATAGAGGTATAATACACTGCCTATGTTATAATTTTTTAAGAAGACCAAGGTTAAGTCATGAATAAGTCTGATACCATATAAAAAATTGTTTTCAAACATACTATTATGTCTAGTTTCATAATGTATATAAAAAACAATCTGAAAATGTTCATGATCTGAATTATAGAACTGAATTAGAGTATTAATTATATGAACAATTTCTATTTATTCATCATCATGAGAAATAAATTATATAAATCTAATAATATAATGATAGAATTACACATGATGCAAGTAATAAATATGATGATGTTGAGATAGTGAAAAAATTTACGGATTCCATCATGACTCCAGTATATCGACAATGTGGTAAAATAAAAAGCTATAATTATTAATATGATTGTTTCATGGGAAAATAACGTATGAAATTTCTAATACTGTCATTGATTATATTCTTAAATTTTTAAAGGACATAATTTCTAATGATTCAAATATTCACTTAAACCATTATATTGCATGGAATTTAGTTTAATGACTTAGATTATCTATAAATAAAATTCATGGTTTCCTGAAATATTGTAGCCTATTTTGAGAGGAAACCACATGTTGAAATTATTGTATAAAATTAGTCACATATTAATGGAATCCAAATACTAATATAACACCATATCATGCTAAATATATTAATGTGGCACTTTTCATTGATTTTTAGGCTCTAAATTCTTTTCATGTATGATGAAATATCAACAAATATATAATAGTATGATAATGAGAGAAATAAGGATAATGATGAGTTAATTAATTTTGTAGATAGATTACTATAGAATAAATTTGATGCTTTATATCTTAATTTTTTAGATAAGATACCTAATGTAAAGTTTGGCCAATCATGTGATGGTTTTAATCTATTTGGTCATATGCTTACTTTTCATAGCACATGGCCAATTTTCATACACATTGATAACCTTTCTATATAGATGAGAATTAAAAACCCATCCACTTTCTTGAGTATACTCATATTTTGACCTTTCAATCTTGGAAATTATATAGATGTATACTTTAAAGCTTGGATAAAAGAGTAAAAGAATCTATAGAATGTGGGTGTGTGCACATATGATGCTTCTTAAAATGACATATTTTATATGTGTGTAGTAATTATATGGATGGTAAATTATTTTCCTTCCTATGCAATGATATCTTGATGGAGAAATAATGGAAAACATTCATGTCCTATTTGTATGAATAATAAATTATCTAAAATACTTAAATTTTATCATATTTTCAATTTCATAGGACATCGATGATTATTTTAAATGGATTATACATAGAGGAATAATCATAGAAGGTTTGACAATACCATTTAGAGAAAAAATCCACCTTAATATTTGTTTGGAAATGATGTGGTTAATAAATTGGAATATTTTATTTTTTTGAATTAGAAAAAATTATATTAAATATAGAAATATGAATAATATTTTCACTAAATCTAATAATAATTAGAATAATAAAATTGTCTTCTTTGAGTTTCTTTATTGGAAAACTAATTTATCATGTCTTTATTTAGATGTAATTCACATTGATAAAATATATGTGAAATGATTCTTTTGATTCTTCTAAATTTCAAGGGGAAGATAAAATATGGTTTATGATCTCGGCATAACTTGGTGGATTGGGGTATCATACCATAGCAGCATATTGTGTGTATCAGTGAAAATAAATGGAAAGTTCCATGTTCTTATTATGTGATGAAACCTTTAGAAAAAATTAATTTTTAAAAGTTCTATTGATTGTCAAGGTTCTCGATGGTTATTAAATAAACATATCAAAATGAGTCAAAAAATAAATTTTAAGTTCAAACATCTTAAAACTCATGATTATCACATCCTTCTTTATAATTTTATTCTAAAATAAAGTCATCATTTACTATCAAATAATTTAAGGTTATAACTTATTTGATTGTTTCATTTTTATATATATTTTTATGCTAAGATATTTTCTAATTTATTCTTGAAAAATTGGAGGAAGAGGCGCCATTTATTTTGTGTGAGTTAGAGAAACTTTTTTATCTATAATTTTTCACATGCATGTTACATCAATTTATCCATATTCCAACTGAGATACTTCTTAGGGGACCTATTTATTTTAGTTTTATGTATCAAGATGAAATAAATATGTAAACATTGAAGTCTTACATCTGGAACAGGAATCATACTAAATATTCCATTATGAAAGGTTACTTGGATCAGGAATGTATATATTTATATTCATTGTATTTATCTGATGTGGCCATGAGATATAACCAAACCATGAGAAATGAATATAGGAAGTATGAGAAAATTGAAAAAAAAAATCTATCACATCCCCAAATAGGGGGTATTCCTGGATCCTATGAATTGGATACATTAATCCTTGAAGTGTAGGAGATGGAAAATCTCATAGTATTATTTAATTGTGACTTGTTCGATGACTACATCAAGTAGGTAAATTAAATATTTATATTTTATCTTATCCCATGTAATTATTCATATGTGTGAAACTATTTATATCTTTTTATATAGGTAATATAAAAATTATAAATAGAAATCATTGTTCATTACCTTTAAGAAGGAGAGAGACTTTTCATGGAAAATAGTATCCTTATTGGATGAAATAGAAGGTAGAAGTATTACTGTAAAAAAATAAAAAAAATCATTTAATGTTAATATTAATTTATATTTTAGGTATTGAGTTTACCTATTGATTAGTTCTCTCAATTAATAATAGATTTTTATTCTTATCCTAATCCTAAGGTATATAAATTCAAATCAATTATGATCAATAGGTAAAAATTTATTACCACTGACTAAATAGTGAACATGATAAACCAACATGACTGTATTATGGTAACTAAAATGATAGAATATTATGCTATTGTATCAAATAGTAAGCCTCAATATGAAAATGTGTCTTATTGTGGAGCTTTTTAGAAAACACTAATATTAGATTATTTCCCCCATGGTTGAGATGATATGATAAAATAAAAGTTGTCTACATTTATTAATTATGGTCGATTTGGAGTTATTGAAATGACCCATATATATGATACTAATGATCCATATATTTTGGAATCATTGGTGAAAAAAGTTTTAAATGTGAAAGATCATCTAAGACATGAATTTGATGTCATTATTGAAGTAATACCAAGACATGTTTTTTATGATGTTGGGGAAGAAATTGACACCATCGCTTACCCCCATTGGCCTTGTTCAATTTATTACTTTTGATGGCTAAAAATGTTAGATTTTAAGATTTTATTGTGAACCTAATGTTATGGGTGGAAATATATATAATCAACCATACGTGTTCTCAATTATTTTTGTTTATCTTTAATTAGTTCTTTTAGGTTGGTACAATTAAAATTAATTTAATCTTGGTTTGAATTTGCATATAACTTTACCTTCATGTTTATTTTAAATGTTACATGGTTTTAGTTTTATTTTATTTTCAATTTATAATATTAAAGTGAACTTTATTGGAACATAAAAACCAAAAAAAACAAAATAATCCAATTAGAAAAAAATCAAGATGAATTGAACCGAAACATTTGAACTAATTGGGATAAAAAAATAAAAATAATCAAATAAAATTATCTTGAACTAAAATGGATAAAATGACCAAAATTAACTGAATGATATAACCCAAAAATTAACCAAATTAAAACCCCTAAAGGAACCAAATAACCTAATTGAATGAACATATAAACTAACACAATTATAAACCAAATGATATTACCAAAATAGGAACCAAATGACCTAACCCAAATTATGGCCAAATAAACTAATAAAATAACCAAAATTAACCAAATAACCTAACCTAAATTTAATTTTATTGAATTTAAAATAGAATAATAAAACCATATCATACCCATGTTTGACATGATATTTAAAATGTACTGATTATCCTATGACATTTATTTTATGTCTTGATATTATTTCCACTAAATATGATGTGATTATGTTATTCCACTACCTATAATTTATTTTTCTTGAATATTATTATCCATTAATTAAGTTTCACCACTTATTATTTATTATTTGGATTATAAATTAGTTATGAATTTGTAACTAAATTCATATTTATTTTCCAATGCAGAAAATGAAAAAACAAAATACAGGATACAAAGGAAGAGAGTGTCTGATAAAAATTATCACATGAAAGATATGGGAACTCCTCCTATGTAACCTTTTGTCAGTATACTATTTCAAATATATATCAATAACAAATTATTTAATTTCATTAATCATTTTTTAGATTTTAATTGGGAACCAACATATATGAGATAATTATTCTCTTACAAAACTAGTAATAGTGGTGCCCATCATGATGATTCAAGGGGTGGTGGAACTAGAGTTAATCATAGAACTCATCATTCTAGATTAAACCCAAGCCCTTCATCAATTATACCATGTACCATAATTTCTTATCCCACAATTCCATTAGAGACGCTAGGGATATTTATAAATCCTATATTTTTTCCACCATTTATGTCTAATCCTCCCCATCTATCTTTTTATTATATGATAATGGATCCCACTCCCCATATATATTATAATTTTTCATAGACTTATATACTAACTCTATTTCATATTACTCTATTATCCTCAAGTTTTTATGTTTTTTATCCTTCTACTTCTACTTCAATGCATTCTAAACCTCCCAGGCATACGGATCGTCACGAGAAGACATTAGACCCCACTGGTATTACATAGGTCATATATCCTTCACATCCTAGGGATCCATTAGTATCCAATAATCATCCTATATTAGGTATATGTATGAAACCCTAGTAAATTTTGTGCCCATAATGTATTTTCATTATAAGATGTATTAATTTAATATTTTTCTTTTATTATTTTACAAATGGATCTACCACTATAAGGTATCATGTGAAAACATACATGCGCGAATTTTAGAACTTTCCCACATAGGTGATGTTCAAGTAGAATGAGGATAGTAAAATGATTGGTAAAATTGGGAGAGAATATAATATTTTTATGGAAACCCTTAACAAATAATAGAGAAATATTCCCTTGAAGCCTGTCTCCTGAAGACAATTTGAAATTGAAATAAATGATGATTCTTGCACTCAAATATTAGTAAGAAAATTCATTATATTTAATGTTATATAATTATATTATTTATATTGATTAATTTTTTGGTAGTAGCTTCATTATAGTTTTCCTAATGTTGAATTTGTGAGTACTTCTTAACTAATGGAATTATGTGAGATATAAAGAGTATATAAATAAGATTTATATAATAGTTGGGTTACTAGAGTTAGAATAGATATAGAGGTTATACTTATCCTGAATGAGTGTCTAGTAACATAGTATCGAGAAATTATTTCTCATTGGAAGAGTAATGAGATTAATGTATTATTCATATTTGAGTTTTTTTATTAAAAATAATGATGATTTGGATTAATACTTTGTTTTTTATTATTGGATATTATATTTTAGGAATCATTAAATATAAATAAATAAAAGGATGTTATGATGTATCCCTACACTTTGGAGAAAATGGTGATGCTGAAACATGAGAGAAAACATGTATTTTTCATGGACACTTGAATTTAATTAGGTACCAATAGAAATTAATAAATATTTTACCTTAATAAAGGGGTAGGGTGTTACAAATTGTGTGTTCTAGATAGACATAAAATGACCAAACAATTTGGAATGTCTCAAAAAAGTAATTATTTCTGTAGGATAACTAAAAAAATATCTATATATATAACATAAAAACATTATCATGGAACATAGAAAAATCCATAAATTATAAATTTCAATGAAACTAATGATAATGATTCATGTACCTATATATGATCTATATCTTGAAATTTTTATACTTACACCTAATCATGTTCAGTAGGTTTCCAAAGTCCTTGTGTAAAATCATAGGGGGAAATTCTATTTTATGGTTGATCTAATTGGTCTACATCAAATGTTGGGATCGATTTTTCCATTCTTAACTCATCAATTTTATATTTGGAACTATCCCATTCCTAATATAACCTAAACAAAAAACAAAACCTTTCTCCCTTTAATCTTTTAGCCACACAACACCCCACCTCATATACATTCCATGATAACACTTAGAGCACAAGGCAGCCAAGACAACACCCCTCAAACTCACAAACTAACTCAAACTACTGGTTAAACTACATAATTAAGACATCAACTCCAATAACTTTCCCCACATCTATGTTTTAATCAATGTTAAATTTTTTATGTATATTAATTGTAACCTTAAACTTACACTTAAATTTAAATTATCATTATCATATTTGTTTCATATAAAAATTTACCATTATTAAATAGAATCCCCTTAAATGTCAACACACCACCATGAACTCACAATTCATAGAAATTATAAGTAAATCACACCAGAAACATTAAAATCCTAATTTAACAAAAAAAACTCCAATAATTTCCTTCTCAAAATAAGACATCATATTAATTCAACACCTCTTAATCCTAGATTTCAAACAACCACCATATTACCTTCTTAAAATGATTTACCATTAATGAAATATAATCTCACTATATAATTGATAGATATTAAAGGATTTAAAACAAATTTAAATGGTTTTTAAAACTTATTTTAAATATTTTTAATAAAAAACTTTTAATGGTTTTTAAAACCTATTTTAAATAGTCTAAAAAATATTTGTAAAACTACTTTTGAATAGTTTTTAAAACTTATTTTAACCATTTTTTAAATGGTTCTTTAAAACTTATTTTAAATATTTTTAGAAACTACTTTGAAACTAATTTTAAAATTACTTTTAAACTGTTTTTAGAGCATAATTCAACAATTTGACATAATCATTCAATGTTTTAGTTTATATATTATAAAAACTATGACTTAATATTAAAATATCAACAATGAAATATATTCAAATAATATTAACATATAAATAGTTATAAATCTAAACTATATTAACATGTAAACTCAAAAATTTATTAACATTTACATTTTTTTAATCAATATTAACATATAAACATGTAAATAGATTCATCTGATATAAACATATATACTTTTCAACTATAAATTTTAACAGAAGTGGTGGGAATATAATGAAACTAAATATAACTAAATTTTACTATTCATACTTTCCCAATCCAAATAAAACATAATAAAACAAAATTAATCCAAAAAGAAACAATCTTACACTAATGTTTTTGAACCAACTAGACATAAATAAAATTAAATTTAACCAAAATAATCAATCCTTAAATGAACTAAATTTTAAAAAATTTATAAAAGAAATATAATTCATATGTTATGTTTAATTGAGCTTAAAAACAAAACATGAATTGAAAAAAAACCAAAATGACTAAAATTAAACTAATCCAACCAATAATAAACCTATCAAAATTAATTTTAACTTAACTTTCTCAAAATAAAATAAAACATATTGAACTAAACTAACTTGAATTAATAATATTTATCTATAAATAAACTAAAAAAAAGATGAATTATATCTAAAAGTATTGAATTAACCTAATGAATTATTACTAAAACTTAATTCAACCAAACTTATTTTAACTAATAAAAATGAAATTGACCCAATAAAATATTAAAAAAACTAAACTGAATATAAATTCCCTAAAAAAATAAAAAAAATTCATTTTTTTATTGGTTCTATTTTCACTCATTTGGGGATAATATAATACATTTCTGTGAATTTTTTTCTAATTGGTTTTTTTATTTTCAATAAAAAATTATTTACAAGGAGTTAATTTTTTTCAAAATATAGAATTATTACTTTTTTACATTCAATTTCATTACTGAGGATGATATTGAACATTGAAAGTCATGTGGCTTGAGTAAAATTATTTTAATTAAGAAAAAAAGAAATATGGAAGTGTTTTAAATGAAGAGAAACATCAAAATATTTTAATCTTTATTTTTTTTAATATCTATTTTTTAAATAAAAAATCATTTATATTGAAAACAGTGTGATCTAGAGGCCCTTGATGAGTATGAAGCTGACAACCTTGGGCTAGATGATTATTTTCACCATATATTGGGAAATGAATGCTAAGGAAGAGTATGTTTTCAACTAGGGAAGAGTATTTCACCCACTAAGTATTGGCCCACTTTAGGTACCTCTAATTTTTATGGTAGCACTGAGTTGGAAATAGCTCATACAAAGGTATCATAGGTTCATAAGTAAACTCGTATAGAGGAATCATGGAACAAAAGATATTTTTGAATAAGTATGAATGAATTCAAAAGGATAATGAGAAATTTATGAATGTATGGAAGCATTATGTCCATCACTTCCACCAGGTTCCACTGTGGTTTTTGACACTTTCAAGTCAATGATTAATTCATTATATGATACAACAGGTGATTGAAATGATTGTATTAGTGGTATTTGGGATGATAAATTTCTTGGGGATGGTGATGGTGATGATAATAGTGATAGTGATGGTGATGGTGATGGTGATGGTGATGATAATAGTGATAGTGATGGTGATGGTGATGGTGATGGTGATAGTGATGGTGATGAGTACGTTGTTGTTGTTGATGATGATGATGATGATGATAGTAATGGTAGTGGTGGTTGTAAAATATATATTTATCCCCTACATTTATAATTGATATTTATGGAACATGATGTTTGATGACTGAACATGATTTTATATGTTTTAGGATTTGTTTTTATAGTAATCAACTGATCAAATGTAAAATAAACAATATATCTATAGTTTTAAATGTGTATTATGAATGTTTCACTGCGTTAATTTTTTTCAAATATTCTTTGATATTGGTTGCATGTTTTTTGGAGTATAGATTTAGGTATCTGGGTTGGGAATAGGTTTTAGACCCATATGGGATGGGATGTCTCTTTCCTTGGTGGTGGAAAGATATACCAATGATTTTTTAAAACATTGGTATATAAATTATATAAAAAGTTTTATATAACTATTGGTAAAAGTTAAATGAGGTAGTTCCATACTAATTTTTCCAATAAAATCATTGGTATAGGGATATACCCATAGCCTACTACGTAATGGTTGAGGGAACCATTGGTATAGTCTATACCAATAGTTCCCAAGCCTATATCAAAATTTTAAAACCTTTGGTATAGGCTAAATTTATAATTGCGTTCAAATAGGAAATTTAGTAAATAAATATTATATTTTCAACATTATTATTATTCCAAAAAAATAAACCAATTCCTACCTTCGTCATGTTCTATGTAAATGAACGCATCACTTATGTGTACATGCGGACTACTAGCTCCATGAAAGTGACATATTTCATTTTCACTCTAGTCATTTATTATTTATTAAAATATATTCTAAACTAATTAACCAATTTAATAATATTTGAATAATATAATTGTTCTTATTTAATAATGAATATATGCCGAAAAATCAATTTCTTAACCATACTCACTCGTAGATTATAATTTATTCTTTTTTGGGTCAGTTTAACAACCTACTTGAAAAATGATAAAAATTTATATCATGGATGACTTTAGAAACTTAAATAATGATATTATTATAAATTAATGGTAAAATAATGGTTGTTTTTTGGTTTTGTAAAGTTTATACTGGTATTAAACTAATTATTATTATACTATTTTTTGTTCATTGTAAATTACTAAAACAAGTATGTCACTAACTTCACCATCAAGTATCATAACCAGAATAGTTATGAAAAAAATTAATAGATTATGCATCATTATAAAACATCTATTAAATTTCCTATAATTATCTTGGAATGATTAACTTTTAAATTTATAAAATATAATTTACAGTGTCATTAGTAAACTAATACTAATAAAATGATCAAATCTAATAACATCTAATGGTGAAAATAAAATATAACTAAAAATATATTTTTAATAAATGAAGCTTATATAAGGTTATATATACAAATAAAGTTCTAAAATAGGTTATTAAGATATTTATTTTTTGTATAGGAGGTTAAATCATGTTTGGATAAGTGGGATAAAAGGTAATGGTTTTTGCATCTCAATTTTAATTCATTGAGATATGATGGGTATTAACAGCTTCTTTCTTTTTTTCATGTATATATTTTCCATGGATTTATTTTATCTTAAAAATTATTTTAATACAATGTATTTAAAATTCCATATCATGTTTTACCTTTCATGGATTCTCAATTCAGAAATAACAACAAGGTAAGAGTTTTTGTTAACTCAATTCATGTTCATCGAGTTGTGATTATACTGCTTGAAATTATTTCATATATATTTGGTACATTATATAATTTTATTTTATTATATTAAATTTTCTCTTTTATTTTTTTGTATTTACATTTCTACCATATAAAATCTCTTTTTAATTGTATCAATCTTCATGAATTATGATAATTGTAAGGGAATTAGCGCACTCAAATTTAATTTCTTTGATTTTAAATATTATTTCTCAAACATCATTCTTCTAATTTTGATAAATTATTCTATTTAATATTTCATAATATGTTTCCTTTTTTTATATATGGAAAATTATATTTTTCACTCAAATATTATTTCTCAATAAATTTCTTTCTCAGAAAAGTGAAACATTTAAAAAAATATCATCTCTTTTAAAGACATTTTTCCCTCAATTTATGTGTTCATTATTCTAAAAAAATAATTTATTATTTTTAAATCCAAATATGTGTTTACTAATATGACCTTCCTATTTTACATTACCAATTTTTCAAAATAAATTTTTACTACCTCTTATTATTATTTTTCTTTTCTAAAAAGGTAGTTCATAGTATTATAAAGTTTTTTCATCCTTTCATAATCAAATATTTTATCTTCCACGTAATTTTTTTTGATAAAATTTATATGTTTTTAAGGATATATTTTATGTGATTATTTTTAAAATTAAATATTTTTTAATGTTTCCACTTCACCATTTTGAAAAGGACATTTGAATGTGATCGGTAACATTATCTTTTATGATAATGTTAAAAATGGTTTCTAAAAAATCTATTATAGTTTCTCTACCATTTTCATTTTTATATATAAAGTATTTATTTCCTTAGAAATTATTTTTCATTAATCAACTTATAAATTTTCTTATGAATAAATCTTTTAGTGTGCTTGAATTTTGGGTATCAATTTTTTATATTCTTGAGGAAAATTTTAGTGATATCATCAAAAATTATTGTGAACCACATTTTTCTTTTCATGGGTTCTTTATGATATGATGAATAATTAGTTTAAATTGGAACACATATGTATAGATAATGATTTTTGGGGTCCTAAATCACCCTCCAATTCATTAGTTAAGGATTTATATCTCATGAGATGACTAGAAATTTTTTTTTATTTTATTATCCAACCACTTTAGAGGAAAAGTGATAAACCACCAAATCCAACAAAACAACCAAAAACAATATCATAGGGAACCCCAATCAAAATACAGGTACTACCTATCCCCATCAACTACATCATGTTAAATCTCTCCATCAAATCATGAGCACTCGGCATACAGTCTCGTACAAAGATGCACGGGCACAGAACCGATGGCCAGGCCATACTCTCTTAGTCTTCCACTCCAAGTGCCATGAATAAGTGGTGGCCTCATGCTCTGAACCCCCTATGAAGTAGAACTAGGTAAAATGATAGAAATAGAACACACAAATTCACCTCCAAACACACTAACTAATAATTGAAACCCCATTTAAAAGAACTTTAAAAAATTGTGAAACCAAGCACTAGCTACAAAAGGATAAAGAAGACCTTGAAGAAAAAAATAATTCTGTCTGAATCCATATCCCTAAACAACTTCCAGGATATAAACGTTACTTGAGTGTACAAATCTTCACTTATTAGGTATTCAAATATAGAATTAAGTTTATCCCATACCTCTATATACTCCTCGATCCTGATCTTCCCCTTATTGAAACCCCCAACCAGTATTGTGTTCTATTTATCAACCCAAGTATATTTCTCTAATATGTTTATGGAATTCAGGTAGTGATTACTTCTCTACTATGGTAATCAATTATTCATTCCTAATCCACCATTTTATAGAAATAAAATAATGATTCTCACTATACTATTTTATGATTTATATGCCTATTTTAGTTCAATAATTTACAATTATGATTCATTTCCATGAAATTTCATATATTTATGCCTTTTATCATGCTCCATCAATCATTTTTATTGTATTATGTTTTCACACACTTATTACATATTATATATTTTCTCTTTTTATAGTGTATTTATTACTATCATGGATTTTGGAAAACTATTATTTATCCATATTCTTTTTAATAATACATTTATCCCCTAGTCATGTTTTATTATATAATAATGATCTAAACCTTACTGAAATGTTGATGATTTTATCCTTTACTAAGAATGTAAGATCTCCCATTTGTTATGTTTCCATTACCTAGGATATTTTAATTATTATAACTTATTAGATGTATAGAAGGGGGTCTAGTGTGGTTCAATTAGTGAGAAATTTTCACAAGTATCATAAAACATGTTTATTATGTGGATAATCCTAAAATACTATAAACCTTATATTATTGGTATTATGTGATTTTTTTAGATGTAAATTTCAGATTATATAAATTTTTTAAAATAAATATAGCTTCATCTTACTTTTTATCAAATATAGTGTTTAAAGAATGTGTTTTTAGCATTAGACAAGGGAGTGCGGATCTGGGGTGACTCGGTTGGTATCAGACCAAGGTTTAGTTATTTTTTTTGGATTAATTTAGTTATTTTTTGGGAATATAATGAGAACTATTTAGTAAAAACCCTAGGTATGAGTCTAATTATAGTATAACATCCTAATATTTTGGTAAAGTAGATATTGTGTGGTTTCCTAAAAATTGAATCCATGTCTAGATACTGAAAAGTGGATGTAGTTGTGGAATAGATACGCCTATGGGTAATCAACTTGAAAAATGTTGGTTGAGTATCAACTCAATCTTTACTCATTTCAAAATTATTCGGACTAAGACTAAACATCTAGATAGATACTCCTAAGGGATATACCTTTGTAATTCACATGGTATTTATAAACCATTATGATGGATTTGAATATATTTAAGTTAGAGAACCTAATAGGGAAATGATTTTAGAATACCTAGATTGAAACCTATATATTCCTAAGTTACGTTGTATGTGTCATTTATGAGTTATTCCTTCTAAACTTATATTTTTCCTTTCACATTTATTAATTTAAGTATTCACATACCTAGAATTCATTTATGTAAAGTAATGGATAAATATAAGTCCCCAACCTTTAATGTTACATAATCTTGATTTAAATCAAGAATTAATATTTGGGATATTTTTATGTTTATATTTTTAGAGAATTGGTCCATAACTATTACATAACAACTCAATATTATAAATTATACAAGTCTACTCAATATCTATTTTTTCATAATCTAAAACAATTTAAAATAAAACATGAATTCTTTTTATTGATAAAATTCTTCAAAACATTCATCTTGTATTCTTCCTTTCTCTTAACCATCCTTATACCCAGTCGAAAATAATTCAAAAACATGGGATGAGCACAAAAATCTCAATAATGAATATAAAATAATTAATGAAACCTTTAGTCCATAAATACTTTAAACTCATGAAAACATATTAAAAAAATAACAATTTTCACCCATAAAACATAAAATCTTTAACATACCTCATGAAATAATAAGATTCATGAAAAAATTCTTAGCAATAATAAATCTTAAATGTTACTTGTGGTATCCATATCATACTTACATTGTAGCTTTTACATCTACATAGGGAGTAACCTTCATGGTAACATTTGGAATACCCATCATAGTATATTCCCTAAATCTATTAGGAGAACCTTATCATTTAACTCAATCTCATTACCCAATTCATTGGAGAGCTATCATGGGATCACCTTCCCTCAGCTTATCATGAAACCACCCTTATACATAAGTAATTCCCAAGAACCATAACATAATCATAACACATTAACAAGAATAAAGGAAAAAAATAACATTTCCACATTGCAATCATAAGATATCATTTCAAGATATTGACATAATAAATCCATTATCAAAACCATTTTCAATACCAAGATACATAAAAAGTGAATATGGTATTTATTTTCCATTTAAAAACATTAAGGATTATAGAGAAATAAAAATATCAAATAATCACCACGATGAAGGAAAATTCATTGTCATCATGTACGTTAAAAACAATATTATTTTTGTTTAGTAAAATGCTTCATAGAAAAATATTACTTTTTAAATACATTAAATTAAATTAAAATTAAAAGGGTTTAATTATACACTGTATAAAACGAAGGTAGAGTATAACATCAAAATATGCCTTGCTAATAAGGGAGTAAATCAAGACATTACCTAGATGGATGATCTCCCTACTGATTTACTTTCTCTTCATGATAAGTATTTTAACATGATTCCATATTTTAAAATCATGTTACCAATTCATTTTATAATTTTTTTGTTTTTTTATTTTGGCCAAGGCACAATCTTCTTCAAAAAAAATCAAAATATGCCTCAATGAAAGGAGAATGAGACGAAGTCCCTTACCGTGAGTCTGACTCATCACGTAAAATATTTATATTCCTAAATAATAAACTTAGGTTAATTTATACTTTCTTGATAACATTTTTTAAGTTTATTATTTCATTTATATCACTTACTACCATATTATAAAAATTACATAATTTTTTAAGTTCATATCGGACATTTTGTCGATATTCGGTACTTGAGTTGAAAATGAACATGGTTTGATATCACTAACCCATGTGGTCATAATTCCTTAATATCCAGAATAATATTCATAAAATTATTATCATATTTATATGTAAATTATACCTTTAAATCAGACCATGAATTGTGGTTATGAAAAATGAACAATGTTATAATCATGGAGACGGTAAGTCGTACGTTTGCATGAGTAACGTTTTCCATTTCTCATTGATCATTGTGGAAAGAATTTAAGTATTATTTTATATTTCCAGAATAATCAGGACATAATTAATATCATATTAATCATTTAAATATACTAATATATATCATACATGTGATATAATTAATAAAAATGAGTCACATCACTTTGTGAAGGTGATAGTTCACACGTATGCAGGAACGACGTTATCATTTTATGTGCATGGAAAATAAGAACATAATTGATATATTATTATCATAAAATGATTAATATGTCTTGAAATTCAAATATGAACATTAATTCCATTATTATAATCAGTCATGAGATGTGGTTATAAAAAATTAATTAGATCGGTTTATAGAGGTGATTGTTCACACGTACACATGAAGGATTAATTCCTTTCCCATTTAATAGAAGTGTAGATATATTTAGGTAATGATATTAAAATAATAACATATTAGTATATTGAGGATAATTTATTTATTATTTCCTAATAGATTAATTAGATTTAAAGGAACTAGATGAAGAAATAAAATTAAAACACATAAATAAAAACATTACCTTTCCTTCAGATGGTCGCCTTTATTAACACATTAACACCTATAAAAAGGGTTTTATTTCTAAAATAAATCCTATATAATGTGGTAATATATTCTAGGAAGGTTTATAGGTAGACATTTCCTGAAACAAATGGTTTTTTAAGTGTGATTAATATATAGGAAAGGGGGCCTTCTATAGGAGAGGAGAAAAGCGCCCTTGGAATTATTATAAGTATTAAATTACTATAAATTCAATTTAGATTCCAAATGGGTACAAGTTTATTTAGTTATAATATAGGATGAGTATGGGTCAAAAAATAATCATCCAAAAAAACTATACAAATTTTAGTATTTTTTTAATCGTTATATTTTTTCTTTAACCCCTCTTAAATCTTAGCATTCCATCAAGTAATTTACAATTTGAGAGTTAAAATAACTAACAAATCATACCAAACGACCAATGAATGAGTCATTAATGATACTTTTAGAGTTATATAAACATATTGGTCGATTATTTGATTTTTATAAATTTTATATCAATTAATTAAATATTTTATATTATAAAATATTAATTGTGTCAATTTTGACACTATTCATTACATGACTTTTTATAAAAAAAATAACAACTTGATTCCTTTGAAAAAACTACATTAAATCAATTATAACATGTCATATTCATCCATGAAATTTTTTTATGGCATAAAATAATTGAAATTATATTTATTTTAATATTATTAATATCATTTATTTGATACTTTCTTTAATAAATCAATTACCACATCATCATTATGTCATAATTAAATTAAGTTATTTAATTCCTAAAAATTATAAATAAATTAACATGATGTATGTAACGACCCAAACTTTCATTAATGAAAATTCCGCTTGATCTAATTAAATATCTTATTATGGTTATATAAAATGTGAACTTCATTGGTTTTATGTTTTTGGATTTTAAAATACCATTAAGAATTATGACCATTGCTAATATAGCCATTGAATAGTGATCACATGATTAGTATAAATATAGGGCTTTATCAAATCCAATTTACTCAGACAAAGGAAGTGATGGCCTAATTCAGTAGACTTTCCTCGTACGAAGCCCATTTGTCAGAGCTCGAAAAGGAGTTGCGTCATTTGGATTCTATATTGACCAATCCCAAGTCAATCTTGAACACGTTAAGCTTGAGAAGAACCAACTATGGGAGAAGTTGAAGTTAATAGAGATTACCACCCGATCGATGTTATCCGAGCCGCCCCAAGAGTCTATCACCATCGCACACCTTATCCTTTGGTCTTATGCAGGTGTTATAAGGGGTTATGTAACATCAACCTAGAACAATGACTATATACATTATTCTTGTATATATAATATACATTCTTTTTATTATTGTTACTTTGTAAATAGTTTTTAAAGCAGAAATAGTATTTTTAGTTAATATTCAACTAAGAAATCTATTTTTATGAATTAATTGATTTTTAAATTAAATAATATTTTAATAAAATATTAGTATTATTATTAAATTAATTTTTATTAAAAATAAATTATCATATAATTTTATGAATATAATTGTAATTTTTATTAAGGTTTGAAAGCTATTTTTGTCAAAACCATTGAATTTTTGATAAATGTCAGTTTTTATTTAAAAAGTAAAAAATTCACATATTTAGAAAAATATTTAGATAAAATGAATATTATTTTGGAATCAAGATGTAGAAATTATCCAATGGTGAATTTTTCATAATTTTCTGAGACAGTCGAATTTTTGGGTAAAAATTAAATATCGTTTAAATATATAATGTGTTTTATGAAATCATAATGACCCAATAGTGATTTAATAAAATACTATAAAAATTATTTTCGGCCAATATAAGTTTTACCGTTAAAATAATGTGATTTTGGGTTTGTTTGATTTATTTTACAAAGCTTTAGTGGACCCTTCAAGACTTATAAAACATTTTGTCTTTTTAAATTGTTTTCCTTGAGAGTGTGACTCACCTCCACATAAGCAACCCTATTATTTTAATAATTTTGGCCATTTAAATTATAAAATATTGTTTTTCAATCCCCTTTGGAAAAAACCATGGGCAAAAACCATGGTCTGGTTTGTGGTTTTGATTAGTTTAATGTGAGGTGTCCCAAACCTAAATAATAAATAATTCCTTCTCCTTTCCTATATAAACCCACCCAGTCTCCCACTTACTCTTCACTAAAAGACTTTGTAGTTCATACAACCTCTTCCCTCCTCTCTCTATAATTCTCCCAAGGTTCCCCAAGCTCCCAATAAGCCTCTCTCAAGCCTCTCTCAAGCCTTTGGAAGCACACATCCAAGTAAGGGATTCTCACTTTCCTAATTTATGTCCAAGTTTTCTTATATTGTTATTCCATTTTATTTTCAATTATAAATGTTGGGGTATGATATATCACCTAACCCATACTTCCCTATTCATGTTTTAATAATTATAGATCCCCTTCCTCTCTCATTAATGCCTTCCATGTATACTTGTTACCATGCTGAAATTCTGTAAGGAATTATTCTCTTCTCATTTACATTCAAGTAATTATTTTGTATCATGGGTATAAATTCCATTAAAATTGTTGGGACATGTATATATATGACCCCCTTACTTTTCATCTCATTTACATATGATTATACACCCCTTTATCTCTCATCAACCATTTTTATGAATTCTTATGTCACGTCTTTACGCTGCCGAAATTGCACTGAGATTTTCAAAGCCAAAGTCATTGTGTAGTGAATACCATGATCATTTCTATATCAATGGTATTCAAATTTATGAATATTTACTTATTGTTTAAAGAGTTTCATGTATTAATTCAAAACTCATTTATTGTGTAATAAATTGTGATGTTTAATGAATCCATGTTTTATGATTCATGTGGCACACTTATGCATGAAATGAAATGTTTAAGAAGGGTGCACCCTAATAGCGCTCCATTGAATTGGGTAAAGTATAGTATCAAGATATGTCATGTACAATGAGTGTTGACTCATGATAATTCAAGTTCAAAGATTTTTTACTCGTGATTCATGTGTAATAAGGTTTTACCCATGCTCCATGTGCAATGAGCCTTGGCTCGTGCTAATTCCATGATAAGTGTTGTTTCCACATTTCAATGTTATGATTATCATGATTTATCATGCCTTTATGTTCATGTTTCTCTTGTTCTTCATTGATATGACTATTTTCTAACATGTATTGTATTCCTCATGTTATTCCATGTTTATTCCCTTACTGGGTTTTATATCTCACCCTTTTTTATGCATGTCCTCAGGTTATCCTATACAATGCTAAGTACGAGGGAATGTAGTGGTCATGTAAAAGAAGTTTTCAATAAGATGTTTTGTTTTATGTTTTAAGTTGTTATGTAATGTTCCTAATCCCCAAAGACACTAGACCTCTCAATCTTCCATGTTGTATCAAGTAAAGATTTTATGTAATAAATCATGTTTATTTGTGTAATAAAAATCAGGGTTGTTATAGTTGGTATCAAAGGATAGGTTTAGTTATTTTTTTGTATTAGGATTAGAAAACCCCAGTGAATCCTTAGGGATAAGACTAAGTATAATAAAAACATACCTAAGTTTTTTTTAGTATTGAGTAAGTGTTTTATCAATAAAATACATCCTTGTCTGGATACGAGCAGGTAGAGGCGGCTCTAGCACAGATGTACCTAGGGGTGAAAACCCAGACAAGGAATTTCGAGCTTAACCCGGGGTATCCTGGTACATGACAATGGGCCTTGATACACTCTTGGTTATGACACTCCCAAGGGATATGAATTTGTAAATTCACAATCTTAGTATAAACCATTATTAAGGGGATAAAAAAATTCCCCTAAGAATATTTGTTAGAAAGTAGATCATGGATAACATAGATTCAAGCCTATAGATTCATAAGTTAAGTAAATAAAAGCTATTTATAAGTCATCTATTTTTTCCTTGGATTACCCTTTATGTGTTACCCCTAACTTTCCTTTTATTACAGCCAATGGCCAATAATAGGAGGACTTAGGCTAACAACTGATGTGAAGACCAATGTGATGATTGTTCTAATGAGATACCCAATCTGATGGGAGTGGGAGTCACGAACTTTTCATGATTATCTCTCACTTAACTCAATATTTGAATAGAAACATGGGTTAAGAGTAAAGTTCACCCCCCTAAGAAGTAACAAGTCGCTATCGAGAGATTCATGAGACAAAGGCCTCCTAATTTTAATGGATCATCTGATCCCTCAATCATCGAACAATGGATCAACTCCATTGAAAAGATCTTCTACATCCTTAAATGTTCTAAATAAGAAAATTTTCTTATGTCTGCTTATCGTATGGAGGGTGAAGCTGATCAATGGTGTACATTGATCAAAAATACAAAGCCTAAGGAGGAGAATGAGGCATTGGAATGGAAGGATTTCCAGAAGATGTTTTTTGATAAATATTTTCAATGCACCCACCGGCTTAAGATGGAAAGGAACTTCCTTGCCCTCAAGAAAAAAGATGATGAACCCATTGAAGCGTACGAGGAAAAAATCACAAGGCTTGTAAGATACACTTATGGATTTTTCATTACCCCTGAAAGCAAGGTTGACCACTTCTTTGGTTGGATGAAACCTAGCCTGCGAAAATCCCTGGTGATACACAACTTCGATAGCTATGAGTAAATTGTCTGATGTGTCCTCAAGGTTAAAATGGAGATCGGAAAACCTCAGGGGTATCATGAGAATAAGAAGCATAAGGTAGAATTAAATTCTGGTGGTCTAATGGGTAAATCCAATGGTGCTAAGAAAATATAGCACCCCACCTTCCAAAGGTGTGAAAAGAATCAACCCAGAAATTGTATGAAGGGGACAATGAAATTCTTTAGGTGTGGAAGAGAAGGGCACCTAGATATTAACTATTGACAAGAAAAACCCGTGGCTATGACAGATGAGAAGAATGATCCATTCTACTCTCAACAAATTTTTCATTTATTCAATATTAAAGAACTAGGGAATCTTGAAAATCAGTGCCCTAAGCCATGGGTTTTCGGAGGCAACCAACAACCTACAAGGCAGCAAGGGTGATCTTTTTCCATCACTACTACCGAAGTGAACCCTAAAAATTAAGAGGTGATAGGTATGCTAGTTATTCATTCAAGAATAGTGAACATACTTTTTGATTCATATTCTAAGCATTCTTTTATATCCCTAAATTTTATTAGAACAATCTCAACACCACCATAAATCATGGAAGTAAAGATGTCAGTAAGTACGGAAAATGGGTAAATCATTGCATCCCATGAATATAACTCCTCCCCTACCTTAATCAGTGGATTGAACTTCTGGATAACCTCATAATACTCCCTCTGGTGGAATTTGATGAAATTATTGGCATGTATTGGATTTTCTTATATATAACCAACATAAATTATCGTGAGAGGGAAATCACTCTCTTTGTGGAGAATCAACCCTAGATTCTGTACAAGTGCAAGGAGGAAGATGAATCTTCCTTAACTCCATCATCTCAAGCATAGATATTATTTCCCTATGACCATGCGTATCTGGCTCAGATGATTCATTCTAAGGAAGAAACCATCCTTTAAGACATGTATATTGTGAGGGAATTCACTGAAGTGTTTCCCAAGGAATTTCCTCATCTTCCTCCTAGAAGAGATGTTTAATTCTCAATTGATCTTATACTTGGGGCATTGCCAATATACAAGACTCTGTATAGAATGGTTGTTGTAGAGCTTAAGGAGATGAATAAATAACTACATTAGAATCTTGATAAATGGTTTACACACCCAAGTGCTTCACCATGGGGTGCACCAGTCCTCTTCGTCAAGAAGAAGGATGGGTCAATGCGCCTTTTCATCAATTATCGCGAGCTTCACAAAATCACAATAAAGAATAAGTATCCTCTCCCACAAATTGATGAATTGTTCGATTATCTTCATGGAGCACAATACTTATCCAATGTAGATTTTCGATCGGGATATTATCAAGTAAGGGTGAAGAAGGAAGATATCCCTAAGACTGCTTTTCGTACAAGATATGGGCACTATGAATTCATAGTAATGCCTTTCAGACTCACTATTTCTCCAGAAATCTTCATGGAATTGATAAATAGAGTCTTTAGAGATTACCTCAACAAATTTTTGGAAGTATTTATATATGATATTCTAATATACTCCAAAACCAAGGAGGATCATGAGGAGAATCTAATAACTATACTAGAGACCTTGCAAAAGGAGAAGATCTATGCAAAGTACATCAAGTGTGGGTTCTGGTTGAAGGAGTTCTCATTCATGGGCCATATAATCATAAGCAATGGGATATATATGGATCTCTCCAAGATAGATTTAATAGAGGGATTTTTGAGGCCAACATCGATAACAGATATCTGTAGCTTTTTGGGGTTAGCTAGTTATTATTGATGATTTATGAGAAATGTCTCACAATTTTCCAACCCTCATACCAAGCTAACTCAGAATGGAGTAAAGTTTTCTTGGAGTGATGAATGCGAAGAAAGATTCAAGGAGTTGAAAAGGAGGATTATCACTGTGCTCGTGCTCACATTACCCACAAGTGGAGAACTTTTGTGGTATTCAATGATGCTTAGAAGAAGGGAATGGGCTGTGTGTTGATGAAAAATGATAAATTCATTGCCTATGCTTCAAATAAATTGAAAGTTCGTGAGAAGAATTATCCAACACAGTATCTGGAGTTGGTTGTGGTGATCTTCATTTTAAAATTTTTGTGGTATTATCTCATTAGGGATAAGTGTGAAATACATACGGACCAAAAAAGCCTCAAGTATATATTCACACAGAAATATTTGAATATATGCCAATGAAGATAGTTAGAGATGATCAAATATTATGACTGATCAATCCATTACCACCTTGAGAAAGTGAACAAGGTAGCGGATTCTATAAGTAGAAAGGACCCAGTTATTCTATCATTGATGATAATTGAAAAGGATCCAATCTCCTTAAATTTGATGAAGATGGACATGGTAATCATAAATAAGGGAACATCATCAATCCTTTAATGAATTATTTCTCAACCGTCTCTTTTGGAAAAGTTAAAGGATGCTCAAAAAGGATGATGTTGGAATTTAGAAGAAAGTGGAAGCTATTATAAAATAGAAATCCTCAGAGTTCAATGTTAATGAAGAAGGAATTGTGATATTTTGGAAAACACTATCTATTCCATCATGTCTGGAGTTAGAGAAGGAAGTTCTAGATGATGTACATAGTTCAAATTTCTCTATTCACACAAGAAACACAAAGATGTATCAAGATATCTGAGAGCATTATTGGTGGGATAATATGAAGAAATAGATCGCTGAGTATACATCAAAGTGGCTAGTGTGTCAGCAAGTGAAGTTATAGAGATAGAAGTCTAAGGGGATGATGCAACCATTTCCCATACCAGCATGGAAATGGGAGAAAATCACCATGGACTTTATCACCAGACTTCTGAAGACATCCAAAGGCAATAATGAAATCTGGGTTGTTTTGGATTGTCTTAAAAAGTATTCACACTTCATTGTAATTCATGAGGATATATCATTGGATCAAATGTCATAGATATACATTAGGGAAGTGGAAAGGCTACATGAAGTACCACTATCTATTGTATCTGATCGAGATCCAAGATTCACCTCTAAATTTTGGAAGAGTCTTCAACATGCTCTGGATATTGAACTAAACTTTAGTGTGGCCTATCATCCTCAAACTGATGGCTAATCTAAGCAAAGTATTTAGACATTAGAAGATATATTAAGATCATGTTCAATGGACTTTCAAGGAGGATGGGATCAACATCTTACACTAGTTGAATTCTCCTAAAATAACAGTTTCCACTTGATCATCTGAATGGCACCTTATGAAGCCATGTATGGGAAGAGGTGAAGAACACCAGTATGTTGGGATTAAGTCGGTGAGAATAAGCTACTAGGACATGAAATGGTCGAAGAAGTGGTGGATAAGGTGAAAACCATTCAATAGCATATCAAGGCATCCCAAATTCAACAAAAGAGTTATGCAGATAACTGTCAGTGAGACATTGAGTTCAAAGTTGGATACATAGTATTTCTATGCATATCTCCATGTAATAATGTCATGAGGTTTGGAAAGAAGGGGAATTAAATTCCTATGTACATTGGCCCCTTCAAGATTCTTGATTGTTTCGGGGTTGCGGACTATTGACTAGCACTTCCACCTACCATGGCTAAAGTACATGATGTATTTCATGTATCCTCTTAAGGAAGTACATATTAGACCCTTCATGTGTACTCTCTTTAGAGGTAGTACAGCTAGAGGATGATCTTTCTTACGAGGAGCAACAAGTGAAGATCTTAGATCATAGAGAAAAAGTTCTATGAAATAAGACAATTACCTTCATCAAGGTGTTGTGGAAAAACCACAAGTTTGAAGAAGTGACATGGGAATCAGAATAAGTGATGAACAAGAGTTACCCACATCTATTTTAGTGTGGGAAAATGAAATTTTGAGGGAGAAATTTCATAAGGGGGGATGATTTTAATGACCCAAACTTCCATTAATGAAAATTATTCTTGATCTAATTAAATGTCTTATTATGGTTACATAAAATGTGAAATTCATTGGTTTTTATGTTTATGGATTTTAAAATACCATTAAGAATTGTGACCATTGTTAATATAGCCATTGAACAGTGATCACATGATTGGTATAAATATAGATCTTTAACAAATCCAATTTACTCAGACAAAGGAAGTGATGGCCTCATCCAGTAGACTTTCCCCATACGAATCCCATTTGTTAGAGCTCATAAAGGAGGTGGAGTCATTGGGATTTGCTCCTGACCAAGCCCAATCCAATCTTGAACACGTTAAGCTTGAGTGGAACTGACTATGGGAGAACTAGAAGTTAATAGAGATTACCACTCGAGCGATGTTATCTAAGCCACCCCAAGAGTCTATCACCATCGCACACCTTACCCTTCAGTATTTTTCAGGTGTTATAAGGGGTTATGTTACAAGACCCTAGAACTATGACTATGTACATTATTCTTGTATAGATAATATACATTATTTTTATTATTGTTACTTTGTAAATAGTTTTTAAAACACAAATAGTATTTTTAGTTAATATTCAAATAAGAAATCTATTTTGATGAATTAATTGATTTTTGAATTAAATATTATTTTAATAAAATATTATTATTATTATTATTAAATTATTTTTATTAAATATAAATGATCATATAATTTTATGGATGTAATTTTAATTTTTATTAAAGTTTGAAAGTTGTTTTTGTCAAAACCCATGAATTTTCGATAAATGTCAGTTTTTATTTTAAAAGTAAAAATTCATATATTTAGAAAAATATTTAGATAAAATGAATATTATTTTTGGAATCAGGATTTTGAAATTATCCAATGGTTAATTTTTCATAATTTTCTGAGACTGTCAAATTTTTGGGTAAAATTTAAATACAGTTAAAATATAAAATGTGTTTTATGACATCATAATGACCCATTAGTGTTGTAATAAAATACTATAAACATTATGTTCTTCCAATATAAGTTTTACCATTAAAATAATATGATTCTGGGTTTTTTTATTTATTTTACAAAGATTTAGTGGACCCTTCAAGACTTATAAAACATTTTGTCTTTTTAAATTGTTTTCCTTGAGAGTGTGACCCACCTCCACATAAGAAACCCTATTATTTTAAGAAGTTAGGACAATGGCCTTATAAAATATTTTTTTCCACTCCCCTTTGGAAAAAACCATGGGAAAAAACCATGGTCCGGTTTGAGGTTTTGATTAGTTTAATGTGAGGTGTCCCAAACCAAAATAATAAAGAATTCCTTCTCCTTTCCTACATAAACTCACCCAAGATCTCACTTCCTCTTCACTAAAAGCCTTTATAGTTCATCCAAACTCTTCCCTCCTCTATCTAGAATCCTAAAAATGTTCCCTAGGCTCCCAAAAATCCTCTCTCAATCCTCTCCTAAGCCTTTGGAAGCACACTTCCAAGTAAGGGATTCTCGCTTTCCTTATTTATGTCCAAGTTTCCATATATTGTTATTCCCTTTTATTTTCAATTATAAATGTTGGGGTATGATTTCAAAACTCCCCCATACTGTCCTTTTCATTCATTAATAATTAGAGATCCTCTTTCTCTCTCATTAATTCCTTCCATGTAACTCATTACTCTGCCGAAATTCCATAAGGAATTTCTCTCTCTTCATTTATTTTCAAGTAATTATTTTATATCATGAGTCTAAATTCCATTACAATTTTTGGGAAATGTATCTATATTACCTCCTTACTAACCATTTCATGTACATATGATGAAACACCCCTTTCTCTCACATCAACTAGTTTTATGAATTCTTATGTCACATCGTTACGCTATCGAAATTGCACCGCGATTTTCCATGCCAAAGTCATTGTGTAGTGAATATCATACCCATTTCTCTATCAAGGGTATTCACCTTTATGAACATTTACTTATTGTTTAAATAGTTTCATGTATTAATTCTACACTCCTTTATCATGGAATAAATTATTATGTTTAATGAATCCATGTTTTATGATCCATGTGGTACACTTATGCATGAAATGAAATGTTTAAGAAGGGTGCGCCCTAATAGTGCTCAAATGAATTGGGTAAAGTATAGTATCATGATAAATCATGTTCAATGAGTGTTAAATAATGATGATTCATGTGCAATGAGGGTTTAATCATGCTTCATGTGCAACGAGGGTTTACTCATGCTCCATGTGCAATGAGCCTTGGCTCATGCTAATTCCATGATAAGTGTTGTTGCTACATTTCCATTTTATGATTATCATGATTTATCATGCCTTTATGTTCATGTTTATCTTGTGATCTATTGATATGCCTATTATCTAACATGTATTGTTTTCCTCATGTTATTCCATGTTTATTCCTTTACTGGGCTTTATAGATCACCCTTTTTATGCATGTCCTCAGGTTATCCTATACAATGTTAAGTAAGAGGGAATGTAGTGGTCACGTAAAGGAAGTTTTCAATAAGATTTTGTGTTTTATGTTTTAATTTTTTATGTAATTTTCCTAATCCCCAAAGACACTAGACCTCTCAATCTTCTGTGTTGTATCAAGTGAAGATTTTATGTAATAAATCATGTTTATGTGTGTAATAAAAATTAGGGTTGTTATAATGTAGGTATTCTTTTTATATTTATAAGGACTATTCAAAGTCAAAGATATCACTATTTAACCCCATAATTAAAAAAATAGTAAGAAGTGACATATTTATGGTATATTTACCTTTACTTTAAATTAACTGTTATAAATATCAAAATCACACCCAAGTGGATTATAAAGGCCAAAATTTAGGCCCAATAATGGTCATGGTTGATAATAACTCATCCAATAAGATTAGTACAAGTTTTATGTTAATTTTATAATATTATAATATTAATTTTACCTTTAATTACCCTATTTAACTTTAACCATGGAAAATAAAATACTAAAGTTACTATTCTCCAAAAAAATATTTTTATCCTATTGGACCACATTTTTTCATACTGAGTACTACCATGTATGTATGCTTTTGAAAATTCAATTAACATAAGTGGTTAAATTAGGTTTAACACAAATCCTATTGACAGATCAAGAAAAATGTTTTTTTAAGTAAAACGTTCAAAAGTTCACATTTTTTTCTATTTAATTTTAATTTGAAATTTCATCCAATAAACTACAATTCATTAATTGATAAAAAAAATCATCTAATTATACCATAAAACTATGTAAAAGGAAAATATAATAATATAACTAAATTAGATGAAAAGCCAGTTTTGAATTAAAATGCATTATTTTTCACTATTCATTAAAAATGAATATTATCAGAAAAATAACAAAAAAAAAACAAAGTAAATTTTTATGCCCCACTTACAAATAAGATATTTATTTTTTCAAATAAAACATATAAAAGTTAAAAAAAAACTTGATTTAAAAATGATTCTCAATCAAAAGGTGGTAAAATTTCCTTTTAAAAAATATTAGAGCATTTTATGCTTAAAATTGGATTTTTTCTAATTTTAAGCTACTAAAATTTATTGTAAGAAAGTAAAAAATATTTAATAAACATGTGTAATCATAATATAGTTAGTTCAATTAATTCCTACCAATATAATAGTTATGTGATGACAGCCATTTAAAATAATAATATTAATAATTTATTATTTTTCGGTATAACTCGGTCTTACGTGCAACATAAGATTTCGAAGAAACTCATTGTTGTGTGTCAGGTACTCTATCAGACATAGAATCTCCTTTAAAATAAAATTAATATATAATTCATATATATTAATATATATGAAAAGTTATTATTCTATAATTACTTGGGATGTTACATCCTTCCCCCCTTTTGGAAATTGCGTCCTTACAATTTTATTTACTTATCAAATAAGTGGGGGGTATTTCTACCTCATAGAATTTTCAAATTCCCATGTTTCCTATTCAACAATATGGTTTTTTTTAAAAACCATAACCGGATGAATCACCATACTTCGCAACACTTTCTCTCTGTGGTTAAGAATCTAGACTGGTTGTTCCTCATAAGAAATATTATCTTCCAACTGAACTACTTCTAGACTCAAAACATGAGATAGATCCAGCATATACTTTCTTAATGTTGAAACATGAAAAATATTGTGTACCTAGGATATACTTAGAGGTAAATCCCCTTGGTAGGCAATCGATACAACTTTCTCTAGGATTTCATATGGTCTAATGAATCGTGGACTCAACTTCCCTTTCTTACTAAAACACATCACATTTTTTCATGGAGAAACTTTGAGAAAGACATGATCACCTACATCAAAAGAAAGATCCTTCCACTAGTCATCCACATAACGTGTCTATCTTCTCTGAGTTGTCCTCAAGTGTTTGGGAATCAACTGAAATATTTTTTCATCTCTTCTACCAATTCTGTTCCCATTAACTTCCTTTCACCTACTTCATCCCAAAAATATATAGTTTGACACCTCTTTCTATATAATGCCTCAAATAGTGGAATTTATATACTAGAATAAAAACTGTTATTATAAGAAAAATCAAAAAAAGAAATATTTTAATCCCAAATTCCCTAGTAATTCATTTAACCAGAACGTAAAATATCCTCCAAGGCCTGAATTATTCATTTTTTTCCTATCTGATTATGGATGAAAATTTGTATTGAAATTTAATTCAGTACCCAATGACATCTGAAGGCCTTTCCAAAAGTTATAAGTGAACCTAATATCATGATCAGATAAAATGAAGAGGGTAACTCTATGTAACCTGACTATTTGTTTAATATACAACCAACAAATTTGATCTAGGGATAGAGTATCTCAAATGGGAAGAAAATGAGTATATTTGGTCAATTGATCAATAATAACCCAGATCACATTGTTACCTTGAGAAGCATTTGGTAATCCCAGAATGAAATCCATGGATATATTTTACCATTTCTACTATGGAATTGGAAAAGGCTGAATCATCCCCTTTGGTAACTGCTGATATGATTTAACCTACTGACAAGTCAAACACTTCACAGTAAAGTTCTAAATATCTCTTTTCATTCTATCCCACTAGTAATACTCCCTAAAGTATTTTCATATCTTAGTACTATCAAGATAAATTGAAAATACAGAACTATGAGATTCACATAACAACCCTTTCTTCAATTTTGAATCATAAGGCACACATAACCTCTTACCAAATCTCAAAACAAAATCTTTATCAATGTTAAATTCATGAAACTTACCCTTCTAAATAAATTCTACTTTTTTTGGAAATTCATTATCTTCCTTTTATTCTTGCTTAATTATTTTTGATAGAGATGATTGTACTCAAACCTAAAATAAAAGAGATTAATTTCCTACTCCAACAACTTCAATCCAAATTTCATCAAATCATTAACCAAAGGATCGCGTTCCAAGGTAACATGGTTAATGTAGCATTACTTTTACAAATCAAAGCATCTACCACCTTATTTTATTTTCTTGGATGGTAATGAATCATTAAATCATAATACTTTATTAGTTACAACCATATTCTTTGTATCATGTTCAATTATTTTTGAGTGAATATATACTTCAAACTTTTATTGTTAGTATATATTTTATATTTTACTCCATACAAATGATGTCTCAAAATTTTTAAAGACAAAACAATAGAATCTAATTCCAAATCATGTGTAGGGTAATTTAACTCATGATTTTTAAACTAACTTGAATCATAATCAACTACATGATCATTCTTCATTATCACGCAACCAATTCCTTTCAAATAAGCATCTATGTAGATAAAAAATTAACCATTTCTGGAAGGCAATTCCAAAACTGGAGCATTCATTAATCTTCTTCTCAATTCCTAAAAATAATCATCAAATTATTTTTTCCAGATGAACTTTACACCTATTCGAGTTAAATTTTTCAGTGGTCTAGATAATTGGGAAACAATTTCAAAAAATCTCTGGTAATAGCCTACTAAACCCAGAAAACTACGAATCAGAGTTATATTTTTGGGTCTTGTCTATTATTCAACAAATTTTTTTAGCAGGATCCACAGTTATTCCATCATTAGAAACAATGTGACTAAGGAAATAAATTTTTTACAACCAAAATTAACTCTTGTTGAATTTCCCATAAAATTTATTTTATTTTAAGTATTGAAAAATAACCCTTAGATGACTTTCATGCTCCTATTTAATTTTATAATATACCAAAATTTCATCAATAAAAACAACCACAAACTTATCTAAGAACTCATGGAATATTATATTCATAAAATTCACAAAGATAGTAAGTGCATTAGTTAATCCAAATGGCATAACTAACAATTCATAATGGATATATCTATTATGAAATGCATTATTCAAAATGTATAATTCCTTTAATTTCAACTGATGGTACCCCAACCTCAAGTAAACCTTTGAAAAATATTCTACTCCCTAGAGCTAATCAAAAAAATCATTGATATGAGGAAAAGGATACTTGTTCTTAATAGTGATGTTATTCAGGTCTCTATAATCAATGAAAAGCCTCATTGAACCATTTTTCTTTTTAACAAACAAGATAAGACCACGTCGGGGTAATGTACTAGTTAAAATGAAACCTTTATCTAATAACTCCTATAATTGCTTCTTCAACTCTAAAAGATCAATTTGATTCATTCAATATGGGGTTTTGAAATTGGTTTAACATCAGGTACTAAGTCAACAGTAAATTAACTTCTTGATTATGTATAATACAAGGAAGGTCATGAGGAAAAACATCAAGATACTCATTTACCACTGGCAAATCATTAATCTGAAAAATTACTTTTTTAAAAAAATATGTTCAAGGAAACATTAATTTTTATCTTTTAATAGTTTCTCATCTTCCTAATATGTTATCAATGGTAAGAGTTCATTATTTTACACAAACTGAAATTCTTTCTGAAAAGAAACATCTTTAGCTCTACAGTCATTCTTAGCATGGTAAATAGAAAGTCAATAAATACCTAGAATAACAACAAACTCTAATAAAGGAAAAACAAAAAGGTTTTTAGGTATATTATTTCCACATATAAAGACAGGAATATTATTATAATTTATTTTTTCCAAAACATTTCCCCCCAGGTGTTTTTACCATAAGTTCTAGATTCATTTATTGAGGTGAAATTTCCAATTTACCAGAAAATTTATAATAAATGAAAGAATGTGCAGACCCTGAATCAACCAACACATTGGAGTAATATGAATAAATAAACAATGTACTTGACAACACTTCATTTTATGACCCAATATCTTTTAAAGTTGTTCTAAAGGATTTCACCACACCTTTCTGCTTATATTATGGCCACTTCCTATTATTGAAGTTATCCATCGGACACTCGTTTATATAATGACCCATATCATTACACTTAAAACACTTTAATATATGTAAATTAGATTTTTTATTTCCACTACCTTGATCTTTTTCAGTGTAGTTACAAGCCTTATGTCTCATTTTACCACATTGTAAGCACTTAACATAATTCAGAAGGAATTCTCTAGTGTGTTTTTTACCGAAAATTTCAAAAACTGTAAACTTAATTTTCTTACCATCATAATTTTTTGAACAATTATTCCCTTTCTCTTTCCACATCGACCTCTTATTTTTTTATTTATCAAATAACACATGATCATTAAAAAACTCCATTTCACCTCCTTCACACATCGAACAACTTCTTCATAACTTTTGAAATCACGAGAATTCAAAACCCTTCGATAATTTGGATTTAATCACGAGTAAAAATGATTTATTTTACTATCAAGATCTAGGATTAAATTTAGAGCATACCTTTCCAGTAAAGTGAATTTGTATTTGTAAGAATCAATTGATTCATCCCCTTTCCTGAATTCCGTGAATTATTTTTTCATCCTAAGTCAAACCACCTTAGGAAAATATTTCTCAAGGAACATATTTTTGAATTCATCTCACTCAAGAACATCAATTTTCTCACTATACCTGATATTCTTAACCATAAACCACCACTTATCAGTGTCACCTTCAAAATGGTAAACAGTGAGACTAATCTTTTGATTGTACGAACGCCCCATGACATCAAAAATATTTTCTAGTTGTTTAATCTACCATTTAGCTAGCATGGGGTTAGATGATCCTATGAATGACGGGACATGTTGCCTCATGAAATGATCCACTACTGAGATGATCCTATGTGTTTGATCTGCATGATCACATGGATGGATACCACCACCATTTATGGCCTGATTCAACTACTCTATCACTGCAACAAACTATTCATTTCTGATTTTGACCATCTTGAGTTGCTGATTTAGAAGTTTGTTTTCCTATGGATGTCATCCCAACACAGTATCTTTGTTTCCTATATGGAAAAACATTCTAAACAAGCATATATTAGATGAATCAAAATTATAATCTTCAAATTCTATATCATTTCAATTTTACCATAAATTAAAAAATCATTTATAGATATTCTATTAACAATATCCTAACCCCTAAACTTATCTAAACTGACCTTTGATACCAACTATATAGGACTTAGCCTTTAACATTACATAATCATGAGTTAAATCAAAAATTCAAATTGAGGATCTTTTTAGGTTTAGAGTTTCAAAGACTATAACAATTACATAACAACTCAAATATTAAAAATTATACAAGTCTACTTAATATCCATTTTTTCATAATATAAATAATTTAAAAATAAAACAATAATTCTTTTTACTGATAAAATTCTTCATAAAATTAATCGTGTCTTCTTCATTTATCTTAACCATCTTTATATACCCTGTGAAAAACATTTCAAAAACTTGGTATGAGCACAAAAATCTCAGTAAGGAATATAAAATAAGTAATTAAATTGTTAGTCCATGAATACTTTAAACTCATGAAAACATTTTAACAAAATCATACTTTCCACCCATAAAAAATAAACTATTTAACATACCAAATGAAATTATAATATTATTTAAAAACTTCTTAGAAATCATAAATCATAAAGGTAACTTTTGGAATCTATATCATACTTACATTGTGGCTTTTACATCTATATAGGGAGTAACCTTCATGGTTACATTTGGAATACTCATCACTGTATATTACCTAAATATCTTAGGAGAAACCATATAGTTTAACTCTATATCAATACCAATTACATTAGGGAGCTATCACAGGCTCCCCCACCCTCAGTTTATCATGGAACCACCTGTATACATAAGAAATTCCCAAGAACCATAACATAATCAGAACACATTAACAAGTCTAAAGGAAAAAAAATAACATTTCCACATTGTAATCATGATATATCATTTAAAGATATTAAAATAATAAATCCCTTCTCAAAAAACATTTTCAATGCCAAAATATATAAAAAGGGAATATGGTATCCATTTTCCTTTTAAAAACATTAAGGCCTATAGAGGAATCCAAATATCAAATAATTGTCACGGTGGCGGAAAAGTCATCACCGTTTACATTAAAAAACAATCCTTTTGTTGTTTAGTAAAAAGTTTCATATAAAAATATTCCTTTAAAAAACCTTTTAATGAAATTAAAATTAAAATGGGTTAATTATACACCATATAAAACAAAGGTTGTGTATAGCATCAAAATATTACTCAATGAAAGGATATTGAGATAAAGTCCCTTATCATAAATCTGACTCATCACGCACAATATTTATATTCCTGAATAATAAGCTTAGGTTAATTTATACTTTATTGATAACCTTTTTAAATTTTATTATTTATTTTATATCACTTATTACCATGTTATAAAAATTACATAATTTTCTAAGTTCATATTAGAAGTTTTGTCGATATTCAGTACTTGAGTCAAAAATGAACATGGTTTGGTGTCACTATCCTATGTGGTAATAATTCCTTCATATCTAGAATAATATTCATGACATTATTATCATATTTATTCATAAATTATACATTTAAATCAAAAATTTAAGTGTACTTATGAAAAATTAACAACATTATAATCATAGAGATGGTAAGTCGTACGTATGCATGAGTAACGTTTTCCATTTTTCATTGATCATTATGGAATGAATTTAAGTATTATTTTATCTTTCAATAATGATTATGGATTCATTGATATCATATTAATCATTTAAATATACTTATATATATCATACAAGTGATATAATGAATAAAACGAGTCACATCGTTTCATGGATGTGATAATTCACATGTACGCACGAATGACGTTATCATTTTTATGTGCATGGAAATTAAGAGCATAATTGATAAATTATTATCATAGAATGATTAATATGGCATAAAGTTAAAATATAAACATTAATTACACTATTATATCTATTCATGATAGATGATTATAAAAACTAATTAGATTGGTTCGTGGAGGTGATAGTTCACACGTACACATGAATGATTAATTCATTTCCCATTTAATGGAAGTGAAGATGGATTTAGGTGATGATACTAACATAATAACATCTCAATATATTTATGATACTGGAGTTATTATTTCTTCATAGATGAATTATATTTAAAGGAAGTTTAAGAATAAATAATATAGAAACACTTAAATAAAAATATTATATTTCATTCAGATGATCACATTTTTTAACACCTTAACACTACTAAAAAGGGTGTTTTGTCTAAACCAAGGCCTTAAGAATGTGGGGAGGGATTATATGAAGGTTTTTGGGTAGATCTTGGCTAAACCAAATGTTTTTTTAATTGTGATTAATAGAAAGTAATGGGTTCCTTTTTATAGGAAATGGGAGGGTTACCATTGGAATTATTAAAAGTATTAAATTAATATAAATTCAATTTTGATTCCAAATGGTTCTATGTTTATTTAGTTAGAATATAGGATTTATAGGGGAATAAATATAATCATATAATGAAAATTATAAAAAAAATTAGTTTTTTTAATCGTTATCTTTTTTCTTTAACCCCTTTTAACTCTTACCATTTTATCAAGTAATTTTCACTTTGAGAGTTAAAATAATTACCAAATCATGCCAAATGACCAATAAATGAGTCATTAATGATATTTTTAGTGTTATCTCAACTTTTTGGTTGAATATTGGTTTTTTATAAATTTTCTATCATTTAATTAAATATTTTATATTTTAAAATATGAATTGTGTAAATTTTAACATTATTCATAACATGACTTTTATAAAAAAAATCATAAAAACTTTATTCCTTCGAAAACACTACATTAACTCAATCCTAACATGTCATAGTAATCTATAAAATTCGTGTATGGTGTCAAATATTTCAAATTATATTTATTTTAATATTATTAATATCATTTATTTTATTCTTTTTTTAATAAATCAATTATTGTATCATATTATGTCATAATTAAATTTAATTATTTAATTCATAAAAATTATAAATAAATTACCATGATGTCAGTAATATTTTTATATTTATAATTATTATTAATAGTTGAATACATCACTTATATAACCCCATATTAAAATTGTTTTTGTAAGGAGATATATATTTATGACATATTTTCCTTTACTTTAAATTAAATGTTATAAATGTCATAATAAGACCCAAGTGGCTTAAAAGGTCAATATTTCATCCCAAGGATGGTCATGGTCAATAATAACTTATAAAATAATATTAGGAAAAGTGATAGGGTAATTTTATAATATTATAATATTAATTTTACCTTTAATTACTCTATTTACCTTTAATCATGGTTAAATTTGGTTTAACACTAATCTCATTGACGGATCGAGAAAATGGGTTTTTTAAGTAAAACGTTCAAAAGTTCACATTGTTTTTCTATTTAATTTTAATTTAAAATCAAATCCAATGAACTACATTGGATTAATTGATAAAAACTTCATCTAATAATACCTTAAAATAATGTAAAAGGATAATCTAAAAATATAAATAAATTATATGAAAAGATAGTTTTTGAAATGAAATTCAATATTTTTAACTATTCATTAAAAGTGAATATTATCAGAAAAATACCAAAAATTCAAACAAAGTAAATTTTGATGTCCCTCTTATAAATAATAAGTTTTTTTCAAATAGAATATATAAAAGTGAAAAAAACTATATTTAAAAAGGTTTCTCCATCAAAATTCAGTAAAACTACCTTTTAAAAAATATTACAGTATTTATGATTAAAATTGGATTTATTCTCATTTTAAGCCTCTAAAATTCATTTGAAGAAAATAAAAATATTTAATAAACATTTATAAACATATTATAGTTAGTTCTGTTCATTCCTAAAAATACAATGTCTATGCGATAACTACCATTTAAAATAATAATATTAATAATATATTATTTTTCGATATAACTCGGTCTTATGTTCAATATAAAATTTCAGAGAAACCCATTATTGTGTTTCAGGTAACCTATCAGACATATCAGACCCTTTAAAATGATATTTGTAAGAGTTGGTGTCTTAGAACCAACTGGTTATACTTTTATTGCATGGATATTTAATGTATTTAAATATTAAACATCTTATTATATGTTGTTCATTGTTCTACATGACTATGATGTAATAATATCCTAGAGTATTTGTTAGATTGATAAGGTCGTGGAAGTTACCGCTATGATGAGAACCTTGAAATGCTATAACAATATTCTTAATAAAGTTCTATGGTTGGATGACATACTATGAAGGGACACATAGCATGCAGACTGTTAGGTATGAGTACTCGTAAGTAGATGAGAATTACTCTCATGAAGTTCCCACTTGGTAATCTCCAAGGTAGAAGATTATGAGAACCGACCCACCAGTAGTAATTCTGCATGTTTTGGTGTCATCGAATATTTCTATCTACGAGCATGTGTAATTATCCTTAGACTTTAATATTATCATTAATACATGTCATGACTCATTCACTTTGATTTATTGATGAAAACTGGCATACAGATAGTTTGTGGGAAGTAGGGTATGTTTGGTGCATCACGAGTGACATGATATTAATAGATAAATCAAGGAAGGATTTTTCCCTTCCATTTATGGAAGTTTATATCTCATCCCTTTAATTGAAATATAACTGTTGTGTGAAATTCCATGTTCATGGTGTAATGAAGAGTTTATTTCATGTAGTCAAAGAATGACATATCAATCATAAATTTTAATAACACTATCATGAAACTGTCTTGATGAGATGTTGAGACAAAGGGATTATATTACACAGTGAGAATTTGTATGTGGATGTCTTCATTGCGAATTTACATTCTTTCTCTTGGGTGCCTTGACCCATTTCTAGAAATCACTCTTGGACTTTTGGCAAGCCTGCCTAATGCCAATGATAAATAATCCTAGAGGGTCATGCACTAAGTGTTTTTGGTGGTCTCAGTTAAATTCTATTTAAATTTAATTAATGAAATAAATATTATTCTCAAGACTGTGGAATAATTTTATTCATGTTAATATGATCACATAAATTAAATAAAATATATTTATTTATTTTATTGAACATTTAATAAATATTTATTTACTATTTTGTAAATAAAATATTTATTTAAGAGAATAAATTATTTATTTATTTATTTGGGTGTTCAATAAATGGACGTGGAGTTCGAGCTGACCAAGGTTGGTCCGATAGTAAAATAATTATTTTCAAGATGGTAAATAATTATTAGTTGGCACAAGATTAAAATAATAATGATGATGCTATTATTTTTTGACGCATAATTTTATTCATAATTCCTTTTTTTTACAAGTTGGCACACCATAAATAATGACGCGGTATTATTATTATAAGCATGGTTTTTCTCTAATTCCATGAATGTATTTAATTGTTGTTATGCAATTAAATACTATAACAGAAGTTCCATGCATATAAATAGACAAGTACATATATTGTGCCATAGATAACACACCACACGCTTGGTGAATTGATAATTGTTGAGCTAAACAATTTCTCTCTCAAATCCTCTTCCCACCCCTCTCAAGAACGAGAGACGTTCTTCAAGGTAGAAGAACAAGAAATCAAGAAAGACTGACATAAGACACTCGCTTTTCCATGCTAGCACCTGGAGAATGAGTGGTGTTGATCAGAGTCCATCGAAGCATGTTGGGATCACCGGTATAGGGATTCTAGTTTGGATCCTCACAAGTGAAACGATATAATCTGGAAGGGTCATTCTAAATGATCAACATCATCAATGAAGAAAATACCAAATATCCAGGTATTATTTTCTTTATGAAATTAATTAAATTAATTATAAAAATGATGTAAAAGATCCTCTATAAAGGTTTTGGGCCTCTTCCTTATTTATCTAAATCTTTGATTCTATTCTATGGAGACTGGCGTTCATCATTTTATTGATCCCAGAATAATCATTGATCATGTTAAAAATCAAAGTTGGGTTCCATTCCAACCATGATTCCACTGCTCCCGAAACCATCAAGTGGTATCAAAATAGTTACATCATAGTTTATAATTATTTAAATATTTCATTGATGATTTATGCATTTAATAATTTAGTTGTTTCAATTCAAGTTAATCATTCTGAAAATATGAATCTTGAGATTTTTCTTCCTCTTTTATTTCTCGTTCACCTTACAGAAACAATATTTTCTTTTAATTTTGATTAAAATAAAATAGATGATATCATTCAAAGGATCTAAAGGTTTATGGTCGTACAACACAAGAATACATGATGTGTATTCAACAGTACATGTTGTATAGCCAAGGTTCAATGCACCAGGTCTGGTCCACCAAACCAAGTTGTGTCATTAGATTTTGTCAAAGTCTTAATGACTCTGTGTGTTGACCAATAATAGGTGGCACATGCTTTTCGGATTACACACTGTGTGGACCACTAGACATGATGTGTAGTCCCTTTGGGTTAGGGTTGGACCATGTACCCCATACACGTCTTTCCCTACTGGAGACCGTGTAACAAGGAACTACACAGCATGTGGCCTACTAATCACACCGTGTACTCTGAAGATTTCCAAAGTACACTCACACACTGTTTCCCCAGGCGTGTACTTTATATGGACGATAAAAAATAGTACACGTTGTGTAGTTGGAACTACACGTCGTGTACTCATCCAAATTACACAGATTTATTAAAATTTATTATTATATTATACAAACCCTTGAGTTATGTACCATTGTGCAAGCGTAAAGCTGAGGCACAACACATTATAGGTATTTTATATATGTGTGTTTAATTTAACATCTGTGTAATGTTCATTTTTACTCATTGGGTTGTTATGAATATGCATTCACCAGGTTTCCTCCAAGGTACAAGTTACGTACAAATATAATTTTAAATTAATTTATTTGTTTAAAATTATTATGGATTAGAGTCTCAAGTAATTTCAAAAAAGGGTTTAAGATAAAAGGATTGGTTAATTAAAGATGATAACTCATTTATTTGAGCATGATTTATCTTAAACAAGAACGGTTAAAGAATTTAATGCTAGTTTTATTTCTGTGTAAATATCATTTCATTTATGGATGATTATTAGCTAGACCAAGACCTTTGTATGTGGATGGTTTCTTTTAATTTATTTATATAAATTAAATTTGTTGTCCTGTGAGATTTCTCATCATTAATATGTAGGGACTACGTTCCCAAGGTTGCTTTTATATAAAATCCCTTTTAACCCTCACCTGCATGTGAGTTAAAAAAAGACATATGTAATCGATGGAACTCTCAAGATAGTGGAGGTGGTTCAAGATAGAGCTGAGACGAAACCAATCCCAGGAGATACAGAGGTGGACAGGTGGAAAGCTGTAAACAAGAACCCAAAAGGTTCAAGATGTTTCTCCCCTAGGTCAGGGTTATTTTATCAACCGCTAGATAAACTATCCATTAGAAAATCTCATGATCATTCTATTTATTTTATTTTTGTTAGTTTCATGGTTTATCATTATGGATGTGTTGTCATGATCACATAATTAATGAATTAAACAAGCATGCAAGATAGAACTAAAATAAACCAGACTTATGAGTAAATATTATCAAGACATGGTTAATCACTTAAGTAAGTTCCACTTAATATTAACAATCATGTGATAATGATAATAATAAATTTGTGCAAAAGAGATAAAAATCCCTCAAATAAAATGTTAATTAAGACCAAGCCTTCCATTAGTTGACTAAGGGAAAAACTCAAAAAAAAATTATGTGTTTCACTAACCCTTGTTGGGACACTTACTTTTATATAGGAAGACCTTATGAAAGGTTTTAGGTTGACTTAACCATATTACATCAAGAGGAGTATCCCTTGCTAGACTTGTGTAATATTGGAGGCAAGAGTTGAGGAAATCCAAAGTCATGATTTCTGGATTGGGGAGTCCAATCAACAGATCAAGGAGCTGCAAGCCTATAGTTGGCAAAGACCTGCCTACCTAAATACCATCTAGTAGCTTGAACAACCCTTGTTTGGGTTATGCAAAGTGGAATATGGATCCTTTCCACTAGAATGTCATGGAAACTATACATTCCAAGTTCAATGGTGAGGGTCATTAGGACTTGATAAAATAGTGTGAGACTTAATAAAAATTTATTATTTCTCATAAAATGTAATCAATAAAGTACTAATTACCTAATCTTTAAATTGTAGAATAAAAATGGCAAGATTTTAAACCACACTATCCCTTTGATCAATTCTGGATAAAGACAATATCCTCACCGGCAGTAACTTCCAAGAATGGTTTAGATTCCTTCAGGTTATCCTACGCCATGAATGGAAGTCTTACGTATTGGAGTCAGCATTACCTGATCCACCTACCAAAGAGGCAAGTGATGAGGATTTCTTGGTCTATGAGAAACATATGAATGACATGTTCGACATTCAATGTTTGATGCTATCATCAATGTCTAGTGAGATCATGAAGTCTCATGAAAATATGGATGATTATAGCATGCTTGATCACCTCTTTGGTCTTTATCGGGAGATAGAAAGACATGAAAGGTTTGAGATCTCTAAGGCACTCTTTTAGAGTAATCTTGGAGAAGTTTTCCTTGCTAGGCCTCATTTATTCAAGATCATTAGCTAAATTGAGAGCCTGGAAGTTCTAGGGTTTAAACTCCCCGAAGAACTGGGAATCAATCTCATTCTCGCATAACTCCCTCAAAGCTTCTCTAACTTTGTTGTCAATTTCAATATAAACAATATTGAGAAGTATCTATATGATCTTCTTATGCTCATTCACCAAGTGGAAAAAAGATATGAAGCATGAAAATCCTTCTATACTTATGGTGAATAAGAGGAAAGGGAAGGCGAAGATATTTAATCCCAAATCTTCTTCACGACCTTCTAATAAAAGTAATATCAAAGGGGGGAAGGGAATAAGAGGCTGTTTGTTTCACATGTGGCAAGAAGGGCCACTGGAAGAATAATTGCACCTAGCCTAAGAAGTAAGGGGAAGCTTTATGTGCATTTTTTATCGAATGAAATCTATATGTTTCTAAAAATTGGGTATTAGATACAGCTTGTGGTTCTCACATATGTATACAAATACAGGAACCAAGTATATTAAAGAAGATTGACCTAGTGGAGGTAGATCCATGAGCAGCCAACGGATCCAGACTTGCTGTTGTAGCTATCGTGGAATACCACCTCATGTTTTCAACTAGGATGATCTTGGTGTTAAAGGGTTGTTATTATGTGTCATCTATTACTAAAAACATTATTTCTATATCTATATTAGATACAGATGGTTTTGTTTTCAAGTTTGGAAATTAATGTTTCTTCTTTTACAAAGATAGAATTTGTTTTTGTAGGGCACATTTATACAACGGTCTTTACATGTTGAATTACACAAACCAAGTAATGGAAATTGATAACAAAGATACTTCACATGACTCATATCACACCCAACTTTGGCATCACCGGTTAGTTCATGTAAATGAGAAACACTTGACAAAGTTACATCAAGATGGATATTTAGATTATTTTGAACTAAAACCACTTGGCATATGTCATGCATGTTTACAAGGCAAAATGACCAAATCCCTATTTAGTGGGAAAGGTGAAAGGGCTAAAGAACTTCTTGAATTAGTTCATACCGATGTGTGTGGACCATTTACTATTGAAGCAAGGGGAGGGTACTCATACTTCATAACTTTTACTAATGATTTTAGTAGATATGGGTATATCTAATTAATGAGGTATAAGTCAGATTCTTTTGATAAGTTCAAAGAATGCAAGAATTATGTTGAGAACCATCTTGGTAAGAAGATTAAGAAACTCCTCTTAGTCTGAGGTGGAGAATATCTTAATCAAGACTTCATTGATTACTTAAGGGAGTTTTAGATCATATCCCAACTCACTCCTCCTTACACACCTAGTGGGATGGTGTGAGTGAAAGGAGGAACCACACTCTATTAGACATGGTGAGATCAATGATGAGACATGTGAGTCTTCCATTATCCTTTTGGGGATATGTGTTACAAACAATGGCTCACATATTAAACCAAGTACCAACTAAATTGATAAATGGTATTCCATACGAGTTCTGTAGTGGAAAGAAATCTATATTATCAAATTTACATGTGTGGGGAATCGATGAGTTTGTTAATGCCTCTTCATGTAACAAACTTTCACCCTGAGGCACAAAGTGTACCTTTATAGGATACCCCAAGGAAACAAGGGAATATTACCTATACAACCCCTCAGAAAAAAAAGGTTATAGTGGCAAGAAACACCATATTTTTTGAGAGGGAGCACATATCCCAAATATATAGTGGGAGCGAGATAAACTTCGATGAAGTTGAGGCTCAAGGTATACAAGAGCTGGTATAGGAGCAGATTCCACAAAGGCCTGTGGAAGAAATAACTGTTACAGAGACACAAGAACTCTGTAGAAGTACAAGAGAGGTTACAGAACTAGAATGGTGTGATTTTCTAGTTACCAAGGATTGTGACTCATTATTAGTTGATAATAATGATCATATAATCTACAAGTAAGTAATAAGTGGTATAGATGTTTCCAAGTTTGAAGAAGGCGTGAATTCTAAAATGGATTCCATGTAACAAAACCAAGTCTGAATTTTGGTTAATCCTCTAGTTGATGTATATCCTGTTGGTTGCAAATGGGTATTCAAGAAGAAACTGGACATGGAAGGACAAGTCAGTACCTATAAGGTACGACTGGTTGCAAAAGGATTCAAACAGCGTCAAGGAATTGACTATGATGAAACCTTTTCACCAGTTGCAATTCTGAAATCCATCAGAATTCTATGGCCATTGCCTTTTACCATGACAATGAGATTTGGAAAATGGATGTCAAAATAGTCTTACTTAATGGGAACCATTAGGAAGATGTCTACATGACACAACCTAAAGTATTTATGACTCTAAAGGATGCCAATAAGGTATAAAAGTTATAGAAATCCATTTATGTATTAAAGTAAGCATCTAGGTCATGGAACATTCATTTTGATGAAGCCATAATAAAATTTGGTTTTATCAACAATGAATGTGAGCCTTGTGTCTACAAATGGTTTAGTGGGAGTACAGTTGTTTTCCTAATAGTATATGTTGATGACATATTACTTAATGGAAATGAGATACTAGTCTTACAGTCTGTTAAGAAATGGTTTAATCAATGATTCTCCATGAAGTACTTGGGTGAGGTAGCATATATTCTTGGTATCGAGATCCATCGTGATAGATCCAAGAGATTTCTAGGCCTAAGTCAAAGTACATACATTGATAAGATACTTAAGAGATTAAGTATGGACAATCCAATAGGGTATTGTTACTAGTGTCACATGGCATTCATCTTTCCAAGAAAATGTGTCCTCAGATACATTAGGAAATAATGGTAACAGTAAGGACTCCATACGAATTAGCGATTGGTTCAGTCATGTATGTCATGCTATGTACTAGGATGGATGTCGCCAAAGCGTTAAGTGTGGTAGGAAGATATCAAGATAACCTAGGTGACTTCCATTGGATGGTAGTCAAGACTATCCTTAAGTATCTGAGATGTACTAAGGATATGTTCTAGGTTTATGGAGGAGATGAGGAACTAGTAATCAGAGGATATTCATATGCTAGTTTTGAGACTGATCAAGATGACATGAAGTCACAAACAAGATACATCTTCACTTTTAATGGAGGTGTAATGAGCTAGAAGAGCTCAAAGCAAAGTGTGGTCGCGTATTCTACAGTAGAGTATGAGTATATCACAGCTTCTGAGGTATCTAAAGAAGAATTTTGGATGTGAATCTTTTTCCAGGGGCAGGATGTGATACCTAGCAGTAAAGATCCAATCACACTATACTGTGATAATACTGCAGTAGTCTCTCTCTCAAAATATCTAAGGTCACATCAGTGGACTAAGCACATACTTCATAAGAATCATCTCTTGAGGTATTTTTCTTAATTATGTGAAGTTGCAGTGAGAATTATTTCCATAGAAGAAAACATGGTGGACCCCTTGACTAAATCCTTGACTCAGCATAAACATGATCACCATGTGAGGTCTAGCAGACTGAAAGTCGTAGGCAATTGGCTCTAGTCCAAGTAGGAGTTTGTAAGAGTTTGTATCCTAGAACCAACTAGTTGTACTTTTATTGCATGGATATTTAATGTATTTAAATATTAAACAACTTATTACATATTGTTCATTGTTCTACATGACTATAATGTAATAATGTTCCAGAGTATTTGTTGCGTTGATAAGGTTATGTAAATTCCCTACTATGATGAGAACCTTGAAATGATATAAAAATATTATTAAATATAGTTCTAAAGTTGGATAAAATACTATGAAGGGACACATAGAAAACAGACCGTCAGGTGCAAGTACTCATAAGCAGATGAGACTTCCTCACATAAATTTTTCACTTGGTAATCACTAAGATAGGAGATTATGAGAATAGACCCGCCAGTAGTAATTCTGCATGTTTTGGTGTCATCGAATATTTCTATCTGTGAGAATGTGTAATGATCCTTATACTTTAATATTATCATTAATATGTGTCACAACTCATGCACTTTTATTTACTGACAAAAACTATCATGCAGACAGTTGGCATTAAGTAGGGTACATTGGGTGCATCACGAGTGACATGATATTAATGGATAATTTGAGTAAGGATTTGTCCCTTCCATTTATAAAATTTTATATCTCGGCCCTTTGATTGAAATAGAACTGTTGCGTGAAATTCCATGTCCATGGTGTAAAGAAGATTTTATTTCAAGTATTCAAAGAATTAAAAATCAATCATAAAGGTTGATGGCACTATCATGAAACCTTCTTGGTGAGATATTGAGACAAAGGGATTATATTACATAGTGAGCATTCACATGTGGATGTCATTGTTGTGAATCTACGTTATTTCTCTTGGGTGCCTTGACCTATTACTAGACAGTATTCTTGGACTTTAGGCAAGCTCGCATAATGTCAATGAGAAAAAATCCTAGAGGGTCACACACTAAGTGTTTATTGTGGTCTTAATTAAATTCTATTTGAATTTAATTAATGAAATAAATATTATTCTCAAGACTGTGGAATAATTTTATTCTAGTTAATATGATCATATAAATTAAATAAAATTTATTTATTTATTTTATTGAACATTTAATAAATATTTATTTACTAGTTTGTAAATAAAATATTTATTTAAGAGAATAAATTATTTATTTATTTATTCAGGTGTTCAATAAATGGAAGTGGAGTTCGAGAAAACTAAGGTCGGTCTGGTAGTAAAATAATTATTTGAAATACGGTAAATAATTATTAGTTGGCACAAGATTAAAATAATAATGATGCTGCTATTATTTTATGACGCATAATTTTATTCATAGTTCTGTTTTGCGCAAATTGGTGCACCATAAATAATGGCGTGGTATTATTATTATGAGCATGGGTTTTCTCTAAGTTCATGAATGTATTTAATTTCTATTATGCAATTAAATATTGTAACAAAAGTTCCACACATATAAATAGAAAAGTACGTCTATTATGCCATAGAGAACACACCGCACACTTAGTGAATTGAGAATTGTTGAGCTAAACAATTTCTCTCTTTAATCCTCTTCCCACCCCTCTCAAGAATGAGATATGTTCTTCAAGACTGAAGAACAAGTGATCAAGAACGACAAACAAAAAACACTCACTTCGTTGTGCAAGCACCCTGAGAACGAGTGGTGTCAATCAAAGGCCATAGAAGCTTTTGTGGATCACCGCTAGAGGGATTCTAGTTTGGATCCTCATAAGCTCTACAAGATAATCCTGAAGGGTCATCCTGAATGATCAACATCATCAACAAAGAAAATACCAAAGATCCAAGTATTATTTTCTTTATGAAATTAATTAAATTAATTATAAACATGATTTGCAAGATCCTCTCTAAAGGTTTCGGATCTCTTCCTTATTTATCTAAATCTTTGATTATATTCCATGGAGACTAGCATTCATCGTCATATTTATCCTGAAATAATCATTGATCTTCTTAAAAATCAAAGTTGGGTTCCGTTCCAACCATGCTTCCACTACACCAAGAACCTTAAAAATTAATATCTAATTCATAAATATTAATAGATATTAAAAACTATTATTCTATAATTTCTTGGTATGATACAATAAATCTAAGAGGAACTGAGTTGACAATTGGAACAATCAAAAATGCGGTGATTATCCTAATGAACAATAATATGGGGTATAATCTAATGTTAAAAACATTATGTTCATGATTACCCATCAATCATTAGTTTTTATTGACAACAAGAACCATAATAGTCTCTCATAATTGACAAAGTATATAAGGATGAAGTTTCATGGAAGTTATAGTTATAAATAACAAAGAGTAATAAATATTAAACTTCTTACATATCAATAATATAAGAAGAATATCCCAAGGGAAAGTATCAAAGGAACAAGAAAATGATTCGAGTATGGAAGTATTGTCCATTAATCTCATGGTTGTCGATATGGGGAAAAGAATTTGATCAAATAAATTAATGGGAAGAATGTCCAATACTTAAAATATAAGGTTTTTTGGAATTAAAAAAATAGATGCCCTAATTCAATGCCTAACAAGGATTATAAGCCTCAAAAACCACCTAAACCAAGAAAATAATGGAAATCCTTTGAAAAAATTATCATTGAAGTGGATAGTGATAATTAAGTTTTGTAAGGTACACTATCCATCCACCCTAGATTTCTAAACATCACATTGGTTTTGTGTCTAGACACTCCAACTTAGGATTATGAAAGAGCACCTAGGAGTCTCTAAACTACTAAATTTATAATAAAAACTAACCTGGTTTAAAGTAGAATGAAAAAATAAAAAGAAACCATAGTAGCTATTTATTCATTTAGATTTGTGAGATAGACATACCCTTATGTCTTTAATCAAATTTGGGAGAGAATGTATCGATCTTGAAAATTACCTAAGTAGAGATTAAACTATTTACTGTTCACTTTAAATGAAGGTTCATGATCCCTTTGGATCTCAATGGTTCCATGTGGGTAGAATTTTACCAATGTGAAGGGTTCTGGCAAATTATACTTTAATTTACTTGGAAAAAAATTCAATTATGGGTTAAATAGATGTACCATGCCTCTTAGTGTGGATGTTATTTGGTTGATTTGTCAGTTTTTTCACTTATTGGTCTTTTCTATATAGATATTATTATTCTAATAAGAATGTATACTGACTTCTTATAATCCATATAGCTTTAATATTATTTTTCAACCACCTTATTGTAGATCCATGTTCATATTATTCATGATCTAATATGATTGATGTTCGAGTTCCACCAGTAAATTTCCTATATTTTCATATATAATCATTAGAAAAAATCCACTTTTAATATTTTTTAGGTTGTGTTTTATGGAATGGGTTTTTAATATCTTTCCAAAATAGCTCATGAATTCATGTAGAACACATAACATGAATACTAGAGAAGCATTTAATGTATTATAATGTAATTATAGAATAATTTAGTGTGAATGGGATTCTCTAAATTTGTCTAAGTATATTTCATAAGGGTATTTTTCTCTCTGAGTGAGAGTAATAGAGGAAAATAACTAAGATGTAAAGTTTCTATATTTTTGTAAGAGTAATTTATGAATTAAAATTTGGAAAATGAAAAGGCATTATAGGTTTTCACAAGCATGTAAAACTCTTCTCTAGTATCATGTAAGAGTCGCTCTATGATTAAATTACAAAAAAATGGAAAAGGGATATTATTTAAGGGTTGTTAGGAGGATTTCTTAAGGGTGATATGAAATTATAAGGGTCTCCCATAAACCATAAGATTCATTTATGAAAATTATAAGGGTAATCTAACATTGAACATGAAAATTGGAAAAGATGGATTTTATAAGGGTTGTATGATTTCTTAAGAGTAATCAAGGAAAATTGTAAGGGTCATTCTTGAACTTTTAAGTTTCATCAGGTAAATCAAAAGGGTCATTATTATCATGAACCAAGCCCGGATTCTATCTAACCTGACACCCAACCTAGTATGTGGCATGTCTTTAAGAGAATTTATAATCTCCAAGGGCTATAAACTGGTGTCTGGTCATAAAATAACTCCTTAAGAATGATTTTACCATGAAAAATACTCAACATTCATCCACATAACATAATATACTCCAATAATATAAATAATACCACATGTACATAAATGTCACAACCAACTTCTATATAAGGTGATACAAACGATACTTTTACATGTTATAAGGTTCCATTTACATTTTTAACCAAAAACAAAAGGACCAAAAAGGGAGACTACTAAAAAAAAGGACATCAACCTACTTATGGAATGAGGTATATCATCCACTATATCACCACCATCAACACTTACCAGTAGAATACCACATTAATCAAGAGTATCTATCTCCACTCTCATAATAGGGATTTTATTTACATGTATCAAACAATAAAATTTATATATATACCCAATGGGTATAACCTAACTTTTCTAATGGTTTCCCACCAAATTTTACATGTATATCCATTATAAGATAAATAAAAATTATATTTTTTAAGTAAAGTAAAATAGTTTGGTTCTTAAAACATATTTTAGTTTTGAAATAAAGATAAACGGTGTGGAAATAGTTGATAGTGGATAAAAATAGCATAAGCACCTTGGGAAAACCCCTAAGAAACTAGATCATATGGATAATATGATCATCAGACTCTTAGTGATCAGTTTCAACCATAACTATCCTTATATATGATCCACTAGAGAGGTCATCACCAAAATTCTAGTGGTACTCACAACATCATCATCATCATGTTTCATTAGGGTTGTAGCATTTTTCTGCTTGGAAGATCAAGTAAAACCATGTCATTTATCCTAGTGTACTAGTCCTTAGCCCACTTTTCTAGGTACACAAGGTTCCCAAGTTATCTATTCCATTTCCAAAACAATTTTGATCCCTTTTTAATATACCAACTCATCACATTCCACAATACATCATTTCTGACCATCACCAAGAGGTGAACCATTTCAATAGTTTTACACAAACCAAAACCCATTGAAATGAACCACTTACACATTGTACCATTTTATAGAAAAAAAATGAAATAAATTCAAGCACATTTAACTCATCCAATAATATAATAACACAAAACCACCCACCTTTACTATTGTAACCACTACTATCCAGGTATGAACCAAAATCCAAAGTGAGATGAGATCCTATAGAAGCAAGAAAACACCACCAACATCAAGATATAATCCAAACATTTCAAATTCAACCCATAATACATCGACACAACCAGAAGAGTGAATAAAACAGGGCCAATTAAAGACATACTTGATGTTTCCTTGAAGATCCATGCTCAAATCCACCAAAAAATGGAACATGAAGGAAGGGTAGAAGAGAGGTAGATACACCTAGGGATGTGAAAGTCAAATTGGTGAAAAATAGGGGTGATTTTGGTTTAAAAATGGGAGGGGAAAAGTTTGAATTTACCATTTTTAAAATATTTGGTAGGCTACATGGTTTGGATGAACGGTCTTCCAGACCATGAACCACCTCTATAAAAATGGGATTGGAGGTTGAACAGGCTATTGGGGGATTGCGTATGATTGTATTCCTATTCATGTGACCTTAAAAGACCCAATTTATGGGTCATGTAGTTTTCATATGGCTAGAACATGGTTTCTACTAACCATGCTCCAATTATGTGCCACCCACTATCCATCCCAAAAAAAACCATTTTCTCAAAAACACCCAAAATAACTATGGTATAAGATCAAGATAGAAAATAAAATAAAATTACTATGAAAAGACACCAAATATGTGATAATTATTTATTTTTTAAGGGATATTAAGAAAATAGTAAGGGCCATCCCTATATTTTGTAAAATTAATTTCAATGGATTAAGGATTCTATAGGAGTTATATCCAGAAAATCATAAGGGTCATCTCAGTATATAGGATCAAGGAATATGGTTCATTCCCCTATTCGTTATTTGAGATCATCAACATGTAATATTTTAAGAAAAAATAAAATATGATTAATAGAACGTCCCAATGTGGAAGGAGAAAATCATTTTGATATTAAAGGGTGGATCAAGCCATGATATTTTAGTGATTTAAATATAAAGTTTGTATGGATTTTAGTGGCTCTGGTTTTGAAAATGTTACATATTTTATTAAATATTTTCATTCCATGGACTAGGAAGAATAATTTTAAAATTGATTTAAAAATGGGATTTAGATCAAGATTATGTTTCTAACTATTTCTAATATATTAAGAGATTTTTATAGCACTCAATGATGGAGAAAATAACATTGATAACCTTGGAGTTTTCATGTTTAATTATAGAAAATATTTCACATGTAAATATTAAGAGAAATAAAATGTTAAAAAATAACATGGAGACTCTCAAGAGATAGAGAGAGATGTTAGATATTCTATCTATTAAAAATAAGAGAAGAAAGTGAGGGGTAAATATTAGAGATTCAATTTCTAGAATTTAAGGATAATATTTATATTTTCACACTAGAATTCTATAGAAAATTAAGGTGTTCTAGGAGGAATCTCATTGAAATTTCATGGGTGAAATGTTGATTACTACATAATTCCCAGTGTAATTTCTACTTGTGGTTTATATAAGGAAAATCATGTTATAGGAGGAGAATTTATTTCTATATTATTAGGAGAATAGTGAGTTATTCAACTGATTTATAAAATATTTTAAACACAAATATAAGTGATTCCACATTATATTGTAAAAGAAAAGTAGGGTGGTTAGTGTTCCTGGTGCATCGGTGCATCACTATTTAATGCTACTTAGATTATCCTAATTTGTATAACCTATGTAAATTTCCTATTCTTATTTATTTTAATTCCTTATCACTTCATTCTAGTTATAAAAAATATGGAATTATTAATAATTATGGAACAAGATCATTGGTGAGGGTAAATTAAAAATATAAATACCCTTATTTACCACCCCTAGGGTATTAACATTCCATAGGAACAACAAATGGTATCATAGATAAAGTTTCTTGGTAAATTTTTTATCTATTTAAAGTAATAGATACAATTTTAAACTATAAAGGAATTCCAATTTTTAATGGAAAAAAATTAGTGTTATGAAATAATCAGATGAAATAGTATTTTTGGTCATTCGTAATGGATATCAAAATAGCCTCCATTAATGGGATTTCATCAATCATGGAAAGTAAAGATTTATCAAGAAATAACATTAGGGACATTGATTCTAGTTTAAAGGAGTCAATGCATCTGGAAGATCATTATCCGGCATTATATCCATTATTTTTTTGTCATGTAAATACACACACACCATATAGGAAAAACTTCACAAAATTTATGAAAGAGACTCCAAGGTAAGTGGATATAAGTTTTAGGTAATTTTTAATAAGTACAAGGAATTTAGAATACATGAGAATGAGTCTGTTGATCCATTTTTTGATCAAGTGAACATCATAATAGAGAACATGTGTGAACTTAGTGAAAACCTCAATGATATAAAAATCAGAAAAGGGTCTTGATAATATTACCACTTTGTTTCAATGTTATGATATTAGTTCATGAAGATAAATACTAAAATAATGTGATACTGGATAGTCTTCGGATCAATATCATTTTATATGAGGTGATGGAAAATGATAATGCGTATTTAAATGGTTAATTATTTGGAGGTATCATTCAAAGTGATAAAGAAACTCATATTAGAATATGATCTTGAGGATATGGATATTGATGAGGTGATATATTTTCATTCCACAAATATCAAAATATAAAATGTAAATTTCAAAGGAAGGCTTCCAATTTCTTTCTTTTTGTGTGGTAAATATTGAAATCTCACTATAAGATATCCAAAGAAATTATGAGATGATTATGAATAGGAAGAACCCATTTAAGGGTGAGAAAACCAATAGAATACCATATCATAAATTCTTTAAAAATAATAACTTTATCTTCTAAGAATATGATAACTTTTAAAAAATAGAAGTGGAATAATTTGAGGACTACAAATACCTCAATTTGGTTATTCTTTTGGTTGTTATAAATAGGCTACAAGTGGAGGAAAGTGATTATAAAGGTTATGAAGTCAAGGGAAGATCTAACATCAAGGATGAACTAGAATATAATATTAAAAAACATGATGTTTTGAGAGACAAATCAAATAAATAAAATCAATTTGTGTTTGACTATAAACTTTACATATGATAGAAACAAGAAGATAATTTTGAGTTAAAAGATAAAATTTAAGGACTTAAGTCTGTAATTATTGGGAAATCAGAGAAGGAGGTTGATATTAAGCTCAAAATTAAATAATAGTCTCCAATTATTAATGGATTAACTGATTTAGTGAAATATCATGTGTAAATAATTGAGTAACTCTAAGGGGAATTCATGATGATGCAATGAAATCTTGATGACTATAAAATACATTTAACTCCCAACATGACATCAAAAGGCTCAAATGCACTAGATGAAATAAAATATAAGGAAGTATGTCGGGATTCAACTAAAAATAGTTTTCACTCATAATTTAATCATTTTAAATATTAAAGTAAATATATTGTGGGTATTGATCATAATAAAAAAATTGGTGGCAGTTGATGTAAAACCGCAAGAACCTACTCCTCGAAAGAAGGTTTTTGTGAGTGACTCATAACATAATCAAAAAGTTACAATTGGGTCTGTGAATATATATAAGAATAAACCATGAATCTAGTGTTATTATTATGAAAATATGTGGAACACACAATTCATGTATTCTATATAAAAAAATTAGTTTAAGGATGAATAGAAACAAAAATAGTTGAGTTGAATTTCCTATACTTTGTATGTTTTTAATGTATTTTTTTGTGATGTTTACAAAAATAAATCCATAAATTTATAATCAAGGGTAAAAATAAATATGCTAAAGTAGAATAAAATAAATATATTAAAACATCTAGAAGCTTTATCAAGTGGGATGAAAACACATAATAAATTTCTATTATTTAAATATAAAGATGATTTAATGTAGTGAGATGAGTAATGGTCTCATTCACTATCAAAGGAAGGAAATTAAGAAACATGGATCAAGAAAGGGAAATATAATAAAGTGAAAATTACTAAAATTTCTTTAAGAACAACTAATTGATCTATAATATAGATTCTAGATAGTGGTTGTACTTCCCATTTGATAGGGAAGAATGACATTATCATGGGTATAGAGTATGATAAGGATGATGTTGTTAGATTTAGGAATGATGAAGACTTGAAAATCATTGGATCTATGAAATCTAATATTTAAGGAAAATTCTTGAGGTTCATAAATGTATCAGTGGTTCAATTCATTAGTCTAACATACCAAGTGTAAGTAAATTGTGTGGATTGGGGAATTTGGTTAATTTCAACAAAAATATTTTCATTGTCAAAGGAAGAGATAGAAATATTTTGATGAAGGGGAAGCACATAAAGGGAAATCTCTACCTCATTGGTGTAGAAGAAGATATGTTATTTCTATCCAAGGATGAGTATAATGATTTAAGGAATAAAATTATTATCCACTTGATCCAAAATTTATTAATATACTTAGTGAAGAATGAATGAATTTGACATCCCTATTCTCTTATAAGATCACAATCACATGTGTGACACTTGATAAAAAGTTTAATTCATTAGGAATAATTGTAAGATAAAGGGAGAAAACTAAAAAATATTACTTGAGTTAGTACATATTAATTTATGTGGGAAAATATCACCCAAATACTTGGATATAAGTAGGTATTATATTATTTTTATCAGTGATTATGGTAGGATGGAATGGTTGTTGATAATATCTCCTAAATCTATAGTGTTCAAGTGTATTACACAATACCGATGATTGGAGAAGAAATTTATTAGGATGAGAATTAATATCTTCTAAACTGATATTGTTATGAAGTTCACTAATAATCGGGTTAAATAATATCTTGAAAAATCAAAGGTTATATCACAAAGTTTTAATGGTAAGGTATCCTTAAAAATAGAGTTATTGAGAGGAATAACTGAATTATAAATAACATAGAATGAAAAATATTGATTAAAAATAATATACTAAATACTTATTAGAAAGAGGAAGTGATTAAATCAGTTTGTATCTCCAATAGAGATTTTATATATTATAATGAATAGAAGATACCCAATGAGATTTGGTAGGGGAAGACATTGACACTAAATTACTTTTGGATTTTAATAAATAAATGATTTATTCTATATAAATAGAATAACTATAAGTTAGAATCTCATAGGAAAGAAGATACATTACTTAGATATTAATTCAAAATAAGGAAATATAAATGATACAATAAAAGTATAGGAAAATGTATATAAATTCCAAAAAAATGGTTATTGAAAATGAGCATATTTTTCAACTCGATGAGAAGATTTTCAAAGTAATGAAATGTATAAGGAATGAAACATTTAAGTATGTATATAAGGGTATCATATGGGTATGAATTATACTTATCTTAAGACACACGTGTTGAGGAAAATATATTGCGTTTTTAACTTTAGAAATAGAAATAAAAAGGATAAAAATAGTAATGGGAATATTATTGGTGATCGTATAGCTCCATTAAAAACATATAGGTTGAATTATATATAAAAATACTCTATATTATCTCAAGTAAATCATAAGAAATTTGAATAGTATTTTAAATATTTAAATTGTTTCAAGGCGATACATGAAGAGCTCGACCAAATAGAAAAGAATCAAACATGGAAATTTGTTTTACAGATGAAAGATAAAAGTGTGATCAGAACCAAGTGGGTGTTTTGGAAAAAAATAATTGAATATAAAAGGTATCCTAGAACAAAGCATAGATGGTGTAAAATGGATATTAAAAAATTAAAGGTCTTGGGGCTGATGAGACTTTTTCTCTTGTGGTCCTATTAGAAATAATTCATATTTTCTTATAAATTTTAGTGAAATAGGATCAAATGTGTAATAAATGGATATAAAATTAGTATTTATTAATATATTTATTAAAAAGGAAGTGTACATAAATAAATTATATTAATTTTAGGTTGCTGAATATGAAATGAAATTGTTTTAATTGAAGAAGGGTTAATATGGAATAACGCAAGTGCCAAGATCTTGGTATTCTATGCTTGATAGATACTTGAGAAAGATTAGATTCCAAAGAGTTAGATTTGATCACAACATCAATATCAATGAGGGAAATGATCAAATAATATTGGTGATCCTTTTATGTGAATGATATAACTTTTGTAGGATCAAAGTACACCCAATGCAGGTTGTTTTTAGAATTTTTGAGGTGTAGATTCAAGATTTCCAGGATTTGTTAGTTATTATTTTTCCTTGGTCTACATATTAAAAAAGGAAGAGTTGTCACATTAATTTTACTATTTAAATATTCCATAAAAATACTAAAGAGATTTGTAATATAATATTCCAAGCCTATGACAACTCCAGTGGATTTCTAGATGAAATTCTTAAGAGATGATGGTGGCAATGAGATCAATATCATAGTAAATATAATTTATTGGAAGTATATTATACTCAACAAAAACATTATCTAACATAGTGTTTTCCACATGAAAATAAACATGGTATCAAATATATAATAACTATATCCACATGTTATTATTGAAAATAATAATTAATTTGATTAATTACATGGTGGATTTTGCATTATTTTATAACAAAACATCATAGAATGAGTAGGTCACATTGATGTAGATTGGGAACATTAAATGGATGGTCTAAAGTTAAAATTGAGTAGTTCATTATTTATTGAAAGTTTATTCATTTATTTATAGATTAATAATATAGGATATATATTTTTAATAACTAAAAAGGACTAATATATTATAGCTACTCAGGAATGTAATAATTTATTATCGATAAATAAATATCTTGAGGAAGTTGGGGTTGATGTGAAATTTCTTATTGAAATTAAGTGTGATTACTTGAGTATTGTTAATCTTAGAAAAAAATATTATCCATAATTAAATAATAAAGAAAAATAATATATAATATAATTTCATCAAAGAGAAGGTTTATCAAGGGCTAGTGTGGTTGGACTATGTGTTGGAACAAAATCAAGTTGCTAATATCATAAAAAAAAGGCACTCCTCAACATATATTTTGAAAGGAAATGGTTGGCCCTTGGAGTCCAATCATCTCCATCCACCAAGATGGTTTAGATAAGACACCCCTCTCTCTCATGGGATTTACTATTTATAGAAAGGTATGAAAACTCTATTGAAATAAATGTTTGTATTTCTAGTCATCTTTTGTGAGCTTTTAAAGAATAGATCTTTATGTTCATTGATAAAGGGGGAGAAGTTTTCCTAAATTATTTTGGAGAAGTTGTTTGTGTTTTAAAATGAAATGGTTTGGGAGTTTTTTTCCTATTTACAAAGACAAAGATTCACATGATGGTTTTTTTAAATAGGTATGATCATTTAATTTTTTATGCAGGGGGAGAAACAACTTAGAAGAGTTTAAAGCTCATAAATATAAAAGAAGTGTTTTCATGAGGATCCTTTCATTTAACTCTTGTTTCCCATTATGATCTTGATCTGTGTGGAATTAGAGTTGATTTTTAATGAATTATTGATGAAATATATGTATGAAATATATTCATATAGTGGTTTTAGTAAAATCAAGTTGGTTTTGAAGTTTTTAAGTGAAGATGTGATTGGAGTTGTCAATAAACCCAAAGAGGGAGATTGCTAGAAAAAATACACTTATAATGATTTATGAGTTGCGTTTACTAACATGGTTATTGAAGGGATTTCCAAAATAGCTCAAAAAGTCATGGGGAGAACATAAAATGAAGTATATATAAGAATTGAATGTATTTTGATGAAATTTTAGAATAATTTGGTTTAAATAAGATGCTCTAAATTTTTCTAAGTTTACCTAATAAGGGTCATTTTCTCTTTGTGTAAGAATATTTTTTAGACGAGGAAGAGGAAAATGACTAAGTCCTGTAATTTCCCTATATTTATTAATGTAATACATGGATAAATATATTAGAAACTAACTAGGTCATAGATGTTTCTTCATTTGTTTATTAGTCTTCTTTGATATCATGTGAGTTACTATATGACTCAGTTTCATAAAATATAATGGGATATTCTATATGGGCCATCATGAATATTTCATAAGAGTAATCTAAATTCATTAGTTTAATTTTAAAACTATAAGTGTCATTAAAAAAAATTAAGGTTCTTCTGGTGTTGACCATAAAAATGGAAAAGATAAGATTTCATAAGGGTTATATGGTTTTATAAGGGTCGTCAAGGAAATCATAAGGGTAATTCCTAAACATGTAAGGGTCATCAGGGAAATTGTAAGGGTGATACCATATTTTATAAGGTTCATCAAGAAAATTTTATGAGTCATCTATGGATTCCATAAGAGTCATTTTTATGACTCAGGTATTTCATAAGTTTCTTCTTAAGAAATTCATAAGGGTCATATAATAATAGAGGATCAATGCAAAAGGGTCATTCCCTTAGCCATAGAGTAGGAAGTAGTGTTTTAGAATTGATTTAAAATGGTATTTGGACAAGGACTATGTATATAATTATTTTAAATATATTAGGTGATGTGTGTGGCACTCAATTCTAGATAAAGTCATGATGTTATCCTTAGAGTTTCTATATTTCATTATAGAAAATATTTATCACATAATATTCAGAGGAATAAAATATTTAAAAAAAGGAACATGGAGACTCTTGGGAGATAGTGAGAGAAGGGAATATTCATTATATTCAAAAAAAATAAAAGAAACTGATGGGCATACATTAGAGATTAAAATTTTAAAATATAAGGAAAATAATTACAAGTTCATACTAGAAATCTAGAGAAAAAGAAGGTGTTCCTAGAGGCATCTCACTGGAATTTCATGGAGGTGATATTGATTGTTAAACTATCCCTGGTGTAATTTCTACTTGTTTATCATGTAAGGAAAAGTAAGTAACATTAGGATCAGTGACTTCCATATTCTAAAACAAACCATGAGTGCTTAAAATGTTTTATCAAGGTTTTAAAAATAAAGGGTTAGTGAGACTACACCATATTGTAAAATAAAAGTTGTTTTCTTAGTGTTTTAGGTGCATCGACTCATCCTCGTTATATGATCCTTATATTAGTATGGTTTGAGTTAACTAAGTAGAATTTTCATACCTATTTATTTTACTACTTTAATTATTAAAACTAGTAGTAAGGGATATATAGATTTACAAATAATTTTGTATCAAGATAATTGGTGAGTTTCAATTAAAATATACATACCTTAATTCCCCCCCCCATTATATTAACCTTTCTTGGGAACAAAAATAAGCCTAAATGGGGTCATAAAAATTGATTTTTTTCAAAGTTTTCTTGTAATTCATAAATTATAATTAAGTTTTTTACTCCAATATTTCCTACTTTAACTCACTAATTTCTCTATAATTTTCTTAACCTCCCGATTAGATTGTAAAACCTTGGGATATCTTGAGGTAAAAATTGATTTAAATTTTTTTCTAAACTTTTAATTTAATATAGTTATGCATGTTTTGATGTATTAGTGGGGGAGATCTTTACCAAGGGTGATTAAGGGGGTTATAGACCCAATATTTTGAAAATGGGGGGTGTATACTAGCGTTCATGGTTATCACATGGTTAGTAATAATGTTGCACCTCAAATCATGTGAAATCTATTGTAAACGATAGACATGGTAGAGTGGTTAGTTCATAATTTGGTAAACCATGTGGGGTTTAGGTTCTATTAAAGTGGTATCTACATGATTTAAATTTGGTTTGGTAAACCATGCAACTAGACCATGTTCTCTTCCTAGTCACATAAAATTTGAAAATTACCAAAGTGCCCTTGATGAATTTAAAACCCAAAACCCTTCTTTTTCTACCCTTATTTAACTACATATGTGAAAATTGTGGAATTATATTTTTTTGTCTATTTTGGGTGTATCTACTTCAATTATTATCCATATTAAGTGTTTTCATCCCAAGACAGAGCTAGAGGTAAGTTTATCCCATTTTCTTTGATCTTTTCCATGTTTTTTCACTATTTAGTGGTGTTTCACCTATTATATATATTTTCACCCTATTTTAGGTATTTATTTTGGTTCTTAAATTCCCATCAGTTGATCTAGAATTATATAGAACCTCAAGATTTTAAAAATAAAACTATATTAGATAGTGTATATGACACGTAACACCAATCCAAAACGAACCAAGAAATATTATTATTTAAAAATAATTGTTACCTAATCATTAAATCAGTGGGTATGAATAATATTAACTAATTTATGAAATATATATAAATTTACTACTAAATATAAATTTATTAATAAATTATTAGTAAATAATCACTCGAAATTTTAGTAAAGTCATTTTATTTTTCAAAAAAATGTTTTATTGAAAATAATGCTTATTACTTTTTGTAGAAAATAGTATAATTAATTTTTAAAACCTTTATAAATTTTATTTGATAAAATTTATATAATTTATAAATATTAATATCAAAATTATCTTATGGTGAAATTTTTTTATTTTTTTGAAAAGTTTTATTTTTCGTAAATAGTAAAAATTACCGATTTTTCAAATATTATCATTTATTTTCATTAAATAAAGTAATTTAAAAGTATAATTATATTTTTAATTTTTTATTAAAGTTTAATATGAAACATTTAACTTATAATAATATAATTAATTTCATTTAAATCAATAATTTTTATGATTTTTTTATAAGTTTATTTTTAGGCTTGAAACCACATTTTTCCGAAAATTATTTTTAAGTGCATAATGTTTCTCCATTTTAATTAATTAAAATGTACCCAATTGAGGAATGATTTAAATGAAGTTTATATATTTTATATATATTTTTGTGTGTGTGTGTGTGTGTTTGTGTGTGTGTGTTTGAATTTAAATTCCTACAATAATGATTATTAGTCATAAAGTTAAAATAAGATCATCTTATGCATGAAAAACATATTTTTTAAAAACCTGTTTTTCAACTTGTTTTACAAGTTCATTTTTTAAAATTAAATTATTAAAATTATATAAAATAAATTTGATAAAATGGATTTCATATTTGGAATCAGAACAAAAAATATTGGATTTTATGTTCAACTTAATTTTTTGTTATAATGAATAGTAAAAATAGTAAAAATTAATCATTGTGATTAAGGTTAAAATGGGTTTACTAGGGTTTAAACAAAAACATATGGATAAATTTTTCAATTAAAATTTTCTAAATCATATTTTATGGAAATATTTTAACTTTATCATATCTCTCCTTTCAATATATGTCCATTTGGAGACATTTGGATTAAGAATGACTATCATTTTTTATTCTTTTAGGAAATTTCCAAGTGGGTTTTCTCCCTTAATTATAAAATTATGCCCTATATCCTATCCTATAAACACTTAAATATCCTTTTTTTATCCAATAATTGAAAAAAAAACCTCCCTTAATCCCATTCCCACATCCTAGAGGCATTAATTTTCTCATAAAACCAACTTAGGGAATCTTTTGGTGTAAACCTAAGGAGGTTGTTTGAAGAAGAGGCATCATTATTAACCAATAATTCTTCATTTATTTATTATTCCACCTACTTAGAATATTATTCAACCATGATGATATATTATAACATAATTCTATCCCATATAATGATATTTTATTATGTTAATATAATAACCTATATCTATCTCCTCTTCTATCAATGGGAAACGAAACCATGGTTTGTTTGTACAATGGACTATAGCCATGTGAATCAATTATAATTTGTCTTACATAATCACCTATAATTGATGTTTATGATAATTTATTTGATTCATATATATTATATTCATAAAATATTTATCATTATATAAAATTACTATATCATATATTTTCTTGCCTTTACATTCATAAAAAATGATGACATTATTTGTGGGTACATGTGGATTACCACCTCCACAAAGTGATGTTATCAATTTTTCATTACCATAACCCATAGATGGTATATATAAGTGTATTTAAAGAAATAATAGTATATTAATTATAAAATTATAGTTATGGAAATATAAAATAATTATTACCTTATTTCCATTATGATCTTTGAAAAAAGGAAATGTTATTCATGCGTACGAACAGTCTATCGTCCCCATAATTGTAACATAGTAAATTTTTCATAACCATATTTCATAGTTGGTTTTAAAATATTTATTTATATATAAAAATTATTATTATTTAATTATTATTATTCAATATATTATGGAACACTGACTTATTTTACCATACTCAACCTACCGAATTTATTTTGGATATATGAACTGAATATCATCAAAACATCTCACATGAACTTAATAGATTAACTAAATAAATACAAAATGGTAATAAATAAAATAAAAGGAATAATAAAATTGAAAAATTTTATTAATCATGTAAATAATTAACATTATTTTTTTATTCATGGAGATAAAGTATGTGCGTGATGAGTTGAACTCCAGGTAAGTGATTTTATAACTCAATTTTTTTTCATTGGGTTAAATTACTTATTCATTTTCTTTGATATGATAATATTATGTTTTTAATGGCATTTTATTATTTTATGTTGTATTTCCACTTATTTTATATGTATTTATATTTTACACACATAATAACTTAATTGATTTATTCTTACTTCAATGATATGGTCTTTATAAGGGAATTCATCTCAATTCCCCTTCATTGAGACATATTTTAATATTATGAACCTAATTTATTTTATTTGGTGTATATGATTCCACTTTTACATGTTATATAATGAATAATTATTATTTAATAGTATTTTAAGTTATAATTCATTTTACTTTATCCAAGGGGATTTAATTTGAAAGTTACCAACAAAGTAAAGGCTTTATGTTACAATCTCCTTTATTTTTGAGATTGTTTATGTTCAATGTTAATTTGGGGTAAATCATATACAATTATTATCTTGAACCACATATATTTTATTCACCTTTGTTCATGAATGTGGTTTACATATTTTTTGTCCTTTTACTCCCTTATTGAATAAATAACCAGCAATAAAGTTGTTTGTAAGTAATACCAATATTGTATCTTCTTTTAAATCTAGAATATTTCTCTTAAATTTCTATATTTTCCTTAAAATATTTTAAATAATTATTTTAATATTCTTTAATAATTTATTACATAAATTTTTACTCATGTTTTGTTTTTTAAATTGTTTAAAAGTATTATTTCTCTCTCTTTATCAAGGTACTTTTTTACTTTTTCACAACACAACAAGCATTAAGTTTTATTAAATACAGAAACAACATAGAAACAAAATCATATAAATATAATTGGGATAGGGTACCAAATCCCAAAAAATCATGTGGGTATAAATTAATGAATCCCAATGGAGTGTCCTCTAACCAGGTTCACACACTCATATGGGAGAGAACCCAAACTATAGAAGGAGATAAATTGGCAATCATGTGAATCTTGAAATTAAATGAATTTGTTCCCCTAATGACATGTGTGAAGAAATTACATTAGATTTTTTATAGGGTTCTTTCATTTTTTGATGTGATAAAAGGTAGATCAAGGGGTGGAGATGAGTTCTTAAAAATAATTGTGGGTTGTTAAAGAGTTGTTTTCGACTACATCTAGTGAAATATTCTTCAAATTCCAGAACATTAACCCTTTAAACATTATTCATGAATTTTCAAAGATGGAGTCACCTCTTCTAAATTATTTAGTAAATGTGGTAATAATATATCCTATGGGGTCTTTGATGGTTCCACCCCCCACCACCTCATAACACCCATGCTTCATGAATAGTCAATGTTAATCATGAAACCATTATTGTGTAAATTCCAAATAAATACATAGGAGCTAAGGGAGATACCTTTGGATAGAGGGGTAAGGTTACTATACATAAAGATCTTTTAATAAGGGTTCATTATCCCACTTTTTATATTCTTCTCCAGGTCAATCACCAGGCCCCAAGTTCTAGAAACTAGATTCTTCCTTGATCAGGAGATCCCTTCAAGATGATAATTATTCCTTGCCATTAAGATAAACCAAAATCCAACTACCAAGTTGATATATCTATTCTTCTTCTCAGTGTTATTATTTCCTAATCCCTGGAACCATTTCTGGATGAAGTTATTTCCATTGAGAACCTAGGATGACATACTAGTGAACTCACACACTGATTTTCACATTTAGCTTTCCCATTATCAATTGAAAAATAAGTGGGTTGTTGACTCCTTACTATAATTGTTAAAATATAATATCTTAGGAACTAAGTTGGTCTCCTTCCATTTTACCTCATTTTCTATAGATAAAACATGGTTCTGGACACACCAGATTAAAATTTTGAACTTTGATAGGATTTATTTACACCAAATAAGATGGGCCCAGTTATACCACATATGTAAAGCATTGAGTATGGTTATATAGTACTTAATAGAGAATGACCCTAATTAATATCCCTTGAAAGAACACTTATCCTATTTTTTTATTAGAGTGATAAGTTTGAAGATACCACCCTAATCTTTGTTTAAAACATCTTGGGTAAATGTGGGATAATTTCATGCTTTCATGAAAGTTATATCTAGAGTTGGGCATCTAGGTAAGCCAAGTGTGGTTCTATACTAGTTTTTGTTCCATAAACTTATCTCACCGTTGTTAATAATTCAGTGTGCATGTCACTATAGATAAAGAATATGTCTTTAGATCATTTTCCAGATACTGGAAATTTTCCCCTTCAGTATATCTAGGTTCTTCCCATATTTCCCTAAAATGAATAAAACCCAAAGATTTCATACCTCTATCACCTCCCACAACATCCTTTCATAAAGATAATTAATCTTTTATTGATGCTCTTTAAGATAATACCTTCTTCTTTCATCAGTTTATCCAACTTCTCTCATGATTCCTAGGGGTACCTTCCCTCTAACTGGGCATCCCAAATCAAATAAGTATTGAGGTTATTGATGTTTCTATTGAACCCCTTTGTTAACTTAATAACTGAAATTATTTTTATTTTAATAGAGGATGGGATTCTATTTATGAGAGTAATTATTCCTCTTATTCAAAGGAATTGGTGTCCCTTTTACAATATTTTGAAAGGATTGTTTTCTTTTAAATTATACGGCATGAACATAATTTCCCATCATCATGACTGGTCAATGATTTAAATCTTCATTTTCAAGTTTCCATGGTTATTTTCAAATAAAATTTTTTCTATAATATTTTTTAAATTTTTAGATTTTATAGAAGTTATTTCAAAGTGAAAAGAGTATTTTCCTCAATAAATATTCCATTCTATCTTTTAAATATGTTTTCATCAACTATGACAACCTTTTATGTTATGAATTGCTTATAAATTTTGTATATATGTTTCTTAAATATATACCTATATCATTCTCCCTTCCTATTATGGTGTAATACATGCTTTAATTTCATTTATTAAATCCCTCCTTTATGAAATATCCTTTGATTACAATGTGAGGAAAGATTATGCAACTTATTTCTTTCCGTGGATAATTCTTATATTTATAATTTATGAATACTTTCTTTTTTATGTCAAGAATAATCATTTACATGTTATGTTAGGTGTGACCAGATATCACTCCAATGCATTGGTTTATGTTTTTGTCTCATGAGACACTATGTATGGGATTATAGAGTAAACCTAATTCAATATAGGACTTCATCAACCATGTGATATTGTCTAGGCAGTTATCATTAACTCATGTTTATGTCATGTTATATGTTACTGTCACATTCCATATAATTTTATGATCTTACGATTCCATGTTATTTATATTATTATTTCATGTGATTTCTCATGAGCCCTATCTTTTATGATATCATGTTATACCTTTAACTCGCACGTTATGTTTCCTTATCATGTTTATTATCTCACTGGGATTTTTATCCCACCCCTTTCTTTTATATATTCCTCGGGTTATCCTATGAAGTTTTTGTAGATTAAATATATTTTCTATCTTTCTAAGTAGAATAAAAATAGATATGTTATATTTTAGTTTCTTTTTATGTTTTATGTACCTAGTCTTCCAAATACACTGGGCATCATGATATTTGGGTTGTAATTAATGGATTTTTATGTTAAAAAACATGTAATGATATGTGTAAAAATAATGGGTTTATAAAGTTGGTATCAGATAAAGGTCTAGTTATTTTTTGGGATTTGGAATATAATACTTTAGTGATAACTCTAGGGATAAGTAAAAGTATAGGAAAATAACATGGAATTTTTTTGAAGGATAGATTGTGTGGTTTCTAAGAAATGGAATTTCTATCTAGGTACTACAAGTGGATATGGATCTGGAATAGTTCTTCCTAGGGGTAATAACTCAAAAAAAGGTGAATTATCCTTTGATTTGATTGTAAACTAATGCACAAAAAAGAGGCCTTATTACACACCTAGTTTAAAACTATAAAAAATATATATTTTAGAAATTCACAAACACTTTATGAACCATCATAAAGGATTTTAATAAATGATAATAATGGATAAATTAAGTTAAACCTAAGGTGTCATATATTTAAAATAATGTGTAATGATTTAGACACCCTATAAATTATTTTTCATGATTATTATTATTGTTACGTACACCATGATTTTCGGTTTTACTTAATGGTTAGAACCATAAATAGTGGTGTAAATGATGAATGTGATAGACAATGAGGTGATTATAAGAAACCAAATAGGAGGATGATTAAAAAAGAAATATATTATTATTATTCCTAATTATTTATCATGATATATGATGAAAAAAAAAGTACATTAACCAACTCTTAGACTCTTTAAAGAAGATAATGATGGAGTTTTCTAAGAGATTAGGTGGAGGAGATCATAGAGGAAAGAAGGATCAATTTCCTTTATTTTAGAAATGTGGGAAGTAACACCTGAGAGAAAGTCTTAAATTAATAGGAATTTTTTTATGTGTAGAAAAGTGGTCATAGAGTAATGAATTATAGAGGAAAAATGAAAAGTTAAATAGAGATAAATAAATTTCATCTTAGAGATCCATTTATAGTTTATTGTCTTATATATTAGAAACCTAGTAACCATCTAACTAGATACCCTATTCTAAAGTTAAAATCCTATACCAAGGAAGGGCCTATGTAATACTAATCATTGAAGTGAAATTTTTTATGGGGATTTTATAATTTTACTCTTGAAGTATTTTTATCAATGGTGTTTTGGATATAATAAACTTTAAACTTCTATGTATTGTGTCATGTTGATCCCATGACACTCCCTAATACCCACTCTCTACTCCCTGCTGATTGTGTAAGTGGCATGGTCATGCACCTTCTTCCCCTCCTTATCCCTTCCTATCTAGGGGGAGGGATCTCACCTACTCCCTCTGGATTCCCAAATTTAACTTTTTTGTTCTTTCATTGACACTTCTCAACTCCCCAGCCTACCCGCTATTGAAGTTTTACCTAAAGTTTAGTCACACTAATATGGAGTTATTTTGATTCTGATTTCTTCCTTGGAATTAAAATGTGCCTCCATGATCTTGGATCTCACCTTGGTTGATGTCTTCGACATATTCATCTTTGATTCTTGGAATTTTAAGAATGGGAAATTGTAGTGCATTTGGACTCATGACATTTTTTATCCAGTTATCAATAAAATATGATCTAATATCATCTTGGGAGAATGCTTTGTGAATTATAACAAGTTCTTGCTTCTCCCTCTTTTTATGTTCATTGTATTTTCACCTAAAATGAGAACCCCAATTATGGCGATATGGATCTCACTTCTCGATCTTACCCCTCCATTTAAAAATCTATAAATTCTTCAGTTTATCAACAATATAGTGAGTCTATTTCTTTTCTCTGATCATCGCACTCGTACTGGATTCCATCTAGTTTCTCCTAATATTTTTATTAAATTCGATAACTCCAAGGATCCATTGGATTTTATCTACACTGATATTTAAGGGGAACTTCATTGGAAGAAACAAGTTTTCTATAAATCTTAGATTACTTTTTATTTTTCTTTTAGACATCATATACATGATTTTTTTCAAATTATAGCATGGGGAGATGGACAATTCCTATGTATAACTTCCATTAAGTACCTCAGGTAATGAATTTAATTCAAATTTTTCTCCCATTTCGAAAGGGTTAAGGCCTCTACAACCTAAAACAAATATGGTGTACAATTTTTCTAGTTTGAGTCATGAATTGGAAGTTGGTAGGCTAGTTATATAGAATAAAAGAATGAATGGTTTGAGAACACATACTATTGTTTCAATATATGATCAAGTTGTGGTTGTTTGAAATGAGGGAAATGGTTAGGAGTGTGATATTTCTAAGAGTATAATCAGTCATTCTGGTTCTAGGAATGAAGTGGCAGTGAGAGTTAGTGATCAAGATTCAAATGAGGTGAGGATAAAGATGGATAGTGAGAAAGGCTTAGTTGAATGTATAGAACATAAGAGATAAAAATATGTCACCTTGACTTCAAGTGAAGGTGGGGTGAATGCATTGAATAGACTGAGTCCTAGAAGGATTATTCTGACTCTAAATAAGAGAAATTACTTTGAAGGTTTGGATGTTAAAGGATCAGTCTAGGATCAAGGGGACATATTCTGTATCTAAGACAACAAACCAAAAGAAAATGAAAAACTCCAAAACAAATTCTCATCCTTGAACATCAAGGAGGAGGAAGATGTTGATCTTGAAGGGTGGAAGCCTGTCATTATAAGATAGAAGAAGAATTAGGCTAGATCTATGACCTAGGAGATCTTTAATAAAGTGACCAAGAAAAATACTCCCAATCATCTTCAAAGTGTGAGAAAGACCTTCCAATTATTATGGTTGATGGGTGAAGCTTGAGGAATGGGAAGAAAGGTAATAATTTTTTTAAAAATTTTCATGTTAACTAAAATAAAATAAAAGTAAGAAACATGAAGACTACTCCAACCTTCTAAATCCCATGGTCATCAAATCAACTAGAAACCAAAAGAAAACCTAAGGTATAGGTAATTTCGTATCCAAAGGTAGTTCAAGAATGTGGAATTCTATGGGTTCCAGCAACACCTCCTGGTAATGAGATTAAGGTATCTGGTGATAAGGCTAAGGAGACTAATTTTTTCAGGTTAGAATATCCTAACTGTTTTTTGGAACCAGAGGCACTTGATAGTGTCCATAAGGATGAAACAAAGGAGAATTTGGACTTGAATCTTCTCCTACATTATAAGGAAGATATATTGGGGGAAGATTTCAATATTGAAATTTCAAAGGCGAATGCTGGTAGAATGTATGATAGATCAATTCATGTTGAACTTAATGATGAGAAAATTGATTAGATCAACAAAAAATATTGGATATTGTAATGTGGAATCAATGAAGGAAAAATAAATTTGGAGTAATATATTCAGACTTGGGACAAGATGGACTACCACTTCAAGGATCTCATCAAATATGGTACAAACATGAAGGTAACTTCTATCTCATGGAGCTTACATAGTATGATTAATTCAAAGAATTTAAATCTTTTCTTGAATAGCTTGGTAATTTTCTATTTGTTTTTAAACTTAGTGTTTCATGTTATCATTTTGGGTTATCACTTTCCCTCAAAAGGTTTTTCTAAAATAATATTTTTAAATTGTCAGGTCTAAGGATTTGTGTTAATTTTTGTAAGAATATATTATTTTACTATGTATTTAGGGTGATTTAGGTTATTTATAGAAATTATTATCATATATTATTAGGACATATACATTTTTTATGATAATTAAAGAGTGATTGATTTTATTTAGAGATAATTATTAAATTTATCTTGGATGAATATGTGATCAAATCATTCAAATATTTGGGTTTAAAACTTATTTAGGAATCTTTTAAAGAATTTTAGTATTAGTTATTTATCAAATAATCTAAGTTGATATTTGGGTTTTATTATTGAGGATTTAGAGAGTAATATTGTATTTCATCATATAAAGGTTTATTCATTTTGGAAATTATCTTACCATGTGCTAACCATTTTAGTTTTTCTTAATATTTAAATAAAATAGGAATATCTTATTATTATTTTATGGATATTATGATCCATAAAATGTTGATTTTAGTTCTTAGGGAATAAAAAATCATATTGGATATTCATTCCTTAGAGTAATAGATGAAATGTGAATTAATGAAATCATAACCAAAGGATGAAATTGTGCTTATGAAATTGAAATATATAGAGTAAGTATATTTTATAATTTTCTTAGACTAGATGGTAAAGGAATGCCTCAACTTTAGGAAAATAATCTTGAAATAAAAATGTTATCCTTTTATAATCATTTTCGATGAATTTATAGTCATTTCACCCATCATTAATTTATGATTTTGTAGTCGTTAACTTTATTATAATCATTCTCTTTATTCTGATCAATGATTTAATTCATTCCCCGTCATTATTTGGGAATTAAAATTTTCTCCCATGTCCATATTTTAACTTCCCATTAATGTTTTCCTACTTGAAAACATAGTTATTTGTTACTCTATAGGACTTTTGATTTTCCCTTTGTTTTTTATCAAGAGTAATTTTTATTAACCCTTTATACAATGTGGAATTTCAATAAAGGTATTTTCATATGGAAAACCTTTGATTACTGAGATCAAGATAAAATTGAAAGGATGTAGTTTATTAAATGGGGAATACCCTGAGATTTTAAAAAAACTATGTTCTATAGCATATACAATATGCAACGCCAATTCTAAAAAACTATGAAATATTATTATTTAAATATGAAAGTTGTAACCTAGCTGTTAAATTGGTAGGTATAAATTGTATTAACTGGTTTATTAAATATATATAAATTTCCTAATTAATATAAATTTATTGATAAATTCTATGTAAATATTCACACAAATTTTTAGTAAAGTCAACTTATTATTCAAAAATACATTTTCTTTAAAATGGTGTTTATTGTTGTTTCTGATTAAATATGGAAATCCCACATTGAAGGAGGATCACAAAGCACCCCTTTATAAGGTGGTGTGGATACCTCTCACATCATGAGGCCTTTTCCTGGGGGGGTTCTTAAGGGCTAGAGCCCAGGGAAATCAAAACCATGTGGTATTGGTCCAAAGTGGAAAATATCATGATCGTAGGATGGATTAGGTCATCATAAATGGTATCATATCTAGGTTTATTTGATGTTCTAGTGAGGATTCTGGTACCTTCTAGGGGTGGATTATGAAAATCTCACATCAAAGTTGGAGGAGCACAAAACACCCCTTTATAAGATGGTGTGGATAACTCTCCCGTCATAAGGAATTTTCCTAGAGAATTCCTAAGGGATAGATCCTAGGGAAAGAAAAATTGTTCAGGCTAGGACTAAAGAGGAAAATATCATGATCATGGTCTGGATCGGGCCATCACAAATGGTATCAGAGCCAGTGTCCATTTGATGTACCATCGGGGATGTTGTTCCCTTCTAGGGGTGGATTAAATGGTTGCATGCTCAATTACCCTTATCACAATAATGAAAGGAAAGACTTGAACCAAATGAATTATTATGTGACCTCATTATCAAATAAGAGTGGCCTGACTCAAGTTCTCCTTGGATTCCCAAGGGAATACCTTTAGAACTCTAGGACCCCATTTTGAATTTAAGTATATGGCTTTCTTAGGTTGAGACCCACCTGGAACCCAGTACTTGTCTAACATTGGATGCCCGATATAACACCATAGTATTTCTAATGTACTACTATAGGATTCCTTGGATACACTCCTTGGATCCATCATTGAAAAGTAGGTTCCATGGTTAAAGCCTATTGGGCCTAGTAATTTCTTAGCCCCATTTTACCTTGGATGAACTCCTTAGTCTTGGTAGGCATCTCATTGTGGAATTCCTTGGACTATTCTTATTATATTACACCTTACCCCTATCCAGGATATAGTTATAACTGATTTAGAGACCCTTGAGGTCTACGTTGCCTTAGTTATTACATTAGAACTTCAGGATTAAATATCATTACAGGTTTCCTTGATACATCTTGGAACCATCACTATTATTAATATGTGATTTATTTAGAAACTAGTAAAAATAAAATAATTAATTGGTTATAGGTTCATACACCAGTCAAGGGATAAATAAATTATTGGGTGTTTAGTTACATTGTACTGCTTTACTTTATATATTCATGCTTTCATACTGTTATATTCCATTACACGGGCCGGATTTTATAGACAGCATTGGTGGTGGCCCGTTGAGATTTATCTCACATCCTCTCTAGGTGCCATTTGGTACCCAGAGTATATTACATGAATGTGAGTGTTGATAAAGGGAAGAGTACGGCTTCAAAAACTTGATTGATTACTGTTTAGGATGAATCTTGATAGCATATGACAGATCCTGAGCTGAGGATGCTTGGGATAGTCTTTGATTTTATTTATACTTTTGTAGAACATGCTATGTCTGCTGCCTTATATCCATGTTTTATAGATTTCTAGATACATGACATATTATCATCATTTATTGTGGTTTATTCTAATTATTTCAGTTATTGTTACTATTGTCCCTATTTTCTCTATGCCTTCTGTTTACTTATATTACTTATTCTATTTACCTCATTTTATATTTATACATTGCACCACACTTTGCTAATAAGTGAATATTCTCCCCATGGATACACCCTAGGCCCTCGCAGCTAGTCGACAGCCTCTGGAGTTTGGGGAGATGCGCTTGAGGCCATGTGAGACACTGGGCTCGGGGTACCTATTAAGTGGAATCCAGGTCTGGGATATTATAAAGTGGTATCAAAAGCTGATATCGGAGGAGGGGAGTTGTAAAACCCTAAGGTGGGTGTTCTATAACCCATACCTCAAGTTCATTGATTTTGAAATTATCATGTGAGGCCCACCGATTTCATTGGGGTTTGTTTATAAATTTTATATTCCATGCTTATAATCATTAGAACTATGTAGTTATGCTCTTTCCAAATATGTGTTTATTTTTTAGTGGTTATTCCCACAACTCCATCCATCCCATGTAGGATTTTATGCCATAATTTTCGTTTTATTGTTTTGACACATTTGAGCCACTATTTAGGTGTGACTTGGCTTGAACTTCATAAAGGTGATATTTTCCATATTAAATGGATTGAATTATATTGAGAATTTCATAATGGAAAGTACCATGTATGCTCACCACTTGACCCACCTAAGGTAAGTGCTTCAATTGATGATTAAATGTGAAATGGAAATTGGAAATCATACTAAGTATATTACTTGGCCTTATAAAATGTAAATGAATAATAGGTTGCATGCTTGTATAACCCCTTACCAGATTAATGGATGGTAGCATAATGAACCTTGATTATTTAACATGCTTAAAATAATTAAATGAATGGTTTCATGTTACTTGTCTTTATCACACTAATGAAAGGAAAGGCCTAAACCAAATGAACATATTAATAAACTATGACTTGATTAAATGGTTTTATGCTCTATTAACCTTGTCAAACTAATAAAATGAAATACTTTAACCAAATGAAATATTATGTGACCTCATTATCAAATAGGAGTAGCATGACTCATGTTTTCCTCGGATTCTCAAGGGAATACCTTGAGAACTCTAGGACCCCATTCCGAATTCAAGGATATGTCTCTCTTAGGTTGAGACCCACCTAGAACCCAATCCTTGTATAACATTGGATTCCTAGTATGACACTATAATATTCCTCATGTAGTACTATAGGATGCCTTGGATACACTCCTTGGATCCATCATTGACAAGTAGGTTCCATGGTTAAATCCCATCGAGCCCACTCATTTCTTAGCCTTGTTTTACCTTGGATGAACTCCTTGGACTTGATAGGCATCTCTTTATGGAATGAATTAGACTATTATCCTTAGATTACACTCTTATCCATATCCAGGATACAATTACTACTGAGTTGGTGGCCCTTGAGTTCTACATTTACTTCTTTATTACCTTAGAACTTCATAATTAAATATCATTATAAGTTTCCTTGATATATCTTGGAACCTTCACTATTATTAACATGTGACTTATTTAGAAAATGATAATAAAAAAATAATTAATTGGTTACTGATTAAAAACCAACAGAGGGATGATGTAGGTACTTGGGTATTTAGTTACATTGTACTACTTTACTTATATATGGATGCTTGCATACTGTTATATTCTATTACATGGGATGAATGTCATAGACACCATTGGTAGTGGACCACTGAGATTTATCTCACACCCTCTTCGAGTTTCGTTTGGTACCTGAAGTAGATTATATGAATACTGGTGTTGATAAAGGGAAGTGTATGGCTTTAAACACTTGATTGATTTTTGGTTAGGATGGAGCTTGATAGAAGATGACTGAGTTAGAGCTCGGGATGCTTGGGATAGTCTCTAATTTCATTTCTAATTTTGTAGAACATGTTATGATTTCTTCCTTGTATCCATGTTTTCTAGTTTTCTAGATACATGACATATCATTATCAGTTGTTGTTTGTTATTCCAGTTATTTCAGTTATTGTTACCATTGTCCCTATTTCCAATGTTCCTTATGTTCACTTATATTGCTTCAGCTATTTACCTCAATTTATATTTATCTGTTGTGATACACTTTACTAATGATGAAATAGTCTCTCCATGGACACACACTATGCCCTCACTACTAGTCGTCAGCCTCTAGAATTTGGGGCAATGTTCTTGAGACCATGTCACCCACTGGGCTCGGGGAACCTATTAAGTGGCATCCGGGTCCGGGGCGTCACAGTAAATATTATAAAAAAATTAAAAATTTAAAAAATTTATTTAATAAAATGTATATCATATTTTAAACCAGAATATAAAAATTATTATATGGTTAAATTTTTATATTTTTTTGAAAATTTTGATTTTTTAGTGAATATTGAAAATTACAAATTTTTCAAATACTATCATTTATTTTAATTAAATAAAGTAATTTAAAAGTATAATTATATTTTTTATTTTTTATTAAATTTAAATATGAAACATTTTATTATAATAAAATAATTAATTTCATTTTAATCTATTATTTTCATGATTTTGGTATAAGTATATTTTTAGGTTTAAAAACACATTTTCTGAAAACTGTTTTTAAGTGCATAATGTTTCTCTATTTAAATTAATTAAAATAACCCCTAATGAGGAATGATTTAAATGAAATTTATATTATATATATATATATATATTTGTGTGTGTGTGTGAATTTAAATTAATATAATAAGTATTATTATTCATAAATTTAATATAAGATCATTTTATGCTTGAAAAATACATTTCTTTAAAAAAATCTTTTGACTTGTTTTGCGGGTTAATTTTTTTAAATTAAATTAAACCACTTATGTGAATTTAATTTTACAAAATAGATTCCATATTTTAAATTATAATAATTAATATTAGTTAAAAATTTCAAATTAATTTTTTGTCATAATGAATAGTAAAAACAGTAAATATTAATTATTGTAGTTAAGGTTAAAACGGGTTTACCAGGGGTCAAACCAAAATATAAGGGTAAGTTTGCTAATTAAACTTGTATAAATCCATTTTTTCAGAAATATTAAAACCTTATACTTTAAAAACTTAGAATATATATCCATTTTTAAGAATTTATCTTAGTAATGACTTAATCATTTTGTATTCTTTTAGGAAATTTTCAAGTGAGTTCCCTCCCCCACTTATAAAAGGACACTCCCTCTCCTATAATCTCCATACTTAAAGAGACTTTTGGTTCTACCAATAATTTCCCAAATATATTAATTAATCCCCTTCACACATCCAATAAACCTTGGTTTGATTATAAAACAAACCTAGGGATGCTTTTGGTGTAAACCTAAAGAGGTTTTTCGAAGAAGATGTGTCTTTCTTAACCGAGTGTTTTTATTTTATTTATTCTTCCATATACTTAAAATATTATTAAAACATGATGATATAATAAAATTATTATATCCCATATAATGATATTTCATTATGTTAATTTAATAATCTGCATCCATCTCCTCTTCCATCAAATGGGAAATGAAACCATCGTTTATCTGTACGGCGGACTACCACCTCACGAACCGATGTAATTCATTTTCCATAATCTCCAATAATGGATGTTTATGATGATTTATATGATGTGTATATATGATATTCATTAAATATTTATCATTTTTAAAAATTAATAAATCATATATTTTCTTACCTTTCCATTCATAGAAAAATGATAACGTTGTTCGTGCATGTATATGGATTACCACTTCTAAGAAGCGATGTGATTCATTTTTCATTAACGTAACACATGGTTATTATATATAAGTGTATTTATAGAAATAATATGATAATTATGATATAATTATAATTTTTAAAGATAAAATAATACTTACCTTTTTTCCATCATGATCATTGAAAAATTGAAATGTTACTCATGAATACATATGGCATACCATCTCTATACTTGTAATGTAGTTCATTTTTCATAACCATATATCATTTATGGTTTTATAATTATAATTTATATATAAAAATTATAAATATTTCATGATTAATATTTTTTATAATTAAATAGTGACTTATTTGGCCATAGTCAACCTACCGAAGTCATTCTGGACATATAAACCAAATATTTTCAAAACGACTGATGGGAACTTAATTGATTAAGTAAATAAGTACAACACGATAACAAAATAATTAAATAAATAATAAACATTAAAAAAAGTATTAATCCCATAAATAATTAACATAAGTTAATTTTTCAAGAATATAAATTACATACGTGATGAATCTAACTCGGGGTAAGGGATTTTATAACTCAATTTCTTTTTATTGGGTTAAATTAATTCAGCTTTGTATTTTATATTCTAAGATTATGTGTGTAATTAAATTTGATTATTTTATGTTTTATATAAAATTTTTCTATATTTATTTTCATTTGACACACCTAATAACTTCATTGATTTATTCCCACTTCAATGATAGGATCTTTGTAAGGGATTTTGTTTGAATTTCCTTTCATTGAGACATATTTTAATATTATGTACCTAATTTATTTTATATGGTGTATATGATTCTAGTTTTACATATTATATCATAAATCATTCATATTTCATGGTATTTTAAGTTATAATTCATTTTAATTCATCCAAGGGGATTTGATTCAAAAGGTACCAAAGTAGTAAAGAAATAATGTTATAATCTCATTTCTTTCCGAGATTACTTATGTTCAAGGTTACTTTAGCAGAAATAATATTGAATTATTTTATTAAACCATTTATATTTTATTCTACTATATTAATTAATGTGTTTTAAATGTTTTGTTTCCATTTCCTCACTTATTTAATAAATAAACACCAAAAAAATTGTTTGTAAGTAATACCAATCTTGTATCTTCTTTTTGATTTGGAATCTTTCTCTTCCATGTCTATATATTAATTAAAATATTTTAAAGAATTATTTTTCTATTATAAAATTATTTTTTAAAGATATTTTTAGCCATGTTTTACTTTTTTTTACTAAATGCTTTAAAAATAATATTTTTTCACTTTCTAAACAAGGTACTTTTACTTTTTTTACAAAATAATGAATAGAATGTTTTATTTTAACTTATATAGCATGAACATAATTTCTCACCATAATGACCACTCAATTATTTTTAGATTACTTTATAAGTTTCCATTTTTCTTTTAAAATTAAATTTTTCATATAATATTATAAAAAAATTATATTTTAAATAAGTAATTTCAAATTGAAAAGGGAATTTTCCTCAAGAAATATTCCATGTGATCTTTTAAATATGTTTTCATCAATAATGAAAACCTTTTATGCTACATATTACTTCTAAATTATATATATATGTCTCTTATATATATACCTAGATCATTATTTATTCCTTTTATGGGTAATACGTGCCTTAAGTTCATTTATCAAGTTCCTTGTTTATGAAATCTCTTTTGATTATGACATGAGGAAAGATTATAAAACCCATTTATTTTTATGGGTAAGTCTTATTTTTATACCTTCTGATCTATTTCCTTATTGTGGAACACATAATCATGTATATGTTATGATGGGTGTGTCCAGATATCACTTCAATGCATTGGGTAACGTTTTTGCCTCATAATACGTTATGTATGGGAAGAGGAATTAAACCTAACCAATTATGGTACTTTGCCTACCATGTGATACTGTTTAGGTAGTTAGTCTTGACTCTTTTTTATGTAATTTTATATGTTACTACCATATTCCATATAATTCTATGATCTTATTATACAATTTTCTTTATGTTATCCTTCCATGTGATACTCGTGATCATTCTATTTTATGATATCATGTTATACCTTTGACTCGCACATTATGTTTCATTATTATATTTATTCTCTTACTAGGATTTTTATGTCACCAGTTTATTTTATGTATTCAATAGGTTATCCTATGCATTTTTAGGTACTCAAAGTGATTCAAGATATCCCTAAGGAGAACAAAAATAAATATGTTATGTTTTATTTTCTTTTAATTTTTTAGGTACCTGGTCTTATAAAGACACTAGGTATTGTGACCTTTGGATTGTAATTAATGTATATTTATGTTAAAAATCATGTAATAATGTGTGTAAATGTAATTGGTTGCTATAAATTAGAGGTTGGTACTAGTTAAGTAGATAACTACAACCCTAAGGTATGTGTGTTGGGTAAAATTCTCTCTGAACCATGGTTTTGATAAAACCATTAAAAATATGATCATTGTCCCACTAGAACTTCACATACTAGAGGATATACATAGTGGAAATGAAAACTCCTAGAAGTTACCATCCTCATGACTAAGTGCTCCAAAAGTATATAGATTTTTCACCCTACTCACAAAAAAAATCATCCTTTGACTGCACAAGAAAACTCACAAACATTCCAGGTATCTAAAATACACTCAATAGAAATATATAAAGAAAGAAATGACATAATGGAATTTAGATTCTTCGAATGATATGCCCTACGTGCGCAGAAGATACACCACTGCATACTTTTTCATTATAATTCTAAGATACAAGGGATTAAAAATCAAGACTACTAAGTATAAGTAATATAAACAAGATAACGTTAACCATACTTCTAATACATTATCACTAAGGTACCTATACTTATATATTAACAACCATTTGGTAAACCTATAATACCTACCCTCCTAAAATCATGGATCACTAAACATGACTGCCTAAGCCTGATTTCCATCCTGGTTACCATTCAAATTAACTAAATTTATGGACCTCTAGTGCTTAACCATAACATTATTAGAATATTTAAACTTATGATGATACTTTTTCATATATAGAATACATAATTCTATTATATGTACACAGATCCACTCCAACTTCTTGTGACCATAATTCTAGTGACCTGAATCCATTGAATAAACTTTTGATGAACTGAAATATACTTCAAATCCCAAAAATACCCCACTTTAATACTTTTTTAGGGAACCTCATCAACTCTCCATACTTAGAAAATCTTCCTTCCTCACTAAATTCATGTAGTATTTCTCTAACTTTCCTTCTATTCACCCAATCCTAACTAAGGCATGATTCTACTTCATAATTTATTGAACTATTGTCTTGGTAAATATGTCTTCAAGATTTTGGATTCCTAAAATATTTCATATATTTCACTCCTCCTATAACAAATTTAATATTAAATTATACTTCAAGTTTTTATGATTAGTCCTCACATGGAACACCATATTCTTATCCAAGTGTATTGAACTATGACTATCACAAAAAAATAAATCATTCTAATTGATCCCTTCTGATCTCCCTCAAAAAAATAATTTCTGTACCATCTTATTTTTTCACCACATACTATAATTTCATTGAAATTAAAGTAAAAAATACACTAAAACATTGAAATCCAGTTGATTTGTGTTCCTCTTAAATTTATCATAAAACCAGTAGTACTTTTCCTTAAATTTGTACCAACAGTAAAGTATAAATCCATGAAACCTTTTAATGGATCATCCATTACAAATAATATATTTATATTTTCTATTCCTTTACAATACATAAGGATACACTTAATATCCTCCTAATTTTACTTCCTCAAATTTGATATGAATCAACTTATAGCTCCCACTACAAAAAAAAACTATGTCCATCTGAGTAAAAAAAAATCATGCATCAAAATTTTTACTTTTGATGTATATTTAATGTTCTCTACATACCTCCCTTTTTATTTCATTTTAAGTGTTTGTACCTTGGAAAACATAAATCATATAGAAATTATATTTTACACAATATTGTATCTAGTTATCCTAAATCTTTTGATGACCTTTTGGATGTAGTCCCTTTAAGAGGGAATTAGAGTTTTAACTTTTATATCTCTCTCAATTTTCATTCACAAGATTTTTATTGGTATGGAAAAGATCCTTCATCTCTAATATTATATCCAAATTCCATTTTAGATTATATATTATTCCCCTATACATTCCAACCGATAATATTTCAATTGTATATAAAATAAATATGGTCAATGTTCCATCATCCCATTACTTCTGGTAATAACAACAATCTGCATTTCACCTTCCAAACCCTTCTTCTGATATAAATAAATTATATTTTAAATTCCATTTTTGTATTTATTACTTCATCCCATAAATTATATTCTTTAATTTATATTCCAAATTATGGATTTCATCTTTTGTTAAACACATTAGCTACTTTATGTATATTTCCTCCTCCAACTCACCATAAAGAAAGGCCATCTTTAAATCCAAATATTCAAGATAGTATCTTCCATTACAACCATTATCAACACCATATTAATATGTGTATGTTTAACTATTTTTGAGAATATTTTTGATAAATCAATCCCCTCCTTTTATTGAAATACCTTTACCACCAGTCGTGCCTTAAATGTTTTTTTTCGTCAAATTCTTCTTTAATTTGGAATTGCCACTTTTTTTTAAGTATGTTTTTTCATTCTGGTAAGTCGGTTAATTAAAAATTTTGTTTGAACTTAAATTAATCATATTACTTATTAATTTATAAATTCCACTATTTTATATCACTAGGTTTGGTCACCTATTCTAGTCTTTTTGGCTCTCTGCTATCCATTAGAATAAAAAAGTTTATATTAGCCTCAAATATATGAACCATATTCCTAAATTTGGTTGATCTTATCAACATATTTGGCTACATTTAATTGATTTTCTCAACTATAAATTTGAAACTTATAGTACTCCCACTTGATCTTTAGCCTCCCTTAATCTTTCGATAATTGTTTTCACTAACCTCACTACTGGAAATCGGGTGCTTCCATCTGAGTTTCAAAAACATGTAATGTTCTAGTGCTTCCACTCATATCAAATTGGACTTTGATATTTGGTTATTTATATGTAAATTATTTTTCTACCAAGTTCTAGTCCTTACACATAACCCATTTATTGAAGTTATCATCTCATATCCTGATTAGTTTCTTCTTTTTTTTGTCATGTTGTCGATAATTGAATTTCTCATCAACATACCCAATGAAAAATAAAAATATTATACTTATCCTAAAGATTATTCTTATCCTTTGAATTAATAATAATATGTTCCAAACTTATGAATAATTAGATGTGGTTAAATTATATTCACTTTCTAAACCATGGCTCCTTAAAAAATTCCTACCCAAATGCTAATGTTGGACTTTTATTGATAAGTTATGCTACTTAGTTGAGTGATTCCTCCCAAATTCTCTTATATATTCTAGAGTGTAACCGTATGATTTTATAAATATATTTATATTTAATTAATTCCTAAAAATTATACTTATTCTTTAAAAATTAAATAAATAATTTTCTTGTAGCATCATCAATGATAGTAACATTGTATAGTGAACCTCCAAAGGATTGAATTGGATCAAGTCCCAAAACATCCAAATAAACTGGCTCTAACTTCTGGGATTTAATATTTCATACATTCAATTTGAAAGACATCCTATTTTGTTTCCCAATCATATAACTCTCACACTTTCTAAATTTCATGTGATCAAGATTTAGTATGCCTTTAGACTTTACAACATTCAATTTCATCTCACTAAGGTGACCCACCCTACAATATCAAATCTCAAGATCTTCTAATGTAATACTTATGACCATTGTATCCCCATATAATATTTTTAATAGATAAAGGGTTTCATATTTCACTCCTTGTGAAATAACCATGGACCTTCTAGTTACTTACTTTTCTCTTTCCATAAATCTAGTCATATTGCCTTCTTGATCAAGTTAACTAATGGATATTAAGTTTTTTTAAGTATAGGGATATGTTTAATTTATCTCAACTTCAAGAAACCTCCCTTCTTCATCCAAACATTTATATCACCTTTTCCCACAATCTCTAAAGCCTCATCTTCTACCAACACCTTTCTAAATTTTAAGATTCATAATTCTCCATGTATATCTTCTCTCATGTTGTGTGAAATTCATCCCCTGATTCAATAACCCATGACTCCACTGGATTGTTATCACTCAGTATTAAAGTGTTAATTATGTTGTACTACTAGAATTTTAACTTCCAAAAGTTTAATCCTTGCAATATTTTCCCTTTTTAATCTTACAGTCTTTCTTATATGCCCCCTTTTTCCAAAAAAAACAATTATGTGGGTTCTGGTCCAGCCATCTTTCCATGTCTCTTTATTTTTTCTAAAGAATTATATTCTAATGTATTCTTCCCATAGACTTACTTTTGTTGGGGTAACCATACTCATCCTTCAGCATTAATAGAATTAAAATATAGTTTTTGGACTTCCCTCTGCCTAAGATCCTCATTCAAGATCTTGTTTCAGGTATCATCAAACACCAAATATTTTTTTCCAAAAGAATTAATCATTGTGCTGACCATTGCATCCCAACTATCTATAAGTGGTGATAGTAAGAGTAATTTACATACATTACAAATAAACTTGACCTTCACCGATTCAATCTACCCTCGTTTCATATTGAAATCATTAAAATTATTAGAAACTTATATTCCTCCCAATAACATTAGGCTGAACAACCTTTGTATCATAAACACTTTGTTCAATGCTTTAGTTTTCTCATATATATCATATAACAACATAATTATTTTTTCTTATGACTTTATTTAATAAATTTTAAAATCAATATTACTCACCAAACATGTTATCACTAGTGCTAAATATTTCTTTTCCATCCATTATCATTCTATCTTTTCTATCTTTTTCATACAACCACTGGTAAGTGGAGCATAAGGATCCTTATAAATTAGATGGTCCTATATATACATTATATTAAAGAAAAAATATTTAATTTAACCTATTAACCCATATATTTCTATCATTGGATTCTATATCTTCCGATTACAGTGATATCCCACTAAAAATCGAGATAATATCAAGGAAAGAGAGAACTTGAGATGCTTGAAATTGTTACCCTGAAATGAACCATAAGATTTAATACCAGTTATTGGGGAAAAATATATCTAAATTGTGATTTTGATAAAACCACCAGAAGAAGGATATTTAGTCCATTAGAACTTTACACACCATAGGATATTTAGAGTGAAAATTTACCCTTTGAAAGGCACCTTCTCCATGACTAAGTCTACCAAAATTAGGTATACTTTGACGCTACTCACTACACAAATTAATATTTTAACAAAATAAGAAACCTTAAAAATTAAAGATAATGGAAATTCATTCAAAATTATTATAGATAACAATAAATAAAACAAGTTATTTTTCATTATTTCTATGATGTTCCCTATGTGCATGAGAGAAACACCAATATAGCCTTTTCATTAGAATCATAAGATAAAAATGATTAAAAATCAAGATTACTAAGTAAAAGTAATCTTCATGCTAAAATTAACTACCCTTTTAATATTTTATCACTAAGGTTACACTACTTATATATTAAGAATCGTCTAGTAAACCTATAATACAAGCCTCCTAAAATCATGGATCACTAAACATGAATTCCCAAACTTTATTACCAACCTATAGACCCTTCAACTTTATTTAACTTCTAGATATCTAGTGCTTCACCATAACATCATAAAAATATGAAAAAATTTATTGATCCCACTTCCATATAGAATACTTACTACCACTATTTTCACATTACATCACTCTAACTTTTGGTGATTTAAATCTGTTGAATGAACTTATGGTGAATTGAAACAAAACATCACCTCCCAATAATATAGTGCATATATTATTCTAGAAGTATGCTTTTTCTATGTGATGTGTGGTAAGTGATCATGTGAAAGGTGGTATGGGTGAGACTAGTTATGAACTAATTAGAATTTTTATTACTCCTGGGAGATATTAGAGGGTAGTCTCTTATTTTAAATGGTGTGGTTAAGCATATTATGTCATGGTATGTTTCATGTGTGATTCTATGGATGGTTGGGAAATATGACACCAGTTATGAAAAGAATATATTGTGTGAGGGTTTATATGGTTCTATAGAAACATGTTGGGCATTTCTTGTATAACTTTAGGTGATATTGATCACCAGAAGTGGGAAAATGTGGTTTAATAGGATGACATGGATGTTATTTACCATTACTATGGGTGTATGATGAGGTTCATAAGTGGTGATGGATTTATTTGATGTTTTTTCCTAGTTTATTAGTGATTTCACACATCATGAGTGGTCAATAGGGTCACAATGTGAAAAAAAGGATAGGACCCATGAGGTTTTTTAGTACACTCATTGTGGGTGGAGGCCTCTATAAATTAAGTGTCATGGGGTATGATGTTGACCATCAGTATGGAGGAGGTGTTCGCTATATTTTTTCATGGTTTATAGTGTCTGAGGACACTCTATTGAGGATTGAGGCTCACCATTTATATTAGGGATAATGGATCTGGATTATGGAAGGATGGGTATCATCGTGTCTTAGTTTTGTTGAGCTGTTGAGACAACACTTGGAAAAAAATGTAGAATTCCTTAAAACATTTGATATGGATTTTGTACATTCCTTCGAGTCATATATTTTACTTGGTATGGTTACTTGGTTATGTTTTCATGTGATGTTAGGCAGTATTGATTTGGTTGGAATTCAAAATTAACTTTTAACATGATAGAATGTGGATGTATTCTTCCACTTCAATACTGACCAAGCAGGTAGAGACTCACTAGGGGTGGATGAGCTTGAGAGAAGTGGGTTTTGTGTTATGTTTTGGTTATTTTTTATTTATGTCTTTGCATACAATGTTATATGTATGGATATGATCTAGGGACACTATTGGTGGTGGCCTACTAATTTCATACTCACACCATGCATGGGGCCTCTAGGACCTGTGCATTATTTATGGACCTTGGTATATGTAAGGGAAAAGGTTCAATATCTAGAACCTAGAATATAGGGATGTATATATGGTTAATGGATAGATACGGGATTTTTAAAATAGGTTGAGTAGTTCCTCAGTGTTAGTCTGATGGTTTATTTTGGTAATTTTGTACTTGTATATATGTAATCATCCCACAGATGATCTTGTTTAATCCTATATGAATGACATGACATGTGGATGTTATTTTTTTTATAAAATTTGTATATTTAGATCTTTTGACATGTTATTTTATTTGTTTACACTTTGTTATTATCATTATTATCTATCACCATAGGGTATATTATCCTCACTAACATCACATATACCCTCTCTACAAGTTGGTATCCTTTGAAATATGGGGAGGTTTTCCTATGGTCTTGTAGTACACTATGAGTTCGGGTACTATCGGGTAGTCCTAGGCCAGTAGGGAACTGCAAAGTGGCATCATAGCTTGTGTATTAAAAGGTATAACCTGAGTGGGGTGGTTACAAAGTGGAATCATCGAGTGGTATTAAAGATAGGTAATTATAAAGTGGTATATTTTTTAGGTTATGGTAGATCATGAGTCTCAGGATGTGTTGGGACTTGGGATAGATGTCATGTTGTGTGTATGTCTAGCACTAGCATGAGCTGAAGTACAAGTTACTGAGTGAAGTAGGATTTTTTCATATTTTTATTCTTATATTTGAGTTATTTATGGTGAATTAAACTATTTTTGAATTTATTGATCTTTTCAGCCTCTTGGACCTCTGAGGAAAGAGGGAGTACTCATGAATCATGTTATGTACGTAGGGATCACATAGAATATGTGTGCTTCTCATTATTTTTGTTTGGAATCTAGAATAATAATAAAAGGTTTACCTATTTAGAGTTTCAACAATATTCTAATAGTAACTTGGTGGAATTCTAAATGGATAAACCATAAAGGGTAATGGTTATGGAAAGGAAATGGGGTTCAGTTGTTTAAAGTGTCAACAAAAACCTATACAGTGTTTTATTGTATTACTTTCTGATGGAATACTACTTAGTTATCCTTATTATATGATTCCTGATATGAAAGGGTATATAGATCCTATATGGATATAATGTATTTGTAACTTGACCCTAATATGGGTGGGTATGGGGATATAAGTTCGGATTTCATATAATAAGGGTTTGATAGGGAAGTGTAAGGGATAATGAGACATGCTTCCTATTACAGATTTCTCTATTTATGATATTTGGAAAACTAGATCTATGTTGATCATAGTATTTTATTTTTAGTGATATTTTACCTAGTAATATTTCATTGCAGTGTCAGGAGGGTATAGATGTGGTACCTTCATGGAATTCATGAGATTAGGTACCTAAGGGAGAGGGTGAGCATGATATAAGGTGGAATCACCGAGGTATCCTGCATAGCCATAGTGGAAAAATATTTCTAGGTAATTATTGGAAGAAAAAATTAGGTCAATATTAGTGTGGGTTATATAGAGTATTGACTGAGGATCTCAAGGAATTATGTCATCTATGGAATACCTAGCATGGGAGTTCTAGTTTTAGTTCCCTACTTTATTTTAGGTATAGGGTTGATCGATGGTGGTGGAATATTAGATTGAGTTTATACATATGATATTTGATTAGATTGAGATGACCCAAGGGTAGAGGGTGGAGTTTTCCATTTATATACTTAGAGTACTAGAAAAATTTTTGGTGTGATGTAAAGGTAAAGGTAGGAAAACATAAGGGTTTGACATGGAAGGATTTTGAGACCATTGTTTTGGAGAACTTTTTTCCCAAGATGTTAAGGGTAGATCAATCCCATGGGTTCATGAACATGTAGTAGGAAGATACCTTGGTTATGGATTATACTAAGAGTTTTATAGATATAATGTATTTTGTATCAATGATTATAGGATATAATATCATCATGGTGTGATGTTTTGAGGATGGTTTATGTCATGTTATCAAGGTAAAGGTAAACATCTTTAAGTTGACCTCATTTTTTAAGGTATTAAACATGGAATTGAAAATAGATAAAAATATGGATGATGGAACCATAATGATTCATATGGTCAGGTTTAGTGAGAAATGTATTGTATATCAATAAACAATTCAAATAAACTACTAAAATGGAACCTAAGTTGACTTTGAAAATGCCTGAAGGGAATACTGATCTCCATGGTCTATCGACTAGTGCCTAGGCACCAAAAAAAACAAGGGGAACAATTTCATTATGATAATAATCAGATAACACAAAATAGTAGATAAAAATCCATAAACAGTCAGTAGACTAATACAGTAAACAAGATAAATTCTACAAAACATACAGGTACATAATCTGAAATAGAACAATAATCCAATACATCACAAAATCCTATAATAACATCACCATCAAGTTCTACTTGTAACAGGTTGATCACATACTCCACTTGTAACTACCAACCCCCAAGGTTCCACTATCAAGAACATTGACTACTTATTAACCGTTCTTTCCCTTTTCAAATACCTAGAAAAATAAAGTCTATATATTCCCAAAGGCATATGTAGTGTCTGAGTAACACTAGCCTAGTAGGATCCCACCAAGCATTTCAAGAGCATCCCATATAAAATAAATCAGGTATTATTATTTTTAATTAAAACATTTCATGGTAATTTATTTTATAATTTATAATAAAACATGATTTTAAAATCATTTCAATGGTAAGTATAAAGTAGGTATAAATAATAATGTTCATGAAAACAGACATGAATAACATCTCAATCATAACAGGCATGAATAAATCATCTCATAATCACTATCATGCATAAATAATCAACAATAATAGAAACATAGATATAATCCCTAGTTTTAGTTAGATAAAGGCTCAAGGTTTAGTGATCCTCACACTCTCAGTCAATCATGGCTCTAAGTGTGTACACTTTCCTATATATCAGGATTAGGGGAATATGGTTTCACCTCAATTAATGAACTTCATGGCCTCAAAAAAATTTAATATCTTTTTCATAATCAAACCATTTATATATAGTGATAATGCATTCCTAGTGTGCTTATCCTAGAATACTCACCTAACTAACTAATCTCTCATGTGCTTAAAATAAGTCACTAAAGGGTAAAATCATTCATTTCAAATTAGTTTCACAAATAATCATTCAAGAGACCTCAAATCATTGTTTTTAACATTCCATTTCATTACAAAAACAAATTTCAAATGGTTTTTATTAAAATTCACGACTTTTAGACCAATTCAATTCATTCAACACCTTAAAAAAATTATGCCTTCATTTCTCCAGAATCATCATCAAATTCATTCTTCAAATTATTTATTTTATTTGAAAATCATTTTCCAAGAATTAATAATTTATTTCAAAAATAATTTCCCAAAGAGAATTTCATAACACACCATTCCATTTGAAAAAAAAATCAATAATCTCAAATATTTCCTTTAAAATCAATTTAAGAATCCATTCCAAATCAAACAATTAATAAAGGTTCCAATTTATAGGGAGAAGTTATGAAAATGTCAACCTAAATTCATGATATTGTTAAACACATAACAACATGCCCAAAATCTGAGAGACAAAGGGCTATAACAAAACAATAAGGGATCCTAGAAATATAAATCTCAAATAAAAATATGAATCTGTTAATAAAATAAGGATCCACAACCCTCAAAAGTGAGATGGGAGGAAAGGGAAATTCATAATCGGATCAAGGTTACCCTTATCAAAAGAGATTCAACACTTAAATTTTCAATTTGATCTATGAAGATTCAAGTTTGGATTGGAAAAAATCATCTGAATAGAGATTCCAAGGTTTTGTGGGTCATATTAGGTCCAAGGGAGGATATTAAAGAAATTAAAAGAAGGTTTTAGGAAATAAAATTTCAATAATTCCCATCAATTACTCGCCCATATCACCATCACCGAAAAGCCGATGGCATCCACCAAATAGATAGTGTTTCTAAGAATAATAATTGCACCAGTGCAAACATTATAGGCTATTTGGTGGGTATCCACTAGTTTCGGGTGGGATATTATAGGAATCCCTTACTACCAACATGACACCAGTTTCCCGATGGGTCTCACCAACTAGTCAGTGGACTATCTGTAGATTTTCTAGCTACAGGTTCATATCCACTCTTAATAAAAACACTCAATAAACCTACCAACCTATTATAAAATGACAAAAACCACACCCCACACCCTTCAAAGGAAAAATCAAGAATCAACATGAAAATAAAAAATATCAAGGAAAACCAAATACCATACATAAAAGAAAGAGTTGGGATGTTACATTTCTCCCCACCATAAATGTTTACTAGGCCTATAGTGCCACATCAAGAATACTAGTCCACAAAGATATATGTACACTACTCCCTCATCATCTCCTCAATCTATCACATATCATGAGCATCCAAACCAAGTTTACAAAGAACCAAGATCAAGGTAACATACTTATTCCAAAACACGTTTACTTGAGAATAAATAATATGAATCGTCTTCTCATTCATGGTCATATCAGTATCCACATCAAGGTCTTCCAAAATAAAAATGTGATATGATTCTGAAATATATTTCTTAATTTGTGACATAAGGAAAATCATTATGGATCAAAGTAAATTTTTTTGGTAAGTTAAAATGATATTCCACCTTACCAATCTTCTCAATGACCTAAAAAGGTCCCATTTATCTCAGTGCCAACTTCCATTATTTTCTAAGTCATCAGTGATCCAACCATGGTGAGAATCTCAAGAATAAATATTCACCAAATGATAAATCCAAAATAAATTGATAAATATATACATAAAATTTATATTGGATCTGATTCATTACCAACCACTGATGAATCATCTAGATCTTCTTCATTATCTCTTAGACCAAGCTCGGTCCCACTGGGTAAGCTTCACCAATCTTCAGACAACAAAGTAGAGACTTACAAGGCCCTCCAAAAAAGGACTCAAAGGGTTCCATTTTAATGAATTATTAGTATCTATTATTGTAAGAAAACTAAACCATCCCCAAATTGAAATCTTATTCTCCTCCGAAGTCACAGATTCTAGCACGAAGATTGTCTTCAAGAATCTATATAGATCATTCAATATAACCATTCATATGAGGATAGTATGTTGTGCTCAATATAACCTAGGATACCATTACCTCTTAAAGTACTCTCTAAAAATTATATGTGAACTGAGGATACTTCATGGAAATAATAGCAAACAAAACTCTATGTAACCTTCCAATATTTCACATGTATAGATTTCCTAAATCTTCAACATTGGTGGTATCATGAATAAAAATTAAGTGAGTCAATTTGGTCAATTGGTAAATGACCACCCAAAATAAAATTATTTCATCAAGGATTATATGGAGACACAATAATAAAATCTATTTATGTCTCATCCCACTTCCAAGTCTAAATGGGAAGGGGTTAAAGTTACCTGAAGGCTTCTGATGCTCTACCTTGATCTAATCACAAGTATAACAATGAGAAACAAAATCAGTGATGTCACATTTCATACTTTTCTACCATAAATGGTTCCTTATATTATAAAAAATCTTATACATTCTTGGGTTAACCAACCATTGGTAATTATTGAAATACCACATCACATCCATTATTATAGGCGATGGAGAAACATAACATTTAAAAAAGGATTCCTTCTAAATATAGAGATCATTCCCCAATGTTCTCCCCAAAAAATAAATAATCCTTGATACCTCATAACTCATCATCAAGATACTTCTCATGGAGGAGAAACTTAAGAATAGGTTATTTCAATTAGACACTTTCTATATTAAACTAGGTCTAATCCACTAGGAATCCTAAATGCATGCATGAAAAGAGTTTCATGAGAATCCACTCCTCATATGACTCTTTCACAACCTAAGATATAATATTCCTACTAAGAGTGTTAGGAAAAATACTCCCCTTCCCAAGGATGTAGTCAATTTCAAAGTCAAAATATCATAGGTAATTCACCCCTTAACTCTCTCAGAGATTAAAATATTTATGAAAAAAGATATAAATCAATATTTTATGATCGGAGTAAATGGTAAACCTTTCCCCTAAAAGGTAGTGTTGCTAAATCTTAAGGTAATGCGTCATAGATTCAAGTAAGAAATCATGTTTGGGGTAGTTTTTCTTATGTATCCAAAGATAAAGAGAACCATAATCTACCACATGATCACCCTATATGATATTGTATCCCAAACCCAAACTTGAAGCATCAAAAAATACCATGTGTCCCTACTCAGCCTTTAGAAGAGTCAACATTGGAGTTTAATTCAAATGAAAATTCAATTCATTAAATAAAATATTACATCTCAAATACCAAAAAAAAATTTACTCCCTTATAAGTGAGAGTAGTTAATAGAGATATTGATGTAGATAAATATTTCAAAAACTAACGATAAAACCTTACTTAAACCATAAAGCTCTGAAGATCAAATATGTTCTATAGTTCCTCCAATAATATGACTATTGAGTTGGTACCCTCAAACCAACAATTATTTACTTAAGATTGCATGTATATTAAAATAAGTGAATATTAATTTAAATATCTTATCATGTATTTATTTTTATTTTACGTAAAATTGTTGTAAAAATATTTTAGAGTATTTTTCAAATTGAAAAGTGAATAGAAGTTCCCCCACTATGATGAGAACCTTGAAATACTATGATGATATTATTAAAAATAGTTTTTTGGTCGGATAATATTATATGATAAGGATCATGGTATGTAAACTGCCAGGTATTAGTACTCATAATTGAATGAGACTTTATCTTATGAAGTTCACACATGGTAATCTCTAATATGGGAGATTATGAGAACAGAACTGTTAGTATGAAATACGCATGTTTATGTGTTATTGTATATTCCTATATGTGATCATGTGTAATGGTCCTTAGAATTTAAGTTTTTTATTAATGAATGTCATGAATCATGCACTTATATTTACTAACCAAAATTTTGATTCCATGTGTTCACAAGAATTAGGGTACATTGGGTGCATCATTAATGACATGTCATTAATTAATAAGTTGTGGAAGGATTTTTCCATTTCCTATTAATTTAAGTTAATATCTTAGCCCTTTTATTGGAAAATAACTATCATTCTAATTTCCAGGGCTAGGGTGTAACAATGTTTGTTTCAGATATTCAAAGAAATATTTATCAAGCATATAGGTTGATTACACTGATGTATAACCTTCTTTATGAGATATGAAGAAAAAAGGATTATATTACACAATGAGCATTTGTATGTGGTTGTCAATTTTGTGACATTAAGTTATTTCTCTTGGGTGCCTGGTCCCGTTAATAGATAGTCATTTTGTACTATATGTAGAACCTCCTAATAGCAATGAGAAATAATCCTAGAGGGTCACACACTAAGTGTTTTCATTGATCTTGATTAAATTATATTTGAATTTAATTAATTTAATAAATATTATTCACATGACCAAAGAATAATTTTTTCCATGTTTTTATCGATTGAAAATATTTATTGATGAATGAAATATTTAATTAAATATTTATTTGGTTATTTAAAAAATGTCGTGGAGTTAGAGTGCACCAAGATCATGTCGGATGATGAATATTAATTTACAATCCGGTAAAATGATATCATCATTTTCTAACTTAGCGCATACCATAAAATAATTATATTGTTATTACTATATGGAATGGGGTTTCATAAGGATTATTATATTATTTAATAGTTTTCATGCAATTAAATAATATTTTAACCTACACCCAATCTCTATAAATATATGGTTATGCCTATTTTTTAGGATTAATCAAGATTTGAAAATCATTGCGCACAACAGTCTTTTCTATACATTACTCCTCTCTTCCTCTCAAGAACAAGAATCACTAAAGTGATTCCTTCAAGACTGAAAGAACTTATAACAATCAAGATAAACAACACAAGATTATATATTCCCCATGCTAGCATGATGAATTCTATTAGTATTTCTTATAGATCAAAGCATCATGTGAGGATCATTACTAGATTGATTCTATACTTGGATCCTACTTGCACAATGACGGTAATCCAAAAAAGGGTTTTTCATAAGATAAACATCACCTTAGAATAAATACACTAAGAAGATTTATCATTTCTTCTGGTTATATTTAAATTAATTATAAATTTAATGTGCAAAGATCCTCTCTCCAATTTTATATTCTCTTATGTCAATATTCGGAAAAATATTTTCATTGGTCATGATGTTTACATCTTATATAATTTTCAAATGATACACTAAATACAAAAAAAAATTATATGGTTATTTCACCCATCATACACTTATAAAGCACCTAAAATCTTCAAGTGGTATCAAAACGATCCTATTTTAAATTTATAAATATATATTTGATTGTTGATATATTTTTCACAATAGTGGTTAGGTCTTTCATTTCATAATGTTCATTCTTTAATCTGTTTTTTAATTAATATGATTTAAACATTTTAATTTAATCATTTAATATTTATATTTTCTTAAATTCATAAGAACACATAAATAAAAACTAGATATTCCATCAAGAAGTGATAAGAATAATTGCTGATATTATTGGGTTACACGACATATGGCTGGAGTACATGTTGTGTACCCATGTTCACTACACCAGGCCATGTTATGGGATACACGACATGCCAAGAAATAACTACACATGGTGTTTTTATTGTACACCACGTGTAGACTATCCAATCTGACACAGGGCTTGTAGGATTATATGGCATATATCTACCATAGATGTTGTGTAGTCTACATGGTTCAGTGGTGAAATTCATGCTAACCATGTATCAAATACATATTTTGACACTATGTGAGATTGAAATCCTAGAGCATTAATGAAATACCAAACATGTAGCTAGGGTAAACAGTGTGTAGTCCATTATTTCTCACATTCAAATTACATGAGTCTAGTGGACACATGGTTATAAGGGTACATGAAATGTAGTTATAGTACATGTTATGTGGTCATGCATCCTAATTACACACCAATCCATTTGGTGATTCAAGAAAACACAAAGTTAGTGGAATACATGGCATGTAGCTAGAGTACATATTATGTGGTCCCATGTTCAAATAACATGTTGATTCCTTCAGTGGTTTTTTAAAACATATGGAAATCTCAATACATGGAGTGTAGATGGCTAGTATATATTGTGTATTCCAGCTAAGGTATAAGCCAAATCCCCAAGCGTTTATCCTAGGTACATGGAAATTGAGGTACATGGCATGTAGATTGTATGTACATACTGAATATTCTCTTAATAAAGGAAATAAATAAATTATATTAAATTAATAATTACATCATTAAAACATTATTACATTTATTTCCACCTAATGTGTTTGAAAATTTAATAAATATTTCAAATGATAAAAAATGCATGGTTAAATTATTTTAATTATCTATAATTATTTGTTATGTTGTTTATTTCTTATGAATGTATTTATGATGGGTATCTCCAAGATAATTCAGATGGTAATTAATACAAAAGATAATTAATTAATTAATTGATTGATGTAAGTTTATTTATATTAATAATAAATAAAAAATATAAATTAATGTTATCTTGTGTAATTTTTCATATTCCTTACATGTATAACCATTATTAAGCTTGACCAAGACCAGTGTATCTGATGGTTTTATTTCATGGTTTTTCAATTATTATTTATTAAATTAAATATGATGTCACAAGAGTGATCCCTCCCTCATTTATTATGTAGGGCCTACGTGTCCAAGGTTTATGTAATTTCCCTTAACCAATCCTTTATTTCCCCTCACCTAAATGTGAGCTATAAATAAATGTAACAAAAGGAGTATCCCAAGGTGTGTGGATGTAGTTAAAGAAATAATCGAGATGATACCAACCCAGGTGATATATAGGTGAAATGATGAAACTCATGCCAAGACTAGTATAATGAGGTTGCCCCTAGTTCATAGGCTAATTTATTTTCTGCTCAATAAATCAATTATTATATAATATTATGATCAGGAAATTTATTTATTTATTTATTTTTGTATCCTATATTATTTATTTTATGGATGAAAGACCATTATCACATAAATAAATGGACTAATATGCAAATATGGAATTTAAATAAATGGGTTATGTGTAAATTGTTTACAATATCATGGCTAATAAATTATGTAAAAACCACTTAATATTAACAAGACATATAAAGGGTAAAAAAAGATAATGTTTATGCTTAATAAATAAAATCCATGAAACATATATTAAGTCATACATAGATTTCCATTACTTTATTGGGAATTAAATCAATAGAACTAAGTGTTTGACCAACCCTCGTTAGGACACTTACTTTTATTGCAAGTTATTATTAATGTTTTGGGTTGACTTAACCATCTTACATCTATAGAAGTATCCCTTGGTAGAATTTTTGTAACATAGAGATAGGTATTGAGAAAATATAAGTCAGGATTTCCGGATTAGGGAGTCCACTTGATAGATCAAGGAGATGCAATCCCATAGTTATAAAATACCTTCCTACCTAAATACCTTTAAGTACCTTGAACAACCCTCATTAGGGTTATATGAAGGGGGATATGGATCCTTAAAAATAGAATGTCCAAGAAACTAAACATTTTAAGTCCAATGGTGAGGTATATTGGGACTTGATAAAATATTTAGAGACTTAATAAAATTAAATTTATTATTATGACTCATAAAAATTGTAATCAAGTAAATAATAATCATTTGTTTTAATTATTATAGAAAAATAGAAATAAAAATCATCAAAAAAGTAATATCATTCCTTAAATCATGGTATGTCCTTACAAATACAAATTTCCAAATATGGTACAATCATTTATGTGGTGCATTATTATTAGAAAAATTTTATTATATGTTGGAATCCCCTGTTCCTATTTTTCCACCCTATGAGGTGATCGAAGGTGACAAGGATACCTACTAGAGATATATAGAGGATTCTTTCTATGCCCATTGTATTATATTATCAACTATGTCTGAAGATTTGATTATACAACATAATGCCATAGACACATACACAATGATATCTCATCTTATTTTTATTGATAAATATAATGAAAGGATTGAAATAAAAAATATTGTCAATGCACTGTATCAATGTAAACTAGAAGAAGGTAATATAGCTACTGATAATGCTTTCTAAATGATGGGGTATACTAATCAGTTGGTGAAATTATGCTTCAACTTGGTTAATAAATTATCCATTTATATTATCTTATTATCCTTACTACCAAGATTATCCTTATTTTTTCAATCCTAGATAAACTAAATAAATAAGTTACTCATGAAACTTTTTTCTATACTTCACCAAGATGATGAGGATTGGTTGAAACTTGTTTCTCCACCCCTTTTTGTGAAAATTTTGGAAGATAAGGTTGGAGATCCCATGGATAATATAAAACCAAAATATCTTTTACAACTTACTTCAAATATAAAAATGATTAAATGGTAATAGGAGGTTATTTGATTCATATGAAGAAATTTTGTACACTAGAAAAGAAATTGCAATGAATTAAAGAAGCAAGCAGTTACATCCACTTCAGGTATATTCATTAGGTTTTTTTCACCACTTTTGTATTAAATAAAATATTCTTACAACATACATGTATTTGAATATATGAAATTAACAAGAATAGAAATGCTATAGAGTGAACTCTAAAGGATATGAGAATGGAAGAATCCAATGTCATCCAAGGGGAGATCACTAATTATCATTTCCAAAATAGATTGATTCAAGTTTTTAATGAGTGTTACCAAAAACATTTATCTTTATATCCAAATTGAACCAAGGAGACATTATTTCACATTTTGGAATAAATTTTTTTATGTTACTTAAATACTAAACTATTGGTTAAATAGATCTTGAATCATATATATCCATTTTAATGAATGTTGAATATAAAATATAAGACTCTTTCTTGATTATGAAAATATAATTATTTGTAAAATAAAAATAAAATTAGTTGAATTTCTTATACCCATAAAAGTGTTTTATTATCATTTGAGCTAAGGTACTAGATATTTTAGAAAACTAATTATAATTTTTAGATAAATAAACTTTTATAAATAAAGGTAAGTCACAAATATTGTATAGTTTGATTCATTGTAACCATGTAAACTATTCGAAATCTAAAGGTAACTTTATATACTTAATGATATTTATTTAAGAAATTTTAAAAATTATCGGAGAAATAAATGAGTTCACTTGGTAAATATTAAGGAATATCATATTTGGATTATTGGAGAACATCTAATCCAACTAATAATTAATCATATATATGAATTGGAGGTAATACCAAACTCTCATTTCTTTATTTTTTTCAATTTCATGATGTATGTAAAAGGAATATCAATAATTAGTCTTATATATATTTTATATCTTCTTTTCTTTTTTCAAATAAATTTTTAGAAAATTGAAGTGAAACAACTAACCATATGTTAACTATATTTTCTAATGGATATCAAATAAATTGAAATATTATAAAAATATATTAAGACACTACCACAAGTGTTTTTCAAAAACTATTTGTTAAAAGATAGTTTTAGCTATAAATTAATATCAAAAACTAAGGGTCATCTGAGTTAATAATCCTATAGAAACTAAGGATATTAAAATATATTCAAGATAAACTATATTTCCATAAATTAATCCTATATATTTAAATATAGTGGAAGAAAACTTGACTTTAAGGATCTGGATGCACATGAAGTTGGTATAGGGATACTGGAGTCCATTGAGCTTAGTGGGAGCAGTAGTTCTAGAGAAACATATTGCATAGGAAGTAAAAACCAAATAGGTGGTTTATGTTCACCATTAAGGGTGATACAATATTTTTATTTTAGAATAAATATTCCTATAAATAATTAGTAAATGTTAATGTGATGATGTTGAAAAATATGTTTAAATTAAAGTAATAGACTCCATGTATCAAGATTCAAGGACTCTATATTTTGAATATTTCTAATACTTAATATTGCTGATGATTATTCAAAAGAAAATTAATATGGATAGAAAAAGAATATACCAATAAATAATTATTGATTGTTTAAATCTTTATTATATGAAAAAATACACCAATCATCATGAATAAAAAACATTTTGAATTATACTTGTCAAATATTACTTTTATGATCATCATATTAGGTTATTGGTAGTTAAGACCACCTCATTTAGAGGAATCCTAATGGAAGATGTCTATATGAATATAAAAAAAGGATATCTTATGGTATATTTCTACAAGTCATAAATATAAATGGTTCGTGACATAAATAAATTCCAATAAGATATATAGATTACAAAGATTCATTTATAAATAAATCATGCATAGTGATCATAGAATATTCATATGGAAATTAATGAGTGAAATGTGTCTCTATCTAGTTATTAGGAGTGCTATAATATTTTAATATAGATATGTTGATAGTATATGGAAAAAAATGTTCTGGCTTACCAGTTTGTTAAGAATAAGGAATTAAATTTCTTTAAGAATGACATAAAGTAGTAACCATGTTCTTGGGAACATGATCTAAAAAATAGATCCATGTGTTTACTAAATCTAGTCATATTACATATATTAATAATGTATTATAAAATATAAGTTAAAATAATTCAAGACTAAATTTCTTCTGGAATATAATCCTTCTAGTAGAACATGCGTGGGAATATGAAGAGATTATTGAGATTAAAATAATTTCACAATATTAAGTGCTAGGAATTTATCTCATATTCCATTATATGTATTGGTGTTTGATATTATTGATGAATAATGAATATTAGTTTAATATCAAGTATATCTAAAATAATTTCATCTAATTTTAGTTAGAATTATCTGATAATACTTTGAAAAGTAGAATTGGATGAGTTTCTAGTTTCTGAAGAAGTGGTAATAGTAGTGATCAAGTGAATTGAACACTTGTCTTCATTTAGTTCAATTTGATATAGTGTCATATAAAAGGATAAGGTAATATAAAATAGAAATTTATTATATCTTGTGGTATCCATATCTACAATATCCGAGTATGTTGTGGATTCTAATGCAGCTTAAAGAGTGGTTTAAAAGTATCATGTTCTAATTTTTGGTTTATACCAAAAGAAATATTTTTATCATTATCATGATAATACTTTACTATTTAATTAGTAAAGATTTTAATATTTTCACATAAGAACCAAAGGTGGATACTTGATTTTATCAATACTTTAGGGATTTATTAATGGTATTAATATTGCAGTAAACATATTCTCTACACAAACATGTGGTTTCACTAACCCTAGCCATGGAAATTTGGTAGGCCTGGTAGTTTTATCCATACTCAACATAAGAATATTTAAAATGTGAAAACTAACCATTCATTGGCATTTGGCTCGAGTGAAAGTGGGCTTCAGTTGTATTTGTTTCCCTATAACCAACTAATTTTTACTTAAGATTACATTTATATTCAAATAAGTGAATATTAATTTAAATATCTTATATCATATTGATTTTTCTTTTATATAACATTGATGTGATAATTTTCTAGACTATATATCACATTGAAAAGGGTATAAAAGTTCCCCACCATGATGTGAACCTTGAAATTCTATGATGGTGTTCTTAAAACTAGTTCTATTATCAGATAATATTCTATGATAGGGAACATAGTATAAATACTTTTAAGTGTGAGTAATCATATGAGGATGAGACTTTATCTTGTGAATTTTGTACTTGGTAATCTCCAAGATGAGAGATTATGAGAACAAACCCTCTAGTAGGAATTCTACATGTTTATGTGTTATCGGATATTCCTACATTTGGGCATGTGTAATGGTAATTATAATTTAAAAATAATATTTGTGTATGTCATGGACCACACACAAAGATTTACTAACCAAAACCATGACTCCATATGTTTGCGAGAAGTAGGTATGTTGGTTGCATCTTGAATCACATGTCATTAATTAATAACTTGAGGAATTATTTTTCCCTTCCATATTCAAGGAAGCTGATATCTTGACCCTTTGATTGGAATATAATAGTCACATTAAATTATATGTACATGGTGTAATGATGTTTATTTTAGATAGTCAAATAAATACATATCAAGTATATAGGTTGATGACATATATGTGAAACCTTGTTGATTAGATATTGATACAAAAGGATTATATTACACAATGAGCATTCATATGAGGTTATGATGTTGTTATTGATGATTAAATACACATTTTGCAGGAGAGTTTGAAGAAGGAATGGACGATTCGAAGTGAATTTGGGACAAAACGTCCCAACAATCTACTTAAGGGACTATATTATCAAAGTTCCACACCTTTACAAATATTCGTAGCTCATAAAATCCCCAGACCACATGGATATTTGATGATAACCTCTATGTAGTGTAACTCCAGTACACATAGCTCTATTTCATGCAAGTCCCCATCCACACTGAGAATTGAATAAAACCTTCACATAGTATAACTTCAGTTTTTAGAGCTCCATTTCACATAATTACCTGGACACATAGAGATTTGATAGTAACCTCTAAATAGTATAAATCTCTTTCATTGAACATATCATATTCCCAAATCTCATAAAGTTGAACGAAAGTCTCTATAATTCAAAAAAATGGTGTCCTTTCCTCCAGTAAGCCCATAAAAACCCCTCTATGTATGAATTTTAAGGGGATGTGACCTTTCATCTTCTGAGAAAAGCTCTAAACTTGTGATACAGATAAGATTCATGAGAAAATGAAAATATGGGCCTTTAAAGGAATCCATATTTCATGAAACGTCCTCCCATAGGTTTTTGATAACCTCAACCCTTGGTGAAGATGCCTTTTTCAAATTTCCATGGCCTTCACATAAGAATAAATCCCTTTAGGAATCTTAAATTTTCATGAGATAACTATACTTCACAAAATCAACCCTATGGGAACCAAGACTTTACTTCAAGGTAGGGTCACCAAATTTTGTGAAACATGCTCTTCCGTGAGACCCCTGACATCCATGAGACCCATATCCTTAGCAAATCTCCAAATTTTCATAAATCCCCAAACTTCATGAAATCCATCCTCCAAGACTCTTTATGGTTCATCCTTTAAACCAACACCCTTTCCTGAAATTTGAGTTCCCAGGGCCCCTATACCAATTTAGGACCGGTTCAACCGCACCCCAAATACTCATGTGACTGGTACCACCTACTCTTGTGTCCACTAACTTTTCTCCAAGTGTGGCCTAGGACTTCATCCTACCTTTTTATCCTAATAATAGGTACCATAATGCCTTTTTCTCATAATAATATGTACCCTAACATTGGTCCTCTGGATTTCCACTTTTCCACGGGGGTGTCTACACCATTCCCCACCCAGAGGCGCATGATTAGTGGACTCATAATCTCAAAAGGTGGTGTCACCGAGGAAAACAGATTACTTATCTTGGTAGATATTCCTTGTGAATAATATTTATCTTGAATTGACATAATTACCCTCTGGGTAAAATCCTCATCCACTTCGAATATGAAAGATCTCAAATTTTCAAGCTCCACATCCTAGTCATACAATGTTAAACTCCATGACAACATCCTCAATGCATTACATAAACCTATAGCCTTACCCTATGAAATGAACATAGGATTCCCTATATATGATTATCATGGGATTATTCTCCATTATAAACCATGGGATTAAATACATGCTATGAGAAGCTCCCATATGTAATCCACACACCATCCTTCCCTGACATGGAATGAAACGCCTACAACGGGCAGCTTCCATGCGTGAGCCCCACACCATCCTTCTCCACCATGGGATCGAACACCCACAATGGGAATATTCCATGCATAAACCTAAAACCATATTTTCCCACCATGGTATGAAACACCTTCCATGGGAATCATTCATATGTAATCCCCACACCGTATGTCACTAATGTTCCTTCCACAACACTAGTTTCCTTACTACAAGACATTAAACTACATAAACCAGTCCTATCACATGACCTTAAATTACAACATCAAACTATATGGGTTTTGATCCCTATCTCTTAAATGGGGTATGTAGGACACCTCCCTAAGGTTCAATCCCAACAACCATTTAAGTGTGAAATCATTCCCCTTGGGGGACACACTCCATCAAATCGAAGTGTGAAATTATCCCCCTTATGGGGAAACACTCCATCAAATTTGAGTGTGAAATTATCCCCCTTTGGTGGAAACACTCCACCATCAAAGTTTGAAATCATTCCCCTTGGGGGTACACACTCAATAAAATCCATGTGTGAAATTATCTCCCTTGGGGGACACACTCTACCATCCAAGTGTGAAATAGTTCCCCTTGGGGGGAAACACTCCATAAAATCTAAGTGTGAAATTATCCCCCTTGTAGGTAAACACTCCACCATCCAAGTGTGAAATCATACCCCTTGGGGGGACACACTCCATCAAACCCAAGTTTAAAATTATTTCCCTTATGGGAGCACACTCCATAAATTCAAGTGTGAAATATTATCCCCCTAGGGAAACACTTAACCACCCAACCATCTCCACAAGATGTCAATCTTATGACCTGATCCAGAATCCCAACACCATACAATAAACATGGGATTACTTAGGTAAAAATACTCAAATGTATTATTCCCCTAGAATCAATTACCTCATGACCGACATGGGATACCATGGGTTACATGCCTAAGATGCCTCACACATGAGATTCCCTCTAAAAGAGGAAGAGTTTTCAGGGTCCCAACCTATCCAACTTCAAGAATTTTCCAACAGGTCCAATGTTACTAACTCCCCTAACTTAAGGTTACTACCCTATCAAGACAGTTGTAGCGTGATTAACCAGTATACAACTTGATATGGCACCGAGAATTAGTTTAACAACCATGAATTAAATATATGAGGGAGACTCGGACTAAGAGACATGCTCCAATGAGTAATACATAGAATGAGGAACTAAAATACAATCCTCCCTTTTCAATCAAGGATCTAACATCCTCGATTCAAGTGATGGAAGCCACCTACCTTGGTAAAGAGAGAATGTTAGGAAACAGACAACACGTGTGGTGCACCGGCCCTGGAGAAATCATTGAAAATAAAAATGGTGAACCTGATGTGAAGATCATCTCCTAAACTATGGTAACTAGTAGAATTTAGGGAACTTTCAAATTTTCATGTCACTAGATACATATTTGGTGCTAGGTCCCACCAATAAAATAATTTTCCCATCATGAAACACACCTACGACTTGGGGTAGATAACATTGGTCATCCTCAGTTTGTGACATTTTTAGTGTGGATCCTTCTCTAATTATAGAAGAATAGATGATGTTGGTACATTGGGAGTCACCTTTATTGTAACTATGTTGATGTATGAATCCACATTCTTTATAGGAGTCTACCTATAGGAAACCATTGACCAAACTTCAATAGGTGCAGGGGAAGGGGAAACATTGGTGTGGAAATACCACAAAACTATTCTATTACCTTGGATTCTACCTCACCTTCAGTTTTTGGGTGCCCACATCTCATTTCACCCTCTGAGATCATCCATGATAGGGTGATTGACACCCTCATTCACCGATACAAGCAAGAAGTAGTCATTCCCCATAGGGATATGGCTCTCCAATTACTTGAGTCCTTGATACCTCACCAACATTACTGCCCATGAGGGCCATGCAGGGGGTATACACCCCAATTTAAAATGGATAACTACTTTAATAGCCTTTCCCTAGAGTACTATGATAGCTCACTTACCTAAGATGAGGATGTAGGGTATGTTTGATTCATTCCTAGAGTGGACACCACTTGGGAGCTTTCCGGTAGGGCTCTCACAAGGCCATGCTAGTGCCAACAAAGACTAGTCACATAGGCTAATGAGTGGGTTGACTTCATCATTGCCCTTTCAGCCCCAGTTTAGATTACCCAAAGTTAGCATCATGGGAAAACCTGGAATTTTTTCAATTAGAGTCAAATTATATAGCTCTAGTAACACCTGCCACTACTAGAGTATCCCATCAGATACTTGTAATAGGTGAAGAGAGATTTTCCTTTTCCCACATGGGATCGATACCCTAGTTATCTCATATGCATGATAGGTTGATGCTTTTAGTCATTAGGTCCACTAGAAGCTATTATGGGCAATCTCATGATGTGGAAAACCAGTGCAGAGGTTATCCCCACACCACCATCAACTAGTATAGAGTTCCTCATCATGAAATCATCAACTAGTGTAGAGGTACTCCCTACACCACCACTAACCAATGTGGAGTTCCTTCCTACACCACCAATAACTAGTGTGTGGGTCCTCCGTACACTATCACTAAAAATCATGGAGTTCTTCTCCATGCTAAAGATATTCCCTGCTTTTAAGAACCATCCCAAGGAATGAGGGAAAACACCCATGGTGGGGTTATTCCCATGGAATAGGCCACAACCCACTTAGGGGAAACCCAAGCAACTCTCATTAATCTTCACTTAGCGAAGCCCCATGCTATCAAAGGTGGAATCTTGGGAAGCCTAATGTCATTATCAACCTCTTAGATTATGAAAAAATGGATGAATCAATGGGGGAGCCTTCACCCCTTCTACCAGAGTCTGGGAAAGAAGGATTAAAATTTAGGCTTATGATATTATAAGTTGAGGTCTATAAGATCCTCAAACCCCTCTACATGTACCTATAGGTGGAGGAAATTTTGTACTCCTTCCAAGGACTCACAGTGCAAACATATTTTTCACTGCTAGTTTCCCTCCTCTCTACCTCCACACAAGAAGTTGGGTAGATGTCAGGGTCTGGGTTGATGCCCTCAGATAATAGTGAGTACTCTATTTTTTCCCAAATATATTTTATCTCCCTCACACATGAGTTAGTGGTAAAAACCCCATCCTACTTGTACATGATCTTGAATTTGTCTTCGCCTCCAAGATATTTCCCAGTGTGTAGCAAATATTTGACCCATGTAGCATCCTCTCTTTTAATAGATCAGTTGTAAAGAAGTTTTTAATTACCACTCCCCCCCCCCCTATCTTATAATTCACCAATTAGGTCTTGGTCCGACAAAGAGAATGGCCATTCCCCTAAGAAATAGGACATATGAGAGCTTCTAGTCATATACTAGCTACCATTTTTTTTCACTCACAGCTCTATTTTTTTCATTTCAGAGTCCCTCACTGAGGGATAGAAAGTATGTTTCCACCAGATTATTTGGGAGATGTTTCACCATCTTTTACATTAGTAACTATCCTACCTTAAGATCTATTAGCACCTCAATGTCATCAATAAATAGTGTGGGAAGGTTGTGATCATATCACTCAAAGTATCTCAATGTTATGATATGTATGGGCACATATAGACTCTATTAAAACTTCATTAAGGGCTTCATTGTAATTTTTTGGTTCATGGAAGATTTGTCTTTATATGTGAAAATATGAGTCTGGGGACAGTATCTTTCCCTCCACTTAATCCTAATACTATGACACCAACGGGACTGAAAATCCATATAGTCTGCTAATAGTGAGGTTTTGTAGAGACTCAAGCTTGACATACATGGATATTATGTAACGCCCCGACCCTAGTTACCCAGAGTCGGTGCATTATTACATAACATTGGCATGATCACAAGAAAGATCAAATCTCGAAAGACCGATTGGTTTAGTAGCCTTAGAAACAATAGATATATTCATAAGTTTTACATTACATCATTAAACGAAAAACTACTACAACAACATATTGTCTCCATAATCCACACTCATATCCCCACAAAATATCCCTGCAGGTCATTCATAACTTACTTCTTCACTTCCTGGGAAAAATAAAACATAGAAAAGGGGTGAGCTCAAATGCCCAGTAAGGATAACAATATAGCGGAAACTTTCATAAATAAGAATAAACATTTAAGGCAATGTATAACTAAAACAAAAGCCTTTCAAACATGAACTTTCAACATGGTATGGCATAAATAAAATGAAATAATGCCATTTACTTATTCACATGGATATTCTACTAATCGAATAATCACATGCAAAAATCAATAACCACTTTCATAATGTTGGAATGCATAATGCTGAACTTTAATTTCTTTGTCAAGGCCTCGTCCCAAGACCTTGGGGCTAACTGTAACTGGAACCCAACCCGGAGTGCCTCTAATAACCGGACACCAACCCGAAGTGCCTCTAATAACCAGACACAAACCCGGAGTCCCTCTAATAACCGGAGACCAAACTGGAGTTCCTCTAATAACCGGAGACCAAACCAGAGGGCTTACTTTTACCGGTCCCCAACCCGGAACATACTTGTATAACACATTCATCTAAATGAAAGATTGAAATATAACATAAACATTTGGATTAAAAATAACTTATAAAATGTCAATACTTTAAACAAAAACCATGAATGACATAAGAATAACTTATCCACAGTCAAAAATATCACAAAACCTTCAATAAAATAGCGATTTTTTGTATCATAATAAATCAACTTCAAATTAGCTTAAAATCCATCAAAGGATGTTGACATAGATGAAATCAAAACTATTTTAGAGAAATATCTCTTTTTATTTTGAAATCATTTAAGACCCATATAAAATAAAACATTTTCTTTGAAAATATTCTTATAATCTTGTAAGGAAAGCTTTGAAGATTTTATAACGGCGGAAAATAGCCGCACCCGCCGTATAAGTTTAAAAAAAACATTCTTACCTTAATTTTGTCAAAAAGGTTAAAAAGGACCTTGTTTTGAAAACAACGGAAAGATTCCATTATAAACCTCTTATAAAAAGTCAAAAAAGGGTATAAATGACTTTAACCCATATTCTTATAAATAATAAATATGTTTTGAAATACATTTCGAAGAAACATGGATGTGGATGATAAAGAAATCCCAGTAGATTATTACGTATAAACAACCTCGGATAATGAAGAGATTGTGAAATAACCCTTACCAATTTGGTAACTTATGAAACATACAACCCATGAAAGAGGTATCATACAATGAATATGTAAATACACATAAATTAGAGTGTATTACACAAATAATATAATTATGGGCAGTACATACACCACACAAAAGGTAATGGTGGCAATATGGCATGAATCTCACGGGAATAAGGAGTGAGATGAAAACCCCTTACCACGTTAATCAACTGAGTCGTATGGCCAAAAGTTAATAACCACCAAAGTATTTATAGAATAACATGAATATAAAGAGAATCATGATAATATATATCAAATGGTAGTACACAATACACCACTTTCAATAATTTAGTGGCGAACAATGGAAATCTCACGGAATTAAAAGTGAGATAAGAAAATCCCTTACCTTGTACGTTTCCTTGGTTGGGGTAGGTTAACCTCCTGTATAATAGTGAAATAATTGTTATTAAATTATAAAAGAATCATATACATTAATATGATATCATATATGATCTTTTAATATTGATTTGATAATAATATCTTAGTATTATCGTTGTTTCAGGTGTTAACTTACTTGTTTTATTTTATATGTTTTGTTACGTAAGCCATGTTTGTAATGGATAGGTTGTATATTATTCATATCCAGAATGATATCAAGTCCTTAAACATCATTTTTAAATCATCAAATGATAATTATACTTGAATGGATACGATGGAGAATGAATATTATCGCGTTTGTGGAGACGGTAGTCCGTACGTACGCACGAGCGACAATATCATTCTTTTGATATTAAAATAATATATAAATGGATGTTATATCATATATACAGAATAATTAACATGTTATATTTATTATTTACATGAGTTGCACATCATTATTATACCCACCCAAATAATAATATATTGAATAACAATTACACCACGACGTGGAGACGGTAAGCCGTACGTACGCACGTATGGTGACATGTTATTCAAAGGGTGGATAGAATACTGAATATGGTTGTACCATATTTATAATAACATCATAGTATATGTGAGATACTGGATTTATTATTTTAGAATGGTAAGAACAAAGAAAGAAGAAGTGTAAGAAGAAAGGAACTTGAAAAGGGGTGGTGAAAACATTACCTCTTCTTCGGGTTCTTCCTTTTGATTTGATCAAAATGGCTTCTTAGGTTGGATTTCTGATCAAACTAAGGCCTCTAGGTTGTAGTGAGGGAAGTTGGGAGAGTATTTGGGCAGAGTTTGGCCGAGCCAAGTGGCTTGAGAGGTGTGAGGAATGAGTATAAGTGGTCTCCTTTTATAAGGGAGAGGAGGGGCTCTTTAGGAAAGAGTGAAAGTATTACTTTATAATATAATTATATTCGGTTTATAATGGTCCAAAAATCATTGAGGTAGAAGATAAGATGACTCATTTTCTAAATAACATCAACCAATAAGAATTGGACAGGTTTTAGATAATATTTTAATCATTATAATCTTATTTATTTAAATGATTTATTAATGAGGTAAACATTGCATCATTATTGTGTCATTAATAATTTAAATTATTTGATGTCTAAAAATTATAAATAAAATATCATTATGTAGGAAATATTTTTATATTTCTAATGAATATTTTTAATCGAAAATCCAACATGTATAACCCTATGTAAAAATTGTTCTTCTAAAAGATGTAAGCTTATGCCATTTTTATTTTTATTTTCACTTTATTAATATAATGTGTCCCTACCACATACAAGTGGCTCTAAGGGGTCCCTAAATCCACCCAAGGATGCCCATGGTCGGGTATGTATCCACCAATAAGGTTAGGACACGTTTTAGGGTAATTGTTTATTATTATAATATTATTATTTAACCCTTATTTACCGGATTTACCCTTTAACCATAGTAAATAAAATATTTACCGCAGTAATTATTCAAAATGTGTAAAAATAAAAGTTACCTATTTACATAATTTGGACATCCTGATTCCAAATATGTAATCCATTTTTTCAAATTCAAAACACAGAAGTGGCAGAAATTAATTTAAAATTAATTCCCATTGTTAAAATAAAAAGCGTGTTTTTAAGAGATAATAACTATTAAAAGATTGACACTTGTTTATGTCTGGTTTAATTGTGAAATTATGTCCAATGAAAAACATTAAATTAAATGGTAAAAATATAATCTAAATATACTTTAAAACCACTCAAATTCATAATTTATCACTATTAATTATTTTGATTAAAAAAGTTGTTTTTAATTAAAATTTTGTAATTTTCACTATTCATCAAAATATGAAAGTTATCCGAAAAGTACCAAAATTTCACCTTAGGGTAAATTCGACACTACGAATCCAAAAATGAAGTCAATTTTGAAATATGAAATATATATAATTTCAAAAAGTAGGTATTACTATTCATAACGGCTAGTTTGATCGGTTGTGGTGTGTGTTAAAACTCGAAGTTGCGTACAACACACGCTACTGTATTATTCAAAGGAAAGCGTACCGTGAAAGCTTGGGATGTTTCATTTTAAATTTTTTGATGTCCTCATTTAGTCAAAAAGTTTAAAATATTGTATTTAAAAAGGGTTCACTATTAAAAGTTGATAAAAGTGCAATACTGAAAATGAAATTGTTCTTGCATTATATCTAAGAAACTCATAATATGGATTCTAAAATTATAAGGATTATATAAAGTTTAAAATTTAGATAATACTATTCATAACCTCTATTGAATGGCTTTTTTTTGTAATTCATGGTGTGATTGAACTCGGTGTTGCGTGTAGTGCAAGTTATTGAATTATTTTGAAGAAATAACACACTATGAAATCTTGGGGTGTTACATTCTCCCCTCCTTCAATAAATTGCGTCCTCGCAATTTGAAATTGCTCTTCGAAAATAAAAGGTTGAAAATAGAAAATATATTTGTGGGAAAACCCACATCGGAAATTGGGTTACTAAAATTTAGTCTTAATATGAGGAAAAGAGAAATGAAAGGGTCACCACCAAATTATGATCTCGATTAGGAGAACATTGGTGGAAATTAGAGACATATAATTGGAGGAAAAACGTAAATATTTATAGGTAGTGATTGAGGTCATCAATCACAAACAAGTATAAAATTTAGGTCCTTAAATTCATCAATCTATGATGATTTGAAATACCATCGGTTCAACAAAACATAGGGTATTAGGATAACACATTTTTGACGTTTCAAAATATCTTAGTTGAAATCCCACATCGAAAAATGAATTAATGAGGCCTCTATTTAAAATAAAGAGTCGAAAGTATGAAGATTACCGAAAATAACACATACTAGGGTTCCATGTAGGAAAATATGGATATGGAAGAAAAATTCAACCATCAATTATCTGATGGAGAGTGGTAGAGAACATGGCTATGAAAAGGCCAACAATCCCAAAGCCATAAATTAGTGATGATTTAAGGTACCATCTAGGAAAACATTTTTGTTCTAAGTTGCTTTTATTAATATTGAGGAATTTATTCATGAGATTGGCTAAGATCATAAGGAGATATACTTACTTTATAATTAGAGTTTTATCCATTAATAAATTTCTACCACAAACTCATCTTTCACTCTAAAAGATAATAGAATGTAAAAAATTCTATTTACACTATTCGTATAGGGTTCCAAAATAAACGAATTTATAATTCATCTACAAGATCTTTTAATAAAAACTACATTATTTAATCCAGGACATCTCGTGGGCCAGTGGTAGGTGATACACCCTTGTCACCCTTCGGTTGCGGGTTCAAGTCTCGCAGCCTTGCCGGACGGGACGGGTTGCCACCCGACCTCCGGGTTGTCCTTTTATGGAAATCCAAAATAATCCAAACTAGAACTATCCAAAATACTTCTGTCCAAACTCACAGTCCAACATTTATAAGGAAGGTAAACATAATATAGATCCTTTTTACCCCGTAATAGCATATGAATACCTTCATCATGTATTACCATATTCCTTATTGATTCCATTCATGCTCCCTTATTCCATATAGAATGCTGGATATACTTCATTAATCCAAAAATGTTTTAAACCCCAACAATGATGGAATATACAAATCATTAATCAGTTCCAAGGTAGTCAAGAATATCCAATATAATTTATCCAAAACAATCACATATTATTCCAAAATCACTACCTCAGTATCAGAACTATATTATGATTTATCATTCTCTCAACCATATATTTTCCAAAAATTTATCCTGCTATTGAGTCACTTTTCTTTGTTCCACACAATCTCAAGTCCTTAATGAAATAGTACTGCAGTAAAATCCTTATATACTCCATAATTATTATAACAAGTACATTTTTGATACAACACTCAATTGACATAATCAACATAAGAACTCTAATCATTCCTCTTCATTTGTGGTAGTATCATAACTTGATTATTATCCAATAACATCATTTGCGGCATAGTCTGATGACTGGGACATAGGTTCGCGTAGTGTCCAAACTCCTTGCAAATGAAGCATTGTACATTTAAAACCATTTTCTTACCCTTGCAGTCACATACTTTGTGCCCTTTTCCTCCACACTTATAACAAACTTCCATTCCTTTCAGGAAAGTTCCAGGGTGTTTCTTTCCACAGTTACCACATATGGGAAAATTCTTCTTTTCCCTCTTCCCTTTATCCATCTTTCTCTCTTCCATCCTTTTCTTCTCTTGCTTCCCTTCAAAGCCATAGGACTCAGTAAACTCTTTACTTATCTTATCAACACATGATATTATTTCTTCATATGATGATAATACATGGGAGACTATTTCTCTTATAAATTCTAGCTTAAGACTATGAAAGATATGATCCTTCCTTCTCTTTGGATCATGTGCATTTCTAGAGTTCTCATTCCTTCTACTGGGTGCCATTTCTAAATAATGGCATACACTAGATCAGTTTATGAATCAAAATACATAATCCCATACTTATAAAACACTTAACATAAATTGAACTATTTATGGATATAATCCATAATCATAAAAATGTCTCCTTTGAGGATGTATATACTCATAAACCCTTCATAATGGTTTATAAAGAAAATGAGAATTATCCTAAGCATATCTTCCGGGAGTGTCGTAACCAAGAGTGCAGCAAGGCCCGTTGTCGTGCACCAGTTCCCGTTCAAGTCTATCTCAAAGCGGTGTTTTAGGGTTTTACCCCTAGGTACATCTGTGCCAGAGCCGCCTCTACCTGCTCGTATCCAGACAGGGATGTATTGCTCGGAAAACTCACAAAATCTCTACAATACCAAAATTCTAGGAAGTTCTTCTACACTAATCCTCAATGTTCATCTTAGGTCTACGTGCTCTAATCAGAGTTTATCTAAATCTAGCTTCCAAGGTTTGTACTAAACTTCCTCTGATACCAACTGTAACGCCCCGACCCTAGTTACCCAGAGTCGGTGCATTATTACATAACATTGGCATGATCAAAAGAAAGATCAAATCTCGAAAGACCGATTGGTTTAGTAGCCTTGGAAACAATAGATATATTCATAAGTTTTACATTACATCATTAAACGAAAAACTACTACAACAACATATTGTCTCCATAATCCACACTCATATCCCCACATAATATCCATGCAGGTCATTCATAACTTACTTCTTCACTTCCTGGGAAAAATAAAACATAGAAAAGGGGTGAGCTCAAATGCCCAGTAAGGATAAAAATATAGCGGAAACTTTCATAAATAAGAATAAACATTTAAGGCAATGTATAACTAAAACAAAAGCCTTTCAAACATGAACTTTCAACATGGTATGGCATAAATAAAATGAAATAATGCCATTTACTTATTCACATGGATATTCTACTAATCGAATAATCACATGCAAAAATCAATAACCACTTTCATAATGTTGGAATGCATAATGCTGAACTTTAATTTCTTTGTCAAGGCCTCATCCCAAGACCTTGCGGCTAACTGTAACCGGAACCCAACCCGGAGTGCCTCTAATAACAGGACACCAACCCGGAGTGCCTCTAATAACTGGACACCAACCCGGAGTCCCTCTAATAACCGGAGACCAAACCGGAGTTCCTCTAATAACTAGAGACCAAACTGGAGGGCTTACTTTTACCGGTCCCCAACCCGGAACATACTTGTCTAACACATTCATCTAAATGAAATATTGAAATATAACATAAACATTTGGATTAAAAATAACTTATAAAATGTCAATACTTTAAACAAAAACCATGAATGACATAAGAATAACTTATCCACAGTCAAAAATATCACAAAACCTTCAATAAAATAGCGATGTTTTGTATCATAATAAATCAACTTCAAATAAGCTTAAAATCCATCAAAGGATGTTGACATAGATGAAATAAAAACTATTTTAGAGAAATATCTCTTTTTATTTTGAAATCATTTAAGATCCATATAAAATAAAAAATTTTCTTTGAAAATATTATTATAATCTTGTAAGGAAGTCTTTGAAGATTTTATAACGGCGGAAAATAGCCGCACCCGCCGTATAAGTTTAAAAAAAACATTCTTACCTTAATTTTGTCAAAAAGGTTAAAAAGGACCTTGTTTTGAAAATGACGGAAAGATTCCTTTATAAACCTCTTATAAAAAGTCAAAAAAGGGTATAAATGACTTTAACCCATATTCTTGTAAATAATAAATATGTTTTGAAATACATTTCGAAGAAACATGGATGTGGATGATAAAGAAATCCCAGTAGATTATTACGTATAAACAACCTCGGATAATGAAGAGATTGTGAAATAACCCTTACCAATTTGGTAACTTATGAAACATACAACCCATGAAAGAGGTATCATACAATGAATATTTAAATACACATAAATTAGAGTGTATTACACAAATAATATAATTATGGGCAGTACATACACCACACAAAAGGTAATGGTGGCAATATGGCATGAATCTCACGGGAATAAGGAGTGAGATGAAAACCCCTTACCACGTTAATCAACTGAGTCGTATGGCCAAAAGTTAATAACCACCAAAGTATTTATAGAATAACATGAATATAAAGAGAATCATGATAATATATATCAAATGGTAGTACACAATACACCACTTTCAATAATTTAGTGGCGAACAATGGAAATCTCACGGAATTGAAAGTGAGATAAGAAAATCCCTTACCTTGTACTTTTCCTTGGTTGGGGTAGGTTAACCTCCTGTATAATGGTGAAATAATTGTTATTAAATTATAAAAGAATCATATACATTAATATGATATCATATATGATCTTTTAATATTGATTTGATAATAATATCTTAGTATTATCGTTGTTTCAGGTGTTAACTTACTTGTTTTATTTTATATGTTTTGTTACGTAAGCCATGTTTGTAATGGATAGGTTGTATATTATTCATATCCAGAATGATATCAAGTCCTTAAACATCATTTTTAAATCATCAAATGATAATTATACTTGAATGGATACGATGGAGAATGAATCTTATCACGTTTGTGGAGACGGTAGTCCGTACGTACGCACGAGCGACAATATCATTCTTTTGATATTAAAATAATATATAAATGGATGTTATATCATATATACAGAATAATTAACATGTTATATTTATTATTTACATGAGTTGCACATCATTATTATACCCATCCAAATAATAATATATTGAATAACAATTACACCACGACGTGGAGACGATAAGCCGTACGTACGCACGTATGGTGACATGTTATTCAAAGGGTGGATAGAATACTGAATATGGTTGTACCATATTTATAATAACATCAATGTATATGTGAGATACTGGATTTATTATTTTAGAATGGTAAGAACAAAGAAAGAAGAAGTGGAAGAAGAAAGGAACTTGAAAAGGGGTGGTGAAAACATTACCTCTTCTTCGGGTTCTTCCTTTTGATTTGATCAAAAGGGCTTCTTAGGTTGGATTTCTGATCAAACTAAGGCCTCTAGGTTGTAGTTAGGGAAGTTGGGAGAGTATTTGGGTAGATTTTGGCCGAGCCAAGTGGCTTGAGAGGTGTGAGGAATGAGTAGAAGTGGTCTCCTTTTATAAGGGAGAGGAGGGGCTCTTTAGGAAAGAGTGAAAGTATTACTTTATAATATAATTATATTCGGTTTATAATGGTCCAAAAATCATTTAGGTCGAAGATAAGATGACTCATTTTCTAAATAACATCAACCAATAATAATTGGACAGGTTTTAGATAATATTTTAATCATTATAATCTTATTTATTTAAATGATTTATTAATGAGGTAAACATTTCATCATTATTGTGTCATTAATAATTTAAATTATTTAATGTCTAAAAATTATAAATAAAATATCATTATGTAGGAAATCTTTTTAGATTTCTAATGAATATTTTTAATCGAAAATCCAACATGTATAACCCTATGTAAAAATTGTTCTTCTAAAAGATGTAATCTTATGCCATTTTTATTTTTATTTTAACTTTATTAATATAATGTGTCCCTATCACATACAAGTGGCTCTAAGGGGTCCCCAAATCGACCCAAGGATGCCCATGGTCGGTTATGTGTCCACCAATAAGGTTAGGACACGTTTTAGGGTAATTTTGTATTATTATAATATTATTATTTAACCCTTATTTACCGGATTTACCCTTTAACCATGGTAAATAAAATATTTACCGCAGTAATTATTCAAAATGTGTAAAAGAAAAGTTACCTATTTACATAATTTGGACATCCTGATTCCAAATATGTAATCCATTTTTCCAAATTCAAAACACAGAAGTGGCAGAAATTAATTTAAAATTAATTCCCGTTGTTAAAATAAAAAGCGTGTTTTTAAGAGATAATAACTATTAAAAGATTGACACTTGTTTATGTCTGGTTTAATTGTGAAATTATGTCCAATGACAAACATTAAATTAAATGGTAAAAATATATTCTAAATATACTTTAAAACCACTCAAATTCATAATTTATCACTATTAATTATTTTGATTAAAAAAGCTGTTTTTAATTAAAATTTTGTAATTTTCACTATTCATCAAAATATGAAAGTTATCCGAAAAGTACCAAAATTTCACCTTAGGGTAAATTCGACACTACGAATCCAAAAATGAAGTCAATTTTGAAATATAAAATATATATAATTTCAAAAAGTAGGTATTACTATTCATAACGGCTAGTTTGATCGGTTGTGGTGTGTGTTAAAACTCGAAGTTGCGTACAACACACGCTACTGTATTATTCAAAGGAAAGCGTACCGTGGAAGCTTGGGATGTTTCATTTTAAATTTTTTGATGTCCTCATTTAGTCAAAAAATTTAAAATATTGTATTTAAAAAGGGTTCACTATTAAAAGTTGATAAAAGTGCAATACTGAAAATGAAATTGTTCTTGCATTATATCTAAGAAACTCATAATATGGATTCTAAAATTATAAGGATTATATAAAGTTTAAAATTTAGATAATACTATTCATAACCTCTTTTGAATGGCTTTTTTTTTGTAAGTCATGGTGGGATTGAACTCGGTGTTGCGTGTAGTGCAAGTTATTGAATTATTTTGAAGAAATAACACACTATGAAATATTGGGGTGTTACATATTACATTACTTTTGTGGAATAATTAATATATGAAAAAAAAACACCCAAAGACTATATTAGTTTAGTGTATTTGGAAACTCGAAACATAATCTTCTAATCATGGTGAAAGATCTTCATTATCTCCCATAAAGATCTTCCCCTTTTTTTCCTACCTAAAACCTCTATTTATATCCAAGGAAAAAGAAAACATAGAAAGGTGAGATCAAATGCTCAGTAAGGATAAACATGGAGAACATAAAAAAACCATAAATGTTTAAACATAAAAACATGAACATAAATTTTAAACATCAAAATATTGAGCAATGACATAAATCTTGGAAGTATATAAGGCATGGATTATAAAGTAACATTAAACATGATAGAATAGAATAGGCATAAAACATGTAATTGTGGAAAACTAATAAGTTCATATCATTATTTCCATAGTGGACAAGGCATTGCTTCCAAGACCATCATAGTGGATGAAGTCCATTACTGAACCAGGTACGTTTTCTTTTCTCAAAATGTCGTGAAATTTTAAAAGAGAAGAATTTAGTTTAAAATAAACTTGAAATATTGTAGAGGAATCTTCATGGAAATAAGGAATTTAGAAGATGTAAAAATCCCTTCATGCTATTTAATTTAAAAAAACATTCTCCTTGAACTTTTGTTGGAAAAGTCAAAAAGTACCTTATATGGTAAACAAAAGAAAGATTCCTTCCAAACCACATAGTAAAAGTCAGAATGGGTAAAAATGAATTTAAAAATACATAGGATAATAGCAAACATTTTATGATAATATTTTTATAAAACATGGACATTTTTGATAAATATATTCCTAGTAGATACATATAAATAAACAATCTCGAATGAAAATCAGATTGCAAAATTATCCCTTACCTTAGGTCCAATTTCTTATGTATATATCTGAAACTCCTGTATAGTAGGTTTAAAAATATTATTAACTTGTAAAATAACCATAATAATATTTATCATATCATATATGATTCACTAAAAATTTTATATTACCCGTTCATTTGTCAATTCCATGTTAAAGCAACGTTTTGGGTAATAATCGTTTTATTTATCGTACATGTTTGGACTTGTGATTCTTGATATTATTACGTAGATCATGATTTAATTGCTTCTGGAATGTAAAAAATGATTTATACATCATATATATTCAGTATATAAATATATATATATAATAGATCGATAAATGGAATTGAATACACCATTCATGGAGACGATAGGTTGTATGTATGCATGAACACTATTTTCATTTCCTTATTAAAATGAATATAAGTAAGTAAATGAAATATATATATACATAAATATAGTATAATTATTATTTAATATATTTCATGATTATTTATTATATATACTTTATAATCATTCTTGAATGGTTAACATGGAGAATGAATCTCATCATGTCATGGAGACGTTAAGCCACGCGTACGCACGAGTGACGATATCGTGCCCATAGTTATTGAACAGTATTGAAGTGGATGGTCTCTAATATCTCAGAATTAGTATAATGTTATAATGTTCATATTTAGTTATTATTTCCACCATTTTACCCATCCAAGTATGGTTGTGGTGAAAAACATATTACACCACGGCGTGGAGACGGTAATCCGTACGTACACACACGCGACGATATAGTTTTTTCGTAGGATGGATAGAAGGTGAAATAGGATTGTTTCACATTTATAATAAAATATAAGTATATTATTGATACTAATGTTATTACTTTATAATGAAACAACTAAAAAAATTAAGTATAATAAAAAATAATTTTGAAAGAATCGGTAGAAGAGATTACCTCTTCCTTGACGTGCCTTATTTAAATTTCCTCTTAGGGAACTATAGTTGATCTTTTAAGAAGACCAGAACCTCTAGAATGTAAATAGGTAATTTTAGAAGAGAAATTTTTAGGGTTTTTCTAAGCACGAAGGCTTAAAATGGAGTGAAGAGGAGAGGGATGAGGAGCCCTTTTATAAGAGGGGAGAGGGGCACTTTAGGAAAGTTCCAAAATATTAATTTATTATAAATTCAATTTCGATTTAAAATAGTCCAAAAACTTATTTAATTATAAGATAAGATTATTTTTTTTCTAATAACTATCATCCAATTATTTTTTGACATGTTTTTAATATTTTTTTAACCTTATCTTTTTTGTCTTACCCTTATTTTAACCTTTTTAATCATACAGTGATATCCTATTATTTACACATTGTGGGTTAATGTAATTACTATATCATGTAAAATGACCCAAAAAGGTTATTTGTGACATATTTGTACTTCCATTTGGCCTAATATTATATTTTTAGGAATTTAATATCATTTAATAAACTATTTTATGTTCTAAGTTATGAATTATGTTAATTTTGTATACTATTCATACTTGACTTTTTTTAAAATTCATAACAGCCTTATTACTTCTAACCAAAGGAATTAAATCATCCCTAATATTTCAATGTCATCCATGAAATTTTTGTATGGCATCAAAATATTCAAATTAAACTTATTTTAATATTTATAAATTCATTTATTTGAATCTTTCATTAATGAGGTAATCACTACATCATACTTGTGTCATAAATAAATATATTTATCTAATGTCTAAAAATTATAAATAAAATAACATGATGTAGGAAATATTTTTAGATTTAAAAGTACTATTTATATACATATATATATGTTATATAACTCCATATTAAAATCTATTTAATAAAATATATATGTTTAGGTTATAATTATTTTTGCCTTAAATTAATTCTTATAAATTGTCATTTTCACATCCAAGTGAATCCATGGGGTCCCAAAATCGACCCAAGGATGCTCATGGTCGGACATATCTCATCCAATAGGAGCATTTGTTAGGGTAGTTTAATATTATTATAATATTATTTTTTACCCTTATTTACTAAATTTACCCTTTAACCACGGTAAATAAAATAATTACTGAAGTTACTATTCATAAAGTCCAAAAATAAAAAATACATATTTAAACAATTTTAACCTTATGATTCCAAATATGGAATCTATTTTTCCAAATTCAAAACAAATAAGTTGCAGTAATTAATTTAAAATTAATCCCCTTGTTGAAAAAAACGGGTTTTTGTTTAAAACATTGTAAAAGATTGAAATGTTTTTACATATGAATTCAATGTAAAATTAATGAAAATGAATTAAATCGTCTTAAAATATATAAATTTATTCTATTTATACTTTAAAACCATTCAATAATATATTTTAACCATATAAATTATTTTTATGAAAAACGTTATTTCAATTAAAATTTAGCGTATTTTCACTATTCATCAAAATATGAAAGTTATCAGAAAAATATCCAAAAATTTATCCAAAGTAAAATTTTATGTCCCACTTCCAAATAATAAGTTTATCTTTTCAAATATAACTTATAAAAGTGTCAAAACTAGATTTATAATATGTGCGTCATCAAAAGGCGGTAAAAACATATTTTTTTGAAAAATACTTCTTTTATCAGAAAAATTGATTTTGTTCTCATATCATGTGTAAGATGAATTATAATGTTATATAAAATTTATAATGTAGTTAATATTATTCATAATGGCTAGTTTATATCCCATTAAATAATAATATTTTAATAATATATCATTGTTTAGTGAAACTCGGCATCACGTACAACGCAAGGTATCAAGGAAGGTCACTCTTACATGTAACGTAAGCCAAGTCAGTGTTGTGTGTAGTGAAATCTACCTTTGGTGTTGTGTATAACATAATCAAAACTTAATTAATTTATAAATTTAACAAAATCTATACTCAATGTTGTGTGAAATTAATTCTATCAAAAGAACTTGAAATTGTGTGCAACACAAGACAAGAATAGTGTTGTGTATACTGCAAGCTAATACAGTGTTGTGTATAGTGCAAGATAATCTTGGTGTAGCATACAACACAAGACATCAGTGAAATTAAAAAATAATATATTTCATAAAATCTCATAGTGTTACATTCTACCCCCCTTAAAATGAATTTATCCCTCAAAATTCGTTGGGGTTATAAATGATTTTCTACTTGAAAGTTTCTTTTATGGAAACCCACATTGTAAAAAAGAATACTAAAACTTTATTTTAAAATGGAATTTTAGAAACATAATGGTTACCCAATTTAAATTATTATTGGGTTTCCACATAGAAGAACATAGGTGGGAAGTGAAAACATGGATATGGAAGATGAATATAACCATCAAGTTTTGATGGATAGTGATAGAGAATAAGGTTTAGAGAAAGTTAACTACCAGAAAGCCATAAATATTTGACGATTTAAGGGACTATCTGATTCATCAGATAAGAGGGTACTAGGATAACATTTTTTGGTTTTCAAGATCATTTCCCTAAAGTTGAACAATTTTTGCATAAGGAGAAATGCTTACTTGATTTCAGTTTAATATCACTATTGGTCATTCCTTAAAAAATTTCCACTTCATCTCTTATTTAAAGAAATAAAGTTGAATTTTTCATTCTTGAAGTGTTAGAAGATCATGTGATAGAATGATAGGTCATTCCATCTATCTCAATAAAAAGGTTAGAATAGGTTATCAAATAAGCATAAATCCACCTATATTGAGATAATACATTAATCTAACAAAATTAAAATGGAAAATAACTTATACTATCCATAAATAGATAACATTAAAATACTTTCAAAAATATAAAACTTATAAATATGTTACCTAAATCGACATAACATATATCTCCCATATCTCATAAGGTAGTTCTTGGTTGTCACATTCCAAACATGTGAATACCTTAATCATATATTCTCTTGAAACATGAATTACCATAGAACCTTAGTAAAAACATGAATGTTGTCAAATGTTAACTCTTTCCACATAACAAAATCCCAAAAATTCTATATAATCAAACCATGATATCACTTTGTCCTTATATCATTCATGAGCTCCTTAATATTATCAAACATATTATTTTATCTTTATCCTTCATTATGATCATATCATTTTATTTCTAAAAATATTTCAATCACTTTTCATGGTTACTGATACCATATAATTATGGAAAACCCTGATAAACCAATACATAGATATTCCAATATTCTATAATACTATAAATGAGATTCCACAACACTATTCTAAAATCCCATTACATAAACACTTAATTATTCCACTACTTCATTGTCATACTCAACATTACCAATAGTGATCTCATGTGACATCCCTTTATCTTTTTCCTTAAGAAGTTGTTGATGTTGATAATAATTAACCCTTGGATTAGGGCATTGGTTAGAATAATTCCCCATTTCCTTTCACTTATAGCATTGAAGTGTTGGCGGTTCATTCTCTGTAGTCTTTTCCCCATTCACATCATTAGCAACCTTTTTCCCATTACTTCAGCACTCAACTACTTGATGGCCTTCTTTTCCACATTTGAAAAAAAAATTAGTCTCTTTATTACAATCTCCACCATGATTTTTTCCACACTTTGAGCATAAGGAAAAATTCATCTTCTTTTCACCATTGTTTTTAGATTTTCCCTTGAACTCCATCTTTCGTTTCTTATCAAAACCATGAGATGGATATGTAACACCAACTTCTATTTCTACCTTGATAGAACAATGAAAAATATCTTCATAGTTACTGAAGTATCTTATATCTAATTCCAATACTAATACTTAGTTTTAATCCACTGAATAATTGATCAACTTTACTTTCAGGTTGGATGATAAAGCCAGAAGCATACCTTGCAAGTCTTGTAAAATTCACCTCGTATGTACCAACAGATCAATTATCCTTTTGATTAAGCTCAAGGAACTCCTTTTCTATATTTTTTCAAAGAATACAAGGTAAGTACTTATTGAAAAATAATTTCTTGAACTCATCCCATTCCATGGATTCAATTTCACCTTACTTCCTTGTATTATTAATTAGAGTCTACCACTGGTCTGCTTCACCTTCTAAACAATAGATAGAAAAAACGACCTTTTCATGTTTCAAACATCAAAGTATAGAAAATATATTTTCAATGGTACTGATCCATTTTTCAGTAATAAGCGGACCAGAAGACCCACTGAAAGAAGGTAGACGTTGCCTCATGAAGGACTCAATAGAATGTTGTTCCCTTATCTTCTCATTTGGGAGTCCAGAATGTTTCATGTCTAGTGTAAGTATAGTAATAAGATTTTTAATTATATCTCACATAAAATTTTGTTGTTTAAGAGGACAATAATTTCATTACCTAGTACATTGATCATTAACATGGTTCTTTTGGGTTTCATCCATCATATAAAACCCAAAAAGAATAGTGTGAGAGGAAAAAATATTACTAGGAAAATAACATAGTCAATGGGGAGTACCTTAAATATATAACATCTTAGGTTTAATTATAGGTTATTTATGATCATTACCATAATTATTAGCCTTTAACCTATAGTTATACTTAACCTTTGTTACATCCCTAGACATACCTTAGAAATATCTCTAGGGATCTCACTAAATTTTTCACATCCTAGTTTCCAAAGGTTGACTAAACCTTCACTCTGATACCAACTATAGAGACCCAAGATTGATGTACATGGATATTATATTACTTTTTCAGAATACTTAATATATGAAAAAAAACAGATGCCCAAAGATCGTATTAGTTTAGTGTCTTTGTAAACTCGGAACATAATCTTCTAATCATGGTGAAAGATTTTCAACATCTCCCATAAAGATCTTCGCCTTTTTATTTTCCTACCTAAAACCTTTCTTTATATCTTGGGAAAAAGAAAACATATAAAGGGTGATCTAAAATGCTCAATAATGGTAAACATGGAGAACATAAAACAAACCATAAAATTTCGAATGTAAAAACATGAACATAAATTTTAAACATCAAAATCCTGAGAAATGACATAAATCTTGGCAGTACGTAAGGCATGGATCATAAAGGAACATTAACCATGATAGAGTAACATTGTAATAAAACATATAATTGTGGAAAACTAATAATCACATATTATTATTTACATAGTAGCCAATGCATTTCTTCCAAGACTATCATAGTGGATGAAGTCCATTACTGAACCAGATTTACTTGTTGTTCTAGGCCAGTATTACTGAACTGGATTTACTTTCCATTCCAGCCATTTCTATCTCATGAGATATAAATCTTTACCCAATGAATTGGATGGATATATAGTTCCCACCCATCTCAAAATTAAATCATTCTTACATGTTCCAAAAAAATATAAATCATTCAGCATAGCATAACCCATGAAATAAAATGGGATTCTTAAACATCATGCCAACATAACATAATCCATATAAGATAAATGGACTTTATAAAAATAATTTCATAATAAAAATAATAAAATAAAAGTAATAATAGGGGTATAAACATAACCTTATCTTAGATGGAAAATAAATTTGATAAAACACTTGAACATAATTCCTAAGGAAAATATCCTTTCTTCTTTAAACACATTTTCTTTTCTCAAAATATCATGCAATTTTAAAAGAAAATAATTTAGTTGAAAATAAAATTGAAATATTTTAGAGTAAGCTTCGTGGAAATAATTTGTTAAGAAGATTTAAAAATTCATTCATTCCATATAATTTAAAAAAACATTCTCATCATACTTTTGTTGGAAAAGTCAAAAAATACCTCGTATGGTAAACAAAAGAAAGATTCCTTCCAAACCACATAGTAAAAGTAAAAATGGGTAAAAATAACATTAAAAATACATATTATAATAGTAAAAAAAATTGAGAATACTTTTATAAAACATTTACATGGATGATAAATATATTCCCAGTATATACTTACAAATAAACAATCTCAAATAAAATGAGATTGCAAAATTATCCCTTACCTTAGGTCCAATTTCTTTTGTATGTGTCCAAAACTCATGTATAGTGGGTTTAAACATATTATTAACTTGTAAAATAACTATAATAATATATATAATATCATATATGATTCACTTACGACTTTATATTACCTGTTCATTTGTCAATTCCATGTTAAAGCAACGTTTTGGGTAATGATGATTTTATTTGTCATACATGTTTGGACTTGTTATTCTTGATATTATTACATATATCATGATTTGATTACTTCCAAAATGTAAAAAATGATTTATATATCATATATATTCAGTATATAAATATATATAATAGATTTATAAATGGAATGTAATACACCGTTCATGGAGACGGTAGGTCGTACGTACGCATGAATGTTTTTTTCATTTCCTTATTAAATTGAATGTAAGTAAGTAAATGAAATATATATATATATATATCCAATAGAATTATTATGTCATATATTTCATGATTATTTATTATATATACTTTATAATCATTCTTGAATGGTTAACATGGAGAATGAATCTCATCGCGTCGTGGAGATGGTAAGTCTTACATATGCACGAGCAACGATATTGTTCCCATAGTTGTTGAATGGTATTGAATTTAATGGTGTATAATATCTCATAATTAGTATCATGTTATAATAATCATATATATTTATTATTTCCACCACTATACCCATCCAATTAAGGTGGTAGTGAAAAACAAATTACACCACGGTGTGGAGACGGTAATTCGTACGTACGCACGCACAATGATATCATTTTTTAGTAGGATGAATAGAAGGTGAAATAGGGTATTTTCATATTTATAATAAAATATCAGTATATTATTTATACTAATGTTGTTACTTTATAATGAAACAACTAAAAAATAGGAAGTAGAAGAAGAAATAAATTTGAAAGAATCGGTAGAAGATATTACCTCTTCCTTGACGTGCCTCCTTTAAATTTCCTCTTAGGGCACTAGAGTTGATATTTTGAGAATACAATAACCTATATAATTTAACTAGGAAAGTTTATAATAGAAATTGGTAGGGTTTTTCTGAGCTTTAAGGATTAAAATGGAGTGAAGAGGAGAGAGAGGAGGTGCCCGTTTATAAGATAGGAGAGGAGCACTTTAGGAAAGTCCCAAAATATCAATTTATTATAAATTAAATTTCGATTTAAAATAGTCCAAAACTTATTTAATTATAATATAATATTATTTTGGTTATAATACCTATCATTAAATAATTTTTTTATATGTTTTGAATATTTTTTTATCCTTATCTTTTTTGTCTTACCCTTATTTTACCCTTTTTAATCTTACTGTGATATCATGTTATTTACACATTGTGGGTTAATGTAATTACTATATCATGTAAAAAGACCCACAAAAAGTTATTTATGATATATTTGGACTTATATTAACCATTTTTATGAATCCTATATTTTTAGGAATTTAATATCTTTTAATAAACAATTTTATGTTTTAAGTTATGAATTATGTCAGTTTTGGATACAATTCATACTTGACTTTTTTAAAAATTCATAACAAACTTATTACTTATAACCAAAGGAATTAACTCATCCCTAATATTTAAATTTCTTCCATAAAATTTTTTATGGCATTGAAATATTCAAATTAAACTTATTTTAATATTTATAAATTCATTTATTTGAATCTTTCATTAATGAGGTAATCACTACATCATACTTGTGTCATAAATAAATATATTTATCTAATGTATAAAAATTATAAATAAAATACCATGATGTAGAAAATATTTTTATCTTTAAAATGAAAATTTATAGACATATATATATGTTATATAACCCCATATTAAAATATATTTATTAAAATATATTTGTTTAGGTTATAATTATCTTTACTTTAAATTAATTCTTATCAATTGTCATTTTCACATCCAAGTGAATCCATGGGGTCAAAAAATAGACCCAAGGATGCCCATGGTCGGAAATATCTCATCCAATAGGAATAGGGAATGTCTTAGGGTAGTTTAATATTATTATAATATTATTTTTTACCCTTATTTACCAGATTTACCCTTTAACCACGATAAATAAAATAATTACTGAAGTTACTATTCATAATTTCCAAATATGAAAAGTACCTATTTACACAATTTGAACCTTATGATTCCAAATATAGAATCCATTTTTTCAAATTTAACACATAGAAGTTGCAGTAATTAATTTAAAATTAATCTCGTTGTCAAAAAAACGGGTTTTTGTTTAAAACATTGCAAAATATTGAAATGTTTTTACATATGAATTCAATGTAAAATTAATGAAAATGACTTAAATTGTCTAAAAATATAAAAATATATTCTATTTATACTTTAAAACTATTAAATAATATATTTTAACCCTATAAATTATTTTGATGAGAAAATGTTTTTTCAATTAAAATTTAGCGCATTTTCACTATTCATCAAAATATGAAAGTTATCAGAAAAATATCAAAAATTTATCCAAAGTAAAATTTTATGTCCTGATTCCAAATAAGAAGTTTATCTTGTCAAATATAACTTATAAAAGTGTAAAAAATTATATTTAAAATGGGTGTGCCATCAAAAGGAGGTAAAAATGCATTTTTTTGAAAAATACTTCTTTTATCTGAAAAATTGATTTTGTTCTCATATAATGTGTAAGATGAATTATAATGTTATATAAAATTCATAATGTGGTTAATACTATTCATAACAGTTTGTTTATATCCCATTAAATAATAATATTTTAATAATATATCATTGTTTAGTGAAACTCAGTATCGCGTACAACGCAAGCTATCGAGGAAGGTCACTCTTGCATGTAACGCTAGCCAAGTCATTGTTGTTTGTAGTAAAATATTCCTTTGGTGTTGTGTATAACATAATAAAAACTTAATTCATTTATAAATTGAACAAAATCTATACTCAGTGTTGCGTGAAATTAATTCTATCAAAATAACTTGAAACTGTGTGCAACACAAGCCAAGAATAGTGTTGTGTATACTGCAAGATAATACGGTGATACATATAGAACAATCTAATAATGGTGTAGCGTACAACACAAGACATGTTATAGCCTTAGAAGTCTCCCTCATAAAGTGTCTTTACTCATCAGAAAATATGGGAATTGGGACTCATAAGTCTCCCTAATGAAATGTTATAGCCTTATTTTTGGTATGTTGAAAAATTCAAGGTACATTTCGACCCCTATGGACCATCCAAGGTTGCACCCAAAGTGGAATCAGACCCCAATATCTCTTGTTTCAGGAGATCAAAGAGTATAAAAGGGTCACCATTTATCTCATTACGGAACAACACTTTGACTCTAACAGTTCCATAAGGTACCCCATATCACCTCTAGTGGGGCACCCAATCCTCCTTGGCCAGACACCCCAATTTGAACTTGGTGGCCCCGTGCACCAGGTTAGGGAAGAAGTTAGAGTTTATGAAAAATGACTGAGATATGAGTCACCCACCCTACATGAGTAGTGTGATTATCCTCTTTGGTATCAAATTCGTTCTGCTCCCAAATTCAAAGAATATGTAAATGCATTGGTGGCCATAAACCACTTCCAATATGAGGTGATAGTTGTTCTTATTTATCACCTTGAGGCTCTAGAAACACAATAGGTGGCAGTATCACCTGAAAGAAAGTCGTACCCAGCATGGTTGGACTATGTTTGAGTGCCCCCAGAGTTTGGTAATCCAAAATTTATCCCATTAAATCGGATGGGTGACCCGCTACAGCATATGGACCACTTATCTTCAAGGTTTGGTCCAATGTTGGGGACTCCAGAATAGCAAGAAGTATCCAAGATTTGATGTTTCATCTAGGATTTGGAAGGGTATGCTCTTGTTTATTTTATTCATCTACCCGCAGGTTCTGTTTCCAGATGGGAGCATCTCCTTTGATGGTTCCTCTACCATTTCAATTCCACCTCACACAAGACGAGCATCGTTGACCTCTTCAAATTAAAACAGAGGCCTGATGAGTGAGTCATTGATTTTTTCACTCGATGGAAGGGACTCATGTATTCACTCGATATGCCCTTATCCTAGGAACAGGTACTCACAATGTGCATAAATAATATCCGGAATGAGATGGTCCCTACCCCCATCTCTCTGAACTACCCAATTGGATTTTATGAATTCTCTAAAAAGGATAAGTGTCTATAAAAATCCTTACAATATACTAGAAAACAATTGTGCCCATTCCCCTTCCAACTCCTGTGAGAAGACCTATGAAAGCAGAGTTAGCCGCCACTATGCATGAAGAGGTCCCTAATTCAGTACACTTACTGGCCCCTTTACCATATGATCCTCAATGAGTGCATCCATACCAAGATAAACCTCATTCATTACATCCCCACTAGGAATAGCCTCACCAAGTACAGTTGCCTCAATGAGAGAATGTGGCTCCAACACCCCATTAAGGCTAGGCTTCTAGGGAACCTTTCATAGGAAGAAGGAACCAGTCCTATTCCTTCAGGTATTCTCAGGTCCTAGTATATTTCATCTACACCATATAAAATGGAATCCTAAAGTTTTTGGAGTGTGAGAGACCCTAGGAGGCTGGAATCACTGGTCACGTTGACCATTTCCCATATCACAGGATCCTCAGACACACCATTAAAGAATAATTTGTATTAAAATATTATATCTAGGATTAAGTAGATCATGGCTTAGTCAAGTTAGGATATGTTCCATTATAGGTGAAACATGTCTCTTTTAACCCTAATAGTGATAGTGAAGACTCTTAAAGTGGAAATAGGCTCCCATCCATGGGACTTATAAGTAATATGACGGTTTGGATCGTAAGAAAGTTTCTTATTATCATGGAATTATCTTTTCTCGATTAAGAAAGCTAGAACCTCCTGTAGTTTTCATACCTCCTCATACCACTTCCACAAAATATGCACCACATCCTATCAAGTTACAGAAGAACATGTGATGATTATGTAAGGGAAATTAGAGTCCCTTGTTAGGGATGAATCTAGCTCATACCCTTAGTAACTTCATGCCTCCTGAGTTAGAAGATATGCCTAGGGTCCTATATTGGAGTTGGTGCCCTAGAACTAACTTATTTTAACTTTATGATAAATATGTATTCATTTTATTTAATATTAATAAACTACATATCACATCATGATTTTTATTCTGTGTGACATAGTATGTGATAATGTCCTAAGAGTAGCTGTCACACTAAAAGGTCATATCAGTTCCCTGCTATGATGAGAACCCAAAAGTGCTATAATACTATTCTTGAATATATGTTCTATAGACAGATGATATCATTTTATAGACACAAATTATATAGGCTATTAGGGGTGTATACTGATAGGCCTTTTAGGCACCTTCTCATGGTGTACTCCCTTGGTAATATCCGGTATGGATATTATGAGAATGAGACCCGCTGGTAGAAAATCTATATTTATACATGTCATTAGATGTTCCTTCTATGTATATGTGCATTGGTCCTTATACTATAATATTATTATTAATTAGTATTATGAGTCACTCACTTAGATGTATTGATGAAAACTGTGATGAAATATTTTTGCGGTGAGGTAGGATATATTGGGTGCATCATGAGTAATATTTCATTAATGAATAATGTGAGAAAGAATTTATCCCTTATATTATTTAACAGAAGATAATATCTTAGGACCTTTTATGGAAATTATATATACTAAATAAATCCATGGCCATGGTGATCAATATTCAAGTTCTGTTTTTGGAAGTTCAAAGAAAGAGATATCAAGCATATAGGTTGATGGCACTCGCATGCAGCCTACTTGATTTGAGATATTGTGATAAAGGGGTTATATTACATGGTAACAGTTCATATGAGGTGAAATTTCATTATGAAGTTAACTTATTTCTCTATGGGTGCCTTGTCATGTTGCTAGATGCTAACCTTGGACTTTAGGCAGGTTCACCTAATGCCACTGAGAAAGAGGCCTAGAGGGTCACACACTAAGTGTATCCAGAATCTCAGTTAAATAATATATTATTTATTATTTAACAAGTTGAATAAATATTATTCCTGGTCATGGTTTAATAATTATTCATGTATGCTTGATCACATTTAATCCATCACTGGTTATTTGAGAGAATATATTGTGAGCGGAATATTTAATAAGTATTTATTTTCTATTTAGTAAATATAATATTTATTTATTTATTGAAGAATAATGTATTTATATTTAATTAATAAATAAATAGACATTATTAAAGATCTGATAAATATTATGAAGGAATAGAAGACCAATATTATAGGTCCAATGATAAATAATAATATTTAATGTTATTTAATTAAATAATATTTAATTATACTTCACAAGTTAAGCACATTTAGAGAAATAATATTATTATTATTATTTGAAATGGGGTTTTTCTAGGATTAAATAAAATAAGAAAGGGATCTTATGAAATTTTTTTATTCTAACACTAGAAATATAAATAATCAGTTATGTTATTTTATCATTAGCCGATTCAGTTGTGCACAATAGATTTTTGGAGAAAACCATTCAAGCCTAGAGAGCCCTATTCTCCATGAACGCTCTGAATAATATAGAGAAATCCTCCTCCACTAGATCAAAGAGAATGATTTGGAAGTGATTATAGAGGTGACCAAGGTGAATGATGTAAGAGTAAGTATCTTCCATGTTAGCACCTGGAGACTCCATTAGTAACGTTTAAAGATTCTTGGAACACGTGTGGATCACTGCTAGGGGAAATCTATGCTTGGTTTCTATGATACAATGACAATGCACTATAGATATGTCATCGGACACATCAACAAAGAAATAATTATGTTGAGGTAATTCTTTATCTAATTAAAATAATTATAAACAATATGTGTTGATCTCTCTCTTAGTTTTAGTGAAATTATTCTTTATCTATTTCTTTGACTCAATTTTGTGGATCGTAGCATTCATCATCATATAGATCTTGGATTGATCATTGATTATGGAAAAAATCAAAGTTGGGTACCACCCATTGCTCTCTTCCACTGAGCCTTGAACCTAAAAGTGGTATCATGACCAGGTTCATAATTTTTTATATTTATTTAAGATCGTGTGTGATTTATGCATTTGTAATTTAGTTTTTCAATTCAAGATTAATCGTTCTTTTAATATGAATTGTGAGATCTAATTTTTCCTTCATTGTTTCTAGATGATCTAATAGAAATGATTAATTTTATGATTAAAATAAAATTGAGGAACTCATCCAGAGGTTCCAAGGTTCCTAGTCATACAACTCTAGACTACACACCATGTAACCAGAGTTACACATCATGTAATCACATTCAACACATCAAGATTTATTCATAGATCAATTAAATATTATGCTTTGAATAAGTATTAATTACACCATTTTAATGCACTATGTGTTCACCAGGATTTACTAGTGTATAGTCAGTCAGACTACATGTTGTGTGGCCCATTGGACATTGAGTGTAGTCCCTTTGGGTTATAGATGGATTGTGTATTCCATACATGGACTGCCTGATCAGTGACTGTGTAACACGGAGTCAACTCATTGTGTGGCCCATTGGACATTCCATTTACTCTAATTTTTTTGAGTCGTAGACTACACGCTGAGTCCCTAGGTGTGTGTCTCAGATAGGTGGTGAGATGTGTACACACCATGTAGATCAGATCTATATGCCATGCACTTATACCAAGTTATGCAGATTTAAAAATTATTTATTTTTCTATCTTAACCTTGAGACATGTACTTGTGTGTGGTTGTAAAGATAGTAAATTCCATGTGACAGGTTTTAATATTCATAAATATTTAAATTTTTAATGAATAAATACATAATGTTCAAATCAGCATATCATGTATGAGTCGTAATACAAGTTGTTACTCTACATGCATTGAAGCATAACACGTGATCAAAAAAATAATGTAATTTGTGTAATCATCCACGAAGTACACATCATGAAATTATGTGATAATTCATGTATGTTTTATGTCATAAGAGTAAAATAGTATACAAGTATAATACATGTTAGGAGGAATAGGATAGTTATTCACCATGTTGCCTCCAGGGTACATTTATGTATAAGGTTAATTTTAAATGAATTTATTTAATTTTTTTAAAATTATAATGGATGAGAATCTCAAGGAAATTAATATAATGATTAAGATAAAAGGATTTATTAATTAAATATAATAATTAATCAATTCGAGTGCAATTTATCTTAAATAAAAATGATTAATAATTGAATGCTAGTTTTATTAAATTTATAATTTGTTGCATGTTAGTGGATGATCATGAGCTATACCAGACCTTTTGTATGTGATTGGTTTCATTTAAGTTATTATTAAATTACAATTTTTAGCCTATATACCTTCTCTCCCCATTATTATGTAGGGCCTATGTGTCCATTGTTTCTTTTATGTAAATCACTTTTTCCCCTCACCTTCAAGTGAGTAAAAGGCATATGTAATGGATGGAGCTCCCAAGATAGTGGAGGCAGTTCAAGTTCAGAGTTGAGTTGAAACCAATCCATGTAGATAAAAAGTTGTGCAGGTGTAAAGCTATGAACACAAACCTAAAATTTGTTCAAGGTGTTTCTTCCCTAGGTCAACGGTCAGTTTATCAATTGTTAGATAAACTAACCATTAGTATAATCTCATGATCATACCCTTTGTTTTATTTTTGTCATTTTCATGGTTATTTCATTATGGATATCTTATCACGATCACATAATTAATGAATTAACAAGCATGCAAGATATAAATAAAATAAATCAGATTGTGCGTAAATATTATCTAATAAATTGTTAATCACTTAAATAATCCCACTTAATATTAACAAGTATGTGATAAAGATAATAGGAAATTTATGCATATAAAATCCATCAATAAAATATTAATTTGGTATATCCTTCCATTAATTCAGTTAGAATTGAACCATAGTTCAAAGTGTGTGACCATCAAAAGTTAGGGTGCTTTCAATTATCAGGGAATTTTAACATGAGGTTTTGGGTTAAATTAACTTGGTTCACATCAAGGGTTGACTACAAAATAAGGACTTGGTTTAACTAATATTAAAAGGATAAGGAAATCTAAATTAATTATTTCAGCATTGGGTAGTCCACTCAGCAGATCAAGGAACTATGATTTAATGTATTTGTCATTGATAATGTCAACCTAAAACAATTTAAGTTGTTTGGCCACCCAAATTTGGGGTAATGAGAAGGGGAATATAGATCCTTTCCACTTGAGTTTCTAAGAAATGGGGTATTATAAAGCCAATGGTGAGGGATATTCGGTTTTGATAAAATAGTGGGATACTAGTAAATATAATACTTACTTATTTGTCTAATTTTTTTCAGATAAAGTACTAAAATTCTGCTTATCTTATTTTTTAGAACCAGTAATAAAATGACATTAAACATATCATTGTGATCCATACTTGAGAAGGAAAACCTTCTCACTGGCACAAATTTCCAAGAGTGGAAAATGATCATATATGTCATCCTTCTCCATGAAAGAAAATTTTATGTGATGGAAGAACCTTTACCAATTGCGCCTATAAATGAGGCAAGTAATGAAGAACTATCTATCTATGAGAAACATCTAAATTATGCTACATATGTTCAATGCTTCATGCCATCATCTATGTTCAATGATATTTTGAATAAACATGAGGATATGTATGCTTATATCATGATGTATCACCTTTAGTATCTCTATCAAGATAAGGTGAGACAAGAGAGGTATGAGATCCCTAATTCTTTGTTTACCACTAATGTTGGAGAGTCTATGCCAGCTGGGTATCATGTTTTCATACTTATTGACTACATTGAATTCTTGGACATCTTGGGGATTAAATTCCCAGATGAGTTGCGTTTAGATATCATACTTTCATCACTTCCCAAGACCTTCTCTAGTTTTATTGTCAATTGAAACATGAAAAAATAATGAGAAGAGTATGTCAAAACTTATAACCTTGATTTTCCAAGTGGATAAGAACATAGGGCATGATAAACCCACATTCCTTATGGTTAACAAGAAAATGAAGAAAAAGTAAAAGGGTCCCAAGACTTATAAATAGTCTAAATCTCCCGAGTACCATCCTTCCAAGAAGAAGAAGATCTAGAGGCAGGGCATGGAAAAGGAAGTAGTATGTTTTTCATGTGGAAAGCCTAGACATTAGAAGAGAAACTGCACCCAAAAGCAAGGTGAAGCTAAATGTGAATTCATTATTGAGTGAAATATTTCCATTTCTAGAAATTGGGTATTAGATATAGATTTTTATGCTCACATATTTATCCAAATGTAGGAACCAAGTATATTCTAAAATATTTCCAGAGGAGAGGTGGATCTATGAGCTACCAATGGTGTGAGGCTGGCTGCTCTGGCCATTGGTGACTACCACTTTTCATTGCCAATGGGAATGATTTTGGTTTTAAGATATTGTTAATATGTACCTATAGTTACCAAGAACATAATTTATGTTTCATGTATATATACAGATGGGTTTATTTTCAAATTTGTAAATAAAAGTTGTTTCTTTTATAAGGACAAAATATGTTATGGTATGGTGCATTTAAATAATGGCCTTTATATATTAAATTATGAAAACAAGTGTTTTAAATAAATAATGAATCATGTTAACATGTCTCATATAACACCAAGATGTGGAATCACTATCTTGGTCATGTAAACGAGGATCATTTGACAAAGCTCTATCAAGATGGTTATTTAGACTCTTCTCAACTAAAACCACTTGATAGATGTTATGCTTGTTTACAAGGGAAAATAACCAAACCATCATTTTTTGTACAGGGTAAAAGGGCCATAGAGATTCTAGGATTGGTGCACACTGATGTGTGTAGACCATTTCCAAAGGTGGATATTCTTACTTCATAACTATTACTGATGACTTGAGTAAATATTTCTATATTTACTTGATGAGGTATAAGTCTATTTCCTTTGATAAATTCAAGGAATTCAAGAATGAATTAGATAATCATATTATTAAGATAAAGAAGATTTGATCAGATCAAGGTGGTGAATATCTTAACCAGGAGTTCATCGACTTTCTACAGAAGTTTGGGATTCTATCTCAAACAAAAGGAGTGAGTTGAGATAGAATCCCAAACTCCCATACACATGTATGTGATAAAATAGATTATTAGGAAACAAAATAGCATCCCAAAATAGTTTACATGTTTATGTAGCAACCCCATACACATGTACCTTGTTGTAAAAGGTAAGGTTGATGATGAGTTATGGAGTGGAAATAAATCTATTTTTTCCCATACATGTGTATGGGGTTGCGAGGCATTTGTTAAGGCCTTATCAGGAAACAAAATAGCATCCCAGGGAATGAGGTATATCTTTATAGGGTATCCCAAGGAAACAAAGGTATACTACCTATACAACCCCTCAGACAAGAAAGTGATTGTCACTAGACAAGCCATATTTCTTGAGAGGGATCACATCCTCAAAAAGGATAGTGAGTGAAATATTGAATTTGATGAAGTTTATGCTCAAGATACATAGGAGTTAGTGTAGGAATATATTACATAGGTCCCCATGTAATAAGTAGTTCCTGAAACACAAGTACTACATAGGAGTGTAAGAGAGGTAATAGAACTAGTGAGATATGGTTTTATAGTCACCGAGGATGGTGACTCGTTATTGGTTGACAATGATGAACCTATCTTCTATAAGGTGGAAGTAGAGAGCTCAAAAGCTGCAAGATGGATAGAATTTGTGAATTATGAGATGGATTCCATGTATCATAACCAAGTTTGGGTTCTGGTCGATGTTTCATTTGATGTAAATATTGTTGGGTGTAAATGGGTATTTAAGAGTAAATTAGACATGAAAGGTAAAGTAAGTACCTATAAATCAAGGATAGTGGATAAATGGTTTAAACAACTTCAAGGAATTGACTATAATGAAACCTTTTCACTATATTCCTTGTTTAAATCCATCAGAATCATATTTTCCATAGTATCTTACCATGACTATGAGATTTGTCAAATGGATATCAAAAATACATTCCTTAATGGGAACCTTTAGGAAGATTTATATATGACACAACCAGAAGGGTTTGTGACTCCAGTTGATTTCAAAAGTATTTTCAAGTTACATATATCCATTTATGTATTAAATAAAGCATCCATGTCATGGAACATTATATTTGATGAATCCATAAAATAATTTGGTTTAATTAATAAATTATGTGAGCCATGTGTTTACAATAGTTTTAATGGGAATGTGTTCATTATCCTAGTAGTGTATTTTGATGACATATTACATATTGGAAACAACATAATGGTATTACAATATATTAAGGATTTTTTGAACAAGTGTTTCTCTATGAATGAATTAGGTGAAACAGCCTGTATTCTACGGATCAAGATCATTCATGATAGATCCAAGAGGCTTCTTGGACTAATTAAAAGTACATATATTGACTAGATACTAAAGATATTTAATATGGAACAATCCAAGAGGTGATTGGTTCCAACATCACATGGTTTACATATTTCTAAGAAAATGTGTCCTTAGACATAAAAGAGAAAGATAGAATGAGTAATATCCCATATGCTTCGGTGATAGGATCAATCTTGTATACCATGTTATGTACTAAACTTGATTTTTCCTATGCATTTATTTTGGTAGGAAAATATCAAGAATATCTAGGAGAATAGCATTGGACTATTATTAAGGTTATCCTTAATTATCTGAGAAGAACTAAGGATGTGTTTCTAGTATAAGGAGGAGATGAGGATCTGTTCATTAGGGGTTATATTGATGATGGTTTTCAGACAAATTAAAATGATTTGAACTCGCAATCAAGATATGTTTTCTATCTCAACAGAGGATCTATGAGGTGAAAACGTTCAAAGAATCTTGTTGTCACTGATTTTACAGTGGATTCTGAGTATATGGCAGCTTTTGATGTAGCCAAGTAAGCCGTTTGAATTTGGAACATTTTCTAGGATCTTTATTTGGTGCCTAGTAGAAAAGACCCTATCACATTGTATTGTGACAATACTGCAGTGGTGGCTCTTGCAAAAGAGCCAAGGTCACACCAACGGACAAAGCATATACTCTAAAAGTATCACCTCTTGAGAGATTTTTACCATATGGGTGAAGTTGCAATAAGAAGAGTAACCAAAAAATAGAATATGGTGAAACCCTTGACTAAAGGTATATCTCAGGAGAAGCATGAGTATCATGTGAGAGCTAGCGGACTGAAGGTTGTTAGTAGTTGGCTCTAGTGCAAGTGGAAGTCTATTGAATTTGGTGCCCTAGAACCAACTTCTTTATGCTTTATGATAAACATGTATTCATTGTATTTAATATTAATAAAATACTTATCACATCATGATTTTTCTTTTTCATGACATAGTATGTTATAATATCTTAAGAGTAGTTGTCATGCTAAAAGGTCATAATAGTTCCCCACTATGATTAGAACCTAGAAGTGCTACAACACTATTCATGAATATATGTTTTATAGCTAGATGATATAATTTCAGAGAAAAAATGATATAGTCTATCAGGGGTGGAGACTCATAGGACTTTAAGGCACCTTCTTATAGTGTACACCCTTGGTAATATCCAGTATGGATATTATGAGAATGGGACTCGTCGGTAGGAAAACCACATTTCTACGTGTCATTGGATGTTCCTATATGTGGACATGTGTATTGGTCATTATACTTTAAGATTATTATTAATGAGTATTATGAATCACACACTTAGATGTATTGACAAAAATTGTGATGATAGATATTCGTGGTGGGGTAGGATATGTTGGGTGCGAGATGAGTAATATTGCATTAATGAATAATGCCAGAAAGGATTTATCCCTTTTGTTCTTTAACATAAGATAGTATCTTAGGCCCTTTTATGGAAATGATATCGCCTAAATAAATTCATGTCTATGGTTATCAATAGGAAAGTTCTATTTCTAGAAAGTCAAATAAAGAGATATAAATCATATAGGTGGATGGAAATGGAATGAAACCTTCTCGATTTGAGATATTTTGAAAAAAAATGATTATATTACATGATAAACTTTCATATGAGGTGACATTTCATTGTGACATTAACTTATTTCTCTATTGGTTCCTTCACATGTTTCTAGACATTAACCTTGTACTTTAGGAGGCTTTACCTAATGCCACTGAGAAAGAGGCCTAGAGGGTCACACACTAAGTGTATCTAGAATTTTAGTTAAATAATATATTATTTATTATTTAACAAGTTGAATAAATATTATTCCCAGTCTTGGTTTAATAATTATTGATGTATGCTTGATCGCATTTATTTCATCATTAGTAATTTAAAATAATATATTATGATTGGAATATTTAATAAGTATTTATTTTCTATTTAGTAAATATAATATTTATTTATTTATTGGAGAATAATGAAGTGATATTTATTTAATAAATAAATAAATATTATTCAAGGTCTGATAAATATTATGGAGGAATAGAGGAATGATATTAAAGGTCTAGTGAGAAATAATAATATTGAATATTATTTGATTAAATAATATTTAATTATATTTCTCAAGTTAAGTACATGTCGATAAATATTATTATTATTATTATTTGACATGGGGTTTTTCTAGGATTAAATAAAATAAGCAAGGGATCTTATAAAATTATTTTATTCTAACCCTACAAATATAAATACCCAGTTATGTTATTTTCTAATTAGCCGATTTAGTTGTATACAACAAATTTTTGGAGAAAACCTCTCAATACTATAGATCCCTATTTTCCAAGAATGCTCTCAAGAACAAAGATCAATCCTCCTCCATCAGATCAAGGAGAATGATTTGGAAGCGATTCTTGAGGTGATCAAGGCAGATGACACAAGCACAAGGATCTTACGTGCTAGCACCCAGAGACTCCTTTGGTGATGTCCAAAGACTCTTGGAATGCATGTGGATCACTACTAGAGGAAATCTACACTTGGTTTCTACAATGAAATGATGGTGCATTGTAGATCTATTTTCAAAAGCATCAATAAAGAAATAATTCCTTAGAGAATTATTTATCTAATTAAATTAATTATAAAAAATATGTTTTGATCTCTATCTTGATTCTAGTGAAATTATTATTTGTCTATTTATTTTAATCAATTCCATGGATCATGACATTCATCATCGTATAGATCTTAGATTGATCATTGATTATGGAAAAACTAAAAGTTAGGCACCACCCATCGCCCGTTTCCACGGTGCCTAGAACCTACACTCCCAACCCTAGACTATTCCATTTATGATGAGAAAGAGTAAAAATAGGTGAATATAGTTAAGATGGTGGACCTATTTACAACACCCAATAGAAATGAATATTATGAAAACCCCTTAGGAGCCTATGGACAACACCATTTAAGGAGAGGTAAAGGACATGTGAGTCATCAAAATTCTCAGGCTAGAGCTCCAAACCAGGTTTTTCATGAAAATAAAACAATATAGAAATTTTTGTGTAGAGTTTTACAAGAACAGACCTCCTAGTCCACATCATCAGGTATGACTCCATAGTTGACTGTATTATTTGATCATTTATCTTAGTCGTGACCACATTGTAATCAACCAAGTCTATAAAGGGCCTAACCTTAGCTTAATGAACTTGAACTGGAAGTTGTTTAGAAAAGGTTAGCTAGCCAGTAGAAGAATATATCCAGTATGATTTAGTCCCCAGTAGTTCAGCCAATGGAATATTCTGTACCCTTTTCTAAATAGCAACCCTCCATGGGAAAAAATATGCCCCTATTATGGAAATATAATGAGTCAAGGAACCTCATTAGCATACCCATATGGATTTTAATCTTTGAGGATCTCTGCTTTTCAAATGAAATGTGTGAGTCCCTTGCTGAAGCTTTAAAAATCCCACTTTAGTTTGAGGATAATGTAGTTTTCAATGAGTCCTATTATACAAATGAGGCCAAGTAAAAGGAATGTAGAGTCATTATCTCATTTTTTGGGAAGATAAGGATGACATCTTTTAGGGTCACATACACCCACTGTATATCATAGGTCAATTCAATGGAATTGAAATATTATGTCTCCTAGTGGATAATGCATCTGGGATCAACCTCATCCTAAATAGGATGCTCTTTATGCTGAGAGTGATGGAAGTATATGTAAATCCCTATAAATTTACAATTATGGGATATGATAATAGCAAGAAAAAACTATGTGGAAAAATTTGGATGTATACATAATCTGGTGGTCGAATATCAAGTACTTAATTTATGGTCGTCTCACATTATAGTACATATAATGAACTGTCGGGAACACCCTAGCTTCATTTTCATGTAGCAATCCCCTCTTCATATCACCAGTAACTCAAATACTTCCTCGATGGTTGAGTAGGGGTACTCTAGGGTAATGTGTTGCCCTTTGAATCTTTTGATCCTCACTATCTTGATGTTGGATACTATAAAATGGAAGGAAAGTAGGTTTATATCGATGGATTTGAGTGCATCAATGTCCCCAATGATCTAATGGCCACCACAGCTATTCCATGGGTATAATTGAAAGATAGTTTTTCCTACTAATTCATCAGTTATATACCACAATAATAGACTTGGGGTTGTTTTTTTATCTCCAAGAAAAAGGAGGGTTTGTAGATTACCTTGTACTCCTATACCAGACAGGCATGTCTTTTATCAAAATACCCTTATCCTATAAAGTACTGAGAATTTCTCCCCATAGCTACGGATCCATGTCATTCCTGCATGTTCCATGAAGCAAGGTCGACTCGATGAAGGATGAATCATCTCCATTGGTTTGATATAAAGAGTGGACCTCACAATCAAAAAATGGACAGAATTGTCTTGATGTATTTTTTTCTCTATGTTCTAAGAAGAGCAGGAACCCCTGATAGAGTATTTTGTACCCACTAGAGTAGACATCAGTTCTCCCCTGGGTTGAATGGCCTAGAAGATCTACCTCCTCCCTTTGATCCTTTCATCTCATATTACAAATAGGATTTTAAAGACACCCCTATTGCATTTTAAGAGGGTGTATCCACCACTATTGATGAGTTAACCTATGTGAACCTTGGTACTAATAAATATCTAAGGTCTACATTGGTTGGTTTATCCATGTCCCCATAGGAGAAATTGTAATATGTGGCCTTCTTAAAACAGCACCATGATGTATTTTCCTAGAGTTATAATGAGATGTTGAGGCTAGAACCTCGTATTGGTGTTTATCATCTCGGCCTCCCAGAGGGACATCATGGGTTCAAACAGCCTTCTAAAAAGATTCAACATTTCCTTATCCTATGATTGAGACTTAAGTTAACAATATTATCAAATCCAGCTTTGTTAGGGAGTTCTAGTACCCTAGGTTTCTAGCCAATATTGTACTAGTCTGGAATAATAATAGGTAGATCAAATTCTATATTGACTTCCAAGACCTCAATCACCATTGTACGAAGGATGATTTTTACCCTTCTAGTGATCTAGATTTTGATTAATTCTATGGCTGGGTTTCAGAACCTATCCTTCATGGATGGATACTCCAAATATAATCAAATATAGATTTCCCCTAAGGATGATGATTCCACCACCTTTAGAGAACCTAAAGTAACCATTTTCTATCATGTTATTCCTTTTGACTTGAAGAATGTAGGAGCCACTTACCAGTGGGCCATGCACCGTATATTTAATCAAATTATTAGGACATTTTTGGAATGTTACATGGATGATTCGGTGGTCAAATCCTACCAGCATTATGACCATCTCAGGGATTTTGAGAAAGTGTTCAGTTTCCTCCTCTCTTGACACTTGAAGATGAACCCGTTAAAGTGAATATTCAGGGATTCCTATGGGAGATTTCTAGACTTTTTCATAAGGTACAGAGGCATTGAGATTGACATAGATAAAATCAGAATGATCGGTCAAATGCCTCCTTCGAGCAATCTCTAAGAGTTGTGGGGCCTCCAAGTATACTTAGACTATATACACTGATTTATCAGAAATTTGAATAGAAATTATAGTAACTCTCAAGGATTATGAAAAAAGGAATTGTTTACCATTTAAATGAGGAGTTCCAAAATACTTTTAAGGATATCAAGCAGTACTGGCTATAGCCTTCAATTCTGATGTTTCCCATCTTGAAGAAGCCCTATGTGACCACTTTGGAAAGGTCCATCAGTTCCCTTATAACCCAAAGAAACAACTAGGGTAGTTAAAATATCTTATACTATCTTAACTACATGCTCCTCGATATGGAGTATAGATACACCCCCATCAAGAATATTTTCCTCACACTAGTTTTTGTACTATAAAAGTTTTGAAATTATTTAAATCATCATGAGATATAGTTTGTGTCTCTAGTATACCCACTAAAGTATATCCTCAATTTCCCTATGTTGATGGGATGATTGGCATGCTAGGAGGTGATCCTCTAGTAATTTGACATTAGGTTTTTCTAGTAGATGGTCATCTAAGGCCAGGCCTTGGAAAAAATTTTGGTTGCACATCCAAACGTCGAATAACTTCCCCTAGATGTTTATTTCCCAGATGAATCTATTCACTCTATGGATCAGGTTGTACCATATTGGAAGATTTATTTCTATTTTTTCTCTTGGATCTAAACTATTATAAGTCTTAACAACCCCAAGATTGATAGGGTAGGCATGGGGATCATTTTCATCACTCTAGGACAAGACGTACTTCAATACTCTTTCCTATTGTAAGAAGGTTGAACAAACAATGAGGTAGAGTGTTAGGATCTCATTACTAGTCTCAATATGGACATTAAGATTAATGAACACTTTTTACATGTGAATAGAGACTCTGATCTAGTCATCAAGTAAATCAAGGCTGATTATGTTATCAGAAAGTAAGAGCTAGTGTTCCTGTTGAAACACACTCATTAGTTAATGGCCTGGTTTCCTTCCTAAGAAAAGTTGAGTCACATTCCTCAATCACAGAATGGTCAAACCGATGCTTTTTTAAGTTTATTTTCATCTCTTATAGAACCCAACCCTACCAACCTAATCATTCATGTGGAAAATTATAAGTTCATCACCCCCACCACTTCAGATAATGTAAACCAATAGGTGAATCAACTCGTTGATAGCACTTCTATTCTAGGATACTTGAATCCTCATGTAGTAGATGAAAAACCTGATTGGACAAATAATTTCATTTAGTGTCTCCATCATGGTATTATTCAACTAGAACGATCCAACCATGAGTGAATCCACTAGCATGCAGCACAGTTTACCCTCCAGAGTGGGTCTAACCTCGAGAAAACCCTCTACAAGAATGGGTTTGATGGAATTATCATCTGTTGTATCCAAGAAGATAAGATACCTTGGGTTATTTAAGAGTTCCATGTAGGATATTTTGGTTCCCATAAAGTAATATTGAATCACTCCAACCAAATTCACATATTAGTCTACTTCTGGCCCACTATGGTTCATGACAACATTGATTTTTCCAGGAGGTGTCATGCTTGTTAGATCCACACTAACTTTGTGCATCAAACTCCATAATTTCTCCCCACCGCCAAATATTATTAACCATTTGTAGTATGGGGACTCAATGATGTGGTACTACACCCACTAGTGACAACTCGATAGTGCAGGTTTATCTTGACAACAAAAAACCTTTTTTTCAAGTGGGAAAAATCATTTCCCCTTAAGGACATAAAAACTTAGTCCATGATTGAGTTTGTGAGATCCCACATCATCCATTAGTTTTGAGTTTCCCATGTTATTCTCATAGAAAATGACACCAAATGTTATGTTACTAAGATAAATAATTTGTGTGCCAAGTACAACATCCAGTTCAACCATACATCTCACTACCATGCATAGAAAAATGGTTAGATTAAGGCAATAAACAAGACCTTATATAACATCATGTAGAAAATGGTGAGCTGTAAAAAAATGATTTGGATCAAAAATATCCCCAATTACCTCTAGGACTATTAGATGATGACTCAAAATACCACCTAGTTAACCCCATGCTCCCTGGTGTATGGAACAGAAGTAGTCCTACCCATTGAGGTTCAGCTGTTGTCACTCAGAATGGTTGTTTACGAACAGCAAACACCAGACCCAATGGAAGAAATTCATATAGATTATTTTTAATTCCAAGAGTAAAATAGGATTCAGGCCTTACATAACTTATAGAAGCACCAAAACATGATAGTGAGATCATTAAACAAGAAAGTTCTCCTCTTCTCCTTCCACCAGGGTGACATGGTACTGGCTCTCAGAATGAAGATGATACCCGACAAGAATCCACTGAAGTTGGATCCCAAATGGGAAGGACCTTACATTATCCATAAGTTTTGTTACAATGGATCACACTCTTTGATCACCATGTATGGAGATCATATCACACCTCCCACCAATGCTAAGTTTCTTGAGTAGTACTTCACATATATCCCTATGGTCCAGGCATTATGACCTTAATTAATTTTCAATTGGTACAAACTATACAACCTTAAACTATGAATCATGGTCAAATATATTTTTCCTTAAACTATAACAGCCATGGTCCAAGAATTATAACCTTAAACTATTTACAACCCCTTTGGTCTAATATCTATGACCTTATACCAATAGCAGCCTTAGTCCGAGTTGTACGACTTTAAACTGCAAAGCCCAGCATCCTCAATGCATGGAGTTAAACTTCATCCTTACCATATGCAATGAACATAGTATGTATAATGGACCATACTTTACAATTATAGATATCACATATAAAGAGAAAAATATATATTACATAACATAACAAACCCACACCAAAACCGCATAGTTTTGGTGTCTTTGGAAACTTGGAAACATAAACAACTGATTCATAAAACATCTATATTGTCTCTCGCTTATTCCCTCATAACTAGAACCATTTTTAACATATATTACTTAATACCTTTATTCATATCTTGGGTAAAATAAACATAAGAAATGGGTGATTTTATATGCTCAGTAAGGGTAATCAAGGTAGATAACATAAGCATAAGGTCATTATAATATGAAAATAACTTTTGAAAAGTATAGCCTTCATATCAATGATCATGATATTGAGTTATGGAGTAAATCATTGAAGTTCAGAAGACATGAATTATAAAGAACACAATTAATGGGAGTATAACATAAGACCTGAAATTTTGGAATACACATAAGAATATAAAATAATTTTCATATTAGTTAAGGCTCACTTCCAAGATCATCATAATAGACAAAATCCCTTACTAAACCGAGTTCACTCTCTATTCCATCTTTGTATTACTTAACCGAGTTTACTTTATATTCTAGTCCTATCTATATCATTAGATATAAATACTTATCCAATTCATTGTAGGGATATATAGGTCCCAACCATTATATAATTAAATTCATACATATGTTTTCCATGAGAACATAAATCATTCATCATATTAGAACCCATAAAAATAAATGGTTTTCATAAACATTTCTTCATAACATAACCCATGGAAAAGAAAAAATCATAAGAATCAATCCATCATAAACATAAACCATTTATATAAAGAATAATAATGGTATCATTGGATCATATAACCATTAAAACATAAGTAACATCAAATAATTTTATCTTAGATAGAAAATGATTTTAAAAGATCGCTTGAAATAATTCTTGAGAAAAATTTCCTTTCCATTTTGAAAACATTTTTTTATAGCCACGCAATTACAAAGGAAAATATTTTATTTTAAAAGAAACTTGTAATTTTGTAAATTTAATTTCAATACATTGAATAATCATGAAATTAGAAAAATCTATTCATGTCATATAATTTTTTTAAAAAAATATTTTCATATTTTTTCTGAAAAAGTCACAAAGTACCTTGCTTGAAAAATGACAAAAATATTCCTTTAAATTTATTATTAAAAATTCACACATCTATAAAAATGACTTTAAACAATTGTATAAAAATAGTAAAAATGTTTTGGAAAATAGTTTTAGGAAACATGGATATGGAAGATAAATATTCCCCAGTAGATACTTATATATAAACAATCCTTAATAATAATTAGATTTTGAAATTAACCCTTAGCTTTGGTCTGATTTTATTCATACATATATTAACCTTGTGTATAATGGTTTATAGAATGTTATTAATTTGTAACAAAACAATATTCATATTTATTATGTCATATATGATCCTATTATATCATTTTATCACCTGTTTGTTAATAATACATCATTATTAACCTTCTTTCGGGTGTTAACTACTTCATTTTCCTATGCATGTTTTGTCGTATAAGTCACAGTTTTTTTGTATAGTATATAGTTTTTTCATATAAAGAATTATATTAAGGTAATATATATATCATATTTATTCATTATACACATTTATATCATCATTATTTAATGGTGAGCATGGAAAATTAATCTCATCGCGTCATGGAGATAGTAAGTCATACGTACGTACGAGTGATGGTATCATTACATTAATGGTGAAATGGTAAGGAAGTGGATTAATTTTTTTCATAATAAATATAATTTTATAATTATCATATGTATATTTATTATTTACAACATTATACCCATCTAGATAAATTTTTAATGAAAAATTGATTACACCAGGGCGTGGAGATGGTAAGTCATGTGTACGCATGTGCAGTGCTTTTGTTTTTCACGGGAAGAATAAAAGGAAGAATATGGTTGTTCCATAATCATAATAAAATCTTAGAATATATGTGATACTGGATTTATTGCTTTATAATGGAAACAATACATGAAGAGGAATTAGAAGAATAAATAATCTTGAAAGAGTTGGTAAAAATGATTACCTCTTCTTCGGAAAACATCCTTTAGATATCCTATTAGAGACACTAGGGTTAGTATTTTGAGAAGAAAATAACCTCTATAATGTGTCTAGGGAATTTTAAAAGAGAAATTTTCAGGGGATGTTAGAGCTTGAAGGATCAATGTGATGTGAAGAAGTGATGGTGGAGGTACCCTTTTATAATTGAGGTGAGGGGAGCTTTTTGGAATTTCCAAAAATATTAATTTATAATAAATTAATTATCAATAAAAATACCACTAAAAGTAAATGGATTATAATATAATATGAGATGAAGTTTTAATATCATAAAAAATATATTTTAGGCATGTTTTGGTATTATTTTAAACCTTATTATTTTGATTAACCCTTAGTTAACCCATTTTAATTTTAACTAACGTAATAACTTTTTCAATATTAAAAGGATATAATTTTTACTTATTCCATGTCAATTAGAAAATAAATGAAAATTTTATAACATTTTATACCATATTATAATTATTTTTTATTTTTTAATATGTTTTATTATTTTTAAATAATTTGATAAAATATTATTTGGATAAAATATCATTAGTTTCAATTTTCACACTATTCATTACTTGGACTTTTAAAAATATCAAGATAAAAAGTTAACTTTGAAAAAATATTTTATTATATCCCAAATAGGTCAAGTTAATCTATAAAAAAATTATCAAATTAATTACCACAAATTATATTTATTTTAATATTTTTAGTAAAATTTATTTTATATTTTCATTAATAAAATAATTACCCCATTAACGTTGTGTAATTATTTGATATACTCATTTCTTCATTAAAAATTAAAAATAAGATAGCATTATGAATATAAATTATATATTTTATAATAATATTTATATTTTAATATATCTTTTGGGTAACCCTATATTAAAAATGATATATTATTTAAAACATGAATGTGAAATCTTTGAATTTTTATAAAATAAAATATTATTAATATCATAATCTCATCAAAGTGGCCCAAAAAGTAAAAATAAATTTATATCCTAAAAATATTTTTATTAATTTAATAATTTATATTTATATTCATTAATAACATAACTTTGACCCTATTTGGACACATGAGGGATATTTAAGATAAAGAAAGGGACATTTTGTGACTTTCTTTGAATTAAATATTATATAAGTCATTTTCATGTAAAAATGTTCATTAAACAACTTAATTTCGATCCTTAGGTGTTATGGGTCGAATTATCTTCATAAAATAAAATTTGAACACATGTATGGTCATTTTATAGTCTTTATCATTTTATTTCTAACCTAAATTACCCAACTTACCCTTTACCGTGGTAACAAAATTTACCAAGGTTACAATTAATATTGACCAAAAAAAATAAAAAATATATATTAAATAAATTTGGACCTTATGAATATAAATTTGGTATCTATTTTTAAAAATTCAAAAAATGGAACTTTTAGAATTAAATTTAAAATAAAACCGGTAAAAGGCTATGAAAAACAGTTTTTCAAAAAAATAACCTTTTATAAGATAAAATATTTTTTATAATAAATTCATGAATAAAATACTTTTAAAAACCATAATTAGATTAATTTAAATCAAAATAAATTAGCTAAAATTTAAAACTAATCCAAAATATAATTTTACCTCGTAAAAACTTTAAATGAAAATACAATTTTCAATAAAAATCAATATTTTCACTATTCTTTAAAAAAATAAATGCTTTCAGGAAATTATAAAAAAAATAAGATAATTTTGACATTATTAATTCAAAAATGAAATTAATTTTTTTAATTAAATTTTCTAGAAATTCTTAAAATTAATATTCACTCGTAAAAAATAAGATAAAATGTTTTTTGAAGAAAATGTATTTTTGAAGAATAAAGTGATTTTACTAAAAAAATGAGTGATTATTTTTTAAAAACATACTAATAAATTTATATTGAGTTATAAATTTATATTTATTTCATAAATTAGTTATTCATATTTATTCCTATCAATTTAATAGTTAGGTTATTATGATCATTTTATACTAATAGTGTCTCACGGATCGTTTAAACTCGGTGTTGCATGCGACACAAGCTATTAAATTATTTAAAGAGAAATTTTCATAAAAATATTTGGGTGTTTAGTTATACCCCCCTTAAAATGAATTTCTCACTCAAAATTATTCACTTGGATACAAACAAATGATGATAACTCTACCTCATCACATCCTCAGGTTCCCACATAGCTTCCTCAAATTGGTGGTTTCACCATAAAACTTTAACCAAGTGAGTGGTTTTGTTTTGTAGAACATTTTCTCTACGATCCATAATATCTATAGATTATTCTTTATAAGAAGGATCTTTCTCCAGCATTATAACTTCTAGGTTTAGTACATGTAAAGGATCTGGTGTGTACTTCCCTAGGAGAGATACGTGCAACACATTATGAACTTGAGAGGGGTTTGGTGTAAGTTACATTATATAAGCTACCTTCCTAACATGATCAATAATTTCAAAAGAACTGAAATATCTATGGATTATCTATCTCTTATTTCCAAATCTCATCAATCTCTTCGAGGGAGATATTTGTAGAAATACCCTATCACCCACTTCAAACACTAGGTATTTTTTTCGACTGTTGGGAAAACTTTTCTATCAACTCTGAGTTACTCTTATGAGTTATTGAATAGATCTAATCTTATCTGTCATTTCCTCATCTAGATCATGACCCAATAGCTTTATTTCTCCAACTTCACTCCATCATGTTGGAGTTCTTTACTTATTACCATAAATGTGTTGTGTGGAATTGAGCCTCTTTAGCCCTCAATTCATGTTGGGTTGTCACTCTATCATGCAACACTTTTCCTTTTGGGATTATCACCCTCTATACCAAACTCCACTACCTTAAACTAGGATCCCAAGTTCAATTATCATAACTTTAAACTATGTGCACATCATATTGGGAATGTGTCATGTGGCACCAGGCTTTCTTTTCCCTCAATTCACATCAAGTCACCTCACTTTTATTCCATGAACACTCCTTTGAGACACCCCCCCATGGTTCAGGTATTATGACCTTAAACTATTTGAAAATGGTCTGAACTCTACAACCTTAAACTGGATTCTGAATCCAAGAAGCATGACCTTAAACTGTGTGAATGATGTCTCCATAATGTTTTGTGTGTCAGGGAATCCTAGTCTCTTCATTCACGTCGAGTTATTTTATGACCCAACCCACCAAGGCCCACCTATACAATGGAATACTGAGACATAACTACCCCAATCCCACCTCCATAGGCCAAGGTCTTCCAAAAATCATTGAAATTCATAACTAAAATTGGAGGTCTTTTCCTAAAGTACCTGTATGCATGCACCCAACCATCTCTATAAATAAGTGTAAAGAAATAATAATAAAATATAGTAATATCTAGAGTAAATACCAAGCATTTAATAACCTCTAGGGAATACATAAGATAGAAATAGTGTGATCCAAAAAGTAAATGGTAAAATACATGCCCAACCAGAAAAGATGTCCCAACCTGACAACAACTGAAAAAGAAATACTAAGAGGTCCTAGCTCCAGATCTCCAATCCCCAACTAGTAAGATGCCCTAAAAACTATAGGGGGAACAATATGAGACATGATAAAGAAGTAATCTAAAACCAGATTAAGTGGGAAAAAAACCCAACAACAAGATATATGGTCATAAAGAAATGTTGATAAGTGAGAAATTATATCTCCATCTCACATCCCAATCTAGGAAAGAGTCTTCCAATGGTTCTAAAAAGGTTTCATCAATGATGTCGAGCATCTCATTTTTTTCACATAAGTAACCATGTAGAGAACCCACACCTGACCACTATACCTCACAGTTAAGGTGGTACAATCTCTATGTATAATATCCATGCCATAGTCTTTTAGGGGGTACCATTTAGTAGATAAATGACGTATTCCCTAGTATGTTAGGGGGATACCATTTAGCAGATAGAGGACTCATGCCCTGGTCCATTATGGGGTACCACTCAGTAGATATAGGGCTCACACCCTAGTCCATCATGGGGTACCACTTATAAGATAGATTAACCATTCCTTATTCCATTAGGGGGTACCACTCAGTAGATATATGACTCATGCCCTAGTCTGTCAGGGGGTACCACTCAACAGATAGAGAACTCACACCCTAGTCCATCAGGGGGTATCACTTAATAGATAGAGGACTCAAACCCTAGTCTGTATGGGGGTGCCACTTGGTAGATATAAGAACCATATCCTAGTCCATAAGGAAGGTACCACTAAGAAAATAGAGGTGTATGGGGGATCCACGCCCTATTATGATAGATGGATTTCCAATCTCGGCCTCTCTCTGATTATCCTTCCAGATCACTACCATTTTTGAGTGTCACCTGAAGAAACATCATGCTTAGAACATTCCACATCATATCTTAAATGAAACTATGGATTCTACCATTGTTTTATACATTGAAAAAATCTTAGGATATGCTACTTGTGGTCAAAAATATAAGTCAAAACAAAGAAGATATGAGAGGTAAAAGATTCTCAAGGAATACATAGTGTGTAAGGGGTTCACAAAGTGTGTGTCCTCATTCCTCTTCCTATCCATGTACTATACAACCCATGGATCACTAGCCATAGAGTACTATAAGGAATGTAAGTGAACTACATAGTGTGTCTCAGCCACTCGGGACCTGCCCATGTGATCTTGGAAATGTTCAATCACCTGGTTTTGTGCTAGTACATGTCTTGTGCCTAGTCGTGTCTGTGTAGTCCCAGATTACACATTAGGCTTACAGTACTAGGTCATAAAGTGAAATAGATTTTTCAATTCCCACGTGGTGTTTGATATTTAACTCACCCGTAAATCCTAGCCCCCATGGCCAGGGGACTACGTGTTGTGTGTTATTTAGACTACATGGCATATAGTCATGTTTTTTCACATAATCTATGGAAATCCTCATGTGATTTCTAGATATGGACTTGACACCAATATTCCCACTTTTTTACCACCCTTAATTAGTGGAAAACTCATTCAATCATCAATTTTTACCCTATGAGGATAAAAAACATATTTATGATCCTCCACTCGAAGTCATCATCACCTAGCATGCCTCTTGTGCCATTGCCTTCTTCACTTCAGATATCGGATCCATGAAGCCATCATTACTACCTGTAATACCTTTTAATTTATCCTTAAAAATATAATCTACTTTTTTGTGTGGAAATACACTAAAAATATAGGGGTATGATAATTCTCGGACCCTCCCATCGATAGTTGAATCATGACCTCATGGTATAATGATGAAGAGCGCAAAGAACGGGTGGGAGAAAGGCACAAAAACAAAGGTTATAATGTTCTTGGCCAAGATTTCTTGGCCAATGATTATATAATCAAGGATTGGTAGGGGTGATTCCATGGAATAATCAATAATAAATATAAAGAATAATTTATTTCAATACATAGGATCATGAAAAGGATTAGATTAGACGCGAATCAAAGAATAACAGATCCGATCATGTTTAATATTTTAATAAAGGGTGGAAACTATAATTGATGATCCCTACCTCAATATTGGATCATTATTTGGGGAAGAACGCATTTTCTAGTGATGCAGAATATATTTTGTGGTCATTGTCTGTCAATACACCTCAATCTAGTCATCGGTCATTATTTGATCACGATCCGCCAATTAAGAATAGTGAAACCTCCTCTCAATGATCCTAAGGTTATGAAACTAACCATATATATTTTACATATTATGACAACTATATAAGGAATTAGGTTATTAGTAATTAAGTAAATTAATTAAATAATTTAATTGATTAATTCACTTAATATACACGCCAATGGATTCCTCATCCGAATATTTGGCACTGACCAAATTTAGGTCACACCTAGAATAAATCCCATGATTCATATTCAAAACTGGCATAAAATTTTCAATCTGAGACTCTATTTAAGAGATATTCCATTATTTATAAAAACTATTCATGTGTGATATAAAATATTTTTAACATTTTTATAAAATTTATTTCAGACTCACTGGGCCTTAGAATCACATGTTGTCTCATTTCATGGCTCCAAAAATATTTTATAATATATTTAAAAGTATTATCAGTAAAAAAAGAATCTAAATTATTCCCTTATTTAGGCTTTTCATCCCCAAAAATAAAATTTTGAGAATGTGGAAATTGAGCCTGTATCTAGCTCTCCCACTCCCAGGAGTTATCCTATATTCTACCATGCTTCCAAAACACATGAACCAAGGGAATGGTCCATCTATAGAGGATCATATCCTTCTAATCATAAATCACCACCAGGTACTCTGAGAAGGTGGATCTATCCTTGATTTCTAGATCACCCCAGTTAATAATGTGCATAGGATCCTATGTGTATCTCCTCAGCTACAACACATGGAAAACTCCATGAACCCTCTCTAACTGTGGGGGTAATGTGAGGTGTTAAGAAACCTCACCAACCCTCTGAAATATATTAAATGGCCCGATGAACCTTGAGGATATATTTCCTACAATACTAAATCTCTACAATCCTTATCCTTGGGATAATCTCAAGAAAACATGGTCTCCCTACTCGAAATCCAAGGGCCTATAACGTCAATCTGCATAATATTTCTAGATGCTCAGTTATCCTCATCCACTTACGGATCATTTGTACCTTCTCTGTTGTTTTTTACACCATGTATAGGCCGACATTAGATGCCTAAATGATCTCATTCTATAATAAGGGTTACCTATAGGGTCTCCCTTATAGGGAATTGAAAGGTTCCAAGCTGATAGTAGAGTGATACTATTATTATAAGAAAAATATTCCAAAGGTAAGTGATCCTCCCAACTTCAGATGAAGTTTAACACACAATCCTCAGCATATCCTCCAACACCTTGATAGTTCTCTAGGTCTTCCCATCTTTCTGGGGGTGAAAAGCTATACTTATCAATTGGGACATGAATGCCTCATGCAGGCATATCCATGATCGTGATGTAAACCACACATCATGATTGCATAATATCATTGAGGGAACCACATGGAGGTATAAAATCTTCCTCACATACAAGTATACAAAACTCTCCACCAAACTATGCTCCCTACTAGAAATTAAGTGCACCGACTTTATAAGTCAGTTGGCTATCACCCAGATGTCATCATGGATTCTCACTATTTGTAGAATACCTATCACAAATTCAATGGATATGTCATCACATTTCCACTTTGGGATCTCAATAATCCAAAACAATCCCACTAAAACCCAGTGCTCAACCTTCACCTGTTGGCATGTGAGACACTGAGAGATGAACTCAAAAACATTCTGCCTCATGCTAGCCCACCAAAACTTCCAATTAAGGTCTATGTACATCTTCCCTACACTATGATGTACATCCAAAGGAGAAGTGTGAAAATCCCTCATCACCTCCTCTCAAAATGTAACTGGAACCACTATCCATCCCTAGAAAAAGATGATGTGATTCCCTCCTTCATACAATCCACCTGGTGAATCTTTTGAGTATATAAGGTCATGTAGGACCTCATAGTTGATGTATCCCAACTAAGACTCCCTCGTATGTTAGAGAAGTAGGCGATTCAATACCATTTACTAAAGAAAATTTTTACCCTCCTCCTCTACCAGGGTCAGCTATAATGAATCCAACTACTCAAGTGCCTCCTCCACCAAACTAAAACAGAACCTCCTTCTAAGGTAATCTGCTACTATATTTCCCTTCCTAATATTATATAATATCTTGAAGTTATATTCCTTTAAGAACTCTAACCAGCACCTCAGTCTCAGTTTCATATCTCTCTATGTGAAGACATACATGATCCTCTAATGGTCTTAGTAAACAAAAAAACTCTATCCTATAAGATAGTTCCACCACATCTTCATAGAGAAGACTATTGTTGCCAACTCTAGTTTGTTAGTTGTGTAGTTATTCTCATGGGGTCTTAACTACCTTGACCCATATAAAATCACTACCTACCTATTTATCAACACGTAGTTGAGCCTAGCTCTATATTTATAACAATACACTATGTAATCCATGTCCTCTAAAAATTCTAAAGTGAATTGTTATTTCCATACATGTCTAAACAAAATAAAAAAATTATATAAAATCGAAGTATTTAATTAATTAATTAAAATATAGTATTGGTAAACTTCAAGATTGAACCAATAGATATGAAGAATTAGTTTTATTTGGTTTTCAAAAGAATTAATTTATTTAAATTGAATAAATAGATGAAGAAAATATGGATTTGATTGATTTTAATAAATAGGGTGAAGAACATATGATTTTGATTAATTTGAATAAAGTATAATGAAGATGAAGCAGATTGATTATTTGGTTTGAAATTATATTTTGAAATGAGTTCAAGGGTTATGTAGTTTTAGGGTTAAGTTGTAATTGGATTTTAAAAAATAAATTAATTAATCCATTCTTGGAATTGGATTAAATATTAGGGAGATCCAATGTTTGTGGTATCCCCTTCTTGACATGGAAAACACTAATTTCCCTTAGTCCATTAATTTAGGGTTTCACCAAATCAAGTCTGTCTTGATACCATATTTAAACCTGATTCCACTAAATTTACAATGGTCATACCTCCTTTATTTTAATCAGTTGCACAATTTTAAATTTCCTTTAAGATTAAAATACCAATGGTCATGATAAAAGTAAAATAAAGGGATTGGTAATTGATTGTAAAACCTTCAACAATCCAAAAAAATGAATAAAGAAAATGTAATAAATTCAATAGAACCTTCCCTATTATACTGCATAACCCTAGAACAAGGATGTTTTACCCCCTCATCCTAGTTATGACATAATAAGAGGGAACAAAAGAAATAAAAGAAATTGTAATGAAAAACCGAAGATGGAATTGGTGAGGACCCTGCACAGCACAACTTCTCACTCTAAGATTTGGTCTCCATATCTCTCTCTAAGTAGCAGCCTAGACCTCTATTTATAGACTCCATATTGGATCTTAAATCATTAAATGGTATTAAGTGTGGGTTAAAAGGTGGTCAAAATTGGGTCCCTGATCATAAAAATGTTCACTGTCTCCCAAAATCCCATTAAATGATTATCACTAGCTCTGTCTGATATTTATATATTGTGTAATGATTATACGATGTGTAATATTTAGGGATTTATTCCATCATTTTTCTTCACTTAAAATTGTGTCTTGGTTTCATGACATGTAATTATTTCATGACATGTAATGATTACACAATGTAGAAATTCATATTCTAGATTCAAAATATTTTTTTCTCCATGGTTCTTCAGTTTCATGCCCTTGAATTGTTCCATGGTCATCGATCATCATGGGAGGATTCTATTTTCAAGTTTCACACCGCATCATGAAGTGGCATGATTTGAAGTGTCCTTTTATCCTCAAATTAATTCATTTTTTCCTTTTCCAAATAATAGTCGTATCCTACCATAAAAACAAAATAAGTTAAACCATTCAAATATTAGAACGAATATTAATTAAATTACAAAAACTACTAAATTTAAAACACCCTAAAATGTATATATGAAATAAAGATATCACCCTCCTCTGGTAGTCTCAAAATAGTAGCACTCGTCAGCTTCATCCTCAACTCCTCAAAGGATCTATAGAACTTCTCAGTCCAAGTAAATGGATACCATTTCCATGTCAGGGTGGTCAAAGGGGCTAAAATCCTAGATAATTTCACCAAAAACCTCCTATAGTACCCGACCAAGATAATAAAACATTGCACCTCTCACACACTCTTGGGTGGATCACAATAAATCACTACAATAGTCTTTATTGGGTCCATAGATAATCCATGCTTGTAATTGAAATTCCCTAAAAAGTGAACCTTGTGGATCCAGGACTGTCACTTCAAGAGCTCACTATAAATTCGGTGCTCCTGAAGTAATCATAGGACCATCCTCAAGTACTATGCATGCTCCTCCTATGATTTAGAGTTGATAAGTATTTCATCATTTAATATAACTTCAAATCGGTCTAAGTGTGACTGAAAGATCCATTTCATCAAATCCATAAACACAATGAGGGATTTTGTTACACTAAAAGTCATCACTAAGAAATCATAGTGTCTGTAGTGTAATCAAAATTCCATATTTGGAATATCAACCTCGTGAACTCTCAACTAGTGATATCCAAACCTTAGATCAATATTTTAGAACCATATCACTTCTTGAAATTATTTAAAGGTTTCATCAATCCTCACTAAAGGGTAATTTCTCTTTATTGTGACTTGGTTCAGATGATGATAATCAACAGAAATCCATAATATCTCATCCAACTTTTTCATGAACAACACCATATCTTCCTAGGGGTCACATTGGGTCTGATAAAACCCTTCTCTTAATGGTCCTCCAACTGCACCCTCACCTTCTAGAGCTTGGTATTTTCCATCCAATATGATGAAAAAGATATTGGAGCATTCCCATGATTCAAGTCAATGAAAAAATCCATCTCTAACCTCGAAGGTAGACTCGGAATTTCCTTAGGGAAGATGACCATAAAATCCTCCATGAGTGAAGAAACCCATATTCCTGAAGAGCCCATTTCTATAAGGTCTAAACTCACCAGCTGATGGGTGATGGGTTATAGCTTCCTACTCACAAAACCCACTCATTTCACCATGATATCTCTCTCTCCCACAAAGTGAATCTTGTCCCATCAGTCCTAAGGCATCTAACTCATCTACGGTGATAATCAATCTGGGATAAGACCATGGACAGCCAATCTATACCCAAGATGATGTCATACGGTATCATCATGATGACAAATAGGTCCCATGAGAAACTCTCTCTACCAATATATATATCACACTTCCGGAACTATATCGAAGAAGCATTACTTATAATAACCTCAAGGAAAAGTTATTGGGATAAATACTAGGATCCCCATATCTCTCAACTAGAGTAAGGAGATGAAGTAATGAATCACACATATGCCTACTAGTACTAAATTAAGAGTATAATAAACACATATCATACCTCTAATCGTCTTATGATCTTCTGAGTCATAATCCTCCATATCCTGTAGCTTCCCATCGCCCCGACCACCATTTCCCTAAGCTTGACATGGGCCTCTTAGTTGTGGTGGTAGAAGGAGATAATAACTTAATACACTAGCACCATATCCTCCTCCAAGAGCCCCACCTTCTCCTATACCAGTTCTTCCTCCCTAGGGGCTGCCCTAGCCTCACCTAGGAGATCCATGATCATAGAATTTTATTTTTTGTGGTGGTCCATCCACTATTTTTTCACCCTCCTTAGCACATTGAGTCATGAAATAATGTTCTATGTGACCTCACTCACAAAATGTATACCATCACCCTTATCTAGGATACCCTGGTCCTCTACGCGGTCCATGAGTCGCATGACCAGATGCTTGAGTTTGTTCATGATTAGGTCTCCTATACCGATACACTACTGATTATCTATTGTTATCTGATGTAAATAAATCATCCTGGTGACTCCCACTACCAACCTCAGTCAAATAGTGTCCCTCAAATAGAAATTTTGATATCACCAATACCCATTCTAGTACTCTATAATATGTGGGAATGCATAGGGATACTACACTAGCATGGATGTCTCTGTGGATACCTTTCTCAAACTTATGTTCCCAGAAGTAACTATCCTAAATTATATTGAGGGAGTACCATATAAGGTCATTGAACCTCATAGCATACTCAAAAACTATTATTCATACCTACTACAGATCCAACCTATCCTAATTATTAATTGAGAATTATAATGAGGGGTAGTACTCCTCATGAAACAGATTTTGGAAGTTAGTCCATGAGAGTGTCAACTCATCATGTGTCTGCATGAATAAAATCCACCAATACCCAGTTGATATATGGAAAATACTATCTATCAACACAACCATATGATCATTTGGGGTCCACACAATCCTAAAAACTTGGATCACCAACTCAATCCAATGATTCATTTCTTGGGGATATGGATGACCGTGGAACCTCAGTGGCATCTGAAACTGTAACTCATGGAGTGAAGTAAGGCTACACAAATACTCATCCTACTCTATTGGTATAATCTGTTACTTGATAGGTGGGGGTGCTTATATTGTCCAACCTAGAGTAAAGATCTTGTGTTATGTCCCCTGAACTGAAGTCTCATCACTCATAGGATCGTCGTCATGATCCTGAAGTGGTAACCTGATTGTATTTCTATATAGAGGCATCTTGAAAATTTAATCAAGACATACCAAGGTCAAATGAGAATATATATATATGTGTGTGTGTGGGTTTTGACTCAATAAGGATAGTCAAAGGACTCAATACTATATGATTCATGTACCAATGTTCCCTATAAATAATGTCTTGGTATGCTGATTCGAAAAGTAGGTAGTCAAAGCCCTAATTAATGGATACATTGTTCATTTCACCAACACTGGTTTCCCTAGCCAGAAAACCACACTCAAGACACTTTAACACCATGGCCCTAAGTTCCTAACCAAACCTCATAAGAGGACATAACTCCAAACATGGTCCCAATTTTGAACCAACTATGATACCAATATATCATGACGTGATCCACCAGGGCCTTCATGGATGATGAAATATCAAGCCGTAACTACCCCAAGCCCACCCTCATAGGCCAGGGGCTGGAGATAAGTTCTAAAAGTAATAACTAAAATTGTAGGTCTTTTCCTAAAGTACCGGTACACACTCACCCAACCATATCCATGTAGAAGTGTATATGAATAATAATAAAAGATAGTAAAATATAGAATAAATACCATGATTATAACAACCTTTAGGGAATAAAAAAATATTTCAATAGTTCAATATAAAAATTAAAGAGGAAAAATATTGGCCCAACCATAAAATATTTCCCAACCTGATAGAAATTGGAAAATAAATGTTGAGAGAGTCCAACTTCAGATCTCTAAGACCCAACCACCATACATGGTAAAATGCACCCGATTATCCCTATGCTTCTTTAAAATCACCACTAACCTATCCATAATTATTATAAGACTTGGAAAATGCAATAAAATTCCATATAGAGGTGGTTATATACATACCTAGTAGGATGCCTCAAAAACAGTATGGGGAGAAATGGGATACATGATAGAATAAGTCATCTCAACCCAAAGAAAAAGGGAAATGAAACCCAATAACAAGATATATGATCATAAAGAAAACTAGGTGAAAGAGAAATAGGGTCTCCATCTCATATCCCATTCTAGGAAATATTCTTACAATAGTTCCAAAAAGGGTTCATCAATGATGCCTAGCATCTCGCGTGTCTTTCCATAGAAGTAACTGTGTGGAGGACTCACACCTCACCACTATAATGCACAGTAAATGGGAAAAAATATATAAGTAGAGTATTTATTCCCTAATACTTTAGGGTAGTACCACTCAGTAGATAGAGGAATCTCACCCTAGTCTATTAGGGGGGTACCACTCGATACATAGAGGACCTCCACCCTAGTTCGTTAGGGGGTACCACTCAGTAGATAGAGGACCCACAACCTAGTCCATAAAAGGGGTACCACCTAGCAGATAGAGTACCCATTACTTAGTCCATCAGATGGTACCAATCATTGGATAAAGCACATATTCCCTAGTTTTTCAGGGGGTACCACTCAGTAGATAGAGGAAATGTGACCTATTTCGTCAAGGGGGTACCACTTAGTAAACAGAGGTCCCATTTCCTAGTTCGTCAGGGGGTACCACTTGGTAGATAGAGGACTCGTGACCTAGTCTTCAGGGGGTACCACTTAGTAGATAATGTTGTATGGTGGATATATACCCTGGTGTTATAGGGGTATTTCTAATCTCGACCTCTCTCTAATGATCATGTCTGATCACTACCATCATCGAGCACTGCCTGAAGAAACATAACACTTGGAAAATATCACATCATGTCTAAAAGGCCAATAAGAAGGAAACCATCACATTCTACATAGAAAAACACTCCGTATATAATTCAATTCAAACTGAAGGAGATGAAAGATGTAGAAGATTCTCAAGTGGTACATGATGTGTAAGAGGTCCACACAGCATGTGGACCCACTCCTATTCCTAGATATGTCCTTTCAAACACATGGATCCTTATCCATGTAGAACTAAACAGTGTGTAAGTGTACTATATGGCATGTCTTGGCCACCCAGGGCTTGCCTGTGTGATCTTGGTCATGTTTGTGCACCTAGTCATGTGCCAGTACATGGCATGTTCCTAGTCGCCTTCATGTCCATATACTCCTTGATTACACACTGAGATGTCATCAGCAGGTCACATGGCATGTGGGGTTCTAACACAATGTGTGATATTTAATCACCTAGAAACCCTAGTTGTCGTATCTAGAGGACTGCGCTTCATGTGTTCTTCATACTACATTTTTTGTAGTCAGGTTTTTTATAGAATCCCTAGAAATAATCATGGGGTTTATAGATCTATCCTTGACACTAAAATTCTCACTATTTTATATCTTTAATTGGTGGAAATCTCCTTCGGCCATTGATTTCGGCCCTCTAGGGATGGAAATAAAATTTCCATTCCTCTGATCAAATTTTTCGCCACCTCATGTGCCTCCTGTGTTGTTTCCTTCTCTACTTTAGATATTGTATCCATGAATCCATCATTGTAACCTGAAATCCCCTCTAATTCTTCCTAAAAACTTCAATATAGTTTTTTGTACATATCCATCATGAATATGGGGTTCTGATCCCTCTCAAACCCTCCCAAAAATAGTCAAATCATGATCATGTGGTCTAATGATGAAGAACATGAAGAACAGGTGGGATAAAGGCACAATGATAAGGTGATAACATCATTGGAAAAGAATTATTGTATAATGATCACAAAATCAGGGATTAGAAGGGGTGATTATATGGTATAATCAAGAATAAATTGAAAGAATAATTTATTTTGATACATGGGCTCATGAAAAGGATTAAATTAAATGCACATCAATGAATGACATATATGATCATGATAAATAATTTAATCAAGGGAAGAAACTAAAATTTATGAGCCCTACCATGATATTGGATCATTTTTTGGTGAATAATGCATAAACTAGGGATGAGGAAGATCCATTATGGATGTTTTCTGTCAATCCACCTTGATCTAGTCATCAGTCATCATCTGATATCAATACACCAATGAATAATGGTGGAACCACCTCTCAAAAATCCCATGGTTATGTGACTAAACCGTTATATTCTCCAAAACATGATAATTATATAGGTAATTAGTTTCTTGGGAATTAAATTAATTTAATTAGTTAATTCACTTAACGTACCCTCCAACAGCTGCCTCATCCAAACGTACAGTTCCAAACAACTTTAGGTCATGCCTAGGGTAAACCCCATGCTCTGGATTTAACCATGGTCTCATATTTCCAATCTATGACTCTATTTATGATATATTATATTATTTATAAAAAACTATGCACATGAAATGTTTGGTTACCTCTAATCCTTAAAGTGACTTTTTAGAAAATGAAAAAAATGGATTTGGAGAATAAAAAACTATGCACACTTGATATAAAATATTTTTAATATTTTTATAAAATTAATTCTGGGCTCACCGTGCCTCGGAATTGTGCACCATCTCAGCACCTGGCTCTGAATATATTTCTTAATATATTTCAAATTCTTATAAGACAAAAAAAAAGTCTTTATAGGTTACCACTCCCTTATTCTATACAAATACCCTTTGAGACACAAAACTCTATGGTCCAAGTATCATGACCATAAACTTTGTGAAACTCGCCCCAAATTCTTTTTCTTATTGTGAGGCCTCCTAGGAATTATGTCTCATTAGTTTTGAACCCTCTGGTATCATAAGAACATTTTTTGGGACAAACCTTTAGGTCCAAGAATTAATAGCATAACTAATTTTCAATACTATGGTCCAAGCTCTATGACCTTAAACCATGAGTCGTAGTCTGAGCATTATGACCCTAAACTATTTGTAACTTCTTGTTCCAACTGATATAGCCTTAAAATGTCAAATAAAATAGGAAAAAATGTTTTTCAGGTTGAAAACCCATAAGGGAAACTGTATCAAGAGTCAAACTCCCCCCATCAGTTCACTCTCACAACTTGGGAAAAAATAAGGGAATAAAAATAAATAGGTATAAATCCATAAGGGACCCACTATAGACCCTGGAAAAAAACCTAGATTTACTCATTGGATCCCTTATTTTAGGAAAAATTTAGAATATAAATCTTGAGATCCATTTGCCTCATGATACCCTCTGATGGTTACCCCATTGTTTTACCCTTTTACACCCCCACCACATTGGTTGGATAGATGTTATTCATGTCGGTTCACATGTCCCAATCACACAATGTTAAACTATGTGATGCATCATCCTCACCATAAGTTGTTAAAATGTATGTACATAATCCTCACTATGTGACATTAAACTACATGTACATCATCTTTATTACATGACATAAAATTTTGAATCATCTTAGTCCATCGCCTGAGAATCATCTTTCACCCATCGTTTTCAGTCACCTACCACATCATTCATATTCCTCAACCATTGCTCAGTATCCAAGATAGTTCTTCCCTTGGAAGATGATTCTGACCTTTGTTCAGACCGATATGCCTTACCAATGTGCTCAAAATCTACATTGGTATAATTTTGAGAGTGTTGAACTCCATTCAATCATTTCATCAATTCATCCCCTTGCTTCGTGTCTCCCTTAACTTGGATCCCCATCATCTTCCATGTTTGAACGGGCTCCCAAATATCATGGTTCCTAGACAAAATAGCTCACCTACCATCCTAGGAGCATGCCCCAAAATACTTCTAGTGACATTTTGAGATAATTCTCATGTTTCTAACATGGTCAGCATTCGACCTTCATTTGTTTTTCCCCATCCTCAGAAAAATGATAATATATTTTTTGTTTCAAACATGGTTCATAGTTATCCTCCATCATCACACCACCACCTTTGTGTTCCAAATCCTAACCATCTCGATTCATGTTCTTAATTTACCCTTTTTTAGGGTAGAATTCAACAAACCTATCATTGACTTATTCATGCACTAGTGCACATTGATAAATAAAGTCATATATTTAGAGAGTCTCATTCTCTATCCGAAACTTTCTCAGTCAGGGAACTCCTAGTGGTTGATAAAAAATTTCATACCCTGAGTGTTCAAACCTTGTATGGTACTCTCATATATATGAGAAATCTCATGTTTGTCCCTTGTTTCCCACATAGATCATGAATCACAAGGGCTTATGGGTTCATTTTTTGTTGTCTTTTTGATGTGATCGAGATGTAGCAAAAATAAACATTTTAAAGAATATGAGAATTTAAAACAAACCATCCAAAGTTTTGGAGTTTCATCCACATATTTTAACCACTCCTTTATTATGGGATAAGGTAAAATTATCCTAAGTTTTATCCCCAGTGACTGAGTTCTCAAGCTTATCCAGCCTCTAGAGTCTGTTTCCGCTCCACCAAATTGGTTGCCTCATCCTCAGAAACCGAGTAAACTTCTTTAGATTTGATTCACACCCAATCCCACTCAGCTTGGAACTTGACCACCAGATGTGTCGCCTCCACTACCTTTTCTTCAACTGCCTCAAACTGATCCCTTATTTGGCCAATGATCTCTGCTTGAGAAATGATGATGGATTCATACTCCTGCACCATCCCTTCTAGGTGAGGGTATTTTATTTAGCCACTTAGAGTGTATGAGTTCCCTCATCTATCTCTGTGTTCCAAGAAACATCAAACTCCTACCACTTGGCATGCACCCTCTTAATGAGAAAGTCTTGATCCAATTTATAGAGGTTGCTAGAGTCCACCCCTCTATCCCCCAGGATGATTATCCAATGGTAGAGAGATCCCACCTAGTTTGGAAGATCAACCAGCAAGGTGTGGGTAATGAAATTATACACACTCCTACAAACCTTTAATCTAATGAACTTTTTCTCCTTAGTGAAATCCAATATAGAATCATCAAATTCCTCAGGCGGCATGGGATCATATGAATGGAAGACTGGCAAAATTTTAGTGGCTATATCATCCACATGAATGTCCTTGGGTGAGTTGAACCCCAGGTCTAGGGGAAACACACCCTCTCCATACCCCTCATCTATGGCTGGAGACTCAGATACCTCCTACAGAACCTCTGAGGTAGGTTCAACTATCATAACCTCCTCAACCACCTCTATTGGTGTCATGATATCAACCACTTTCTTTGAGGCCTCAATGTTAGTAGTTTTCCACCAAAAGTGATTCCAGGATAGGTGTAGCCACCATAGGATCCATGATTACCTTGGTTTCTGGAATGATGTCCACCTCTTTCATTAAGGATTTGGATCTAGAAGCCACCTTTTATGGCGCTTCTATAGTAGGCTCTACCACTACAGCCTCCTTGACCACATTTTTCAAAGGCATGGCCTCATCTTCCACTACAATCCTAGGCTCGAGTTTTTCCGTAGTTAGATAAGCTCCAAATATGGTTTGAACTACCATTTCAAATACAGGATTATCTAAGAATGACTTATAAGAGGAAAACATGAAATTAAAGGTGGAAAAGGGAAAGGGATTACAAGAATAGTATAGCCCGATGAGTATCTCGGAGAGATTAATGGGAAATCCCCCTAGCGAGAGAATTCCCTCATCATTTTTTCCTAGTTGCAAACGTTGCTTCGACTGGAGATTGGGAAATTGTAGCCACAACATCAAGGATAGTCCCAATGCCCTCTCTCTCAAGGTTCTTTCCCACTATTAGAGTTCCAACAAAAACATCCTCATCCTATGTGCTTATTGATTCTTGCACAAGTGAAAAAGAAGTTAGGAAATAATCTTAAAGGGTGGGTAATATTCAAGGTGAAAAATATTAGAGGCTTTACCAAATCAATGGAAATACCTTTATCCCTGGGAGAGTCATGATAAGCATCATTCCCTTAGAAATAATCCTCCAAAACTTCTTGTATAGGCACAAACATAGCCAGCTCACTTTCCAAAATATCTAGAGAAGATTTTATACCTAGAAGCACCTTCACCTGACTAGTTAAGGGATGTGAAATTCCACAAGAGTGGATCAGGTTTTCCAGCTCTATTATATATTGTACTACCTTAGCTCGGGGGGGCATGGAATCCTACCCTTACATGACCCAACCTGCTGATAAATTTCCCAGATTTGTTGAGGCACTTCCATATCCTGTGTAGAGTTTTTATTTGTCTATGGATTCCACAAATCTCCTAGGAATTAGGAAAGACAATGTCATTGGGGACATTCAGGAAGCACAGTCACTTTCCCAGACCTTGTACATGAACCCTCAGGACTGCCCTATAGGTTCCACCTTCCTCCTGAGGCTACTTTACTAGGAGAGTAAAGCATATTTTTACACCCCTCCCTATGGATTATTCCAGTGTTAGGCTAGGGATTTCCAACTCGACAGCTACTACTATACCCACTAGATCAACCCTACCTCTATGGACATCCTTGCCTACAACTCATCCTTATCCCCACAGTTGTGAGGACCCTTATTTTTCAGACCGATTAGTTCATAGCCTTATCATTTCCTTGGGATTTCTCTCTCCTAACTCTACACATATTCATGGGTTAGCCCATGATTAGTGATAGGAGGTGGAAACTCATTCTGTCCCTTTCCATCTTTATGCGTAAACATGCACCAAATATATTAAAGGGTCAGGGGTTGATGTTCATTGTGCACCCCCATGTACGGACTTAGGTTTAGAAACTAGAGGCATCGAAACTACCTCATGAGCTGATGTGGGGTATATGACTCAAATATCACATTATAGTCGACCCTCACCACAAGTACCCAACCTCAAAAGGCCAGGAGGTATAAACACTTATTAATAGTCCCCATGTTTTCATCGGTCACCATGCCCATGAGAAGGGGGTGGATAGAACATGAAGTGATCTACCAACCCAATCCTTACCAACACATCAATTGACCCCAAGTTGATAGGGAGACTCTCGATGATGTTTAGAATCAACATCCTAAAGTTTTTTTGGGGAGGGAAGATTGGGTTTGGATATTTGTATCTCCCCCATGTGTATAGTAGCCCAACTATACATGAAAGTGAAGGGATCACACATAGAGGGGGGTCTTACCCTGGATGATGTGGTGTATCACCTTGTATAGATTTTATAGCATTAGAACTATAAGGTTTACATGATTCCCCATCACTAACACTATCTCCATGATGAAGGTGTTTAGATTCACCCTCGTGTATATATCCGGTACCGGGAGTATCCACCCACAGATTATCATGATGATGTATCCCTCTATACTAACCATGGGAGCCTAAATCTTCATGTTACATCCCCATTATTTCCAATATCTTTCCTCTATAATCCTCTAGTAAGAGTGCTTATTACCTCTCTATAATTCCCCTAGGCATTTACATGGCCCCCCTAGTAGATTTTTTACTGGTTCGTTCAAAAAATAACCAAACCACTACTTGAATGGGGTTTCCATCATCCCTGGTTTGTGTTTGGTCCTCTCCTACACCAAGAACATTAGCACCATTTCTACAAATGGTAGTTTATCCTAATCTTCATAGAAATTCTCTATGGGTAGGAACTCGTCATACATGGATCCTTGGATCAGGATCCCAACAATTTGTTAAATATCCCACAAGTTAATTTCAGCCTTCCTATGGTGAAGTTGGAATGAGTTAGTCCTTAGAAACCACCTACTAAATAGCTTCAACATGATTTCTAGGTGATGGTAGATGTGGAACTTTGAGGACCATGCCACCTTGTAGAGCCTGAACTACTTTATCTACAACTTAAAATCAAGGAAATAATAGCATCCCCAAAATTCCTAGTCCCACTCATCCATGAAATTACTTCCTTGGAATAGGTCTTATCCTTCTATCCACTAATAAGTGGTTTCCCCAAGACCACCTTTATTATCATCTCATACTGAGGGGGAGAAGCCTCTACCTCCAACGCCTCCCCATTGAAATTGTTCATGTGGTTCTATAGGGTGTGTGTAGTGAGAGATGTGTGTTCCTTTATAATGTAGCCTCCAATGGATCTATGCCACTAGTATAATCCAAGTTCTCTTAAACCAGTAGGCAGGCTCATCTCGATCGGCATTAGGGTTGAACACCATGTCCCTTAGACTGAAACTATATAGTGGTAGCCTTTTTCATAGTGGGTATTCCTTATGAGACTACATTAGTAGTACTATTAGTGTGTCATAATATTACATTCTCTAGACACTCTCTCTAATAATAAGGTTCCTAGCCATCTCCTCTCAATAAGTTGCAGCATCTTTACCCTCAGTGGAAATTTTTCGAGAATTTAAAATTTTTTTGTACTGGTTCACAAAGGTTTTTTCATGAAGGTTTCTTCATGAAGTTTGGGTTCACAGAAATTTTTTTTTAGAAGTTTGGTCATGTAATTCCATTCGCATAATATTTGAGTTTCTCAAGTGGTGAGGATTGAGATCACAAAATGATCATGAAGGTCTTGATTTTCGAAAAAAATATATAATAGGTCTATATTTCTTGAAAATATCATGGTACCCTAAGATACCCACACCCCTATTTATAGACATATTTTTATACCAATTTTTGAAATTAGGGATCTCCAATCTCTAATTTTTAGCGGTTTTCCCTTTGAATCTAACCCTCCTCTCCCTCGTTGGATCCAATTCTGGGGGGTTGATGCTGAAATACGCATGTCGAGAGAGAGGTCGAGGAAGTAATGAACCATTTAAAGTGGATCCAAGATAAAATGGCCCAAAATCCACTCAAGGGGCTATATTCATTAAGGTCCACACCTTCATGAATGGTCGTAGTCCATGGAAGTCCCTGGATACGTGGAGCTTTGACAGTAACTATTGTGCAGCATAACTCTAATTCACGGAGCTTTGTTTCATGAAATTTCCCAACCATGTAGATATTTGATGTTAACCTCCAAATAGTGTAAATCTAGTTCACAGATCTCCATTTCACGGAATTCCCTAGCTAAGTATAGCTTTGATGGTAACCTCCACACAGCGTGTCTCTTTTTTGTGGAACTTCACCTATTTTTGGAGCTCATAAAGTTTCATTAAAGCCTTTAAATTTTGAAAAAACTATTCACTTGCCTCTAGTAAGCCTATAAATACCCCTCAATGTACTAATTTTAAGGGGATGTGGCCTTTAATATTTTGAGAAAAGCTCTTAACTCATGATACTCAGAAGATTCATGAGAAAAATAAGAGATGGACCTTAAAAGGTATCTATATTTTACAAAACCACATCCCATGGGTTTTTGAGAACCTAAACCATTGGTGTAGATTCCTTTCATGAAGTTTCGTGTCCTTCACATAAAAATAAATCCCTATGAGGATCTTGGGGTTTTGTGAGATAATTATCCTTTATAAAACCAACCCCTTGGGAACCAAGACTTTACTCCAAGGTAAGGTCACCCTGTTTTATGAAACATACTCTTCTATTAAACCCCAGACCTCTATAAGACCCATGGCCTTCACAAAGTTCCAAAATTTCATGAATCTACAACCTTCATGAAACACATCCTCCAAGACTCCTTTTGGTGACTCCTTTTATCCAACATCATTCCATGAAATTTGGGTGTTTTAGGTCCCCTACCAATTTGGTACCGATTCAACTAAACCCTGAATCACTGTGTAACCAGTACCACCTACTCTTGCATCCTCCCACTTTTCTCCAAGTGTAGTCTGGGCCTTCATCCTACATGTTTATCCTAATAATAGGTACCCTAATTCCTTTTTCTTCTAATCATAGGTACCCTAATATCAAGCCTCATGACTTCCACTCCTCCACATAAGTGTCTACACCATTCTCCACCCATAGGTGCATGAGAAATGGACACATAATCCCTAAAGGTGGCTTTAACAAGGTAAATGGCTTGCATATCTTGGTAGAGATTCCTTATGACGAATCTTCCTCTCGCCTTGACATGGTCCCCCTTAGGGTGTAACCCCCTTCCACATCTGAGCTACAATATGTAAAACTACCTAACTTCAAATCCTATTCATATGATGTTAAACTACACAAAAACATCCTTAGAACATGATGTAAAACTATAGTCTTACCCTGTGTGGTGAACATAGGATGACCCATGCATGATCATTATGGGATGTAACTCCCTTCCCCACCATGGTATGAAACATATTCTACAAGAAACTTCCATGTGGAATCTAAAAACCATCCTTCCCCAACATGGGATGAAACACCTACCATGGGCAGCTTCCATGCGTAATCCCCACACCATCCTTCCCCATCATAGGATGAAACACCCACAATAGGTAGCTTCCATGCATAAGCCCCACACCATCCTTCCCCACCATGAGATGAAACACCTACAATGGGTGGTATCCATGTGTAATCCCCACACCATATTTCCCCACCATGGGATAAAACACCTGGCATGGGAATCTTTAATGCATAATCCCCACACCATCCTTCACTAACGCTCATTTATCAACACGAGCATCCTTACTGTATGATGTTAAATTGCATGGACTAGTCTTATCACATGACCTTAAGTTACAGCATCGAACTACATGGTTTTTTATCCATATCTCTTAAACAAGGTATGTAGGACACCTCCTTGAGGTTCAATCCTAACAACCATCCAAGTGTGAAATCATCCCCCTTGGAAGGCACACTCCATAAAATCAAAGTATGAAATTATAACCCTTGGGGGGAAACACTTCATCAAATCCAAGTGTGAAATTATCCCCCTTTAGGGGACACACTCCACCATCCAAGTGTGAAATCATACCCCTTGTGGGGACACACTCTATCAAATCCAAGTGTGAAATTATCCCCCTTAGGGGGACATACTCCACCAACCAAGTGTGAAATCAACCCCCTTGGGGGGCACACTCTATCAAATATAAGTGTGAAATTATCCTCCTTGGGGGGATACACTCCACCATTCAAGTATGAAATAATCTCCATTGAGGGGACACACTCTATCAAACCCAAGTTTGAAATTATCCCCCTTGGGGGACACACTCCATCAAATTCAAGAGTGAAATATTCTCCCCTTGGGGACACACTTAACCACCCAATGGTCTTCGAAATATGTTAAACTTGTGACCAAATCCAGAATCACTACCCCATATAATAAACATGGGATGTATGAGATAAAAAACCTCGGAATACTTATGCCTCTGGTGGCAATTACCTCATGACAGAAATAGAATGCCCCTGGTTTTATGACTAAGATGTCTCACACATGATATTACCTCCAAAAGAGGAAGACTTTATAGGTTCAAAACCTACCAAAAATCCATACATTCCCAATAATCACAATGTTACTACCTCCCCTAATCGAAGTTTTCTTCCCTATCAAGACAAAAGTGACATAATTAACCAGCGTCTACCTTGAGATGGCATTAGGAATGAGTTTCATGAGCATAACTTAATCTATGAGGGAGACTTGTACTAGGAGAATAGATCCAATGATAAATCCATATCCGGATGAACTAACATCCCATAATCCTATTTTATTCATGGAGTTGACATCGCTGATTAAAGTGATGGAATCTAACCACCTTTAGAAAGTAGGAATGTGAGTTAACAGACAGTGAATGCGGTGCACCGGCCCCGATGAAAGTTTCAGAAACCAATGTGACATTAAGTTATTTCTCTTGGGTTATTTTACCCTTTGTTAGATAGTAATATTATACTTTAGGTGATTCACCTAATGTGAATGAGAAATAATCCTATAGTTTCACACACTAGGTGTTTTCATTTATCATGATTAAATTCTATATGGATTTAATTAATGGAATAAATATTATTATCAAGAATGAGGAATAATTTTATTCATGTTTTATCAATATCCAATATTTATTGATGAATAAACTATTTAATTAAATATCTATTTAGTTATTTAATAAATGTCAAGGATTTCTATTGGAACAAGATCATGTATGGTGATGAATATTAATTTTCAATTCAGTAAAATAATATAATCATTGCGTGAGTTAACACATGAAATAAAATAATAATATTATTATTATTATATGGAATGGGGTTTGATAAGGATAATTATATTATTTAATGTTTGGTACATAATGAAATAATATTTTAACCTAAACCCAAGATCTATAAATAAATTGTTGTGTCTATTGTGTAGGGTTAATATAGATTTGAGAATCATTACGCACAATGGAATTCACTATCCATTCTTCCCCCTCTCGTCCTATCAAGAATGAGAAGCATTAGAGAGATTCCTTTAAGAACAATAGAACTTGTAACAATCAAGATGAACATCACAAGATGATAGATCTCATATGCTAGCACACATTTTTCTAATGGTGTTGCTCAGAGATCAAAGGAGCATGTGTGGATCACCGCTAGAGGAATTCTACACTTGGATACTATCAGTAAAATGATAGTAATCTGAAAAGGGTTTTTCATATTATCAATAGTTCCTTTGAAGAAAAAAACTAAGATAAGGTGTCATTTATTCCAATAATATTTAAATTAATTATAAATTTAATGTTCAAAGATCTTATCTCCTTGTTTTGGGTTCTCTTATGTCAATATTAAATGGAAAAAATTAATTGGTCATGAAATCTATGACTTGTAAAATTTGAGAATGATCCACTGAATCTAAAAAACCTATATGGTTATTTCACCCACTAGGTGCTTATGTTGCACTTAGAACCTTTATTGACAGTGCTCACCTTTTTAGGATCAAATGAGAAGCTATGTTCTAAGACCACATGCCCCAATAAATTCTCATCCCAAATCTATAATTTTAACATTTATGGCTTGGCATAAATTCAGCAGTTCCTCAAGATGTTTAAAACTACTCTCAAATAAAGTACCTAATCCTCAATTATTTTTGAATAAACCAATATGTCATCCATGAACACCATAATGAAGGAGTTGAGATACTGGTGGAAAATCATGTTCACTGGAACCATAGACATAGTAGGAGTGTTGGTCTATCCAAATTTCATAACAATATATTTGAAGTGTCCATACCTTCTCTTGCATGTGGTTTTTGGAATATCAGACTCTTTGAACCTGAGCAGGTGATTACCAAGTTAAAGATAAATCATAGAGAACTACTTAATCCATTTTATATAATTAAAAAAATCATCCATGAAGTTAAATATATATTTTTTCTTGACCATAAACTGGTTGAGATTTCAGTAATCAGCACGCACGGGAAGGGTTCCATCAGCCTTCTTGGAAAAAACACCAGTATTTCCCAAGGTGACGCACTAGGTCAAATGAATCCTTTGGACATAAATTCATTCAATTGATTATTTAGTTCCTTTAATTCAATTTGTACCATATAATAAGATGTAATATATATGAGTTGAGTACCAAGAACCAAGTCGATAGAGAACTTTACCTCCCTCTCTCATGGTAGACTAAAAAATTCTAGTGGAAATACTTTCAAGAATTAAATAGCTATTAGAGTAAATTTGTTGCAAGAGGATTCCTACTTTAGATCAATGGAATAGAATGATATCACACATCCTATCTCTAGAATATAAGTTTTGACTTAGCTACCCCTTGGGTCCCATTCCCCTTAGAAAATATATAACTCCACATAGGGGGTAATAAAGGACACCCGCTGGTGATAACAGTCAATTCGGGATTTGTGAGAAACCAACCAGTCCATTAAAAGAATGACATTTAGAGGTTTCATTTCAAGAACCAAAAATTCCCAAAATATATCAATCTATGATAAATAGAAATAATAAGAGTGGAAATAGAGGCCATACTCCCTATTCATCCTTAGAGACATTGAAATTTTCATCACATAAGGCGTGATCTCCATTGAGAGATTCAATAGTTCCAAAGTGCAGGTTGATATAAAATAATTAGAGGCACCAGTTTCAAATAAAACATTAACTAAAGATAAATAAATAGTAATGGTACCTATCATTATCACAATAACCACATCGGTTCCCAGTGGAGACTCTTCCACTACATGAAGTAGATTCACTCGTGATCCCTATGGCAGGAACCCCATTATTCTTGAAGCATATGACTGCAATATAGATCCTCTTAGTAATAAAAATCCTATGATACTATGTAGGGTATTAAAACCTAGAAAACCTATACAAGTGACTTGAGCATCCTCCTAAACTTTAAATATTTTGTGCTTGTGTGTAATCAAGCTTCCACATTTGAAACAATTTGATGTGCCATTATTAAACATTATAGATGATCCGTATGAAGTTTTATGTTGAGGACCACCACTACAGTTTCCACCATGAGTCTCATTTCACTTTCACTTCCCCTTAAAGGAACTATTAAATCCAATTCTAAGAGTAGAAGGAACTATAGTCAACCCTGAATTACCATCCATGTCAATTTCCTCTATCAGAGAACTATCCAGAACATTAGCATATGAGGTAAGATTCAGCATAAATAATTGAGAACAAATATCTAATTGAAGACCCATTTGAAACCTCTAGGATTTTATCTTCTCATTTTACACCACCTCAGGTGAAAATTAAGTAAGTTTGGAAAAATGATTGTTGTACTGAATCACTTTCCAATCAACTTGTTAAAGGTTTAGAAACTCTAGAGACGTAGCCAATGCCATCAACTCTGGATATAATTGCACCATAAAAAGGTTTTTAAAGTCTTTCCACTCCAAGGACTCATTTTTCTTCACTATAAATATAGATTCTCATCATCTCTTGCTAAGACCCTCAAGCTTGAAGACAAAACAGTTCACCTTAATGGAATCTAGAATCTCTAAGAACTATAAGAGTTATTCAATCTTCCCTAACCAATCCTCCACCTCTTAAATATCATTTTTTTCCCTATAAAGATTGTAAAACTTGATGAATAAACTCCTAGGATCAATATTTTATATCATCCCTTCAAGGTTCCACCTTTAGAGCCTAAATGGGGGAAAGTGCAGCCCCTTTGCTCATAGATTTGACCGCATGAACCACTACCTTTATGAGGCTTTGGTCAAATGGAGGGTTTTTTTATTGTGGTTCATCATCATCTCCCTCTTCAAGCCTGATTGAACGTATTTTTAGAGCCATGGTACTATAAAACATCAACATACAATAAGGAAACAATATTCAAGAGACATAGGAAAATCAACTCTATCGGTAAAAACTCAACTTGGGAACACAAATCTTATATTAGAGTTTGGGGAATCCAATAATTGGATCAATCCAATCCATAAAGTTGATTTTTAAAACCACCCATTATAACTTAAGTCTCACTAAGATCAGATCTAGCCAAGAACTCACTCATAACATACCCCTTAATTACCTAAAATCTTATCTCATGTCTACCAAGACATCTCAATTTGTATACCGATATCCAAGAAGAGACACAGCCTCCTTTGATAACAATTTTTCATGAACTAACTAGGATAACCCATCAAATTATAACCCAATTCATCTTTTACATGGCCCAAAGGGTGTTCTCGATCTCCAAGGTCTGGTGACTAGCATCAAGGTGTCAAAAATGAATAAAGGGAATGATTTTTTCATGAGAATAATTATAAAATACAAAATAGTGGATAAGAATCCATAATCTATCAGTATTCAAATATAGTTATCAAGATAGAATTATCTCAAAATGGATAGGTACATAATCCAAAATAGAACAACAATCCAAGACATCACAAAAACCCATGATGGAATCATCATCAAGATCTACTCATAACAGGTGGATCGCATATTCCACCTATCACTGCCAACACCCAAGGTTCCACTATTAATAATACCCACCACCTCTAAGTAGTGCGTTCCCTTTTCCTAGAATAGGAAAAAAGAAATTCTATATACACCCAAACACATATGTATGATATGAGCAACACTGGCCTAGTAGGATCCCACCAATCATTCTATAAGTAGTTCATATCAAATAAACCAAGTATGGTTAATTTTAATTAAAACATGGAATGGTAATTATTTTCACAATTCATAATAAAATATGTTTTTTAAATTATTTCAATGGAAAGAATAAATCAATTGAAAATATTTATTTTCATCAAAACAGACATGAATAAGCATCATGATCATAACTATCATGAATAAATCATTTCATAAACATCGAAATATATAAATAATTTTCAATCATAACACCATGGTTATAATCCCCAAGGTTATTTATATCAAGGCTCAAGGATTATCACGCTATTAATTAAATACATATCTAAGTGTGCACACTTCCCTAGATCTTAGGCCTAGGGGGATAGGATTCCACCCCAACAAATAAAATCCTTTCCTTTTTCAAGTTTTAGTAGTGTTTTCATCATCAATCCATTGATAGGTAGAGATAATTCATGTGAAGCATGATTTTCCTCAACTACCCACCTAACTACCCAAGCTCTCACGTGCTTCAAGGAAATAAATCAAAGGTAAAATAATTCATCTTAAATCAATTTCAAAAATCATCATTGAAGCGACCCCAAATCATAGTTTTCAACATGAAGTTTAATTTCAAAAACCAACATCAAACGTTTATTATCAAAATTCATTCCTTTAAAAACAATTCATTTCTTTCAAAATCCATAAAACATTTCATGCCTTAATTTCTCAAGTTTCATCATTAAATTAATTATTCAAATAATCTAATTCAATTGAAAATCATTTTTCAATAATTAACACTTTATTTCAAAATCCATTTACAAAGAGTATTTTATCACACATCATGATATTTGAAAACATTTATCAATAATCTCAAATCATTCCTTGAAAACCAATTTAGGAATCCATTCCAAATCAAAAAAGCAACAAAGGTTCCAATTAATAGGGATAACTTATGAAAACACCTACCTCAATTCATAGTATCATCAAACACCCAATAAGGTATCCATAATTAGAGTGATGAAGGGATAAAAATAAACAAGTTGGGAACCTAGAAACACAAATCTCAAATCAAGATATGGATCCATTAACAACACAAGGAGCCACATCCCTCAAAGAAGAAGATGTATGAGGAAATTTGAATTCATAATCAGATCAAGTTTGTACTTATTGGAAGATATTAAGCACTTGAATCAGTACTTAAATCCATAAATATTCAAGGTTTAAAGGTAAAAAATCACCTCAATAGATCTTCCAAGATTTTAGGGGTTGAATTAGGTTCTAGGGAGGAGATTAAAGAAATTAAACAAAGATTTTTAGAAATTTAGTTAAATTATTTCCCATCATCTACTCACCCATATCGACATCACTGGAAAGTCGGTGATACCAGGAAGAATACCTACACCACTAGAAACCCCCATCAACTAGTTGGTGAGATTCTTATAGGAATCCCATACTATCGGCATGCTACTAGTTGGAAAATGGATATCACCAGCTAGCTGGTGAACTAACTGTAACTTTTCTAGCTATAGATCTCTATACACTCTTAATACAAACACTTAAGACACCTTACAACCTCTCATAAAAGAACCAAAATCACACCATGACCCTTAAAAGGCTAGAAAAAAGTAGTAAAATTCAATAATCAACATAGGAATCAAAAAAATAAGGAGAACCAAATCTTGTACCTTAAATAAAGAGTCGGGATGTTACAATGGAGCTTTGGGTAGTCGAAAGTAGGGCTACAAGGAGACACGATAAGGGAATCATAGTAGAAGTGTAATGATTCCACTATAGATTATATCACCAATGACATATTTCTAATGTAGGTAGGTGGGATATGTTTGGGTTTAGTGCGATCATCCACTAAAGGAGTGTCTGGAATGTGTCCAAATGGGGTATCTATAGAGGTTTTGTCAAAGGGCCTTGAAAACTTATAGGAGTTGTGGATTAGGGGATAATCATTTGTTTGAGGTAGCACTAAGAGTGCTTTTGGGATCTATTATTTGTGATATGACAACACAAAAAGGATGTAGTAGTGGGTTAGATACCCATCGGTGGGGATAGTGGTCAACGGAGTGTACAACTCCAAAAAGAGGGAAAACATTAGGCATTCAAGCTTTGGGCCAGCTGCATGTAGTTGAGTTGATATATTCAGAGCTATTCAGAGATCCAATGATAGTAATAGGTATGTCGTGATCATTTGAAGATGGTTTTTGGATTTATATGATTAATTTTATGGCATAAGGTGTATGTATAATAAGTTAATTAACCAAGTTCTTGTTAATATGTGAGAATCAATTATCAGTCATGGTAAATGTGAAATGTGTTGGCATCGGGTATATAGTGGGAATTGGGTATGATATGAGATAAAGTGGGCATCAGGTATGATGTGGGATAGAAGTGTGCATTGAATATGATTTGGGGTAAAAATGGGCATCATGTATGATGTGGGGTGAAAGTGGGCATCATGTGTGATTTGGTATAAAATTGGTAATCTTGTATAATGTGGGATAAAGTGGGCATCAAGTATGATGTGGGATGAGATGTGGACATCAGGATGATGCAAGGTGACAAGGGTTGATGATATTTATCAATATATATATATATAGTCAATGTGTGAGGGCTGGATAGGTGTGATACCATCATTGTGTTGGTGGTTGGGTTGAGATGAGACTAGGTGGGTGATTCCTATGATGGGGAGTTTCCACATAAGGAATCAGCCTATTTGAGTAAGTATTCAGGGTAGTCTGGGGTATTAGGAATAAGTTAGATGTGTTCAGTGTTGTTTTAGTTTTTGGGGACATGGTGAGAGGTATTATTGAGTTTCAAAGAGGTTGGTAGTGTATGGTTGGAATAACTCATGGTTAATCAATTAGTGGTGGATAGTTTGTAAAACTTGGGACCATCTTGAGGTTAAAATCTATTTAAATTTTTTCTAGCCTTGTAATTTAATCTATTTATGGATGTTTAAAAGTTTAGGAGGGTAAAGTTATCCCTAGGGTGATTTTCTTGGTTAGGGGACCAAGATTTTGAAAATGGGGGTTAAAAAATATGTCACATGGTTAGCACATGGTTAGTGCTAACTGTTCCCCCTAAACTATGTGAAACCTATAGTAAACTATAGACATGGACACATGGTTAGTACATGATTTGGTAAAACCTACATCCTAATCATGAAGGGTGATATTCCACTTACAGTGGGAGATATACAGTTGGAACTTGGTTTGGTAAACCATGTTCACAAATTGTTCAGTCTTCATAGTCACTTAAAATTTTGAAATTACCAAAGTTCCCTTGAAAATTTTAAAACACAAAACCCTTTTTTTTTTCTCCCCTTATTTAACTAGAGTTATTACATCATGGACCTATCCTTATTCTTTCAATTTTCAGTGGATCTTCTTCTATTCATGGTCACTTCATGTGTTTTTCATCCTAAGAAGGAGATAGAGGTAAGGTTATCCCTTCATCTTTATCCTTTTCTAACTTATTTATATATCTAGAAATACTACACAAGTTATAGATCATTTGACTCTATTTTAAGGATTTTGTTAGGTTATTTGATTCCCATCAGTTGAGATTTAATTATAGGTTGGTACTGGTTGAGTACACAGCTACAAGCCTAATGAAGGTGGGGTATGGATTATAATTGAAGTGTACAAATGTTATGTTATTTGTAGTAAGTGGGTGTGTATGATTTCATATTAGTGATATTTATTATTAACTACTTAGAGTTTTTATTTTTCCTATGAGATATCATAGGTTAGTCTTGTGTGTGGAATGGTGTGGTTGATACTAGTATATCATGGAAGGTGTGATATGTGATTCTATAGATGGTTAAGTGTGATGAAATTGGTTATGGAAATTATTTTCATAATGAGAGGGTTGAGATAATTATGTGGAAACATGTTGAGTAAGGTTTTTATGACTATGAGTGATGTTGATCATCAAAATTGGGGCGACATGGTTCACTAATATGACACGGATGGTGATCGCACTGTGATTCACTACTTTATTTCACTCTTACACCACTATTTTAAACTAGTTTTGTATTTGAAATTACAAATTTAATAACAAATTTAACTTCTTGTTTGATTCAATAATTTAATTTTTATCACTATAAAAAAGGAAAATTCTACTTGTTTTGGTGATTTTATTATACGAGGAGGTGATTTGGAGGGTTGGAAATGATCCGGAAGGAAAATGGGCCAAAGTGAATTGAATCCCAAGGACACTTGTCCATTATTTTGCACATTGTATGAAATAAATGGCTCCCAATGGGTGGAAATTTTGTGTCTGGCTCTAAACCTTCATGGGATATAACTCATCTCAATAAAAAAATCACAATTCTTTCATCTAGTGTCCCATCTAAACTAATCTGTCTAGGGGACCAAATCTACACAAATTCAAAATTTAAGTTCAATATTTTGATAATATATCAGAATAAAGGTGTCCAATGGCCACCAAATTTGACACAGAGATAGTAAAGAGGTCTGAAAATAACTCTCCTCTTATTTCCAAGTTGTGATGTGGTTGTTTACTTGTCCAAAATTGAGATACGATTGGTATAACCAAAATTGGGTGCCTAAAACCACTTCCCATTTTGGCTATAAAAGGGAACCATGGATACCCTATTTGAAATTCTGACCAAGAGAGTTAAGTACTAAAAATTTTGAGTTCCATAGGATTACTCTCATCCCCTTGGAGGTTCTGGAGCTCCCTATCCTCATAGGGAGAGCTAAAATGAAGAAATAGATCCACCTGACTTTCCCCCTCTTGATGTTGGGATAAATGGTGGACGTTTACTATGAGAGAGATAAAAATATTGTAAAGGGATTTATAAAACTTGTAATACTACTGGTTTGATGTGTTTTGGGTTTGAAAACATTTCATTTATAAGTGTCTTACTTTGATTCATGTTTGAATGCTTTGTTTGATTGAATCAAATGGAATGCTCTTTACTTTTAAGTGATCGGTGTGAAGTCTTGAGTGCGTGACTTGTGTAGTTCTGATTACATAGCACAAGAATCCTTTTCTTCCCCACTTTTTTGATATTTCAATTTTATTTTGAATTTATTATACCATTCATGATATATGTACCTTAGATATATGATTTTTATTTCAAGGTTTGGCTCAACATGCTTTGATATAAAAGAATGGAGAGTAGTCAGGATTCTGATTAATTTCAACCACAGACTTACATCAAAACCTAATTAAGATCCACGAATGATAAACTTGAAATGTGTATATAAAACTCAAAAAGAACCCTTTTCTATTATTTTTCAAAATCCACTTGGTTTTTCAGCTATTAAACTCTTTAAATTAAGTTATTTTATTAAAGTTGTTTTCAAAACCACCCCCTATTTTAGTAATATTTATTAAAAATGAACACTTTAAACATCCAACTATCCTTGATAAATAACCTAGGGTATTCTCTATACTATAAATTAACCTTAAAAAAATAATCAATTTGATGTTTCACGACAACGTACTCAAATTTTGGCCCCATTTCTGGGGAGCACTTTGGTTTTTAGTGCGTGTTTTTTATAAGATTTTTGTAAATTTTGTTGAATATTTATTTGTTTTATATTCTAACTTTACATATATTTTTGTGTTCTGATTTATTTCTTATGTAGGTTTTGTGCATGACGCATTCTAATCTAGTAAATTTACCACCTTTCGAACCCGAATTGGAGAGGATCCTACATCAGCGACACCAGGACATACGGGAGAACCCTTTGAAGGACACCCAAAACATTAAAAAAATTATCGATCCTTATTCTTATTATGGAACCCACATTAAAACTGAACATAACTTGTATAACATGGATTAAAATAATATAACACTAAAATAACTAGCCTCTCCTAATGTTTATATCCAACCCACATATATTAAAATTCAAGGTGAGTCACCCAATTTTGAACTAAAATCCGGTTTAATTCACTTATTTCCAATATTTCATAGACTCACTGGAGAAGACCCATATAAGAATTTAAAATAATTTCACACTATGTGTTCAACCTTAAAACCTGCTAATGTGGATGGAGAACAATTAAATCTTAGGTAATTCCCTTTTCATTATAACATACTACAAAAGATTGGATTTACTGTGTTAATTAACCAATTAGAGGCTGGGCAGACATGAAATACATTTTTCTTGAAAAATACTTCCCAGCATCTAGAACTAAAACTATAAGGAAAGAAATATATATTATAGGGAAATCTCAAGGGGAAACTCTTCATGAATACTATGAAATATTTAAAAGGCTTTGTTCAAGTTTACCACACCACAAAATAAGTGATTAACTTTTAATTCAGTATTTTTATGAAGGTTTAATTCTTATTGATCAAAATATGATTGATGTTGTTGTAGGTGGTGTGCTAGTTGATAAGACCCCAATTACTGAAAGAACCCTAATTGAAAACATGGTGTAAAACACTCAAAAATTTAGCTCAAGATCCAATGTGCTCATTCGAGGTGTCCATGAGGTACAAAGCACTGAATTTGAGAAGAAGGTGGACATGAAGTTTGAAGATTTAAGTACCCTTCTCTGAAAAATTGTTTTTTCTCAAGAGAAATTCCAATCTCCTCCTCCCATATATTGTGTTATAGTTCTTCTAACACCCACTACTCTTACCAATATCCTCAATTGAGAGATACATTTGATAGTTATGAGGAAATATTTCTAGCCTCCGCTATAACCAACCCTTTAGGCAAGAACCTTATTATTCATCCAACCCTGGGTGGAAAGACAACAAAGCCTATAGGAAAGGGGGTATTCAAACTAACCTCAACAACCATGGAACCAACAGGGGAATATTAGTCATCCACCACCACCCAGAAATCCTCAACCACCCCAAAGTATTTTCCAATAACCCCCTCCAAAATCTAAGCCTAGCCTAGAATACATGATGAAAAAAATGGCTAAAAATAAACTTCAATTCCAAAAAACTACCCAAGCAGCCATACAAGAACTTAAAACCCAATTAGGCCAACATTCCAACTCGGTGGGGGAAATTCAAAGTCATGGTTTGCGTAAACTACCCTCTCAACCACTAGTCAACCCAGGGGATAAGGGAAATGTTAGTTCCATTACCCTTCAGAGTGTAACTCAACTTAAAATCCAAATTAATCCTCCATTAGAGTCATCCCCTCCTAAGGAAACCACCATCCAAACCACTCAAAATAGTCCAAATGTGAAAAAACCTTATCCTAAGAGAATCCCTTAAAAATGAAATAATGTTTCATTTGATGATCCACCTAACCCAAAAATTATTCTTCCATTTCCTCAAAGGTAAACCCAACTAATAAAACAAAAAGAAACTAAACTTGATAAAGAAATATTGGAAACTTTTAAAAAATTGTAGGTTAACATTTTCTTGATCGATGTCATGAAGAAAATTCCATGATATGAAAAGTTTCTCAAGGATATGTGTACACTCCAAAGGATAATTTGAGGTGATGAAAATTTGATCTTGGGGAATAATGTCTTAGATTTGATAGATCCATCACTTCCTACCGAATGCAATCATCCTAGAACATTCTCGATTTCATGCACTATAGGGGAGTATTCTTTTTCCAATGTTATGCTTGATTTAAGAGATTTTATAAATGTGATGCCTCACTCCATTTACTCTTCATTATATATTAAGGAATTCAAGCCCACAAGAATTTTTGTTTAGCTAGAAAACTAAAGTACCGCACACCCATCTGGTGTGTTAGAGGATGTTCTTATGAGGGTGAAAATTTTAATTTTTCCTACTGATTTTTATGTGCTTAAATGGAAGATGATAGGATGAATGGACATGAACAAATTATATTGGGGAGACCTTTCCAGAAAACTACCAAAACTATAATTAATGTCTATAATGGTATATTATCTATGGAGTTCGGTGGTGACATTATCCACTTCAATATCCTTAATGCCATGAATCACCCCTTGGAAGAACATTAATCTCTCTCTATTAACTCTATAGATGTACTCCCTTCCCCTAAAAAATATTCCTTTCATTCCCCTGATCCCCTTTCTGATTTTTCATCATTGATTGAAATGTTAGGTAATTAATCATGTATTGGATGTTGTGTCAGTCTAGAAAAATGTCATGCATGTTTATTAATTGATGATTTCTTGAACACTGAGGATTCCATGACCATCAATGATACTGATAAGCTTGTAAAAGCTCATTATTAATCTAAGGATGACACCATTGAGTAGTTAGATGAGATCATTGACCTATAACTATCACATTCACTCCCATAAATACAAAGTCCATCTGAATTAGAATTGAAACAACTACCTCAAGATTTAAAATATTTCTATCTTGAGAATAGAAACAAGTTTTCTATCATCATTTCTAGTTCACTCCCTCCAGAGCATGAATTGAGACTATTTGAAAATTTAAGAGAGTATAAACAAGATTTGGGATAGATACTTTCTTAAATTCCTGTTATTATCTCATAAATTTTTACACATCATATATTTGTAAATGATGAGGCTAAACCAGTGAGGTAGGCACAATGTTGAATGAACCCAAACCTCCTAGATGTTGTTAAAAAGGAGGTAAAAAAATTATTGGTTTATGGAATCATTTACCCCATCTATGACAGCCAATGGTTCATTATAGTCTAAGTAGTTCCTAAAAAAATAGTCTTACAGTAATTATAAATAAAAGAAATGAATTGATTCCAACTCATGTGAAGAATATTTGGTGTGTCTAGATAGATTATCACTGACTAAACATAAACACTATGAGGGACCATTTTCTATTACCATTCATTGACCAAATTCTAGAGAGAATAGTAGGGAAGTCCCATTAATTTTTCCTTGAAGGGAATTTTGGATATTTTCAAATCCATATTTCCCCCGTGGATTAGGAAAATGAAACCTTCACTTTCCCCATCGGTGGATTTTCCTATAGGAGGATTACATTTGGTCTGTGAAATGATCTAGGTACTTTCCAACAATTCATGGTTAGTATTTTTTGGATTACTTGGATAAATTTATGGAAGTTTTCATGGATGATTTCACTATTTATGGCTCCTCTTTTTATTAATGCTTGAGTAGTATTGGTTCAGTCCTACATCGCTATATTGAGAAGAATCTCATATTAAATTATGAGAAATTACATTTCATGGTGCGACAAGGTATAGTATTGGGACATGTCATGGGGATGGTATCCAAGTAGATAAATCAAAAGTGGATGTCGTTTATTACCTACTATTACCCAAAAAAATTTGATATGTGTGGTTTTTCCAAGGTCATGCTAGATTTTACCATTATTTTATTCATGACTTTAGTAAGATCGCACTCCCCCTCTCCCACTTACTCTAAAAATAAAAAGAATTTGTTTTAAACAAAGAATTTGAGGAAGCGTTTAATAAGTTAAAATGTAGTCTCGCGTAACCCCCGATAATCTAACTACCTCAGTGGGATTTACCATTTGATCTCATGTGTGATGCCTATAACTATGCAGTTGGAGAGTTCTTATCACAAAGGGTCAACCGAGATCCACATGTCATTGCCTATTCCACATATACACTGGACCTTGCCCAAGAAAACTACACCAAAACATAAAAATAATTTCTTTTCATTGTGTTTTCCTTAGATAAATTCAATTCATATCTTTTAAGGTCCAAATTCACTATGTTCTTATACCATTCATCCCTCTGGTATCTCCTTAAAAAATTGGAATCCAAACCACATCTCATTCGCTAGATTCTCCTCCTTCAGAAAGTCAATCTAGAAATTAGAGATAAAAAATTTGTATAGAATGTGTTGGATGACTATATTAGTAGGATCCTCCCATCCTTGTACATTGAATCATACCCCTTTATTCTCATAAATTACATGTTTTCTGATGAGTAACTATACCGAGTTCAAGATGTTATTACTTGGTATGTTGAAATTGTAAATTATTTAGTAGCATCTTGCATTCCTTATGATTTTAACAAAAACCAATTTGACAATCTAAAATATGAGTCTCCTTGGTACATTTGGGATGACCCCTACCTTTGGAGCACATGTAGTGATAAATTCCTTAGGAATTGTGTTCCTGATGGTGAGTTTCATTCTATCCTTAGGTTCTACCATGCTCTTGATTGTGGGGGCCACTTTGGTCCCCAACGGACTACTTTCAAGGTCCTAAATTCTGGTCTTTTTTTGCTAATATTATTTCAAGATTACCATGATTTTTTTAAATCTTTTCCTCACTATCAAAGAATGGGGAATTTATCTAAAAGAAATGAAATTCAACAACAAACCCTGCTCTTTCATGAAATTTTTGATGTTTAGGGCATTAACTTTATGGGTCTATTTTCCAATTCCTTTGGAAACTTTTATATTCTTCTGGTAGTGGATTATACATCAAAATGGGTAGAGGCACATGCCACAAGGACTGATGATTCTAAGACTATAGTGTCGTTTTTTAAAACCCAAATTTTTTGTAGGTTTGGATTACCTAGGTTCATCATCAGTGATCAAGTTCTCATTTCTACAACTGAACAATGCAATCACTTTTGTGTCGGTATGGGGTCGGTAATAGAGTTTATACTGCATATCACCCATAAACCAATGGTCAAGTCGGGGTGTCGAATAGAGAGTTAAAACAATTTCTTGAAAAAAGGTTCATCCTAATAGAAAAGATTGGAGTCTTAGACTCAATGATTCATTATGGGCCTACCGTACTTCTTTAAAAACTCCCATAAGGAGCTTATTTTTTGACTTCTGGGAATGCTTAAGTGAGTGGGTCTTGGAATTTTATTGCAAATGGTGTAGGGCATGTTTGGTGTAAAGGATCATCTAAGGAGACAAATTTTAAAATTACCTATATTTACTCGATAGAAAGTGGAATGAATAGAATGAAATTTTTTTCACACATACATGTGTAGAATTAGTAACATGATTAAATTTTGAATTATTTTCTAATATTGGTATCATGAATCTCTTGTAATTTCGTTCTGATACAATTTTTGAGACATCTTTTTCCATGATCATTGAGAATAACTCCTCGGTGTGATTTTTGCTTTGATCGCATTTCTATTAGGAATTAAATTTTCATTGAATGTTAAATCCTAATTATTATTAGAATATCTACATTCATAATTTTTGGAAATTTTACTTTTCCTAGGAGTGTAAATGTTTAGGTGTGGGGGGGTGATCGCACCGTGATTCATTGCTTTATTTCACTCTTACACCACTATTTTAAACTAATTTTGTATTTGAAATTAAAATTTTAATAACAAATTGAAATTACCATTTTATTAAATAATTCAATTTTTATCACTGTAAAAAATATAAATTCTACTTGTTTTGGTGATTTTATTGTAGGAGGAGGTGATTTGGAGGGTCGAAAATGATCTAGAAGGAAAATGGGCCAAACTACATTGAAGCCCAAGGACACATGTCCACTTTTTTTAACATTTATAAAAATAAGTGGCTCAAAATAAGCTGAAATTTTGTGTAAGGATACAAAACTTCATTATATACAACTCATCTCAAGAAACTAAATCCCAATTCTTTCATCTGGTGGCCCATCTAAACTGAACTGTCCAGGGGACCGAATCTGCACAAATTCAAAAGTTAGGTTCAGTATTTTGACAATATATCCCAATAAAAGGTGTAAAATAGCCTCCAAATTTAAAAGGGAGATATTAAATAGGAATTATAAAAACTATCATATTTTTTTAAAGTCGTTATATTTTCGTTTACTTGTCCAAAATTGAGATACAAGTCATATAACCAAAATTGGGTTCCCAAAACTACTTCCCATTTTGGCTATAAAAGGGCACCATGGGAACCTCATTTAAAAGTTTGACTAGGAGAGTTAAGTGATACATATTTGGAGTTATATAGGATTCATCTCATCCCCTTGTAGTTTCTGGATCTCCCTATCCTCATAGGGAGATCTGAACTGAAGAAGAATATCCACCCAACTGTCCTCCTCCTCTAGATGTTGGGATAAATGGTGGGTGTTCATTGTGAGGGAGCTACACATCTTGTAAAGGGAGTTATAAAACTTTTACTAATACTGGTTTGATTTATTTTGGGTTTTAAAAAATTTAATTTATAATTATCTTACTTTCATTCATGTTTGAATGATTTTTTTGATTGAATCGAATGGAATGCTCTTTACTTTTAATTGGTCGGTGTGAAGTATTGAGTGTGTGACTTGTGTTGTTCTGATTAGACAGCATGAGAATCCTTTTCTTCCCCAATTATTTGAGATTTAAATTTTATTTGGAATTTATTATACCATTCATGAGATCTGGACCTTAGCTATATGATTGTTATGTCAAGGTTTGGCTCAATGTGCTTTGATATAAAATCTTGGAAAGTAATCGGGATTTTGATTAATTTCAACCAAATATTTACATCAAAACCTAATTAATCTCCAAGAACGATAAACTTTAAATGTCTATAGTGAACTCACAATGAACCCTTTTTCTCATATTTTTCAAAATCCACTTGGTTTTTAAATTATTAAACTTTTTAAATTAAGTTATTTTCTTAAAGTTGTTTTCAAAACCACCACCCCCCCCCCTTAGTAATATTTATTAAAAATACACACTTTAAACATACAAATATCATTGAGTGATGACCTAGGGTCTTCCCTATACTATAAATCAACCTCAAAACATAATCAATCTTATGTTTCATGACAATGCATTCAGATGGTGTTAACTAGTTCTGTGGGTGGGTGACGTGGCTCGTAGGTGGTGATGGGGTTAATCAATGGTGTGGCCTTGGATATTGGTGATTCCACTCAATGTAGATGGTTTATGCAGAATTGGGGTTTCATTCACATAGGATGGGATCTGTGAGGTGGTTGAGTCTACTCATTATGGGTGGAGGCCTTTGTAGATTAAACTGTATATGGGATGGTGTTGACCATCGATATGGAGGATGTGCTCACCATAGAAGGCCACAGTTGGTGGTGTGTGAGACCGCTAGATGGAATCTTGAGGATCACAATTTATTTTGGGACCAATGGGATGGGATTGTGGAAGGGCGTGAATCTCCATGCCTTGGATTCATTGGGTTGTTCATCTGATTGTTGGAAAACGAATGTGAAAGTCCTTGGGAATTATGATATGGTTTGTGGGTATTTCTTTAGGATGTCTAGTTGACTCGGGATGGTTACATAGTTATATTGGAATGTGATGTAGGGTGGTATGGATTTGGTTGTAAGGCTTAGGGGTTATCTATTATGAAAGAATATATATATCATTACACTCCATCACTGTTCAAGGTGGGTTGAGACTCACTTGGGACCAGTTGATCCCGAGTGGAGTAGGTTTTTTATTATGTTTTTGTTGATTTATATTTACATTTTTTCATACACTAGTATATGTATGGATATAAGTTAGGGACACTATTAGTGGTGGACTATTGAGTATATAATCATAGCCTGTGTAGGATCTTCAGTATGTGTATAGACTTTATGGTTCTTGGTATAGTTAGTGGAAAAGGTTCGACATCTGGAACCTAGAAACTAAGGATATGAAAATGGTGCACAACTAGATACGGGATTTTATAGATGGTTCAAGTGGTTATTTGGTGTTGAGATAATAATTTATTTTCTTTATTTGGTACTTGTATATATTTGATCAGCTCACGAGAGATCTTATTTACTCTTCTATGACCAAGATGACATGTGGATATTATTTGTTATGCAGCATGCATATATTTGGATCATGTTGCATGTTATTTTATTTTATTCTATTTTTTATTATTATTATTACCTATCACTAGATGGTATAGTCTACCCACTATCACTCAATAGTGCCTCAATGTTAGTTTACAACTTTTGAATTATGGAGCTTCACTTAAGGTATTGTGATGCACCACTGGTTTGAGCAATGTCAGGTGACTATGAGTTAGTGGGGCATTAAAATTTGGTATCATAGTTTGGGTATTATGAGGCAGTACCTGAACGGGGTGATTACAAATTGGTATCACTGAGTGGTATTAAAGTTGGGTTATTATATAAGTGGTTTGTTATTTGGGATATGGTAGATTGGGATTCTAGGGATGTGTTAGAAATTAGGATGGATATCGTGTTTTGTGTCAGGACAGCACCTACATGAGTTAACGTCCAAGTTACTAAGGACCAAGGATTTTTTTTATAGTCTCTATGGTTACAACTTGGTGATTTGTGGTAAATTAAATGGTTTTTTATCTTATTTATTCTTGTTTTAGACTCTTGAGCCTATGAGGTAAGAGGGGTTACTCATGCATCATGTTAGGAACATGGGGGTTCACATGGAATATGTGTGTTGCTTGTGATATTATTTCAAACCAGGAATAAAAAGGAAGGGTTTGGTCATTTAAAGTTTCAACAAGCTAAATAGTATTTTCCTATATAGTCTCCTAGTGGAATTTTACTTAGTTGACTCAGGAAGGGTAATGGTTATGAAAAGGAAAAGGGGTTCAGATGTTTAAAGTGTCGGCAACAACCTATATGGTGTTTTCCTATATAGATTATTGGTGGCATTCTACTCATACAACCTAGGTATTTGATTCCTAATGTGAATGGGTATGTATATTCTACATGGATATGTGGGATTTGATGTATGGGCCTGATAGAGATAGGCAAGAGGCCATGAGGCTAGATGGTATATGACATGTGTATGGCTGGGAAGTGTAAGGGCCAATGGGTCACATTGTATGTTATATCTTTCACTATTTGTGATATTAAGACTTCTATATATGTGTTGATTATGGTATTTTCTTCTTAGTGAGATATAACCTAGACACCCTCCATTGTGGTGTTAGGAGAGTGGATATGTGGTGCTACTAGATCATGCATGATATGGGGTACCTGAAAAAGAAGGTGATCATGATTCATAAGTGGATGCACTAAGGTTGGATCCATATCCACTGTAGATATAAGAGTTAGGGTAGTGGTTGGATGAGAAGTACAGAATGTGATTAGTGTAGGTCATCCAGAGTATTGACTAAGGAACTTGAGGATCTAATCCATCTATGGCATACCTTACATGGGAGTTCCATTAACAACACCCTCATTTATTCTATAGAGAAGGTGGACCATGAATATTGGAATGTTAAATTGAATCTGTATAGATGATATTTGATTAGATTGAGACACTCCTGGGGTAGAGATTGAAGTTTTCCATGTATATGTTGGAGTTAGTGCCCTAGAACCAACTTATATGTACTTTATTATAACTTATATTCATGGTTTTTGAATATCAATAAATTCCTTATCACATCATGATTGTTCTTATGCATGACATTTTATGTGATAATGTCCCAAGAGTATCTGTCGCACTAAAAGTTCATAGAAGTTCCCTGCTATGATGAGAACCTGTAAGTTCTATGACACTATTCTTAGATATATGTTCTATGGATGGATTATGTCATTTGAGGGACAAAAATTATACATGATATCATAGGTGGAGACTCATATTAATTTGAGGCACCAACTCATGGTGTACTCCCTTGGTGATATCCAGTAGGATATTATGAGAATGAGACTCGATAGTAGAAAATCCACATTTATAAGTGTCATTGGATGTTCCTATATTCATAGGAGTATATTTGTCCTTATACTTTAACATTATTATTAATGGATATTATGAGTCACGTACTTTGATGTATTGATGAAAACAATGATGACATATTTTCATGGTGAGGTAGGATACATTGGGTGTGTCACGAGTAATATTTCATTAATAATATGAGAAAGGTTTATCCCTTTTATTCACTAACGGAAGTTAATATCTCAGGCCCTTTGATGGAAATGATGTAGCCTAAATAAATCAGTGGTCGTGGTGTTCTATAGGTGAGTTCTATTTCTAAAAATTCAAAGAAATAGATGTAGAGCATATAGGTTGATGGAACTAGCATGCAACCTAATCGATTAGAGATATTGTGATAAAGGGATTATAATACATGGTAAGAATTTCTATGAGGTGGCATGTCATTACAGCATTAACTCATTTCTTTATGGGTTCCTTGGCATGTTGTTAATTGTTAACCTTGGACTTTAGGCGGGTTTGCCTAATGACACTAAGAAAGAGGATTAGAGGGTTACACACTAAGTGTATCCAGAATCTTAGTTAAATAATTTATTATTTGATAAGTTGAATAAATATTATTCCCAATCATGGTTTAATAATTATTCATGTATTCCTGATCGTATTTATTTCATCACTAGTTATTCGAGAGAATATATTATGGGTGGAATAATTAATAAATTTTTATTTTCTATTTTTATTAATATAATATTTATTTATTTATCGTCGAATAATACAATGATATTTATTTAATAAATTAATAGTCATTATTCAAGGAATGATAAATATTGAGGAGGATTGGAAGACCGAGTTTAAGGGTCTAGTGAGAAATAATAATATTGAATATTAATTGATTAAATAATATTTAATTATAACTCGCAAGTTAAAGAACATGTCAGGAAATAATAATATTGTTGTTATTATTTGACATGGGGGGTTTATCTAGGATTAATGAAATAATTAAAGGAACCTATGAAATTTATTTTATTATTACCCTGGTGAAATAAATGCCCAATTATATTATTCTCTCATTAGCCAAGGGCAATCCAAGTGACGCCAATCAGAGTTGTGCACAACATTTTGGAGAAAACCACTCAAGCCTAGGGAGTTCTTTATTATCTAAGAATTCTCTCAAGAACAAGAGCGATCCTCCTCCACCGAATCAAGGATAATTCTTTGGAAGTGGTTCTCAAGGAGATTGAAGGCGGATGACACAAGTGCAAGGATCTTCTATGTTATCACCCGGAAACTCCTTCAATGAAATCCAGAGATTTGTGGATGTGGATCACCACTATAGGAGATCTACCCTTGATCTATACAATGTAATTATGGTGCACTGAATATTTGTGTCCAGACACATCAACAAATAAATAATAAACCTTGGAGGTAATTCTTATTTAATTAAATTAATTATAAATAATATATGTCGATCCTCTCTCTTGGTTTCAAGTTTCTATTCCTTTGTCTTATTTCTTTGATTCAATTCTATGGATCATGGCGTTCATCGTCACATAGATCCCAGATTGTTCATTGAATATGGAAAAAAGAAAAGTTGGGCACTGACCCTCTCGCACTTCCGCTACGCCTGGAACCTACAAGTGGTATTAGAGCAGGCATATTATTATTTATAATTATTTAAATTCGTTGGTGATTTATGCATTCATAATTTAGTTTTTCAATTAAGATTTTAATCATTATTTTAATATGAATTACGAGATCTATTTCTTCCTCTATCATTTCTCACATATCTAACATAAATGATCAATTGTATGATTAAAATAAAATTGAGGAACTCATCCGAAGGTGCCAATGATTCTACCCAGATAACACAGCAATACATTCCATGTAACCAGAGTTATATACCATATAGTTGTGATTAATGCACCAAGAGTTAATTCTCTAATTACTCAACCCGTGTGTATTAAAGACATGTGTGTAGTTAATTATTACACCATGTGTTGACTGGGACAAGTTGGCGCACGGTCAGCCGGACTACATGTTGTGTGGCCCACTGGACACGGTGTGTAGTCCCTTTCGAGTCAGGGTTAGGTTGTGTATCTCATACATAGATTAGTTGATCAGTGACTATGTATCACAGAGTCAATACTACGTGTGGCCCATTATACATGCCATGTACTTCCAGAATTTTGAAGTACACCTCACACGCTGAGTCCCTAGGCATGTACTTCGGATAGATAATGAAGGTAGTACACATCGTGTAGATCAGATCTACACACAGTGTACTTTTACCAAATTATATAGAATTAAAACTTTAATATCTATCTAATGTTCAGATCTGCATACCATGTATATGTTGTGTTACAATTTGTTACTCTAAGTACATTGAAACATAACTTGTGGCCGAAAAAAAACATGTGATTTGTGTAATCATCTATGAATTACATGTTGTGATAGTAGGAATTAAATCATGTATATCATATTTCACAAGAGTAAAACGGTATATGAGTATAATATATGTTGGGTATATTCAAATGGGTATTCATCGTGTTACCTCCAAGGTATATTTATGTACAAGGTTAATTTTAAATGAATTTTAATTTTTTTTAAAATTATAATGGATGAGAATATCAAGGGAATTAAAAAAAAGGATTAAAATAAAAGGATTGATTAATTAAATATAATAATTAATCGATCCAAGCGTAATTTATCTTAAATGAGAATGATTAAATAATTGAATTCTAGTTTTATTAAATGCATAATTCGTTGCATGCATGTGGATGATCATGAGCTAGACTAGACCTTTGTATGTGATTGGTTACCTTTTAATTTATTATTAAATTAAATTGTTAGACTGTGTGCCTTCTCTCCTCATTAATATGTAGGGTTTTCATGCCCATGGTTTCTTTTATGTAAATCCCCTTTTACCCCTCACCTTCATGTGAGTAAAATCATATGTAATGAATGGAGCTCCCAAGATAGTGGAGGCATTTCAAGTTAGGAGCTGAGGTGAAACCAATCTAAGGAGGCACAAAGGTGGATAGGTGGAAAGTTGTAAACACAAAGATTAAATGGTTCAAGGTGTTTCTCCCCTAGGTTAGCAATTTTTTATAAATCACTAGATAAACTAACCATTAGAACAAGCTCATGATCATAGCCTTTATTTTATTTATGTCAGTTTCATGGTTATTCATTATGGATGTTTTGTCGTGATCATGTAATTAATAAATTAACAAGAATGCAAGATAGAACTAAAATAAACCAACTTATGCGTAAATATTATCTAATACCTGGTTAATCACTTAATAATATCCCACTTAATATTAACAATCATGTGAAAAGATAATAATTTTCAATTTACACATAAAGGATAAAATCCCTCAATAAAATATTAAGTCAGTATAGTCTTCCATTACTTTGGTTAGAATCAAACCATAGTTAAAAGTGCTTGACCAGACAAAGTTGGGGTGATTCTAATTATCAGGGAATTCTAACATGAGATTTTGGGTTGACTTGACTTGGTTCACATCAAGGTTTGATTTCCAAAGCAGGACTTGGTGTAACTAAGAGGCAAAGGTTGAGGAAGTCCAATTAAAGGATTTCAGGATTGGGGAGTCCACTCAACAGATCAAGGAACTGTGAGTTAATGTGGTTGGCATTTGGAATGCCTACCTAAAACCTTTCAATTTGCTTGACCAACCAATGTTGGGGTAATGAGAAGGGTAATATGGATCTTTTCCACTTGAATGTCCAAGAAATAGGATATTCCAAAGCTAGTGGTGAGGGACGTTGGGTTTCGATAAAATAGTGGGAGACTAATAAATATAATATTTAGTTATTTGTCTAAATTTATTAGATAAAGTACTAAATCTCTATGTATCTTATTTGTAGAAACAACATTAAAAATGACATCAAATATATCATTATGATCCATACTCGAGAAGGAAAACCTTCTCACCAGCACAAATTTCCAAGAATGGCAGAGGCGTTTACACATCATCCTTCGCCATGAAAGGAAATTTTATGTACTGGAAGAACCTTTACCAGTTGTTCCTGGAAATGAGGTAAGTGATGAAGAGTTATATCTCTATGAGAAACATATAAATGATACTATAGATGTTTAGTGTTTCATGTTATTTTCCATGTTCAATGAGCTCTTGAAGCAACATGAGGATATGGATGCCTATAGAATGATGTTTCACTTTTAGGATCTATATCAAGAGAAGGCGAGACAAGAGTGGTATGAGATCTCTGATGCTTTGTTTACCACTAATACTGGAGATTTTGCGCCAGCTGGGATGTATGTAGTCAAGATTATTGGCTACATTGAACGTCTGTACATATTAGGGATTAAATTCCCGGATGAGTTGTGTACAGATCTCATACTTCCATCATTGCCCAAGGCCTTATATAGTTTTATTGTAAATTATAATATGAGCAATAATGAGAAGATTCTATCAGAACTTATGACCATGATTCGCCAAGTGGATAAGGACATGGGGCATGACAAACCCACAGTCCTTATGGTGAATAGGAAGAGGAAGGATAAGGAAAAGGGACCTAAGACTTATAAATAGTCTAAAGCCCCAAAGCACCGTCTGACTAAGAAGAAGAAGATCCAAAGGAAGTTCAAGGAAAATGAGGTAGTATGTTTTTCATGTGACAAGTCAGGCCACTAGAAGAGGAACTGCACCCAGAGGAAAGGGAAAGCCAAATGTGCATTCATTATCGAGTGAAATATTTCCATTTTTACACATTGGGTATTAGATATAGCTTATGTTGCTCACATATGTATTCAAATATAGGAACCAAGTATATTTCATAAAATTTCCATAGGAGAGGTGGATCTATGAGCTGCCAATGGTGTGAGGTTGGCTGCTCTTACCATTGGTGACTACCACCTTTCATTGCCGATAGGAATGATTTTGGTTTTGCATGATTGTTATTATGTACCTACTGTTACCAAAAACATAATTTTTCTATCAAGTTTAGATACATATATGTTTATTTTCAAGTTTGTAAATAAAAGTTATTTCTTTTGTAAAAAAAACATATGTTATGGTATGGCACATTTAAATAACATTCTATATGTATTAAATTATGAAAAAAAAGTGTTGGCAATCGATAATGAATCATGTTCACATGAATCATATAACACCCAGTTGTGGCATCACTATCTTGGTCGTGTAAACGAGAATCATCTGACAAATCTCTGTCAATATGGTTATTTAGACTCTTCTGAACTAAAAACACTTGATAGATTTCATGCTTGTTTATAAGGGAAAATGACCAAACCACCATTCAGAGGATAGGGTGAAAGGGCCACAGAGCTTCTAGTATTGGTACACACTGATGTATGTGGACCATTTCTAGTAGAAGCTAGAGTTGGATATTCTTACTTCATAACTTTTACTGATAACTTGAGTAGATATGGCTATATCTACTTAATGAGGTATAAGTCTGAGTTATTTTAGAAATTCAAGGAATTCAAGAATGAAGTAGAGAATTAGATTAAAGAATCTTTGATTATATTGAGTTGGAGAATATCTTAACCATGAGTTCATTGATTTTCTATAGTATTTTGGGATTTTATCTCAACTCACTCCACCTTATACACCATAGTGGAATAGTGTTAATGAAAGGAGGAACCGTACCATGTTGGACATGGTGAGGTCAATTATGAGTCATCTAGATCTTCCATTATCCTTTTGGGGATATTCATTACAAACTACAGCATACACATTAAATCGAGTACCAACTAAAGCATTAAATGGAATTCCCTTTGAGCTATGGATTGGAAAGAAACCTTTTTTGTCGTGTACACATGTATAGGGATATGAGGAATTTTCTAAGGCTTTCTTAGGAAACAAACTAGCACCCTGGGGAAAAAAGTGTAACTTTATAGGTTATCCCAAGGAAAAAATGGATACTACCTATAAAACCCCTCATACAAGAAAGTGATTGTCGCCAGATAAGAAAGTGATTATTGCCAAACAATCCATCTTTCTTGAGAGGAATCACATCCTCAAAAATGATATTTGGGATAAATATTGACTTTGATGAAGTTGATTCTCAAGATAAATAAGAGTTGTTATAGGAACAAGTTCCACATGTCCTTGTGGAAGAAGTAGTTCTTGAAACGCAAGTATTGTGTATGAGTGTAAGATAGGTAAGGGAACCAAAGAGATATGGTTTTCTAGTTACCGAGGATGGTGACTCCTTATTATTGGACAATGATAAACCTCTCTACTGCAAGGAGGCATTAGAGAGCTCATAAGCTGCAATATGAATAGAAGCTATGAATTCTGAGATGGATTCCATATATCATAACCAAGTTTGGGTTCTGGTAGATGCGCTAGTTGATGTAGAGCTTGTTGGATGTAAATGGGTATTCAAGAAGAAACTGGACATGGAAGGTAAAGTTGGTACCTATAAAGCAAGGCTAGTAGATAAATGGTTCAAAAAGTGTCAATGAATTGACTATGATGAAACATTTTTTCCAGTTTCTATGTTTAAATCCATCAGAATCATACTGCCATAGCAGCTTACCATGACTATGATATTTGGCAGATGGATGTCAAAACTACATCCCTTAATGGGAACCTTCTAGAATATGTCTATGTGACACATCCAGAAGGGTTTGTGACACTAGGTGATTCCAAAAGGGTTTGTAAGTTACAGAGATCCATTTATGGATTAAAGAAAGCATCCAGGTCATGGAACATTCAATTCGATGAAGCCATAAGATAATTTGGTTTCATTAAAAATGGATGTGAGCTGTTTGTTTACAAAAGTTTTAGTGTGAATTTGGTCATTATCTTAGTAGTATATGTTAACGACATGTTACTTATTGGAAATGACATATCGGTCTTATAGTCAGTTAAGGAATATTTGAACAAGTGCTTCTCCATGAAATACTTAGGTGAAGCAGTCTGCATTCTAGGGATCAAGATCATTCATGATAGATCCAAGAGGCTACTTGGACTAAGTCAAAGTACATATATTGGCCATATACTAAAGATATTTAGCATGTAACAATCCAAGATGGTATTGGTTCCAATGTCACATGGATTACATATTTCTAAGAAAATTTTTCCTCAGACACAATAAGAGAAAGATAGAATGAGTAATATCTCATACGCTTCGGCAATGGGATCAATCATGTATGTCATGTTATGTACTAGACTTGATGTTTCCTATGCACTGATCATGGTAGGAAGATATCAAGTAGATCTAAGAGAATAGCATTGGACTATTGTTAAGGATATCCTTAAGTATCTGAGAAGAACTAAAGATATGTTCCTAGTGTATGGAGGAGACGAGGATCTTGTCATCAGATGGTATGTTGATTCTAGTTTTCAGAAAAATCAGAATGATCTGAAGTCATAATTAGGATATGTTTTCTGTCTCAATAGAGGAGCTGTGAGTTGGAAGAGTTCAAAGTAGCTAGTTGTCACTGATTATACAGTGGAGTTCGAGTATATAGCGGCTTCTGATGCAGCCAAGATAACTGTTTGGATTTAGAAAATTTTTTAGGAGCTTGATGTGGTACCTAGTAGTAAAGACCCTATCACATTGTATTGTGATAATACTACAATGGTGGATCTTAAAAAAGATCCAAGGTCACATAAACAGACAAAGCACATACTCTGGAAGTATCAACTCTTGAAGGATTTTCATCAGAGGGGTGAAGTTACAGTGAGCAGGGTATCTATAGAAGAGAACGTGGTGGATCCCTTGACTAAAGGTATGTCTCAGCAGGAGAATGAGTATCATGTGAGAGCTAGTGGACTAAAGGTTTTTGATAGTTGGCTCTAGTGAAAATGGGAGTCTATTGGAGTTGGTGTCCTAGAACCAACTTATATGTACTTTATGATGACTTATATTCATGGTTTTTGAATATCAATAAATTCCTTATCACATCATTAGTGTTCTTCTACATGAAATTGTATGTGATAATGTCCTAAGAGTAGTTGTCGCACTAAAAATTCATAGTAGTTCTCCACTATGATGAGAACTCGAAAGTACTATGAAAATATTCTTAGATATATGTTCTATGGCCAGATGATATCATTTGAGGGACAAAAATGATACAAGCTATCAGTGGTGGAGACTCATAGGATTTTGAGGAACCTTCTTATGGTGTACGCCCTTAGTGATATCCAATAGGATATTATGAGAATGAGACCCGACAGTAAAAAATCCACATTTATAAGGGTCTTTAGATGTTCCTATATGTGGACGTTTGTATTAATCATTAGACTTTAAGATTATTATTAATGGATATTATGAGTTGCGTACTTTGATTTATTGATGAAAATGGTGATGACAGATGTTCGTGGTGAAGTAGGATACATTGGGTATATCACGAGTAATATTTAATTAATGAATAATGCAAGAAAGGATTTATCTCTTCTGTTCACTAACAGAAGTTAATATCTCAGGCCCTTTGATGGAAATGATATAGCCTAAATAAATCCAAATCCATAGTGTTCTATAGGCAAGTTCTATTTCCAAAAATTCAAAAAAAGAGATATCGAGTATATAGCTTGATGGAACTGGCATGCAACTTGATCAATTAGAGATATTATGATGTAAAGGTATTATATTACATGGTAAGCATTTGTATGAGGTGGCATGTCATTGCGGTATTAACTTCTTTCTATATGGGTTCATTGGCGTGTTGCTAGATGTTAACCTTGGACTTTATACAGGTTTGCCTAATGCCACTAAGAAAGAAGCCTAGAGGGTCACACACTAAGTGTATCTAGAATCTCAGTTAAATAATTTATTATTTAACAAGTTGAATAAATATTATTCCCATTTGTGGTTTAATAATTATTTATGTATGTCTGATCGCATTTATTCCGTCACTAGTTATTCGAGAGAATATATTATGGGAGGAATAATTAATAAATATTTATTTGTTATTTTGGTGAATATAATATTTATTTATTTATCAGTGAATAATGTTGTGATATTTATTTAATAAATAAATAGTCATTATTCAAGGCATGATAAATATTGAGGAGGATTGAAAGACCAATTTTAAGGGTCCAATGAGAAATAAAAATATTAAATATTATTTGATTAAATAATATTTAATTATAACTCGCAAGTTAAAGTGCATGTCAGAAAATAATAATATTTTTGTTATTATTTGACATGGGGGTTTCTCTAGGATTAATGAAATAATTAAAGGCAATTGTGCAAATTATTTTATTATTACCCTAGTGAAATAAATGCTCGGTTATATTATTCTCTCATTAGCTAAGGGCAAGCCAAGCGACGCCAATCAGAGTTGTGCACAACATTTTGGAGAAAACTACTCAAGCCTAGGGAGTTATTTATTCTCCAAGAATGCTCTCAATAATGAGATTGATCCTCCTCCACCGGATCAAGGAGAATGATTTGGAATCAGTTCTCAAGGTGATCGAAGACAGACGATGCAAGTGCAAGGATCTTCCATGCTAGCACCTGGAGAATCCTTCGGTGATGTTCAGAGATTCTTGGAACATGTGTGAATCACCGCTAGATGAGATCTACCCTTGATCTCTACAATGCAACGACGGTGCACTGTAGATATGTGGCGTGACACATCAATGAAGAAAGAATAAACATTGGAGGTAATTCTTATTTAATTAAATTAATTATAAACAATATATGTTGATCCTCTCTCTTGGTTACGAGTTTCTATTCCTTTGTATTATTTCTTTGATTCAATTCTTTGGATCATGGTGTTCATCATCGCATAGATCCCAAATTGTTTATTGAATGTACCAAAAAGAAAATTTGGGCATCGACCCTCCCGCACTTCTGCTGCGCCCAGAACCTACAGTATATTCTTAGAGGACTAGTAAAGCATTGGTGGGATGTATAGGTATAGGCTAGTAGACAATGGGGGTTGATGTAGAATGATTTCAAGGCCTTGTTTTTTAGCACTTTTTTTAAGACATTGAGGGTGGACTACGCTCAAGAGTTCATGGATTTGCAGTAGGTAGAAACCTCAATTATGGATTATATGAGGAGGTTCACAAGTCTATTTTGTTTTCCATCGACAATGGCGAGAGATGAGAACTTTGTGGTGTGATGGTTCACATGATGATGTTTTTAAGTAAGCGGGTATTTAACTATTTATGCTGAGTGAGCAACATCTTTGAAGATTTTGAAAAAAAATAAGAACATTTTTCATAAGTATTTTTTCATTTAACTATTATTTCTCACAAAAAAAATCATTTATGTGGGATTAGAGTTGATGTTTATTCAATTGTCTATGTGCTATCTGTAGGGAATAAATTTAAATAGTGGTGCAGGTCAGACCTGGTCGGTGTTGAGGTTTTCAAGAGAATATCTACTAAATCTATTTTGGAGTTGTCAACAAACTCAAAGGGGGATATTGTTAGAAAAAAAATCCTCTTATAATGATTTTTGGGATGTGTTTATTGACATGGTTGTTGAAGGGATTTCCAAAAAAACTCACAATGTCATGGGGATCGTATAAAATGAAGTCTGGATAAGCATTGAATGTATTATGGTGGAATTCTATAAGAATTTTTTTATAAAAGATGATTTGAACTTTTTAATTCTATTTCATAAGTATTATTTCCTCTTTGTGTAAGAGTGCGTTTTGAAGGAGGTAGGGGAAAATGGATAAGTCCTAAATTTTCCATGTGTTTATAAAAGTAATTCAGGGCTAAACAAATTAAAAATTGAAAAATTCTTAAAGTTTTCCTCATTTGTGTAAGAATCTTCTCCAATATCATGTAAGAGTCACTTTGTGACACAGTTGTGGAAAATGAAAAGGGATATTCCATAAGGGTCATCAAGAATATTTTAAAGGGTGATATGAAATCAAAAGGTTCATTCCCAAACCATAAGATTTATTTAAGAAAATTTTAAGGGTCATCTGGCACTACGAATGAAAAATGAAAAAAACTGAATTTTGTAAAGGTCACTTGATTTTGTAAGAGTCATCAGGGAAATTTTAAGGTTCATTCCTAAACATGTAATGATCATTAGGGAAATTTTAAGGGTCATTCCTAATTTCATAAGGGTCATTAGGAAAATCATAAGGGTCATCCCTTGATTCCATAAGAGTCTTTTCGATGAATCAAGGATTTTGTAAAAGTCGTGTTAGGAAAATCGTAAGGGTCATCTCAGATCAAAGGAGAAATGTGTAAGGGTCATTGCCTTAGCCATCTTTATAGAATATCATCCTATAATAGCTTATGAAATGTTTTATTAATCATAAAATATGATTAATAGCTCAGCTTGCTATAAAAGGAGAAAATGATGTCTAGATTAAAGGGAGGATCAAACTGTGATATTTCAATGAATTAAATACAAGGATTATTTGAATTTAGTAGGTTTGGTGTCGACCAAGTTACATGTCACAATGGAGGGTTACATGTCATGGAGTAGGAAGCAGCTATTTTGAATTGATTTAAAAATAGGATTTGGCTAAAGATTGTGGATCTGATTATTTCCAATATATTAGGTGATTTGGATGGCACTCAATGTTGGATAAAAATTACACTGCTGACCTTGGAGTTTATGTATTTAACTATGGAAAATATTTCTCACATAAATATTGAGAGAAATAAAATATTAAAAAAATGAACGTGGTGACTCTCAAGAGATAGAGTGAAGTCATCTTTTCTTTATATTCAAAAGAAGATAAGAAGGTGAGGTGTACACATTGGAGATTTAGTTTTCAGAATTGAATGAAAAAGATTCCAAGTTCACACTGGAATGCTAGAGAAGAAGAAGGTGTTCCAGGAAGCATCTCACTAGAAGTTCATGGAGGTAGTGTTGATTGCAACACCATCCATGGTATAATTTTTACTTGTTGTTCATGGAAGGTAAAGCAGGTTATAGGAGGATTGAGTTCTATATTATAAGGGGAATTGTGAGTTCTTCAATTGTTTTCTTGAGTTTTTAAACCTAGAGGGTTAGTGTGACTGCTCCAAGTTATAAAATAATTTAGTGCCCTTAGTGTTTCGGGTGCATCGACGCATTGTCATTACATGCCCCTTAGATTAGCCCATTTTGGGTGAACCGAGTAAATTACTCGTGTCCATTTATTTTACTATTTTAATTCTTCACACTAATAGTATGGGAAAGTGATTTCCTAATAATTATGGAACATGATCATTAGTGAGGGTTGATTAAAAATAGGAATACTCTGATTCACCCCTCCCCCCTCTTAGGGTATTAAACTTGATTGGGACAAATAGTAAGCCTGGATGGGGTCGTACTAATCAATGTTTTGAAATCTTTTTTATACTCCCGTAAATTATCATCCAATTTTTTGCTTTTATCTTTCTAACTTGAACTCACTATTTTCTCTAGAATTTACTTGATCTTTCAATTGAATAACTCCACTTTCCCGCTAGTTTTTGGGTGGTAAGGGGTGTTGGTATTGTAACAAACTCTATTCTTCTCTAGCAACCCCATTAATAACTGATTGTTAAAATGATTGCCTTGATCACTTAAAAGTAACTGAGGAATTCCAAACCAAGAAGATATATTCTTCCTTATAAATTTAGTGACTACATTGGTTTTGTTTTTCAAAAATGCTTCAGCTTCCACCCATTTTGACACATAGTCCACACACACTAATGTATGTTTTTCTGAAGGAATTTGAGAAGGGTTCCATGAAATCAATTTCCCACACATTGAACACTTTGATTTCACGAATAGGGTGTTGTGGAATTTCATTGATTTTTCTAATGTTACCGGTTCTTTTGAATTGATCACAGCTCTTGGTGAATTCCCTTTCATCTTTATGGAGGGTCGGCTAAAATAATCTACTTTGTAATATCTTGGCCATTATTCTATAGGTTCTATTATGTCCTACCAATGAGCCTGTACCCAAGTGGTAAGGGCTCCTACTTGGCATCCAAGAGACCCAAGTTCAAAACCGGGTGGAGGCGAATTTCCGGGGGTACTGTAGTAGGCACTATAGCAGTACTATAGCAGCCGGACTATTCACCCGATTTGGGCTTTCGGGCCACCGGTTTGGGCCTACGGGTCTCAGGGCCTTCGGGCCATCAAAGGCCTTCGGGCCACGGGGCCTTCGGGCCATTGAAGACCATGAAGTAGCCCAGTTCACACAGAGCAGGCCCCCAGATGAGGATCAGAGCACCAGTAGCAGTCACCAGAAGCAGAGCTAACCGGATTGGAAGAATGAGAGGGTATGGCAACCGCCATCGGGACCAGGCACCGTGTAGCTTTGTACGGGGCAATGCTAGCCGATCAGCAATGCAGGTGGGGAGCTAAAGGCAATCAATGATGCAGAAGCTGGGGATGGGCAGTTCTAGGGGTATGGGCCTACGGGTCATATATTGGGCATGGTATGCCTCTGGGCCTTCGGGTCATGTCGGGTCTTGTGCCTTGGGCCTACGGGTCATGTACGGGTTCCCCTTCAACCCTTAAAAGGGGGATTATCTATAATAAAATAAAATAAAAGGTCTTTGGGCCATTCGGGGGGGCTATTATGAGTAAGAGAATCCCAAAATTCCTTTCGCCTCAAAATCAATCACACATCGTCAAATTAATATGTTTTTACATTGATTGAATAATAAGGGGTGATCTCGAAAATAATGTGTTGCACCAGCAAGAAATCTCTCTTGTTATTGATATGTAAAGTGAGCATAGAGGAACATGTTTGATAAATAATTTTCTATAAGAGCAAACCATGGATGATCACTTAAATCGGTATAGAAATGCTTCTTGTCTAGGAACTCGCCATCAATACCTCAAAGAAGCATGGTCGGTGTAAAAAATTACCTTAGAGAGTACCAAATATGTTGTAAACTTATCAAAATCAAAGAGAACTGCTAGAAGTTCCTTCTCTGTGGTAGTATAGTTGATTTGGAATTCATTGAGGGTGTGGATTTCATAATATATTGGTCAAAATATATGATCAACCCATTGTCCTAGAGTAGTCATACCTCAAAATCACTTGCATCGCACATTCTCAAAAGTGTTCTCCCAATTTTGAGAGATCGTTATTGGGGCACCCACCAACTTCTTCATTAGAGTAGTGAAGGATTACTTGCATGATTCATCAATTCCTTGTTTAGATCAACTTTAATTCCTTGTTTAGATATTTTGTACCCAAGGATGATTCCTTCTTGAACCATGAAGAGACAATTTTCCCAATCGAGAACTAAGAATTTTTCTTCGCTTTATTTGAGTACCAAATCTCAGTTATTTAGGCATACCTTGAAGTCATCCATAAAAATCTCATGAAATTTTCCCACCATATCATGAAAGATTTGTGCCATGCACCTTTGAAAAGTTTGTGGTGCATTACACATGCCAAATAGCATGTGGTGATAGGTGAAGATTCTATATAGGCAAGTAAAAGTTGTCTTCACTCGGTCAGCCGGATACATCAATATTTGGTTGTAAATCCATCCAAAAAGCAATGTAATTCATGTATGGCTAACCTTTCTAGCTTTTTATCCATATACTCCGAATGGCCCCAAAGCCTTCTTTTTTTATTTTATTATAGATAATCCTCCTTTTACGGGTTGAAGGGGAATTCGTACATGACCCGTAGGGTCAAGGCACAAGTCCCGACGTGACCCGTAATACATGACCCGAAGACCCAGAGGCATACCATGCCCAATACATGAAATTGTATTTATTTTAATATCTTCATTGACATTTTGATTTTTGGTGAGTAATTGATATAAAGTTATTTGATTTAATTTTCGTACTTAGTAATAACTAAATTTTAGTTTTCAGTCAAAATATTCATTACTAATTTATTTTAAAGGAATTAAATTTCCAATGTTCCGTGATTTTAATTAAATATATTTTGATGGAACTGATTTTTAATTCTTTTACTCAACTATAAGAGTTCATGGATTTATATGTTGGGGTGTTTAATTTTGATTTTAAATATATTTTATATCATCCGAAAGAATTTATGGTTCTATTTTTGTGGGCAGTTAATTTTCGTGAGACTTTGCAGTGTTCGTCTTTAAGAGTTCCTGCATAGGAGATTTTCCAGGTGTGTTCCCACAAGACATTTCATGCGGCAGTCTCGTGTGATATTTCTTTCCAAAATCGCGTAGGAAATTTGCAAGCCACGCTGCGTAGGATATTTCTTTCACCTGCAGGCCATGTAGGAGATTTCAGGGCGTTTTCAACTCCTACATAGGAGATATCTTCCCTCCCGGAACATTTCTACTACAAATAAGAGATTGAGGCAATGACATTAAGGATCAAAACAGCCCCTTAATTCCATTTCTACTACAAATAAGAGATTGAGGCAATGACATTAAGGATCAAAACAGCCCCTTAATTCCAGTCAAGGATCAGCACATTTTTGGTCCAAAGTAAAATCTCAGTTGAAGTCCATCCACGTAGCTCGGATGCCCTCTTCCTTGGTTTCAGATTCATCATACCTCGACTTTGCTTATACTTTGTTGAGCAGGTCCGAAAAGGAGCACAAGCCCGTCGAGTAAAAGTGCTTCGAACCAGAGTTTTCCAATGGAAGGTTGAAGATGGGTTAGATCAGATCGAAGAAAAAGTCACCGACGCCAAGCCGGCTAAAGCTATTAATGATAAAGACAATGAGGAAGATGCTGCAAAGATCTGTTCTTCCATAAAACTATTAAATCTGAGTCAGGGGCTTGAGATTTTAGCTCCCTGGGTTAGTTTGCAGGTCTTGAATCGTTGAAGAAGAAATGAGGAGTTCAAGTTCCGAATTTTGTGGCTGCAAGGATGAGAATCAGTGCACGCAAGGTGCTCGACGTTATGCAAGTAAGAAACTGAAGTTGTGAGTGCTGCTCTAATCGGAAATTGTGGTTTGGTCGCACTCTGGGTTCGTTGCCACTGAGCCATCACAGAACTGGGATCAGCTGCACTAGAGTCCTCTGTGCAAGGTTGTTTGGGAGATGCTGAACCATTTTTGCATTCGATAAGTTCGAACGAGAACAAGCCGGCCTAACCTGTTCAAAGAAGAACCTTGCCAATCTTCTTGGTGAAGCGTTTAAAGAAGACAATATCACTGGAAGATGTTCACTGGTTTATTTGTGCGCATGTGACTTCTTGTAATAAAAAACATGTGTTGCGCTTAATTTTTATGTGGGGAATAGAACATGTTGGTTTGTAAATCAAGTTCATGTTCTTGATTCTTTGCTTCTCGGCTACAATTTGTTACTCTTGGCCATTTATTTTCTCATTTAGTTCTCGATTTTGATTTAAGTATCAACAAATGAAAATAAATATTGAAACTGATCAAGTCATTCAACCACTGCAAATATATCAACAGATTGAGCAGTAGGGATTTAAAGAATGAACATTCATAAACAAACAGTGTTTTCTTGAATGGCCATGCAATCACTTCGTTTCTCACTGCTATGTGAAACCACTCTCTTGATATATATTGCGTTTAAATTTAGTAATATTTGTACCTCTCGACAGAGATTGTATAAATTTTTAGTGATCCATTTTTCTAGTTGAGTTGAACATATTTTCCGAGATCGTCCAATTTTCTATTGTTGATTCAATTGATCTTCCCATGATCTTTGTTTTCTCCTGCCTCTGGCTCCTTAACATAGCTTAGTCCTAACACTATTAACACCTCATTCTCACTTCATTCATCATCTTACACTCATGCTTCCACATCACTGATAGTGCCCTATTTTTCTAAAAATGAGTACCTTAACATACTATACAGTGGTTTTAGCTCAAGCATTTATGGCTTGATGATTGAAGGGATCAATTCCAGATATGACTCCCTTGACAAGTGTTATGTCCACTATGGAATTGGGTTCCTCTTTCTTATGGTCCACCATCTCATCAATGAGTCACATCGTATTTTCCTCCTCTTCCTGTTGTGAACTCATGATGCATGGGTGATATCCAATAGAGAATATAGCATGACAGTCTGATTCAGTTCCATGCTTCACGACCTTCATGAAATCAAAGATGACTTGCTCATCACCAACTCAGAAAATCAATCTTCCTTGGTTGACCTCAATCAATGCTTTTCCAGTTGCTAGGAATGGTCTCCCAAATCAAAAAGTCAGTGAGGAATGTGAATTTCTCCACCTTGACAAGAACGTATTCAGGAATTCCTCAGGGATATTTCACCAATCTATTGGAAAGCAAGAGTGCTGCTTGTGCCAACTTTGGCTTGTCCAATGACAGCTTTAGAAACACACTTAGGGTCACTAGATTAACACTTTCTCCTAAATTGCAAAGTGCTTTCCCAAATGTACACGAACCAGGAAAAACTCCTTGAATCTCTCATCTTTGAGGGATTTTCCTTTGAACCACTACTGAACACTCTTTACTAAGAGAAATAACTTCAAGATACTCCAACTTCCTATTTTACTCTCTCTTAGGATTTCTTCGTAGTCCGGCATTTGAGAGATCGCTTCTGTGAAGGTATATTAATATGGAAATGTTTGAAAATCTCTATATTGACTCTCAACTCTCCCTTTCCTTATCCTCTGGAAGAGGTGGTCTATAAGGTTTCAGATTTTTGTACTCCTCTGATTGAATATCCTTTTCAAACTTTTTCAACTTCACACACTCCTTTTTCTCATCCATTTTCTCCTTTTTCTTTTCCTCTTTTTCCACCTACACCTCATTCTGTTTTTCGCCATTTCCTCCAACTCATTCCCACTATAAACTATCACATCATTCACCTCCTCCTTTGGGTTTTTCTCCATGTTACCTGATAGAGTATCGAGTAATCTATAATAAAGTTTGATCTATTTGCCCCATTTGGAGCTCGAGGTTGGGGAGAGTGAATTGCTGATTTATCAAAGAGTTATCTTGGATTTTCATCCATTAGTCTGACTTTTGAATGAATTCATTAAGCATGTCCTCAGGGTATTGTTTTGAGGGTTGAGAGGGTGGTTGTAGCTGGAATTGCTACAGAGGCTGATCAGATTGAGGTCAAGAGGGTGGAAATAGTTGGAATGACCTTGGGGCCTGTGTTTGAGGTGCATATGTAACAACCTGTGTCTTCCCAACCCATTACTTTGCCAGTTTTGGTGGTTGGAGGTGTTCGGGGGAGATTTTCCGATAAAGGCTGGAAGTGCAGCAGAGCTGCTACAGGGAATTCACGTCATATAATGTTTACACGATGTGAACTTGTGTTTCATGGCTTCTACAGCCGGCTGGTTCACGGCTTGTTTGCTGGCGGAGGGGGAAGTCGCGAGGTGGATTACACGTCGAGTAAGTGGAATTCATGACGTGTAATAATTAAAGGTTGAGGCGACGCGATTTTTTGGCGAAAGTTGAAATTTTAGAAAACTTGTGGTTTACAAGCCGTGTAAATGTATTACACGTCGTGAAACCAGCGGGATCCAGGTTTTGAAGTCCTCTCTCGGCCGAATTTTTTCATTCGGTCGGTTGTACCCCTTCTCCCTCTCGTTTTGGCAAAACCCTAGGTTCCCCGAGAGGATCTTCTAGTCTCCTTCCTCCCGCTTTGATTCGTTGATTCCAATTGATCCCCATTGGCAATCCGTGTTAAGTTCTTCTCACTTCTTGGTGGTTTTCTCATGTTCTTCTTTCGGAAATCCGCTGCAGTGGTACAGTTTTGGTTTGGGGTGTGAGTTGGGATGCGTTTTGATAATCCGTTGGTCCGATGTAGGTTGATCCGCGGTTTCTTTGTGGTTTTTAGGCAGTTCTCCTTCGCCCTGCGGTGTGCAACGAGATTAGAAAGCTTCTTTGAGCTAGGGAATCTCTCGTTTCTCTTTATTATGTATCATGCGGGAGGGGTTTACTCTTGTTTAACTATGGGTTATAGTTGTGTAGACTTAATCAAAGATAAAGAATTGGTTAATTAAAATTGAAGAGGGAAAGGGAGAATGATTTTCATGTTTTTACAACTTTGATATATTATTGTGATATTGTGATTGTACAGGCTTAATGCTCCGTTAAAAATTGTGGTCGTTGGGGGCTTTGTTTGCTTTGGATGATATGTGTTGTGACTGCTGCATTTGTTGTAATTGTTTGATATCACCCTAAAAAGGAAAATTAGCTAACCACTTATATTTAGCTAATGAAATGGTTCTCTCTGGATTTATACCTTGTGTGATAACATCCCTAAAATAAATTGAAATGTGCTAAAATCCCCTTTATTAAATCTGTAAAATGATCTTTAATGTGCTATGTGTGTGGTCGTGCTGTGGGGGCGATGATGCGTAGTTGATGTGTGGTTGAGGCATGTAGAGCTAATGGTTTGATGGTCGTGCTTTTAGGGCGGTGATTTGGTTGTTGTTTGGCCGTGCTTTTGGGGCGGCAAGGTGATTGTTGATTGGTCGTGCTTTTGGGGCGGCGGGGGGTCATTGTTTGGTCGTGCTTTTGGGGCGGTGAGGCGATTGTTGTTTGGCCGTGCTTTTGGGGCGACGAGATGATGGTGCGATGGGGATGGTGAGCTGCTTGTGATGTGTGGTTGCGTTGTGCTGGATGCTCGGGTAGTGATGGAGTATTTGTTTAATAATAATTGAAATGGTTGAGGTTCGGTTTGGTTAATAGGATATAAATGGTTAATGAATAAATAAATGATGGGTTGTGTTGTTAAATGTAGATGATGCTTGATAATGAATTAAATGGGTTGGATAATGGAAATCGGTTGGTTGTGTGATGTGGCTTGTGGTTTGTGTGGTGTTATGCATTTAAAGGTGGCACCAGAGGTGACGATGTTGTGAGTTGATTAGCGTTTGGTCGTGAACTCATGGGTTGGGCTTGTGTGTGCTTATATGTATATACTTGCATATTCTTTGTGATTTATATGCGCACCTCACCCACATCGAGTACTATGTGTTGACGCCCACATAGTCACGCGGGCGGTGTTTTTCCCGACATCCGATGAGGACAGATGACTGGGTACCCGCACTTTCCCGCTCTCTTTTCCAAGTGAGGAAAATATTGCACAAGCTGTGATGGTTGGAGGTCTGATAGTGCACTAGATGGTGGTTGTCATAGCTCAAGTGTCTTCGGGCAAGATGTGATGTGGTCAAACTTGTGGGGCGATGAGCCCAAGTGTCTTCGGATGAGATATGACGTAGCCCAGGTGTCTGCGGGCGGGATAAGATGGGATGAAGTGGCTCACAATGGGGGTCGTGCATGGTAGGAGGGCGCGAGGGTGATGTCATTCATATTCACGATACTCTACTGCTCTGGTTATGGTTGTGGATGTGTTGTGGTCAAGGTGTTTTCGGGCGAGACGTGATATGGTTGTGCTTGTGGGGCGGCGAGCTCAGGTGTCTTTGGACAAGATGTGTTGTGACCGTGTTTGTGGGGCGGTGTGGCATTCGGAAGAGATGGAAGCGCCATGACGTATGACGTTGGGGTGTGAGAGCGGCATACCAGCAGGAAAGCGGTGTGGGGTACCCTTTTATTGATGTGACTCATGTTATATTATATTACTTTGCTTGCGTTATTTGGTGAGCGTGTCTTGGTAAGGTTTGGGATAGATAGTTGGTATGTTAGGTGTTGTTGGTTCTGTTGTTTGATCACAGGTGCATTAGCGTGGACCATGCTAGACATTAATAGCTCGGATCTTTGGATAATTGTTGTGTCGTTGTTTTAGCTTTACTTTTAGGTATTTACTTAAGAGACTTTTATCTATATCAATTTTATTTATACATGCATTGTGAGATAGTTTTGGTTTCTTTTTATATTATGTCATGGGGTTTCTTATGGATGATTCATCTTCTCTCCCGTTCTTATATTATTATAGAGGATAATGTCTCTCATTTCATGAGATTTTTATACCCTTGGTGCTAGTTGTCAACCTAGGGCCTACTGAAGACGGGACTCGGGATAATTATCTTTCTCCCCTCATTACGGTATCTTTGGCGGGAGGGGGTCGTGACAGCATATCCGGGTGGTCATTGGTTTTGGTTGAAGTTTTGGCCACCTTATTATTGGTTTCAGCCCAAATTTAGTTTTTGATTAGGTTGAACCGGCCTCCCTTGGTTATGATAATTTTTTTATTGTTGGGCGGCTTAGTTATACCTAGCATAATTGTAATCCAAGGACTAATTGTCCTCTGATCCAGCTCGGTATTCTTGGTAGGCATGGGTACCTCCACACATCTCATAAGATTGGGAATTGAGTGCAGGTCTCGATGGTTGTGGCTACTGCGGTCGTGCAGGTGCCGCAAGAAATTAGAAGCTTTTTAATTTATTTATCAATGCTTCTACTTGAGCGTCCAAGAGGGTTGACGCCTCCACTTGATGGATTCCTCTCCTCAGTGGACCCCTTTCACTTTTCCATAATCTTGCATTGTGAGCAATCTCATTGAGAAGGCCTCATGCTAGTTCTATAGTTTTTATCATTAGACCTTTGTCGGTTGAAGCGTCGATCATGGCTCTAGCCACAGGATGTAAACCATAGTAAAAAGTTGTCATTTATAGCCAAATATAAAGACTGTGATGTGGGAACTTCCTCAATAGCACCTTGAATCTATCTCATGCTTCGGATTTAGATTATTCAACAATTTGGAAAAAATTATGGATTTCATTATGCACCTTCCACGCCCTCACTAATGGAAAATATATGTTCGAGAATCGCTTCACAAACTTATCTCAAGTTGTAATGGAACCATCCATTTGTCACTTTAACTGATCTTTTCCTTGGTCATGAAGTGAGAATAGAAATACCATTAATCTTCTGGCATCCGAAGTTACCCCATTGTTCTTGAATGTATCGCGGAATTTCCAAGAAGTTAGACAAATGTTCATGTGGGTGTTTATTTTGCATGCTATCAAATTGTCTTGTATAGTACTTGATTTGATCTCAAAATTGTTTGCTTGAATTAGAGGGCGAACGATGCTCAGGGAAGCTCCATCTGTGGACAGTAATTCGTAGCCCATGATGGCTTTAGCCCGAGGCATTTATTGTGTTGTGTCTTGTTGGTTCTCATTGGTGAATTGACCATTATGTCTAGTGGGGTTCACATGTTCTTCCATTGTGGATTTTTAGCACGAAAAGAGGAACCCATCAATCTCGGGATTATATTGCAAAGGTTCATGTGAATCAACGTTCCTTGATCCTCAACTATGCTACTAGGGCATAGAACGGTGCAAGTATGAGGTACTAGGGCATAGAACGGTGCAAGTATGAGGTCGGTCCCAGGAGAAATATGTTTGATCTCAAAGAGCTTAGTGTGATTCATTGTTAACCCGAACAAATTTCAAAATGAAAGTGGATCAAACAAAATTAAGATGAGACCTTAAACAAGACCAAAACAATTAACTGAAACAAAAGTAAAGGATCAATTTCAAAGGATGTTTTACAAAGGATGACTACCTCTTCCATTTAGGAATTGGTCGAATCAATTGGTTGCAATATCATCCTAAAGTCATTGATTTATTTATGGTCAAATCCACCAATTCGACCAAAACCAATCCAAATAATTGGATTGGAAAACTAGGCTAATTTAAGTGTATTGATTTTAAACTTATAGAAAAAAAAGACAAATCTAGGCTATTGGTAATAGTTTAATTCACTAAATCACTTTGGAGTTCCTCCTTTAAACAAGTCTTTTAGTCAAAGATGTATTAAGGAATAAAGAGTCTCAAAGTGATTCCAAATGGAAACGGCTATTCATGATTGAAATTGATAGGAAAATTTAAACAGCCATTATTCTATTCTTGATCCTTCATTCCTTAAGCAACTAAACCACTCATGGTTGAGAAAAACCTAATCGTGCTTGACTTGATCATCCTAAGAAGTGAGTTAAGGGAAGAAAGAATGGTAAAGTAGAAAACAATTGAAAAACAAACTTACTTGAATTAATAATCGAATCATCAAAGACAAACTTCTGGGGCATAAAAGAATTTAAGGGAACTAAGAAAATCTGAGACAAAGGTTAAGAATCCCCCAAAAGTCGGCAATCATTTTCATTTATAAGTCAACATCATGGTGCAATGCTACGCGTCAAGGTCTGATGAGATAAAACTAAAATATAAACCCCTATCTATTCTCCTCTGGTGGCTCCATCATGGCACAAGGCTAGTGTTACCACGTGAAGAACATATCTCCTTTCTTCAAAAATTTGAATCTCTCCAGGATCACGACACAACACTCTAAAATCTTCGGCCAAAACCACATCTTCAATTATCTTTCTTGAGACCGTTACGACATGAAGGGGAAGAAGTTGTGGCGTGATTTTTAAGAACTTCTTTGTCTGCCTCCACATAAGCAGGTCACGACGCAACGAAGCAGACCACATCGTAAACTTCTGTAGCCCCTCCAACTAGAATTTTCACAGGGTCATTGCAGCAGGGATACATTAATCATGACACAATGTGTTTTCCATACTGGATCAAAAAAATTTATCCCACACCAATCATCCACATAAACTGCGGACTCCTTCATAAGCGCGGACACTCCAGCTACCTGTTATAGTTCTCCCGTGGTGTCGCCTCGTGCCACAAACTTACCTCTAATCCCCATGTATTATTGTCGCATCACCCTACTCTGCCGCGGTTTTTGATCTATGTTGTGCACTAATGGTGCTTGGCCGGCTCCAGTGACTGGCTGCAGCATTGGTGTGCGTGTGTGCACAGGGGGAGTGGATGACACGTTTTTTCCTTCTTTTTCCCCTAGTGTGTTGCAGCGCGACACACAGGTTGCAGCGCGACACACAGGTTGCGGCGTGAGGGTTTCCGAGCTGATCAAACATATCTTTCACTCCTTCACAGTGTGAGAAGATCTATTGCGGCATCAGGAACCCTAGGCTCTCTGTTGTCAACTCTATTCAAGACCAGGTGCGACATGATGTGCATGGTTGTGGCTTGATTTGGATGCAATTCTCTCAGATTTGTGTTCTCCGAAGTCGCCCTCCAACTCCACTTTCTTAATAAATCACCAAAAACACACATGATTAGGCAGTATTATGTCTTTTTTATCAATGAAAAACATTATGAAAGTTTATATGCAAATTGGAGTTATCGGCAATATACCCACATTATATTCATTTTCAAAAATATATAAAAATAAACTATAAAATATATCAAAAAATACTATATCAAACACTGCATTATCCACATTACTAGGTGAGGCAACATTGATGTTGTGGGACTGTTAACATGAGAACGTGTAGCTAAGGGATTGTGAGTTGACTATGATGTGATTTCTTCTTATTATTTAAAATCTGTTCAGATATTCCGTATGCCTCCAAAGAAATCTTGACACCCCACTAGTGAGCGAGTATTATCATAGACTTGAGTAAATTGGTTGAAGAATCGATTGGAGAACAAAACTGAGGGAATAAAGTGATGTGACTCCTATTTTTAACTAATTTTTGGACTAATCAGTTGGGATATAGGAAAGATTACTAGGATTATTAGATGAATACAGTGCACTCCTCAAACTAGGGTGAGTATGTTTTTACATCCTTTTGAGAACCTTGGGTTTTCATGGCATTTTTGAGTATTATCATGGGCTTGTTTCATACATTTTTTGGATCAGTACAACTCTATATATTATCAAATTTCACATGTTTTAGGGATTTTATTAGGTGATTCCTCGTACTTGCACTTCTAGATTAGATTGTATAATATTACCAGTTTCACTGCATAACAAAAATTTCCTTGATTCAACAGATTCCTAGAATAAAAAGTCTAATGTATATGGGAACTATGATCATTCATATGAAAAAATAATAAAACGTCATTTATTTGAAACTTCTTAGAGATATCCTACTTTCCATTCATGATAGACGTTCTGCCATTCATAATATTTTCCTAGAGATTCGTGATTTCCTGATTTCATATTGTTCTTCCCAAATTGGACATATCACAAAAGTCTTATTCTCGTCCTGACGTCACTCAAAGATATTCTTTGCATTCATCTATATGAACTGTTCTTTAATTCACCTCAGAATTCACATAAATTCTTTCTATACCGCACATTATTTTATTCTTACCAAACAATACTTTTATACACTTGAAGAAAACTGATTATGTTATTAATTCATTTCACTATATTGATCCACATGTAACCTAGAGCAACCTTACATGATCCTCCATTAAATGATCACATTCATACTTTCCCTAATACCGAACACTCTTCAACACAAATTAACTAATCACATTTGAAACTTCCAACACAGCTTCAACATGTTTCATGCGCATCAATCACAAACACTTGCATCAGAATTCAGTAGCCTCTTCTCAGCAAAACAAATTCTTCATTCAAAAATCACAAAATATACTCATATCACTACAGGCACAATCTTCTCAGACTGAATATGAAGTTCATACTTGAGTCTTTTTTTACTTTTTTCTGCATCAAACAATCAAAGTTGCATATAAATTCACCAACACAAACAAGTCCTTGTTTCTCAGCAAAACAAATTCTTCATTCAAAAATCACAAAATATACTCATATCACTACAGGCACAATCTTCTCAGACTGAATATGAAGTTCATACTTGAGTCTTTTTTTACTTTTTTCTGCATCAAACAATCAAAGTTGCATATAAATTCACCAACACAAACAAGTCCTTGTTTCCAAGACAACACAGTTCAAAATAATTAACTCCACCCAAAAAGTGCATACTCTTCTTATTAACTAGCAGCAAGGAAACTAAAGCACGATGCAAGAAACTAAACCCATTTCAGAAACCTCCATTAATGGTACTGAAAATGAAAGAAGGCTGCTGCAATGGGGTGCAAAACCGGAGCAAGCAAGTTCTTGGCAGCATCTTGGCTCAAATCAATCCCTCCTGTCAGCATAATCCTCCGGCTGGTCTGCACCCTCCTCATGTGTATCCCCAGATGGATTTTCAGAGCCCAAGTCACCACCTGGACCAGCACTGTCAATGGTGGCAGCCGCCCCACCACCACCAGCAGAGGCTGCACTGTAAGTGTCACCGCCGCTGCTGCCGCCGCCAGCGTTGCCACCATAGCCATCACCGCTAACATTGACATTTCCATAACTACCCCCACCATAGCCACCGCCACCATAGCTGGCATCGCCACCACCACCATAGCCACTGCCAGTATAGCCTCCTCCGCCCCCACCATAGCCACCACCGCCAGTGTAGCCTCCACCACCACCAGCATAGTCACCGCCACCACTTCCATAGCCACTACCACCACCACCATAGCTACTGCCGCCGCCAGAATAGCCACCACCGCCACCCCCATAGCTACCACCACCGCCATAGGCACCACCTCCGTAGCCGCCGTCACCATAGCCACCTCCGCCATAGCCACCAGCACCAAAGCCACGAGGCCTGTCCATTGCATAGTTTACCCTTACCAGACGGCCATGGAGATCCTGTCCATCAAGGGCCTGGATGGCACTGGAGGCCTCCTCGGCAGAGGTATATGTAACAAATCCGAATCCCCTGGATCTTCCAGTTTCACGATCAAAGATAATCTTAGCTTCAACAACTTCACCGTATTTACTGAACGTTTCTTGCAAACTGGGCTCATCCGTGCTATAAGAAAGTCCTCCGATGAACAATTTTGAAGAGGACATGCATCTTATAGCTTGGTAAAGAGACGGGAAAGACACAGAAGAACCTTTATTAACATGATTGCTCGCAGTCTGCATCAGCATATTCCCAATCTTATGAAAGAAAGCCATTTCTAAACCCTCGAAAAAATTTAAGACACTGCTTTCCTAACCAAACCTGCTTGACTATCGATAGATCGAATATGGAAGGTCCGAGAATAGCCACCGACGGCGCTGGAGTTTCGAGGAAGAATGCAGCGAGTCGGACAGGAGGAGGGCTCCCGTAAAAGTGAAGTGCAGCGGAGGAGAAAGAGAACGGAGAAAGAATAGGGTTGCTCAGCCCGGACGGGGCGCTGCGGGCCAAGTTTGTGGACCGGGTCGAATCAGTTTAGCCCTATATTTAATATGAGATTGGCAAGTTAAGTCCGGTTCAATCCATATTTCAAAGGGACCGAGTCCACGGTCGTCTAAAGTGGTGCGGGTGGGTTGGGGTTTAGAGCGTGGTTGCGGGGTTGAGACCCGTGCCAGCGTTTATTTGCAGTTTTCTTGTGCATTGTGTGCCACGTTGCGGTTGTACCCAATGTTAAACGGACCGTCCCGCATTTATAATTAATATTAAATAAATTAGAATAAAAACTTATTATTAAGAAATATTAAATATTAAACACATAATTATCATCACATAAATGTTAATTTAAATAAATATTAATCAAATACTTGAAAATATATATATGAATGTCATAAAAATCCTATATTAAATTGAAATAATAATAAAATAAAATAAAATAATTGTTTCAGACCCGCGGGTCGGCACGCATTTGTTGAGTGTGGTCCGCTTCAACCCATGAGGTTTTTTCTCTGCTTAATTTAAATCTATTTAAAATGAGTGTCGTCTTTTTCTAGTCCTGCACCATAAATGCAAGTAGTTGGTACTTCCCTGCGAACCCGATGCCCATTAAGCACCCCCAGGAAAGAACCGATGATGGCTTAAGGATACGGTTTGTAGTATTTTACAAAATAAAACAATAATTGATAAAAACACAAACACGCTTTCGGGGCTTCAATATCCCCTATGAGTTTATTTTTAACCCTCGATACAATTCGTCATTCCAACAAATATTTAGGCCTCAGAACTTTGGAATGTGCAAACTTCTCCCTCTCTGGCAACTCTATCCAAAGAATTAGGGGGTGGGGTGTTGGAACAGTGAAGCTCAATCCATCCAAATATATTTTTATTCATTTTAAAAAAAACCCACTTTTAACGGTTGAATGGTGACTTGGACAAGCATGAAATTAGACTTTGATGAGAAATGTTAAACCATTCAAAATCAACTTTAAGTTATTGGAAACCTGCATCATGTGAAGGCTCCAAAGTGTGGGAAATTTGCTCCATCCTGGCTCATTGTGAATGAGATCCTCGAATAGAGAGGTCATATTGTCTCAAGTCCTGATGTACTCTTCTCTGTTGATCTTTTCCTCATTAAAACCCCAAATCAAAATGTGACCCGAGGGTTAATCCATTCTAATTGTTCTTAATTGGCGTCAACATGAAGATTTCTAGTATACATCTTGTTGAAGACTTCCATTGAGGCATTTTGGTATGGAATACCTTTTCCCTCGTGTCCTCTTTATAATGCATAAGGTGATTTACAACGGACCTTTCTACCCCCCCCCCCAACTCTCAAATTGAGAGTAGTTGATCTTCGCGGTGGTAGATCTCATCTCAATGCCCTCAATTGAGTTTGCAGCATCAGATTGCTTCCCCTCAAAGATAATTTCAGACTGAAGTACTTTGTCTGCTAGTGTCTGTGATAAGATTCTATCCACATGCTTCCCTATGATTTAGTGTTGGTCATGGTTATTATGGTATCCTGCCTTTTTTATTTCATAACTTTCCATTACATTTTACAAACATGAGATCTTTAAAGTCTAGTGTCTTGGAAATCAGGAGCATAATACAAGAAAACTTAAAACAATCTTTTAAATCCCCTTGAAAAGCTCATTGAGAAGTTCATCCTATGTACAATTACTGCATCTCATAACCTGGAGACATACATCAAAAGAAATGGTAAGCAGAAGGTCTAGTAAGGAAAGCAAATGAATCAATTTACTTGTGATATCAATAAGAACTTGATGAAAAACATAAAGACACGAGCAATAGAAGAAGAGGCATATCATAATAAAAAGAACATGAATCATAACTTGAATATGTGGCTACAACATTTAATTTAGACATTCATGAACACATCACCAAGGTTCATCCCCAAGGTGTCATAAAAATTACCAGGGTTATTCACCAAGGTATCGTGAAACTTGTCATCCCTATATATTAAATTCTTTACCCAATGCATTGGAGCGCTATCAGGGCACACCCTTAATATGTATTTATTTTCATGTGAGTCACATAGATCATAATCAAACATTTCATAAATAACCCAAAGAGAATAAAAGAAATGGGTTTCATGTCAGAATCGTGACGTTTAAAAAGTGCTTAAAAATAAGATCATTATGTCATTTATAACTCGTGGAAAGGGAGTTAGGGTTGTATGTATGTCAATTCAAGAATCAAATAGGTAAATTTTATGTCTTGATGAATACCCCCAGAAATGAAAATAGATTTGGGTATTCACTTAAATAAAACAAGAGAATCTCTTGAGAAAAAGAGAGATTTTGAGATGAAAATTCTACAGCATAACAATTATAGAACATGTTTTTAGAAAACATTAAAAAGAGAGGGGAGAAGGGTCACCCACTCATAAATAACTCATAATATAGTATGATCATAGAATAAAAAAGAAACAAGATCATGGTATGGATATTTAAATGATATACCACATGAAAAAAGAAACTTGAAAGAGAAGATGTGATTTATTTTATGAAAAATTCGGCAGCCTAACAACGTCGCTTAAAATCCATAAAAATAAGTTAATGAAAGTGGAATGAGTCTCTAATAATTTGGACATAAAATGGATAGAAATAAGGACATATAAGAACATACCCCAACATAATAAGATGGAAACTCGAAGGCATAACAAAAAGGAAGTCATGACTTAAAATAGGAGGGTGAAAGATTCTCTTACCTTGAAGAGTAACTTCAAAAGATTGAAGGTTGAGACCTTGGGGGAATTAAGGGCACCTTGGGGGGACTTATTGGGAGATAAAAGGCCAGAGTTTCATTGAGGAGAAATTTGGAATGAAATGAATGAATGAATGAGTTGGTATTTATAGCAAAAGTGGGGGAATATATTATTAATTTCCAAGGGACACCTCATTAGTGGTATTTGCAAAACTATGGGCTTTCCCATGGTATTTGCGCATGGTATTGGCCATTTGGGACACCTTATAACATATCTTACTATTCACAAGTTGACCGGAATTATTACATCATTAATGATGTCATTAAACACACCGAAACTCAAAACTGTATTTTTTATTATTCACTAAAAATTCAACTGTTTCAGAAAAATCCAAAAAATTTACCCTAACCATTTTTCGACGTGTAGAATCCAAAATTGAACTCCATTTTATAAAAATCAATTTCATTTTAAATTAAATTAAATAAATAAAATATTAATACTTGACTAATAATTTCTAAAACATTTATTTACTTATATTATGATATAATTATATCACATTACCACTTAAGACGACTAAAACATATTTATACCACCTCAGGTGATGTTATTATGCCATTGGTAAAATTAACATTCATAATGGTAAAATTACTATTCCAAAGGGTAAAGTTACTATTCACCAAAAAATTATTTTGATCTTATTAGACCACATTTTTCACCTTGATTACAACCATGTATGTCCGATTTTCGAAAATCATTTCACAAAAAAGTTATTTAATAATAAAAATTTTTATACTATTCATCAAAAAACACTATTCATCAAATACTATTCATAAAAAACACTATTCATAAAACACTATTCATCAAATTGAAACTCCTTAGAAAATTTCCAAAAATTCAGCCTAGGTTAATTTTGACATTTGAAATTCAAAAATGATGTTTATTTTACCATAATAATTTTCTATGTATGAAAAATATTTGAAAAGTACAATTTTTTACTTCTAAAATTAATTTATCAATTTTTTCTTAATTAAACATATACTTTATTAAGAAAAGTTATTCCAAAAACAAGAATTATAAAATAACAATTTTATTTATACCAAGGGATTACACAATGTATCTAAGGCCTCATTACATTGCCCCGTATAACACCTGCATAGGACCTAAGAGTAAGGTTTGCATTGGTGATGGAATCTTGGGGCGACCCGGACAACATTGCCCGCGTGGTGATTTCTATTAGCTTAAACTTCTTTCGTAGGTGATTTTGTTCAAGCTTCACATGTTGAAGCTCTGCCCGGGCTTGGTCCAAAGCAAAGCCTAGAGATTCTACCTCCTTCCCAAGCTCTGACAGATGGGCTTCGTATGGCCCGAGTCTACTAGATGAGGCCATCAACTCCTTTTTCTATATTAATTAACCATGATCATTTGTATTTATAAACAATAATCATAATGTTAAGAGTATAGTTTCCAACAGTCATATAACGATAAAAACCCAACAATCTCATTTTAATTACACTCACTTCATTAATTAGAGGATATAATTTTGTTGAGTATAAAATAACACACAAAATCAGGAAACAAAAATTATTCAAAAGTTCAGGTCGTTACATTCTTCCCCCTTTAAGAAATTTTGTCCCTGGAATTTTAACTCATACCCTCAGAAGAGAAAAGGTGTGGGTACTTCTACCTCATAGACTCCTCTAGTTCCCACGTGGCTTCTTCGCATTTTTGGTTTCTCCACAACACCTTAACAAGGCGGGTAGTCAAGTTGAATAGAACTGTGTCTCTACGATCCAAGATCTCCACCGACTACTCCTCATAAGAGAGGTCATGTTCCAGTTGTACCACCTCTAGGTTTAGTACATGTGAAGGGTCGGGTATGTACTTCCTTAAGAGGGATACGTGGAAGACATCATGAACTTGTGCTAGATTTGGAGGAAGTGCAAGCCAATAGGCCACTGCTCTTACGCGATCAAGGATTTCATAGGGGCCAATGTACCTAGGGACAAGCTTCCCTTTCTTCCCAAATCTCATGACTCTCTTCCAAGGTGAAATTCAAAGAAAGACTTTCTCACCAAAATCAAACTCCAAGTCCCTTATACGGTTGTTGGCATAGCTCTTTTGTTGACTCTGAGTAGCCTTGATGTGTTGTTGGATGGCATAAACCTTTTTTACCATCTCTTGCACAAGATTAAGCCCAAGAAGATTTCTCTCACCAACTTCATCCCAACAAGTAGGAGTTCTACATCGCTTCCCATAAAGAACTTTATAGGGTGCCATTTGAATGCTCGAGTGGAATCTGTTGTTGTAAGAAAACTCAACTAATGAGAGATGTTGATCCCAACCACCTTTAAATTCCATTGAGCAAGTTCTTAGCATGTCCTCGAGTGTTTGAATAGTCCTTTAAGATTAACCATCAGTTTGAGGGTGATAGGCCGTACTGAAATTCAATTCAGTGCTCAGAGCATGTTGAAGACTTCTCCAAAATTTTGATGTGAACCTTGGATCACGATCAGAGACGATAGAAAGTGGAACTCCATGAAACCTTACCACTTCCTTCATGTAAATCATGGCAAGTTGATCAAGGTAGAAATCTTCTCAAATAGAGATAAAATGTGCAGTCTTGGTGGGACAGTCCACAATAACCCATATCGCATTGTTTCCCTTGGAAGTTCTTGGGAGACCAGTGACAAAGTCCATTGTAATATTGTCCCACTTTCATGTTGGTATGGGTAGTGGTTGTAATACCCCCTTAGTAAGTTGTTGCTCTGTCTTCACTTTCTAACATACCAGGCACCTTGAAGTGTAGTCAACAATCTCCCTTTTCATATTATCCCACCAATAATGATCATGAAGGTCCCTATACATTTTCGTGCTTCTAGGATGTATAGGGAAAGTATAGTTATGAGCTTCATCCATCATCTCATTCTTTATTTCCAGAATAGATGGAACACATATTCTTGGACGAAATGTCAGTATACCTTCTTGATCAATATTGGACTCAAGAAACTTCCCATCCTTCACCGCCTCAAACTTATTCTGTAATAAAGGATCTTCTTTCTGATCTTTCTTGATCTTCTCTAGTAACACTACTACAACCTGCGCCTTTATCAGCGCTAAAAACCATCATTAACAGCGCTAGAAAAGCGCTGTTAATTCCGGCGTAGATAAAGGGGGGGTCCCCTATATCAGCGCTTCTAGGAGCGCTGATAAAGGGGTCCTTTATCAGCGCGTGGTGGAGCGCTGATAAAGGTCAACTATATCAGCGCTTCTCGGAGCGCTGATACAGGTTCCTTTATCAGTGCTCCTTTAGCACTGTTAAAGGTTTCCTTTATCAGTGCTAAAAAAGCGCTGATAAAGGGCCCAGCGCCTGCACCTAAAAAACAGTACCTGCACACCTGCACACCAGAATACATGCACAAAGTAGCACATGCACACCTGCACACCATAGCATCCACACCCAATATTTTGACTGACAACGGTATATACATTTACTTAACATCATGAATACAAAAAAACACATTGCTATATACATTTCAAAAATTGTTTTACATGGTTACATTTACAATTATTCAACAACAGTTATAAACATTCATGTTTCATCCTTTGATATCCGTGATCCGCTCTCGATGGTATTTGTTGCCGAACAAAGCATCCGAACTCAAGGAAAAAATCACCTATATAAGAAAACAAATATTATGTTAGTAATGCAATAATGAAAGAAATTAAAACAGAATATGAAAGAATACATTAATATGGAAATGTGAAACTAAAATATTAAATTTTAAACTCAAAAGTTTTAATTTTCATAACAATGAAAGGGAATAATGTAAAATCAATATGTTTTTGATTGATTTATCTCATTTAATAAATACCGATTCTTTATCTAATGAAAAGATTTACCGGTCACACCGTGCGTCGGATTGAGGTGCGGTCGATTTGTACGCGTCACAAATGACTCGTGGATCGTTGTCCTAAAGTATCAAAACAATCCGAAGGCGTTTGCTCGGTTTGGCGTATGTCATTGGTGTTGTTTTCCAAAGTTTATCTTATTTTCAAACTGATATCAGACACTTTTAGCCATACCGGTCACACCGTGCGTCGGATTGAGGTGCGGTCGATTCGTACACGTCAAAAATGACTCGTGGATCGTTGTCCTAAAGTATCAAAACAATACGAAGGCTTTTTCTCGGTTTGGCGTATGTCATTGGTGTTGTTTTCCAAAGTTCATGTCATTTTCAAACTAATATCAGACAATTTTAGCCATACCGGTCACACCGTGCGTCGGATTGAGGTGTAGTCGATTTGTACGCATCACAAATGACTAGTGGATCGTTTTCCTAAAGTATCAAAACAATCTGAACGCTTTTGATCGGTTTGGCGTATGTCATTGGTGTTGTTTTCCAAAGTTCATGTCATTTTCAAACTGATATCAGACAATTTTAGCCATACCGGTCACACCGTGCGTCGGATTGAGGTGCGGTCGATTCGTACACGTCACAAATGACTCGTGGATCTTTTTCCTAAAGTATCAAAACAATCCGAAGGCGTTTGCTCGGTTTGGCGTATGTCATTGGTGTTGTTTTCCAAAGTTCATGTCATTTTTAAACTGATATCAGACAATTTCAGCCATACCGGTCACACCGTGTGTCGGATTGAGGTACGGTCAATTCATACACGTCACAAATGACTCTTGGATCGTTTTAATAAAGTATCAAAACAATCCGAAGGTGTTTGATCGGTTTGGCGTATGTCATTGGTGTTGTTTTCCAAAGTTCATGTCATTTTCAAACTGATATCAGACAATTTTAGCCATACCGGTCACACCGTGCATCGGATTGAGGTGCGGTCAATTCGTACGTGTCACAAATGACTCGTGGATCGTTTTCCTAAAGTATCAAAACAATCCGAAGGCATTTTCTCGGTTTGGCATATGTCATTGGTGTTGTTTTCCAAAGTTTATCTCAATTTGAAACTGATATCAGACACTTTTAGCCATACCGGTCACACCGTGCGTCGGATTGAGGTGCGGTTGATTCGTACGCATCAAAAATGACTCGTGGATCATTGTCCTAAAGTATCAAAACAATCCGAAAGCGTTTGCTCAGTTTGGCGTATGTCATTGGTGTTGTTTTCCAAAGTTCATGTCATTTTCAAACTGATATCAGACAATTTTAGCCATACCGGTCACACCGTGCGTCAGATTGAGGTGCGGTCAATTCGTACACGTCACAAATGACTCTTGGATCGTTTTCCTAAAGTATCAAAACAATCCTAAGGCGTTTTCTTGGTTTGGAGTATGTCATTGGTGTTGTTTTCCAAAGTTCATGTCATTTTTAAACTGATATCAGACAATTTTATCCATACCGGTCACACCGTGCGTCGGATTGAGGTGCGCTCGATTTGTACATGTCACAAATGACTCATGGATCGTTGTCCTAAAGTATCAAAACAATCTGAACGCGTTTGCTCGGTTTGGCGTATGTCATTGGTGTTGTTTTCCAAAGTTCATGTCATTTTCAAACTGATATCAGACAATTTTAGCCATAACGGTCACACCATGCGTCAAATTGAGGTGCGGTCGATTCGTACAAGTCACAAATGACTCGTGGATCGTTTTTCTAAAGTATAAAAACAATCCAAAGGTGTTTGCTCAGTTTGGCGTATGTCATTGGTGTTGTTTTCCAAAGTTCATGTCATTTTCAAACTGATATCAGACAATTTTAGCCATACCAGTCACACCGTGCATCGGATCGAGGTGCGGTCGATTCGTACGCATCAAAAATGACTCGTGGATCGTTGTCCTAAAGTATCAAAACAATCCGAATGCATTTTCTTGGTTTGGCGTATGTCATTGGTGTTGTTTTCCAAAGTTTATCTCATTTTCAAACTGATATCAGACACTTTTAGCCATACCGGTCACACCGTGCGTCGGATTGAGGTGCGGTCAATTCGTACACGTCACAAATGACTTGTGAATTGTTGTACTAAAGTATTAAAACAATCCAAATGCGGTTGCTCGGTTTGGCGTATGTCATTGGTGTTGTTTTCCAAAGTTCATGTCATTTTCAAACTGATATCAGACAATTTTAACCATACCGGTCACACCGTGCGTCGGATTGAGGTGCGGTCAATTCGTACACGTCACAAATGACTCGTGGATCGTTTTCCTAAAGTATCAAAATAATCCGAAGGCATTTTCTCAGTTTTCCGTATGTCATTGGTGTTGTTTTCCAAAGTTTATCTCAATTTGAAACTGATATCAGACACTTTTAGCCATACCGGTCACACCATGCATCATATTGAGGTGCGGTCGATTCGTACGAGTCAAAAATGACTTGTGGATCGTTGTCCTAAAGTATAAAAACAATCTAAAGGCGTTTGCTCGGTTTGGCGTATGTCATTGGTGTTGTTTTCCAAAGTTTATCTCATTTTCAAACTGATATCAGACACTTTTAGCCATACCAGTCACACCGTGCATCGGATTGAGGTGCGGTCGATTTGTACGCGTCAAAAATGACTCGTGGATCGTTGTCCTAAAGTATCAAAACAATCCGTACGCATTTGCTCGGTTTGGCGTATGTCATTGGTGTTGTTTTCCAAAGTTCATGTCATTTTCAAACTGATATCAGACAATTTTAGCCATACCGGTCACACCGTGCGTCGGATTGAGGTGCGGTCGATTCGTACGCGTCACAAATGACTCGTGGATCGTTTTCCTAAAGTATCAAAACAATCCGAATGCGTTTGCTCGGTTTGGAATATGTCATTGGTGTTGTTTTCCAAAGTTTATCTCATTTTCAAACTAAGTAGTAGGAATTCACTAATCTAAGGATATGAAACATAAGAAAGGGAGATCATAGATGCTCAATAAGTTTAAAGGGAGATATCAATGACCATATAAAGATAACATAAGTATTAGGAATTCACCTTCATTGTCCTATTTGTTTACATTCTTCGATCAAGTACGCTGCCCATTCGTTTTTAAAGACATTTATATCATCTTCTGAATAGGAGTTTTTGTGACAGTCATAGTAGTACTGAAAAAATATAAATACACAAGGGATTAATAATTATTTTAAATAAATTGGTAATTATTTTCAAAAATACCTCTTCAAGGATGCTAGTTTGTCCATGAAATACGATCTCTTTCATAAATTTACAAACATAATAACCGCAGTCCTTGTCATTTGTTTGTTTCGGACACTGCAGAAACATCGAGAAAAATAAGTAATTTGTTTTGATATGTATTTGGATAGTGAAATATAATTATATATACCCAGATACTTCTCCATTTTTAGATCTTGTGGGCATTGTCATCCTTACGCCCTGGATTCATTCCAGCCTTTAGACGATATTCATACACTGCCCTATCATAACAAAATCCTCATTAAAAGATAATATAAATTATATAACTAGATATTTAGTTCTAAAATGTTGGATCTAGTGTATTACAAATTGACAATCGCCATCATGTGTGGCCGGTTAGTTGGATATCCATGCAGTGAATCCAGAAAATAAATCTTTGGAGTATCCAAATTGACTGCAATGAGCATCCAATGTTCCCTAAAAACACAAAAAGAAATAAGTACTGATAGAAATGAAAATATAATTGATATGATTAAAATGTAGAGTTTTACCCTTGCATCGTTGGTATTAAAAAGAGCCTGTCAGTCGTAATTCTTCTTTGAAACGTTCTGAGCAGATTTGACATCAATTCAGCCTGAAAATTAGAATCTATTTCTGTTCATTGTGTAGAAATGGTGTGAGGACTAACGAGTCCAAATTTGTATTCATGGGCAAATCCCTTCAACTATTTTTCATATATACGCCTGTGAAAAATATGAGATGTATTTATCCATAATTATCAAAGTATATCAGCTTCTGTAAAATCAAATCATGAAAACATACCTCATGTATACATTTATAATTGAGGCGCCTAGCCAGTCGTATGTGATGATCTCAGAAATAGCGTCTGCACTAATGAAATCCATTGTTTCCTCTCCGTACATATCTTTTTCACAAACAATTGTATGATTCTTTCCGTCTTTCATTTTCGTATCCACATGATCTTGCAATGATATTAAATGTGGATATAGAATGGGCGGGGTGAACGTGCTCTCAGTAGATCGTTTTGATCGGTTGGTTGATCCAATATTGGAGCCGCTCTTTCGTTTTAGCTTCTCCATTTTATCCTTCTATAATAACATTCATCGGTTCAGCCATTTTCTAATTTAATGTTAAAGGTTCTGCTTGAAAAATGAACTGGAAATGAATACCTCCTGATCGACGTGTTTTTTTACAAGATTCGACGACCATGCAACGAATGTTCCAATAGCTTTTTCCAACGTATGAATGTCGTCATCGTCATTTGGCACGGGTAGCTCGGCGCTCGGCTCATTAGCTACGTTAATCAAAACTTTGACATGACCGGTTGGAAGTGGTCTGGAGTGTAGCGTGTCATTCTGCATATTGAACACCGTAGCCCTCGCTACAAGGCGATGGGTGGGAGTTGATAGATATAAATCACAGTCATTTTCACCCTGCAGAATATCATTAAATGAAAGGTATCAGTGTCTATGTGATTCACATCTCACAAAAACGAATATTATAACATTGATTACCTCGGTTAAGTCAGGTCTTTGAGGGGAATGGCTCGCCTCAAAGCTGGTGAGGGGTGGATCTTCTCGCGGGGGTTATTCTTGAGTTGTTTGTTCTCTTCGCCTCTCCTCCATCAAACTCTTTAACATATCTCCCTGAGTTTGGATTAGTTCTTCAAGGGTAGCTACTTTATCTCTCATTACATGCAATTCTTTAGTTTGTTCATCCTCTTGTTTTTTTTCCTTAAAATATGTCCTGGGTGACACCCCAAAACCCACACCTCTGACGCGGCCATACTGTTCTAGCTGTTTCAAGGCCGTTGAAAGTATGTCTGCATCCGGTGCGGGTGTTGATGTTTCCTGTGACTATGTCAAATAGAAAATATGAAAAAATAAGTAAGCATCGTTATGTAATAGTGATTTAAAGCAAAACAAGTTTATATTATGTCATACTTACACATGTTTCCCACACTTTTTGTGTGTTTTCATCTATCAGTTTCCCCTCTTTATTAACACGAGCCTCCTTCCATAGCACATGGTGTGGAATGGAAGTGACTTGAGATTTTGCTTCATCAATCTGCTTATAAACAGAGAAACATGGTTACAGTGTTGTTTTATGTCACATAAAATTATTACAGTACTTTTAAAATACATACCAATTGTTTTTCAATTGAAGCGTACCCCAACCTTGCTTTACGTTAGGGGTACGCTGGTTTTGCTGCCTGTTCTTTATTTCCAGCACTCAGTTGCTATTTCATAAATAAAAACCTATCAATCAATGTGATGAATACAAGCAATGTTACACAACGTGTAACCAAACACAATGTACCTGAAAATTCTTTTCCGCACGACGGTTGCAAAACGCATCCCAAGTTCCTTGGGATATCAAGTGTGCATAAAGAGGAGGCGGGTGCAGCTTGATTTTCCCTTCGGCATCTTTCAGATGATTTTTCGTTAAAATGGTGCGAAAGCCTCTATAAATCCTTCCTGCCAGTCTGAAAACATATTCTTTGTGCGAAACATCTACTATAAATGCAGTCTGCAAGAGATGATGAAGGGTTAGTCAATATTTCAATATTTTATTTTATTTTAATAAATTAAATAAATGATATCGTAATTTTACCGTAATCTCTTCCCACATTAATGTTTTCAACCCGCTGACAACATGGTGCCACAAATCTACGTCAATCGGCACGCGTTGTCGAGTGACGATTCCAATGTAGCTACTAAACATGGCTTTGTTGGGGTTTACATGCTGGCCTAGCTTATTCCATCCCACCTCAAATTTGATGCCTTTTGCTTTTGCCTTAAGGATTTTTGCTAAAACTGTCAAACTACGGTGCACCTGTTTTTTTTGTGTCGCTGGGGTTTCATCGCCTACCATTTCCTCAGTTTCTGCATCATCATTATGTTTCTCTGAAACACTAGCTTCGGCACTGACACCAGCTGCAACAGGTTGAGAGACCTGTTGTACGTCAGCAGTGGGACCAGCTGCAACAGGTTGAGAGACCTGTTGTCTTTTAGCAATGGGACCAGCTGCAACAGGTTGAGAGACCTGTTGTACGTCAGCAGTGGGACCAGCTGCAACAGGTTGAAAGACCTATTGTCTCTCAGCAATGGGACCAGCTGCAACAGGTTGAGAGACGTGTTGTGTCTCGGGATTGGGTGCATCAGCAGGTGAAGAAGTCATTATCTGCAGAACTGGTTTAAAATTTAAGTTAGATCACATAAAAGCAGCAGCGAACAGATAATAACATAATGTAACACAATCTATATTACAATAAAAATCAATAACCTGATTATTGAACTCCCTTATTTTTAAAAGGCTGAAGGGATTTGACCCCTCTATCAACTATCCATATCCCTTCATTGTGGTCTCCTATGACATACAAAACGTCATCTACATTGAGACCACTGCAAAAATGATTGCAAAATCCCAATGAAAGGATCATCTTCCGTTGAATTTTCATCTGACCCTTCAGCTGTTTTGGTCGATAACAGAACAATTGACCAGTTTCGGTTTTCGGGATCGGGAACATAAAATACTTTCACTGCCTGTGATGCCATTATAAATGGTCCATCTTTCTCCCCTTCCTTACTGAAATCAACTTTCACAAATCCCAAATCATCTATTTTAACAACACTCCTATTATCAACCCACTTGCATTGAAATATCGGAACTTGAAATTCCGTATAATCCAACTCCCATATTTGTTTGATGATGCCAAAGTATGACATATTCGCATAAATTGGATTTCTGTCCTTAGCACCGGAAACATGCATCACTTCAACCACAAGTGTAACCCCACTATTCTGCATGGTACTGTCTTCATCATGTTCATTAGTATAAAATGTATAACCATTAACTACATAAGCATTGTAAGATAATGCATACACACTTGGCCCTCCGGCTAGCCATCGAAGTCGTTCTGAAATAGACTTTGGATTTTCATCTGACTTCTTAAAAATATGATCTCGAAACCATCCTATAAACTGTCGATTATGTGTATTTGATATCCATTTTTCATCCCTTGATGGATTCAATTGCCTAAGAATTTCTTTGTGGATTTCAACATATGGGTCAACGTCCAAACTGTTATGCAAAACATAAAGGTGGGCCTACTCCCGATCTGTAATATTGATTGTGACAACCTTTCTTCCAGAAATTCCTTCACCCTCTAACCACCCAGTGTGACGAGATTTCGGTAAGCCAATGCTCTCCACACCAGACAAGTATTCAGTACAGAATTCAACGGCTTCCTCAACAATATATCGCTCTGCAATACAACCCTCTGACCGACTTCGATTTTTGACATACCCTTTTAAAATATTCATATACCGTTCAATGGGGTACATCCATCTGTAATGTACAGGACCACATAGTCGAATATCTCTCACCAAGTGGACCATCAAATGAACCATCGTATCAAAAAATGAAGGCGGGAAGAACATTTCTAATTCACATAATATGACGATAATTTCTTTTTCCATAGCTGGCAATTTCACCGGGTCTATAACTTTGCTGCATATAGCTTTGAAGAAGAAACACAGTTTCGTTAATTTATGGCGGACATTCTTGGGCAAAATGCAACGTAAAGAAATTGGAATGAGATTTTCCATCAAAACATGACAGTCATGTGATTTCAAACCTTTTAACTTCAAGTCGCTCATTGACACAAGGTTACTGATATTTGACGAATACCCCTCTGGAACTTTTACGTCATTCAAGAAGTTTCAAAACTGATATCTCTCCTGCCTGGAAAGAGTGCAAGCAGCAGGAGGAAGAAATGTTCGTTTTTCACCCTTTACTGGTGCCAACTCTTCTCGTATTCCCATCTCAACCATGTCCAACCTATCCTTAATTCCATCTTTTTTTTTGCCAGATGCATTTAGCAACGTGCCGATAACACTGTCAAATACATTTTTTTCTACATGCATAACATCAATAAAATGTCTTACATACAGACAATTCCAGTATTGTAATTCAAAAAAAATTGATCTCTTTTTCCAACCGATTTTCGTAAGGTTTTTCGAAGCCGGTTTACCAAAATTAGTGTCCAAATTTTTAACTTTCTCAAACAATTGATCGCCTGTTAGTGGAGATGGTGTTGTACGTTCTTCTGAACTTCCACCGAATGATGTCTTCCAAGAACGGTACTTATGTCATCGCGGTAGAAATCTGCGATGTCCTAGAAACATGGTTTTCAATGAATGTTTTAACCTAATTGATTGTGTACCTTCTTCGCAAACGGGATAGCCTTGAGTTCCTTTAATGCTATATCCTGACAAATTTCCATATGCTGGGAAGTCATTTATCGTCCCATACAACATGACTCTCAAAGTGAAATCTTACTTTCTATAAGCATCATACAATGTAACACCTGAATCCCACAATAATTTCAAATCTTCGATCAATGGAGCTAAATAAACATCAATATCATTACCCGGTTATTTTGGTCCTGATATAAGCATAGATAACATGATGTATTTTCATTTCATGCATAACCACGGTGGTAAGTTATAATTTATCAACATAACCGGCTATGTACTGTGACTGCTGCTTTGAAAACCAAAAGGATTCACTCCATCTGTAGATAACGCAAGACGAAGGTTTCTCAACTCGTTTCCAAATTCAGGATACTCATGATCAATTCTCTTCCACTGAGGAGAGTCTGCCGGGTGACGTAGTATCCCATCTTTAATTCTTGTATCTGCATGCCATGTTAATTGTTCTGCAGTCTCCTCACTTCCATATAGGCGTCTAAACCTTGGAATGATTGGAAAGTACCATACAACTTTAGTAGGACTGGATTCATCTTTCTTGTATCTAGAAGCACCACACTTTGGGCATTCTTTAAGTGATTTGTGGTCCTTACGAAACAGTATACAATCATTCGGGCAGGCGTGTATTCTTTCAGAGATCATACCCATAGAGCATAGCATTCGTTTGGCATCATATGTTCGGCTCGGGAGCTCATTGTCTTCTGGGAGCATGTCATTCAAGAGGGAAAGTAGTTTCGTAAAACTGTCATCACTCCACCCGTTATCTGCTTTCAAATTATACAGCTTCAGTACGGCTGACAATGCTGTATATTTAGTGCAACCAGCATACAATAGCGTCTTTGCACAACTTTTTAACTTCTCAAACAATTTTGGGCAATCACGAAGTTCATCTTCGAAGGTCCTTGTCATTTTCTCAATACGATCTTCATCATCATTCACATCTGTAATCACATCCTCCATACGGTCATCTTCATTGTTCATGTTTGTAATCATATCAGATGATCCATAAAACGCAGTGTCACCCCAGTCACTACCTACATTCGTTGTTTCCCCGTGTTTATTCCAACATGTATAACTTTGATCTATTCCGTGACAGATCAAGTGTTCTTCCAACTCATCTGGACTAATTTGTTTTGAATAACAACAGTGTAAACACGGACAAAGGATTTGAGAAGAGTCACATGCATGATCTATTGCAAACTTGATAAATTCTTTCACGCCTTCTTCATACTCTTTTGTCAACCGATTGGCATTCATCTATTCTTTATTTATATTCATCCTATTTAAAATCCATAGGATAAGTATATAGGTTAAAGGAGAAGGAATATGAGTATAATTTAGATAAAAAACAAGATACTTCAAGGAAATAAAGGAATAACTAAATACCAAAATAAAAAACATATTGGGAACCACTACAATCCCCAAGCCTCACATCAATATGATACCACCGTGCGCCAGTTGAATCACCCATAAAACCTAATCTAGATAAATAAAAAATCAATAGAAACTAAATATAAAGAATAAAATGGTAAGGAAGATGGTGAAATCACTTGAGGCACCTCTCAAACCGCGGTGGAGGAGGAGGCAGCAGAGTAGGCAGAGGAGGAGGAGGAGGCGCCGGTGGAGGAGGAGGATGAGGCAGCAGACTAGGAGGAGGATGAGGAAGCGCCGGTGGAGGAGGAGGAGGACGAGGCTGCAGTGGAGGAGAAGGAGGAGGAGGAGGAGGAGCAGAGGAGGAGGAGGAGGCGGAGGCAACAGAGGAGGAGGAGGATGAGGCCGGTGGAGGGGAGGAGGAGCAGGAGCAGAGGAGGAGGAGGCGGCCGCGGCGGAGGAGGAGGTAGCGGAGGCAGCAAAGGAGGAGGAGGAGGCCGCGGTGGAGGAGGAGGAGGCCGCGGTGGAGGAGGAGGCACCGGCGTGACCGCGGCGTGACCGCGGCGTGACCGCAGCGTGACCGCGGCGTGACCACGGCGTGACTGCAGCGTGACCGCAGCGCGCGGAGGAGGAGGAGACGTGGAGGCACTAGCGGCACTGGCGGAGGAGGAGGAGGCATCAGCGGAGGAGGAGGAGGCCGCGGTGGAGGAGGAGGCACCGGAGGCAGCGCGAAGGCAGGGCGGAGGCAGGACGGAGGTAGCGAAGGCAGCAGAGGAGGTGGAGGATGAGGCCGGTGGAGGGGAGGAGGAGCAGGAGCAGAGGAGGAGGAGGCGGCCGCAGAGGCACCGGCGTGACCGCGGCATGACCGCGGCGTGACCGCGGCATGACCGCAGAGGAGGAGGCGGCCACAGAGGCACCGGCGGAGGAGGAGGAGGCATCGGCGGAGGAGGAGGAGGCCGCGGTGGAGGAGGAGGCACCAGCGGCAGCGCAGAGGCAGGGCAGAGGCAGGGCGGAGGCAGCAGAGGCAGCGAAGGTAGCAGAGGAGGAGGAGGATGAGGCCGGTGGAGGAGGAGGAGGAGGAGGAGTAGGAGCAGAGGAGGAGGAGGCGGCCACGACGTAGTAGGAGGAGGCAGCGGCCGCGGAGGCACCGGCGTGACCGCGGCGTGACCGCAGCGTGACCGCGGCGTGACCGCAGCGCGCGGAGGAGGAGGAGACGTGGAGGCACTGGCGGCACCGGCGGGGGAGGAGGAGGCATCGGCGGAGGAGGAGGAGGCCGCGGTGGAGGAGGAGGCACCGGAGGCACCGGCGGCAGCGCGGAGGTAGGGCGGAGGCAGGGCAGAGGCAGCGAAGGCAGCGGAGGAGGAGGAGGATGAGGCCGGTGGAGGGGAGGAGGAGCAGGAGCAGAGGAGGAGGCGGCGACCGCAGAGGCACCGGCGTGACCGCGGCGTGACCGCAGAGGAGGAGGCGACCGCGGAGGCACCGGCGGAGGAGGAGGAGGCCGCGGTGGAGGAGGAGGCACCGGCGGCAGCGCAGAGGCAGGGCGGAGGCAGGGCAGAGGCAGCGGAGGCAGCAGAGGAGGAGGAGGATGAGGCCGGAGGAGGAGGAGGAGGAGGAGCAGGAGTAGAGGAGGAGGAGGCAGCCGCGACATAATAGGAGGAGGCGGCAACCGCGGAGGCACCGGCGTGACCGCGGCGTGACCGCAGCGCGCGGAGGAGGAGGAGACGTGGAGGTACTGGCGGCACCGGCGGAGGAGGAGGAGGCATCGACGGAGGAGGAGGAGGCCGCGGTGGAGGAGGAGGCACCAGAGGCACCGGCGGCAGCGCGAAGGCAGGGCAGAGGCAGCGAAGGCAGTGGAGGAGGAGGAGGATGAGGCCGGTGGAGGGGAGGAGGATCAGGAGCAGAGGAGGAGGCGGCGGCCGCGACGGAGGAGGAGGAGGTAGCGGAGGCAGCGGAGGAGGAGGAGGAGGCCGCGGTGGAGGAGGAGGAGACCGCGGTGGAGGAGGAAGCACCGACGGCAACGCAGAGGCAGGGCGGAGGTAGGGCGGAGGCAGCGGAGGCAGTGGAGGCAGCGGAGGAGGAGGAGGATGAGGTCGGTGGAGGAGGAGGAGGAGGAGCAGGAGCAGAGGAAGAGGAGGCGGCTGCGACGGAGGAGGAGGAGGTGGCGGCCGCGGAGGCACCGGCGTGACCGCGGCGTGACCGCGGCGTGACCGCGGCGTGACCGCGGCGTGACCGCAGCTTGAACGCGGCGTGACGGCGGAGGAGGAGGAGGCCGCAGAGGCACCGGCGGAGGAGGGGGAGGCCGCGGAGGCCCCGGCAGCACCGGCGGAGGAGGAGGAGGCATCGGCGGAGGCAGCGGAGGAGGAGGAGGATGAGGCCGGTGGAGGAGGAGGAGGAGGAGCAGGAGCAGAGGAGGAGGCGGCGGTGTTTTACTACTCGCTTATTATATTTTTAAGAACGCATGCATAATGTGTTATTTTATAGGTAATGGTACTGGATATGATAGTGTTGGATGGGAAAAGAGAAAACGGGCGAATGCTATGTTTTATGGACAGTGAAATAAAATGGTATTGAAAAAGATCGCACCTTTTAGGATGAGGAAGATACGGTATTTGGACCCCCCATTATATGCCCCACCTACATGTTCACCCACTAAACATCTCCCCCACCTAAACACCCCCACCTAAACACCCCCACCTAAACACCCCCCCACTCACTACACCCGCAGTACCTGCACCCCCCACTTCAAATAAAATTGATTCACACAAATCATGATAGTTGAAATATAGAACAAAAACAAAAAACAAAGCAAATTACAGGCATAGCATACCGCACAATGGAGGAGGAGGAGGCCGCGGAGGAGGAGGAGGCCGCGGAGGCACTGGCGGAGGAGGAGGAGGCCGCGGTGGAGGAGGAGGCCGCGGTGGAGGAGGAGGCACCGGCGGAGGAGGAGGAGTTACCGGCGGAGGAGGAGGAGGCCGCGGTGGAGGAGGAGGCACCGGCGGCAGCGGTGCAGAGGCAGGGCTGAGGCAGGGCGGAGGCGGCGGAGGCACCGGAGGAGGAGGAGGAGGAGCAAAAGCAGAGGAGGAGGCAGCGGCCGCAATAGAGGAGAAGGAGGCGGTGGCAGCGGCGGCAGCAGCGCAGACGAGGGCTTCCGCAAGAGCTTGATTGTGTGTGGGGAGGAGGAAGAGGACCCGCGGGTTTTTAATAAATCCGCGGGACCCTTTATCAGTGCTAGTAAAAAGCGCTGATAAAGGGTGTATTTATCAGCGCTAAAATGAAAAGCGCTGATAAATACAGCCTTTATCAGCGCTAAAAAAGCACTGATAAAGTGGACCTTTATCAGCGCTAAAAAAGCGCTGATAAAGTGGACCTTTATCAGCGCTTTTCTAGCGCTGATACAGTGGAAGGCCTTTATCAGCGCTAAAAAAGCGCTGATAAAGGTGACCTTTATCAGTGCTTTTGTTAGCGCTGATAAAGGTTCGACCCTTTATCAGCGCTTTTCCGTTAGCGCTGATAAAGGCAGGCGCATGCCTTGCCCAATTTTGTGGTAGTGTAATAACGATTGAGAAATCATTTGGGTTAGGGTTGATGATATTCATTACCTTATAATTCTCATGTCCATATTTATTAGGTCATTGATCAAAGGATATCTTTAAATCCTCATCATGGATAGAACAACTGGGTCTTTCCTGTTTAATGCATTAGCGACTTTGTTTGCTCTTCCAGGATGATAATTAATTGAACAATCATAGTCTTTAAGAAGTTCCAACCGTCTCCTTTATCTCATGTTCAATTCCTTTTGCGTGAAAATGTACTTCAAACTTTGATGTTCTGTGTATATATCACATTTCTCCCCATAAAGATAGTGCCTCCATATCTTCAGAGCAAAAACGACCGCAGCTAGCTCTAGATCATGCGTAGAATAGTTCTGCTCATGAGTCTTTAACTGTCGAGATGCATAAGCAATGAATTTTTCATTTTTCATGAGGATGCACCCAAGCCCTTTTAGATATGCATTTCTAAAAATAATGAATCCTTGTCCACTTGTGGGCAGAGTTAACACGGGTGTGGTAACCAATCTCTTCTTCATCTCTTGGAAACTTTCCTCACACTTCTTTGTCTAGAAGAACTTGACCCCTTTTCAAGTTAACTTGTCTAAAGGATTAGAAATACATGATTTTTTTCCACAAACCTCCTATAATATCCCGTTAATCCAAGGAAACTACAAATCTTAGTTATTACTATAGGCTGAGGCCACTCCTCTATAACCTTTTCCTTTGTAGGGTCAACTATGATTCCTTCATTGGTTATAATGTGCCCCAAGAAAGCAACTTGTTGTAACCATAATTCACATTTACTGAACTTTACAAAAAGCCTCTCCTTCCATAGAGTTTGCAAAATAATCCTTAGATGATCCTCATTCTCCTCATGACTTTTAGAATATATTAGAATATCATCAATAAAAACTACCACAAATTTATCAAGTTAGTCCTTAAAGACTCTATTTATAAAATCCATAAAAATAGCAGGTGCATTAGTCAGTCTGAAGGGCATAACAACAAAATAATAGTTCCCATATCTTGATTAAAAGGTAGTTTTTGGAATATATTCTTTATTCACCCTCAATTGATGATAACCAGATCGAAGATAAATCTTAGAGAATAATTGAGCCCCATGAAGTTGGTCAAATAAGTCATCAATTCTTTGAAGAGGGTATTTGTTATTCACTGTGATCTCATTCAGTTCTCTATAATCAATGAATAGCTACATTGATCCATCCTTCTTATTTACAAAGAGAACATGTGCTCCCTAAGGAGACACACTCGGTTGGATAAACCCCTTATTCAAAAGATATTGGAGTTGTTTCTTTAATTCCTCTAGCTTCACATTGTCCATCCTATACAGGGTCTTTGATATAGGATGAGATCCAGGTATGAGTTCAATAGAGAACTCTACCTCTCTTTCTAGGGGAGGTCCGGGTAACTCTTCAGGAAATACATCAATGTATTCCTAGATGATGGGGACATTTTCTATCCTTATATTATCATTTCATTATTCTTCTTCACCAATCAACTCCATAAATGCATGAGGTTATTGTTGACAAAGATCTGGTTAATATATCTCTCCTTGGAAGATAATTGTAGGTTTTCCATTCAAGACTACTGATATTTCCTTGCTTCTACATTTTATATTAGCATTATACTTTGAGATCCATTCCATCCCTAGTATAATGTTGAATTTAAGCATGAGAATGACTACTAGATTTATGATAAGATTGTGCTCACTAAAGTAAATACTAGAGTTTCTAAACACTGACTATTCTTGGATAATCCCACTAGGAGTCTTGACTGATAACTCTACTTTTATAAAATCGGGGGCTAATTCTAAATTCTTTGCAAACATGGAGGAAATAATGGAATTCGTAGAACCAGAGTCAAACAAATTACTTTCTATCTTTAAGAGAAAAACAATAGTACCTACCACCACATCATTTGGCCCTTTAACTTCAGCCATAGTGATTTCAAAAGTACGACCTTGCTCCCTTGGCCTTTGCTGAGGCTAATGGTGATTCCCCTCTATTACCCTCAGATTTGGATAGTGATTGGCAAAGTGCACAAGTTGTACACACTTATAGCATTGGACATCAGGTAGGGCCTGCACCATCTTCCCCTTGTCGTTAGTGTTTAGGAGTTGAGGCTTCTCCTCATTGTGAAAATTCCGTGCGATATGGCCATCTATTCCACACTTGTAGCACTTCTCGCTCCTGAGAAGACAGTTCCTCGAATGCTTCTTCCCACATTTATTACACGTGGGATGTTTCACTTGCTTTACTCCTATTACCTAATCAAAGTTCCTCCCTAAGCTGGGCTCTATTGATCTCTTTTTGTCATTGGATTTATAAGACCACTGCGTCTCACCAAACTTCAGTTCTACTTTCATTGCACTCTGTATGATCTCTTCATAGCTATCATAGTCTTGGTTGACTAGATTCTTTCGTATATGAGGTCTCAATCCACCAAAGAATCTATCAAACTTACCATTTGGATCCATGACAAAGATAGAGGTGTAACATGAAAGCCTTGTGAAGTTCATCTTATAGCATCCCATAGATTCATTCTCCTTCTACTTCAGCTCAAGAAATTCCTTCTCCATTTTTGTTCTCATTGATCGAGGGAAATACTTATTGAAGAATATCCCTCTTAACTTTACCCACTCCATAGCTTCAACCTCCACTCTTGGCCTTATGTTTTTAATTAGTTCCCACCACTAATCAACTTCTCCCTCTAAGAAGTAAACAACCAAGGTAACCTTCTATTGTTCCAAACAGCAGAGCATAAAAAATATCTTCTCGATAGAGCTGATCCACTATTCATCAATCAATGGTTCAGTAGATCCACTGAAGGTTGGTGGTCATTGACACATAAAGGGTTCAATATAATGTTGTTCCCTTCATGGTGATATTGGTCTCTCAGCTTGATTCAAGTTATTTCCCATAACTCGAGTCACTTGTTTCATCATTCTCATGAAAGTTTCCATTATGACTTCCATTGGAGGGTCGTCAGCGCATGGTCCATTACGGTCACCATTTGCACGATTCCTATTATTTCCCACTATTTCTAAATGAATAAATCCTTAGTGAGAAGCTTATTTCATTTATGAACCTTTTAACTATAAAGGACTTTATATCTTAAAACTCCATGCTTAAACAATTACATTTCTTTACAAATGCTTCATAATGATTCATAAAAATATTATGATTAACCAAACATATCCATCGTGAGTCTCAAACCAAGAGTGTATAAAGGACCATTGTCATGTACCATGATACCTCAGGTCAAGCCTGAAACTCCTTGTCGGAGTTTTCACTCCTAGGTACATCTGTGCTAGAGCTACATCCACTTGTTCATATCCAGACATGGATTTATTTATTCAGAAACCACTTACTTAATATTTCATCAAAATATCAGGAAGTTTTCTTATATTTAAACTTTTCTATAGGGTTATTCCTAAATTTTTCATAGCCTAATTTCCATAAATAAATAAACTATGCTTTGATACAAACTATGACATCCCATATTTTTTATTTCATAACTTTCCATTACATTTTACAAACAGAGGATATTTAAAGTCTAGTGTCTTGAAAATCAGAAGCATAATACAAGAAAACTTAAAGCAATATTTTAAATACCCCTAAAAATCTTCTTGAAAAGTTCATCCTATGTACAATTACTGCATCTCATAACCTGGAGACATACATCAAAGGAATGGGTGAGTAGAATGCCCAGTAAGGAAAGAAAGGGAATCGGTTTACTTGTGATATCAATAAGAACTTGATGAAAAACATAAAGACATGAGAAATATAAGAAGAGGCATATCATAATAAAAAGAACATGAATCATAACTTGAATATGTGGATAAAAAATTTAATTTAGACATTCATGTACATATTGTAAGAGTTGGTGTCCTAGAACCAATTGGTTTTACTTTGATTACATGGATATTTAATGTATTATTACATATTGTTCATTGTTCTGCATGATTATGATGTAATAATTTCCTAGAGTATTTGTTGCATTGATAAGGTCATGGAAGTTCCCCGCTATGATGAGAACCTTGAAATTCTATAACAATATTCTTAAATATAGTTATGCGGTTGGATGACATGCTATGATGGGACACATAGCATGCAGACCGTCAGGTGCGAGTACTTGTAAGCAGATGAGACTTCCTCTCATGAAGTTTACACTTGGTAATCTCCAAGATAGGAGATTATGAGAATAGACCCGCTAGTAGGAATTCCGCATGTTTTGGTGTCATCAATTTTTTTATCTGCGAGCATGTGTAATGATCCTTAGACTATAAGATTATCATTAATACGTGTCACAACTTAACGCACTTTGATTTACTCACAAAAACCATCATGTATATAGTTGGTGGGAAGTAGGGTATGTCACGAGTGGCATGTTATCAATGGATAAGTTGAGGAAGGATTTTTCCCTTCCATTTATGGAAGTTGATATCGTGTCCCTTTTATTGAAATATAATCGTCGCGCGAAATTCCATGGCTATAGTGTAACGATGAGTTTATTTCAGGTAATTAAATAATTACGTATCAAGCATAAAATTTGATGACACAATCATGAAACCTGCTTGATGAGATATTGTGACAAAGGGATTATATTACACAGTGAGCATTCGTAAATTGATGTCTTTGTTGCGACTTTACGTTCTTTCTCTTGGGTGCCTTGACCTATTGCTAGACAGTACTCTTGGACTTTAGGCAAGCCCACCTAATGCCAATGAGAAAGAATTCTAGAGGGTCACACACTAATTGTTTTTGGTGGTCTCGGTTAAATTATATTTTAATTTAATTAATTAAATAAATATTATTCTCAAGATCGTGGAATAATTTTATTCAAGTTAAAATGATCGCATAAATTAAATTAAATATATTTTTTTTATTTTATTGAAAATTTAATAAATATTTATTTACTAGTTTGTAAATAAAATATTTATTTAAGAGGATAAATTATTTATTTATTTATTCAGGTGTTCAATAAATGGAAGTGGAGTTTGAGCGGACCATGGTCGGTCTGGTAGTAAAATAATTATTTGCAAGATAGTAAATAATTATTTAACTAGTTGGCACAAATTAAAATAACACTACTATTATTTTGTGACGCAAAATTTTATTTATAATTCTGTTTTCCTCAAGTTGGCGCAACATAAATAATGATGCGATATTATTATTAAATTCATGGGTTTTTTCTAAGTTCATGAATGTATTTAATTGTTTCTATGCAATTAAATATTGTAACTAAAATTCCATGTATATAAATAGGTAAGTACGCCTATTGTGTTATACACCACACCACACGCCTGGTGAATTGAGAATTGTTGTGCCAAACAATTTCTCTCTCAAATCCTCTTCTCTCTCCTCTCAAGAACGAGAGATGTTCTTCAAGGCTGAAGAACAGGTGATCAAGAACAACCAGCACAAGACATTCGATTCGCCATGCTAGCACCCAGAGAACGAGCGGTGTCGATCAGAATCCATCAGAGCATGTGTTGATCACCACTATAGGGATTCTAGTTTGGATCCTTACAAGCACAATGAGATAATCTGGAAGGGTCATTTCGGACGATCAACATCATTAACGAATAAAAATACCAAAGATCTAGGTATTGTTTTTTCTTTATGAAATTAATTAAATTAATTATAAACATGATGTGCAAGATCCTCTCTAAAGGTTTCGAGCCTCTTTCTTCTTTATCTAAATCTTTGATTATATCATGTGGAGACTGGAGTTCATCATCATATTGATCCCAGAATAATCATTGATCATGCTAAAAATCAAAATTGGGTGTCTTCCCAACCACGATTCCACTGCGCCCGAAACCTACAAGTGGTATCAGAGCGGTTACATCATAGTTTATAATTATTTAAATATTTCGTTGATGAATTACACATTTAATAATTTAGTTGTTTCAATTCAAGTTAATCATTATGAAAATATGAAACTCAAGATCTATTTCTCCTCTTTTGTTTCTCATTCACCTTACAGAAATGATCTTTTCTTTTAATTTTAATTAAAATAAAATAGAGGATCTCATCCAGAGGTGACAAAGCTTCCTGGCCGTACAACACCAGAACACACGACATGTATTTAGTAGTACACATCGTGTAGTCTAGATTCAATACATTAGACCGATCTTCCAAACCAAGTCATGTGTTGGAGTCTTTCTAAGTCTTAAATGTCTCCATGTGTTAACCAGGAATAGGTGGCATGCAGTTTCCAGATTACACACCATGTGGCCTAATGTACACGGCATGTAGTCCCTTCAGGTTAGGGTTGGACCATATACCTCGTACACGACTTTCCCGGTTGGAGACCGTGTAATGAGGAACTAAACGATGTGTGGACCACTAGACACACCATTTACTTCAAAGATTTCCGAAGTATACTCACACATCATTTCCCCAGGCATGTACTTCGAATAGACGGTGGAAAATAGTACACGCTATGTAGTTAAAACTACACATCGTGTACTCATCCAAATTATGCAGATTTATTAAAATTTATCATTTTATTATACAAACCCTTGAGGTGTGTACCATCGTGTGGGCGTAAAGCTGAGGCACAACACGTGATAGGTGTTTTATATATATGTGTTTAATTTAACATCTGCATAATGTTCATTTCTACTCATTGGTTAGTTATGAATAGTAATTCACTGGGTTTCCTCCAAGGTACAAGTTACGTACAAAGATAATTTTAAATGAATTTATTTGTTTAAAATTATGATGGATGAGAATCTCAAGGAAATTCAGAAAAGGGTTTAAGATAAAAGGATTTATTAATTAAAGATGACAATTAATTGATTCGAGCGTGATTTATCTTAAACAAGAATGATTACAGAATTGATTTCTAGTTTTATTTATGCATAAATATCATTGCATTTATGGATGATCATGAGCTAGACCAAGACCTTTGTATGTGGATGGTTTCTTTTAATTTATTTATTTGAATTAAATTTTTAGGTCTACGATCCTTCTCCTCATTAATATGTAGGGCCTGCGTGCCCAAGGTTTATTTTGTGTAAAACCCCTTTTCACCCCTCACCTACATGTGAGTTAAAAAGGGAATATGTAATGGATGAAACTCCCAAGCTAGTGGAGGTGGTTCAAGATGGAGCCGAGACAAAACCAATCCCAGGAGATACAGAGGTGGACAGGTGGAAGCTATAAACATGAACCCAAAATGTTTAAGGTGTTTCTCCCCTAGGTCAGGGTTAGTTTATCAACCTTTAGATAAACTAACCATTAGAAAAGCTCGTGATCATGCCATTTACATTATTTTATTTCTATCAGTTTCATGGTTTATCATTATGGATGTGTTGTCACAATCACATAATTAATGAATTAAACAAGCATGAAAGATGGAACTAAAATAAACCAGACTTATGCATAAATATTATCAAGACATGGTTAATCACTTAAGTAAGTTTCACTTAATATTAACTAGAATGTGATAATGATAATAATAAATTCACGCATAAGAGATAAAAATACCTCAAATAAAATATTAAGTCATAACAATCCTTTCGTTACTTGATTAAGGGAAAAAATCAATAAAACTATGTGTTTGACCAACCCTTGTTGGGAAACTTACTTTTATACAGGAAGCCCTTATGAAAGGTTTTGGGTTGACTTAACCATATTACATCAAGAGGAGTATCCCTTGATAGAATTGGTGTAATATTGGAGGCAAGAGTTGAGAAAATACAAAGTCATGATTTTAGTATTGGGGAGTCCACTCAACAGATCAAGGAGCTACAAGCCCACAGTTGGCAAAGAACAGCCTACCTAAATACCTTATAATAGCTTGACCAACCCTTTTGGGGTTATGCGAAGGGGAATATGGATCCTTGACACTAGAATGTCATGGAAACTGGACATTCCTAGTTAAATGGTGAGGGCCATTGGTACTTGATAAAATAGTGGGAGACTGAATAAAATTTATTATAAAATGTAATCAAGAAAGTACTAATGATCTGCTCTTTTAGTTGTAGAATAAAAATGAAAAACTCATCAGCCACACTATCCATACAATCAATTATGGATAAAGAAAACATCCTTATCTGCAGTAAATTCCAGGAATGGTTTAGATGCCTTCGGGTTATCCTATGCCATGAATGGAAGTCTTACGTGTTGGAGTCAGCATTACCTGATCCACCTTCAAAAGAGGCAAGTGGTGAGGATTTTCTGGTCTATGAGAAACATATGAACGACGTGGTAAATGTTCAATGTTTGATGCTATCATCAATGTCTAGTGATCTCATGAAGTCTCATGAAAACATGGATACTTATATCATGCTTGATCACCTCTGTGGTCTTTACCAGGATAGAGAAAGATAAGAAAGGTTTGAGATCTCTAAGGCACTCTTTTAGAGTAATCTTGGAGAAGGTTCCCCAGCTAGGCCTCATGTAGTCAATATCATTGGATACATTGAGTGCTTGGATGTTCTAGGGTTTAAAATCCCCGAATAACTGGGTAGCGATCTCATTCTCGCATCACTCCCTCAGATCTTCTCTAACTTTGTTGTTAATTTTAATATGAACAACATTGAAAAGTCTCTATCTGATATTCTTATCCTCATTCGCCAAGTGGACAAATATATGAAATGGGAAAAGGCTTCTATCCTTATAGTGAATAAGAGGAAAGGGAAGGTGAATATCTTTAATCCCAAAGCTTCCTCACAGCCTTCAAAGAAAATAAAGATCAAAGGGGAGGCAAGGGGGGATAAGAGGCTGTTTGTTTCGCATGTGGCAAGAAGGGCCACTGGAAGAAGAACTGCACCCAACCTAAGAAGCAAGGGGAAGATTCAAGTGATTTTTTTATTGAATTCAATCTATCTGTTTCTACAAATTGGGTATTAGATACATATTGTGGTTCTCACATATGTATCCAAATACAAGAACCAAGTATATTTAGGAAGATTGATCGAGGAGAGGTAGATCTACGAGCAGCCAACAGAGCCAGACTTGCTGTTGTATCTGTTGGGGACTACCACCTCAAGTTTTCAATTAGGATGATCTTGGTGTTAAAGGGTTGTTTTTATGTGCCTTCTATAACCAAAAACATAATTTTTGTATCCAGACTAGATATAGATGGATTTTTTTTTCAAGTTTGGAAATTAATGTTGCTTCTTTTATAAAGATAGCGTTTGTTTTGGTAGGGCACATTTATACAACGATCTTTATGCGTTGGATTACACAAACCAGGTAATATCAATCGATGACAAAGATACTTCACATGACTCATACCACACCAAACTTTGGCATCACCAGCTAGGTTATGTAAATGAGAAACACTTGACAAAGTTACATCAATATGGATATTTAGATTCTTTTGAACTAAAACCACTTGGCGTATGTCATGCATGTTTACAAGGTAAAATGACCAAAACCCCATTTTGTGGGAAAGGTGAAAGGGATAAAGAACTTCTTGAATTGGTTCATACCGATGTGTGTAGACCATTTCCAGTTGAATCAAGGGGAGGGTACTCATACTTCATAACTTTTACTGATGATTTTATTAGATATGGATATATCTACTTAATGAGGTATAAGTAGGATTCTTTTGATAAGTTCAAAGAATACAAGAATGAAGTTGAGAACCATCTTGATAAGAAGATTAAGAAACTCCGCTCAGTCCAAGGTGGAGAATATCTTAATCAAGACTTCATTGATTACTTATGGGAGTTTGGGATCTTATCCCAACTCACTCCTCCAAACACGCCCTAGTGGAATGGTGTGAGAGAAAGGAGGAACCACACCCTATTGGACATGGTGAGATCAATGATGAGTCATGCAAGTCTTCCATTATCCTTTTGTGGATATGTGTTATAAACAACGACACACATACTAAACCAAGTACCAACTAAATCAATAAATGGTATTCCATATGATTTCTTGAGTGGAAGAAAATCCATGTTATCAAATTTACATGTGTAGGGTAGCAAAGCATTTGTTAAGGCCTCTTCAGGTAACAAACTCACACCTCGAGGAACAAAGTATACCTTTATAGGATACCCCAAGGAAAAAAGGGTATATTACCTATACATCTCATTAGACAAAAAGGTTACAGTGGCAAGACATTCCATATTCCTTGAGAGGGAGCACATCTCCAAAAGAGATTGTGGGAGCGAGATAGACTTAGATGAATTCAAGGCTCAAAGTACATAAGAGTTGGTACAAGAATAGATTCCACAAATCCCCATGGAAGAAAAATCTATTCCAGAGACACAAGTACAACGTAGGAGTACAAGAGAGGTTAGAGAACCAGAATGGTACGGTTTTCTAGTTACTTAGGATGGTGAATCATTATTAGTTGATAATAATGATCCTATAACCTACAAGGAAGCAGTAAGTGGCACAAACGTTGCCAAGTGGCACAAACGTTGCCAAGTGGCACAAACGTTGCCAAGTGGAAAGAAGCCATGAATTCTGAAATGGATTCCATGTACCAAAACCAAGTCTGGATTTTGGTAGATCCTCCAGTTGATGTAAAGCTTGTTGGTTGAAAATGAGTATTCAAGAAGAAACTGGACATGGAAGGAAAAGTCAGTACCTATAAGGCATGAATGGTTGCAAAAGGTTTTAAACAGTGTCAAGGAATTGACTACGATGAAAACTTCTCACTAGTTGCAATGCTGAAATCCATCAGAATTCTACTTTCCATTGCAACTTACCATGAATATGAGATTTAGAAAATGGATTTCAAAATAGAATTCCTTAATGGTAACCTTCAGGAAGATGCCTACATGACATAACCTGAAGGGTTTGTGACTCTAAAGGATGCCGATAAGGTATGCAAGTTATAGAAATCCATTTATGGATTAAAGCAAACATCTAGGTCATGGAACATTAGTTTTGATGAAGCCATAAAAGAATTTGGTTTTATCAAGAATGAATGTGAGCCTTGTATCTACAAACGGTTTAGTGGGAGTGAAATTGTTTTCTTAATAGTATATTTTTATGACATATTACTTATTAGAAACGAGATACCAATATTACATTCTGTTAAGGCATGGTTGAATCAATGCTTCTCCGTGAAAGACTTGGGTGAGGCAGCGTGTATTCTTGGGATCAAGATACATCATGATAGATCCAAGAGATTACTAGGCCTAAGTCAAAGTACATACATTAATAAGATACTAAAGAGATTCAGTATGGAACAATCTAGGAGGGGGTTGTTTCTAGCATCACATGGCAATCATCTTTCTAAGAAAATGTGCCCTCAGACACATGAGGAAAGAAAGATAATGGAAAGGACTCCATACACACCATCTATTGGGTTAGTCATGTATGTCATGCAATGTACTAGGCTAGATGTCAGCTATGCATTGAGTGCAGTAGGCAGATATCAAGATGACCCAGGTGACCGCCATTGGATGGCAGTCAAGACTATCCTAAAGTATCTGAGGCATACTAAGGATATGTTCCTATTTTATGGAGGAGATGAGAAACTAGTCATCAGAGGATATGAAAATGCTATTTTCTAGACTAATCAATATGACATGAAGTTGCAAATAGGATACATCTTCACTTTGAATGGAGGTGCAGTGATCTGGAAGAGCTCAAAGCAGAGTGTGATCACAGATTCTACAGCAGAGTCCAAGTATATCACAGCTTCTAAGGCAGCTAAAGAAGCAGTTTGGATGCAAAGCTTCATCCAAGAGCTAGATGTGATACCTAGTAGTAAAGATCTAATCACACTATATTATGACAATACTGTAGTAGTGGCTCTCGTAAAAGAGTCAAGGTCACATCAGTGGATGAAGCACATACTTCAGAAGTATCATCTCTTGAGGGATTTTTCTCAGAGAGATGAAGTTACATTGATTAGTATTTCCATGGAAGATAATGTGATGGACCCCTTTACTAAAGCCTTGACTTAGCAGAAACATGATCATCATGTGAGTTCTAGAGAACTGAAAGTCGTAGGCAGTTGTCTCTAGTCCAAGTGGGAGTTTTTAAGATTTGGTGTCCTAGAACCAACTAGTTTTAATTTGATTACATGGATATTTAATGTATTATTACATATTGTTCATTGTTCTACATGATTATGAAGTAATAATGTCCTAGATTATTTGTTTCATTGATAAGGTCATGGCAGTTCCCTGCTATGATGAGAACCTTGAAATGCTATAACAATATTCTTAAATATAGTTCTGCGGTTGCATGACATGCTATGATAAGACACATATCATACATACCATTAGGTACAAGTACTCATAAGCTGATGAGACTTCCTCTCATGAGGTTCACACTTGGTAATCTCCAAGATAAGAGATTATGAGAACATACACACTAGTAGGAATTCCGTATGTTTTGGTGTCACCAGATATTTCTATCTGTGAGCATGTGTAATGATCCTTAAACTTTAAGATTATCATTAATACGTGTCACGGCTTACACACTTTGATTTACTGATGAAAACCATCATGCAGATAGTTGGCGGGAAGTAGGGTACGTTGGGTGCGTCGCGAGTGGCATGTTATTAATGGATAAGTCGAGGAAGTATTTTTCCCTTCCATTTATGGAAGTTGATATCATGTCTCTTTGATTGAAATAGAACTTTCGTGCAAAATTCCATGGCCATGGTGTAATGATGAGTTTATTTTAGGTAGTTAAAGAATGAAGTATCAAGCATAAAAGTTGATGACACAGTCAAGAAACTTTCTTGATGAGATATTGTGATAAAGGGATTATATTACATAGTGAGCGTTCGTATGTGGATGTTGTTTTTACGACTTTACATTCTTTCTCTTGGGTGCCTTGACCCATTGCTAGACAACACTCTTGGACTTTAGGCAAGCCCACCTATTGCCAATGAGAAAGAATCTTAGAGGGTCACACACTAAGTGTTTTTGGTGGTCTCATTTAAATTCTATTTGAATTTAATTAATGAAATAAATATTATTCTCAAGACCGTGGAATAATTTTATTCAAGTTAAAATGATCACATAAATTAAATTAAATATATATATTTATTTTATTGAATATTTAATAAATATTTATTTACTAGTTTATAAATAAAATATTTATTTAAGAGAATAAATTATTTATTTATTTATTTGGGTGTTCAATAAATGGAATTGGAGTTCGAGTGGACCAAGGTCGGTCCGGTAGTAAAATAATTATTTGCAAGATGATAAATAATTATTTAACTAGTTGGCACAAATTAAAATAACGCTGCTATTATTTTGTGATGCAGAATTTTATTTATAATTCTGTTTTGCGCAAGTTGGCACACCATAAATAATGACACAGTATTATTATTAAATGCATGGGTTTTCTCTAAGTTCATGAATGTATTTAATTGTTGATATGAAATTAAATATTGTAACTGAAATTCCATGTATATAAATAGGCAAGTATGCCTATTGTGCTATACACCACACCACACGCCTGGTCAATTGAGAATTGTTGAGCCAAACAATTTCTCTCTCGAATCCTCTTCTCTCCCCTCTTAAGAACGAGAGATGTTTTTCAAGGCCGAAGAACAGGTGATCAAGAATGACCGATATAAGACACTCGATTCACCGTGCTCGCACCCAGAGAATGAGAGGTGTCGATCAGAGGCCATCAGAGCATGTTTGGATCACCGCTAGAAGGATTCTAGTTTGGATCCTTACAAGCACAATGAGATAATCTGGAAGGGTCATTCCGGATGATAAACATCATCAACGAAGAAAAATAAAAAAGATCTAGGTATTATTTTTTCTTTATGAAATTAATTAAATTAATTATAAACATGTTGTGTAAGATCCTCTCTAAAGGTTTCATGCCTCTTTCTTCTTTATCTAAATATTTGATTATATTCTGTGGAGATTGGAATTCATCATCGTATTGATCCCAGAATAATCATTGATCATGGTAAAAATCAAAATTGGGTGTCATCCCAACCATGATTCCGCTGCACTTGGTGTCACATACATGACTTATTTTGAAGTTAAATTTCATTTATTTTCCATTCATGTTTTGTTTTGGAGGGTTTCCAAAGGTTTTATGGAGGAATAGATGAGTTTTTATGAATTGGGCCAAACCGTGAGCCCAATTCCAGATTTAAAAAAAAAATTTGTTTCTTTTATAAATTTTTTATTTTTTAATATTTTCACCCATTCCAATTCCTAAATGGTCTCCTATGACCTATTAACACCAAAATTTAAATTTTGAGCCTTTATAAATCCATAATCATGGAGTATTTTTGGTTTTTATTTAAGAATTGGGCCAACCCGAAAGCCCATTTTCCAGTTTTAAATTGTTTCTTTAATTCTTTAATATCTTATTAAATATAATGGATTTTTCGGTGATTACACCTCCCTCTCGACTCTAAGAAACCCAGGCGCGCTCGCATTTCCTTTCCCCCATACTTGGAGCTCTTTGAAATCGTGACTTAGGGCTGAACTTCATAGGGTGTCTCAAATCGGCCAGAATTGAAGAGGTAACTTCATCCCTTCTTAACTCTCTCAATTCTTACTCTTTTCCCTCCATTCCAGTTCCTAAATTACCTCCTAAATATTTTTCGAACAACCCCTGAATTTTGGATGTTTTCAATTTTAGAAACTATTGTTTTTGGAGTGATTAATTCAGGATACTTCAAGTAAGTGAGTCCATTTCTTTCCTCTTTCAAATTGCTTAGGGTTTCTTCCCTAATTTTCGAATTATAAAAATTCCAGAAGTTAGGGTTCATGATTAGGTTATAAATTAATGTATTTTGGGTGAAATATTGAGGTTTTAGGTTTCTTTTAACTTCCTTGAGGTGCGGAGGTCGTGCGGTTGATGTTTCGCCCCAATATTTGAGGGTTTCGACACATTCGGTAGGTGATTCTGTGGGTAACCATTTAATGATGAGTTAGTTTGCTTGATTAAATAAATTTTCATATTCCTTATATGCTGTTCATTATGCGAAAACCATTTTTGGTAGAAATAGTAAAGCATTTGGTATTAAAGTTACATTTTTGTTTGAAGTGTGTATTTTTCAAATGTATTTCATGTGTTATCTCCTGTGGTAGTTTTGTAAAACGTGGAAGTGATTTATTAGTTGTTGAACGGGGCTGCCAATTTTGGTTGGGTAATAATATAGTGTCATGTGGGCCTAAAAAGGAGGGTCTTTGAATGGGTTTTATGTGTGTAACCTTGTTATAATCCTTGAAAGTGTTTTATGGATTTGTGTGTTCTCATGGGTATCTTTTGCGATATTGTTCAAGGTGATTATATAACATTTGAAAGTGGATTATTACATGTTTATTTGGATTCCAATTCTGTTTTGGTAGGATATTGGTGTGATTTTGGCTTAAAAATAGGTTTTTGAAATGGGTTTTGTGTGCAAGACATATTTACACCACTTGGGTTCTTTTTATGAAAATAGTAAATGTTTTAGTTGGTTAAACAAAGTGGGAAAAGGGTGAATATGTACTTTTTGGTATGTGTGTTCACGTATTATGGGGTTTTGAAAGGTGAAGTGATGTTTTAAGATGTTAAATATTTTTAGAATGTTTTGTAAATTTATGAAATGTTTTATTAAATTGTGATGTTGGAGTGAAACTTGTTTGTGGGCTGTTTCGTGTAAGTTTAATGATAAAATGATTTTGAAGGTAAAAAGGGTGTTATGTAACAAGTGAGTGGGATGTTATGAGAGTTTTAATATATTGGAATGGTTTTATAAAATTGTTTAATGAATTTGTGGAAGTGTTAAAGAAATGTGAAAAGTGTTGTGGGCTATTTTGGTGTGAGTCGGATTTCAAAATCAATTTGAATGAAAAGTGGACTTTTGTGACTTGTGTTGTATACATGTGGGATGTTTGTTGAATTTATGATATGTAAATTATATTTTCTTATGAATATTATATTCATTGACTTGTTGAACTTGTTTGAGCACAAAGGGAAAACCCGAGTATCTAGGTGGGTGGACGTGTACTAGTATGCTAGTGAATCCGTGGGGTTTGGACTCAGTTTCACTTAGCAAGATTGACGCTTACAACTCTAACTAAATTATGATGATGATGATTGGGAACCACTAGGTTATGGGTATGTACCCTACTAGTGGCTCGTGCACGAGAACAGATATTTGTGATGGTTACTCTCACCGAGATACGAGGTACCTGGGACCCACAACTAGCTAGTGCCTAGGAGTTATTTCCCATTGCTTGTGCTCACTAGATATTTTGTGCTTATCGTCAGCATACGGTATGAGTGGCTGGAAAATTCAGTAACCTTGGTATTTATTTTAAAAGTTTTTATTATTTAGATTAGCCCACTTGAAAACTGATTTTTTTTAAGTTGCATCTTTTAGAAATTGTAACTAGAAATTACGTGTTTTTGAAAACTTGCATGCTTTTAGTCTTTGAATGTTTATCACATGGAATCTCTTAGTGGTGGTATCCTACTGGGAATTGGATCACACCCTACTTAAACCTTTGGGTGTAAGTAGACTTGGTTATTTTTGTTGTTGTAGGTTGGGTACAATTTGTTTTGTTCCAGTGGTTCAGGTTTCTAGCAGGTCCTTGGTGGTGAAGTCTTGTGGAGATGGCTTGAGGGCGGTGCCCCATGCCATGAGGGTTCTTGGGATATTTCATTTTGGTTTTGTACCTTTGGTATAGTCTTTTTGAGTTGTTTTAATCTATGTAATTCAGTTCTGAATTTTTGTAAAAGATTGTTTGGTTTGAAAAAATCCAGATTCGTTTTATTGGATTCTTTTGTTGTTTTAAGTTTATAAACTTAGGTAAATCATTCCCAATTCTCATTTTATGATACCTGGGCACTTGTGCCAGCCCATGGGGATCGGGAACGCCCTTTGGGCCTTGTCATAGGCTAGGTTTGGCACTGGTTTCGGTGGTGACCAGATTTGGTTCGTGACACTTGGAACCTACACATATCACCAAGGTTCATCCCCAAGGTGTCATGAAAATTACAAGGGCTATTCACCAAGGCATCGTGAAACTTGTCATCCCTAGAGATTAAATTCTTTACCCAATGCATTGGAGTGATATCAGGGCGCACCCTTAATATGTATTTATTTTCATGTAATCCATATAGATCATAATCAAACATTTCATAAATAACTCAAAGAGAATAAAAGAAATGGGTTTCATGTCAAAATCACGATGTTTAAAAAGTGCTTAAAAATAAGATCATTATGTCATTTATAACCCATGGAAAGTGAGTGAGGGTTAAATGTATGTAAATTCAAGATTAAAATAGGTCAATTTAATGTCTTTATGAATACCACTATAAATGAAAATATATTTGGGTATTAACTTAAATAAAACAAGAAAATTTCTTGAGAAAAAGAGAGAGATTTTGAGTTGAAAATTCTACAACATAACGACTATGTAAGATGTTTTTAGAAAACATTAAAAAGAGAGGGGAAATGGGTCACCCAATCATAAATAACTCATAATGCAGTATGAGTACATAATAAAAAATAAATAAGATCATGGTATGGATATTTGAATGATATACCACATGAAAAGTAAACTTGAAAGAGAAGATGTGATTTTTTTATGAAAAATTCGACAGCCTAACAACGTCGCTTAAAATTCATAAAAATAAGTTGATGATAATGGAATGGGTCTCTCATAATTTGTAAATAAAATGAATATAAATAAGGACATATAATAACATACCCCAATATAATAATATAGAAACTAGAAGGCATAATAAAAAAGAATTCGTGACTTAAAAGAGGAGGGTGAAAGGTTCCCTTACCCTGAAGAGTAACTTTGAAAGATTGAAGGTTGGGACCTTGGAGGGATTGATGGAACCTTGGGAGGAATCCTTGGGAGGTAAAAGACCATATCTTCATTGAGGAGGAATTTGGAATGAAATTAATGAAGGAATGAGTTGGTATTTATAGCAAAAGTGAGGGAATATTTTATTAATTTCCAAAGGACACCTCATTAGTGGTATTTGAAAAACCATGAGCTTGACCATGGTATTTGCCCATGGTATTGGCCACTTTGGAAACCTCATAATACATATTACTATTCAAAATTCTACCAGAATTATTACACCATGATTACATCATTAATGATGTCATTAAACACATCGAAATTCAAAACTGTATTTTTTACTATTCACTAAAAATTCAACTGTTTCAGAAAAATCTGAAAAATTACCCTAACCATTTTTTGACATGTAGAATCCAAAAGTGAACTCCATTTTATAAAAATCAATTTTATTTAAAATTAAATTAAATAAATAAAATATTAATACTTGACTAATAATTTCTAAAACATTTATTTACTTATACTATGATATAATTATATCACATTACCACTTAAGATGACTAAAACATATTTATACCTCCTTAGGTGTTGTTACTACGCCATTGGTAAAATTACCATTCATAAGGGTAAAATTAATATTACAAAGGGTAAAGTTAATATTCACCAAAAAATTATTTTGATCTTATTAGACCACATTTTTCACCCTAATTACAATCATGTATGTCTGATTTTTGAAAATCATTTCACAGAAAAAGTTATTTAATAATAAAATTTTTTATACTATTCATCAAAAAACACTATTCATTAAATACTATTCATAAAAAACCCACTATTCATAAAACACTATTCAAAAAATTGAAACTCCTTAGAAAATTTCCGAAAATTCAGCCTAGGTTAATTTTGACATTTGAAATTCAAAAATGATGTTTATTTTACCATAATAATCCTCTATGTATGAGAAATTTTTGAAAAGTACAATTTTTACTTCTAAAATTAATTTATCAAATTTTTCTTAATTAAACATATACTTTATTAAGAAAAGTTATTCCAAAAACATGAATGATAAAATAACAATTTTATTTATACTAAGGGATTACACAATGTATCTAAGGCCTTGTTACATAGACCCTTTTAACACCTGCATAGGACCTAAGAGTAAGGTGTGTAATGGTGATAGAATTTTGGGGCGGCTCAAACAACATTGCCTGAGTGGTGATTTCTATCATCTTGAACTTCTCCCGTAAGTGATTATGTTCAAGCTTCACATGTTGAACCTCTGCCTGGGCTTGGTCCAGAGCAAAGCCCAGAGATGCTACCTCCTTCCCAAGCTCCCACAGATGGGTTTCGTATGACCCAAGTCTACTAGATGAGGCCATAAAATCCTCTTTCTATATTAATTAACCATGATCATTTTTATTTATAAACAATAATCATAATGTTAAGAGTATAGTTTTCAATGGTCATACTGACCAACGATCATATAACGGTAAAAACCCAATGGTTTCATTTTAATTATACTCACTTCATTAATTAGAGGATATAGTTTTGTTGAGTATAAAATAACACACAAAATAAGAAAAAAAATATTTTTCAAAAGTTCAGGTTGTTACAGTTATGGAAGGAAAAATATCATAAATGATAAAAATGGTTCTACAGTTGAGTTCCAGAGGAGGGCCCCTGCACAGAGGTCCCAATGGGATTCAGAATTACAATACAATCTTGCACAAGGATTTGTAGAAAAGTCATGTGAGATATTTCCTCAATCTTATTAAAAAATTTACCAACAGAATTAGATCGATCCCCAATTTTTATGGTAGCTTGAAGAGATCCCTGCATAGGATTTTGAAGATACTACAACCTTCTTCTTCTTTATTTTTTCTTTTTATTCCTTTTAATCTTCTTTTGGAATTTATTTTTGGTTGTGTTCCTAACATTTCCATAAAAAATATTATCAGAGCTTGGGCTTGGAAGATCAAAGTCAGATTTCTTGAATTAAACGATGGCTATAGAAGATAGTAAGGTGAAGATTGATTATTTCAATGGTTCTGACTTCAATTATTGTAAAATGTAGATCAAAGATTATCTTTATTAGAAAAATATGCACTTTCCATGTCACAAACCCCTCCATATAAAGATATATCAATGAAGGAAGAGAGACAATGACCCCCTGGGTCTCACCTTCAGTAGGCCTCGGGTTGACGACAAGCACCGAGGGTATAAAAATATCACATATGGAAGACATTACCCTTTAATATAAAATAGGATCAGGAGATAAGATAAACAACCACCAAACAACTCCAAAAGATAATATAAAATAAACCCAAAACTATCCCATAATTCATAAATAAAGTAAACCAATATATATGAAAGTATCCAAAGTAAAGTACCAAAAGACAAGCCCTATAACAACAACTCAACAACAACTACAAAAATCACACTAGCAATGTCCAAATCAATCCCCAAACTCCTCATGGAAACCTAAAAATAGTTTATATACATAGGGTAAGCATATAAATATACTCAGTAGGAACATACCCAAGTTCTCAAGTGCACATGTGAAAAGAACACAATAATGCACCAGTGAAAAAACATCAGAACCAACAAGAATCTAAACAATCCAACTAACCAATTTCAGCCTCACCATGTCTCACTAACCAAATCATACATCCAACATAGTAATATAGCATCAAAATCATAACAAAGAAAGGTTCCATGTAATCACATCCCTGTTGTTTTACTGCTATCACACCCTAATGTCAAATGTCTTGTGCTCCCATACATTTCGTACATACCACATCCTTAACACCCCAAGATTTTATTGTTTGTCTCTTCTTAAATAAATTCAATTTCTACAATAGTATACGTTGCATGCAACACCAAACTTAAACAAACCACTATACATTATTATATATTATTATTTTTAAACTAGATGTTAAGTTGAAGATTGTAAATAGGATTAACTAAATTATTCATGTTTATAAAATGAATTCATTGAAAATGAAAATAAAAATCAATTGAATATAAAGGATGTGTTTTTATTAACAAACTATTTTAATGCCTACAATGATATTTTATCATAATAAATTGAATTAATCTTTATTAGTGAAATATATATGTTATATATTCAAAAAAATGTTTTTAAACTCATACAATAAGTTTTATAGTCTTAAGATAAGAATAAAACCAATTTTAATCATAAAAGACTATATTTTTTAAAGGTAGTTTTACCATCTTTTGATGACACGCTTATTTTAAATAAAGTTTTTGACACTTTTATAAACTATATTTTACAAAATAAAAAAATTATTTTAATTTGGAACATCAAAATTTACTTTGGATGAATTTTTGGTATTTTTTTGACAAGTTTCATGTTTTGATGAAAAGTGAAAAAAAATATTGCATTTTAATTGAAAATAACTTTTTCATATAAATATTTTATGGTGTTAAGTTATATTTTTATGGGTTTTAAAATATAATTAGAATATTTTGTTATTATTTAATCTAATATAGGTCATTGTAATCAATTTCACATTGAATTTGGATATAAAAACATTTCAATCTTTTGGACTTTTTTACTTTAAAAACCCATTTCTCATTCCCTCAATAGGATTAGTTTTAAATTAATTTTATCCAATTATATATTTTTAATTTTGAAAAATGGTTTCCATATTTTTAATTAGAAGTTATAAATTTATTAAATAGGTCCCTTTTATTTTTGAACTATATGAATAATAACTTTATTATTTTTTTAATTACCACGGTTAAGGGTCAATCAAGTGATTAAGGGTAACAATAATATTATAAGTATTATAAAATTACCCTAAAACTGATCCTAATTTTATTGGATGATTTATTGTTGAACATAACCATCATTGAGCTGATTTTATGGCCTCTAGGAGCCACTTGGATGGCTTTATGTCTTTTATAGTATTTTATTCAAAGGAAATTCAAATATGTCATACTCATGTTTTTAACAATTGTTACATTTTTTATATATAGTTATTCAAAAGATAACTTTGGCTATAGATATTATTTTGAAATATAAATTTTTTATATTCATCATGATAATTTATTTTTAATTTTTAGGGAAGACATAATTAAATTAAAGGATTGCGCAACGATGATGTAGTAATTGTTTAATTAATGGACATATCAAATAAATGCTATTAAAAATATTAAAATAAATATAATTTGATATAATTAATGTCATTAACAGATTTTCTAGATGAACTAGACATATTATGTATATATTAAAGGTTTTTTTTTTCAAATTTATGATGTTTTTATGATATTTTTAAAAAGTCAAGTAATGAATAGTGTTAGAATTGACACTAATGATATTTTAAATTAAATAATATTTTATTAAATGATATAAAAGTCATAAAAACCTAAAATGGTGGATCGTATTATACAAAATATACACAAGAGTGGGGTGAATTGTGTCTATTCAGAAATCTTTGCGAGATTGTGTTATGCTCTTTAACTTTAATCAGATGAATTAATGCAGCGAAAATTTAAACAGCAGAGACACAAGATATATAGTGGTTCGGGGAACATAAAGCCCTTAGTCCACTCCACCAATGCTCTACTCCACGAGCTTGGTGATTTTCACTAACTGGTCCTCATTTCAACAGACCGTTTCAACAACTGAGTATAGGTAATTGACACCTTTACAATCTAAGGCAAAACAAAGCCTTCTGGTTCACTCCAGAACCTACACAGCTTAGTACGAGAAGCCAATCACTCAGAAATAGAAAAGAAAGATTTCTGTATTCTAAAAATACTTTCCAGATGTTCTTCACAATTGCAACAGCATGCAATTGACAATAGATGGATCGTCGCCTTCAGAAATAATGATCTTCACAAAAAGAGTCGTTCTGAGTCGATCCCGTTGTAGTAGATATAGAAATATAACTCACAAATTTAGTAGTAGTAGATTCACAAATGATCTTCTATGTAGAACAAATGAATCTTCTATCATGATTTTTCTTCTTCAGAAAACAGAGCTTTGTCGTTCTCTTGAATCAGCATATCTGAATTTTTGATAGTCTCTGTTTTTCTTTTCTTTTCTCAGAATGATCGAGAGATCACATAAGACCATTAGTTGATGTTTAAAAAAAACTCATATATATATATAAATGATAAGTACTTCTTCTGTAAATTTAGATCCACAAAAGTTGCTTTTTGACTCGCGACGTTCAAACATTTGAATTTATAGAGTAGTCGTAACTTCCCTAAAAACTTGGCATAAAAAGATCCTTTTAATTAGATCTTTAAACCATTGATAAAAAGTCTTTGAATCAGTCAAAGTCACACTTTAAAATCAGCTTTAAATCCGGCTTGAAATCCGCATAATAATCAGCTTGCTGACCATTGTATAAAAATATTGACTTTAAATTCTCTGACGCCAAACGTAAGGTTGAGTTGTACTATATGCATCCCCTGGACGTAAGGTTAATGACATAGTCTTCAAACATAGGGTTGATAACGTATGTTTGATTACAAACGTAAGGTTTATGTCACTTTCTTCAAACGTAAGGTTGATCATAAATATAGGGTTAGTCATCCATACTTTTCTCTTCAACTTTCAAATGTATGGTAAAAGATCCATACTTTAACTTGATCCATACTTTTCCAAGAACATATGGTTATTTACAAAAGTAAGGTTGATGAACCATACTTTTGAGAAACAAACGTAACTTTTTATACTTACGTACAATTATCCTTCCATACATTTCCGATATCCCAAACGTAGGGTTCCTTCCTAACGTAGGGTTCTTTTTCATACTTTGCCGATAACGTATGGTTGATTAACCATACTTTTCACTTATCTCATAAAGAATATGCTGCATTTTATCCTTACGCTACGTTTCTCCACGTAGGGTATGAATAGTGTTTTCAGAACACACTAAATGCGAATACTTTAGAAATAAAACCTCATTATTCAAGAACTTAAATATTTCATCTAGAAATAAAAATATAATGAATAATAAATTTTTGAAAATACTTAACACATGAAATCATTAGAAAATAATTAAGGGTATTTGTGAGGCATCAAAATTGTCATAAAGAGATAGATTATTGTTCTCAACATACTCCTCCTTTAAATAAAACATTATGTATTGTTGAAAACAACACTTTCTCAATAATCTCCCCTTTTTTGATGATCACAAAACCCATAAAATAATTAATAATTTCTCCCCCAATAAAATGAAACAAACAAAAAAATTTTGTGTTTATCCAAATTTCTCCCCCTTTTGTGATATCAAAAAGAATGATAAAAGATGGAATATAACAAATTTAATGTTGCACTGAACTTAAGTAAATTCTATAACTAAGTGTTTGGAAATAATTAAATCTAGATTACTGGCATATCAAAACAAAGACAGTAAAACAAAATAAATATAAAGAAACATAATTTCATGAAAAAGTACAAAAATTAATAAATACAGTAATAAAAAAATTTCATTGTGTTATTGAAATAGATACAATTATAATGAACACAGGAATCAAGGTTTGGTCAGGGTATAAAAGAGGGTCTATGTCCTCTGTACTGCATACTTGATTTCTGTCAACTGCTCCCTGAGTCTTCACATTATTCTATCACCAAGCTTAATAATAAGATCTCTGGGCACTTGAGTCATATGAATGTCTTCAATGAGATTGACTCTTAAAAACTCGTGAAGTCTTTCTTCCTTTTACATAAACAAAGACAACTTCTCTGTGAATTTATTTAAGAGAGATCTGATTCCTGGTTCACTGGATGTTAACTGATCAACCAAAAATTTCTGATTGTCTAACAGGACTAATAAATGAGTATTGTTGCATTGAAGATCATGCAATCTGTCACTCATACTACTCATTGCAGCTGTGATATCCTGAAACTTTCTAAGTAAATCAGATGAAGTACCTGACCCACTAGCAGCACTAGTTCCGACAGATGCAAATTGTGTCACTATAAATAATTTTAGATCTGATAAATCTGACTTAATAACCATTTATAACTTTAATTTTGCAACAACATTCAGCATATCCTTCTTAAAAATTTCAAATTATTGCCTTGAAACTGTACTATCCTTAAGTCTCTGAAATTTGAAATGTTCTAATTCTAAAGCTCTCCTTAGAGTAACATTTTCAGATTCCAACCGAGGCATTTTTCTATACAGCTCTTCAATTTCCTTATTCCCTGAATCAGAGGAACCATGTTCTTGATTCTCATTCTCAGGTTCAGTGTGATGCAGTAATACTAAAGGTAGTGAATCTATATCAGACTTTTCTTTTTCCTTTTCCTGAGCAGGTCGGTCCACAGATTTTTCCTCAGAGCCTTTTCCAGACTCCTCCACAGAAAAATCCTCTTAAAGTACTTCTGTTTGAGCATCAGAAACATGCTCATCATGAACATAAGAAACTTGTTCTTCCAGTGGATTTTATAATATAATATCTTCTGGAGTGTCCTGAGGTCTGTCCACTTCCTCACCAGGCTCTGCCTCCTTTTCCTGTTGAAGTGTAACTTCAACATCTGCTACAACTTGTGGTTCTATTATTTCAAGGTCATGTTCGGTAACGACCACATCCTATTCCTGAGACTGTTCAATAAATATTTCTCTAACAAAGCTGTAATAGAGTAAATCTCTTGTTGTCAGTATAGGGGAAACAGATTCCTTATTAACAATTCTTTTCCTCTGAGTTTGAATTACCTCCTGACTTCTTTCTTCCTCAGTGTCTTCCATTTAAAATCTTATTCTCCTTGTAGTAGTGCTTACTCTCAATTCAACCTGTCCCTCTTTGGACTTAGCATAATGAGCTTGAGCACTCTCTGTTTCTTCCTCAGCTCCTACTGGCAAGAGTTTTTCTTTTATAATACTTTAAAAATAACCAATCTCTCTTAAAGTTCCAGTATTAAAAACATTACTGTGATGACATCGTACTTTGGCATCTACTAGTCTCACCATATCCTTTTTGAACAACAGTTTGGAAATGAATCTACCAAAAGGGTAGAAGTTCATTCTGGCTTCACTATGACAACATTAATTCAGATAGCTCACCATGTACCTAGTAAAATTGAGTTTGTTATCACTGAGAAAAAGATACATTATATACATGTCGGGATATAATATCTTCTTTATCTCAGACATCCTCGGTGCAATCCCTGTTTTCACAAATTTTACTAAAATTTTCTGATCAGGCTCTCGGTCCTTTATAAAAATCTTCTTTATAGAAGTAGAACAAAAAATAAAAGACATAATGTCCTTAGATTTATGCACAAAATCTCATATATTTTTCAAATCAAAATGAAAGACTCCCTCATGAGGGAAATTCAAAATCTGACCAATTTCAACCGAAGCGATCGAAAAATCCCTATCCTCTATCTTAGCCAGCATAGTGTCCTCATTGTCTCCCAGACTAAACTGTACAGACTTGAAGAAATATCAAAGTTTTACCTCATACAAAAATTCCTTATACTCACTGTTGAAAGTCTGTTCGAGATTCTTAAACAACAGTGCTCGTTTTAACAAGAGATTCATTTGAAATAGCTATTCGAGATCAATCACCTTTCCCTGTAAGATTTTATTGCCTTCTGAGCACTATTTCTTGGCATTGCTAGTCTCGGCCTCATCATCTCTCTTAGTCTTAGTCATCTATGTGAGAATCTCTGAAGGTTTGAAGGTTAGGGTTTCAGAGGTTTGAAAATTAGGGTTGATGAGAAGTGGTGCGGTTTCATGGGTTTGAAAAGATTTTGGTAGAAATGAAACGGTTTAGAAGTCGAAAGGGTTTCTGACAGCCTTGATTCTCTTGTTTTCACTAATCATTACATAGATTTTAAATATAAATAAAATTTATTACACAGGGAAAATGAACTGATTCTGTTTGAAAAGAAAATAGCCAAATTATTTTAAATATAATTAAAATAAAGAAACAACACAATAAAATAAAACTTTATTTAAAATTAAATAAACCTAGCTCCCCCTTAATAAAATCAAACCTTGCAGTGGGAAGTGGTTTAGTAAAAATATCAGCTAATTGAATTTTAGTACTTACAAATTCCAAAGATATATCCTTTTTAAGAACATGATCTCTTAGAAAATGATGTCTGATATCAATATGCTTAGTTCTAGAATGATTAATAGGATTTTTTGAAATATTTCTATCACTAGTATTGTCACATAAAATAGGCTTATTATTAAAATTTAGTCCAATGTCCATAAGAGTATTTTTCATCCACAACACTTGTGCACAACAACTGCTAGCATAAACATATTCTGCCTCAGCTGTTGACAGGACAACTGAATTTTGTTTTTTACTTGACCATGACACTAAGGATTTCCCTAAAAAGTGACAAGTTCTTGAAGTTATTTTCCTATCTAATCTACAACTTCCAAATTCTACATCTGAATATGAAATTAAATTGAAATCAAAATTTTTGGGATAAATAAGATATTAGAAAACAGTTTCTTTTAAATATCTAAAAATTCTTTTAACAATAGTTAAATGAGATTCTTTAGGATTTGATTGAAATATTGCACAAAGACACACTGAATACATTATATCTGGCCTGTTAGTAGTAAGATATAATAAACTACTAATCATACCTCTATATAACTTGTTTTCAACTGATTTTCCAGTTTCATCCAAATCAAGTTTTATATTAGTACACAGAGGAGTTGTATATGTCTTGTTGTTTTCAAGTCCAAACTTCTTCAATAAATCAATAATGTATTTGCTTTGATTCAAAACATTTCCAAAATCTTTTTGATAAATTTGAATTCCTAGGAAGAAATTTAATTCTCCCATCATACTCATTTCAAATTCTTTTTGCATTAATTTTGAAAACTCATGACAAAGGGTTTTATTAGTTGATCCAAAAATTACATCATCAACATAAATTTGAACTAATAACATATTAGAATTTATAGTTTTCTTAAAAAGGGTTGGATCTTCCATTCCAACAGTAAAATCATTTTTCAATAGAAAAGAGCTTAATCTTTCATACCAAGCTCTAGGTGCTTGTTTAAGGCCATAAAGAGCTTTAGTAAGTTTAAAAACAAAATCAATTTTTTGAGAATTTTCAAAACTAGGAGGTTGCTCAACGTAAACTTCCTCCATTAAATAGCCATTTAAAAAGGCAGACTTAACATCCATATGAAATAATTTAAAGTTAATATGAGATGCATAGGCTAAAAGGATTCTAATGACTTCTAGTCTAGCTACAAGTGCAAAGGTCTCATCATAATCTATACCTTCTTCCTGATTATATCCTTTAGATACAAGTCTAGCTTTATTTCTAGTTATTATTCCTTGATCATCTTGCTTATTTATAAAGACCCATTTGGTTCCTATCACTGGATAGTTCTGTGGTCTTTCAACTAATTCCCAGACTTCATTTCTTTTGAACTGGTTTAATTATTCTTTCATTGCTATCATCCAACTTTCATCATCTAAAGCTTCTTCTATAGACTTGGGTTCTAATTGTGATAGAAAGGTAGATAATTCTACAAGATTCCCTATATTTATTATAGTTTTTATTCCTGTGTCTAAGTCACCTATTATAGTCTCTAAAGGGTGATTCTTTAGAGTTCTAATCTGTCTAGGTAGCACACTCACAGGTTCTTCAGTATCATGTTCTTCTAAACTGGACTGAATTTCATTTATATCTTTTTCAAAATCATTTTTCAAGTTCTCAAGTCTCATGTTATCATTAGAGTCAGATTCATCCGTTTGATCTGTCCTTTTCTCAAAGGGATCAGATTCATAAAATTTCACATGAACTGATTCTTCAACAATCCTTGACTTCTTATTATAGACTCTATAAGATTTGGAGGTATCTGAATATCCTAAGAAAATGCCTTCATCAGATTTTGGATCAAAATTACCAAGATTGTCCTTCGTGTTCAAGATGTAAACCTTGCATCCAAAAACTTTAAAGTATTTTACTTTAGGTTTTCTGTTATTCCAGAGTTCATAGGGTGTCTTTTTTAAAATTGGTCTAATTAAAACTCTATTCATTATATAGCAGGATGTGCTTACAACTTCTACCCAAAAATAGGTAGGAAGGTTGTATTCATTTAGCAAAGTCCTAGCCATTTTCTGAATAGTCCTATTTCTTCTTTCAACAATTCCATTTTGTTGAGGTGTTCTTAGTGCAGAGAAGGTGTGTTTAATACTCATATTTGAGCACAAGGAATTAAATTCCTGATTCTCAAATTCTCCACCATGATCACTTCTCAATGAAATTATTTTAAAACCCTTTTCATTTTGAACAGCTTTACAAAAACTTTCAAATAAAGTAAAAGCTTCATTTTTAAATTTTAAAAAGAAAATCCATGTAAATCTAGAATAATCATCAACTAAAACATATACATATGATTTACCAACCAAACTTGCTACTCTTGAAGGTCCAAAAAAATCCATATGGATAAGTTCTAGAGGTTTAGATATAACAATTCTGTTAATAGATTTGAAAGATGATTTGTGTTGCTTTCCAAGTTGACATGCATCACAAAATCTGTCACTTTCAAATTTGAGACTAGGCAAATCAGAAACTAAAAGTTTCTTAGATAATTTATTTAAAATATATATATTACAATGTCCAAGTCTCTTATTCCAGATCCAAGATTCATTCACTTTAGCAGTTAAGCAATTTACTTTTTGTTTACACAAGGAATTTAAATCCAGGGTATACACATTTTCAGTTCTAGGTGCTCTAAATTTAAGAAATTTATTTTTGAAAACAGAACATCAATTGTTAGAAAAATCAACAGCATAACCATCATCACATAGTTAAGAGATACTTATCAGATTGTGTTTCAATCCTTGTACATAAAGTACTTTATTGATTGAGGCAGCTTCTGTATCTCCAACTGTTCTAATACCAATGATTTTCCCTTTGGCATTGTCACCAAAAGTGACAAGTCCACCATATTTTTGAGTGAGTGTAGAGAAATTTGATGAGTTTCCACTCATATGTCTTGAGCAACCATTGTCCATATACCATATGTCCTTTTTTATTTTGTGACCTACTCCCTGCAAAGACATTTACACAATTTTCTTTGGTACCCATATTTTTTTGGGTCCAGGGGTGTTAGCCAGCAAGGATCTGGGAATCCAGACTTTCTTTATTTTTTTAATTTCACAAGAGTCAAATAAATCATTTGATACAAAAGCTTTCTTAATACCACTTATTTGGGGTTGTCTTAAGAAATAGTTTTTAGAAATATGTCCCCTTATTCCACAGTAATTAAAATTTAGTCTTTTTGCACTTAGAATAAAATAATTTTTGTACAGCTTGGGGTTTTCACCTTTATTGATGATTCCAAATCTTTCCTTTTTAATGACATTTTCCCAATAATTTCATTTAAAGTATTTTCTCCTTTAGTAAAAACAAGTGCTGAATTTTTATAAGTTTCCACTTCAGTTTGTAGTGATTTTATCTTTGATTCATAATATGTATTGTTAGTGTTAATTGAGTCAAAATTTTCAGTCAACTCCTTATATTGTTTCAACATTGTATCTCTTTCATCAGAAACAACCTTATGAATATTCTTTAAAGACTTATGCTTCTTAAATAGAGAATCATATTTTTCTTCAAGCATATTGCAGTAGGCTTCAAGTTTTTCATTAGAGTAACTAGATTTAGAACTAGAGTCAGAAGAGTAGTAAGATTGTACCTCATCTATTTCTGCCATAAAACACATATTAGCTTTCATATTTTCTTCTTCCTTCTCTGAGTCTGATCCAGAAGTGCTACTGGAGTCTTTAGATACACTCCATGTAGCTTTCATAGCTTTCTTGTCTTTATGCTCGCAATCATTTCTTTTGAATAGTTTCTTTCTCTTGTCTTCTTTTAGCTGAGGACAGTCAGGTCTGATATGCCCCATTTTCTTGCATTCATATCATCTCACTTCCTTGTCATCCTTTTTGAAGGATTTTCTGAATCCCTTATTCTTTCTATAGAATTTAGTGAATTTTCTAGCTAGCTGAGCCAGTTCCACATCAAAATTAGATAAATCAGAACTTTCTAATTTCTCTTTTACACTTTTCTTCATCTTTCTGTTTTTTCTCTGCGATGATACTTTCAAGGAAGTGTCATATCTTTTGATAAGAAATTTATGTTCATTTGTTTCATCTTCCATATCAGCTTCATACATCATTAATGTTCCAATCAGTTCTCTCATGGTTAAATCTTTGACAGGTGTCGACTGTCTGATTGCTGCAGAGATTCCATTCCATTTTGTAGGCAGTACTCTCAGTACTTTTAAATCTTTATCAGCTTGTTTAATGGGATCTCCAAAGGCGGTTATATTATTGACAATCTCTGTCAATCTTCCATTCATTTGAGTAATACTCTCACCTTAAACCATTCTAAAAGTATCAAATTTAATATTAGCAGTTGCATATCTCATTTCCCTGATATTGTTAGTTCATTCATAAGCAACAACAATAGTTTGCCACATTTCATATGCTGCTGGGCATTGAGATACTCTGTTAAATTCATCAGGTCCTAGACCACATATAATTGCATTGATTTCCTTCAAGTTCATGTCATAATATTCTTCAGTAGCTACACTCCATGTTTCAGGTTTTTCTGGTATTTCATATGGATTCAAAATCTTAGAATATACTCTGTTTCTAAGGTTTTTTAGATAGATAATCATTCGTGACTTCCAACATCCATAGTTTTCTCCATTGAAGTACGATGTTCTGACCATAGACATTCCCTCTCTTGTATCAGTCATCTTTATCTGTGTATAATCACTTTCAGCTTGTTAAGGCTTTATTAGAAAGCTCCACCTTTAATACCAATTATTGGATCAGATTATACAAAATATACACAAGAGGGGGTGAATTGTGTCTATTCAGAAATCTTTGCGAGATTGTGTTCTGCTCTTTAACTTTAATCAGATGAATTAATGTAGTGGAAATTTAAATAGAAGAGACACAAGATATATAGTGGTTTGGGGAACAGAAAGCCCCTAGTCCACTCCACCAACGCTCTACTCCACTAGCTTGGTGATTTTTACTAACTGGTCCTCATTTCAACAGTCTGTTTCAACAACTGAGTACAGGCAGTTGACACCTTTACAATCTAAGGAAAAACAAAGCCTTCTGGTTCACTCCAGAACCTACAAATCTTAGTACGAGAATCTGGTCACTCAGAAATATAAAAGAAAGACTTCTGTATTCTGAAAATACTTTCCAGATGTTCTTCATAATTGCAACAACATGCAATTGACAATAGATGGATCATCGCCTTCAGAAATAATGATCTTCACAAAAAGAGTCGTTCTGAGTTGATCCCATTTTAGTAGATATAGAAATATAACTCACAACTTTAGCAGTAGCAGATTCACAAATGATATTTGATGTAGAACAAATGAATCTTCTATCACGATTTTTCTTCTTTAGAAAACAAAGCTTTGTCGTTCTCTTGAATCAGCAGATCTGAATTTTTGATAGTATATGTTTTTCTTTTCTTTTCTTAGAATGATCTAGAGATCACATAATACCATTAGTTTTTGTTTGAAAAAAATACTCATATATATATATATATAAACGATAAGTACTTCTCCTGCAAATTTAGATCCACAAAAGTCACCTTTTGACTCGCGACGTTCAAACATTTGAATTTATAGAGTAGTCATAACTTCCCTGAAAATTCGGCATAAAAATCTCCTTTTAATTTGATCTTTAAACCATTGATAAAACGGCTTTGAATCAGTCAAAGTCACACTTTAAAATCAGCTTTAAATTCGGCTTGAAATCCGCATAATAATCAGCTTGCTGAACGTTTCATAAAAATATCGACTTTAAATTCTCCGACGCCAAACATAAGGTTGAGTTGTACTGTATACATCCCCTGAACGTAAGGTTGATGACGTAATCTTAAAACATAGGGTTGATAGCATATGGTTGATTACAAACTTAAGGTTTATGTCACATTCTTCAAACGTAAGGTTGATCATAAACGTAGGGTTGGTCATCCATACTTTTCTCTTCAACTTTCAAACGTATGGTTAAAGATCCATAATTTAACTTGATCCATACTTTTCCAAGAATGTATGGTTGTTTACAAAATTAAGGTTGATGAACCATACTTTTGAGAAACAAACGTAACGTTTAATACTTACGTATAGTTCTCCTTCCATACATTTCTGATATCCCAAACATAGGGTTCCTTCCTAACGTAGGGTTCTTTTTCATACTTTTCCGATAACGTATGGTTGATTAAACATACTTTTCACTTATCTCATAAAGAATATGCTGCATTTTATCCTTACTCTATGTTTCTCCATGTAGGGTATGAACAGTGTTTCCAGAATACGCTAAAGCAGATCTCGAATAAGTAGGGTATGAACAGTGTTTCCAGAACATGCTAAATGTGAATACTTTAGAAATAAAACCTCGTTATTCAAGAACTTAAATATTTCCTCCAGAAATAAAAATATAATGAATAATAAATTCCTGAAAAATACTTAACACATAAAATCATTAGAAAATAATTAAGGGTATTTGTGAGGCATCAAAATTGTCATAAAGAGATAGAGTATTGTTCTCAACATACTCCCCCTTTAAATAAAACATTATGTATTGTTGAAAACAACACTTGCACAACATAAAATTCTTCCAAGAGATTGGGATAAAGTTAAAAATTCAATCCACTACTCATTTAATATTAGTTTGACATTTTATAGTAGCTATATTAATCCTTAAAGAGTAAAAAGACAAGTTTTCATAGTAAGAGTTAAAAGGTTTAACTAAGGATTAAATCCAAAATATGAGGGTGAGAATGTGACCCAAACATGTCTAAAAATTATTTATTGAGATGATTTTGACTCATAAACATCTTATCTTAGAAATAACTCACTTTTGAGAAATTTTTAATTGGAAATTAATTTATATTAATTTAATATTTCGAGAGTTTCTAAAAGTGCCACTCACCAAAATTATAAAAAGTAACATCCTCCCTCACTTATTCACCCCATTTTGAGGCTTATAACTTGAAAAAACTACCCATTTATCATCCTAAAAACCTTATACAAGTTCTTGAGGTCTTGGTATTCTAAAAAGACCAAATCTAGATCCCTTATGAAGATATTTAAAGGATGTCTGCCAAAGAAGAAGTAATTGTTTTGCCAACTCATTCAAGTTCATTTCTTCTTCTACTTCCTCTTCATGTGTTATTTACACACTAAAGTAATAACTAAAGTATCATTTATTTTATTATATGTTATAATTATTATGGTACAACCATATTCCATGATTTATCAATCCTATGAAAAGCGAAAACACCTTGCGTGCGTACATATGACTTACCATCTCCACGTCATGGTGTAATCTATTTTTAATCATCGCTTTACATGGATGAGTATACTGATGGAAATAGTTGATATATATGATAATTATAACATGATATTTATTTTGGAAAAATTAATATACCATCCACTTCCTTACTCTTTCACCATTAAGGAATGATATCGTCGAGCATACGTACATATGACCTACCATCTCCACGACACAATGTGATTCATTTTTCATGTTAACCATTAAAGAATGATTATAAAAATATATTTAATGATAAAAATGAAGTCCTTAGGGCCATTGGATGGATGGAATTAATATTATTCTATAGATTTTGGATGTATATATTATTCAAGAGAATCGATTTCAAGACAAAACAAGCAAGAGAAAACATGTCAATTAACACCCAAAATAGTAAAATGAATAAAATATTATTAATAAACGAGTGGTAAAATATTATAAGGGGATAATATATGATATTATAAGCATTATTATTATTATTTTATATGTTCATAATATGTTTAAAACCACTATAAATGAGTTTTGGACACATACATAGGAAATTAGACCAAAAGTAAGGGATTTTTATTTCACTTTTATTTTTGTGAGACACATACTTTATACACTACTTTTTTATTTTGTGTGATGTATATATTGTCTATAAATGTATTTTATGAGTATTATTCTAAATATTATGATATTTTAATATCCATATATTTTTTTTTCTTTCATGGTTCACATGATTCTACTGATTATAAAATAGTAAGGGTTATTTTAAAATCTCATTATTATTCTTGATTGTTTAAGTTTAAGTCACCACTGGGGAACATTTTTATTCCATGTCCACTACAAAAAAATGACCATATTAGAGAGAGTTATATTTTATTAACCCCCTCTAATCACATTAGTGGCAGTTATGAGGAACCAGTACTAATGTGTCCGCTTACTGTTGTTAGAGGCAGTTTTGAGGAACCACTGGTAAAGTAGTGGCTAATTTAACAACAGTTGTATCAGAGGGGGTTAAAAACCCCTCTAATATCATCAGAAAATCCCAGTTTAGAGGGGTTTTAACCCCCTCTAATTTATTTATAAAATTAGTTGTGGTTTCCAACCATCGCTAATTGAGTTATATGAGCCATATTAGAGACAGTTTGTTGAAACCACCTCTAATTGAGCAATATTGGAGGGGGTTTGTTGAAAGTGTCTCTAATTATTTTATTTTATTTTTTAAATATCCAAAAACCCCCAATTACCCTCCCGTTCAGTACCCTCTAATTATTTTATTCCATGTCCACTATAAAAAATGACTAGATTAGAGGAGGTTATTTTTTAGATTAGAGGGGGATTATAACCCCTATAATCATGTTAGTGGCAATTATGAGGAATCACCGCTAATGTGCCCACCTACTGTTGTTAGAGGCAGGAACCACTGGTAAAGTAGTATCTAATTTAGCAACGATTGTATTAGAGTGGGTTAAACCCCCCTAATTTCATCATAGAATCTTAGTTTAGAGTGGGTTTAACCCCCTCTAATTATTTTATTTTATTTTTTAAATATCTGTCATCCCTTGGTTACCCTCCCATTCAGTTCTTGTGTCACCCTCGCTAATTAGGCGACCCGACCCCCTTCTGTTCTCCCCCAGTGTGAGCTGCCCCCTCCCATCTAGTTCATGTGGCACCACCGGCCCACCCTCCCGTTTAGTACCTGTGGCCCACCCTCAAGTTCAGTTCACATGTCACCTACGACCCACTATCCAAATTCCGCAGCCTTTGTAAAATTAACGCCTGATGAGTTTCGAACCACTTATCCAGCATAAATCGACAACGCCTCTACCATATTGCCAAATGTATTTCTATTATATATTTACACATTATTATATTTATATATATTTATATAAATTAATATATATTTTTTATATTATGTATTTATGTATTTATATTATAATACATTTATATTATATTCAATTTATACATTTATATAAACTATATATTTTATATGTGTATTTATATACATTTGATTAAATATATTTTATAATTCTATTTATGTTATGTATATACACATATATTTATATATTTATAAATATATTTATGTAAATTATTGATATACTTAAATACATATTTATATATTATGTACATGTTTATTTATAATATATATATATAAGTATTTATTTAATATATTTATATAATGCCTTTAAAAATATATTTATATAATGTATTTAAAAATATATTTATATAATTTATTTAAAAATATATTTATATAATGTATTTCAATACATATATTTATTATTATGGACATTAATATATATTTATTTGTATAAATTGTATAATATTGTATATAATTAATATATAATTAATATATAATTAATATTATATGAAATAAATATATATGAAATACATACATATGAAATAAAATTTATACAAATATTTATATTATATATAATTAATATTATATGAAATAAAATTTATACAAATATTATATATGAAATAAAATTTATACAAATATTTATATAATGTTATATGAAATACAATTTATAAAAATATTTATATAATGTATTTCAATACATTTATTTATTATTATGCACATTAATATATATGTATTTCAATAAATATAATTGTATAATATTATATACATTAATATATGTGTATTTACATAAATATAATTGTATAATATTGTGTACATTAATATATATTTATTTGTATAAATTTTATATCATATGATATTGATTATATATAATATAAAAGCATAAACCTATTATTTAAAAACATATTTATTATTATTATTATAATATAAATTATAAAAACTATAATCTTGGGTTTTTATATGATATATTTTTTAAATAAATTATATTTATGTATATATTTATATAATATGTTTATGATTTTATATTATATATAATTAATATTATATGAAATAGAATTTATACAAATAAATATATATTAATGTACATAAAATTATACAATTATATTTATGTATACATATAAATACAATTAAATACAATCATATAAATATTTTATATAATATGTTCATATAATGTATTTAAATACATTTATATATAGTGTTTTAATTATATATATATATTATGGAATTTGTTTTTTTAAATAGTGGGGGTTCACAACCCCTCTAATCACTTAAATTAGAGGAGGTTTTGAACTCTCTCTAATTTAAAGACATCAGATGAGGTTTTAAACCCCCTCTAATTTAAGAGATTAAAAAGGGGGGTTGTGAACCCTTGCTAGTTTAAGATATTAGAGAGGGTTGTGAACTATCATTAATCTCATTGATTAGCGGTGGTTATAAACCCGCTATATTTTCTTAAATTATAGGAGGTTCAAAACCCCCTCTAAAATCTCACCAGATATTAAAAAAATATTGTTAAAAATTTAGAGGGGGTTCTTAACCCCCTATAAATTTGATTATTAGAGAGGGTTGCACATATATCCCTATAATTTATATAGAAAATTAATTTATATAGAGTTAATAACCCCCTTTAAATTCTATGATTAGAGGGAGTTGTGCATAATCCCCTCTAATTATACAAAAAATGAATTTAGAGGGGGTTGTGAAAAACCCCTATAAAAAACCCCTTCTAATCACTATGTTTTTTTATAGTGCTCCATATTTTATAAAAATGTTTTAAAAAAGGTTTTTACTATTATCCTACAAATGTTTAAAATATTTTTACCCATGTTTTAAATGAGGTACTTTATAAATTTTTTGACAAAAATACAGAAGAAATGTTTTTTAACTTATAAGGCATGAACAACTTTTTCCATCATCATGACACTTTAATTTCTTGAAACTTACTTTACAAGTTTACAAGATTCTTTTCAATGAATGTTTCCTTTTAAAATTGCACAACCTTTTAAATAAATTATTTCAAAGTAAAAAGGATTATTTTTCTCAAGAAAATTTTAATGATTTTATTAGAATATTTTTATCAATGTCAACATCCTTTGTTGGATCTTAAGCTTAATTGAGATTTATCTCTTATGATATCATTTACCATATTTTATTGAATAGTTTATGATTAATTTTGATTTTGGATGTACTATATTGATACCATTCATAGTTTATGGTTAAAGTGTTCACATTTCATATGCAAGTTTTTAATACTAATGTTTTTTTTGATTATATGTCACCCCTTTCATAAGAGGAATGCATTGGACTTAGTAAGTGTCGGGCGGGGCCCGCTATAGCCCCTCGATGTATCGGTAGGTCTCATGAGACAAACTAGTTTATGTTTTGGCTAATGTCTTACTCAATTATGTATGGTGTCTTGGCCGAAGCCATGAGGATATGTTTATAATATCCCACATTATTCATTCCCTCGTTATGAGATTAGTTATTGATATTACATGTGATTATTCAACTAGTAGAATATTTGTGGTCAAGTTTCATTCTTATGTGATTATTTATATGGTATTATTTGACCATATTCTATTCCTACCATATTATACTCAGGTTATTGATTAAATGAAATTTATTTTAGTTAATCACCATACCATAATCATTTATGATTGTTTACAATTGCTTTCATTGTATGTATGCCATTACTGAGCATCTGATCTCACCCCTTTCATATGTTTCATTTCCCCCCAATATTCCAAGAAGTATATTATGACTGATATGCATGGTTACACAAAGGGGGAATAATAGAAGACTCAATGAAATAATTTGTTTATTTTATGTTTTAAAATGTAATGTGAATTTCAAATAGGTATCTATTTTACCAAGACTACTAAACTATTCAGTCCTTTGGGATGTGATTCCTTGTATCTTGTGCCAATGTAATAAAGTAAGGCATCAGTTCCAGTATACTAGGGTCGGGGTCATTACAGCTAGTATTAAAACAAGTTTAGTAGAAACCTTGAGAAATAGATTTAGGAAATCATGGATTAAAAAACATAACCTTGTGAATGAATTTGAGGATAAGTCTAAGTAAAGGATAACATCCTATAGATTTGATAATGACAATAGATAACCTAGGTTAAACCTAAGGATTCATGGATTGATAAAGTGTCATGATTTAGACATCCTATAAATGATTCTTCATGTCTATATCACTATGATTAGTGTTTCTCACATTGTTATTTGGGTTTTGGTCAATGGTTAGAATCATCAAGTTTTTATACAAGTAATGGTTATACTGCTGATGATGAAGAGACTACAAATGACAAATGAAAGGAAGGAGGTATTATGGAATAAGATGATGAAGTGTAGTCAATGGTTTAAGAATGAGGTTGAATGATTGATTTTCTTGTGTATTTGGATTCAAGAATTATCTCATCAATGTTGCTCTAGTTATAAGAATCATGATATATATAAGGATTGTACTCCAGTACTTCTTCTTTACGGATTTGGAAGCATGCATGTTTTCATTAAGGTTTTAAGATGATCAAGGTATTCATATATTTAGTATGTGGGATTAAGCGATACATTATGTTTAGAGAATCTAATGTTAAGTGGATTTTAGAAATTTAGCGACCTTCTTTCTAAATTTTTGATCGCTGAATGTGGAAAGACATGTTTTGGACAAAAGTATTTTGAATGATTCTTAAGTTAACTACTTATAGAATGGATTAAGTTGAACTTTGGATATTATTGTATGTGGTTAAAGTATGATTTATCATATTGGATAACCTATGATAACCATTTTAGTTTCAGTAAACATTTAAAAGTTGAAGGAATGACTGGTGGATCTTATGATTCATTAAAGTGCTTCAGGTATAAAAAATTCAACTTGAATATCCATTTCCCGACGTAAGAGATGAAGTGAAAATAGATCAAATCATAACCAAAGGATAATATAATGGAATGAAATTAAGTAAAATTATTTTCTCAAGTGCTTATATGGATAATAAAATAATCCCCCAACTATATAAAAATAATTTGGAACCAAAACACTATTTATTTAATTTTCTTACTGAGAAATCAATGACCTCTTTAACCCATCACAGCTTCACGATTTTATGATGGTAGACTTTCTGATGACCATGTTCTCTAACACTCTCTATCAAAACATGATGGATTTATTTCTCTTCTATGTCACGTTTTTCACTTTTCACTAATGTTATCCTATTCTAAAGCCTAATTTTGTGGTGAACTTCTCATTTCCCTTTCCCTCTTATTAAGGGGTATTTTATTAACTTAATTTCCAATGTGGGTTTCCCACAAAGGAATTCCAAGTATCAACCTTTGATTTTTTAAGTTCAATTTCAAATTGTGAGGATGAAATTTATTGATGGAGGGGAAAATGTAACACTCCAAGATTTTACAGTTTGTCTCTTCTTAAATAAATTCAGTTTCTTTGATAGTATAGGTTTTATGCAGCACCGAACTTAAACGAACCGTGATATTGTATTAAATATTATTATTTTAACACTAGTCATTAAGTTGAAGATTGTGAATAAGATTAAATAAATTATGAAAATATAGTTTACAAATGTTTATAAAATGAATTCATTGGAAATTAAAATAAAAACCAATTGAATATAAAGTATGTGTTTTTATTAAAAAACTATTTTTATGCTCACAATGGTATTTTATCATAATAAATTAAATTAATAACTAGTGAAAGGAATTAATGAAACATATATGTTATATATTCAATTTTTTTATTAAATTCATCCAATAATTTTTGATAGACCTAAGATAAGAATAAAACCAATTTTAAGCATAAAAGACTATATTTTTCTAAAGGTAGTTTGGTCGCCTTTTGATTGAGCACTTGTTTTAAATAAATTTTTAACACTTATAAATTATATTTGACAAAATAAATTTTTTATTTTAATGTGTAATATAAAATTTAAATTTGGTTTAATTTTTGGTATTTTTTTGACAAGTTTCATGTTTTGATGAATAGTGAAAAAATGTTGCATTTTAATTGAACAAACTTTTTCATAAAAATAATTTATGGTGTTATGTTATAATTTTGATTGGTTTTAAAGTATAATTAGAACAATTTTTATCATTTAATATAATTTAGGTCATTGGAATCAATTTTACATTGTATTTGGATATAAAAACATTTCAATATTTTGAACATTTTTACTTTAAAAACCCATTTTCTCATTCTATCAACGAGATTAATTTTAAATTAATTTTATCTAATTATGTGTTTTGAATTTTGAAAAATTGATTTCATATTTAAAATTATAAGGTAAAAATTTAGTAAATAGGTCTCTTTTACTTTTAGACAATATGAATAGTAACTTTAGTATTTCTTTAATTACCACGATTAATGGTAAATAGAGTAATTAAGGGTAAAAATAATATTATAATATTATAAAATTACCATAACACTTGAAATAATTTTATTGAATGAGTTATTGTCGACTTAAATCATCATTGGGCCTATTTTATGGCCTCTTGAAGCTAATTTGATGACTTTATGTCTTTTATAGAATTTTATTCAAAGGAAAGTCAAATATGTGATACTCATGTTTTTAATAAGTTTTAAATTTTTTATATATGGTTATTTAGAAGATAAATTCGACTATAAATAGTAATTTGAAATATAAAATGTTTATCTTAATCATGATAATTTATTTTAATTTTTAGGGAATAAATAATTAAATTAAAGTCTTGCACAATAATGATATAATAATTGTTTAATTAATGGACTTATCCAATAAATGTTATTAAAAATATGAAAATAAATATAATTTGATATAATTAATGTCATACATTAATTTTATAGATGACCTAGACATATTATGGATTTATTGAAAGTTTTTTTCTAAGTTATCATGTTGTTATGATATTTTTAAAAAGTCAAGTAACGAATAGTGTAAAAATTAACACTAATGATATTTTAAAATAAATACTATTTTATTAAATGATATAAATGTAATAAAAATATAAAATTCGGCCAAAATATTGGGATAAAGTTAAAAATTTCATCCATGACTCATTTAATATTCACTTGAAATTTTATAGTAACTATATTAACCGTTAAAGAGTAAAAATCCAAGTTGATGCAGTAAGAGTTAAAGGGTTTAACTAAGGGTTAAAACCAAAAGATAAAGGTAATAATGTAACATAAAATTGTTTGAAATTATTGGTTGAGATGATTTATCCCCATAATCATGTTATCTTATAAATAAATCACTTTTGAGCCATTTGGAATTGAAAATTAATTTACATTAATTTAATATTTTGATAGTTTCTAAAAGTTCCCCTCACCTCAATTATAAAAGGGCACTTTGTATCTCACTTATTCACACCACTTTGAGCCTTCTATCTAGACCAAACCCTACCCATTTATCATTCTAAAAAACTTATCCAATATTTGGAGGTTATGGTATTCTAAAAAGACCAACTCTAGACCCCTTAATAAGAGATCTAAAGGAAGTCCTCTGAAGAAGATGTAATTATTTTACCAACTCATTCATGTTCATTTCTTCTTATATTATATCTTCATGCGTTGTTTCCATAAAAAAGTAGTATGTGTGGCTTACCGTCTCCATGCTGTGGTGTAATCTATTTGTCTTCACCACTTTACTTGGATGAGTATAATGATGGAAATAATGGGTATATATGACAATTATTACATGATATTGCTTATGGAAAAAATTAATATACCATCCACTTACTTACTCTTTCACCATTAAGGGAATGATACTATCGTTCATGCGTATGTACAACCTACTGTATCCAAAACACGATGTGATTCATTTTCTATGCTAAACAATTATGAACGATTATAAAAATGTATTAAATGATTAAATATGATATTTATGACATTAATATTATTATGGAGATATTGGATATATATCCTATTCAAGATAACTGATACTTTCAAGACAAAACAAGCATGAAAAAACATGACAATTAACACTCTAAATAGTAAAATGAATAAAATATTATTAGTAAATGAGTTGTACATTATAAGGAGGTAATATATGATATTATAAATATTATTATGATTCTGGTATAAGTTAATAATATGTATAAAACCACTATACTAGAGTTTTGGACACGTAGAGAGGAAATCAGACCTATGGTAAGGGATTTTTGTCTCACTTTTATTTTTGTGGGTCATATACCATATACACTACTTTTTTCTTTTGTGTGGTGTATATACTAACCATGAATGTATTTTATAAGTATTATTTTGGATATTATGTTATTTTCATGTCCATATATTTATCTTTCTTTCATGGGTCATATGATTTTACTGACCATAAATTGGTAAGGGTTATTTCATAATCTCATTACTATTTGGGATTGTTTAAGTTTAAGTATCTATTGAGGAAATTTTTTATTTCATGTCCATGTTTTCTAAAAAAAATTCAAAAAGTTTTTTAATATTATTATAAAAAAATTTAAAATCTTTTTACCCATGTTTGAATTTTTATAAAACAATTTGAAAGGATTATTTTTGTTATCTTCTAAATGAGGTACTTTATGACTTTTTTGACAAAAATATAGAAGGAATGTTTTTTTAACTTATACAAAATGAGAATATTTTTTCACCATCATGATACCTTAATGTCTTAAATATTCCTTTACAATTTTACAAGATTATTTTAAATGATTTTTTTTTCTTTTAAATTTGAATGACCTTTTAAATAAATGATTTCAAAGTAAAAAAGGGTTATTTTTCTCAAGAAATTTTTTAATTATTTTATTAGATTATTTTCATCCATGTTTTCATCCTTTGTTAGATCTTACGCTTGATTGGGGTTGATCTCTTATGATATAATTTACCATATTTCATTGAATGGTTTATGATTCATTTTGACTATTGATGGGCTATATTGACACCATTCATTGTTTATGGTTAAAGTGTTCACATTCCGTATGCTAGTTTTTAATATTAATGTTTATGTTGATTATGTTTCACCCCTTTAATAAGAGGAATTAATTGGACTTAGTAAGTGTCAGGTGGGGATTGTTATAGCCCCTTGATGCATCGGTAGGTCTCATGAGACAAACTTGTTTTGGGTTTGGCTAAGGTCTTTGAAACGCATGGACGATTGTCGCCTATCAACCGGTCAAAGTTTCGGTGCTCTGCTAATGTGTATAGCAGCACTCAGGTCGAATCCTCGGCGATGATACTTTGTAATAGTCATTTGTTTTTAGTTGATTCTATTTTGATTAGGGGGGTTTGTTTGCAGAGATTAATTGAAATGATTGATTGAATATAATTGATTTAAAAAATTTATAATTATTGGAGTGAGTTCATCATTAGGTTAGTTAAGCTTGTGATATCCTTGAGCTTTTCTTTATATTGCTTTTAAATTAACACCCATGTCACAAGTTGACGTTGATTTGAATTCCCAAGTGTTGAGGCTTTAATCCAAGCCTTAACTTAAATTAAGGTTCTAATATTGATCATATCTTGTTTATGGTAGTGTATTTATGGTTCCAATAATCCATGGAAACCACACATTAAACAAAACAAGTCATTAATCCATGACATGCTAAGTCCAACATACACAATGTTAATTCAACAAATACTCATCGAGAAAAATATCTCAATCGCTTAATATACCTAAATTAAAACTCACCCCAATGAGATATTTACTCATCCATTAAGATGTTTATTAATCTGGTAATATAAGTTTATGGTGATGAATTATAAAGAGAAGAAAAATAAAGGGATTAGAAAAGAGTGGTACGTCGAACACACACACGAACAATGATGATAATTAAAAACAGATTTTCGATTGAATGAGGAAGCAAAAGAAGGGAAGAGGATTCAACTGAATTTAAACTATTTTAAGAACATTAAAATGAAACTACATAAGGTGGATGAGAATAAGAGATATTGAAGAAGAAACTTTCATTAAAAAAGAAATACAAAAGAAAGGACTTACAAAATTACAAAAACGAAGAACACGAAAGTAAGTGAAAACAAAGAGAGGAGGAAAGGCCTCTCAAGTGAAAACTTGAGTATGGAAGATCCTCACAAGCATTTTTCAAGACTTTGGTCGTACCAATATGATATCCTCTCTTCTGAAATGTCAAACCCTCTCAGGGAGACAAGGGGAGAGTATATATAGCCCAAGGAGTGGACTGTTTGCATTCCAAAACAGTACCTCCACTTAAACCGCAGATTTACCAATATAGAAAGATGAATCATGAGCTGGTGTCTTCTTAAAATATGTATATATTGATGTCTTATGTCCACCCTCAAAAGTTGGCCACCAATAGACTTTTTTATCCAAAGTTATGGCGGTTTTAATAAATAATGTCATTATGTCTATTTCAATCCAGACTTTCCAATGGCCGAAATGTGAATGGGTTTTTGCATAGTAAGATGCCCTAAAATAAAAATCATTTCTTCAAAATAGTTTTCCGAATATATCCTCTCTTTCACACTGAAAAATATCATCTCGAATGGATGTCCACATCAGGAGAAATGTCAATATTTGTGTGCTGCTTTTATTTCTTGGACAGAATAGTGGGCTGGACTTAAATGCATATTTTGGGCCCCTTTTGTTATTATTGGCATTGAAATTTTTATCCTGGACTCCTTAAATGGTCCCCAAAACTATGGTGGAGAATAATGGAATTTGGATTTCTGTATTTATCCCAGTAAATCAATCTTCATGAATAGTCCAGTTTCTTCACAGATTCTTTGGTCTTGTTTGTGAGGACCATATGACCCTTCAAATGACAGAATTGGCTCATGGTACCTTCTAATGAAATGTTTTATATTAAAAGGAGAATCCTAAAAAACAAAAACCACACAATTTGGATCAGTATAGTGATAGTTATTATTAAAACAGTAAACTGACTCAATTGGACTACTTCTAAAAATGCTCAAAAATTATACTTAATATTAAAACATTAATATTTCACACAAATTATGCACATTTCATATAAAATAAGTAAATGGAGTATATAATAAGTCATGAAAATATTAATAACATCAACTCCCCCATACTTAGTTTTTTTCATGTCCTCATGTGCAATAAATATAAAAACATAACAAAATCATTTTCACTCACTAACAGATATTAAAATTTTGTTTTCTCCAATCAGGGGAGGTTTAGACTATTTCACTCATCCATATTGAATTCCACCACAAGTTGTTACAAAAACAATGTTCGAAAACTAATTCATTTTTTCATGCTCAAATTTAGAAATGGAAAATATGCACACTCAAAACTCACACCTCTCAAGATAATAAGATTCATTTGTGGAGGTTCACTCTTTCACCAACCAAAAGTGAAAATCTTAGAGTTTTAAAAGAGCTCTCAGCTTCCAATCCCTATCCAAAGTGAACAAGAATCAAGAGGTATTTTTAAGTGTTTTTTCTGTGGCTATGGGACAATAGGAATATAATGTCCAAGAGAGAGAAGAAGAGGGTTAAAATACCAACATAGAAAAAGCAATGCACATTTTTTTGAAATAAAACATGGAAGGAAATGAAAACACATATTTACAAGGGAATTATTGTGTGAAGAAAGACACAATAGAGGAAGAAAACATGAAGGTAATTAGAAGATGGAATATTTAAAAAACACAAAACTTCTCCCAATAAGAATATAATGCAAGTGTTCTTTTTTTTCTTTTCCTTTTTTTTCTTTTTTTTTCGAAAGTTGACCTTGAAACAGATCTCACACTCATATCCCAACCCATGATTGATCTCCTCATGACACTAATTGTAATAGTTATAACAAGATCAAAAGTTGAGGAAGAGTGATTTTTGACCTACCCAAGACACAACCTATTTTTTCAAAAAAAATCATCATTTTTGAATTTTTTTTGAACACTTTTCAATAAGATTTACAAAATTACATAAATGGAAGTACATCACATTACCCAAAACACACTGAATGAAAACCTATCCCCCACACTAAAATGGATGATTTCCCTCAAGCAGATGATAACTCATTGAAAATCAATAATAGGGTACCTAAAAAATGAAATCCATTCCCCCCCACACTTAAAATTCAAAAAATTATGCAATGAAAATCCATGTTGATATTGGGTGGGAAAAGGTATTGGGATTTTAATGTGGATATCAAAGAAAAGGTTTTCATAGGCTCGAAGGGGCTTTCAAAAAAAGGATTAATGTATGGTTAATGGGAGGCTATTTGGCTATTATGATTCTCATGTGGTTCAGAAAATGCCTCTATCATATTAATGCACACTAAGTAGGAAATTTACCTCGAAGGTCCACAAACTCAAGACTCACAAATGGGGGTGAAAACAAACATTTTGAAAAGATGGCCATAGGTGGCCTTGGCATGAAATCAAATGTTGTTCCTGATGGTTGGAGAAAATCATTTTCCAAATCAAAAATTGAGCATTCAAAATTTGTTAGTTTTGACACAAAATTCTTTATCCAAAGTCATGATGAAAACACAAAATTTTTGAGATGAAACCATGTCTGTTAAATCCCCAAAATGGTTGGACAAAATTTCAAAACTCGATGGTGAGTAAGCATGACTCTTTTTTTTAAGTGATTGTGTTATTTGTTTTTTGTTTAGTTTTTTAGGTTTTTTTAAAATACACACCCACACAAGAAAGAGAAAAGGAAAGGGTTTTATGAAGAAAGTGGTAAAAAAATGAAAGAGAGAGGAAGAAGAATAAAGATATATAGAGAGAGATAAGAGAGAGAGTTAAAGGGAAAGAGGTGCCCCCTGGTTTGGATTTGGCGGGTTGCCATCTCCATCTAGTGGTAGGTTGACTACAGAAGGTGGGGATCCAATGGAAGTTGATGTAGATCCAGGATTTTTCGTACTCTCATGATGATGCTTTAACCGATGTCCATTAACTGTGAATGTCCTTTTGGAAGAGGGGTCATGGACTTTCACTGCACCAAATGGGTAAACATTAGTAATAACAAAAGGACCTTCCCAACGAGAATTAAGCTTACCTGGGAAAAGCTGAAATCGACAATTCAAGAGCATTACCTTTTTAAATTCATGAAATACCTTTCTCAAGATGTGTTTATCATGGAGTGCCTTGGATTTTTCCTTTAAGATATTAGAATTCTCATAATAATCAAGTCGAAGCTCCTCCAGTTCAGCCAATTGCAATAGTCTTTCTTCACCAGATTTTTCACAATCAAAATTATAGGTTTTCATAGCCCAAAAAGACTTATGTTGGATTTCAACTGGTAGATGACATGCTTTACCAAAAACTAGCCTAAAAGGAGACATCCCAATGGGTGTTTTATAGGCAGTTCGATAAGCCCAAAGTGCTTCACCAAGTCTTTCAGGCCAGTCATTTCTGGTGGGTTTTACAATTCTCTCAAGCACTCTTTTCACTTCCCTATTAGAAAGTTCAGTCATGCCATTTTTTTGGGGGTGATATGTAGTTGAAGTTTTATGTACAACCCCATTCTTTTTCAAAAGAGATTCCATGGTTTTATTACAAAAGTGGGTTCCTAAGTCACTTATCAAGGCACGAGGTGTGCCAAATCGGTGGAAGATGTGTGTCTTTAGGAACTCACTAACAGTATGTGAATCATCCTTTCTAGTGGGTTTGGCCTCAACCCACCTAGAAACATAATCAACTGCAAGAAGGATGTATGAGAATCCATTGGAAGGGGGAAATGGTCCCATGAAATCGATACCCCAAACATCGAAGATCTCACAGAAAATTAAAGGCTTTTGGGGCATTTTATTTCTCTTTGAAATTGTACCAAACTTTTGGCAAGTGGGAAATGATTGACAGAACTCATGTGAGTCCTTAAAGAGTGAAGGCTAGAAGAATCTAGAGTCTAGGACCTTTCGGGAGGTCATTTTTGGTCCAAAGTGGCCACCTCTAGGACGTGAGTGACAAAATTCTAATATGGAAGAATGTTCATTTTCATCAACACATCTCTTTATTACCATGTCATCCCCAATTTTCCAAAGTTTATTTTCTTCCCAAAAATAGTATTTTGAATCACTTTTCAACTTCATTTTCTGTTCTTTTGAAAAATTTTCAGGAAAAACACCAGAAACCAAGTAATTTACAATTGGGGCATACCATGGTAACTTTGGAGTAAGAGATGAAAGGTGATCAGTGGGGAATTAAGGATCGATGATTTCAGAATGAGAAGAATTATAAATTCTACTCAAGTGATCAGCCATAGGGTTTTCCTTTCCTGATCTATCTTTTATTTCAAGGTCAAACTCTTGGAGCATTAGGATCCATCTTATTAACCTCAGTTTGGAATCACTTTTCTTGATTAAGAACTTTATAGCAGAATGGTCTGTGAAGATGATGTTTTTTGCACCTAATAGATAGGACCAGAATTTATCTAAGGCAAAAACCACTGCTAAAAGTTCTTTTTCAGTGACAGTGTAGTGAGATTGAGTTTCATCCAATGTTTTTGAGGCATAATAGATGACATGAGGAATTATTTCTCTTCTTTGACCAAGAACAGCCCCAACAGCTCTATCAGAAGCATCACACATCAATTCAAAGGGTAAGGACCAATCTAGGGGTTGGATTATTAGGGCAGATGTGAGAGAAGTTTTGAGTTCAATGAAGGATCTCTTGCAAACCTCATTGAAATAGAAAGGGACATCATTTTGGAGCAACCGAGTGAGTGGGAGGGCAATCCTACTGAAGTTATGGATGAATCTCTAATAGAAACCGGCATGAATGAGAAATAAAAGGATGTCTCGAATAGAAGTGGGTCGAGGAAGTGATTGGATCACTTCAATTTTGGAAGGATCAACTTCAATACCATCTTTTGAAACTATGTGACCTAGAACAATCCCATTTTCAACCATGAAGTGACAATTTTCAAAATTTAACACAAGGTTACACTTGACACACTTTTGAAGGACTAGAGAGAGTGAATGAAAGCACGACTCAAATGACTCACCATAAATGTTGAAGTCATCCATGAAGACTTCCATGCAGTGTTCAATGAATTCTGAAAAGATACTCATCATACACCTCTGGAATGTTGCAGGAGAATTACAAAGTCCAAAAGGCATTCTTCTATATGCATATGTTCTAAAGGGGCATGTGAAAGTAGTCTTTTCTTGGTCCTAAGGTGAGATTGGGATTTGGAAGTAGCCAGTGTATCCATCAAGAAAGAAATAGTGTGACTTTCCAGCTAATCATTCTAGCATTTGATCAAGGAATGGAAGAGGGTAGTGATATTTTCTTGTTTCGACATTCAATTTCCTATAGTCAATGCACACACACCATTTGTTCTTTACTCGAGTTGTGACTACCTCTCCATGTTCATTTGTGACAACAGTTATCCCACCCTTCTTAGGTACAAATTTAATTGGACTAACACATTCACTATCAGAAATTGGGTAGATAATACCATCTTGAAGAAGCTTTGTGATCTCTTCCCTAATTACCTCAAGTATGAGTGGATTGAGTCTTCTTTGTGGTTGTCTAATTGGTTTGGATGATTCCTCAAGATGGATGTGATGCATGCAAAGGGCAGGGTTAATTCCTGGTATGTCATCTAGGGTCCAACTTAAGAACTTTTTGTTTTCCTCTAACACTTGAACAAGTTTGGACTCCTCAATTTTGGTAAGTGAAGATGAGATAATGATAGGATATGAGTGATCATGGAAAAGGAATGCATATTTCATGTGTGTATGAAGAGGTTTTAAATCAGTCTCATCTTTCATTTGTGGGTTAGACAACTCAGGAATGGAGGAAGGGAATTCAGTTGCTTCTGATTCATTTTCTTTAATACTGTTCAAGGTGGAGCAGTATAGATTAGAGTTGATGTGGGATTCAAGAGAGTTTTCAAGTTCCATTAGATTGATGGAGTCTATGAATGAGAGGTCCACATCAACTTCACCATTTATGACTTGGTTAATCATGGTGCAGATTTCATAAGATCCTTTATCATCAGAACATGATGAACATGATGGAATGGGGTTCAATTTACTCTTATAAGTGTCCTCAGAAGCATGGATTGAGAATGCAGAGTGATCCTTAGATAGGTATCGCATGGCTTGGAAAATGTTGAACTTGACCAGTTGGTCACTGAATTCCATGGATAAGATTCCTGAATAGACATCAATCTTAGTTCTCGCAGTCATGAGGAATGGTCTTCCTATAATTAGGGGAGATCGAGAAGAGTTCGTCTCACCTTCCATGTCAAGGACATAGAAATCAGCAGGGAAGATAAGATCATTGACTCGGACAAGGACATCCTCAATTATTCCCTTGGGACTGGCTATGCTTTGATTGGCCAATTGAGTGACAACACTCGTTGGATGTAAGAGAACTAGACCAAGGTTGGAGAATATGGATTTGGGCATGACATTAATTGAGGCTCCTAGGTCTATGAGTGCATCATCAAAGTTCGAACATCCAATTTTTCATGGAACCGTAATAGTCCCTGGATCTTTGCACTTAATGGGTATGGAATCTTGGGTAGAAACATTTTCGAAGGTCCTAAGTTGGCTATTGTGGGTACACAACTCCTTGAGAAACTTGGCATACTTAGGAATTTGTTTTATGGAATCTAAGAGGGGAATGTTGACTTCAACTCGTCTAAACATGTCGAGCATTTCAGGATCAGATTCGAAGGACTTATTTGTCTTAAAAATAGCTTGTGGAAAAGGAATTGGATTCCTAAGTGGAATAGAAGAAGGTGAGGGAATGTATTCATGTTCCTTTTCAAGTTTCTTTTTCTTTTCATTTTCTAGGTCAACATTTAAAGGGGGGTTGGAGGACTTATCTTGAGGCATAACAATTTTCTTTCCCGATATAAGTGCAATTGCACTTACATTACCCTTGGGGTTGGGTAATGGTTGAGTTGGAAGTTGGGAAGAATTGGATGGTTGCTGCTGACTAAGGTGGGATGCAAGTTGACCAATTTGGGTTTCAATGTTCTTGAGGCTAGAACGGGTGAAAGAGGCAAGATCTTCCACTGAACTTTCCCATGGTTGCTTAGAAGAAGAGGCTTGTACTGAATTGGTATTACCTTGATTTTGGTTCCTGGGAAAGCGATTATATTGGTTTTGGAATTGGTAAGGATCACTAGGATAATGGAATCCAGGAGGAGGATTGTTCCTTTGAGGTGGAGGAAGAAAAGGATAAGTTTGTTGGAAGTTACCAACACCTTGAACATATTGAAACTGGTTTGGGTTTTGAGGAGGGAATTGAGGGGGGTGAGAGATGGGATTACCATACCTCAGGCCTTGGTTATAGGAAGAAGAGAAGGGCTTAGAGTGTGGTTGGTTGAAGTTTCTAACAAACTGACCTGATAGTTGAGGGTTGGTGTTCTACTGAGCATATGCTGCATTGAGCTCCATTGGTCCAGATGAATTGGATTGATCCTCTTGAAGTTGTGGACATGTGTCTTTTGGATGAGATGGAGAGTTGCAGATTCCACAGTTTTTGATAGGTCCAAGAAATAGTGATTGTGGAGAAGATGAGGTTGGGGATTTGGTAGCCACAACTAGTTGTCGCACAAGACCTGTAAGTTCACTCATCCACTTAGTCATCTTGTTCGACTCAATTGATTGATTATCTTGGGATTTTTTGACTTGAGCATGTGCTCGAGTATGGAATTTTTGTGTGTTTGCAGCCATGTTACTTATGAGATATCTTGCAGCTGCAGGAGTTTTATCAACAAGAGCACCGCCACTTGCAGCATCAATGAGAGTTCTCTCCATAGCCAATAACCCCTCATAGAAGTATTGGATCAAGAGTTGGTCAGGGATTTGATGGTGTGGATAGGTTGCCACAATCTTTTTTAACCTCTCCCAGTACTCATGGAGTGATTCACTTGGGAATTGACGTATACCACTTATTTCCTTTTGAATAGAAGCAGTACGAGAAGCAGGAAAGAATTTTTCTAAGAAGAGTCACTTCATGTCATTCCATGTGGTTATGGAACCAGGAGGTAGGTAGTAGATCCATGACTTAGTAGTGTCAGCTAGGGAGAAAGGGAATTCTCGAAGTTTGATTTGTTCTTCAAAAACCCCTTGAGGCTTCATGGTAGAGCACACTACTTGGAACTCTTTAAGGTGGAGATGTGAATCCTCACCGGCTAGCTCGTGGAAATGAGGAAGAAGATGGATCAAACCCGATTTGAGTTTGAAGTCAACTTCTATGTTTGGATATTGAATACCAAGAGGTTGGTAATTCATATCAGGGGCAATAAGTTCTTTAAGTGTTTGTTCCCTAGGATTGGCCATATCTAATTCAATTGGTGGGACAAGTACTGGTTCTTGAATTATTTGATTATCTCTTATGTTACTACTAAGTTGGCGAAGTGTTTGCTCAATTTCAGGGTCAAAAAAATTTGAGGTATTGTTTGGGAGGATACGGGGCATTCAGAGAGATTTTTGAAGAAAGAGGAAGACGGTTTTTTCTTTGTATTTTTTTTTTAAATTTTGTTTTTTTGGGTTTTTTTGAAAATAACCAGAAACTAATGACTACTTAAAGCACCATACCCAGAAACAGCACCATTTGAAATGCACGGCTGATTGTCTCCTATCGACCGATCAAAGTTTTGATGCTCTGCTAATGTGTATAGCAGCACTCGGGTTGAATCCTCGGCGATGATACTTTGTAATAGTCGTTTGTTTTTAGTTGATTGTATTTTGATTATGGGGGTTTGTTTGCAGAGATTAATTGAAATGATTGATTGAATATAATTGATTTAACAAATTTATAATGATTGGGGTGAGTTCATCATTAGGTTGGTTAATCTTGTGATATCCTTGAGCTTTGCTTTATATTGCTTTTAAATTAACACCCATGTCACAAGTTGACGTTGATTTGAATTCCCAAGTGTTGAGGCTTTAATCCAAGCCTTAACTTAACTTAAGGTTCTAATCTTGATCATATCTTGTTTATGGTAGTGTATTTATGGTTCCAATAATCCATGTAAACCACACATTAAACAAAACAAGTCATTAATCCATGACATGCTAAGTCCAACATACACAATGTTAATTCAACGAATACTCATCGAGAAAAAGATCTCAATCGCTTAACATACCTAAATTAAAACTCACCCCAATGAGAGATTTACTCATCCATTAAGATGGTTATTAATCTGGTAATATAATTTTATAGTGATGAATTATAAAGAGAAGAAAAATAAAGGGATTAGAAAAGAGTAGTACGTCGAACACACACACACGAACAATGATGAAAATTAAAACAAATTTTCGATTGAATGAGGAAGAAAAATAAGGTAAGGGGATTCAACTGAATTTAAACTATTTTAAGAACATTAAAATTAAACTACATAATGTGGATGAGAATAAGAGATATTGAAGAAGAAACTTGCATTAAAACAAAATTACAAAAGAAAGGGCTTACAAAATTACAAAAATGAAGAACACGAAAGTAAGTGAAAACAAAGAGAGGAGGAAAGGTCTCTCAAGTGAAAAATTGAGTATGGAAGATCCCCTAAGACTTTTTCAAGGCTTTGTTCATGCCAATATGATCTCCTCTATTCTGAAATGCCAACCCCTCTCAAGGAGAGAAGGGGAGAGTATTTATAGCCCAAGGAGTGGACTGTTTGCATTCCAAAACTGTCCCTCCACTTGAACCGTAGATTTACCAATCTAGACAGATGAATCACGAGCTAGTGTCTTCTTAAAAGATGTATATATTGATGTCTTATGTCCACCCTCAAAATTTTGCCTCCAATAGACTTTTTTAGCCAAATGTATGGCGGTTTTAATAAATAATGTCATTCTGTCTATTTCAATCCAGACTTTCCAATGACCGAAATGTGAATGGGTTTTTGAATATTAAGATGCCCTTAAATAAAAATCATTTCTTCAAAAGAGTTTTCCATCCATATATCCTCTTTCACACTGAAAAATCTCAGCTCGAATGGATGTCCAAATCAGGAGAAATGTCAATATTTGTGTGCTGATTTTATTTCTCGGCCCGAATAGTGGGATGGACTTAAATGCATATTTTGGGCCCCTTGATTTTATTATTAGGCCTTGAAATTTTTATCCTGGACTCCTTAAATTGTCCCCCAAACTACGGTGGAGAATATTGTAATTTGGAATTCTGTATTTAGCCCAGTAAATCAATCTTCATGAATAGTCCAGTTTCTTCACAGATTCTTTGGTCTTGTTTGTGAGGAACATATGACCCTTCAAATGGCAGAATTGGCTCATGGTACCTGCTAATGAAATGTTTTATATTGAAAGTATAATACTAAAAAACAAGAACCACACAAATTGGATCATTATAGTGATAGTTATTATTAAAACATTAAACTGACTCAATTGGACTACTTCTAAAAATGCTCAAAAATTATACTTAATATTAAAACATTAATATTTCACACAAATTATGCACATTTCATATAAAATCAGTAAAGGGAGTATATAATAAGTCATTAAAATATTAATAACATCAGTCTTACACGATTATGTATGGTGTATTGGCTGAAACCTTGATGATATGTTTATGATGTCCCACGTTATGAATTCTCTCATTATGAGATTAGTTATTGATATTGGATATGATTATTTGACTAGTAGAATATTCATGGTTACCTTTAATTCCCATGTGATTATTTATATGAAATTATTTGAGAATCTTCCATTCCACCACATTATGCTCAGGTTATTGATTAAATGGCATGAGTTTCAGTTAACCACCTTTCCATAATCATTTATGATTGTTTATGATAGCTTACACCATATGTATACCCTTACTGAGCATCTGATCTCACCCCTTTCATATGTTTCATTTTCACCCAAGATTCCAATAAGTATATTATGTCTGATATTCAAGGTTACACAAAGGGGGAATAATAGAAGACTATATGAAATTCTTTGTGCATTTTATGTTTTAAAATGTAATGTGAATTTCAAATATGTATCTAGTTTACCAAGACTACTAAAATATTCATCCCTTTGGGATGTAATTCATTGTATCTTATGACAATATAACAAAGTAAGGAATGGGTTCTGGGCTACTAGGGTCGTGTTCATTATAGTTGGTATCAGAAAAAGTTTAGTAAAAATCTTGGGAACTAGATTTAGGAAATAATTGATTAAAAAACATAACCATATGACTGACATTAAGGATATGTAGTGCCCCGAACCCAGAATCCTAGTGCCGGTGCATTATTTTAATACATTGGCATGATTACAAGGAATAAAGTCCCAAAGGACCGATCAATTTAGCAGTCTTGGAAAATATATTACATACATGAACGTTACATTACACATTAGAAAAATAAAACACACTATAAATGATCCGTTGAGAACACCATTAACCCCCTAGCTTAACCCTGCTTATCAATCATAATACACTTATTGGAATCCTGGGAAAATAAAACATAAGAAAGGGGTGATCTCAAATGCTCAGTAAGGGTAAGCAATATAGTGGAAAATAACATAAACATTAGGCATGGTGAATAATTGAAAACACATGCCTTTATAAATAATAAACATGTACACTTTATGGCAGGAATATAAGCTGAGTAAATAATGACATAATAAAACATAGTCATGGGTATTCTACTAGTCGAATAACCACATGAACCATCAATATTATTTTCAAAATGAGGGAATGTATAATTCCAGACATTCTGAAACATTTTGTGAAGGTCTCGACCAAGACATCTAAAAATGATTAAGGCCTTGGCCAAAACCATATATCAAATTGGGAAAGGCCTCGACCAATTCCACATCTAATTGTCTCATGAGACCTACTGATGCACCAAGGAGCTATAGCGGACTTCACCCGTCACTTACTAAGTCCAATACATTCCTCATATGAAAAGGTTGAAACATAACATAAACATTCATATTAAAACTAGCATACAAAATGTCAATACTTTATCCATAAACTATGAATGGTATAAAAATAACACATCCACAGTCAAATATATCACAAAAATTTAAATACAATATGAAAGATTTATATCATAATAAATCAATTTCAAACAAGTTTAAAATCCATCAAAGGATTATGACCTAGATGAAAATGATTTGTAAAACTCTTTGAGAGAAATATCCCTTTTACATGAAAAAATTTAAAAGTCACACATTTATAAAGTAAGTAATTTAAAATATATTTTTTAATCAAAGTGTCCCATAAAAATTTGAAACTTTTGAAAAGAATTATCATTTCAAAATATTAATGTTCATATAAATAAATCCTTAAAATCATTTTGAAAACATGGACATTAATTAAAAGGATTTAGAAAGATAAAACTTTAAAACATTTAAAACGATGATCTATTTAAATAAACCCTCCCATAAAACCTTAAGAGATTATTTTTAATTTTTTTATGAAATATGGGTATCTGTGATAAATATGTCCCAGTAAATACTTACACATAAACAATCTCGGATAATACTGAGATTGAGAAAATAACCCTTACCTTGCACTTTCATTTGGTTGAGGGTATGTTTAACCTTCTATATAATGACCATAGTATGTTATTAAATTATACCAGAACTGTATTAATATTTATTATATCATACATGATTCATTTATGACTTTATACTACCCATTTAATAATGATTTCCATGTTAAATTAACATTTCGGTTAATAATCACTTTCTTTATCGTACGTGTTTTAACTTGTTATTCTTGATCGTATCATTTATATCATGATTTACATACTTCCTGAATATGACACATTATTTATATATAATATATATTTAGAATATAAATATGTATAATAGATAGATATATGAAATGGAAAACATCGTTTATGGAGACGGTAGGTCATACGTACGCATAAACGCTGTTTCTATTTTCATATCGTATTGAATGGAAGTAAGTGAATAAGATATATGTAAGTACACACACACACACAAACATCTATTAAGTAGAATTATTATGTCATATATTACATACTTATTAATAATATATATTTTTATAATCATCGTTGAATGGTGAATGTGAAAATGAATCTCATCGTGTCGTGGAGACGGTAATCCGTACATACGCACGAGCGATAATATCATTAAATTGATGGTAAAATCGTATGTAATTGGATGGTATATCATATATAAAGAATTATTAACATGTTATATTTATTATTTAAATCAGTTATACTCATTATTATACCCATCCAAATAATTAAGTGTTTGAATAACAAACTACACCATGAGGTGGAGACGGTAAGCCGTACGTACGCACGTATGGTGACTTTGTCATTTATAGGATGTATAGAATAACGAATATGGGTGTAACATATTTATAATAACATCAAAGTATGTATGAGGTACTAGATTTATTATTTTGGTATGGAAACAACAAAGAAAGGGGAAGTAGAAGAAGAAAATAACTTGAAAGAGGGTGGTGAAATTATTACCTCTTCTTCGGGTGTTTCCTTTTGAGTTGATCAAAATGGCTCCTTAGGTTGGCTTTCTGATCAAAGTAAGGACTCTAGGTTGATGTGAGGTAAGTTGGGAGGATATTTGGGGAAGGTTTGGCCGATCCAAATGGCTTTGGTGGTGTGATTTTGAGAGAAGGGGAAGTACCCTTTTATAAGAGAGGTGAGGGTCACTTTAGGAAAAACTTGAAATATTATTTTATAATAAAATCATTTTCTGTTTAAAATGGCTCAAAAATGATTTATTTATAAGATAAGGTTGGTATGGGTTGAGAAAAACTCTACCAATAGGTTTTATATAGGTTTAGGTCACTGTTGGACTCCTCATGTACTAATCACGTTTTAATGATCACAAATCTCATTCAACCTGGTTAAATCCTGTAAATTATATCAAATCATGTGTATTATTGTTTAAGTATTCTCATGATTTAAGAATATCCATTAAAGATATTAATTTCTCTACATTTAGTTTAATTACTTTATACTATCCTTGATTTACTTTTATAATACCTTCTTAGAAAAATGATTAAGTCTAATCCATTCTATGATCATCATTGCTTAAGTCTGAATACAATTATTTTGAAAAGTCTGAGACACTATGAGTCTACCACTGGTTATGTATTTCTGGAAAAGTAGATCAGACACCATGACAATCAGACACCATAAAGGATCAGACGCCGTGAAGGATCAGACACCGTGATCATGAGACACCGTGAACAAGACACCATGAACAAGACACCACGATCATGAGACACCGTGAACAATACACCGTAAACAAGACACTGTGAACAAGACACTTTGAATGAGACACCGTGAACAAGCAGACACCGTGAACAAGCAGACACCATGACTATGAGACATCGTGCCCATGAGACACCATGACTACGAGACACTGTGATCAATCCAAACACCATGTGAAGAAGACACCGTTTCCATGACATACTGTGACACTGTTTCCTAATATATTTTGTCGTCTTCCTATTTAATATCTAATGGTCATATTTGAAGATTTTAATTCACTGAAATAATTAATGTTTCTTTATAGACATATCATCAGACAATTCAAGGTACGAGGTGCAGAATACATGCAACCTGTCAGCCCCAACACATGAAATCCAAGATAAAAGAGTAATGCATCCCAAAAACAAATAGTGTGGATATATGTGAAAAGCTTGTAGGAAAAACATGATACAAAGAAAGTGAGACAATAGAATACATTCTTACGAATTGGCTCATGAAACTCAATTCTACTGAAGAATACACAGAGCATACTAGAATCCTGAGAACATCTTCGCGTTGTAAAACACCACAAAGAACACATGCTGAATCTGTCTGACTTACATCAATCTGTTTTCCATATGAGGACTTGAGTTCTACATCTGCCTCATTTCAGAAGTCCAGAGCTACAAAGATCAACACTCAGATCATTTCTAAACCTATCTCAATATTACTACTCTGTTGTGTATCATTTTATTAATTTTAGAGTATAGTGTGTATTTGTATAGCATCACACTCTGTCTCCTAAATTAAACTAAAGGATAAAAGATATCCTTACTCAAACACTCATTTAATCCTGTGTATACCCACAGATAAGTGTGGAAGAGGTCCTTGTGTGTCCTGGTCATCTGTACCCATAAAGAACTATGGAAGAGGTCCTTGTTTGACCTGGACAGTCCTGTGTACTATTGTTTAACCCCGATCCAGGGTGTGGATCAAGTTTATTTATATAATCTTCTTGGTGGTAGGTGATCACCAAGTGGAGTGGATTAGGTCTCGTCTTGAGACTGAACCACTTGTTTCATATCTGTTGTGTTGCTTCATTTAGTTTTCTCTGTTTTACTGCTCTACCGTATAATTCAGAAATCACTAAACTTACTTTGATAGTTAATCTTGGAAAGAAGTTATAATTGATTTTTCTTAGTAAAATAGTTTCAAAAGTAATATTAATAAATATTATTATTATTGATAAATAATCAATCTTCTAAGAAGTTATTTAAAAATTCAAACCTTTATAACCGTATTACTTTGATTAACTGGGTTGTATTTAACTTGAAGGGGAAATCCTTTTAAGAAAAACTTTTTAAATAGAAATTTTTATAGATACTCAATTCACCCCCTCTTGAGTATTATACTCTAACCAACATTTGGTATCAAAGGTTTTTTATTAATAATTTGTTTAATCTCATGAAATTGTGATTGTAGTTGTACTTTAAAGATCTTTAAATTTTTGTCAATTCTAAATTTCTAGCTCTTTAAAACTATTCTGTTATTATGGATAATAGATTGAAAGGTGCTCGAACCAATAGACCACCATTCTTTAATGGAACCAACTATTCTCAATGGAAAATTAAAATGAAAATTCACTTAGAGAGTATGGGATTTGAGATTTTGTCATCCATTATAGATGAATACTAGATTCCTGCTACTGATAGAATTACATGGGATGAACCTGTCAAAAATACCTACAATAACAATTGCAAATCTATGAATGCTTTATACTAATCCTTAGGAGATGAGGAATTCAATATAATTTCTACTTGTAAAACTGCCCATGAAATTTGGGATACCCTATCTGTTTCACATGAAGGAACATCTAGTATAAAAGAAATGAGACTTAATACTTATACTATTAAATATGATAACTTTAAAATGAAACCCGATGAACCTATCTCTGAAATGTATCTTAGGTTCAATGAGATTGTCAACACAATGATTTCTCTTGGAAGAGAAGTCACTACCAAGGAACAAATCATGAGAATTATCAGATGTCTGCCTGATAGATGGAGGGGAACCTATGTCTCTATTAGAGAATCATGTGACATCATCAAGATACCTATAAAATAACTCATTGGGAAACTGATGATGTATGAAGAAGAACTGAAAGTCAACATAGAAGAGGAGGATGAACCAAAGAGGAAATATGTTGCATTCAAGACCACCACCTCTAAACACAAAGACAAAGGGAAATTAGAAGCTTCTGTAGAAAGTTCCAATAGTGAACAATCATCACCTAACAGTGATGAGGAGATGGCTCAACTAGCCATAAGATTCAAAATATTTTACAAGAAGAAGAACTTTTTCCGAAAGCCTAACTTCAAGGGAAAGTATGACCAAAAAGGAAGTTAGAAGAAGGACTGGAAAAGAAGTGACAAGGCTGATGAGATTGTATGCTATGAATGTAAGTGCAAAGGACATATCAAGGCTGACTTTCCAAAGCTCAAGTACAAAAATAGATATGAGGACAAAAAAAAGTATAAAAAGGCAATGAAAGAAACCTGGAGTGCTTATGAGGACAGTTTAAGCGACTCAGAAACATCACATGATGAACAAGATAACAAATCCAATATGTGTTTTATGACAAACAAATTTGAGGCAACATTGTACTCTCATGTACATAATTCATAATATTCTGAAAATGAGAGCGACTCTGAAAATATGACTAATGAAGAAATGTTTGAATACTATAACATGCTTGAAGAATCATGCAATGAACTAAAAGACACATATAAATCATTAAAGAAACAATATTCTCTTACTCTGACTATTAAATCTAAACTCACAACTAAAAAGGAGAAAAATGACCAAATACTCAAAGAGAACAACGAATTAAAAATGTCTAATGAGAAATTGAAGAATGAACTAGAAAAGTTTACCAATGGGAAGAATACCCTTACTCAAATACTAGGAAAAAAATTGCCCCTAAATACAACACTGGCATTGGTTATCAACCTGGAAAAAGAAATCTTGGTAGAACAAATTTTGTTTCAAGGTCTAGGACATACAGTTTTACTCCCAGTTCTGGACACAAATCAACTAATTCAATTCATGATACACATTCCACTATTTCAAGTTTTTCTTGACTGAATAGAGTTTATTTTTCAAATACATTACTTATTGCTTATATGAAACCTATGAGACAGATATAGGTTCCTAAATCACTTATTACTAATGTTACTAGACCCAAACAAGTATGGGTACCAAAATTTGTTTTTGCTTAATAATTTTGTAGGAAAGCTTCTTAAAGAGTTCCTGTAAAAGTGTATGGTACTTGAACAGTGGATGTTCAAGACACATGACAGGAGACTAATCATGCTTTAAGAACCTAATCAAGATAGATGGAGGAAATGTCACATTTGGTGACAATGCCAAAGGAAAGATTATTGGCCTCGGCTAAATCGGTAACTCTAACACAGTTTTAATTTCTAAAGTACTATTTGTTGATGGATTAAAATACAATCTTATTAGTATCTCACAATTATGTGATAATGTATTTCATGTTAGATTTGAAAATTATTCTTTCAATGTCTTTAATTCTAAAGATGAATTAGTATTTTCTGCATTAAGAAATGAAAATTTTTACTCTGTTAACTTAGATTCCTTAGCTTCTCAAAATGCTTCATGCTTAAGTGTATTTCATAAAGAGTCTTGGATCTAGCATAGGAGACTAGGAAACTGTAATGTTCACTCCCTTAGAAATCTAACTAGAAAAATATTAGTTAAAGACTTACCCAAACTTGAGTTTCCAAATGACAAAGTATGTAATCCCTGTCAAAAGGGAAAACAACACAAAGTTTCCTTCAAACCAAATAAAGAAGTGTCAACTTCTCAACCTATCGAACTGGTTCACATGGATTTGTTTGGACCATCTAGAGTTTCTAGTTTAAATGGGAAGTAATATGTTTATGTTCTTGTAGATGACTTTTATAGATATACTTGGACCTTCTTTATGGCTCACAAGAGTGAAGCCTACTCTTATTTTACTAAATATTCCAAGTCTATAGAAAAAATTAGTGGACTTATAATTAAATCCTTAATAAGTGATCATGGCCATGAGTTTGAAAATCAAGAGTTTGAATCCTTTTTCTCACAAAATGGTTATAGTCACAATTTCTCTGCCCCTAGAACACATCAAAAAAATGGAGTTGTAGAAAGAAGAAATAGAACCCTGTAAGAGATTTCTAGAACAATGCTTAGTGAATATGACCTACCTATTTATTTTTGGGCCGAATCTGTCAATACAACATGCTACATAATCAATAGAGTGTTGGTCAAACCTATTCTTAAAAGGACTCCTTATGAGTTATGGAACAATAAAAAACCCAAGGTTAACTACTTCAAAGTTTTTGGTTGCAAAGTCTATATCCTTAATACTAAGGAAAATCTTGAAAAATTTGCATCCAAGAGTGATGAAGGTATCTTTTTAGGATATTCCATGTCCAGTAAAGTATATAGAGTGTTCAATAAAAGAAATAAATGTGTGGAAGAATCTGTCCATGTCAAATTTGATGAAATATATCCACATGAGCCTAAAACCATTCTAGAGAACTTGGAGGATGATCTATCAAATCTGAACATTAATCCAAAATCCTCAAATCAGTTTGTGAAAGAATCAGTCAAAACTTCCAGTTCTAGAAATTCCTTAGACTCAAGACATAATGAACCTGAACCTATTGATGAACCTGAAATCACTAGTCCCTCCTTCACTAGAGCTACTAGAAATCTTGATAACAATCCCTTAGATGTTTTTGTAGGAGACCTAGACAAAAGAACTCAAACTAGAACTTCTCTTAGAAATTAGGTTGAACATCAAGTCTTCTTGTCACAAATTGAACCTAAAAACATTAATGATGCTATCAATGATGAATTGACTATGAGGAGACATTTTCACCAGTATCTAGACTTGAATCCATCAGAATCCTACTTGCTTATGCTGCACATCTGAATTTCAAACTATATCAAATGGATGTTAAGAGTGAATTCTTAAATGGGTATATTACTGAGGATGTATTTGTTGAACAACCCCCTGTTTTTACAAACCCCCATTTTCCAAATCATATTTTTAAATTATCAAAATATTTATAGGGTTTAAAACAAGCTCCAAGAGCCTGGTATGATATATTAAGTACTTTTCTTACTTCCAAAGGTTTTACAAAAGGAATAGCCGATCCTACCCTTTTTATAAAATGAACTTATAATGATGTTTTAGTTGTTAAAATCTATGTTGAAGACATTATCTTTGGATCTTCAAGAAATTATTTATGTGTTGATTTTTCTAAAATGATGCAAAATGAATTTGAAATGAGTTTAATGGTTGAACTAAAATTCTTTCTTCGATTTCGAATCTTTCAAAATAATGATGGTATTATCTTAATTCAAAGTAAATATACTAGATATCTTCTAAAATGTTTTGGATTGGATAACACTAAAAGTAGTAACACTCTCATGAGTACCACTTTTAAGTTGGATCTTGATGAATATGGAAAATCTATTAATCAAAACACTTATAGAGGAATGATTGGAAGCTTAATCTACTTAACTGTTAGTCGACCTGACATTATGTTTAGTGTGTGTATGTGTGCTCGTTTTCAAGAAAATCCTAAGGAATATAATGTAAATGTTGTAAAGAGAATTTTCAAATACCTCAAGCATACACCCAATCTAGGACTGTTATATCCTAGAGGACAATCATTTGAATTAGTTAGTTATTCTGATGCTGACTTTGGTGGCTGCAAGTTAGATAGAAAAATCACCTATGGAACATGTCACTTTTTAGGCAAGTCACTAGTATCACGGTGTAGTAAGAAAAAGACTTTTGTTGCATTATCTACTATAGAAGCTGAATACATAGCTGCTGGCAGCTATTGTGCACAAATCTTATGGATGAAACACACATTACTAGATTATGGATATCAATTCAGGCATGTACCTATAAATTGTGACAACAAAAGGGCTATTAACATCTCAAAAAATCATGTTTCACATTATAGGACAAAACATATTGATGTAAGACATCACTTTTTGAGAGGTTCATTATCAAAAGGGTGATATCAATTTGGAATTCATTGGTACTGAGTATCAGCTTGCTGATATATTCACCAAACCACTAAATTCTTAAAGAATAGACTACATCATACATGAATTAGGAATGATAAATCTTAATTAAATGTCTTACTGGTTTATATTTTATTGTTTTGTGTCTTACTATTGTATATCTTACTATTTCATGATTATTGTCTCACTGTAACGCTCAGTTACTATCTCACCGTATTACTATCTCATCGTAATGCTCAGTTACTGTCTCACCGTATTACTGTCTCACCGTAAAGCTCAGTTACTATATCACTGTATTACTATATCACTATAATGCTCAGTTACTGTATCACCATATTACTATCTCACCGTAACGCTCAGTTACTATCTCACCGTATTACTGTATCACCATAATGCTTAGTTACTGTCTCACCATATTACTATCTCACCGTAACGCTCAGTTACTATCTCACCGTAACATTCGTTCACTGTCTCACTGTAAAGACCCGATATGGTCTCACCGTAAAGTTTGTTTCTTTAATGTTTAGTTATGAATTTAAAACTGTATAGTGGTAATTATTCATTTAACCTTTTTGTTTCCCCACGTTTTTACTTTTGCGATGTTTGGTATTCCTAAATGATAAAATAAAGAAAGTATCACTCAATTCTTCACTTGGACTTTCTTCTATTCACTCATTTCGAATTCTTCCTCAACCCTACAACCCTTTTCTCTCTATCAAACCTTCGGTAAATGACCAAGATGAAATTCACTTCATCATTGACTCTTGAGAAGCACAACTCAAAGAAGAAGAAGAGTGCACCTAATATAGCACCCTAATGAACTCTAAATCTAAATCTAGTAAACCGAGTTGTAGTACCTGAGAAATAGGTCTACCCCTAGTGGCTTCTGTCTAGTAAGTCTTTGTTTTTGAAAGTTTTAGAAAAATAAGGCTGGATAGAATGGTTTTTGAAGAAATATAGACCAGTATACCCTAAGTTAGTGGCTTAGTTTTATTAGTATGTTCAGTTATCTTTTGATTTTGGTGATAGTTATGTCGTGAGAAGCTGGATAAATGGCTAGAAATGCACATTCTCTTTGAGGTTATGGGATGCATGCCTTAGGATACCTCATGAAGGCATCTGTGAGGATTATCAGATAGGACCTCCACCTTAAATAAAATTCTTTGATCTAGAGGATTCTTTGAAAGCCTTAACTGGAAATAGCACCAAGAGGAGAGACATTGGTGCTGAACTAGATAGAGAATCAAGGCTTCTGGTCAAGTTTATTCAGAATCTGGTTAGCCCTAGAAAAGGTTATTTTGCTGTTTTGAAATATCAGGATGTGTTTTTGATCCACCTTATGAAAAATGGGCATAATATCAACCTTTTCAAGTATATCATTCATCACATGTGTGAACTGATCAAAGCCACATCCAAGTAAACCTCCCTATTTTACTCTCAGCTTATCTCAGCCATGCTTCTTTCCAAAGGTATGGTTGGAACTAATGAGAAAGTTATCAAGGATAGTGAGTACTGACTTTCAAAAATCACCATCAAGAGGATGGAGATAAATTGGAACCCTTGGAAAAAGTCTTGGGTGGAAGAAAATTATAGAATTTATGAAAAATTCAATCCTGTGGAACATCCCTCAAGACCAAGAGATATCTCTGATCCTATTTTGGAACCAGATGTGGTTGTTGAGTATTCTAAAGAAGAGGAAGAAGAGGATAATGTACCCCCCAGGGAAATTATTTCTATTGAGGAAGACAGTACTCCTATCCCTCATGTTGTAAGTGAAAAGGAAGTCCCTGCTTCAATAAAGGTTGTTAATCTGGAAGATCAACCCGAGGATGAAACAGAATCTACTTTCAAAGAAACCGAGAAGAATGTTGTGGAAGAACCTACCGAAGAAGAATTACATACTATGCTAAGAGCTGACCTTGAGGAACTCATAGTGGAACAATCTGTTCCCAAAGTCATTCCTTCAGCTGAGGAAAGGATAGAGCTGGCTTTTCAGCTGTCTAGACAAGAAATGGGAGAGGAACTAAGAGATGAGTTTGTAGAATTAGATCAAGACCCTAAGCCTCTCAGTCCTAAGAAGGATACAACTATTGAGGGGGAGAAAACCCCAAATTCAAAATCTACTGAATAACCAAATCAGGTTGATCCAAGCCCTATAGACACTCAGTATAAGTTTCCTAGTTTCTATGACGTGGATGACTCTCAGCAAGTTTCAGTAAAAGGTCTTGACCTTTATACTATGTTCCAACTCAAATATGTCTCTAATCTTGCTATTGAAAAGGAACCTGAGCCTGTATCAGTCCCTATTTCTAAACCTTCATGAGAACAACAATCCTTTGTGAGTAAGGATGATCTAAAGGAATTTGGTGCTACCCTTTTGTCTGGTGTTGAAAAAGTTCTGAATTTCCAACCTGCTCTTGTGACACATCTAATTGAGAAATATGCCTCATTATTATTATAGAAAGTTATTTGGGAAATACAACCTAAATGATTCATGAGATTTAGAAAGTAAGAGTTGAGAATAGACTACTTAGTGATGAAGTGAAGACCCTAAGAGCTATGATTGAAGACATGCAGAAAAAGATGCATTCGAGATTAGAGCTTATTTCTCATCCTATGGAACCTATTGTTCCTCAAACCCCATAGAATTTTGTCTTTGAGATTCGACCACATTTATCTTACTTAGCTAAAAAGGTCATAGAAAGGAACAAACTGATTATGAAAGATATGCGAGAGCTTGTGGTTAATTTAAACAAACTCACTGATGAGTATAAAGGGTGTCTTCAGAAAGTGCTGAATCAACTAAAATCTCTCACCACCGCTGTTAATACTTCTAAAGTCTTTGGTCAATATTCTCAACCTTCCCTAGACAATGACCTACTCCGAACAGTGGTCAAAGAAGAGCTTCATACCGTGATTAGTGTCTTAAATAAAGATTATCTCTCTGCAGTTATCAAGAACAGTGACAGAGTTCTTGACCTAGTCCAAATCTATTGTAAAATTGATAATGATGCTCTGTAAGAGATTTCCAAGAAAGTGGATTTCTAATTCAATAGAATATTCTCCAAGACTGACATGAATAATCATTTCAAGTATCATGTGGAAAATCTGTAGATTCCACCTGTTACTCAAGCTTTCAAGACTCAAGTCCAAAAGATCACAGAGTTCACTCGACTATTGGATAAGTTTATGGGAAATAAGGATGATTTTGAGAAAGCCATTTAGTATGGTGGAGAGATCATTGTAGATTTCATTAATCTTCTAAGGCCTTACCTTCATGTACATAGTACAACCATTGTTGCTCCTGCAGTTGCACCTCTAAGACCTGGATTTCCTACCTTCACCTATTCCCTAGCCTCCACTACTATGTCTGTCAACCAAGCTCTGAATCAGATCAAGCCTGTGATCCTTGATCAACAACTGGCTTGGTCTTCTACTGCACCTACATTGGCTCCCTCTGTCTTTGAAGGCCTTCCTTTACCTTCTCTATCAACCACCTCACTCCCTTCTTCTACCTCAACCTCTGCTCCTATAGCTTCCTCTTCTGCTACTGCTGATAAAGGAAAAGAGAAGGCCAAAACCTAAAGAAGAATAGTGATTACTCCTTTTTGATAGGAATGATGTTGATTTTGTTTTTCTCCCTTCTGTTTGTACTGGATATTGTTTTATTTAATTAAATGTGCACTTTTTATGATGTCACTTATTCCGTATTTTTTATAATCCCAAAAGGGGGAGAAATCTATCTATGTTAGACATTTATCTCTATATCTATAGTTGAATCAAATATACACTTTAAATATACATGATTTGTGATCATAAAAATGGGGAGATTGTTGGACTCCTCATGTACTAATCATGTTTTAATGATCACAAATCCTATTCAACCTGGTTAAATCCTGTAAATTATATCAAATCAGGTGTATTATTGTTTAAGTATTCTCATGATTTAAGAATATACATTCAAGATCTTAATTGTTCTACATTCACTTTAATTACTTTATACTATCCTTTATTTACTTTTATAATACCTTCTTTGACAAATGATTAAGTCTAATACATTCTATGATCATAATTTCTTACGTCTGAATACAGTTATTTTGAAAAGTCTGAGACACCGTGAGTCTGCCACTGGTTATGTCTTTCTGGAAAAGTAGACCAGACACCATGACAATCAGACACCGTGAAGGATAAGACACTGTGATCATGAGACACTGTGAACAAGACACCATGAACAAGACACTGTGATCATGAGACACCGTGAACAAGACACTATGATCATGAGACGCCGTGAACAAGACACCATGAACAAGACACTGTGAAAAAGACACTGTGAACGAGACACTGTGAACAAGCAGACACCGTGACTGCGAGACACCGTGACTACGATACACCGTGATCAATCCAGACACCGTGTGAAGGATACACCGTTTCCATGACATACTATGACACGGTTTCCTAATATATTTTTTCATCTTCCTATTTAATCTATAATGGTCATATTTGAAGATTTTAATGCACTAACATAATTAATGTTTCTTTGTAGACATATCATCGGACAATACGAGGTACGAGGTGCAGAATACATGCAACCTGTCGGCCCCAACACATGCACTCCAAGATAAAAGAGTAATGCGGCCCAGAAACAAATAGCGTGGATATATGCAAAAAGTTTGTAGGAAAAACACGATACAAAGAACATGGTGGTGGGAGTGAGCGAGAAAATAGAATACATTCTTGCGAATTGGCTTATGCAACTCGACTCTACTGAAGAATACACAAAGCATACTAGAATCCTGAGAATATCTTCACGCTGTAAAACACCATGAAGAACGCAAGCCGAATCTGTCTGACTTGTGACACTCTGTTTTCCATACGAGGACTTGAGTTCTATATCTGCCTCATTTTAGAAGTCCAAAGATGCAAATATCAACACTAAGAGCATTTCTAAACCTATATCAACATTACCACTCTATTTTGTATCATTTTATTAATTTTCAAGTAGAGTGTGTATCTGTATAGAATCACACTCTGTCTCCTGTTTTAAACTGAAGGATACAAGATATCCTTACTCAAACACTCATTTAATTCTATGTATACCCACAGATAAGTGTGGAAGAGGTCCTTGTGTGTCCCGGTCGTCTGTACCCAAAAAGAACTATGGAAGAGGTCCTTGTGCGACCTAGACAATCCTATATACTGTTGTTTAACCCCAATATAGGGTGTGGATCAAGTTTATTTATATAAACTACTTGGTGGCAGGTGATCACCAAGTGGATTGGATTAGGTCTCGGCTTGAGATTGAACCAATTGTTTCATATCTGCTGTGCTGCTTAATTTAGTTTTCTCTGTTTTACTCCTCTACCGTATAATTCAGAAATCACTAAACTTACTTTGATAGTTAATCTTGGAAAGAAGTTATAATTGATTTTTCTTAGTAAAATATTTTCAAAAGTAATATTAATAACTATTATTATTACTGAGAAATAATCAATCTTCTAAGAATTTATTTAAACAGTCAAACCTTTATAACTGTATTACTTTGATTAATTGGGATGTATTTAACTTGAAGGAGAAATCCTTTTAAGAACACCTTTTTAAACAAAATTTTTATAGATACTAAATTCACCACCTCTTGAGTATTCTACTCTGACCAACAGTCACCATATTGACCTTATCTTTTAGATTTAACTTTTAGTTAAATAGTTTAACTTTTACTGTGTCTTCTTGTATTCTTACACTACATGGTTAATAAACATACTCTAAACTTACAAGAGAACCTCAAGTGGTTCATTAATGACATATATAATATTATCTAAGACCTTTGGACTAACATTAGATTTTTATGAATATTATATACTTTAATAATATAATATTTGTTTTAAAAACTCATGTATTTCAATTTTGATACTATTTAGTATTTGGTTTTTATGAAAGTCATCACAACTTGATTAATTCAAAAAGGATACATTGAATCAATACTAACATGTCATATTCACCTAGAAAATTTGTGAATGTCATAAAAATTTTAAATTATATTTATTTTAATATTTATAATACCATTTATTTGATTCTTTCATTAATAATGTAATTACTGCATCATCATTGTGTCATAAATAAATTTAATTATTTAATGTCTAAAAATTATAAATAAAAAGATATTATGTAGGAAATATTTTTAGATTTATAATAAATATTTATAGTAAAAAACATAACTTATATAACACCTTGTAATTTTTTTTTTACTAAAATATATATGTTTATGTCATTTTTGTCTTTACTTTAAATTAATTAATATAAAGTGTCATTATCACTCTCAAGTGGCTCCAAGTGGTCCCAAAATCGACCCAAGGATACCCATGGTTGGAAATGTATCAACAAATAGGAATAATACACATGTTAGGGTAATTTAATATTATTATAATAATATTTTTTTACCCTTATTTACCAGATTTACCCTTAACCATGGTAAATAAAATATTTACTGAAGTAAATATTCATAATGTCTAAAAATAAAAGTTACCTATTTATACAATTTGGACCTCCTGATTCCAAATATGGGATCCATTTTTCCAAATTCAAAACATATAAGTGGCATAAATTAATTTAAAATTAATTCCCATTGTCAAAACAAAAAGCGTGTTTTTAAGAAATAATAACTATCAAAAGATTAACACTTGTTTATGTTCAGTTTAAATGTGAAATTGTATAAAATGACCTAAATTATATTAAATGATAAAAATATAATATAATTATACTTTAAAATAACTCAAATTTATATTTTAACACTATAAATTATTTCGATTAAAAAAGTTGTTTTTAATTAAAATTTAGTATTTTTCACTATTCATCAAAATATGAAAGTTATCAGAAAAGTACCAAAAATTTATCCAAAATAAATTTTTATGTCCCTATTATAAATAATAATTTAATTTCATTAAATTTAATATATAAAAGTTTCAAATATTGTTTTTAAAAAAGGTTCGCCACTAAAAGCTGGTAAAATTTCATTTTTTAAAAAATACTTCTTTTATCTGAAAAAAATTAAATTGTTCTTATATTATGTCTAATAAACACATAATATGGATTTTAAAATTATATGGAGTATATAAAATTCAAAATTCAGTTAATACTATTCATAACTACTTTTTGAATGGTAAGTCGTGGTGCACTCGAACTCAGTGTTGCGTGTAACACAAGTTATTGAATTTCTTTGAAGAGATAACATACTATGAAACCTTAGGGTGTTACATTATCCCCTACTTAAATAAATTGTGTCCTCACAATTTAAAATTGTTCTTCAAAAATAAATGTTTAAAAATAGAAAAATACCTTCGTGGAAAACCCACATCGAAAATTGGGTTAATAAAATTTAGTCTTAATAAGAGGGAAAGGGAAATGAAAAAAGTCACCACCAAATTATGATCCCTATTAAGAAAAAATTGGTGGAAATTAGAGACACATAATTGGAGGAAAAATGTAAATATTTATAGGGAGTGATTGAGGTCATCAATCACAAACAAGTATAAAATTGAGGGCCTCAAAGCCATCAATCTATGATGATTTAAAATATCATCGGTTCAACAAAACATAAGGTATTAGGATAACAAATTTTTGGTTTTAAGATACCTTCCCTTAAGTTTAAGAATTAATTTATTCATATAATAATAGGAAAAAAATATACTTGATAAGTAGAGTATCATCTCTCAACTAATTTCTACCACAAACTCATCTTTCACTCCAAAAGATAATAGAATTCAAAAATATTCTATTTATCCTAATCGTATAGGGTTCCAAAAATAGTGAATTTATAATTCCTTTGTCAGAATATTTAAAAAAAACTACATTATACAAACCAGGACATCACGTAGGTTAGTGGTAGGTGATTCACCCTTGTCGCCCTTCGGTTGTGGGTTCAAGTCTCACGGCCTTTCCGGACGCGACGGGTTGTCGCCCGAACTCTGAGTTTTCCTTTTTATAAGAATCAAAAAATAATATTAAGAAATGATTTAACCTTAAAAATAGTATCCAATGTCAAACTTAATCCATTCTAACCTTTATACTTATCCAAAATACTTCTATCCAAACTCAAAATCCAAAATTTATAAGGAAGGTAAACACAATGAAGATCTCTTTTTGCCACGTAATAACATGTGAATACCTTCATCATGTATTCTTTTAAAACATGGAAACAGCCTGAATTACCATAAAACCTTATTGATTCATGCTACCTTATTCTTTATAGAATACTAGATATATTACTTATATCCAAAAAAATTAAATACTTCAACAATTATGGAATAAAAAAACCATTAATCAGTTCCAAGTTAGTCAAGAATATCCAATATAATTTATCCAAATCAACCATCTCTTATTCCAAAATCACTACCTCAATATCAGGACCATATTTAGGTTTATATTTCCTTCAACCATGTATTTTCCAAAAAATTAACTTGTCGTTGAGTAACTTTTCTTAGTACCATGTAATCTCAAATCCTCAATGAAATAGTATTGAAATACACTTTTTATTTATTTCCATAATTCATATAACCAGAGTATCATTGATATAACACTCAAATGACATAATTCTTTAATATCAACATAAGAACACTAGTCATTACTCTTTATCTGTGTTAATATCATAACTTGATTATTATCCAACAACATAATTTGGGGTATACTCTGATGATTTGGACATTGATTCGTGTAGTGTACCAACACCTTGTAGATGAAGTATTGTACATTTGAAACCTTTTTCTTACCCTTGCAATCACATACTCGGAGTCTTTTTTCTCCACACTTATAACAAACTTCCATTCCCTTCAAGAATTTACCACAGTGATTATTTCCACAGTTATCACATATAGAAAAATACTTCTTTCCCTTATTCACTTTATCCATATTTCTCTCTACCATCCTTTTCTTCTTTGGCTTCCCTTCAAAGCCATAAGACTCAAAAAATTATTTACTTATCTTATTAACAGATGATATTATTTCATCATATGATGATAATACATGGAAGACTATTTCCTCTCTAAATGTTGGCTTAATACTATGAAAGATATGATCCTTCTTACTCTTTGGATCATGTGTATTGATGGAGTTCTCATTCCTTATACTAGGCACCTTTTCCAAACAATGGCATACACTAGGTTAGTTTTTGAATTTCAATGCATAATTCCAAAATTGTAAAATATCTGACATAAATTGAAAAGATTATGCACATAATCTATAATCATAAAATGTTTTATTTGAGGAAGTATTTACTCTTAAATCCTTCATAATGTCTTTTAAATAAAATGTTAATTATTCTAAGCATATCCCCCGAGAGTGTCGTAACCAAGAGTGCATCAAGGCCCATTGTCATGCACCAGGATACCCCGGGTCAAGCCCAAAACTCCTTATCGAAGTTTTCACTCCTAGGTACATCTGTTCCAGAGCCACCTCTACCTTCTTGTATCTAGGCAGGGATGTATTGCTTGGAAAATTCACAAAATCTCTACATTACCAAAATTCTAGGAAGTTATTCTATACTAATCCTCAAAGTCTATCTTAGGGTAATGTTCTCTAATCCTAGTTTTTCTAAATCTAGTTTCCAAGGTATGTACTAAACTTCCTTTGATACCAACTATAATGCCCCGACCCTAGAAGCCCGAAGTCGGTGCATTATTTTAATACATTGGCATGATTAAAAGGAATCAAGTCCTGAAGGACTGATCAGTTTAGCAGTCTTGGAAAATAGATTACATACATGAACATTACATTAAACAGTAGAAAAATAAAATACAATATAAATGATCCTTTGAGAACTCTATTAATCCCCTAGATTAACCCTGCTTATCAATAATAATACACTTCTTGGAATCCTGGGAAAATAAAACCTAAGAAATGGGTGATATCAAATGCTCAGTAAGGGTAACAAATACAATGGAAGATAACATAAACATTAGTCATGGTGAATAATTTAAATCACATGCCTTTACAAATAATAAACATGTACACTTTATGGCAGGAATATAAGTTGAGTAAATAATGCCATAATAAAACATAGTCATGGTTATTCTAATATTCGAATAACCACATGAACCATTAATATTATTTTCATAATAAGGTAATGTATAATTCCGGACATTCTAAAACATTTTGTCAAGGCCTCATCCAAGATGTTTAAAAATGATTAAGGCCTCGGCCAAAACCATATATCAAATTGGGAAAGGCCTCGGCCAATTCCATGTCTAATTGTATCATGAGATCTACCGATGCACCGAGGATATATAGCAGGCTCCACCCATCACTTACTAAGTCCAATACATTCCTCATATAAAAAGGTTGAAATGTAACATAAAAATTCATATTAAAACTAGCATACGAAATGTTAATACTTTAACCATAAACCATGAATGGTATAAAAATAATACATCCACAATAAAATATATCACAAAAATTTAAATACAATATAGAAGGTTTGTATCATAATAAATCAACTTCAAACAAGTTTAAAATCCATCAAAAGATGATGACATAGATGAAAATGATTTGTAAAACTCTTTGAGAGAAATATACCTTTTACATAAAAACATTTAAAAGTCACACATTTATAAAGGAAGTAATTTAAAAGATATTTTTGAATCAAAGTGTCCCATATCACTTTGAAACTTTTGAAAAATAATTATCATTTCAAAACATTCATGACTATATAAATAAATCCTTAAAATCATTTTGAAAACATGGAAATTAATTAAAAGGATTTAGAAAGATAAATCTTTAAAACATTTAAAATGATGATCTAGTTAAATAGACCCTCCCATAAAACCTTAAAATATTACTTTTGAAAACATTTTTATGAAATATGGGTATCTATTATAAATATTTCCCAATAAATACTTACACATAAACAATCTCATATAATAATGAGATTGAGGAAATAACCCTTACCTTGCACTTTCCTTTGGCCAAGGGTACATTTAACCTTCTATATAATGACCATAGTATGCTATTAAATTATACCATAACCATATTCATATTTATTATATCATACATGATTCATTTATGACTTTATACTACCCATTTAATACTGATTTCCATTTTAAATTAACATTTCGGGTAATAATCGCTTTCTTTATCGTACATGTTTTAAATTGTTATTATTGATCGTATCATTTAGATCATGATTTACATAATTACTAAATATAAAAAATTATTTATATATCACATATATTTAGAATATAAATATGTATAATATATAGATATATGAAATGGAAAACACCATTTATGGAGACGGTAGGTCGTTCGTACGCATAAATGTTGTTTCCGTTTTCATATCGTATTGAATGGAAGTAAGTGAATAAGATATATGTAAGTAAACACACACAAAAAATATATATCTATTAATTATAATTAATAGTTCATATATTACATACTTATTAATAATATATATTTTTATAATCATCGTTGAATGGTGAATGTGGAAATGAATCTTGTCGCGTTGTGGAGACGGTAATCCGTACGTACGCACGAGCGATAATATCATTATATTGATGGTGAAATATTATGTAATTGGATGATATATCATATATAAATAATCATTAAAATTTTATATTTATTTTTTATATCATTTATACTCATTATTATACCCATCCAAATAATGAAGTGTTTGAATAACAAACTACACGACGACATGAAGACGGTAAGCCGTACGTACGCACTATGGTGACTTTGTCATTTATAGGATGGATAGAATAACTAATATGGATGTACCATATTTATAATAACATCACATTATTTAGGAGGTACTGGAGTTATTTTTTTTATGGAAACAACAAAGAAAGAGGAAGTGGAAGAAGAAAAGAACTTGAAAGAGGGTGGTGAAATTATTACCTCTTCTTCGGGTGTTACCTTTTGAGTTGATCAAATGGGCTCCTTAGGTTGGCTTTATGATCAAATTAAGGACTCTAGGTTTATGTGAGGGAAGTTGGGAGGATATTTTGGCAAGGTTTGGATGATCCAAATGGATTTGGTGGTGTGATTTTGAGAGAAGGGGAAATACCCCTTTATAAGAGATGTGAGGATCATTTTAGGAAAAGCTTGAAATATTATTTTATAATGAAATAATATTTGTTTTAAAATGTCTCAAAATGATTTTTTATAGGATAATGTGGGTATGGGTCTAAAAAAACTCAACCAATAGGTTTTATACAGGTTTAGGTCACCATATTGACCTTATCTTTTAGATTTAACTCTTAGTTAAATAGTTTAACTTTTACCGTGTCTTCTTATATTCTTACACTACATGGTTAATAAAAATACTCTAAAATTCCAAGAGAACCTAAATTAGTTCATTAATAGAATATATAATATTATTTAATCTCTTTGAACAAGCCTTATATTTTTAGGAATATTATATACTTTAATAATATAATATTTGTTTTAAAAACTCATTTATTTCAATTTTGACACTATTTAGTATTTAGTTTTTGTGAAAGTCATCATAACTTTATTACTTCGAACAAGATATATTTAATCAATCCTAACAAGTAATATTAACCTAGTAAATTCGTGTATATCATAAAAACTTTTAAATTATATTTATTTTAATATTTATAATACCATTTATTTGATTTTTTCATTAATAAGGTAATTACTGCATCATCATTGTGTCATAAATAAATTTAATTATTTAATGTCTAAAAATTATAAATAAGATACAATTATGTATAAAATCATTTTATATTTCTAATGAATATTTATATTCGAAAATATAACTTATATAACACCTTGTAAAAATTGTTTTACTAAAAGATATATGTTTATGTCATTTTTGTCTTTACTTTAAATTAATTAATATAAAGTGTCATTATCACTCTCAAGTGGCTCAAAGTGCTCAAAAAATCTACCCAAGGATGCCCATGGTCATAAATTTATCAACCAATAAGAATAGGACACATGTTAGGGTAATTTAATATTATTATAATAATATTTGTTTACCCTTATTTACTAGATTTACCCTTTAACCATGGTAAATAAAATATTTACTGAAGTAGATATTCATAATATCTAAAAATAAAAGTTACATATTTTCACAATTTGGACCTCTTTATTCCAAATATGGAATAAATTTTTCCAAATTAAAAACACATAAGTGGTAGAAATTAATTTAAAATTAATTTCCACTGTCAAAACAAAAAGCGTGTTTTTTAAGAAATAATAACTATCAAAAGATTAACACTTGTTTATGTTCAGTTTAAATGTAAAATTACATCCAATGACCTAAATTATATTAAATGATAAAAATATAATCTAATGATACTTTAAAACCACTCAAATGTATAATTTAACACTATAAATTATTTCGATTAAAAAAGTTGTTTTTAATTATAATTTATTATTTTTCACTATTCATCAAAATATGAAAGTTATCAGAAAAGTACCAAAAATTTATCCAAACTAAATTTTTATGTCCCGATTATAAAGAATAATTTAATTTCCTTAAATTTAATATATAAAAGTGTCAAATATTGGTTTAAAAAAAGGTTCTCCATTAAAAGGTGGTAAAATTGCATTTTTTGAGAAATACTTCTTTTATCTGAAAAAAATGAAAATTTTCTTATATTATATCTAATAAACACATAATATGGATTCTAAAATTATATGAAGTATATAAAATTAAAAATTCAGTTAATACTATTCATAATTGCTTTTTGAACGACTAGTGTGGTAAGTCGTGGTGCACTCGAACTTAGTGTTGCGTGTAACACAAGTTATTGAATTTCCTTAAAGAGATAACGTACTATGAAATATTGGGGTCCTATTCATTATAGTTGGTATCAGAACAAGTTTAGTAGAAATATTGGTAACTAGATTTAGGAAATCATAGATTAAAAAACATAACGATATGTCTGACATTGAGGATAAGTCTAAGTATAAGATAAAATCCTATAGATTTGGTAATGATAATTGATAACCAAGGTTAAATCTAAGGATTCATAGATCAAGAAAGTTTCATTATTTAGACATCCTATAAAGGATTTTTCATTACTATATCACTATTATTAGAGTTTCTCACACCGTGCTTTGGGTTTTGGTCACTATTTAGAATCATCAAGTTTATAAAAGTGATATTTATACTCCTGATGATGCTACAAATGAAAAATGAAAGGAATTAGGTATTATGGAATAATATATTGAAGTGTAGTTAATGGTTTAAGAATGAAGTAGAATGATTTATGTTTTGGTGTATTTGAATTCAAGAATTATTTCATCAATGATTCTCTAGTTATAATAATCATGAGATCTATAAGGATTATACTACAATACTTCTGCTTTATATATTTGGAAGCATACATGTTTTCATTAAGGTTTTGAGATGATCAAGGTATTCATATATTTGGTATGAGGGATTAAGAGATAAATTATGTTTGGAGAGTCTAATGTTTTGTAGATTTTGGAAATTTAGTGGCCTTATTTCAAAATTTGTGGTCATTGAATGTGGAAAGACATGTTTTGAACATAAGTATTTTGAATGACTCTTAAGTTAACTACTTATAGAATGGATTAAGTTGAACTTTGGATATTATTACATGTGGTTAAATTATGATTTATCATATTGGATAAACTATGATAACTATTTTGGTTTTATTAAACATTTAAAATATAAAGGAATGACTGGTGGATATTATGATTCATTAAAGTGCTTTAGGTATGAATAATTCAACTTGAATATCCATTTCTTGGCATAAGAGATGAAGTGAAAAATAGATTAAAGATTAACCAAAGAATAAGATCATGGGATGAAATTAAGTAAGATTATTTTATCAAGTGATTATCTGGATATTAAAATAATCCATCAACTATAGAAAAAGAATTTGGAATGAAAACACTATTAATTTAATTTTATTATCGAGAAATCAATGGCCTCTTTAACCCATCACAGATTCACGATTTTGTGATGGTGGAATTTCTGATGATCATATTCTCGAATAATATCCATCAGAACATGATGGTTTGATTTCTCTTCCATGTCCTAGTTTTCACTTTCCACTAATGTTATCCTATTCTAAAGCCTAATTTTGTGGTGACCTTTTCATTTCTCTTTCCCTCTTATTAAGTGGATGTTTTATTAACCTTATTTCTGATGTGGGTTTATCACAAATGAATTTTCAAGTATCAAACTTTAATTTTTGAAGTTCAATTTCAAATTGAGGTGAAACAATTTACTGATGGAGGGGATAATGTAACACCTCAAGATTTTATGGTTTGCCTCTTCTTAATTAAATTTAATTTCTTCAATAGTATACAATGCACGCAATATTGAAGTTAAACAAACCATGATATAATATTAAGTATTATTATTTTAACACTATGCATTAAGTTGGAGATTGTGAATGAGATTAACTAAATTATGAAAATATATTATACACATTTTTATAAAATTAATTCATTGAAAATGAAAATAAAACCAATTGAATATAAAGGATGTGTTTTTATTGAAAAAACTATTTTATGACCACAATGGTATTTTATCATAATAAATTAAATTAATCACCATTATTGAAATAAATTAATGAAATATATTTGTTATATATTCAATTTTTTTTAAATTTATCCAATAAGTTTTTATATACTTAAGATAATAATAAAACAAATTTTAAGCATAAAAGGCTATGTTTTTTTAAAGGTAGTTTTGCCGCCTTTTGATGACGCACTTGTTTTAAATAAATTTTTTTACACTTTAATAAAATATATTTGAAAAAATAAACATTTTATTTTAATTTTTAATATCAAAATTTACTTTGGTTTAATCTTTAGTATTTTTATAACAAGTTTCATGTTTTGATGAATAGTGAAAAATATAGCATTTTAATTAAAAACATTTTTTTGCCTAAATAATTTATGGTGCTAAGTTATATTTTTGAGACTTTTTAAGGTATAATTAGAAAAAAAAATCATTTAATCTATTTTAGGTTTCTGGAATCAATTTCACATTGAATCTAGATATAAAAACATTTCAATCTTTTGAACGTTTTTACTTTAAAAACTCTTTTTCTTGTTGCGTCAACGAGATTAATTTTAAATTAATTTTAGCCAATTATGAGTTTTGAATTTTAAAAAATGGATTCCATATTTTTAATTATAAGGTTTTAATTTAGTAAATATTTCCCTTTTATTTTTAGACGATATGAATAATAACTTTAGTATTTTTTTAATTACCACAGTTCTGGGTAAATTAGGTAATTAAGGGTAGAAATAATATTATATGTATTATAAAATTACCCTAACACTTGTAATAATTTTATTGGATGATTTATTGTTGACAAAAATCATCCTTTGGCTGATTTTATGGCCTCTTGGAGTAATTTTGACGACTTTATGCCTTTTATAGCATTTTATTCAAAGGAAAGTCAAATATGTCATACTCATGTTTTTAATAAGTGTTAAATTTTTTATATATGGTTATTCAAAAGATAACTTTGAATATAAATAGTTATTTGAAATATAAAATTTTTATCTTCCTCATTATAATTTATTTTTAATTTTTTGGGAAGAAATAATTAAATTAAAGGCTTGCACAATGATGAGGTAGTAATTGTTTAATTAATGGACATATCAAATAAATGTTATTAAAATATTAAAATAAATATAATTTGATCTAATTAATTTCATAAAAGAATTTTATAGATTAATTATACATATTATGGATGTATCAAATGTTTTTTCTAAGTTATCATGTTATGATATTTTTAAAAAGTCAAGTAATGAATAGTATCAAAATTAAAACTAATGATATTTTAAAATAAATAATATTTTATTAAATGATATAAAAGTCATAAAAATATAAAATTAAGAAAAAAATTTGGAATAAAGTTAAAAATTTCATCCATGACTCATTTAATGTTCATTTGACATTTTATAGTAACTATATTAACCCTTAAAGAGTAAAAATCTAAGTTATCACGGTAAGAGTTAAATGGTTTAACTAAGGGTTAAAGCTAAAATATAAGGGTAATAATATGACCTAAACTTGTCTAAAAATTATTTTTTGAGAATATTTAGACCTATACTCATATTATATTATAAATAACTCATTTTTGAGCCATTTTTAATTGAAAATTAATTTATATCAATTTAATATTTTGAGAGTTTCCAAAAGTGCCGCTCACCCCAATTATAAAAGGACACCTCATTCTTCAATTGTTAACTACAATTTGAGCCTTCAATATCGACAAAAACCTGATAATTTCTCTTATTAAAATATTTATCCATGTTATGGAGGTTCTGGTCTTTCAAAAATACTAACTCTAGATCCCTTAATAAGAGATCTAAAGGAAGTCCGTTGAAGAAAAGGTAATTGTTTTACCAATTCATTCAAGTTTATTTCTTCTTCTACTTACTCTTAATGTATTGTTTACATAATAAAGTAATAAATCTAGTATCATATATATTCTGATATGTTATTATGATTATTATAAAACCATATTCCATGATTTATCCATCATATGAAGAATGAAAACATTGTGCGTGCGTGCGTACGACTTGTCGTCTCCACACTGAGGTGTAATATGTTTTTTCATCACCAATTTACTTGGATGAGTATAACGATAGAAATAATGGATATATATGATAATTATGGAATTATATTTATTCTATAAAAATTAATATTCCATCCACTTCCTTACTCTTTCACCATTAATGGAATGGTACCGTTGCTCGTGCGTACGTACGACCTACCATCTCCATGACGCGATGTGATTCATTTTCCATGTTGATCATTCAATAATGATCCTAAAAATATATTTAATGATTAAACATTATATTTATGACATTAATATTATTCTATATATGTTTTATATATATCCTATTTAAGAGAACTGAGAATTTCAAGACAAAATAAGCATGAGAAAACATAGAAATTAACACCCAAAACAGTAAAATGAATAAAATATTATTAATAAATGAGTTTTAAAATATTATAAAGGGATATTATATGATATTATAAATATTATTATGATTTTTTTATAAGTTAATAATATTTTTTAAACCACTATTTAGGATTTTCGTACATGTACGGAGGAAATCAGACCTAAGGTAAGAGATTTTTATCTCACTTTTATTCATGCGGGTCAAATACCTTATACACTACTTGTTTATTTTTTTGTGGTGTATATACTTCCCATAAATGTATTTTATGAGTATTATTCTGAATATTATGGTATTTTCATATCCATATATTTTTATTTCTTTCATGGTTCATACAATTCTACTGATTATAAAGTGGTAAGGGTTATTTCACAATCTTATTATTATTCAGAATTGTTTAAGTTTAAGTCTCCACTGGGGAACATTTTTATTCCATATCCATGTTTTATAAAACAAATTTCAAAATGGTTTTTACTATTATCCTAATTTTTTTTAAATATTTTTACCCATGTTATAATTTTTATAAAATGGTTTTGAAAGGAATCTTTTTGTCATTTTCTAAATGAGGTACTTTATGAACTTTTCTACAAAAAAAGGAATGAATATTTTTTTAACTTATACAGCATGAGCGGGTTTTTCCACCATCATGATACCTTAATGTCTTGAAGATTTATTTAAAAGTTTATAAGATTCTTTTCAATGAAAATGTTTTCTTTTAAAATTGTACGACCCTTTAAATAAATGATTTCAAAGTAAAAAGGGTTATTTATCTCAAGAAAATTTTAATGATTTTATTAGAGTATTTTAATCTATGTCAACATCTTTTGTTAGATATTATACTTGATTGAGGTTTATCTCCTATAATATCATTTACTGTATTTCATTGAATAGTTTTTTATTCATTTTGACTGTGGATGTGCTATATTGATACCATTCATAATTTATGGTTAAAGTGTTCACATTTCATATGCTCGTTTTTAATATAAATTTTTATATTGATTATATTACATCCCATTTATAAGAGGAATGCATTGGAATTAGTAATTATCGGGTGAGGCCCGTTATAGCCCCTAGATTCATCGACAAGTTTCATGAGACAAACTAGTTTGGGTTTTGGATAATGTCTTACCAGATTATGTATGGTGTCTTGTCCAAATCCTTGACGATATGTTTATGATGTCCTGCATTATGCATTCCCTCATTATGAGATTAGTTATTGATATTCCATATGATTATTCAACAAGTAGAATATCCATGGTTAAGTTTCATTCTCATGTGATTATTTATATGGAATTATTTGATCATCTTCCATTCCTGCCATATTATACTCATGTGATTGATTAAATGTCATCTGTTTTAGTTAATCACCTTTCTATAATCATTTATAATTGTTTATGATATATTACACTGTATGTATACCCTTACTGAGCATATGAGATTAACCCTTTCATATGTTTTATTTTCCCCAATATTCGAAGAAGTATATTATTACTAATATGCAGGGTTACAAAAGGGGGGACAATGGAAGACTCAATGAAATTATTTGTGCATTTTATGTTTTGAAATGTAATGTGAATTTCAAATATGTATCTAGTTTACCAAGACTACTAAACTATTCAATCTTTTGGGATTAAACTTCTTTTATCTTATTCCAATGTAATAAAGTAAGGCACTAGTTCTAGGCTACTGGGGTCGGGGTTATTACAACATCATATCACATCTCACACGAAGACACCTGAACTATCACACCACATCATATCTCTCCCGAAGACACATGGTCCATCACACCACATCACATCGCATAATCTAGGAAGTAGAGCGTCATGATCATGAAGGACGTCAAGCCCATGCTATAACAACCCAAGTACTTATAGAATATATATTTTTAATTATGGAATTAAATAGTTAAATTCATTAAAAATATATAATGAAATACATGGCATGTATAGAAATTAAGAAATCATTACTAATGAAATAGTAATTTGACTGTTGGAATAGTAATGTGACCATTAGGAATAGTAATATGTATAATAGAATAGTAACCCCACCAATGAAATTATAAATAAAATTTATGTATCTTATAAATACAAATATGATATATTTATATAACAGAATAAGTAAATAAATGTTTTAAAAATGATAAATTAAATGTTGGTATTTTTGTGAAATATAAATGTTTATTTACAATTTCATAACTAATATAATGATTTAAAATAAAATTTATTTTCATAAAATAAATTCATAAATTAATTTTTTTTATTTTAATTATAAGAAAATTTTGTGAGACCTTAATTAATTTTTGAAAGTATCATAAAATTGGTTATAATATTAAAATCAGTATTTTTTGAATAAATGATGATTTTAATTAAAAATTAAATGTATCATATTTAGAAAATTATTTTTAAAAAATGGATTCAAATTTTTAAATATATATAATGAAAAATGGTTTGGGTTAATTTTTGGGATTTTTCTAAAATAGTTGAATTTTTGTTGAATAGTGAAATACGGTAATTTACAATATAATTAATTAAACAAATTATTGAGTCATGGTTGGTGCTTGGATGAGGTAATAACCCTTTATATTGAACTCAAATGCACTAGCTACTATACTTAGTCACAAGAATAAACATTATTGATAGTCTTGAGCCAAAATTATAAGGAAATGAATAAAATAATCAAAAACACCCAACTCCTCTCCCTATAAATACCACCCCTCAATACCTCTTCTCCTCCCAACTTATAATTATTGTAGGCTATCTAAATTCTGCCAAATTCCCTTCCCAAGAATATTACCCATATATAAGACTTTCTGGTCTCACCAAAAGACCAAAACCAAGTGCCTTGAAGAGGTTCTCAAGGAGACAACATTTGAGAGGTAAAATCATCTATTCTTTCTCTTTTAAATTCTTTCTTTCTTTATTTACACCTTATCCTAAACTAACTTATCCAAAATGGAATGATAAATATTTTATCATATATATACTATAATTTCTTTGTGTTAATGTAATATCCATCATCAAAATTCTTCTCTTCTCCTCTTATTCTAAAAAATGAAAACATTGTCTATGACGTGTCGATTCACCGCCTTCATGGATGATGATTTTTCATTTTCTTTTAATACCTTCAAGGATGGTAATAAAAACATTATTATGGTTAAAATAGATTTTAATATGTATATTATAACTTTTTTAATGTTCCAGAACTAATTTATATACATAATATTTAAATAAAATGAAACTAGTTTTTGATGGTCGGAAAAACCACAAAAAACTAACCAAACATTTATCATTAATGTTTTATCTAATGAATCATCCTCATATCAGAAAAAAATGATATACAGGATCATTTAAAATTATTAAAACATATTAATACCATTTCTTTCCATTTCTATATTTTTTCTTCCATTTTACAAGAACTCCCATAATTATACTCAAAGGAACCAACCATAAATCCATGAAACGAATGCTCCTAGAATGATAATTTTGATATTTATAACTCATCAAAATGGCTATAAATGAACTTAATAAATCATTAATAAATAAATTATATGTTTAAAATTTTCTTAATTAAGTAATTAATGAATCTAATTTGATTATCCAGGACATTAAGTACAAGTGTAGAATTCTTTCGGACATAAGGTAAGAGAATTCTTAACCCAATTTTTATTCTTTAGATTAACCTTCTACTTCATTGATTATGTCATGCTAAAGATTATTTATGAAATTTATTTTGATAATATCATGTTTTATTATGTGACTTTATAGTGAATATACATATTCTATTCATTTTATTAATTCTTACTTCAATGATATGAAATTTAAAAGGGTTTTTCCTTTAAAATCCTCTTTAATGATTATTTTTAAAAAAATCAAAAAATGTTTTTTACATATACGACATGAATGGAATTTTACACTTTCATGAAACTTTAATGTTTTTAATATTATTTTATAATATTACATTATTACATTCAAATAAAATATTTTCCTTTGTGAGTGAGAAACTTTCTTTCAAAATAAGGTATTTCCTTCAAAGTATGTTTTTATAATGCAATTTTTTATGTCTTATGATTATGTTATGATTATTGGTAATTTTTTATGAAGACATGTGGTTCCATGATAAAATGAGGGTAGGTGATCCCATTATAACACTCTAATGCATTGGGTAAAGGGATGGAGTTAACTGTTTAGGTTTCTCCTAAGAGATTATGAGAATATACTATGATGGTTATTCCAAGTGTAGCCAGGATGGTTACTCCCTATATAGCTGAGATAGATATTTTATTTGTAAGAGTGATGTGAATATTATGACATAATTCACCTTTATTATTTATGTATTCTTTCTATGTTTTTACGGGAAACTTATTATTTCATAAGGTAAGCTAAAGAGATTATGTTTTATGTGTAAAAGTTATAATTTTGTGCAAAAAATTTCATTCATGGAACAATGGTTTCTTTCTTACTTTATATTTATCTTAATGATCTTTTTGTACTCATCCAAATATTTAAAAAAAATCATAGGGTTTATGGATGGGTAAAGTAAAAGAAGAATGAAAGTTTAAAGTCATAAAGTTTTTTAAGGAAATAAAGCATGTTTTGTTTTAAAAAATATCATATTTTGAAAAAATGGATTTTGAGCAGAAGTGTATAATTTGTAATTATATGAGTTTCTATGTATAATTTATGACCTAACTATCTAAAACTCTAAACTAAAAATATATTTGGGAATATACAAAAGTAAATTCTAGTTTAATTAACTAGATTATGTAATTTTTAAGGTAGGGTCCCTACAGTTGGTATCGTAGTAAGGTTTAGATAACTTTAGGGGTCAAGATAATGTTAATAGAATACCCATAAATGATTTTTTTTACTTTATAGTTAAGTTGAAGTGATATAAAATTTAAATATTTTCATGATTCTTCATCTAATATATGTTTGTTTATAACGGATTTCCACAGAAGAAATAAGAAAACTGAAGCATGAAGGAACTGAGAGAATGATATCCTTTCAAATCTTCAACCTAGAATGGTGGGAATTGGAACTGATTTTTTTGATAGCAATGGATCAATTGAAACATGCTATAAATGTTGATGATATTCATGCATGAGATCAACTATATCAACCTTAAAGGAATATGTTAGTGTTGGAACATTTTATGAGGAAACACCCTCTTGCATTTAGTGGATCAATTGACCCAGTTGTAGTTGAAGGCTGGATGAAATACCTAAAATATATTTTTGATGTCATGGGGTGTTCAGACCACTAAAAGGTTGGTATTTTTATTTATTGTTTTAAAGGTTAATCTAACCATTTGGGGTCAATGGTCAATAATATCAAGGAAAATGAGAATATTAATGCTTTGGAATTCGATGAATTCAAAAAAAAACTTTGAGAAATATTTTCATAAGGTGATTCGACTTAGGATGGAAAATAAATTATTATAATTGAGATATGAGGAGGATTCAGTGGCTTCATATGAAGAAAAATTCACTCAATTGTCAAGGTAGACTCCAAATTTTATCTGCGATATTGATATAAAAATCATTTGTTTTTACTTAGGATTAAATCCAAAATATTAAAGGGCATTGGATTCTCATGAATTTAAAAGTTACAAAAAACTTGTTCTATGTGCAGAGAAGGTGGAAATGGAGTTTTCCAATGATGATGTGTTCTTTGAAAACCATAATAAAAAGAGGTTGAGGTGGCAGGAAAAAAGAAATAATGTATCAAAGAAGTTTAATGGTAAGAAAATTAAGTTTTCAGTTTGTGAGAATTATGGTTAAAAAACACACCAGGGAATTACTTTTGAAGTCTTGTAAGTGTTTTTGATGTGGTATGTTTGGGTATATGGATTTTATTTTCAATGAAAAATATCATGATAGTGGTAAGAACAATTATGATATACTGATAGTAATTTTTTTTAAATGTAATGAGATTGGTCATTATGAAAACGAGTGTCTGAAGAGGAACCCAAATGATAGAAATAAGTGAGACTATAAGTAGAAAGGTGTGGTGAAATTCTTTGTAACTACTTTATTAGATATTGGTCTATCTAATGAAGTGGTATTAGGTACATTATTTGTTTACTCAGATTTTGATAATGTTTTGTTTGATTTGGGTTCTATACATTCTTTCATATCTAAGATTTTTTTTTGGTAAATTGGAAATTTCACCACAATAAATGAAGTCAGAACTTATGGTAAAAACACATGGGGGAAATATTAAGGAAAAAAAGAAATTATAAGAATATTCCCATCAATGTTTGTGGAAAGAATTTACCTACAAACCTTTTTGTCTTACCCCTGGTAGAATCTGATGTTATTTTGGGTATGGATTGGCTTTCTATTTACCATTCTAAGACTGATTGTAGAGATAAAGAAGTTGGTTTTCAAGAAGTAAAGAAACTATTAAAATATGTAAATGAATGTTATCTTGCACATATTGTTCAAAACAAGAGAAATTTTCAGATTAATGATTTTTAGTGGTAAATGAGTATTTGGATTTTTTTTTCCCTGATGAGTTTCTTGGTATTATACCTAATCAGGAAGTTGAGTTTACTGTTGATTCAATCCATGATGAAAAACTATTTCAAAACCCCCTTATTTAATGTCTCAAGTAGAACTTATAGAATTGAAAAGTAGTTACATGAGCTTTTAGATAAAGGTTTCATTCATCCAAGTACCGCAGCTTGGGGTTCTCTTGTTTTTTTGGTAAAAATAAGATGGTTCCAGGAGGTTTTGTATGGATTATAGAGCATTGAATTACATCAATATTAAGAATAAGTATCATTTTCCTCATATTGATAACTTATTTGATCAGCTCTAGGGAGATCAATATTCTTTTAAGATTGAGTTGAGATTGGGGTACCATCAGCTGAAGGTAAATGAGTATGAAATTATGAAAATAGTATTCTAGACTAGATATGGGCATTATGAGTTTGTAGTTATTCCCTTTGGTTTGAAAAATTCTCCTTCTGTATTTATGGATCTTATGAACATATTTTTCCATTAATATTCAGATAAGTTTGTTATTGTTTTTATTGATTATATTTTGGTTTATTCAAAAATTTATGAGGATCATGAAAAACATATAAATATTGTTCAATAAACCCTTAAAGAAAAGAAGTTATATGAGAAATTTATCAAATGTGATTTTTGGTTAAAATAGATTTATTTTCTTGGGAACATTTTAAATAAGGATGGAATAATAATTGATCCCTACAAAACAAAAGTGGTTGATGAATGGACAAATCCTACAAATGTTCCTAATATTCATAGTTTTCTTAGATTAATAGGATATTACCGATGGTTTTTAAAAAAATTCACTATCATATAGCCTGCTAACTAAGTTAACACAAAAAGAGGTTAAATTTATTTGGACAAAATAATGTGATGTTTGATTTCAGGAACTGAAAATAATATTTTTGAATGATCTAGATTTGGTCCCACCTTTTAGAAATAGAGTGTTTTTTCATATATAGTGATGATTATTTAAAGGTACTTGGTTGAATTATGGTGTAGAATGATAATATAATTACTTATGCTTCATGGAAAATGAAGCCTCATGAGTTAAATTATCCCACACATGATTTAGAATTAGCCATTTTGGTTTTCAATTTAAAAATTTGGATACATCATTTATATGGATCCAAATGTGAAATATATGTTGATCATAAAATATTGATGTATATATTTACTCAAAAGGAATTGAACATGGGGAAGAGAAATGGTTGGAACTGATAAAGGATTATGATTACACAATCAATTACCATCCTGGAAAAGCAAACAAAGTGGAATATTCCTTGAGTTAAAAACATTATGCTACATTAACCATGTTATGTTTGGAACTTTACCTCTTGGTTAATTATTTGATAAATTTTTTCTTGAAAGTTTTTGGTCCAGGAAATTCCTCTTTTTCAGGCATCAGTGTAATCATCTCTATCAAATAGAGTTAATCAACCATAGAAGGAAGACCATGAGTTACAAAAAAAGGTAGAATGAGTTAAAAAGGGTAGGTTTACAAAAATTAACATTGATAAAGATTGTGTTTTGATATTTAGGAAGATATTATGTGTGCCTTATGATTCACAATCAAATAAATAATTATTAAGTGAAGATCATAGTTCTCTATTTTTAGTTCATCCTGGAATCACTAAGATGTATAGATACCTTTAGGAATATTACTGGTGGGATGGAATGAAAATAGATATTTTTGACTTTACCATGATATATTTGACTTTTAAATTGGTAAAATCATAACGACAATTACTGAAGGGGATTGTTCAGCCTTTTCCAGTGCTAGAGTGGAAATGAGAAAATATATCCAAGGATTTTGTAGTGGGATTACCAAAAACTTCTCAAGGTAACAATGTGATTTGGGTTATTATTGACCAACTAACTAAATCTCTACATTTTCTTCCTATTCAAGATCCTATGTCTTTAGATCAGCTTTCTCGATAATACCTTAAACAGAAATTCATGTTTCATGGAGTTACTCTCTCTATTGTATCTGTTCATGATCCTAGGTACACTTATAAATTTTTTAAGGGACTTCAAAAGTCATTGGGAACTAAATTAAATTTCATCACTACTTTTCATCCTCAATCTGATTGATAGTTAGAGCAAACAATTTAGACATTGGAGGATATGGTTTGAGCTTCTTCAATGGATTACTAGAGAATTTGGGATCAACTTCTTTCTTTGGTTGAGTTTTCTTATAATAATAGTTTTCGTTCTAGTATAAATATGTCACTTTTTGAAGCATTATATGGAAAGCAGCATCAAACTCTAGTATTTTTGGATGAAGTAGGTGAAAGAAAGTTGATGGGACCTGAATTGGTGGAGAAAATGGTAAATAAAGTTAATATTATTCAATGACACTTGAGGAAAACTCGGAGTAGGAAAAATGTTATAAGGATAACCGAAGAAAGGATCTTTCTTTTGAGGTAGGTGATCATGCCTTTCTCAAAGTTTCTCTATGGAAAAGTGTGGTGTGTTTTGGTAAGAAGTGGAAACTGATTCCATGCTTCATTAGACCCTATGAAATCCTAGATAAAGTTGGGTGAGTTTCCTACTGAGTGGATTTTCCTCTGAGTTTGTCCCAAGTACACAATGTTTTTCATGTTTTGATGTTAATAAAGTATGTGACAAATTCATCTCATGTTTAGATCCCTAAAGTAGTTTAGTTGTAAGAGAACCTTTCTTATGAGGATAACCCTATTCATATTCTTGACCCTAGAGAGCAAGTATTATAGAATAAGGTTATTCACCAGGTTAAGGTTTTGTGGATAAACCACATGGTTGAAGAAGCAACATGGGAATATGAAAATGCTATGAGGGGAAAGTATCCTTACTTGTTTATTCAATAATTTTAGAACCGACTTGCTCAGACCCTGGATCTTCGTGGTAAATAAATGAATTAATGAGTCATGTATGATGTTTGTATAAGGTAATAAACCATTATATCAAAATAACATACACTAGTTACTATACTTATTCCTAATAATCAACATTATTAATGTAAGAACCCGATTCTTCTTTTTAGGTAACAATATTTTTTTTGGTTTGTACTTAAGGAATAGGGGGAAAACATGTCAAGTGCTGGCCGCAAACCTACTACACAAAATGAATTGGGGTTACACACCATGTAATCCTAGTGCATGACATGTACGAATGTTGGTAGGCCTTTTTATGATGTGTAAGGCATGTCAGCAGAAGAAGGAAAAACTGCCATATACACGGCGTGTATTCTCAAGTACACGCCGTGTAATTTTATTTTTTGGATAAAATGGGAAGAAGCCTTGTTTTTGTTATATGGATAGAACCCTCATTCTAAGTTCATAAGTAGTATCATTAGAGGGTTGATTTTTCTCCTGATTCATCATCCAAACTTTGATTCGAACACTATTAGATACGTTGGAATCCCCTTAGTGAGCTCTTGATTCCTCTTGATATGTTCTTCATGATTTATTCTCTTGACCAAGTTATATAAGGTTGAGAGTTCAAGATCATTTTGTAGATATACTTCATTCTAAGTTAAATTAGAGGTCGAAGTTGGATGAGGAGAGTTGTACGAGTATAAGTTAGGTGGTCTCATGTCTTTCACTAATTTTCAAGTTGATTATATGTGCTAGAGTTTCGTATACCCATTTTTTCGCTGCCACATTGAATGATTTTTTCTTATTTTCATTTCCTATTGTTGTTTAAGTAATTGATTATGTTTTTTGAAGCATGTTTAAGGTTTTATACCTTGATTAAGGGACACCCCATGGGTGTTTTTGGTTAGAGTAGGAAACTTAAGAGGGTGGGTTAATTGAGTTCTTATAAAAATTTCTATTAAAAAGCTTTATTTAAAAGATTCCCCCAATTTAAAACAAAACAGGCCAGTTAATCAAAGTAGTGAATTTATAATAGTCTAACCATTCAACTAATTTATCAGAAGATTGATTATTTCTCAGCTGTAACAACATGAGATATTGATACAACTTTTGAAATTAATTTAATAGGCCAAAATAGTTATAAACACTATCTGAGACTAACTATCAAAGTGAAATTTAGTTTTCTGAAATACATATAAAAAAAACTAAATTTGAAAACACAGTGGATATAAAAACAATATGTTTATTCTCAAGCTGAGATTTAATCCTCTTCACTTGGTGATCATCTTCCACCAAACAATCTATATAGATAATGATTTTTTATCCAAAACCTGGATCAGGGTTTACACAATAGTACACAGATTGTCCAGGTCACAAGACCACTACCACAGTTCTATGTAGGAACAAAAATATAACCATGTCACACATGACCTCTTCCATTGTTCTTCTTCGGATAAGAAAGTGTAAAAAGATATTTGTTTGAGGATATCTAGTATCCTCCAATTCAGTAAAGGAGACAGTTTGTGTTTTAAAAACAGATGCACACACTACTAAAAAATGTAAAAAAAGGTATAAAATAGAGCAATAAGTATTATATAGAGTTTAGAAGGTTCTGTGTGTTATTTAGTTCAGCTCTGGACTCTTTGATGTATTAGAGTTGAAGCTGGAGTCCTCTTCTGGAAGGAGACATTGAAATAGAGTGTCACGAAGAACTATGTTATGTCTTTTAGGAAGATGATATGTTATTATCCTTTGGTTTAGTTAGATGCTACAGAGATGTTAGAACTTTTATAAACAACAGTTATCTGAATCATAGTAAGTAGGAATGAAGAGTTCCTCGAGTGTTCTTCCTTTCTGTATGTTGCTCGTGTGGTTCTGCTACCGTTTCTACTCATATCTTCCTATATATCTTGTATACGTAGTTCATGTGATTCTTATGTGTATATATTATTACATCCTAACAATGTGCATGTTTTGAGGTAGATGTTGTACCTTGTACATCTAATAACCTCATTTATGATGTCTGCAAAAAGCATTAAATTAATCAATCACATTAAAACACTCAAAATATGATCGTTAGAAAGAATTTTAAATAAAATAAAATTTAAAAATTCTATTGGTGAGTCCTATGTTGGTATCTCCTTCTGTCAGTGACTCATTGAAACGCATGGCCGATTGTCGCCTATCGACCGATCAAAATTTCGGTGCTCTGCTAATGTGTATAGCATCACTCGGGTCGAATCCTCGGCGATGATACTTTGTAATAGTCGTTTATTTTTAGTTGATTGTATTTTGATTAGGGGGGTTTGTTTGCAGAGCTTAATTGAAATGATTTATGGATGATGTTTGATTTACCAAATTGATAAATATTGGGGTGAGTTCATCATTGGGGAGTTAATCATGTGATATCCTTGAGCCTTACTTTGTATTGCATTAAATTAACACCCATGTCATAAGTTGACGTTGATTGGAATTCCTAAGTGTGAAGGCTTTAATCCAAGCCTTAACTTAACTTAGGGTTCTAATATCAATCAAAACTTATTTATGGTAGTGTATTTATGGTTCCAATAATCCATGGAAACCACTCGTTAAACAAAACATATCATTAATCCATGACATATTAAGTTTAACATACACAATATTAATTTAAAGAATACTCATCGAGCAAAACTCTCAATCACTTAACATCCCCGAATTATAACTCACCCCAATGAGAGATTTACTCAGCCATTTGGATGTTTAATATTCTGGTTAAAATAATTATGATGATAAATTAAGAATAGAAGAAAAAGAAAGGGATTAGAAAAGAGTGGTACGTTGACACACACACACGAACGATGATGATAATTAAAAACGGATTTTCGATTGAATGAGGAAGAAAAAAAAGGGAAAGGGATTCAACTGAATTTAAACTATTTTCGGAACATAAATATTAAACTACAGAAGGAGGATGAGAATAAGAGATATTGAAGAAGTAACTTGCATTAAAACAGAATTACAAAGAAAGAGAATTACAAGATTAAAAAAATGAAGAACACAAAAGTAAGTGAAAACAAAGAGAGAAGGAAAGGTATCTCAAGTGAAAAATTGAGTATGGAAGGTCCTACCAAGCCTTTTTCAAGGCTTTGGTCGTGCCAATATGATCTCCTATCTTCTGAAATGCCAACCCCTCTCAAGGAGAGAAGGGGAGAGTATTTATAGCCCAAGGAGTGGACTGTTTGCATTCCTAATCGGTTCCTCCACTTGCATCGCCAATTTGGCTATACAGACAGCCGAATATCCAAATATCTCCTTCTTCAAAGTTGTAGATAATAAAGTTTTACGACTACTGTCAAAATATGGAGGCATTTGGACAAGTGGATCAAAAGTTATGGCTGTTTTATTAAACAAAGGTAAACTGTCCATTTCTATCCATGCTTTTTCGATGGCCAAAATGTGAATGGATTTTTGAACAGGAAGATGCCTTCAAATCCGAATGACTTCTTCAACAAAGTCGGCCGACTATATCTCCTATTTCCCAATGCAAAATCTCAGCTCTATTTGATTCTTATATCATGAGATATATCATGAATAGTATACTGATTTTAATTCTCGGACAGAATGGTGGGCTGGACTTCAAAGCTTCATTTGGGCCCTTTGTACTTGGATTTGGGCCATGAAATTTTTATACAAGATGAAATGTAGTGTCCCCCAAATTATGGTGGAGAGTTAATGTTTTTGGACTTCTGTATGGAGCCCAGTAAATCAATCTTCAAGTCTGGTCTAGTTTGTTCACAGATTCTTTGGTCTTGTTTGTGAGGACCATATGACCTTTCAAATGCCAGAATTGGATCATGGTTCCTTCTAATGAAATGTTGTATATTTAAAGGAGAATCCTAAAAAACAAGAACCACACAATTTGGATCAGTATAGTGACATTTATAATTAAAACATTAAACTGACTCAATTGGACTACTTCTAAAAATGCTCAAATATTATACTTAATATTAAAACATTAATATTTCACACAAATTATGCACATTTCATATAAAATAAGTAAAGGGGGAATATAATAAGTCATGAAAATATTAATAACATCAACTCTCCCACACTTAGATTTGCGCGTGTCCTCATGTGCAACAAATATAAAAATATGACAAAATCATTTTCACTCACCAACAAATATTAAAATTTTGTTTTCTCCAATCAGGGGAGGTTTAGACTATTTCACTCATCCATATTGAATTCCATCACAAATTTGGTTCAAAATAATGCATCAGAAACAATTCATTTTTTCATGTTCAAGGTTTGAATTGGAAAATGTAGGCACTCAAAACTTACTCCTCTCAAGATAATAAAAATGTATTTTAGGAGGTTCACTAATTCACCAACAAAAAGTGAAAATCAAGAGTTTGTAAGAGCTCTCAGCTTCCATTCCCAAATATAATATGTAAAAGAATCAAGAGGTCTTTTAATGGGTTTTTCAGTGGCTATGGGACGGTAGGTATATAATGTCCAAAGGAAAAAAGGGGTTAAAAACACCAACATGGAAAAATCAATGCACATTTTTTTTGAAATTTGATTTGAAAGGAAATAGAAACACATATTTACAAGGGCATGAATGTGTGATGAATGAAAAGTGAGGGAGATAGAAAATGGAATAGGGTGAGATGATGGAATATGTACAACATGGAAGACTTCCAATAATGACACAATATAAGATGATTCAAGTGTTCTTTTTTTTCTCTTTTTGCTCTTTTTTTTCGAAAGTTGTGCTTGAAAAAAGTCTCATAGTCATCTCCCAACCCATGTTTGATCTTCTCATGGAACTAATTTTAGTAGTTATAACACGATCAAAGGTTTATGATGAATGATTTTTGACCCACCCAAGACACAACCCATTCCTTTTTTTTCATTTTTTTTAATATAATTTGTTTCATTTTTTTGAACACTTTTCAATGACTTTTGTACAAATGAAAATTACACACATACAGCCCAAAGCTCACAGAATTACAACCTCTCCCCCACACTTGAATGGATGCTTTCCCTCAAGCATATGATGACACATTGGAAATCAATGAAAGTATGCCCAAAAATGAAGTCCATTCCCCCCACACTTAAATTTCAATAAATTGTACAATGAAAATACATGAAGATGTTGGGTGGGACAATGTATTAGGCTTGTAATGTGGCTATAAAAAGAAAGGTTTTCATAGGCTCAAAGGGGCTTTCAAAAGTAGGATCAATGTAAGGTTAACGGGAGGCTATTTGGCTATTCTGATTCTCATGTGGCTTAGAAAATTCCTCTATCATATTAATGCACACAAAAGATGGAAATTCAGCTCGAAGGTCCACAAACTCAAGACTCACAATAAATGGTGAAGACACACAATGAAAAAGATGGCCATAGATGACCTTGGCATGAAGGCTAATGTTATTCCTCACGGTAGGGGAGAATCATTTTCCACCAAAAATTGTTCATTCAAAATGTTTGTTATTGACACAAAATTGTTTACCCAAGTTTGAGATAAAAATTCAATATATTTGAGTTTAAAACAATCCTTTTGACTACCCAAAATGGTTGGACAGAATTTCAATATTGGATGATTAGTAATTATGACACCCCTTTTTTTTTGTTAATTTTCATTTTTTTTAATTAATTTTTTTTAAATTTTTTTTATTTTTAATGACACATCCACACAAAAGAGAAAATAGAAAAAAGGTTGTGGAAGAATGTTGTAAAAAAAATGAGAGGGAGAGAGGAAGAAGAAGAAATAGAGAGAAGAAGAGAGGGAAGAGAGATTGAGGAGAGAGAGAGTTGAAGGGAAAGAGGTGCCCCCTGGTTTGGATTTGGTGGGTCGCCGTTTCCATCTAGTGGTGGGTCAATGGAAGTCGATGTGGAACCTGAAGTGAATGGCCTCTCATGCTGATGCTTTAACCGGTGTCCATTTACAGTGAATGTTCTTTTTGAAGAAGTGTCTTGGACTTGCACTGCACCAAATGGGTAAACATTAGTAATAATAAAAGGTCCATCCCAACGAGAATTGAGCTTACCTAGGTGAAGTTGAAATCGAGAATTGAAGAGCATTACCTTTTCACCTTCATGAAATACCTTTTGAAGAATGTGCTTTTCATGGAGTGACTTTGCCTTTTCTTTGTAGAGAATGGAGTTCTCATACGAATCGAGTCGAAGCTCCTCCAATTCAGTCAACTGCAACAATCTTTCTTCACCAGATTTTTCACAATCAAAATTAAAAGTTTTGACAGTCCAAAATGACTTATGTTGGATTTCAATTGGTAAATGACAGGCTTTACCAAAAACTAGCCTAAATGGAGACATCCCAATGGGTGTCTTATAGGCTGTTCGATAGGCCCAAAGTGCTTCACCAAGTATATCGGGCCAGTCTTTTCTTGTGGGCTTAACAATTCTTTCAAGCACTCTTTTCACTTCACTGTTAGAAAGTTCAGCCATTCCATTTGTTTGAGGGTGATATGCAGTGGATGTTTTATGTACAACCCCATTCTTTTTCAAAAGTGACTCCATGGTTCTATTACAAAAATGAGTTCCTAAGTCACTTATCAAAGCACGTGGTGTTCCGAATCAATGGAAGATATGGGTTTTGAGGAACTCACTCACAGTTTGAGCATCATCTTTCCTAGTGGGTTTGGCCTCGACCCACCTAAAAACATAGTCAACAGCAAGGAGAATGTAGGACAATCCATTGGAAGGGGGAAAGGTCCCATGAAATCGATGCCCCAAACATCAAAAAGCTCACAGAAGATTAATGGCTTTTGAGGCATTTCGTTTCTTTTGGAAATTGTGCCAAACTTTTGGCAAGTGGGACATGATTGACAGAACTCGTGTGAGTCCTTGAAGAGTGAAGGCCAAAAGAATCTAGAATCTAGGACCTTTCTATAAGTCCTTTGTGGTCCAAAGTGGCCACCTCCAGGCATTGAGTGGCAGAATTCCAAGATGGAGGATTGTTCAGTTTCATCAACACATCTCCTAATTACCATGTCAGCCCCAGTTTTCCAAAGTTTATTATCTTCCCAAAAATAATGCTTTGAATCAATTTTCATCTTTTCTTTTTGTTCTTTTGAAAAATATTCAGGGAAAACACCAGAAACCAATTAATTAACAATTGGGGCATACCATGGTAACTTTGGAGTGAGAGATGAGAGGTGTTCAGTTGGAAATTCAGGATCAATTATTTCAGAATGAGAAGAATTAGAAATTCTACTCAGGTGGTCAGTCACAGGGTTTTCTTTTCCAGGTTTATCTTTTATCACAAGGTCAAACTCTTGGAGCATTAAAATCCATCTTATTATCCTTGGTTTGGAATAACTTTTCTTAAGTAAGAACTTTAATGCTGAGTGGTCTGTGAAGATGATGATTTTGGCACCTAAGAGATAGGGCCGGAATTTATCCAAGGCAAAAACCACGGCTAAAAGTTCTTTTTCAGTCACAGTGTAGTGTGATTGAGTTTCATCCAATGTTTTTGAGGCATAAAAGATGACATGAGGAATGTTTTCTCTTCTTTGACCAAGAACAGCCCCAATGGACCTATCAGAAGCATCACACATCAATTCAAATGGTAAGGACCAATCTGGGGGTTGGATTATTGGAGCTGATGTGAGAGAAGATTTGAGGTCAATGAAGGCTCTCTTACAAGCCTCATCAAAATTGAATGTGACATCATTTTGAAGTAAACGAGTGAGTGGGAGGGAAATCTTGCTGAAGTTCTGGATGAATCGCCGATAGAAACCGGCATGACCAAGGAAGGACCGAATGTCTCGAACTGATTTGGGTTCATGAAGTGATTGGATCACCTCAATTTTGGCTGGATCAACTTGGATACCCTCTTGAGAAATTATGTGCCCTAGAACAATCCCATTTGAAACCATGAAGTGACATTTTTCAAAATTCAGCACAAGGTTGCACTTGACACACTTTTGAAGGACCAAAGAGAGTGAATGTAAGCAAGATTCAAATGACTCGCCATAAATGGTAAAGTCATCCATGAAGACCTCCATGAAATTCTCAATGAATTCAGAAAAGATACTCATCATACACCGCTGGAATGTTGCAGGAGCATTATAAAGGCCAAAAGGCATTCGCCTATAGGCATAGGTTCCAAAGGGGCAAGTGAATGTGGTCTTTTCTTGGTCTTGAGGTGTGATTGGAATTTGGAAGTATCCGGTGTAACCATCAAGAAAGCAATAGTGTGACTTTCCGGCCAATCTCTCAAGCATTTGGTCAAGGAAAGAAAGTGGGTAGTGATCTTTTCATGTTTCAGCATTCAATTTGCGATAATCGATGCACACACTTCATTTGTTTTTCACTCGAGTCGTGACCACTTCTCCATGTTCATTTGTGACAACTGTTATCCCGCCCTTCTTAGGAACGACTTGAATTGGACTAACCCATTCACTATCAGAAATTGGGTAGATAATACCAGCTTGAAGAAGCTTGGTAATCTCTTCCCTAACTACCTCAAGTATGAGTGGATTGAGTCTTCTTTGAGGTTGCCTAATTGGTTTGGATGATTCCTCTAGATGGATGTGATGCATGCAAAGGACAGGGTTGATTCCTGGAATATCCTCTAGGGTCCAACCTAAGGCATTTTAGTTTTCCTCTAACACTTGAACAAGTTGGGACTCCTCAGTTTCAGAAAGTGAAGCAGAGATAATGACAGGGTAGGAGGGATCATGGAAAAGGGATGCATACTTGAGGTGTGAAGGAAGTGGTTTTAGATCAGTTTCAGCCTTGATTTGAGAGCTATACAAGTTATGAGCAGGAGAAGGGATTCCAGATGGGTTTGGATCATTTTCCTCAACACTGTCCAAGGTGGAGCAGTAGAGATCAGAGTTGATGTGGGATTCAAGAGAGTTTTTAAGTTCCTCTAGATTGATGGAGTCTATGAATGAGAGGTCCACATTAACTTCACCATTTATGACTTTGTTAATCATGGTGCAGATTTCACAAGATCCTTTATCATTAGAACATGAAGAACATAGTGGATTGGGGTTCGATTGAATCTTAGAAGTGTCCTCAAAAGCATGGATTGAGAATGCAGAGTGATCCTCAGATGGGTATCGCATGGCTTGGAAAATGTTGAACTTGACCAGTTGGTCACCGAATTCCATGGATAAGATACCTGAATGGACATCAATCTTGGTTCTCGCAGTCATGAGGAATGGTCTTCCTAGAATTAGGGGAGATCGAGAAGAGGACGTCTCACCTTCCATGTCAAGGACATAGAAATCAGCTGGGAAGATAAGATCATTGACCCGAACAAGAACATCCTCAATTATCCCCTTAGGACTGGCAGTGCTTCGATTGGCTAATTGAATGACAACACCCGTTGGGTGCAAGGGACCTAGACCAAGGTTGGAGAAAATGGATTTGGGCATGACATTTATTGAGGCTCCAAGGTCTATGAGTGCATCATCAAAGTTGGAACTCCCTATTTGACATGGAACCGTGAAGGTCCCTGGATCTTTGCACTTCATGGGAATGGACTGTTGGGTTGAAACATTTTCAATGTTCCTAAGTTTCCTCTTATGGGTGCACAATTCCTTAAGAAACTTGGCATACTTAGGGATTTGTTTGATGGCATCTAAGAGGGGTATGTTCACTTCAACATTTCTAAGCATGTCAAGCATTTCAGGATCAGGTTCAAAGGACTTCTTAGGCTTGGACATGGCTTGAGGAAAAGGAATTGGGTTCCTTAGAGGAATGGAAGGAGGTGAAGGAGTGGATTCAAGTTCCTTTTCCAGCTTTTTGTTCTTTTCATTTTCTAGATCAACATCGAAAGGGGAGGTAGAGCAATCAGCATGGGGCATAGCAATTTGCTTTCCTGATCTAAGTGCAATTGAACTTACATTACCCTTAGGGTTGGGTAATGGTTGAGCTGGGAGTTGGGATGAATTGGATGGTTATTGCTGGCTAAGGTGGGATGCAAGTTGACCTATTTGGGTTTCAATGTTCTTGAGGCTAGAACGGGTGAAGGAAGCAAGATCCTCTACAGCACTTTCCCATGGTTGTTTAGAAGAAGAGGCTTGTCCCAAATTGGGTTGGCCTTGATTTTGGTTCTTGGGAAAGCGATTGTATTGGGTGGGAATTGGGAAGGCTTGTTAGGATAGTGGAATCTAGGAGGAGGATTGTTCCTTTGGGGTTGAGGAACAAAAGGATAAGGTTGATGGATGTTTCCACCACTTTGACCATATTGGAACTGGTTTGGATTTTGATGACGGAACTGAGGAGGATGAGAAATGGGATTACCATACCTCAGAGGTGGGTTAAAGGTAGAAGAGAAGGGCCCAGAGTGGGGTTGGTTGAAGTTTCTAACAAACTGACCTGATTGTTGAGGGTTGAAGTTTCGCTGAGCATATTCCGCATTGAGCTCTATTGGACTAGATGAATCAGATGGATCATCTTGAAGTTGTGGACATGTGTCAGTCGGATGAGATGGAGAGTTGCAGATTCCACAATTCTTGATAGGTCCAGGGAATAGTGACTGTGGAGAAGATGAGGTTGGGGCTTTGGTAGCCACCGCTAGTTGACGCACAAGACCTGTAAGTTCACTCATCCACTCAGTCATCTTGTTGGTCTTTATGGATTGATTCTCTTGGTCTTGTTTCACTTGAGCATGTGCTCGAGTATGGAATTGCTGCATGTTTGCTGCCATGTTGCTTATGAGTTCTCGTGCAGCTGCAGGAGTTTTGTCAACAATATCACCGCCACTTGCGGCATCAATGAGAGTTTTCTCCATAGCCAATAACCCCTCATAGAAGTATTGGATCAAGAGTTGGTCAGGGATTTGATGGTGTGGACAAGTTGCCACAAGCTTTTTGAACCTCTCCCAATAATCATGGAGTGATTCATTAGGGAATTGATAGATTCCACTTATTTCCTTTCGGATAGAAGCTGTTCGGGAAGCGGGAAAGAACTTCTCAAGGAAAAGTCTCTTCATGTCAACCCATGAGTTTATGGAAACAGGTGGGAGGTAGTAGAGCCAAGACTTAGCAGAATCCGCTAGGGAAAAGGGGAAAGCTCTAAGCTTGATTTGTTCTTCAGAAACCCCTTGAGGCTTCATGGTAGAGCATACTACTTGGAACTCTTTAAGGTGAATATGTGGATCCTCACCGGCTAGCCCGTGAAAATGAGGGAGAAGATGAATCAAACCCGATTTGAGTTCGAAGTCAGCTTCAATGTTTGGATATTGAATACCAAGAGGTTGGTAATTCATATTAGGGGCAGCAAGTTCTTTCAATGTTTGTTCCCTAGGATTGGCCATATCTAATTCAATTGGTAGGGCATTGATTGGTTCTTGGGTGATTTGGTTATCCCTAATGGTCCTCCTAAGTCGACGAAGAGTTCTATCAATTTCAGGGTCAAACAAATCTGAGGGATTGTTTGGGAGGCTGCGGGGCATTCAGAGAGATTTAGAAAGGATGAGGAAGACGAGTTTTCCTTTGTATTTTTTCAGTTTATGATTTTTAAGAGGAAGACGGGTTTTTCTTTGTGTTTTTTTTCAATTTTTTTCAAAAATTTTGATTTTTTTTGGTTTTTTTTACAATAACCAGAAACTAATGACTAATTAAAGCACCATCCCCGGCAACGGCGCCATTTGAAACGCACGGCCGATTGTCGCCTATCGACCGATCAAAATTCTGGTGCTCTGCTAATGTGTATAGTAGCACTCGGGTCGAATCCTTGGCGATGATACTTTGTAATAGTCGTTTATTTTTAGTTGATTGTATTTTGATTAGGGGGGTTTGTTTGCAGAGATTAATTGAAATGATTTATGGATGATGTTTGATTTACCAAATTGATAAATATTGGGGTGAGTTCATCATTGGGGAGTTAAGCATGTGATATCCTTGAGCCTTACTTTGTATTGCATTAAATTAACACCCACGTCATAAGTTGACGTTGATTGGAATTCCTAAGTGTGAAGGCTTTAGTCCAAGCCTTAACTTAACTTAGGGTTCTAATATCAATCAAAACTTATTTACGGTAGTGTATTTATGGTTCCAATAATCCATGGAAACCACTCGTTAAACAAAACATATCATTAATCCATGACATATTAAGTTTAACATACACAATATTAATTTAAAGAATACTCATCGAGAAAAACTCTCAATCACTTAACATTCCCGAATTATAACTCACCCCAATGAGAGATTTACTCAGCCATTTGGATGTTTAATATTCTGGTTAAAATAATTATGATGATAAATTAATAATAGAAGAAAAAGAAAGGGATTAGAAAAGAGTGGTACGTTGACACACACACACGAACGATGATGATAATTAAAAACGGATTTTCGATTGAATGAGGAAGCAAAAGAAGGGGAGGGGATTCAACTAAATTTAAAATATTTTCGGAACATAAATATTAAACTACAGAATGTGGATGAGAATAAGAGATATTGAAGAAGTAACTTGCATTAAAACAGAATTTCAAAGAAAGAGAATTACATGATTACAAAAATGAAGAACACAAAAGTAAGTGAAAACAAAGAGAAGAGGAAAGGTATCTCAAGTGAAAACTTGAGTATGGAAGGTCCTCCAAAGCCTTTGTCAAGGCTTTGGTCATGCCAATATGATCTTCTCTCTTCTGAAATTCCAACCCCTCTCAAGGAGAGAAGGGGAGAGTATTTATAGCCCAAGGAGTAGACTGTTTGCATTCCTAATCTGTCCCTCCACTTTCATCGCCAATTTGGCTATTCATACAGCCTAATATCCAAATATCTCCTTCTTCAAAGTTGTATATAATAACGTTTTCCGACTACTGTCAAAATATGGAGGCATTTGGACAAGTGGATCCAAAGTTATGGCGGTTTTATTAAACAAAGGTAAACTGTCCATTTCTATCCATGCTTTTTCGATGGACAAAATGTGAATGGATTTTTTAACAGGAAGATGCCTTCAAATCCGAATGACTTATTCAACAAAGTAGGCCGTCTATATCTCTTCTTTCCCAATGAAAAATATCAGCTCGATTTGATGCTTACATCATGAGATATGTCATGAATAGTATACTGATTTTAATTCTCGGACAGAATGGTGGGCTGGACTTCAAAGCTTCATTTGGGCCCCTTGTACTTGGATTTGGGCCATGAAATTTTTATCCAAGATGACATGTAGTTTCCCCCGAATTATGGTGGAGAGTTAATGTTTTTGGACTTCTTTATTGAGCCCAGTAAATCAATCTTCAAGGCTGGTCCAGTTTGTTCACAGATTCTTTGGTCTTGTTTGTGAGGACCATATGACCCTTCAAATAGAAGAATTGGATCATGGTTCCTTCTAATGAAATGTTGTATATTGAAAGTAGAATCCTAAAAAACAAGAACCACACAATTTGGATCAGTATAGTGATATTTATAATTAAAACATTAAACTGACTCAATTGGACTACTTCTAAAAATGCTCAAATATTATACTTAATATTAAAACATTAATATTTCACACAAATTATGCACATTTCATATAAAATAAGTAAAGGGGGAATATAATAAGTCATGAAAATATTAATAACATCACTCATTCCATCGATGTTTCATTCTTTCGGTCTTTCAATGCGTCAATAACTCATTACATCGGTGTGTTATTTTAACTAACAGCGAGTCCTTGCATCGATAGCACCATGCATTGGTAGCACCATTCGTCAGTAGCATCATGCATTGGTAGGTACTTTGAACTATCGGTGAGATAGTCAGTTTGTCAGTGTGTCAATTTCACTATCTTTGAGTCATCTTATGGTGAGTCATTTTGCACTGTCGGTGATTCAGTTGAACTGTCAGTGTCTCATCATTTCTGTCGGTGTTAGTCTAGCATACTTATAAAATACTTCTTCTTCATATGTCTTACAACATAAATATTATCAGAATATGTTAAACTTATATGTGATCATAGATAATCATAATTACACATATTGAAACTTAAATAAACATTATTGAAATGATTATACATGATTAATAATTTTTGACATGATTTGTGATTATTAAAACCATTAATACTAGATAGGGTGGACAACAGTGTCCTATGGGCCAACAATCTCCCCATTTTTTATGATCACAAATCATGATATTATAAAATACAATCATTTAATGTGAAATATAATAATTATACTTATTATCTCCCATTATTGATACAATTTCTCAATATATAGATAAGTTTTAGAGGAAAAAAATACGGTAATGGTATTAAAGGAAAAAATAATAATAGAATCAAGGACTAATGCCTTTTCTTCCCATATGTAATCAGAGGTAGGGAAAATAAAATGCATAAGAGTGGTAATAAGGGTAAAATAAATAATGATAATTCAGATAACATGGGTAAAATAAATAAGGATAATGCCAAACTGTGTTCTCCCCCTTTTGAGATTATCAAAAAGTACAAGGGACCAAAACTATTCTCCCTATTGATGTGATTAAATAAGGAAACAAGTATTAAATGAATAAGATGTATTAGAGAATAATAGAGATATAAAACAAATAAATGAAATATAAGAACACAAAATTTCATTAATCATTGAAGTAAAATGTATTACAAATTTGTAGGGAAAGACAACAAAAGAAAACCAAATAGCCCTATCATAGATTTATCCACACTACTTATTAGGATCAATAGGTTACTTCCCTTTATTAAAGGAATCAATAAAAGGTCTATTAAGTGGTGGATTAGAAGATGGAGGGTTTGAATGGATCTTCAAAGGAGGTAGGATCACCCCTTCTGGAACATTAGGTGCAAGGTTGGGTTTGTGCTATGACAACACAAGAGGTTGAGTTTGTTCCATGATAACTATCCAAATATGACTGAAAGCCTGAGAAATGGAAATATGAGGTTGAAGAACTGATTCAATAGGTCCAATGGGTGTATTAGTAGGCACTTCAATGGCTTCACTCTACACATGAAGGTATGGATTCAACAATTTGATGAAATCCTCAATGATTTCACCTCCATATTTCATAGATTTATCAAAGTCATCTTTATTCTCCATGAATTTGTCTAAAATATGGGTGAAATCCTTCAATTTCTTGACTTGTTCTTTGAAATATCTTGTAACTGGGGGTAAAGTCAAATTCTCTACCAAATACTTAAAGTGACTTTTCAACTGATGCTTGGTGTAAATCTTTGAGAAATATGAATTAATCATATTTTTAAGCTCTTCCTAAGTGGAAGAAGCTTCCTTGGTATAAAATCTTCCCATATCATGCTCACAATCAGTTTTTTGCTCAATTTTAGAAATATTTTCAAAACCAGAGGCACTAAATAGAGCTTGAATCTCTTCCTTAACAACATTTCTAACAGCCTCAATGTACAAGGCTTGCGATGAGTGAATAGAGGTAGAAGGAACATCAATAGTTTAAGTATGAGTCTTCAAAACTTTAAAAACAGTTTCCAAACATCCTTTATTCTCTGAGGTCAAACTATTTATAGCAGAGACAATCCCAATAATTTATTTTCTCATATTTGAAGTGTTTACAACAATTTTTTCAGCAATTGTGATTAAGTTGGGTTGAATCTATTCTATCACTTTTTTTGAAACATTAGCTGCATCATCCTCATTCACACCCACTGTCTGACCTAGAATAGAAAAAACTTACCTAGAATTCTTCATTTCTTCTATTGAAGATCTGAGAGAGTGTAATTCATCACTCAACTCAGTGTGTTCCATTATAGTTTATTTAATCTCATGGACTATCTGATATTGAATTGATACACTTATAGCTAAAAAACCTTCCTCCTTAAATATTTCAAAGTCTGCTTTAGTGACAGAGTCACTAGGAAGGGTCTCAGCCACTGATTCTTTAGAAATGGGTACAAATACCTCATCATATGAGTCTTCCTAATCCAAACCCAGTGCTACATATCCAGGATTCCTTTCCCATTCAAATATAACATCATCATCTAGAGGAGTTAGAGTGTCAAGTCATACTCTTCTAGGTTGATGATCCCCATAAAATTGATCTCTCATTTCTTGAGGATCCCCCTCAATTTGTGCCCTCATCACTAGTTTCTCGCCCTCAACATGAGGTATTCTTATTTCATAAATAAACTGAGGTACATGGGCTGCCTGAGCTTCCACTTCATCATGAAATTCAACATTTTGTCTTTCTTAAACAACAACTTTAGGTGGTTCTTCCAACCATTCCTGAAAAATATATTCAACCATATCTACATATCTACCTTGATCATCCTTATAATTGTTACCATCACTTTCACTGTCTTCATCATTGCCTTCATCATCATCATGTCCAGAGACATTCTCTTCACTTACATTACTGTTAGTATTTTATTTACCTTATTTCTATTCACTACCACTGTCTCTACCACTGCCACTTTCATCTTCTTCACTTCCTTCTTCTTATTCTTCAGATCCATTGGATCTACTTACATATTCCACACTTCCTAAGACTTTTTTCTCCTCATCTCTATTTATGCCAAGTTTTGGTTCATCTGAGGGTAAAGAAAGTGGAGGACTAGGATGTTCAAAGGAAAAACCTTTGTGAGCTTCAGTGGTGTCAGTATCACTCCTATTATCGATAGGTGACCCTTTATCTTTGACTGATGTTGTAGGATATTCTTATTCTAAAGAGTAAAAAACTTTCTCATTTGTTCCTAGACCAGGATCAACCATATTCCTTGGCCTAGTTGGGTGGTATACTAGATTGAACTTATCATAAATATTATCTTCATCTCCAACCCATTCTTTCTTTTATGGGTTCCAATTGATATTCATCCTTTTACAGATCTCTTTACTTATATAGATCCCACTTCATTCAGAAACAACTCCATCTCCTTTACCAACAAAAACTTTCTCTTTCAACATAGCTGATATTAACCTTGGATAAAACAAGGAATTGGTTTTGCAAGAAGGCTTGATCATTTCACTTATGTGAACAAAAAGGTATCTATATAGATTTACCTTAATACCTTTTTTCAGTAGATAAAACAAATAGACATATTTTGATAATTTAGTGATGAAAAGTCCCCTTTCTTGGTATAGATCTGATACTGTATAATGCTGTATAAACTTGAACAAAATTATACACTCCCCATCAAACTCTATATCAATGGGTCTACTGTGCTCATCATTATCAGTAAGATCCTTCAGAGATGTCTCAAAGTAGAAAATATTAATCTTAGGTGGAGAGGTACCTTGATAATCATCAAAAACACCCTCATGATAGAATTTAAGATATTCATCCCATTTTCTTGATGAAAAATAGATTCTATTACCTTTCACTATGTATTTAATCCAAGCAACTTCACTTACTTCTAGCAGGAACTCTACATTCATATAAAATTAATGAACTAGATTCAGGTAAAAAGGTATCTCATTATATGAGAACCACTCAAGACATCCTTAATCTTGTAACATTATGAGTAGAAAATACTTTATTTCTAAAAACCATTATACAAGAACCACTTTTTATGGGGTCACTATATGGTTTTCCAGAGAATGATTCACAGGTCTAGAAGATTTTCTAGATTCCCATATTTTTTTCTTAGCTGAGCAAGACTCACCACCTTTAAGATCTCACTTCACATGCACCATTCCAATAGTTTGGTTTCAAAGTTTATAAGGTGAAAGGTTGGGGGTAGAGAGAGATCAACTACTGAGTGAGTTTAAGGGTAAAGGAGTAGAGTGGATCGACTCAAATTTATATCATTTAGGGATTTTAAAATCACAAAATCATGAAATTGTGAACCAGGTTCAAAAAATTAAATGAAACAGTTTTGTTTTGGTAAAAACATAAAACAAATAAAAATAGTGAGTCATCGGTGTCATCATGACAGAGTTTGTATAACACTAATGATGTCAGCTTGACTGGGCATCAGTGTCGACATGACAACTATGTCGGCATGACAAAGCGTCGGTGTTGGCATGAAAAATTCATTTAAAAATTATACAAGGAATAACAACATAAATTCCTATAGATTGATTATTCCTAAATCATGTTTTATCTAGTTCATTCTTTTAGTTTTCAATGGATTAGTGAAAATGTCAGCAAGCTGATGTTCAGTTCCAATGAACTCTAAAATTATATCACCCTTTTGATAATGGTCTCTCAAAAAGTGATTTATTACATCAATGTGTTTTGTCGTATAATGTGAAACAAGATTCTTATAAATATAAATAGCACTTGTGTTATCATAATTTATATGGACATGACTAAATTGATATCCATAGTCTAGTAATGTGTGTTTTGTCCACAAAATTTGTTCACAACAACTACTAGAAGCTATGTATTCAGCTTAGATAGTAGATAATGCAACAAAAATGTGTTTCATACTATACCATGAAACTAGATACTTTCCCAAAAAGTGACATGTTCCTGAGGTGCCCTTTCTGTCTAAATTATAGCCACTTAATTCATTATCTGAATAACTCACCAAATCAAAAGGTTTTCCTCTATGATAGAACAATTCTAAATTATTTGTATACTTGAGGTATTTCAAAATCCATTTGACACAATTTAAATGATATTATTTTGGGTTTTCTTAAAAACGTGCACACATGAACACACTAAGCATAATATCTGGCCTACATGCTGTTAAGTAGAGTAAACTACCAATCATTCCTCTGTAAGTGGTTTGATCAACAGATTTACCATTTCATCAAGGTCCAACTTACAAGTGGTACTCATTGGAGTGTCACTACTCTTAGTGCTTTTAAAGATAAATCTTTTTAAAGTATCCTTAGTATATTTACTTTTATTAAAAACAATAACTTTGTTATTTTGAAATATTTGAAATCCAAGAAATATTTTGACTCTCCCCATCAAACTAATTTCAAATTCACTTTTCATAATATTTGAAAAATCAAAACATAAATAATTTTTAGAGGATCCAAAAATAATATCATCTACATAATTGTGTACCACTAAAACATCTTTGTAAATTTATTTTATAAAAAAGGTAGGATCATCAATTCCTTTTGTAAAAACTTTAGAAGTAAGAAAAGTGTTGAGCCTATCATACCAAGATCTTGGGGATTTCTTTAAACCATATAAATATTTAGTTAATTTAAAAACATGATTTGGAAAGTGGGTATTTTTAAAACCAGGGGGTTGTTCAATAAAAACATCCTCAACTATATAACCATTTAAGAATGCAATCTTGACATCCATTTGATAAAGTTTACAATCTAGATGTGCTGCATAGACAAGCAGGATTCTAATGGACTCAAGTCTAGCTACTGGTGAAAAGGTTTCCTAATAGTCAATTCATTCTTCTTGACTATAATCTTATGCAACCAATCTAGCTTTTTTTTCTAACTATGTTACCAGATTCATCTAATTTACTCTTAAACACCCATTTAGTGCCTATAGTCAAGGTATCTTTGGGTCTATCTACAAGTTTCCAGACTTTATTTAATTCAAACAGATTTAACTCTTCTTGCATATCCATTACCCAAAATTTATCATTTATGGAATCATTGATGTTCTTAGGTTCAAGTTGTGACAAGAAATCTTGGTGTTCAACCTAATTTCTGAGATAAGCTCTATTCTGAGTTCCTTTGTCTAAATCCCCAACTATAACATCTAAATAATGGTTCTTGAGAGTTCTAACATGTCTCCAAAAATAAGGGATAATCACTTCAGGTTCTTCAATAGATTCAGGTTCATTATGAATGGAGTCTGGAGAATTTATAGAACTGGAAGCTTTAATAGATTTATTAATAGGATGGTCAAAAGACCTAGTATTGAAGTCCAGATTTGAAATATCATCCTCAAAATTTTCTATAGAGGTCTTTGGATCATGTGGATCTATCTCATCAAACTTGACATGTACATATTCTTCAACACATTTGGTTATCTTATTTAAGACTTTATAGGCTTTATTAGAAATTGAATAACCTAGGAAAATTTCTTCATCACTCTTAGAGGAAAATTTGTCCAGATTATCCTTAGTTTTAAGAATATAGACTTTGAAACCAAAAACTTTGAAGTAGTTAACCTTGGATTTTCTATTGTTCCACAAATCATAAGGAGTTCTCTTAAGTATGGGTCTAATCAAGACTCTATTAATTATATAGCATACTGTATTGAAAGTTTCTACCTAAAATTATATAGGCAGGTCATACTCACTAAGCATAGTTCTAGAAATTTCTTATAGGGTTCTATTTCTTCTTTATATAAATCCATTTTGCTGGGGTGTCCTAGGAGAAGAGAAGTTATGACTATAGCCATTTTGTGAGAAAAAGGATTAAAACTCTTGGTTCTCAAAATCTCGGCCATAGTCACTTCTTAGGGTTTTAATTCTAATACCACTAAGATTTTCTATAGTCCTATCATACTTGATTAAATGAGAGTAAGCTTCACTTTTGTGAGCCAGGAGGAAGGTCCAAGTATATCTAGAGTATTCATCTACAAGAACATAGACATAGTGCTTCCCACTTAGACATGAAACTCTAGAAGGTCCAAATAGATCCATGTCAACCAACTCAAGAGGTTGGTATGTTGAAACTTCTTTCTTTGGTTTGAAAGATATTTTGTGTTGTTTACCTTTTTGAAAAGGATTACAGACTTTGTCATTTGGAAACTCAAGTTCAGGTAGATCCTTAACCAGGCCTTTTCTAGTAATCTTTCTAAGTGACTATATATTGCAATTCCCTAATCTTCTATTCCAAATCCAGGACTCTTTATGAAAATCATTCAAACATGAAAATTTTTGAGAAATCAAAGAATCTAAATTAGCAGCATAGACATTCTCATTTCTAAGAGCATAAAACACCAAATCATTTTTAGAATTAAAAACATTGCAAGCATCATTTTCAAATTTAACATTAAAACCATCATCACATAAATGATAGATACTAAGTAGGTTGTATTTTAATCCATAAAAAAGTACTTTGGAAATTAGAACTGAGTTAGAGTTACCAATCTAGCCAAGGATAATTATTTTTCCTTTAGCATTGTCACCAAAGGTGACATGTCCAAAATCCATCTTTATCAGATTCTTGAAGCATGAGTAATATCCTGTCATGTGTCTTGAACATCCACTATTCAAGTACCATAAAATTCTATAAGATCTCTTCAAACATCTTTCCTACAAAAGAATTAAGAAAAAGACAATTTTGGTACCCATATTTTTTTGGGTCCAATGACATTAGTAATAAGATCTTTGGGAAATCATACTTGGTTCATGGGTTTCCTATAAATAGTTTGTAAAGTATTGGAAAAGTAAACTTTTTTTGGTCCTGAAAAAATTGAAGTAGTGAATGACTTCCTAGAGCTAGAACTAACAGAATTTTCAGTTCTAGGTATGAAAACATATTTTCCAGATTTTTTTATAAAATGAGTTTTAGCTATGTTCATCTTTCCTAGTTGGTATCCTATTCTAGTAGTATACTTAGTATATACTTGTTTACCAAGAATTTGAACTAATATTTTTTTACCATTGTTAAATCTTTCTAAATAATTTTTCAATTTCTCATTTTAAAATTTAAGCTCATTGTTTTCCTTAAGCAGTTGATAATTTTTCTCTTTTTCTACAGCAAGTTCAGATCTAATAGTGGTAGTCAAAGCATGCTGTTTTTTTAAATATTTGTATTTATCTTTTAATTCATTACACATGTCCTCTAGTATTTTTCAATATTTAAACATTTCCTCATTGGTCATTTTTTCAGAATCACTTTTATCTCCAAAATAGTAAGCATTATCTTTAGGAGATCTTAGTGTTACCTTATATGTGTTTGTCATAAAACACATATTTTCCTTATTATTCTATTCATCATGAGAGGATTCTGAGTCACTTGAGATGTCCTCAGAAGAACTTCAAGTTTCCTTCATGTCCTTTTTATACTTTCTTTCCTTATAATCATACTTATTATTGTACTTTATCTTGAGACATTTAGCCTGTACATGTCCCTTCCTTTTTCACACATAGCAAATTATCTCATTCGAGGTATCAACTCTTTTCCAATCCTTTTTCCAATGGACCTTATGATCATACTTTACTTTTTAGTTGGGATTATGAATAATTTTTTCTTTCTATAAAATTTCTTAAATCTTTTGGCTATTTGATCCATCTCTTCATCACTGTCTATTGATAATTGTTCATCACTTGAACTTTCTATTTCATCTTGAGCTTTGTCCTTTATCTTGGAGGTAGTGGGTTTGAAAGAAACAAAATTTATTTTGGGTTCATCATCCTCTTATTTGTTTACTTTTAGTTCTTCCTCATACATCATAAACTTGCCTATCATATCCTTCATTGGAAAAGTGTTGATGTCATAAGATTCTATCATTGATACAGAAGTCCCTCTCCATCTATCTGGTAAGCATCTGTGTATTCTCATGATTTTCTCCTTGGCTGTAACAACTCTTCCCAGAGAGATCACGATGTTCATAATTTCATTAAAATTGAGGTACATGTTAGAAATAGGATCATCAGGATTCATCTTAAAATTATCATACTTAATAGTATAAGTGTTAATTCTAATTTCTTTAACATTATAAGTTCCTTCATGTGAAATAACTAAAGTGTCCCAAATTTTATAGGCAGATGTATAGGCAAATATTCTATTAAATTATTCATCTCTTAGTGCACAAAATAGATCATTCGTAGCTTTTCAATTGTTATTATAGGTAGTATTTTTGGCATCACTCCATTTGTTCATAGTAGTCTTTGGTATTTCATATTTATCTTCTATAACTGTCCAAATATCAAATTCCATACTCTCTAAATGCATTTTCATCTTAAGCTTCCATTGGGCATATTTTGTTGCATTAAAGTAGGGATGCCAATTTGTAGAATCACCTTTCAATCTATTGTCCATACTAAAGAAAATATTTTTAAAGAGATAAAAATTTAAAACAAACAAAAATTTAGATATCTTTAAAACACAACTAAAATCATAGTTGAAAAGATTTTAAAATTCTTTGAAATTATTGAAACTAGCAGTTTTAAAAACAACCTCTGATACCAAATGTTGGTTGGAGTAGGACACTCAAGAGGGGGGGGGGTGAATTGAGTTCATATAAAAAATTTTGTTAAAAAGGTTTATTTAAAAGATTCCCCAAATTTAAAACAAAACAGTCCGGTTAATCAAATTAGTGAATTTATAATAGTCTGATTGTTCAAATAATTTCTAAAAATATTTATTATTTCTTAGTTCTAACAATATGAGATATTGATACAAATTTTTAAATTAATCTAATAGGTCAAAACAATTATAAACACTATCCAAGACTAACTATCAAATTGAAATTCAGTTTTCTAATATATAGATAAAAAATAGAGAAAACTAAATTTGAAAACACAGTAGATATAAAAAAAATATGTTTAGTCTCAAGCCAAGAATTATTCCTCTTCACTTAGTGATCACCTATCACCAAGTAATCTATATAGATAGATATTTTTGATCCACACCCTATATAGGGGTTTACACAACAATATATAGACTGTCTAGGTCACAAGACCTCTACCACAATTATATATAGGAATAAAAATACAACCAGGTCACATAGTACCTCTTCCAATGTTCTTTATGGGATAAAAAAGTGTAGAAAGATAATTGTTTGAGGATATCTAGTATCCTCCAGTTCAGTGCAAGAGACAGTGTGTGTTTTATAGACAAATGCACGCACTACTCGAAAATGTAATAAAAAGGTACACAATAGAGTAATAAGTATTAGATAGAGTTTATAAGGCTCTGTGTGTTATTCAGTTCAACTCTAAACTCTTTGATGTATCAGAATTAAAGATGGATTCCTCTTCTAGAAGTAGACACTGAAACAGAGTGTCACAAAGAAACGTGTTCTGTTTTCTAGGAAGATGAGATGTTCTTCTCCTTTGGTTTAGTTAGACACTGCAGAGATGCTGAAACTTTTAAGAACATCAGTTCTCTGAATCACAGTAAGTAGGAATGAAGAGTTCCTCGTGTGTTCTTCATTTATGTATGTTTCTCGTGTGGTTTTTCTACTGTGTCTACTCGTATCTTCCTGTATATCTTGTATATGTATTTCATGTGATTATTATTTGTATACATTCTTGCTTCCCAACAATTTGCATGTTTTGAGGTAGATGTTGTACCTCGTACTTCTGACATCCTCATTTAAGATGTCTACAAAATGCATTAAATTAATTAGTCACATTAAAATACTCAAAATATGATAGTTAGAAATAATTTTAAATAAAATAAAATTTAAACATTCTATTGGTGAGTCCTCTGTCGGTATCTCCTTTTGTCGGTGACTCATTCCATCAGTGTGTCATTATTTCGGTCTTTTAATGCATCGGTGACTCATTGCGTCGGTGTGTCATTTTAACTAACGGCGAGTCCTTGCATCGGTAGCACCATGCTTCGGTTTCACCATGCGTCGGTAGCACTATACATCAGTAACAACATGCATTGGTATCACCATGAATCGGTAGGTACTTTGAACTATTGGTGAGACAATCAGTCTATTAGTGTGTCAATTTCACCATCATTGAGTCATCTATCAGTGAGTCGTTTTTCACTATCGATGACTCAGTTGAACTTTTGGTGTCTCATCTCTTCTATTGGTGTCATTCTATCATACTTATAAAATACCTTTTCTTGAACTGTCTCACAACATAAATATGATCAAAATGTGTTAAAATTATATGTGATCATAGATAATCATAATTACACATATTTAAATTTAAATAAACATGATTGAAATGATTAGACATGATTAATAAGTTTTGACATGATTTTTTATTATTAAAACCATTAATACTAAAGAGGGTGGCCAATAGTCTCATATTGGTCAATAGGTGTGTTTCCCTTAGATAACCATTTCCGAGCATTTGGCCTAGGGTTCCTATGAGGCATGCCTTTTTTCCCTTTATTGGGTTGTTAAAAATGAATTGATAATATAATATAATTACAAGGTTGATATATTGTAATTAAAATGAATTAAGGGTATGGGTTGTATGATTTTCCCCTTAACCCATGTATGCCTTTATGTTTTGAAGCATGTTTTCCTTTCCCATGTGAGTAAGTAAAAGTTTATGAATTGAATTGATGAAATTGGATTGAATTTCTTAAATTATGGATTTTCCCATGTGAGTTATATTTTGATTAAGACATATAATAGTTTAATTTACATGTGTTTTCATATGATGTAAATTTTCCCATGTGAGTTATTAATTATTAAACCATGTAATAGTTTAATTTACATGTGTTTCTTCTTATATGAAATGTGCCCACATGAGTTGATTAATGTTGAACCATGTAATAGTTTAATTTATATGTGTTACTTGATATATGATATGTTCCCATGTGAATTTATAAATGATAAATCCATGTAATAGTTTAATTTAGATGTGTTTCTTGTTATGAGAATTGTTCCCATGTGAGTATTTGAAAGGCCAAGACTTCTGAGGTTGGTTCTTGCTTGAGATTATATTGGATGCTTTTGGTTTTGACCTTTGCATGCATAATGAAATGTTTAATTTAATCTTAAATGATAAAGGGTAAATATCAATGGGTGAATCATGGATTCAGATTATAATTCCATGAATGGATCCATATGACTTATAATTTATACCTCAGGTGACCCATGGATCCATTGAGGGATGCCATGGATAGACAAAAAGGGAGGGTTATTATGTTAATTCGTGAGTGATCCACAAATGTAGTGGTCAGGCTTATGGAGACTATGTTTAAATGTTGAACAAGTCATGGAATGAGGGATACCATAGATGTGTTCTATTGTCAATTTTTATATTTCTTATGAGATACTTGGGTATTATTTATAGGATCCAAGGACGGACTAGTTGACATATACTTGCACCACACCTAGAGTGAGATCAGGTTCCTGAGAAGATCATACAGATGGGCTTGTAGGATGTAGTTGGTTTTACACCAGGAGTGGTACTTGAATTCCAACTTAGGAATTTCAAGGATATAATTTAATTTGAATAATTAAATGGAATGACTTAAGACGCATCTTCCAAGCCAAATCACGATCTTGGATTCAGTATTTAGTTTAATTTTTTAGATAGCCTTCTGAGGTATCTATTGTGCTTACTTTTACATAGGGGTTTCCAAGATTAGGCCAGATCCTGAGACTTATATAATTCAATGTAATTGAACTTTTAATGAACATGAAATGATTATAAATGTAAACCAGTGCTTATAGGACTATTTAATTTTGAGTACTTTCTAGCTTACTACTTTCATTATTGTACACTACCTGTTACATATATTCACTTACAAATTAGCATAGATATTTGGTGGTTGCCTACTGGGATTTATTCTTACACCTTATTTGGGTCATGTCTTTGGGACCAAATAGATTATATTGTTACAGGTTTCAGTAAGGGAAAGCACCCTTCTACATGTACTTGATATGATGATTGGGAGCAGGAGAGCATGGGACCAAGCCAATACTTGCAATGCTTATGAGTTTCTTTAGTTTTTTTTATGTACTGTTGGCACTTATATCATTTATTACTACAATGTAACTTTTTGTGTCTGTTTTTCTATAACATGTGACATGAATCATCATCCTTTGTATTCCATGACATCCGTTTATTTATATTATCAGTCTTCTATTGTTTACTTCTGTTGTATGACATTACTTCTTCCACTATTGTTTCATTATTATATTCCACTGTGTTATACTTTTCCAAGGATGGAATAGTTTTCCCACTATCACACTTAGGACCTCACTACTAGTTATCAGCCTCTGGCATTTGGGGAAATACACTTGAGGCCATGTGGCCAACCGGGTACGGGGCACCTTTGAGTGGCATCCAAATCTGAGATGTTACAAAGTGGTATTAGAGGATTTATTTTCTAGTTTTCCTTACTGTTTGGAAACAATAGACAAGGATCAGAAGGAAATGGAATTTTTTAATAAGATATTCCTAGAAGTAGCTACCTCGTGTATAGGGAAAAGCCAAATTACCTCGAATTGAATTGTGATTTTTGGATTTTGAGCTATTACAGTTATTTCGATTTCACCATTGGGTGACACACTTGTATTGTACTATTATTATTGATATAATTAAGGTTCTATTTTGTTGTAACCCGATGAGATAAGGGTATACCATATCATGTATCATATAGGCACTTGTTATAAATCACATGCCATGCATTATTGTCATGCCATTTAGAGAGCATTATTGATTTAATGTTGTTGTGATAAGTACCGTGATAGATATTCCTGCTATTGTGATAGGTGTATTAGTATGTGTTATGGTTAAAATTAGATGGACACTAAACTTTGGTCCCTGAGGTGTATGGGTCCTCTTGGATCAGAATTTGGGGGATCATGTTGCCGTTTTAAATTGAAATTTGTTACGATGTGCTGTAGTTAGATGCCAAGATTTGATTTGTAGGGAGTATGTCCCCCCATGGATCAGAATTTATCATAAATTTGGGTTAATTTTCTAAAATGGGGGTTTTAGGGAAGTTAAATGGGTCTTCTATTTGGAAACTTAGACAACACAACGTGTGGTGCTATGAACACATTCCATGTGTTCTTCTGTTCAGGAAGGAAACCTTTTCTTAAGTACAAATCGTGTACTCCGAGTACATGTCATGTGGTAAATGACTATGTGTCTATCCATGTGAGAGAGAACACATAATAATGATCTTATAAAAGTAAACGACTATGTACTTTTGGTACACACCATGTAGTTTTACATAGGCAGACCCCATGTGAATCTGGCAGTGTAAAATTACATGTCCAGGAGGGGAGACTTGTATACACACCATGTACCCTACTTTCATGCCATGTACTTGGGGTGTTTACACACCTAGGTCGTCAGAGGTACATGACCATGTGAGAGTTTGAGGGAACATGCCATGTATGGTGTCTACACGCCATGTATTTCTCTTTTGGTACCCTTTGAGGGTCTTTTTTTGTTTTGTTCTCCTTTGTTAATTTTGGACCAGAGAGTAGTCCTTCTGAGTAGTTTTCTAGGTAGATCACAATGGTGAAACCTATAGATCATTCTAATGACTCATAATGGGTGTTTTGGGGATTTTATCTAAATGGAGAGGTTCTTCCTCCGGTTACTGTTTTTAGTTGTCACCTAAGAGTGAGACTTGGTGTGGATGGTAGGTTGGGTGTTCAGACCAACCTATTTGAGATCTATCTCTCTTGACTTGTGTTCTAGGGATTCCCTTATAGGATCCCTCTCTTGTTAACCATTTGTGAGGATCCCTATTGTAGGATGCCTCTGTTGTTTATTGTTTGAGGATCCTATGTAGGATTCCTCTTTTTTTCCTTTGTAGTTAAGGATCCCGTTTAGGATTACTTCACTCATGTTTACCTGTATGATCCCAAGTAAGATGCCTCTCAGTGTTTGAATTGACCATAACTGACCTTAGTAGTGGTATTTTGGTAGTATCTCTCATTGTTTGACACATAGACCTGGCCCATGGGGAAAGTAGAGGGGTAAGTGCTTAAAGAAAGGTTTCGACCAGTACTGTTTTGATATCTATGCTTTTGAGCTTCTAGATTTGTTTTATCTTGATCCTTAATATGAGAAAAAATCTCAAGGAATGCTCAGTTTAGCAGTTTATACATGCCTCAGGTATGGTTAGCTACTTAGGAGGTCGTGTGAACCTCTCTTTCCTTAAGTGATGGGAAAATTGGTATGCCATCAACCGTGTAAATGGTTATATATATAATGTGTTTTTGAGCCAGTTCCTATGTGATCCATCTGGTACTGGGATGCATAGGGTGGAAAACCAATGAGTAGTACCCAGAATTTTCTATTTTCTCTTATAAACTCGGGGAAATATTTATTGACATACGCAGTACCCATCAAGTGTTAAATGTTAAAATGAGCATTTGAGTTTGGATAAATCGTTGAGATTTGAGCTGTTGTGTATGTTCTTGGGTTATATCTGGAGTATATTGACCTTAGCGTTATGGAACCAAGTTCATCCCAGTGATCAGGAGGACTTTTTGGGACACAGGTGCTTTGACTTTCCAATTGTTTTAATTTCGGATTTCATGCCAAGTGATATGATGTGGTGATCGTGGTTTATGGAATGAGACTCGTACATTTAAGTTGATTCTAAACTAGCTCATTTGAGAGTGGTTGATCTTTCTTCTCGATTTCTAGGACACTCCTAGGTGGGAAGCATCATGTTGGTTCATTTTAAATGTGTCCCTCCGGGTAGAAAGATCATAATCAAGGCCATGTCGATCACCCATGTGTTAGGTGGAGGTAGGAGAGGTAGCTATGTTGGGACTTCATCTTGTCCAGGAGACCATTGAGCAGGTGCAGCTGATTTGAAAGCGGATAGATACTATGTAGTCTCCTCAGAAATCATACACCGATCATTGCAAACAACCTTTGAATTTTAAGGTTGGGGATCGAGTTTTCCTACATATTTCACCGAGGTTGGGACACAAGAGGATTATGAGACAGGGTAAGCTTTTTACAAGATACATCAGGCCGTTTGAGATTCTAGAGAGAGTTGGGCTGGTTGTCTATCGATTGAAGTTACCTCAAAGGTATCGGGCTATGCATGAAGTCTTCCACATTTATCAGTTACAAAATTACCTTTCATACCCATCTCACACTTTTAATCCCTAAGAGTTTGAGTTATTGGTAGATTCATCTTTTGAAGAGCATCCTATCTGAATTGTGGATCATAGCATGAAGGTTCTCCATGGCCGGTCTATTCCTTTAGTAAGGGTGCTATGGAATCATTCCAAGTATAGGAAAAGACCTAGGAAAGGGAGGCTGATGTACGATCGTAGTGTCCAGAGTTTTTCTCAAATATTTCTTCACCACCCTTGGAAGGGAAATTCAGGAATGAATTAATTTAAGGGGGAAGTTTGTAAAAACTTGGTTCTTCTTTTGGGGTATGAATCTTTCTTTTTGGTTTGTACTTAAGAAAGAGGATAAAGACATGCCAAGTTCTAGATGAAAACATGTTACATGACATGAATTGGGGTAAGATGCTATGTAATCCTAGTACATGCCATGTATGGATGTCGGTAGGCCTTTATATGATGTGTACATAATATTAGTAGAATAATGGAAAAATTTCGATATACACAACATGTATTCTTAAGCACATGTCATGTACTTTTATTTTTTTGGCTAATACGTGCAGTAGCCTCTCTTTTTTATATGGATAGAACCCTTATTCCGGGTTCATGAGCAGTAGCGCCAGAGGGTTGTTTTTTCTCCTGATTCGTTGTATGAACTCTGATTCAAACATAATTATATGTGTTGGAATCCCCTTAGTGAGTTATAAATTTCTCCTAAACTGTTATTCTTGATTTATTATCTCAACCTATTTATCAAAGGTTTAATATTCATAATTTTTTTGTAGATATACTTTATTCTAGGTCTAATTAGAGTCCAAAACTGAACGAGGAGAGTCGTACGAGTATGAGGTAGGTGGTCTCATGCCTTTTTCTAATTTTCAAGTTGATTATATGTGTCGGAGTGCCGCACACCCATTTTTGGGGTGTCTACTTGAATGAATTTTTCTTATTTTCATTGCCTATTATTTTTTAGGTAAATGATTATGTGTTTGTAAGCATGTTTAAGGTTATTTACCTTGATTAAGGGCCACCCCATGGGTGTGTTTCCCTTGGATGACAGTTTCTTGATGTTTGTCCTAGGTTGCCTATGAGGCATGCCTTTGTTTTCCCTTTATTGGGTTGTTAAAAAAATAATTGAAAAAATAATAGAATTACAAGGTTGTTAGATTGTAATTCAAATGAATTAAGGGTATGGGATAGATGATTTTCCCCTTGACCCATGTATGCCTTTATGGTTTAAAGCATGTTTTCCTTTCCCATGTGAGTAAGTAAAAGTTATGACTTGAATTGATGCAATTGGATTGAATTTCTTAAATTATGGATTTTCCCATGTGAGTTATATTGTGATTAAGCCATATAATAGTTTAATTTACATGTGTTTCTTATGATTTGAGTTTTCCCATGTGAGTTATTAATTATTAAACCATGTAATAGTTTAATTTACATGTGTTTCTTCTTATACAAAATGTCCCACATGATTTGATTAATGTTAAACCATGTAATAGTTTAATTTACATTTGTTTCTTGATATATGATATGTACCCATGTGAATTTATAAATGCTAAATCCATGTAATAGTTTAATTTACATGTGTTTCTTGTTATGGGAATTGTGCCCATGTGAGTATTTGAAAGGCCAAGCCTTCTAAGGTTGGTTTTTTCTTGATATTATATTGGATTCTTTTCGTGTTGACCTTTGCATGCCTAATGAGATGTTTAATTGAATCTTAAATGAAAAAGGGTAAATAGAAATGGATGAATCATGGATTCAAATTAGAATTCCATGAACAAATCCATATGACTATTGTACCTTATACCTCAGGTGACCCATGGATCCATTGATGGATTTCATGGACAAACTAAAAGGGAGGGTTATTATGTTAAGTCGTGAGCAAGCCACGGATGTAGCGGTCAGGCTTATAGAGACTATGTTTAAAGGATGAACGAGTCATGGAATGAGGGATAGCATGGAAGGGTTCTATTGGAAATGTTTATATGTCTTGGTAGATACTTGGGTCTTATTTATTGGATCTAAGGATGACCCAATTGACATATACTCACAGCACACCTAGAGTGAGACTGAGTTCCTGAGAGGATCATACGAATGAGATCGTAAAATGTAAGTGGTTTTACACTAGAAGCGATAATTGAATTTTAACTTAGGAATGTTAAGGATAGACTTAGATTTAATTTGAATAATTAAATGGAATTACTTAATAAACGTATTCCAATCCAAAGAACAATCTTGGATTCAATCTTCACTTTACTTGTTTAGATAGCCTTCTGAGGTATCTGTTGTGATTAATTTTACACGGGGGTTGTCAGTCTTAGGTTAGATCTTGAGAATTATATAATTAAATGTAATTGAACTATTAATGAACATTAAATGATTATAAATGGAAACCAGTGCTTGTAGGACTATTTACTTTTGAGTACTTCATAGCGTATTGCTTTCATTATTTTAGACTACTAGTTACATATATTCACTGATAGATTGACACAAACCTTGGGTGATTACCTACTGGTATTTAGTCTCACACCCTATTTGGGTCATGTTTTTGGGTCCAAATAAATTATATTGTTGCATGTGTCAATAATGGAAAGTGACCTTATATAGGTGCTTGATATGATTCTTAAGAGAAGGAGTGCATGGGACCAAGCCAAGTCTTGTGATTCTTTTGAGTTTCTTTAGTTCTTTTTTTTGTACTTTTGGCTCTTATATCATGTATTTCTATAGTGTAACCTGTTGTGGCTATGTTCCTAGAACATGTGACATGGAACATCATCCTTTTTATGCTATGATATCTGGTTATTTATATTATCAGTATTCCATTGTTTACTTATATTATATGGTATTACTGCTTCCTCTATTATTTCATTATTGTATTCTGTTATGTTATACTCTTCCAACGAGGGTATAGCTTCCCCACTATCACACATAGGCCCTCACTTCTAGTCGGAAACATCTAGAATTTGGGGAAATGCGATTGAGGCCATGTGGCCAATCGGGTATGAGGCACCTTTGAGTGGAATCTGGATCTGGGATGTTACAATTGATAGTCTTGAGCCAAAATAATAAACAAATGAATAAAATAATAAAAAATAACCCTCTCCTCTCCTTATAAATACCACCCCTCACTACCTATTCTCCTCACACCTTCTAAGCCTTGTATCATGTATAAATTCTACCAAATTTCCTTCCCAATAATATTCCCCACATCTAGGACCTATTGGTCTCACCAAAAGACAAAAACCAAGTGCCTGAAGGATGTTCTCATAGATAGAACATTCGAGAGGTAAAATATTCTATTATTTCTCTTTTAAATTCTTTATTTCTTTATTTATTTCTACATTATCCACATCCCCCCTATACAAGATGGCATGATAACTTAAATATCATATATATACTAGAATGTTTCCATGTTAATGGAATATCCATCATTAAACCTCTTCTCTTCTCCTCTTATTCTAAAAAATGAAAACAACATTCATGATGTGTTGATTCAATGCCTTTATGGGTGACGATTTTTCATTTCCTATTACCAAATTCGTGCACATGAGCCTCATCCTAGTTGGTGAGGACTCTTAAGTTCATACAGGTGACCTGAGATCAAATCCAAGTGGAGGCACAATTTCTGGGACTGTAGCAGTACTGTAGCAGGTACTATAGTGGGAACTGTAGAAGGCATTGTTTGGCACTGTAGCAGTTGGGAATTTTCCCCTGTTTAGGCCTTCGAGCCACTGATTTAGTCCCTAAGTCCTTTAAGGCCTTCGGGCCACCCAAGCCTTCGGGCCAGTAAGGCATTCGGGCCGCCTCATAGCCTTTGGGCCACCTTAAGTGTAGATACAAACCAGATAACCTACAAGGAACAAACTCTATTGGAGGATAAGCGGAGAGCTTTAACTACAGCAGAAGCTACACAGATTGTAAGAATGAGAGGGTATGGCACCTTCCATCAGGACAAGCCTGTGCATACACGAGATATCCTAGCTGAATAGCCATGCGAAGGTGGAGAGCTGATTTCACGATGAAGATGCTGGGGAGGAGCAGTTCCAAGTAGTTAGTCTAGGTTTTATGTAATTTTTAAAGCCTACGGGCAATGAATTCATCTAAGGCCTATGGTCCATGTAATGCTTATGCCTACGGGCCTAGTAAGGGTTCCACCTCACTCCTTAAAAGGTGGATTATCATAATCAATAAAAAAATGAAGGCCTTCGAGCCATTAGATGGATTATTACCACATTCAAAGATGGTAATAAAAACATTATTATGGTTAAAACAGATTTTAATATGTATATTATAAATTTTTAATGTTCTGTAAAAAAATTATAGACATAATATTTAAATAAAATGAAACTAGTTTGTGATGGTCAGAAAAACCACCAAAAACAAACCAAATATTTATCATTATTGTTTTATCTAATGATTCATCCTCATATCATAAAACAAAATTATATATGGGATCATTTAAAATTATGGAAATATATTAATACCATTTATTTCCAATTTTAGAGTTTTTCTTCCATTTGAAAAGAACCCCAATAATTATGCTCAAGGAAAGCAACCATAAAGTCATGAAACGAACACTTCTGGAATAATGGTTCTTAAATTTATAACTCATAAAAATAGCCATAAATGAACTTAATAAAATGGTAATAAATAAAATATATTTGGAAAAGGTTCTGAATTAAGTAATTAATGAATCTAATTTGATTATCTAGGATATTAATTATAAGTGCAAAACTCTTTCGAACATAAGGTAAGAGAATTCTTAACCCAGTTTTCATTATTTGGGTTAACCTTTTACTTCAATGATTATGTCATGATAAATATTATTTGTGAAATGTATTTTGATTATATTATGTTGAATTATGTGAATTTATAGTAAATATACATATTTTATTCATTTTATAAATTCTCACTTTAATTATATGATATTTATAAGGGGTCTTCCTTTAAAATCCTCTTTAATGCCTATTTTTATTTTTTTAAAATAATGTTTTTATATATACAACATGAATGGAATTTCCTGCCTTCATAACACTTTAATTTTTTGAATATTATTTTACAAGATTACATGGTTACTTTCAAAGAAAAATTTTCCTTTGTGAGTGTGTATCTTTCTTTCAAAATAAGGAATTTCCTTAAAAGTATGTTTTTATGATGCAAGCCTTTATGTTTTATGATTATGTTATGGTTCTTGGGAATTATTTATGAAGACATATGGTTCTATAATAAAAATAGGGTGGGTTAGCCTGTTACAGATCTCTAATGCATTGGGTAAAGGGATGGAGTTAACCTGTTAGGTTTCTCCTATGATATCATGGGAATATACTATGATGGTTATTCCAAGTGTATCGGGATGGTCACTCCTTATGTAGTTGGGAGAGTTAATTTATTTTTAAGAGTGATATGAAAATGATGAAAAAAATTTCCTTTATGATTTATGTATGCTTTATATGGTTTATAGAAAAATTATAATTTCATAAGGTAAGATAAAGAGAAAATTGTGTAAAAGTTATAACTTTGTTAAATGTTTTCATTCATGGACTAAAGGTTTATTTCTTCCTTTCTATGTCCCTTGCCGAGTTTTTTGTGCTTGTCCCAAGTTTTAAATTTTTTTCATAGGTTTTATGTATGGGTAAATTAAAATAAGAATCCAAGTTTAAAGTCATGAAGTTTGTTATGGAAAGAAATAATGTTTTGTTTAAAAAAGTTTCATATTGTGAAAAAATGGATTTTGAGTAGAAGTGTCGACTTTTTAATTATACAAATTTGTATGTATAAGTTATGACCTAATTATATAAAACTCTAAACTGAAAAGATCATTGGAAATGTATGAAAGTGAATTTTAGTTTAATTAAATAGATCATGTAATGTTTATGGTCGGGTCCTTACACATCACCTTCTCCAATCATGCATGACCTCCACTAGATATCACATCACATCACAACCCACATGAATACACCTAGTCTATCACATCAAATCACTGCCTCATCACCTCATCTCACTCGAATAAACTTGGGTCATCATGCTACATCTCACCCAAATATACCTAATCCATCACTGTGGAAGGAAGAGTAGGGAAGAGGGGGTAGCCATCCATTCATATTACCACCATCCCAGATGTTGGGGAAACCATAACTCATAACCTCTAAGTGTTGGTAAGGTTATCCAAATTGGGTGGGGAACAAATAGAAAAACATAAAATATATTATATATATAATGCACACAATACACAACCTATGATTCCACAACAACTGCACCAGTGCACACTGCATCACCACCACCACACCATAGATCATCCATCACAACCACTTCCACCGCTAATGCATTTCAACACACAACCACCACAAAAATCTTCACATGACCCCTTTTAACTACTAGTTTCACCATTTCCATATTTAATAAGTTTCTAATAACTACCGTTACTAAGATATTTAATTCACATTAAACATCCAATTCTTATTCATTTATCAATCCATTAATTTATTCATTTCATTCTACATCATCATTTATTCCACTACTACCCAGGAAACCAACACAACCATGCCACACAAAAATTGGCCCAACTCACAACAACCATCACCTCAACACCATAACCACCATCTTCTTCACACCACATAAAATAAGGCATATCACCACAATAATCGCATTCCTCAACCACCACATGCCACAACCTCATTGTACAACACTACCACATGACATGACAATGCCACATGACACAACACCATCACAAATCATCACCATCGCACAACACAAGCACACAACTTACCACATCATATCCATGTCAACCAAAAAATGCATCACAAGCCTACATATCAAACATCCTAGATGGTCACCTCCATCACTACAAAATACCCCAAACCATGTAGGGAAACACAACAAGAACATGCAAACACAACAACACACATCCAAACTTCCACATTTATTCAAGGGCTTTCATCAAATTACTTATTTAATTAATATGAGTATTATCACACAAACCAAGTTTCCATGGGAAACTAATTTATTATACAAATTCACATTCTTTATCCTTTTATTTAGGGTGAAATCACAAAACAACCTAGCAAGGGTCTCAACTCATATCATCTACCATGAAAGTAAGGCTCCCAACAACTATTATTTTCAGAAAGGAAAAAACATGATATAAAATCATAAGCAACAATATCAAAGTAGTGAAAACATGTGATATCTCCCCATACCCATCCGTTTCAGGTTAAAATTAATTATCTAATTATTCAAACCCTTACTATCCACTCAAAGAAATAAAAAAAATGCAATCCCTGCATATAGCATGTAAATAGGTGATAATGATGATTCCATGCCTCAAAGAAGATTTTTGATATCGATGTACACGATAGGGAAAATAAGAACAACCCAAAAACCACAACCGCACAAGATAAGCTTGAATCAACCTGAACCATAACAAAGGGTTGTCAAAAACGCAACCCAACACACCTCAAACCAAAGTAACACCACTACAGTGGATCCTCAAAAGAAGGACGAGGGAAAATAAGGAAAAATGGAGAAAAAATCACCAATGATTGCCAAAAAACTACCACCAAAATTTAAAGATCAAGGAAAGGGGAGATGGACTGGAAAGTATCCCAATATCACCTAGGGTTTTCCCAACACAAAGAGAGGGACAACCAAATGAGAATATAATCAGCCGAAAGAAAACTTATAGACAACAAGGGATCTGTAAATTTTATGGCGTATATCCCACATTTATAATGTAAAACCCATGTGTTCCACAAAAATTATTCTATAAAACCATCCTTTAGTACATAAACATCTTTTACATCAAAAAACATGGCACTTAAGGCTATAATTAACTTCCACCCTAATTTCCTTTTTACGGCACTAATTCTGATGCTTTCATCACGGAACTGCCTATGAGTTGATATATTCTAGATTCCCATTACCTCACATTCCCAATTTCTAAACGTGGGAATCTTTCATCACTTTCAATGGATATGTCATCTCCTTGACCAAAATAGTACGATGGGATGTAAATTACTCCTTCCATAGACTCCTCCTTAGAGCTCGTTGCATAGTCCATATCTCCCTCATAGATTTGATTCATGTTCATGGAAATAATTATCGGTGCCATATCTTTGTGGATGATAGTTAATTAAATTAATTTTTTTTTGACATATTTATTCTATCTTAATAGGCCAGCAACCTTTGGTTAGGAGAATAGTCTTGTTCTGAATCTCTAGTCATGTTGGTCACCTGTATTCTTCCTCTTGAAAGACCATCTCATATGAGATATCTTAGGTGTGGAACCCAAGGCATCCCATTCTCCGTCATTTCTCGCACCGCCTCCCACACACCGTCACCACCGCACCCTCCTTCACACAGCAGAAACACTAACCATCAGCACTGACGTTCAGTAGCACACCACGAACAATACACAACAGATAAAAATTAAACCCACAACAGAATAATTTTTCATACATCAGTGATTCAACATCTAATTTCAAGCTTTTTTTTTCAAACCTGCAATTCAAACACTTTCCCATGCCATCCCGCGAAGCCGCCGGTATCACACTCTCCCTGCTGTTCACCTCTTGTCCCGCACCTCTCCGCTGAAACCCTGGCCGGCCACACCGGTACAAACCCTCCACCCAAACACCGCCAACCCGAAGCCGCCGTCAAAGCATCGACCCCCGCCTCAAGCCCTCGCCGCTCCTCTTCCCTACCCCGCACCGAACCCTCCCCTTTTGTTCACTTCGTTTTCCGCACCTGCTTCGTGCCAACCTCCATCGCAGCCGTCGCGATCCCTTCACCTCTCATTCCGGCTGAACCCCTGCCACACTCATCTCCACCCTCGTCGCCCGAACAGAACCCCAGCTGAGACCCCCTGCCTTCCGCCTCTGCCCTGCGCCGGCTGAACCCCAATGAACCCGACCCCCAATCCAATTTTCTTCTTTAATCTAATCTAATATATAATATATAATATATATACATATTATAACATATATTATATAATATTTTTAGTATAATTAATATACCTTATTTAATACTTATATAATAGTAATAATATACAGAATAATAAATATACTTATGTATATATCTATATATATGTATAATGTTAAGTATTCATGCTTTATATTAAATTATTAGAATAATTATATTTATACACACACACACATTTTAGTAATATTTAATACCTCTAATATATATATATAATAGTAAATACAATTATGCATTTATATATAATTATAGTAATTGTTTTTTTTCCGAATTCTAACGTGTTTTGTGTTTTTCAGTGGTTCTGCACAGAGGGGGTTGTATGAACTTACAGAGTTCACTAAAAAATGGTGACGTGCACATAAAAGCATGTCATGTGGATTTTTTGTTTCCTGGGAAGATTGTAGTTGGCTGTGCACGCACCATTTTTATTCAGTTAGGAGCAACTGCTTTAGTGACCAACGCGGGAGGAGCAGCACGGTGAAAGCTACACATGAAGGCTAGGGAACACCTCGGGCGAGATTCTAGAGACTTCCACTAGTCATTACCATTCGTGACGGGCAAGAGACCATTGAGATATCGGAGGGCGAAGTGCGGGAGGGCGAGAGCTCGAGACCGACGGGAGGGATTGAACCAGGAAGCAAGGGAGAGACCCTCGATCCAGACCGAGGGAGAAGAGTAAGAGGAACAAATGACATCTTCCATCACGAGAAAATTGGAGGACCTAGAGTCACGGATCAGAGCATTTCATACCTTGATTCTCAGGGTGGGACATCGAGCGGATTCCAGCATTGCATCCACCATCAAGCAGCAGGGATTAGAACTTCCGAGAGCTCGAGCAGGGAGATGAACATCCTTATATGTCTTGTGCTCTATTTTTCTGCATCTCATTTCAATATGAACTTCTTTGATTTTAATTCTATGTTTCCACTGAAGCCAACTACTATGTCCAGCTAAATTCCCTTAGGGGTGGATAAGCTAGCTGATTAGATTTGATTATTCTGATTCATGCACTGTACTATTTTCTGGAATGTCTCTCTCTCACTGTTTGCGGAACAGAATTATTTTCAAAACAACAAGGTCGAGTGAGAACAGATCTTGATTGAATCTTAATGAAAACTGTTTGAATCTAAGGGATTCGTTGACAAATGAGTCATGCTCAAATGAGAGAGACACACTGAACTCAACTGACAAGTTGAGCCCAATGACATCTGACTTATTATCGCCATTGGATGGAATGACTTTTAGAGTCGAATGACTGTAAAAGTTATTTCATCACAACTGACCAGACGACAATTCTGGTCAGTAATTTAAGTCAGATACATATTTTTTAAACTTCAGTGCATGAACAAGGCTAAGCAATATTGAAATCGGCCAGTGGACCTCCTCCCCCTACTCATCCATTGGTTGTTTTCACTACATTCTCTCTTGCTGCTTTGTCTGCTTCTGTGAACTTACCGGTTCACCTTCACTTCTCCACACACTTATCCTCACTCACTCTACTTCACCACCACCAATTGTTTTTGCTTGTCCTTGTGTGTGTTTTTTGTTTAATTTATTTTTTTAGATCACCAAACACAACATGAGGCCTCCCTGTGGTTCGACCCTGTCTTGCCACTATCCTAAGTAGTAAGTAGGTTATAAATTTTAGTTTGTCGTCTGTGCCCAATGACGTGAGAGAATGAAAATTTTGGCACCGTTTTCAGGGAGGCTAAGTGCGATTTTTTTTAAAAACAAAACAAAACAAAAATTCACAAAAAAAATCAATCAAAAAAAATCAATAAAAAAACACTAAAAAAATATGCAAAAAAGAATATTAAAGTTCAAAAAAAATAGTGTGAACCTACTGCATGAAAACCAGGTCTAAGTCTGAATACTTAGTACATGGTAATCCTGAAATTGATAAACACCTCAAGGAAGTGAAAAAGAACAAAGACAAGGTCAAAATGGAAGATAAAAGAAATGAAATCTTGAACAACCCACTTCCTGAGAATTTGAACCAACCTGGAATGATGAACCCACCTAAGAATGAGATAGCTGAGAGGCACAGTTTGAGAGAGTTCTTGCTACCTTTAGTGTCTAGTAACCCTTCATGCATTATACTCTCTCATAGTTCCAGGAATTACAAGATCAAGCAACCCATGCTTAGTCAGCTGCCTACCTTCAATGGAATGCCTAATGAAGACTCTCTTGACTTCATTAGAGCCTTCTACTGTAGTGTCCAGCAGCTACCACTTAGGGGTCTCACTGAGAAAGAGCTTAAACTGAGAGCGTTCCCCTTCTGCCTCAAGGGCAATGCTAGGTCTTGGTTCCAACAGTTAGAAGAAGAAATCTTTGTCATCTGGGATCAAGTTTATAATGCTTTCACAATGAAGTTTTATCCTAAGAGGTTGACATTTGAAATTAGGCACAAAATAACTGGATTCCTTCAGGATGAAGAGAACTATTTCATAAAGCCTTGGATAGGTTTAGAAGTTTACTTAGGCAGTGTCCAAACCATCAATGTACACCCCAATTCCTCATGGACACCTTCTACAATAGTCTCACCCCTTACCACCAAACCTTGGTGGATTAGTCTTCTGGAGGAGACTTTAGTGATAGGACTGCTGAGGAGCTTAAACAAATCTTTAATACCTTAGCTCAAAACTCCCAACACAAATACTCTAGGAGAAGAACCATTGTGAGAAAGGAAACCGCCCCTGCTCCTCAAGCTGAAGCCCAAGCTGCTGGGTTCTTTAATGAGAACCCACATCAAACCCTTAAGGAGCAGTTCCACCACTGTGGCATGTACGACCATTCTCAAACCTGTTGTCCAAACTTTGATATGTCTGTCCAACCTCATGAGAGTGCCAGATTTTCTAGATATAGACCTTAGAGACGGCCTAGGGATGATCCTTTTTCCAACACCTACAATCAGGGGTATAGTAACCATCTAAAATTGTCATGGAGAGAGCAGGGAGTCCTCTGACCTACTGCCCCTCCTGGATTCCAGCAGCCACCTAGACAACAATTCCAACCCCAACCCCAACTTAAGGTTGAGTCATCCAACCCAAAAGATGAGGTGAGAGACATGTTCCATCAATTGATAGGGAGTCTTGATGAACAAAAGACCAAAAATGATTATGATAAAGTTCAAATGGATGCTAGAATGAAGAACTTGGAAATTAAAATGGGGCAGTTGGCTAGGGATGCTTGTAATAAAGAAAAGGGTAGGCTGCCCGACACCACATAAGCCAATCCTAGGGAGAATGCCATGGTTGTGACCACTAGAAGTGGTTTCCAAACTCACTAAGAGCCTAGGAAAGAACTCCAAAATGCTGAAAATGAAAAACTAGATAAAGTTGGAAACTCAAATCTGAAAGAACCTGAATTTGGAAAACTAGACAACGCCACTAAAATCCCTCCAGTTCCTGTTATTCCAGCTCTAAAACCCAAAGAAAATGGCTTGAAAAAAATACAATAAAGGGAAGAAATTTTTTGAAGAGGAATCTGTAATGATGCCCCCCAATTGTGAAGAATTTTTCCCCTGCAATCCCTTTCCCATAAAGAATTAAGAAGCTAATTCATGATTCTGAACTGTTGAAATTTTTTAAAGTGGTTAAAAATATGAACATTGATATCCCATTCTTGGAAGCATTGATTCAAAGCACGTCATATCTAAAATCACTCAAGAAAATCTGTTCAAACAAAAAGACATTGGAAGAATTTACCACCTATAGTTTAACAGAGGAGTGTAGTGCAGTCTTGCAGAATAGGATACCTTCTAAGCTTCAGGACTCAGGAAGCTTTTTCATCCCTTGCACCTTTGGGGATAGAGGTGGTAAGTTCAATTATTTGTGTGATTTGGGTGCTAGTATCAATCTGATTCCACTGTCACTTTTTCAGAACCTGATATTAGGAGTTCCCCAACCCACCACTGTTGTGTTACAGCTTGTTGATAGGTCCATTACTCATCCAGTGGGTAGGGTCGATGATCTATTAGTGGGAGTAGGAAAACTCTTTTTTCCTGCTGACTTTCTTATCCTTGATATGAAGTGTGACTAGGAGGTTCCTATCATTCTCGGTAGTTCCTTCTTGGCCAGAGGGGGAGCTGTGATAGATGTGTCCAAGGGGAAACTGATTTTCAATTTGGGTGAAAAAAAAGAAGAATTCAATGTGTTTAAGAAAATCCAAGAACCCACCCACCCTTTCTTCCCAAAAGATGAGATGTTAGTTGCTTAGAGTAGTGTTGATAAGGAGGAAGAAGAGTTTCTGAGAATGATAGCTAAAATCAATAGTGAACCTGAAATCCCTGCTGCCGCTTGCATGGGTATTAGCTCAAGTAAGGAGAGAGAATTTGTTGATGAGTATGAGGGAACATTCTTAGAGAACCTAGATAAGTTTGTTTTGGAGAACATTCTTACCCTGATAGAGGAGTCTAAGTTTGAGGAGATATCTTTTGGAAGCTCTAGCGCTGAGGAAAAATCCTTTTCTACTGCCTTCTTCAAGAGGCAGCATGAAGACCTTAGGCCACCCAGGCCCAAGTGTCTTCCCTCAAGCCAGTCACCACCCACCCTTGAACTTAAGCCCCTCCCTGCCCACCTCAAATATTCCTTTTTAGGAGACAGGTCCACCCTTCATGTGATCGTTTCATCCAACCTAGAGTTGAGTCAAGAGAAAAATCTGCTTACTATTTTGAAGAAATACAAGTCAGTCATAGGCTGGCTGATTCCTGATATCAAGGGGATAAGTCCAACCTTCTGTATGCGTAAAATTCCCATGGAACATGAGTGTAAACCTAGAGTAGAATCCCAAAGAAGACTCAACCCCAACATAGAGGAAGTTGCGAGAGAAGAAGTTATTAGGTTTCTTGATGCTGGAATAATTTTTCCCATTTCTGGTAGCCCCTGGGTCAGTGTTGTCCAGGTGGTACCCACAAAGAGTGGAGTGACAATGGTCACTAATGAAAAGAATGAGAAAACCCAGACAAGAGAAGTGAATAAATGGAGAGTCTGTATAGACTACATAAAATTGAATGATGCCACAAGAAAGGATCACTTTCCCAAGCCATTTTTGGATTAAATGTTAGAGATATTGGTAGACAATGAATTTTTCTACTTTCTTGATGGTTATTCTGGTTACAACCAGATCTCCATTGCACCCGAGGACCAAGAGAAAACCACCTTCACCTGTCCATTTGGGACATTTGCCTACCGGCAGATGCCCTTTGTCTTGTGTGGTTCTCCTGCCACTTTTCAGAGGTGCATGATGGCAATTTTTTCAGACATTATTGAGAGGATAATTGAATTTTTCATGGATAATTTTTCTATTATGGGAAATACCTTTGAGAACTATTTGAAAAATCTGGAATTAGTGTTAGAAAGGTTCCAAGAGACCAACTTAGTCTTAAACTGGAAAAAGTGTCAATTCATGGCCACTGAAGGCAAAGTTTTGGGACATAAAGTTTCTAAGAAGGGGCTGGAGGTCGATAATGCTAAAATTTAGGTCATACAAAAGCTTCCCCCACATGAGAATGTCAAAGGAATTAAAAGTTTTTTGGGTCATGTCGGGTTCTACAGGAGGTTCATTAAGGACTTTTATAAGATCACTAGACCCCTGTGTTCCCTGCTGGTTAAGGACACACCCTTTTTCTTCGATGAGACATGTCTAGAGGCCTTTAATCTGTTCAAGGAGAAGTTGAATACTTTGCTTGTAATCACTACTCCTGACTGGCAGCTTCCCTTTGAGGTTATTTGTGATGTTAGTGACTTTGCAGTAGGAGCTGTGTTAGGGTAGAGTAAGGATAGGAAACTACATGTTATTTACTATACAACCAAGCTATTGGATGATGCCCTGAAAAATTACTCTACCACTGAAAAGGAGTTGGCTGCTGTGATTTTTGCTTTGGAAAAGTTCAGGTAGTACTTGATAGGATCAAGGATCACAATTTTCACAGATCATTCAGACTTAAAGTACTTTCTGGCTAAAAAGGACTCAAAGCCCAGACTCATGAGGTGGACCTTGAAGTTACAGGAGTTTGATTTAGTGATTAAGGATAGGAAAGGGGTTGGGAATGTAGTTGTAGATCACTTGTCCTGATTACCCAATTCCCCAAGTAAGGAACCAAAAGAGATCAATACTTCTTTCCCAGATAAACAATTGTTTGCTGCCTCTGTATAGCAGTCTTCTTGGTTTGTAGACTATGCCAACTTTCTGGCAGCTGGAGTCATGCCCAAGGATCTCTCACACAATTAGAGGAAGAGGTTTATATCTGAACTTAAATATTATTTTTGGGAGGACCCTCTTCTCTTTATGAGGTGTGGTGATGAGATTTTGAGAAGATGTGTGGTTGAGGATGAGATTTTTCCCATACTTGAGAGATACCATTCATCACCTTGGGTTGGCCACCATGGAGTAGAAACGACTACTCAAAAGGTCCTACAGGCTGGTTTCTACTGGCCAACACTGTTTAAAGATGTTAGGAGTCTTGTTATTGGCTGTGAGAAATGTCAAATGTTGGGAAATGTTGGAATAAGGCAGGAAATACCCCAAAAATGTATTCTGGAGGTCAAAATATTTGATGTGTGGGGCTTGGACTTCATGGGTCCATTCCCATATTCTTATGAGAATGAGTACTTTTTGGTTGTTGTGGATTACGTGTCCAAGTGGGTTGAGGCAGTAGCTCTGCCCGACAATTCAGCTTCTAGTGTTGTGAAATTCATCAAGAAAAACATCTTTTCCAGATTTGGTGTGCCTCGAGCATTCATCACTGATAATGGGACTCACTTCAAGAATTATAAGCTCAAAGGTTTGATGGAGAAGTATGGGTTCTCACATAGGACATACACCACTTACCACCCACAATCTAGTGGGCAAGCATAAGTTTCAAACAGAGAGCTTAAACAGATTTTGGAGAAAACAATTTCTAGCTCTAGGAAGGATTGGTCAAGGAAGTTGGATGAGGCCCTTTGGGCCTATAGAACTGCTTATAAGACTCCTATAGGGATGTCACCATATAGACCACTCTTTAGGAAAACATGTCATCTACCTATTGAGTTACAACAGAGATCTTACTGGGCAGTGAAGGTACTTAACTTTGATTTTAAGTCTACTAGAGAGAGGAGACTGTTAGAGCTGAGTGAGCTGAAGGAGATTCAAAGAGAGTCCTATGAGAATGCTAAAATTTAAAAAGAAAGAACAAAGGCTTTTCATGACTCAATCATTAAAAATAGGAATGTCAAGGTTGGTGAGAGGGTCCTACTTTTTAATTCTAGATTAAAGCTGTTTCCAGGAAAGTTAAAGTCTAAATGGTCAGGACCCTTTACCATTGTTAGAGTCTTGGTTAATGGAGTTGTTGAGCTAGTTGGAGAAGAAAATCGATCTTTCTTAGTCAATGGTCAAAGAATAAATCACTTCTTTAAAGGGTAGCCAAAGGACTTGGTTGCCATATCTCTATTGGAAGAATGAACTGATTCAAGTCTAACTGAGGACTATAAACTCAGTGTTGCATGGGAACTAACCCATGTTTGCTTAGTTGTTTTCCTTTTATTTTTGTTTTTCAATAAAGTAATCCATGCTGCTTGTTCTCCAGTTCAATTTCTTAACTGGTTGATGGTGCTACATGACCTGTTGTTGTTTAGAGAGGGAGTTGTTGCTGCTAGAAACTTGGCCAAGAAACCCCAAGGGATCAATCCACTGCATCATATGGATAACATTTATTTCTACTCACTCCCTTGGGTTACTTATCTTGAACTTAGAACTCTGAAATCTTATTTTACTTATTTGAACTTTCAGGTTAATGAAGAGGAGTAACAATCCACTACTGTTGACGAGGATCTATCTATGAAATTCATTGTTAAAGCACCAATAATTCAGGGAAGTGTTGTTCTGCCCTTTTTCACATTTAATTACCTGCTTAATCTTTGCTGTGAATTAAGTGTGGGGGAATTCCCCCTAATCTGTGAAAAATGAATGTGTTTTCTTACATGGGTGTTTAGCAGCTAATATCTACTCAGTTAAAAAAATTATTTTGTGCTGATTTGTGAAACATGCTTGCGCCCACTGCTTTCAATTTCATTATGCTACTGCTACACATCACTGCTAATCATGCTACTATTTGAAGTAAATTAATAAAATCTTTTGTCTGCTCACAATGATTCAAAGCATGAAAATTTTAGTAATAGAAATACACTTGGTTGCTGGTGATGGTTGGTGGGGTTGGGATCTTCTGTTTTTGTTTAAAATTTTCTTTTCCTTCTCTTTTTGTGTGGCAAAGCAAATATTTGAACCTCATTGCTACCCCTCCATACCCTTTTTCAACTGAAATTTCCAACTGTTTTGAACATAAACTATCTTCCACCTTAGAATACAACATTTGGGACAATGTGGGTTTTAAGTGTTGGGGAGAGGGGTCATTCTAGTCTCATGTTGAATTCCCCCTTCTTAAACATGAGTTCATTTAAAAAATGGTCATTTTTTTCAAAAAAATGGTTCAAAATTCCTTCAAAAATTTTCAAATTCTTTCATTACATGATGGTCATTGGAGGTTCACTGGTATTTCAATTATGTCATGTTTAGTGAATGACTGCTTGCTGGATGATGAGAGTGACATTTAGTCAGAAACTGTTAAGCATGAGTGATTGCTGAGTGGAATTGTTCACTTTCTCTATGAACCTGACTATTTAGAAACCGAGGATGAGAGTGTGATAGGATAGGTTTTGTGGAATAAGGATCATGGCTTAGAGTAACTAGAAGTTCTCGCTGGAACCTAGGGGACTCACACCTTTTGATAAATAATAATATTCAATCACTTTAGGAAGTCAACTTGAATGATTATTAATTAAGTCCTTTGTAACTAGAGTAAAATGGGAAAATGAGATCCCACGGTGAGTATCTGAGACAAGGTGCATTGGGTGCATTTTTGTGAATAAATAAAACCAATTTCAATCTTAATAAGTGCTATGCACAGTGCTTTGCACATGTAATATGGCTGAGAAAGATTAAAATAAAGTGCCCCTGTCAAAAATGAATTTATTAAGGTGAGGGGAATTTTGAACCCAGATGAAGAAGAGAGCAATTGACTTGGTTAATATTCATTTGAGTTGAATCAATAAAGTGATGGAATTAATGAACTTTAATTTTTTGAAACCTAGGGGAATGTGAGAATGGAAGGTGCTCTTGGTTAAGTTTTGAGTTCCATTTCATCTAACCTTTCATAACTCTTTGAATTAGAACTTGAATTGGAAGATAAAGTAGGACAGTTAATGAATACACATACGAGACATGACATACTTGACAATGTATGAATGTGTGATGCTCTTTACTTCCAGTGAGTTTTTGAAGCTAGACAAGACATAATTTTTGAACACCTTTGGATAGCCTGACCCATTGTTTGGTCCTGCTCCTCTTGATGTTTAAGTTCAATCATGCAATTTTTGAACTGAAACTCACAAATCATATTTCTATTTTAAAGTTAAAGGCATGTACTTTTTTGAGGATAAACAAAGTTTTTAAGTGTGGGAGAGTTTGATGTGGCAGTGTTTTCACACTGTTTGCCACATCCTTTTTGTATTTTTATTGACTTTTTTATTTTAAAATGTTGTTTTTAGTAAATAATTGATTTACTGTTGTGATTTTGTACTTTAAAATAATCAATTGCACCCCCACCCACCTATCTTGATGGTGCCTATCTCACCGTAACCCCCTGCCACGTTTCACCACCAAATGGTGGCACTCCTCAACCGTTCTCCGTCATTTCTCGCACCGCCTCCCACACACCGTCACCACCGCACCCTCCTTCACACAGCAGAAACACTAACCATCAGCACTGACGTTCAGTAGCACACCACGAACAATACACAACAGATAAAAATTAAACCCACAACAGAATAATTTTTCATACATCAGTGATTCAACATCTAATTTCAAGCTTTTTTTTTCAAACCTGCAATTCAAACACTTTCCCATGCCATCCCGCGAAGCCGCCGGTATCACACTCTCCCTGCTGTTCACCTCTTGTCCCGCACCTCTCCGCTGAAACCCTGGCCGGCCACACCGGTACAAACCCTCCACCCAAACACCGCCAACCCGAAGCCGCCGTCAAAGCATCGACCCCCGCCTCAAGCCCTCGCCGCTCCTCTTCCCTACCCCGCACCGAACCCTAAATGACTTCTCTGTCCGCACTTGATTCATGCCAACCTCCGCCGCAGCCGTCGCGATCCCTTCACCTCTCATTCCGGCTGAACCCCTGCCACTCTCAGCTACACCCTCGTTGCGCGAACAGAACCCCAGCCGAGACCCCCTGCCTTCCGCCTCTGCCCTGCACCGGCTGAACCCCAATGAACCCGACCCCCAATCCTATTTTCTTCTTTAATCTAATTTAATATATAATATATAATATATATACATATTATAACATATATTATATAATATTTTTAGTATAATTAATATACCTTATTTAATACTAATATAATAGTAATAATATACATAATAATAAATATACTTATGTATATATCTATATATATTTATAATGTTAAGTATTTGTGCTTTATATTAAATTAATAGAATAATTATATTTATATACACACACATATTTTAGTAATATTTAATACCTATAATAAATATATATAATATTAAATACAATTATGCATTTATATATAATTATAGTAATTGTTTTTTTTCTAATTCTGACGTGTTTTGTGTTTTTCGGTGGTTCTGCATAGGGGGTTGTATGCACTTACATAGAGTTCACTAAAAAGATGGTGACGTGCACATAAAAAGTGTGCCATGTGGATTTTCTTTTTCCAGGGAAGATTGTAGTTCGCTGCGCGCGCACCATTTTTATTCAGTTAGGAGCAACTGCTCTAGTAACCAACGCAGGAGGAGCAACACAGTGAAAGCTACACGTGGAGGCCAGGGAACAACTCAAGCAAGATTCCAGAGACTTCCACTGGTCATTAGCATTCGTGATGGGTAGGAGACCATTGAGACACCAGAGGGCGAGATCTTGAGACCGACAGGAGTGATTGAACCAGGAAGCAAGGGAGAGATCCTCGATCCAGACCGAGGGAGGAGAGTAAGAGGAAGAGACGACATATTCCATCGCGAGTAGATTGGAGGACCGAGAGCAGCGGATCAGAGCATTTCATACCTCGATTCCCAGGGCGGGACATCGAGCGGATTCCAGCATTGCATCCACCATCAAGCAGCAGAGATTAGAACTTCCGGGATCTCGAGCAGGGAGACGAACATCCTTATCTGTCTTGCGCTCTGATTCATGCATTGTCTTATTTTCTGGAATGTCTCTCTCTCACTATTTGCGGAATGAAATTATTTTCAAAACAACAAGGTCGAGTGAGAACCAATCTTGATCGAATCTTAATGAAAACTGTTTGAATCTGAGGGACTCATTGACAAATGAGTCATGCTCAAATGAGAGAGACACACTGAACTCAACTGACAAGTTGAGCCTAGTGACATCTGACTTGTTATCGCCATTGGATGGAATGACTTTAACAGTCGAAGGACTGTAAGAGTTATTTCATCCCAACTAACTAGATGAAAATTCTGGCTAGTACTTTAAGTCAGCTCCATATTTTTTAAATTTTAGTGCATGAACAAGGATAAGCAATATTGAAATCGGCCAGTGGACCTCCTCCCCCTACTCATCCATTGGTTGTTTTCCCTACATTCACTTTTGCTTCTTTGTCTGCTTCTGTGCACTCACCGGTTCTCCTTCACTTCTCCACACACTTATCCTCACTCACTCTACTTCACCACCACCAACTGTTTTTGCTTGTCCTTGTGTGTGTTTTTGTTTAGTTTATTTTTTTTAGATCGCCAAACAGAACATGAGGCCTCCCTATGGTTCGACCCTGTCTTGCCACTGTCCTAAGTAGTAAGTAGGTTATAAATTTTAGTTTTTCGCTCGTTCCCAACAACGTGCGAGCGTGCATGGATCGAACTCCCTATGATACATATTCGAAAGGTGCACCCCTAGGATGAAAGATGTCACACATGATTTTACCATTGTGGATCAAATTCCCTGTGAGGAAGATCTAGGATGGATGGATTGGATGCCCTGTAGAGTTGAACCCAAAAGGTGTGTCCCTAGGAGGGATCACCTAAGTTTACCATTGGTCAGAATTGAAGCTCATAAAGGGGTTCTACGTACCCTGTTTAGAAGATAGAGATCAAAACCCACATAGTTCGATGTTGCAGTTTAAGGTCGTGTGATATGACCAATCCATGCATTTTAACATCATAGGGTAAGGATGCTCATGTTGCAAAAGGAGTGTTGATGAGGAACGATGTGGGGCTTATGCATTGAAGTTGCTCGGAATGAGAGGATTGTTCCTTGGAATGGGAGATTTGTTCCCCATGTGGGGAGAGGGCGACATCCCATGATGAGCATACATGGAGAATCTTGTACTTATTGCATGAGGTATTACTACAATTTTATTTCTTATTCTGGGGACATTGTCATGCAGTTTAATGTCATACAACATGATGTGGAACTAGGCAGTTTTACACCATATAGACTAGACATGGGTAGGCTCACTTCTTACCCCTTGGGATTACATGACCACCACTCATGCGCCTTTGGATAGGGTATGCCTTTGGAACTGTCATGGAGGAGTGGTAAATCTCGAGGTTCGTGTTATGGTCCCTATGATTATAAGAAATAGGGTTCATGAAACCTATGATTAGAAGCAATAGGTAGGTGGGAGGCTCTAGCTGAACTTGGGGTGAAGTGGGTAGAAATAGGAGTGGGTGGCACTGGTCACATGGGGACTCAAGGTGCAGCTGAACCAGTCCTGGATAAGTATGGGGGTTATGGGAACTCAACCTTCATGAAGGGGTGTTAGTAAAAGGGATTCACCATGGAGAGACCCAAGATAGGTTCTTTAGGAAGATTAGAGGTTTGTGAAAGAGGTATTTTTATGTCTTGGGGTCCTCACAGAGGTCAAGGGCTTCATGAAGGAATACGATTCATGAAACAGGGTGACCATGCCTCAGGATGAAGACCTAATTCATACGGGCAGTGATTCATAAATCCTCAAGTTCCTCAGAGGGTCTTTATGAAAGGAATATTCACCTTAGGTGGAGGATTTCAATAATACTTGGGGGAGGTTTCATGAAGCTTTTATACCTTAAGTGATCCATTTTCACTTTGGTTCGCAATTCTTAGGAGGTTGATAGAAAGAGAGTGATTTTAGACATTGAAAAGTCTCAATTCATCCCTAAAATGTTGGACTAAATGGGGTATTTATAGGGTATGAGTTTCATGAAAATTAGATGCACATGAAAGTCATGGCGTGATTCATAAAAGGGTGTGGCTTAGTGAGTCCAAACGTCATACTCATAGAGACACCATCAACCCTTTGCACATTCATGAAGCACTACATGACTCCAAATTTCATTGTGCATAGGTACCATCTGGAATTCATGTGTTCGTGAAGAAACCTATTTTCCAGGGAGCTTTTTGAGCTCTAGTCATTTGCGAAGGATTCGAGCTTCGTGAAACATACCCCTTAGAGAGATTTTGGGTTGTTTTGGCTCAGATTAGATTCAAACCTACCATTCCTTCCTCAACTATTCCCATGACACACATATTTCGATGCTTAAAAATGGTCATCCTCATAATGGGAGCCGATGGGGATAAGGAGGGTCATATTCTGATGGAGAATCACTAGAAATTATCAATCAAATCCCTTTCAAGATGCTCACTCATAAATCCCATTCGTGATGGTCACTCAGTGAAAAACATCATGAAGTTTGGGGTTAGACATAAACCTATAAATAGTGGTGGCCCTCAGAGACACCAAGCTTTTGAGAGGATAAAACATTGTTCTCTCTTTTCACGAAGCTCAAACCCTTCATGAGTGATTTGTGATTTTGATCCTCATCGCTCGGGAAGCTCACATGTTCTGAGAGACTAGTTTTGTGAATAGTTCCCCACAAATAGTGCTCTGCAAACTCAGTATTCCTAAACTAGATCTCTACAAACCGACCTTCACAAATAAACCTTCATAAACTAGACCTAAGGAAACCTCTAATTCTAGAACAAAATGGCCGCTGAAGAAGCAAATACTGTCGCTGCTCGTCGGGAAGAAATAATCCCTCATGATTTCATATGAAAATTTTCTTTACAAAGTGGAGAAAGTAGTTTATTTAGAATCTTATGGATAAGGATCATGTTCTCATGATATGAGAAAAACTTACCAAACTGATGATGATTTCTTTCATTCTAGTGCTATATAATATATAAATTCAATTTTAAAAATTCCTAATTATGGATTACATTATTTTTTCAAATAGTTTTCCTTAAATTACCAAAAATGAATTTTAAATAATATAAATTTTTATCTCATGTGACTTAATGAGTTATTAAGGTTGTTTTTGGTGATGTTGGAGTATGGAGCTTGTGAATCTTTGAGTATAATAATATAAATTAATCTAAATTCATCCACAATATTAAAAATATGTACATGAAAGAGAAAAAAATTTCCAGTGAATAAAATTTATGCGATATATATATATTTATATTATCATTAAAATATAATATTCTTCTATCAATCATGGTATTGCATAAAACCTTTTTCCAATATCCATTCCATATAGGTATGAACTTTACCTTCTATGTCTTTTTTCCACTCGAATACCCATTTTCACCCAGCTCTTCCCTTCTAAATGACGAACTCAGATCAACATGGTTGGGAACATCATGATCGGAGAGAGTGTCTATAGTGCATCAAACCATGAATCACTCACCGAACTACTGATAGAGGCTCAATTGGACTATCTGCTCTACAAGAGACTACCACTATATGGATTTGTGCTGTGAGATGAGGTTATCATCTCTAACACGAGGAGAGATGAGCCCACCTATTAGTTTTGAAGCACACAGGGATAGTACCACTGGCACAAGGATTCCAGAGGATATATCCTTAAGGATTACATGCCTATGATGGCGTAAACCCTCTAGAATCACATTAAAAACATCAATAGGGAGAATTTTTAGGATGAGATACCCCCTAAAACATGATACAATTATCAAGGTGGGTTTGGGGGATCCGCTGAAGGGATGGACCAAAAACTGGGATTTGTGATAGGGTGGTGATTGAACTAATGAGTGGGCCTAGGATTACTAGGAATGCACATCATGTACTAAGTTTGAGGTAGATTTATAGTAGGTAAGACTTTACGAGGTAGTATGGGCCTCACAGTTTCATGTCTACATCCATCCGAACATCATGCTGGAGTTGCTGAGCAGGTGGTTGCCAGAGACCAATACCTTCCATTTGCTTCATGGGGAGGTTAGGATCAGCCTATGGTATTTTCACCAAATTGATGGGGTCCCAATTAAGGGGTCTATTTATGAATAATTCATCCCCATAGAGAATATGTGGGAGTACCATGACCAGATTCCAGCTCTTGCGAGGGCACTACCAAGGTTAGTAGAAGGGAGAAACAGATACAAGCCGGGGATGAAGGACATCCCGTTCAAGCAATGGTTCGGTTACTTCCTAAATGAACTAGTGGACAAGATACCTGGGAGGTCGCATACATTCCTAGGGGTATTCCAATGAGGCAAGGAATACAACTACTAGATAATTTTGGAGGAGAGCTAGTGGAAGCTATGGGGATATAGCATCAAGTCTGAAGCTCTAGTGGTCAAGATGGTTGGGTTCATTACCACAATGATTTGTGGATGAATGATCCTAGTGAGGGACAAACACATGGGGGTGCAACCAAGAACCTTAATAATGGTAGCCATGTTAGCGATGAGTTAACAAATCAATTTGGCTATTCCTGTATTTGAGAATATGTATAGGGTGCTCCTCCACGTCAGTCAAGGAAAGACACTACTTCATGTGTGCAGAACCCTCTAATTCTTGTAAAGCTGGGTCACTACACACATGAGGTATTTAAGTACCCAATCCTCATTTCTACAGCTAACATGAATTTATAACTAGCAATTTTGAATATCATTGGAGGTTTTCCACTCAAGTTGGGCCCAGTGAACGTATTGATGAGGATCAGATCAAGAGAGAGATTCATGCTTCATCCACCCCCATCCTAATAGGAACTATAACTAATGATGTTATGGGGACTATTGAGAAACATTTGTACCACCTGGCCTTTTGAGGTGGGGTACCAGTGGCAAGAGTGGCTACCAACTTATCTGTGAGCTGTAAAACTCGCATCGGTTTGTGAGGTAGTTATGGTGTCCATAATGCCTAACTCTGAAGGTCTATACAGCTATAACTGATGAGTGAAAACCTTAATTCCTTAGGAAAATTTGACACATGTTCATACACAAGGACAGTAAAGGATAGTATGATCTTCCACCACCTACCACCGCACACAGGATCACCCATAGCTACGCAAAAAGATGGGAGAGTGTGTATCTTGGGGAGATGCTAAAGTAGTGGGACACCCGAGCCAATGAAGAAGAGGCCCTTCAATCAAGGGGTTGAGGGTGAGCGGAGTAAGAATCATGTAGTGGATGAATATAAGGACCCACAATAAGGGTAACAGTTCTATAGATGGTAGTTTATGGCCTTGAATAGGCGGGAGCCGTAGGGAGAGGAGCAACATCGAGCTCAATGCTCCTGGGTATCCAAAAGCATGAAGAAGGCCAACCCTCTGGGGAGATCCCAAGAAAATTCATTCAAGGTATTGGGAAGAGGTTTCATTTCATGGATATTCCTAGTTATTTCATCTTTCCCGAATCACAGGACAACTAGGATGTCTATAGGCAGTTAATAAATTCTCACGGGATATGTCATCATCTTAATAGAGACAAGATGCATCTTGCTGGGATTGGTCATTCTAAGGATGAATTTCACGTGTCCCGAGATGAGGCAGAGTGATATGTAGCAGAGTTGGAGGACCTCATCCAATCTTGAGTCAATGCATGCCCTATAACCGATCGAGTAAAGGTGTTGCTGAACATGACCCCCATAGCTTTTGGTAGCTGATATAGTTACACTCATGCCTCTACTAGAGGATCTGAATGATTGCTAGGGAAGTGGCACCTACCAAGGATCTGATGGAGACAAATATCCTGCTACTGACCAAGTAAACCCTCCAATATTTGTGTATTCTCAGACATCACTCAACCTTTTAAACTCACTGACTGATCCCTTATTCTACTTGTGTAAGAATCCAAAAGCACAAAAGAGGGGGGGGGGGGGGTATATAACAAGACTCTTTTAGAGGGAAGGGGAAACTCAAACCATAAAGGGAAGAGTGTGGGGTACCTTTATGATGTTTTAGGTGTGGGAAACCAACCATTAACACCTGCAATAGAGGCAGCGATCATAGAGGGAACCTTTCTCGGTGAACTACCTGTGAACATCTAGAAGATCCTTGCTGAACTATAAAATTCACATAAGTCAATTCTTCATCACCACCCTTGTATCCTTTTACTTTCCGTTCTATTTATTTTTTAACAACAGTTTGAATGATTCTCGAGACTCAGCTACCAAAACCAATGCTTGCGTTAACAACACCTATGGTTGAGGTGGTGATAGCAGATGCTACTCTCCTGATGGGAATGGTTGATAAGACCATATATATTAGTCAAACCATGGATGTTCCATTATAATGGACCACTAAGACCATGATATCGGTGGAGGGGGTCGATATGGTGCTTACTAAGGAGCTGGCTGAAGGATCTATGGTGGTAGATCCTGTGGTAGTGGCATCACCAGAGGTGGTTTCTAGAACTGAAGCCACAATAGAAGAGGTGGAATTTGTAATGAGAGATAGGGTGACTGGGGAGTCTAAATTGGATGAATCTACCTTGGAATTTCTAGAGGTGGAAACTGAAGGGGCTGAAGCTGAGGTCATTCCACCAATAGGGGAAGTTGAGGGAGCTGAGACCATTGCATCTACCTCAAAAATGCCATAGGGGATGGTACAAGATTTCCCCATAGGTGGAGATGCTGACAAGGAGTTGTTTACAGGAGTGGATCTTCATCTACTCATTCCAAAAAACCTACAACTAGATGATCTAGCTGATGATGTATTGGTGATCTTTCCCCCTTATGATTCTACCCTGCCTGAATATTTTGAGGATTCTGACTCAGATATTGCTGAGGAGAACCAGATTGTTCATCGCAAGGCATGGAGGTATGTGTGGAACTTCATCACCCACACCCATATAGCTAAAATTCCAAGTTGTATGGGATATCAACTCAACTGGCTAGTTAGCCTAGAGACAGGTGGGGTGGACTCCAGTATCCTTGATGCACCGTCCTAGGACTTTCTTATAGAGAAGATGCATGAATAATGGAAGTTTCTTGACCTTTCCTAGAATAAACATAATGGTAAGGGTTCCAAGGTACCTGAGGATGCTGAAGGAGAGATTTCCCACTTGGAGAGGCTGACATAGGAGCATGAGACGATCAATGCTACCCAGAATAAGGTCATTAATAGTTTGAAGGACCAATTGGCACCAGCCAATGACAAGGTGGTAGATGAAATGTCCTTGGTGGATGAGTGATGGGATGATCAGAACCAAAAATAGATCATATTTGAAGAATTATAATCCAATACCAATGAAGATAAGATCTGGTGGAGTGGCAATAGACTCTAGAGGCCACTCAATAGAGGATGGTTGGGCTCAAGTGATCAATCTATAGGCTTGATATTTGAAGAGATCTTGAAAAGGAGAGGATTCAATGTGTGGATGATCCTTTGAAATTTTGATTTGTTTGATTTAAACTCTTGCATTATTGAATACATTTCTTTTTTTTGAACTTCAGTCATACTCACGAGATAACCAACAACCAATCCCTAATATCATGTGATACATGCTTGGTGTGAGAAATAAGGGACAACCATGTGATTTATAATTTATATGAGTGTCAAAAAATCATCAAACACTCAGAGTCTACTATTTTTTACTAAACACCAAGAGTGCTCAAACTAAGAGGGTCCAAGGCTAAAGAAAAGGAATCTCTGGATAACTGAATTTCTTTTCCAACATGCGTTAGCTCACGAATGTGGTAACACCAAAGGCATTAAATTCTACCTAAACAAAGGGGAATGGGGAGTGTGAATCATGGTACCAAAAATATAGAACACAAGGAAAGTGGCATCTCGATATAAGATAATTGTTAACTAAAATATCCATACTGCTTAGATGGGAATGAGGAAAAACAAACGAGGGTCGACCATTGACCATGTTCGAAACATGGAACTTGTCTCAGAATGTTTTCCAAATTCATCTGAGGAGTTGGAATAGTATAGTAGGTGATCCATTTTGGCCAAACACTATTGTCATTAGGGGGTCCCTTTAGACCTAGAGCAGGATGAGGGTCTAAATAATGGGAACACAAAGTGTGGAGGTGAAGTGATGGAATGTTCTAATGGATTACAACACTCTCAGAATTATACCACTATGGCTTAGAGCACATTGGTGTGGGAGTATTAGTTTGAGAAAAATTCAAACTCATCTTCCATGGGGATCATCATTTTAGATGCTGAATGATAATCAAAGAACATGAATGATGCAATAGATGACCGACACCAGAGAAAGGGGCTTCTCGGGCAAGGGCCTAAGATGATTTTTAGTTTTACGTTGTGTAAGGGGATGATGCACACAAAATTTTAACGTCATGCGATAAGGATGTTGTACATGTATTTTTACATCATATAGTGAGGATGATGTATCACACAGTTTGAAATTGTATGATTGGTGCATAGTATGTGGGGCTTATACACTAAGATTCCCATCATTTCTTCCTCATGTCAAGTCAAGAGGGAATCCCATGTTTGTTTCATGGGTCAGGGTTATAGTTTAACTTCATGTGAAAAGTTGTTTGAACCAGTGTGCATGGGTATCCAAGTAGGCTTTTCCAAATAGAATATCTCTAAGGCACCTTACATGTACATAGTTTTAAGGTTGAGATGCTCAGATCATGAATATTATTTTATGGTCATATAGTTTAGACCATAAGGTGAACATCCCAAAAGGGGTATGTGTGGTGCGATAGGATAAAAACCTAACGTGAATGATCCAAGGAGGTCCTTACATTGCACAACACATTTCCATAGAGGATTACACACAGTTTAAAGTCATGATGCTTGGACTTGGATTCCCTATTTAAGGTTATAGAGTCCGGACCATAGGTTCATAGTTTAAGGCCATAGAGTTTGGTCCTGAAAACAAAGTAGAGGAGATACCTTGCAAAAAGTCAATGAAGGTGATAATTCTGAGATAAAATATCTGGGAATCATTACATATCCCATAAAAATGGTAGTCAATACACATGTATTTTTGGAACACGTAGTGGTAAGAGATCAATGCCAGAAGGGGGATACCCTTTAAAATGATGATACTAAATATTCTCATAGGAGGATATGAGGCATCCCAAATTTATATGAGGTAAGGATATATTTTAGTGTTGTGTGATGAGGAAGTTTTTTCCTCCCATATTTTTCATATGGGGTATCCCTATTTTATTTAGAGTAGAATCACCTCTCATTAATAGGCATCCTGATTTTATAAGGGGTAGAATTTTAGTTTAACATCGTGCGCTGAGGACATAAGTGTGGGGCTTATGAAATAAGCTATCCACTTATATCTTACTCATATCGACCATAGAGGTAATATTAGAACATTACTAGTTCAAATTATATGATTGGGGATTACACTTAAAGAGGAGTCCCATGGGAGCATTTCGAGGTGATAACACTATGAGTAACAGGGATATTCATGGTGAATCTACGGCTGGGCCCAGAGATGGAAAGTCTATGCATCGTTATGTATCCCATGAGGATGGAAATAATGCCACACATAGTTATGGAAAGAGGGTGGAGGTATGGTATTCACTAGAGATGAATCAAACCATATGAATGAAAGGTGAATGCACATAGTTTATGTTCAAAATGCTCAAACCATGAAGAGGATATGAGGAAGTTCTGATAGTAAAAGAGTTAATCCCTAATGGGATTGGATCCAAGGAGGCCCTAAACTACATGATTCATTCTCAAAATTGGTAACACATACAGTTTAAGGTGATATAGTCATGACCATGGAAAATAGTTTAAATTCATGTTGCTTGGACTATGGGGAAAATGTTTGTTCCAAGGGTATATGTGTGGCATGAAAAATATAAAACCTAACGTGCATGGAGCCAAAGAAGAAATACATACCACACAAGTACCAAGAAGAAAACAAAAAATAGTTCAAAGTTCATAATTATTGTACCATTAATGGGTCCAAGGGGACAAAGTATTGATAAATTTGAGGCTAGTCCTGAAGATGAGAATTCCAAGTGTTGTTACATATCCCATGAGGATGGGATGTGAACCACGCTGTGCGCTGGTGGATTCTCTCACACTTGGCCCGGTCTAGTGGGAGAGTGCCATGCTAGAGATACTCAACAAAAGGATTTGTTAAATAAATAATTTCCTCTATTGTGGGGGAACTAGAGGGCCCTGATATAGAAGCACCAGAAACCAATTGGTTCACCTATTTCCTGTCATCATCATCTGACCTGATTGGAGCGATGACCCTTCAATGCACAACATGCATGAACATGACATCATGGTTTGGATCTGTAAGAGATGTAGATAAACTATACAAGGCTAAAACTTGACTATTTTGTGATTGAGGGACATGAGTCACTTTTAGTTGAGAAGGGAACCGAACCATTAGATGACGAGTGCACTCTATTAGGGTCATGACCTCTGGCGTTATGATGATGTAATCACCATTGATTAGTTTGATGATCATATAAAAGTCTCCCTTCACATTTAAGTGGGGGAAATCAATATCGAGGGCCACCTTGAGACTAGTAATGATAGTTTTATACCCCACATAATCGTTGTTTAAACCTTCCAACAACAGGAATAAGTATTGCATAACAAGCTGTGCTGAGGTGATGAAGACGATTTCCAGTCCCAATCTATTGAGCTTGGGATTATTGAGACTTCTACCAGTTATACTCCATGAGACACCTTCAAAATGTATCTCCCAATAGTTCATAACCTAGTATATTGAAAGGATGACCTCATTTGGGAAATCAACATCTAGGGGAAACTCTTCAAGGGTCGGATGGGTGGCTAGGAAATCTACCGATGCTTGGCCCTTGAAAACTTTCTATGGAATAAACCTAATGTCGAACTGCTGAAAGATCACTACCCAACATTCCAACAATCCTGTCAACATGGGATAGCTCAGGATATAATTTAATGGGTTCATAAGGTAAACCAACTATATCTTGTGATTCTATAGATAATGACACAATATTTTCACTGAAAAAACCAGTGTGAGGAAGCCCTTCTCAATGGGGGAGTATCTAGTATCTGTTTTGAGGAGAATGTGACTAAGATAATATAAACTATTTTCTATACCATAATTATTATTATGAGTGAAAAAGGAACCAAGGGTGTTCTAGGGTGATCACATAGAGGATCAAAGGCTTCCCAAAGATGGGTGGCATCACAACCATAAGCTATAGAAGATATTGTTTGATCTCATCAAATACGGTCTGAAATTACTCATCCCAATGGTAAATGGTTCCTTTATCCATGATCCTCTAAAAGGGATTACAATTTTGATAAGAATAATTCATATATTTACTTTGCTATCATTTTCCCATTACTTTTCATTAAAATATGTGATAATACATGTGGTATGTGTCTATTTTTTTTAGGAATAAAGGCTTCACAAGTTTTTAATAAATAAAAGGCAGAAAAAGTGCAAAACCAACTGAGTACACATCATTATTCCACCCTACACATCATGTACCCGAAGCTTACATCCTGATCACAAGTCATAAATCCTATCATGACCAAGCCACAAAGCCAGAAAGAAAAAACCACTACACGTCGGGACCTACTCATACATGATTTGATGACCAATCAAAGCCTTAGGCAAGAAATCTGCAAGGAATCTGCAAAAAAAAAACAGAATGAATACATGGTACATGTTGTTAACAATGGGTACATGTTGTGTACCTGTTCAAACTTCTTAATGTGCGAGACCCACGTTCCATTATGGAGATCCGTAGGAAAATGACATAGATCAAGGCTATACATCATTTACCAAAGGTACACATCATGACCAAAATCTCTTATATAAGAAGAGTAGTGACAGAGCATTGTATATACATCCGTATGAGCTTCTCTTCTCCCTCTCAATCCCTTGAGAACTCTTTCACCCTTTTTCCTCTCAAAATCTCAATTCATTCATATTCTGTTCATTTTTATTAATCCAAAATCCATGGAGTTTTCATTCTTTAATTCATTCAATTTCATCCATCACATTTAGATTTTGGTTCCATACCTCTTTCTCAAGTAAGTTCTTTTTATAATTGTGAATTGCTTCGTGCATGTTTATTTCAGTTATATTTCCCAAATATATTTCATGATCCTGATTCCATTAATGTTTATCGACCCATCAAGTATGCTATCTCTCATTTATTTAATTTTATTTTACCCCGCTATGAGTAGATAAATCTTTAGGGGTATGGATCAAGTGATGTATCTGAAAAATTTAAATACACCTTTAAATCTAAACATGGAAAGTCTAATTGAAGTAGTAATTAGGATATTAATTCAAGGCCTATCCCATTTGTGCAAACATCCCTTACAACGGGACAATCAAACAAACGACTTGATCATAATTGGAGTAGAATGAGCTACGACTACTAGCTCAGGAAGATTTCTATCTAAGAAGCCAAACTTAATGCACTTAGGCTATTTCTATTTCCTAAACATGGAATAGCTACTTCCTAGGTAGATCTAGGAGAATAATACCAAATTCAACTATTAACCCCTGTTTTCTTCGCAGACTAAGTCATATGATCTTTCCAAGGTTAGACTTACAGGGAATCCTTCACCCAGATGATCGACTTGATCCTGATACCTCATTTATCAATTTAAGTCATCCCAATTAAAATGCATACCAAAATTTCCCAACAAAGGACTTCCATAAAGGACTCCTTTTTAGAAATAGAGACCAAAATTCTTCAAGACAAATGATAGTCACCCTGTGGATTCGACCCCATAATACCACTATACTACAACCATGTAGTTAGTGAAAGTTTGAAAAAAAATATAATTTCTAAATTTGATCCACTCCAGAGGAAGTAAAGAAACCACTGTGCAAGAGGCCATAAAATTTATGGTGTTGTTTCCAAGGAGGAAACACCCTTTTTGAATAACTCTAGTTTTTGTTAACCAAGGATTACCTTTATCTCATTCTCTTTCTTCTTTCCAGTTGCTTATTTACATCTTCTTCAGTGCATATACCAAGGTCCCTTGACCTGATCAAGGAACATTGAAACACAAGAACCATTGTCCTTTGATCTCGAGATCGAAAGTCATCTACTTTTACTTTTCCAGTCAACAATGGTCGAGTAATATCACAATGTAGGACCCAACCCACCAAATCATCAAGTTATAGAATGCCCAATGTAACTTGAGAAGACCATCATGGATTATGGTTTACCATTAATCCATGGGGCTACACCAAGCATCATTAGCATACCAATTCAAGACCACACATTTGAAATTAAAACTAAACTCATCTATATGATCCAGAACACGGGGAAATTCAGCAGTATTTAGAGGAAAGATACCCATGAACATATCTCCAACTTCCTAGAAGTCTGCGACACCTTTCAAAACCAAGAAATATCATCTGATGCTATAATAATTCATGTATTCCCCTTTTCACTCAGAGAATAAGAAAAATATTGGCTCAAAATCCAAGCTATCGAGTCCATTATGACTTGGGATGAGCTCGTGAAAAAGTCCCTTGATAAATAATTTCCACCAATCTAAACCTATAAACTTTGGAATGACATTCATAATTTTTCACAAATAGATGTAGAGTCTACATGGGAGGCATGGGATTGATTAAAATAACTCAAGAGTAAATGTACACATCATGGACTTGATACCTAGATTCAAATGAAAACATTTTATCAAGAACTCCAACCAGTAGCACGAATGGTGTTCGATGCTACCGTTGATGGAGGTATGATGTTTAAAACCCTTAAAGCAGGAAGAGATATTTTGGATGAAGTTTACCACAATGCTAGTATGTGGAAAAGTGACTGAGGACCACCATGATGTGGAATCCACCAAGTTGATGAGACCACCATGTTAGCAGCGCAAGTTGAGGCACTAACCAAAAATCTTGAAATCATTTCAAATACCTACCACAAAACCCCTTGCCCCAGTCATGGAGATCCAGTTATGTGAGATGTTCGGTGGACCACACCAGTATTAAGACTACAAAGATGGATATGAGGAATCAAAATATTGTAATTACGTTAATTACAATCAACAGAATCAACCATTTTAACAGCAAAAACAGAAACCATTTTATCAGCAGAGGCCTGCTCAGTAGTAGCCTCAGAACAATCAAGGATATTTTCAGCAATGTAGTAGTTAAGATCAGTTTCACAATCAGGGACCACTAGGGTATCCACCAATAAACCCTGTTTCGAGACCATATTAGTATACATATCCACACAAACCCTTTCCAAAGCCCCAAAAATAACAATTTCCACCCACCCAGCCAAGATCATAACAGGAACCTCCACCACTCCAAAGCAACTTGGAAAATCTCCTAACATCTTTTGTTTATAAATCTGATCAATAGATGAATACAAAGGAAACTGATACGCAAAATCAATGACCAACTTTGAGGAATTTGGAGATTCAAATGGGTCAAATCTCAAAGACTTTATCTGAGAGATTACAAGGTACCCTACCATGTAACACTGAAACATACCCATTAGAGGAGACCAAGGCTGTAGTACTGAGGAGCAGAAAAGTATTGATCTTCCAACAACCAAAGGAATCAAGGTCACAAGAAGAATCCAAACAACCACCAGAAAAGGTAGAAGAAGTCATCACCTACATCATCACTAGAAGCAGTTCCAACTGAGATGGAGAAAGCCCCGAAAAAACATAAAGAACCTATTTATGTATCCCCACCTCCATAAAAGCCACATCTCCCCTTTCCAAAAAGAGAAAATAAAGGTTGATAGTAGGCGAAATACAAAAATTTCCTTGAAATGTTCAATCAATTTCATATCAACATTCCTTTTACTGAGGAAATCAAGAAAATTTCTGTGTATGAAACATTTCTCAAGGATTTGCTATCAAACAATATAAAGATAAAAGATCTAGGAGTCATCTTGTTAAATGAATAATGCTCTACTGTTGTACAATAGAAAATACCACCAAAGATGAGATATCCCGGAAGCTTTTCAATTCCTTATGCAATAGAAGAGTGAAAATTTGGAAGAACGCACTGTGATCTTAGAACCAACATTAACCTATTATAGATGAGTGTTTTTCACAAACTTAGACTCCAATATCTCAAGGAAACAAGAGTATAATTATAGTTGGTTGATTGCTCAGTCAAATACCCATGTGGTATTCTTGAAGATATTCTGGTTAAAGTCAGAAAATTCATTTTTCCAAATGACTTTATAGTTTTAGACACAGAATAGGGCAGAGATGTCCCGATCATTCTTGGAAGACCCTTACTAGAAACAGAAAAGGCCTTGATTGATGTTAATCAAGGACGCCTCATCTTCAGAGTCAACGAATAAAAAGTGGTGTTTAATTTGATAAAAGCTTCAAAACATCTAGATGGCCTAGTTGAATATCACACCATCCCTCTCACTCAAGAAGGGGAGTACATAGCTATTGAGGAAGATACCAATGATTCAGGATCATACAAGGAAGAAGACTATGACTTTGAGGAAGTCAACTTTATTGAACCACTTACTAGAGAAACCATACCACCATTTATTCTATCCATCATTTATCCACCCAAGTTGTATTTAAAACCTTTACCCAGTATGTTGAAGTACTCATACTTAGAGGATTCATTCTCTTTACCCATTATTATCAACACCAAACTATCTCAGGCTCATGAAGAAAAGCTGGTTGATGTCCTAAAAAATAATAAGCAATCAATTTATTAGGGAGTGGAATATATTAAGGGAATAAATCCTTCAGAATTCACCCACTAAATTTTTCTTGAAGAAGATGAAACACCAAAAATATAACTTCAGAGGTGGATCACACCACCAATGAAGGAGGTTGTCAAGAAGGAAGTGCTGAAGCTTATGGATGCTGGAATAATCTTTCCTATCTCAGATAGTGAATGGTTGAGTAACCTCTAAGTCATTACCAAAAAGGGAGGACTCATAGTAACAAGAATAGAGGAAAATGAACTCATTTAACACACACCATCATTGGATGGAGAGTTTTCATGGATTACAGATGTTTGAATATAGCAACAAGGAAAGATCATTTTCCCTTACCTTTTTATGGATCAAATTATTGATAGTCTAGTGTGACAAGATTTACACTATTTCCTGGATGGCTAAAATCATGGTATATTGTCTCCTATCGACTGTTCAAGGTTCCAGTGCTCTTCTAATGTGTATAGCATCACTGGGGTCGAATCCTCAATGATGATACTTTTTAATAGTCAATTGTTTTTAGTTGATTGTATTCTGATTGGGGGGTTTGTTTTCAGAGATTATGGAATAATTTATGGATTATTTTTGATTTAAAAAATTGATAAATATTGGGTTGAGTTCATAATTAGGTATTTAATCTTGTGATATCCTTTAGATTTTCTTTATATTGCATAAAATTAACACCCATGTCGCAAGTTGACGTTGATTAAAATTTCTAAGTGTTAAGGATTTAATATAAGACTTAACTTATCTTAGGGTTATAATCTCAATAATATCTTGTTTATGGTAGTATATTTATAGTTTTAATAATCCATGTAAACCACACATTAAAAAAAACAAGTCGTTAATCCATGACATGTTAAGTCCAACATACAAAATGTTAATTTAAAGAATATTCATCGAGAAAAAGATCTCAATTGCTTAACATACCTAAATTATAACTCACCCCAATGATAGATTTAATCATACATTTAAATGATTAGTAATCTTGTTATAATTATTATGATGATAAATTAATAAGATAAGAAAAATAAAGTGATAAGAAAATATTGGTGCGATGAACACACACACAAACGATGATGATAGTTAAAAATGAACTTTAGATTGAATGAGAAAGAAAAAAAAGGGAAGAAGATTCAACTGTATTTAAACTATTTTAAGAAAATTAATATTAAACTACAGAATTTGGATGAGAATAAGAGATAATTAATAAGAAACTTGTATTAAAATAGAATTACAAAGAAAAGACTTATAAGATTACAATAATAAAGAACACAAAAGTAAAAGGAAACAAAGAGAGGAGGAAGGGTATCTCAAGTGAAAACTTGAGTATGGGATGTCCTCCCAAGCCCTTGGAAAGGCTTTGTTCATGCCAATATGTGATCCTATCTTCTGAAATTCCAACACTTTTTAAGGAGAGGAGGGGGATGTATTTATAGCCCAAGGAAGTGGACTGTTTGCATTCCCAATCTATCCCTCCAATTGCATCACCATTTTGATAATTCAGACAACTGAATATCAAGATATATCCTTCTTAAAAGTTTTATATAATAAGCTTGTATGAATACTCTAAAAAATTTGAGGCATTTTGAATTATGGAGCCAAAGTTATGGTTGTTTGATTAAACAATGCTAATCTGTCCATTTCAATTCAGACTTTTTAGAAGGCCAAAATGTGAATGGGTTTATCAATAGGAAGATTCCTTCAAATCCAAATTATTTCTTCAAAAGAGTTGGCCTAATATATCTCATATTTCACACTACAAAATATAAACTTTATTTGATTACAATATTAGGAGACATGTCATGAAAACTATACTAATTTTAATTACCGTCCAGATTGGTGGGATGAGTTTAAATGAATCTGTTGGCCCCCTTATCTTTAGATTTGGTCCTTGGAAATTTTTATCCAATACTCCTTACATTTTCCCCAAATATTGTAGAATAATAAAGGAATTTTTAATTCTGGATTGATCCCAGTAATTCAATCTTCATAGCTGGTTCAGTTTCTTTATAGTTTCTTTGGGTCTTCTTCTGTGGACCATATGACCCTTAAAATGGAAGAATTGGCCCATGATTCATTTTAATGAAATGTTTTATATTGAAAGAGGAATACTAAAAACTAATAACAATTAAATTTTTATTATTAGAGTGATAGGTATTATTAAAACATTAAACAAACCTGAATCTGGATGAATTCAAATAGTTCTAAAAAATTATATTTAATATTTATACATTATTATTTCACACAAATTATGCACATTTCCTATAAAATAAGTAAAGAGAGTATATAAAAAGTTATGAAAATATTAATAACATCAACTCCCCAACACTTAGTCTTGTGCATGTCCTCATGTGCAACAAATATAAAAACATTAAAAAATCATTTTCACTCACCAAAAAATATTAAAATTTTGTTTTCCCCAATCAGGGGAGGTTTAGAAAATTTCACTCATCCATATTGAATTCCACCACAAGTTATTATAAAAACAATGTTCCAAAACAATTCATTTTTTCATTCCCAAATTTAGAAATGGAAAATGGTGGCACACAAAACTTACTCCTCTCAAGATGATAAAATTAATTTATGGAGTTTCACTCATTCACCAACCAAAAGTAAAAATATTAGATTTTTAAAGAGATATCAACTTCCACTCCCTATCCTAAAGTGATCAAAAATCAAGAGGTATTTTTAGGGTCTTTTCTATGGCTATAGGACGGTAGGAAGATGATATCCAAAAGATAGGAAAAATGGGGTAAAACACCAACATAGAAAAAGAAATGTACTTTTTTTTGAATAAGACATGAAAGGAAATGGAACAACATATTTACAAGGGAATGATTGTGTGAAGAAAGACACAAGAGAGGAAGAAAATTTTAAGGGGATGAGAAGATGAAATATTTACAAAACACAAAACTTATCCTAATGACATACATGATCTCTTTTTTATTTTCTTTTTTTTTTGCATTTTTTGAAAGTTGAACTTGAAAAAGATCTCACAATCTTATCCCAACCCATGATTGATCTCTTAATGATACTAATTATAATAGTTATAATAAGATAAAAGGTTGATCAAGAGTGATTTTTGACCAACCCAAGACACAACCCATTTTTTTGTTCTTTTTTTTTATTTTTTTGACTTTTTTTGAACACTTGTCAATAATATTTAAAAAATTACATAAATTAAAGTACATTAAATTCCCCAAAACTCACTGATCAAAAACCTCTCCCACACACTAAAATGGATTCTTACCCTCAAGCATATGATGACTCGTTGAAAATCAATAAAAGGGCACAAAAAAAAAATGAAATCCATTCTCCCCACACTTAAATTTCAAAAAAAATTATGCAATGAAAATACTTGTTGATATTGGGTGGGATAAATCCTTGTTGATATTGGGTGGGATAAGGTATTGGGATTGTAATGTGGCTATCAAAGAAAAGGTTTTCATAGGCTCGAAGGGGCTTTCAAAAGGAGGATTAATGTATGGTTAATGGGAGGCTATTTGGATATTATAATTCTCATAGGGTTCAGAAATGCCTCTATCATATTAATGCCCACCAAAGTTCAAAATTCATCTCGAAGGTCCACAAACTCAAGACTCACAAATAGGGGTGAAAAACACACATTTTGAAAATATGGCCATAGGTGACCTTGGAATGAAAGAAAATAGTGTTCCTCACGGGTGGGGGAAATCAGTTTCCAAATCAAAAATTGAGCATTAAATTTTTTTTGGGGTTGACACAATATTCTTTATCCAAATATATGATGAAAACAAAAGATTTTTGAGATGAAACCATGTCTTTTGACTCCCCAAAATGGTTGGACAAAATTTCAAAACTGGATAGTGAGTAAGTATGACTCATTTATTTTTTTTCATTTATTTTTTATTTTTTTAGTTTTTTTAGTGTTTTTAAATTACACACCCACACAAAAAAGAAAGAGTAAATAAAAAAAATGTGATGAGGAAAGTGGTAAAAAAATAAAATGAGAATGAGGGAGGAAGAAGAATAAGAGAGAGAGAGAGAGAAGAGGAGTTAAAGGGAAAGAGGTGCCCCTTGGTTTGGATTTGGTGGGTTTCCATCTCCATCCAGTGGTGGGTCAACTGTAGAAGTTAGGGATCCAGTGGAAGTAGATGTTGTTCCAGGATTGTGCATCCTCTCATGGTGATACTTTAACCGATATCCATTAACTTTGAATGCCCTTTTTGAAGAGTGTTCTTGGACTTGCACTGCACCAAATGAGTAAACATTAGTAATAACAAAAGAACCTTCCCAATGAGAATTAAGCTTACCTAGGTGAAGTCGAAATTGAGAGTTAAAAATTATTAACTTTCCACCTTCATGAAATACATTTCTTAGGATGTGTTTGTCATGGAGTGCCTTATCCTTTTCTTTGTACAGATTGGAATTCTCATAAGAATCAAGTCGAAGCTCCTCCAATTCAGCCAATTGCAACAGCATTTCTTCACCAGATTTCTAAAAATCAAAATTACAAGTTTTCACAGCCCAAAATGACTTATATTGAATTTCAACTGGCAGATGACATGATTTACCAAAAACTATCCTAAAAGGAGACATCCCAATGGGTGTTTTATAGGCAGTTCGATAAGCCCAAAGTGCTTCACCAAGTCTTTTAGGACAATATTTTCTGGTGGGATTAACAATTCTCTCAAGCACTCTTTTGACTTCTATATTAGAAAGTTCAGCCATGCCATTTGTTTGGGGGTGATATATTGTTGAAGTTTTATGTACAACACCATTATTTTTCAAAAGGGATTCCATGGTTTTATTATAAAAAAGGGTTCCTAAGTCACTTATCAAGGCACGTGGTGTGCCAAATCAGTGGAAGATGTGTGTCTTTAGGAACTCAATAACAGTATTTGAATCATCATTTCTAGTGGGTTTATCCTCGACCCACTTAGAAACATAATCAACTCCAAGAAGAATGTATGAGAATCCATTGGAATGGGGGAATTCTCCCATGAAATAGATTCCTCAAACATTGAAGATTTCAAAAAAAATTAAAGTCTTTTGGGGAATTTCATTTCTCTTTGAAATTGTGCCAACCTTTTGGAAAGTGGGACATGATTGACAGAACTCATGTGAGTCCTTGAAGAGTGAATTCCAGAAGAATCTAGAGTCTAGGACCTTTCGGGGGTCCTCTGTGGTCCAAAGTGGCCACCACCAGGCATTGAGTGACAAAATTCTAAGATGGAAGAATGTTCATTTTCATCAACACATCTTCTAATTACCATGTCTGCCCTAGTTTTCCAAAGTTTATTATCTTCTCAAAAATAGTATTTTGAATCACTTTTCAACTTCATTTTTTGTTATTTTGAAAAATTTTCAAGAAAAACATCAAAAACCAAGTAATTTACAATTAGGGAATACCATGGTAACTTTGGAGTGAGAGATGAAAGGTGCTCAGTGAGGAATTCAGGATCAATGATTTCAGAATGAGAAGAATTAGAAATTCTACTCAAGTGATCAACCATAGGGTTTTCTTTTCCTGGTCTATATTTGATTTCAAGGTCAAAATATTAGATCATTAGGATCCATCTTATTATCCTCAGTTTGGAATCACTTTTATTGAGTAAGAACTTTATATTAGAATGGTCTATGAAGATGACGATTTTGGAACCAAAGAGATAGGGCTGGAATTTATCTAAAGCAAAAACCACTACTAAAAGTTCCTTTTCAGTTACAGTGTAGTGAGATTGAGTTTCATCAAATGTTTTTGAGGTATAATAGATGACATGAGGAATATTTTCTCTTATTTGACCTAGAACATCCCCAACGGCTCTATCAGAATAATCACACATCAACTCAAAGGGTAAGGACCAATATAGGGGTTGGATTATCAGGGCAGATGTAAGAGTAGTTTTGAGTTCAACGAAGGCTCTCTTGCAAACCTAATCAAAATGGAAAGTGACATCATTTTGGAGAGATTGAGTGATTTGGAGGGAAATACTACTGAAGTTATGGATGAATATCCGATAGAAACCAGAATGACCGAGGAATGAACGGATGTCTCGAACAGAAATGGGTTCAGGAAGTGATTGGATCAATTCAATTTTTGTTAGGATCAACTTTAATACCATATTTTGAAACTATGTTCCCAAGAATAATCCCATTTGAAACCATGAAGTGAAATTTTTCAAAATTTAACACATGGTTACACTTGACACACTTTTGAAGGACTATAGAGAGTGAATTTAAGAAAGATTCAAATGACTCACCACAAATGGTAAAGTCATCCATGAAGACTTCCATGCAGTGTTTAATGAATTCAAAAAAGATACTCATCATACACATCTGGAATGTTTTAGAAGCATTGCAAAGGCAAAATGACATCCTACTATATGAATATGTTCTAAAGGGGCATGTGAAAGTAGTATTTTCTTGGTCCTGAGGTGCGATTGGTATTTGGAAGTAGCCGGTGTATCCATCAAGAAAGCAATAATGTGACTTTCCGACTAATCGTTCTAGAATTTGATCAATGAATGGAAGAGGTTAGTGATCTTTTCATGTTTCAAAATTCAATTTCCTATAGTCGATGCACACATGCCATTTGTTCTTCACTCGAGTTGTGATTACCTCCCCATGTTCATCTGTGATAACAGTTATCCCAACCTTCTTAGGTACAACTTGAATTGGACTAACCCATTCACTATCAGAAATTTGGTAGATAATACCATCTTGAAGAAGCTTGGTGATCTCTTCCCTAACTACTTCAAGGATGAGTGGATTTAGTCTTCTTTGTGGTTGTCTAATTGGTTTGGATGATTCCTCAAGATGGATGTGATGCATACAAAGAGCAGGGTTGATTCCTGGTATGTCATCTAGGGTCCACCCTAAGGCCTTTTTTTTCCTCGAACACTTGAACAAGTTTGGAATTCTCAGTTTTGGTAAGTGAAGTAGAGATAATGATGAGATAAGAGTGATCAAGGAAAAGGAATGCATATTTCAGGTGTTCAGGAAGAAGTTTCAGATCAGTCTCATCTTTGATTTGTGGGTTAGACAACTCAGGAATGGAGGAAGGGAATTCAGTTTCTTCAAATTCATTTTCCTTAATACCATCCAAGGTGAAGTAGTAGAGATTAGAGTTGATGTGGGATTTAAGAGAGTTTTCAAGTTCCTCTAGATTAATGGAGTCTATAAATGAGAGGTCCACATCAACTTCACCATTTATGACTTGGTTAATCATGGTGAAGATTTCACAAGATCCTTTATCATTTGAACATGAAGAACATGATGGATTGGGGTTCAATTGACTCTCAGAAGTGTCCTCAGAAGCATGGATTGATAATTCAGAGTGATCCTCAGATGGGTATTGCATGGCTTGGAAAATGTTGAACTTGACCAGTTGGTCACCAAATTCCATGGATAAGATTCCTAAATAGACATAAATCTTAGTTCTCCCTATCATTAGGAATGGTCTTCCTAGAATTAAGGGATACCGAGAATAGTTTATCTCACCTTGCATGTCAAGGACATAGAAATCAGCAGGGAATATAAGATCATTCAAACGAACAAGGACATCCTCTATTATACCCTCAGGACTAGCAGTGCTTCGATTGGCCAATTGAATGAAAACACCCATTGGATGTAAGGGACCTAGACCAAGGTTGGATAAGATGGATTTGGGCATGACATTAATTGAGGCTCCTAGGTCTATGAGTGCATCATCGAAATTGGAACAATCTATTTGGTATGGAACTGTAAAGGTCACAAGATCTTTTCACTTAATGGGTATGGACTCTTAGGTTGAAACATTTTCAAAGGTCCTAAGTTGCCTCTTATAGGTACACAAATCTTTGAGAAACATAACATACTTAAGAATTTGTTTAATGACTTTTAAGAGGGTAATATTCACTTAAACACGTCTAAACATGTCAAGAATTTTAGGATCAGGTTCAAAGGACTTCTTTGGCCTAGAAATGGATTGAAGAAAAGGAATTGGGTTTCTAAGTGGAATGGGAGGAGGTGAGGGAATGGATTTAGGTTCCTTTTCAAGTTTCTTTTTCTTTTCATTTTTTAGGTAAACATTCAAATGGGGGTTGGAGGAATTATCTTGAGGCATACCAATTTTCTTTCTTAATCTAAGTGAAATTTCAATTACATTACCATTGGGGTTGGGTAATGGTTGAGCTGAAAGTTGGGAAGAATTTGATTATTGTTGCTGGATTAGGTGGGATGCAAGTTGACCAATTTGAGTTTCAATATTTTTAAGGCTAGAATAGGTAAAGGAGGAAATATCTTCAACTACACTTTCCCATGGTTGCTTGGAAGAAGAGGCTTGTCCTGGATTGGTATTGCCTTGATTTTGGTTCTTGAGAAAGTTATTGTATTGGTTTGGGAATTGGGAAGGCTCACTAGGATAGTGGAAGCCTGGAGGAGGAAGAGTAGGATTGATCCTTTGAAGTTGATGAACAAAAGGGTATGGTTGTTGGAAGTTACCAACACCTTGACCATATTGGAACTAGTTTGGGTTTTGATGAGGGTATTAAGGGGGATTAGAAATGGGATTACCATATCTCAAGTTAGGGTTTTATGTAGAAGATAAGGGCTTAGAATGGGGTTGGTTGAAGTTTCTAACAAACTAACCTGATTGTTGAGGTTTGGGGTTCCGCTGAGCATATGCTGCATTGAGCTCCATTGGTCCGAATGAATCAGATGGTTCATCTTGAAGTTGTGGACATGTGTCTATTGGATGAACTAGTGAGTTTTAGATTCCATAGTTTTTGATAGGTCTAGGAAACATTGATTTTGGAGAAGATGAGGTTTGGGATTTGGTAGCCACAACTAGTTGTCTCACAAGACCTGTAAGTTCACTCATCCACTCGGCCATCTTGTTGGGCTCTACAAATTGATTATCTTGGTCTTGTTGGACTTGAATATGTGATCAATTATGGAATTGTTGTGTGTTTGCATCCATGTTGCTTATGAGATCTATTACAGCTACGAAAGTTTTATCAATAAGAGCACCGCCACTTATGGCATCAATGAGAGTTCTCTCCATAGCCAATAACCCCTCATAGAAGTATTGGATCAAGAGTTGGTCAGGGATTTGGTGGTGTGGGCAGGTTGCAACAAGATTTTTTAACCACTCCCAGTATTCATGGAGTGATTCACTTGGGAACTAACATATACCACTTATTTCCTTTTGGATAGAAGCAGTACGAGAATCAGGAAAGAATTTCTCTAAGAAGAGTCACTTCATGTCATTCCATGTGGTTATGGATCCAGGAGGAAGGTAGTAGAGCCAAAACTTAGAAATGTCATCTAGGGAGAAAGGGAATGCTCAGAGTTTGATTTTCTCCTCAAAAACCCCTTGAGTCTTCATGGTAGAGAACACCACTTGGAACTCTTTAAGATGAAGATGTGGATCCTCACTGGCTAGACCGTGGAAATGAGGGAGAAGATGAATCAAACTGATTTGAGTTTGAATTCAGATTCTATGTTTGGATATTGAATACTAAGAGATTGGTAATTCATATCATGGGTAACAAGTTCTTTTAGTGTTTGTTCCCTAGGATTGGCCATTTCTAATTGAATTGGTTGGACAAGGACTGGTTCTTGAATGAGTTGATTATATCTTATGTTCCACCTAAGTTGGTGAAGAGTTCGCTCAATTTCAGGGTCAAACAAATCTGAGGTATTTTTTGGGAGGCTATGGGGAATTCAAAGAGATGTTGGAAGAAAGAGGAAGATGAGTTTTTCTTTGTGTTTTTTCAGTTTATGATTTTTATGAGAAGACAGGTTTTTCCTTGTGTTTTTATTTTCAAAATTTTCAAAATTTATTATTTTACAATAACCATAAACTAATTACTAAATAAAAAACTATCCCAAGCAATGATTACATTTTAAAGTGTGGTCGATTGTCACCTATCAACGGATCAAAGTTTTGGTGCTCTGCTAATGTGTATAGCAACACTCGGGTTGAATCCTTGGTGATGATACTTTTTAATAGTCGATTGTTTTTAGTTGATTGTATTCTGATTGGGGGGGTTTGTTTGTAGAGATTATGAAATAATTTATGGATGATGTTTGATTTAAAAAATTGATATAGATTGGAGTGAGTTCATCATTAGGTAGTTAAGCTTGTGATATCCTTGATCTTTGCTTTATATTGCATTAAATTAACACCCATGTCACAAGTTGACGTTGATTGGAATTCCCAAGTTTTAAGGCTTTAATCCAAGCCTTAACTTATATTAGGGTTCTAATAGAAATCAGAGCTTATTGATGATAATGTATTTATGGTTCCAATAATCCATGGAAACCACATGTTAAACAAAACAAGTCATTAATCCATGATATGTTAAGTCCAACATACACAATGTTAATTTAAAGAATATTCATCGAGTAAAATCTCTCAATTATAACTCAACCCAATGAGAGATTTACTCATAAATTGAAATGATTATTAATCTGGATATAATTATTATGATGATAAATTAAGAAGATAAGAAAAAGAAGGGGATAAGAAAAGATTGGTGCGACGAACACACACACAAACGATGATGATAATTAAAAACGAACTTTAGATTGAATGAGAAAGAAAAATAAGGTAAGGGGATTAAATTGTATTTAATTTTTTTAAGAAAATTAAAATTAAACTACAGAAGGAGGATGATAATAAAGGATACTTAAGAAGAAAATTGCATTAAAACATAATTACAAAGAAAAGAATTATAATATTACAATAACGAAGAACACAAAAGTAAAAAGAAACAAAGAGAGAAGGAAGGGTATCTCAAGTGAAAAATTGAGTATGGGAGGTCCTCCCAATCCTTTGAAAAGTATTTTTTCATGCTAATATGTGCTCCACTCTTCTTAAATTCCAACACTCTTGAAGGAGAGGAGGGGGATGTATTTATATCCCAAGAAAGTGGACTGTTTGTATTCCCAATCTGTCCCTCCACTTTCATCACCATTTTGATAATTCATACAACCTAATATCAAGATATATCCTTCTTAAAAGTTGTATATAATAATTTTTTCCGACTACTCTCAAAATTTGGAGGCATTTTGACTTATGGAGCCAAAGTATGACCGTTTGATTAAATAATGTTAATCTGTCCATTTCAATCAAGACTTTTTAGAAGGCCAAAATGTGAATGAATTTATCAATATGAAGATGCCTTAAAATATGAATAATTTATTCAATAAATTCAGACACCTATATCTCCTCTTTCACACTGAAAAATATCAACTTGATTTGATGAATATATCAGAATACAAGTCACGAATACTATACTGATTTTAATTCCCATCCAGAATGGTGGGATGAGTTTAAATGAATAAGTTGGGCCCCATTTATTTGGATTTGGGCCATGAAATTTTTATACAAGACTCCTTACATTGTTCCCAAAAAAATTTATAAGAATAAAAGAATTTGGAATTCTAGATTGATCTTAGTAATTCAATCTTTACAGCTGGTCCAGTTTCTTCATAGTTTCTATGGGTCTTCTTGTGTGGACCATATGACCCTTAAAATGGATGAATTGGCCCATGATTACTTCTAATGAAATGTTTTATATTGAAAGAGGAATCCTAAAAAACAATAACAATTCAATTTGTATTATTAGGGTGATATTTATTATTAAAACATTAAATAGACTAGAATCTGGCTGAATTTAAAGAGTGCTCAAAAATTATATTTAATATTTATACATTAATATTTCACAAAAATTATGAAAATTTACTATAAAATCAGTAAAGGGAGTATATAAAAAGTTATTAAAATATTAATAACATCAATGGATATTTAGGATACAATCAAACTATAGTAGACCATGTTGATTGGCCCAAAACCACCTTCACATGCCCCTTCGGTACTTTTGCATATAGATGCATGTCATTCAGTATGTGAAATGCACCATTGACATTTCAAAGATGCATGAGAAACATATTTTATGATATAGATGAATAATTTCTCAAAATATTCATGGAATATTTCTCTATTTATGGGAGATCATTTGATGTCTATCTAAGCAATCTAGAACTGGTTCTCCAACATTGTGAGGATAAATTCTTAGTACTGAATTGGAAAAAATGTCAATTCATGGTGCAAGGAGGGATTTTGATGGGACACAAAATATCTTAATAAGGAATAGAGGTTTATCCTAATAAGATGAAGGTCATCAAGGATCTGCTGGAACCATCAACCATAAAAGGGATCAGAAGTTTCCTTGGGCATGATTGATTCTACAGATGCTTTGTAAAAGATTTTTCTAAAGTCACATGTTCATTGAAACACTTGTTTTAAAAGGAAATTCCTTTTGAATTTAATGAGGATTACTGAAAAGATTTTGAAACTCTGAAAAATAGTCTGATTGCATCTCCAGTTATCATTGCACCAAACTAAGAAAAATAATTTGATCTTATGTGCGACGCCAGTGACCTTACTGTAGGATCTGTGCTTGAACAATGTATAGACACCATCTTCTGCCCAATCCATTATGCCAACCACACATTGAATGAACCCCAGATCAATTATACAACTATATATAAGGATCTTCTAGCTGTCGTATATGACTTTGAAAAGTTCCATTCATACCTCGTTCTATCCAAAGTCATTGTCCATACAGATCATGCTTCCTTTTGATACTTGATGAGTAAGAAAGATGAAAAAACAAGATTGATATGATGGATTATTTTTCTGCAGGAATTCAATATCATAATCAAAGACACCAAAGGAAAAGAAATTTTCATTTCTTATAACCTCTCACGGTTACCCCTGACCATTATTAAAGAATATAGTGAGACTTATATTGAAGTAGATTTTCCAGATGAGACATTGTTTACTGTCAAAACCCAACCTTGGTTTTTAGACATGACCAACTATCTTTCCACATGGTATCTCCATCATGACCTCTCATACCAGAAACACAAGAAGTTTCTGTCCGATGCCAAACACTACTTTTGGGATGAATCATTTCTATTTAAGCATTGTGCTGATATCCTGTTAGGATGCTACATCCTAGAGGAAGAGATACAAAATGTGATCGAAATGTGCCACACATCACCAACTGGAGGCCATCATAGACTAGAGTTCACAGTGGTACAAATCCTATAAAGCATATTTTTTGGCCCTCATTACATCATGATGCTAGGAGATTCTATCATTAATGTGATAGATGTCAAAGAATGGGGAACATCAATAAAAGAAATGAGATTCTACAAAACCCCATTCTGTAAGTCGAAGTTTTTGATGTCTAGGGAATTGAATTTATGGGATCATTCCCTTCATCACATGGTAGGAATTACATTCTAGTGGAAGTAGACTATGTTTCCAAGTGGGTTGAAGTTGAAGCCACAAAATATGACACAACAAAAGTATTCATGAATTTTATTCAAAAGAATGTGTTCGCATGATTTGAATTTCTGCTGTTACTCATTAGTGATCGCAAAAATCATTTCTCAAATGAGCCAGTGTGAAAAATGATTGAAAAATATGGCATTTTCTACAAAAATAGAACTCTCTATCACCCATAAACAAGTGGGCAAGTCAAATTTTCAAATAGGGAGTTGAAACAAATTTTAGAAAAGACTGTCAACACAAGAAGAAGTGATTAGAGCTTGAAACTAGATGATGCATTATGGGTGTATCGAACTATGTATAAAACAACCATAGGCACCACCCCATTTAGACTGGTTTATGTTAAACATGTCATCTTCCAGTGGAATTGGAATATCATTCATCCTGGGCAATTAAGAAAATGAATCTGGATCTAGAAAAGTCTGGAGAGGAATGACTATTGAAAATAACCGCATTGGAAGAAGTCAGGAAAAATAAATATGAAAACGCAAGGATTTACAAGGGAAAAATGAAAAAGTGGAACGACCAACGAATTTCATGATGTACTTTTATTATAGGGAACAAGGTTTTTCTATTTAATTCAAGATTAAAACTATTCCCATGAAAGTTGAAGTCATGATGGTCTGGTCCTTTTACGGTCGTACAAGTTTTTCCTTACGAAACAATTGAAATTCAATGCGAAAAAGAACCACCATTCAAGTTGAATGGTCAAAGATTGAAGATATTTCAAGAATCATTCCATGAAGTCTATGTCCTCATCCTCAAGTTCAATTGAACCTTAAAGTAGTCAAGATCCCGACATTAAAGGAAGCACTGAATGGGAGGCAACCCAGGGTAGGAAAGTTTTTATATAAGTTATATTAGGATCATCGTCCAACAATATCATGAATAAAGAACGGTGAGATGTGGAAGGATCAAAAAATTGGTCCAAGAATAGCTCAGTACACACTGTGTACCACCACCATAACTCGTTTTCACCCCAAAAATCCATTTTCCTCCCCATACATGATGTGAATCATCTGTAAACATTGTGTAAAATGGTGGGTTGGTTTTTAAAATCTATAGGTCATGACCTAAACACTCACAACCCACATCAAAAAACCCCCCAACCCCCTTTCTTCCCTATCCCCTTTCCCATTTCACCTATCAACACCTCCCACATCCCCTCTGCTTTCAAAACCTCTCTACACCCTCCTCCTTCACCCTCCCTTACCTCCACATTACACCAAACCCTCTACCCCAGCCATGTGCCCCCTCTACACTCTCTCCCTAACCATCACACCATCTACCTGCTTCCATGGAACACACCAAGAACCCACAAATCTCTCCCTCCTCCTCAAATTCCACCTCCTCTTATTCACTATCTGAGGAATGGCTTGCCTATAAGCATCCACAGACCACCACAGATGCACCATATGCACCCACCAATGTGCGCACAACACCATCTCCTCATATGCACTCCGACACCACCACAACATCCAATGATGATGGCTTGCACCTGCACCCTATATTATGTTTTTCCAAAATAATTCATAAGGTTAATATTCTCAAGTTATAGGTGAATCCCATGCATACAAACAAGACCTAGGACATGCAGAAACTCGCCCAAATGAACATTACTGATGCCGTCGCTGACCTCCTTGACACTCTACACATTGTCACCATTATTTAAGTCCATGAGGAGATATTATTAGAGTTATTTTTGGAGTTTTTTGCAACCTTTGAAATGGGAGTCGACAATCTATATTATTTCCTCAATGGAAACCCACATGATTTGTCTCTTTCTGAGTTTGGGGTCAGGCTTGGCATATATACTGAGGATTTTGTTGTTTCTGAAATTTATTCAACGCTTTAGCTCCAGCCACATCATGATATATCTATACCATTATGGCCATTGATAGCTTATGACCCCCAGTCACATCATGATCCTTGAATCACGAAGTTAACTCAGCTTCGTGGTCTGGCTTTGCGTATCTTACATCAAGCCATGGCGCATGGTTGGTTCACGTGAGGAGAGACCCATGGTAGCATCAACCAGATGGACATGATGATTTTAGTAGCTTCCATGGGTGGTCCACCCATAAATATGGCTGCTTATTTATCTTCCTACTTCAGAGCCCTGACTCAAAAGAATCAGGGCACACTCATGGGTGGATCTTTTACCACCAGATTGACATGATATCTTGGCATCTTTGAGGCCTCTATATCCCTCACATTCATTGAACTAGTGGAGCTAATAGATCTTGTTTTATTATAAAAGATGAATATGATGGTAAAGGAGGATGATCGTTATTTCTAGGCACCAGGTGTATAGGCACCTGCACCTCATGAGAAGGCAGACGAAGCAACAATAATAGAACCACCATCACAACTGTCTACCTCCATCACACCACCTCCACACAAGCCATCCTCTATCCTAGATACCACCCCTCTGACCACCCATCCTACCCTCATAGAGTTATAGAGTCTTTATTAGTGTATTATCTAGAATCTTCACCAGATCACTACCAATATGCATTTACCCTTCATTGAGCCTCCCGATTTTACCCCATCACCCTCTCCCACCCTGGCTGACCCTTCTTCATCCACCATTCCCCCACCCCTTCCACCCAGTAGAACCTATCTTCTGATTTCACAGAACCTACCGCCTAGTAGGAGTTTTTGGCAGAGCAGAACCAAAGGAGAAAGGGGACTTCCACTAAGCCTACACCTCCAGAGGTACCAATCATTGATCCTACTTCCAGATCCATGGCCCCCATACAAATTGATACTTCCCCACCACCCACCCCAGCCCATATCCCTACACCTGTTCCCACACCCTCCACCACCCTCCACCACCCCACCACTGACTACTGTTGACACTACTTCGATGGGATAGTTGGTCGAGACACCCGATAATGGGATGACGTTGGAGGATATCTTTGTTGAGGACCCCTGATATGATTTTTGTCCATATTTTGTGATTTTTATAAACTTTCATGTTTTTGGGATGGTTGTTGACTATGCCATGTTTTATTCCATTTTTGTATGCTCTATAGACAATTTTATATAAAAATCATTTCATTTTCACTTCTTGTTGTGTTTTTCTTCTTCTGTGTCTTAACTTTATGTCTATAACATGTCAAGATCCTCTAAATCCACTGTCGTCCATGACAGTCCAGTTTCGCCACATGTCTTAAAACATAGAGTACTCAAGCATGTCATATATCACTAGCACCAGCAGCCTCCATGACCTTTGATTCCTTTCTTACCACATCTCATCCATGCTCACGCGGTGCACCTGAAGTGATCAACCCACCCAAATGACGATGCGTGCTCAAGGAAACAACCTCTAGCAGCTGTAATAGGAAATAGAGCCACTAAGCTGGTGGGCCCCATGAGGATAGTCCATGCCCACCTTTTCCAATCTTCTGTTTTATCGAGTCATAATTTCCATGTCCTTTTCATGTTTTTTATTTTTCATTTCATGTCTTTCTTGGAACTATTATGTATATATTCCACAAATTGAATAAAATATGTATCTCAGTTTCTCATTTTACATGTTTTCTATTATTATTCTATTAAAACTACTTTTAACTATGAACTAATGTTTGCTTTACAGTGCCGAAATTTCCTTTTCTAACAATTTACAGGTCTATTTTCATGCTACGAAAACTTCAATCATCCCCATGGAATACCACATACTCCAGGGAGCTCTCAATTCCCTTTTATTTAAATTCTGTCCACAAAAATTCCATTTCCAATTATTTTCTCACTCAAATGCAAAACCACTCCCACTTTTATTTCACTGATAGTGCGAACACTGTCTCATTCTAAGTGTGTGTGTGTGTGTGGGGGGGGGGGGGGTTCTCATGTTTCACTTTTGATACACTTAAATTATTGGTTGTTCTCACTAGTCTAGGATACATTTTTCAAAAATACAAGCATACTTTAAACCTAAAAATCTTTATTCCCATGTAATTAAAGAAAAATTTAAGTGGAAAAGTGTTAAGGACCATTTTTCACTCCTTCTTAGACTTTTTTAGAATGATTTATGAGTTTAGAGGATTAATTAAAATTCAAAACTTTGAAATTATGATTAATTAATCCACTAGTTAAGGTTTATGCCCTTTTTGATTTCCAGTTTGGTTTTGAATCCCATTACCCATGAGGACTCTCAGCCTATAATTGCATTTTCTTATCTGATCACATTTCTTGAGAGATACTTGGGGAATGTAAACCTACTAGAACTTGCACTGAGATCTTATCAAAGCAATGAATGAACAGGTATAGAATTAAAATGATTGGGGAACTCATTAATATCCACTTCCCTAAGGCCCACCTGACATATATCCTTTTTTCATCCCATAGTTTCCATGAATGACTTGTTAGAATAAATCTATTTCAATCCTATTTCCCTTCCTACCCTACTCCTTGTAAAATTCTTAAATATTACATTTAAACAAGTGTGGGGGAGGCATTCAGACAACATGGGACGATTCCACTTCCAGAGATATACGATGCACTCACCTGACATCAAGTTTGTGATCCATATACCATTTGTTTTATTCCATTAAAATTCTAGTCCTTTGAAAAATACCAAAAGAAAATAAAGAAACAAAATTGATATGGGCTGCGTACTAGGAAGGTCAAAAATCACAATTTTCCAGATTGATGAATCCCTCAAAGGATCATATGTGGTAAGGTGATGGATATGAGATCTATCCTAGGCACAAATTTTGAAATACAAAAGAAAAATAAAAAATAAAATAAATAAAAGGAAGGGAATAGAATTATTTTTCATTTACATACTTGCTATACATATAGATCCAATGCGAGCTGATAGAGTACCAATTTGACCGGCTAGAAGGAGGAACATCATCACACTTGTTCGGACACCTTTTTGCATCATAATAAAAAGATTACCCTCCTATTTGAGCCTGAATTTCACATTTTTCTACCTACCCATAGCCACAGAGTCATCAAAACCCAAATTTCTTAATCCCTCAAGATTAATTTTACACTTGTCTTTACATAGTGGAGATGATAGAACTAGTGAAAGCATATGGTTAGGAACATGTACTCAGGGTACAAGCATAACTCTAATTAAATTACCACCTTGAGTAATGAGAAAAATAGCAAGGTAAATTACAATTGGTCATATAACTTAGGGAATAGTTAAAAGATTGTAATTAAAGAAAGATAATTTATTTTAAAAATCAGAACTAGGAGGCATGAATTAATTTCTCTGCAGGATTGATTCTAGAACTTGACCCTTTCTCTGCTTTCACCAAATTTAATTGCATGGACATAATGAACATTTATCTCTTTAAAAATTGCTTATCCTTTATGAAATCATTGTTGAGGTATTATTTCTTGAGGACAAGCAATTGTTTAAGTGTGGGTGGATTTGATAAGCATAATTAATATATTTACTTTGCTGTCATTTTTTCATTTCTTTTCATTAAAATATGTGACAATACACGTGGTATGTGTCTAAATTTTCAAGAATAAAGGCTTCATAGGTTTTCAAGAAAGAAAAGGTAGAAAAAGTGCAAAACCAACCAAGTATACATCGTGATTCGACCCTACATGGCAAGTACCCAAAGCTCATAGCTTGATCCCAAGTCGTGAAGCCAATCGTGACCAAGCCATGCAGCTAGCAAGAAAAAGATGCTACATGCCGTGACCTAATTGTACATGACATGATGACCAATCAAATCCTTGGGTGAGAAATCTGTGAGAAATCCACACAAAAACAGAATGAATGCAGAGAACGCGTTGTTAACAATGGGTACACGTCATGTACCTCATCAAACTTCTTAATGCACGAGATTCGTGTGCCACACTGGTGATCCATAGAAAAATGAATCAGATTAAGGGTACATGTTGTGTACCAAAGTTACATGTCATGACCAAAATAACCTATATAAGAAGAGTAGCTACATATCATTGCATATACTTTCGGACGAGCTTCTCTTCTCCATCTCGATCCCTTGCGAACTCTTTCACCCTTTTTTACTCTCAAACTCTCAATTCCTTCATATTCTGTGCATTTTTATTAATCCAAAAGCTGTGGAGTTTCTGTTCTTCAATGAATTCAATTTCCACCATCATATTTAGATTTGGGTTCCATTCCTCTTTCTCAAGTAAGTTCTTTTTATGATTTTTAATTGCTTCGTGCATGTTTATTTTAGTTATCTCTATGAAATCTCTTGCATGGCCCTGATTCCATTAATGTTTATTGATCCATCAAATATTCTATCTCTCATTTATTTAATTGCATTTTACCCCACCATGAGTAGCTAAATATTTAGGGGTAGGGATCAAGCGATGTATCTGAATAATTTAAATACACCTTTAAATATAAACTTGTCAAGTATAACTGAAGTAGTAATTAGGATATTAATGCAAGTTCTATCCCATTTTTGTGAACATCCCAGACCACGGGACAATCAAACAAATGACCCAATCCTAATTGGAGTAGAATGATATACAACCACTAGCTCATGAAGCTTTCTGTCTAAGAATCCAAACTTAACTCACTTAGGATGTTTCTATTTCCTAACCACAAAATAGCTACTTCCTAGGTAGATCTAGGAGACTAAGACCAAATTCAACTAGTGGATCCTATTTGCTTCGCAGAATAAGTCATAGGATCTTTCCAAGGTTATACTTATAGGGAATCCTTTACCTAGATACTCGACTTGATCTCAATCCATCATTTATCAATTTAAGTCATCCCAATTAGAACTCATACCAAAATTCCCAAAAAAAAGACTTCTAGAAATGACTCATTTTCAGAAATAGAGACCAAAATTCTTAAAGACAAATGACAGTCTCCCTATGGATTTGACCTCACACTACCACTATACTATACCATTATAGTTAGTGAAATTTTGGGACAAAATATAATTTCTAAATTTGATCCACACCAGAGTAAGTAACACCACCACCATGAAAGAGGCCATCAACTTGTTAACCTAATTTGCAATAAATCGACATATATAGGATAAGTGTCCTTGAAGGCATTGAAACTATCAGAGGTTGCTCTAGGGAGGAATCTGGCTAATAGATTGGATCTTTTCTTGGTCAATATTAATCCCTCTATATCTTATGATGAAGTTGATAAATTTCCCAAAGGGAACTCGAAATGAACATTTCAAGGGGTTCATCTTAAAATTCTGGGAGTAAAAGAAGCCCAACACTTTTTCAAGGTCTCCGAGATGGTCCTGACATTGGTGGGATTTGACCAAAAAGTCATCCATGTATCATTCCACCAATTTCCCAAGAATTAGTTTGAAGATGTGGTGCAAATCCCATTGATAAGTGGATCCTACATTCTTTAGATTGAAGGGAATTACCTAATAGAAAAAGGTCCCTTGAAGCATCATAAAGGCTATAGAATTCTCATCATCAGGGACCATCCAAATCTAGTTGTACCCAAGTATCCATACATAAAGAAGAGGTCTTGGAACCTGGTTATAACATCAATCAACAAATCCAACACTCAAAGAGGAAAATCAACCTTCAGACAATGGTGGTTGAGGTTCTGAAAGTCAAAACAGGCTCTGATATTCCCATTTTTATTCTTGACTAGGATGATGTTAGCTAGCCATTTGGTGTACTAGACTTCCCTAATGAATTTTTATTTGATAAGATTATACATATCAGCCTTGACCATGGCACCGTGAGAGGGTTGCATCTTCCAAGATGGCTTCTTAAACCCAAAATGACTCACTGGGAGGCCTAAACGATGGAAGAAGACTTGAGGGTCTAGTACTAGAATCTCATCATAGATCTAGGAGAATACATTGTGGATCTAATTTAAGAAAGCCACATAATGTTAATGATACTTTGGAGATATAGCTGCACTGATTAGAATTGGCCTCAGGTCTTCCTTGATACCAAGATTTACGTGAATTAACTCATAAATGGTGGTGGAGACACCCTCTTCAAATGTTGGAGGAGAATATTCCAAATAAACTTCATTTCCTGGGGTAGGATAATTAGTAGGAGGAAGTGGTGCTTCTATACCAGCTAACTCATGGGGAGCATTAGTGTCTGCTTGAGAAGATAGATAATCCTCACCAAGGGGTTCCTACATTTCAGAAACTACGGTGATAGAGGCTATCGATCCAATCCCATCTGACCTTCAAACGTGAGGCCCATGCTTGATTTCAAAGTAGTGGTGGAGAGTTGGCTTCTAATGATTCAACCCTACTTTTTAGAACTTGTGGTAATTCCACAAAACTATGGCCATAGGGTGAACCTCTTGATACCTTAAAGGATTGGGGACTTTTGGTATCACCTAGGCCTGTCCTGTGTAAGAGTTATAGGTAATATACATATCTTCCTTCTTTTTAGGGATGTTGAAACCCTTTTTCTTAGAGACAAAAAATCATAATCCCATATTCAGTGTTGCATACTCTAGATGATGGACCAGGATAATGAAGGAATCATCCAAGGCTATCCATGGATTGGTTGTGGTGGTCTTCAGATCATTAGTACACTCAAACCCATAGTTCTGAACCTACTTTCCTTACCTTGTATAATTGCCAGCATCCAGATAGCGGGATTTACAAGAATAAAAGGGAGAAAAATCACCATAGAGTACCCATGATCGATCGTTGAGAGATTAATTGAGTAACTAGTGATATGAAAAGGGGAATTTTACATGAAAATGAAGCTAGGTCCTACCCAACAACACATTGTAGGTGATATCCTGTGAGACTACCATGAATTTAACACTTGATATTAAGCCACCAAAACAAGTCTTCAACTGAATTCTGCCACATGGTTTCTACTCAGTCCTATCATAACCCTAAATTTTTAGGTCGGAGGGAGTCAGGTCTGCTTTTATTAGCCCCAAATTATGGGGTGTCCAGGCTGGGATAAGGTTAATCCTAGAACCTGTGTCCATCAGGAAGAAACAGATCTCCATGGTGTTGCACTAGCCTATAATATACAATAGGCATATTTTCCCCTGCACTAGGGTGCCTTTGTATTATCTAGAGAATGATATAACAACTTGAAATTTCCCTCACTCAACCTTCTCTTCATAGTTGACCTGTACCGTAGCTACCTATGCTTCAAACTGGAGGGGGCTTCTCAAGGTTTATTTAAGGGATTCACACATTTATTTTGAAAAGAGGAGGGAATTGAGGATCAAGATCTTTTCAATTATGATTATGAGGTGATTCGATACATCTTACTTTCATGCCAAAATCATGTTTCAGACCATAGGAAGGAGCTCCTTTGCAGGAGGCAGAATGGATTCTATTGGTTGTACCACTAGGTATTAGATGGTGCTGGTAACATCCAACTACTATCCAAAATACCCTTTATAACCCACTACTGGATGACTGTTGGCTAGTTGAGACCTCACTTTGTCTAGACATGGCCGACCATGGCATGATCATGGATGATATTCTTGGTAAACCAACACTATCAACTACGAAGGTGTGTCTGATGGAGTAGTATGAGAGGAAAATTCCTACTGAGATCTATGAAACACTTGATTATTGGTCTCAATATCATGCATGGATTGGTTTAAGGAACCCATATGAGTATTCTAGCAGTTCTCATGTCCCCAGCCTTTCCTTTTATGATGTCAACTGGAGGAACCTGAGGGGTTTGTCAGGTATTCCTCACTATCAGGCACCTTTAAATGGTATACCAACTTGATGACATTTATGAAGGCATACACCCACCCATCATCAGAGGGGTCTTCTAATGTGGGGTGGACCCTAGGTTTAGTTTCAAACTAAAGTGTCATGAAATCACAGAGGGTGAGAAATAGATTCATTACTAGTGGGGGACTCTGATCTCCCTCACGCCATCGGTGCCTGCTCCTATAAGACTTTGAAGGTTGCAACACAGATGTAAAAGAAACAACTAGAGGAGGTGAGGTGACCATAGGATGTTATGGATTTCCTAAGTGGGAAAAATGACACCATGATCTTGAGAAAATATTCTATTATCCAAATATTAATCATACTTTTGGGTCCCACGGCTGGAAGCCTGATGGCATTCACCCGAGCCTTCATTGTCACTACTGGGGTCAGTGGAGATGTGCATCACTTACACTAAAATCTCAAACAACTTGACCAGGCCATGATCCATTTGGTCCTGGAGCCAATCCTTGAACACATATAATTCCATGATGGTATTTCCAAGGATATTGTGGTAGGGGAAATTGTTGGGGGTAGTCAGTGAATTCGGCCTCCTAGGGCAGTATTCATTCTGAAAGCTTCAGAATTCACTTTTCTATAGAATAGATAAAATAACCTAGGATCTATGTATCCTTGAAAGAATAGGTTCAATTCCTTATGTCTAGAAAGGCTTCTTTGGGAGAATGACCTTGATGAGGGGCTGGAGTAGCATTTTATCATTTAGGCAGTTGTGCTTGGTGAGGTGGTTCTTGACGGTTCTATGTTGGATGATAATAATATTAGTGGGGCTACTTCACTTAGTTAGGATCTTTAACCAAAGAGTCCAATAAATATACTAGGTCAAGGGCCTCTACTTGTATGGTTTCTATAGTATCTACTTTAGCAGGCCTTCTTGGAGTATATGGGAGAGGCAACATGCACACTTTCTTGGCCTACTGAAAGGATTATTTTAGACGTCATGACTTATCAGAAAACCCCTAGAACCCACCTGGAAAATTATGAGTGATGTGGGTAGGGAATAAATCAGTCTTGACATTCCCCATGCACATTTTTAGTAGTTTCTCTTGGGTTAGAGGCATATCAAGTGAGTACGTGAGGCCTTTCCACTGGGTGAAAAAAATACATGACTCACTCATCAGGCCTTTTATTGCAATTAAAGAGGTAAATGATACTTGTTTTTCACATAGTGGAGTTGAACTAGAAGATAAAATTTCTTTGAAGGTATTTTTAACCAGTGATGGACCTTATGGGTAACTAGTTGAAGCAGATGAACACAGGTCCTTCCAGTGTCTGAAAAACAAAAAAAAAATCTTGAAAAATGCATGCTATTCTGGGGTTCCAAAAATGGTTCCACACCTTGAGATGAAATGGTCCAAATTCTAAAATGGGTTACCCATCCCGTTGAATGGGGAAAACCCAGGATTAACAAACTATGAGGGTGTGCAAGTGTCATCCACCCATGTCGGGTACAAATTTCCATCAGGTGGGATCACCACTTGTCATGTTTCCAAGGTCTCAAGGAAAATAGTGAGAGTGGATATCAAGTTATCCTATAAGGGGTACTTATCTTGATGAGGTTCCCTAACCACCAATGCATTTATAGGCTCATCAACTCAGTAAGTAGGCTCAATGAATTGTGGAGCGGCACGACCTAGGTCCCGAGAAGGATAATTATGCTATGCGACTCATACCTTGGTCACTTTCCATATACTCCCACCTCTTCTATATCTGGATATGTAGGATTATCAAGATCAACTAGGGGAAACTAGACAAGGATTACTTGCTACCCAACTGAAGGATAAATGGGATTTTCTTGGGTAGTGCCGTAATTTGGGTGCTGATCAATAATAAGATAACTGATGACCCTTTTCTGCTCTTTGATTTTCTAGATCAAGGTTGACACCAAGGGATCTCTCTTTGTTTTTAGAGAAAACTCAAATAGATTAAAGGTTATAATATGATTTTTACCCTTCTCATGAGGTCGATGGGGAGGTAATGTCTCATTGGAGGGATTCCCAAGGCTAACTATTTGCCTCTATTGGCGAGTAAGGACACCTATTGGAGGGTCTATCTGGTACTGTGATGCTCCCAGGCATGGGTTTTCTCTATCAATCCCTATGTTAGAGCTCCTATTCTCGAGAAAATTAGGAACAACCATGTTCACCATAATGCTACCCAAAGGGAAAATTTCATTGTTGGTTAGCAATTCAAGTTGTCACAAGATAAGGTTGAATTGGAGAGCAATTTACTATCTATAAACTATAATCTACACATGTGGAGACACCTCTTCCATAACCCAACGAAGCACTGTGAGGATCTTGATGCAATTCTATTGAATCATTTAGTGGTAACCTAATGAAGCGAGGCACTGATCCACCGAGAGTGCTGTAATCTCAACTCTCAAGAACTGTTGGTTGATGGTGTCGAGGTGAACCTGACTTCCTAGATAGGCCAACTGACGATCACAGAGGTAGTGAAGCATCAACAAGATTGTCTGACCAAAACACATAGCCTGGACCTCGGTGAGGGACTCCAGGAAGTCTAATTATGAAGTTTTAGGTGGATTAAATACCACATACAACTGGTCGGTGGCTTAAACCTTCCACATACCCTCTTACTCAGAGCCCTATTATTGTTCGACCTAAGTTATGATCCATGTTGGCCGAGAGATAGGTGGGGAAAACAATTTGGATCAGTTATTTGGTTTATTGGTAGAGGAGCTATAACAAAAGTCACATATTCACTGCATGTTGGGGTGTCTCTTGGGGGTGACACCAACCACATCATCACATCCCTGTAGGATCAGGTGTTCACAATTGCCACATGCACAAGGGTGATGGTGCTAATCTATATCTTGATAGAGTGATCACCAGTTGAAAGATTCATCCCATACCCTAACATCTCCCCCACTTCTTGTATAGAGGTAGAGAGGAGGGAAACCAATGATGATGGGGATGAATGCCCTGTGAGTCCGTAGAAGGGGTCCATAACTTCCTCCACCTACAAGTACATGTGGAGGGATTTGGGGATACTATAGATCTTATCTTCCAGGATAGAGAACTTTACCTGTCGGGTTTCTTCCCTAGACTTTGATGACTGGTGTGAAGGTTCCATTATCTAATCATATATCCCCTTAGAGTTTGAAAGATCAAAAAGTTTGATAACGATTGTTTTTTCCTAAGATTACTCCTTTGACATCAAGTGTTCCCCCTTATTCCTCAAGACGATTCTTCTGGGAAGGGTACCTCTTTGGAATAGGGATGGAATCCATGTTGGTGGGTTTTGATGAGGGGAGGAACTCCACTTTGGTTGGTTGGGATATAGGGAGGACCTCTGTATCAACTGTTTTTGAAGTGGGGAGGACCTCTACTTTGGTTGGTGAAGAAGTGGGGAGGGATTCCACTTTTATTGGTAATAGTACAGGGAGGACCCATGTGCTGATTGTTGAAAGAGAGGGTAGAACCTCCACTTAGTTTGATGATGGTGTAGGGAGAACCTCTACTTGGGTTGATGATGGTGTGGGGTGGACCACCACACCAAGTCTCCTCATGATGGGTTGGCTTGTAATGGCAGTCAATAGAGCTAGTGATTGAAAGGGTCAATCCAGCCCACCTGTGAGTTGGCTGGGGTCTCGATCTCAATTAGTTGAAGGTGGATTCATGTTCATATACTACAGGGATCTAGTGGGATGTGGGGTGGTGGTAGGGCCCACTGGGGTCGTAGAATATTCCCCTTATCAGGAATTATCGTGTTCTTTCCCCTGATGTTGGAATAAGGTACTTTAGAGCAGGGCTGGAAGGGCAGGGGTGAAATCCACTTGTTCTTCATCCTAAGGGATTGGTTGTTTTTGGCATTGATGTGGCCTAGTGGGATCCCTCCATAGAAGTTCCCAAGTAGTAGTCATAGCCAACATGACTCGAACGTCCCCTACCTCCTTGGTGTAGTGGAGCAAGTTCTAGGATCACTCTAGGGATTGGATCTTGAAGTAGTTTTTTGTTGCAATGGGGGGTGGTTTCCACCATTACAGCCCTTGGGGGCAGTAGTGTCGACGAGATATTGATGAAACCAGGTCCTGATGGGTCATGTACCTTGTGGGAATGACCCCTTATTCTTGTACTGATGTATGAGGGTATCAATAACCCTCCTCTAGATGATCTTAGAGGGTGATACAGGGAGTGGGTTCCCAGTAATCAAATTCAAGATGGAATTCTTGGCCGATGTTATGGTGGAAGTGGAGTTGTGTGGGATTTCCACATCAACATTCCTCTTTCCCAAGCACTTTTGGGTGCTGGGTTACTGATTTCTTGAAGTTGGGGTCCTTTAAGGAAGGTGTATTCATCCTTCTATACAAGTACAAGGAAAGTGATTCCCAATTCCCCAACATCATCCAATATTCTGAAGCAGAGAAGGGTCCATGCTAAAAATGTCACATACTGAGAATGCCCAAAGCTAACTGCCCCAATTTTCATACGAGTTCCAAGATGGTACCACCATTTTATTGGTGGTACCTGGAACCATATTTATAGATTTTATGACATTATAATCTCCTAGTTCCCCATCACTACTAGTCCCAATAGCTACAGGATAAGAGTTTCACATTGGGTTCACCATTTTCTGTTTCAGACACTTTCATCGGGGCACTGCATGTGCATTGAGGTACATTGGTTTCCTGTTGCCTCACATTCCCACTTTTAAAAGGTCAGTATCTTTCATCACTTTCAATGATGATGTCTACTCCTTGATCAAAACAGGATGATGGGATGTCAGTTCCTCCTTCCATGGATTCCTCCTTGGAGCTTGTGGCCTAGTTCAGGTCCCCCTTCTAGATTTGATTCATGTTCATGGAACTCATTCCCAATGTCATCCCTTTGTGGATGCTAGTTAATTATGCTACTTATGTCTCGACATAATTCTTATGTCTTGACAGGGAAGTAGCCTTGGGTTAGAAGAGTAGTCTTTTGGGAATTTTTGGCCATTTTTGGATGTTTGGTGCATTGGTCATCTGTATTCTTCGTCTTGGGAGGGCATTTAATACGAGGCATATTAGGAGCAGAACCCAAGGCATCCCATGTTTATCATGAGGTAACAACACCAGGGGTGTAATTATTTCAAGTATTTTTACCTTAGGCATCCCATACTTATGCATAGGGCATGTATTTTGGGTCAAGTCACAAGTTTTATGTCCTATGAAGAAGAATCAAGACATCTTGGTAAGATGGATCAAGGCACAAGTTAGACATATTTTGGAGATGATATTAGTTTATTATATCACCTCATATAGTTGGATCAAGGAGTTTCATCCATAAGAGGGAATATTCCACACTTGTATTTACCATTTTGGATCGAACGCCTTGTGAGGTGGATCCAAAAGGTGCATACCTAGGAGGGAAGATGTCACACCTAAGTTTACCATTGTGGATCAAATTCCCTATGAGACATATCTGGGATGGATGGGTTGGATGCTCTAAATATGCAGACCTAGAAGATTTTTTCCTAGGAGGGATCACCTAAATTTACCAATGGTCGAGTTTGAACCTCAGGGAGATGTCATACATACCCTATTTAGAATATGGAGATCAAAACCCATGTAGTTCAATTTCTCAATTTAAGGGCATGTGATAAGACCAATCCATGTAGTTTAATGTTATATTGTAAGGATGCTCATGTTGAGAAAGTATCGTTGATAAGAGATGGTGTGGAACTTATCCATAGAAGCTTACCAGAATGGGAGGCTTGTTACTCTAAATGGGAGGCTTTCTCTCCGTGGGGGGAGAGGGTGACATCCCATGATGAGCATACATGGGTCATCCTATTCATATCTCATGAGGAAAGACTATAGTTTTACATCATTTGTTGTGGATGTTATCATGTATTTTAATGTTCTATAACTAGGATGTGGAACTAAGAGGTTTTATGTCATGTAGCTTAGACATGGTTAGGCTCACTCCTTACCCCTTAGGCTTATGTGACCACCGCTCATACACCTTTGGGCAGGGTATGGTGTTTGAACTGCCTTAGAGGAGTGGATAATCATGTAGTCCATGTTATGGTCCCTATGTTTAGAAGAAATATGGGTTACGATACCTATGCTTAAAAGTAACAGGTAGGTGGGAGGCTCGATCCGCACTTGGGGTGAAGTGGGAAGACACAGAAGTGGGTGGAATTGGTCACATGGGGAATTGAGGTGCAGTTGAATTGGTCTTAGATAAGTATGGATGTTTTGGGCACTCGACCTTTATAAAGGGGTGTCAGTAGAAGAGAGAAACCATGGAGATACCCATGAGAGGTGCTTCATGAATATTGGAGGTTCACTAAGGAGGTCCTTGCAAGGATTGGGGTCCTCATAGAGGTCAGAGGATTCACAAAGGAATATGCTTAATGAAACAGGGTTACTCTACCTTAGGATGAAGTCCTGATTCATAGGGGGGTGCTTCATGAAAGTTAAATTCTTCATGAATACTCAGGTTCCTTAAAGAGCCATATTATTTCATGAAGGGATTGGACCTTCATGAAAGGAATCTCTACCTTAGGTTGAGGATTTCAATAACACATGAGTGGAGGTTTTTCAAAGCTTGGATACCTTAGGTGATCCATTTTCACTTCGGTTCACGAAGCTTAGGGGGTTCATGAAAAGGGAGAAATTTAAGAAGTCTAAAGGTCATCGTTCATCCATAAAATTTTGGAATGAAGGGGGGTATTTATAGTGTATGAATTTTACGAATATTGGATGCACCCGTGAGGCATGGTGTGCTTCAAAAATGGGTGTGAAATGACAAGTTCAAACATTTTACTTGTGGAGACACTATCAACCCTTCACGCATTCACAAAGCACTCTGTGACTTTGAATGTTGTTGCGTAGTGGTACTATTAGGATTTCATGCATTCACGAAGGAACCTATTGGTCAGGTAGCTTCATGAGCTCCGTCCATTCATGAAGGATCTAATCTTTGAAAAACAGACCCCTTGAGAGATTTTGGGTCATTTTGGATCAAATTCGCTTCAAACCAGCCATCCCATCCTCGATTATTTCTGTGACACACATATTTTGGTGCCAATAGGCCCAACAATAAAAAAAAAATATATTTAGCAGTGTTTTTTAGGGGGTTGTGCACAACCCCTTCTAAAATATCAATAAAAATTTAAAGGGGGTTAAAACCCGCTATAAATTTTTATCCATATTCTAACAGTGATTATGTAAAACCACTACTAATTTATCATATGAAAATTGAATTTAGAGGGGGTTTTAACCCCATCTAAATTTTATCTATATTTTAGTGGTGGTTTTTTAAAACCATCACTAATTTATAATATGAAAATTTAATTTAGAGAAGGTTTTAATCCCCTCTAAATTTATCTATATATTAGTGGAGGTTAAAATCACCACTAATTTATCATACAAAAATTGAATTTAGAGGGGGTTTAAACCCCCTATAATATGAGATATCAGTAGCTATTTTAACCGCCATCCATTTAAATTTTTGTATAATAAGTTAGCAGCGGTTAAAATCTCTACTAATCTCTCAAATTAGTGGAGGGGGGGGGTTATCCCTCTTTAGATTCAATTTTTATATAATAAATTAGTGGCAGTTTAAACCACTGTAATCTCTTAGATTAGCAATGGTTTTAATGCCATTTGAATTAAAATTTTATATAATAAATTGGAAGTTATTTTAACCACCACTAATATCTTATATTAGAGGGGGTTTTAATCCCCTCTAAATTTTAACAATATTTAAAATATAGATAAAAATTTATAGGGGTTTAAAAGCACCTATGTATTTAATTTTTGTATACATTAGCGGTGGTTTTTTCAAAGTCACCACTAATCTATACAAAAATTTAATCTAGAGAGGGTTTTACCCCCCTCTATTTATTTATTTTATTTTTTTAATATCAAATTTTATAATATACATATACATATATATATGTACATATATGTATGTTTGTATTATTTAAACACCTTATATAAATATATTTAAATACATTAAAACATATTTTATAAATTCATAATATATATACATTAAATAAATACACACACATATATAAACAAATAAGTATATAAATAAATATATAAATATTATATTTTATTATATATATATATATTTATATTAATATATAGATAAATATTTAAATTAACATATTAAATATATATTTTTATACAAAATATAAATATATGTATTTATATACATAATATAACTATATGCATTTTTATACATAATATAACTATATTTATTTATAAATATATGTATAGATATATTTATATATGTAAAATATATTTTTATATAAATATATTTAAATTTCTCTCTCCATATAAACATTATATTATATTATATTATATTATATTATATTATATTATATTATATTATATTATATTATATTATATTATATTATATTATATTATATTATATTATATTCACACACACACATATATAAATATGCATAAAATTTCAATTGTGTGCATATAAATAATATATATATATATATTTGAATGCATATAAATATAATTAATAATATATATTTAAATAATATATATATATATATATTATATTTATATCTATTTGTGTTTTTTCATTGTATTCATATAAATATATAATATAAAAATATATATATCTTTATTAATGGGTATAATACAATATATATATGTATTTTTTATTTTTGTATTATATAATATATATTTTTATATATGTGTGTATATATATATATTTGAATGGTGTATTTGTATAATATATAGAAATATAAAATAATATATACATATATATATATATATATAGAATTATTTCAATGGAATATTTGTATAACATATAAATATATAAAATATAATATATAATATACATATTTGTATACTTATAAATATCATTAATGAATATAATATAATATACATATAATATGTATTTAAATATATTAATCAAATGGTTTTTATTTTAATTAACTTAAAAATATATATAAAAAACACTATGGGATTCTATATATCATAATCTATTATTGGCAGAGTGTTCAGGCTCTAGCTCTGTAAAGAGCTAATATAGGGATTGATTCCCGCATTCAGGTTTTTTATTAATGAGGGCTAGGTCTCTAGGGTTTGTCAGTGTGGGGTGTCACTGTTGGGTTTGTTAGTGTGTGTTAGTGGGTTCTCCAGGGTGCCGAGCATGTGTCGGTGCATCAATGGGGTGTTAATGTCGGGGTCTCTAGGGTCTATCAATATGGAGTGTTATTGTTGGGTGTGTCAACGAGTGTCATTGTGTGTCGACACCTAGGTGGAGTATCGGTGTCGGGGTTATCCAGTTAGTGTTGGCGCGTCCATGACCTTCCATGGGTGGGGTTCGAGGTGTCTGTCTACCAGTTGGATATATATATATATATATATATAGGGGTGGTTATAATCACCCCTACATTTGTGGTAATAATTTATTTAGGGGTGGTTATAACGAACTCTAAATTAATTAAATGGATTAGAGGTGGGTCTAAAATACCCGATTCTAGAAAATTTAGGACAGATTTAGTGGGGGGCTTTAATGCCATCTAAAATAACTATCGCTAAAATAAATTTACCTTACAAGAGGTTTCTTAAAACTGCCTCTAACAATAAGAGGCAGCCAGATTTGCAGTGATTACTCATAACCACTGCTAATGTGTTTAGAGGAGGTTATTACCCCATCTAAACTCAAAAATAACCCCCGCTAATCATTGATTTTTTTGTAGTGTAAACCCATTTTACTCTCATTCCCTCACCACACAAAACCCATAAACAATTGGATACACAAGCCATAAACCACCAACTTACGCCATAAACCCATATTTTACGACATAAAAAGCTGGGTGTAGTTCGCTTATAGATCCAACCTTCACTAAACCTCCTCCAAGGTTTTTCAGCATGGAGTGTCGATGTCAGGTGTGTTAGTGGGTGTCACTGTGTGTCAGCGCCTAGGTGGGGTGTCAGTGTCGGGGTCATCCAGTTGGTGTCGGCGCATCCATGACATGCTGGGGGTGGGGGTCCAAGGTGTCAGTGTGCTGGTTAGATTTAATATATATACATATAGGGGCAGTTATAAATGCCTCTAAATTAATTAAATGGACCTGATTTTGGAAAATTTAGGGAATATTTAGAGGGGTTTTTAACCCACTCTAAAATAACTATCGCTAAAATAAATTCACCTTACCAGTGGTTTCTTAAAGACACCTCTAACAATAAGAGGATGCCACATTATCAACGATTACTCGTAACCCTCGCTAGTGTGTTTGGGGGGGGGGTATAATATCCTATAAACTCAAAAATAACCCCCTCTAATAATTATTTTATTGTAGTGTAAACCCATTTCATGCCTTACCCATCACCACACAAAATCCATAAATAGTTGGCTACATAAGCCGTAAACCACCAAATTACACTATAAACCCATCTTTTATGGTGTAAAAATCCTACTATATTTCTGTTGTAGATATAACCATCATCAAACCTCCTTGAGCCTCCTCTAAAAACCCATGACTACCCAAATTGGTAAAGTAATAGGATGGGAAGGAACAAACTATTACATGGAACTTTTGGGTGTTAAGACAATAGATATAGAGAAGACCAAGTGGGAGTTACTATATTAGTGGTTTTTGGAAGTTGAATAACTTACATTGGAATAAACATGGCATTCAACATCAGAGAGGAGAATAAGATGGTTGGGTTGATGAATTATCTCACTAATATGTACGAGAATCCATCAATGCTGAATAAAGTGTACCTGACGTGAAGGTTATTTAAACTAAAGATGACTAGATGTAATCTTATTTCCTACCAGGACAATGAATTCAACACCATCACATGTCAATTGAAATTAGTGGGAATTACACTATATGATGAGGTATGTGCACTGGTTTTTCTATTTTCATTACATAATAGTTGAAAAGATATTGTAACATCCATAAGAGTTTTGTCAATGGATACAAAGTTTAAGTTGAATGATGTATAAGATATGATCTATAATGAGGATATTCAAAGAAGTGAGTCAAACAGATTTTATCATTCTATTTTTTCATATAGAAAGAAGAGGTAGATATATGCAGTGAGATAATCATAGTGGTTGGTCATAATCAATATAAAAGAGATGAGATGATAAAAATGGCCCTAGTCCTACTTGCTAAAATTTGGGGAAGAATTTAAACAAAAGTAAGGTACATATTTCACTGAAAATTCCTCACTAGTAGTAAAAAATTATTGCCATCCAAGTGGTTATTAGTGTTATTGTGTCAAAGGATTTACATTTAGAGTATATTGATGTGAATACTTTGTTCCTTTATGGAGAATTTTAGGAAGGAATTTATATGAATAAACATAAATGTTTTGTTGAGTTAGAAACAGAAAGATTGGTGTGAACACTCCAGAAAAGTTTATGTCGGTTAAAACATGCACCCAGGTAATTGAACAATAATTTTGATTCATTCATGAGTAAAAATACATAAAAATGGTGTGCCATGGATCGATTATATTATTTCAAGTATTTTAGTGATGGATACAATATGTATGTAGCTAATTTATGAGATTAAAGGGCAGCCAGATGAGAAGTTTGAGATGAAAGATCTTGGAGAAACTAATAAGATTTTAGGGATAGAGATCAAGAGAGATTGTGCAACTAGAAACTTGATGTTATCCTAGGAAGACTACATTAGAAAGGTTTCAAGTAGATTTAGTATGTTGAAATCAAAGAGAATTTATATTCCCCTAGAAATACATTTTAAATTATCAAAGGAGAAAGTACCAGAGATAGAATTAGATGTTGAGTACATGACAAAGGTTCCGTATGCATCAACTGTTGGAAGCTTGATGTATGTTATGGTTTGTACCTGGCATGATATTACTCATGTAGTGGGATTTGTGTGAAATTACATTAATAACTATATAAATAAACCTTGGGAAGCTGTGAAGTAGATATTGAGGTATTTTAAGGGAAGAAAATAAGTATATTTTTGCTTTGGGAAAGGAAATTCATTATAGTAGTATGTGGTTTCTGACTTTGGAGTTGATGTCGATAGCAGGAGTACCACAAGTCATGTATTTACATATGGAGGAACTATAGTAAGATGAATATCTCAATTATAGAGGTTGATGGAACTATATTCCATATAGTTATAGTATATTTCTATAATAGAAAATGAGAAGGATATAGTTTGGATGAAGAACTTCTTGGAGGAGTTGGATAGAAATTTGAGAGGAAAATTTATTTCATTGTGATAGTCAGAGTGTTACACATCTTGAAATAAACCTAATGTTTCATACTTGAATGAAGAATATTCAGTTTAAGTACAATTTTATCAAAATATTAATATAGGATGATCTATTGAAATTACAAAATATTCGTGGAGCTAATAATTTGACAGACATGTTGATGAAGCCAATGGTTATTGAGAAGTTGAGGCACTATTGTGCCTAAGTTTATCTTTATTGAAGAATAAAGGATGCGAGGCATAATATGAGAGAATAATATGATAGCATGGTGATAATTTGAATTCATATATATATATTGGATAAATTTATTTAAGATCTATTCATGATTTATTCAATAATGAATTGGGTTTTTGTTGGTTTTTGTAAGAAATAGGAACTTAAATCTCAAAAGAGTAGCTATTGTAATTTTTACAATTTCAGATATTATAGATCGTAAAACATGTTCATGATGTTAAATACTCAAGGATAGGACACATTTAGACCAAAGGAAAACCCATGAAACTAGTACAAGCCATGAATCCTCTAGGCCAAATAATTACATGATGTTAAATAATTACATGATGTGAACACTTCAAATTTTGAACCCACTGAAGATTCAATCCATGAAATCTGAGAGATATAATATTTTCAGAGATTTTTGTGGATCTGAGTGCATGGTGCAAATTTCCATTACAAAACATGAAATTTTCAAGACATAATACATTTAAAGCAATTTCATGATGTGAAACCTTTACACATTGTGAGATGATCAAGCTTATATATATCCATCACTCAGTGAGAGACACAAAAGGAATTCACTTTCTTTTTTATTATATGATTTCTACCTTGAACCTTTCTAGAACTAATTTTGTTCTATTTATTTCTTAATTTTCTATTCTTTTTATTGCTTCACATCATTCCAAGACTTGTGGACTGCTTGTTCATGATCCAAGCACTGTTCAATTCCAACTTATGTTTCAACCCCAATTGTTGTGTTCCATTTCTTGTTCATTCATTAAAGTAAGTGTTTGATTGATTTTTAATTTCTTTAATCATTAATTGATTTAATATGAATTTCTTAATAAATACTTAAAGCATAATATTGATTTCTATTTTTCATATTATCATTTTTATCCTACACAGCTAATCTCCAAGGGTTAGTGGTTGGGAGTAGAGATATTTTAAACCTAATGAATCCTTAAATAAAAAATTGGGTAACCCTTTGGATAGTAATTAGTTTATGAATTCTTTTTAATCACATTTTGTTGCACAACCCTGGTCCAAGGTATTGCAATAGAAGGACCCTGACCTAGTTGGAGTTGAGAAGGATAGGACCAATATCCTATGACACTTTCTACCCTTGAAGTTAAGCTTATTGCACCTAGTTTGTTGACTACCTCTAGACCAAAGAGTAGTTTCTAGCTTGGGTAGATCAAATGGTTTAACCAAAACCAATTGGTGACCTTTAAATTGCTTCATATATTAATCCATAGAACTATCCCAAGATAGATTTAGGAATAAATTTTTACTAATCCCTAAAATTGACCCAGATCACTCTCTTTATCCTGAATTAAAACCAAACTATGTAAGCCTTATAAAACCAACCAATGAGAGTCAAGTGAGGAATCCATCCATCAGGTTCTAATCACTAGGTTACTATCTTTTATAAATTGTATATATGGGTTCAAACCTACACTACTATTATGCTATGCCTTTATATCTAGTGTAGTTTGGGTATTTATAAATGTCTAATTTGATCACCGTATGTGCAGAAAAAATGATGTTGCGTGGGTTGGTCAAATTTTGGCACCATTGCTAGGGAAAATTATTGCTTAGGCATAATGAACTTCGGTACGAACCTGGTATTTCCTCACACCCTATTTTATATTTCCTTTTTTTAACATTTTTCACACATGAACTAGCACCTACGTTTTCTTTTTAAACTCATGCATACATTTGGACTCTCTGACTCGTTCAAGGAACCTTGACACCAAGAAATTATTTCTTTAGATCCCAAAATTGAAAAATACCTTTATGATTGTTGTTATTCTATTATGGATAAAATCAACAACCTTTCACCACCTAACCCTCAAAATATTTAATATGCACCACTTGAACATCAGAGAGAGAAGATGACATAGTAGGATTGCACCATTATGAACTATAGATTTCCATCCATGAGTGGTGTTGCACCCAACATTGTTTATCCTCCTATCTAGGTGCATAATTTCAAAATTAAACTTGGTTTAATTCAAATGATCTAGAACTAAGGACAAATTAGTGGAATTCAGATCAAAGATCTACATGATCATATATCAAGTTTCTTAAAAAATTTCAGCACCTTCTGAAGACAAGGTGTGATGTTTGATGTGATCAGACTTAGAGTTTTCCCTTTTTCATTGCTCAACAGAGCCAAGAATTAGATCAAAAGCCAAGCTACTAAGTCCACCATGACTTGGGATGATTTATCAAAGGACTTTTTATACAAATATTTCCCTCCAATACAAAACTAAAATCACATAAATGATATCATAATTTCACCCAAGAAGATGGAGAATCATATTAAGAAGATTGAGATCACTTCAAAGAGCCAACTTGAAAGTTCCCACATCACAGTATTGATGTGTGGTTACAACTTGAAATTTTTTACCAAGGACTGCAACCATTTGTATGTACTGTAGTGGACACTGTCACTGATGGAGGACTCATGCTCAAAATTACAGAAGTTGGAAAAGCACTTTTAGATGAAATCTCCCACTGTCTATGTCATAGTGACCGAGGAATGACTCGATGAAAAATTCATCAGGTGGAAGAGAATACCCACCTTGCATCCCAAGTTGAAGCCCTAAAAAATAATCTAGAATATTTTTATTCACCTTATCTACCAATTCTATATCCTACCCCTATTATTGAAATCTAGACCTATGAAATGTGTAGAGTCCACCACCCATACCAGGACTATAGATAAGAAATAGAAGAACCCCAAAATTAGGATTGTAATTATGTAAATTATAATAAACAAAATAAAAAATTTCAACAACCCCAGTAATACCAGTAGATATATTAACAACAAATACTGGATCAATATCCACAACAAACCAATCAAGGTTACAACCAATAGAGGAGTGGTCAAGAACCACCACAAAATCAAGGACCACCTGGGTTCCCATCTCAGATTCTAGTTCCTCAACCTCAATAACCTTTTACACTAGATCTTAGTAATTTTCATACTAAATATAGTTTCAACAAGATCCACTTAGGCAATCACACAAATACCCACCTCAAAAATCAAATCTTGAAAACCTACTCACCATATTTTTTCAAAATGAAGATTAGAGGATGACTAACCATGAAACTGAGATGTAGAATCAAATGGATGCCCTCCAAAATATTGAGCAACAAATAGGATAAATCTCCAAGAATATATTAGACCGATTAACGAGTACATTTCATGGTAATACCAAGACACTTCTGAGAGAGGATAGTAAGGTTGTGGTCCTTAGGTGTTGGAAAATGTTGAATTTTCAATAGTTAAGCATATACAAGGAAAATAATCGAGAATAACATGAAATCTAAATGATAATCATCAACAAAGATAACGATGATAACACACATAAAAAGGTAAATAACGAAACCTAGAATCAGATCCAACTGAAAAAGATCCTATATATGATCAACCTGAAAAATAAGATATTTATATAGCACCACCACCATACAAACCCCCTCTTCTCTTTCTAGATAGAATGAGACAAGGAAAGATAGAGGGGAAATAAAAAATGTTTTTAGAGATGTTTAGGCAGTTACACATCAATATACCCTTTATAGAGGCCATCACTTTGATGTATTCTTAAGAAAAATTATTAAAGGAGTTTCTCTCTAATAAAAGAAAAATTTAGGACCTAAGAGCCATCCCTTGAATAAATAATGCTCTAAATTCGTTTAGTGGAAACTCGTATGAAAGATATGAGATAGAAGAATCTTCTCGATTACCTACACTATCAGAATGTGAAAATTTATAAAATCATTACACAAAATTGATGAAAGTATCAATATAATTCCTATGAGTATCTTCAAAAATTTAGGGCTTGAATATTTGAAAGAAATAAGATTTTCACTTCAAATGGATGACTGATCAGTCAATTACCCTCAATTACTTCTTGAGGATGTTTTAGTCAATGTTATAAAAATAATTTTTCCTACTGATTTACTTATCTTGGATATGGAGGAATAAAGAGATGTCCCCATCATTCTAGGAAGACCATTTCTGACCACTAGAAAGGAATTGATTGATGTGAATTAGGTAAGGCTGATTTTCAAAGTTGGTGATGAACAAGTAGTGTTTGATTTAGTGAAATACACCAAACAAGGTGGAAATTAATTTGATTTTCAAGCCATATTTCTTACTAATGAAGAAGATGATTACATGAAGATTGAGGATGATAGAGATACATTGTCTCTTAATGAATATGGGTGAAGTGAAGTGATTATGAGGACATGGATTATAGTGAAACTATGATGAGGGATACCATTTTTCCATTCATACCCTCAGTCATCAAGCCACTAACATTATAATTGAAGTCTCTACCAAACACATTAAAGTACCAATTATTATAAAATACATATGCACTACTAGTTATCATTAGTTCATAGCTAAATCAAGTGAAAGAAGATAAACTAATTGAAGTCATAAAAAGGAATAAAAACTAAATTTCTTGGGGTGTGGATGATGTCAAGGGGATTATTCCCACGATTTGTATCGACAAAATTTTGTTAGAGGTTAATGATAAACCAAAATGTCAACCCCATAGGTGAATCAATCCACTATTTAAAGAAGTATTAAAGAAGTAATTACTAAATCTATTCAAAATTGGCATAATATTTTCCATCTCTATTAGTGATCATATAAGTCTGCTTCAAGTCAACTCATATAATGGAAGGTTGAATATTATTAAAAATAATGAAGATGAATTAATCTTAACTCAAACCATTATTGGATGGAGAGTATGTATTGAATAAATAAATCTCAACAAGATGAATTGAAAAGACCATTTCCACTTCCATTCATGCATCAGATGCTAGAGAGACTAGCTGGTTATAAATTCTATTATTTTTTGGATGAATATTCTGGATATAATCAAATTGTAGTTGACCAAAAAGGTTTTTCAAAAACCACATTCAAATTCCCTTTTAAAACATTCACATATTGAAGGGTGTCATTTGGAATGTGCAATGAAATGACAACATTTGAAAGATACATAGAAAAATTTTTCCATGATATGGTAGAGGAATTTATAGAATTTTCGTGGATGATTTCTTTGTATATAGACGATCTTTCGAAGTCTGGATAAGTAATCTAGAGTTAGTTTTGTAGCACTGTGAAGAGAATTACGTAGTGATAAACTAAAAAAATGTCATTTTATGGTCCATGGAGTTATATAACTTAGACATAAAATATCAAAGCATGACATGGTAGTCAATCTAGAAAAAATCAAGATGATTAAAGATTTACTTGAACCCATGACAGTGAAAGGTATAGGAGTTTTCTTGGCCACACAAGATTTTATCACCGTTTCATCTAATATTTTGAAATATTAACCTGACAATTGACACACCTATTGTCTAAGGACACCCCATTCAATTTAACTGAAGTGTGTTAGTGGACATTCAATACCTTGAAAAAATATCCCGGTGGATGCTCTTATCACAGTATCATTCGACTGGGATAAGTAATTTGAATTAATGTGTGACATGAGCAATTTAAGTGTGGGAACTATTTTAGGATAGAAAGTTGGACACATATTTTTCATATATATTAATTATACAACCATATAAAAGGAGAAGCTGGTAGTGGTCTTTGATTTTGAAAAAATTTTGCTAATACCTTGTGATTTCTAAAGTGATGGTGTATACATTTCATGCAACACTGAAATACCTAGTGAGAAAAAAAGGCTTCCAAACCTTGGATAATACAGTGGGTCCTATTATTACAATAATTTTATATAGTCATCAAAGACACAAAAGGAACTAAAAATGACATTGCTGACCACTTATCTATACTTCCACTGCCAAGTATTTAGGATAAATAAAATTTACGTATCGAGGATGATTTTCCCAATGAAACACTTATCAATATAAATACACAAGTACGACCATGGTTTTTTGATATTTCAAACTATCTTTCCATGAGATCTCTTTACCCACACGTCACATATTAATAGAGGAAGAAGTTCTTGGTCGATGATTCACACTATTACTAGGTTAAGCCACTATAATTTAAGCACTATGTTGATATCTTGATGCGACGTTGCATCCTAGAGGATGAAATTCAAAGTGCACCCAAAATGTGTCTGATAAGTGTATTTATTGTATATATTTTTGATATTAAAATACATTGATTTGATGATTTTATTATTAATTCATTCCTATACACTTGATGTTTTATTTATATTTTTTAGGATGCTATAAGTCATGGGAAATGAGTAAAATGAGTGGAAAAGATAAATAATTCTATAAAAAGATGGTTTTTCACAAAGATAGATTATCATGGAGCACTTATAAGGAAAAAAACTGAATAACTATAGAAAAAGGGTTCTGGAGATGAAAATTGACTTTCACATCATGTGATCATTACACATCGTGAACCGATGCAAGGTGTGAAAGAAATACAAGTTGTGAAGTGGAGGAAACCATTCCAGAGTGAAGATAAAATGTTTTATGGTGTGAAACATATGGTCACGCCATGATGAATGTGAATATGACATATAAATCCTATAGGCCACGAATTCCTTACATGTGGTGAAACATTTACATGTTGTGTAATCATTACACGATGTGAAAAGGTTGGGATGACAAAAAAACATCCAGATTCAACATATCAAGTGGTAAAGACTTGTTTTATGGACTAAGGACCACCCATGGATAATTTTTGACCCACCATAATTCCATTGAATGATTCCCAATCCATAGGGAAGTATTTAAATAGAGGTCTAAGTCACCTCACCAAATAGATCCAGAGACTAAATATTGGAGCAAGAAGCTGCGCTGTGCAGGGCCCTCACCAGTTTCATCTCCATTTTCTCATCATGATTTAGTTTCCTTTCATTCTTCCCTCTTACTCTCTCATCACTAGGATGATGGGGTAAAACCACCTTGTGCTGGGGTTATATAGATGAAGGGGGAAGGTGCTACTAGATTTATTCCTTTTTCTTTATTCATATATTTAGATATCCACAATTCATTTTAATCAATTTCCAATCCCTTTATTTTACTTTTATCATGAAAATTAGTATTTGAATCTTAAATGAACATTATAACTATAAAATTGATTACCCTGAATTGAGGAATGACCATTGTTTCATCCAGGGAAACCATGTTTAAAAATTTTATCGAGATAAACTCAATTTAGTGAAACCATAAATTATTGGACTAAGAGAAATAAGAGATTTCCATTCTAAGGAGGGGATACTATGACCATTACATCTCCCTTGTTTCGACTCTGACACCAAAAATGGATTAAATAATTTTTTTCTAAAATCTAATTACACCCAAACGTTGAAACTACAAAAATCCTAAACGATTTTAAATATGATTCCAAAACAATCAATCTATTTTTCTTTCATCCTTTTCTTTCTTAAAATGAATCAGACCCATATTTTATTCACCCCATTCTTCAATTTAAATAAATCAGTTCTTTTGAAAACCTAATTAAAATAATTCACCATATCCTTGGGTTTGACCTACAACTTTTCTAATAATATATTTTAATTAATTAAGTAACATAGTTTGAGTTTCTATAAATTTTGTATTTTGATTATACATGTAGGGAAATAACGACACCCTTTAGGACCATCAAAATTATCACTATTGTTGGGGATGATTAGAAATTAGTTTTTAGGTTTCTTTAATTTTTAATTTAATTTTATTGCTTTATTTCAATTTACTTTTTTACATTGGGTGTTCCATGTTGTTGTTTTCAAGATTTTAAATCTTAAAGCATGAATATAACATGATTGAAAAAGGAAAATAAATTTTTAACATCGATTCCAAACCCGAGAAAAGACCGAGAAAGAGTAGAAATATAACCATGAAGGGAACATAAATAAACCAAAATTTTAGGGTTAAATAAAGAGATATAGGGCTGCAAACACTTGTGAACTACGGTCAAACATAAAATGCAGGATTGAAACCGAGCATCTTAGCACCTCTAGTTGTTGAAAACCACTTTGATATCAAACCTGCAATCTTTTAGATGATCTTGAAAAGTGTGAAATTCACTAGATTACCACATGATGATTCAAACAAGCATCTAGTGAGCTTACTCAAAATCCATGACACATTCCAATTCCAGAATGTTTCAAGAGATGTGGTAAGACTCTGTCTTTTCTAATTTTTATTATGTGAGTGAGCTCAGGATTAGATCCAAAGCCTGCATGCACATTCCATTACTACATGGGATGATCTTTCTAGGAACTTTTTTACCCGCTTCTTCCCAACTTCTAATTCAATGGACATATGGGATAAATTCTAAACTTCTATCAATTTGAGAACAAATCTCTATACTCTGTGTGGGAACATTTTAAAGATATGAATCGTAAATTACTAAATCATGGTATAGATATATGGATACTAATAAAAAAATTTATAAGTTTTTTTCATAGGGAAAAAAATTATTAATGTAGTAGCTAGAGGATCACCAATGAAGAAGTTTCCCAAAGAAAGCTACAAATTATTGGATGAAATGGTGAAAAATGGTTTCCAGTGTCAAGGAGAAGGGATGAAAAAAAAACAAAATTCACATGATCAAAAACAATTATTGGATGGTAGAACCAATGGAATCACTAACCAATAATATATACAAGATGATGGGCTAGCAACAAAACCCCCAAGGTACATATAAAGAAGATGTAGAATATTATTATTATAATCATGGTAATCAATTTTAGGGCTTGTGTACACAACAACAATAAGCACAAGGATATCAAAAAATTCCACAAGGGTACCAATAACAAGCACTATAAGGTCCCACAATGACAAGCCATGTACATACATTCGAATAGAAACTATCAAAATTAATGGCCACATAGAGGGATATAATCAAATAAATAAAGGAGGAAATGAAAAACCAGAAGGCATGACTATAGAATCTAGAGGTTCAAGTTGGCCAGATCGCTGGGCATCTTAGAGAGATACCCAAAAGAGTTCTGCCAGGATTCCCTGAAGCATTCCAACAAGAATATTTAAAATATTTACTACTTATAAGTGGTAATAATACATAAGGAAGTGTTATAGAATTCACATGATGTAACAAAGAACAATTAGTGTAATCAAGTGAAAAATAAGTTGAAAATTTAATGGAATAAGAAGCTAAAAGAGAAGATGAAGAATAACCACCATAGTACATACCAAGACCTCTATTTCCAGAGAGACTAGAACAAGAGAATAAAGTCACAAAAATGGAAAATTTATAGAATAATTAATAAAATTGAATATTAATATCCCTTTTATATAAGCTCTCGTAAACATTCCAAATGATGAAAAATTCATGAAAGAGATGGTAACCAATAAGCAGGAGTTGGAAGAAATTGGTACCATCCCACTTACACAAGAGTGTTTTATGGTGGTATTAAGGGTCATTCCTAAAAATCAACATGATCTAGGTATATTTTAGATTAACATATTTATTAGAGCTAATAAATTTGGAAAATATTTGTGTGACCTAGGTGTGAGTGTCAATATCATGTCATACATAACTTTCAAGAGTTTTAGACTAGAAGGAATAAAGAATACAATAGTTTCACTTCAATTAGTAGACTTGAAAGTGAAGTACCCCTGAGGGGTAATCAAGGATATTCTGATCAAAGTTGAAAATTTTATTTCATTTTGACTTTTCAATGTTGTACAAGGAAGAGGAGAAGAATCCACTCATTCTGGGTAGGCTATTTTTAGCCACTAGGCATGCGCTAATCAACATACAAAGCGTAGAACTCTGTCTAAGAGTTGGTTGAAAACAATTAACTTTCAATATCCATCAATAAATGAATAACTATGATGTGACTGAGGAAAATGATTTTTGAAAATACAAAACATCTAAAGTTGAGGGTGCCACTTAAAGTAAACAAGTACACCAAATAACTGCTATTATGTAAGAGTATGCTCAACTTAAAAACACTAAAAATAAGAAATATAAGCTGAAGGGTCAGAATGCTAACACCATAGGAGAAACCAAATCCACCAAATTTTAGAAAGGACAAAAGATATGTATGGTATATGACCTTCTATTTAGTTAATTATGATTTAGGAAGAAATTTTGGATCGGTACAATAGAGATCAAGTAAGTATTTCCATTAAGAAGAATTAATTTGTTCAGAGAAGAAGGATAGATCCTGACCTATGTGGAAAATACACAAATGAGACTATTTATAGACCATTATGAGGTAATTTTTTTCAATCATCTATAACCTGAGGTGAATTTTAAGGAGGTATGATCGATCCGACAATGATAAACAAAATTTTTTCTAAGAGGAAACACGATTTTCTTTGTTTCTCTTTATTTATTTTTAGATGCACGCTTGCACTCTCCCCAATATCTTTAAAATTTAATTGATTATGGATTGTAATTTCACTTGTGTATTTTTATTTTTGCAGGACCATCAAGACTAAGTCCGACAGAAAGCATCACAAAGCCCAAGAATAAGCTGTAGGATAATTATACATCGTGATACCCATTCACATTGTGAAACGATACAGGAAGAAGTTATATAACCATATTTAAATCATAATTAAAAATGGAAGTAAGCATTTAAATATTGATTTTTTCTACTATATTCTCCATATTTAACTCTTTTAGAGATTTAACTTCTAATTGCATTCCCACAATTTATTATTTCTTTAATCAAATGAACTAGGAGACATAAAAAACCTAAGATACTTACCATTCCAAGATTTTATTTTATTTTTCAATAAATTTGAATGAGAAAAATTGGGAAAATTATTTGTATAAATAAGAATGTATATTAGGATTTGATAAATCATGATTTGAGGAGAATGTTAATCATTATAAATGATTTTTTTTTATATTTGGTCATGCTTTGAATTTCTAATATTAGTGTTAATTTATTTAATTATCCATAATCATTGCCATGATTATTTTTCCCAATCATTCATCTCACTCCTAATACATCCTTTGAGCCAAATATTTCCCATTCTTTCTACAAAATATTTCTTGAGTGAAACTTGGTAATGTTCTCTTCTAGAATTTTTTTTTGCATCTTATCAAATCTATGAATGAATTGAATCTCTTTTCATATGATTTATGCATCTTTTTTAAACCTTTTATCCTTGTAACCACCTTACATTAATCATTTTTAAATCTTGTAGAAGCTATGAAGAGCCTTGTTAGAAAATAAGCTGAGTTATAAGCCTATATTACCCATTCCTACCTTCCACTAAATATATTGCATGATATTTAAAATCATAAGTGTGGGGGAGATATTTTACATGATCATCTATGATATACCTTATTGAATAGACATTTTTGGAGGTTTTTCATTTCTATTTGGGGAGAGGCCATGATATTTTTCATTACACGTTATCACTATTCACCTCTATTGCTAAAAAATGGGTTATGCTTTTGGAGGATCAAAAAACACTATTAATAAGACCAATGATATTTTAATAATATGAAGTTAGTTGGTGGATGTGAGATTTTTCTTAAACACAATAAAAAATGAAAAAATATCAAGAGATTATGATTCATTCATTATTCTTACATGTATCATGGGACCACTTTGAGATTTTTTTTAGGGATGAAATAAATGAAATATGTGAGGGAGATTTATGGTGAGCTTATATTTTAGTACTATAAATTATAATTTAGAGGTAAAACTTCTTTTTTGAACCTTATTTCTTCACATAATCTACCCACCTAACCCAAAGGCTCAGAGACATTTGAACCCTATGAAAAACACTACAACAAACTGAACGTTTAGTGGTGGGTTTTTAGTGGTGGTTTTTTAAACTTCCGATAATGTTTTTTAAAATAATTTCATGGTAGTTTTTTTATAAACCACCACTAAACAGTTAAAAAAATTAATACCTACAACACTTCCCCCATCCCCCAACACCCTGACCCCCTGACCCCCCAACCCCCACCCCACTTACTACTTGAACCCTAGCCCATCACCGCCCATCTTCGACTCTCACCACACCTTGCCTCGCCACACCCCGCCTCACTGCACCTCACCTCACTATACCTGGCCTCACCACACCTCGACTATCCTCACCTCACCTTGCTTTGCTGTCCCTCACCACACCTCAGCTCACCACACCTCGCCTCCCATCACCACCATTCCCAACCCCCACCTCGCTACCCCTCAAAGATCTAGTGGTAAGTAAAGGTAACACACAACAATTTTATTTTTGGTTTTTTTCCAAAATTGGATGATATTGATGGTTAAATGGGTGTTACATCATAGGTTTTTTTTCTAGTATAGTGTCGAGAGTGCTCCATGAACCATATAAGTGGTGTTGAATATGTGTTCATTGCAATAGTAGTACCTAGTGTGTTTTCTATCATTTATTCCTATTTTTAAAAGTGAATATATAATTATAATTATTTATAGGTAGTTATTAATGTTATGTGATGTGATGAAAATTTTGAGAGTTGATACGGACTCAAATGTAACATGGATGATATTGGATTCCATAGTGTTTAGAGTGACATGGATTGGGATGGTCTATGGGTAGCATGATTAGGAGTGTGGTTTGTATTCAATTATGTTAGAATGGACATTGATATCTTATTTAGGATAATGCTTTATGATGCAAAATCACTAATTATATAAGTGTGTGACCTTGTAACAATGATCATAAACCATGATGGTTATAAAAGTCCTAATGGATTTCCCAAAGGGTGATGCAGAACTTGTTATGATAAGGAGATAACCCTCAACTGCATAGTTCCCTAGGATTAGCTGGTGAACTATGTGACTAACATGGTCCTTTCTTAATATTCATTTTCTTTATGTGACCACACTAAAGTTTATGGTGATAGGTTAGTGTGCGTGATGTGACCTCCCATAAGTGACATGGGTGATTAGTGTTTGTATGAAAATATGAATTATTCATGGAATTTATTATATAATTTTGTTTATTTTAGCATTTACATTGATATGTGGTAGATGTCTTGGTTATTTTTACATTATACTATACTCTAATTTGATGTATTTTTTCACCATAAAATATGGATTAATACCTTTCAACAATTTTACAACCACTTCCATATGTGTTGAAATGCTTGAGGTATGTCTAACCTCATCTCATATTATAATTCTAGAATGGGGAATTACAATGTGACATCATAGAATTTAGTTCATTTTATAAATTGGGTAGATGGAAGAGGGGAATATGAGGACTTTATTGAATCCTATGATAGAACATATTTAGGTGAGTCATGAAAACCTTTTTGGTGGTAAGTCATGGTTACCATGGGTGTGGGATTGTTCTTATTTCATTTTTCTGCTATGATTGTGTTTTTTATGGAATATAATGTTCTTACAGAAGTTGTTGTTTTAAATTTTCATCTACTCTATCACTAGAATAAGGCCCATGTTTATGCACCATATTTTGAATATATTACTTTCATGAAATATACATGAACAAATTTAATTGGAATTTTAAACTGGGATTCAATTTTTTAAAGTGTCAAAAAACACATATAGAGTTCAAAAGTATTTAACCTCAAGGAATTTATGTTAAATGATTTATTCCTTCATAAATATAATTATTTATAATTTTGGTGATTTAACTTGAAGAGTCATGAAAATTGATTCTTGATCCCCTCTTCTGTATTTATATAGGAAAACCTTATTGCCACCCCTCACCGTGCCTCACCGCTGGTCCCGAGCCTTGCTGCTTCTCGCCGCTGGTCCTGAGCCACACTACCCCTATGTTGTGTCTTCTAAACTGTTGGATCATCAAAAAACATATACCCATTAATCAAGGTAATTTCTTCTTCCTGTTTTCTCTATTATTTTTATTATGTATTTTGTGTTATACCAATTGATGTGTTATCATGAGATTTTTAATTATTATTAAAGATTGTGTTATCCTAACCTAAATAATTTATTAATTTTCTCATTCTAGAATTATGTAATTTTTATTAAGCATGAGAAATTATTTTATCTATTTATTTCTACATAACATGAAATATTTACATGTAGGTTTTATAATTTAGTTATAAGATACTAATGACATGGATACATGCTTAAAATAATTGAAAAAATTTCAAGTTGTTATGTTATATTAAACTAGAAGTAAGTTACTCTTTTTTATGATTACATGCTTGTTCTTATTAAATAAATTTATACATGGTTATGTCATATAAATAGGGGAGTTGATTTGATATGCTATATTATTACTTGGATAAATTATAAAGCATTTTTATTATTTTGGTTTTATGTTAGGAAAGGAAGTTAAGATGTTTCATTTATGGAATGCCATCATTAATAAATTATGTAAGCATGAATTGGGTTTTTAATAAAAACAATAAAAATATTTATCTTAGTTTCATTTAATTTAAAAAAGTGTTGAGTATAAAATTGGGTTTTGAAAAAAAATTAAATTTTATAAACGCTAATTTTATTTATTTTGGAAATTTATTGTGCATGATTTTACTAAACCCAGACATTAAATTGAATAAACTCTTTTTTCAATCTATTTATAAAAGTGTTTAGGTATGGGTTAGTTCATGAACCACCCTTTAATTATATAATATATTCTATTTTGAAAACATATCCTTTTGGAGATTTTATTATTTTTTATAATTCAATCACATTTATCAATTTTTACCCATACTTGATTCATTTGGTATGTCTTAAGATGTAAAAATATTTTGTAAAAATGGAACACTTATTATATTGTAAGGGTTCAATGTGTAAAAACATTTTTTCCTTGGATACTACCTATTTTTATAAATAGTTTTTTCCCAAAATTATGTTTTAAAACATTGAAAGCTTATTTGGATGAATAACATATATTTTTTCTTTTAGAATGTATTTCTTGTAACTTAATCCAAGACATGTTATTTTATTGGCATGCTACTAGTATATATTAGTTCTTTCTTATTCCATGTCTTATACTTTGTTTGGGTCACTATTAGTATGCATTAATTATATAATATTCCATCTCTTATAGTTTATTTGGATAGATATTGTCATGCTTTGATGAATTTAAAATTAAAATAGGTATTTAGATTTTCTTATGGGATTTGTTCTTTAGATATATGATATTGGATTATTTCATGCTGATATTATAAATTCTTTCCCTAATAATTTCTTTTATAAAATATAGGTTTTTTAATGTAGTGTGGAATAATGTTCTTCTTTAATAAATGTTTTCCATGACCAAAACATATGTATTTAGTTTTTGAATTATTTTTTATCCTAATATTTATTCAAAATATTCATTTTTTTCATGAATTTTTTAATTATAATATATAATTTATATTTTAAAAAAATATTTTTAATCAGAATATAGAGAATATGGATGCATGATACTAACTGGATCTTAATCGAGTTTCAAATTAAGTTTTTTTTTAAATTTTGTATTTAATAATGCTTAAAATGGATGACTTATACACTTACCTTGTTATAGTTTGATTGGAATACCTTGGTAAATTATTAATAAAGAGAGTTACCATATAACAAAATTTATTTTCAAGAAAAAGAATTATGTTTGGTATTAAAATTGATATAAATAATTCTTAGTATATTCATGATTAAAATGAAAGGAGTGGAATGAAGAATTCAATATTTGACTGGTTTCCATTTATATATCCTCATGAGATAGAAAATTTAACATAGAAAGAAGAAAATGGGATGATTATATGTGATAAAAATGATGAAAATAATGATGTTGAGAGAGTAAAAAAATGATGGATAATGTAAGAAATCTTTCATATCAAGCATGTGGTAAAATAAATTAGTTGGAAATTTTAATGTGACTGTATTATAGGAAAAGTATGTATGTAATTTATAGTATCAGCATCAATTATATTCTTACCTTTACACAAGTTATTATTACCTTTACACAAGTGTTTATTACCTTTACACAAGTGTTGTTTACCTCTACGCAAGTGCTAAGATACCCTTAAGTGGCATGAAAAAATGTAAGTTACCCTTGTGTAGTGAAATAGAAACCTTTAAGTAGTGTATGGAATTTTTTTCCCTTTACGCGTGCTTTAGAAAATTTTTATTAACCTTATATAACTTCTGAGTGCCTTTATACAGATTTTCTAGTTACCTTTACATGACCAATTTAAGTAAAAACTTACCATTACACAACTTTACTAGTTACCATTATTAAATGATTATAATTTGTTCTTATCCTTACATATAATTATAATTTACCTATATGAAACTTTTGTAAAATGTATCTTATCTTTATGTGAGTTGTATATTTTAAAGGTTACCTTTATGAAAATTATAAAAATTATGAGGTACCCTTATGCAGCCTATGAAAAATTATTTTACCCTTACGTGGGATATATAGGTATAAAATTTCCCTATTATATTTAAGTATTAGCGTATATCATCTATTTGAATGGTATAAAGCCTCTGTCATTGGAAAATGATGCAATGACTAAAATACATTAAGTATTTTTGAATTTGAGCATGATAATTTAAACAGTAATATATTTCTATATTAATTTCTAACTTTTGGGTTTTAAATGTATGATGAAGAATGAAGAAACACCCATGTGTAGAAGATTCAATGGATTTCTAAAGAATGTTATCCATTTGTGTTTTTTCTATAAATAGAAGCTAAGGAAAGAAGTGGATAAAGGATAAGAATGAAATTTAGATCTTCATGGATTTTTTATAATGATCTGTTGGGGTATTTCTAGTTGCCCTATATTTTCTTGTTCTGTATCAATTAAATAAGTGTTCAAGTTCACTACTCTACACCATTTTCTTCATCAAAATATTCTAATAGTCCAAATAGTTTTATTATTTTTTAGAGGTGTCTATAATTCTTATTTTATAGATGGTTATACATACATTTAAAAGGTAGTGCATAGTTATTTAACATATTAATATTTTTTCAACTTGTATATATGAATATGTTTTTATATTTAGTAATAGTTATGTGTTTTATTTTTTTTCATAATGTATAGTCATATTGTTATATATATGGATAAAAGCTGGATCACATTACTGAGGAAAGCACCTCAATATGATATGGGTTTGGAAGAGTTTTTAGATTTTTTAATTTCTAATCGATCTGTTGATGGGAGAATAATATGTCCATGTTTGAAATGAAAATTTAGAAGATGGTTGAAGAGAGATGAAGTTTATGAACACTTGATATTAAAGTAATTCCGTGCTCATTATTTGTGTTGGATTGGGTACGAATAATCGAATGTTACAAAAAGGTTGAGCATTGATGTCAATCCAAAAAATGAGCTCCCAACTTTATTGACAATGGGAAATGAAATGAAAATCCTTATAAATGATGTATTTGGAATTACAAGACACCAACATCAACATCAAAACATATCATAACAACCAGTTGAGGGTGCTACAAATAGCAAAGTGACAGGTGTTGTTTTTGAGACTATAGGACAAACAGATCAAGATTGTAACATATCATTGGATCCTCCTATTGATTTTGTGGAGGCTAATATTAGAGAAAACTTCACTAAGAAGATATATGTGTTTCATGGTTTAGTTGATTACGTGAATCAAGAGTTTTATAGTGGATGTTTGAAATATTCAAAAATTTCTTTTTTGCTAAAGTTGTACCATATCAAATGCCTACGTGGAATTACAAATAAGGCAATGTACATGATATTGGAATTGTTGCGTGATGCATTTCTTGAAGAAAATATCCCTGAGTCTTTTTATGATATGAAAAAGGTTGTTAACAATCTTGGTTTGAATTATACAAAAATTTATGCATGTCCCAATGATTTCATGCTTTATTGGGGAGAGGATTCAAGCAGACATGATTGCATGAAATATTCTTCCTCTAGATGGAAGTCTATGGGTGATGTTTGAAGTCTAAATCAAAATACTACTATTAAGAAGAATAAAATGACCACACCTATAAAGTTTTTCATTAATTTTCTTTAAATCCTCGATGGAAAAGATTATTCATGTCATCAAAAACTACCAAACACATGAACTGGCATTCTGCAGATAATAACAAAGATGGCTTAATGCGACATCCAATAGATTCAAAATCATGGAATAAATTTGATTAATTACATCCATATTTATCATTTGATCCCAGGAATGTTTTATTGGTATTGGATGCTGATGGATTCAACCCATTTGGGAGTTTGGGTACCAGTTATCGCATTTGGCCGGTTGTTTTGATCCCTTAAAATCTGCCTCTGTAGATGTGTATGCAATAAAAATATTTTATCATTTAGATGATTATTCATAGAAAAAAATGCCTAAAAATGATATTGATGAATACTTTCATCCTTTAATTGAATAATTACAGGAGTTATGGAGCAAAGATGTTGAGATATATGTTGCATCTTCTAGAATAATGTTCAAAATACAAGCTGCTCTAATGTGGACCATTAGTGACTTCCCTAGACTTGGGAATTTATCTGGTTGGAACAATTACACAGGTTTGGATTTTCCTGTTTTTAACTTTGATTTTGATCTTGAGTGGCTACCTCATAGTAGAAAATAGTTCTTCTTGTGTCATCGAAGATTTCTCGATGCATCTTATAGATTTTTGAGAAAAAGTAAAAATTCAATGGTTTCATTGATCGTAGACCACCACCAAAGTTGTTAACAGGTTCTAAAATATTGACACAACTTGTAAATGTTGAAATAGAATTGGGGAAGGTTCATCATTTGAATGATAGTGGGAAATGAGTTCTAAGTGCATCGTCAAATGAAATCGAAACACAACAATGGAAGAAAAAAAGTATATTCTTCAAACTTATGTATTGGGAATTTAATTTATTATGGAATAATATTGATAGAATTAACATTGAGAAGAATGTTTTTGACAATTATATCTTCACATTTCTTAATGATCATATAAATTATAAGGATAATATCAATGCTCAAAAAGACTTACAAGAAATGAACAAAAAGCGTGATCTCTGGCCAGATGAGAATGGAAAGTATGCTTCAACAATTTTTGCAATGAAAAATAGGGATAAAGATACATTACTTTGAATTTTAAAACATGTGAAGGTATATAATGGGTATTAAAGCAACATCTCAAGGTGTTTTTACTTAAAGAATCATAGGTTACATGGATTGAAAAGCTACGATTCACATATTTTGTTACAATAGTTACTTCCATTGGTACTGTGTACATTATTACCTGAAAAGGTTACTACTGTTGTACTCCAATTTTGCATATTTTTCAGAAAACTATGTGAGAAACTCTACATCCATTTCATCATGAAAACCTTTAGGAGAGACTTGTATTGACACTTTGTGTAATGGATACGATCTTTCCTCCATCGTTTTTTCTATCTTGATGCATTTAACTATTAATTTGGTTGAGGAAACTAAATTAGGAGGCCCGATACATTATTTATGGATGTATCCAATTGAGAGATAATTTATTTATATGTTTTTAGTTTTAGTAAATAATTCTTTGCACTTCATTAAATACATAATTATGTTTTTTTATTTTATTTCATAGATATCTTGGGCATTTGAAATCATACGTGAAAAATAAAGCTCAACCCGAAGGCTCTATTTCTGAAGGATATTTGGCAGAGGAGTGTCTTACCTTTTGTTCTAGATACTTGGATGATATTAATACAAGATTCAATCAAGTTGGACATGTTGAAGATACATAGAATCAATCTAAAATACATGGGAAATAAAGAATCTTTCATGCTATTGGCCGATTAGTTGTGAGGATCTCAAATGTTACACTAATAGAAATGGAATTATTACAGGCACATAGATATGTGATGCTAAATAGTGAAATTATAGATCCATTTATTGAAGATTTTAGGATTCAAACAAAGAGACAAATGATAGGACGAACACAAAATGAGAAAGATATAAAAAAAGTTGTTAATAAAGAGCTTGTAGAATGGTTTTCACGACGTGTAAGTTCATAAATATTCCAATCAATATAGATATTAGGTTGATACATATATTTTTTAAATCTAATAATGTATATTAATTTTTTTTTTCAGATCATGAATATTGATACTCAAGTAGATTTGTGAGAAGTTTGAAAGTTTCTTGCTCGAGGTCCTCTAAAACAAGCTATAAAGTTTGACGCTTACAATGTGAATGGATTTAGAATTCACACAGTTGATCTGGAAGAGGGTTTGAAAACATAGAATAGTGGCATATTTATGTTTTCTGAGGTGAAATACTATGGAAAATTGACTTATATTATCGAATTAAACTACCATGGACATTTTTTAGTTGTTTTATTCAAATGCAATTGGGTGGATATTATCAGGGGTTTTAAAAGAGATTCTTTTAAATTTAATTATGTGAACTTCTCTCACTTGATGGATGTTAGTAAACATAAACCACATGATCCGTATATCTTATCATCAAAAGATAAATGGTATATTATATAAAAGATGTCATGGATAAAGGAAAAAGTGTATTTGCTCATGTAAAACAAAGAGACTTGTATGATATAGGTGATGAAATGGAAGATTTGAACTCTAACATTGAATCCCATCAATAGTAAGAAGAAGATTTATTTGTCCATAATGATATTGAAAATATTAGTCTTGAAAGAGTGGATGAATTATATGAAGTAATGATGGAGTAGAAAACTGACATGATTGAAGGAGAGAATAATTGTATGTGCAGTTATCCCTTCATTTATCAACCAATTATGTCATTTGTGCATTCAGTCATTATCATTGTTATGTATATTTGTTTTAGTAATATGCATCCATTATTATTTATATTCTTTTATCTGTATGAATTTTTCAAAATATATGTTTTGAACTTAATTTTATTTAATTAAATGACAAGAATGGTGGGGAAGCGTTATACTCACACTACGGGGTCAAAGAGTTTTTCTAAAAGCTGATTGACTATAGTAATATTTTTATTAGTTTAAATATTTATTATAAAATATTATTTGTTTAATACATTAAATTGTTGATTTATCTTTGTTTAATTCAGTCACTAAGTTTAGGCCACCAAGCATCCCGAATAGAAGTGTGGTTAAATGTTCATAAAACATCTGACAAGAGTTTTGTCAGTGAGATTGCCAAAGAAGTTGGGGTATGAATTCATTATTCATTATAATAACTTATTATATTTTTTCACTATGTTAATATATATTTCTTCTAATATGACTGATATTTGATTTATAGTAAAAAATTAAAGAACTATGGGATGTCAATCCCACACAGTTCTACTTAGTATCCCAGGATGACCCAGTTGGTAAAGTCCTTGGGAAGGAGCATCTTGGTCGAGTGTGTAGATGGGTTTGAGACTATTACCATATGAGGTATTTGGAAGAAAAATAGGGATTTCAAGTGATGAATGGTGGTGATAATGTAAATCACACAACTTCAAAATCATTTAGTTCCCAAGATTTTATTGATTTTAAGTTTAATTATAAATATACAACACTGTTTAATTTTCAATATAATTATCTTACAGGTGCCGGTAGTAGGAAGTAGAGATGGAGATGGATAGGGTGATGAGCAGAGTTCATCATTGGGAAATGATTAGTGGATAGTGTTTGTTCATGTATCAGTATATCCAATGTGGGTATTTTTTTTATCGTTTTCTTATATTTTAGATAGGATGAGGACAACGGGTGCCATATGTATGTATTGTATGACCACGTGTCTATATTATATGATTCAATTGGATAAAAATATTGAAATTTCTATATGATCATATATTATTTTTAGCTTCTTGTATCTCTTTTACATATATGTTGATTCTTTTAATGTGCTGTGTTTTGTTTGATTCTTTTAATTCATTGAGAAATGTTTTATTTCTTTAAATGTGTTGTTTTCCTTGGTCAATGTGTCGATTATTTATGTTTTAGTGTGAATCAACATACATTTATTATTTAGTTTTATCATATTTTTTTCATTGTAACTTGATGATATATTTGGTGATCTAGTAAAATTTTCTATGTCACTATTTTGTTGTTCTGGCTATAGGTTTTGGGGCTGCAGAACCTACAACTAGTTTTTTTTAATTCATGATATAGTGGTGGTTTAAACCACTTCTAGAGATGGATTTTTTTTCACAGTGGTTTATACTGCTGATGTATTATGGTATTTTTTAGAGGTAGTGGTTAAAACTGCCACTTAATATGACAAAATTTTACTTAGCGACAGTTTTATCCGTATTAGTGGCAGTTTTTTTTGGTAAAAAATAACAAATTGTAGCGGTGGTTGAAAGCTTCTGCTAGATCCTAGTTATTTTTTATCCAAAAACTACCGCTAAAACAAATAAATCCACTACAAAATATGTACTCTATAAAACTTTCTAGAAACCTCCACTAAATAAAAGAAACCGCTGCATGTTGATTTCCGAAACCAATTTTAGCAGTAGTTTTTTGAAACCATCACAGAACCATATAACAGTAGTTTAAACCACTATTAGATAAAAAAACTACTGCTATATGGTCATTTTTTGTAGTGAAATCCCTCATGATTACTTGTGATTCTATCTTTATATGATGGAAGTGATAGATTCCTTGAAATACTATGGTAAGTGACATGTTATTGAGGTATGTGCATCACTCTATTCATTAATACCATTATGATGAGTGAAAAAATTCATAGGAGGTAAATTAAAAATGACATGCATATTAATAATGAATTGAAAAATGAAAATGGATGATTTAAAAGGTTTGGCTATTTCAAAAGAGTAAAATTAAACACATGTTTGATTTGAATTCTTTAAAAAATAAGGTGTAAATAAATTTTTTACAAGCTATGATTGAATATTTAACTTTCTATTTGATCATTTTTTTGTTGACATTGAGTTTAAAGAATGGTAGATTAAGTTCCCAATGTAGTATGTTGATATTTCATCCTTGAGGACAAGTATGAATTCAAGTGTGGGGGGATTTGATAAGTGCATTTATTGTATAAATTTTTGATTTTAAAATGCATTGATTATGATGATTTTATTTTCAATTCATTCCTATAAACCTGACGTTTTATTCATATTTTTTAGGATGCTATAAGTTAAGGGAAATTATAAGGAGCGTAAATGATAAATAATTTTATCAAAAGACAATTGTCCACAAATAGGGATGAACATGATGCACTTATAGGTCACAAAACAAAATAACTGAGGTGAAACAAGGGTTCAAGAGCTGAAAATTGACTTTACATGTTGTGTAATCATTACACATTGTGAACCGACACAAGTCATGGAAGAAATACTAGTTATGATTATAAAACAACTAGTATGGAGTGGAGAAATCATGTGTCACGGTGTGACACATATGGTCATGACATGACACATGTGAATATGATCTATAAATCCAATAGGTTGTGAATTCCTTACACATGGTGCAAAATTTACACATCTTGTAATAATTACATGATGTGAAAAGGTCAGGAAAACCAAAAAATGACCAGATCCAATGTATCAAGTGGAGAAGACTTGTTTTATGGACCTGGGACAACCCATGACTACTTTTTAACACATCATAATGCCATTTAATGCTACTTGAGGCCTAGAGAAGTATTTAAATAGATGGCTAATCCACCGCACCAGAAGGATCTAGAGACCAAAGCTTGGAGCGAGAAGCTTCACTATGTAGGGTCCTCACTAGTTTCATCTCCATTTTATCATTATGATTTATTTTATTTTCATCCTTACCTCTTACTCTCTCATCACTAGGATGATGTGGAAAACCCGACTTGTGATAGGGTTATATAGTCAAAGGGGAAGGTGCTATTGGATTTATTCATTTTTCCTTATCCATGTATTTGGATTTCCATAGTTTATTTTAATCAATTTCAAATCCATTTATTTTACTTTTATCACAACCATTGGTATTAGAATCTCAAAAGAACATTATAACTAAGAAACTAGTTACCCTGAATTAAGGTATGGTCATTGTCTCATTTAGGGAAACCAAGTTTAAAAAAGGTATCGAAACAAACTTGATTTGATAGAAACCTAAATTACTGGACCAAACTAAATAGGGTATTGCCATGTCAAGGAGGGGAAACCATGACCATTGGATATCCCTATTCTTAACTCTAACACCAAACATAGATTAATGAATTTATTTTATAAAATCCAATTTCACCCAACCCTCGACATTACAAAACCCTGATACACATTAAAATATGATTCCAAAATAATCAATCTGTTTTTCTTTTTTTCTTTCCCTTTCTTCAAATCAATCAAAACCATCCTTTCTTCACCTCCTTTTCAATTTATATAAATCAATTCTTTTGAAAACCTAATTAAACTAATTCACCATCTCTTTGGGTTGACCTTTAACTTTCATAATAGTATATTTTATTTAAATAAGTTGCATAGTTTGAGTTTTTATAAATTTTATATTTTTATTAGACCCATAGTTAAATAGTGACACTTTTTGGGCACATCAAAACATACACCATTTCCGAGGATAGTTACAAGTTAGTTTTTAGGTTTCTTTATGTTTTAATTATATTTTATTGATTTCTTTTAATTTCAATTTTATACTGGGTGTTTCATACTACTATTTTCAATATTTTAAATCTTAATGAATGATCATAACACACATGAAAAAGGGAAATAAATATAAGACTTCTATTCCAAACCTGGGAAAATCCTGAGAAAGTGTAGAATTGTGACCATGAAAGGCGTAGAAATAAAAAAACTTTCTAGGGTTCAATAAAGATATCTATGGATGTGAATTCTTGTGAACTACAAGTGGAAAAAAAAGAAAAGATTACAACTAAGAATACTAGAGCCTCCTATTGATAAAATCAACTTTGATATCAAACCTTCAATCATTTAGATGATCTTGAACAACATGCAATTCAGTAGACTATCACATAAAAACCCAAACACGAATCTTGGAAGCTTACTCAAACTCCGCGACACATTCCGATTCTAGAATGTTTGAAACAATGTGGTAATACTCCATCTTTTTTGAATTTCATTACACGAGTGAGCTCAAGATTGGATCCAAATCCTTCTTGCACATTTCATCACTACATGGGATGAGATAGCCAGGACATTTCTTACCCGCTTCTTCCCACATTATAAATAGATGGACATATAGGTAAACATGATAAACTTCTATCAAATTGAGGATGAATCAGTATACTCTTCATGGGAGCATTTTAAATATATGACTGATAAATTCCCCAATCATGGTATAGAGCTATTTATGCTAATAAAAACTTTTTATAAGGGTTTTTCATAGAAAAATAGATTGATTCTTGATACTGTAGCTGGAGGATCACTGATAAAGAAGTCACCTGTAGAGTTATACAACTTGTTGGATGAAATATTAAGCAATATTTTATAGTGTCAAGGAGAGGGTACACAATGAAAATGCATTAACACGATCAACAACAATGACTGTATGACAACATGGATGTAATTATTGACCAAGAAGATGGAAATGATGATGGTATGATAATAAAAACCCCAAGTTATATATACAGAAGATTCCAATCATGCTGATTAAAATTTTTTTAATCAATTTTAGAGTTGGTGGCCACAACAAAAACAAGAACAAGGATATCAATAAAGTCCACAAGGGTACCAAAAAAAGCACTATAATGGTCCACACTGAAAAGTCAGTTCCATATGTTGGAAGAGACACTGAACGCATTCATGACCGCATCTGGGGATATAATTAAAGAAATAAAGGATGACATGGAAAGCCTGAAGGCCTTACTATAGAATCTGGAGGTTCAAGTTGGAATGATCAGTGATCAGTTCAGATAGAGACCCATAGGAGTATGTCTAGGATTCCCTAAAGTATTCCCACATGAATATTTAAAATATGTACTACTTAGAAGTGGGAGGAATACATAATGAATTGATATAGAATTCATATGATATAAATAAGGATAGTAAGTGGAAGCAAGTAAAAAAGAATTTGAAAATAGAAAGGAATAAGAAACTGAATGATAAGATGAAGAATAACCACCAAAATACAAACCAATACCTCCATTTATAGAGTGACTAACATAAGATAAGAAGAACACATAAAAAGTTAAATTTATGGAACACTTCAAAAAATTTCATATTAATAACCTTTTTATAGAATCTCTCGTAAACATGCTGACCTACGAAAAATTCATCAAAGAGATGGTAACCAATAAGAACAAACTGGAAGAAATTGGAACTATCCCAATAACATGGGAGTGTTCAGTGGTGGTATCAAGGGACTTGCCTAAGTAGAAACATGATCCAATTATATTTTTTATTCCCATCTTTATCGAAGCCAATAAATTTGGAAAATATTTGTGTGACCTAGGTGTGAGAGTCAATATCATGTCATACATGAATTTCAAGAGTTTGAGACTTGAATTACTAAATCCTACAAGAGTTTCATTTTAATTAGAATACTCAAAATTGAAGTACCCCCAAGGGGTAATCGATGATATTATGATCAAAGTCAACAAATTTTATTTCCCTATTGATTTTTTAGTGTTATACATATAATATGAGTGGAATCCAATCATTCTAGGTAAATCATTTTTAGACATAGAGCATGTGTTGATTGACATACAAAGTAAATAACTCTTTATGAGAGTTAGTTGTGAACAAGTAAGTTTAAATATCCACTGAGAAATGAAGAAATGCGACGTGATAGTGAAAAATGGGTTTTAAAAACACAAAAAACCTTAAGTTTAGGGTTTCATTTAAAGTAAATAGGTACACAAAATTACTATCTATGAAATAGGATTCTTAAATTAAAAAGCATTGAAAATAAGAAAGATAAGTTAAAGGGTCAGACCAATGAAACTAGAGGAACAACTGACTCCACCACATTTGATAAAAGAAAATAGGTATGGATGGTATATGAACTCCCATTTAGTTCATTAGGATTGAGAAAGAAATGGGGTATTAGTCTAATGGTGATCAAGAAAGTACTACTATCAGGAAGAATTTAGCTATTTAGAGAATAAGGATATGGATTGACCTACATAGACTTGACACAACTGAGACCATTTATAGACCCTGATGAGGTAAAAAAAATTCAATCATATTTAACCTGAGATAAAGTTTAAGGAGGTAAGTTTTAACCAACAACAATAAACAAAATCACTTCTAGAGGGAAACCAAAGTTTTTTTTGTTTTTATTTATTTATTTGTAGAGGAGTGAATGAACTCACCCTAATATATTTCAAAATTCATTGATTATAGCCTATAATTTCACTTATGTATTATTATTTTTGTAGGACCATCAAGACCAAGGCCGACAGTAAGAAACATAAAGCACAAGAAGAAGCTACATGAAAATTATACATCTTGAGACTCATTCACATCATGAACTCGTACAAGAATAACCTATACAAAAAATTTTAAACTATAATTCAAAATATGAGAAAGCATTTCAATCTTGAAATTTTCTACTGTATTTCCCACATTCAACTATTTTAGAGATTTTACTACCAATTTCATGACTGCACTAGATTCTTTCTTTAATCAACTGAACCAGGATACATAAACTTCCTAGGATACTTGCCATTCCATGATTTTAAATTTATTTTTCAATAAATTTGAATAATAAAAATGGGGAAAATGATTTTTATAAATAAACATGTGGATGATGATTTCAAAAAATCATGACTTGAGGAGCATGTTAATCATTTTAAATGAAATTTTTCTGAGATTTGGTCAAGACTTGAATTTATAATATTTGAATTATTTGATTTAATTATTCATATGTATTTCCATGAGTAGTTTTCTGAACCATTCAAATCATTCCTGAGAAATCCTCTGAGCCAAATATTTCCCATTATTTCTATTGAATATTTCTTGAGTGAAACTTAGGAATATTCTCTTTTATAACTTTTTTAGTATCATATCAAAGCTATGGCTAAAAAAATCACTTTTAATATGATTGAGACATCTTTTGTTAACCCATTATCCTTGGACCCACCCTACATAAGTCATTTTTAAATCTCGTAGAAGCCATGAATAACCTTGTTATGAAATAAGCCGAGTTACAAGACTATATTATCCATTCCTACCTTCCTCTAAATATATTTCATGATATTTAAAAGAATAATTGTGGGGGATATATTTTCCATGATCTTCTAGGATATAATTTATTGATTAGAAATTTCTTGGGTTTTTTAATTATGATTTTGGGAAATTCCATGATATTTTTCATTACACTTTATCATTATTCACCTCTTTCTAAAAAATGGGTTGTGTTTTAGGAGGATAAAAAATCACCATTACCAAGACTGATGATCTTTTCATCATATGTGGTTAGTTGTTGGATGTGATATTTGTCTTAAACCCAACAAACAAAATGAAAATAAAGCATGAGAGGAAGATTCATTCACTGTGCTTAGATGTGTCATGGGACTACATTTAGCCTTTTGGTGGGAAGAGATAAATTCCACACGTGAGGGAGATTTATGTTGAGAATATCTTTTGATATCATGCATTACACTTTATAGTAAAACCTTCTTTTTGAACCTTATTTTTTCACACCATCTACCCACCCACCTAAAAGATTAGAGAAATTTAAACCCTACGATGATTGACTCATAAATACTCGTGATTATGTCTTTACATGATGGAGATTCTAGATTCCTTTAAAGAGTATGGTAAGTGACATGTTATCGAGGGATGTGCATCACTATATTCATTTGTATATTGATGATGAGAGGAAAAATTTACATGAGGTAAATTAAAAATGTTGTGTATATTAATGATGAATTGAAAAATGAAATGGATGATTGAAAAGGTTTGTCTATTTAAAAAGAAGAAAAAGAAAATACATGGTTGATTTTTATTATTTAAAAAATAAGGCATAAATAAATTTTATACATGTGATGTTCGAAGATTTAACTTTCCATTTGATCAATTGTTTTTTTGACATTGAGTTTACATCATGGTAGAGTAAGCACCCACTGTAGTATGTTGAGATTCTATCATTGAGGAAAAGTTTTAAATCAAGTTTGGGGGGATTTTATAATTGAATTTATTATATACATTTTTGATATTAATATGCATTAATTCTGATGATTTTTTTAATGCATGCCTGTACACTAGATGTTTTATTCATATTTTTTTGGACGATATAAGTTTTTGGAAATGATAAAAAAGAGTGTAAATGAAAAATAATTCTATTGAAATATGTTTTTACACAAATATAGATGATCATGGATCACTTACAAGGTATGAAACAGAAGAACCGGGGTGAAACAAGGGTTCTAGAGCTAAAAATTAACTTGACACATAGTGTAATCATTACACGTTTTGAACCGATGAAAGGAATAAAATAAATACAAGTCGTGAAGTGGAATAAACCATCATGGAGTGAAGATAAAACGTGTCATAGTGTGAAACATATGGTCACATCATGACACATGTAAAGATGACCCATAAATCCTGCAGATCATGAATTCCTTACACATGGTGCAATATTTACATGTCAACTAATCATTACATGAAGTAAAAAGGTTAGGAAGACCTAAAAAACAACTATATTCAATTTATCAAGTGGGAAAGACAACTTTTATAGACTTGAGACTACCCATGACTAATTTTGACCCATTATAATGCCATTAAATTCTACCCAACCCCCAAGGAATAATTTAAATAGAGGGATAATCCTCCATACCAAAAGGATTTGGAGACAAAATATTGGAGTGGTAAGCCGTGCTATACAAGGTACTCACTACTTCCATATCCATTTTCTCATTAGGATTTATTTTCTTTTCATCCTTCCCTCTTACTCTATCATCACTAGGATGAGGGGGTAAACTCACCTTGTGATAGGGTTATGTATCCAAAGGGGTATGGTTATTTTGGATTTATTCCTTTTATTTATTTATGTATTTGGATTACCGCAATTTATTTTAATCAATTTACAATACATTTCTTTTACTTTTATCATGAAAATCGATATTTTAATATCTAAGGAACATTATAACTACAAAACTAGTTACCCTGAATTGATGTATGAACATTTTTTCTTTTAAGACAACCTAGTTTAAAAATGGCATCGTAACAAAATTGATTCCGTGAAACCCTTAATTACCAGACTAAGGGAAATAGGGGATTGTCGCATCAAATAGGGAATACTGTGACCATTGGGTATCCCATGTATTGACTCCAACACCAAACATGGATTCAATTTTTTCTAAAATCCAATTACACCCAAACCCTAAAACTACAAAACCATGACACACTTTCAAATCTGATTCCAAAACAATCAATACATTTTTCTTTTTTTCTTTCACTTTCTTCAAATCATCAAACACATATTTTCATCACATATTTATTAAATTTAAATAAATCAATTATTTTGAAAACCTATTTAAACTAATTCACCATGTATGTGGTTTCAACCTCAAACTTTCATAATACTATATTTTAATTAATTAAGAATCCTATTTTGAGTTTTTATAAATTTTTTATTTTGATCAGACCTGTAGGGAAATAATAATGCAATTTGATCCCATTAGTGTCACATGTCTATTTTTTGAGGAAATAATGGGCATGAATTCATAGTGTATTAGATCCTATAGAGTATACTATTATGGACCACACTCTATATGTATGTGAGTATCCTTGTACAAAGTTGTGATCGATGCCAGCCAATAGGCACCATAGGAAAGAGAAATGAAATTCCCCAGAACCCTATCCTTGAAGTTGAAATATTTTATTTTTTTATAATTGATTTCATGGGAGCATTACCTAATTATTATGGTAATTATTATATCTTGGTTGGCATGGAATATGTTTTAAAGTGGGTAGAAGCTGAATCCACCACCCATGACATAGCCACAGTGGTCATGAATTTTCTAATGAAAAATATTTTATGCATATTTGGATTTCCCCAATTACTCATTAGTGATTGGGTGATTTTCTTTAAAAATAATTTACTTAAAATAATTCTTGAAAAAATATGGAATTCATTATAACACTAGAACTCCCTACCACTTACAGACTAGTGAACAAGTTTAATTGTCCAATCGGGAGATCAAAAAAATTCTGGAAAAGATAGTGAGTACAAGTAGGAAAGATTAGAGTATTAAATTGGATGATGTAATTTGGTTATATCTCATAGTGTATAAAACACCCATCGACACTACTCTATTTTTACTTGTTTATGGGAAGACCTGTCACTTTCTAGTGGAGTTAGAGTATCAATCTTATTGGGCAATAAAAAATATAAACTTGGATGCCCAAAAATCTAGGAAAAAAAATATTACTACAAATGTATAATTTTTAAGAGATTATATGGGATGACTAGGTAAATTATTGAATTTATAAAGAAAACACAAAGAAATAGCATGAACAATGGATTGATTGATGGGTTTTCATGTCAGGGGACATGGTTATACACTTTAATTCCTATCTGAATCTATTACATGAGAAACTGAAACCCCGATGTTCAGGTCCTTTTGAAGTCATCAAAGTTTTATCCTATGGGATTATTGAAATCTAAAGAGGTGAAGGACTACCCTTTATGGCCAATGGTTAAAGATTAAAAATTTATAAATAACCATTTGAAGAGGAGTGCGCTCCTTCTCTAAAATTCATTTTAATTAAATCTTGTTTAGACCTCAATGTCATACAAAGTATCAACTAGGAGGAAACCTAGGATAGGCTCCATATGTTAGAGTTGTTTTTCTAATGTTTAGGAAGGCTTGACAATTATAACAGTAGGTAAGAGGCTATTGGAAAATAGTTGTTCAAATGAGCTAATTCATATTATGTAAACTATACACAATGTTAATCTATAGGGAACATAAAAAATTGATTCCCATGTTTTACACATCATGAATGGGATACATGAAGTGAAACTCATGGGAAGTATATTTAACCTTTGATTCTAGAGTTCATGGGTTTCAACCTCTCCTGTGTGAGCACCTGCGACTTCCCCTCCCCCTCCTTTACATCCTTATCCAAAAGTTATACCTATAAGGATATTCCCCTCCCAGTCCTTATTATTCCTACTATTCATAATGGACCACACAAAAACTATCATCACCCCATCATCCAAGTAGATAACTCAGCTGGCTTACCTCCTCTACCCAAGTGTCCAACACATGCTCCTCCACAACCACCTACATATCCTTCCCCTTAATCATCTATATTAGGTTCTACCACTACCACAGGCTCCGACCATTCCCACTCCTCTTACATCCAGTCACAAGGTGCTACCCAACACCCTCACCTACAACCATAACTACATTTTTTAGTTCCTGATCATCAGGTCCAATTTGGTCCATCTTCGATCCAAGATCATGAGGACTATCAAGACCCCCAAATTAGATATTCTTGAGGTGATACTCGTTTATAATGAGGTCCTGAAGCTCATTATACAGATGCATCTTTGTGCATCATAGAGGTACATGAGGAGACATACTAAGATCTATTCTAGTGCAGGTATATTTCTTTGTAACACTTTTTGTAGGAACCAAATAATGACTTTGAAATCCACCATTTTACCCCATGGAATGACCTTAATTAAAAATATCTCTCGATTCCCTACTTTAAATCTCTAATTTCTATATCTAGTCTATCTATGCTATTATTTATTTCTCTCCTACATCACTTTCCAAAATAGTATAGACACTTTTTCATTTTAAGTACAAGGGAGGAATTATTGAGATTTATTGTGTTTACACTTGGATTATTGTCTATTTTCATTACTCTAGGAGATTTTTTTAATTAAAAGTATGATTTTAACTTGATATCTCATTACAAAAATTAAAATAAAAGACAATATTTGGTTGGAAAATTTTTAAATGTATTTTTATTTCTTATTATAATTTCATCATGATTTTCTAATTGAGTAATTTACTTTTGATTCTCATTTATTACAATTGATTTTGATTGAATTTTTACTAGTTTTTATTCCATGAGTGATTGCCCTATTTTGTGTATTCCCATTTCAGAGAGGATATTGGACCTACATTGTCATATTACTTTTTGATCATATTTCTTGAGAGATACTTAGGGCATGTAAACCAATCAAAACTTTCATTGGAATATTATCGAGGCTATGGATGAATAAATAAAATATTTTGATGATTAAGGAAATATTTGTTAATTCATTTATCCTGAAACCATCCTGTAAATTTTTCCTTCTTAAACCCATAGAATCCATTAATGGCCTTATTAGGATTGATCCATGTTACAAGACCATTTTTCCCTTCCTACCCTACCATTGATATAATTTCATGATTATCACTTTGATAAGTTTGGTGGGGGGACATTCATTACTAATGGATGTGAGATGATTACTATTTTAGATATTTATGATGAAATTTTCAAATGATATATGGGAAGTAGTCCATGGTTTTTTTGATATACCATTCATGATTATCCTATTGAAATAAATAAATAAATAAAATAAAATAATAGTAATAAAAAATAATGTGGGTTGTGTATTAGGAAGGTCAAAAATAACCATTACCAAAACGATGAATCTTATGATGAATCATATTTGGTTAGGTTATGCATGTAATATTTGGCCTAGACATGACTTTTGAAAAAAAATAAGAATCATGATAGTTTCGTTAAACTTTTATGACACATCCATGGTCCCACCCTATTCTTTTGGGAGTGTGGAGATACTGATTTTGGAGGAGATTTTTCATTTTATTATTCTTGATGATAATATATCATACTTGAGAGTTTACCATACTTTTTATCTTTATTTTTATCATCCAACCATCTACTCTTATCCGAAGATTCATTTGAACCTTATTTCCGAATCCCTCCTGACTAATTGTATATTTTTATTTACATAGTGGAGATGTTAGAACTAATGAAAGCCTATAGTTAGGAACATGTATTCAAGGTATGAGAATAACTTCAATTTCATTTTACCTTGAGTGATGAATGAAAATTCATGGTGAGGTAAATTGTAATATGGGTATAGATTTTAAGAAACATTTGAGAAATTATCATTAAAGGGAGAAAAGACCTAAATAAAGAACCTAACCATGATTCATGGCTGATTTTCTCTATAGGAGTGATTCCAAAGGACTAAATTTCTCTACTAACACTTAGTTTTATTTTTTTGGACATAATGTACACATCCTATTTAAAATTTTCTCCTCTGGAATCCTTATCGAGATGATTTTTACTTTTGGATAAGAAATTATTCAAGTTTGGGGGAATTTGATAAGGTAAATTCGCACACACACACACACATTGAATACGTTTCTTTAAGATATACTCATTCTTTATTTGACAATGCATTGAGTTTTTGATGCTTTTTTTTCAAGAAATAAGAACTCAATTCTCAAAATATAAGCTACTATAATTTGAACAATTTTATATATTACATGTCATGAAACATGTTCATGATGTGAAGCCCTAAATAAAAGGACAAATGAATACTGAAGTCCAACCCATGAAACTAGTACAAGTTATGAATCCTCTAGGAGAAAGAAGTACATGACATGAAATTATTACATGATGGGAACATTTTGAATTCTAAAACCACTGAATATCCAAGTTGTGAAATACAAGTGATATAAGATTTATTTATATTTTTTAGATCTAAGTACACAATGTGAATTTTCATTACAAATCGTGAAATTTTCAAGTCATAAGTCATTTAAAGCAATATCACAATGTGAAAACTTTGCACATTATGAGATGATCAGGCTTATATATATATATATATATCCTACTCTTGGTGAGAGACACCAACCAACCACATCATTCAAGACTTGTGGATTTATTATTCACGATCCAACCACTTCCAATTCCAACTACTACTTCATCCCCAATTACTGTGTTCTATTTATTGTTCCTTTATTCAAGTAAGTGTTTTATTGTTTTTTAATTACTTTAATAATTAATTACTTTAATCTGAATTGATTAATAAACATGTCAAGTATGTTTTTAATTTATCTTTCACTTATCACTACTGTTATCATGTGATGCTAATCCTCTAGGGTTAAGGGTTGGGAATAGGGGTGTTTTAAACCAAATGAATCCTTAAATAAAAACTAGGGTAACCCTTTGTCTAATAATTAGGTTATGAATTTTTGTTAATCATATTCTGTTACACAGCACTAATCCGAGGGATTACAATAGATGGACCCTGACCTAGTTAGAGTTGAGAAGGCTAGGATAAATAGCCTATGGTGATTTTTTCCTTGATGATAAGATTATTTCACCTAGGTTATTTAATAACTTATGACCGAAGAGTAGTTTATAGATTTTGTAGATCCAATTTGTTTGACCAAAACTAGTTGGTGTCCTTCGCACCGATTCAAAGGCAAATACATAAGACTGTCCCAATATAGATTTAGGAATACCTTTTTCCTATGCTCTAAAATTGATCCTAATCCATCTATTTTTACTAAATTAAAAATAAACTATGCTAGCCTTAAAAAATAAACCTACGAGAGTGTAATGTCCAGAGTTTTTTAATGGGATAGAATTGATGGGTAAACTTTAATTTTGAGCTTGGTGGATGAACCAACTTGAATTATCAGATTAAAAACCTAATTTTGAGAGTTTTAATGATTAAATTTGTTGTTTTTGTATGGGATTGGGACTTAGGGGGTTCATTGAGTGTTTGAATGGGTTTTAGAAGCTTCGGGATCTGAAATCCTAGTTTTGGGGAAGGTAGGATGAGGTGCATGGTTGGGGTACAGTTTGTCTAACCATACGGCCCAAACCATGTTGCCTATTTTAAAGGGAAATAGTTTTATTTATCCATGAAACCTTAAGGGGAAACCATATAGTATGTATGTATCTCTTCATAGAGGGGGTACACAGTTGGTGAATGGTCTGACCAGACCTTGTGGTTAAACTATGCGACATATTTTAAAGGGGTGATCCTTTGGACAATGAGTGCACACGTTTGGCGCACAGTTATCCAAGATATGAGACCCAATAATTCACCTCTTTAAAATTAGTATATTACCTTTATACCCTTCCTATTTAATATTATTTCTCCCCTTTTCTCTCCTCCCACACACAACACTCCTTCCCATCCATGGTGCTCTCTCATTTCTCCTCCTCTAGGATTTGATCCTCTATCTCTATCTGAGCTCTAATTGAAGATCTATTGGTGGATATGGATTCCTTTTGGTAATGCCTTCAATCCAATTACTTCATTTCCTTATTATATCACCATACAGAATTATAAATCCATGTAATATCTTTTTCTCTATTTTAAATTCATTTTTCTAAAATCTTGATTTCTCTCATTTCAGCTCGAGTTAGAGGCCAATATTCGACGAGAGAGAACCTACGAGTATAAGGTAGGTGGTTCATATATTTATCCTTAAATTTATAGGTTTTATGGGGTTATTGTTTAGATACACACATGTGGGTAGACCGAGTGATACCCTTAATTAATTTATCCTTTATTTTTAATTGATTAATTGATGTTATGGGACTCTATTTTGCATGACGTAGTCCATTTTTATATACTAAGTCGGGTAAGGGGATTTTAACCCAGAGTATATTATAGGATGATTTTTTATTTTAAATTAATTAAATGTGACATGATTTAATTGGTTCCATGGTAACATGATGGAAATCACCCAAGGTGCTGGGGTAATGTTGATCTCCAAGACTGAGACATCATGGTTTGTCAGATTTAGGGCATGGATCGAGATATATGGGGTCATCGTTTTTGGATGATGCATCATTGGAGTCATTTTCACAAAGATAAGACTCATTTGAGATGGTTTTGACCACTTATTATGGGTAGAGGCCTCTATATATATTGTATCTTAGGGGATGGTGTTGACCATCATGTTATAGAGGAGGTTCTCACTGTAGAAATCCATGGTTGATGGTGATGGACCATCGAGAGATGGTGTTGAGACCATCAGTTGGTGGATGAGGCTCGCTATTATACATTAGGATAATAGGTTGGTATTATTAGAGGATGGATACTACCATGCCTCGAGACATCATTATTTTGAGATGTTGTTCATTTATTATACATGGGAGGATGTATATCACCGTGCCTCAAGATGTCAGGCTGTTGATATGATGGTGAGTTTATGAATAGATGTCCAAGGGAGATAGGATAGATTTATGGGCGTGTCATTGCTGTGTTGGTTATTTGGTTTATGTCATGGGATGTGTCAGATGACATGAGGTTCTAGTGATATATTTAATGGAGGAGTCAAAGGACACTCAAGGTATAGTATTTTACAGAGGATTATTGGGCACTAATACATGGGTCCTCACCATTATAAATATATATTTTTAGACATATAATTTATGTAAATATATATTTTTTGGGATCAATTTAGAGATGTAACAGAGTTCGATGAAACATGTAATTTATCACTTGTGCTTATTGAAAAAAGTTGGAGAGGTTGTTATCTTTATGTGTGAGTCACTGTAATTTACTCACATCCTCACACATTGTATAATTATGGATATAAGACAGGAACACATTGGTTGTGGCCTAATGATTTCATAATCACAAACCACATGAAATCCTCAATATTCATGTAGAATTTATGGTTTTGAGATCAGGTAAGGATTCAGGCTTGGGATATGGACCTTAGTGAGCATGGATGTACTGATTTTTTATGAAATATATGGTAGTGGATTAGGAGGTTCATCTACATTGAGATGGACATTATTTGGGGTTTTTATATATGTACTTATATGGTCATCCATGAGTAACCTTTCATGTCTCATTTGTATGAAATTTCTTGACTTGTATGTGTCTTTTGGGTTGGTTGTTACTACTACTGTTGTTTATGCTTCCATTGAGTTTTATCTATTGTTTCCAATTTTATGGTCCTTCTTCTACTGTATTATATATATATGGACCATTATCATTATCCTCACCATAGGTCATAGTCCCCCCAATATCACCTAATTGGACCCTCACTTCTATTCAGCAACATTTGGCGTACGGGGAGGTACACTAAAGGCCCAGTGGCCAACCGACTCGGAGAACATATAAAGTCTATCATGATTCGAGATGATACAAATGGTATCAAATGAGTTTTTTTTCATTTTTTATCTTACTATTTATGCTATGAAATACTAGAGACAAGGATGTAGTAAGAATTGGGTAAAGAGCTTATGTTTGGGTGCCTGCATCCCCATGAACTAGGGAAAAACCATGTTTCAAGGGGTAGGAAACTAATGTTATGCCTTTTTCTTTTACTGTTGATTTATTTCCACCTTGAGTGGAGCACTTGGGTGTGATATTATTAGATTATATTGTTTTGAACATTGTCCTAGTATGCAAATTAAGGATTGTTTATGAATCATGATAAGCACTTAGGCACATATGATGCGTGATCTATTTGTGATAACCATTGGGAACTTCGAATGTTCTAAGAGGGGTTAGGTTGTTTAAAGTGTCAACAAAAAGCTATTTTTTCCTGCTTAGACTTTTTGGTGGAATTCTACTAAGATAACCTAGGTATATGGTTCTTGAGGAGATCAAATTTGATGCTATGTGTATACAGTATGTATAGGCCTGACTCTGGTATGGGTATGAATGGATGAAGAAAAGGGGGTGAGCTATTTAAAGCGTAAAAAAGCTAAACAATGTTTTCATACTTAGAATTTTGGGGTAATTCTACTCAGATACCATAGGTTTATGATATATGATGTGGATGATATGTGATACCTGACTCTAATATGGGTAGGTAGAGGGCCATGAGGTTGGTTGATATGTGATACCTAACTATGATATGGGTAGGTAAGGGTCCATGAGGCTGGATGTCATGTGACATGGGTGTGGTAGGGGAGTGTAAGGGTGGTGAGATGCACTACCTATTACAACTTTCCCTATCTACGATATATATATGAATTTTATGTCTATTTGACTATTGTGTTTGGTCTTCCTCATGATGCCTCCTAGATAGCTTCTGGTGGAACATCAGGAGGGTGAAGATGTGGTGCTGTTATAGCTTGCACGGGAGGAGACCCCTGAGGGTTAGGATGATGCCCCTAAGGTTTAGTTTGATCATGATCCATAGGTACATGATCCAATACATGTAGATAATCCACAAAAAATAGTATATTTTGGGCCATGGATAGAAGAGTAGATTAGGGTGAGCTTGGTACGAGTCATATAGGGAATCAACAATAAAGCTCAAGGAGTTGATACATCCATGGGTTATCTGATGCAAGAGTCCCAGTATCATCACCTACTATTATTTTAGAGTGAGGGTGGACTATAGGTATTTGATAATTGGATTGAGTTGGTACAGATAATTTTTGATTAGCTTGAGACACCCTCATGTCAGAGGGTAAATCTGGCTACATATATGCTCAGTGAACTGGTAAAGATCCAGTGGGATGTATAGGTTTAGGTAGGAAAACATGAGGGACTATATTTAAAAGATTTCAAGGCTAGGTTCTCCGATCAATTATTCCTTGAGATGTTGAGGGTGGTCCGAACATGTGAGTTCATGAACCTCAAATAGGGAGACACATCCTTCATGGATTATGAAGCAAGGTTTATTGACTTGTATCAATTTGAACCTTTTATGGATAAAGATGAAATAGATAGGGTGAGGAAATTCATGGATGGCTTATAGAACACCATCAAGGTTCAGGTAGGCATCTTTAGGACAACTTCATTCTATGAGGTGGTGAATCAGGCACTAATAGTTGAGGGAAACTTGAAAAACCATTCTTATTAGATTCGGATGATGGAATCAGGTGAACTTAGCAGTGGGGATTTAGGTAGACAGAATAGAGACCACAAGGAGTCTTAGTAAGGAATTTAGTCCAGAGAATTAGGGAGGACACTAAAGAGTGGTTCTTTAATGGTGTTCTTCTGGTGTGGGCTGCCAAGGAATGTTCAGACTCAGTGTGAGAGGGATCCAAAGGAGTGCCGAGCATGTTTTCAGATGAGGTATCTAGAGAGGTTCTGGAGGAAGTATTATCAAATATATGGAATCTAGGGAATGGCTCAAAATCAGTTATTTGAGGTATTATCAGGAGCTGGTATCCAAGATTCTTTTATACACACAGGTCATGATAGGGATAGAGAGACCCAATAGTGCGGTCAACAGCCGGTAGTTGGTGCAGATCCATGGGGAGGTTAGACCTCTAGTAGTCGGGATTCAATCTAGGTGTATGCTGTTAATCTAGAAGGTTAAGAGTAGGCTGGTGAGACGATAATGGGTAGAGGTATTCCTTGATCATGGCATGACCTTTTGTTCTTGGCATGACCAGTTTTGGTTCATGAGGTGCATGTAATATAACTAAATTAACCAGGTACTAGTTAATATATGAGAATCAGTTATTATATGTGGATTGTATGAGGTGCGTAGGAATGGAGAATATAATGGGAATTCATATATATATTTATATATGATGCAGGATTTATTTTGAGAATAAAATGTGATGCAGGATCTTTGGGCATCTGATGAGATGCAGAACTCATGGGTGTTATGTATGACACGGGTACTAATGATAATATGATGAGATGTGGGAATTGATGGGTGTCTTTTATGAGATAGGAATGAATTGGGCACCTAATGAGGTTAAAAAATGATGGTATTTCATGGTAGGACTTATATGTTTGGGGATGGTTGGTGGATCCATCAAGATGTTTTATTGTTAGGTTAGGAAGTGACTGGGTTGGTAATTCCTAAGGTGGGGAGCACTATAATATGAATTGAAAAAGATTAATAATTGGGGTATACCAAGGTGATGTTTGTGAGATGATTATGTTTGGTACCATATTGGTGTGAGAACTTATATATTAGGGATGATCTTTCTTAAGGTGGGGAGACTGTACTGTCCCAAGTATTTAAATATGTCAAAATTCATAGGTAAAGTTTAATTTTGAGTTTAGTGGACAAACCAACTTGAATTATAGGTTTTAGAACTTAATTTAGAGAGTTTTAATGATTCAATTAATTATTTTTTGATGGGATTTGGGAATCAAAGAGTTCCTAAAGAGTTTTAATGGGTTTCAGAAGCATTGGGCTCTAGAATACCAGTTTCAAGAAAAGTAGGATGAGGCACACGGTTGCTGCACAGTTTCTTTAACCATGTATTCCAAAATGTTCCATCTATTTTCGAAGGGAAATGGTTTGATTTAACTATGTGTCCGTAATGGGAAACTAAGTGTTATGTTTATAGTAGTTCATAGAGGGTGTGTGTAGTTGGCACACGGTCTGACCAAACTGTGTTTCCAAACTGTGCGACCTTTTTTAAATGGGTGACCCTTTGGAAAATGAGTGCACACGGTTGGTGAATGGTTAGCCAAACCATGTGACCCAACTATGTTCCTCTTTAAAAGGTTGGAAGTCACCTTTCCCCCCTCCTCTTTAAGAGTTTTTATGATCTTTTCTCTTCTCACATGCACAACACTCCTTCCCAACTGTGGATCTCTCTCATTTCTCCTCCTTTAGGCTCTGAGCCTCCGTCTCCATCCAAGCTCTGATTTGTGATCCATTGGTGGAAATGGATTCATCTTAATAAGTCCATCGATACTCTTTCTTTATTTCCTTTTTTTTATCTCAACATACAAAATTGTAAATCCGTGTGAGATCTTTTCCCCTATTTTAAAGACAGTTTTCTAAAATACATAATTCTGTCATTTTGACTTGAGTTCGAGGTCGATATTTTACTAGCAAGCTCCAATGAGTATAAGGTAGGTTGTGCCTAGATTTCTCCTTAATTTTATATGTGTTATGGGGAACATATTTAAATATGAACACATGGGTTGACCAAGTGAGACCCTTAATTAATTAATTCTTGATTTTTAATTTATTAATTAATGTTATGGGATGCAATTGGGTATGCCCTAGTCCATATTTATATGATATACTCGGTAAGGTATTTTTGACCATTTGGGAAGGTTAGTCTAATTATTTATTTCAAATTAATTAAATTTGATATGATAGTGTTGGTACCATTGGAACATGATGGGAATGGCCAAAGGTCCTGAGGTGATGTTGATCACTGAGACTGAGACGACATGACTCATCAGATTGAGGGAATGACTTGAGATACATGAGGTGATGTTGATCACTAGGTTTAGGAGACATGGTCATTGAGCTTAAGGTGACAAGGTGGTCAGGTTGAGAGAATTTCCCATGCTACTTGAGATGGTTTTGACCATTGCGATTTGGGTGACATGATCATAGGTGTGCAGATTAGAAATTTTTGGTGATTACCGCTCACTATTGTTGGATGGTGCACTGTTGGAGTTATTTTCACACTGATAAAACTTAGTTAATGTGGTGTAGACCACTCATTTTTGGTGGATACCTCTATAGATATTGTGTCTTAGAGGATGGTGTTGACCATCTATTATAGAGGGGTGTTCACCATAGAAATCCACAGTTGATGGTGATGGACCATCGATAGATGGTCTTGAGACCATCAATTAGGGGATAAGGATCACCATTATACTTGAGGTTTATGGGATGAGATTATTAGAGAATAGATACCACCATGCCTCAGGACATTGGGCTAATGAGCTGAAAATGATTTATTATAAATAAGAAAAAGGATATCACCATGCCTCAGGACGTTGGGCTGTTGAGATGACAATGACTTTCTGAACGGAGGTCGAAATAACCTGGTACAAATTTATGGGAATTACATTGGGACACTAGTTACGTGGTTTATGGAATGGGATGTGTCATATGGCATGGATTTCTAGTGATGTATTTATGGTAGGAGCCTGAGGGCACTCTAAGTATTGTATTCTTCAAAGGATGCTTGATCACTAAGACACAAGTCCTCACCACTGAAAATATATCATTTTAGACATGTAATTTATGAAAATATATATTTTGGGGTAGCACATGAGCCTTAGCCCGGTTGGTAAGGACTCCGTAAGTGCATCCAAGCGACCAGGGATCAAAACTAGGCAGAGGCAGAATTTTCGGGTTACTGTAGCAGTTCTATAGCAGGTACTATAGTGGGACTGTGCAGTACTGTAGCAGGTACTGTAGCAGACACTATTTGGCGCTGTAGCAGCCAGAAATATGCCTCCGTTTGGGCCTTCGGGCCACCAATTTGGTCCCTGAGTCCTTCAAGGCCTTCAGGCCACCCAGGCCTTTGGGTCAGTAAGGCCTTAGGGCCACCTCAAGGCCTTCGGGCCACCTTAAGTGCAGATGAAAACCAGACAACCTACAAGGAACAAGCTCTACAAGGAGGATTAACAAGGAGCTTTCACCACAGTAGAAGCTAAATGGATTGCAAGAATGAGAGGTTATGGAATCTTCCATCGGGACAAGCTTGTGCATGCACGGAAATGCCTAGCCAAACAGCCATGCAAAGGTGGAGAGATGATTTCACGATCAAGATGCTGGGGAGGAGCAGTTTCAAGTAGTTATTCTGGGTTGTATGTAATGTTTGAAGCCTATGGGCAATGAATTCCTCTAAGGCCTACGGACCATGTAATACTTACGCCTACGGGCCTTTTAAGGGTTCCACCTCACCCCTTGAAAGGTGGATTATCAAAAATCAATAAAAAATGAAGGCCTTAGGGCCATTGGAGGATATATTTTGGGGTATGCATTTAGATATGTATTGAAATTGGTTGAAGCAGGTAAATTCTCAATTATGGTTGTTGATAACAGGTGGAGCGGCTTGTTATGTTTATGTGTGAGTCACTACTATTTACTTATGTGCTCATACACTATATAATTATGGATGTAATACTTGAACATGTTGTTGGAGAGCTATTGAGTTCATACTCACACCCTACACAAGCTCCTTAGTATGTGTTTAAATTTTTTGGTTTTGAGATCAGGTAAGGATCTAGACTAGGGAGTTGGACCATAGTGATCAGGGATGCACCGATTTTATATGGGATGGATGGTAGTGGACCAGGAGGTTCATCTTCATTGATTTGGAATTTATTATGTGTTTTTATATATTAACTTATATGTTCATCCATGGGAGAACTTTCATGTCTCATTTTTATAACCTGCCTTGACATGTATGTGTTAGAAAATGATTTTTACTTTGGGATGGTTGTTACTACTTCTGTTGTTTATACTTTCGTTGAGTTTATCTATTATTTCCATTATTATGGTCCTTATTTTATTATATTATATATTTATGGACCATTTTTATTATCATCACCATAGGGTATATTCTCCCCAGTATTATCTAATTGGACTATCACCTCTAACTGCCATCCTTTGGTGTATTGGGAGTGCCACCTAAGGCCCTATGGAAAACTAGACATAAGCATAGATAAAGTGGCTGTTAGGATGGGATGATACAGAGATTCACATGAGAAATCCTTTATTTAAGTTTTAATCTCTAGGTTACCAACTTTTCCATCTGTTCCCTATGGTTTTGACCCCACACTACTATTATGATATTCCTTTGTAGCTAGCGTATTTTGGGGTTTTATAAATTTCTAATCAGATCAAGTCCTATTCAGAATCAATGATACTACATGGGAAGGTCACATGAAAGTAAAAAAGATAGTATTTTATGAATCTCTATCTTGAAATTGAATATTTTATGGGAAATTACTTGATATTTCATGAATATTTAACTTGAAATTAAAGATTTGATGAGAAAGTGTCCATTAGTGAGTGAAGAAGAGGAAGAGATCATATTAAGTAAGTTTTATAAATTTGGAACCATGAAAGGAGGTTAGTTTTTTTGGATTAGGATCCAAGTGGGATATTATTGGAATGGTTGAGACTAATCCATCAGATAAATTTAGGATGAATAACTAGTGGCCTGTACTATAGTAGACCTGATTAGTAAAAATGACAGTCGATATTATAGTAGTGAAGAATTTTTTGACTTGGTGTTGTAGAAACATTCACTTTGGTGATAGTGATATCGTAGATTCAATAACATACTTCCACCATTACTGCAACATAGTGGACCAACTATGCTATTTTGGTAATGAATAATCATGAGTTACTGTAGGCCCACATTATTTTATGAGCTCATTTTGAGCTAATGTTTCTATAACTTTGAGTTTTCTCCTTGTAATTTTCTACCAATCATAGTGATGTTATTCCACCTATCTGTGGATATAAAGATTGTTCTAAAAACATGAAAATCCCATTTTATAGTTATTCTTATTCATTTATTTATCTTTTTCTCCCTTTTACTCTTCTTCTAGAATCAACTATCATTGGTGATCTTGAAATTTCCATAAAAACTAGTCTCAAAGACTAAGTTTGAAATATTGAGGTTAGATTTATTGAATTGAATGATGGTTATGAAAAAAGGAAATATGAATATTGATCATTTAAATGGATATATATTTAGTTACTATATAATAAAGATCAAAGATTATCTTTATCATAAAAAGATAAACTTGCCACTTCTGGGTGTTAAACCAACATAGATGAAGATGTGTGACTAGGAATTACTAGATTAACAGGCTCTAGAAGTTATGCACTTTATGTTTTCCAAAAAACATGGCGTTCAACACCAAAGAGGATATGAAAATGGATGGGTTGATGAAATATCTGAATAATATGTAAAAGAATCCATCTACTCTTGAACAAGTATACCTGATGTGATGAATTCAATATAAATATGATCTAAGGTAAGATTTTTTCTTACCACAATAATGAATTCAACACCATAAAAAGATAGTTGATAACAATCAGAATTACACTAGATGAAAAGGTATGTGCACTGGTTTTATTCTCTTAATTACCCAAAATTTGGGAAACTACTATAATAGAAATGAGAAGTTCTTTAAGGAACAAAAATTGGAATTTGAATGATGTTAAAGATCTAATCCTCAAAAAGGGTATTTGAAGAAACGATTCAGGAATATTCTTTGTCTCTTATTTTCACATGGAAGGAAGATTTAGATACATGTAGCTAGATAATAATATAGGAATATCAAAATCAAGAGAAAAGATCTGAGATAAAGAAACACTACTGGAATGCTGGCCTTTCCCCATGGTTAGATACCAACGGTTCTTCGAAACCGTTGGGGAAGGAGGTTTTTACCAACGGTTCAATAGAACCGTTGGCATAGAGGTTTCCAGGGAGCTTTTTCCCAACGGTTCTCATGAACCGTTGGGATAGATGGTTTTTTTACCAGGTTTATCCCAATGGTTCTATAGAACCGTTGGGATAGATAGACATATGCCAACGGTTTTTAAGAACCATTGGCAAAGGTCCTCCCCAAATTCCCAGCCGCCTGTTCTCTCCCCAATTCGCGATACACAACCCTAAAACGGAGCAGCAGCGGATTTAGGCGATTTTGGAGGTACCGCCGGCCTTCAATTTTCCAGCTCTTATTCAGGTTATTATTATTCTTAACTGAAAATGTATTCAAATGTTTGGATAGTATTTAAACCTATTTTCATTTTTCCCATCAGTTTAGGTGATTTTGGTGCTACTGCCGGCCGGACCAGCCTAAGGGTGAGTTTTCTTGAAAATTCCTTTTTGGATTTTACCCCTTGAACATGGGATGTCATTTGTGAAAGGTTATATAAATCGAATTGATTGTTCGATTTCTGAATTGAATTGTAAATTAAATTAATTAAGGGTATTTTGTCGTCTGATTTCAGGCCATTCCGACATCGTTCGGCCCGTTTGGACCCCCCTCACGCGCGTTTACGAAGCGCGCGCATCACTTAAAACACTAATATTGAGCCGTACCGCGCAAACCGCACGTCCGATTGACCTGCCGTCTGCGCGTACACGTCACGAATAATAATTAGAATGTTTCACGGTGGTTTCAGCTCAATCTGGAGACGCGGTGTGGCTGACACCACTCAAAGTGTCCGTCTTTTGTTTCAAAAGGACGTCATTTTAAGTGAAAAGCATCAACTGGCTTACGGAAAACCGACCAAACGCATTCCGAATCTGTTGATAATTTATCCCAACAATCCATGGGTCATATGTGACATGTACGAGCCAACCCGGGATGAATCCGAGTCGCGGTGTGGCCGGGATAAGTTTAAGTGGCTCTCTTTTGTTTAAAATGAACACCATTTTAAGTACATACGGAAAAACGACCAAACGGATTCAGTTTCCGTTGAAACTTTAGGAGAACGATCCATGGGTCATATGTGACGTGTACGAATCAACCCCGCCACAATCGGAGATGCGGTGTGGCCGACACCACTCAAAAAGTGTCGGTCTTTTGTTTCAAAAAGACGTCATTTTAAGTGAAAATCATCAAGTGACATAGGAAAAACCGACCAAAGGCATTCGGACTGTGTCGACACTTTAGCACAAGGATCCATGGGTCGTATGTGATGTGTACGAGTCAATCCTGCCTCAATCCGAGGTGCGGTGTGACCGACACCGTTCTAACTGTCTATCTTTTGTTTAAAATGGACAGGATACGCAAAACCGACCAAACGCAAAACCGACCAAACGCATTCTGAATCTGTTGATAATTTATCACAACGATCCATTGTTGCACCCCTCTCTCTTGGATTTTAATGATCACAATCACTCTAATTGTATTCTAACTTGTTTTCAAGTGTTTTTGATGATAGGAAATAGGGTGCCTAGAAGCTGGCCCAAGAAGAATTCAAAATGGACTGTTTAAGTCCACCGGCCAGCCGGTGTGAGACCACCGGCCAGCCGGTAAGGTCACCGGCCAGCCGGATCCAGCCCATCGGCCAGCCGGTGGACCAGGCAGAAGGCCTTGCCCTCTGCCAGGTGCCACCGGTCAGCCGGTGTCTGGCCACCGGCCAACCGGTGGGCCCAGACAGAATGGCATACCTTCTGTCCAGACCACCGGCCAGCCGGTGCCTGACCACCGGCCAGCCGGTGGAACCCAGACAGAATACTTCTGTCCAGACCACCGGCCAGCCGGTGGCTCAGCACCGGTCAGCCGGTGGAGCCAGACAGAAATCCCTTGCTTCTGTCTGGTGCACCGGCCAGCCGGTGGATCAGCACCGGCCAGCCGGTGTTCTCAGTCAAACTGACCGGGCTGGCCCACTTGATCCCCAACGGCTCCGAAAGCCCTCCAACGGCTATTTTGAAGTATTTGGGAGCATTTCTCCTATAAATAGACGTCCATGGATGCCGGGAACACTACCGATCATATACCGAAGCATACCAAAGCTATTTTAATCATTTGAGGCTCCTACGACAATTCTCAAAGGCTACTTGAGATCCAATTGCCATCCTTGAAGCTTGGGCTGCCTCTACATGGGTCATATGTGACGTGTACCAATCATCCCCGTCTCAATCCGAGACGCGGTGTGGCCGACACCGCTCTAACTATGTCTCTTCTGTTTAAAATGGGCATGATTATAAGTGAAAAAGAACAACTGGCATACGCAAAACCGACCAAACGCATTCCGAATCTTTTGATCATTTATCACAACAATCCATGGGTCATATGTGACCTGTACGAGGCAACCCGGGTTCAATCCGAGTCGCGGTGTGGCCGAGATCAGTCTAAGTGGCTCTCTTTTGTTTAAAATGGACACCATTTTAAGTACATACGGAAAACCGACCAAACGCATTCGGTTTCCATTGAAACTTTAGGAGAACGATCCATGAGTCATATGTGACGTGTACGAATCATCCCCGCCTCAATCCGAGCCGCGGTGTGGCCGACACCGCTCTAACTGTGTCTGTTTTGTTTAAAATGGACAGGATTATAAGTGAAAAGAACAACTGGCATACGCAAAACTGACCAAACGCATTCAGAATCTTTTGATAATTTATCACAACGATCCATGGGTCATATGTGACGTGTACGAGCCAACCCGGGTCAATCCGAGTCGCGGTGTGACCTGGATCAGTCTAAATGTCTCTCTTTTGTTTAAAATGTACACCATTTTAAGTACATACAGAAAACCGACCAAACGCATTCGGTTTCCATTGTAACTTTAGGAGAACGATCCATGGGTCCTATGTGACGTGTACGAATCATCCCGCCTCAATCCGACATGCGGTGCGGCTGACACCACTCAAAGTGTCCGTCTTTTGTTTCAAAAGGACGTCATTTTAAGTGAAAAACATCAACTGACATACGGAAGACCGACCAAACGCATTCGGATTCTATCGATACTTTAGCACAACGATCCATGGGTCATATGTGACGTGTACAAGTCAACCCCGTCTTAATCTGAGATGTGGTGTGGCCGACACCGCTCTAACTATGTCTCTTTTGTTTAAAATGGACATGATTATAAATGAAAAGAACAACTGGCATACGCAAAACCGACCAAACGCATTCGGAATCTTTTGATAATTTATCACAATGATCCATGGGTCATATGTGACATGTACGAGCCAACCCGGGATGAATCTGAGTCGCGGTGTGGTCGGGATGAGTCTAAGTGTCACTCTTTTGTTTAAAATGGACAACATTTTAAGTACATACGGAAAACCGACCAAACGCATTCGGTTTCCATTTAAACTTTAGGAGAACGATCCATGAGTCATATGTGACGTGTACGAATCAACCCCGCCTCAATTGGAGACGCGGTGTGGTCGGCACCACTCATAGTGTCCGTCTTTTGTTTCAAAAGGACGCCATTTTAAGTGAAAAACATCAACTGGCATACGGAAAACCGACCAAACGCATTAGGATTCTGTCGATACTTTAGCACAACGATCCATGAGTCAAATGTGACGTGTATGAGTTAACCCCGCCTCAATCTGAGGTGCAGTGTGGCCGGTATCACTTCAGGTGTATGTATTTTGTTTAAAATGGACATCATTTGAGGTAAAAATATATGGTATAGAAAAAACCGATCATATTATGAATTGAATTTCAGATTCCACGTATAATTGTCATCTAAATTTTAAATTGAATTCTATATGAATTATGTATGTTTATGAATTGTAATTTAATTATGGATTTGTATAGTTTCAGGATCCATTATATGTTAAATGTGTATGAATTTGTTCGTAATTGAATATGTATGTTTTATTTTATTACTGGTACAATAGTTGGATCGAAAATGAGGTGAAAATGAGGTGAAAATGAGGCCTGATGACTGGTGGTGATGGACAGGGGACAGGGGCTGTGCAAATTGCAGGGTGCTGCAATTTGCAGCATAGGTATGCCAACGGTTTCAAACCGTTGGCATATAAGTTTTTAGCATGTTTTTCCCAACGGTTTTAAACCGTTGGGAAAGACTTCACCAATTCCCAACGGTTGGAACCGTTGGGAAAAACTATCCCAACGGTTCACCCAAACCGTTGGGGTAGGGTAAATTTTATGGATCTATTGCAACGGTTGCCAGTAAACCGTTGGGAAAACTTTTCCCAATGGCTTACTTCCCAACGGTTCTAAGAACCGTTGGGAAAACCTTTCCCAACGATTTCAGGGGCTTTCCCAACGGTTCTGAACTGTTGGGAAATAGTGTATTTCCAGTAGTGAAAAATGGTCTGGTCTTACTAACTAGAGTTGTGGATAGAAATGGGCTGTCAGGAAGGAGCACATATACCCATTGAAGGCACCTAAAAACAATGCATAAAACACACTATCTAAATGAAATGATGATATTTTTTTTTCTGAGTTTAGATATCCCTATAGAGTCTTGGATTTTAGACTGAGGGGAATCCTTTTATTAAACATCAGATAAGGGATTACAGAATAATTATTTTTTTGGGAATTTTATAAATTCTCATCGTGCATATGATAAACCATAATAAATTTTTTGAAATAGTGATTCCCATTTCAAAACCAAAAATGGTAGTTTTCTCATTTGGGATAATGCATGCTTTATCCTTGGAATAAGACAAAATATTATTTCTATCAGGCAGCTTGATGATGCAGAATTTTAAAAAACCTTTACCACTAGTTCATGAAAAATTACCAAGGGATCTATGGTCATAACTCATGGAGTAAATAAATAAATCCTATAAAATATAATATAAAATTACTAGGAAATTATTTCAATAATAAATTATATTTTGGATTCACAATTGTGGAATTATAGGTTAGGCCACATAAGTGAGAAGGGTATGAAGGTAATGGAAGTAAAATGAATTCTACTAGAGCTAAATTAAGTGGGAATTATCTTATGTAATTATTATATATTTGGAAATTACAAGAAGGTATTGTTTATGAAAGGAGGCAGGACACCAAAGTCTAGGAAGCTGGACTTGGTGCACACTGATGTTTGGGGGATTTCACCAGTACATTCCCTTTCAGGGTCACTAAATTGTGTAAATTTGTTCATGACTCAACCAGGAAGGTACAATTTTAATTTATGAAAATAAATTTTTATGTATTTATCATGTTTTATAAGTGTAAGAATTTGGTGGAGAATGAGTTAAGATCAAATAATAAATACTTGAGTTTTGAAAATGGAGAAGAGTATGACAATAAATAGTTCAATGAAATTTATACTAATAATGGAATTTTATGGAAGAAGACTCTTCCAGGTACACCATAATAGAAAGGTGTAGATGAAAATATGAATAAGAAAATTAATGAACATTTCATGAGGATTAGGCTGCACTCAGGGTTACCCAAGACCTTTCGGGTAGATGAAGTGTATATCATATCATATCTCATTAATAGAAGTCCATCTATGACAATGGGAGAATTCTTACTTGAATATCTTTGGTCTAGAAAGGATGTGAGACTCTCTCATTTATGATTCTTTGGTTGTTTTTAATATACGCATATAGATGATGATCTAAGGGACAATCTTGATGCTAAGTCTCAATCATATTTATTTATTGGATAAGGTGTTGAGGAGTTTAGATATTTATTTTGGGATAATGAGAATAAGAATATCATTAGAAGATGGAATGTTCTATTTAATGAATGTGTCATGTAGATGAAATTTCATGCTATTGAATCCAACAATGGTAAAAAACAATCATAGTTTCAGAAGAAAGTGGAGCTTAAAGGTGTACTTCATTCGTTTTCTAATAGAATCAGTGGATTATACTTCTTAAGAGGAGTTGAGGAGATAAAAAGGATATAAAGGCATGTGCAAAGGTATTCACTATCATTACACTATTTTTTATTTACTAATGGTAGATATTTTAAATTATTTAAAGAATAAATGTAGTTAAAAGGATCTAAGAAAGTTATATATGGCTATGAAGGGGTAAATTTATTAATTGTATGAGAGAAATAATTGAGAGATGAATCATTTTACAAATGGAAATAAATCATTTCATAACAAACAGGTATACCATGTCAAGGAATAAAATGATGGAAAGAGAAGGTACAAGGCAAGGATGGTGATTAAAGGGTTTCAATATGAGGAAAGTGTGTATTTCACTAAAAATTTCTCAATGGTATTCAATATTACTACCATCTAATAGATTTTTAGTATTTTCATGTAAAAGGATCTACATCTTGAATAACTTGATGTAAAGAATAAATTCCTTCATTAATAATTAGAGGAGAAAATTTATATAGATCAATCTAAAGGATTTCTTGAGTTGGGAAAGGAATACCCAATGTGAAAACTCTAGAAAATTTTATATGGGTTAAAGGAGGTACTCAATCAGTGAAATAAAAATTTTGAAGCATTCATGAGTAAAAATACATAAAAATGGTGCAACATGGGTCAATGATTATATTTCATGTCTTTTGGTGATGATTACATTATATTTCTTCTATACATAGATGATATTTTCATTATAGGATCATGTATACAAAGTATTGATGATATGAAAGGGCATATGGATGAGGAGTTCAAGATAAAAAACCCTAGAGAAGCTAGTAAGATTTTAGGGATAGAGATAAATATAGACCATGAAGCTTGAACTTTGATGTTATCACAAGATGAATTTATTGGAAAGGTTTTGAGAAGATTTAGTATGATATAAGTAAATTAAGCATCTATTCCCTTAGAAATCCATTTTAAATTATCAAAATAGAATCCTCAAAAGATAGCATAAGATATTGAGTACATTAAAAAGGTCTTTATGCATTTGTTTTTAGAAGATTTATGCATGCCTTGGTTTGTACTCAACCAGATATTACTCATGTAATGGTACTTATGAGAAGGTACATAGAAATCCCTCAAAAGAAACATTGGGGAGGTATGAAGTGGATATTTAGGTATTTTATGAGAATAAAATAAGTATATATATTCTTTGGGAAAATAATGTCATTGTAGGGGAATATGGATACTGAATGTGGAGGTGATTTTAGTAATAGAAGGATTACTACATGTTATGTATTTTCTTATTGAGAAACTGATGTGAGATATATATCTCAACTATATAAGGTTGTATAAATATCTACTGTAGAGGATGAGTATATTGTTTTACCAGAATCTAGGAATGAGATAGCTTGGATGAAGAACTTCTTGAAGAATCTATATACTAATCAAGAAGAAAATTTATTACTCTATGATGGTCATAGTGCTATAAATATTGTAAAAAAAATAGTATTTAATGCTCAGATGAAGCATATTTAGTTTAAGTACCATTTTATCAAAGTCTTAATATGGGATGGGATGTTAACATTACAAAATATTTTTGGAACTAATAATATGGAAGAAATGTTGATGAAGTTGATGGTGATTGAAAAATTGAGGCACTGTTGTGCTTATGTTGGCATTAATTGATAATGGGATTATGGGAGATAGAATCTGAGAGAGCACTATGGGATCATGGAAGTGAAAAAAAACTAGTATTTCATGAATAATTATCTTTAAATTGAATATTTTATGGTAAATCAATTGTTATTTCATGAATCTATAAATTGAAATTGAATGTTTGATGATAAAGTGAAAATTTATTAAGGAAGAAGAGGAGGAGTTTAGATTAAGTAAGTTGTCTAAATCTATAATGATGGAAATAAGTTAGTTTTTTTGATTAGACATTTAATACCCCAAAATTTCATAGTATGTTATCTCATTAAAGTAATTCAATAGTTTGCGCTACACGCAACACCGAGTTTGAGCGCAACACGACTTACCAAACTAGCCCTTAAAAAAAGAGGTTATGAATAGTATAAATACATTTTAAATTTTATATACCCTATATAATTTTAACATTCATCTTTTATGTTTCTTAGGTATAATATAATAAAAATTCAAATTTTAAGATAAAAGAGGTATTTTTCAAAAAATGTAGTTTTATGCCTTTTATTGGCGAACCATTTTTAAATCCAATATTTGAAACTTTTATATATTAAATTTAGTAAAATTAAATTAATATTTATAATAGGGACATAAAAATTCAGTTTGGATAAATTTTTGGTACTATTCTGATAACTTTCATATTTTGATGAATAGTGAAAAAATACTAAATTTTAATTAAAAACAAAATTTTTAATAGAAATAATTTATAGTGTTAAATTATACATTTGAATGGTTTTTAAGTATCATTAGATTATATTTTTATCATGAAATATAATTTAGGTCATTGGATGTAATTTCACATTTAAATTGTACATAAACAAGTGTCAATCTTTTGATAGTTATTATTTCTTAAAAACATGCTTTTTGTTTTGAGAACAGGAAATAATTTTAAATTAATTTCTTCCACTTATGTGTTTTGAATTTGAAAAAATGGATTCCATATTTTTAATCATAAGGTCCAAATTTTTTAAATAGGTAACTTTTATTTTTATACATTACGAATAATTACTTCGGTAAATATTTTATTTACCATGGTTAAAGGGTAAATTCGGTAAATATGGGTAAAGAAATAATATTAAAATAATATTAAATTACCCTAAAATGTATCCTATTGCTATTGTTTGATACATGTATGACCATGTGCATACTTGGGTCGATTTTGGGACCACTTGGAGTCACTTGAGAGTGATAATGACACTTTATATTAATTAATTTAAAGTAAAGACCAAAATGATAGAAACATATATCTTTTAATAAAACAATTATTATAAGGTGATATCTAAGTTATATTTTAGACTATAACTAGTAATTTTGAATCTAAAAATATTTAATACCTCAGGATATTTTATTTATAATTTTTAGACATAAAATAAAAATATTTATATTTGACACAATAATGATGCAGTATTTTCCTTATTAATGAAACAATGAAATAAATGATATTATAAATACTAAAATAAATATAATTTGAAAGTTTTGATGCCATCCAAAAATTTTATTGGTGACTATGAAATGTTAGGGTTGATTAAATGTATTTAGTTCTAAGTAATAAAGTTTTTAGTACTTTAACAAAAATCAATTATTAAATAATTGCAAAATTGACATAAATGAGTTTTTAAAACAAATACAATATTATTGGTTGATATAATAATCTTAAAAATATAATGTTTGGCCAAAAGACTTATATAATAATTTTTTTATAATTAATGAACCACTTGGCATTTTTTTTGGAAGTTTATAGTAATTTTATTAACCATATAATATAAAAATACAAAGAGACATGGTAAATGTCAAACTATTTAACTAAGAGTTAAATCTAAAAGATAAGGTTAATATAGTGACCTAAAACTATCTAAAACCTATTGGTTGAGATTTTTTAGACCCATTACCACCTTATAATTTAAATAATTCATTTTGGAGACATTATAAACCGAAAATTATTTTATTATAAAATAATATTTTAGGTTTTTCCTAAAGTGACCCTCACCTCTCTTATAAAAGGGCACTTCCCCTTCTCTCAAATTCACACATTAAAAGCCTTTTGTATCAGACAAAACCTACCCAAATATCCTCCCAACTTTCCTCCCTTCATCCTAGAGGCCTTCCTTTAGTAAAAAATTCAACATAAGGATCCCTTTTGATCAAATCAAAAAGAAGAACCCGAAGAAGAGGTAAATATTTCATCACCTCTTTCAAGCTCTTTTTTTCTTCCACTTACTCTTTCTTTATTGTTTCCATTATAAAATAATAACTCCAGTATCTTCTATAAAATGTTATGTTATTATAAAAATGGTACAACCATATTCATTATTCTTTCCATCCTATAAATGACAAAGTCACCATACGTGTGTACGTACGGATTACCGTCTCCACGTCGTGGTGTAATTTGTTATTCAAATACTCCATCATTTGGATGGGTATAATAATGAGTATAAATGATTTAAATAATAAATATAACATGATAATTATTATGTTTATATTATATACCATCCAATTATATGTGATTTTAATATCAAAAGAATGATATTGTTGCTCATGTGTACATACAGATTACCATCTCCACAAACGCGATGAGATTCATTACCCATCGTGTCCATTCAAGAATAATTTTCATTTGATGATTAAAAATAAGGTTTAAAGACTTAATATAATTATTAATATGAATAATATACATCCTATCCATAATAAATATTACTTACATAACAAATCATATAAAGGAAAATGAATCAGTTAACACCCGAAATGATGATACTAGTGAAATATCATTAACAAAGCAATATTATAAGATCATATATGATATAATATTAATTTATATGGTTATTTTATAATTTAATAATAATTATTTCACCATTATACAGGAGGTTAACATACCGTCGACCAAGGAAAAGTACAAGGTAAGGGTTAATTTCACAATCTCTTTATCATCTGAGGTTGTTTTTACGTAAGTATCTAGTGGGATCTATTTATCATCCACATCCATGTTTCTTAAAATGTATTTCAAAACATTTATACTATTTACTAGAAAATGGGTCAAAGTCATTTATACCCTCATTTTACCTTATATGTTTTGGAAGGAATCTTTCCGTTGTTTTCCAAACAAGGTACTTTACGACCTTTTTGAAAAAATTAAGGTAAGAATGTTTTTTTAACTTATACAGCGGGTGCGGTTATTCTCCGCCATTATAACATCATCGAATCTTCCCTTACAAGCTTATAATAATATTTTCAAAATAATTTTTTCTTTTATAATTATATGAATTTTAAATTATTCCAAAATAGAAAGATATATTTCTATTAAATAATTTTCCTTTCATCTATGTCAACATCCTTTGATGGATTTTAAACTAGTTTGAAGTTGATATATTATGATACAAATCTTCCATACTGTGTTATGTTTTAATGTGGATGTGTTATTTTTATACCATTCATGTTTTATGGTTAATGTATTGACATTTCGTATGCTAGTTTTAATACAAATTTTTATGTTATATTTCAACCCTTTCATATGAGGAATGTATTGGACTTAGTAAGTGATAGGTGGAGACCGCTATAGCTCCTCGGTGAATAGGTAGGTCTCATGAGACAACTAGACATGGATTTGGCCAAGCCCTTTCCCAATTTGATATATGGTTTTGTCCAAGGCCTAAATAATTTTTAGATGTCTTGGCCAAGGCCTTGACAAAATGTTTCAGAATGTACGACATTATACATTCCCTCATTATGAAAATAGTATTGATGGTTCATGTGGTCATTCGACTAGTATAATACCCATTATTATGTTTTATTATGGAATTATTTACTCAGATCATATTCCTACCATAAAAGTGTTCATGTTTATTATTTATAAAGGTAATTTTTTTCAATTATTCACCATGCTTAATATTTATGTTATCTTCCACTGTATTGCTTACCCTTATTGAGCATTTGAGATCACCCATTTCCATGTTTCATTTTTCCCAGGATTGAAGAAGTATTTTATGGTTGACCTGCAGGGATAGGCTAAGGGATATGAATGTGTTCAAAAGGGGACAATGCGGTTATTTTTTTAGTCATTTTATAATATAATGTAACGTTCGTTTATGTAATCTATTTTCCAAGACTGCTAAACTGATCGGTTCTTCAGGACTTGATTCCTTGTAATCATGCCAATGTTATATAATAATGCACTAACTCTGAGTAACTAGGGTCGAGGCGTTACAATAATCCAATTAGTATATTGTTGGAATGGTGGATCCCAATCCATTGGATGAATTTGGGTTGACTTACTAGTAGATTGTACTATATGAGAGTTGAAATATGACACTAATAGTTGTTACTATAATAGTGGAGAATTTGTTGACAAGGTATTATAGTAGTATGGACTTTTGTAATAGTGATACTATAGTTAATTCCATTGTTACTATAGTCTAGTGGATCAACTATGTAGTTTTGGAATCTTAACAATGTGAGTTACTATAGAATAATGTGACTTAATGAACTTATTTTGAGCTATGGTTTCTATAACTATGATTTTCCCAGTAATTTTCTCCTATAATAGCGATATTGTTATACCTATCTCTAAATGTTGGTATACTCTAGAACAATGTAAATATTTTTTTCTTGTTCCTTTTCTTCTTCATTTTTCCCTTTTCTCCCTATTACTCTTCTTATGGATTGAACTTTCATTGGAGCTCCATGGATTTCTATAACATGGGAAGTACACCAAATCATCATATATGAGACATTAAAATTCTATATTGATACTTTTTTTTATGATTAAGAAGTGATGTTTATCATTTATTTTCTTTAAGTATACCTTATACATGATCTCTATAAACAACAAGAGTGGAAATTTGTATCTAATAATTTAATAAAAAATACCACATGTTCTTGTTTCTATTATAGGTAACCGTTTTTATCCAGATAACTGAGAGTCACATGCCCAAAATCGATTCACCCTATAGAAATATGACACCTTTTCAATTTCATTACTCTTACTTAATATATTTGAAGTAATGATACTTTTTATACTTTATAACATACTCTCTCTTTTAGAAAATGATTCAATATCTTCCAATATCTCTACTATTTTTTAATACAATAGACATTCCATAATTTCATATGTAATGGGGGTTATTCATCAATGCTATCACATAATGAGGTTGGTGTTTAAGTTTTCTAACTCAACCCTTTATTCTCTTTAACCCCTAATATATACTCTTCCAACACAAATTTATCAATTAAGAAAATTTCAACACTCTTTGATTTAGTATTCCTATAAAATATACCAATAGTAAAAAATTAATCCATTTTTCCATCATAGACTTATTGAAATTATACATTTTGAAACTTCACTTGTTAGACCCACTAAGGCACATATGTCCCTCTTCTTCATTTAACATCAATTGAGAATTATTTTATTCTCCCAATTAATTTTAAATGACTTCTCTTATATTACAAAAATATTTTTACTCTAGATAATTTTTTTCCACTCATGAAATATATATACTATATATTATTCTTTTGGATAATTGTTGTGTTATCCTTTTATGATTCCATAAAACCAATGTCAATGAAAATTTCCAACCAAATAGTATCTTGTTTGGTCCAATGATAAGTTGAGTGTACCACCCCCAATCCTAACTCAAATAGGTAAGAGTCTAGAGACTATAACTATTAAGGAATATAACAAATGCGAGATTCCTTCACCTAAAAAATCTTAACCCAACCACGTATCTCTAAAATGAACCTAAAAATACAAAAATGGACATAATAATCAACTATATTATAATATTAAAGTGAAACATGGTAATCATCCACAATAGTATGATAGATGCAACACCGCAAATTAGGGGCATATAAAAGATCCAAACAACCCAAAATAAATATTGAATTTAAAAAATTGGTAAAGAGAACTCAATGTCACACTAGCTCCTAACTCGATAACCAATAAAAATAATAAATATAGAGAGCCTCTAATATCCAACTCCACTGGTTCATGTCCCCCAAAATTAGCTATAAAGCATGCATCATATGAATAGACACAATACATGTGGACACAAACCCATGTTGGGGTGAGTATAAACATGTCTAGTAAGACACCACAAAAACATAATGGAGTAATGAAACATAAATACAAAATTAAGATAGAATAAACCCAAACATTATTTAAGGTTCATGACAACTAAAGATGTAAGAAAATCCCAATCATCACTACTCAACTCCACAAAGATTTATCTTGAGAATTGCTCATGAATTCCCACCGACTTGAGGTTCCTCATTGATGTACCTACTCCAATTATATTAATATAACTTTATTTAAAAGAATATTTTGGGTATAATATATTTACCTGAGGTAGAATGGTCTAATTTTTTTTAATTCAATGGATGTAGCGAGCATAGATTGGTTTTTTCTAGGGACAAATAATGATCACTACAAGATTTATATCTTTCTCTTTGTTTCCCTAACTTTTTTCTAAGCTTTATATAGTGTAAAGATTAGTGGGAGTGGAATTGGATTTTTCTCAGGTTTCCCTTTTATGATTTTTCTTCCTAACATGTTTTGTTCCTTTTATATTTTATGAGTTCCCAATATTTCTTGGATCAGACAAAGTGCATGTAAAATGATCAAAGACTTGACTTTTGACCAGGGTGACCTTTTTAGGTTTTCATCATGATGAGCATTCTGTCTCTTTAAATTGGTTGTTTTAGGGTATTTCAAACCATACTATTGATTTGTTGTAGCTCAGGGTCTTCCAGATCAAACCTTATACTGTTTTAGTTTAGGGTTTTCTAGCTTAGACCTCTTATTATCATAGTTTTGGGTCTTCTATATTGGAACTCCTATTTATATAGTTCATGGTCTTCTAGATTAGAAATTTTTCTACTATATTTTCGGTCCTTCCATATTGGACTTGATACTACTAGTGATATACCATTCAAAAAGTAATATTCTCCATGAATTTTAATGTCACGTGGTTAGGACATCTTTCGTGCAGTTTAACTTAATGTGTTAAGAACATCTTCTATGTACTTTAGAATTATGTGGTATGAGCATGAAGTTATATTCAATTTAAATTCTTACTTCCAGGACATGATTGATGAAATATATAATAGGGAAGACATGTTGGGTATGACCCAAAACACCCTAAGGTGTTGAGTTCCACCATGGTGTTGTCAGGTCTCATGAGGATTGGAGCTCCTTTCCTGTAAAGAGGAGGTACCTCTAATGGGTAGGTCAGAGGCCCTTATGCATGGGTATATAGGGATTACATTCATGGTCAAGTAGTGGTTTCCCCACTCCTTTCCAAGTGGCATAAAATATCTTGGAGATGGTATTGGTGGATAGTTAAATATTAAGGAATCTGAGTCCAATTGGATAGTTGGAATATGGTTTATATAAGTCATAACCCAGAAGTTTGAACTGGTGAATATGAAATGGTTCAGAAATTCTAAGGATGAACAAAAACACCCTAAGGTGCTATGTTTTTTCATGGTGTTATCGGGGCTCATGAGGATCAGATTTCCTTACTTTCAAGGAGGACATGCCTCTAGTTGGTAGGTCTACAACCCTTATGTATTATCCCATAGGGATTACATGCATGGTCAATTAAAGGTGTACCCACTCTTTTCCAAGGGCCATGAAATATTTGTGAATACTCAAATGTATGGATGATGAATTGGGGTATGGAGGAAAGAGATACCCAATAAGGGTTCTAGAACCCTAGGATAGTTTAGCTTTTGGTTGGGAAGATAGACCCCTACACAATGTGGTTTCGATTCATGTGGTGTGGTCCATAAAAATATTCGGTAATGGAATGTCACATTCATTATTTGAGAAAGGTTTCAATACATGGAAGTATAATGTTGAGGATGTTGAATCCGATTGAATAGTCTAGTTACGGGGATTATAAATCAATGTCTAGGAATATCTGGGTTAACTGGAGGTGGAAAATGGTGGGTAATAGTCAACTATGAATAATTTTAAAAGCCTATAATGTTCCACACGATTAGGATAATAATTCCTGGACTTAAGGGAGGACTTCCTAGGATCTAAGGATCCATTTGGATGCACCAGTCCCTGTTACCAGTTTTCTACAGGGAGGAGTCAAGAGAAAGGAAGCCCAAGGTCCAGGGGGCTCCAAGAGAATGGTATCAACTTAGGGATCTGGTTGTGTCATCTCATACTTCAAAAGAAAAAATGTGGGTTATGAAAAGTGTAGGATCCAATAAGGGTTATAACACTCTAAAATTTATGTCACTACCTAGTGAACACTTTATCATGACAAGGTGATGTAAAAAATAATTACTACTATGTTTTTCCAAGACTAGGGGGTCTAGTGAGAATGGATCATCTTTTACTAGGGAAAAAAATTGGGCCAATGATATTTATGTCTTATTCATTTATGCTATAAATTTTTTCTAAACTCTAGAGTTAAATAATTTAGTGAGAGAATAATTGAATTTTGTTTAAGACTTTCTTTATGAGTTTTTAGCCTGACAAGTTTTATGAATTTTCAGTAATATTTTAGGGTATTTTGATTTAGACCATAAAAACCTAAATTTTAAGGTCATAAAACTTTGACCAAAGTGCATGAAATTTAAGGTCATGATGCACATGAACCTGGTATGAGGGGAATGTTACACAATGACCTAATTAGGATATGCAGGTTCAAGAGTACTCTAACATCCTTTTGAATGGGAGATTAAAATGTTGTAAATCATGGATTAAGGTTCTCAACCCATGAGTAATGGTATGGGACAATCATACTAAGGATGAAAAAAACACCCTAAGGTGATGAGTTATTCCATGGTAAAATCAGGGCTCACAAGGATTAAAATTCCTTCTTGAATGTTATGAAACATTTGGTTGAAATTTTGGATCTCACATGTTGGAACCATGGTAAGACACGCATAATCAAGAAAAGGGTCCCTTGAAGCTGAGTGTCCTTTTATGAGGACCATGGAAGGTTCATAGAAAATCGAGGTGCTTGAGACATGAAGTATGATTTATGGGTTGAAGTGCTTAAAATACGATTAAAGAACCATGTACTCTATTTGATTGGGGTTTGGTTCTTGTGTTACTTTGATAAGGAATGACGATGGGTGGTAACCTACACATTTTAACATCATATAGTGGTGATGTATCTATCATGCATTTTTAATGTCATGTGTCAAGGGCGTTTTCCTTGTAGTTTAATGTCATAGAGTAAGGATGTTTTCCTCTTTGTTTAACATCATGTGGTAAGGATGTTGGTACCAACGTGAAATTGTACAAGATATACTTGGATAGATCTTTCACTAGTCATAGGAATTTAGATATAGGGAACACATTTTATCTGTGAACAAGATTATGGATGGGTAACCATATACTGGATCCCTTCATGTATAGATTTATCTCATGAATAAGAAATTTATAAGTATTTATGACTTGTTCATAGGTAGAGCGAGTCTAAATGACTTGGACATCTTTAAAAATAGGTACATGCTACTTTTATGGATGATTTCTCTTATATTTCCCTATGCATATTGTAAGGTAAGTAATCATGCCACAATCATATCGTTTTAAGAGATCCCACTGCATAGATATGACTCATATTCATGGGATAGGTGTGACTAACTTAGAGAAATTGGGTCTTCATAGAAGATTCATACCTTAAAATGGAAGGGTATAAGGATGCGATGCCATAATCTTGCTTTGAAAATGGATAGGATGCATAAATGTGTAACATCAAGAATATTTGAATCCACTTGAATAGTTAGGTTATGGAAGGTATAAATCTTAGACCAAGAATATTTTAGTTAATTAGAGGTGGTAACTAGTGGTTATAGGTCAACCACTGGGAATGGTGGAAGCCTATGATGTTCCATATAGCCAGGACAATAACTCATAAATTTATGGGGGGACTTCCTAGGATTGAAGGATCTAATTAGATGAACCAAATCTTCTTACCAGTTTTCTATGAGGAATATCCAAGAGAAATTAATCCCAAGGCCCATGGGGTTCTGAGATAAGGATGTAAACTCAAGGAACTTTTGGAGTCGACTCAGATATCAAAGATACGAAGATGGTTTATGGAAAGTGTTATATTCAAGTAGGGTTTGAGAATTGAAAAGGTAATTTCATCATGTATTGAACACATTATGAGGTTAATGAATAAAATACATGATTCTTGGGTATAAAACCATCCGAGGGGATGATTTTTTTGATGTGAAGACCTTTTTTTCATCCAGTTTAACATAATTTGACTTGGACATGGTTGTGCAGTTTAACATCATGTGACTAAGACACAAAAAACCATGGATAGGCCCAAAATGGAGGATACGAACATCACTACATATCCCATGATAATAGTAATCAAGACACACATAATTCTTAAATGGTTTACTCTCTACATAGGTTTGACCCATATAGGGGGGGGGGGGATTTTTCCCATTGATTTTTGTGGCTGGACCCAGAATTAGACATCTAAGCATCACTATGTATCTTATAATGAACATAATCAAGACACACATAGTTATTAAATGGAAAACTCTCAACACAAGTGTGAACCATACATAGAGGGGGATTTTTTACAATTTATTATCATGTCTAGAACTAGGATTGGAGATTCAAGTGTCACTACATACCTTGTTATAAAAGGAATCAAGACATGTGTAGTTATTGAATGGGAAAATCTCCAAAAAGGTATGAACCATGTGAAGAGGCATTCATTTTTATTGTCAATTATTGAGACTAGACCTAGGATTGAAGATTCGGGCATCACTACATATCTTATGATGAAAGTAATCGAGCCACACATAGTTCTTGAATGGGAAACTCTTCATGTTGGTCAGACCCATATGCAAATGGGGAAATTATTCCCATTTATTATTACAGTTGGACCTAGGATTATAGATCCAAGAATCACTACATATATTTTTATAATATGAATCAATCCCCACATATTTCTTTAATGAGAACCTCTTTATTCAAGTATGACCCATACATAGAGGGGGGCATTGTTCTCATTGATTTTTGTGGTTGGACCCAGGATTAGAGATATAGGTGTCACTATATATCCTATGATAATAAGAATCAAGCCATATGTATTTATTTAATAGAGATGTGGTGGTAGAACAACACTAAGAATAGTGGCCCCCCTTGAGTGTGGTCCATAGTAATTCATTATTTTATGTAATGCAAGATATATCTACCATGTAGCTTAGTGTCATGTAGATAGGACTTATGGTGCTCCTTTTAATTTATTTAATCTGGTACCATGCTAACCCTGACATGAACTGATATGTATCTATCATGTAGGGAATCCTTTACATAAATTTCTAACCCCACGCGTGTTATGCTCAGTGTAAGAAATATGGAATGGAAAAGGTTTCTATCACCAAATAGAGGAAATAAAAGGAAAGGATAAGGGAATTTTGTATCATGTGGTGGATGGGACTAGATATAGGATCTAGGAATCACTATATATCTCATTGGAATGAAAATCAGACTATATGTTGTTCTGGAAAACCATGCAGTTCAATATCATATAGAAAGTTTTATGGATCCCCTACATGAAAGAGAAGGCATGAAGCCATAAAAATGTTGTCCAGACATCTAGGAAATCATCTCATGAGAGTAATCCCATGTTTTTGATATGATTATTCCTAATATAGTTTCTCAAGGAATCCTATGCTTTGTACATAGGGTAAGACTACATTTTAATGCCACATGATGAATTCATTGTCGTATAGTTTAATTTCTTGTGATTGGGATGGATATATTGCAGATGGAACCAGGATTTTGGATCTGGGAATCACTATGTATCCTATGGTGGAAGTAATCAAGCCATTTATAGTTATTGAGTGGGGTGATTCCCTAAATGGATCTGAATCATATATATGGATGAGGAAAATTAATTTTACTTTTACACAGATCTAGTTCATACGTAGTGAACTATCCATGAATTGATGTTCCCTATGTAGTTTGACGTCATGTGTTAAGTACATAAGACATCGTGCAATTTAAATTCTTTCTACTAGGATGTAGGATACCATTCAGTTTAAAGTATAGGTACATTGAATCCTTTTGTGTAGTTTAACCTCACATAGTAAGGAAGTATTGTACAATATAATGTTGTAAAACTATGATTAATCATTCAGTTTAACATCATATGACTAGGGTGTTTTCTTTATAGTTAACATCATTTGGCTAGGGCATACTGTGTATTTTGACTTCATGCAACTAGGATTAATTTTATAGTTTAGTATCATGTTATTGGGAGATTAGATGCTTGATAGCAGCTATACAAATTATTTCTTAAGATATCTCACATTGATGGGGGGCGTGATGCGTTTTCCATCCATTGTGGTTAGTGAGTAAGCTCTGTTGCAATAGACATTATATATGGTTTAAGGAACTTCCTATTTGGGTTCTAAATTTTAAGGTTTATGTCTTGGTATCATTGGGGTTCTAAGAGACAATACCAGTTCTCCTTGAAGGAATGAGTAGAGGTGAACCTTTTTATTGGAGACTCGTACAATCTGATTTTGATGGATTTTGATGTTGTGTAGTGTACACAACCTTTTCTCATCGATCCATTCCAAATCATCCAGATGCTTTTGTGATTGATAATCATTTGAGAATTTTCCAAAAATAGTTATTCTAAGTGAGGAAAACTATACTTTTATAGGAAACACTACCTCATTTCTATACACTAATTAATATAGAGTTTCTTATGTAATAATGTTCATGGTGGCATGGTAGGCACATAAATCATGAAGGATATTTTCTGGATAGGACTTATTGTCCCTATCCACCATCTTCTAGAGTATATTTTATAGAGTCTTATTGAAGGCCTATATCTATCCATTTTCTACTATATTATAGTGGGATTAATGGTTGGACTCAATTTTTTACTTCAATTACAATTTCTTCAACTTAGTAGAATATAATTTGGTGTCATTTTCCATCAATATCACATGAGGGAATATAAATTTGGTGATGATGTTGGATTTTATGAAGTTAATGATATTCTTTATCCAAAATTCTTTAAGGGGTATTTCCTCCTCCCATTTGGAAAACATTTATTAGTAGTAAGGATGTACTCAAATTTCTTAGCTGTGGCTGGGGGATATGGCCCCACAACATCCATTCCTTATACGACAAACAACCAGGAATATTTAGCCATATGTAGAAATTCTAGGGGTTAATGGATGAAGTTTGAATCAATATAGGATGCATGACATTTCCTAGTTAATTCCACATAGTCCTATATCATTGTTTACCAGTAGTAACCAAACCTCCTAATTTTATGGGAGAGTCTGGTCTCAAATTGATGAGTGCTATAAGAGATTGCATGAAATTCTTCCATGATGGTAGAGATATCTCTCTTTTTTTTCTATGCATCTTAGGAGGATTATATCAAAGCCTCATTTGTGGAGGGATTTTTTATCATTTGGACCATCTCAAAGGTTAAAATTTTCTAATTAGTGTTGAGTCTATTACCTTATGTATTGGTATAATGGGAGAGTCCCATTTTAAAGGTAATTAACTATGGGTTCCATCCATCCAAGGGTGGATATTGGTTCATCACGCTCTAGGGCTGTGTTGACCCAATTGATTTCTTCTATAAAATAAATGATGATTGATGAGACCATACTTTAATGTATGATGCAAAATATCACCTCAACCTAATCAGGATTAGTTAGGTTTGTGGCTGCATTAGCCAATGCATCAGTCTAGGAATTTTTGTGATTGAGGAACATGATGAAATGTTGGTTTAAAAGGGAACTCTTCTATGAATCCCCTAAAAAACCAGTGAGATGATCCAATTCCTCCTTCTTGGTGGCATATTCACCATTGATTTTTTTATCACTAGAACAGAATCCCCTTTAATGTTTTGTTAGGTAATCTACAGGTATAGGTCTAGTACCAAGCCTGCAATAAGGGCTTGGTATTGTACCACATTTTTATTGAAACCTTCGGATAATGAGAAATAATATTGCAAAATTGATTTATTTGGAGAAAAAATACAACCCCTAACCCAACCCAATTGATCTTTGGGTTTTACAGTTTCTTACCAAAAGAAATTTGATAGGCACTATAAAAAACATCTCCCATGTTTTGGGAGTTTCATGGGTATGGAAAACCTCTTCATCTAGAAGTTTGGTGTCCACTAGTGTGATTTTTGTGGTGGTATGTTCCACAAGGAAATTGATAGGTCCTACCCTTTAACATCCTTTTGTAACATTAACTAGATGTCATACTATTTCATAATAGCTACACATCATGCCCGATTCATAGTTATCATATTACGGACAAGTATGTTCTTGAGTGGGTCAATACAATAGAAAAATTGGACTTTGTGGAGCTGCAAGTAATGCCTCATCTTTTTCACTGAAAATATGAGTGCGAGGAAGTTCTTCTTGACATTGGAATACTGAATCTTAGTACCAAGAATCCTTAGAATGAGGTAGTAGATAGTTTTTTTCATTCACCACATAATTATACTGTATGAGTATATCACTAAGTGATTGTTTGATGGTAGCCACATATAGGATGAGTGGCTTTCCTTCCACTGGTGGCATCAAGATTGGTGAGTATAGAAGGTACCAATTGAGATTCTCAAATGCTTCTTGGTAGTATTAGTACCATCGGTAGATGACTCCCTTATTCATTCACTTGGTGAAGGGGATAAATTTTTCTTTCCAAGTTATCAATGAAACACCAAATGTAAGTGGGGTGCATTTAAGGTTCCCTCAGTTCTTTAAGATTTTGAGGGGTGACATTTCTTGTATTGCACTAGTATTTTATGTATCAACCTCAATGTCATGGTGACATAAAAAAATCCAAGAAATTTACTTTAAATCACCTTGAAAGTGAATTTAGTAGGTTTATCATCAAACTATACTGCCAAAACTTCCTAAATATTTTTTAAAGATCTATGAAGTGATCACATCACTGTCGATATTTGAAAACCAGGACATCAACATAACATTCTTCTATTTGTCCCAAGAAGATATTGAATATATGATTCATGGTGTGATGTTAGGTGGCCCCAAAATTATTTAACCCAAATTTCATAAACTGATAACAAAATATCCCTTGAGGTTATCTAAAGTTGGCAGATTCCTCATCTTCAAGGGTTATTTTTATTTTATTGTACCTCAAATACCCATCTGTAAAGTAAAGGGCTTGGAATCCAACAGTTGCATTGATAAAAAGTTTAGTGATAGAAAATGGGAAATTTTCTTTCATGAAGTGTTGAATAAGTTATCTAAAATCAATATAGACCTTAATATTCCCATTCTTTTTCGTGGAAGGGTTGATGTTGGAGATCCATTTTAGGCATTGCAATTCCCAAACAAAGTTGGATTTGAACAATTTGTCAAATTCCTATTCAACATTAGCAAAATTGGAGGTGTGAATCCTCATGGATACCTTCTTGAAACCTTAATGGTCATCAAGTAGGCCTATATTATGCATATCCACATTAGGGTTCAGCCCGAGCATTTCTATAAAATTCAAAATGAACACATATCGATGCTAATTTAGAAATGCAATATACATATCTGGATCCTAGAGAGGCATGAATTCACTAATCAATGTGAGATAAATGTTTTATTCTATTCCAATATTTAATTGCCTAAGATCATTTATGGTGGCATATATTCCCTCCTCAAATACTATAGGTGTGATCCTATGGTCATCCTCTTATTCTTTCACCCTTGATTTAGTGGGGAGTTTTCAAACATGGTATAAAAACCCTGGTCTTTATTTCACATTAATACATGTGTTATTACATAAAATTAATCTTAATACAAACCAAAAATATTGAGAATTATACTATATTTGGGAATTAGGTACATTACATAACAACTGAAAATATGAAAAACAACACCTTTATTGAAAACTTCTTCAACATGAACAAAATGTCCCTTCGTACTCAACACTGCATGGGATAACCTAAGGACATACATAAGAAAGGGGTGAGATATAAATCCCAGTGAGGGAATAAACAAGGCATAAAATGAAGAATATAACACATTTTAGACGATTGGCATCTCAATGGGGAATAAAGAGTATGAATCATAAACATGATTAATGATACATGATATAGCATGATAATCATAACATGAGAAATGTGGCAACAACTTAAAACATTGCATCATAAACATAGGTCAAGGCTAAATCTACCAAGAATTCATGGTGGAAAAAGCACTATAAAGGGATCAGGTACACCCCTATCCCAACATGATGTATCGTGATATTAAACATTACCCAACGCATTTGAGTGCTACATAATTATGGGTGTACCTGTCACTTTCATTTCATTCTCATGCTTAAGTGTTCCACATAGATCAATAAAAATGGATTCATTCATCATCATAATTTATTACACGATCAGGGAGGGTAGAATACATACATGTAATTCCCAAATAAAATAATTATATGTCTATACATTTGAATACCCCTGATAAAAAATGGGCATGGTATTTACTACACAATTGTTTTGGAATGGAAAATCGTGGTGCAATTTCGGCAGTATAACGATGTAACATAAAAATTCATAAAATGGGTTGATGAGATAAAGGGGTATCTCATCATTTATACATGATATGTATTGTAATAGGGACATTTAAAGACATGTACTAACATAAGGAATTGGAAATATAAGGCGTAACATAATAAAGACACTTGGAGAAAGAAGAGTAAGGAAAGAACCCGGATTTGAATGTATGACTCTAAAGGCTTGGGAGGGGATTCTTGAGAGCTTGGGGGAGCATTGGGAGGATTTTAAGGAGTGGAGGAAAGAGTATGGATGTGATCTAAGGTTTTTTAGTGAAGATAAATGAGATCTTGGGTGGGTTTATATAGTAAAAGAGGGGGATTTCCTTATTATTTTGGTTTTGGATACTACATAATAAAATATCCAAAAACACAAACCATACCATGGTTTTTGAAAACAATTTATTCCAAATGGGAGTGGTTTACATTATTTTATAAGTCCAAGGGACTAAATTATTAAAATATTACCATTTATGATGTGTAGGTTACTCACACTCTTGTAGAAATCATTTTAAAATCTTAAAATATATCATAAGTTTTGGAGGATTCACAAAGGCTTTATAAAATAAATCAAATACACTTAAAATCACATTAAATTTAAGGTAAAATATATATTTGGCCAAGGATATCATTTATATTACTTATTACATCACATTAGGGTCATTATGATGTCATAAAACACAAAGTATATTTAAATGGTATTTAATTTTTACTCAAAAATTTGATGCTTAGAAAATTAAGAAAAATTCACCATTGGATAATTTCAACATCCTAATTCCAAAAAAATATTAATTTTATCTAAATAATTTTATAAATATGTGAATTTTAAATTTTATATTAAAAACCAATATTTATTGAAAATGATGGGGTTTTGACAATAACAATTTTTGAACCCTAATAAGAACTTACATTTGAATTAATAAAAATTGTATGATCATTTATATTTGATAAAAAATATTTTATAATAATTTTTTATTAAAATATTAATTATCTAAAAAATCCATTAATTCATAAATTCATTAATTGAATGTGAATATTAATTAAAAATACAATTGTTTCTTTATTATATCAAACTAAATATCATTTACAAGGTAAAAATAATGGGATGAAAATATATTCATTATTCAATAAAAAATGTAAAAATTCATAATGATAGGGTTTTGATACATATAAATTTAATACACTAGCATATTCCCTAAGAGTAAGGTGCGCAATGGTGGGGATTTCATGGGGCTGTTCAGCGAACATGGTTTGAGCTGTGATCTCTATGAGCTTGAACTTATCCTGTAAATGTTTTTTCTCATTATTACGTTATTGGATCTCAGATTTGGATTGGTCTAGGAAAAAGCTCTGAAATTACAACTTCCTTGGAAGCTCTGATAAATGGACTTTATAGGGTATAATCCTACTAGTTAAAGCCATCACTTCTTTTGTCTATGTTAATTGTATTGTTAAAACCCTATATTTATACAAACCATGTTATCACTATTCAATGACTATATCATCAAAGATAAAAATAATTAACAGTCTTTTAAATCCAATTAGATATAATAAAACAAAATAAGTGCATGTGTTTTCTATAACCATATTTCTTAGTAATACATTTAAAATAATTTCTAGGAGAAATTTATTTATAAAAGTTCTGGTCATTACAATATCCCCCCTTTAGAAATTTCACCCTATAAATTTTCTTTTTCCACAGTAAAATAGATGAGGGTATGTTTACTTCATTACTTTTTCTAGTTCCCACATTGCTTATTCAAACTTGTGGTCTCTCCACAACACTTTGACTAGGGGTATTTTCTTATTTCATAGAACTTTTTATCTATGATATAAGATCTTTACTGGATGATATTTGTAGGAAGGACCATTCTCTGATGGTACCACCTCTAGAATGAGTACATGTGATGGGTCTAGTGTGTAATTTCTCAAGAGGGATACATGGAATATATCATGTACTTGAGACAGGTTCAGTGGTAGTTCTAGTCAATATTCCACTTCTTTGATGCGATAAAGGATCTCAAAAGGTCCTATGTACCTTAGAATAATCTTTCCTTTCTTCTTAAATCTCATCAATTTCTTTCATGGAGAAATATAGATGAATACCATGTCTCCAACATCAAACTCTAGGTCTCATCAATGATTGTTATCATAGCTCTTATGTCGATTCTGAACAGCCTCAATGTGCTATTGAATGGTCTTAACCTTCTATACCATTTCCTCAACAATTTTAGGACCTAGAAGTTTTATTTCCCCAAATTCATCCCAATATTCCAGTGTTCTATACCTCTTCCCATAAAGGGATTCATAGGGAGCCATTTGGATTCTCGAGAGGAAACTGTTGTCCCAAGAGAACTTGACTAGAGGAATATGTTGGTCCCATCCTCCTTTGAAGTCAATTGAGCATTCTCACAACATGTCCTCAAGTGTTTTAATAGTTTGATCAGATTATCCATTATCTTGAAGGTGATAAGATGTATTGAAGTTCAGCTTTGTGTTTAGAGAATATCGGAGACTTTTCCAAAACTTATAGGTGAATCTTGGATCTCGATCAGATACAATCAATAGTGGTACTCCATGCAGCCTTACCACTCTATAATCGCAATGAAGTGTGTAGTCTTTATAAGAGGATCCACAAAAACCTAGATAGAATTGTTTCCTTTGGATGTCTTCAGAATTCCGGTGACTAAATCCATGGTGATGTTTTCTCATTTCTATGTTGGTATGGGTAATGTTTGCATCATCCCCTTAGATGTCTTCCATTAATCCTTCACTTTTTGATATACCTGGCACTTTGATATATATTCTGTGATCTCCTTATTCATATTGTCCCACCAATAGTGATATCAAAGATCTTGATACATCATTGTGTTTCTTGGGTGAATGGAAAATATAAAACTATGTGTATCATCCAATAGTTCCTTCCTTAACTCAGGATTTTATGGAACATATAGTCTTGAACTAAATATCACAATTCCTTCTTCATTAACATTGAATTTTGAGGATTTCCCTTTTTTATAGTTCCCACTTTCTCCTGAATTCCCACATCATCATTTTGAGAATCCTTTAACCTTTCCAAAAGAGATGGTTGATAAATAATTTATAAAAGGATTGACTATGTTCCTTTATTTATGATTCCCATGTCCATACTCTTTAAATCCAAGAAGATCATATCCTTATCAATTATCATCAATGATAGAATTTATGGATCCTTTCTACTTAGAGAATCCGCCACCTTATTTTCTTTACCAGGATGGCAGTGGATTGAGCAGTCGTAATCCTTAATGAGCTTTAACTATCTTCATTGGTGCATATTAAGTTATTTTTGTGTGAATATATATTTGATTCTCTTGTGATAAGTATATATCTCACACTTCTCCCCATAGAGATATTGCTGAAAGATTTTCAAAGAAAAGATCACATATTCCAACTCTAGATCGCGTGTGGGATAGTTTTGCTCATGAAATTTCAACCACCTAGAAGCATAGGATATGAATTTTTCATTCTTCATTAACACAAAACCTAATCCTTTCTTCAAATCATCACTGAAAATTATGAAAAGTTCTACACTTATGGGTAGTGTGATCATAGGGGTAGTGATAAGGCTCTATTTCAACTCCATGAATATTTCATCATGTTCATAATTCTCAGAAACTTGACTCCATTATGAATTATCTTGGTAAGAGGGTTTGAAAATTGTGAGATATTTCTCACAAATTGGTGATAATATCCAACTAACCTAAGTAATCTATAGATATCTCTCATGGATGTTAGACTTAACATCCTTAAATTACTTTTGACTTTGAAGGATACAAAAATATACCATTTCTTATGATGATATTCCCCAAGAATGATACATTCTTCAACCATAACTCACACTTTCTATACTTGGAATAAAGCTTCTACTTTATTAAGGTCTTTATCACATCATTCAAATGCTCCTCCATGATTTTTGAGTATATTAGAATATTGTCTATAAATACTACCACAAATTTGTTGAGGTAATATCTAAAGTCTCTATTCATCAAGTCCATGAAGATTTCTAGAGAATTAGTGATTCTAAATGGAATCAATATGAACTCATAGTACCCATACCTTTTACAGAAACCAGTCTTGCGGATATCCCCCTTCTTCACCCTAACTCGATAATATCCTAACTACTGATCCACCTTGGAGAAGTATTGTGCTCCACATAACTAATTGAATAGTTCATCAATCCATGGAAAAGGATACTTGTTCTTTATCATGATCTTTTTGAGATCATGATAATCAATGAAAAGGCGCATCAACCCATCCTTCTTCTTGATGAAGAGGATTTTTGCACCCCATGGTGATGCAATTGGGTGTATGAATCCTTTATCTATATTCTCCTATAGTTGTTTCTTTAGTTCCTCAAGTTCCACAACACCCATCCTATATAGAGTCTTGGATATTGGAAACACCCTGAGTATAATATTGATTGAAAATTCGACCCCTCAGCTAGGAGGAAGACCAGAGAATTCCTTGGGAAACACATGGTTGCGCCCAAATTTACCCTACTGGTAAAAGAGGTCGTTGAAGTACAAGTAGGGATCGAATCTACAGGGACCAAATAAGAAACCTTGAGATACTGTGATTTGTTGATGGATTGGCTATGAAGTGGCCAACTTTGAGGTAGATTTTAATTGGGGAACTAAAGATATAATTTAAATAACATATAATAAAAAATGACGTGAAATAAACAATTATTGATGGTGGGTTGATCTTAGGGTTTTGCTTGGGGTGGATTGGATGAATTTCTTTTCATAGAAAATTTCATGTCATTAATTCAAGACATATCCAAACAATGAGATAATTCTTCCAAATCATTCACCAATTTAATCTATACAAAATTCCAAGGGCAATCACCAATTAACTTTGAGGATCACTTTAATGAGCACTCAAAGGAAATAGTTCGTACTAGCACTCAAAATGTGTCATTGTTAAAGTTGGCAAAGGTGAGAAAGAATGTAACTCATCAAATGGAAATCCTAAAATAACAAATAGATTTAAATATTAAGTACATGAAATAACATTCAATCCCTGACCTTTCTACTCCCTTAGATCAACCCTTAAGATTTTATCCCTCCATTGATGCTATTCTACCAATGGAAGCGGGATGTAGACTTATGGGGGTGGAATTGAAGAAAAAGAAAATTATTAAAAGAATGAACACTCCACCGTTGTGTGATTGAAATCACAAGTGCGAGTGTGAATAATTTCACACCTTGATTCAACGGTATCAACGTGTGAAGAATAGGAAAATAAAAAATGAAGAAGAATAAATTTTATTAAAATACTGAACGTGAATGGAAAACTTACATTAGAGAAATTGACGATGCCATTACAAAACGAAAGCGGGAAATTACAATTGAAAGAAAAACTTGGATTCAAAGAAAAATGTTAGATGATTATTACCTTCACCACCAGCTCCTTATATAGGCATATTAGGAGCCTTATGTCCACCCGCAACAATAAATTCACCCCCCAACAATTAAGAGAGTCAAAAGGAGGGTGAAGAATCAAAAGGAAATTAACGTTACAAAGTTGACCACAAAACCAGCCAGATTCATCCTCCATTTTGACGTGTGATTTTTACACTTCCTACGGCCGAATCCGAAGGTGTCATAAATAGAACATATCTTCTTCCATGTGTTTTATAGACGCTATCAAAATTTCAGGAAATTTTGCTTAGCCGTTTGGAAGTTATGGTCGAAATGGTGGGACGGATTTCTGTGCATTAATGTCGGGTCCACCATTTAAATCTCAACTTCTGATCCCTTTATCATCATGAAAACATCAGAATTAGCTCCAGAAAAAGTTTAATAAAATGATCCTCATATTTTTATATTTCTACTATATAAATTTTAGCTTCATTCGGCTTGGTTTCTGGGCCCCACATTTGTTTGATGGGCCTTAGGCCCATTATGCTTTTTCCAGCAAGTTTCTGCCTTCAGGCGCAAAATTATCCATCTTCCTTTGGGATTCATCCATCAGACCTAAAAGATAAAATGTTCCAAACAAAGTGATAAATCATATCCCAAAATTTCAAATTCATAAAAGGAATATAATGTTGTCCACAAACAAATGAATGATTGGGCCTAAATTTGCATTTTAAACATGAATTGCATTTAAGATGAGAAATGAAGTTCTATTTATGTAATGCACTAAAAAAAATGTTTATAGACTTTGGAACAATGAATATAAAGATATTAAATATTAATATTAGCCACTTTCAGTGACTAATCACACCCCCCAACTTGAGTTTTGCTAGTCCCAAGCAAAATAAATTACAAATATGAAATTCAAATCCACTTTTCCAAAAACATTTTAATACACATTGCTCACCCAAATATCTAATATCAAAAAAAATTATGAAAAACCATCAAAATCATTAAAAACAAGCTAGGTCCATAAGCATATCCCAAGCCCAAGCCCATTCCTTTGTTCAAATTCATCGCCACATTTCATCCAATTCCAATTAAGCATGATAAAGTGTTGTGCATCATAAAAGACATGGGGCCCATTTTATTGTTTAAGGGGAAAAAATGGAAGCGCTAGGTGGGAATCAAATTAAACCTTAAGATGAGTATCCATTTTTTTTAATTTTTTTTATTTTTTTAACCACAATAGATATGAAAAGACTAACTCTGGGCAAGACAACTATGGAGTCACGATCCCCAAGTGCCGGACACCACACATTTTGTCAATTTCATGCTCTACAATAGATATATAAAGCCTAACTCTGGGCAAGACAACTATGGAGTCACGATCCCCAAGTGCAAGATGCCACACATTTGGACAAAACATTGCTCTATGTGGTCATTATTTTTAAATTTTTTTTTGTTTTTTTTTTATTTTTTGTTTTTGGATACTCAAATTAAACTAAAAGTGACCCCAGAACCCTATGCTATAATGAAAGGGACCCAAGAACTCAAATTTACACCCACAATCCAGAAGACGTGCATTGTGGCATTTTTATTAAGAAGATGAAAATGTAAACTTTGAAAAATCACATCAGACAACCGCACTTTCCAAAAACTATTCTCATGAACTTAAACTTGCATTAAAATCAGAATCAAGGAATACAAAATTATTTGATATACAATTTTAGAGTTTGCAATGTGTGTTATCATGTTCAAGGTTAATGGAATTTTTCTTTTCATGCATGTTCTTATTCAAAAAAAAATCATTTTTTATTTCATCTCCCCCCAACATATAATAACACTGTCCCCAGTGTTTAAAGAAAAGAAAAGTTAGAAGGGGGGTAGGGGAGGATTTTAAAGAGTAAATGATAATCATGGAATGAAGTCACCTGGTGGTTGATGATGATAGTGTGTGCCACAGTCTCCCTTCACTCCTGGATTTGAGTCTCAACGGCTTGGATGGTGGTGAATGGATTCTCCATATGACTTACGACATGTCCTTTTATTTTTTTAACCTATAAAAACATAATAATAAAAAAAACAAAATAAATTGATGATACATTGTCTTCTTTTTAGATTTCTGGGTAAGGTATTACTCAGAGATCACGCCACGTGACACGGATGAATATGGCGCTACCCTTTCATACCCATCCTTACTCATAAAAGAAGAACATGTCAACAGTCTATGGTAATTTATTATATGAAAAAAAAGATTCAAAATGATTAGAAACATGGAAACCATGGGTTGCCTCCCATGCAACGCTTTTGTTTAACGTCGTTGGCTCGACTTGTACCCCCCAACTTATCCAATTCCAACTTTCAACATTTTTAGGACCCCATTTTTGTCCACTTAAACTTGATTCAAATTGATTTTTTTAGAATTTGATTCATGTGAAATCCCATGGTCAATAATGAGTGTGGAAGTCCAAGGAAATTTGGTAATGGTTGATTCGGTTGAATTTCTAGTCTTTCCTAAGACATCAATGACCATTCCAAAATTATTGGTTTCTTGAGAAGAATGAACTAAAAATACAAGGTTTTTCTTATCTCCTATAGTGGGATTCTTGAGTTTGGTAGAAAGTAAAATAATTTTGAGCTCGATTTCATTGAAATTTACTAAAGGAGATTGACAAATTAAATCAAAATCAGTTTCTTCTCCAAAACATTTAGAAAGAATTGGTTCATTTTGAAAATAAGATTCATCCTAAAAATTGTCCAGTTGAATATCAGAAGTGTTTATGGGATCAATGTTTGGTATTTCTCCCAATTCTTCAGTGATTAGTGTTTTTGAAAAATCATTAATGGAGTTATATTCAGGAAACTCAATCCATGATGTCAAATTTTCATCTTTTGAATCAAAAAAATCAATTTCATCCTGATTTAAAGACCCTTCAAAAACTCCTCGATCATCTCCAATTATCCCAAATTGTAAGGTTGGTTCTTCAATAAAGGTATGAGGGGTTTGTGTGTTACATGATTCTTCTATCAATATTGAGTAAGGGATGGTTTGAGTGGGAATGGGGTCCACACAAGTTTTAATGCTTTGTAGTTCTTGTCTAAAACTTGATACCTATGAATTCATTTTTTCCATTTGTTCACACAATTTTTGAATAATTGTTTTAGGATTAGGATTGATAGATGTTTCGACATCATGGACTTCCTCATTATTCATCTTTTGAATCATTCTTGATAGGTATGGAAATTGATCTTTTAAACCTTCATCATTAAAAATTTCGTTCATGTTATTAGGTGTGGGGTATTCATTCAAAGGTTGATTAAAAAAGGTTGGTGATTCCCAATGTGGATTTTCAAACTGATTCCATCCTGATTTTGTGAAGGGATATTGTTGATTATACTCCATTGGATTTATTTGAAAATTTGGAATCGTGATTTTCGGGCGTCAAAAAAAAATAGAAGGGGGAAAAGAGAAGAGAAATGGGGATGAGAAAATAGAAATGAGGGAGAATAGAAAGATGTTCTAAGGTGACTTACTTGGTCACCAACAACGGCGCCAAAATTTGGTTGCACCCAAATTTACCCTACTGGTAAAAGTGGTCGTTGAAGTACAAGTAGGGATCGAATCCACAGGGACCGAAGAAGAAACCTTGAGACACTGTGATTTGTTGATGGATTGGCTATGAAGTGGCCAACTTTGAGGTAGATTTTAATTGGGGAACTAAAGATATAATTTAAATAACATATAATAAAAAATGATGTGAAATAAACAATTATTGATGGTGGGTTGATCTTAGGGTTTTTCTTGGGGTGGATTGGATGAATTTCTTTACTTAGAAAATTTAATGTCATTAATTCAAGACATATCCAAACAATGAGATAATTCTTCCAAATCATTCAACAATTTAATCTCTACACAATTCCAAGGCCAATCACCAATTTATTTTGAGGATCACTTTAATGAGCACTCGAAGGAAATAGATTGTACTAGCACTCAAAATGTGTCATTGTTAAAGTTGGCAAAGATGAGAAAGAATGTAACTCCTCAAATGGAAATCCTAAAATAACGAATAGATTTAAATATTAAGTACATGAAATAACATTCAATCCCTGACCTTTATACTACCTTGGATAAACCCTTAAGAGGTTAGCCCTCCATTGATGCTATTCTACCAATGGAAGCGGGATGTAGACTTATGGGGGTGGAATTGAAGAAAAAGAAAATTATTAAAAGAACGAACACTCCACCGTTGTGTGATTGAAATCACAAGTGCTGGTGTGAATAATTTCTCACCTTGATTCAACAGTATCAACGTGCGAAGAAAAGGAAAATAAAAAATGAAGAAGAATAAATTTTATTAAAATACTGAATGTGAATGAAAAACTTACATTAGAGAAATTGACGATGCCATTACAAAACGAAAGCGGGAAATTACAATTGAAAGAAAAACTTGGATTCAAAGAAACATGTTAGATGATTATTCCCTTCACCACCAGATCCTTATATAGGAATATTAGGAGCCTTATGTCCACCCACAACAATAAATTCACCCCCCAAAAATTAAGAGAGTCAAAATGAGGGTGAAGAATCAAAAGGAAATTAACGTTACAAAGTTGACCACAAAACCAGCCAGATTCATCCTCCATTTTGACATGTGCTTTTTACACTTCATAAGCCCGAATCCGAAGGTGTCATAAATAGAACATATCTTATTCCATGTGTCTTATAGAAGCTCTCAAAATTTTAGGAAATTTCTCTCAGCCGTTTGGAAGTTATGGTCGAAATGGTGGGATGGATTTCTGTGCATTAATGTCGGGTCCACCATTTAAATCTCAACTTCAGATCCCTTTATCATCATGAAAACATCAGAATTAGCTCCGACAACAGTTGAATAAAATAATAATCATATTTTTATATTTCTACTGTATAAAGTTGAGCTTCATTGGGCTTGGTTTCTGGGCCCCACATTTGTTTGATGGGCCTTAGGCCCATTATGCTTTTTCCAGCAAGTTTCTGCCTTCAGGCGCAAAATTCTCCATCTTCCTTTGGGATTCATACATCGGACCTAAAAGATAAAATTTTCCAACCAAAGTGATCAATAATATTACAAAATTTCAAATTCATAAAATGAATATAATGTTGTCCACAAACAAATGAATGATTGGGCCCAAATTTTCATTTTAAACATGAATTGCATTTAAGATGAGAAATGAAGTTCTATTTATGTAATGCACTAAAAACAATGTTTATGGACTTTGGAAAAATGAATATAAAGATATTAACAATTAATATTAGCCACTTTCAGTGACTAATCAACACATCAACATATTCCCTCACAATAGGCATGTCTTAAAGGATGATCCTTTTCTTAGAATCAATCATTTGAGATAGATATGCTTGATCAAATGGAAGTAATATTAATGATTGAGATGATGGTTTTAAAGAAGACTCATCCTCATCCTTGCACTTATACAGAATTGGGGGTTAATTCTACATACAAAGGGTTATTTCCTTCTCACATCAATTTATATTGGATCTATATAGGGAAATCTATTCCATGCCTATAATTTCATAAAATTCCACAAAGGGAAGTATGAAAAAGTTTTATAGGAAGATCATCCCACAAATTGTGATAGGGGAGGATTCATATAAATGGGATGAAATAATCAAGCCATTTTCCATTTTTACTAACATCTATACCTATCACCACATATTTTTCAATATTAACTTCGGTGGTAGTGATAGAAAAATATTTCCCTTGCTGCCTTAGAGGTTTTTGGTTGCTTCTTAAAACCCTTATCTTAGTGAACTAGTTCACAACGTGCCCTGGTTCCTTGAAGTTGTAATAATGAACAATGTATTGAGGGTTTAACAGAGCATTCCTTTCTTCTATCACGTTGATGGGTTTCTCCTATTGAAAATAATTGGCTAGGTTCCCTTCTCTTTTACACCTAAATCTTCTCATTGTTCCCCTTAGTCAATTTATAGGGTGATTCTTTCCACACCTTTGATAAGTGGGATGCTAAAATTTCTTAACACCATTGGATTTATCCATTGAACTACCAAAATTAAACTCCAATTTCCTATTTTTATCCCCATGGTACCATTGAGATTCACCGATCTCTATTTTGACTTCGAGGGCACGTCATATTATCTCCTCATAGCTATCAAATTCATGAATAGCCAAGGATTTTTGTAGACTAGTATTTATCCCTCCAAAGAAGCAGTCATCCTTGCATTCAGGGGTAACGACAAAACAAGAGGCATATCATGGAAGTTTTGTGAAGTTTTACTAATATTACCCAATAGATTTATTTTCTTTTCTCTCAAGGTAAAGGAAATCCATTTCTATTTTAAGATGGAGAGTGTGAGGAAAATATTTATCAAAAATATTTTCCATAATTCCTTCCACTCCATCGCTTCGATCTCCTCCCCAATATTCATATTTTTGATCAATGTAAACCACTGATCAACTTCTCCATTCATATGATAAACAACTAAAATAAACATCTATTGTTCAGAACATTGAAGGATAAAGAAGATATTTTCAATGGAGTTGATCCATTGTTCCTTGATTAATGGATTAGATGATCCATTGAAATTAGGAGGCCTTTGTTTCATAAAGATATAAATTACATCTTGTTCTCTCTTAGAGGGGTTTGGGATCTCTTCTTGATCCAGGTTTCTATTCAAAACTCGAGTCAACTAAGAGATTATCATGAAAAAGTTTTCTATTCCCACTCCCATTAGGTTGGGAATCTCGTTGGGGTAGTCATCACATTGCCCTTCACATTGGTTAGTAACCTGATTCCTCATATTACCGACCATTGGATAGAATAAATCGAACATTTGGGATGAGTATTTTAAATTATTAGACACAAAAAGGGTAATTCAATAAAATTTAATGAATAAATTATAAATTATATTTATTCCTTAACTAATGTATTTCTAGGCTACGATCTATTTTATCCACTATCTATTTCCTAAATTATATTATTATGGTATTTTTTTATTCCCTTAATAATGGTTCATAATGAGCTTATGAATTTACCAAATATTATCCCCTGGGAGTGTCAAACTAGGTGTGTAGTAAGTCCCATTTTTGTGTACCAAATTACCCTAAGTCAGGCCCAGAACATCTTGTTAGAGTTTTTACCCCTATGTACATCTATGTGAGAACCACGTCTACTTGTAATATCTAGACATAGATGTATTTTCTTGATAAAAAAATTAACCTATAATTACAAAAAATTTAGGGATTTTTTCTTATACTTAGTATTATCCCTAAGGATTTCTCTCAAGTTCTCTAATCCTAAATATTTCTCTAGAGTTTTCTAATCCTAATACCAAAAATAACTAAACGTTTCCTCGGATACCAACTATAACAACCCTGGTATTTATTTCAAATTAATACATGTGTTATTACATAAAATTAAACTTAATAAAACCCAAATGATTGATAAGTCTAGTGTATATAGGAATTAGGTAAATTACATAACAACTTAAAACATGAAACACAACATCTTTATTGAAAATTTCTTTAACATGACCGAAACGTTACTTCATAATTAACACTGCATGAAATAACCATAGGACATACATAAGAAAGGAGTGAGATATAAATCTCAGTAAGGGATTAAAAAAAGAATAAAATGAATAATATAATACATGTTAGATAGTAGGAATATCAATGGGGCATAAAAAGAGTAGGTATCATAAACATGAATAATGAGACATGATATAACATGATAATCATAACATGAGAAATGTAAAACAAACTTAAAACAATATTTCATAAACATAGGTCAAGGATAAATCCTCCAAGAATTCATGGTGGAAAAATCCCATAAATGAATCAGGAACACCCCTATCCCAACATGAAGTATCATGATACCAAACATTACCCAATGCATTGGAGCACTATATAATTATGGGTGCACCCGTCATTTTCATTTCATTCTCATGCTTAAGTGTGCCACATAGATCAATCAACATGAATTCATTCATCATCATAATATATTAAATGATTACGGAGTGTAAAATTAATACATTTATGTCCCCAATAAAATAATTATATATGTATAAAGGTGAATACCCATAATAGAAAATGGACATGGTATTCACTACATAATTGTTTTGGAATGGAAAATCACGGTGCAATTTTGGCAGCATAAAAACATCACATAAAAATTAATAAAATGGGTTGATGAGAGATAAATGTGTCTATAATAATTTATAAATGATATGTATAGTAATAGTGACATATAAATACATGTACCAACATAATAAATTGGAAATAAAAGGTGTAACATAATAAAGAAACTTGGAGAAAGAGGAGGAAGGAAAGAACCCTTACTTGAATGTGTAACTCCAAAGGCTTGGGAGGGGATTATTTAGAGATTTGGGTAACCTTTGGAGGACTAAAGAGAGTTAAGGATAGATTATGGATGTAATAAAAGTATTTTTAGTGAAGATAAATGGTAGTTTGAGTGAGTTTATATAGGAAGACATGGGGACTTCTTTATTATTTTGTTTTGGACACTACATAATAAAATATCCAAAACCACAAACCATACCATGATTTTTCCCATAGTTTCAACCAAATATAATTAGTTTAAATTATTTTATAATTCCAAGGGCCTAAATTATTAAAATATTACTATTGGTGATGTGGATGTGCGTCACACTCTTAAAGAAATGATTTTAAAATATTAAAATATATCATAAGTTTTGGAGGATTCACAAAGGATTTATAAAATAAATAAAATAAAATTAAAAAATTATTTTAATGTTAAAACATATATTTGGTCTTGGATCCAATTTATATTTCTTATTACATCACTTTTGGGTAGTTGTGATGTAATAAAACGGAAAGTATATTTATACTGTATTTAATTTTTACCCAAAAATTAGACCATCTCATAAAATTAAGAAAAATTAACCATTATATAATTTTTACATACTAATTCAAAAAATAATATCCATTTTATCTAAATAATTTTATAAATATGTGAATTTTTTACTTTTAAAATAAAAACTGACATTTATTGTAAATGAAGGGTTTTTGACAATAACAATTTTTGAACCTAATAAGACATTACATTTGAATTCATAAAAATTGTATGATCATTTATATTTGATAAAAATTATTTAATAATATAATTTTATTAAAATATTAATTATCTCCAAAATCCATTAATTCATAAATTCATTAATTTAATTTGAATATTAATTAAAAATATAATTTTTGATTTATTGTATCAAACTAAAAAACATTTACAAAGTAAAAATAATAGGATGAAAATATATTCATTATTATATAAAAAATAATGTACATATTCATAATTCTAGGGTCTTGATACACATCCCTTTAATACCCCAACATATTCCCTAAGAGTAAGGTGTGCAATGGTGGGGCTTTCATGGGTTCATTCGGTAAACATGGTTTGGTCCATGATCTTGATGAGCTTGAAATTCTCCTGTAAATAGTTTCTATTATGCTTAACTTGTTGGATCTATGCTTGGTCTTGGTCTAGGGAAAATACCAGAAATTCTATCTCCCTCGGAATCTCTGATAAATGGGATTCATAGAGCATGGTCCTACTGGTTGAGTCCATCACTTCTTTTTTCTACGTCAATTGAAATGTTAAAAACCTATATTTACACTAACCACATGATCACTGTTCAATGACTATATTATCATTGATAAAAATACTTAATGGTATTTTAAATACAACTGGATATAATAAAAAAAGTGCATGTGTTTTCTATAAACTTATTTCTTAATAATACATTTAAAATAATTTAAATGGGAAATTTATTTATCAAAGTTTGGGTCATTGAATATGGTGGGTAATCTAGGGGTATCTCCATCATAGTCAGGGTGAGAGAGGGAATGGGAAGAGAAATTTTCATACCAAACTTCTAGAGTCATTGCAGAGGGATCCCATAGATGATTATTTTCTTTAATGCTATCATTGGGGACGAGATGAGCTTGAACAAATGGGATTAAGTCTACTGCCTCAATCAGGTTTATGGGTAGAACATAATCACTATTGAGCATACTCCAAGGATTCGAAGGGATGGTCTCTAATCTATTGGGGGGATGAAACTTTCATATATTCATCCACCATGAGCTATTTCCCTCACATTTTATTGAAACTTTACTCAACATATATGGCTTTGAAAGACTCGAAGGGGAAACTATCACCATGTATTATGTCAAAAATATCCATCATTTGGGTATTTAAAATGTGGATTAAATAATGAAGGTACCACTTCATGTATGTGAAGACAAGGTCATCCAAGAAAGAAATTATATTTGGTATCTTTCTAGATAACTATGAACTCAGAGTCATATTTGAGGTCCCCAAATTGATCCTTGAGATTGATTTTACTAAGAGTAATTTTCTCAATCTTATTGTACCCTAGAATTTTTAGCCTTTTTGGAGATAAATCCCCATCACTATATCCAAATATTTGGAAGATATGAATTGGGATGAGGTTGATCCTGATTTTTTTCAATCAAATACCTTCATATATCAACATTTTCGAGTTTAACTAAAACATACAGAAGTTTGATATGTCCCTATATAACTTCTTCTCGATCTTGTTTTGTTAATGAGATGGTGACATGGAATTCTGATGGTGTAGTCTCCACCCAACAAACCTCACCTAACGTGACTTATGTCACGAACTCTTGTGGGATCTAAAGTTACTTGATAAGCGCCTCTCTAAGTTATTTTGAAATATGTTTAGAATCTAGGATTTGTATCTTGGTTGGGATAACTACTAATTATTTCATAATTTTGTACTTTTGTGCCAAAGGTGTATGCTTCCCAAGGTGGGTTTTGTTCTTATTTTGTGGATAAATAGATATGGAACTTGATGTGGATGGGCCTAGTGATTAATAAGAGGTCAAAAAAGCATCTTCTACTAGTGGCATGGATCTCACTATCCTTACCCTTTTTCTAGTATGATTATAAAATCACACCCCTACTAGTCATTCGTGTAAGATGACTGGGCTTGTACATTCACTAGAGGGATTTAGGACACTTATGTGTTTCTATTGGGATTTCTGTAGTGCTTACCCATGGGTCTCAACTATATATATGTCCTCTATTGGGATGTGACTGATATATTGGGTCTGACCATGCACACATTGTCCCTTGTATGCTCAGATCCCTCGCCTTCAGCCTTCAGATCCCCAGTTACACACGAGGGACTCATACTCTGAGGCATATTCATCATAAGAGAAGGGACTAGTTAAGTGAAATAAATTAATAGAATGAAATATTATCTCTTCATTTTATGATTATTCTGTTTGGTGGGATGGTGACCATTCTCTACATGTTGTAGGAAATAAATCTGTAAGAGTCAGAGCTTACGTAGGAGAAAAATACGACTCTTCCTCTTTTGTATCTTCCTATTCCTGATGATTACATCCTCCTATGGGAGGTGTATTAGATGACACCTACCTAGGTGAAGGGATCATTATGGATTTGAAATTTTTTTCTCTTAGTGTGAAATGAGATTAGTAAACTATATTTTGAGTTATCTAGTTATCAAACTTCTACCCATGCGTGGCCGAAACTTCATGCTAGTAACCCTCTTCATTTGGTTGAGTGATGACCACACAAGTCACCTATTATAGATAATTTTGTAACATCATTTATCCAATATAAACCATACTTTGGATGATGTATTTGAATATGAATAAATCATGGATGGTATGACCCATCCTCCTTTGGAATGGGTAGTTGTTGGGAAGATCAGTGAGGTTTACCTCATTGGGTTTCCTAGGATACAGTATATTGATTAGGTTATTTTCCATATATTCAAGGAAATAATCTGGGACACACTCATTTTTGAAGGAGTATGATTTATTTATCCTCTCCTAAAATCATGGGAAACCCTGATCTTCTTTTTCTTATGTTTTAGGGTGATTTTTTTATTTTTTCTACTTGACGGGAGGTGATGGGAAATTCGAGGCCTACCTGGGTGCTTGAATGGGAATTACTACTAGTTTGAGGGTAAAAGCTGTATTATCTACCTTACCAAGCCTTTTTAAATGTGTCAAAGGCATGATTCAAGATTTATCTTGGGTCCATTGAATGGTATATTATAGTTTTTGTGTCATTTATACAAACTCATAGAATATTCCTAGATACTTCATCTGGATCATAGGTTTCTGAAGATCAGCCCTAATATTTTCTATAGAGATTTATAGTAATATATTTTATGAGAGAGGGATGCTGAATGAATAGGTTAACCCTTTCCATCTAGCTATGAAGTCATAAGTCCTCTCATTTTTACGTTACTTGTAGTTTGTGAGGTTGACAATTATCATTTTCCTAAGCGTAGATATGAACTGGTAAAGGAATTGATGATGAAGGTCTTCCCATCCTACAATGGATCCTGCTAGAAGACTAATTTACCAAATGAAGGCTAGACCTATTAGAGTACGTACAAAGAATCTCAACTTGGTCAGCTCCTTCTCATCTCAAGGGCCCATCATTGGGCCAAATCCTGACACGAAGTGCATGAGGTGATATTATAGGTCTCCCATGCCATCAAAGTTTGAGAAGGTAGGATTTATAAAATTGGGTGGGGGTAAAGTTTAATCCAACCATTCATGATATGAATTCTTCTTGGGATATATGGGTGTGCACTACCCTTCCATGGATTCCATTTGAGTAGCATATGATTCAATGGCATGGAGCAGTTCTAGAGGTACCACTGTCTAGGCCACCTCCCATATATAGGGAGTGGGTGGGGCTTTATAAGGTGGCCCCATTTTCACATCCCATTCATTCTTAACCTGTTATAGGACTGAATGGTCACCCTATAATAGAATAGGATGTCTCTGTAATGGAGGAAATTCACAATCATATTCAACTTCCTCATTTATGTAGACCATATTCTTGGATCCAAAACTAGCCTGACACTCAAATTATGGTCTTTAGGTAGATCAACTCTTTCCTAATGTGTGTGGGGATGGATATTCATCTCTATCAGAAGATGTTACCCAGTGGGATTGTTTCCCTTGAGTATCTCTTCATTGATTTGTCTATGGTTTTTATCTCATTCTCATACTATGCCAACCATTCCTCCACAAAACAAATTTCAGCACTTCTGGATGGTGGGTGAGATGTATCCAAACCTTTCCCTTTATCCTTTGTTGTGTTCCTCTATAGAGGGGGGAACTCATTGTTTAGGGGTTCCAAATTTTGGATCCTCCAATGATTCTACATACATGTGGCCTTAGTTGGTGCATTTGGAACACCCTCCTCTCAAGGTATGTTTTCTGTATTTCTTCCCAATACATTTTCATCTTGATCCACATAATATATTATATTGATGGTGATGAAATTAAATGAGGTGTATCCAGCTATGGTAGTTTCTCCATTTCTCTCAATGTAATAGGGATATTCTACATCACTTACTCCTTATCCAAGGGTTGCATCAGGGTCATTTATCTGACCATTGTCCATATTACACCATTTATGATTATGACCCATATGGGGTATGATTGAATTTTCCATACATTTATCCCATATCAATTTATTAATAGTGACCTCGGGGGAGTTTTTGGTCACATTTTCTGCATGATCCTTGAATAGTAAAGGTTTATCTTATGGTGGGAGGAACAAATGGGATGTTGAACTTCAATATTTACATCCCAACTTGGAGAAGACTGATTCCCTCTAAGGTGATGAAAATGATGAAAATTCCATTATCTCTATATGTTAGGGATGATTTGGGGTTTCTATTGGAACTTTTTGATCTTCTTGTTTATGATTTGATAATTCTAATTGAGGATTTGATGGATCATGAGGTGAAAATTGAGATATAAATGACTCCAGACATATGGGTTGGGGTTGATCTAGAACCACTACTTATTTCTCCATGACCCTCTTGGGGAGTGATGAACCTAGTGATTGTGATTGAGATAAAAACCCCACCAGCCATCTGGGACAGGTTTAGTTTGTAAATGCCACTAATATGTCCTAAATATTCCCAAGTATTGATGAATCTAGGAGTGGTGTCCTATCCCTATGGTATGGTTTTTATTATAAATGTATGCCATGGTAGATGCTATTTCAATCCATTTGTTTTGGCATAATTGTGATCATGCATGAGTTGGTAGAAATGGAATCCCATGATGGGAGTCATTTTCTACAGGAATTTATTGGTTTGGCCTCAAATTCAACTTCCATTCTTGAAATGTATTTTCATTTTTTGAGGGCCCCATATTGGGGATATTTTTGTAGTACTCTCTCTCATTAGTGATGTCTTTTCATCTTTAAAGTGGGGGTATTCCATTGCATTGACCAACTGGCTTGTGTGTTACCTAGTCCCCTAATTTCTATGGATGCTATGAAATGACAAGACATCATATATGTGGAGTTATTATATTATTGGGATGTGATTAAGTGAAACTATCTATACATTACCCATCATTGGATACAGATACCTATTGAGGCTTCAGCGATCAATTGTTGAAGAGTTGTCGTAAAATGGCAGTAATCATATTATAGATTTATGAGGTGCTTTTATGATTTTAGGTCCTAGTTAAAGGATAAAGCAGCCAAGTCCATTTTGAAATAGAGTATGTTGATGTTCTAAAATAGAACCTCATATACTAGATAGGGGAGGTATATGACCTTTAACTGCTGATGATTTGCCCGCATATTTTGTATTTGGTATGGCATGCATTCTTTATTTAGCTCATTTGGGATCTCATAGTCAAAAGTGTAGAGGGGCCAGAACATGTTTGTTATGTTTTTTATAGATAAATTTATCCATATATCCATGAATGCCTAATTTTCATCAGATTCATACACCTCCACCTGGTTATACCACAATGGTTTATTATCTGGGTCTCCTGCTAAATATGGTGGAGTGCTTATTATAGTTAATGGGGAACTATATATAGTTAAACCTGATGTTTTGAGAACCTCTCTATATGAATGTGTCAGAGTTTTGAGCACCTCTCAATATAAAGAAATCTGGTTAAGGGGACTATTTCCTTTTTCGGGGGAGATATAACCGTGGGGAGGTTGACCACACAGATGTCAAGAGTAGATCCCCTACGATCCATCTCCACACTACCACGAGGAGGAATATTGAGGTAATGATCAACTTATACTTTGGTTGAAGAGTCAAAAAACACTTGAGGTGTTGAAGATATGTGTCGAATAGACTCAAGGAAACTGGCATTGAGAAGACCAGATATATAAGCCTCATTCTGTGTCGTGGTTGGAATATGCCAATCTACCTTTTGGGGTTGATCAGGGATGTGAGCTTTCTCCATGATGGATGCCAGAATATATTGATAATCATTGGGTGATGTGGGAATATTATCCCACTTCTGATAAGATACTAGACTATGCTGACAAGATTATGTATTATCAGTGGGAATATGAGCCTGCCTGTGGGTGGTTACTGGAACATGCTGGTCAAACCTAGCTGAAGCAGGAATATGAGTCCAGTTCAAATATGCATTCCTCATCAGAATATGCCAACGGACCTCCAGAATTAGATGAGGAATATGATCCTCCACCTGTATAGCCTCTAAAGGACGTTGGTTTAGTATTTCATTGGTGGAGGTAGGGATATGAGCCTATATTTTTTGAGCTATTGGAGTATGCCAAGTAGCATCACTGACAAGAATATGAGCCTATCCTAAGTCATGTTCCACTCTCACATGGTGAGCCCCAGTTGGAATGGGGATATGATCCTTGTCACGTGCCTTTGGTTTATGCAACCAATCTTTTTTGACAGTAATATGAGCATGTCCGGAGGTAGGTGTCACTCTCACTTGGTGATACCGAGTAGAAACAAGGATATGCGCCCAGTTTTGTGCCTTTACAATATGTCACCGGTATTTTTCGATTGGAATGTGTGCCTATACCAAGGTATATTCTTCTCTAACTTGGTAATCCCTGGTTGGAATGGGGATATGAGATCGGTCCTATGCCTTGTCCTTTACTAGAATATATTGATAATCCTATTGGATAGGTGCACAAATGTGCTCTTGCTCCGTAGTAGACCCCTATTCATACTGATCATGGTGATGTGCTACTCTAACTATTAGGATAGGAATATGTTATTGTCTCTATATCTTTACCAATGATGTAATATGAAGATGAAGTTCTATATATATTTCTCAAATGCAGTGTCACTTTAGCAAAGTTCATGCAGGAATGTAGGTCTGTACATTTTCAGTCTCCAATATATACTGGCATAAATATTTGATTAAAGTGGGGATATAATAATACTCCTTTTATCCTTATTCTATCAAAATATACTAATGGGATTCAAGTGTGGGGGTAGGGATATGTGCCTCTCCAATGCTTGCTGTAGAAATATGCATTCAGAATTGATCCGAGGGGATATGGATATGAGCATACCTGCTGGCTACCACTAGAATATGCCTGCATGATTTTTCAGTGGGAGAGGGGATATGAGACCACTCACATTTATCCATAGCTTTCCATGGATAATGAGACTTCCTTGAAACACATGCTTGAGTGTCCAAGGTGGAATTGTGCCAGGTGGTTCCCTTTATAGGTGACTAAGGGTAACGGGAGGGATGAAACTTGTGATGCAGGTTAATAAGAGCCCTCCTGGGAATCTACTATACAAGAATCGATCCATATTTGAATCTCTTTGATCCACCTTCCTCAGATGCATAAGGTGATTATTTTCACACTCTTGAGATATGATTCTTAATCTGTAGGTCATTGTAATGAGCACCACTGGTTTAACATTAGATTTTCCCTGAATGATATGGATTCATCAGCTTTAGTGTCTAAAAACCCATTTATGCAACCTCTAGGGTTAGTATCATACCATGTCGATGGTATTCTAGAATCATTATGTTCATCACCTAACACTGAAGGTGTCAGGTGGGAAATTTCTTTTTGCGACTTGTAGGGGTGGTGGCCATAGCTGATGTTCTAGAATAGTCACTTAATGAATACATGATCTTGGGTTGGGGTGTTGTTTATGAGAGAATTGTCTGTAGTCATGAAGAAAACTATGAAAAAGGTCACTGAATAGTGAATCATCACAAGCATGATACATTCTCAATCAGATATGAAAAGCTAATACAATTTTCCTTTCTTATTCTTGGTTTGACCATTTTTCTTGTGCAGACTTTTCATAGTGATAATGGATTTATTTCAGGGTAACCTCGATTACATTGGATTTCACAATAGGCATACCATTTTTTTCATAGGTGGTTCAAAATGAAATGTCCCGACACATGATCAACCAACTGTTTTCATCATTTGAGAGATTCATGTTGGGTTCACCATTTTTTTAATTCAAAAAACACAAAACAAAATGGCCCAAATCATGATCAACTGATCATTTTTGTTATTTGAGATTTTTTCATTGGGTTCACCACTTTTTGTTTCACATAGGAAATGTGTGGTGTCTTGAGATTTGGAGACAAGGTGCCTGATGCCTATAATGATTATGTTTTTCTATCATCACATGCCTTTACACAATGTCTACCATTTTTTCTTCCTTTTTAAGGGTTTATTTTTGGGGTTCAAGTATGGTTTCAAAATCATTTATGACCAGTAAAGCATTTTCATTTCTTAGAAACTTCCAATGGCTCCCACATCCATAACAAGGTACATACCTGCTTTCCAAAGGAAGGTGGTCATTTGGGGTTTTAGAACCAATGGAACTTAGGAACTCACATTGGTCAAGAGGATAAGAGGTTAAGATCATTAAACCCTTTTGGGGATAATTTTTTTCTATTCGGTGACCCTCTTATAGATTTAATATATATTCATTAATCTCTTCCTAATCTCGATACAGAATCGGTTACACTACCAAAATGATCGGGTGTTGAATTCTTCTATTTGTAAAGGGGAATTATATTAATGAAACCATATATATGTATCTTAGTTATTTATATTTTTACCATTATTTATTATAAATGGGAAGCTTCTTAAATTTTGAATCCATATAACTAGGCACTCTAGAGTTTTTTGGAATCCATAGAAGCGATTGATATATCAAGGATGGGATTGAACATTTATAAGGAATATTATATATCTTATTTATAAAATTAATCAAAAACCACATAGTTTATTTAAACCATGAAGTTTAACATCATGTGAAAAGGATATATATGAGGGAACTTATTCACTAGTTATAGAGCTCAAACCTTAGGAAGGAATCATATGTATCCTATTTATGGTAAGAATCAGAGTCATTGTAGTTCAACTATGCCTTCAAAACTTACCCCAAGGTGGATTTCCTTGTATGGGGGAAATCATATCATGATAATGTATGGGGATTACACACCGATGTTTCCCTGGCTATGGTAAATTCATGATGTAAATTATATGATCATTTAAAATCTCTAATCTCACAAGATCCATGCTCGGTGTGAGAAATAAGGGACAATAAGTGATCAATATTATCACATATAGATTTATGACTTATGAACTGGGGAAGCCCTTATGGGGTGTTTGATATAGATATCGAGCCTCAGGAAGGAATCCTATGTATCCTACTTATCGTAGGAATCAGATTCCTTGTAGTTCATTTTGGGGTATGCCCGAATATGTCTACTGGACAAGGTTATCATGTCTCGGGGTGTTTTCCTGACATGTCCTAATTATCTGCCTGACATGTCAAAGGTGTGTATATGACAAGTCATAGGATGTATATACATTTCATGATTACCTATATAACATGTCCAAATACATTCTCATGATCCAGTTGACTTTTCTGGAGGAAGTCACATGATCTGGGTGGCATGTATAGAGGACATCGCATGACCTGGATGACATGTCCTAAAGAATTTGCATGACTTTAATGAAATACATGGAGGAAATCGCATGATATAGATGGAGTGTCTATATTAAATCACATTACATGGATGATATGTATGGAGGACTTAGTAATAATTTGGTGACATTTTTATAGGACTTTGCATGATTTGGTTGATATGTCCAGAGGACTTCAGAAGATTTGGTTGAAATGTCCAGAGGACTTTACAAGGCTTAAGTGACATGTCTATAAGACTTTATTAAACTTGGGTGACATGTACTAGAGCTATAAAAATATTTATATAGATCATCAGAAGCAAATAAAAATTATCACATCCATCTTTGAATAAGTCTTCTGTACTTTTTATTATTTATTGTACATGTTCCCCAATGTTTGTCAAGCATTAAATTGTTTAGATCTCACGTGACTAAGTCAACATGCAGATAATCCTTCACATTATCTGGTTGACATACCAAAATTCCTTCACATGATCTATAGGGTGATCATGTGAATCACATATTCACGTCTCATGATCCCTTAGGTTATTCCATATATTTTATTTGGTGGAAGACTCTTGCGATCATGTGACTTTGCACTCTAAGAAGGTTTCTCTTATACACTCTTATGGGTGTATTTTACATCATCTCTATCATTTTGTGCTAAGGGGAATGGATTTATAGGCCTCTACACCCTAGTTATACACTACCTTTCATGGTGGTTATATCAAAGATATGAGTTTGAGTTGGTGGAGGTAGTATCACATCACGGGCTTCACATGATCCTATCATTTGTCGTCCAAGGTGTCACATGATGAGAAGAGACTGTGAGAACACTTATTTGACCCATTTCTTATCAAAATGATTTTTAATAATCATGATGAAATTTCAAATGGACTTTGAAAAATTGAACCTACATGATTGAGAGCCTTTGTGAGATCAATACACCCGTGGAAAGTCTCTCATGTGATTAAAGAAAACTTGTCTAGGGTCCTTCACGAGACTAAGAAAACTTGTTAGGGGCATTTTACAAGATCCAGATGGCTTTTCAAGGGCCTCTCTTAAGATAAAGATGACTTTTTAAAAGGGTATTCACGTGATTAATGGAAATCACATGAGTCACATAACCTCTTGGCATTAAAATCAACATATATTCCCTTCGTAAGAGAATTTTACTGTTTTCAACATTTTTAACTTTATTTTACTAAATTTATAGCATTTTACCATTGGTTTTATTTCAATGAATCACATGATTAGTAGAAGATCTCATTAAGGTGTATGAGCATTTTCATGGACAGTTCCTCTACTTGTCTGTGATGCATCACATGATCAATGTTGGATCTCATGATGTCATGTGAGAATCGTCACGTACAATCCCTCTGCTTGTCTGTGGAGATGAAGGGGTATCAAATCATCTAATGGATGTGTTTGATGTCATTGATATGATTAAGTTTACACTCCAATATGATCTCACATGAAAAGTTCAACATGTCACCTAGGAGCTCCATGAGGTCTTGCGAATCACATAATTTCATGACATAAAAATCAAAATAACTCTCCATTACATGAGACTTATGCCTTTTTTCACCTTTATTTTATAAAGTTATTTGGGTTATTGTTAGTAATATTTCGATTGAAAATTTTCATGATTAGAGGAACACATATGGTATCCTTCGCATGATCATCAGTGTTTTTATGGATTCCTTTACAAGAACAGGGGGATTGCCCAAGGGGATTTGTATGATCAGAGGGATTTGCTGAAGGGAATTTATGTGATCATACATAGATCAAGATAAGTGCATGATATGTATATATGAACTTCCAAAGGTCATCTAATCATGTTTCCTCTTGGAGGTTATGCGATCCATATGATTCTGCCGCCCAAAATTTATGTAGTCATGATACTCCTTACTTTGTCCTGTGGAGAAAATAATACACATGATCCAATTATTTATTAAATACTATAATTTTTTATGCTCATTTTTAAGGTATAAAAAATGATATAAACCATTTAGAAATTTTTATTTTAATAGAGTTGGTTTTTAAAATCCAATTATTGAAATTTTAATTAATAAGCTGTTAGTTCACAAATAAAACTCGATTTAGGAATTGAATATGGGATGAATAGAAAAGTTCATTTTAACTAATGGAATCATCCTATAATTTTAATAAATTATTAATATTTATGGAAATGTGTTGTTATTAATGGATCTAAATTTGAAGAAGGATTGTATGGAATAAATAATTAAACTAGTTTGGTGAAAATGTGATTTAAACTAGAATTGGTAGGGAGATTGTAACGTCACTCATTTGTGGTTCTTGAATAAATATGTACTTTATGGTTTATTTAATATATTTATCATATTAAAAATGGTAAATAATGGAGTATATGGACCAAATAATAATTTTGTGAAATAGGTACAATGAAATGGATTCAGTAGCTTAGTATAAACCCATCTAATTTCCTATGTGTTTGGGGGGATGGGGGATCTCCCAAATTTATATGAGTAAAGTGGTTGCATAACCACATTATAAATCCACCAATATTCATGGGGAATTAAAATAATATTATATATTTAGTATATATCTAGTTTTCTAACCCAAGCTATTTTTTAAACAAGTGAATTCATTTATATTTGGGGATTTTCCATTTAACCCACTCAAGTTGTTTCTCTAAAGGTTCACATGTATAGGGGTATAACCACTTTATCTATCTATTTTAACTCTATTATTTATTATATACATATTTTTCTCAATGATTTATATTCTTATCATTTATATTAATCCAACTAGGTATCTTATTTTTACCTTTTTTTCTTTTTTTGGGCTTGGGGGATGAGGATTTTTGAATTTATGCTAGTTTTTTTAGATTTCATATATTTAGAGTTATTTATTTATTAAATTTTTTATATGATTCTAATAAATACTAATATATGTTTACCTAACACTATCATGAGTTTATATTAATTTTTATGATATCTTGTGGTTGTTTCCTTAGTGTAAATCTTCGTATATTTTTACCGACTATCCCCAAGGATAGCCATGGTTCTTGAGAAAATGGAATTAATATTTGAATAGTGGACTTATTTATATAAGGGGAAATTATTTTGAAATTTTTTTAGATTAACCAAGTGTTCAATAAATTGGTAAAGGTTCGTGGTAATTTATATTCAATAACCCAATATTAAATCAACTTAGGTTATAAAGAAATAAACCTAGAAAAGAATTTATTTCTTAAAGTTTTTTTATGATTTTAATGGATGGATATGACTGTGATATGTTTCCTTGGTATATGATGTTTTCATGTGATTTATGTGTGATTTTTTAGATGAAAACCTCCTTTATTTATTCTATGAGTAAACATAGGATACTAAGTGTGAAATTGAGGGATGGTTTCTTTTCTAGTTGAGTATTTTCACTAGCTAGTGTCCCTTAATTAAGGTTCATTTAGCTAAGGGATGTGTATCTAATGAGGAAATTTGAGAGTAATTTGGGTGAAGAGTTATAGGATTTTAAGGCCTTAAAACTAGTGGTTACACCTACTCACATTGAGTAATATCTCATTAGTCCCTAAGGTTTTTCCTCAATATATGTATCATATATTATGGCCTCTTAATTTCATTTTTAGCATGCAAGTTTCCTATTGCTTGGTTTGATAATACTTTTAATGTGTTGATAATTTATTTTTGATATTTATGTTATATTATTATATTGTGTGTCATTATTATCATTCTTTTATTACTTTCCATGGATTCCTTTATTTTATAGCCTTTTCTTATTCTCTATTATACTTTAAGGGTGTGAAAAGTTTTAAAAAAATAATGGGTTATTTACCAAGATGTATTTTGAATGGTCAATTAAAGGTTTAATTTGAGTTTTCAAAGGTAAGTTTTTACTAAAATATAGTGTATAAGTGTTGTTTGTTTTAAACCATGGAAATTAAATGAAAATATACTTTCTTCTATTTATTTTCAGACTAGTGTTACTAGTTTATTTTATAAAAGGAATGTTTTTCACACATGGATGTATCCCACTGGTCATTGGCTTACACCCTATATACTCACATTTTTGGGTATGTAGTCTTCGTGTTTTGTATAGGTTTCTATATCATGGATTGTAAGTTGGGTTGGCACCACTCGCCTATGGGAAGTGGGTGATGATGATTTATAGTGGTGACTTTAGATTCACATAGTGATGGTGTGGTCAAGTTTGTTGGACTAGTAGGGTAATGTTATGAATTTTCCTCCTCAAATATTTTATTTAATTTTTTATTAATATAAAATGTAAAATATTTATATAATTTTTTTATCTAATTGATAATGTTTTTAGTAGGATATTTTGGTTATAATTTGTTTTTATTCCTTGTTTGTATAGATCATATTTATTTACATTGCCTGATTATCCAATGAATTGAAACCCCGTGCTAAGTTCTGGGTTGGAACCCATCATTTTTTTGGATTATAGAGGGTAAAATCATTCTCATATTTTTTTGATGCCCTAAATTCTTGTCACTTTTTTGTGATTATTAGTAAATTTCTTCAATCCTTTTAGTGGGCTGATCCATGTAACATGTGGGGTAGAACCGAGTTAGTTAAATACATATACCATAAAAAATAACTTAGTTTTTGAGGATATCATGGACTTAATCCTAAATGAATATCTAAGGAATAGGGAATTCCATGAAACTATTGGAAATTAATCAAACACATAGGGTAGATAATGGTCATCCACTGAGAAAATGAGTAAGAAAAAAGACATGAAGTATAAATATGGGAGTAGAGATAAATCTACCAGACCTATACCTATATGCTGGAATTGTGGTAGGAGGGGGAATCTTAAGAAAATTTTTAAATACCATAGAGTGAGTTCTATAATAACAAATTTTATAATTTTCAATTATTTAAATTCAATGAAACAGAATATCAAATTACTATTAAGTATTAATGTTTCAATGGAATCATGGTTTTTTGATTTCGGAGAATCATTCCATTACACATCATAGTAGAAGTGCATGGATAACTATGTATCCAAAAGATGTGTCAAGGTGAACTTGGAAGATGATGAGGCCCTTGATGTTTTATTAAATAGTTATGTGAATTTCTATATGTCAAATTAGAAATTCCTTATGTTTAATGGAGTGAGATGCATCCCAAGTTTATGGAAAAATCTCATTTCCATAGAATAAATCAATAAAGAATGACATAGGACAATATTTAATAATGTTTTATGGAAAGTTACCTAAGTATTAATGGTTGTAGTATAGAGAGTCAAAGATGGGACCATGTATTTGGTCAGAATTTTGATGTATAAAACAAAAACTTATAGAGGTTCAAATTTTTGGAACAATTGATTTGGTCATCTAGTGATAAGAATATGAAGTTTATTATGGAAAAGGGTGTATTGAGTCTTGATCATACCAATTTAGGAACTTTTAAGAGTTTTATACTTAGAAAACAAAGTAAATTTTCATTTAATTTTAATAGAAGTAAACCTAACCTCTAGAAGCTTGAACTTGTTCACACCGATGTATGGGGCTATCCCTTATTTGGTCTTATAGAGGTTCTTTATACTTTTTTATGTTTATTGATGATACAATATGAAAAGTGTGGGAATATTTCTTGAATCACAAGTAATAAGTGTTTTTTATTTTCAATCAGTGGAAATCCATGGTAGAAAGAGTGTCTGGAAGAAGGCTTAATTGCCTCAGGTTAGATAATGGCGGTGAATGCAGCAAAAATGACTTCATACAATACAACTGTTAGAAGGGAATTATGAATACAAAAAATATACGAGGAACATTGAAGAAAAATAGTATGGATTAAAATATTAATAGAATGTTTACTAAGAAGGAATTTATCATGATGTTTCACTCCAGTATGTATAAATAAATTTGGGTGGAAGAACTGAATTGTGTTGTGTACCTAGTTAACCAAAGTCTATTAGTATCAGTGGGCATAATATTCCTAAGTAGTTGTGATCCAATAAAACTTGTGGAAATTCATCATTTAAAAGTTTTAAGAATTATTTTATATGTTTAAATGGACACTAAAGAGAGGTATAAGTTAAAGGATAAGTCCCAAGTTTGTTTCTTTGTGGGCTGCATAGATGAGAACTTTGGTTACTAGATTTGGGATGACAATCATCAAAATATCATCAAATATCAAAACATTATATTTAATAAGAGGGTCTTATACAAAGACTACAATTTGTTAGAGGTTGAATTTGAGTTCAAAGAATCAATATTCTAGGTTCAAGTTGAGTTGGATGGAAGAACAAGAAGTACAATGGTTTTAATGAGTTTATATTTTGGAATAATTTATCCAAAAGATAGGCCAACCGAATATATAATTGAATGATCAATGGTTGTAAAGGTAAAAATTAGAGTTTCATAAGTTCAAAATCTAGAAGAAAGGGCATCGAATGATGTAATATGGGTAGTAATAAAATTACATGATGAATTGAAAAGGTCCTCCAAATTCAGATGACTAGTTCAAAGGTTAATTCAAGGCTTTCATTAATTACTATTAATTTATAGTGGAGATCCCAAGATCTTAAAGAAGTAAACATCACTCATTGATTTAGGAAAGTGGAATTTAGATATGGAATAAAAAAATGGATTCTTTATATTCCAATGATACCTGGGATTTGATGATCTTACCATGAGGAAAGAAAGTGCTTGAAAATAATTGGATTTTCTAATTGAAGGAAGAAGTAGATGGAAGTGGGAGGTATAAATCTAGGCTAATTGTAAAAGGATTTAAATAAAAAGATAGAGTGAATTTTTCTAAAAACATTTACCAGTAATAAAACATACTACCATATGGATGGTCATAAGATTAGTTTCTACTAATGATTTTTGTTTAGAACAAATGAATATAAAGATGAATTCTCTTGATGGTGATTTGAAGGAATATGTTAACATGAAGCAACCAAATAATTTCTAGGTTGATCAGGATAAGGAAATGGTGTATAAGATAAATCATGGTATTTTTGTATTGAAATAAGCACAAAGTAAATAAAACCATAAATTTTATGCATTTATGGTTGAAAATGGTTTCATGAAAAGAAACTCAAACCATTTTTACCATCATAAGGTATTTTAAAATTATTTCTTTATCATCCCACCCTATGCATTGATAATATTATTCTAGTGGTTCTAAAAATTCAACAGATTCCAATTTTGAAGTGAGATTTATTCATAACTTTTGTAATAAAGGTTCATTAGAATAAGGATTGAAAGATATAGGAGTGTTGGAAGTCTAGTATTATCTCAAAGATATTATATCTATAATATCATCAATTTGTTTTCAGTGACCAGATGTAAGTTAGTTTTAACTCCTCTAAATGATCACTTTAACTTGTAAAAGGTATAAGCACCAAGATCATAATATTAGATGAGATATATGAAAAAAAGGTCCATTTGCTTCAGAATATGGAAGTTTGATGTATGTTATGGAATGCACCCACCCTGACATTACTTATGTAGTAGGAGTTATCGGTCAGTGTATTATAAATCTGGGGAAAGAACAATGGGAAGCCCTGAAGTGGATCATCCAATACCAAATATCTATAGAGGATACTACCTTACTTTTTAGTCTATCTAAACCATTTTAAGGATTGGTAGACACAAATTTTGTGGGATATTCTAATACTTTTAAGAGTACAACATGTTTTCTCTTTACGTTTGGAGAGATGATGATCAGGTGGATGTCTAAGTTATATTCAGTAGTTATACTCTCTAATTTTGAGATATAATATATTGTAATAATAAAAGTATCTAAATAGTTGGATTGGTTGAAAATTTTATTTTTGAGACTCGAAAGTTATCAAGAAAGTGGTTTATATTTTTTAATATCCAAATTATGATTCACATAGTAAAAAATAATGTGTTTCATTAAAAGAAAAAACATAGACTTTAAATACCGCTACATTAATAATTTCCTCGAGGATAAAGAGTTAGAGTAATCTAATGTTATTGAATACTAAATCCAGCTGACATTTTCACTGAGGTTCCAATCCAATGAAGTCTAAGGTAGTACTATTCCTTAGTGGGATTGGGGTGATTGGGAAGGTGGTAGAAAGCACTGCTTGTTTGTTGAATGAGGATGGAAGTTTGAATATATTTTTATATTGATGGGTTCCAATGGACACTTGAAGAAATATTCAAGTGGGATATTGTTGAGACCATGAATGCTCTTTAAATCCCCAAATTAAGTTCACTAGAATTTGGAAGTGGAAACAAGACTTCAACTATTGTTAGTTTTATTAGGAGTAAGTTCTATTGGGGTTTTTAGTTTAGTGGATGTTTGATCACATATTATGTTTAGGTTTACAGAATATACTAATATGATTGGTCTAATGGTTGTAGCCATTTGAAATGAGGATTGTTACTGGAGATCAGTGGTTACCATTACAAATGGATTTAAGACCATAAATGTTGGACATTGGTATAATTGGATGATTGGATGGACCCCACTATAAATTTTGGGGGATTAACCACTGATGTGTAACACCATTACTTACTAAGAGTGGTCCATGTGGATAAAAACTCACCAATTGTAATATTTTTTACTTCTAGAGAAATATACTTTTGCATTGTTCTCTTATGGAAATAGAATGAAAGTATGAACCATGTAAATACAGAATTTTTCTTTAATTTTCCAAAATTATTTTTCTTATTTTTATGCTTTTGTATGTTTTTGTTAGAAGATTTTATGTGTGGTGATTTAGGGTGTACTTGAGATTCCTAAGTTATGGAGTATATATCCTAGGAGGTTTGGAATGTCCATTTTTCATGACGTATGGGGGTTAAATTTACAATGTATTGAAGATATTGGTTTTAGTAGTTTAATATATGGCGACTTCATGATTTTTATCTCATGTTCGCTCCCCAACAAAAGCACCCTACCTACAACCAACCATTGTCTCCATGAAGATAAGTAACTTAAAATACCTAAAATGATTTGATAACACCATTAAGTAGTGGATAGATATGTACCATTATGTTTTATATAGATAAATTATCATAGTAGAATATATATTGTTTGATTATAAAACACGAGCAACAAGGTACATAAAAACTCTAAAGATTTCATAATACACAAAATGTATCTTTGATTTTTCATGTAAGCCTCAGTTATAAGGAAATTATGTATGACCACTATCTTAATGTGTAGGAATAACCTACACGGTGTTTCCCCACTTGGGTAACATGGTGTGTGGTACTCATGGGACCACTCGGAGTGGACCACAGTGTCTCTATGTTGCGTTAATCAATTGACATGGCATGACCTTAGGCCTACACAGTGTGCGTAGTGAGGGGGGATAGTCATTCTTGTAACCCAATACTTCTTGAGTCGTGTAATCCCAAAAAAAAATATTTTTTTCTTCTGAAGTGAACACTTCATGATATTTAAGGGAGTTTTAGAAATCCTATCCCTTAACTATGTTATACATAACATGCGTTTAAAAAAATCACATGCTATGTGGTCACAAATTTTAGATGTAGAAAACCTTATCTTCCCATGATTTCCACCACCTCCATCACCATAACTAACACCAATATCCATGACTAATCATCAAGTTTTACACCATTAGATGTTGTTTCCCTGACTTCTGTGACCTTCCTCATTTATTTCACCACTATCTTCACCTTTGGGTAGAGCTGATACTGCTCACCATTTGTTGTCATCGTGACACTGACTACATTTCAATGGCCATGAATCAATAGAAAACCCCATTCCATGTTTTTCCAAAACCACATTCTAATTATAGTTTTAAAGTCTTTGTCACATATACATTACATTTACCTCATGTCGTCATTGTTCGACTCCCCTATTTGGGAAACCCTCATTGAATCATCAGTTATTGCATAGGCCAACAAAAAAAATTTATCACAAGGAGAAAAAAATGAGGGAGATAATGGGAAGATTGATGGATATAAATTTTTTAAAACACTTCACATTGATCGTGAGTTTGATCATCAAAGAATGTGTGTAATTGAGGAAGATAATCAATAATAACATTAATCAAATAATCTTAATTACTAGTAAGATAGGGGCTAGACAAGAATGAGGATAATTCACATAAAATTATTTAAAATAATATTCATGGATAGATCATTATAAAATTTATAGAATTATAAATCCTCAATAATGAATGATGAGTTGATAAAATGGGAAAAAATTCATTATCTCTTAGTTAATTGACAAAGCTTCTTATTTAGATCATTACAAATCGTGGATTCATCACTTACAATAATAACATAAGATTTATCTCCTTAGGTACTGACCATTCTTAGGGATATTAGTTTTCAAATATATAAAATCCTTTAAAAATGGGATTAATAAAATATTTATAATATCAAATTAGTTTAAACAATAATAAAGTTAATAACCCCAAATGGCTTGATCAGGGACCTGAAACCAAAACACAAAAATTATACCTCTACTAGGTAAAAAAATCTCATTAAAAAAAGGTTTCATAATTTATATTCATAGATCTATTAAGGATATATTAATTTTTATCATTCAAGTAGGCTAAAAATAATATTTTTAAAATACTACATATTTTTTTGAAGACCCCCGATGCTTCAAAAAATGAACCATCCACGCGACTACCTTAATAAATATTATAAAAAATATTAAAAGGTTATAGAATGACATTCCAAGATAAAAAATTCAAAAACTATATGAACCTCATAAATTATTTTTATTTTTGGATACTTTAAACAAAATATATTTTGTAGTTGAGTTGAGAGTATGGTGCTAATTTTCAATAATATATCCAATTTGATCAAATATCTAAAAATCTCCATCAAGATACTCAATAATATTTAAAAAATTTAACTTTGAATTCAGATTATCAATATTTATTTCTATATATATATTAGGGATTCACTTTTTAGGACAGTTACCCAAAAACTCTTATATTTATCTTCTTCTATAATTGTAATAAGCTCCTCCAATATGAAAAAATTTACTTACCTTGTGTTAATTGCCTCAACATTTCCAAATTTTTTCATAAAAAATATTCATCTCATAGAAAATATACTTTCTAGACACATTTACTTATTTATTTACTTAATAAAAATTATTATGCCTAGATATTTACTATCCAAATTCATCAGCATCAAAAAAATCAAGCACATCATGCAATTTTTTTATTAAGAATGAATTTCCATTTACATCCATAATGTTATCCTTTTTACAAAACATATATATCTCACTGTATTCTTCCATTTATATAATATTCATAACATTATTAATTTACTCTTTCAAAATAACATAATGAATACTAGTAATATTATATAATGTTTGGAGTTATTCTATAGATGTATCAAATTCCAATAGATAATATATTAATGAATCATTTATAAAATTTGATAGACAAATGCTTCTTTTTTGAAAGTTTTTTCTCATATATATTATTAAATGAATCCACATTATTACATTCATATATAAATTTTATTTTTTACAAGTACTATTAGTAGAAATAAATTTATATTCATGTTAAAATTTTGGAAAATATTTTACAGTCATTTCTCTACAATAGAATTCTTGGTATATTTTTAAAAAGACCATTTTTTCATTCCCTTAGATATAGGTCATTGAGTATTAATAAAATCATCAATAATCCTAGTGAAAATAACCATATAATCATTAAAATTTAAATATTACACTTCAAAGTCATCTTGAATTTATCTATCATCTTTTCATACTTAATATATTTTGACTATATATTTATTATTTCTTTCCCCATAATCAAACCTTTAGTTTCAAGATCTTTCATTATCCTTTAAAGTTTAAAATTTTGTTTACTTATAATATTAAAATTTCATTAATAATATTATATTAATTTTCATAAAATGAAGATTCAAAAATTATTTTATTTTCATTCTCTTTTTTGATCTTGGAGTTTGATCAATACAAGTTTCCAAACCAATTTTAATTAAATAATATTTTTTCGATTATTCACATTCATCTTCACTGATTGAATAATTTTTATCTTTATATACCTGGTATATAAAATTAATGTGCTCTTTTTTTAAACATATCAACTCTATCTAAATTATTCCTCTATATAAAATTATCAACCTCATCTTTATTACTCATAAATCTTATCCATTAATTTTAGGATAAATTCCACTTATCACTGAACAATTTTTTTTCTTATTGAACATCGATTATTTTCTAAAATATATTCATACAATAAAATACCTATAGTCTTATTTTTTAGAATATATATTCTTATTTCTTGAATATTTTAAATATATTTTTTAAAAATATACCACAATTAGATCATTAAAAGGTAGAAAATGTTTTTTATTTATGTTTTCTCTTTTAATTTGATTATAAAACATGTAAATTATATATCAATATATTTATTATCCTACTATCAGGTTTTGTAAAAATTTACTCTTTTGTATACTTTATATTTATTCTCTTTATATACTTTAAGAAAATTTTATTTTAATCCTTAGTATTATTATTAAGAACACGAGATGTTTTCATTTTATATGTTATGAGAGTGAAAGGTATATTTTCAAGATTTATTCCATTAAAATATACATCATCATGTACTGAAACATTTACATCAAAAATTTATAGTAATATTATTAATAATTTTATTTCCATATTAAATTATTCATTTTTGTTCATATTAACTTATTATGATTCTTATAATCTCATTGATCCAAAATAAGTAGTCATCATTGGTTGAAACATTATTCATTATATTATCTTCAAAATTTGACTCCATTGATTTAGTTTTCCTCTCTTCTGCATTTTGTTTCCTTGATATACATTTTTTAATTTATCACAAATTTATTTGGTAGATATTTATCCTCTTAACTTTTGTAAATTATTTTTTATAATTAATAGATAATATAATATTCAATGTATTTCAATCATATTCTAAATTATTTTTAGTACTAAGTGTCATAGACCCTCCTATATCCAATAAAAAAATATCAATGATAGTAGAATCATGAACATTCAACCAAAGTGTAAAAATATGGGGTATATTATTAATTTATTATGTGTATAAAAATTCTTAGAATCAAATATTGGAATACCTTTCCTATTAAGAGTAGAAATTATCGATGATAGACTTCTTAAATGCCAATTTATTTCTCAAATAATGTTTTACAACAAAAATAAAAGAATAAACAAATGTTTATTATATTATTTTTAAATACCCAATATATGACTAGTAAATTACCAAATCATGGTATAGAGGTATGGATGATAATAAAAAAAATTTATAAGATTTGTTCATACGAAAAAAATCAATTCTTGATGAAAAAGTTGGAGGATAACTGATAAACAAGTTTCCTGAATAAATCTGTAGATTCTCGGATGAAATAACAAGAAATAGTTTCCATTGGCAAGGATAAGGGATACAACAAAAATTAATTCACATGATCAACAATAATGATTGGATAATAGAACATATGGAATTATTGACCAAGATGATAGATATGATGATGGTCCAAAAACAAAACCCTTAGGGTATATATTCAGAAGATGAAAATTATGTTTATTACAATCATGATAATAAATTTTAGGGTTAGTGGAAACAAAAAACACAAGCACAAGGATATAAAAAAAGGCCACAAGGGTACCAAAAACAAGTACTCTAAGGGTCCACACTGATAATCCAGGTCCATACATTGAAAGAGACACTATCTATATTCATGGCCACATCTAGGGCTATAATCAAAGAAATAAAGGAGGACAAAAAATACATAAGGATTGACTATGAAATATGGAGGTTCAAGTTAGCTAGATCACTGAGTAGCTCAGAGAGATACCCACATAAATACTACCAAGATGCCTAAAAGTATGCCCAGATGAAGATTTAAAATCTTTACTACTTATAAGTGGGAAGAAGACACAAGGAATTGGTATATAATTTACATGATGTAATGAAGAAAAATTAGTGGAAGCAAGTGGAAAAGAAGGTGAAAATAGAAAGTAAAAAGAAGATAAAATAGAAGATGAATAATAAACATCATATTTAAAACCAATACCTCCATTTCAAGATCTACTAGCACAAGAGAATAAAGTCTCATAAAAATTTAAATTTTTGGAAGACTTAAAAAAATTTTCATATTAATATCCCTTTTTCAGAGGCTCTTGTAAACATTCTAAACCATGAAAAATTAATTAAAGAGATAGTAACCAATAAGAAGAAGAATTATGAAATTGGAACCATCCCACTCACATGGGAATGTTTGGTGATCGTATCAAGGGACCTACCTAAGAAGTAACATGATCCAGGTAGCTTTTTGATTCGCATATTTTTTAGAGATAATAAATGTGGAAGAGATTCATGTGACCTAGGTTTGAATGTCAATATCAAATTTTACTTGACTTTCAAGAGTTTGAGACTGGAAGGAATAAAGCCTACAATAGTTTTACATTAATTAGTAGACTCTTCATTGAAGTACCAATGAGGGGTAATTGAGGATATTCTTATTGAATTCAAAAAAATTTATTTCCCCATTGACTTTTTAGTGCTATAAAAGAAAGAGGATCATAATACACTCATTATGGGTAGTCTATTTTTATCCACTAGGCATGTGCTGAACACCATCCAAAGAGGATAACTTCGTCTAAGAGTTGATTATAAACAAGTAAGTTTCATTATGCACCGGGAAATAAATAATTGTGATGTGATAGAGGAAAATGAGTTTGGAAAAGGCAAAAAACCTAAAGTTAAGGGTTTCATAGAAAGTAAATAGGTACATAAAATATCTTTTATTTTGAAAGAGTATAATCAACTTAAAAACACTAAAATGAAGAAAGATAAGCTGAAGGGTTAGACCGCTGACACCATAGGAGAAACCGAATCCACCACATCTTAGAAATGAAAATAGGTATGGATGATACATGAACTTTCATTTAGTTCATCAGGATTAAGGAAGAAATGTTGGGACCTTCTAATGGAGATCAAGAAAGTACTACCACCAATAAGACTTAAGTTGTTTAGAGAATAAGGATAAGGAACGACCTATGTGGACAAGACACAATTGAGACCATTTATAAACCCTAATGAGGTAAAAAACATTTTATCATATGTAACCTGAGCTAAAGCTGAAAGAGGTAAGGTCAAGCCAATATCGGCAAAAAAAAGTGCTTATGGGAGGAAACTCGAGATTTTTTTTGTTTTTTTATTTATTTTTAGAGGTGATCATGAACTCATCCCAATATATTTCATAATTAATTGATTATGGCCTCTAGTTTCACTTGATTTTTTTTAGGATCATAAAGAACAAGTTGATATAAATAATCAGAAAACACAAGAATAAGATACCGGGAAATTAAAAATTATGAGACCCATTCACTTTGTAAACTGATACATGAAAAACCTATATAAGCAACTTTAAAGAAAAATTCAAAAGGGGATTAAGAATTTCATTCTTGAATTTTTCTACTGTATTCCCCATTTTCATATATTACAGAGCTTTAAATTCCAATTGCATGCCCACACTTGATTTTTCTTCAATTAATTGAACTAGGAGACATAAAATTCCTAGGATACTTCCCATGCCAAGATTTTAAATTTCTTTGTTAATAAATTTTAAGGAGAAAAATGGGGAAAATGATTTGTAAAAATAAACACATGGTTTAGTATTTGAAAAATCATGATTTGAGGAGCATGTTAATCATTTTAAATGAAAATTTTCTGATACTTTTTCATGATTTGAATTTCAAATATTTGAATTAATTTATTTAATTATTCATATTTATTTTCATGAGTAGTTTTCCCAACCATTGGCCTCATTACTGAGAAATCATATTATCCAAATATTTACCATTCTTTCAATAAAATATTTATTAAGTGAAACTCATGCATGTTCTCTTATAGAACTTTCTTTATATCTTATAAAAGATATGACTGAACAGAATCAATTTTCAAATTATTTAGGCATCTTTTGTTAGTCATTTATCCTTAGACCCACCTTATATTAGTCATTTTTAAATCCTATAGAATCCATTAACAACCTTGTTAGGAAAGAATCTGAGTTATAAGCCTATCTTATCTATTCCTCTATTCCTAGAAATATATTGCATGATATTTTAAAGAATAAGTGTGGGGGAGATATTTTCCCTAATCATCTGGGATATAATTTATTGGGTAGACCTTTCTGGGGGTTTTTCATTGTGATTTGGGGAGAGGAGATGATATTATTCATTCCCCTTTATCATTATTCACCTCTCTTGCTAAAAAGAAAGTGATGATGATTCATTCATTGTTCTTACATATATTATGGGCCCACTTTGAGATTTTTTGGGGGGAGGAGGGAAATAAAATATGTGATAGAGACTTATGTTGAGCTTATATTTTAGTATTATGCATTAAAATTTAGAGGTAAACCTCCTTTTTGAAACTTATTTATTCACATAATCTTTGTACCTTCCCAAAAGTCTCAAAGAAATTTGAACCCTATGAAAAATCCCCCATGATTAATTGTGATTATGTATTTACACATTGAAAATACTAGATACCTTGCAATCCTATGGTAAGTGGCATGTTCTTAAAGTATGTGCACCACTATATTCCTTAATAACTTGATGATGAGAAGAAGAATTTTTGTGAGGTAAATTAAAAATAGAATTCATATTAATAATGAATTGGAAAATGAAAATGGATGATTGAAAAAGATTTATTTTTTTAAAATAGGAAAAGTAAATACATGGTTGAATTGTATTATTTAAAAAATAAGGGGTAAATAAATTTTCTACATGTGATTCTTGAAGATTTAACTTTCCATTTGATTATTTTTTTATTGACATTGAGTTTAAATCATGGTAGAGTAATCATCCAATGTAGTATGTTGAGATTAAATCTTTGAGGATAAGTCTGAATTCAAGTGTGGGTAGATTTGATAAGTGTATTTATTTCATACATTTTTTATATTAAAATTCATTGATTCTGATGATTTTATTTTTAATTCATTTATATACACCTGATTTTTTCTTAATATATTTTAGGATACTATAATTTAAGGGAAATGAGAATAATGAGTGTAAAGGATAATGATTTCCATTGAAAGATGATTTTTTACAAATATGGATGATCATAGTGCACTTCTAGGGCATGAAACTGAATAACCAAGGTGAAAAAAGGGTTTGGGGGATAAAAATTGACTTTTCATGTCATGTAATCATTACACATTGTAAACCAATGCAAGTTATAAAATAAATACAAGTCATGAATTGGAAGAAACTAGGAAGGAGTGGAGAAAACATGTGTCATGGAATGACACAAATGGTCATGACATGACACGTGGGAACATGACCTTGAAAGCCTATAGGTTTTGAATTCCTTACACATGGTGAAACATTTACACATCGTGTAATCATTACATGATTTGAAAAGTCCAGGACAACCAAAAAATGGAAAGATTCGATGTATCAAGTGGAGAAGACTTGTTTTATGGCCCTAAGACCACCTACAACTACTTTTTGTCCTATAATGAAATTGAAAGCTACCTGATCCCTAGGGAAGTTTTTAAATATGGGACTAAGCCACCACACTAAAAATATCCAGAGACCAAAGCTTGGAGTAAGAAGCTATTCTATATAGGGTCCCACATGTTTCATATCCATTTTATCATTATGATTTCTTTTCTTTTTTATCCTTCTCTCTTACTCTCTCATCACTAGGATGAGGTGGTAAACCCACCTTGTGCTAGGGTTGTATAACTGAAGGGGGAAGGTGATATTGTATTTACTCCTTTTTCTTTATTAATGTATTTGGATTACCGTATTTTATTTTAGTAAATTTACAATACATTTCATTTAATTTTATCATGAACATTAGTATTTTAATATCAAAGGAACATTATAATTGAGAAACTGATTACCCTAAATTGAGGCATAAACATTTTCACATTTAGGGAAATAAGGTTTAAAAATGGCATTAAAAAAATTTGATTCAGTGAAAACCTAAATTACCAGATCAAGGGAAATACAGGATTGCCATTTCAAATAGGGGATACCATGACCATTGGATCTACCTCATATCGACTCAGACACCGAACATGGATTAATCAATTTTTTTTTTCTAAAATCCAATTTCACCCAGAACCTGAAACTATAAAACCCCAATATGCATTCAAATCTGATTCCAAAATAATAAATAGTTTTTTTTCATCTTTTCCTTTCTTAAAATCAATCAAAACCAAATTTTTTTACCTTTTATTCCAGTTTATATAAATCAATTATTTTTAAAAACTAATTAAACTAATTCACCATCTCTGTGGGTTCAAACTTGAAATTTCCTAATACTATATTTTAATTAATCAAGTAACATATTTTGAGTTTTTTAATTTTTTTATTTTTATTAGATACATAGGGAAATAACAACACCCTTTAGTCACATCAAAACTAACACCCTTTTTAGGGATGGTTATAAGTTAGTTTTTGGGTTTCTTTAATTTTTAATTTTATTTTATTGTTTTTTTTCAATTTTCTTTTTACACGGGGTGTTTAGTGCTACTATTTTCAAGATTTTAAATCTTAATTCATGATCACAACATGTTCAAAAAAGGGAAATAAATATTTTAATTCAATTTTTAATCTAAGAAAATCCTAATAAAGTGTTGAAATAGGACAATGGAAGGTGTAGAAATAAACCAACTAGCCAGGGTTCAACAAAGATATCCAAGGCTGAAAACACTTGTGGACTATGGGTATCCATCAAATACAGAATTAAAACTGATCATACCAACACCTCCCATTGCTAAAAACCACTTTGAGATCAAATATGAAATCATTTAGATTATCTTGGACAATATGAAATTCACCCAACTACCACATGAAGATCTGAATATGAATCTAGGAAGCTTCCTCAAACTCTGTGACACATTCCAATTCCATAATTTTTCTAGTAGAATGTATGGGAAACAATGATAATGCACTCACATGATCAATAAAAATGAATGGATGACAGAACATACAGAATTTTTAACCAATAATATGGACATGATGATGGTCTAGTAGTAAAACCCCTAAGGTACAAATACAAAAGATATAAATTATACTGATTAAAATCATGGTAATCAATTTCAGGGTTGATGACCACAACAAAAATAAGCAAAATGATATAAAAAAGGAAACAAGGGTAAAAACAATAAGAACTTCAAGGGCCCACACTGAAAATAAGGTCCATACATTTTAAGAGACAGTAGCCACATTCATGACCACATCTGGGGCTATAATCAAAGTAATAAAGGAGGATATGGAAATCCTAAAGGCTGGGATATAAAATATGTAGGTTCAAGTTGGTAATATCACTAAGAATCTTAGAGATAGACCCAGAGGAGTAATTCAAGGATTACCTATAGTATGACCACATTAATATTTAAAATATATACTACTTAGGTGTGGGAAGAATACACAAAGTGTTATAAAATTTATTAGAAGTAAATAATAAAAATAATTGGAAGCAAGTGAAAAAGAAGTTGAAAATATAAAAGAATAATAATCTAAAAGAGATTCTAAAGATAAACCACCATAATACAAACCAAGACCTTTATTTATATATTGACAAACACAAGATAATAATGAAACACAAAAATGTAAATTTCTAAAACACTTTAAAAAATTCATATTAATATCCCTTTTGTATAAGATATTGTAAATATGACTAACTACACAAAATTAATCAAAGATATGGTAACCAATAATAAGAATCTGGAAGAAATTGGCACTATACAACTCACATGGGAGTGTTTGGTGGTGGTATAAAGTGACCTGCCTAATAAAAAACATGATCTGGGTAGCTTTTTGATTCCCATACTCATTAGAGCTGATAAAATTGGAGAAGATTTGTGTGACCTAGGTGTGAGAGTCAATATCATGTCATAGACTACTTTCAAGTGTTTTGGACTAGAATTACTAAAGCCTATAGGTGTTTTACTTTAATTAGAATACTTGAAAGTGAATTAACCCTGAGGGGTAATCAAGTATATTCCAATCAAAGTCAAAAAAATTTATTTCCCTATTAACTTTTTAGTGCTTAACATGGAAGAGGAACAAAATCCACTCATTATGGGTATACCATTTTTAGTCATTCAACATGTGTTGATTGAAATCCAAAGTAGATGATTCTATCTTAGAGTTATCTATGAACAAGTAATTTTCAATATCCACCAAGAAATGAAGAACTAAGATGTGAGAGTGGACAGTGAGTTTGGAAAACACAAAATACCTAAAGTTGAGGGTGTCGTTGAAAGTAAATAGGTACACCAAATTATTGTTATTTTTTAAAAGAATTATCAACTTAAAAACACTTAAAAGAAGAAATAGAACATGAAGGGTTAGACCAATGACACTAGAGGTGCAGCTGAATCCACCATACTTGAGAAAGGAAAACAGGTATTGATGGTACATGGAATTCCACTTAGTTTATCAGGATTTAGGAAGAAATGGTGGATCAGTCTAATGGATATCAAGTAATTACTACTATAAAGAAGAATTAATATGTTTATAGAAGAAGGATAGGTACCTACCTACATGTAAAATACACAACCAAAACCATTTATGGACCTTAATGAGGTAAAAAAAATTCAATCATCTGTAACTTGAGCTGAAGATGAAGGAGGTAAGGTTGAGACAATGGGGATAAACAAAAGTGATTCTGGTAAAAAACCCAAGTTTTTTACTTTTCATTATTTATTTTTAGAGGAGTGCATTCAATAACCCCAATATATTTCAAAATTAATTTATTATTGCCTATAATTTCACTTGTGTTTTTTTTTATTTTTTCTCGAACATCAAGACCAAGGATGACAACATGTAGTAGAAAGAATAAGAAGAGGATGCATGACAATTACACATCATGAGACTCATTCACTTCATGAATTGGTATAGGAATAATCTATAAAACCAATTTTAAATCATAATTCAAAAGGGAAGAAAGCATTTAAATCTTAAAATTTTCTACTATATTCCTCACATTAAACTATTTTAGAGCTTTAACTACCAATTTAATAACCACACTTGATTATTTATTTAATCAACTAAACTAAGAGACATAAACTACCTAGGATGTTTTACATTCTATGATTTTAAATTTCTTTTTCAATAATTTTAAATGAGAAAAATGGGAAAAATTATTTTTAGTAATAAACATATGGATTATGATTTAAAAAATCATGATTTGAGGAGCATGCTAATCATTGTAAATGATTTTTTTGAGATTTTGTAATGATTTAAATTTATAATATTTTAAATAATTGATTTAATTATTCATATATATTTCCATGATTTGTTGTCCCAACAATTAATTTTATTCCTAATACATCCTTTGATCCAAAAATTTCCCATTATTTTTATAGAATATTTCTTGTGTGAAACTCATGAATGTTCTATTCTAAAACTTAATTGGAATTATATCAAAGCTATAAATGAATATAATCACTTTTAATATGATTGAGGAATATTTTGATAACCCTTTATCCGTGTAACCACCATACATTAGTCATTTTTAAATCCTATAGAATCCATGAATAACCTTATTAGGAAATAAGCCGAGCTACAAGACTATATTATCCATCCCTACCTTCCACTAAATATATTTCATTATATTTAAAATAATAAGTATGGTGGAGATATGTTCCACTATTAGTTGGGATATACTTTATTAAGAATAAACTGGTTGGGTTTTTTCATTATGATTTGAGGAGATTCCATGATAATTTTTATTATACTTTATCATTATTTACCTCTCGTGATAAAAAATGGGTTGTGTTTTAGGAGGATCAAAAATCACCATTACCAAGACTTATGATATTTTAATCATATTTGGTTAGTGGGTGGATGTGATATTTGTCTTAAACACAATAAAAAAAAATGAAAAGTAAGTAAGATAGGATTATTCATTCATTGTGACTACATGTATCATGGGAATACTTTGATCTTTTTGTGGGGAAGAGAGAAATTCCATACATAAGGGAGATTTATATTGAGATTATATTTTGATATAATGCATTACACTTTAGAGGAAAAACTCATTTTTAACCTTATTTTTTTCACACTATCTACCCACCAACCCAAAATCCTTAGAGACATTTAAACCCTAAAATAAAGCCCAAATGTCTACTTGTGATTCTATATTTACATGGTGGAGATGTTGGATTCTTTGAAAGCCTATGGTAAGTGAAGTGTTCTTGAGGTATGTGCATAAATCTATTCACTCATACCTTGATTATGAGAGAAAAAATTCAAATGAGGTAAATGAAAAATGGTTTTCATATTAATGAGGAATTGAAAAACGAAAATGGTTGATTAAAAAGGTTTTTCTATTTCAAAAGAAGAAAAATAAAATACATGGTTTATTTGTATTATTTAAAAAACAAGGCTTAAATAAATTTTCTACGTGTGATGCTTCAAGATTTAACTTTCCATTTGATCTATTATTTTTATTGACATTGAATTTAAAGCATGGTAGGGTAAGTGCCCGTTGTAGTATGTTGAGATTCCATCCTTGAGGAAAAGTTTTAATTCAAGTGTGAGGGTATTTGATAAGTGCATTTATTATAAACATTTTTGATATTAAAATGAATTAAATTTGATTATTTTATTATTAATTCATACTTATACACTTGATGTTTTCTTGATATTTTTCAGGATCTTATAAGTTATAGAAAATGAGAAAAAGTATTGTAAATAATAATGAATTCTATCCAAATATGGTTTTACACAAAGATGGATGATAATGGAGAAGTTCTAGTGCATGAAATTGAATAACCGTGGTGAAATAATGGTTATAGAGATGAAAATTGACTTGACATGTCATGTAATCATTACAAATTTTGAACTAATGCAAGGTGTGAAAGAAATACAAGCCGTGAAGTGGAAGAAACCATCCAAGAGTGAAGATAAAATGTGTCACAACATGAAACATATGGTTACTCCATGACATATGTGAATATGACCTAAAAATCATGAAGGTTATGAATTCCTTAAGTGTAGTGAAAAATCTACATGTCGTTTAATCATTATATGATGTGAAATGATTAGGATGACCTAAAAACAACCTGATTCAATGTATCAAGTGGTGAAGACTAGTTTTATGGCCTCGAGACTACCCATTAATAATTTTATACTTCATAATTCCATTTAATTCCATCCAATACACAACTAAGTATTTAAATATAGGGATAATACACCATAACAAAAGGATATGAAGACCAATTCTTGGAGTGAGAAGTTGCATTATACAAGGTCCTCAAAATTTTAATCTCTATTTTCTCATTATTTTTTATTTTATTTTAATACTTCCCTCTTAATCTCTCATCACTAGGATGATGGGGTAAATCCACCTTTTGATAGGGTTATGTAGCTGAGGGGGGAAGGTTTTGTTGTATCTACTCCTTTTTATTTATTCATGTATTTGGATTTCCCATAATTTATTTGAATCAATTTCCAATAAATTTATTTTACTTTTATCTTTTCCATTGGTATTTTAATATCAAAGGAACATTATAATAATGTAACTATTTACCCTGAATTGAGGCATATCCATTATCGCTTTCAGGGCAACCCGATTTAAAAATGGTATCGGGACAAAATCGATTCAGTGAAACCCTAAATTACTGAACTAAGGGAAATAGTAGATAACCACATCAAATAGGGGATAGCATGACCATTGGATCTCCTCAACATTGAATCTGACACCAAACATGGATTAATCAATTTATTTTCTAAAATATAGTTGTAACTGGACCCTAAAAATATAAAACCCTAACACACTTTCAAATCTGATTCCAAAATAATCAATCTATTTTGATTTCATATTTTACTTTCTTCAAATCAATCAAACCCATATTTTCTTCTCATATTTATTCAATTTAAATAATTAAATTCTTTTGAAAACCAAATTAAACTAATTAAAAATCTTTTTGTGTTCAACCTATAAATTTTCTAATACTATATTTTAATTAATTAAGTAGAATATTTTTAGTTTTTATAAATTTTGTATTTTGATTAGACCTGTAGGGAAAAAATAACATCCTTTGAGCCCATCAGTGTCACACATATCTAGCTGGAGTACATTATGGTCCTGAACACATATTAGACTAGATCCTCTAGATTAGAGTATTCTATCCCACAATCCATCAGGATACAAGGACCTTTGTACAAAGTTGGGATCAATGCCGGTAGAAAGGCACCATTGGAAATATAAATGAAATTCAACAGAACCCTATCCTCAAAGTCTAAATCTTCAATATATGAGGAATTTATTTCATAGTCCCATTCCTTAATTATTATGGGTATTATTACATCCTGGTCATTGTGGAATTTGTTTTAAAGTCAATAGAATCTAAATCTACCACCCATGACAGATCCACAATGGTCATGAATTTTCTAAAGAAAAACATTTTCTCTAGATTTTGATTTCCCAGATTAATCATTAGTGATTGGGGAATTCACTTTACAAATACTTTAACTAAAATACTTATTGAAAAAATATGAAATTCTTTATAACACTAGAACTCCCTACCATCCACAGACTAGAGATAAATTTGAATTTTCTAATTAGAAGATAAAAAAAACTATAGAAAAGACAATGATTACAAGTATGAAATATTGGATCCTTAAATTGGATGAAACACTTTGGAAACATCATACTATGTATAAAACAATCATTTAAACTACTCTATTTTGACTTTTTTATGGGAAGCCCAATCACCTGACAGTGGAATTAGAGAATTGACCTTATTGGGAAATCAAAAAGATAAAATTGGATGCTAAAAACGATAGGAAACAAATATTAATAAAAATGGATGATTTGGAAGATATTATATAGGATGATTATAAAAATTTCTAAATTTATAAAGAAAAAATAAATAAATAGCATAACCAATGCATTGTGCGATAGGTTTTCACACTGGGGATATGATTCTAATATTTAATTACTATATGAATCTATTCCCTGGGAAACTAAAATCATGATAGTAAGGTCATTTTTATATTTTAAAAGTTCTCCCCTATAGGAATATTGAAATTAAAATAGGATAAGGACTACCCTTTAAGGTCAATGGTCAAATGTGAAAAATTTATCAAGAACCATTTCAATAGGGGTGTGTTGTTTCTCTAAAATTCATTTGAATCTAAGCTTTTCTAGTTATCAATGTCAAATTAAGCACTCAATAGGAGGAAAAATTAGATATTTTCCATATGTTAGAGTTGTTTTTCTGAAGTTTAGGAAGGCTTGAAAATGCTATAGTAGTAGGTAAGAATCTCTTGGATTGTAGTTGTGGAAATGAGCTAATTCAAAACATCTAAAATATACAAAAAGTGAATATGTAGGGTTCGTATGAGATAAATGATGTGGAATTCATGGGTAGTCTATTTATGTTGTGATTCTAGAGCTCGTGGGTTTCCCCCACTCATGCGCGAGAACCCATGACTTCCTCTCCTCCTCCTTCACATCCTTCTCCACCAGTCATACCTACAAGGGTGTTCCCCTCATAGTCCTTCTTATTGATCCTATTCATAATGGCCTACACAAAAACTATCACCTCCTCATCCTCTAATTGCATGACTCAGTAGGACACATCCTCCTCCTAAGTATTTGACACATACTCCTCCACCGCCACCTACATATCCTTCCCCTTAATCATTTGGATTAGTTTCTACCACTCCCATGGCCTCCGACCATTCCCACTCCTCTTACATCTAGTTATAGGGCACTGCCCAACACCCTCACTTACACCTATACATATATTTTTCAGTTCATGATCATCAAGTTTGCTTTGGTCCATCTTCATGCCAAGTCCACGAGGACCAAAAAGACCCTAGAATTAGATATTATTGAGTTGAACCTTATATATGAGGAGGTTCATGAGATCAATGTATGGATTCACCTTTTTTAGAATCATATAGGTACATGAGAATATGTACCGAGAGCTATTCTTGGAGTTCCTATCCATGTTGGACCTTGACATTGGACACGTCACATTTCGCCTCATTGACCAGCTTGGGTGCTAACATTGGGTAACCTTTGCATTGGTATAGGTATTTATACCACTAATTTCATTGATTCTATAGCTTATAATACCCTTTGGATTGATCCAAACATGGAAGACACTCCACAGAGCTAGGATTTGATAGCCTGTGACCCTTTTAGATTTCCTGACCCATGTATGGTAAAGAGAACCTAGCTATGGGGTGCTGCCTTATAGATAGTGCATTGGGCTCTCACCCATGCTTGGCTGGTTTGAGGAGATTATCATGAGAGAATTAGTCAGATAGAGGTTATCATTTTGGCCTCTCCCATGGGTATCCGTTCCATTAACATGGAATGATAGTACACACTCCATTATGAGACCTAGGTGAGGAGGTCTCATGGTACCTTGATGGGGGGAAACATCATTAGTAATCTAGTGCATCATTTTGGAATTTTTGAAACCACTCATCCCACTTCCTCTATGGTGAATATGAAGTCCATTGATCCGCTATTTCTCTAGAAGATGGAGTTATTTTGAAGATTCTAGGGTGATACACTTGGTACCCCAAGTATGTAGTGAAAGCTAATGAAAAACTAGCTCTTGAACCCGCATACTGAGCTTCCACCCATGCCACCCACACCAATAATCCTACTCCAGCTTTCCTAGATACTAACGATACACCATCCCACCTCCTTTTCATCCTTCCACCATCATACCACCCCTTCTCATTCTTCACCCAACCCATCATTGTCATCACACATCTGGGTGATTATCCAGTGTATTATGGAGAACCAGAGATAGATTTTCTAACATTTCAACATACCTTTTGTAGTGCCTTACCAGTTTATAACCAAATTCCCACCATCAAACCCTTCGGCTACCCGTACAACACCATCTACCATATACCTCACTTCAACATCCATTCTCACCCCATCATCCACCCATGTTGACCTTACTTTAGAGCTTAAGGACCCTACTACCTAGAAGGATTTTTTAATAGAGCATGCTCGATGGGAAATGGCCCTAACTTACATTATTTATCTAAGGTTCTATTCATTGATATAGGTATTAGAACTTCACCCTCTATATGGATCAACACCTCCCCACCACCTCTTATGACCAAAACAGATTCCAACACCACAACACCATCTATGGTAGTCTATGCACCTTCTTTTGCCTTCATAACTGTTATAGACATGATGTGGAAGATCCAGAAATCCACTGTTTGGAAGGGGACATCTGATGCTGATAGCACCAAGTCTTCGCGTACTGTTTAGTCTTTTTCATGAAGACCCACCCTTCAATGTAATCATTTTTGGGTATATTTTTATTCTAATTTTATTCCCAATTCCTAGTTATATCATTTATTTTATCTAATGGAAGATATAATTTTTTTTACTGCATAACTTTCTTATATTCTCATTCTTACTTATGTATTAATATGGTATGTCTCAATCAAATGCATCTACCATGGGTATCAATGAGTCTATTAGACTACCATATGGATTACTACGTGAGGTATTTCCTTGAGTGGTTGACATATAGGAAAAAATCTAGGATCTCCATCTCCATACTATATAGGAGTCCCCTACAAGGCTTGCACAAATGCTCCAACTACCACATGAGATTTTTGGTTGGCCAATTCCTGAGGTGGAAAACTCCACAAATCATCCCCATGAGCTTGAGGAAACAACTACTAGTTCGTATAAGAGGAATAGTATGACCAAGATAGTGAACCCCTATGCTTGATCCTTTTCTATCCATCTGGATGATTACTTCCTTTTAGCTCTTTATGGGAGGTAACCCATATTTTTGTTTTGCTAAGTTTTTAGAAATTTTCATTAATTTTTTTGTTCGTAGTTCATTTATTTCTCCATTACAATATAATCCTCCCACTATGAAATGTATTTCTCTTCATTTCTAACTACCATGTAAACCTGCAACCTTACAACTTTTATTTTGGTCATAGCCCATATTCTGATTGATTATCATGTGCAGGTATGTTTCTTTCTAACAATTTTTATAGGAATCCAAGCATGCATTTGAAATCCAGAATTTTACCCCATGGAATTGCCTTTATTATAGAGATCTATCGATTCTCTAATTTAAATTCCTAATTACCATCTCTAGTATTTCTATGATATTATTTCTTTCTCTCCCATATTACTTTCCAAAACAGTGAAAACACTTTTTCATTTTAAGTGTGGGGGAGTCATTATTGATATTTATTATGTTTACAGTGGATTATTGGTTGTTTTTGTTACTCTAGGAGACATTTTTCATTTAAATAATGATTTTAACTTGAAATATCATTACATAAATTAAAATAAAATAAAAAAATTGGTTGAAAAATTTTGAAATATATTTTTAATCCTTCTTAGAATTTTAGTATGATTTCTAAGTTGAGTAACTTACTTTTGATTATAATTTCTTCAATTTATTTTGATTGAAATTTTTATTGGTTTTTATTCCTTGAGTGATTTACCTATTTTGTATATTCCTATTCCCAAGAGGATTCAGTATCTACATTTTCATATTATTTTCTGATCATATTTCTTGAGAGATACTTGGGGCATGTATACCTTTCATAACTTGAATCAGAATCTTATCAAGGCTACGAATAAATAAATAAACTATTAATATGATTGAGGAAATATTTGTTAATTCATTTATCATGAAATCCCCTTTACATTTATCCTTCTTAAAACCATAGAATCCATGAGTGACCTGGTTAGGATTGAGCCATGTTACAAACCCATTTTGTCACTTCCTACCATATTATTGATATAATTTCATGATTGTCACTTGGATAATTTGGGGGGGGGGGTGGAGGGACTTTCATTACTTATGGATGAGATATGATTACTATTGAGGAGATGAACGGTGAATTTTTCACATGATCTATGGGAAGTGGCCCATGGTTTTTTTGATATACCATTCATGATTATCCTATTGAAAAATAAAATAAAATAAAAATAAAAAAATAACATGGGTTGTGTATTAGGAAGGTTAAAAATTACCATCACCATAATGATGAATATTATGATGGATTTTATGTGGTTAGGTGATGGATGTGAGATTTTTCCTAGACATGAATTTTGAAAAAAATAAGAAACATGATATACACTTTTATGACACATCTATAGACCTAACCTAGGATTTTGGGAGTGTGGAGATAAAACTTTCTAGAGGAAGTTTCTCATTTTATTATTCTTACTTATCATATATATATATATCATCCTACAATTTAATTACATAACTTTCATTATATTTTACAAAATAGAGGATCTTTTAAAGTTCAGTTTCTTGTAAAAAAGGTACATAATACATGAAAACTTAAAAAATTATTCTATTCATCTTGAAAGGATTCATAAATGGTTAATACTAAGTAAAATTACTACATCTCATAATTTGAGGACATACATCAATAAAAAGGTTGATCATAAGGCCTAGTAAGGGAAAATAAGAGAAACAATTTACATGTGATCTTGAGGAACTTCAATAAGAACATGAAGAATATAATTATGGAATGAAAAGGATATAATGAGTCATATCATAAATAAAATAACATGAATAATACCTTTTAAATATGGATAAAACCTTTATTTTAGATATTAATAAGCATATCAACAAGGTCGTTCACCGAGGTGTTATAAAAATTACCAAGGTTATTCACCAAGGTATCGTAAAACATGTCATCTCAAGAGATTAAATTATTTACCCAATGAATTTGATCTCTATTAGGTAGAACCCTTAATACATCTTAATTTTCATGTAATAAACATAAATTATAATAAAACATCTCATAAATAACCCATGTGTAATAAAAGAAATGGGTTTCGTATCAAAATCATGGCATGTTAAAAAGTTCTTAAAAACACGATCATTATGTCCTTTATAACCCACAGAAAGGGACTGAGGGTTTTATGTATGTAAATTACAAAATAAAATAAATAATATTTACATATTGGTGAATAAATATAGAAAATAAATAGGTTTGGGTACTCACATAAATAAAATAAAATAATTTCTTGAGAAAAAGAGAGAAATTTTGAGAACAAAATTCGGCAGCAAAACGAGTATGAAACATGGTTTTTGAAAACATTAAAAAGAGGTGAGAAAAGGGTATCACATTCATAAAATAATATTAATACAATAAAGGGATATAATAAAATCTATATAAGAACATATTATAGAAATTTGAAATACATGTCACATAGAAAGTGAGCTTGAAAGGAAAAGAGAAGTTGAGATTTTCCTCATCATGAAGAGTAACTCCTAAAACTTAAAGATTAGGACCTTGGGGACTTGAGGAAACCTTGGGAGGACTCCTTAGAAGGTAAAAATATCATCTATTTTTTAATTATGAATTGTTAATGAAGGTTAATGGATAAATGGGTTAGTATTTATAGCAAAATAGGAGGATTTGTTTATTAATTTCCTTGGACACCTAGCTAGTGGTAAATTCAAAACCATGGGCTTTCCCATGGTATTTTCCCATGGTATTGGCCACTTGGGACACCTATTATGTTATTATAATCTAAAATAGTTAAACTTTATTTAATACTACATATTACATCATTATGATTTCATTAAACATACTGAAAACACAAAACTGTATTTTTACTATTTAACGAAAAATAAAATATTTTAGAAAATTATTATAAATTAACCCTAACCTAATTTTGAGGTTTTTATTTAAAAAATGATTTTTATTTTATCATAATAATTCTCTAATTATGATAAATCTAACTTTTAAATATAAAAGTCCTTAGTTATTAAAAATAATAGCGGATATAAAATGAATAGTGAAGTTGCACAGTGAAGTTTCTGACACTTGAAAAAATAAAATTATTTTATCTTTATATTTTAAAAAGAGTGTTTTAATAATAATATTTCATTAAAATAATTATCATTAATAATAACTTAATTTATTTAAATAATTATATCATTTCTGAAGAGTACTATTTCTGCCTGAAAAATCAATTTATAAAATTCATCATATTTTTAAGAAAAAAATTATCAAAAGGGAATTGATGGAACAACAATTTTATTTATACAATTGGACTATACATTAAGTAAATAATTCATTGAAACATAACCACTTATAACACCTACATATGACTTAAGGGTAAGGTGTTCTATGGTTATATATTTATTTCCGACGCTTTCGCCGGGGCGCGCACCCGTCCGTCCGTGGGGTAGGACGCACGGCGCTTTTGTTTCCCCACATTCCCGCTTTCCAAAGGCGGGTGGCATTCGATCCTTATCCAGAGACGTCTGCTCCTTGATCGAAACGGGATGATGGGATGTCGGTTCTTCCTCCCGTGGATTCCTCCTCAGAACTCGTCACCTAGTCCAGGTCTCCCTCATAGATTTAATACGTAGTTCGTGAAACTCTTCCCAGTGCCATGTTTCCATGGAAGCTGGTTAATTACACTGCTTCTGTCGGGACATTCCAAAGGGTCCAGTCAGGGCAGCAACCTTCAGTCAGGGGAGTAGTCACGTTGAGGCATCAGTAGCGTGTCTGGATGCTGGGGTACCTGGCATGTCTATCTGTTATCCTTGGTCACAAGGCTTCTTGAGGGCGTGGAAGCCCAAGGCATCCCACGTCGAACACGGGGAATTACATGTCATGGACACATATCTGAGGTTTTCCTCAGCTTCCCGTGTTTAACACAGGGTATGCCGCAAGTTTAACGTCCAGCGGAGACGGATCAACCCAACCGGAGCATTAGCTAGGATAGATCGGATTAAGGGATCCTCCTTGAAGGGATGTCGATACCGGGGCCAGCCCATGGGCGGCTGTAAAGAAGAGCATACCGACATGGTCTCACTGGGATAAGACGGTCCGGGTGAGAATCAGGACGGCTGATAGGTCGATGAATGGAGTGGAGGGAGAGTGAAATGGGACCATCGCAGGGGCGACAGTGAAGTTGGGATTGAGCCTTGAAGAGGCTTCCTACGTATCCCCGTGGTAGGGAATCAAAGTCCGCGTAGTTCGGGATGGTGCCGGTAAACCGACGTGAAGGTGGACCTTGGCCCGATGAATGTAGTCAGTGAACCAACGTGAAGGTGGACCTTGGTCCGATGGGCATCGTCAGCGTACCGACGTGAAAGTAGACCCGTGGGTCCACTAGTGGTGGGCTTGAACCTTAGGAAGGTTTCCTACGTACCATGCCTTGACATGGATCAAAGTCCCCGTAGTTCGAATGAAAATGGGGGGAGGGCTTGGCACACCGACCAGGAGACGGTTTGGGCCAATGATTGTTGGGCTTGAACCTCAGAGAGGCTTCCTATGTACCATGCCTTGACATCGATCAAAGACCTCGTAGTTCGGGTATGTGTGCAGTTTAATGTCATGCGGGACAAGGGGGGGGGGCATACAGTTTAACGTCATGCTCGACGAGGGTGAAACTCGACGTGAATGAACGACCGAGCAAGGTGGATTTGTCGGAGAACTGACGTAAATGATGGACCTTGGTCCAATGGGTGGTGGGCTTGAACCTCTGAAAGGCTTCCTACGTACCATGCCTTGACATGGATCAAAGACCTCGTAGTTCGGGTTAGTCACAACAACTTGCCGTCGAACTAGAATTGCAGTTTAACATCATGCTGGACATAGGTAGAACACGACGTGAATTGGATGATGGGTGTGCTTGAACCTCGTGGAGGCTTCCTACGTACCACACCTTGACATGGATCAAAGTCCTCGTAGTTCATTAAGATGGGTCGCAACGACTTACCACTGGACCAGAATGTAGTTTAACATCATGCTGGACGTGGGTGAGACCCAACGTGAAATGACGGGTGTGCTTGAACCTCATGGAGGCTTCCTACGTACCATGCCTTGACATGGATCAAAGTCCTCGTAGTTCGTTAAGATGGGTCGCAACGGCTTACCGCTGGACCAGAATGCAGTTTAACGTCATGTTGGACGTGGGTGAGACCCGACGTGAAATGACGGGTGTGCTTGAACCTCATGGAGGCTTCCTACGTACCATGCCTTGACATGGATCAAAGTCCTCGTAGTTCGTTAAGATGGGTCGCAACGGCTTACCGCTGGACCAGAATGCAGTTTAACGTCATGCTGGACGTGGGTGCGACCCGACGTGAAATGAAGGGTGTGCTTGAACCTCATGGAGGATTCCTACGTACCATGCCTTGACATGGATCAAAGTCCTCGTAGTTCGTTAAGATGGGTCGCAACGGCTTACCGCTGGACCAGAATGCAGTTTAACGTCATGCTGGACGTGGGTGAGACCTGACGTGAAATGACGGGTGTGCTTGAACCTCATGGAGGCTTCCTACGTACCATGCCTTGACATGGATCAAAGTCCTCGTAGTTCGTTAAGGGTAGGGGTCAGGGTCGGCGCTCACTCTAAGCCCACGTGAGTCATGCTCGGTGTGAGAAACAAGAGGTTGCAAGGACCTGACGATCACGTCGTGAAGGAAGCGTCCGTGAGAAGCGAAGAGGGGATTACGCGTTAGGCGGCCCATGGTGCTGGGACTTACTCCAGAGTGGAGGCCCATGGTGCGACAAAGCGCCGGAAAGATGGACCTTGGTCCAATGATGGGAGGTGCCTCGTTCCCTATCACACCCTCCACTGACCTTGGTAGGGGGGAAGTACGGAGATGCAGAGGTGCAGCCATCCGTTGGGGAACTAGGGTCGCCCTTCTCCTATGAACATACGCCACTCCGACAAGGAGGATCTCATTCCATGTGAGGAAGAGTTCCATTCCCGTGGAGACGAGTGGTGTAAAAAATGTTCCAGCTGGGGGGACCCTTCGTGAGGGAGACGAGGTCGGGTCACAGTTTAACGTCATGTGTTGAGGACGTGGTGCTTGGCAGTTTAACGTCCTGCAGCTCGGATGAGGGGGGTTCACTCCACACCCCTAGGACTTACATAACCGGTACCCTCTGGTCCTTGGGGAAGGGAAGGTACCAGTAAGGCCATGGTTAAGGGGGGTCGTGGAACGAACCATCGAGGGGTCCACGTTAGCGTGGCTATGCGAAGAAGCAATAGCCGTTAGCGTGCCTTGGTGAAGAAGCATTAGGCGAAGCAACGCTACGGGTGGTATTGTCCATGGGACTTTGAAATCACATCGTGCAAACCTGGAGGGTCGCACGGGAAGAGGAATCGCTAAGCAAAGGAGTGTGCTTCGCGAAGTGGAGTGCCTTGGCCTTAGCATGGGGCATAGGTGTGAGTGGAAGGTGCTTCGCGAAGTGGAACAGTGTTCGCGGAGCACTGCCTCGCGAAGAAGGGGTGCCTCGCGAAGCAGGGTCCTGCGAAGCGGTGTGCTTCGCAATGTGTAGCGATCCTGCCTTAGCATGGGGATCACTAGCATGGGTTGGGTGTTTCGCGAAGCATGAACGCTCCACGGCTGCCCGGGTTCCCTTGGGAATCCCCTTCCTTCGCGAATGCCCTTGAGCTTCGCGAAGGGAATCCCTCTCGGAAGAGGGGCTCAAAACGAGACAATGCAGAGGAGTCTCGCGAAGTAGAAGTACCTCGCGGAGCTCATGATTCCCGGGGCAAAGCGTGCTTCACGATTCGGGAGAGGAGAAGCTGAAAGGTCGGATTGTCCGTCTTTTTGGGACTCAGGGGGAGTCCAGTATTTATAGGGAAGGGGCGTCGCGAAGCAGAACTCGCGCGCCGCCTTCGATGCTTCGCGGCGCGCTCGCGAACGTCAACGTCGTCCGGGGAGGATTACCGCCTCTGGAGCTTCGCGGCGGCTTGCGAACGTCAAATGCGTTCGCGGAGGATTACCGCCTCTAGAGCTTCGCGGCGGCTCGCGAGCGTCAAATGCATTCGCGGAGGATTAACGCCTCTGGAGCTTCGCGAGACCGCGATGGTCGGGGCGCTTCGCGTGGGTGCTTCGCGGCGGTGCTTCGCGGCGGTGCTTCGTGAGGCAACACGTCGGCCTTTTTTTTCGTTCCTTTCTTTCGGGCCATATTTTTGGCGCCAAAAAATGCCCCCCATCAAACTTGGATCCACGGAGGGTGAAGGGTCGAAGTCTGAGGGAAAATCGCCAAAATCATCGGTGGTTCGCGAAGCGGCTTCACGAAGGGGGACCGCGGTGCTGACTGGGGCCACAGATCCGGACGTGCCGCGATGCTCCGCACGGGTGAGGCGCGCCGTGATGCTCCGGGGTCACCGCCTATAAATAGGGGGTCGACCTCTCTTTTGTCTTCACGTGCCTTCCTTGTCTTTTTGTGCTCTCGACTTTGCGAAGCTCCACGTACTCCGCGACAGCCCTCCGCGAATCGAGCTTCGCGGCGAACCGCGGGTCTCCGACTCCACGTCCGAGCCAAGTGAACCTCTGCTTGTCGGCCTTGGACAGACCTCGCGGCTTGGTCTCGTGACCGATCTTCACGATCCGGCTTCGCGATTCAGCTTCGCGGTCGAGCTTCGCGATCCAGCCGAAAGAATTATTTTCTGAGGGCCAGAGTTAAAATGGCCCATCAAGAGGCTGTATTGGGGGTCCTTGCAGATGCTGCTCATCGAGATGAGATGGCCAACTGTCCCGGCTTGGGGGAGATGATCCGGAGCCACTCGGACCACACTTCTTTGACAGATCTACTCTCGGAGGGTCAGAAAGATTATCCGCAGTGCAAGAAACTGCCGTTGTACGGCTTCGGGCTGAGGGATGATGTCTTTGTCCCTGAGGCGAATAGGGATGAACCAGCTTGCTGGTTCAGGAGCACACCGTGCCAACATCAATGGTTCAGGGTGGCCGATTGTCATGCGTGGGAGGACTTCACACCCGTTACCGCTGACTGTCTCTACAACCATGTGAATGACATTGACGGGAAGCCACTTCAGCCGGAGACTTCTCCTACCCTCTACCGTACCATGCTGAAGGCGGCTTTGCAGGATTCGAAGAAGGGATGGTCCGATGAGTGGGAACTGCGCCAGGGCGGCAACTTTACCGATGACTGGGCCTGGGCCTACTAGGTAGGCGCCTCATGCGAGGAGTTTGGGGGCGAGCTGAGGAGAGTGGGGTTGTATGAGGTGGAATGGGCCTCCCAATTCCACATTTACCAACCGAAGCAGCTAATGCCAGAGTTGCTGAGTAGATGGTCATCTAGGACCAACACTTTTCACCTGCATCACGGGGAGGTGGGTATCAGCCTGTGGGATGTCCACCAGATTTCTGGGGTCCCGATCTTGGGGGCCATGTACAACGAATTCCTCCCTGTCGTTAGCACATGGGGAGATGCGGAGCAAATGCCGCGACTGGCGTCGGCACTGATGGCACTTGTCCCTGGAGAGGACAAGGAGGCAGTGAGAGACGTCCACTTCAGGAGGTGGTTCAAATGCTTCCTGAATTTCCCAGAGAATCGAGAGTTCCCCCCGAGGCCTCGAACTTGTCCAAGGGCAGCCCAACGGGGCAAAGGGCACTCGTATTGGCGGGTCTTGGAGGACAGCCAATGGAAGACTTGGGGTTTCAGTGTCAGCATTGAACAACAACCGATAGTCAGGATGGCGGCGTTCATCGCAGCTCTCATCTGTGGCTGGATCCTACCGGTGAGGGATACAAGCATGGGGGTGCGGCCCAGCTTGTTTATCATGGCGTCGATGTTGGCTATGGGGCAGCGGATCAATATGGGGATTCCGATGCTCACCAAACTGTACAGAATGCTGCGGCATATTAGCGAGGGCAAGAAGACGCCAAGGATATGCGGGCCCTTCCACCTCCTGTATGGGTGGATCGCAGCGCACATCAGGGGGATTTACGAGTATCCAAACCCCATTTCGCCGCCGGGATCGAACTTCCGCCCCTCCATCCTGAACGCGGTCGGGAGCTTCCCGTTTAAACTGGCCGTTCCGATGGTGCTGAATAGGGTGTGGAGGGCAGATGAGTTTAACTTCCACCCCTTCCCATTGCCGACGGGGATGCTTACTGATGACGGACGGGGAACGGAAGAGCATCGGGCTTACCTCCTGGCCTTCCGAGGTGGAGTTTTGGTGGCACAAATAGATCGTGAGCCGCTCTACGAACCATACACCCCGCATCGGTTTGCGAGGCAGTTCCGGTGCCTCCAGCGGCTGACCCCGCAGGTCTACTGGGAGGTGCGTCACGAGGAACACCCGTGTGTGATGAGGCAGCTGTGTCTCATGTTCACACGGGAAGATGGAAAGATGCGGATTGCATTGCCTCCATCCACCGCCGCTTTCGGATTGGTGAAGGAGTACGCCATCAGTTGGGAGGCTGCTTACCCAGTGGAGATGCTGAAGCAGCCAACGATCCGGGTTGGTGACGGTGGGCCTCCTCTATCTCGAGGTCGGGGTCGGAGGGCAGCTAGGGCTGCTCGCGGTAGCGGGGCTGCCATGGCGGCGAGACCCGCACCGGCTGAGGGTATGGAAGCAGCGGTAGATCCGGTGATTCCGAAAGAGCAGGGTCATCCGGAGGGGCGGCCACCGAGGGGATTTCGCAGGATATCCACTCAGGCTCCGGGGAAGCGCCTGCGTCACATTGACATGGCAGAGGATGCTATCTTCCCGGAAGCTTGGGACATTTGGGATGTCAACCGGAAATTCCTTATCCCATCCGAGATATGGGCCCACCTGAATCACCTCGGGATGGAATTGCCGGGCATAGGCCCGGTTCGGGCTGGATTCACGGCGTCTCCGGCGGAGGCAGAACAGTACCTGGAAGAGCTGGATGATTATGTCCACTCCAGTGGTGTCCCTCGCCCAATGAAAGACTGGGTGAGGGTACTGTTGAATCAGACGGTCCCTCCACAGTTATCGGCTGCTGATCTGAGGGAGCGCTTCCCCCTGCCGGAGGAATCAGAGGACTCCTCTCGGGAGGATGAGGCTGGAGGAGGGAGCCCACTGGAGGAGGGCGAGGTCGGAGACCGAGGCTCAGAATCCGATGATTTCACGGAGGCTCTCGAGGTAGCATTCCGAACTTCTATCCTTACGATCTGTTCTTGGATCCCTATGGACTTCTCACCAATGTTTGAGCCATGCAGGAGGAACTTGTTCGCAGGCCTTGTTCTCGCTCCTTGGCGGGTGATGATGCGGGACCTTCAGAACCCGCGCCTATGGCTGCGTCCAGTTCTACGTCTGGTGGGACCAGGGGGCCCAAGGTGGCTCCACTGGAATCTCCAGACCTTCCAACAGTATACGGGGGGCCTTGTCTCGGGGTCCCGTCAGTACCGGCTCAAGAGCAGTGCTCAGAGGTCGATCTTCGTAAGTCTCCTCTACCGGTCTCCTCGTTGTCACCTGTAGACCATGCCAACTAACGTTTGTACTTCTCTATCGTACAATTCTTCGACTGGCGTGGGCCGCTGTGGCAAGGCTGGTCGGGATGTCTGGTGGCGTCCCTCCTAGGGGCATGCCGGTGATGGTGGCAATAGTCCCTCCATCTCCTCAAGCTGCGACGCACATCGTCACTGGCGGTACCACCAGCAGGGACGTACCCGTAGTTATTGAGGTGGAATACGAGGAAGAGGATCAACCGGTCGGTCCCAGCTCTGTCGCGCCTGCTTCGGCGCCAGGTGTCGCACTGGATTCAACACCGGATGTTGATCCTGCCGAGGATTTCCTGTGGGCGTATCCCGCGTACGAGCCTACCAATCGCGCGGACTGGGACGAAACGACCTCTGACGAGGAAGACAACAACATAGTCCGTCGTCGGTCGTGGAAGCTGATCGCGCGCTTTATCAAGGACACTCCCCAAGCACAATGGCTGGCCGAAATGGATAGGCTTCACTCGCGGTTGCGTGAACTGTGCACTGGGGGAGTGGATGCCCAACGTCCTTACGCACTCATCCGAGATCTTATGGCTGAGAAGATCCGGGAGCATGATCGTGGGCTCAGCGTGGGCTGACAACGGAGGAAAGCAACCAGCATCAAGATGCTCTAGGAGGCTGAAGGCGAGGTTCAACAGATGCAGACCCGAGCAGATGAGCTTTCAGCCTCTCTTGGTGCACAAACTGAGCTGGTCTCACGGTTGGAGGCCCAGCTGGTAGAGGCAGAAGAGCATATGAGCCAGACCTCTGGAGAGATGGCTGTCGTTCAAGCTGGCGTGGAGAGGGCCAAAGCCAGGACTGACGAACTGCGCCCCGCCGCTGCCGAGGAGGAGCGGGAGCTGATTCAGCGGCAGCAAGCCTTGGATGCCGCAAGTCAACGGGTGGCGGAGCTGCAACGCTCTTTTGACGGGGTCAATCCGTCCATGGGGGAAGTTAACCCCAGAGTATTGTAACAAACCCATAAACCTTTCATTTGTACTTTCGTGCTTCAAAATTTTACCTTTGTTTTGAATGCCGTAGCACGCACGATTTCTACTGTCGAATTGCCTTGTTACATCCCTACAATGTTTGCGGGATGTTCGACGATAATTCCCCAAGCCCACGTGGGTCGAGCCCGATGTCCGGGATTCGGATTACCAGTCCGGATTCCTGAGAGACGGGAAAGGCTTGATTGGAGAAGGAACTTTCAGGATGACCGAATTATCGTTCCCTCAGCATGCTCTTATGCACGAACGGGGCAACGCCAGGGGCATTGAAATCGGTCCAAATAGATGAAAAGTGGGAAGTGTGAATCACGATACCCAGGATTCGGAACACTGTGGGGATGGCGTGACAGTAAGGGACAACCGTTAACCTTGGAGGAGAAGCGGTACCCTTACTGCGTTAGCCTGAAATGGGGACAACAAATGAGCATCGACCGCTGACCGTATTCGCAACGCGGGATTTTATCAATTTTTCATTGATCAATCTATTGGGACGTTGGCCCAGGACAGTAGGCGGACCATAGGTCAAACATCCATACTGTTAGGGGGTCCTTCCAGGTATGACCCGTCTTCCGGAACGTTGGCCCAGGACGGTAGGTGAGCCGATACGGCAAGAGACCAGGCTGTTAGGGGGTCCCTTTAGACATGAAAGAGGACGAGGGTCCGAATAAGGGGCACGCAAAGCGTGGAATATAGAGTGATAGTCTGTCCGAATAGAATCCAACACTTAGGTAGTTACACCACCGTGGTGGGAGCACGCCAGATAGGCGCATCGGTTTGATCATGGATCATTCTTTCTTTCAGTCAGAGCCTCTCTGGCGAGGGGATCTGTCACTTCCCAGTGGGATCTTGGGGCATCCTGAACTTGTTTAGGGTAGAACCGCAGTTTAATGTCATGCGTTGAGGACACATAGACTCCTGTAGTTTAACGTCATACGATAAGACGTGGAATAAGAGGGAAGGAAGCGTGTGGCGCGGTAGATATGAAACCGACGCGAATGAGGACTTTGGAGTCCAAATCACACCATGTATCCCCGGAGGAAACTCTTTAGGTCGAGGGACCGAGAGTGAGGATTGGGCTGGGCCCGAAGCAAAGTAGTCGGGCGTTCCTACGTACCCCACGAGGATGGGAATCAAGCCATATGTAGTTCTGAAAGCGCATTTTAACGTCATACAGGACGAGGAGTAGCCTGACCGCGTTGGTACACATCTCGCCAAAAATACTAAGCCCACGTGAGTCGTGCTCGATGTGGGAAACAAGTAGTAGTGGTGGGATTTTCTCGATACAGAGAGGGGAAGGTTAGGGAAAAGGGACGCTCGGTGAATACCGACCCAATGACACTAACATGATCATTTAGCGCACCTAGATGCGTGAAGAGAAAGAACCGAGTATGATGGAATTACACTTGAACATGAGGAAGTGGAAACGTGTGAATCATGGTGCTCGAGATTCAGATCACGATGATGGCGGCGTGACGATGGAGGATAACTGCTGACGTATTCGCAACACAGCACCCTGTCGCGTTAGCCTAGGATGGAGACAGATAAATGAGGGTCGACCGTTGACCATGTTCGAAACACGGGACCGTGTCACAGATGTTGTCAAATATCCGTAGGGACGTTGGCCCAAAACGATTGAAGGGCCCTTAGGTCCAGCACTCATGAAGAGACCTTAAGCCAAGTATCCATGTCGTCCGAGGGTCCTTTTGGATGTGGAAGAGGATGAGGATCCAAATAGCGAGCTCACGAAGCTTGGTCATGGGACGAGGGGAATGTCCCTGTGACAATCCCACACTTCGGGCTCTTTGTCAAAACACATCTGAATACGACAATGAAACGTATTAGAGAGAGGGAGCAGATTCCTTTACCTTGGGGGGATCTTAGTTTAGGGTCGTAGAATTCGGACCATGGGTGAGAAAAAACATAAGAGGCACATGGTGGAGTAACTCAAACACCTGGCGTGAATGGGAATAGGAGGTGTGTACGGCGCGGTGAACAACCCGACGTGAATGAGGGCACCACCCCATATTAGACCGCGCAACCTCCTTAGGAGAGGTTTTTGGTTAAGGGACCAAAAGGGAAAGTTAGGCTGGGCCCGCGGGGAAGTGCCCGGGCGCTCCTACGTATCTCATAAGGATGAGAATCAAGACATACGTAGTTCTGAAGGGTGCCTTTGACCATAAATGGGTAAAGGGAGCAGGGGACGCATGGTGTCAAGACCCGACGTGAAGGAGGACCTAAGCCCTACTTACCATGCGTTCTCTGGGGAAATGTTCGAGTCGAGGGACCAAACACAAAGGTTAGGCTGGGCCCGCGGGGAAGTGCCTGGGCGCTCCTACGTATCTCATAAGGATGAGAATCAAGCCATATGTAGTTCTGAAGGGTGACATGGTAGGATACCAGTTCCAGGGGAAAAAGGGAGTGTGGGCATGGCCCTTTCACTAAAAGAAGCGAAATTTGATGTATCTTGTTTGTTCTTTAAGGTGAATGGTTTTTTTGTGAAGCGACAGGCCTAGAGTAGTAGGCTGTGATGTCACCACAAGGATCAAGCCGTGATGGGCGTTGACAAATGGCATGGCATGTGACCAATACCCAACGTGATGTCCTCTACGACGAGGTCACCACAATGCAGTGCCGTTTTTCGTCGTGCGGCCAGGACAATAATGTCACAGTTTAGGGTCATATGATAGGACCAAGCGTGCATTTTATCGTCATGCAGTGCAGACGTAGCAGAGACGATGCTAGGCGGGAAATGCGCACAGTGTTATAAAACACATTTGACAGAGACATGATCCCACATCAAATTGTGCGCCATTCAGAGAGGGAAACCTTAGGCCGAGGGGCCTATACAGAGGGGAAACAGGGGGAGAGACTGGTTTCCTGAATGGGTTGTACCCGAAGACAGGGCGTCTCGGTGGTCCTACGTATCCCATGAGGATGGGAATCAAGTTTAACGTAGTCCCGAATGGATCTTAGTTTATGGTCTTAGAGCTCGGACCATGGGAGCCCCGAAGGACGCCATATTGCAGCTTTGTCCCCCTGACATGCAAAGGTGCACTGAGGGATAGCGCCAAAAGTGTCGAGATTCCACCTGGACATGATGGGGTGGAAAATGATGTGAATCATGAAATCAACATTCAAGGACTGAAGGGGCTGGCGTGACGACAGAGGATTACTACTGACCATGTTCGCAACACAGCATCCTGTCGCGTTAGCCTGAGATGAGGACAAACAAATGAGCATCGACCGCTGACCATATTCGCAACGCGGGATTTTATCGATTTGTTGTCCAAAACCCTCGGGGGCGTTGGCCCGTAACGGTAGGAGAGCCCTTGGGCGTAGTATCCAGGCCGTTCTTGGGGGTCCCTCTGGGTGTGAAAGGTGATGGAAGCCCGAATGGGGGGGAACACGAAGCTTGACAAGTGGAAGGAACTTGATCAAGTCGAATCTGACACTCTTGGTCCTAGACCAGAGTACTCTTAATACATGGGTGAACCACTGCAAGGAGTCAAGGGACTCAACCTTGAGGGCGATCGAGAGATGGAAGATTCCCAGGGGAAGGGGGCACGGTGCCCAAAACCCTGTATCATACCTACACATCCCCCTTTTGGAGAGGGATAGACCAAGTGGACCAGGTGACCGGGAGATCAGGATATCACTAAGAGGTGGGGCTGGACACGAATCCTAGACATTAGGGTGGTCCTACGTATCCCATGAGAATGGAAATCAAGCCACACATAGTTCTGAATGGTGCCTTTTAATGTCATGCGGGACAGGGAATAGGAGGGATAACTCTCAGAACGGGGTGCACATGGTGCAGCTATTGCAAACCCGACGTAAATGAGGACATAGTCCTACACTACGCCACGTGGTCCCGTGGTCGGGGTCCTGAAGGCAGGACCAGAGAGGTGAACTTGTTGAACTCAAGCTGGACCCAAAGACAAGGGGTCTTGAACGTAGTTCTAGATGAGAATCTTAGTTTATGGTCTTAGAGCTTAGACCGTGGGTGGTGACAACTCCCGAGTAAGCACAGATGTCGACCCAATCCCTAATCCCACGTGAGATAAACTCGGTGTGGGAAACAATGGGGGAAGATTCTTATCGCAATACTTGGGGCGTCTATCAAAGGGGAGTCGGCGGAGAGTTTCGAAGGAAACCTTTGATGCAGCTTGTTCTCCCAATGCGCAGACGTGCACGGAGGAAAAGTACCAAGAGTTCTGAGATTCTACTTGGACATGATGAAGTGATGAAGGGTGTGAATCGTGTACCCGAAATTTTGGGCTTAATGGGTTGGCGTGGCGATAGAGGAAAACTGTTAACCATGGTGGAAACACAGCGTCCGTATCGTGTTAGCCTGAGGTGGGAACAACAAATGAGCATCGACCGCTGACCATATTCGCAACATGGGATTTTATCGATTTGTTGTCCGAAACCCTCGGGGGCATTGGACTGTAACGGTAGGAGAGCCCTTGGGCGTAGTATCCAGGCCGTTATTGGGGGTCCCTCCGGATGTGAGAGATGATGAAAGCCCTGATGCGGGGATACACAAAGCCTGGAAAGCGGGTGCAGATGTGTCCGAGTAAAACTTGGCATTCCAGGTAATAAACTAGAGTACTCTTAAGCACATTGGTGAACCGCCGAAAAAGGGATCGACAAAACAGCCCAGTAGGGGGGGAACATGGCGTGGTCATTACAAGACCATCGTGAATGAGGACATAATCCCACACCACACCATATAATCCTATCATGGAGGAAGAATAGGCCAAGGGGCCAGGATGGGATGAGGATTCCCGAGAGATGGGGCTGGACCCGAATCTTGGACATTCAGGTGGTCCTACGTATCCCATTAGGATGGGAATCAAGCCACACGTAGTTCTCCAAATGTAGTTTAACATCATACGAGACGAGGGGGGAGTAATACACACCTAAACAAGGGAGGTGTACGGTATGGCGAAGAAGTTGTTGTGAATGAGAACGTAGTCCTACGCCACACCACACGATCCTATAAGATAGGACCTGGGCCGTGGCCTGGAAAGGCCAAGGGGCCTGAGGCTGAGCCTCGGTCAGGAAGGCCTGACTGGCTTGCAGTTTAATGTCTTGCAAAGAGGACGAGGGGCCAGGGGCCCAAGGAGGCCAAGGGGCCTGATGCCGGGCCTCGTAAAGGGGGGGGGGGGGGCGTACGACATGGTACATGATCCCGACGTGAATGAGGACGTAGTCCTACACCACACCGTACACCCCGGGTAAGAGATTGGATGGAGAGGTCCGAGAAGGCCAAGGGGCCTGAGGCTGGGCCTTGTAAGGGGAGGCGTACGGCATGGTACATGATCCCGACGTGAATGAGGACATAGTCCCACATCACACCGTACACCCCTGGGTAAGAGGGGACCTGGGCTGTGGCCCGGAAAGGCCAAGGGGCCTAAGGTCAGGCATCAGTCAGGAAGGCCTGACTGGTTTGCAGTTTAACGTCTTACATGAGGACAAGGTTCAGGGACCCGAGAAGGCCAAGGGGCCTGAGGCTGGGCCTCGTAAAGGGGGGGTGTACGACATGGTACATGATCCCGACATGAATATGTAGTCCTACACCACACCGTACACCCTGGGTAAGAGATTGGGCGGAGAGGTCCGAGAAGGCCAAGGGTCCTGAGGCTGGGCCTCGTAAGGGGAGGCGTACGACATGGTACATGATCCCGACGTGAATGAGGACATAGTCCCACATCACGCCGTACACCCCTGGGTAAGAGGGGACCTGGGCTGTGGCCCGGAAAGGCCAAGGGGCCTAAGGTCAGGCATCAGTCAGGAAGGCCTGACTGGTTTGCAGTTTAACGTCTTACGTGAGGACGAGGGTCGGGGACCCGAGAAGGCCAAGGGGCCTGAGGCTGGGCCTCGTAAAGGGAGGACGTACGGCATGGTACATGATCCCGACGTGAATGAGGACGTAGTCCCACATCACACCGTACACCCCTGGGAGGAATCGGGGCCATGGGCCCGATCGTTAGCACCACCTGGGGGAAGTTTGTCGCCTCGGGATGGGGCAAAATGAATCACTGCACTCGATGTCTGGGACATCTCGGGGTGGACCCGAAGATCCAGGACACTGTTGACCATATTCAAAACACAGCGTTCCTATGGTGACCCGTATGGGAGCAACAAATGAGCGTCAACTGCTGACCAAATTCGCAACGCGGGACTTGTATCGGCTTGTTGCTTGAAAACCCTCGGGGGCGTTGGCCCGTATCGGTAGGAGAGCCCTTGGGCATTGTATCCAGGCCGTTCTTGGGGGTCCCTCTGGGTGTGAAAAATGATGGAATCCCAGTCAAGGAGTGGGTGAAGCATAGCTGTATCCATCCACAAAATAGGCAAACATCTCCAGGGGGGATGTGCAGCTGGGTCGAGGCTTCTTGATGTGAGTTTGGGGAAAAAGTGTGCACCCTGCCATGTCTTGACCCGAGGGGAAGATTTTGGCTTTTGGGCTGGGCCAACGGAAGAAATGTCCAGGCGTTCCTACGTATCTCATAAGGATGATAATCATGCCATACGTAGTTCTTGAAGGCCATGCGGTTTAGCGTCATGCGGTGAGGACGTGGAAGGAGTAGAAGAACGGGAGCAGGCACATGGTGCGACCCTTACAATCCTTGTGCGAGCAGGGTTACATAAGCGGGGACAAGAAAGCCTACTCCCTGCTACACAAAGATCCTCCAAGAAAACTATTCCTAGGAGGAATAGTGGAAGGGAAAAGCTTGGGGCTGGGCTCAAGATGAGGCGTCCGAGCATTCCTACGTATCTCATAAGGATGAGAATCAAGCCATACGTAGTTCTGAAAATGCAGTTTAACATCATGCGGGACGATAAGAAGCATCTCATTTGGGGATATGTACGGTACGACGAGTAATCCGACGTGAATGGGGACGTAGTACTGCACCATACTGTATAATCCCGCAAGAGAATAGATCAGGGAAAACCAGGGGACCTGAGGCTGGGCCGCGGTCAGGGAGACCTGACCAGCTTGCTGTGTCTCGCGGTGAAGACGGGGCCAGGGGCCCGAGGAGGCCAAGGGGCCTAAGGCTGAGCCTCGGTCAGGAAGGCCTGACTGGCTTGCAGTTCAACGTCTTGCAGTAAGGACAGGGATGCAGTTTAGGGTCGTGCGGGACCATCTCGCAGTTTAGGGTCGTGCTGGACCTTTTTTCCCTAGGTAAAGTATCGTTTGAGGAATTTGGCATTGGTGGGAGGGGTTATACGCTCCCCATTCGTGGTCACCAAGGAGTATGCTCCATTGGGGTAAACCTTATGGATGATATAAGCCCCTTCCCATTTGGGTTTTAATTTGGGCGGTTTCCTACCGGGAATCATTGGAGCTCGAAGGGCCAGTACCAGGTCGCCCTATAGAAAAGAGCGAAGGCGAACCTTCTTGTCAAAGGCTCTCGCAATCATGTCCTGATGCCTTTCCAGATTGTGCAGGGCACAAAGCCGGTTCTCGTCCAGTGCTTATAATTCAGCCAGACGGATCTCGGCAACCTCATCTGATGTCTGGTGGTCATAAACTGCAGTGCGTAACGACGGCAGCTGGATCTCAATGGGTAGGATGGCCTCAGCTCCATACACCAGGGAATATGGGGTCACCTGGGTAGAGTTGCGAGTCATCGTCCGGTAAGCCCAAAGGGCGTTGGGGAGCTTGTCCGACCAACTTTTCTTGTTCTGACCAACCATCTTCTGCAGAATGTTAGAGAGGGTCTTGTTGAACGCCTCGATCTGTCCATTTGCCTTTGCGTGGTAGCGGGGGGTATGGTTCGACCGGATGTCGTACTTAGCGTACAATTTCTTCAATTCAGCTGCTCGAAAGTTGGTGCCGTTATCGGTGAGGACGGCGTGAGGGACTCCAAACTGGTGGATAAGGTTGGAGCTCACAAAGTCAATGATGGAACGGGCCTTGACCTCTTTGAGTGGAACTGCCTCTGCCCACTTGGAGAAGAAATCTGTAGCGGTCTGGATGAACCTACACTGGTGGGCTGTTGCCGGTGGATACGGTCCTACTACATCAAGTCCCCATACCGCAAATGTCCAAGAGTACTTGGTGGGGTGGAGGGGATCTGGCGGCCGATGCAAGAAGTTGGCGTGTACTTGGCATGCGTGGCATCTCTTGGCATATCCAATACAATCGTGAATCATAGAGGGCCAAAAGTATCCTAACCTCCGGATTTGATGGGACAGTTTCAGCCCAGCTTGATGGGCGCCACAGGAACCGGTGTGAACCTCTTGCATAACTTGAGGTATCTCCCCTCCTTGGAGGCAACGGAGAAGGACACCATTGAAACTCCTCTTATAAAGGATTTGTTCGAGACTGGGGCCGCTCTGGAGGGAAAATTGCACTGCGCGGTGTCGGATTCGCTCGCGCTCGGACCGGTCGTCCGGGAGCTGACCATTTTGGAGATACTCGACAAAAGGTGCTCTCCAATCGGGGGTGGTTTCAACCACTGCGTCTGACAAACTTGGGACTCCCGATATGGAGGGTCCGGCGGTGAGATGGCTTACCTGCAGGCCATCATGGTCCTCTTGGGTGGCAGGGGAAATGACTCTCCGGTGGGCCACATGTATGACCAAATCATCTTGCTCGGGTTCTGCGAGCGACGCGGCTAAGCCAGCCAAGGCGTCTGCTTGGCCGTTCTGCGACCGTGGGACATGGGTAACCTCTGGTCGAGGGGAGAACTGGGCCATTAGGAAGAGGGTGTACTCCAACAACGGTGCGAGCTCCAGCTTCCTGACGACGTAGTCGCCATTAACCTGTTTGATTACCAGCTCGGAATCTCCCTTCACATGTAGATGGGGCACATGGATCTCAAGGGCCAGCTCGAGGCCGGTGATGAGAGCTTGGTACTCTGCCTTGTTGTTCGTACAGCCTTCTGACAACAGGAATGAGTATGGCAGGACGGCTTGCGCCGGGGTAATGAAGACAATACCCAGGCCCACTCTGTTGAGCTTGGGATCGTTGAGCCTCCTACCGGTGGGGCTCCGGGAGGCGCCGTCGAAATGCATTTGCCAACACGAGGCAGCATGATCGACTTAGAGGATCATCTCATCAGGGAAATCCAGGTCCAGGGATTGATCCGCGGAGGTTGGATGGGCAGCTAAAAAGTCTGCCAATGCATGTCCCTTAATGGCCTTATGAGGTACAAACCTGATATCAAACTGCTGGAGAATCACCGCCCACCGTGCTAGTCGGCCAGTCAGCATAGGGCGGTTCAGGATGTACTTCAGTGGGTCTACTCGGGAGACCAATTGCACCTCGTGGTGCTGCAGGTAATGTCGTAACTTCTGCACGGCGAAGACGAGCACAAGGCAGCTCTTTTCGATAGGGGAGTATCTGACCTCCGTATCGAGAAGCATGCGGCTGAGATAGTAGAGACTATTCTCAGTACCCTCGTTATTCTTCTGGGTGAGCAGCGCACCGAGGGATCTCTCCAGAGCGGTCACATAAAGGACCAGTGGCTTCCCGGAGACGGGTGGCATCAAGACCAGAGGTTGGAGTAGATACTTCTTGATTTCCTCGAAGGCGGTCCGACACTCCTCATCCCATTCATAGGTGGAGCCCTTCTTCATGAGCCGGGAAAAGGGATTACACTTTCCGGCCAGATTCGCGATGAATCGGCGTATATAGGCTAAGTGGCCTTGAAGGCCTCGAAGCTCCCGAATGTTGCTCGGGGGAGGCATTTGGCTGATGGCCTTGATCTTCTCTGGGTCGATCTCGATACCTCGGTACCTGACAACAAAGCCCAGAAACTTCTCAGAGGTGACCCCGAAGGCACACTTCAGCGGGTTCATCTTCAGGTGACGGGAACGGACGAAACCAAACACTTTCTCAAGGTCTTTAAGATGGTCCTGGCGTTGGCATGATTTGACTACGTGGTCATCCACGTAGCATTCCACCAATGTACCGAGAATCGGTTTGAATATGCGATGCATGGCCCTCTGATAAGTGACACCTGCATTTTTCAAACCGAATGGCATTACCTGGTAGCAAAAGGTACCTTGGGGAGCCCTGAAGGCAGTGGACTCCTCGTCTTCAGGGGCCATCCGGATCTAGTTATACCCGGAATACCCATCCATGAAAGAGAGGTCTTAGAACCTGGCCGTGGCGTCAATCAACAACTCCCTCACCGGGAGTGGGAAGTCATCCTTTGGGTAGTGGTGATTAAGATCGCGGAAGTCGATGCAGACTCTGATCTGCCCGTTCTTCTTCATGACTGGCACAATGTTGGAAAGCCACTTGGGGTACTGGACCTCCTTGATGAAGTTGGCTTTGATTAGCTCGTCAACTTTGGCCTCAACCATAGCACCATGAGAAGGGTGCATCTTCCTGGGAGGCTGCTTAAACCTGCGATGTTTTGCCGGGAGGCCCAGACGGTGAACGACCACCTGGGGATCTAGCCCTGGCATCTCGTTGTAACTCCAAGCAAACACATCACGGTGCTGTTTGAGGAAGTCTACGTACTGCTGCCGTTCCTCAGGGGACATGGCTGCACTGATCAATGTGGGTTTCGGATCTGCCTCGCTACCAAGGTTCACCTGTACCAGTTCATCAACGGTGGTAGAGACGCCTTCTTCAAAGGCTGGGGGAGCATCCTCCAAGTCTTCCTCTCCACCCGTGGGGGGACTTCCCGCGACGGGGGGGACTTCTGGGCTATCAAAATCCGAGGGGCAGCTGGTGCCTGCTTGGGCAGCAGCGGTCATCACATCGGGAGACTCGCTTTCCATTGAGACCATAGCAATGAAGGCAGTCGACCCTATCCCATCTGGCCTTCGGCCTAAAGGGCCAAGTTTGATGATATCAAAGCCGTGGTGATGTGTCGGCCTGAGTCGGTTAATTCCAGCCCGGCGGAAGAGACACGTATGGCGCACCGCCATTGTCATAATCTTGACGTCCTGGTACCGTACAGGGGTAGGGGGTTCCGGGATGACTTGAGCCTGGTTGATGTAGGAGTACGAGGTGATTTTCCATCGTCGCTTGGACACGGGAACATGCCTTCCTTGCGTACCCAAAACAACAAAACATTGTCCCATGTCGGGGGTCGTGGCCTCCAACCGGTGGATCGGGAGGATGTATGCGTCATCCATGCTTGCCCAGGGATCACTTGTGATCGAGGCGGGTTCATCCTCGCTTACCAGGATTTGCTTGTCCTTACTTTTGTAATAACCCGCATCCAGATAGCGGGCCTCATAAGAAGCGAAAGGGGATGCGTCTCCTTGGAGCACGCCTACTCGACTGTTGAGCGAGTACTTGAGGCATTGGTGATACGACGAAGAGACCGCTGCATGCAGATGGAGCCATGGCCTACCCATCAATGCGTTGTAGGCGGTGTCCTGAGAGACAACCATGAACTCGGTGCTGGAAATTAAGCCACCGAACTGAGTCTTCAGGCGGATGTTGCCGACTGGGGTTTGCTCTGTCCTGTCGTACCCCTGGATCCTGAGGTCAGAGGGAGTTAAATCACCTTCGGACAGACCCAGCTTTCGCAGCGTCCGGGTCGGAATTAGATTGATTCCAGAACCTGTGTCAACGAGGCAACGACGGACTTCCACGCCGTTGAAGTGGCCAGTGATGTACAACGGGCGAATGTGCCCCTGTATAGGAGGGTCCTCATCTTCACCAGAGAACGAGATAACCGCCTGACATTCGGCGTTTTCAATCGTCTCGGTATGAAAGGCTTCTGCAGCTGCTACCTCCGTCTCGAACTGGAGGGGGCTCCTTAGGGCCTCGGCAAGTGCCTCGCGCATTTCAGATGATAGGCGGAGGGCCTCAAGGATGGAGAGCCTCACCGGAATGCCGGCCAGGTGCTTCAGAACATCGTACTTTCGTGCCAAACGCGAGCCTCTGCTTACAGGAGGTCGTTCGGCATTTGGAGGCACAGTGGGTCCGGCCGGCTGAACCGGCGATTGACTAGTACTGGGCACATCTTGCTGCCTGCTAGTAGAAGCCAGAAGAGTAGTCACTGGACTGGGATCGGACAGCGGAAGCTGGCCTGTAGCCGAACAAGACTGACCGTGATATGAACGAGGCATCTCCCCCCGATCCAGTAGCACGAACGGCGGCGGAGGTAGAGCCGAGGGCATTAGATGGGTTTGCGCGTGCTGAGATCTGCGCTGAGCCTACTGCCTAGTCTCAGTAGCATGCACGACATGGCTGAAAGTGCCTACTGACGTACCTCGCTGACCGGCGCGGTTGCGATTCCGCTGACGTTGACGTCGGCTGGAAATGTTGGGGAGGTCTTCCTGGCGCTCCCCCTCGTCGGGACTCATATAGGGCTTTACCAGCTCCACGGTGTTAACCGAAGCGTACCCCTGGCTATCGCTCGAGGAGTCATCCACCGCTGGGCGGATTCTGGGAGGAATCCTCATTTCAGGGGGCATAAAGTCACCGAGAGCGCGGGATGACGACGGCACTGGCGGTGCGCGTTGCTTCTTCCTGCGTCGCCGCTGCTTGCCCTTTTGGGACGAGGCCGAATGTGAAGATGATGCGGAGGCACCGGCTACTTCTTCTGAAGGTTCCGACTTCTTCAGGTGTGCCCGAATGATACCATGGGCGCAGACGACGGTTTTTCGAGCCATCCAATCATTGTATTTCTGGGACCCGCGGCTGGGGACCTGCTGCCACCCGCCTTCGCTGTCGCTGCCGATCTCTGATCCTGCAAAGACACCTGCCACTTCCGCTGGTGCTGGGCCCAACTTGACTATGTTGTTGTTGACCTGGTCCTGAATCCAGTCTTTAAACACATAGCATTGCTTGAGGGTGTGCCCCAGGATCTGATGATAAGGGCAGTAGTTGGGGTGATCGGTGAGATGCGCCTCTGCCGGCCTTCTGCACTCAGGAAGACGCACAATCCCTTGCTCTAGGGAACTTCGGAAGTAGCCAGGGACCTGATTTTCGTTTAATGAATAGGTCTGGTACCTTCTTTCCGGATAGGGGGCCCTGGGGGCCTGGCCCTGACGAGGGGCCGGAGGGGCCTGCCGAGGAGGCGGCGCCTGATTGTCTCACCTAGGTGGCGGTGGCGCGTTGCGCGGGGGAACCTGTCGGTTCTGAGGCGGTCGCTGCTGGGCAGGAGCCTGTGCTTGAGGTGGAGGACCTCTGCGAGGTTGCGGGGGTGGTGCCGCCGATAACAACTCCAGCTGCCTCGGGGCTTCTATTTGAGCCACCGCAGCGGGTTCAGCCCTGGCGGTCCTCCTGGCTGGGATCATAGGGGGCAACAAACGTGCCTGACTGGCCTGTTGCAGGGCTTCCTCGAGGCGTTGAGCCTTATCCGAGAAATCTCTGAACCATCCAGGGTAGTTCTGGGTGATCAAGGAGGGTACCAGCTCTGTCTTGACGTTCCCCACACACATCACCAGTAATTGCTCCTGAGTCAGTGGCATATCGAGGAAATACGTAAGTCGCTTCCACCGGGCGATGAAGTCTGCGACTCGCTCATCAGGCCTTTGCTTGCACTTGAAGAGGTCTGCAATGTTGGTCTTTCGCGTGGTGGAGCTGAACTGGTATAAGAACTGCCGGCGAAGATCCTCCCAACCGGTCACTGATCCGATAGGGAGCTGGCTATACCAGACGAATGCTGGACCTTCCAATGTCTGTATGAAACATCGGAGCTTGGCGGCTTCTTGCTGAGCCGGGGTCCCCAGCATGGGGCCACACCTGGAAGAAAAATGAGCCAAGTGCTGCGGTGGGTCCCCTATCCCGTTAAAAGGCGGGAAAGTGGGGTTCCCAAAACCCGGAGGTGCGGGCATATCATCCACCCACGCGGGATAAGGCTTTCCATCCGGTGGGACCGCCACCTGACACGTTTCCAATGCTTCGAGGCGAGCTGTGAGCGCCGCAATAAGATCCCCTGGGTGGGGGTCCCTGTCTTGACGGGGATCCCTAACCACAAGTGCATTACCAGGTTCTTCAACACGGTAGATGGCTTCGGCCGCTCGTGGGTCAACTGGCTGGACGACCTGCAGGGCGACTGGGGGAACCCGGATTGGATTCTTCAGATTGCCTCGTTGCTCGGGGGGATTTGGCGAGATGTATCGCGCCCTCTTGCCGTACGTTCCGGCTTCCGCCCTGTCTGCGGAAGTAGCATGATCAGGGTGGCCTGGAGGCATCTCACCGGGGGGAAATTGTTCCTGCCCCTGCTGCCCCAGCCTGGGATTACCATAGTTGGGTCGCCACTCTGCGGCGCGCTCAGCCAAGAGTTCGTCAACCAGCTTTTTCTGCTCAGCAAGAAGCTGGCGTAACGTGGCATTCTCGGGATCTTCGTCCGTTTTCTGCACAGAGGCGGACGGGTCAGAGTGCTTGACTGTTCCGATGTGCTCCTTACCCTTGCTAGTGTTTCGACCGAGTACCAGCTACTTGGTGGGTACGGGGAGACCTAGCAGGTTCCTCTACTGATGGGTAACTCTCCCTGATGGGTCGAGCAGCGGCGGTACGCCCTCGGGTGGTAAGTCTCCATCAAGGAATTCAAGCTCATCTTCCTTATCCACAACGTCGGCCATGTGGACTGCGACCCCTCTTGAGGGCATGTCCTCGATGTCGCATAGCGAATCGGGTTGTCGTCGGATAGGGTCGAAGAGGAGAGCGGCATAATGTCCCCAACCACGGACTTGCACATGGGGGGTGGCTTCCCTGACGATTCTGCGGAGTGCTTTAAGACTCTGAACGCATTTTCGTTGAAGGGAGATCTGGTGGCCTGGCGACTCAGGGTGCTGGGCCACAAGAAGTGCGGCCGCATCGATCAGGAGGCACTGCTCGCCGATTTCTTCAAAGTGCTCTCGACTTCTGGGGTACACCACCCGTTCGTAACGGAGGCGGAAGTGTGTCGCCCATAGGGTTCGACAAAAGCACCCCACGTCTTCAGGGGTAAGAGACTCCGGTATGTGAAAATTCAGCGCCGCCGCCGGCCAGAACTTCTCCGGGAAGTAATCTGCTGCAAGGATACTCCAGAAGCTCCTGGGCTCGGACTCAGGGTTTGGCCCTGTGTTTCCCCACTCATCAACCGGGGGCGGCTGAGGGACCGGTAGAGGTACCGAGGCGGACCTCTGGGATAGTAAGCTCGGCGGTGGAGAATACGGCAAACGAGCTGACTGGCCGCTGAATTTCGGGCCATCCTCCGAAGAGTGAGGTGACCTGGCCATGATGTCATGATATGACGGGCTGATAACCACAGCTTCCGGAACAGGAGCCGCGGCTACCGGCGAAAGGTCGTGTCGCCTCTCTACCATCGTTGGCCCCCAAAATAACTCTCCGTGATCTCTGGTAGAGGTAGAGGGCTCTTCTGGTGACAGAGGCGGTGATTGCGCGGTTGAGACCTGCGGAATTCCCAGGATTTCTTCCTCTTGGATGTACCTGCGGAGGGAGATGGGAATCTGGTGGACCGCAAATTCTGGGAGAATGAGGCTAATGCATCTGGTTCCTGACCCAGTCCTTGATACGGAGGAGCGAGGAGAAGGTTCCATCACTGAATTGCATTCCGCTTCCGAGTCGGAGAAGCGGGCAGGTTTGATCTCCACCTAGGCCTTCCCAGGGTTCTTCTCGTTGCGGCGACGACCCGCTCTCCTGCCCCAGGGTGGCTCTTCGGGACAGGGTTGACCCCTATCTGGTAGCCTCGGGGCGGCGCTGGCGCCGTGGCGGAGAGGGACCCCACTCGAGATAGCCGGGGTGCAAGGGGCACCGGGGCAAATGTCGAAGGGTACATGGAGAGGACCTCCATGAACAGTACCCATGTGGGCAGGGCCTCTGTTGGAACTGGCAGGAGCATGGGGAGGACCTTCATGGTCGATGCGAGTGGAGCGAGGATGATCTTCACTCCTCGAGTTGCTGGGGCGAGGAGGACCTTCACCGGTTGTAGAGAGGACGTAGGGAGGGCCCCCACATTGGAGAAGGACCGGATGGACGGTGCCTTCAGATTGGCGGTCGGGGGAAGAAGGATGGACTCCATACCCTGTATAGTGGGAGCGGGAAATGTTTCCGCACTGAGCATCACTGCTGCGGGGCAGGTCTTCCCGCGGGATGGGGGTAGCACGAGGCATGCCTCCATGACGAACCTCGAAGCGGGGAAGGCCCACGCTCTGTGGAGTAGTGGTACGGGGAGGACCTCCGTACGGGGTGACATTACCGCGGGTTAGCTCGCGGCGATCACCACTTGGGCCCGCAACCCGGAGAGTCAACCCAGCCTGTCCGTGGGGCGGTTGGGGTCTCGATCCTGGTTGGGTGAAGGAGTACCCCTACTCAGTATATGCAGGGGCTTCACGATGCACGTCGGTGGTGGCTCGGGCCACTGTAGCTGTCGACGTTGACGCGCCTGGGCGAGCGTCCTCAGCCTGGGCCCAGCGCTGACGTTGGGTCAGGTGAACCAGTGCAGGTGGTGTAGGGACTTAGCCTGCCTGCTCTTCCTGCAGGGCCGGACGGCGGCGCTGATGCGGCCGGGCGGGAGCTCTCGCCTGGAGCCCTCGGGTCGGGACCCTGAGCGGGCTGAGCCGGACGGCGCCCGCCTCTTCAGCGTAAGGCGAGGAGTCGTCAAGGCATTCTGGAGACAAGCTCCCGAAACGGTTGAATGTCGGGGTGGGGAGCGGGGGCTCTCTGTGCGGCCTGTTAGGGCGGCGTTGACGGCGGGGCCTGGAGGCCTCCAGGTCCAAGCGGGCCATATCCCGGGTTGGGATGACCCCTTCTTCCTCATACCTATGCACGAGGTTGTTGATCAGCCTTCGCTGGATGACCTCTGATGGGGAAAGGGGACGTGGGCGCCCCGTATTCCGCGATGTGGCGGCCGTCGTGGCGGTAGCGGCGTTACGTGGGACAGTCGTGGAGGTGTTGCCCCTGCCCCTGCGTGGGCGAGGAGCGACTGGTGACCGGGTCTCTGTAACAGCAACCTAGTTCCTGGGAAACGAAGGGATCAACTCATCAGTACCGAGAGGAAAAGGATTGACAGCCAGTGCCCCAACGTCATTCCATTCTCCACATCTGTAAGAAGGATCCACGCCAACACGCTATAGAACGGAGTGCCCCACATTCTACTGCCCCAACTTCCGGTGAGTTTCACGACAGGCCCGCTATTTGCTTGGCGGGACCAGGCACCGGATATCTAGATCCGGTGACACGTCAATCTACTGGCGTCTCAAACGCTACTAATCTCCATATTGAGGAGAAGAATTTCACGTCAGGTTCACCATTTCTGTTTCCAACGCTTTCGCCGGGGTGCGCACCCGTCCATCCGTGGGGGAGGACGCGCGGCGCTTTTGTTGACCCGCATTCCCGCTTTCCAAAGGCGGGCGGCATTCACTCCTTATCCAGGGACGTCTGCTCCTTGATCGAAACGGGATGATGGGATGTCGGTTCTTCCTCCTGTGGATTCCTCCTCAGAACTCGTCACCTAGTCCGGGTCTCCCTCATAGATTTAATACGTAGTTCGTGAAACTCTTCCCAGTGCCATGTTTCCATGGACGCCGGTTAATTACACTGCTTTTGTCGGGACATTCCAAAGGGTCCAGTCAGGGCAGCAACCTTCAGTCAGGGGAGTAGTCACGTTGAGGCATCAGTAGCGTGTCTAGATGTTGGGGTACCTGGCATGTCTGTCTGTTATCCTTGGTCACAAGGCTTCTCGAGGGCATGGAATCCCGAGGCATCCCACGTCGAACGCGGGGAATTACATGTCATGGACACATATCTGAGGTTTTCCTCAGCTTCCCGTGTTTAACACAGGGTATGCCGCAAGTTTAACGTCCAGCGGAGACGGATCAACCCAACCGGAGCGTTAGCTAGGATAGATCGGATTGAGAGATCCTCCTTGAAGGGATGTCAATACCGGGGCCAGCCCATGGGCGGCTATAAAGAAGACCGTACCGACATGGTCTCACCGGGATAAGACGGTCCGGGCGAGAATCAGGACGGTTGATAGGTCGATGAATGGAGTGGAGGGAGAGTGAAATAGGACCATCGCAGGGGCGACAGTGAAGTTGGGCTTGAGCCTTGACGAGGCTTCCTATGTATCCCCATGGCAGGGAATCAAAGTCCACGTAGTTCGGGATGGTGCCGGTAAACCGACGTGAAGGTGGACCTTGGCCCGATGAATGTCGTCAGCGAACCAACGTGAAGGTGGACCTTGGTCCGATGGGCATCGTCAGCGTACCGACGTGAAAGTAGACCTGTGGGTCCACTAGTGGTGGGCTTGAACCTTAGGAACGTTTCCTACGTACCATGCCTTGACATGGATCAAAGTCCTTGTAGTTCGAATGAAAATGGGGGGAGGGCTTGGCACACCGACCAGGAGACGGTTTGGGCCAATGATTGTTGGGATTTAACCTCAGAGAGGCTTCCTACGTACCATGCCTTGACATGGATCAAAGACCTTGTATTTCGGGTATGTGTGCAGTTTAATGTCATGCGGGACAAGGGGGGGCATACAGTTTAACATCATGCTGGACGAGGGTGAAACTCGACGTGAATGAACCACCGAGCAAGGTGGCTTTGTCAGAGAACCGACATAAATGATGGACCTTGGTCCAATGGGTGGTGGGATTGAACCTCTGAAAGGATTCCTACGTACCATGCATTGACATGGATCAAAGACCTCGTAGTTCGGGTTAGTCACAACGGCTTGCCGTCGAACTAGAATTGCAGTTTAACATCGTGCTGGACATAGGTAGAACACGACGTGAATTGGATGATGGGTGTGCTTGAACCTCGTGGAGGCTTCCTACATACCACGCCTTGACATGGATCAAAGTCCTCGTATTTCGTTAAGATGGGTCGCAACGGCTTACCACTGGACCAGAATGTAGTTTAACATCATGCTGGACGTGGGTGAGACCCGACGTGAAATGACGGGTGTGCTTGAACCTCATGGAGGCTTCCTACGTACCATGCCTTGACATGGATCAAAGTCCTCGTAGTTCGTTAAGATGGGTCGCAAAGGCTTACCGCTGGACCAGAATGCAGTTTAACGTCATGCTGGACGTGGGTGAGACCCGACGTGAAATGACGGGTGTGCTTGAACCTCATGGAGGCTTCCTACGTGCCAGGCCTTGACATGGATCAAAGTCCTCGTAGTTCGTTAAGATGGGTCGCAACGGCTTACCGCTGGACTAGAATGTAGTTTAACGTCATGCTGGAAGTGGGTGAGACCCGACGTGAAATGACGGGTGTGCTTGAACCTCATGGAGGCTTCCTACGTACCATGCCTTGACATGGATCAAAGTCCTCGTAGTTCGTTAAGATGGGTCGCAACGGATTACCGCTGGACCAGAATGCAGTTTAACGTCATGCTGGATGTGGGTGAGACCCGACGTGAAATGAAGGGTGTGCTTGAACCTCATGGAGGCTTCCTACGTACCATGCCTTGACATGGATCAAAGTCCTCGTAGTTCGTTAAGATGGGTCGCAACGGCTTACCGCTGGACCAGAATGCAGTTTAACGTCATGCTGGATGTGGGTGAGACCCGACGTGAAATGACAGGTGTGCTTGAACCTCATGGAGGCTTCCTACGTACCATGCCTTGACATGGATCAAAGTCCTCGTAGTTCGTTAAGGGTAGGGGTCAGGGTTGATGCTCACTCTAAGCCCATGTGAGTCATGCTCGGTGTGAGAAACAAGAGGTTGCAAGGACCTGACGATCTCGTTACGAAGGATGCGTCCGTGAGAAGCGAAGAGGGGCTTATGCATTAGGCAGCCCATGGTGCTGGGACTTACTCTAGAGTGGAGGCCCATGGTGTGACAAAGCGCGGGAAAGATGGACCTTGGTCCAATGATGGGAGGTGCCTCGTTCCCTATGACGCCCTCCACTGACATTGGTAGGGGGGAAGTACGGAGATGCAGAGGTGCAACCATCCATTGGGGAACTAGGGTCTCCCTTCTCCTACGAACATACGCCACTCCGACAAGGAGGATCTCATTCCATGTGAGGAAGAGTTCCATTCCAGTGGAGACGAGTGGTGTAAAAAATGTTCGAGCTGGGGGGACCCTTCGTGAGGGAGATGAGGTCGGGTCACAGTTTAACATCATGTGTTGAGGACGTGGTGCTTGGAAGTTTAACGTCCTGCAGCTCGGACGAGGGGGGTTCACTCCGCACCCCTAGGACTTACATAACCGGTACCATCTGGTCCTTGGGGAAGGGAAGGTACCAGTAAGGCCATGGTTAAGGGGGGTCGTGGAACAAACCATCGAGGGGTCCACGTTAGTGTGGCTATGCGAAGAATAAATAGCCGTTAGCGTGCCTATGCGAAGAAGCATTAGGCGAAGCAATGCTACGGGTGGTATTGTCCATGGGACTTTGAAATCATATCGTGCAAACCTAGAGGGTCGCACGGGAAGAGGAATCGCTAAGAAAAGGAGTGTGCTTCGTGAAGTGGAGTGCCTTGGCCTTAGCATGGGGCATAAGTGTGAGTGGAAGGTGCTTCGCGAAGTGGAACAGTGTTCGCGGAGCACTACCTCGCGAAGAAGGGGTGCCTCGCGAAGCAGGGTCCTGCAAAGCAGTGTGCTTCGTGATGTGTAGCGATCCTGCCTTAGCATGGGGATCACAAGCATGGGTTGGGTGTTTCGCAAAGCATGAACGCTCCGCAGCTGCCCGGGTTCCCTTGGGAATCCCCTTCCTTCGCGAATGCCCTTGAGATTCGCGAAGGGGATCCCTCTCGGAAGAGGGGCTCAAAACGAGACAATGTAGAGGAGTCTCGTGAAGTAGAAGTACCTCGCGGAGCTCATGATTCCTGGGGCAAAGCGTGCTTCGCGATTCGGGAGAGGAGAAGCCGAAAGGTTGGATTGTCCGTCTTTTTGGGACTCAGGGGGAGTCTAGTATTTATAGGGAAGGGGCGCCGCGAAGCAGAACTCGTGCGCCGCCTTTGGTGCTTCGCGGCGCGCTCGCGAACGTCAACGTCGTCCGGGGAGGATTACCGCCTCTGGAGCTTCGCGGCGGCTCGCGAACATCAAATGCGTTCGCAGAGGATTACCGCCTCTGGAGCTTCGCGGCGGCTCACGAACGTCAAATGCGTTCGCGGAGGATTACCGCCTCTGGAGCTTCGCGAGACCGCGATGGTCGGGGCGCTTCGCGTGGGTGCTTCGCGGCGGTGCTTCGCGGCGGTGCTTCGCGAGGAAACACGCCGACCTTCTTTTTCGTTCCTTTCTTTCGGGCCATATTTTTGGCGCCAACAATATTATTGGGGAGTCTTGGATAACATCACCCAAGTGGTAATTTCCACTAAACTAAACTTATACTATAAGAGATTTTGTTCAAGATTAACATGTTGAAGCTTTTCTTGGGATTGGTCAAGAGAGAATCCTAGTGATGCTACCTCCCTCCCAAGCGATGTCAAATGGGCTTTGTATGACACGAATCTACTAGATGAGGCCATCAAATATTCTTTCTACATTAATTTTCCTTTGTTATTTCTACTTATAAATAATAATTATAACATTGAAATTATTATTAAGAGTATATTTTCCAATGTTCATATAAAAGTCAAAATCTGATGGTCTCATTTCAAAATATACTCACATCATTATAAGAGAGATATAGTTTTGGGGTGTATAAAATAATATAACACACATTTTCAGGAAAAAAATATCATTCAAAAAGTTCAGGTCGTTACATTCTTCCCCTATTACGAAATTTCATCCCTAAAATTTCAAATCGTTCCCTTGGTTGATAAAAGGTGAGGGTATTTCCTCCTCATTGTTTTCTATAGTTCCCATGTTTCTTCTTCATATTTGTGGTTCCTACACAACACTTTAAGAGGTGGGTAGTCTTGTTGAATAGAACCTTGTCTGTATAGTCCAAGATCTCCACCAACTACTCCTCATAAGATATTTCATTTTCCAGCTGTACCACCTCTAGATTTAGTACATGTGGGGGGTCATGTATATACTTACTCAAGAGGGATATGTGGAATACATTGTGAACTTGTGCTAGATTTGGGGGAATTTCAATCCAATATGCCACTTCTCCTATGAAATCAAGGATTTCATAGAGGTAAATGTACCTGGGGCTGAGATTACATTTCTTCCCAAACCGCATGACTATCTTCCAAGGTGAAATTTGAAGGAAGAATTTGTCTCCAACATCAAACTCCAAGTCCCTTCGGCAGTTGTCAGCATATCACTTGTACCAACTCTGAGAATCCTTTATGTGTTTTTATATGGAATGAACCTTTTCTATCATCTCTTTCACAAGATAAGACCCAAGAAGATTTCTCTCCCTTGCTTCATCCGAATAAGTAGGAGTTCTATATCACTTTCCATATAGAGCTTCATTAGGTGCCATTTGAATACTCAAATGAAAGTTGTTGTTGTATGATAGCTCAACTAATGGGAGATATTGATCCCATACATTTTTAAATTCCATTGAGAATTTTCTCAACATGTATTTGAGTGTTTCAATAATCCTTTTATATTGGCCATTAGTTTTAGGGAGATAAGATATACTGAAATTAAATTCAGTATTCAAATCATGTTGAAGACGTCTCTAGAATTTTGACGTGAACCTTGTATCATGATCAGAAATTATAGAAAGTGTAACTCCATGTAGTCTTACTACTTCCTTCATGTATATCTTAGAGAGTTGGTCAAGATAGAAATCTTCCTGAATAGGGATAAAATGGGAAGTCTTGGTGAGACAGTCCACTATAAACCATATCACATTATTTCCTTTGGATGTTTTTGGGAGACTAGTGACAAATTCCATAGGGATATTGTCCCACTTCCATGCTGGTATGGGTAGTATTTTTAATACCCCTTTAAGAATTTGTCTCTTTTCTTTCACTTGTTAAGACACCAGAAACCTTGTAGTGTATTTATAAATCTTATTTTTCATGTTATCCCACCAATAATGATCACGAAGGCCCCATTAAATTTTAGTGCTTCCAGGATGTATAGATAATGTATAGATATGAGATTTATCCATCAACACATTCTTTATTTCCATAATAGATGGAACACATATCCTTTTATGAAATTTCAGTACGGCTTCCCGATCAATATTGAACTTAGGAAACTTCGCATTTTCACAGCCACTAACTTCTTCTATAAAAAGGATCTTCTCTTTGAGATTTCTTGATCTTATCTAGTAATGATGTTTGAGAAATAATTTGGGGCAGAGTTTATTATTTCCCTTACATTATGGTTCCCATGTCTAGTTTTACTAGGTATTTGATCAAAGGATCTCCTTTAATCCTCATCATTGTCAACATAATATGGTCTTTTGTACTTAATGCATCATTAATTTTTTTTGATCTTCCGGGATGATAATGAATTAAAAAATAATTGTCTTTAAGAAGTTCCAACCATCTCCTCTATCTCATGCTAAATTCCTTTTGTGTGAAAATATACTTCAAACTTTCATGGTTTGTGTATATATCACATTTCTCCCCATAAAGATGGTGTCTCCATATATTCAGAAAAAAACCAAAACCATATCCAGTTCATGCATAGGATAGTTCTTCTCATGAGGATTCAACTATCGAGTTGCATAAGAAATCACCTTGTAATTTTTCCTGAGGATGCACTCAATACCTTCAGATATGAATTACTAAAAACAGCGAATCGTTCTCTGATAGAGGTTAGAGTTAACACGGGTGTTGTAACCAACCATTTCTTCAGCTCTTGGAAACTTTCTTCACACTCCTCTATCTAGATGAACTTAGACCCTTTTCAAGTTAACTTGGTCAGTGGATTAGAAAGTCATGAATTTTTTTTCACAAACCTCCTATAATATCCCACTAATCCAAGGAAACTTCGAATCTCAATTACTATTGTAAGATGAGGCCACTCCTCTACAACATTTTTCATTATAGGGTCAACTGATATTCCTTCATTGGTTATAATGTCCCCCAAGAAAGAAACTTATTGTAACCAAAATTCATGTTTTATGAACTTTCCAAATAATCTATCCTTCCTCAATGTTTTTAATATAATCCTTAGAAGTTCTTCATGAACCTATAGAATTTTAGAATATATAAGAATTTTATCAATAAAAATTACCACAAATTTATCAAGGTAGTCCTTAAAGAATCTATTCATCAAATTCATAAATATAGTAGGAGAATAGATCAAGCTAAAGGGTATAACAAAAAACTCATAACGCACATATCTTGATTGGAATAAAGTCATTAGAATAACATATTTCTTCACCCTCAATTGATGATAACTAGATCAAAGATCAATCTTGGAGAAGAATTAATACCCATTATGCTGGTCAATTAAATCATCAATTCTTGTAAGGGGGCACTTGTTCTTCACTGTGATCCCATTAAGTTCTCTATAATCAATGCATAACTGCATTGATCCATCCTTCTTATTCACAAAGATAATAAGTGCTCCCCAAGGAGACACACTTGGTCGGATAAACCCCTTATCTAAAAGATCTTATAGTTTTTTCTTTAATTCCTCCCTCTCCACATTTTCTATTCTATACAGGGTCTTTGAAATCAGATTGGAACGAGGCATGAGCTCAATGGAGAAATCTACCTCTCTTTCTGGGGGAGGTCCAGTTAAATCCTTATAAAATACATTAATGTATTAATCATGAACTATGGGGAAATTCTATATTCATATACTTTTATTTCCTTCTTCATATTCACTGACCATTTCCAAAAAGAAGGATATGAGAGGTGTTTCTAGGGAAAGCCTAGGTCTATATATCTCTCCTTGAAAAAAACTGTAGGTTTTCCATTCAATAATACTAATATTTTCTTGCTTCTACAATTGATATTAATATTATAATTTGAGATCCATTCTATCCCTTGTATAATGTCGAATTCTTTCATGGGAATGACTACTATATTTGTGATGATATTATGCTCACCAAAGTAAATACTAGAGTCTCTATACACTATTGATTCTTGGATAATCCCTCAAGGAGTCTTGAATGCTATTTATACTTCTATAAGTTTTGGGATTTATTCTATATTCTTTGCAAACATAGAGAAAATAAAGGAATGCATAGAACTAGAATCAAACAAAGTACTTGCTATCTTTGAGAGAACAATGAGAGTACCTACTACCACATCATTTGGAGATTCAAATTCATTCTTTATGATAGAAAAAGCCTGATATTTCTCCCTTGGCCTATGCTGAGGTTGATGGTTATTCCCTTCCATTAAATTCAGATTTGGAAAATGATTGTAAAAGTGACCAAGATATCCACACTTTAAGCGTTTAACGTCAGGTAGGTCCTGTACCATATTCCATTTATCATTAGTGTTCAGAAGTTGAGGATTCACCTCACTATGAATATTCTAAGCAATATGGAAATCTCTCACACACTTGTAACATTTCCTGCTCCCAATCAAGTAGTTCCCTCAATGCTTCTTCCCACATTTGTTGCATGTGGGAAGTTTCACTTGGTTTACGACTCTTCCTTGATCAAATATCCTCCCAAAGTTTGGATCCAAATATTTCTTATTTTCATTCAATCTATAGGACCACTGTGTCTCTCCAGACTCAAGATTAACTTTCAAAACACACCACATGATTTCTTCATATTTTTCATAGTATAGGTTGTCTAGATTATTTTATAGATGGGGTATTAGTCTACCAAAGAATCTATCAACCTTCCCATTAGGATCCATGAAAAATCTAGAGGTATAAGGAGAATGTCTTGTGAAGTTCATCTCATAGCCTCCCATAGATTCATTTTCCTTATACTTCATCTCTAGGAATTCCTTCTCCATTTTTGTTTTCATTGAATGAGATAAATATTTTTTTTGAAAAAGGTTCCCCTGAACTCTTCCCACTCCAAATATTCAATATCCCCTATTGGATTCGTGTTTTTAACATGTTTTTATCACTGATCATATTCTCCCTCTATGTCATACACAACTAGGGTGATTTTCTCTTATTCCAAACAACAGAGTATAGAAAATATCTTTCCTATAGAGCTTATCCATTTTTCAGTAATCAATGGGTCAGTAGATCAACTAAATGAAGGTGGTCGTTGACACATAAAGGTCTCAACTGAATGTTGTTCCCTTCAAGGTGAACCCTATATCTCATCTTGATTCAAGTTATTGCTCATAAATTGAGTCAGTTGATTCATCATTTTCATGAAGTTTTCAATTATTGATTCCATTGGAAGGTCATCAGCACCAAGTTTGTTATTCTCACCATTTACATAGTTTTTCCTATTTCGCTCCATTTTCTAAAAGAAGAAAACCTTTGTAAGAAAGGTGTTTCATTTAATAATCATATAATTATAAAGTAATTTCATGTCTTAAAACATAATTCTTAAATTTTTTATATTTAATAACAATTAAATTTTATATAACTCCTTTATAATTGTAAATTAAAATATTGTGATTAACCAAACATACCCCTCAAAAGTGTCAAACTAGGAGTGAAGAAAGACCCATTTTCGTGTACCAGGTTATGCTGATTCAGGCCTGATGTACCTCGTCATATTTTTTACCCCTAGGTACATCTATTCTAGAGCCATATCCGCTTGTTCATATCCATACAAGGATTTATTTACTCAAAAAACACTTACATAATATTTCACCAAAATACCATGTTGTTTTTCTAATATTTAAAAGTTTCTATAGGGTTCTTCATAAATTTTTTAAATCCTAATTTCAAAATATGACTAAACTTCCCTCCGATACCAACTATAACATCCCACCTTTTTATTATATAAATTTCATTACATTGTACAAAACAGAGGATCTTTTAAAGCTTAGTTTCTTGAAAAAAAGTATATAATACATAAAAACTTAAAACATTATTCTATTCCACTTGAAAGGCTTAATAAAAGGTTCCTACTAAGTAAAATTACTACATCATATAACCTAGGGACATAAATCAAAGGAAAGAGTGAGCATAAGGCTCAGTAAGGGAAATCAAGGGTAACAATTTACATGCGATCTTGAGGAACTTCAATAAGAACATGAAGAATATTATTATGGCATGAAAAAGAGAAAATAAGGTATATTATAAATAAAATAACATGAATAGTAGCTTGAAAACGTGTATAAAACATTTATTTATACATTCATAATCATATCACCAAGGTTTGTTATTGATGTGTCATAAACATTACCAAGGTTATTCACAAAGGTATCATAAAACATGTCATTTCTAGAGATTACATTCTTTAACCAATGCATTGGAGCATTATCGGGGAAAAAAATTAATATTCATTAGTTTTTAGGTGATCCAAATAGATCATATTCAAACATATCATATATATCCCATGGGTAATAAAAGAAATGGTCTTTGTATCAAAATCATGGGGTGTTAAAAATTTCTTAAAAACATGATCATTATGTCATTTATAACCCATGGAAAGGGAATGATGGTTTAATGTATTTCAATTAAAGAATAAAATAAATTATTTTAAATATTGGTGAATACCACTAGAAAATAAATAGGTTTGGATATTCACATAAATAAAATAAAATAATTTATTAAGAAAAAGAGATAAATTTTGAGAGGAAAATTCTATAGCATAACGGGTATGAAACATGGTTTTTGAAAACACTAATAAGAGAGGGGAAAGGGGTATCTCATTCATAAAAAAATCTTAATACAATATAGCGATATAATAAAAAGGATAGTGTAACGACCCGAATCTGGGGCCCTTCCACTGGCACCTCGTACCCGGTTCGCCGCATGACCACAAGCACGTTTCCCCAAACGCCAGAGGCTGCCGACCAGCAGCGAGGGCCTTGGTGAGTTAATGGAGAAACTATGCCCTCATTTGGTAAGTATGCAGCGGAAGGATACACATAAACAATAGCGGAAGAAATAAATAGCATGCAACAACTGAACTGAAAGTAAAAGCAACGTATGATATAATAATGATGCAGAATGGTACATGTATCTATAGAAAGCAGTAAGCAAAACAACGTGCTGAAATAAAATTGAAACCAAAGTACTAAATGTAAAAAACAACTCTAGCAGCATCGCGGGCCAAGACCCGATCCCATGCTCTCCATCTCTGACTAGAAATCAAGTACCTGAGGTAGAAGGGCCACAATCCCTACCTATACCTGCAACGATATAATCTGTTTGGGCTGAAAAGCAGGACCCAAACATGGTGTGAGACTAATCCCAGTAGGCAACCACCACAAGATTTGTGCCCTACTGTCAGTGAGTGATATAGAAAAAGTAAAGGTAAACAATGTAGTAAACAATTCTACCAATTACCATTCACATTAATTTAATTACACAACCAGGGAAAATCAGCAAAGTTTTCTATTCCAAGATAAGCAAGTAGCACAACAGGTATCTAAAAAGACTACCTAACACAAGCAGTACAAAATCCAAGCTTGTTCTTTGGCATGGTGGACTTGTCACAACCAACCATCAAAAATCACACTGACTATCTGGGTGGCTTAAACTAACATACCCCTATAGTCTAGTAATCAAATAAGGCATAGACACTCTGGGAAGCTCTTACGTCAATTCCCCTATGGTCTTGCAATAATAGCTACAGAATCTCTGAGGAAGCACTTACGTCTAATTCCTCCTGTGGTCTCAATGCGTGGGTAAACTAAGAACACTCTTGGGAAGCACAAAGTCCGATTCCCGTAGGTCCTGCATACAAAACTAAAATCAACAGACCCTCCAGGGAAGCACTTAATCGTCTATTCCCTCTATGATCTCCCGCACCAGGTTCCCACGGCCCTGAGCAGTTCAGTCATGCGTAATCGACTGTTAGCATCCCTAAGTAAGTTAAAAAACTACTTGGCTAAAAGCTAAAAAATGCATCCACAAGAATATAACAGAAGGTAATACATGAAATCAAGTCAATAGGCATACTAGCAATGCAAATAGGGGTTGCCTCGTAGGCAAACCATGCCAAACGGAAAACAATAGACAAAACGAGGGAAAACACCCATGGGGTGATCCTTAAACATGCTAACAAGCAATTATTAATAATCTAAAAACCTCAATCATACAAGAAATCTATGGAATATAAATAAACAGGATCAAAACCCTAACCCGGGATACCCGATACATGGGTATCCGACACTTTTGCAACCAAAAATCAAAGAACTTCAATGTAGGGCAACAAACCACCTACCTCAATCCTTGGAGATCGATATAAATGAACCTCGGACCGTGAATCGGCCTATAATGGAGTAGTTCTGCAAAAACATCTAAAACGCTCAACCTCAGATAACTCACACGAGAGGAAGAATTAGGAAACGAGGCTAAAGAAGAACCAAGAAATCACCGTTGTGATTCTTCTGCAATCGAAGAAGTTCGATTCAGAAAACCAGTGACAGATCAGTGGCTCGGAGAGGAATCAGCCTCCTCGGACGTTCTGAATAGAATTAGGTGGAGAAGAAGGTGTTTACGAGAATTAGGCATGACCCCGATCTGATTAATGAAATAAAAAGAAAGTACATGACGTGTACTTCTTGAGTACACGGTGTGTACTTCAATTTTCCGTACCCTAAAATAACCGGCCTCCACCTCAGCCTTACACACTGTGTGTGTGGCCCAGACACGACCAACCACACGACTTCGAGTGGAAGAGGAGTACACAACGTGTACTCATAAAGTACACGACGTGTACTCTGAAAATATTCAGATACACACCGCGTGTGTGGCCCGGTCTCGGCCAACACACAGCTTAGAGTGGTCGAGAAGTACACGATGTGTGCTCATAAAGTACACGGCATGTACTCTGAAAATTTACAGATTCTCCATTTTTTCTTAAAAATCCCGTAAAAGAGATCCGTACCTGAAACCGAAGCTCCGGGTTCTTACAAACTTCCCCCCTTAAAGAAATTGATCCCTGAATTTCCCTAGAAAGGCGTAGAAGAAGAAACCTCGAACAACCCTGGCCATTGTGATCGCATATCAGCCTCCCTCTCCCAAGTCTCATCCTGTATACGGCCGTGCTACCATAGCACCCGTACCAAAGGAACAGACCGACCACAAAGCACTTTTGTACTACGATCAACAATCCTGATAGGATGCTCCTCGAAAGATGCATCCTGCTCCAACTCAAACTCCTCGGTTTGCAAAACATGAGACGGGTCTGAGAAATACCGTCGAAGCTGAGAAACATGAAAGACGTCATGCATAGCCTGGTATCTCTGAGGCAACTGCAACCTGTAAGCAACTATCCCGACTCTCTCCAGAACCTCAAACGGCCCGACGCATCTCAGTGAAATATTACCCTGTCTCCGAATCCTCTTGTGTCCCAACCTTGGTGCGACACGCAGGAAAAACTGATCCCGACCTCGAACTCCAGAGTTGTCTCCGCTGATCAGCATAAAACTTCTATCAAGACTGTGCTGTATCCATCCTCTTCCGAATCAGTTCTATCTACTCTGAAGTCTCCTGAACAAGACGAGGCCCCATAAAATCCACCTCTCCCGCCTCTAGCCAGCATAAAGGTGATCGACAGGGCCTATCGTACAAAGCCTCGTAAGGTGCCATCTGAATAGTCTCCTGAAAACTGTTGTTGTAGGTGAACTCCACCAGAGGAATATGCTTCTCCCAAGAACTGCCAAAGTCTAGAATGCAAGATCAGAGCATATCCTCAAGCACCTGGATTGTGCACTCGGACTGGCCATCAGTCCGGGGATGGTATGCTGTACTCAAAAGTACCTGTGTACCAAACACCCTATGTAGCCCCTGCCAGAAGTGCGAAGTAAAACGTGCATCCCTGTCTAAAACAATGGAGTGTGGAACTCCATGAATACGTATAATCTCCCAAATGTACAACCATCCCAGCTCATCAACACTGAAGGTCTCCTTGATCAGTAAGAAGTGTGCAACCTTCGTGATCCTATCCACTACAACCCAAACCGCATCATTTCCTCAGGGCGATCTCAGTAACCCTATCACAAAGTCCATCACGACATCATTCCATTTCCACTCAGGAATGGGTAATTGCTGCAAAAGCCCTGCTGGTTGCTGATACTCTGCCTTCACCTGCTGACAGGTGGAACACCACATAACAAAACCAGCCACATCCTTCTTCATACCTGGCCACCAATACTGGTGGTGCAAGTCTCTGAACATTTTGGTGACAATAGGATGAACTACCCAAGCTGAGGCATGAGACTCCTGCATCATCTCCTCACGTATGTCTGCTGAAACCCATACACGGCCATGAAAACATAGCACCTCATCATCGCCCACTGTCCACCCTAGAGTAGGGTCTCCATCTGACACACCCTCCCGTAGGACTAGGCCTCCAGGGTCTGATAGCTACCTCATTAGAACTCGGTAAAAAAGGGTAGAGGTAACAGCTACGGAAGAAAGAACCGTCTGACCCTGTCTGTCGTGTACCTCCAGATGCATCTCAGAGAACATAGCCATGAGCTTCCACTCACTACTGGCTTCCTGAACTGCCTGAAACTGAGTCCTCCTACTCAGTGTGTCTGCCACAACATTGCCCTTCCCAGGTGCATAAAAAATCTCGAAGTGGAAAGACTATAGGTACTCGACCCACCTCCACTGTCTCAGATTCAAGTCATGCTACGTGAAGATATACTTGAGACTCTTGTGGTCCTTATATACCACGAAATGATCTCCCATGAGATAGTAACTCCAACAACGCAAATCATAAAAAACAGCAGCCAACCCGAAATCATGCGTAGGGTAGTTCTTCTCATGTGGCCTCAACTGCTGAGATCCGTACGCGACAACACGATCTTCCTGCATAAGCACTGCTCCAAGACCTATGCTAGATGCATTATAGAAAACTGTATAACTCTTGCCCGGCTCTGGTAGAACTAGAATCGGTGCTGAAGTCAATATCCCCTTCAGCTCTTGGAAGGCTGAGTCACAGGCTTCTGACCAAACAAACTTCACCCCCTTCTTAGTCAAGCCCGTCAACGGTGCTGCTAGGCATGAGAAGTCCTGTATAAACTACCTGTAGTAACCAGCTAGCCCCAAGAAACTACGTACCTCAAAGACGTTCTTCGGATGCACCCAGGTGACTACTGCTCTCACCTTCTCTAGGTCTATTGATACTCATGTGTCTAAGATGACATAACCCAGGAAGTGAATCTCATCCATCCAAAAGTGGCACTTTGAGAGTTTATCATAAAGTTGATGCTCCCTCAGTGTACTCAGAACGATCTCAAGATGGGTTGCATGGTCGTGTCATGTGTGAGAGTACACCAAGATATCGTCCATGAAGACCATGATGAAGGAATCCAAGTAAGGATGGAACACTAGGTTCATTAGTGCCATGAAAACTATTGGCACATTCGTAAGGCTGAACGGCATAACCGTATACTCGTAGAGTCCATACCTGCTCCTGAAGGCTGTTAGGGGTATATCTGAAGGCCTAACGCACAACTAATGATAGCCGGATCTCAAGTCGATCTTCGAGAACACCCGGGCTCCCCAAAGCTGATCGAAGAGATCATCAATCCTCAGCAATGGATACCAGTTCTTGACCGTCAACTGGTTCAACTTCTGATAATCCACGCAAAGTCGTAAGGTACCATCTGCCTTCTTCGCAAACAACATAGGCGAACTCTAAGGAGAAGTACTGGGTCGGATGAAACCCTTAGCCTGTAACTCCTCCAACTGCTTCTTTACCTCTTGAAACTCAAGCATAGCCATCCTATAAAGAGGTATGGATACCAGTACGACTCCTGGAACAAGCTCAATCGAGAAGTCTACCTCACGCTCTAGAGGAAAACCTAAGAAGTCTTCTGGAAAGACATCCGGAAAATGATCAAACACTGGAGGAAAATCCATCTGAGAGGTCCCCTAATCATCCAGGTATATACTGGAAATCTGGGCCATAACTCTGCCCAAACCATGATGCTCTGGTCCAGCTCTGCTTTCCTAGACATCCCATTCGCCCTTGTGAAGAAAAGACCTGCCCTCTAGTGACGTGAAACTCACCCTGCGGCGATAACAGTCAACAAAGGACTGAAAAGGAACTAGCCAGTCCATTCTGAGAATGACATCATAACCTGTCATCTCTAGGACATAAAGATCCCACACAAAGTGACACCCACCAACCTCAAGGGGGAACTCCCTGCATTGACACACATTAATAGTTCTATGTCCCAAAGGAGTGTCTAGTGCCAAAGTATCCTCAGAAGTAAGGACAGTGAGTCTAAGGCTCTCCACAGTGTGCACAGAAATAAAACTATGAGAAGCTCTGGTATCGAAAAGTGCAGAAGATAAAACTGAGGCTACTAGGATCGAACCTCGAACTGTGGAAGGTCCAAGATCCTGCTCCCGATGAATCTGCTCTATTGCAAAAGTCTGGCCATTACTACGGCCCTGTGTAGTAGCCTGATATACCTGAGATGATCCCCCTTGAGCCTGACCACCGCATCCGCGAAATCTACCCTGGCCTAAATGACCTGAAGAACTCCAGCCCCTAGTCTGATATGGGACTGGTAATCCTACTCCTGAATGAGGGGTAGAAACATATCATCCTTCACTAGCCGCTGGAAGAAGAACCCTGTAAAAACACTGCAAATGACCCATCTTGCTGCAAGCTCGGCACTCCACTGGATCTCTCAGGCACTGAGGATTCTTATGCCCGCTCTTTCTGCACTGATAGCACACCACCTGGTTTCCAGAAGGAAGACCTCGTCTACCAGAAGATATACCTCGCTTCCTCGAGTCACCTCGAGTAGACTCTCAGTGGCGCTTCTTGCTATCAGTATGAAATGACTCAGCCTTGGATGCTGAACCGCCCTGGTCAACAGTTCCAGTCTCCCTCATATTTATTTCGGTGATCAGCTCCTGGTTGACTATCAGAGTAATAGAAGTCAACTGGAAAACATTCACCTATGATCTGATCTCTGGTTTGAGGCCTTCCTCAAACTTCCTCACCAAAAACAGCTCGTCATTTCCTAGAACAGGGGCGAAACGCTGTAACTTAGTGAAGCGGGAGGAATACTACATAACCGATAGAGTACCCTACTGTAGGTTCATGAACTCCCTGGCCCTGTCGGCCCTTAGCATCGCTGGAAAGAAGTAGTCATAGAACGTATGATGGAATTCGTCCCAAGCCATAGTCCGCTAGCGCCCTGTCTGTGAGACTACATCCCACCATCTCTTGGCAGAATCTCACAGAATGTAAGTTGCGAGCTTCAACCGTCTATCTGGGGGTGTCTCCAGATGCTCAAAGATGGAAAGCATGGTTTCTAGCCATGACTCTGCAACTTGAGGTCCTCCATCCCCTGTGAAAGTGGGAGGATGCTGCTGTTGGAAGACTCACATCAGCTCTGCCATAGACGGGGCAGGATGCTGAGCTCCCTGGAAGGTCTGCATGAACCTCATGAAACCCTCTTTGAACTGAGAATCTACACCAGTGTCCAGAATCACTACAGGTTCCATATCCAGAACAATCAGCGGAACTACAGGTAATCCCTGGTCTTCCGTATCAGGCGTACTACCACTGCCTGGTTCCTTGCGTGCAACGAGAGGATGTCTTGTTGCCATAACCCTAAAAGGTCAAAAGCACACTCCAGATTTAGGATCAACAAGGACAAAAAACACAAGAGTACAAAATGGGAACAGGAGAGAGAAACACTTAAACTTGAAAAGCTGAACTACATGACATGTATTTAAACTACACGACGTGTTTATGAAATCCATTTACATGGGAGTGTAATTCTACCACCGTCGGTCATGTAACTTTCCAGACTACACGGCGTGTTGTCTAAAAACACGGCGTGTACCTAGAATCCACTCCCCTGCCCGAGTCTCCTTACACGACTAACCTACACGGTCCTCCAAAAACTAGACTACACGGTGTGTGCACTAAGGACACGACGTGTACAAGCCAGGCTTCGGCTGTCCGTGTAATAAGTTACATGGCCGGCCACACGGCTAACCTCTTACATGGCGTGTTCTGAACAAACACGGTGTGTATCGGAGGAGATAACACCGACCCGTGTTGTTCGTGACATGGCCGGGTACCTAGAATAAAACTACACGGCATTTATTAAACAGGCTCGGCGACCCGTGTAGTATGTTACACGGCCGGCTGCATGGTTGATCCCCTAAACAGTGTGTTTCGAACACACATGACGTGTATAAGGATGGATAACATCGACCCGTGTTGTTCATGACATGACCGGGTACCCAGAAGAAACCTACACGACGTGTATTTATAACACACGGCGTGCACTACACGAGCTTCCCCGACCCGTGTTGTTGGCGACACGGCTGAGTACATGGTTGAATACCACATGGAGTGTACATAAGGTACATGGCGTGTCCCCAAATATTTTCTGACACCCCGTGTTTTTGTTTACACAGATAGTAACACGGTTTAAAAAACTACACGGCGTGTATGAAGGAATTAAACGCCGTGTATTCTGGGTTTTTCCGAGCAGTAGCTCTGAAACTGCTTCGAACGCCAGAACACTAAAAAACAACCAGCTATGTGCCAAATTCCGATCTGTGGGGGCCCATACTCCCCACGAATCAAAGCCTGGAATCATCACAATGCATACAATAAGTAAATAGCATAACAAATAATGATCTGCCAATTCCGATCCTCGAGGGCCCATAACACCTCCCAGACCAGAGCTTGGTTCCCATGCTAAACAGGCTGTAAAATAAGTAATACTCTATTAGCACAACAAGTATTTCTATCACAACAACTACCACAACGACATGCATAATTTATCACGACATCTATCACAACAGCATGCAATTCTAATGCACCCTAGATGGCATAGTAAAATGCATGACCAGTGATTTCCTACCCGGTGCCTATATGATGCATGAGATGTCACACCCTCATCTCATCGGGTTGAAACCAAACAGAACCATAATCATATAAACTGCAACAACACAAAACATGTGCATCACCCAACGGTGAAATATAATAAACTGTAACACTTACAAAAACTGAAAACTGCAATTACGAGGTAATATAGATTTTCCCTGTACACGGGTTAATTACTCCCGAGTACAGTTAATTACTAACTACCTAGATCTTCCTATCCTTGTCTATGGTCACAAAACAGTAAGGCAATAGAAAGAAGGAAAACTCATTTGATACCACTTTGTAAAGACCCGAATCTTGGGACCTTCCACTGGCGCCCCATACCCGGTTCGCCACATGAGCTCAAGCACGTTTCCCCAAACGGCAGAGGCTGCCGACTAGAAGTGAGGGCCTTGATGAGTCAGTGGGGAAACTATGACCTCATTTGGTAAAGTATGCAGCGGAAGGATAAGCATAAACAATAGCAGAAGCAGTAAATAGCATGCAACAACTGAACTGAAAGTAAAAGCAATGTCTGATATAATAATGATGCAGAATGGTACATTATCTATGAAAAGAAGTAAGCAAAACAATGTGCTGAAATACAACTGAAACCAAAGTACTAAATGTAAACAACAACTCCAGCAGCATCGCGGGCCAAGGCCCAATCCCATGCTCTCCAGCTCTGACTAACAATCAAGTACCTGAGGTAGAAGAGCCACAATCCCTACCTATACCTGCAAACATATAATCTGTTTGGGCCGAAAAGAAGGACCGAAATAGGGTGTGAGACTAATCCCAGTAGGCAACCACCACAAGATTTGTGCCCTACTGTGAGTGAGAATTATAGCAAAAGCAAAGGTAAACAATACAGTAAACAATTCTACCGATTACCATTCACATTCATTTAATTACACAACCGGGGAAAATCAACAAAGTTTTCTATTCCAAGATAATCAAATAGCACAACATGTATCTAAAAAGACTACCTAACAAAAGTAGTACAAAACCCAATCTTGTTCTTTGGCTTGGTGGACTCGTCACAACCAACCATCAAAAATCACACTGACTCTCTGGGTGGCTTAAACTAGCAGACCCCTATAGTCTATTAATCAAACAAGGCACAGACACTCTGGGAAGCTCTTACGTCAATTACCCTATGGTCTTGAAATAATATCTATAGACTCTTTGAGGAAGCACTTACGTCTAATTCCTCCTATGGTCTCGATGCGTGGGTAAACTAAGAACACTCTTGGGAAGTATGAAGTTCGATTCCCATAGGTCCTGCGTACGAAACTAAAACCAACAGATCCTCTAGGGAAGCACTTAATCGTCTATTCCCTCTTTGATCTCCCGCACCAGGTTCTCACGACCCTGAGCAGTCCAGTCATGCGTAATCGATTGTTAACAGCCCTAAGTAAGTTAAACAACTACTTGGATAATAGCTACAAAATGCATCCATAAGCATATAACAACAGTAAATACATGAAATCAAGTCAACAGGCATACTAGCAATGCAAATAGGGGTTGCCTCGTAGGCAAACCATGCCAAACGGTAAACAACAACCAAAACAAGAGAAAACACCCATGGGGTGATCCTTAAACATGCTAACAAGAAATTATTAATCATCTAACAACCTCAAGAATACAAGAAATCTAAGGCAGATAAATAAACAGGATCAAAACCCTAACCCGGGATACCCGATACATGGGTATCTGGCACTTTTGCAACCAAAACTCAAAGAACTTCAACGTAGGGCAACAAACCATCTACCTCGATCCTTGTAGATCGATATACTTGAACCTCGGCCCGTGAATAGGCCTAGAACGGAGTAGATCTGCAAAAACGTCTAAAATTCTCAACCTCAGATAACTCAAACGAGAGGAAGAATCAGGAAACGAGGCTAAAGAAGAACCAAGAACTCACCGCTGCGATTCTTCTGCAATCGATGGAGTTCGATTCGGAAAACTGGTGACGGATCGGTGGCTCGGAGAAGAATCAGCCTCCTCGGATGCTCTGGACAGAATTAGGTGGAGAAGAAGGTGTTTACGAGCATTAGTCATGACCCCGGTCCGATTAATGAAATAAAAAGAAAGTACACGGCATGTACTTCTTGAGTACACGATGTGTAATTCAATTTTTCGTACCCCGAAATAACCGGCCTCCACCTCAGCCTTACACACCGTGTGTGTGGTTTGGACACGGCCAAACACACGCCTTCGAGTGGAAGAGGAGTACACGGTGTGTACTCATAATGTACACGACGTGTACTATGAAAATCTTCAGATACACACCACGTGTGTGGCCCAGTCTTGACCAACACACGGCTTAGAGTGGCCGAGAAGTACACGACGTGTGCTCATAAAGTACACGGCGTGTACTCTGAAAATTTCCAGATTCTCCATTTTTTCTTAAAAATCCCGTAAAAGAGATCCGTACCTGAAACCGAAGCTCTGGGTTCTTACAGATAGAATAACATAATATGTAAATTCTAAAGACATACCATATAGAAAGGGAACTTAAAAGGAAAAGAGAAGTTGAGATTTCCCTTACCTTAAAGAGTAACTCCTGAAACTAGAAGATTGGGACCTTAGGGGATTGAGGACACCTTGTGAGGACCCAATGGAAGGTAAAAATATCATATATTCTTTTATTCTTAATTGGTAATGAAATATAATGGAGAAATTTATGGGTATTTATAGCAAAAGAGGAGGATTTGTTTATTAATTTCCTTAGACACCTAGGTAGTGGTAAATTCAAAACCATAGTCTTTCCCATGGTATTTACCATGTTATTGGAAACATGGGAAAAATATTATTTTATTATAATCTAAAAGATTAAAACATCATTTTATATGACATATTACATCATTATGATGTCATTAAACATACCAAAAACTCAAAAGTGTATTTTTACTATTCATCGAAAACAAAATATTTTAGCAAATTATCATAAATTCACCCTAACCTAATTTTGAAATGATTATTTCACAATTGATGTTTATTTTATCATAATAATTTTCTAAGTATGATAAATTTAACTTTTTAATATAAAAATACTTATTTATTTAAAATAACAATCGATAGAAAATGCATAGTGAAAATGCATACAGAAATTTTTGACACTTGAAAAAATAAAATTATTTTATAATTTATATTAGAAAATAAGTTTTTTAATAGTAATATTTAATTAAAATAATCATTATTTATAATACCGTAATTTATTATTATAATTATATCATTTTTGAAAATTACTATTTCTGTCTGAAAAATCATTTTATCACATTTGTCATATTTTTAAGAAACAATATTCTCAAAACAAAATTGATGGAACACAAATTTTATTTATAAAATGAGATTATACAATAAGTAACTAAGTCCTTGACACATAACCCATTATAACACCTTCATATGACCTAAGGGTAAGGTGTGTGATGGTGATAAATTATTGGGGCAGCTCAGATAACATCACTCGAGTGGTAATTTCCACTAAATTGAATTTCTCCCATAGGATATTTTGTTCAAGATTAAAATTTTTAACCTCATCTTGGTATTGATCAAGAGAGAATCCCAATGATGCTACCACCCTCTCTAGCTCCGATGAATAGGCATTGTAGGCACCGACTTTGCTGGATGAGGCCATCGACTCTTCTTTATGCATTAATTTTCCTTTGTCATTTCTACTTATAAATAATAATTATAATGTTAAATTATTATTAATAGTATAGTTCCCAATGGTCATATTGGCCAATAGTCATAATTGACCAATGATCATATAATGGTCAAAACCTGATGGTTATGCTTCAAAATATAGTCACATAATTATTAGAGAGATAAAGTTTTTTGTGTATAAAATAATATAACACACATTTTCAGAAAACAATTATCATTCAAAAAATTTGAGTCATTATAATATATTTTACATGAGTTTTTACCCTCCTTTTTGAGATTTATTTTTATCATCCACCCACCTAATCTCAGTTGTAGAGTCATTTGAACCTTATTACTAAAGCCCTCATGACTAATTGTATGTTTATCTTTATGCAGTGGAGATGTTAGAACCAATAAAATCCTTTGGTTAGGAATATGTATTCAAGGTATGTGCGTAACTTGAATTTAATTTTACATTGAATGATGAGAGAAAATTCATGATGAGGTAAATTTAAATAAGGGTATAACTTCTATGGAACAGTTAAGAAATTATCATTAAAGGGAGAAAGGACCAGAATAAATAACTTAACCGTGAGGCATGGTTGACTTTCTCTATAGGATTGATTCCGAATGACTAATTTTTTTGGCTAACACTTAGTTTTATTTTTTTGTTGTAATTTAAATTTCTTGTTTAAAAATTTTTCCTATGGAATTCTTGTTGAATTTTGTTTTCTTGAGAAAAAGAAATTGTTCAAGTGTGGGGGAATTTGATAAGCTAAATTAATATATATATATATATATATTTATATCGGATACATTTCTTTAAGATCTACTCATTCTTTATTTTATAATTAATTGGGTTTTTATGGTTTTTGTAGGAAATATGAACTCAATTCTCAAACTAGAAGCTGCTATAATTTTAACAATTTTAGATATTACATGTCATGAAACTTGTTCACGATGTGAATTCCTCAGACACACGATGACTACAAACTGAATTCCAATATATAAAACCAATAAAAGTCATGAATCCTCTAGAAAAAATAAGTAAATGACATGAAATAATTACCTGATGTGAACGTTTTCAATTATAAAACTTCTGAATATTCAAGCCATGAAATCTAGGTGATATAATATTTTGGAGATTTTTGTGGATCTATGTACACAATATTAATTTTCATTATAGATTGTAAAATTTTCAATTAAGAATTATTTTAAATCAATCTCATGATGTGAAACCTTTAAAAATCATGAAATTATCATGATTATATGTATTCATTTCTTGGAGAGAGTCACCAAATAGCCATATAGTTCCAAGATTTGTGGACTTCTTGTTCGTGATCCAACCACTATTCAATTACAACTGCTATTTCATCCCCAATGCATCATTCCATTTCCGTATCCTTCATTCAAGTAAGTATTTAATTTCTTTTTAATTAATTTAATAATGAATTTCTTTAATCTAAATTTCTTAACAAACATTTCAAGCATGCTGTTGATTTTTCTTTCACTTATTACAATTATTATAATGTGTGGATAATCTTCTAGAGTTAGGGGTCGAGAGTAGGGGTGTTTTAAACCTAGTGAATCCTTAAATAAAAATCTAGTTAACACTTTGGCTAGTAATTAGGTTAAGAAATCCTATTAGTCACATTCTATTGCACAACCATGATCCGAGGGATTACAATAGAAGGCCCCTGAACAATTTAAAGTTGAGAAGTATAAGATCAATAGACTATGATTCTTTATACCCTTGAAGCCAATCTTATTGAACCTAGGTTGTTGAGTAACTCAAGAGTAAAGAGTAGTTTCCATCTTTGATAGATCCGTTTGGTTTGACAAAAACCAATTGGTTTCATTTTCACTGATTCACAGCCTAATTAATAAGACTATCTCGATCTTTATTTAGGAATACCTTTTACCTAAGCACTGAAATTGACCCCAATTCATCTATTTATCCTGAATTAAAAAAAAACTATATAAGACTTAGAAAATCATCCGATGAGAGTGTAACATCCTGTTGATGCTTTCCAAATGAACATCGATAAAATTAAAAAGGAAGGAATACCTAAATATGAGTATTATTTTACCACAAAATAAATGGAATAATGGATTGTTCAAAACTCATGGATCACATGAGCCTCTAAGAGACTTACAATCACGTGACTATTATAGGGTCACATAAAGAAACTAGGTGTAGTTGACAACCTGCAACATATCCCATGAATCCCCTATTCAAATGTCCATCTTCTCTCAAAAAGTTGCCTCAGACACCCAACATTCATGCATCGACTACCAGATGTGCTCCCCCAGGACACACAGGTTGTCAGTGGTGAGCACCTGATGATCCAACCAAAAATCCTTTATAAATGGGAGGAAAGATGTCTAAAGGGAGGTGGCCTCTATCAGGCATAAATATCATGTGACTCATCATTGATGGGAAGGATAATTATCTATGAAAACATCCAATAAAATCTTCAGAACTCCCGAACCTTTGTAAAATAAAGAAAATGAAATAAAAATAATGGAGGTAGAACCCACCTATGGTCTATGAAATATATACAGTGTGCACTTAAAAATCTGCAAGACACCGCGAGACTTTGACCACATTCCTACCCTGTCTCACAAAATCCCTTTGGCTTGTCATTCTCATCATGTGAAACTAGTCAGGTATACCCAGGTGACCTCACACTTCCCCTTTGTCTCCCCAAGAAAACATGGATGTATTTTTCCACAAAATTCTCATGAACCTCTATATGACCCTTTTTGTTCACGCGGTGCATCATAAAAAAATAGATTAATTACCTTTGACATTACTCATGTGATCTCACATGACTCCCAAACTTAGTAAAATAAAAAAGGGAATAAAAGAGGGAGGAGGTGAAAGAATATTACGGTTGTAAAATACTTACAACACACTAAGGCAGTCCACACCATGGTACCACAAGACCCTATACAATCCATCCTTGCCTCAAGAAATGTACCAGGCATGACATGGAGTATCTTGTGAAGGCCCTCTAACAAATAGTTTGATCTCACAAAGGCCCTTGGAAAGGTCAATATGAAAATACATAAGTCCTTCAACACACCCTCATGAATCAAAAAAGTCTTCATTAATTGTAAATAATCCAATAAATGAATCATTGATAGGAGAGACTCATGACCGTTAAATATCAGGCGACACCCTCAGAGCGATCCACAACACAGACTCACAAAAATTCATGGTGCGAGACCCATTCACCGACTCCATCTTGGATTTGTGCCAGATACACCATGAAAAACTATGAACAAGCAGGGTGGAAAGGCCTATAAATCCCCCACCCCAGCACGAAATATGCACTACTACCATATGACTGGTTGGAATATTGATCACAAAGGTTGAATTTTTCACATCCAAATGCATCAGCACACCCAAGAACCAGAGTAGATTTCTTGGAGTTTATGATCTTGCAACCGACAAGTCTTCCATCTAGTAGTATGATGGTGAATAGCTGGAGTGATCATTCAATATTCATACATCATTTTGCGTGATCATTCATAGATCACGTGAAGGATTTTTGGTAAGATGTGTGAAAAACATACCACACATATTCTAGATCATGCAAGACTCATAATAAATTAGCACCAAATAAATATAAGCAATTCTTAATATAAGAGTTAGAATAAAGACTAAAGGTGGAAGTCTTAAAACAAGAACATGTTTGTTGATCCTCATTCACTTTGCATGAACCATCCAAGACATGCGACAGCACCAAGATACATTTCCCATATCTCATAATGCTTCTTCAGCATACTATTTGGGTCATGAGAATTATTCTAGACATGTCAAGGAAATTTATACAGTCCTCTTGGGAATTCCACCTTAGTATATTAAAGTACCCATGGAATTTTCATCTAATATTTTTGAAATCCTTCAGATACATTTTTTGACTCATATAATAGAAACTGATCATGTCATTCAAGTCTCGTGATCGCATCCAAGAATGTTGAATCAACTCTCACGATACCCTTTGAGTAAATCATCATAGATTCATGACGCCCTCCTTACATGTTGGATAGGTCTCACGATGCCTTCCAAGGATTTCAACCAAGACATGTGAGACCATATAAGACATTTCCTACAGACTCTCAACACCTTTCATGTGTGTCAGAAAACTCTTGTGATAATACCAGGGTAAGTCAGTTGGATCATGAGACATCCTCTAGAAAAGTAGGCCAAATTACAAGGGCCTCCCAAGACTCGATAATATTTTCCATCCTCGATGTGTAAGCCCCAATCAATAGTGAAACCCCAGTGTGTACGCCCCAATAAAGTGAACTACGATGACTCTAATTCATGCCATATTTAAGATACGTAGGACACCTCTTTAAAGTTAAAGCTCTAAATTAATTATCTAGGTCTATCCCAACATATAAGTCCCATATCCTCAAGAAATGATACCGATCACTTATCACCCCTTGTATATAACAATGATAATGGATCACATGGGATTATAAAATCACATCGATCATGTCATCTACACCATAAACCCCCAGGTTACAAGGTGAACCTAAGTGTGTAATCCCCAAACAAATGAACCATGAGAAATATGATTCCTATAATAACCAGGATACATAGGATTCCTTCTTAAGGCCTAATATCAAATGAATATCCAATTTGATGTAAGGCTAATATAAAGGACATTTCAACTATTGGGACCTAATCATTCCCATGGGTGGAAACTCTACCTTATCCATTAGCAGACTGAGAAATAAACCTAACTACGATGACTCTGATTCCATCTATAACCAAGATATGTAGGAAATATCCATGAGGCCCAAAATCTATAATAAATCATTTTAGGATAGTCCTAACACATAAGTCCCACATCATGATCAATGAAAATGATCATTTTCCATACCTTATTTCTTACACCAAGCATATATCACGTGGTATTAGAGAAATGCAATAATCATGTCATATATACCATAATTCTCTATAATGATAAGGTAAAACTCAAAGTGTAATCCCCAAGAAAATGAACTATGATAACTCTGACTCTCTACATTATTGGTATATGTAAGGCATCACTCTAGGAGTCGATCTTGAACATATAGTGTCCCATAGTACCTATATAATTCATTTCCACATGACGTTAAACTACATAGGTCTAATGAACTATGTCGGTTTTGATTCCTGTAATAACTAAGATATATAGGATGCCTCATAATGGCTCAATACCCTCATCATAATATTAATTTCCTCCTTGTATACTAGTGCATTTCAAATTTCTTGATTATCACTACTAGAAAGAGGGGCTATCCCCATGGAGCTATACCCACAATTTTTTAAAACGTGGACATAGCCTGAATATAGTTATTATATACCCATAGTTTATTTAAAAACATGGGTATAGATATTCTATACCAATGGTTTTTAAAGAACCATTGGTTTATATGGGTGAATATTTCACCTAGCTTGTGTCCCCCCTCACTCATCGACCCCCTCACATCCCCCCACATTTACCTCCCCCACATTTCCCTAACCTGGTGCCCCTTCTCCTCCTCTGGTTGATTTACATACCCCCTTATCCTCCTCCTTTAGTCGAAGTGTATCCCCCTACTCTAGTCGAGTTGTGTTTCCCTCACCCAATGTGTATCCTTATAGTTTGAGCAGTGTTTCTTTCAGCCGGTGACCTGACACACATCCCCTCTACTATTGAGTATTTTTATGATTCTGGTCTTCTTTGACAGTGAGTCCCTAATCCTTATTCTAGTATGTATAATTGATTCTAGTTTAGTTTGGGTTTTGTTTTTTTTTTAATTTTTACTAGAAACAAAAGTGCATCATTATTTTAGGTTTTGTAGATTCCATTTCTATCATTTCATATTGTTTCATTATCCCCTGATCTGCTTTGTTGATGTGCATCCCATCAGTAATCTCCTATTCGTCGAGGCTCATTACCCTAGGTCAAGGCATGTTTCTGTTCATCGAGGCACATATCCTTTTTTTCCAACATTCTTCTTTGATTGGGTGTTTTTTTGGTTTTGGTCTAGTTTGACAGTGAGTTCCCAATCCTTCTATATCCACTATTTTTAAAACCATGGTACACTTTAATTTGATTTAGGCTAACATGATGTTTGTTTTTAAGTTCCTTATGTGAAGACTATAATTTCCTATTCCATGTTCTATTGAACTATAATATTCATATATTTTCTAGAGAATAATTAAATTGAGATAAATTTATTTCATAAAAATTAATAACTACATAAAATGTGAGTATAGAGATGTCTTAGATTTGTTTCACTAAATTTATCTTAGTGAAATATATAGTGATGATTTTTTATTCTAATGATGTATCATCTAAAATTAAAGTTCTCATAATATGAATGTTGGATCTTGTTATGAATTCATTTATAAAATAAACTATGACATTGAGGTATTGAGTTGTTATAAAATATGAATGCGATGAAGCATAATTGTAAATTTTATTGAAGCCTACATTATCTCGTGACTAGTGTGGTTGTTATTTTATTTTTAAAATTTATTGTATTTTCAGAAGATATTCCATTATGTGAAGTATCATTGTAAAATCACTTAGTTTTTATTTTTTAATGGCATTTTATGATCCTACATGATTGAAGATTTTTCAAGGCTAGGAAAATACATCTTCTACAAGTTTATTAATGATGTCTAGTGTTAGACATGTTATAGATCATGAAGAAAAAAGATGAGCTTGAGGATATATCTAATTACTAATGATGATGGATATCAAAAGAGTTTTTGTAGTTGAACTTTATATCTTCTAATTAGAGAAAGATCAATGATGTTCATAGTTGGTACTTGTATGCATTGATCGTGGTTATAAAATATCCTACCAATTTAGAGTGAAATCGATTTCATCCATGATTGGTTGTGTTTGGTAATAAACATACTTTATGTAATATTTTTATTGATATATAGTTTATGCATTAAATTTGAGTTTCGATATTAATTTTTTGTATTACATTTAACTATTCAGTTTTTATGTTCTAATAGTTTTATTTTTTACAGTACATATCCCTTTTTAAGTTTTTTATTCCATGATATTTTCCATTTGATTATAAATTGTTTCCTATAATAAACTTTTATTATCTAGTGGGATAAAAATTGAGTTTTATTTCATCTTGAATTCACTCTATCTTGATGCTGTTGTTTGGTTATCTATAATAACATATTTTTTTCCAGAACTTGCCTCATTTAATTTATTTTTCTAATATATTTGATATTAATGATTCTTCACATTGGATTATAGAAGAATAATTCTCTTAGTGTTTCACTATTGAACATCAAATATTATTGAGACCAAAATAATTAGTCATTATGTATACTATTAAAAATTACTCATAATACTAGGGGAGTATAAGAATTAGAAACTTAGTATTTACCAAATCCATATTATTTTACATCACCCTATTATATTCTGTTTAGGGTTTCAATAGCTTTAAAAATTATGTATGAAAACTCAATTTGAAGCTACAAATGATCGATGGAGACAACTATCCCAAGGTATATAATGTCATCATAGAAATTTAAATCTCTAAACAAATTTTGGGGATGTAAATATTTGGAATTACTTTTATTTTCATAAAACTACATACATACCCTTTAACAAATTTTTATTATCAATGTTGTCCCTTTAAACATGAAATTATTATTTTTACTGTAGTATTTCTACAATGGGAAAGAGGTGGTGTTTGAGAACTTGATACAACCTTGTGTATATAGGGTTTCTAATGAGAGAAAATGATCACTTGGTAAGATCAAATTAATCAGGTTTGAGTTCATTTGATCTTTATAATATTTTAATAATATGGACTACAAGGTCTTCCAATTGAGACAAAGAAATGCATAGGAGACCCTGAATCCAATGTCCAAAATCATCTCCTCAAAATTGAGTAGGATCTATAGGTCTGTACGCTCACATTATCTATAACCACATGATAATCTTGCTTATATCAATATTATAAATCCTTTTTTCTGGTATTTGTCTCATCAATGAACCTTATAGTGATATTTCCATCTTACCAACTTTGTTCACCAACAATTTTCAATATCGAGGTTAGCTTTCTATGTAACTTCTTAATACAAAGTAGTTGTACTACAGTAATAAAATCAGTTGAAATTGTAATATTTTTTCTTCAATCTTTGGTTTTTTTTCAAGGATAATTGGATGATACTTATATTATTAAGTCTATATGCTCTGGATTCAAGGAAACTACTAAACCTACTGTCTGTTTGAAATATGGTTAGTGTGTTACAATTTCCCCTATTATCAAAATGAGTGAAATTTTAAAGAAAAAATACATTGTTTAGCTGTATGATATGGGTAAAGTTCTGGAGACTAATGAAAGCCTCAATATAAATGGTAGTTGTTGGAGTGCTTTGAAATCAAACATAACTACTTATTGGGTATGCAGAATATTTTACTATTGATGCCCAAATTGAGCCATATGATTAATGTTCTGTTTGGTTATGTTTTCTAGGACCCATTTAGGGGAAGAGTATATGAATTCCGCCTCATAAATGGTATTAAGTATAAAAGGTATGATTATAAATATTGTGAATGTGTCAGGCCTAGTCGATGCACATTAAAAAATGGGGGCTGCTGGAAGAAAGAGAAGAATGGAAAAAGATTCTCAACATGCTTACTTTGTATCATTTCTCCTTATCTTTGATTCATAAGCTATTATTAGAGGGTTTGTTTTGAGTTCATCATTCACAACTTACATATGGACCTTAAATGTTCCATGCTTGTCATTTTAGGGTTTTTTCTACAAACCATTTTAAATAAGTCCATCATGAAAACAAATATTGATGAATGAAAAAGCATTTCTTGCCAGTTCCATGACTTCACATGTAATAAAATGTGGGGTGATTACGAATTCAAGTGTGGGGGGGGGGGGGGTTATTATGACTCTTATAGTACCTATACACTGACTATTCATTCATCTACCCAATATAGACTTTCTTACTCGATTTCATCAAATTATGGTTTTTCCTAATGTCAATTGTCAAGAATACGGTGTTCCAAATATATTTGTTTTCTATAAAGAGATCATGAATGCTTATTTTCTTTTTAACCTCTACATGGTTGATTTATTTGGTAAATATCTTCCCTTAGTAGATGATTTTAATAGGTACATGTCTAATTATTGGGGTTTATTAGAGAAGAAATTATCAATATTCTAAACATGTATATTTTTATTACTTCTATTTTTATCTAAGGATGACATAATCTCTACTTAGGCTATTACTCCATGTTTATGAAATGAGTTCTAATTCTCATTGTTCCATTGGAATTTCTATTTTCACTTGAAGTAAAATCATCCTACTATGGTTATTTGGATTTTCCTCCCAAGATTAACTCTTCTATTCGAAAAAATGGTGACCCTTAGTTTGATAAAAATCATGGTGTGGCATTTCTTATGTGATGATAATAACATTCACTACTTTTTTCGCAACATATATCCTTGAATTTTCATTGAATTTGATGTTTCAAAGGACTTAGTGTATTCCATTGGAATTAAGATAGAAGGTGAGCGTCATTTGAAGTAGTTGGTCTTCTTGTAATAATGGGTTGGATTATGTTTTTCATGTATTATTTTGGGTGATTTCATCTCTAAATTTCACCATGAATCTCAACAAGAGGATCCTCATGAAGGGTTTGAAAAAGAATGTTATGTTTTATGTGTATGTAATCTCCTTTAGGATCTTTCCCATTGGTTTAGGGGGTATCTTTATCAAGGAAAGTGGAAGATTATTATCAACCAAATATTTCCAATGGTGGTTCTATAGTTGTGCTTCCAAAAAAGTCATGCCAAGTTGTTCTACTAGTATGAATGCCTATTCCTGATCTTAGAGGATGGAATATTTTAATTTTGAAGGCACCTCATCTTCTAATGGATATGAGTACAAGTTTAGTAGGAATAATAAGTCCCTTATTATTGGTGAGGATGCATCCTTGGGTTCACCAATTAATCTGGATGCAGGTAATGTTTCCAAGTTAATTATAATAATGAATATTGAGAATTTCTTTCATGATCCCTATGGACATAGGACATGCAGGGGCATGGCTGCTAGGACAGAATGTAAATCTTTAGTGTATAAATGAACTACAACTTCCTATGATGATACAAACGAGTATGATACATGTGTTGAATCTAGGTTACATAACAGAGTTAAGATCATATATGTTGTTTTTAGGAACATTTGTTATCCAAAAGTAAGGGAATAACCTATGTTAAAGAGGAGGAAGAAGAAAACCTATCTTAATAATGATCAAGACATGGCTTTAAAATAGTGTATACTCCAAAAATATAGATAGGAACCCATTGAGTGTTAATCAGATAGATATTTTATGGATTTATTTTATTCAATAGTAAATAATATTAAAAATGGATGATTAAACATAGTGAGTTATCTAATTAAAAAAGGTATGAGTACGAAATATAGGAAGGACTACTATAGCATACCCAAAACAATGATAACTATATTGACAAGGAACGATCTATGCATAATTTCACATGATAAATATTGCTGAAATAGGCACATTAAAGAGATATTATGTACTAACAAATGTATTTCTAAATCCTAAACCTGGAAGGAAGATAAATACAAGGATATTTTAAATGGGATGGATCAGACAAGACTTGATTGACGAACTCTTTAACCTAGGTCCATATAGGATGATGATGAAATAGAAAAGATGTCCTAAGTGATTATAGGGGTTTTAGAACAAAATGATCAATTTAATTTGGAATATAAAGGCTAGGAAGGATCTTTATAGGACAACATTGTGTAATTTCATGCTAATGATGTAGAAATAATTATTTACTTGGAGAAGAAAGTTTTCCATGTAGATATGGGTTCCGAAATCCTTCAAATTGAGAGTGGAGGGACACCTAGAATCATGAGGGTATTTTCCATGTTTTTGATAATTCAATCCAAACTAAAATAAATGAAAAAAGCCTAAAATGAACAATAAATTGAAAATACAAAACTAAAACAAAACATAATTGAAATGAAAATATCAATTGGATTTGGCATGAAGTAAATAAAACAAAATTTAAGTGTACAAAACTAATGTAATGTGAATTGATCCAAATATAAATAACCAGTATCAACCAAATTAAAATTTACATAACATAGCCAAGAAAAATTGATCCTCTTTAAAAAATAGATGGAAACCCATCCTCTTGAATGAATATAATTTGTTTCCTCCTTTCTTGTAGGAGAATGTTTTGACCCATGTGGCATTTTGGTTCTTATATTGGGGTAGTGACCTGTATAGTCACAATATATAGGTATGACCAAGTTTAGTTTTTATTTTATTTTCCTTATCTCATTGGAAGATTAGGCATTTCACTATTTTCTAAGGACAAAGGGTAGTTATATTCTATGAAGGGGGCCAGAAGGGCACTGGAGGTGGCTATTCAGTTTTCTTTGTAGGGGAGAGAGATTATGGTAGTGGAGGGGTTAAATAGTGTGTTTATTTTTTTCTACCTTTTTACCATGTTATTTATGTTTATTTTTTTCCTTCGATGTGTACATTTGACGTACAAATGAGTCATGCTGAAAATTTATTTATTTTTAGTTGTAGTTTTGATTAATTGTTTTTGGGAGAAATGATTATTGAGTGGAAATTACTTGATGGCGGGACACTTACTATATACGTTTATTCAAGTTTCCATCATATTAAGGAATATTTAGAATATGTTACTACTGAATCAACAAACTAAACTTCCTCGACTCAGTAGACACTTTGGAACATATAGGTTAGACTCACTACCTTCTTGTTTCTTAATTGTTAAACCTTCCAATTATTTTAGTACATCAATGTTTGAAATTTTGGTTGGTTGTTTTGAAATATTGGTCTTATATAGTAACTTCCAATTCCATAACATCTCAAATTCACACAATGATGATTTGGAACTTGAAGCTCTAGATCCTCAAATTCTTCAGCCCAAATCATATTTGGAACTCATGGGTTGAAAAATCATACTCCCATGTATCAAATTGTTTTTTTATATAGATTCCATCATGTAGTAATCTTCTCAATTATTAATTAAATATGTAGTGATTGGTTTGATAAAAATTTACCTATGTACCTGACCCTCCACTAACCCCCCTGTGATTCTAGAAAACACACCACATTACATTCATGTATATTATTGGGTTCACCCATCATGAGTTCCACATATAGTGAATCACACACAACTCTAGCTACATTGGTAATATAATACTTCCTTTATTCCAAGAATAAATTTAATAATATTCAATTTATATTCTAAGATTCTCTATATATGGATATATGAACTTCTTTGGGTTTTATTTTCCTTAAAATCATATCTTATCAACTTAGGAAAATTATCATATTTATACCCTTTTCAAGCTCAAATTAATGTTATTATTTCATAAATATGGAGTTTCAAGAGTTATTCCTTCATAATATATTCCGATATTTAAAATTATGGATACTTATATTGGATTGATCTACATATAATGAGTATGTTGATAATTAAATCACACATCAAGAAAAATAAATATCAAACATTCAATTAACAAAATGGTAGAGCTACCACACCCAATGTACCAGTCTTGCAATGAAAATATTTGATTTTTTATATAAATCAACATTGCGTGTGGTTTTTGAAAACCTTTTATGTTAAACTTTTACAAACATTTTATAACTTATCCTCTGATAATATTTAGAAAATAAAAATCTGAAATATTTCTCAAATATCAAATGTAGGCTAAAGATCAGATTAGGGATTTATATACACTTACTATTAGAAAATCAGTGATGTGAACCGTAGGGGGTCCTTGAAAGAACAAATACCTTTCTTCCCAATAATGGAATGAGACTCTGAATAAAGAAGATATTCATAATAATTTGACCATTCCTCAAAATATTGATGTTTGATGACAGTGCCAATGCCACGGGAAACCACAGGCTCAACAATGTTCATGATGGTAGGCTGGACAGCTGTAGCCTGGGAAGCAGTTGAGGTGGCATCAACACCCCCCACAAACACTGATCCAAAATCCAACACTTTTGAATCCACAGATCTAGGTGTTGGAGAGGATCCATTGGTAAAACTGACTTTCCTCGAATATTCCATCAAAACATTCACTTTTTGGCCAATAAGGTCTGTCTATAGAAACTCCTTTGCCTCTCAGGCATAGAGAGCAGGTTTTTCATCGCAATGAGGATTCCCCATTTTGGAACACCAATTGCTATAAATATTAAAATGATTATCTACTAAAGGACTTCTAAATGGGACAGAATCATTAGCCATGATGACACATTCACCACTTAAAATACAAACCACCTTTTTGAAAAAATTCTGATTTTGAATCACCTTTGAGTTGGAAGTTGGCGGTACATAATTTGTCCAAATTTTGAGACAGTTTTTCTTTTCCTATATTTTAGTGGCTTTCAACTTCTATTTTGCTTCTTCTTCCAACAATTTAGTACTTCATTCTACATACTTGATAAAACAATTTTCTATAAGCTCCAACATAATTTCATTTTCCAATCATTTAACTTATAAATAATTCTATTTTTTAACTTTTGATCTTCTAGATTTTAAATACTTATATTCTACTCATGAACTTATTTAACATCTAAATTAGCTAATAAAACATTTTACACTAAATTTTTTTCAGATTTACATCATCTGAAGTAATAATCATTAATAACTTCCAGTCTCCCTCATCAACCTCTTCAATTTATACTTTAGATTTTATATTTTCTTTCTAGTACGTGATGTTATAAGTGAATGCTTAGCATAAATTGATTTAATTTCTAGATTTACATTCCAAACTCTTTATCCCTCATTTTTTGGTTCATGTTTTAGACTCCAAACATTCATATACTTCTTCATCAATCCTAGAAAAAAATTTTCTTCTATACTCAACATTAATCATAAACTATTTTCAAACAGTCATGATGATTGTTACATTAAATGATTAGTATATAATCTTCTTAATTAACTTCTATAATATCATTCAAGAAACCTCAAATTATTCCAAATAGATAAACCTAATGTATCACTTTGATTGTAACACATACATATTATCTTCCATGCTATTACATAAGAAACTGTTAATCTTATGTATCACTATGAAATTTCATTCCACGTTCTTAAGATCTTTTATCTTCAAGTAAATTTTTATTAACTTTTCAAGGTTATCTTATTTAGCTTCCATTGATGCGTTTAACTTCAGTGATCAGTACTTTGTCTTTTGGATAAACAATATCATTTTTCTATGAATCATGTTTTAAAAATGTATTTGCATTATTTATTCACTTCAACATATCTTACAAATGTTCACCATTATTCATCTATCATCTTCTAGATTCACTTAATATTAGCATCAATAACTCATCTTGCAACTTTGGGATAATAAATTCTATAATGATTCATCCTCTATGTAATGTTAATATTTCATAAATAATGATTCTAGAAATCATATATATATATATATATATATTCCTGCATCATCTCCTGTACTGTGCACCAGTTCGGGTTACTATAGAAACTCAGTGAAGGAAGACTTTATTTTCTTACAGGTCAAAGATCTATACCCATAGTTCAATAACCATGGGTATATTATGTCTGGGGTGATAATCTATACCCATGTTTTTTAGAACTGTGGGTATAGATATATGCCCATAGTTTAAATAAAACTGTGGGTATTATGAAAATCTCCAGGGCTATACCCACAGTTTCTATAAAACCATGGGTATAGGTCTATACTGACACCTCGATAGCCCACAGTTTATGGAACCATGGGTATAGCCTATACCCATGGTTCTAAAATGTGGGTGTAGATGATTTTTCCAGTAGTGTATACGGATTCAACACAAAATAAATATCCCATTATTAGTAAATGACGGAGAACCTTGGATATATACTGATGGATTCACTACAGAGGCCCCAATATTTTTTACATAAAATAGAATTAAAACATAATCATTTTTTAGGGTGACTGACCCCATATTGAGATTAGGAAGAGATTCATGAACATATATTAAATCTATAAGAGAGTCCCGTAGTAGGAAATAATCCCTCCCCCTCAAAAGGGTGTGATGATCCTGATCTCCCATCCTCTTGACCAATAAGAGTCCCCAAGAGTTATTTTACCTAAAAATCCAGATGAACTCGTACCTTAGGAAAGAAGGTCTGTACCTAGTTACAGATGGGGGAACTATTGGGAGTTTTCGAGAAGGGCAACAACAGTAATCTGATTTTCAGGATGGTGCACAACACAAACCCCCCACAATAAAACTATTGGGTGGATTCCATCCACGCCTAAGAGAAATTCTAACAAAATAAAAATGGAGAACCTGATGTGAATATCGTTAACAAAAAAACAATCATTTAAAATCCATCAGGCCATTTTTTTCACCCCATTCAGAAAAAACACTTGAATGACCAATGTGAATTAAGAAAATTTGTTTTGAAAACTCTATACAAACAAAGTACAAAGATATTCATGATCTTATAGATGATTCTATGTAACCAGGGTTCTCATAAGTCCACCCTCATTTTGATAATTCCAAATGAGTAGAATGGCTGAATCGAGAATAAAATAACAATTGTGTTAACCATGCATATCTGATTGAGAATATTATTCCTAAGATATTGCACTAATCATTAACCTTTTTCTTTGACATTTGCATGATTTTAGATACTTATCTTAGCATCCTGATTTAATAAAATGTCTTCATCATCCAATGTTTTCTCTAGTAAATCATCTGTGGCTACAACCCCCATAGGTCACAAAGCAATCTCACATGATCCAAAAATCCAATGAAAGGTGTAAAACCTGATGTTCTGGAAGTACCACCAATGTGGTATGATCCCAACCAATGGAATCCACCCATGAGGTTCTCTAAGCATGACAACTGGTGAGTCCACATCATCCAAGAAAGACTTCCATTGATCTAATATCCCTTATTGCTACAACTAACTACTTCGAGAGATTATCCCCAGAGCATGAAAACTTCCACCTCCAGTCTCTAATGAAGGTGGATTAGGAAGCCAAACATGGATCCCTTTCAGTTCAGATTTCACCGAGGAGGGCATGTGTGAACCATCATCGCCAGTACTATCCCACCGATACTGACCAGTCACCTACTGAGGGTACCATCCATCATGCTAACACCTCTGATTCTCATGAATAGACAACAAGGAAGCCTCATCAGATGAGGAAGGCATTGGATATCTAGAAGAGGGATCATATCCCCAATTTGAATGATTTTCGGCATATTACGATGAGAACTAGTAAGCAGGATCATATCCTTACTGACTCAGAACAAGTATGTGGGAATATTCCCACAAAAATTATGGGGGAGGCGCATATCCCTAACCCCATGCATGAAGCCCATCAGCATATTCTAATGGAACAATGAGGAAAAAGTGGGTGTATATACCCATTTAAATCGAAGACATCTTCCAGTGTATAATGGAGATGGAAAATGTGAAAGATTATACCCATACAAACAATTTTATAAAATGAAAATATATTTTAGAAATAGCTGAAGAACTCCATCGACATATTCCAGAACTATTATAGATAAAGGGACATGCACATAATCCTATCCCTACTGCCATAGAAACTCAACACTCTGATCATTGCAAACAAGTGGTTGTACCAAAGAAAGTGCACATTATTTCTCTCTTCTAGGAGGATTATTGGTATATTTTGATAAAGGACGAGGCATCTGACCGAGATCATACTATTGTTCCAACTGAGGATCACTAGGTGAGAGTGACACATGCCTTGAGACATGGGCACATGCCTGTCGAAGATGTTCAACGACATATTCTAAAGGCCTAGAATTAGGCTCACATCCCCATTATGGATGAGGATCACCATGTGAGATGGGAAAAATCCTTAGGACAAGTTCATATTCCTATCAAAGAATACTAGAGGTGTACACTAATGGCCAAGGATCAGGAATATATCCCCATTTTGGCTGAGGATGACCATGTGAGAATGGAGAAAACCTCAGGATAAGATCATATTAATATCAGTGAATCTTCATGGAATATTCCTATAGATCACAGAACTGAGTTTCATATTCCTACTTTTTCTAATGAATGACTGTGCCAACATCATTCCAAGGCAATATAGGAGGAGACTCATATCCATTTTCCCATTATAGAGGTCCATTAACATATTCCAGTGGGGAATGAATATCCAGACCAGGCTCATATTATTGTTCCAACTGAGTCTTACCAAATGAGAGTGGTACATGCCTTGGGGAAAGATCATACTCCTACCAAGAAGGACCAGTGAAATATCCTAAAGGTAAAGATCAGGATTATAATCTCATCTTGACCAAGGCTCACCAAGTGAGAATGGAACATGCCCTAGAAAAAGCTCATATTCCTATCAATAATCTGATATATTATCAGAATATTATAGTATCTTATCACCAATGGGTTCATATTCCCATGACATTAGATAGTTATATGAGAGTTCTGGAAACCTTCATACAACAACCACATATCACTAAAAAATTCTAAAAGGTAGGTCAACATATTCCAACCATGATGCAGAACATGGACTATATTCATAATATGATTAATGCTAGTGTCCTTGAGGTCATTCAAGACACATTATCAACACCAAGAGGGTCTGTCGACTATTCTATAAAAGTAGAAGTAGAAGAAGTTCATTACCATGATAGTCCTTCTTATGGTAATGTCGAGATGTTTCACAAGGATTCTACTCCTAACATTCACCATGGTCAACCTCCCCATCAGGATATCTCTTATGGACCAGGAAATCCTCCCCTTTCCTAGACACCTCCATATAGAGAGGTTTTCAAAACTATAACAACTTTGTATAGATAGGTTCTCGAAACATCGGGGTCAACTATATATATTTCCCCATAAGCTTCCAATAGCACTCCACTCTTGTCTAAAGGCAACCATTAGATCCATATTCTATGGTCTAATTGGATGGAAGTATGTATGTCGGACAAGTAAGAGGCTAAAATTGACACATGGCGAGAGTTAGTTGGAAAAAACCTCCCCATAATGTTCTAACCCTCACTAATTCTAACTATGAGATCCTAGATGAGATATAAAAAGAGTGTATGCATTATCTATGCCAAAATATATGGGATAATCATTAGATACTGAAGTCTAGGAATCTCCCTTATCCAGGATATAAGTGTTACCTTTATAAAAATCAATATAATCTATTGATAGTAAGACCTGGACACTATCTCCATTGCTCGAGATTGAAAATCGAAAAATAAAAATGCAAATATGCAAAATTCTTTCCTCCATTTCATATTGAAACTTTAGTTATTGATATCTGAAGCCACATCATGCATCCATATTTGAGGATAGAGATAGTATGGATTGTTACATTTTTCACACCCCTAGAATAAAAGAACCCCTCAGATTCAGTATCCTGCAATGTTATAGCCCCAGATGAAATTAGGGTATCAGGTGATGATCGGGCTAGTTGGTCACTACAACATAATTTCCCCACTTCAATGATGCCATGAAATCACAAATGGAGGGAAAGAATATCCAAAAAGACATCAAACTAGTCTTCCTGAAGCAATGAGGCTGAATTTTGAACCTAGAGACCAAAGTTGTTGTCATCCATAAAAATTCATATAAATAATGGTTCCCATCATGGGCTGCAATCACACCTAGTTCCCACACAATCATAGCTATGAAACATTAAATGATCCACAATAGCAGTTTCCATAGTAGTCTTCCAAGAACAGACTCAGCCCCCTGGTCCACATGAGTATCTACCACCACCTCCACCCCTCATATCATCAATTCTTGAGAGGATTCATGAAATATCATTGGCAGCTACGTGAAAACTCCAACCCGTTGGGTTGGGGGAATTTATATCCAAATCACTGTATATAGTTTCATCATCCCTTTATAGTGGCCTGTAAGAAGCAGTGATGATTCAATATCCCCTAACCCATAGGAATGGGGGAATTTATATCTGCATCTCTGTCTCAAGAATCATCAAATCCCCGACTAGAGTCATTGGATCCTCAGAAATGGGACCAGTAAATTCCAATTATAGACCCATATGACCCCCAACCTATAGGTCTAGGGGAATTTTCATAATCATCATCACCAAAAAGAGAATCAGTTTTCTTTAGGTTGGGATGAAAACTTTCAGTGTCCCACCTATCCCTCCATCATGAGACAAAACTCTACTAGTTGGGGTCTATTTAGTAATAATGACTAGAAAATCCCTCAATATCATTACTAATAGATCAAGAAACGAGCAACATATGAAAAAGGTGATCAAACCCCACTGAGATTGCAGTCCAGAACAACCCAACATGAACTAGGGTTCAAATAACGACCTCCATAAAAGTAGTGTAGAATTAGCCTGTTGTGTCAAAAGTGATGAAACAACCACCATTGTCCAATATGTGTCTATGAATGTCATCACTATAAACATGAAAAACATTTTTCAAGATGAAAATACATAGGGCCACAACATAGAAAATGTACCCCATGAGGAGGGTGATTTGGATGCACAAAATGAGGATTCACTCACCTAAAACCAAAGAAGAATCCAAAATATGGAACACCCAAATATCGAGTTGCCACCTCCATGAAAAAACATTTCCAAGGGGAAAGGTATCGATGCATCATAATCACCATCTAAAATAATTTAAGTTCCTTCCCCAAAGGAAAAATTGTCACAATATTAGACTGTGATACACACTCTCTCACAACTCAATAAGGAGCTACTCAAGAGAGATATCCCATTGGGTATCTTCTTCAGGCAGAGATGAATATTCTCCCACCTATGGACAATCCACTAGCAAGAGCGGGATCTGATCCCCCGATTGGATATAATCTAGAAAACCAGTGTATATAAATGAAAAAGTAGAAAATGATCATGACATCCCTATATTGAGGAGACAAACTCTCCCTCACTAAGGGAAAAATTTAGTATTAGGATGAATCGATAATTAGTAGGAGATGAAAGTGGGTCCACCTCATCGACCCCCACCCACTCTCTATGGATAATAGACGACTCTGAAAATAGTTCCCCCAGAGTTACTTAACATCATCGAGTCCCTGGATAATAAAATGAAATTTATGTGAGGGAAACACACATCTATGTTGCATGAGAGAAATCCATATCCTGATTGGGTGGAAAAAACTTTTCCTCCACCCAACTTCAACATTCCTACCTTCTCTACCTTTGATGGTGTAAGTGACCATGAACAAAATCTCACACATGTTGTATCTCAATGTGGGCTGATGATAGGCCCTCAAGATCAATAGTAGGCAACAAATATGAGTTTTTTTTATAGACTCTAATAGGGCCAACCTTTTTTTGGTACAACATCTTGCCAAAAGGACCAGTTACAAGATGGGAAGACCTTCATCGTGAGTTCTTTTATATGTTCATCTCCACATTGAGGAAAACAATGACCATTGACCTAACGAAATATAAAAAACACAAGAAATAGATGGTGTTTTATATAATATAAAGGTGGAAAGGTTTAACCTTTTCACTAAAAATCCCTCTCTTATAAGAGAAACTGCTAGAACTCTATGCTAAAAAACCCAGGGATGAGTTGCAAACACCTGTGATTCCCATAAAGTATCTAGGTGTGTTCCATGAGTTAGATAAAATGAAACAACATATTAAGTAAGCTATTCAATGAACCCGATCTAAAAATCTACTCATTCCAACAACATAGAAGAAAAATCTTGGTAGAGAAGGAGCTGAAACTATCATTATCAAGCTAGTAGCAGTGCCCATCTAAGCACCTAGGCAGGCTCCAAATTTCCTGATACCTCCCCTCAAGTGGAAAATATCACAAAATATCCCTCTTCTAGAAGCACATAGGAATTAGGGTCACCTGGTATTTGAGTAACAGAGGAAAAAAGTATACTCCTAAAATGAAAATTTACCCAATTTTTTATTATCATCCATGGACAAAAACTTCTCACGCTGCCACAACCTAGGAGGCCCAATGCGGTCAACCTAACTGACAATCCTAACTAATTCCCTTTCCATAGAAGGCCAGGTCATAATATCTATAGTTTCTTTGTCTTCAAATATGTCCTTCAAGTAATGGTTGATTCTAGCCTGTTAGAGTTGGAAAACTCCCCAGAATAGGTTTCCTACGTAACCATTGTCTGGTGAAAATAAGAGAATGGTTATTAGAAAGTTCCAGCCATGCGTGTGAAAAAATTCAACAATTTGATGACTTAGAAAATAGTTGATAGAGATCATTCCACCCTAAGAGCATAGTTTCATAGACCCAAAACAGATCCACCAACTATGAAGGAGACATCAGAAGTGCCTCCAAAAGGTGGGTGTGATCAACAAAAGTAAGAATAAATAGAAGAGAAAGAATCATTTTCTGCTCTATTACAAGCCCCAAATATTGTGGATTTCTTCCCAACAACACCCCAGTACGGGAACCACCACACCAAATGGAATCCTCATCAGAAGAATAGCACATATTTGGTTATGTTAATGTTATACACTTAGAGGACACCTTATTTTATGATGAATATGCCCCTGAATGTGAGTTACATGAATATAAATGGGGAACGAAAGGATGCATGTTCTGAATATGAGGTTATAGAGGAAAACACAGATGTGATTAGAGCCAATATTCTGGTCATGTCCCCATGGAGGACATATGTTCAGCTGATAATTGAGTTCAATTACTCAAACGAGCCCAAAGAAGTCAAGGAGGTGCCCCAAATCCCTCCATAAGCCCTCCACATTAGATTATCTTACATGACCACCTATCGGGGGTAAAATCCAATCAACCCAGGAAACAGGGACGGTCGAAACAACCTGCACCAATGGTAGTAGATATTCCTTCAAATCTTGCATGAGAACCAGACCTGTTTTCACCCTCAGTTTTATTTTTTGTCATTTTTTCAGGTTTATCTTTTGGCCTTGGATTTTTTGAAAAAGTTCTGAGTGTAATGGTTTTGAATTTTGAGTTTCAAGGTGTTTTTATCTCGACGCATGGTTAGAGGAAACTATGAAGAATGATCTAGGAAACTATGTGGGACATGGGATGCTTTTGGTTGAGGGATCATGACCTATTCATGGTTAGAAAAAATGTGTAGTAAGTGTGAGGGGATCCACTATATTTTTGCAGAACCATTCCCCACAATTGGTACACAGTTTACCAAATTGTGCGACCTACCCAGGTTTTTAAAAGTGTGAAATTTCTCTATTTACCTCTTAGGAGTTTTAGCCCCAATCTGACTATTTCATCCTCTTCCTAGTTCATAATCCCCTAGGTGAGCTCCTCCTTGGTTGTTCAATCCTCTCCTTACTCCCTTGGTGTATTATTCTTCAAGTTTTTGGGCTAGATCTTCAAAGTAATACTCCCACTTATTCTTCCTCTTCCATACTTCTATTTTCTCTTAAGATATCTTTCTACCATGGGAATATGGATCTAGGGTTTGTGTTTCCATTTATTTATGCAGTGGGTTTTGGGTGTTTATGGTTTCTCTTGGTTGATTTTGGATCTTGGATCCTTTGTGAGGTGGTTTCAGGTGTGCGTTGTTAAAGCATTGTGAAATTGAGGTAGGTTTACCTTTACACTTGCCTTTTTAAATTTAAGAAGCATTGATTTCATGATTTTAATACCTTCCTTATAAGAAAAATATTGATGTGTGATATTTGGAATATTTTTTTGGTGTGAAAAGTGGACATTCATACCTTGTTTTGTGATGAATGGAATTGTTTTATTATAATTTTTCTCCCCAAGTGTTTTATAAAATTCCTAGTTGGATTTTGTGAGTTATTTGAGATATCTAAATCATGTTTTGGATTGATAAATATATTTTTGACATCTAAATGGTGGTTTGGGTTTCTCAAATGGATTTATAAACGAGTTTGGTTCTTTAAAAATGAAATTGAATGTGATAATGATGTGTGGCCCGATTGGAACTTAATGAAAATAGTGTTGGTTTTAAAATGTGGTGCAATAAATTAAATTATATTTTGTAAAATGGGTTTGAATGAAAAATAGTGTTTTGAACCTCTTTGTAAAGGTGATTTGAATATTTGAGAAGTGATGCTTAAGGAAAATTTGACACTATTGTTAAAGTGGATAGAATGTTTATTGTGAAAAATCTCCTTGGATAATTCCCTTGACTTACTTATATTTAATGGATGGAATTTAATCACTATGGAATCATCAAGATCCATATATGTGAGTGGGTGGGATGTACTTTCTATGGAATCCTCATAACCCATTTACTTTGAAAAGAATGGGAGATCCTCAGTGTGGTCTCCTTTGATATATATATTTGTATGGCTAGAGATTGATCCTTGGGGTGACTTGGGTTATTCCTATCATGTGAACTATTATTATTTATGTATGAATATGATTTGATGCTTGGTTTTAATTGGATTTCTCACCCTCTTTACATCTTGATATGGGAACCTGACAAAGTGAGCGATTTTTCTAAGAATGGTTGTGGCACTAGATTAGGTTATGCACTGGCTAGTGGCCCATAGAAGGGGTTATATTTTATTTTTATTTATATGGTATAGTTCCCCTCAGTATGTACTTGGTAGGGTGTGTCTGAGCGTGTTGGGATAATTTTATTTCATCAAGTGAGGCATGATTTCTAGGAAGATTCAAAATGTATTAGTATGTTCTGGATTATTCACGAGCTCCTAGGTTTCACCCAGTTCTATTGGAACTTAGCTGTCTTTAGTGATTAATTGATATGTATTATTTATTTCTTACTCTAGTGATTATTCTTTAGTTTCCCTTATTATGTAATTATTGTGGTGCTCTCATGTGTGGTGTGTTTCTTTGGAAAGTGATGGTTTAGTTTCCAAAGGTTTGTGAAAAAATGTTTTAAAGTGGAAATGTTTTATGGTCTCTTATGCCTATTTTGAAATGAAAGGATCACTTAACCCTTGAAAATTTTAATGTTTATTTCTTTAAATAACCTATAATTGGGATGAAAAAAGGGAAATGGTATATTTTTTTATTTAAAGTGGAAAATGAGTGAAATAATTTACTTTTATATATTCCATTTCAAACTTGAATTTGATATGTTTCTTTTATTTTAAATGAATTACATTGGGAATAGATTTTTTGGGTATGCCTACTATGTTTTAATATTAAAACCTATAGTTATTTCTTATTTTTAGCTTGTGGTGCAGGTTTTCATCTTGGTTTTGATCTCCATTAGTGATGGTTGGTTTTGGTGTTGTAGAGTGACCCTTAGGGTCACATTAAGATGTGTGATCATTAGGTACAATTTGGTATTTATTGTTTAGTTGTTGTATTTATAGTTTATGTACATAGATGATGAGTTTTGATATTTATATATTATTTGGGATTCTCTATTTATCTTTACACTATTCATTTTATTTATTTATTTATTTTTGGGGTGAAATCATTCCCTCGGTTCACTCTATTGATTCCCTACATTAGTTTCCAGCCCGTGGGGATCGGGAACTCCCTTCATGCCTAACATGGATCAACTTGGGTTACTGGTTCATGGTTGACCTAGGTTGTTTTGTGAAAAAATGGTATCAGGGTAGGATGGTTCTGTATAGGACCTAGAATTTAGAGTGCCCTATGTTATTTGGTATGTCAAGGTAGATGGAGTTGAAATGTCAGAACTTGGGTTGAATATTTCAAGGAGTGTCTGACCAAAAATTTCTAGACCAAACCTCATGTTTCCATAGGAATTCATGTTTCTTTTGTTTTCTTTGGTCTTTGTGTTTTTTTGTTTGAGATACGAAAAGGGAGTTTTACCAGAGGTGTCTGTGAGCTCACAGGGCTTGGAAAGCCATGTGGATTTGCGGACATAGTCCTATAATACTCTCCGTGTTAGTGGTGTGTTTAGAATATAGTCTCAAACCAAATTTTCAAGTCACCCATCGCCACTAGTTCCCTCTTGTGATTTATTTTGGGTCTTCCTTGATTCTGATTTTTTAAAAAAAATCTTGTTTTGAAATTGTGGAAAAGGGTTTTTTAGTAGTAATGGTTGGATTTTTGGCAAGTGTAAAATAAATTTTCAGAATTAACTTTAAAGAGTGATTTAGAAAAATGTATTTTTTTTTAAAATGGTTATTTAGGATGAAATATAAATGGTTTAATAGGATTGAATTTTTATAATAAAATCCGAGAGTTTTTTGAATTTTTTTGTTTAAAAATAAGAAAACTTATTCTTAAAGAGAGTTTAGAAATTTGTTTTGAATGAGAAATAATGGGTTTTTAACTAAATGATTTTGTTGGAATGTGTTTATTGAGTTTATAATTTTTTTGAATGGTATGAATTTGGGTTTTTAATGGAGTGAAATGGATTGATGTGTGATGTTTGAAAATGTTTTTTTGATCAGTGATATTTTAAAAAGATTTATGAATTTTGAAATGTAAACTAGATTGAAAGTGTGAAAATCTTGAGTGGAGTGTTTTTTTGGAAAGTGAGAATATATTGTTTTGAACTTTGGTACTTCCATGGGTATTCACATGCATTAATGTGTGTGGAAATTAGATCAATGATAATGTGGATGGATGAGTGTTCAGATTGGAATGATTCATTGAGTGCCTAAGGTGGCATGATAATATGCATGTTTGAGGCTCCATGGAATATAATTAGTGTGTGTTAAAATCCACCAAGTTTATTTTACTTCAAATGTGTTTTTAAGATGAAAATTTTGTTCTTTGGAAAAACAATTTTGTGTGGTATTTTCCCTCATTATTTGGACGTTTTGTTCATGTTTCTTTTTTCTGAGTTTGAATTCTTATTGGTGTTTTGGTTTTGAAGTGATGTTTCACAGGATTATAGAAATGCTTTGGGAATCTTTGATTTGGTTTCCCTTTGTGATAAAATTTGTTTGATGTGTGTTCTGGTTCTCAATATGGTTTTAATTGAGCTCTTTTATTTCATGTTGCTTAGTGTCTACCCCCATATAGATTCAATAGAGGTTCTTGGTGAAGCTATGGGTGATTCCTTGTTATAAGGATTTCTAGTTGATTATCCTAATTATTTAATTATTGATTTTATAAAGTTAATCCCCCCTCTCTTTTATGGTTAAGTAGATCCTCTCAAATAAAAAAAGTGGATGTAGAATATTGAAAAAAACATTAGTTTCCTTGATTTTCCCAAGTCATTAATGGCAAATATTTCTACCTTTATGTTCAAAGGTCCACCCTGGAAGTGGTAGAAGTTGTTGTCTTGAAACAAGCCTTATGAAGATCTCACCTAAGAGTTCTTCAAGGCTTTATTCATATGTTAATTTTTCTCTGAGATAGTGGAGCTGAGAAAGGGGATAGAGATGTGATATTCACAATAGGGTGAAGGAATGGTGTTGGAGTACCCCGTTATTTCATGTATGTTTTGGTTCATTCCTTAAAGACTTCGAGTTTGGGATTCATCCTAATCTTCAGTCGAAGGTTCCAGATTTCAATCTAACTTCTTTTTATGATGTGGTGAGGAAATATATTCATGTTAAAGTTGTGTTAGTAGAAGTTATTGAGGTAGTCTTCCACCATTCTATCCCTGGATGTGGTGAGGGGATTATCAGTAAGGAAGTGGGGAAGCAATTTGAAGATATTGGTGCTAGTCTCAGGATTAAAAGGCCTCTAGATATTTTTTATCTTATTATAGGTGTGGGATCCTACCATGTCATTATTGAATCAAGATAGATCATAAAAAATCAATGTGCCCGTGTGCACTGAAGATATACCATGCATGTGGGCACCTAGGTCACTTGAGATGGTTCAATCGTGATATTTCTAAGAAGCTTCATGGATCCAGATCCAACTCTTTGAAAGAAACCCCAGTCCAATTTCAAGAGTAGGGTGCTGTTTGGGATCAGTTTAGAGGCCCTCTCATTGTAATGTTTCTTTGTTGTAGTTGTTCTATCCGGTGGTGTTTTTCGATGTTACATTTTCTTTAAATTATAAAATTGAATTCTTTTGATTTCCCTATGAACTTATGTTTCAATGGGAGAATGCTTGGACATTCTAAAATTTTAATTCTGATTAGGTATTATTAGCTTCTAACTGTGAGGCTGAAGAAGCTTCAAATATCAAGGATCCATCCATAGGCCCCAGAGTGAGGCTCACACATAGTCATAAATCCTTATGTTGTGGGGGACCATGCTCTAGATTTTGTCTCTAGTGTTGGATAGGGATAATTTAAGATTATTTTTTGTAGTTTCCTTATATTGGATGGTCCTGTTTATGGGATAAGTCATGATATCCTTGTTTCCTCATTGTGATCCTTGTGTTTTGAAAGTGCCTCTTTGGTTATAAGAAGGAATGACAGTCTCATTCCACGAGATTCTAGTGGTTGTGCCTTTTTGGCTGTGAAACTTTGTGATCAGTTTCTCTTTTACGGATAGTCTCTTTGATCTAGTTTTAGTTTTATTTCAATCTTGTTTGAATCATGGGTTAGTTTTCTATTTGTTTTGGTGATCCTTTCTCTGGGTCCCTACCCTCCCTTCTTATAACAACCCTACTCTTTATTTCATATTTAAACATGATTTATTATATAAAAATTCACTTAATACAACTTTGAATATCAATAGGTCTAGTGTATTTGGGGTTTATGAACATTACATAACACATTAAAAAATTAAATACAACATTATATTTATTGAAAATTTCTTTGACATGACCACAACATTCCTTCGTACTTAACACTGAATGGGATAACCTGAGGACATACACAAGAAAAGAGTGAGATATAAATCTCAAAAAAGGGAATAATCAGGGAATAACATAAGGATAATAATACATGTTATACAAGGTATATCAATAAGGAATAAAGGAACATGAGTAATAAGGTATGATATAACATGATAATCATAACATGAGAAATGTGGAGACAACTTAAAACACTGAATCATAAACAAAAGTAAAAGATAAACCACCAAGAATTCATGGTGGAAAAAATTACCATAAATAAATTATTTAAACCCCCATCCCAACATGACATATCATGATATTAAACATTACCCAATGAATTTGAGTTCTATTAGGGCACAGCCTTCATAAACATTTCAATCTCATGCTTAAGTGTGCCACAAAAATCATATGACATGGATTCATATAACATCATAATTTTATTCCATAATATAAATATGTATAATTTATTCATTTAAGTCCCCAATAAATATGAGTATCTACATAAAGTGAATATCCTTGATATAGAAATTTGTATGGTATTCACTACACAATTATTTTGGCCTGATAAATCGTGGTACAATTTCAATAGCATAACCACATGTTATATAAATTCATAAAATGGGTTAACAATAGTGAAAGGGGTAACTCATAAATTATACTTTAAATGGAAATTAATGGGGGGGGGGATGTAATGACATTCCCCAACATGATTAATTATAAATATAATCCATAACATAATAAATAATCTTGAAGAAATAGGAGAAAACAAAAAAACTCTTACAAAATTTTAGCATGGTAACAAGTGTACATAAAGGTTATTAAGAGGGTTAAATGAGATTGAAAGGGGAAATAATAATTTATACCACAATTTCACTATAATTGGGATAGGTAAGAATGTATCCTAATAAGATAAAATGGGAATTAAAAAGGCATATCATAAACGAAGTGCTCGATTAAAAGAGGACAGAAAGAGTATCTTATGAAATTTTGGCATAGTAATGGGTGTATATAAAGTATCATATGGGGGATTAATAAGAGTTAAAGGAATATATCATCATTTATAAATCATATTTAAAGTAATATAATCATATAACATCATATCCCAATATATGAAAATGGAATTTAAGAAGCATAATATAAAATAATTTCTTGAATGGAAATGAGATTAGAGAAATCCATTAATAGGATGTGTGACTCCAAAGGATTCGGATAGGATTATTGGGATATTTGGGGAGCCTTGGGAGGAATATAGGGAGTATAGGATAGATTTTTTACAATATTAAAGTAGTTTGAGTGAAGATAAATGCGATCTCGGGTGGGTTTATATAGGAAGGGGGGATTTCTTTATTATTTTGGTTTTGGACACTAAATAATAAAATATTAAAAAGCACAAACCATCCCATGATTTTTTTCTCATGGTTTATATAAAAAGGGATTAGATTAAATTATTTTATAAGGACAAGGTCTGAACATATTAAAACAATGCCCTTGCTTATGTGGAGTTGAATCACACACTCAAGGAAATAATTTTAAAATATTAAAATATATTATAAGTCTTGGAGGATTTACTAAGGCTTTATAAAATAAATAAAATAAAATAAAAATTAAATTATCTTAAAATAAAAACAAATATTTTTCCTAGGATACCTTCCATAGTATTTATTACATTACTATTGGGCCATTACGATATCATAAAACCCACCTTATATTTATATGGTATTTAGTTTTTACCCAAAAATTCAACTATCTCAAAAAATTATGAAAAATTAACCATGGGATAATTTTTATACTTGATTCCAAAAAAAATATTCATTTAATCTAAATAATTTTCTAAATATTTAGATTTTCTATTTTAAAATAAAAACTGACATTTATTGAAAATTGATGAGTTTTGATAAAAATAGTTTTCGAATATTAATAAAAATTACTTTTGACTTCATAAAAATTATATGATCATTTACATTTAATAAAATTTATTTAATAATAATATTTTATTAAAATATTATTTATTTAAAAAATACATTAATTCATCAAAATATATTTCTTAATTGAATTTTAATATTAACCAAAAATACTACTTAGGCTTCAAAAATAATTTATAAAGTAACAATAATAGGAATAAAAATATATTCATTATTCTATATAAAATAATTTACATAATATTATTTCTAGGGTCTTGATACATATCCCTTTATTACATCATTATATTCCCTAAGGGTAAGGTGGGAAATGGTGGGGCTTTCATGAGGATGTTCAATGAACATGGTTTGGGTCCTCATCTCGATGAGCTTAAAATTATCCCATAAATAGTTTCTGCCATGCTTAAGTTGTTGGATATTGGCTTGGGCTTGGTCTAGGGAAAATACTATAAATTCTATCTCCCTAGGAAACTCTTATAAATGGTCTTTATAGGGTACGATCCTACTAGTTGAGGCCATCACTTCCTTTGTATGTGTTAAAGGATTTGTTAAAACCCTTTATTGATACTAGTCATGTGATCATTGTTCAATGACTATATTATCAATGGTAGAGATACTTAAGGGTAATTTAAAATACAATTGGATATAATAAAAGTGCATGTGTTTTCTATAACCATAAGTCATTTAATTAAGTAAAAACAAAGATAATTTTATTCATAAATGTTTGGGCTATTGTAACCTTCCCCACACAAGAAATTTCTCCCTCAAAATTTCCTTTTCCACCCTAAAAAATATGAGGGTAAATATGTTTCATCACCTCCTCTAGTTCCCACATTGCTTCTTCAAACTTGTGGTTTCACCAAAATACTTTGAAGAGAGTCATTGTCTTATTTCATATAACATTTTATCTATGATATAAGATATTCAATGACTGATACTCATAGGAAATGTATTTATCCAATGATACCACCTCTGGATTGAGTATATGTGAGGGGTATGGTATGTACTTCCTTAAGATCGATACATGGAATACATCATGTACTTGATATAGGTTTGGTGGGAGTTCTATTTTATAGGCCACTGATCTGATGTGATCAAGGATCTTAAAAGGGTTGATATACCTTATAATAATCTTGACCTTATTCCCAAATGTCATCACTCTTTTACATGGAGATATATAGATTAAAACCATGTCTCTAACATCAAACTCTAGGTATTGTCGACTATTATTAGCATAGATCTTTTGTTGACTCTGAGCAGCTTTTATGTGCGACTAGATGGTCTTAACCTTCTCCACCATTTTTTGACCATTTTTAAACCTATAAGTTTTTTCCCTAATGTCATCCAAAAATTCCAGGGTTCTAAACCTTTTCCCATAAAGGGATTCATAAGGATCCATTTAGATTCTTGAGTGGAATTTTTTGTTGTAAGAGAACTTTTCCAAAGGAAGATGTTGGTCCCATATCCATTTGAATTACATTGAGAAAGCTCTCAATATTTCCTCAAGTGTTTGGATAGTTTGATTATATTGGCCATTAGTTTTAGAGTGATAAGCCATTATGAAGTTCATCTATGTGTTTATAGCACACAAGAGATTTTTCCAAAACATAGAGGTTAATCTTGGATCTAGATCAGAAAAAATCGACAGTGGAACTCCATACAGCCTTACCACCTCTCTGATGTATGTATATTCTAGTTGATCCATTGAGAAATCATCTTTAATCATGATGAAGTGTGCAGTCTTTGTAAGATGATCCATAAAAACCCATAGAGCATTGTTTCCCTTGGATGTCTTTGGAAGTCCGGTGAAAAAGTTCATGGTGATGTTTTCTCATTTCATTGTTGGTATGGTTAATGGTTGCATAATATGCTTAGACTACCTTTTAGCCTTCACTTTCATAAATACTAGACACTTTGATATATATTCAGTGATATAATTCTTCATGTTATCCCACCAATAGTTCTATAAGAGATTTTATATATATTTGTGCTTCCTGGGTGAATGAATAAAGTATAACTATGTGCATCATCAAAAAGTTCTTTCTTTAACTTGGGATTTAATGGAACACATAGTCTTGACCCTACTCTCACAATTCCTTATTCATTAACATTGAAATCCAAGGATTTCCCTTTTCTAATAGTTTTCAATTTCTTCTAAATTCCCACAGCATCCTTTTGATCATACTTTAACATTTCAAAAAGATATGGCTGAGCTATAATTTGTGAAATAATTGATGATTTTCCTTTCTTTATGATTCTCGTGTCCATGCTCTTCAAGTATAAGAAGATTATATCTTCTCAATTCTCATAAATGATCGAATTTATGGATCATTTCTACTTATATCATTAAGCTACCTTGTTCGCTTTCCACATATGGTAGTGGATTGAGTAGTCATAATCCTTAATGATCTCCAAACATCTTCATTGGATCATATTTATCTCTTTATATGTGAATATATATTTGAGACTTTTATGATCTGTATATATTTCACACTTCTCCCCAAAGAGATAATGATGCCAGATTTTTAATGCAAATATCACAGATTCTAACTCCAGATCACGTGTGGGATAGTTTTTCTCATGAACATTTAACTACCTTGAGGCATAGGCAATGAATTTTTCATTTTTAATCAACACACACCTCAATCCCTTCTTTGAAGCATCACTGACAATTACAAAAAGTTCCCCTCTTGTGGGTAGTGTGAGCACAAGGGTAGTGACAATCCTCCTTTTCAACTCTATGAATCTTTCTTCACATTCATCATTCCAATAAAATTTGACTCCCTTATGAGTTAGAATAGTAAGATAATTTGAAAATCATGTGAAATTTCTCACAAATCGAAAATAATATCCAGCTAACCAAAGGAATATCTGGATATATATCTTTGAGGTTGGCCTCATACATCCCTCAATTTTTTTTTGTTTTGGAAGGATCCATAGATATCCCATTGTTTGTGATGATATTCCCCAATAATGAGAATTACTTTAACCAAAACTCACACTTACTATACTTTTCATAGAGATTATCCTTTAAAAAGGTCTCTAGTACAATGTTAAGATTATCCTCATGATCCTATTTGGTTTTGGCGTGTATTAGAATATTATCTACAAATACTACCACAAATTTTTTGAGGTAATCTATAAAAACTTGATTCATCATATCCATGAATATCTATGGGGAATTAGTGACTCCAAAAGTAATCACTATGAACTCATAGTGCTTGTACCTTATATGAAAAGAAATCTTGGAGATATCCTCCTTCTTCACCCTTACCTGGTAATATCCTGACCGAATATCCAACTTGGAAAGTATTGTGATTCACATAGCTAATCGAATAGGTCATCAATTCAGGTAAAATGATACTTGGTATTTATCATGATTTTGTTTAGCTCATCATAATCAATGCAAAGGCGCATTTAACCATCCTTATTCTTGGAAAATAGGACCAGTGGACCCCATGGAGAATCACTTGGGAATAGAAACCCTTTATCCAGGTTCTCCTATAGGTTTTTATTCAGATCATCAAGTTCCACAACATACATCATATAATGAGTCTGGGATATTGGTAATGCCCAAGGTATAAGCTTGATAAAAAATTCAACCTCTTAGCTAGGAGGAAGACCAGACAGTTCCTCACAAAACACATCAACTAATTCCCTCAAAATAGGCATGTCTTTGAGAATGGTTTTTTCTTTAGAATCAATCATTTGAGCTAGATACAATTTCTCCTAGGGTAATAATATCCATGCTTGAGATGATGGTTCTAAATAATATTCATCCTCATCATTCACTTGTATAAAATTGGGGGTCGAATCTCCACATGGAGAGTGATTTCCCTCTCATGGTAATTTATGTTGGCTCTATATAGGGAAAGCCAATCCATGCCCATAATTACATCAAATTCCACCAATAAAAGTATTAAAAGGTTTATTGAGAAGTTAAATTAACAAATTTTTATTTGGGAGGAGTTATATACATCAGATTCGATAATTATCCCATTTTACATCTTCACCAGCATCTCTACTTCCATGATTTATGGTGGTGTTTGAATAGTTCTACTAAACGTTTTTGATATAAAATAATGTGTAAAAGTATGGGTGATAACCCTAACTTTAAATTTTTTATCCTCGTTCTACATTATCCAATATAGACTTAGATTTAAGTATTTTTAAACTATTGAACACATAAAATGGAATCCAATGACATTAAAGGGATAAATTATAAATTACATTTATCTCCGTAACTTATGAGTTTCTAGCATTTAGTCTATTTTACCCATGATCTACTTCCTAACATATGTTACTATGGGATAGTTTTTCTTTTTTCCCTTAAAAATGGTTTGTAACGAGCTTATGAATTTACAAAAGCATATCCTTAAGTATTTTCAAACCAGGTGCATAGTAAGACCCATTTTTGTGTACCAGGTTACCCCAAGTCAAGCCCAGAACACCTTGTCAGAGTTGTTACTCCTAGGTATATCTATGCCAAAACTACGTCCAATTTTAATATCCAGACAGGGATGTATCTTCCTGATAAAACACTTTCTATATACTCACCAAAATTTAGGGATGTTCTCTTACACTTATTCTTATCCCTAAGGGTTTTCACTAGGTTTTTCTAATCTAAATCCCAAAATAACTAAACCTATCCTCTGATACCAACTATAAAAACCCTACTATTTATTTCATACTTAAACATGATTTATTACATAAAATCACACTTAATAAAACTCTAAAGATCGAGGGTTCTAGTGTCTTTTGGGTTTAGGAGCATTACATAACAACATAAAACATGAAATACAACACCATATTTATTGAAAACTTATTTGACATGACCACAACATTCCATCGTACTTAACACTACGTGTGATAACATGAGGATATACATAAGAAAGGGATGAGATGTAAATCCCAGGGAATAATTATGGAATAACATGGGGATAATAATACACATTAGAAAAAGTAATATCAATGAGGAATAAAGTAACATGAGTAATAATTCATGATATAACATTATAATTATAACATGGGAAATGTGGCACCGACTTAAAACACTACATCATAAAAATTAGTCAAATATAAAGCTACAAGACTTCATGGTTGAAAAAAGTACCATAAAAAAATTAGGTAAACCCCTATCCCAACATGAAATATAATGATACTAAACATTACCCAATTCATTGAAGCACTATTAGGACGTACCCTTCATAAACATTTCAATATAATGCTTAAGTGTTCCACATAGATCATATAACATGGATTCATTCAACATCATAATTTTATTCCATGATATAGAAATATATAATTCATAAATTTAATTCTACAATTACTAGGATTATATTCATAAATCTGAATAACCATGATAGAAAATGGGTATGGTATTCACTACACAATTAGTTTTTCATGATAAATCACTGTGTAATTTCGACAGCATAATGACATCATATAAAAATTCATAAAATGGGTTTATGAGAGTGAAAGGGGTATATCATATTTTAGATACAAAATTAAAATTAATGGATTTAATGGAAGAACAATATCCAACATTATTAATTTTAAATATAAGGCTTAACATAATAAATAATCTTGAAGAAATATGATAAAACAAAAGAACTCTTACAAAATTTCATCATGGTAATGAGTGTATGTAAATGTTATTAGGAGGGTTAAATGATAGTTAAAGGTTATATAATCATTTATAACACAATTTTACAGTACTTTGTATTGGTAATAATGTATCCTAATAAGAGAAAATGGGAATTAAAAAGGCATACATAAACGATGTGCTTGATTAAAAGAGGAGAGAAAGAATCCATTACAGAATTTTATCATAGTAACGAGTGCACATAAAGGATCATAGGGGGGATTAATGAGATTGAAAAGGAGATATAATCATTTATATATAATGTTTAGAGTAATAGAATCATGTAACATCATATCCCAACAAATAAAAATGGAATTTAAGAAGCATGATATAAAATAATGCTTTAATGGAAATGAGAAGTGAGAAATCACTTACTTGGATTTTTGACTCCAAAGGATTATAAGAGGATTCTTGGGAGATTGGGGGAACCTTGGGGGGACTCTAGGGATTATATGGAAGCATTTTTATAATATTCAATGAGTTTTAGTGAATATAAATTGGATTTTGGGTGGGTTTATATAGGAAAGGATGGGGATTTCTTTATTATATTGGGTTTGGACACTAAAAAATAAAATATTAAAAACTAAAAACTATCCCATGTATTTTGAACATGGTTTTGAGAAACTTGGAGTGTATTAAATTAATTTATAAGGCCAAGGGTCTAACATATTAAAATAATTTCCTTACTTATGTGGAGGTGAGTCACACTCTTAAGGAAATGATTTTAAAATCCTAAAATATATTATAAGTCTTGGAGGATTTACTAAGGATTTATAAAATAAATAAAATAAACTAAAAATTACATTATTTTAAATTAAAAACATATATTTTTCTGATTATACCTTTTATATTATTTATTATATCACTGTTGGGCCATTATGGGTCATAAAACACACTGTACATTTATACGGTATTTAATTTTTACCCAAACATTCGACGGTGTCAGAAAATTATGAAAAATTAACTGTTGGATAATTTTGAAATAATGATTCAAAAAATAATATTCATTTAATATAAATAATTTTATAATTTTTTTAATTATAACTTTTAAAATAAAAACTGACATTTATTGAAAATGCAAGGGTTTTGATAAAAACAGTTTTCAAATCTTAATAAAAATTACTTTTGACTTCATAAAAATTATATGATAATTCATATTTAATAAATTTTATTTAATAATAATATTTTATTAAAATATTATTTTTTACAAAATCAAATTAATTCATCAAAATATATTTATTAATTTAATTTTAATATTAAAAAAAATACTACTTATGATTTAAAAATAATTTACAAAGTAACAATAATATAAAGAAAAATATATTAATTATTATATAAAAAATAATGTACATAATATTATTGCTAGGGTATTGATACAAATCAGTTTATTACACAAGTACATTCCCTAAGAGTATGTTGTGCAATGGTGGGGCTTTTTTGGGGCCGTTCAGTGAACATGGTTTGGGTCGTGATCTCGATGAGCTTGAACTTCTCCTGTAAATTGTTTCACACATGATTAAGTTATTGGATATCATCTTGAGATTGGTCTAGGGAAAATCCCAAAAATTATATCTCCCTAGAAAGATGCAATAAATGGGATTCATAGTGTATGATCCAATTGGTTGAGGTCATCACTTTCTTTATGTGTGTCAAAAGGATTTATTAAAACCCTATATTTATACTAGTCATGTGATCATTGTTCAATGGCTATATTAGTAATGGTAATGATACTTAATAGTAATTTAAAATCCAATTGGATATAATAAAATCTTTTGTGTTTTCTATAAACAAAAGATATTTAATTAAGTAAATATAAATTTAATTTTATTCATAAAATTTTGAGTCGTTACACTTCCACTTAAGGTGGAGGTTTTTAGTTATTACGGGAGTTTTTGGGTTGGTTTAAGCTATTTGATTCTTAATGGTGGGGAGTCCATTTGGGCCTCCTTTGTGGTTAATTTAGTTTAGTTTTTGGTGTTGGAACGATAGTGTATAGTTCCATTTGGGGATGTTGATTTTGGGTTCCTCCTTTGAATGAGTGTTATGATTTTGGAAGTGCACCCAACGGTCATGATTGAAGCATGGTTGTAGAGATCACAGCTTGGGTTCTCCATCATTTCTCGAGAAGTGGTTTGGTTCATTGGTTCATTCCAGGTAATTTTCATGATTTTCATTTGATTTTTATTGAGGTGTTCTTGGTTTGAGAGGTTGGGTCATGCGGTTATGGAAATATTTAGTATTTGATCGATCAACTAGAAATGTTGTGACTTTCTGTGGGTGAAAAATTTTAATAGTGGGGAGAATTTTTACTGTCAGTTTTTATTTTTCATCCTTTTTTCAAGTTTATGTTTTGGTCTTGGGTTTTTGGCTCAAGTTTTAGGTGTGAAAGTTTTAAATTTTGAGTTTCAAGGTTTTTTTCTCTTGGCACACAGTTTGTGCAGGGCTAGAGGAAACCGTGTGGCATGTTCCAGGAAACCATGCATGCCATGGGATGCTTCTAGTTGAGGTATAAAAGTCTACGCATGGTTATAAAAACCATACAGTAAGAGTACATGGAGCCACTATCTCATGGCGTAACTATTTCTCATGGTTGGCATGGTTTAGCAAATCGTGCTGCCAAACCGTGGAGCTAACCAAGTCATTAACAATGTGAAATGACTCTTCTTCCATATTAGGATTTTTATCCCCAATCCACCATTTTTTTCCTCATCATGGTTTTACATCCCTATTAGATATCCTCCTTTGTTCTTCAATCCTATACTTCCTCCCTTGCGGTATATCTAAGGCAATTCTTCAAGGTTTTGGGCTAGATCTTCAAGGTAATCTCTTACCTTCTTCTTCCTCTTCCTTCCTCCTTCCATTTTTTATTTGGATATCTTTTTAATATGGTCATGTGGATCTAGTATTTGTGTTTTACTTTATTTATGTTTGGGGTTTTTTTGTTTAGGGTTTCTCTTGGTTGATATCGGATCTTGGATCCTTCGTGAGGTGGATTCAGGTGTGCGTTATTGAAGCGCTGTGAGATTGTGGTAGGTTTCCCTTTTCAATTTCCTTTTTAATTTAAGAATAATTTATTTCATTTTTTTTTTCACCTTTATTATATGATGAATATTGATGCGTGATCTTTGGAATATTTTTATGGTGTTCAAAGTGGAAATTTATACCTTTTTTCTATGATAAATGGAATTGTTTTCTTATAATATTCCACACCAAGTGTTTGATAAAATGCCCGGTTGGATTTTGTGAGTTATTTGAGATATATAAATCATAGTTTGACTTGGTAAATATATTTTTGAAATCTAAATTGTGGTTTGGGTTTCCCAAATGGATTTATAAATGATTTTGTTTTTTTTAAATGAAATAGAATGTGATAAATGATGTGTGTCCTGATTGGCACTTGATGAAAATGGTTTTGGTTTGCACATGAGGTGAAAGAACATAAATGAGATTTTGTAAAATGGTTGTGAATGTAAAATGGTGTTTTCACCTCTTTGAAATGGTGGTTTTAATATTTGAGAAGTGATTATTAAGGCCCATTAGTCACTTTTGTGAAAGTGGAGAAAATGTTTATTGTGAAAACTCTCCTCACATAATTCTCTTTCCTTATTTATATTTATTAGATAGGATTTCCTCACTATGGAATCCTCACGATACATTTATGTGAGTGGGTGAGACACCCTCACCATGGGATCCTCATGACCCATTTACTTTGAACATAATGGGATATCCTTAATGTGGACTCCTTTGATATATATATATATATATATATAATGGAAATAAATTGATTCTTGGGGTGAATCGAGTGATTCATGTTGTGTGAATTATTATTTTATATGTGTGCATATGATTTGATGCCTGGTTAGAATTAGTTGGATCACCCTCTTTACATCATAACTTGGGAACCTAACGTAGTGAATTATTTTTTTGAGAAAGATTATTGCATTGGCTAGTGGCCCTAACAGGGGGATATATTTCGTTTTTATTACTATGGGATAGTTCCCCTTAGTATGTACCCAGTAGTGTGTGGACAAGAATGTTGGGTAAATTTGATTTCATTGAGTGTGGCATGATTTTAGGGATGATTCAACATGTATTATTATGTTTTGGATTATGAGAAAGCTCCTAGGTTTCACCCATGTCTATTGGAACTTAGTTGTTTGCAGGGATTGATTGAGATAAATTATTGATTACTTAATCTTAAGTTATTATTTTTTCTATTTCCCTTATTGTGTGATTATTATGGTTCTCTCATGTGTGGTGTGTTTCTTTGGAAGGTGATGGGTTAGTTTCCAAAGGTTTGTGGAAAAGTGTTTTAAATAAAAAATGTTTTATACTCTCTTAGGCGTGTTTTGAAATGAAAGCATCACTTTTCCCCCTTGAAAATATTAATGTTTCTTTCTTGAAAGAACCTGTACTTGGGGTAGAAAAAAGGGAAATGGACCATGTTTTTATTTGAAGTGAAAAATGTGAGAAAAATATTACTTTTATATATTGTATTTCAAACTTGAAGTTTATGTTTCATTTATTTTGAAGGAAGTGAATTGGGAATATCATTTTTGGGCACACATACAAATTTTCAATATTCATACCTATAGTTCTTTCTTTTTTTATCATATGGTAAAAGTTTTCAACTTGGTTTCAATCTCCATGGGTGATGGTTGGTTTTGGTGTTGAGAGTGACCCTTGGGGTCACATGGAGATGTGTGGTTGTCAAGTGTAGTTTGGTATTTATTGTTAAGTTATTGTATTTTAAGTTTATGTACAAATATGTTAAGTTTGGATATTTATATATTATTTTGTATGCTTTCTTTATCTTTCCATTATTCAATTTATTTATTTTGGGTGAAATCATTCCCTCAGTTCACTCTGTTGATTCCCAAAACTAGTTTCCAGCCTATGGGTATCGGGAATGCCCTTCGGGCCTTTCCATGGATTGACTTAAGTGATAGGTTTAGAGTTAACCTGGGTTTGTTCATGACACACATCTACCTCAAATGCCTCGACTCCTGAACCACATGCCCAAGAGAAACCCCATTTCAAGAAGCACTGATCTTTGGTAAAGAAGTATGAAATTATGAAACATCTGGATGTAGTCCCAGCCAAGCTCTCAATCCTTGATGCACTCCATATTTCAAAAGGACTCAGGTAGGAACTTATTTAATCCCTCTAGATCCCACAGAAGTTAAATATAGAATTCGCTGTGGTAGAGGTCTACCGAGTGGAGTCCATGCCCTCAAAATTTTATGTCTCCATCTCGTTCATTGACCAGGACCAGGAAGAGGCCATCCAAGGGCACATGAGACCCCTAAATGTCTCGAATAGACTAAAAAATGTCAATATCCAAAGGTCTCTGATTGATAATGGTTTTGGGATTAATCTCATCCAATTTTGAACACTCCGATGTTTGGGATATATAAGGGGAGACCTATCTCCCACAAGGATGACCATTCAAGGGTATGATTAGCATGACCAAAGACCTTCTGGGAAGATCAAACTCGAAGAAAAGTTTGGGTAACTCATATATGAATCTATGTTCATTGTTATCCAACAATAAACCACATATAATGTCATTCTCAAGAGGACCTGGCTCTATATCCACTTGGCGATACCTTCAATATTCCATCAGTGCATGTAGTATCCTATTGATGGAAAAGTCGACATACTACATGGTGAAAATACCCCTTTAAGACTTGTGGAGACACATATGATGACATAGATTTCTAAAATAAGGGAGGAAATAAACCTATGAAAGATTATGATATATAGGTTTCAGCTCCCAAGGGATTGGGAACCACCCATATGAATCCATGGAATATGTTTGATAGCGACTATGTACTCCCCATAAATCTGGTCAAGTTAAAAGATATAATCCTAGAAGTCAATTCCCATTCTACCCCCAGTGACAGTTTAAAAATAAAATAGATCCAGCATCTCTCTATGATGACTCAAATAGTAAGGAATGATGACGTCTCTTTTAATGGAATCTTTAACCCTGATAGTGACGTAGAAGCCCCAATATTGCCATCCTCGTCTGAAAATTCCTCCACAGAATCATAATTGGAGGAATATGAATATGACATCAGGAACTCACCTCCAGCATTCGAGGAAGGCATCTCCACCACCATAGATGAGATCAATCAGTTAAATCTGGGAATTGAAGAAGTCTCGTGACCTACTTTGATTAGTGCCTCTATGCCCCTCGAATAGAGAGATATGTACATTGAATTTTTGAATAATCATTAATATATTTTCACTTGGAACTATACAGAAATGACCATAATGAATCTAGATGTGTCTACATATCATCTCTAACAACCCAATGAGTATAAAGGCCTCAAATAGGCATCTAGGAGGATGAACCCCTCTCATGCCACCAATGTAGAGACTAAAGTTGACAAGATGATCAAATCCAACTTTTTCTAAGAAGTGAAATACCTGAGATGCATTTCCAACATCATCCCCATCAAGAAAAATAATTGACATATTAGGTTCTGCATTTACTTTAGAGACCTTAATTGGAATTTACCAAAAGATTATTTCACATTTTCGATCATAGAACTCCGGATCAATGAAACTAATGGCTTATAAGCCCTTTAATTTATGGATAGATACTCAGGGTACTATCAGATAAAAATGGACCTCGAAGATGAATAATCCACTACCTTCAGATCACCTCAGGGGACCTTATACTATCAGGTCATAACCTTCATATTAATGAATGCTGGCGCTATATATCATCACGTCATGCATCACATCTTTAATACATTCTTGGGAAGGATAGATGAGTGTTACATCGATGACCTAGTTATTAAATCACGATAGTGATGTGATCACTTCAGGTACATTTGAACAATTTTCAACAACACTACTACAAAACACACCATTAACGGTTCTAGAATAGGCCTTTATCAGTGTTAGAAAAGCACTGACTACTTCAACTCAGATAAAAGGTCAAGTCTTTTTTCAGTGCTAAAAAAGTACTGATAAAGGGAAGATTTATCAGTGCAAATAAAAGTGATGAAAAATCATACTTTTATTCGATCTTTTAAAAGCACTGATAAAAGACCCCATTAATCAACACTTTTATTTAGCAATGATAAAGATACATTTATAGGTACTTTAAAAAGAAATGATAAAGGAATCCTTTATTAGTGCTCATAAAAGCACTGATAAAGGATCTATTTATCAGGGAATTTATTAGTGATGATAAATAATATCTTTATAAATTCATTTAGTATCATTGATAAAGGTAAAAACTAAAGTGTGATGCTACAACACACTACAACACCAAAAACCAGTGCAGTGTGGTGTAACAACACTCTACATAACTATAAACAACAACATAAATTACCAAAATACTAAATATATATGAAATAAAATTTATAACTGAAATACAAGAAAAAACACTATTATAAAGTAGGTGAGTTATTTTTTTACTAAAATTAATGTAAATTTTGAATAAAAAGGCACACTTTGAGTCATATCAGTCACTCTATGAGTCGAATTGAGGTGTGACTGATTCCTACACATCACAAATGAATTATGGATCATTTTTATAAAGTAAAAAAACAATAAAAATGCATTTTATTAGTTTTGAGTATGTAAGTTTTGAAACAAAAGATGTACTTGGAGTCATACTAGTCACATCGTGCGTCAGATTGAGGTGAGATTGATTCCTACACATCACAAATGACTTATGGATCATTGACCTAAAGTACCAAAATAGTATGAATGTGAAAACCATGGTCCATTTTATGAATATTTATTTATGTTTCTTATGAAAAGGGGATAAACCCACAAAATATATTGAAGAAAACAATAAACCTGCACATAAGGAACAAAGAGTGATTTCCAAAAAAATAGACATCTTCAAATAGGCATGATAGAAAGAGGAGAAATAATTCATGAAAGGCTAACAATTGAAAGGTTCACATTCAGAAAAAAACCATTTTAACTATGAAAGGATTATTTCATTTGAATTTTATAATTAAAGATGAACTTATAAGAACCATAAAAAAAGAGAGGAAACTCCAAACGTCTTCACCCCAACCCGAGAGATAACAACTGAGCCAATGTGTCGTATGATTCTTTCACAACAACTCAGCCAAAAAATATTCCTCTACTAACTTCTAAAAATGGAGATACTTGGAGAAGAGGACATGCTCCTTGATCCCTAGATGAAGACCCTATGATAATAGAATATTTTAGCAGATCCTACAACACCACCTTTGGAGAAAAGAAGACTAGATGTTTGAAGTGTTCAATATAAGACTTTACTATCTGCTAACCTTGCTAGGAACTCATTAGCTCTTCCCTTTTCTTTATCTTCTCCTCCTCAGGTATAAACCCTCAGAAAAATACATAATAAAAACTTCCCATGCCATTCCAACTTTTATCATTGGTAGGACAAACAACTCCCATTATTTCAAAATTGGACCCCCCCAAGTAGACCTAGAACAACACAAACTTTAATGACTATTGAAGTTCCCAAAAATCTGAATACATGATCAAATTACTCAAGACACTTGAATTACTCTAACGAACCTCTATTTCCATAGAAGATGGGTAAAAATTGAGGAGAAGAAAAATAGGGTGAGACCCACTATAAACTTCAAGGACCTTTCTAGGAGACATATTTAGAATAACAAAAAAATCACAAGATCTGGTTTAGAATCAATTCCTCATATACCCACACATATGAAAATGATCACAAGGAATACAGAGGGTCACACTTACCACTTTATCACCAAATATAGTAATTTACCAAATTTTCAATCCAAAAAAATTTCATTTAAAACCCATTTTTTCCCAATTTGAGACAATTTGAAAGAAATCATTTTAATTTTAAAAATAATTTTCATTTTAAAATATTACTCAAATTAAATGAGACAAAAAAGTCATAATTCACACTAAAACACCAGAATGAGGAACTAGTAGTCATTCTTAACCTGATGACATGGTAGTGGGCCATAGTTTACTTAGTATATGATTTTACTATAATAAAAAAGATCAACAACCCCCCCAGAAGTAATCAAATATCAAAGGTACCACCATATACATAATACTATGCCACTAGGTTCTTGGTTGTGTTAATGGTGGCCTTACTTACACTAGTATATCAATAAGTACCTGGTTCCATTCCATCAGGTACTCAGTTCCTACCGTACAAGGGCACTTCTATCTCTTCACTACTCTCTCTTGTCAAATCCCTTAACCCATCTTTTAACTCCCCTTGAAAAAAAATGCACCCAAAATGAGACTAATATATTAACATTAAATGGGATTACATGGTTAGATTGGATGGGGTATTTGAAACATCCACAACCTGAATATTTTCATACTCAATAAGATCCAACGAAATTCTTGAGGGAATATATTCAACCATTAAGGTTTCATATGTTTAAGGATAGCTATTAAGAAATTTCCTAGAAATTTTCCAAGAATTTTAAATGGTTTGTTGTATTTTGATGTTAATTTCCTCTTTTTTCTAATACCTTAGTGATCCAGTATCAACAAAACATAAATAAACACATGATCATTAACATTAAATTACAAGGATTGCCTCTAATGGTTATTGTAGAACATTTGTTGACTTTGAGTAGTTTCGAAATGTTTTTGAATTAACATCACTCGGTCTATTATTTCTTGGAAAAGACTAAGGCTATTCATAGGATATTCTTCTATCTTTATCCAACATAAAGGAGAGTGAAAATGTATTTAATATAATTACTCATATGAGTCCATATGGATAAGTGATTGATAACTATTTTATAAGTGAATTTCACTAAGGAAAGTTAATTCTTTCAGGATCTACTGAAGTCAAGAATTAAGGCTCAAAGAATATCTTCCAAGATCATGATAGTATGATTAGAATGTTCATTAGTCTGTGGAATAATGGAAGTATAATATTTCACCCATAAACTCATTGAAAATTAATTTCCTTGCTATAACCAAGATAAAACATCATATCCCTATCAGATACAACACTAGATGGGACACCTGGAAGAATTATTATCTCTTTGACATACAATTAATTGAGTTTATCAACTGAGGAAGCCTCTTAAATATATAATAAGTTGCTCATCTTAGTTAGGTGATCCAATATAACCCACACTATATCTTTCTATTTAGTTGATCATAAACAAATGGTCAAGAAATCCATCATGATTTCATCCCATTTCCTAATAGGAAAAGAAATTATTGAGAGTACTTATTGGTTTTTTGTATTTTTCCTTTATCATATTATAGGTAAAAAATTTATCTAGGAATAATATGATTCATTTCATCATTAAGGGAAACCAAAACGGGTGACTAATATCATGGTACATCATTATGATCCTTACATGAACCTAGAGAATTCGTACTGATAGTGGTGAGGAGATGAGATGTAGGGTTCTTCATGGTTCAGAAAAGTAAAAAAACACAAAAAAGAGAACCCAAAAGATCAAACAATGATAGATGAAAATTAGAAAATAAAATACATTGGATTCTAGCCTTGATTCATCCGTGGGAACATAGAGGAGTCACACCAATATCAGAGGACTTCCCCAAGAACTTGAGAATCACGACTGATTGAGTACCAGTTAGAGTTATTTTAAATAGACCAGGAACACATTTAATAGTGATTTCCGAAAATCACTGATAAATATCCCTTTTATCAGTGTTAAATTGATAAGTGCTGATAACAAAGATATTTATTAGCACTAAAAAAGTGCTGATAAAAAACATATTTATCAGTGCTAATGTTTTACCACTGATAAAGATTATTTTTAACAACACTTTTTAGCACTGATAAAGGAATTATTTAAATAAATTTATTATAATTTTATAATTATTAAATATATATAATTATTTATTTATAATTCTATAAATACTTATTTAAAAAATTATTACAATTTAAATATAATAAATCTAAATATATAAATTTATAAATATAATAAATCAACATTTATAAATATATTTATTTATAAATATTTATTTACAAATATATTTTTAACATTATTAGTGGATATATAATATTAAATAAATTCATTTTAAAAATGAGGGAAATTGAATAATTCAAAATGAGTACGCTTTAAAAATATTGAAAAAATGGATAAGTTTTATTAATTAAATATAAATTATTTAAAAAATATGGATATATATATATATATATTGAGGTAAAGATGAATAAATATTGAAAATACTAAAACATATTAAATAAATATATATAAATAAATAATATAAAATGATAAAATTCAAAAATAAAATAAAAACTAAAAAATATTAATGATGAATGACCTAACTATTATAGTATTAAAAATAAATAAATAAAATTGATGAATTAAAAACATAATATATTAAATGTATCATGTTATAATGAAATTCTAAAATATACTGAAATTTGAATAAATTACATAAATATTAGGTGTTTGTGTTTCTATATATTACGTAAATATATTTGTGTGTGTGTTTGTATATAAAATTGCTTTGATTATATATATTTATATACACACGTGAAATCAATGTAACACACAATGTTTGATATATATATATTAAATTGAAAAATCAAACAACATTAAAAATGAATAAGACATTAATATGTTTTTAATTAATATTTTATTCATTATATATATATATATATATATATTTAATATATATTATTTATTACAATTTATAATAAATATATGTATATATATTTTATTTATTCATTTTTATTAATAATTGTTTCATTTATAAATTTTTAAATAATTTATTAATTTAATAATTTAATAATTTTTTTTGTTTACTTATATATTCATTAATATATCTACATTTAATATATACTATTTATCAATATTTATAATCTATATACATGTATATTAATTTTTTTCATTTTTATCAATAATTATTTAATTAATAAAATATTTAATATTTTTCTTAATTTTCTCATTTTAAATTTTTATTTGTTAAATTATTTAATTTTATTCAATTTACATATTTATATATTTAATATATAATATTTTTTAATTTTCAATATATATATGTGTGTATATTCAATTTATTCATTTTTAACAATAATTATTTAATTAATGAAATTGTTATTTTTTTAATTGTATTTTTTTAATTATTTCATTTTTTTGTGGACCTTTATTCGCGCTAATAAAGCGCTGATAAAGGTGACCATTTATCACTTCTTTATTTTTAGCACTAATAAAGGGTACTTTTTATCAGCACTAAAGTAAAGCACTGATAAAAGTGACCTTTTATTAGCACTAACCAAAAAAGCACTGATAAAGGGTTCCCTTTATTAGCGCTTTCATTTAGAGATGATTTTTTTGCGCTATTAAACACGTGTTTTTTAGTAGTGCAAGCTGCAACAACATAGTCTGAAGATGAATACATTGAAATATGATTTTGGGGTGACATTAGGGAAGCTTCTTGGCTTTGTGGTATACTAACACAACATCGAGGATGACCCAGAAAAGACTAGTGTTATCTTAGCAATGTTACCCCCATTAATATCAAATAACTGAGGGGAATCCAATGGTACCTTGCCTACATTCGACGATTCATATCTAACCTGGAGAAAAAATCTCTCTCCTTCAATAGGCTAATGAAGAAAGGGATCACTTTTTAGTGGAATTATGACTGCCAAAAATCCTTCAAAATATCAAGCATTACCTTTTGCACCCATCGGTTCTGATGCCTCTGGTGGAAGGGAGACCACTCATCCTATTTGTGGCCACCATGGAACACTCACTAGGCGCCCTCCTTATAAAAAATGATGTGGGAAGTATAATAATATCTACTACCTCATCTAGACGATGTTAGGTATTGAGACCAGATATTCCAATGTTGAGAAGAAATGCCTTGCACTAATCTTTGCATTGAAAAAGATGAGGCATTACTTGAAACAACATGAAGTCCATATAATCTCTGATATCAATCCACTCAATTACATCCTTGGCCTCCCTATGTTGAAATGGTGCTTGGCTCAATGGGTGGTCATTCTACAGCAATATGACATTCAATTCATATCACAAAAGTCAATGAAAGGACAATCCCTAGACGATTTACTCACAACACATCCTATCCCAAAACATATACCAGTAGGCACTAATCTCCCAGATGAATAGGTCTTCTATGCCCATGATACTCCCCAAACATGGGATATGTACTTTGATTGCTCCACCCTAAGTCATGTTAGTATAATAATGGAAAATCTGAAGCTCAACTGGGTTAGTCTAGGGATTGTATTTTTCTCTCTAGACAAAATAGTTTTTCCCTACTCTTTCTCACTGTCCAAATTGTACACAAATAATGAGGTAGAATACCAAGCCCTCGTTGTTGGATTGAAACAATCCCTACAACTGCACATAGACTGCCTGAATATGAAAGGGGATTCAGAATTGGTGATAAATCAGATCAATTGTGAATATTCCATAAAAAATGAAGAGATGACCCCACTCACTGGCTTTGTCAGGGGACTAATGTTAGAGTTACCTTTTGATCCCACATTGTATCATGTCTCCTGATAACAGAATGATCACACCGATGCACTGGCTAACACAACCACCATCCTGGATGACCTTAGTCCAGAGGAAGCAATATTCTGCACCAAACATCGAAGAATGGTCTTTTCAATCATCATATGTGATATGGAAGAAATCAATTAGACCATCACCATCCTAGAGCATGATGATCCAATGAACACCAATAGATGGGTGGAGCCTATAATCAATTATCTTCAAAATAGGACCCTCCCAATATATTATACTGGAAGGGAATAGATTCGAAACTATGTATCAAATTTCACTTTGATGGATGGTCCAAATGAACAGAAAGTACTATACAAATGAGGTCTTGATGGATTCCTCATTAGGTGAATAACATAATGATAGATTTATGCTATCATGGAAGAAGTCCATGTAGGCTCTTGCGATGCCCATCATTCTAGGACCCGGGTCTCCCACCAAATGAAGAGGTTTGGATATTACTGTAAAACCATGATATATGACTACATTAAATTCACCAAGAAATTTCATGTGTTCCAGATTCATGAAAACTTCATCCATTGGCCATCAAAATTGATACATACAGCTAAATATTCCTGGCTATTTTCCATTTGGGGGATGGATATTGTGGGGCCATATCCCCCAACCATAGATAAGTAGTTCAAGTACATCCTTACTACTACCAAATTCTTTTCCAAATAGGATGAGGTGATATCTCCCAATTAATTTGGGATGAATAATATCACCAACTTCATGAAGTCCCATATCATCACCAAGTTCAGAGTCCCTCATACAATATTGATGGACAACGACACCAATTTCTATTATAAATAATTAAAGATACTGTACCAGGAGTATAATATCAAGTATACCCACTTATCTTTCTAGAATAAAGTGGAAAATGGATAGATATAGGCCTTCAATAAGACTCTATCGAATATACTCTAGAAGATGGTGAACAAGTATAAGAATTTTTGGTCGGACAAAATACTCCATGATTTATGGGCCAACTGTACCACCATGTGTACTTACACATAGGAAACTCCATAATCAGTATTGTATGGTATTGATGCAGTGTTACCCATAGAGTTCCAACTACCTTCACTCTAAATATCCCTTTTCAAACAACTTTCAGATGAAGAACAATCACAAAAGTGGTTGGATGAATTTGAATGGCTCAATGAGAATGAGTTTTTCACACTATACAACCTTGAAGTCCATTAGAATTCGATTTCATGGGACTTTAATAAAAAGGTTTTTCTTCATTTGTTTCTCTAAGTAGAACGAGCGCTGGCCCTCATAACCTAATGATGCCAGGAAATAATCCCTTGAAACTAGAACCCAAGTGGGAAGGGTCTTATGTCATACATAAGGTTTATCATAATGGATCCTATTCATTGGACACTATGGATGTGGAGTGTGTTACACCACCCACCAATGAGATATTTCTCAAGAAATACTTTTCATAACTGACGTCACATGGGCATCCACATCAGAGTAAGTCCCACCATTCATCCTGAGTACATGGAGTTAAACTGTACAAATTCATCCTGAACACATGATAATAAACTATACAGAGTTTGTCTTAGATGCATAATGTTAAACTAAATAGTTCCCTACGAAATATGTGAATCTTTATAACCATCACCATGGAATACATAGTGACACTCAAACATATTTTATTGGGCCTAACCATAGGATTGATTTCCTTTCAAATTGGGTGATATAATTTCCTTACCACAAGACACTAAACTTCAAATAAAATTTCCTTACCACATGATGTAAAACTGCATAGATCCACAACATCCCTTCTCCTTCACTATGGGAGGTCCATATCCTCATTAGAAGATGTTAAAATACATGGATAACATCCTTACCACTTGATGTAGAACTGCATTAACCTATAACTTCCCTCTTCATTAACATTGAGCCACCCACGTCCTTTCTTCATGATGTAAAACTGAACGGTTCTCTTAGAACTACATATGGATTTTTTCTTATTTCCAATGAGATACATAGGGATGCATTGATCTTATATCTTATTCCAACCACCACATGATTCAAAATTAACCTATCACGCTTTTAAATGCCTCTCCATAATGAGAGGAACCATTGTCTTTCCTTGTTTCTCACACCAAGCATTGCTCCCAGGGGATTAGGAATCATGGTAAAGGCTTCCCTATATGAATAAGGCATAAAAACTTTCGATAGTCCCATATTGGTACTAAATGAAAGGCCTTAAAAGGAATACCATGATTCATCACTGTATGACATTAAAATACATAGTTAATGTACCCCGTACAATATAGAACTACATAATTCTATGGGTCTCTCCCAAGAATAATACTATAGTAGGTGTTGGTCTTCTACCACACCTCCATCCACTCTATTCCTCTTCACATCAGTGAGGCCATGCCCTTGCCACATGACATTAAACTGCACGATTCTTCAAGAACTACGTGTGGCTTGATTCTTACTTTCATGGGATAATTAGAAACATACAGACTTCCATCCTTGTGCCCAATCTCAACACCACCACTTTTTCACATTGATCCATCTTCATCATTACCGCATGAAATTAAACTACACAGTCCCTTAAGAAATACATGTGGATTGATTCCTGTCATCACAGGATATGTAGTGATGCCTAGATCTCTAATCCTAAGCCCAACTACAACAATTAATAAAAAAATACCCACATCTACTTATGTATCATACTTGAGTAGAGTATTTCCAATTCAAGAACTATGAATAACTTTATTCCTACCCAAATAGTATAAATAGTGATGCCTAAATTTATAACACTGGGTCTATTCACAACAAATAAATATAAAAATCCCCCCTCTTTGTGTACAAGTCAGAAATATGCCAGGAAATTCATTAATAAATATGTGTGTCATCATTCCCAATACTATGTGATATGTAGTGACACCCATTATTCCATCCAGGGGACCTGTCACAATATCATCATTTCACATCGAGGGGTTTACATCTTCACTACATGGAATCAAACTGTATAGCTATTCATACCTATGTGAAGTTTGATTCTCATTTTCATGAGATATGTATTGACACCTAGATTTAGAACCTTGGTCCCAACTAAAAAATTCCCATCCATTCACATCAGTACCCACATCCTCACTGCATGAAGATAAAACTACACAGAAGTACATCCTTACCACATGAAGTTAAACTGAAAGACAAACTTCTTGGTCGCATGACATCAAAACTACATAGAAAATGTCCTTAACACATGTTGTTAAACAATATGGAAAATTTCTCTACTACAATATGATAATATATATAGGCCACCACTGATATTTTATCCCCTATAAATGTTCCATAAGCGCCTTATCTCGGTCAACTAGAATACAGGGTTCTTCTACCATCTTTCAAAGCACCTCAATCCACAAGACAAAATTCATGGCTCAGGTGCTTCGGGTTGCCAAAAAACTTCCAAAACCCTTGGAAAAGATATCCATCTTTAAAGGACCATTTTATTGACTATGAATTCATGCATATGGATCATTAATATGCACCTATGGTCGTCAAACAAATGAGTCACTCTATAAAAAGGAAATTTCGATCCTTGTGAGCCCTAACATTGTCGTGGTAGAACTAAACACCTCAGTGTGATATTAAACTCTAACCATATGACTATCCCATATCATTACTCATGACCTAAGAACATCAATCCATAATTTACAACATTTACATCTCTCGCTCAGAAGGATTTAGGAGGGATCTTGGACCTAGGTATCTTAATTGGGATATTTTGTACCACTCTCTAAATTAAGTCAATGCATGTCATGACCTTAAACTACATGCACTTTGGTCAAAGATTTACGACCTTAAACTCTAGCCTATAATGTTCCAAATCACAAGATCTTAAACTAGTAATTAAAGAGAAAGAAAAATAGTTAGGTTGAAAATCTGTAAAGGGAGGCCTGAGAAAAATTCAAGTCTTTGCTTGCTGAAATATTCATCTCCAGAGTTTAGGAAAAAATTAGGGTGAAAATAAAAAAGGCATAAAGATCATAGGGTCCAATTGGTATACCTATTAAAATATATGACTTTATTTTTGGACCCCCCAGGTCTAGAAAAAAGTTAGAGTAATGATTTTACACATCTCATCATTGCAAGAATATATTCTCTAGATGGTGACACAACTTTTTGGGTGCTAAAACCCTTATTAGATATTACAATTTCTACAAATCACACTTCATGATTTGGGTGACTCAGATCACCAAAACCTTCCATGGCCCTTAGAAAAGATACCTAGCTTCAAAGAGCCTTTTCTTGACTATGAATGTATGCCTATGGATCATGTATGTGTTCCTAAGGTCATCAAAAAAATTCATCGCTCTAAAAAAGGATCTTTCGATCCTTGTGAATCCTAACATCACTATAGTAGAACTCAAAATTTCATTGTGTCTGATATACTTTTGGTATTATTTTCCCATATCACCCTCCCAATCCGAGCACTTCGAACCCTGAATTATAGTCTCTATACCAAACTATCCAAGAAAATTTAAAATTCTCAATGTTATGTCACTGTGTTTTGTACCCTTTATCAAATATGGAATGCAAAATTCTATTCCTAAAACTTTGGTGTCCCATGCCTCATGATTCAAAACCACATGGCATAGAGCTTGAGCTTCACATTAGAAGCTAAATTGCACTAGGGTGCCATAACCCTTACTAGATATCTTTCTTTCCATACCTAGCTTCATAATATGGACATTTGAGTCTTCATAAATCTTATATAGAACTTGGAAATAAGTGGAGATCATATTTTTATTGGACAAGCTACCAATGCAAAAGGGCCCTGAACCACTAAATAAAGCTATATCCTCCTGGTTAGAAAGGAGATTCAATACTTGTGATCCCTAGAAACACTGTAGAGAAACTTGACATCTCAGAATGTCATGGGACATACCGAGCATGTCTACACCATCTCATATTTACAGACTCAAACTTTTGGGTTATGGATTAAACCACCCATATTTCAACTATCCAAGCGGACCTAACATCCCTAGAATTTATCCCTCAACTGATGTCACCTCCATAAATTTTTTATATCCCTTGGAAAATATACCTATCTTCGAAGAGCCGTTTCTTGACAACACATGTATGCCTACGACTCAGACATATGCACATATTGTCATTAACCGAATGTGTCACTCTAAAAAAAAGGTTTTATGATACTTATGAGCCTTAGAAACAGAATAGAAGAACCTAGCACCTCAAATTGTTTTAGGTCATTCCTGTCATGTCTTCACTATATCCCATGATCATCTATAAGGTTTGAGCTAAAAGACCCCAAACTAAAATAATAGAAAGTCCGAGATAAATGAACCTAGACTAAATCAATATCAGTTCTGAGCTAAAATACCATAAACTATATAAATATCAGGTCTGAGCTAAAAGATCCTAAACTAAATCAATACCAAGTCTGATAAAAAAGACCCTAAACTAAAGCAATATTAGGTTCAAGCTAAAATAACATAAACTAAAGCAATATCAGGTCCAATTTAAAAATACCATAATCCACATCGTGGTAGTTATTTAGTTTGAAAAATCTCATAAGGCCCACTACATGGTATTGGAACAATAGATTTTCTCTGGCCAAACCTACTATCTTTAGCAGAAGATATAACACTCTCCCTCTAGTATATGTATCCTACCCAGGTAATCCTTTTGTAAATTAAGTCACCTCAAGATAACTGGAATAGATTATCAGTAGAGAGTCTCATATTTTTGTTCATTTATGAATAATTCTCAAAAGGAATATATTATGATTTAAGTATTTAGATCTAGAAATTTAGGTTTACATGATGTTATGAAAGGGATGGGAAGTATCAGCGATTCTCATAATATCATAGCAGTGAAATGTCATTCACATCATGAATGAAAAAAATTTGGATATTAATATGGAATGTTCAGAAAATTCATCCATACATAGCGTTAAAATAATGGAGGAGCCTATACATTTTTGAGTCTCTCCGAAATCTTAAAAATGGGATGCATTATAGGGGTTGAACTAAGATAAAAGTTGATCAGCTGCACCTACAAGGTCTTCAAGGGTCTGAAGGGAAGCATCAATGGAATCTTGAAGTGATTTTTTCCCTTCTTCTTCATCATCTACTACAAGAATAAGTGTATAAAGCAAATCCATCCACCCCTAAACCCTATTTTGGAAAATTTACAAGGAAAATGATGACGTTGGAACATAAGAGTTGTAATTTCCCCACACCTCCATATCTGCGTAGTCTAAGAATCCATCTGAGAATAAAATTTTGATATCAACTAATGACCTTTATCCAATGACTTTAATGTCTACATTATCTACATAACAATAGGATCCTCATCACAAGATTGATAAAATCTCTTTCACTTATGGCCAAACTTCCCTGAACCAAAATTATTTTCTTCATAATTTCATATAGAGGTTGTTGGTCAAAACCACATACCCCCAAGTCATGAAATATTTGGAGAAGGAATTCAACTTAGTCATGGAATAATTCCAAAGGGGTATTAGTGATTAAGTCATGAATCTGTTTCAAGATCATTCTACATTTTTCCTGATCCTCTATGACCAACGTAGTAGACACAATAGTAGTAGGACTAGCTAGTTGAACCAATACAGAGATAGGAGAAGAATCCCTATAAGACCTTCTCTCAATAGGCATATCTTATGTAGCCTATGTTGGAGGATTAATTTCCTCAAAAAAATATATTTCACCATTAGAATAGTAATCATTTGAATGAGGTCACTTTCTTGACAACTTTACTAGATGTTCGATAAGCTCCATCATTACCTCTAATAATGGGATTGGGGAAGAAAAGGGTTTGTTCACATGAAGAAACAACTGGTTTAGCACACCACCTGGGACATCTACTACCCAATCCCAGGAATAATACTGGTTAAGGAAGATGGAAGCATTAGTTGGTGGAAGTATGATCTTGGCCTCAATATCTCAATGTTCCAGCATCTTCCAAAATTGGTGAATGACTCCAGGATGCCACTCCCCTCAGACACTAACAAAAGGAAGAGGGGATACCCTTTGAATGTAACCAGATTGAACAGAGAATCGATAAAGATCACAGGTTTCACAAATGACTAACTCACCCACCCTGGATATGAGAACCCCATCTTAAAGAGAGATTATATATGACCTTTCATCAAGGTAACCATCTTGATTATTAATAATCGGTCTTGCCAGTGCACGAAAAGAGTGAAATAAAATATATCAGATTGGATCAGTGCATATTTAACCTCTTTGGGACTTAGAGGCATATCCCCAACCCCTAATATATTCAACAATATAGGGAGACATGAAGCATTGGGGATCCAAGTGGCATTGTAATATTAATAACAATGAAAGTGATCTCCTATCCAACCAAACCGGAATTGGAGAGGACCATTGATCCTATAAGGGGTTATACCTTTTTGAATATGAAAAAGGATTTGATAAAGGCATGTAAGTATTGGTACTACTAAGTTGATCCACCAACCTTCTGTAAGTCATTTTGTTATCACCAATGTGCTAACTCGGATCCCTAAGTGTGCATCCTCAGTCAGAAAAAGCCACCCATTCAGAAACATGACTATAAATCCTACAAACCGAAGGTCTAGAGAGACCTTTGAATTCACTACGTACCCCATAAGGTATAATCTTTGACTTCCAAGATGACCCAATATGATCCAGTTCCATCACATACATAATGAGAAGGATATCGATGAGGATGTATAATGGTTTTCCTATTTATACTGTAGTAAAGAAAGTTATTAATGCAATCCTTGAAAGAAATGAGAGAAGATGTTTTCAAATCCTTCCCCAATTTCTCCTTCACAATAATAAGCATCTCCCTCACCAAAACTGGGGTCTATAAGGGATCATCCCAGATGTCCATGGTAGTAAGGAACTTATCATATAACTCTCCAAGAGGGGGAATACCAGCTAGATAATAGATATCCCTTAATCTGGTACCCACATCACCATGGGATAGATGGAATGTGTTGGTTCGAGGACACCAATAACTGGTCATCTATCAAATAAGGTTAGGTTGATGATAAATAATGAATTGTAAAATCTATACAGCCTCATAAAGATGGAATCTATATAGTTGATCAATAAACTCTATAAAAATTTCCCAAACCCAGTAAGGTCATGCCCATTCATCATAGAAATTACCACTAGGATGAATATCCTACTTAGAACCCTATCTAGCACCAGTATTTTTCATAGAGGAAGTAAATATACTCAAATCACTATGATAAATGGGATGATGAGCAATGTAATAGCCATTTGGACCTAAGGGGGAGTTTTCCAATATATAAGATAGTCCCCGATACCAAGATGTGATCAGTCAAACATCTTCAGTAATTATCATTTGGACATAATTAAGGGAAGCTGACACCCAGTGACATGGCATATTAGATTTTGGAGGGGGATATGAATATCATCCAGTAGGATGAACCCATATAGAGGAATTCATTGGGATAAATGATATTCTCAAAGATCATATAAAATAAACCTCATCAGATCCTCGTTATTAGTATACACACAATATCAAAAGCCAACATTGAAATTTCTAGAAAATCATGACCCTTTGATTGGCCGCAACTATGGAAGATCGATGAGAACCAGAATCTATCTGAGTAAGTGTAAGTGGAATATGTCAGAAAAAAATATAAAATCTTATAAAAAATAAAATACATAATAAAACATCATCATCATGCATATAACATGAATTGGAAAAGGATTCATGAACTGCATAATAAGTTTACTAATCGCCTAAACCCTAATGGTTAGTCAAATAATCCCACAAGGCATTACACAATCTCATGACCCCTTAGAGACTTGTGATTATGTAAGTTGAACATGGTCATGTGAGTCACATGATAATAAGATGATCGAATGATCGAGCTAGTAGATCTCGAGAAACCCTCATGATAATCAAAATCCTCATAGTTTTAGTTCCAGAAGTTATAGAAATATAATACGAGGACAATTTGAATAGGCACCTAAGTAGGAGAAGTCCTTTGGAGAAGATCTCATGATCAGGACTTGTGAAAAGGCCTCATGATCAGGTCTTATGAAACAGTCATGTGATAGAAGGCACAAAACAAGTGAAGGGTGAGAGTGTTCTGAAGAAGGGGTTGTTGATAAATTGAATGGACCTTTTTCCCTATGTATAGAGGGTGTCCCATTAAATAATAAGCATCACCTGATAGGCCAAATGTCACCTGAGACACCGATTTGAGGAAACGTAAAAGACTCAATCGCACATTTACTTTCCTAAAAATTGAGCCATTGTCCCCATGAACGTCACTCATGAGGGGGTCATTTTTTTATGTTTCCAAATGAACATTGGTAAAAATCAAAAAAGAAGGAATACCTAAATATGGGTATTATTTTCCAAAAAAGGAATAAAAGGGTGGTCAAAACACACGGATCGTGTGATCCTATAAGAGACTTATGATCACATGACCATCATAGGGCCACACGAAGGAACTAATTATAGTGGATTTCCTGCAGCAGATCCTGCAAATCCCCTCTTGAAAAGTACTTCTGCTCTTAGAAAGGTTCCTCAAACACTTGGTGGTTGTGCAACAATAACCAAATGTGCCCCCTAGGCCACATAGGTTTTCAGCGATGAGAGCCTGATGATCTAACCAAAAATCCTTCAAAAATGGGAGGAAATATGTCAAAAGGGTAGAGGCCTCTAGTAGTCATAAAGATCATGTGAATCATAATCAATGGGAAGGATAATTATCCCCGAAAATATCCCAAAAAATCCACATGACTCCAAAAAAATTGTAAAATAAAATAAAGTAAATAAAAATAATGGAGGTGGAACCCACTCGCGATTGCTGAAAGATATACGGTGCACCCCTTGAACTCTTCAAGACACTTTGAGGCTTTGGATACATTCTTTCCTCATATCATGAAAGACCTTTAGCTTGTTATCCTTATCATGAAAAATTCCTCAGGTATTACTAGTAGACCTCACACTTCCCCTTTGTCTCCCCAAGAAAAAACGGATGGATTTTTCCACAAAATGATCATGCACCTTCATAAGACCTCTATTGGTCACGAGGCACATCGTCAAAAAATAGATTAATTTCATTTGACATTACTCATGTGATCTTGAATGACTCCCTAAAATTTGTAAAATAAAAAATGGAATAAAAGGAGGAGGAGGAAGAGTCTCACAGTTGTAAAATGCTTATGACGTGCTATGGAAGTCAACAATATGGTCCCATGAGACCCCTATACAAGCCATCATTGCATCATGAAATGTCCCAAGAAAGGCATCAAGCATATCATGAAGTTACTTCAATAAGCACTTTGATATCGTGAAGGCCCTTGTACATGTCAATATGATAATATAAAAGTCATTCAGTAGGACCTCATGAATCAAAAAATTCTTCATTTATTGGAAATAATCCAATAAATGAAGTGTTGATGTGAGGGACTCATGAACACTGAAAATTAGGTGAAATCCTAAGATCGATCCACAAAAAATACTCATGAAAATGCAGGGCGCTGACCCCTTTCACCAACTCCATCCTAGATTCGTGCTAGATACGCCGCATAAACCGGTGAACAATTGGGGAAGCAAGGACTATAAATTTCCCACCCCAACATAAAAGATACACTGCTACCATATGATGGGTTGGACTCACGAGTGAAAAGGTTGGATTTTTCACATCCAAGCCCATCAATACACCCAAGAACCAAAGTGGATTTCTTAGAGTGACTAATCTCATGACCAAAAAGTCTTCCATTAGGTAATATGTTGGTGAATATCTGAAGTGATCAGGATCCATGGATAAATAACTTAACATGATCATTCATAGATCACATGAAGGATTTATGGAAAGATGTGAGAAGAACATACCACACATATTCCAGATCACACAAGACTCATAATAAATTGAAACTGAATAAATCTAAGGTATTTAAAATATATGAAATATAATAAAGACTAAATGTCATGAACCAACCCGATTACCCTGGTAACCTGTTTACCAATACAGTCCTAACATATCCTAAAGGATGTTCCCAATCCACATGGGTTGAATACTAGCACTTGACATCATAAAAAATGAAATTGGGAAAAAAATTTCCACAAACATTGCGGAATAAAGATAATAAGAAAATATTCTTACAAAATAAAATCCACTATGAGTAGTGTACTAGAAATAAAATAGGTAATAAAAAAACCAAAGTACTAAAAAAATTACCATAAATATAAAAGAAAATAGTTTAATCCCAACAGACACAACTCTCCAAGTTCATAGATCAACAACTAGAGCCACCTCCAAGTGGTGTTTTACCCTTACATGAACCTAGAAGGAGATAATATACAAACACTCAAAGTAACAGGTAGGATGTGAGATAAAATCCTAGTAGAGTCTCACCATGGATTCCATAATAGATTCTAATGTTTAATTAACCAAATATAGAGATTTTATTTTTCAAATAAATATGTTTGTCATTTCAAAATTATATTTAAACAAATCACACTTTAAACTTAAAAATATGGAATACATTTAAAATGATGGAAATACATTAAAAAGATGGATTAAATAAACAAATTTTATATAAAATAGCTTATATAAATTTGAAGGCATGTAAATCAGTTCACAATAGTGGAATATTTTCATTCGAAATAAAAATAAGCAAGAAACATGGTGATACACCTTGGAAGGTATGATAGTTCTAGGATATAGGGAACCCACAATCAATGTGACACGAAAATATGTACAAACACCCCTTTGAACTCATGACAAATGGGAATCAACAACATCACCTAAGGGATGTGATGTTCTTCATTTATGTTTTGGAATGTTGTAAATCATACAGTTCCATCCAAATAACTCACTAACTACCTAAGGCTAGCATATGCTCTAGTATAAAAACAATGATGGGAAATTTATTTTAAAATTTTTTAAAATAAAATTCATCCCATTATCCATTTAAAATATGAAAATTTCCATTAAAAAACCATAACATGAGTTTTTAATAAACAAACATTCCCTTTTCTAAGATAAAACCCAAAGGTTCATATCAAACCCATTTAATCCATTTTATCAAATAAAATTTGAAATAAATTTTATCAAATTAGTTTCCAAAATTTTCTATCAAACCAATTTTGGATTAAAATTCAACAATTTAAATTTCACTAGTTTCCATCAATTTATCAAATGCACCCCAATTCACTAGAATTGGGGTTTTTTCCAATTTTGTGTTGAAACCAAATTTCAAAAACAAAATTCACCAATTAAATGGAATTGGGTTTTTAAATAAACCAATTGAAATTAGTTTCAATTAAATTAATTTAAGTCAAGAAATTGAAATTAAATTAATAAATTCATGTTAAATCAAATTTGTCCATCATAACGGAACCACCTACCTTTCACGGAAACACAATTCCTACAATAGAAACCACCGACTAGAAAGAAGACGCAGAAGATCTAGGAACTCAACCTACAAACAAGATTCAACAACATGGGTTATAGATCCATAAATCCCAAGATGATATATCAATATTCTAAGGATTTAAATTGAAAGTGAATAAGATATAGGAATAAATCTTACCTAGAAAGTCAAACTACAACCACAACAATGATCAATCGTTGACCGCGATGACTCAGAAGGGTTTGAGGGCTCCATAATCTCCTGGGAAAGGCTCTTATCTCAAGAGAAAGAAATTATAGAGAGGCGGAAATAATAATTTCATCCAATTTTCCTATTTAAAAACAAATTTTGGGGTTTTACATGACATATAACCCAATTACATGCCATGAAATTAAAAATCCTCATAATTGTTAAAAAACCCATCATCTATTGATAAAAATGAATTATTATCATTTTACAATTTACATGTAATGTAACCATATTGCACAACATATAAATATCCAAAAGGTTTTAGAAACGATCAGTTTTTTCTATTTATCCAATAACTCTATGAATTACCATAATAGGTATCCTCCCAATTCCTTCTCGACCCTACCCATAAAATGGAAAAGGAAAACCACAATAAGTTTTAAAACATACCCGTTAGAAGAGTAATGGGATGTTACACCCTCCCCTCTATAAAAACATTATATCCCCAAAAATATTATAAAAAAGCTTCCATATTGAAAAGGTGAGGCCACTGATCTCTCATTAGTTCCTTGAACACCCATGTCTCATGAAAATCAGAACCATGCTTCCATAGAACATGAACCAAAGGTATCTACCTCCCATGAAGAACCTTAATTTTAGAATCAACTATCCTAACTAGGCATTTAGTCATGGATAAATTAAACTCAACCTCAAGATCACTCCATATCAGAACATGATATGTATTAGATTGATACTTATGTAACTGAGATACATGAAACATGCTATGTATTGATGTTAGCTATGGAGGAAGTGCTAAATGATAACCAACTTTCCCAAACATCTCAACAACCTCAAAAGGTCCAAAAAAATGACGATAAATCTTCCCTTTCCACCCAAGCCATCAGTGACTCAACTGAGGTTAAACTTTCATGAATACCATATCACCAACTGAGAATTATAATGGTCTATAGTGATGGTAAATATAAGAATTATACCTTCTTTTCACAATTAACATTCTATGATTAATCAACTGAATATTTGATTTCATCTCTTGAACCAAGATTGGTCCAAACAAGGAACCTTCATCAATATCTGACCAACTCAACAAAGATATGAAAGGACATCCATACAATGCATCAAAAAGAGCCATTCTAACCATGAACTGGTAACTGTTATTAAAAGAAAACTCAACCAACACCAAATGACCATCCTAAGCTCCACCAAAGTCGAGAAAAAAAGTGAAAATCAAATCCTCAACAATCTGTATAGCTATTTCTATCTGGCCATCTAACTGTTGATGGTATGTCGTACTCAAATAGATGTGAGATCCTAGTTCCTCTTGAAGTTCTATCAATAAATGAGAAGTGAACTGAGGATCTCTATCAGAAACTATAGCAGATGGAACTTCGTGTATATGAATAATATATTTCACATAGATATTTTCCAACTCCTCAACTTTGGTTGTATCAGGAATAAGTATAAAGTGTGCCGATTTGGTCAAATGTTCGATCACAACCCATATCACATTATTCTTTATTTGGGTATGTGACAACCCAAACACAAAGTAAATAGAGATATCATCCCACTTCTATGTAGGGATTAAAAGTGGATGAAGCAAACCCAAATGTTTCTAGTGATCGGTAATGACTTGTTGGAACATATAAAAATGCGATAAAAATTTATAAATTCCCCATCTTGTACCTGGACACTAGAACTAACACAAAATTTCATAGAACATCTTTTTGGATCCTAGTTTCACTAGCCAATGAGATCTATGAAAATCCCCTATTAAATATTTACTTACCAAAGACAGTACCACAAAATGTTTCCGAAATAATATAATTATATCATTGGAGAATGACCAATCAAGCATGGTCTCCCCCACCATTAAGAAATCATCTAATTCTATGGAACTCATCATCAATCTATTTTTCCCAAAGAATCAATTAGAGAAGAGAAGATTTTAAGTAAACACTAGACAAAGAAACATTAGCCTTTGATTCTTGGACTCCAATATGTAATTGTTCAAATAGATCCATCAAGTTCCGATCTTCTAATGATTCTTTTGTTTCCTAGGTCTGAAGTTTCCTACTCAGAGAATCTACAATGACGTTCCCTTTCCCTAGGGTATAAGCAATGTCTAAATCAAAAGACTACAGGTATTCTACCCAATGCCTCTGGTGAAGATTTAAATATTTTTGAGAGAAGATATAACTCAAGATCTTATAGTATGAATACATGGTAAAAATTTCTCTATAAATATTATGCTGCCAACTCTTAAGTTCATGCATCCTGACTGCAAGTTCAAGGTCATGGGTTAGATAATTCTTCTCAAGTAGCCTAAGCTTACGAGATACATAAGTAAAAACCTGATCCCCTTGCATAAGAATGCATCCCAAACCTGAACTCGATGCATTAAAGAAGAACATATAGCCTTTCCCAACCTCAGTAAGAGTCAAAATTAGTGTATTAGTCAAAATATGTTTCATCTAAACAAAATAATTCAGACACCTATCATCCCAAGAAAACTTTATTCTCTTTCGAGTTAGTGCAGTCATTGGAGAAAACAACTTTGGTAAGTCCTTAAAAAATCTATGGTAATATATTACTAATCCCAAGAATCTCCAAAACTTGAAGACATTTAATGGTCTCTCCCAATTCATAAAATCCTTCACCTTCTCAGGATAAAATCACATTCCTTTTTCCAACACCACATGTACTAAGAAATTCACTTCCCAAGTCCAAAAAACACATTTTGACAGATTAGAATAAATTCAGTGATTTCTTACTAAACTCAGAACAATTTTTAGATGATGCACATAATCTTTCCCAGAATTATAGTGAACAAGGATGTTATCAAAAATTACCACCATGAAGGTATCAAGATACTCGTGGAAAATACTCTTAATCAAATCCATAAAGACTCTAGGAGCATTGGTCATACAAAAGGGCATAAAAAGGTACTTATAATGTCTCTACCTACTCTGAAAGGTAGTTTTCTAAATGTCATATTATTTTATCTTCTATTGACGGTAACATTAGTGGATCTCAATCTTTGAGAACCACTTTTCCCCTTTAAACTAATAAAAAATATAATCAATCCATGGTAATCAATATATATTCTTTACCATAACTCGATTGAGATTTCATTAATCAAGGAATAGGTGAAGTGAACCACCATCCTTCATAGAAAAGAGAACCGACACCACCCAATGTAAAATGCTTGTGTGTATGAAGCCTTTCTCAAGAATAACTCTTAACTAGGAATTCAGGTCTTTCATTTCAACTGGATCTCTATGGAAAGAGGGAATATATACTAGTTGACTACCATGCCTTAAGTCAGTAGAAAAATCAATATAGTGACCCTCTCTTTTCATATATAGACATTACATCACTTTTGTAGAATACTTAAAACATTATACAAACATACATGCAAAGAAAATACTAGTCTAGTGCCTTTGGAAACATGGAAACATAAACACCAGTTCATAAACGAGCTATATTATCTCCCACTAGCTTCTTCTTCTCTAGCACCCTTCATAGACACATAAACAATAATACATATCTTCATAACCTGGGGGAGAAATCATAAAAAGGGGTGATCTTAAATTCTTAGTAAGGGTAAACAAGGGAGATATATAAGCATAATCATGAGTATAAGGGTATAAAAACATGATCATGAAAATATAAGATCGTACCATGTATATCAAATATGATATACATGAATCATGGAATAAAGGTTGGTAGTTCATAAGACATGAATCCTAAATAAATAAAGAACATAATCCATGAAATCATAACATAGGAATAAAACATGTAATTGTTTCAAACCCATAAGCATATAATTTTATTTCCATATTAGCCTAGTAATCACTACCAAGACCATATTAGTAGTATAGGTGCACTCCCCATACCATCCTGGTAGTCATGGTTCACTCCCATGGCCATATTAGTAGCATGAGTCCACTCCTCATACCATCTTGGTAGTCATGGTTCACTCCCATGGCCATCTTAGTAGTAAAGGTTCACTCCCAAGACCATCTTAGTCTATCTCATGAGATATAAATCTTTGACCAATACATTAGAGGTAGATATAGACCACACCCCTCTCATAATGAAATCATACATACATGTGCCACAATATCATAAATAACAATATCATAACCCATAAGATGAAATGGTTATTATAAACATTTAATCATATCATAACTTGTGGAAACAAATATTTTTCATAATTATTTTATATTAAACACAACCCATGAAAATAAGTGGGTTTCAAAAGAATATAACCCATGAAAGAGAAATGGGTTTCATAAAAATCATGCCATCAAAACACAATCCATTTATAGAAAGAATATGAATTGAAAATATTATTGGAACCAAGGTTGTTCTTTTCTATAAATGAAGTATAGTTTGTGTTTGTTTTCAATCCTCACATGTATGATCAGGAGTACATAGTTCATAGACCATGAAGGACAGTTTGTAGACCACATAAGAGGTATGCAAAACAATAATGAAAATCAGAAAATAGAATATTTTTGTATATCAGTGCTATGAGGACCGTGAAGTTTGGTACGCAGACCACATGGGGGAAACAGTTCGTGAGATGGAAATTTTTTATGAGAAGTATTGCGGTTTTCTTGAGGAAAATAGTTCATGGGTTGGATCATCGTTTTCAGAAAGGAGGTGGTGATTTTAGGATCTGAAAATGGTTTTTTCATGGAAGACATCGGCCGCCATGAAGGAAAGGCACTATGTGGACCACGAAGGGAAAAGTTTTCGTGAGAGGAACACAATATGTGTTAAAGTTTTTACCATATCGAAAATTTGGGGAAATCATATTAGTGAGATTTTTGGATTTATTTTACTATATAATGTTCACTAATCCCTTTGTTAGAGGGAGCGATTTTGATTAGAAATCCAAGAGTAATTCTGTGAGTTAAAAAGTGTTTTGTGGGAAGAAAACCCTGTGAAGGGGAAGAGGTTCATGAGTAGGATTCCGTGAAAGGAGAAGTGATCAGTGGAGGTTGTTCTTGGAAGGAGTTTTGTGGGGAACTATAGATCGCAAAGTAAAATTGTCCACAGAGGAGAGATAGTCCACAGAAGAACTCATCTATGATGTAGGGATAGTTTGTGGGAGAAGGGATGATCCATGGAGGAAAAAGCGATCTGTGAAGGAGATATGGTCTATGGAAGTGGAGGCAGTTCACAGAGGATAATAAGTTCATGAAGCCCACACACTATGTGATGTAATGTAGTTCAGAGAGGAAGCAGGCCGGTTCATGGAGGAACTGTTCATGAACTAACAGTGCATGGAAAACTGGATTACATCTACAGGTAAAATCAGTACTTCAATAGAGAATATATCTACTATTTAGGATGCATGATTTAATTAAAATTAAGGTGCCTATAAGTCCATAAAATGTGTGTGGATATCTCCCAATGCAATGAGCTAAGGGGAGTCATCATAAGTGTTCTTAGGGATACAATGATATATCCCAAAAATATTGTAAAGGCAGTGCTCCTGGTATAAAGTGACTATTTTTAAAATCTTCTACCCCACAACTTGGGAAGATTGGTAGATTTAGGTATGACTAAAACATATTCAGAATATGATCCTTGGACTATCCCTTAGTGGTGAATCAATTAAAATTGATGTGTTACCTTTTTGCATGTGATTATTTGTTTACTACCCGTTCTCATCAGACAAGTTTAACAGGTTCCTACCAACATGGGAACATGATCCGTCATTTTAAAAGAAAATTTTGACACCCTAATTTACACCTCCCCTCTCAAGGTGTTTTGGGGTCCTTCAAGTGGTGTCAAAGGGAGGTTACTGGTGTTAAATATTTCATTCTTTGATGTCATGGAGAATATATTTAATGTCATGGGTGTTCTCCATTTTGATGGAAGTAACTTTAAGATTTGGAAGAATAGGATGAGATATCACTTAGGATCTATTAGAATGGAAGTAACTTTTTACACTACATAAGGAATAATTGTCACTAATCTAATAAGGATATCTATGACTGATATAGATAGGAAAATTCTTGATGCAGATGCTTAAGCACAAAATTCCCTCACTATAGCTCTATCTGATCAAATCTATCTGAAGGTGATGAGATTCACCTCAGCCAAGTCTATATGGGAAAAGCTGTAAAATATATATGAAGGTGATAAAACAGTGAAGGAGACCAAACTTCAAGTATTGAAAAATAAGTTTGATGATCTAAATATGCATCCTAATGAAAATAAATACACCTTTTTCAATTAAATTACTGAAGTCGTGGGAGAAATTTTAGGGATTTATTAGGATATTAAAGACATTGAAAAAATAAATAAAATCATGAAAAGAATTTAAAATCCTTACAAACCAAAAGTTTCTTCCCTTGAGGAAAGGGATCTTTCAAAACTTTCCTTAGATGATCTTCTAAGCAGACTAACAGCATACAAAATGAGAGTAAAACTAGAGGATGTAACAAGTCATGTTTGCAAGGAGATGAAATTAAAATCTATATAAAATCTTGATATTTCTGGAGATAGTGTTAAAGAAGGTAATGAGTTAGATGAACTCATTTCTCTCTTCACTAAGAAATTCAAGAGAGGAAAATGGATATGTTAACGAAAGCTACCCTTTTCTTGTTTCCATTATGGTAGAGTTGGGAACATTACCTATCAGTGCTCAAGGAAGTTCAATGATAAAGAAAGTAAATCAAGAAACTCAAAAAATCCTTAGAAAAGGTTTTCTTAAAAGAGATACTTGAAATATATAAAGAAATTATAGGGAAAGAGGTTTTTTTTGTAAAGAATAAGATGATGGAAATAAATTTTTTAAGGAAGAAGAGACAGAGTTTAAATCTAGAACCCAAGCATCTATGATGACTATAATTGAAAATTTAGATCTATAAAAAGATAATTCTTGAGATAATAATTTTATTTCTGATACTGATCTCAAGATGAAACTAGAAGATTCTCTTTGTGACCTTGAGAATCCAAGAAACAGAAGAAAAAAGTGGAGAGAAGTTGTGGAAGATTCATTAGAATATGTTTATTTATTGGAATTTGAAATTAATAGACTAGAAGAAGTAGTAAAATAAAATTCAACATACCTTGAAAGATCAGAAGATATAGTATAACTTAGGATTAAAATTGAAGAATAGGAAAAGGTCATTGATGACCTTACATCCAGAATGAAGGATTTGTCCATGACTGTTGAGGGACTTCAAGAAGAAGTTGTTACGCTTAAGAGTAAACCTGAAAGTGAATTAAATTCAAAAGAAAAAAAAGAATAAAATACACTTTAGAATATTATGAGATTATGAGCTATTAGTTAGAGCTATGAATGGTTCTGAAGGTGTAGAGAATGCTTTGAATGATAAAATATCCATATTCATGGAAGTAATTGGAATGGATGTGATGCTCAAACTTCAAATGATGGAAATAAAATAGGCCAACATAAAGGAAAGCTAAAAGTTAGACATATCTCAAAGTCACCTTGAATCCTAACAAATAAATCCTCAAATAAAACTGAAAGGATAACGGAAAACTATCCCAAAGTATCAAAAAATGATTGGTAGTCAAACTATTTTCATAAGGAAGGAGACATGATGAGGAATAAAAGTGAGAAGATGTTTCCACTTATGACATGTCAATTTTGCCGCTATCTGGGTCATACCATGTAATACTCTGAAGAGGAAAGGAGATATTTGAATGGGGAAAAGCTATGAAGTAAACAAAGGAGAACAAGTTCTAATCATACATCTCATAGAAGAAATACATTTTATGGATATTTCTTTCACTTTTATAACTTTGTCCATAAATCTATTCATTGTAGGAAGAGGAAAGGTGGAAATGATAACAATAGAACTCAGAGAAAAGTAAATACTCACCAACCAAATGGTGTAGCTCTAAAAAATAGGGTTTTTCCTTTGGAAGAACAATATAATTATGATGAACCAATACACATGTAAAAGAGAGTGCAAATACCATCTTTATCTTCCACTCAATCAAATATTTCATGGAAGGAAAAGAATAAAGTCAAGGAATCCAATCTTATAGAAGTCTCTCTCAAAGTTAAAAAGAATAATAGAATCTAGATTATTGATAGCGTATGCTTATCCCATATGATGGGAAATGTAGACCTATTATAAAACGTTAATAAAATGGTTGATGGAACAGTAAGGTTCAATAATGATGGTGATTTTAAGATCAAATTTAGTGGAAGTATTGAACTGGATAACAATGAGCTAAAGAAAATTGAAGTTCTCTATATAGACGGTTGGCATCAAAATCTCCTGAGTGTGAGTGAACTATGTGACTCAAGACTACTAGAGAAATTTAATCAAAATCGTTGCACTATTAGATGAAATATAGAAAATTCTCTTATGAAAGGATGTAGAATAGAAGGAAACTTATATTATGTTGATAGTAAATAGAACATTTTATACATGACAGTTGAAGAAGAAAACAACTTGTTGCACCATAGGTTAGTTCACATCAATCAACGAGACATGGAAAATATATCTATTCTGAATATAGTAATGGATATCTCCAATATGAAGTGTGAATGAAAAAATACTTGTGATTCTTGTATATGAGGGAAGATGTTCTATAGTTCATATCATCCAAAGAAGAAAAGGGCATCAAATATTCTTAATATTATCCATACAAATGTATGTAGTATGATAAATGTTTATAGATTATATGGACCATTATTTTAATTTATTGTTATAGTATAATGTCCTGTGTGATGGTTATACACATGAAATGAAAAGTTCTTGATTTCAATAAAATGTATCGATGAATATCCAAGAATGATATTGGATGGAAAATCAAATTTTTGAGGTCTGAAAATGTATGTTAATACATATATGTTGAGTTTGAAAATTACCTATAGAAATATGGAATACAACATGAGGTGGATACTGTGAGAACCCCATATCAAAATGGATTTGTTGATCGTAGGAATCGATAGGTGAAAAATATGTCTAAAACTATGATGATTGAGAGATGTATGTCTCACCATTACTGGAAAGAGGCTGTTCAAGCTACAGTGTATACTCAAAATCAAATAGGGATTTATATGGGAGAAACGAAAACACCATATGATTTGTGTCATGGAATGAATCCCTCCTTGAATTATTTATGTGTTTTCATAAGTAAATTTTTCATTGAAAACAATGATGGAAATCAAGGGAAGTATGGAGATGCTGTAGATGAAGGAATATTCCTTTGATATTCAATGAATAAAAAAGCCTAAAAATTCTTCATTAACCATCTTATAAGAATTTTGGAAAGTAGTTATGTCAAGATCATTAAAGATAATACCCCAAATACCTTCAGGATATCTTATGCTAATGTGATTGAAGACGAAAAAGACAGCGGACATGAAGCATATTCAAATGTAAAAGTTTATTAAGGAGTTAAAAAAATTAAGAGGTCACAACATGATGTTGATTTAGAAGAATAATTATAAGCGGAAACCATGGATGAAGAAAATTCTTATGAACCTCATATGAGAAATTGAAGAGTAGAAATTGATCAATACAATATCATTGGAGATTGTAAAATACCCACATAGATGAGGAGAATGAGGAATAATGTACAATCTACCCTCTGGTAAATTGTGGACCAACCTCATTTGAAGAAGCTTCAAAAGATGAATTATTTTTGAAATCCATGAATTAAGAGTTTGATCAGATTGACAAGAACTAGACATGGGATCTTGTTAAGAGATCTGAAATTCACAATGTGATTGGTACAAATTTGATTTTTAAGAATAAATTCTATGATCATGGTAATGTGATAATAAAAAAGGCACGATTTATGTGTAAAATATATTCATAGATTGAGGGTGTTGATGTTGAAGAATTTTTTTCTCTAATAGCTAGAAAGAAGTCAATTAGACTTTTTCTTTCCATGGAAATTCAAAGAGGATACAAAGTGTATAAAATGGATGTCAAAAAACATTTCTTGAATGGTTTTATTAAAGAAGAAGTATACATTGAACAAAAATTGGGTTTTCTACTTGGTAATGACGAAATTAAGTTTTTCATATTAAAGAAGTCTTTATATGGTCTAAAATAGGCACCACATGCGTGGTACTCTCAGATGCATTCTTATATAAAGAATCTGGAATTTAAAACAAGAGGAGTGGATCACAATATCTATGTGAATAATTCTCAAAAAGATCAGTTCATGGTATTGGTGTACATAGATGATATTATATTTGGTGGAAGCATGTAAGGATCAATGGATGAATTTTCCAATCACATGAAATCAGAATTTGAAATGTCTATGATTAGTAAACTTCTATATTTATTGGGGATGTAGCTGACTTAGAGGAAAGCCCACACTTTTATTTCTTAAGAAAAGTATTATAGAGAGTTTTTGAATAAATTCAATATGTATGGATCCAAACCAATATCGACTTCGATTGCGGTTGGTAAAAAACTTAAACATCATGAGGATGGGACTTCTATAGATCCCATGATGTACAGTAGAATCATTGTAAGCTTATTATACCTGATAGTGACATGGACATATATTGTCTTTGAAAAATTCTTAACAGCCCATTTTTAAATTAATTAAAAGGAAGAACATATGGAATAAGTGAAAAGAATCATGTAGTACATTCAAGGTACTCAAAATTATGGATTATATTTTTCTTCATGAAAAGATAATGAACGATAAACATTTTATGATGTTGACTGGGATGGCGATTTGGTGGATAGAAAGTCCACAGGTGGTGTGTAATTATTTATTTGAAAGAAATGTGTGGGATGGTTGTGTAAGAAACTAGAAAGAACTTCTCTTAGTACTGCTAAGGCTGATTATATATCATCTACAAAGGATTTCACTCAACTATTGTGGATGAAGAAACAAATTACTGATATTGGTGATGAGGTGAAATAGTCTTTAGTGATTCACTATGATAACAAGATTGAAATTGATCTTATGAATAATCTTGTTCATCATTGTCATATGAAACAAATTGAAATTAGATATCACTTTATGAAGGAAAAAGATAAACAATGCATGATTAAAATGGATCATATTGGAACTAATGTTCTAGTGGATGACATACTAACCATTCCATTATCAGCACGTGTGTTCAAGAAGTATCAGTTGAATCTCAGTGTTCAACCACCTCCCAGTTCATGAGGTGGTTATGTTTGGTCCCCTCTCTAAAGTTTTGTTAATAGTTTTAATCTATTTGTGGAAGTGATGCAGGTTTATGGGGGAGATACGATCTAGGGGGAGTATGTTTTGAGCTCTACAATGTACAAATATTAGTCTTTGGGTTTATTGAAAATGGGAGAGGATGAGGAAATTGAATGGTATTCAATGGTACAAAAGTGGTGGAGAATGAAATATTTTTGGTTTACTGATTGTAGGAGAATGGAGGATAAAGAAAGTAGTTTCATGTTTTTTGACAAACCATGTAATGCTTATGTAACACAATGAGTTTTTGATATTATGAGGAAGTATATAGATCTTATCTTGGACATATTTAAGCATTCTAAGACATGAGAACCCAATTTATGCTCCTCTTATTTCTTACACAGAGAATCAATCATGTAAACATAGAGTGTTGGATGTTTTGTTTCTCACGTATCAAGTCTTTATAGTGTCTGGTTATTTAGTGAATTTATCTACAAATTTCCAACAAACCCAAAGGGGGATATTTTTGGAACCAAGTATGTTCTTTATTGTAAATGGAGTATGGTTTGTGTTTTTTTTCAATCATCACATGGATGATCAGTTATTATTCAAGGAAAGGGATATTATAGTTCAAGCTAACAATAGTATTGAAGGTGGTGTCATTTTACAATGTTTTCCAAATTTTTGGGCATTAAAATCAAGAGTTTATTTTTGGAAAAGGAAGTTTTTCCATATAGGAGAACACAGTTCATGGATCATGAAGGATAGTTCATGGAACACATAATAGGTATGTGGAACATCAATAAAATTCATGAAAGGGAAGATTTCTGCATAGCAGTACTATGTGGGCTGTGAAACAAGGTATGTGGGCCGCATGGGGAAAATGGTTCACGAGATGAAAACTTTCTATAATAAGGATTACAGTTTTCAAGAGGCAAACAATTATCTGGATAAATCTTCATTTTCAGAAAGGAGGTAGTGATTTCTAGAGCCTCAAAAGGTTTCTTTTATGGAAGACATCATTCACCGTGAAGGAAAGGCACTACACGGACCATAGAGGGAAAAATTGTTTTCAGGAGGAGCACAGTATGCAGTGAAGGAAGTGCCACATCAAAACTTTGTGGAAATAAGAATAGTTACATTTTCAAATATATTTTCCAATATATGGTTCACTAATACTATCATTGTAGGGATATATTATTATTAAAAATATGGGAGGAATTTGGTGAAGTACAAACTGGTTCACAGGAAGACAACCCCACGAAAGAGAAGAGGTTCATGGGGAGGATTCTAAGAAAGGAGAATTAATATATAGATATTTTTTACAGAAGGAGTTTTTTAGGTCACTATATTTTGAAAAGGAAAATATTCCATGAAGGAGAGATGGTCAATGAAAGATAAACTCATCCATGAAGCAGGAAAGGTATATAGAAGAACGGGTTTTCAACAGAAGAAAAAGAAATTTGGGAAGGATATATGGTTCATAGAAGTATAGGCGGTCAACAAAGGGGAGGTTATCCATGAAGCACATGTTCTACACGGTGCAACACAATTTGCAGAGGAAGCATTCTAGTTTTTTGAGGAATAGTTTATTAATATATAGTGTGCAAAAAATTATATTACATCTATGATTGAAAGCAGTACATAAATATAGAATATATATATATATATATATATTTAAGGATTCATGTTTTAATGAAAATGAAGGTACCTACAAGTCCATAAACTTTGTGTGGATCTATCCCAAGGTAGTGAGATATGAGGAGTCATCAGAAGTGTTCTAAGGGATGTAGTGAGTTATCCCTAAAATATTGTAATGGCAGTGTGCCTTGAATAGAGTGACTTTATCTAAACTCTTTTACTCTGAAAATAGTGAAGATTAGTGGATTTAGGTACAACTAACACACTATTGGCATATGCTCCTTGAACTAGACCTTAGCGGTGAACCAAATAAAATTATTGTGTTACCTCTTTTCAAGTGATTTTTTGTTTACTACTCATTCAAATCAAATATTTTTAATAGGTTCCTACCACTGTGGGAATAAGATCCATCACATTAAAAGAAAAATTTGACACCCTAATTTACTCCTCCCTTCTCAAGGTGTTCTGAGGTCATTCAATATTGGATAATTTCCCCATAAAGGCATGAGTAACCCCAATGGATGTTATCATATATGGGAAATAATTTTGAAATATATTTTAAAAATATTTCTTGAGGAAAATATCCTTTCTACATTGAAAAATGATTTTTAAAACATAAAATCTTTTGAAACCATTTTATTTGAAAATAGATTTGAAAACTTATAAAGGAAACATTGACAACTATAAAACATTTTAAAATCCTTTTTCCTTGAAAATGGGATTCAAATATCTTTTAAAAACATTTTTGAAACCATTTTTTGAAAAACATTTCTTTGAAAATAATTTTCAAACTTATAAATAAGGCTTGAAATCATTTTGAAAACCATTTTCCCTGAAAACTTATAAAAGTTTCTTTAAAATTTTTTGAAAACCTTGAAAATTTATACAATAATCTTAAAAATATTTTCAAAACCATTTTCCTTAAAAACATACAAAATAATATTAAAAACCTATTGAAAAGTACTTTCCTTGAAAAAAACTTTAAAAACTTATAAATACATCATGACAAAGTTTTGAAAACAATTTCTTTGAAAATCATTTTTAAAAACATTTTCTTAAAAAATAACCATTTAAATATACAATGGAAGCTTCAAATAAATGAGAGTGGGAAAATCTGTACATGTTATAGAGGTAAGAAGAACCTTCCTTTTGCATAGTAAAAGGTTAGAAAAATTCCTTTTTCGAAAATAAAAGAGAATATTCCATTGAAAAAATTGGTAAAATACAAAAAGGTAAAAAAATTTATGTTACATATTATAGGATAATATTACAATATTCTTATAAATCTTTTCTAGAAAACTTAGTTTTGAAAGAATACAGATTTCAGACCAAAGAGAGGGTAAAGTCAATATTTCTTTAAAACACTTTATTAACTATATTATATACCAAAGAGTATAAAAATGGTAAAAATACATGAATATCTCATGAATAACTAGAGGATGATAAAATTCATTAATTTTCTTAAGATATGGATTATAAGATTTCAACCAAGGAAGCAAAATCATAAACAATCTCGAAAAGCGAAGAGATTATTTCAATAAACTCTTATCACTAAGTAACATTGAACTATACACCAATGTAATAAAGTAATATTAAATCAAGCTTAAAATATCATGAAATTAATCCTATTTAAGATTTAACATAAAAAATGGAAGTATATACACCTCAAAAAAGAATGTAGCTGCAAAATAAAACATGTGTCTCCAATAAGAAAAACTGTGACAAAACTCTCTTAACGATCTAGTAGCTTTTAAAACATTAACCCCATGAAATAAATATCATATAATGGATTTTTAAATACCCATAAATTTATTTATAAGAATAATTTAATGCATACATGGTCAGTAAACACACCACATAAAAGGAATGGGTGGTGAATAAAACATGTATCTCATAGAAATAAAAAGTGAGATGAAATCCCCTTACCTCGCGTTTTTAATCTCATTATACTCATTAAAAACTCCTATATAATAAATGTAAATTTATTATACATCTATCAAAGAACCACATTATTACTTCTAACACCAAATAGGGTTTAATCATGGATTTATATTACCCTCTTGTTAACAATTCCATGTTAACGTTTTACTTCGGGTAATATTCTCTTTGTTTTTCACATGTATCTTAATTTTTTATATCTTTGGTCTTTATACTTATATAATGATTTCCATAATGTAAAAAATTATTTAAATATAATTTATAACAATTATATTTTTATTATAATAATCTATATAATATATAATTATGAAATGGAATACACCGTTCATGGAGACGGTAAGCCGGACATACACATGAACGCTATTTCCGTTTAATTGTCGTGTTGAAAGAAAGAAAGTAAAATACATATATGAATATATATATATATATCATTGTTATAGTAGAATTATTATATAATAAATATATATATTATATATATTCACTAAACCCATCCTTAATACATTCCATGTAGTGTATGAACGCATCACATCACTTTGATGGGGCAGTAGTCCACACTTTCTCAAACGAAATTATCATATTAAAAAAATGGAAAGTATAAATAAATATGTTTTAAAATAATTAAATAAGCCTAAATAAATAATAAATATAATATATAACATATATAAATATAGTTTACACCATAACATCCACCATGAGAGGTGGTAAATGAAAAATGAACAATCGCCGTTTCGTGAGGCAGTAGTTCGTCATACACGTAAACAGTACGTTGGTTACCCATTAGATGGAGGTGTGTATAAGTTTAGGTCAAAAAATTTCATAAAACATACTTGTATATTTATTATACTTGTGGTGTCATACAATCATGGAATAAAGTTAGTGGAGGGGATGGAGAAAGTCAATAAAAGAAAGAAGCTTGAGAGAAGACGTTACCTCGTAATCAGGTAGCTCCTTTTGGTTTGTACCAAAAATATTCCTTGGATATTATTCTGAATAAAGGGAGGATTAAATAGTAAGGTAGGGATATTTGGAAGTGTATTGGGCAGATCTTGGCTGAACCTAAGTGGTTTGAGAGGTGTTAAGAAGAGGAAGAGGTGGTGGGATTTTATAGGGAAGGCAAAGGACACACTTGAAATTTTCGAAAACAAGTTAGGTGTACCCAAGTTTTTAAAAAAAATAAAAAAAAAATAAAAAAATATCAATAGTGAAATATTATTGGATGGATAATGTTCATATAATGTATTTTGGGAATGTTTCTAGATCATTTTAGGTCTAAAATTTAAGTTTTAGTACTTTATTAACCTAATTTTTCTTTTACCCGTTGTAATTAATTTTAATCACCTTCACTAATATTTTTGGTAAAAAACAAGTTGAAAATATTATAAATTAAAAATTCTGATTATTAAAAATATTAAATCCATATTTACAAATTCTAATAATATAAGTGGTAGAAATTAATTTAAAATTAATCCGACTGGCGGGATGACACTTCGAGTTTTTAAAGTAAAAACATCTAAGCTTTTGCTAAGCTTTTATACCTAATTCCAAAGTGAAATTGATTACAATGACCTAAATTGAATTAATTTATAAAAATTTGATATAATTATACTTAAAAAAATTAAAATACAATTTAAACTTATAAATAAATTAGATGAAATGGTAGTTTTGAATTAAAATCTAGTATTTTTCACTATTAATCCAAAAATGAAGTTTCTCAGAAAAATCCCAAAAAATATCTATAATATAATTTATAAATTATATATTAAAAAATATAGTTTATTTTATCAAATAAATTTATAAATGTGTCTAAAATTAATTTTATATTTTTTCACCAAAGGTCATGAAAAATAGTTTTTTTCGAAAAAATATTATTTTCAAACATAGAAGGACTTTACCAAATATTATATATTTCATAATTAATATGTTTTATTTATATATAACCATTATAAAAATATTTGAAATGTATTTATCACTATTCATATTACTAAGTTTAATGTATTGATTATTATTATATCATTTGAATAATTATAATAACAAAAAAAAATCGTAGAAACTCAGTGTTGCGTGTAACATATGCCAAGTCGATGTTGCATGTTGCATATGCCAAGTCAGTGGTATATGTTAAAAATAACAATTTAGTTTTATGTGTAACCTATTCAAAGTCACATTCTAAACTTAGTGTTATATTTAGATCAAGCTAAAATTTATGTTGTGTGTATTGCACAATTAACTTGGTATTGCATATAACGCAAGATAAACATAGTGATTTAATATAAAATATACTATTCTTAGTGTTATGTGAAATGAAAATATTTCAAAGTTTAAATTAATTTGAAAAAAAAAATTCCAAAAATATTATGTTATTACATTCTACCCCCTTAAAATGAATTTCTCCCTAAAAATTCATTTGGGTCATTGAAGGTTTAATACTTGAAAGTTTTATTCATAGAAACCCACATCATAAAAATGGGTACTAAAACTTCCCTTAAAAGGGGAATGTAGGAACCATAATGGTTACCCAAAGTTACATATAACTAGGTTTCTATATAGGATAACACATGTTGGGAGTGAATATTGGATATGTAGGAAAACCATAAATATTTATAGGGAGTGATTGGGTCATCAATCACAAACAAGTGAATTATTAAATAAAATTTGAGGGCCTCAAAGTCATAAATATGTGATGATTTAAAACATCATCAGTAAAAAAATTAAGGTATTAAGATAAAAAAATTTCTTTTTATCATTATCCTAACAGTGATTAATTCTTTTATAGACCAATAATACAAGGAAATATACTTACTTGATATAGTTATATAAAAAAATCATTCTGTAGTTGTGATTTTATCAATTTCGAATTCATACATTACTTCATGTAATAGATGACCAAAAATGCACTTTTATTCCTGAAGTGCTAAAATACACTTTTAGTATATCTTAGGGCATATAAAAGAATGAAAAGTATAACTATTTATCAATAACTATTCTTAAAAATCAATATGCTCAATACATTAATATCTAAACATAAAAAGTAACACTATTGTTTCATTTTAAATAATTATTCATAAAAAATAATTATACATTAACCTGGACATTACATAGGCCAGTAGTAGGTGTAAAACCCTTATCATCCTTGGTTCATGGGTTCAAGAACCAAATCCTTTCCGGACTTGATTGGTTATCAACCGACATACATTATTCCCTTTTCTAAAACCACATAAATATAATTTCCATAATAAATATGAAGGATATCCATGAAATAAGTCTAATCACTAAATATCCTTTTAACCAAGGTTTTCAATACAAAATATGTGCATCAATACTTAATTAAAAGTTTAACTTAAACATTTAATGAGTTGTTAACCTTATAACCCTTATGAAAGATGAAAATCCAAAACTTTAGAAAGAAATGATTGAAATCAGATTAACATTAGTTTCCACCTATATCAAAAAGTAGCCCTTGGTTTTCACATTACAAACATATGAATACCCTCACCATATATTTTCTTGAAACATGGTAATAACCTAAATTATACTAATGTAAAAACTTAATTTTTCCTTATTCCATAGGTTACTAGATATATTCTATAAATTTAAGAAGTTGTAAACTTCATCCATGATAGCATAACATACTTGCTAACAAGTACTTAATTAGTTCCAAGGTAATCAATACCATCCAATTTACTTATATCCAATATATATTTATCCAAAAAAAATTATCATAACATACATAACATATTAGGGGTTATCTTTCCCTTAATCATGTGTTTGACATGGACATTTCTTTTCCATTAAATCACTTTTCTATTCCATCATATCCATTTAATGTATTTTTGAAAATAATTAGGGAAAAAAACATAAACTGGACTATCATTATATATTTAACATTTCATTATTATTGAATTAAAATACATAAAAACTTTTATTATTTAATCCTTAAGAAATTAACATGGCTACCTCATCCTATTACATAATACCTCTTTCCACAAAATAAAAGATAGTTTTTCCTCAAATAGATTTTTCACATAACAAACTGAAGGGTTACAAATACAGGACAAAAGTCTTCCAACGTAATCCCATCAACAAAGTTCATTAATAATTTTAAACATTTTTCCATACATTTATTTCCACGTAGGTTCTTACTTGACTTATAGGTTATCCTATAGAATAGGAAATTGACTCAGGTAAGGCCCAGGTCCCCAACATTTATGAAAAATGACTGTAAATGGATTCTTAAGATCATTTTTATTTTCTTCCATAATAATCTTCATTTTTACTCAGCAATTTTTTACTTTATATCCTTATTTACCACAAAAAAAATCATTTCTTTATTTCATTGAGACACTTTCCTGGGTGTCTCCTTCCACATTTCATGCATGATGGAAAATGAGATTTCTTTTCTCCATGGTCTTCACTGTTGGAGCTCTTATCATTATCTTCCTTTCTCTTCTTTGTTGAGTTTGGGAGTTGGTTAATATATATGTTATTGATCATATTTTTGGAAAATTTATTTGGCATGAACATGATATCTTTTATGCCTATCAACATTCCATTTCTTTGCTCATTTATACCACTGTGACCACCTTTTACATAATGTTCAATGTTACTATGACTTCCTTGGAATCTAGCCATTGACTAAACCCAGAAGGCAGTTTGTGAGTAACAATAGTCATAAAATCATTTAGAGAATATCATGGAACCTTATTTTCAATATAAAACACTATAGGATTAATCAAGGTTATTTATTCTGATCTTATATTAAAATCTTTCAAATTAGTTTGTAAATAAAACATGAATTATCCTAAGCATATCCCTCGGGAGTGTCACAACCAAGAGTGCAACAAGGCCCATTGTCTTTTACCAGGATACCCTAGGTCAAGCTCGAAACTCCTTATCAGAGTTTTCACTCCTAGGTACATTTGTGTCATAGATGCCTCTACCGGCTCATATCCATACAAGGATGTATTTCTTGGAAAATACACAAAATCTCTACATTACCCAAATTCTAGGAAGTTCTTCTATACTAATCCTTAAAGTCTATCTTAGGGTATTGTTCTCTAATCAGATTTTTTCTAAATGTAGCTTTCAAGGTTTGTAATAAACTTCCTCTAATACTAATTGTAACGCCTAAAACCCAGTTACATAGAGTCGATGCATTATTATATAGCATCAACATGATCACAATAGATCAAGTCTCAAAAGACTGATTTGTTTAGTATCCTAGGAACTACTAGATACATACATAAGTTTTACATTACATCATAGAAAACAACAAAAATGTGTCCCCTTTGAACACAATCATATCCCTTAACCTATCCCTATAGGTCAAGCATAATATACTTCTTCACATCCTGGAAAAAAATAAAACATAAGAAAGGGGGTAGCTCAGATGCTCAGTAAGGATAAAAATATAGAGGAAACTATCATAAATAAGTTAAACATTTAAGGCAATGTATAAGACTAAAACACAAACCTTTTAAACTTAAAATACAGAATAATATGGAAAAGATAAATCAAATAGTTCCATTTAATCATTCACATGGATATGATAATAGTCGAATGATCACATGTAATATCAATAGCTAATTTCATAATGATGTAATGCATAATACCAGACATCATAACCACATAGTCAAGGCCTCGTGCCAAGAGTACATAAATATTTTGTCAAGGCCTTGTTCCAAGACACTAGTTTGTCTCATGAGACTTACCGATGCATCAAGGAGCAATAGAGGGATCCAACCATCACTTACTAAGTCCAATGCATTCCTCATATGAAAATGTTGAAACATAATCTAAATATTCGTATTCAAACTAGCATACGAAATGTTAATATTTTAACCAAAAACCATGAATAGTATAAAAACAGAATATCCACAGTCAAACATAACTCATTCAATACAATATAGAAGATTTTATTATAATAAATTAACCACAATCGAAAATAATGAAGGATATTGACAGAGATGAAAATAATCATTAAAACTATTTGAGAGAAATATCCCCTATTTCTTGAAAACATTTAAAAGTATCACAATTTATTAAGAACCCATTTAAAAAAGATTTTTGAATCAAAGTATACCATACCACTTTGAAAATTTTAAAAGGAATTTTAACTTTAAAACGTTCATTTCCATATAAATAAATCCTTAAAACCATTTTTAAAACATGTACATTAATGAGAAATATTTATAAGAATAAATATTTAAAACATTTAAAATGATATTTTAGTTAGAGTTACTAAACAAATGAGAGTTGATTTAATAAAAATAATTGAGGTAATAAAAACTTTATAATATCATGTGAATAAGGGGATTCATGATATACTATGTCAAATTACAATATATACACCATATAAAAGTGAATTGGTGAATAACAACATAGGAGTATCAATGGAATGTAAATTGAGATGAAATACCTTATAAATACTGTATCCTTAGGTTAAGGATAAATCAAAGAAATAATTATATGTGAAAAATATAAATACACTAAATATTATTGGATATTCAGTGTAAATTAATCAGAGGAAATTCACACACATTCTTGTAAAAAGAACACTAATTACTTCGATGTATAACTCAATGAATGGAAATTGAGTTAAGATTACTCTTATCAAGTTCATATCAATGAATTGAGAATTTAGAAATGGAGTGGTTACATTTATCAAAATTATTTCCCCACAAATAGGAGTGTAAATTAATACATAAGTAAATAAATAATTATTTCACACATAATCTTGGAGTAAAATAATCAATGAAGTTTGCGTAAAACCCAATGAGTGGAAATTGAAATTAGAAATTCCCTTATCAATTTGATAAATTATGAAACATACAAAATATGAAATAATTATCATACAATGAATATGTAAATACCCATAAATTAAAGTATATTACACCAATAATACAATCATGGGCAGTACATACACTACACAAAAGGAAATAGTGGCAATATAACATGAATCTCATGTGAATAAGAAGTGAGATGAAAACCCCTTACCTTGTACTTTTACGTAGTAGAGGGTAGGTTAACCTCATGTATAATGGTGAAATCAATTTTATTAAATTATACAATAACCACATACATAAACATGATATCATATATGATCTTCTAATATTGATTTTTTAATAATATTTCTGTAGTATCATTGTTTTGAGTGTTAACTGATTTGTTTTCATTTATGTGTTTTTTAGGTAAGTCATGTTTTATATGGATAGGATGTATTCAATTCATATCCAGAATAATATTAAGTTCTTAAAGATTATTTTTAATCATAAAATAAAAAATATTCTTGAATGGTTATAGTGGAGAATGAATATCATCGCGTTCGTGGAGACGGTAATCCGTACGTACGCACGAGCGACAATACCATTTTATTGATGGTGAAATCGTATGCAATTGGATGGTATATCATATATACATAATCATTAAAATTTTATATTTATTATTTAAATCAATTATACACATTATTATACCCATCCAAATGATGAAGTGTTGAATAACAAACTACACCATGACGTGGAGACGGCAAGCCGTACGTACGCACATATGGTGACTTTGTCTTTCATAGGATGGATAGAATAATGAATATGGTTGAACCATATTTATAATAACATCAAAATATTTATAAGGTACTAGATTTATTATGTTGGTATGGAAACAACAAAGAAAGAGGAAGTGAATGAAGAAAAGAACTTTGAGAGAGGTGATGAAATTATTACCTCTTCTTCGGGTGCTTCCTTCTGATTTGATCAAAAGGGATACTTAGGTTGGATTTTTATCAAAGTAAGGACTCTAGGTTGAAGTGAGGGTATTTGGGAGGATATTTTAGCAGGGTTTGGATGACCCAAATGGCTTTGAAGGTGTGATTTTGAGAGAAGGGGAAGTACCCTTTTATAAGAGAGGTGAGAGTCACTTTAGGAAAAGCTTGAAATATTATTTTATTATACAATCATATTCAGTTTATAATGTATCCAAAAGGATTTATTTCGAGGATAAGACAGGGATGGGCCGAATACCTCTCAACCAATAGGTTTTAGATAGGTTTAGGTCACCATATTAACCTTATCTTTTAGATTTAACTCTTAGTTAAATAGTTTAACTTTTATCATGTATTGTTGTATTATTGTAATAAATGGTTAATAAAATTACTATAAAAAGCCAAGATAACCCCAAGTGGTTAATTATTGATATATATAACCTTATCTAAGTATTTTGGCCAAAATTTATATTTTTAGGAATATTATCTCAATTAATAATATAGTATTTTTTTTAAAACTCATTTATGTCAATTTTGACACTATTTAGTATTTTTTTAAGTCATAAAAACTTTATCACTTCGAAAAAAAATTATCTAATCAACCCTAAAATTTCATATTAACCTAGAAAATTCATGGAATACATCAAAAGTCTCAATTTATAATTATATTAATATTTATAATATCAATTATTTTAATCTTTCAATAATAAGGCAATTACAACATCATTATTGTGTCACAAATAAATTTAATTATTTAATGTCTAAAAATTATAAATAAAATAACATTATGTATTAAATAGTTTTAACTTTATAATGAATATTTATAGTCGAATTTATCTTTTGTATAACCCTATATTAAATATGGTTTAGTTATTAAACTTTGAATTTAACACTTTTAACTCTTCTTTAAATAAAATAATAATAAATATAATAATCTAGTCCAAGTGGCCCAAAAAGATAATATTTTATTCCTAATGTTGATTTTGGTTGAAATAAACTTATCCAATAGAATTAGGACATGTGTAAGGGTAATTATAATATCATTTTTACCTTTAATTACCCTATTTACATATAACCATGGAAAATAAAATTCAAAAGTTACTATTCACCAATAATTGTTTTCATACTATTAAAGTAAATTTTACTTAATAATGTCAACTGTGTCTCTCAGATTTTTGAAATCCAATTCATAGAAGCGTTAAAATTATGTTTTATGCAAATTTTCAAATGTGCCTAGAAGGTGAGTAAAAGACGGTAAAAGTTCAATAAAATTTTATATACCTAATCTTATTATAAAATAACTTCAATGAATTACATTGGACTAATATAGATATTATTTATATTTTTTTTACTTTAAAATAAATTTAAATTAAAAATAATTATTTAAATAAAAAAGTCAGCTTTAAACAATGACATAGTGTTTTTCGCTATTCATAAAAAAATGAAAGTTTTTAGAAAAATACCAAAAATTTACCCAAAGATAATTTTGATATTCCAAATTAAAAAATGATTTATATTTTACCAAATTCAAAACATAGGAGTTTTATTAATTAATTTTAAAAAATATTCCCATTGTCAAAACCAGAATGCGGCTTTTTGAGAAATAAAAACTATCAAAAGATTGATATGTGTTTATGTCCAATTTAAATGTAAAATTACTTCCAATGAAAAAAATTGGATTAAATGATAAAATATAATCTAATTATACTTCAAAACCATTCAAATGTATAATTTATCATTATAAATTATTTTTATTAAAAAAGTTGTTTTCAAATAAAATTTAGTATTTTCACTATTCATCAAAATATGAAAGTTATCAGAAAAGCACTAAAAATTTATCCAAACTAAATTTTTATGTCCCGATTCTAAAGAAGAAGTTTATTTTTGTCAAATTGAGTATATAAAAATTTCATATATTAGATTTAAAAAGGGTTCTCTATTAAAAGGCTGTAAAATTACATTTTTTGAAAAATAGTTCTTTTATCTGAAATATTGAATTTGTTCTTATATTATGTCTAAGAAACACATAATATGGATGTTAAAATTATATTGAGTGTATAAAATTAAAATTTTGTTTATTAATATTCATAAACGCTTTTTAAATGGCTAGTTTGATAGGTCGTGGTGTGCTTGAAATCGGTGTTGCATACTTCGCACACTATCATATTATTCAAAGAGAAACATACCGTGGAAGCTTGGTGTGTTACAATAATTCCTTAGGCGGGGATCGCCATAAGAGTAATTTAAAATGATTAATAATTAGGGTAGAACGAGGTGATGTTTATGTGATTGGTATGTTCAATACCATTTCAGTGTGAGACCTTATAGATCTGAAATGAGTTATCTTAAGGTGGGGATATTATAACGTCTTTGGTTTTTGAACACGTCAGAAATAGCAGGTAAACTTGAATTTTGAGTTTAGCAGAAAAACCAACTTGAATTACGTGATTAAGAACCTAATTCAAATATTTTTAATGCTTAAATTGTTTTTTGGACGGGTTTTTGGATTCAAGGATTTTCTCAAGACTATGAATGGGTTTCAGAATCATTGGGCTATAAAATACTAGTTTCAATAAAGGAAGGCTAAGGTGCATGGTTGGTGTACAGTTTGTTTTATAGTGTGGTCCAAAATTTATGGTATATTATCAAAGGAAAATTGTTTTATTTAATTATGTGACCTTAAGGTGAAATTTTGTGGTAAATCTACAAAACTTCATAGAGGGTACATACCATTGGTGCATGGTCTGGAAAAACTGTGCTTCCAAACCATGCTATCTATTTTAAAGGGGTGAACCTTTGGATAGTGAGTGTGCACAGTTGGCATATAGTTATCCAAACCATGAAACCTAAAATTATTCCTCTTTAAAAAGTGGGAAATCGCATTTCCCCATCCCCTTTAAGATGTTTTTTCTCTTATATCTCCTCCGATCCACAATACTCCTTCCCAGTTGTGGACCTCTTTAATTTCTCCTCCTCTAGGTTTTGAGCCTCTATCTCCATCTGAACTTCTATTTGAGATCCATTAGTGGCTATAGATTCCTCTTGTTAAGGAATTCAGTCCCCATACTTCATTTCCCTATTTATCTCACCATACAGAATTCTAAATCCATGTTATATCTTTTTCACCATTTTTCAAGGTTTTTTTATAAAAGCCCTACTTCCTTTGTTTTGGCTCAAATTAGAGGTTGATATTTGACGATCGAGATCCTATGAGTATAAGGTAGGTGTTTCCATGATTTATAATTTATTTTATAGGTGTTATGGGGTGTGTATTTAAATATAAACATGTGGATTGACCAAGTGAGACCCTTAATTAATTATTTATTTATTTTTAATTGATTAATTGATGTTATAGGATTCAATTGGTTATTCCACAGTCCATTTTTGTATGATAAGCTATGTAAGGGGTTTTGAAAAAATGGGAAGGTTAGGATAATTGTTTATTTTTAATTAATTAAATGTGATATGATAGTATTGGTTCCATGGGAACATGATGTCCATGACCCGAGGTGATGAGGTGATGTTGATCACTAATACTGAGATGACATGATTCATCAGATCAAGAGCATGTCCCGAGATACATGGGGTGATGTTGATAACTAGGTTAAGGAAAAATGGTTGTCATATTTGAGGTTAAGAGGTCGTCAGGTTGAGGAAATGGACTATAAGACTTGAGATGGTGTAAAACATTGAGATTTTAGTGACATGATCATAGGGGGAAGTGAGTTTTCTGGTTGGTATGGCTTATGAACTTTTAGTGATTACCACTCATTGTTGTTGGTTTAGGCATCATTGGAGTCATTTTCTCATTGATAAGATTTATTTGAGGAGGTTTTTACCACTCATTGTGGGTGGATACCTCTCTAGATATTGAGGATAAGGGGATGGTGTTAACCATCAGTTATAGAGGAGGTGCTCACTATATAAATCCACAATTGATGATAAAAGACCATCAAGTGATGGTGTTGAGACCATCAGTTGGGGGTTAAGGGTTTCCATTATAAATGAGGCTGGTGGTGCGAGATTATTGGAAGATGGATACCACTGTGCCTCAAGACATCAGGTTGTTGAGTTGTCAACGATTTATTATACATGGGAAGATGAATATCGTCGTGCCTTAGGGTGACGAGTTGTTGAGATTATGGAAACTTTATGAATGCAGGTCTAAAGAAATTGGGAAAATTTTATGGGTGTGCCATTGGAACACTAGTTACTTGGTTTATGGAATGGGAGGTGTCATATGGAATGGGGTTCCAGTGATATATTTATGGGAGGAGCCTGAGGGAACTCTAGGTGTGGTATTCTTCAGGGGACGCCTGATCAATAAGTCACAGGTCCTCTCCACTATAAATATATGTTTGCAAACATGTAATTCATGAAACCATATATTAGGGGGAATGCATTCAGACATGTACCAGCTTTGGTTGACGTAGGTAAATGCTCAATTATGGTTATTGAGCACAGGTGGAGCTAATTGTTATGCTTATGTGTGATTTGCTTCTATTTACATATGTGCTCATACTGTAATGCCCTAAACCCAGTTACCCAGAGTTGGTGCATTATTACATAACATTGGCATGATCACAAGAAAGATCAAGTCTCAAAAGAATGATTAGTTTAGTAGCCTTGGAAACACTAGATATATTCATAAAGTTTTAAATTACATCATAAAATGAAAACTACAACAATATAGTTTCCATAGTCCACACTCTTATCCCCTCATACTATCCCTTCAGGTCATTCATAATTTACTTCTTCACATCCTGGGAAAAATAAAACATAGAAAAGGGGTGAGCTCAAATGCCCAGTAAGGATAACAATATAGCGGAAACTTTCATAAATAAGAATAAACATTTAAGGCAATGTATAACTAAATCAAAAGCCTTTTAAACTTGAACATCAACATAGAATGGAAAAAATAAAATGATATAATTCCATTTACTTATTCACATGGATATTCTACTAATCGAATAATCACATGCAATATCAATAACCACTTTCATAATGATGGAATGCATAATGCCAGACTATCATAACCACATTGCCAAGGCCTCGTTCCAAGACTACAAATAAGATTTTGTCAAGGCCTTGTGACAAGACACTAGTTTGTCTCATGAGACCTACCGATGCATCAAGGAGATATAGTGGGCTCCACCCGTCACATATTAAGTCCAATGCATTCCCATATGAAATGGTTTAAACATAACATAAACATTCGTATTAAAACTAGCATATGAAATGGATATACTTCATCCATAAACCATGAATGGTATAAAAATAACACATCCATAGTAAAAAATATCACAAAAACTTCAATACAATATAGAAGTTTTGTATCATAATAAATGAACTTCAAATAAGCGTAAAATCCATCAAAGGATGTTGACATAGATGAAATCAAAACTCTTTTTAGAGAAATATCTCTTTCTATTTTGGAATCATTTAAGAGTCATATATTTATAAAATAAAACGTTTACTTTGAAATTTTCTTATAATCTTTTAAGGGAAACGTTGAAGATTTTTTAACGGCAGAAAATAGTCGCACCCGCCGTATAAGTTAACAAAAACATTCTTACCTTAATTCTGTCGAAATGGTTAAAAAGCACCTTGTTTGGAAAACGATGGAAATATTCCTTTATAAACCTCCTATAAAAAGTCAAACAAGGGTATAAATGACTTTAACCCATATTCTTGTAAATAGTAAAAATGTTTTGAAATACATTTTTAAGAAACATGGATGTGGATGATAAAGTAATCCCAGTAGATTATTACGTATAAACAACCTCGGATAATGAAGAGATTGTGAAATAACCCTTACCTTGTACTTTTACATGGTTGTGGTATTTTAACATCATGTATAATGGTGAAATATTTTTTATTAAATTATACAATAATCATATACATTAATATGATATCATATATGATCTTTTAACATTGATTTGTTAATAATATCTTAGTATTATCGTTGTTTCGGGTGTTAACTTACTCGTTTTCATTTTATATGTTTTGTTACGTAAGACGTGTTTGTCATGTATAGGTTGTATCTTAATAATATCCAGAATTATATCAATTCCTTAGATACTATTATTAATCATCAAATGAGAATTAGACTTTAATGGATACGATGGAGAATAAATCTCATCGCATTCGTGGAGACGGTAGTCCGTACGTACACACGAGCGACAATATCATTCTTTTGATATTAAAATAATATATAATTGGATGGTATATCATATATACAGAATCATTATCATGTTATATTTATTATTTACTTGAATTACACATCATTATTATACCCATCCAAATAATAATTTATTGAATAATAATTACCCCACGACGTGGAGACGGTAAGCCGTACGTACACACGTATGGTGACATGTTATTCAAAGGGTGGATATAATAATGAATATGGTTGTAAAATATTTATAATAAGATCAAAGTATATATAAGATACTGGAGTTATTAATTTAGAATGGTAATAACAAAGAAAGAATAAGTGGAAGAAGAAAGGAACATGGAAAAGGGTGGTGAAATCATTACCTCTTCTTCGGGTTCGTCCTTTTGATTTGATCAAAAGGGCTCCTTAGTTTGGCTTTCTGAATAAAGGAAGGACTCTAGGATTAATTGAGGGAAGTTGAGAGAGTATTTGGGAAGGGGTTGGCCGAGCCAAAAGGCTTTGAATGTATGAATTAGTGAGAAGGGGGAGTGCCCTTTTATAAGAGGGGTGAGGGGAACCTTTGACAAAGCTAGAAATATTATTTTATAATAAATTCATATTCGGTTTCTAATGGCTCCAAAGTGGATTATTTAAAGGTTAAGGTGGGGATGGGTCGATGAAAACTCAAACAATAGGATTTAGATAGGTTTGGATCATTATATTAACCTTATCTTTTAGTTTTAACTCTTAGTTAATTAGTTTGACACTTACCATGTCACTTTGTATTTTTATAATATATAGTTAATAAACTTATTATATACATCCAAGAGACCCCCAAGTGGTCCATTAATGATACACTTATCATGATATAAGTCTCTTGGCCGAACATTAGATTTTTAGTAATTTAAAATCAATTAATAATATAATATTTGTTTTAAAAAATCTTTTATGTCAATTTTGACACTATTCAATAATTGATTTTAAAAAAACATAACAGAATGATTACCTCGAAAAAAGTTAATTAAATCAATCCTAACATGTCATATTATCATAGAAAATTATTGGTATTATAAAAAGTCTCAAATTACATTTATTTGGGTATTTATAATATCAATTATTCTAATTGTTTAGTAATTAGGTAATTACTACATCACCATTGTGTCATAAATAAATTAAATTATATAATGTCTAAAAATTATAAATAAAATACCATTATGTAGGAAAGATGTTTATATTTCTAATGAATATTTATAGTCAAATATCCAACATATATAACCCTATGTAAAAATTGTTTTGCTAAAAGATATATGCTTATGTCATTTTTGTTTTTATTTTAACTTAATTAAAATAAAGTTTTCATATCACATACAGGTGGCTCCATGGGGTCCCAAAATCGACCCAAAGATGTACATGGTCGGACATGTATCCACCAATAAGGTTAGGACATATTTTAGGGTAATTTAGTATTATTATAATATTATTATTTTACCCTTATTTATCGGATTTACCCTTTAACCATGGTAAATAAAATATTTACCGAAATAATTATTCAAAATGTCTAAAAATAAAAGTTACCTATTTACATAATTTGAACATCCTGATTCCAAATATGGAATCCATTTTTCCAAATTCAAAACACATAAGTGGCATAAATTAATTTAAAATTAATTACCGTTGTTAAAACAAAAAGCGTGTTTTTAAGAGATAATAACTATCAAAAGATTGACACTTGTTTATGTCCGGTTTAATTGTAAAATTATGTACAATGACCAAAATTTTATTAAATGGTAAAAATATATTCTAATTATACTTTCAAACCACTCAAATTCATAATTTATCGATATAAATTATTTTGATTAAAAAAGTTGTTTTTAATTAAAATTTTGTAATTTTCACTATTCATCAAAATATAAATGTTATCCGAAAAGTTCCAAAATTTCACCCTAGGATAAATTCAATATTCTGAATCCAAAAATGAAGTCCATTTTGAGAGATAAAATTTCAAAAAGTAGGTATTACTATTCATAATGACTAGTTTGATTGGTTGTGGTGTGTTAGAACTCGATGTTGCGTACAACACACGCTATCACATTATTCAAAGAGAAGCATACCATAGAAGCTTGGGGTGTCACATTATCCCCTCCTTCAAATAATTTCATCCTCAAAATTCTTAGAATACTACCGCATGAAAAGAATCGGGTGGATCTTCATCATAAGTTCCTCGGGTTCCCACGTTACCTCTTCCATCTTATGGTTTCTCTATAGAACTTTTACCAGACGAGTCGTCCGGTTTCTCAGTACTTGTTCTCTCGTATATAGAATTCTGATGGGCTCTTCTCAATAAGACAGATCGGGTTCTAGTTCTAATTCCTCATAGGTGAGTATATGCGTTGGGTCAAGCATGTATTTCCTCAATAGTGATATGTGGAATACATCGTGAACTTTAGAGAGACTTGGTGGCATTGCCAAATGGTAAACTATAGCCCCAATTTTTTCTAGAATTTTGAAAGGTCTGATGTACCTTGGACTCAATTTACCTTTCTTACCAAAACTTATGACTCCATTACATGGAGATACCTTCAGGAAAACATGATCATCGACTTGAAATTCCAAATCCTTCCTTCGATTATCAGCATAGCTCTTCTGACAACTTTGAGCTGCTTTGATATAGTTTTGGATTACCTTCACCTTTTCCATTGTTTCCTCCACCAGTTCTGGGCCTGTAAGTTTTCTTTCACTAACGTCATCCCAACAGGTTGGTGTGTGACATCTCTTTCCATATAACGCTTCATATGGTGCCATCTGAATACTCGAATAGAAGCTATTGTTATAGGAAAATTCTACGAGAGGTAAATATTGATCCCACATACCCTGAAAGTCAAGTGAGCAGAATCTAAAAATGTATTCTAAGGTTTGAATCATTCATTTTGATTGTCCATCTATTTGAGGGTGGTAGGCAGTGCTCAAATGAAGTTCAGTATCCAAGGCTTTCTGAAGACTTTTCCAGAATCTTGAAGTAAAACATGGATCACGATCAGAAACAATCGATAGGGGTACTCCATGAAGTCTCACGACTTCATTAATATATAGTTTTTCTAGTCGTTCAAATGGTAAATCTTCCCTTATAGCAAGAAAATGTGCTGACTTGTTAAGACGATCAACAATGACCCATATTGCATCATTCCTTCAGGGAGTATTTGGTAGACCCATGAAAAATTCCATCATAATATTGTCCCATTTCCACTTCGGTATGGGAAGAGGCTGCATGACTCCTCCAGGCTGTTGCCTTCTATCTTTCACTTGTTGACAAACCATACATCTTGCCACAAAATCAGCAATCTCCCTCTTCATGTTGTCCCACCAAAAATGTTCCTTCAAATCTCTATACATTTTGGTGCTCCCAGGGTGTATAGAGAAATTGGAACTATGAGAATCATTCAACAATTCCCTTTTTAGATCAGGTATATCGGGAACACAAAGTCTCTTCCCGAATTTCAAAATTCCTTCTTCATACACAAAGTCTCTCAATCTCCCATCATTCACAGCTTTAATCTTCTTTTGAAATTCTTCATCATCTATCTGAGAACTCTTAATCCTTTCTAGTAAATATGGTTTGGCAACCATTTGAAAAATCATTGATGTTTCACCTTCCCTGGTTATTCCCATGTCCATCTTCACTAGATCCATGAAAATTGGATCCCTTTAAATTCTCATATTTTTCAAAACTCCATGATCTTTTGTTCTCAAAGCATCTGCCACCTTTTTTTCCTTCCCGGGGTGGTAGTGTATCGTGCAATCATAATCCTTGAGTAATTCAAGCCATCTCCTTTTCCTCATGTTAAGTTATTTTTGTGAGAAAATATACTTCAAACTCTTGTGATCAGTATAAATCTCTCATTTTTCACCATTTAGGTAGTGCCTCCATATCTTCAAAGCAAAGATCACAATTTCTAACTTAAGATCATGAGTAGGATAGTTTTGTTCATGAATTTTCAACTGTCGTGATGCATAGGCAATAACCCTATCATTCTGCATAAGGACACAACCCAGTCCTTTCTTCGATGCATCACTATAAATAACGAACCCATCATTCCCCGATGGTAGAGTCAATATAGGTGCATTGAATAATCTTCTCTTAAGTTCTTCAAAACATTCTTCACACTCTTTTGTCCAAAAAAATTTAACCCCTTTACGTGTGATCTTTGTTAATGGGTTAGCCAATCGGGCAAAATTCTGGACGAAACGTCGATAATAACCTGCCAAACCAATAAAACTGCGTACCTCAGTTATACTCGTAGGTGCTGGAAATTCTTTGATTGCCTTGTTCTTAGAAGGATCTACAGAGATTCCATCTTTAGAGACAATATGGCCAAGGAAAGAAATCTCCTGAAGCCAGAATTCACACTTGCTAAACTTCCCATATAATTCATGTCTTCTCAAAGTCTTCAAGATAATGCTCAAGTGATTTTCATGATCTTAGTAGCTTTTGGAGTACACCAAGATATCATCAATAAATACCACCACAAATTCATTAAGATGTTCCTTGAAAATTATATTAATCAGATCCATGAATACAGAGGGTGCATTAGTCAATCCAAAAGGCATTACTGTAAACTCATAATGCCCGTACCTGGTTCGAAATGTTGTCTTCAGAATGTCTTCCTTCTTCACACACAACTGATGGTATCCAGATTGAAGGTAAATCTTTGAAAAGTATTGAGCTCCATGAAGTTGGTAAAATAAATCATCAATGCGAGGTAGTGGATACTTGTTATTTATTGTTATAGCATTGATCTCCTTGTAGTCGATACATAACCTCATAGATCCATCCTTCTTTTTAACAAAAAGAACAGGGGCTCCCCCTGGAGAAACACTAGGGCAAATAAATCCCTTATTACTCAATTCCTCTAGTTGTTTCTTTATTTCAACTAATTCTATAGTGGCCATTCTATAAGGGTTCTTCAATATTGGCCTTGATCCAGGAATTAAATCAATGGAAAACTCAACTTCTCATTCTGGAGGATGTCCAGGTAAATCTTCTGGAAACACATCTATATATTCTTTCACAATAGGTACATCCTCTATTTGAACATTCATTTCCTTACCCATAGTCATTTCATTCTCTTCCTCCCCAATAATTTAATTTGGTTGAGATACTGGGGGTGGATCTAGATAAGAATTAGGTGGTGACGATTCTTCTCTAAAGATAAGGTGTTCCTTATCATCATCATAAAAAATCGTAACCACCTTCTTCTTACAATAAATCTTCACATCATGGTCCAAAATCCAATCCATACCGAAGATTGTATCATACCCGACCATAGGTATGACGATGAGATCAGTGGATAAAGAACATTTCTGTGCTCTAATAGGGACTGATTCACAAAACTTTATTGCAATGATACTTCCCTTACGAGTTTTAACTAACAACTCCTTTGTTAAATCAAATTGGAAATATCTAATTTTCTTAGTAAACTGGGAAGATATGAAACAATGTGATGATCCAGAATCCAATAATACATTTGCTGAACTTGAGGAAACCATTAAATTACCTGCCACCACGTCTTTTGGAGCTTCTACCTCAGTAGTAGTGATAGCATAAGCTTGGCCTTGATCCCTTGGCCTTTCCTGAGGTAAGTTCCCCTAACGCTTAGGACATTCATTTTCATAATGTCCCATCTCCCTGCAATTGTAGCATTGGAAATCGGTAGCTTCCTTCTTCCCCTTGCAATCACGAGCTTGGTGGACCTTTTCACCACACTTGTAACAGACTCCCATTCATTTTAAGAAAGTACCGGGGTGTTTCTTCCCACATTTACCACAGGATGGATATTCAACCTTTCCCTTCTTCCCTTAATTTCTATTCCCAGATTGATCAGCAAATATCTTCTTCTCTTGCTTTGCTTTAAAGTCATAAGACTTAGAGAATTCCTTTTCTGTCTTGATAGCACATAAGACAATGTCTTCGTACGACGAGAAAGATTGTGAGACTAATGCTCGATGGAGAAATGGTTTTAACCCATCAAAGAAACGATCAATCTTACTTCTTGGGTTACGTATATAATCTCCAAAATACCTTGCTAACCTTGTAAAGTTATCCTCATACTTTGTGATATTCTCATCCTCCTTTTGTCTCAGACTCAGAAATTGCCTTTCCATATCTGCTCGATGGTCACGAGGAAAGTATTTTTCTAAAAACAGATCTTTGAACTCCCTCCATTCCATATTTGACAATTCATCATATTCCTTCATGTTTTGAATCAATGACCACCATTGATCAGCATATCCAGTGAGGCGATAAACATCCATGATAACTTTTTCCCTTTCACTACTCCCCAAAGCCTGAAATATTTTCTCTGGGGAACTTATCCATTGATCATCTACTAATGGATTTGTACTCCCATTGAACATTGGTGGTTGTTGCCTCATGAAGCGATCTAACATTGATCCTCCACGTTGTGGATCAGGGTGATCCATACGGGTAAGGTTATTATTCATAACCTGAGTGAGTTGTCCCAGTATGGTGATTAGTTGATCAGCACCTGTTGCATCACCAGCTCCACTATAATTATCTTGAGCAGGAGGGAAATCCCTATATGGAGTGCGTGTATTGATACAGTTTCCATTTCTTCCACTAGGCACCATTTCTAAACAATGGAATAAACTAGATCAGTTTATGAATCAAAATACATAATTTCATACTTATAAAATACTTAACATAAATTGAACTATTTATGGATATAATACATAATCATAAAAACGTTTTCTTTGTGGAATTATATACTAATAAACCCTTCATAATGATTTTTAAAGAAAATGAGAATTATCCTAAGCATATCCCCCGGGAGTGTCATAACCAAGAGTGCAGCAAGGCCCGTTTTTGTGCACCAGTTCCCGTTTGAGTCTAGCTCAAAGCGGTGTTTTCGGGTTTTACCCCTAGGTATATCTATGCCAGAGCCGCCTCTACCTGCTCGTATCTAGACAGGGATGTATTGCTCAGAAAACTCACAAAATCTCTACACTACCAAAATTCTAGGAAGTTCTTCTATACTAATCCTCAAAGTCCATCTTAGGTCTATGTGCTCTAATCAGAGTTTATCTAAATCTAGCTTCTAAGGTTTGTACTAAACTTCCTCTGATACCAACTGTAATGCCCCGACCCCAGTTACCCAGAGTCGGTGCATTATTACATAACATTGGCATCATCACAAGAAAGATAAAGTCTTGAAAGACCGATTATTTTAGTAGCCTTGGAAACAATAGATATATTCATAAAGTTTTACATTACATCATAAAATGAAAACTACAACAATATAGTTTCAATAGTCCACACTCTTATCCCCTCATACTATCCCTGGAGGTCATTCATAATTTAGTTCTTCACATCCTGGGAAAAATAAAACATAGAAAAGGTGTGAGCTCAAATGCCCAGTAAGGATAACAATATAGCGGAAACTTTCATAAATAATAATAAACATTTAAGGAAATGTATAACTAAAACAAAAGCCTTTTAAACTTGAACATCAATATAGTAGGGAAAAAATAAAATGAAATAATTCCATTTACTTATTCACATGGATATTCTACCAATCAAATAATCACATGCAATATCAATAACCACTTTCATAATGATGGAATGCATAATGCCAGATTATCATAACCACATAGCCAAGGCCTCGTGCCAAGACTACAAATAAGATTTTGTCAAGGCCTTATGCCAAGACACTAGTTTGTCTCATGAGACCTACCGATGCATTGAGGAGCTATAACGGGCTCCACCCGTCACATATTAAGTCCAATGCATCCCCATATGAAAAGGTTTAAACATAACATAAATATTCGTATTAAAACCATCATACAAAATGTAAATACTTCATCCATAAACCATGAATGGTATAAAAATAACACATCCACAGTCAAACATATCACAAAACCTTCAACACAATATAGAAGTTTTGTATCATAATAAATCAACTTCAAATAAGCGTAAAATCCATCAAAGGATGTTGACATAGATGAAATCAAAACTCTTTTTAGAGAAATATCTCTTTCTATTTTGAAAACATTTAAGAGTCATATATTTATAAAATAAAACATTTACTTTGAAAATTTTCTTATAAGCTTTTAAGGGAAACTTTGAATATTTTTTAACGGCGGAAAATAGCCGCACCCACCGTATAAGTTAAAAAAACATTCTTACCTTAATTCTATCGAAAAGGTTAAAAAGCACCTTGTTTGGAAAACGACAGAAAGATTCCTTTATAAAACTCTTATAAAAAGTCAAACAAGGGTATAAATGACTTTAACCCATATTCTTTTAAATAGTAAAAATGTTTTGAAATACATTTTTAAGAAACATGGATGTGGATGATAAAGTAATCCCAGTAGATTATTACGTATAAAAAACCTCGGATAATGAAGAGATTGTGAAATAAAACTTACCTTGTACTTTTCCTTGGTTGGGGTAGGTTAACCTCCTGTATAATGGTGAAATAATTGTTATTAAATTATACAAGAATCCTATACATTAATATGATATCATATATGATCTTTTAACATTTATTTGTTAATAATATCTTAGTATTATCATTGTTTCGGGTGTTAACTTACTCATTTTTATTTTATATGTTTTGTTACATAAGTCGTGTTTGTCATGGATAGGTTGTAACACCCCAAGCTTCTACAGTACGCTTCCCTTTGAATAATGCAATAGCGTGTGTTGTACGCAACATCGAGATATAACACACACCACAACCGATCAAACTAGCTGTTATGAATAGTAATACCTACTTTTTGAAATTTTATCTCTCAAAATGGTCTTCATTTTTTGATTCGGAGTATTGAATTTATCCTAAGGTGAAATTTTGGTACTTTTCGGATAACTTTAATATTTTGATGAATAGTGAAAATTACTAAATTTTAATTAAAAACAACTTTTTTAGTCAAAATAATTAATAGTAATAAATTATGAATTTGAGTGGTTTTAAATTATATTTAGAATATAATTTTACCATTTAATACAATTTTGGTAATTGTACATAATTTCACAATTAAACCGAACATAAACAAGTATCAATCTTTTGATAGTTATTATATCTTAAAAACACGCTTTTTGTTTTGACAGCGGGAATTAATTTTAAATTAATTTCTGCCACTTCTGTGTTTTGAATTTGGAAAAATGGATTCCATATTTGGAATCAGGATATTAAAATTGTGTAAATATGTAACTTTTATTTTTAGACATTTTGAATAATTACTTCGGTAAATATTTTATTTACCATGGTTAAAGGGTAAATCCGGTAAATAAGGGTTAAAAAAATAATATTATAATAATAAAAAATTACCCTAAAACGTGTCCTAACCTTATTGGTTGATACATGTTCGACCATGGACATATTTGGGTCGATTTTGGGACCACATGGTTCCACTTGTAAGTGATAGGGACACTTTATTTTAATTAAGTTAAAATGAATACAAAAATGACACAAGCATATATCTTTTAGAAAAACAATTTTTACATAGGGTTATATATGTTGTATTTTCAACTATAAATATTCATTAGAAATATAAAACGATTTACTACATAATGATATTTTATTTATAATTTTTAGACATTAAATATTTTAATTTATTTATGACACAATGATGATGCAGTAATTACCATAATAGTGAAAAATTAAAATAATTGATATTATAAATACCCAAATAAATAAAATTGGAGACTTTTATTGAATTACACTAATTTTATAGGTTTATATGACATATTAGGATTGATTTAATTGACTTTTTACTAAGTAATCATTCTGATATGAGTTTCACAAAAATCAATTATTGAACAGTGTCAAAATTGACATAAAAGAGTTTTTAAAACAAATATTATATTATTAATTGATATTAAATTCCTAAAAATATAAGGTTTGGCCAACAGACTTATATCATGATAGGTGTATCATTAATGGACCACTTGGGGGTCACTTGGATGTATATAGTAAGTTTATTAACCATATAATATAAAAATACAAAGAGACATTGTAAAAGTGAAACTAATTAACTAAGAGTTAATACTTAAAGATAAGGTTAATATAATGACCCAAACCTGTTTAAATTCTATTGGTTGAGTGGTTTTCGAACTATCCCTACCTTAAAATTTAAATAATACACTTTGGAGTCATTAGAAACTGAATATGAATTTATTATAAAATAATATTTCTAGCTTTTCCAAAGGTGCCCCTCACCCCTCTTATAAAAGGGCACTCCTCCTTCTCATTAACTCACACATTCAAAGCCTTTTGGTTCGGCCAACCTCTTCCCAAATACTCTCTCAACTTCCCTCACTTCATACTAGAGGCCTTACTTTAGTCAGAAAGCCAACTTAAGGATCCCTTTTGATCAAATCAAAAGGAAGAACCCAAAGAAGAGGTAATGATTTCACCACCCTTTTCCAAGTTCCTTTCTTCTTCAACTTCTTCTTTCTTTGTTATTTCCATTCTAAAATAATGAATCCATTATCTCCTATATACTGTAATATTATTATAAATATGGTACAACCATATTCAGTATTCTATCCATCCTTTTAATAACATGTCACCATACGTGCGTACGTACGGCTTACCGTCTCCACGTCGTGGTGTAATTGTTATTCAATAAATTATTATTTGGATGGGTATAATAATGATGTGTATCTCATTTAAATAATAAATATAACATGATAATGATTCTTTATATATGATATAACATCCAATTATATATTATTTTAATATCAAAAGAATGATATTGTCGCTCGTGCGTACGTACGGACTACCGTCTCCACGAATACGATAAGATTCATTCTCCATTGTATCCATTCAAGTATAATTCTCATTTTATGATTAATAATAGTATCAAAGGACTTGATATCATTCTGTATATGATTAAGATACAAACTATCCATGAAAAATATAGCTTACGTAACAAATCATATAAAATAAAACGAGTAAGTTAACACCCGAAACAACGATAATACTAAGATATTATTAACAAATCAATGTTAAAAGATCATATATGATATCATATTAATGTATATGATTCTTGTATAATTTAATAACAATTATTTCACCATTATACAGGAGGTTAACCTACCCCCAACCAAGGAAAAGTTCAAGGTAAGGGTTTATTTTGCAATCTCTTCATTATCCGAGGTTGTTTATACGTAATAATCTACTGGGATCTCTTTATCATCCACATCCATGTTTCTTAAAAATGTATTTAGAAACATTTTTACTATTTACAAGAATATGGGTTAAAGTCATTTATACCCTTTTTTGACTTTTTTATAAGAGTTTTATAAAGGAATCTTTCCGTTGTTTTCCAAACAAGGTGCTTTTTAACCTTTTCGACAGAATTAAGGTAAGCATGTTTTTTAACTTATACGGAGGGTGCGGCTATTTTCCGCCATAATAAAATCTTCGAAGCTTGCTTTACAAGATTATAAGAATATTTTCAAAGAAAATATTTTATTTTATAAATATATGACTCTTAAATGATTTCAAAATATAAATAGATATTTCTCTAAAAAGAGTTTTGATTTCATCTATGTCAACATCCTTTGATGGATTTTACGCTTATTTGAAGTTGATTTATTATGATACAAAACTACTATATTTTATTGAAGGTTTTTTGATATGTTTGACTGTGGATGTGTTATTTTTATACCATTCATGGTTTATGGATGAAGTATTTACATTTCGTATGCTAGTTTTAATACGAATGTTTATGTTATGTTTAAACCTTTTCATATGGGAATGCATTGGACTTAATATGTGACGGGTGGAGCTCGCTATAACTCCTCGATGCATCAGTAGGTCTCATGAGACAAACTCGTGTCTTGGAACAAGGCCTTGGAAAAATCTTATTTTTAGTCTTGGCACGAGGCCTTGGATATGTGGTTATGATAGTCTGGCATTATGCATTCCATCATTATGAAAGTGGTTATTGGTATTGCATGTGATTATTCGATTAGTAGAATATCTATGTGAATAAGTAAATAACATTATTTCATTTTATTTTTTCCATACTATGTTGAAGTTCAAGTTTAAAAGTATTTTGTTTTAGTTATACATTGCCTTAAATGTTTATTCTTATTTATGAAAGTTTCTGCTATATTGTTATCCTTACTGGGAATTTGAGCTCACCCCTTTTCTATGTTTTATTTTTCCCAGGATGTGAAGAAGTAAATTATGAATGACCTGCAGGGATATTATGAGGGGATAATAGTGTGGAATATGGAAACAATATGTTGTTGTAGTAGTTTTTCACTTTATGATGTAATGTAAAACTTTATGAATTTATCTAGTGTTACCAAGGATACTAAACCAATCGGTCATTCGAGATTTGATCTTTCTTGTGATCATGCCAATGTTATGTAATAATTCACCGACTCTGGGTAACTGGGGTCGGGGCGTTACAGTTGGTATCAGAGGAAGTTTAGTACAAACCCTGGAAGCTAGATTTTGATAAACTCTGATTAGAGCACATAGACCTAAGATGGACTTTGAGGATTAGTATAGAAGAACTTCCTAGAATTTTGGTATTGTAGAGATTTTGTGAGTTTTCCGAGAAATAAATCCTTGTCTGGATATGAGCAGGCAGAGGCGGATCTGGCATAGATGTACCTAGGGGTAAAACCCGAAAACACCACTTTGAGCTAGACTCGAACGGGAACTGGTGCACGACAACGGGCCTTGCTGCACTCTTGGTTACGACACTCCCGAGGGATATGCTTAGGATAACTCTCATTTTCTTTACAAATAATTATAAAGGGTTTATGAGTATATACTTCCTCAAAGAAAACATTTTAATGATTATGGATTATATCCATAAATAGTTCAATTTATGTTAAGTGTTTTATAAGTATGGGATTATGTATTTTGATTCATAAACTGATCTAGTTTGGGAAATTGTTTAGAAATGGAGCCTAGTGGAAGAAATGGAAACCGTATCAATGCATGCACTCCATGTAGGGATTTCCCTCCTGCTCAAGATAATTATAGTGGAGCCAGTGATGCAACTGGTGCCGATCAGCTAATCACCATACTAGGACAACTCACTCAGGTTATGAATAATAACCTTACCCGTATGGAGCACCCTGATCCGCAGCGTGGAGGATCAATGTTAGATCGATTTATGAGGCAACAACCACCAACGTTAAATGGGAGTACAAATCCCTTAGTAGCTGAGCAATGGATAAATTCCCTAGAGAAAATATTTCAGGCTTTGGTGAATAGTGAAAGGGAAAAAGTTATCATGGCATTTTACCGCCTCACTGGAGATGCTGATCAGTGGTGGTCATTGATTCAAAACACGAAGTAAGATGATGAAGTATAAAATATGGAATGTAGGGAGTTCAAAGATCTGTTTTTAGAAAAATACTTTCCTCGTGACCATCGCGCAGATATGGAAAGGCAATTTCTGAGTTTGAGACAAAAGGAGGATGAGAATGTCTCAAAGTATGGGGCTAACTTTAAAAGGTTATCAAGGTATGCTGGAGATTATATACGTAACCCAAGAAGTAATATTGATTGTTTCTTTTATGGTTTAAAACCATTTCTCTGCCGAGCATTAGTCTCACAATCCTTCTCGTCGTACGAAGACATTGTCTCATGTGCTATCAAGACAGAGAAAGAACTCTCAAAGTCTTATGACTTTAAAGTAACGTAAGAGAAGAAGAGATCTGCTGATCAATCTGGGAATGGAAATAAGGGGAAGAAGGGAAAGGTTGAATATCCATCCTGTGGTAAACGTGGGAAGAAACACCCCGGTACTTGCTTGAAGGGAATGGACATCTGTTACAAATGTGGTGAAAAAGGCCACCAAGCTCGTGATTGCAAAGGGAAGAAGGAAGCTACCAATGTTCAGTGCTACAATTGCAGGGGGATGAGACATTATGCAAATGAATTTTCTAATCTTCAGGGGAACTTACCTTAGAAAATGCCAAGGGACCAAGGCTAAGCTTTTGCTATCACTACTGCTGAGGTAGAAGCTCCAAAAGACGTGGTGGCATGTAATTTAATGGTTTCCTCAAGTTTAGCAAATGCATTATTTGAATCTGGATCATCGCATTGTTTCATATCTTCCCAGTTTGCTAAGAAAATTAGATATTTCCAATTCGATTTAACAAGGGAGTTGTCAGTTAAAACTCCTAAGGGAAGTACCATTGCAACAAAGTTTTGTGAATCAGTCCGCATTAGAGCAGATAAATGTTCTTTATCCACTGATCTCATTGTCATACCTATGATTGAGTTTGATATAATCCTCGGTATGGATTGGCTTTCGGATTATGATGCGAAGATTTATTGTAAGAAGAAGGAGGTTATGATTTTTGATGATGATGATAAGGAACACCTTATCTTTAGAGCAGAATCATCACCACCTAATTCTTATCTAGATCCACCCCCAGTTGCTCAACTAAATTCAATTATTTGGGAGGAAGAGAATGAAATGACTGTGGGTGATGAAAGGAATGTTCAAATAGAGGATGTACCTGTTGTGAAAGAATATGTAGATGTGTTTCCGGAAGATTTACCTGGATATCCTCCAGAACTAGAAGTTGAGTTTTCCGTTGATTTAATTCTAGGATCAAGGCCTATATCGAAGACCCCTTATAGAATGGACACTATATAATTAGTTGAACTAAAGAAACAACTAGAGGAATTGAGTAATAAGGTATTTATTCTCCCTAGTGTTTCTCCATGGGGAGCCCCGGTTGTTTTTGTTAAAAATAAAGATGGATCTATGAGGTTATGTATCGACTATAGGGAGATCAATGCTATAACAATAAAGAACAAGTATCCCCTACCTCGCATTGATGATTTATTTGAGCAACTGCATGGAGCTCAATACTTTTCAAATATTGACCTTCGATCTGGATACCATCAGTTGTGTGTAAAGAAGGAAGACATTCCGAAGACAACATTTCGAACCAGGTACGGGCATTATGAGTTTACTATAATGCCTTTTGGATTGACTAATGAACCCTTTGTATTCATGGATCTGATGAATAGAGTTTCAAGGAATATCTCGATGAATTTGTGGTGATATTTATTGATGATATCTTGGTATACTCTAAAAGCTACGAAGATCATGAAAGTCACTTGTGCATTATCCTGAAGACTCTGAGAAGACATGAATTATATGGGAAGTTTAGCAAGTGTGAATTCTGGATTCAGGAGATTTCTTTTCTTGGCCATATTGTCTCTAAAGATGAAATATCTGTTGATCCTTTTATGACCAAGGCAATCCAAGAATGGCCAACACCTACGAGTATAACTGAGGTATGCAGTTTTATTGGTTTGGCAGGTTATTATCGATGTTTCGTCCAGAATTTTTCCCGATTGGAAAATCCATTAACGAAGCTCACACGTAAAGGGGTTAAATTTGTTTGGAGAAAAGAGTGTGAAGAATTTTTTGAAGAACTGAAGAGAAAATTAGTCAATCCTCCTATATTGACTCTACCATCGGGGAATGATGGGTTTGTTATTTATAGTGATGCATCGAAGAAAGGACTTGGTTGTGTCCTTATGCAGAATGATAGGGTTATTGCCTATGCATCATGACAGTTGAAAATTCATGAGAAAAACTATCCTACTCATGATCTCGAGTTAGCAGCTATGATCTTTGCTTTGAAGATATGTAGGCACTACCTCTATGGTGAAAAATGTGAGATTTATACTGATCACAAGAGTTTGAAGTATATTTTCTCACAAAAATAACTCAACACGAGGCAAAGGAGATGGATTGAATTACTCAAGGATTATGATTGTACGATACACTACCACCTGGGGAAGGCAAACAAGGTGGAAGATGCTTTGAGCAGAAAAGACCATGGAGTTTTGAACAATATGAGAATTGAAAGGGATCTGATTTTTATGGATCTAGTGAAGATGGACATGGGAATAACCAGGGAAGGTGAAATATCAATGCTTTTTCAAACTGTTGCCAAACCATCTTTACTAGAAAGAATTAAGAGTTCTCAGACTGATGATGAAGAATTTCAAAAGAAGATTAAAGCTGTGAATGATGGGAGATTGAGAGACTTTCTGTATGAAGATGGAATTTTGAAATTCGGGAAGAGACTTTGTGTTCCCGATATACCTGATCTAAAAAGGGAATTGCTAGATGATGCTCATAGTTCCAATTTCTCTATACACCCTAGGAGCACCAAAATGTATAGAGATTTGAAGGAACATTTTTGGTGGGACAACATGAAGAGGGAGATTGCTGATTTTGTGTCAAGATGTATGGTTTGTCAACAAGTGAAAGCTGGAAGGCAACAGCCTAGAGGATTCATGCAACCTCTTCCCATACCGGAGTGGAAATGGGACAATATTACGATGGAATTTGTCATGGGACTACCAAAGACTCCTAGAAGGAACGGTGCAATATGGGTCATTGTTGATCGTCTTACCAAGTCAACACATTTTCTTTCTATAAGAGATGATCTACCACTGGAACGTCTAACAAGAATATATATTGATGAAGTTGTGAGACTTCATGGAGTACCCCTATCGATTGTTTCTGACTGTGATCCCCGTTTTACTTCAAGATTCTGGAAACGTCTTCAGAAAGCCTTGGATACTGAACTTCATTTGAGCACTGCCTACCACCCTCAAATAGATGGACAATCAGAACAAACTATTCAAACCTTAGAAGACATGTTGAGATCCTACTCACTTGACTTTCAGGGTATGTGGGATTAGTATTTACCTCTGGTAGAATTTTCCTATAACAATAGCTTCCATTCGAGTATTCATATGGCACCATATGAAGCGCTATACGGAAAGAGATGTCGCACACCAACCTGTTGGGATGACGTTGGTGAAATAAAACTTGTAGGCCCAGAACTGGTGGAGGAAACGATGGAAAAGGGGAAGGTAATCCAAAACCATATCAAAGCAGCTCAAAGTAGGGAGAAGAGCTATGCCGATAATCGAAGGAAGGATTTGGAATTTCAAGTCGGTGATCATGTTTTCTTGAAGGTATCTCCATGGAAGGGAGTCATATGTTTTGGTAAGAAAGGTAAATTGAGTCCCAGGTACATCGGACCTTTCGAATTTATAGAACGAATTGGGGCTGTAGCTTACCGATTGGAAATGCCGCCAAGTCTCTCCAAAGTTCAGGATGTGTTCCACGTATCCCTATTGAGGAAATACATGCCTGACCCAACGCATGTACTCACCTATGAGGAATTAGAACTGGAACCCGATTTGTCTTATTGCGAAGAGCCCGTCAAGATTCTTGATATGAGAGAACAAGTACTGAGAAACCGGACGACTCGTCTGGTAAAAGTCTTGTGGAGAAACCATAAGATGGAAGAGGCAACGTGGGAACCCGATGAACTTATGATGAAGAACCACCCGAGTCTTTTCATGCGGTAGTATTCTAGAAATTTCGAGGACAAAATTATTTGAAGGAGGGGAGAATGTAACACCCCAAGCATCTACGATACGCTTCCCTTTGAATAATGCAATAGCCTGTGTTGTATGCAACATCAAGTTCCAACACACACCACAACCGATCAAACTAGCCGTTATGAATAATAATACCTAATTTTTGAAATTTTATCTCTCAAAATGGACTTCATTTTTGGATTCGGAGTATCGAATTTAGCCTAAGGTGAAATTTTGGTACTTTTCGGATAACTTTAATATTTTGATGAATAGTGAAAATTACTAAATTTTAATTAAAAACAACTTTTTAATCAAAATAATTAATAGTGATAAATTATGAATATGAGTGGTTTTAAAGTATATTTAGAATATATTTTTACCATTTAATACAATTTTGGTCATTGGACATAATTTCACAATTAAACCGAACATAAACAAGTATCAATCTTTTGATAGTTATTATATCTTAAAAACACGCTTTTTGTTTTGACAGCAAGAATTAATTTTAAATTAATTTCTGCCACTTCTGTGTTTTGAATTTGGAAAAATGGATTCCATATTTGGATTCAGGATGTTCAAATTGTGTAAATATGTAACTTTTATTTTTAGACATTTTGAATAATTACTTCGGTAAATATTTTATTTACCATGGTTAAAGGGTAAATCCGGTAAATAAGGGTTAAAAAAATAATATTCTAATAATAAAAAATTACCTTAAAACGTGTCCTAACCTTATTGGTTGATACATGTTCGACCATGGTCATCTTTGGGTCGATTTTGGGACCACATGGTGCCACTTGTAAGTGATAGGGACACTTTATTTTAATTAAGTTAAAATGAATACAAAAATGACACAAGCATATATCTTTTAGAAAAACAATTTTTACATAGGGTTATATATGTTGGATTTTCGACTATAAATATTCATTAGAAAGATAAAATGATTTCCTACATAATTATAGTTTATTTATAATTTTTAGACATTAAATAAGTTAATTTATATATGACACAATGATGATGTAGTAATTACCATAATAGTGAAAAATTAAAATAATTGATATTATAAATACCCAAATAAATATAATTGGAGACTTTTATTGAATTACAATAATTTTATAGTTTAATATGACATATTATGATTTATTTAATTGACTTTTCTAGAAGTAATCATTCTGATATGAGTTTCACAAAAATCAATTATTGAATAGTGTATAAATTGACATAAAAGAGTTTTTAAAACAAATATTATATTATTAATTGATATTAAATTCCTAAAAATCTAAGTTTTGGACAAGAGACTTATATCATGATAGGTGTATCATTAATGTACCACTTGGGGGTCTCTTGGATGTATATAGTAAGTTTATTAACCATATAATATAAAAATACAAAGAGACATTGTAAAAGTGAAAGTAATTAACTAAGAGTTAATACTTAAAAATAAGGTTAATATAATGACCCAAACTTATCTAAATTCTCTTTTTTGAGTGTTTTTCGACCTATCCCCACCTTAAACTTTAAATAATCCACTTTGGAGCCATTATAAACCGAATATGAATTTATTATAAAATAATATTTCTAGCTTTTCCAAAGGTGCCCCTCACCCGTCTTATAAAAGGGCACTCCTACTTCTCATTAACTCACACATTCAAAGCCTTTTGGTTCAGCCAAACTCTGCACAAATACTCTTTCAACTTCCCTCACTTCATCCTAGAGGCCTTAATTTAGTCAGAAAGCCAACTTAAGGAGCCCTTTTGATCAAATCAAAAGGAAGAACCCGAAGAAAAGGTAATGATTTCACCACCCTTTTCCAGGTTCCTTTCTTCTTCCACTGCTTCTTTCTTTGTTATTACCATTCTAAAATAATGAATCCCATATCGCCTATATACTGTAATAATATTATAAATATGGTACAACCATATTCAGTATTCTATCCATCCTTTGAATAACATGTCACCATACGTGCGTACGTACGGCTTACCGTCTCCACGTCGTGATGTAATTGTTATTCAATAAATTATTATTTGGATGAGTATAATAATGATGTGTATCTCATTTAAATAATAAATATAACATGATAATGATGTTGTATATATGATATAACATCCAATTATATATTATTTTAATATCAAAAGAATGATATTGTCGCTCGTGCGTACGTACGGACTACCGTCTCCACAAACGCGATAAGATTCATTCTCCATCGTATCCATTCAAGTATAATTATCATTTGATGATTAATAATAGTATCTAAGTACTTGATATCATTCTGGATATGAATACTATACAACCTATCCATGACAAACATATCTTACATAACAAAACATATAAAAGAAAATGAGTAAGTTAACACCCAAAACAACGATAATACTAAGATATTATTAACAAATCAATGTTAAAAGATCATATATGATATCATATTAATGTATACGATTCTTGTATAATTTAATAACAATTATTTCACCATTATATAGGAGGTTAACCTACCCCCAACCAAGGAAAAGTACAAGGTAAGGGTTTATTTCGCAATCTCTTCATTATCCGAGGTTGTTTATATGTAATAATCTACTGGGATCTCTTTATCATCCACATCCATATTTCTTAAAAATGTATTTAGAAACATTTTTACTATTTACACGAATATGGGTTAATGTAATTTATACCCTTTTTTGACTTTTTTATAAGAGTTTTATAATGGAATATTTCCGTTGTTTTCCAAACAAGGTGCTTTTTAACCTTTTCGACAGAATTAAGGTAAGAATGTTTTTTTAACTTATACGGCGGGTGCATCTATTTTCCGCCGTAATAAAATCTTCGAAGCTTCCTTTACAATCTTATAAGAATATTTTCAAAGAAAAAGTTTTATTTTATAAATATATTACTCTTAAATGATTTCAAAATAGAAAGATATATTTCTACGAAAAGAGTTTTTATTTCATCTATGTCAATATCCTTTGATGGATTTTACGCTTATTTGAAGTTGATTTATTATGATACAAAACTTCAATATTGTATTGAAGGTTTTGTGATATGTTTGACTGTGGATGTGTTATTTTTATACCATTTATGGTTTATGGATGAACTATTTACAATTCATATGCTAGTTTTAATATGAATGTTTATGTTATGTTTAAACCTTTTCATATGGGAATGCATTGGACTTAATATGTGACGGGTGGAGCCCGCTATAGCTCCTCAATGCATCGGTAGGTCTCATGAGACAAACCAGTGTCTTGGCACAAGGCCTTAGCAAAATCTTATTTTTAGTCTTGGCACAAGGCCTTGGCTATGTGGTTATGATAGTCTGGCATTATGCATTCCATCATTATGAAAGTGGTTATTGGTATTGCATGTGATTATTTGATTAATAGAATATCCATGTGAATAAGTAAATGGCATTATTTTATTTTATTTTTTCCATACTATGTTGAAGTTCAATTTTAAAAGGCTTTTGTTTTAGTTATACATTGCCTTAAATGTTTATTCGTATTTATGAAAGTTTCCGCTATATTGTTATCCTTACTGGGCATTTGAGCTCACCCCTTTTCTATGTTTTATTTTTCCCAGGATGTGAAGAAGTAAATTATGAATGACCTGCAGGGATATTATAAGGGGATAATAGTGTGGAATATGGAGACAATATGTTGTTGTAGTAGTTTTTCACTTTATGATGTAATGTAAAACTTTATGAATATATCTAGTGTTTCCAAGGCTACTAAACCAATCGGTCTTTTGAGATTTGATCTTTCTTGTGATCATGCCAATGTTATGTAATAATGCACCGACTCTGGGTAACTGGGGTTGGGGCATTACATAGGTTGTATCTTAATCATATATAGAATGATATCAAGTCCTTAGATACTATTATTAATCATCAAATGAGAATTAGACTTGAATGGATACGATGGAGAATGAATCTCATCGTGTTTGTGGAGACGGTAGTCCGTACGTACGCACGAGCGACAATATCATTCTTTTGATATTAAAATAATATATAATTGGATGGTATATCATATATACAAAATCATTATCATGTTATATTTATTATTTACCTGAATTACACATCATTATTATAATTATCCAAATAATAATTTATTGAATAACAATTACCCCACGACGTGGAGACGGTAAGCCGTACGTACGCACGTATGGTGACATGTTATTCAAAGGGTGGATAGAATACTGAATATGGTTGTACCATATTTATAATAACATCACAGTATATATAAGATACTGGATTTATTATTTTAGAATGGTAATAAAAAAGAAAGAATAAGTGGAAGAAGAAAGGAACTTGAAAAAGGGTGGTGAAATCATTACCTCTTCTTCGGGTTTTTCCTTTTGATTTGATCAAAAGGGCTCCTTATATTGACTTTCTGACTAAAGGAAGGACTCTAGGATTAAGTGAGGGAAGTTGAGAGAGTATTTGTTTAGGTTTTGGCTGATAAAAAAGGATTTTAATGTGTGAATTAGTGAGAAGGGGGAGTTCCCTTTTATAAGAGGGGTGAGGGACACCTTTGGAAAATCTAGAAATATTATTTTATAATAAATTCATATTCAGTTTCGAATGGCTCCAAAGTGGATTATTTAAAGGTTAAGGTGGGGATGGGTCTAAAAAAACTCAACCAATAGGATTTAGACAGGTTTGGGTCATTATATTAACCTTATATTTTAGTTTTAACTCTTAGTTAATTAGTTTGACACTTACCATGTCAATTTGTATTTTTATAATATATAGTTAATAAACATACTATATACATTCAAGAGACCCCCCAAGTGGTCCATTAATGATACAATTATTATGATATAAGTCTCTTGGCCGAACCTTAGATTTTTATGAATTTAATATCAATTAATAATATAATATTTGTTTTAAAAACTCTTTTATGTCAATTTTGACACTATTCAATAATTGATTTAAAAAAAAACATAACAGAATGATTACCTCGAACAAAGTTAATTAAATCAGTCATAACATGTCATATTATCCTATAAAATTATTGGTATTATAAAAAGTCTCAAATTAAATTTATTTGGGTATTTATAATATCAATTATTCTAATTTTTCATTAATTAGGTAATTACTGCATCACCATTTTGTCATAAATAAATTAAATTATATAATGTCTAAAAATTATAAATAAAATACCATTATGTAGGAAATAGGTGTAGCTTTATAATGAATATTTATAGTCGAAAATCAAACATATATAACCCTATGTAAAAATTGTTTTTCTAAAAGATATATGCTTTTGTTATTTTTGTATTTATTTTAACTTAATTAAAATAAAGTGTCCCTATCACCTACAAGTGGCTCCATGGGGTCCCAAAATCGACCCAAAGATGCCCATGGTCGGACGTGTATCCACCAATAAGGTTAATACATGTTTTAGGGTAATTTAGTATTATTATAATATTATTTTTTAACCCTTATTTACCGGATTTACCCTTTAACCATGGTAAATAAAATAGTTACCGAAGTAATTATTCAAAATGTCTAAAAATAAAAGTTACCTATTTACACAATTTGAACATCCTGATTCCAAATATGGAATCCATTTTTTCAAATTCAAAACACAGAAGTGGCAGAAATTAATTTAAAATTAATTTCCGTTGTTAAAACAAAAAGCGTGTTTTTAAGAGATAATAACTATCAAAAGAATGACACTTGTTTATGTCCAGTTTAATTGTAAAATTATGTACAATGACCAAAATTGTATTAAATGGTAAAAATATATTATAAATATACTTTTAAACCACTCAAATTCATAATTTATTAATATAAATGATTTCAATTAAAAAAATTGTTTTTAATTAAAATTTAGTAATTTTCACTATTCATCAAAATATAAATGTTATCTGAAAAGTTCCAAAATTTCACCCTAGGCTAAATTTCTGAATCCAAAAATGAAGTCCATTTTGAGAGATAAAATTTCAAAAAGTAGGTATTACTATTCATAACGGCTAGTTTGATTGGTTGTGGTGTGTTAGAACTCGATGTTGCGTACAACACATGCTATCACATTATTCAAAGAGAAGCATACCATAGAAGCTTGAGGTGTTACACATACACTATATAATTATGGATTTAATGTAGGAACACCTTGGTGTTGGCCCATTGATTTCATACTCACACCTTACATGGACTCCTCAGTATATGTGTAGACTTTATGGTTTTGCGATCAGGTAAGAATTTAAGCATGGGAACTGGACCTTAGTGACCAAGGATGCACCACTTTTATATGGGATATATAATGGTGGAATAAAAGGTTCATCTACATTGAGTTGGACCTTATTTTTGGTTTTTATATATGTACTTATATGGCCATCCATGGGCTACCTTGAATGTCTCATTTTTATGAATTTTGTTGAAATGTATATGTTAGAAAATGGTTTTCCCTTTGGGATGGTTGTTACTACTACTATTTTTTATACTTATTCTGAGTTTTATCTTTTGTTTCCATTTTTTTGGTCCTTATTTTATTATTTTATATAAACATATACCATTTTTATTATTTTCAAAAGAGGGTATAGTCTCTCCACTATTACCTAATTGGAGCATCATTGCTAGTCTACATCCTTTGGGGTATGGGGAGTTTCACCTATGGCCCAGTGGCCAACTATCCCAGAGCACTGATAATGTGGCTTCCAAGCCAGGATTTTATACAAAGTCACATATGGAATCAATTCATCAAGTTCTAATCATTAGGTTACCATAGTTTCTAGCTTGTCCTTATGGGGTCTACCCCACACTACTGTTATGTTATGCCTTTATAGCTAATGTATTTTGGGACTTTATAAATTCATAATATGATTAACACCTAGGTAAAATCAATGATACTATGAGATATAATCACATAGAAGGGAAAATGATAGTATTTCATGAATAACTAGCTTCAAATTGAATATTTGATGGTAAACTAATTGATCATTCATGAATCTTTAACTTGAAATTGAATCTTTGACGAGAAAGTGTCCATTGGAGAGTGAAGAAGAGGAAGAGATTATATTAAGTAAGTTTTCTAAATTTGGAACCATGAAAGGAGGATAATTTTCTAAATCAGGCTCCAAGTGGTAGATTATTGGAATGGTGGAACTGAATCCATCAGATGAAGTTTGGTTGAATAACTTATAGATCGTAATATAGTGGAGATAACCGGTGACAGTGACAATTGATACTATAGAATTGGAGACTTTGTTGACTTGTTTTTGTTGAAGCATAGACTTTGGTGACAGTGATACTGTAGTTTTGATAACATACTACCACCATTAATGCAATATAATGGACCAACTTTGTAGTTTTGGAATATAAAAAACATGAGTTACTGTAGCCCCACATTGTTTTATGAGATCATTTTGTGCTAATGTTTCTATAAATTTGAGTTTTCTCACTATAATTTTCTCCCAAACATAGTAATATTGTTCAACTTCTCTGTGGATGAAGGGATTATTCTTAAACCATGAAAATCCTATGTTCTTGTTATTATTCTTTATTTATTTTCCTTTTTATCTCTATTAATCTTCTTCTAGAATAAAATATCACTGGTAATCCTAAAATTTCCATAAAAAATAGAATCAGATCCTAAGTTTGAAATATCAAGGTCATATTTATTGAATAGAATAATGTCTATCAAAAAGGAAAGGTGACGATTTATCGTTTCAATGGATCTATATTCAGTTACTAGAGAATAAATAATAAAGATTATCTTTATCTAAAAAGATACACTTTCCACTTCTAGATGTTAAAAGAATAGAGATAAACATGTGTGAGTGGGAATTACTATATTAGAAGACTCTAGGAGTTATGCACTTTACATTTTCCAAAAACATAGTGTTCAACATTTGAGAGGAGATGAAGATGGATGGGTTGATTAAATATCCCATGAATATGTAAAAGAATCCATCTATGCTTGATAATGTATACATTATCTTATGGTTATTAAATTTGAAGATTATTTAAGGGAAGCTTTTTTCTTATCACATCAATGAATTCAACACCGTAAAAAGTTAGTTGACCTCAGTCGTAATTGAACTAGATGAAAAGGAGTGTGCATTGGTTTTTTTGTCATCATTATGAAATAGTTGGGAAGATACTATAATAACAATGATCAGTTCTTCAAGGAATAAAAAATTGAAATTGAATTATGTGCAAGATCCGATCCTCAGTGCGGATATTTGAATGTGGAAGAAAGATATAGATTCATGTAGCTAGATAATCATATAGGAAGATCAAATTCAAGAGAAAAGAGCTGAGATAAAGTTAAAGGGGCTGATCTTACATACTGGAGTTGTGGATAGAAAAGAAATGCCAAGAAGGAGTCTAGATACACATTTAAGGCACCTAAAACCAATGAATAAAACACACTAGGTAAATGATATGATGATATTTTTTACTGAGTGTGGATATCCCTATGGATTCTTGGATTTTATACTGAGGGTAATCCTTATATTAAAAATCAGAGAATGGATTCCTGAATAATTATTTTTTAAGGAATTTTAGAAATGCTTATCTTTCAGATGATAACCTATTAAAAATTATTTTAAAGTTTTATTCCTAGATAAAAACCAACAATGTTAGTTTTCTCATTTTGGATAATGTGTGATTTATCCCTTGAGTAATAGAAAATCTTATTTCTATCAAAAATCATAATGATGCAGGATTTTATAAAACCTTCACTGGTGGTGCATGAAAATTTACCAATGGATCTATGTTCTGAGATCATGGAGTAAATAATAGAATCCTATATAATATAAAAGAAAATCATAGGGGAGTTCTTTCAATAATAAATTATATCTTGATTAACAATTGTGAAATTATAGGTTAGGCCATATGAGTGAGAAGGGGATAAAGGTGATGGAAATAAAATGAATACTATCAGAGATAAAGTATGTGGAAATTATCTTCTATGGAGATTGTATATTTGGAAAGTACAAGAAGGTATATTTTGTGAAAGGAGGCAGACCATCAAAGTCCAAGAAGCTAAACCTAGTGAACACTGATGTTTGGGGTCTTTCACCAGTACATTAACTTTGAGGGCCACTAAATTGTGTAAATTTATTTATGAATCAATCAGGAAGGTATGAGTTTAATTTCGAAAAATAAATTCTGAATTATTTATGATATTTTAAAAGTGGAATAATTTGGTGGAGAATGAGTTAGGATCACCGAATAAATTAATTATTTTTGAAAATATAGAATATTATGATATTAAATAGTTTAGGGAATGTTTTAATAATCATGGAATGTGATGACATAAGACTATTATAGGTACACCATAATAGAATAGTGTGGATCAACAGGTGAATAAGTCATTGAATGAACATTTTAGGAGTATTAGGGTGCATTTAGGGTAACCTAAGACCTTCTAGATAGAGGTAGTGAATATGGTATCATATATCATCAATAGGATCCCATATGTTTCAATGGGAGAATGTTTACATGAATATCTTTAGTCAAGAAAGGATTTGAGACTCTCTTGTTTAGGATTATTTGGTTTTTTGTAATATACACATATAGATGCTGATCTATGGGACTAGCTTGATGCTAAGTCCAAATCATATTTCTTTTTTGGATATGGTGTTGAGGATTTTATATATTTCTTTTGGGATGATGATAACAAGAACATCATGAGAATATAGAATGTGATATTTAATGAAGTTGTGATGTACACAAAATTTCATGTTGTTGAATCTGAAAAGGTTAATAAGAACTCATAGTGTCAAAAGAAAGTGGAACTTAAAGGTTTACTTTGACCATGTTCCTAAAGAACTAGTGGATCCTACTCCTCAAGAGGAGTTGAGGAGATCAACAAAGATAAAAGGACCCATAAAAAGGTATTCATCATCATTACAATATTTTTTATTGATTGATGGTGGATATCCTAAATGCTTTAAAGAATTAATATAGATAAAAGGATCCAAGAAAGTGCGAGATGGATATAAAGGGGAAATTTTATTTATTGTATGATAAAAATACTTGAGAGATGAATCCTTTTCCAAATGGAAAGAAATAATTTCATAAAAAATGGGTATACCATGTTAAGGACCAAAATGATGGAAAGAGGAGGTACAAGGCATGGCTGGTGGCTAAAGGATTTCAATAGAATGAAAGTGTGGATTTCAATAAAAATTTCTCACTGGTATTGAAGCTTACAACAATCTGAATGGTTTTTAGTATTGTAATGTCAAAGTATTTTCATATTTAATAACATTATGTGAAGACTACATTCCATCATGGATAATTGGAGGAGAAAATTTATATAGATCAACCAACTTTTTTGAGTTGGGAAAGGAAGACCCAATGTTCAAACTCTAGAAAAGATTATATGGGTTAAAGGAGGTACTCAATCAGTGAAATAATTTTTTTTAAATAATTAATGAGTAAAAATCCATAAAAATTGTGCAACATGGGTCAATGATACTATTTCATGTATTTTGGTGATGTTTACATTATACTACTTGTATACAATGATGTTGTGTTCATTGTAGGATCATTTATGTAGAGGATTGATGACTATATTGGAAAGGTATTGAGAAGATTTAGTATACCATAAGTAAAGTCAGTATCTATTCCCTTATAAATACATTTTAAATTATCAAAGGAGAAATAAAAAAATATAGCATAAGATATTGAGTACATGAAAAAGGTATTTATGCATAATTTTTCAGAAGCTTTATGCATTCCATGGGTTATACTCAACCTGATATTACTCATTCAATGGGACTTGTGAGTAGGTATATAGAAAACCCTAGAAATAAACATTAGGAATCTATAAAGTATATATTATGGTATTTAATGAGAAGAAATTAAGTATCTATATGATACGAGAAAGAAAACCCATTGAAGGGAAGCATGGAAACTGACCATGGAAGTGAGTTTGGAAATAAGTAGATTACCATGTATTATGTATTTACTTGTAGAGGAACTGAAGTAAGATAGATATCTCAATTATAGAAGGTGGTAGAACTATCTACTATATAGGAAGAGTACATTTTTGTAATAGAATCCAATAAAGAGATGACTTGGATGAAGAACTTCTTGAAGGATCTAGATGGAAAAAACTAATAAAATTTATTACTTTATAATGGTCATAGTGCTATAAATGTTACAAAGAACCCAAATGTTAATGCTTAAATGAATTAAATTTTGTTGAAGTATCATTTTATCAAAGTGTTAATATAGGATGGGATGTTAACATTACAAAATATTTTTGGAAGTAATAATAAGGAATAAATGTTGATGAAGTTGATTGTGATTAAGAAATTGAGGCATTGTTGTACCTTTGTTGGTATTCATTGATGAATAGAGAATGGGAGGTAGAATGTGAGAGAACACTATGGGATCATGTAAGGGAAAAAACTAGTATTTAATGAATAATTATATTGAAATAAAATCTTTGATGGTAAATCAGTTCATCTTTCATGAATATCTATCTTGAAATTGAATGTTTTATTAGAAAGTGACCATTGATTAGTGAATAAGAGGATTAGTTTAGATTAATTAAGTTTTATAAATCTATACCCAAGGAAATATGTTTGTTTTATGGATTATACTCCAAGTGGAAGATTTTTGGGATGGAGGATCCCAATCCATTAGATGAATTTGGGTTGAATTACTAGCATATTTTACTGTAGAAGAGTTGAACTATGATACCTGTAGTGGTTACTATAGAAGTGGAGAATTTTTCAAAATGGTATTGTAGTAGAAGGAACTCTGGTAATAGTGATATTGTAGCTTTGTGGACTTACTTCAATTATTACTATAGCTCAGTGGAACAACTATGTTGTTTTAGAAGTGTAACAATGTGAGTTACTATAGCATAATGTGACTCAATGAACTCATTATGAGTTAGAGATTATGTAAATATGATTTTTCCCATTAATTTTATTTTATACATATTGATATTTTTATTCCTCTATATGAATTTATGTATTATTATAGAACCATGTATATCTTTTTAGTATTTTCATGTTAGAGGATTTATATCTTGAATGATTTGATGTGATGACTATATTTATTCATCCAGAATAGGAGGAGAAATTTTATATAGAGCAAGCTAAAAGATTTGTTATGTTGGGAAAGGAAGAACCTATGTGAAAACTCTAGAAAAGTTTACATGGGTTAAAGGAGGTACCCAATCAATGAAATATGAATTTTGAAGCATTAATGAGTAAAAATATATAAAAAAGGTGCAACATGGGTCCATGCTTCTATTTCATGTCTTTTAGTGATGGTTACATTATATTTCTTATATAAATAGAAGATATTTTCATTGTAAGATCATTTATGTAGAGGATTTATGAGATGAAAGGGCATATGGATGAGGATTTGAGATAAAAAAACTTAGAGATAAAGATAGACCTTGAAATTGGAACCTTGATGTTATAACAAGATTAATATATTTGAAAGGTTTTGAGAATATTTGGTATGCTATAAGTAAAGTCAGTATATATTCCCTTAGAAATCTATTTTAAATTAACAAATTAAAAACCACCAAAGATAGCATAAGATATTGAGTACATAAAAAAGGTCTTTATGCATTAGTTTTTGGAAGATTTATGCATGAAATGGTTTTTACTCAACTTGATATTACTCACGTAATGGTACTTGTGAGAAGGTATATATAAAACCAAGAAAGATAATTGGGAAGAAATGATGTAGATATTTAGGTATTTGATGAGAAGGAAGGTAGTATCTATATGATTTGGGAAAATAATGTCATTGCAAGAGGACATGGATATTAATCATGGATGTGATTTTGGTAATATAATAATTTTCACATGTTATGTATTTACTTGTAGAGGAACTTGAGTAAGCTATATATATCAATTATATTAGGTGGTAGAACTATTTTCAACAAAGGCAGAGTACATTATTTTAACAGAATCCAAGAATGAGATGTCTTGGTTGAAGAACTTCTTGAAGGAGATATATGGAAATCAAGAAGAAAATTTATCACTCTATGATGGTCATAGTTCTATAAATATTGTAAAGAACCCAGTGTTTAATGACTAGATGTAGCATATTTTGTTGAAGTTCTATTTTATCAAAGTCTTAATACATGACATGTTATTAACCATTAAAAATATTTTTGGAACTAATTATATGAAAGAAATTTTGATGAAGTTGATGGTGATTGAGAAAGTTAGGCATTGTTGTTCCTTTATTGGTATTTAATGATGAATGGCGGATGGGATGAAGAATGCGAGAGAACACTATCAGATCATGTAAGTGAAAAAAACTGGTATTTCATGAATCATTATCTTGAAATTGAATATTTTATGGGAAATAAATTGGTCTCTCATGAATATATATCTAGAAATTGAAGTTTGGATGAGAAAGTGACCATTGATAAGGGAAGAAGAGGATGAATTTAGATTATGTAAGTTTTCTAAATCTAGACCCATGAAAATAGGTTGGTTTCCTAGATTAGACTCCAAGTGGGAGATTGTTTAAATACCTAAGACCAATCCATTGGATGGATTTGGGTTGAATTAATATCATATTTCACCATAGAATAGTTGACCTATGAAACCTATAGTGGTACTATAGTAGTAGAGACTTTCTTGATATGGTTTTGTAGTAGAATGAACATTAGTGATAGTGGAACTCTAGATATATAGACTTACTTCCACTATTACTATAATTGAGTGGATCAACTATGTAGTTTTGGAACCGTAACATTGTGAGTTACTATAGCATAATGTGACTTAATGAATTCATTTTGAGATAAGGTTTCTGTAACTAAGATTTTTCCATTAATTTTCTCCTATACATAGTGACATTTTTATACCTCTATAAATTTTGGGATTATTTTAAAAACATGTATATCTGTTTTTATTGTTCTTCTTCTTCACTTTTTTTAATTTTCTCCCTATTAATCTTCTTCTCGATTCAACTTTCATTAGTGCTCCCAGCATTTACATAACATGGGCAGTACCCCAAATCATTATATATCAAACATTAAAATTATATATTGATACTTTTTTATGATTAAGAACTGATATTTATCATTTATTTTCTTTAAGTATACCTAATACATTCTCTCTATAAGAAACAAGAGTTAAATTTTAATCCAATAATTTAATAAAAAATACCACATGTTCTTGTTTATATTATAGATAATCATTGTTTCTCCAGATAATTGAGAGTTACATTCCCAAAATCGATGCACCCTGTAGGCATCTGACACCTTTCCAATTTCATTACTCTTATTTAATATATTTTAAGTAATTATATTTTTTCTAATTTCAAATGTAATCACTCTTTTAGAAAATGATTCATTATCTTTTAGTGTATCCCCTATTTTTAATACAATAGATGTGTCAAAATTTCATAGGGAACGGGGGTTATTAATTAATGTTATCACAAAAATAAGTAGGTGTTTAAGTTTTCTAACTCAACCCTTTAATCTAATTATCCCCTAGAATATACTCATCCATCACAACTATATCACTTAAGAATATTTCAACACTCTTTGTTTTATTATTACAATAAAATATACCAATTGAAAAAAATTAATCCCTTTTATCCATAATAGACTTATTGAACTTATATATTGTGAAACATCACTAGTTAAAACAACTGAGTCATAAATGTTCATATTCTTCATTTAACATCAATTGAGAAATTCTTTTATTCTCCCAATTTATTTTAAATGAATTCTCTTCCATTAAAAAAATATTTTTACTGTAGATATTTTTTTTCCACTCATTAAATATATATCCTATATCTTATTGTTTTTGATCATTATAGTATTATTCTTTTATCATTCCTTCAAACAAATGTCAATGAAAAGACCCAACCAACTAAGATCCCATTTGGACCAATGATAAGCTGAGTGTACAACCCCAACCCTATCTCCAATAGGAAAGAGTCTAGAGATTATAACCATGAAGGAATATCACAAATATTGATGGCCTTTTCCAAAATAATATGTATACAACCAAATATCTCTAAAATGAAACTAACAACACAAAACAAGAAATAATAATCAACTGTACTGTAATATTGATGAAACACATGTTAATCATAAAAAATAGTATGATAGGTGAAACACCAGAAAGTAGGGACATATAAAAGAGAAAAATAAACATATAATAAAGATTGAATTTGAAAAATCGGTAAAGATAACTCAATTTCACACTATATCCTAACTCATGTACCAAAAATAATAATAACCACTGAGATCCTCGAATATCCAAATCCACTGGCTCTATAGTCCCCAAAATTACCTCTAAAGTATACATCATATGAAGAGACACAACACATGTGGAAAAAAACCCAAGTTGGGATGAGTATAAACATTCCTAGTAGGATAACCCAAAAATATAAAGTAGGAATTAAACATCATCCCAAAATAAAGATAAAATTAACCCAAACATGATTTAAGGGTTTTGAAGACAAAAAAATTAAGAAATTCCCAATCACTATTTCTTAACTCCACAACAATTTATCTTGAGAATTGTTCATAAATGTACCCCAAAATGAGGTTCCTCATTGATGTACCTACTCTAGTTTTCATGATATAACCTAATTTAATAGGATACTTTATGTATAATATATGTCCCAGAGAGATAATGCTCGGATTTTTTTAGTAATTCAATAGACTTAGTGAACATATATTGATTTTTTCTAAGAAAAAATAATGTTACCTAAAATATTAGTATCTTTTTTTATTACCCTAAATTTTACCTAAGCTTCACGTAGGATAAATATTAGTGGGACTAGACTTTTACTTTTCTCAACATTCACTTTTATGGGTTTTCTTCTAAAAAAGTTTTGTGCATTTTCCATTATATGGGTTCCTAATATTTTTTGGATCACACAAAGTGCATATTCAGTGATCAAAGACTTAACATCCTCCCAAGGTTCTCTTTTTTGTTTTTTAACATGATGAGTATTTTTTCTCTTTTGATTGGTTGTTTTAGGGTCTTACAAACCATACCATTACTGTGTTGTAGTTCAGGGTCTTCCAGATCATACCTTTTTCTGTTTTTGTTTAGGGTTTTCTAGCTCAAACCACATATTATTGTAGTGTATGGTATTCTAGCTTGGACCTCATATTGTTGTAGTTTAGGGACTTCTATATTGTACCTTTTTATGCTATAGTTTAGTGCCTTCCATCTTGAGCTATCTTCTACAAGTAATATACCATTTGTGAAGTAATTTTCACCATTCATTTTAATTTCATGTGGTAAGGATGTCTTTTGTGTAGTTTAACATCATACAATAAGAATGTATTTTGTGAAGCATAATTTCATGTTGTAAGTACGTGAAATTCAATTAAGATTAATGTATTAACATGAGTACATTATTGATGAAATATATATTGGGAAAAGCATGATGGGGATGACCCAAAACACCATAATGTGTTGAGTTACACCATGGTGTTGTCGGGTCTCATGAGTATTGGAGTTCATTTCATACAAGGAGGAGATACCTATATTGGGTACGTCAGAGGCCCTTATACATGGTCCCATAGTAATTACATGCTTGGTCAAGTAGAGGTGTCTCCAATCCTTTCCATGGGATGTAAAATACTTTAGAGACTGTATTGGTGGATAGTAAAATATTAGGGAGTCTGATTCCAATTGTATAGTTAAAATATGGGTTGTGTAAGTCAAAAACTAGAAGTCTGAACTGATTAATATGTAATGGGTCTGCCGTACTAGGTATAACCCAAAACACCATAGGGTTCTATGTTTTTCCATGGTGTTATCGAGGTTCATGAGGATCAGAGTCCATTACTTGGAAGGAGGATATGACTATAGTTAGTAGGTCTGATTCCCTTATATATGATCCCATTGGGCTTACATTCATGGTCAATTAATGGTGTTCCCAATATTTTCCAATGGACTTGAATGATTTTTAAAGGATCAAAATATGTATGATGAAGTGGGGTATGGAGGAAAGAGCTACCCAAGAAGGGTTTTGGAACCTTAAGGTAGTTTAAATTTTGGTTGGGAATCCTAAGCCCTACACCATGTGGTTTCTTGTCACATAGTGTGGGCCATAAAAAGATTCTGAAATGAATTGTCACATTACTGCTTTGAGAAAGGTTACAATAAATGGTGACATAATTTTAAGGATGTCAAATATACTTTAATAGGCAAGTTATGTGGATTGTAAATCAAGGTATAGGAACATATGAGTTAACTGGAGGTGGAAACTGGTGGGTATAGGTCAACTATGAATAATTTTCAAATCATATAATGTTCTAATTAGTTAGGGATATAAGTCCTAGATTTATGGGGGGCCTTCCTGGGACCGAAGGATATATATGGATAAACCAATCCCTATTACTAGTTTTATATGGGAAGTAGAAAAGAGAAAGGAATCCTAACTTCCATGGGGATTTAGAAGAATGGTATCAAGTTGAGGAACTGTTTATGTCATCTCAGACTTCAAAGGCACAAAGGTGGTTAATGAAAAGTGTAATATTTAAGAAGGGTTAGAAAACCCTAAAAGTTGTGTCACTTTCTATTGAACACATTATCACAGTAAGGAGATGTAAAAAATCATTACTCTCACTTTTCCCAAGAACAGGGGTCCAGCAAGTATGGATAATCTTTTAATAGGGCCTCAATTTAGACCCTATGTACTTTTTCCCTCATTCATTTATGCTATAAATTTTTCTTAAACTCTAGAGATGAAGTTTTTAGAAAGAGAATTTGTGATTTTTAGGACACCCTTAATGTATTTTCATACTTATTAGTTTCATGTCTCTTTCACTAATATTTTTTTTCTTTCGATTTGGAGCAAACAAGGATAAAGTTTAAGGTCATAGATCATTGACCAAAGTGTATAAAATTTAATGCCATGATGCACATGAACCATGAATGAGGGATATGTTACACAATAGCCTAATTAGGATACCCAAGGTCAAGAGTACTCGAACATTATTTTGAGAGAGAGATGAAAATGTTGCAAAGAATGGATAAAGGTTCTCAATACATTAGTAATGGAATTGGAAAATCATTATAGGGATGAACCAAAACACCCTAAGGTTTTGTATTCTACTATGGTGACATCTGGGATCACAAGGATCAGAAACCATTTTTGAGAGTTATGAAAAATTTGGATGACATTCATAAGATTATATGTAGAAACCATGGGTATAAATTCAAAGACAAACAATGGGTCCCTTGAATCTAGGTTTCCTTTTCCAAGGTCCATTTAAGGTTCATAGCAACTCGAGGTGCTCAAGGAATGAAGTGTGATTTATGGGTTGATGTTCTTAAAAGACGATGAAATCACCTTGTACTCTAGTTGACCACAGATAGTTTCTTGTGGTACTTTGATAAGGGATGATGATGGGTGATAGACTACACATTTTAATATCATGTAGTTTGGACATATCTATAGTGTAGTTTTAATGTGAAGTGGAAAGGGAGTTTTCCTTGCAGTTTAATGTAACATAGTAAATATGTTTTCCTTGCAGTTTAACATCATGAAATAAGGACATTGAGATCGATGTGAAATTTCGAAAGATGTCCTTGGAGGCAACTTAAACTATTTAAAGGAATTCAGATATAGGGAAAACCTTTTATCCATGCACATGTTTATGGATGGTTATTCATATTCTTGAGCCCTTTGTGTATATATTTATCTCATGAAAAAGAAATCTATATATAGATCTAACTTGTTCTTAAGAAGAATGAATCTAAATGACTTGGACCTACTTAAAAATAGGTATATTCTACTTCTATGGTTGTGTTACCTTAGGTTTACCTATGTATATTTTAAGGGAAGAATTTACTCCATAATTACATCCTTTATGGAGATCCCACTACATAGATCTAACTCATATGAAGGTGTTAGGGGTGACTAAATCAGATAAATTAGGTCTTCATAGAAGATGTACACCTCTAAATGTAAGGGTATAAGGATGTGATGCAAAAATCCTTCATTGAAGAATGGGTATGATTCATAAATGTGTAACATCAAGAGTATCTGAATCTACTTGAATAGTTTGGTTATAGAATGTGTAAATCATAAGCCAATAATTTTTGAGTTAACTGGAGGTGAGAACAAGTGGGTATATTTCAACCATTGGGAATGGAAGAAGGTTATTATGTTCCATGTGGCCAAGAAAATAACTTCTAGATTTATCAGGGCCTTTCTAGGATAGAAGGGTCTATTTGGATGAACTAGTCCCTATTAATAGTTTTCTACGAGGAGGATCCAATAGAAAGAAATATCAAAGAACATGGGGTTTTAAGATAAGGATATAAACTGAAGGAACTTGTGGAGTTGACTCAGATATCAAAGATATGAACTTGGTTTATAAAAAATGTAATATTAAATAAGGGTTTGAGCACCCCAAAGTAAATTTCATTGTGTATTGAAAAAATAGCGAGACGAAGGAATAAAACACGTGATTCTTAGGTACATAACCATTAGAGGTGATGACCTATACAGTGTGAAGACCCTTTTTCAATGTAGTTTAACATCATGTGACTAGGACATAGTTGTGCGGTTTAACAGAATGTAACTAGGAAAAATAAAACTATATCTAGGCCCAAAATGGAGGATCCTAGAATCACTATCTATTCCATGATGTAAGGAATCAAGACACACACAGTTCTTAAAAGGGAAACTATCCATGTAGTTCCAACCCATACATAGATGGGGTATTTTTCCATTGATTACTGCAGATTGACCAAGGATTAAAGATATTAACATCACTACATATCATATAATTCTAAGAATAAAGACACACATTGTTCTTGAATGGGAAACTCTCCTTGCAGGTCTAAACCATACACACATGGGGGTATTTTTTCTATTTATTATCATGACTATAACTAGTGTCACTATATACCCTATGAAAAAAGGAATAAAGCCACGTGTATTTATTGAATGAAAAAATATCCATGAAGGTCTAAACCTTATATGAAGGGAGTCATTTTCTCATTGATTTTTCTACTCGACCTAGTATTGGAAATTTTGGCTTCACTACGTATCCTATGATGACAGGAATCAAGACACACACACTTCTTGAATGGGAAACTATCTAGAAAGGTATGACCCATGTTAAATGGGGGAATTATTCCCATTTATTTTTGTGGATAGACCTAATATTATAGATATGGGTATTACTATATATCATGTGATAATAGGAATCAATCCCCACAAATTTCTTTAATGGGAAACTCTTTATGAACTTATGACCCATACACATAGGGGGAATTATTTTCGTGGGTTTTTATGTCTAGACCCAGAATTAGAGATTCGGGTGTCACTACGTATCCTATAATAATATGAATCAAGTCACATGTTTTCCTTGAATGAATGTTTGGTGGGAGACCAACACCAAGAATAGTGGTCACCTCGAGCGAGTCCCATAGTAATGCATTATTTTATGTCATGCAAGAGACCTCAACCATATAGTTTAATGTCATGAAGCTGGGAATTATAGTTCTCCTTTTATGTTATTTCACCTAGGACCATGATAACACTAACATGATATGATATGTCTTGATCATGGGTGGAATACATTACCAAATCTCTTAATCCCACGTGTACTATGATTGGTGTGAGAAATAAGGAATGAAAAAGGTTTATCTCACCACATCGAGGCAATTGAAGGAATGGTAATTATAATTTTGTATAAATTAGTGGACGGGCCTAAATATAGGATCTAGGAATCACTGTGTATCTCATTATAATTAGAATCAAACTATACATATTTATAGAAAACCATGTAGTTTAACATCATGCGGAAAAGATGAAGGTTCCCCGACATGAAGCCATACAAATGTTGTCCCAAAATTTAGGAAATCATCTCATGAGATTCATCCTATTATTTTGATATGAGGCTTCTTAAGATAGTTTCCCAAGGTATAATATACTTCATACATATGGTAAGACTATATTTTAACATCATGTGCTGAATACATTTCCTTATAGTTTAATGTCTTGTAACCGGTATGAATATATTGTGGCTGGACCAATGATTTTGGATCTGAGAATCACTATGCATATTGTGATGGAAAGAATGAAACCATTCATAGTTATTGAATGAGAATATTCCCAAAATGGATTTTAATCATACAAAAGGATGAGTACACTTCATTTTTCTTTTAGCCAGATCTAGATCATGTGCAGTGAACTGTCCATGAAGTTATGTTATCTTTTTAGTTTGATGTTATGTGGTAAGGATGTAAGACATTTTGCAGTTTAAATTATTACTTCTCAGAATAAGGATACCATAAATTTTAATTTTTTTTACCGGGAATTCTTCTGCTTAGTTTAACATCATGTGTTAAGGATGTATTCTACAATTTAATTTCTTGAAACTATGATGAATTATGCAGTTTAACTTCATAAGACTGAGATGTTTTCTTTACAATTTAACATTATTCAGCTAGGGAATATTGTGGAGTTTAAATTCATGAAACTATTAAGAATTTTATAGTTTAATATCATGATACTGGTAAATTGGATTATTGAAGACAACTATATGAATTATTTCTTAAGAAATATCATATTGGTGGGGGGCATGGCGCTTTCCCCATCCATTGTGTCTACTGAGTAAACTCTATTATAATATACCTTATGTATGGTGTAAGGCCCTTCCCATTTGGATTCCAACTTTGTAGGTTTATTTCCTAGTATCATTGGGGTTTTAAGATCTAACACCAGTTCCCCTTAATGAAACGAGTGGATGTGAACCTTTTTATTAAAGGCTCATGTGATCTGATTTTGATGGACTTTGAGGCTGTGTAGTGTATACAACCTTTTCTAATCAAGACATTCCAAATCATCCAGATACTTTTTCTATTTCTCATCATTTGATAGTTTTAAACAAATAGTTCTTAGAAGAAAAATAAAGTATACTTTTTTAGGAAACATTGTCTCAGTTCTGTACGCCAATGAATACAGAGTTTCTTTTGCAGCAATGCACATGGTGGTATAGTAGGCTCAAAAATCAAGATGGGTATTTTCTATCAAGGAATTATTTCCCCTATCTATTATATTTTAGATTTTATTTTAAATATTCTCATTGAATTCCTATATCTATCCATTTTCATCAGAATGATAGTAGGATGAATGGTTAGAATCAATGTTGTACTCCTGGTAAAATTTATTCAACTCAACAGAATAGAAGTTGGTGTCATTTTCCATCAATATCACGTGAGGGGATCTAAATCTAGTTATGATGTTGGATTTTATTAATTTAATGATATTATTCATCTTGAATTCATTGAGGGGTATTTCCTCAACCCATTTAAAAAAACAATGGTAGTAGTAAGGATGTACTTAAAGAGCTTAGTTGTGGCTGGGGGATATGTCCCCACAACATCAATTCCCCATACCAAAAACTTACAAGAATAATTAGTTGTATGTTTTAATTCTGAGGGTTAATAGATGAGGTTTTCATGAATCTAGAATGCATGACATTTCTTGGTTAAGTCCACATAGTCATATATCACTGTTTTCCCATAGTAACCAAGTCTACTGATTTTATGGGAGAGTCTATTCCTATATTAATGAGTGATACAAAAGACTACTTAGACTTCTTCCACGATGGTAGGAATCTCTCTTTCTACTACACCTCTATAGAGGATTCCATAAAAACCTCGTTTTTAGAAGGGTTTTTTCTCATTCGGACCATTCTGAAGGATAAATTTTTCTACTCGGAACCAAGTATATTCCCTTACTGATTGGTCTAATGGGAGAGTCCCATTTTAGAGGTAATTAACTATGGATTCCATCTATCCATGGGTAGATATTGGTTCATCATTCTTTGGGGTTGTGTTGACCTAATCAATTTCCTCTATATCTCAAATGATGATTGATGAGACCATCCTTCGATGCCTGATGGGAAAGATCCCCTCAACCTAATTAGGATTGGCTAGGTATGTGGATGCATTAGCTAGTGCATCATCACATGAATTTTTTGATTGAGTCACATGATGAAATGTTGGTTTGAAAGGGAACTATTCTATCAATCCTTTAACAAAACCAGTGAGATGATCTGATTCCTCCTTTTTTGTGTAATATTCACCACTGATTTTTTTATCACTAGCCATAAATCCCATTTGATGTTTTGGTAGATTATATATAGCTCTATGGATAGTTCCAAGTCCACAATGATGGATTAGTAGTCTGCCACATTATTAGTGAAACCTTCGGATAATGAGAAATAATAGTGAAAATTTGATTTTTCTAGGGAAATAAATACAACCCCTAACCCAACCTAATTGATGTTTGGGTATTCCAACCTCTTACCAATATAAATTCAATAGGAACTATCAAAATATATCTCCCATGTTTGGGGAGTGTCATGGATATAGAAAACCTATTTTTATAGAACTTTATTATCAATTTTTGCAATTTCTAGGGTGGGATGTGCCGTAAGGAAATCTGACAGGGCCTACCCTTTAATTGCCTTATGTGACATGAATTGGATTTCATACTCTTTCATAATAACTACCCATTGATCCAGATCCCAAGTCATCATAGTATGACCAAGTATTCACTTGACAAGGTCAGTACAATAGACAAAGTGAAATTTATGGGGTAGCAAGTAATGCCTCTACTTTTTCACTATAAATATGAGCACAAGACAGTTCTTATCGACGTTGAAATACCGAGTATCAGTACCTAGCATCATTCGATTGTGGTAGTAGATATTTTTTTTCATTCAACGCATCATTCTTCTGTGTGAGGAGAGAAAAAATTGATTCTTTCATGGAATCTATATACATGATGAGTGGCTTTCCTTCCATTGGTAGAATCTAGATTTTTGGGGGAAATAAATACCGCTTGAGATTTTAAAATTCTTCCTAGAGGTCTTCATTCCATCATTAGGGTACTCCCTTATTTATTCAGTTGGTGAAGGGGAGGTACTTTCCTGCTTGGTTAGTTATAAAACATCGAATGTAAGTAATGTGCCTTTAGATACCCCTCAATTCTTTAAGGTTATAAGGGGAGTAAAATTGCTCAGATTGCACTAGTCTTTTGTATAACGAACTCGATGTTATAGTGGTAAACCATGCTGTGAAAACTTGCTAAAGATTTTTTGATTATTTGTAAAGTGATTACATCACTAGAAATATTTTAAAACCATGTAATCGACATAACATTATTATATTCATACCAAGAAGTGATTAAAGATATGATTCATGGTATGATGGTTGGTATCCATTGTAGAGGCCCGAAGCCTGACGTACATTGACATTACATTACATTTGCGGAATACTTAGTACATAACAAAAACACACACTAAAGGATCGTAATAGTTTAGTGTCTTTGGAAACTCGGAACGTAATCTTCTAATCGTGGTGAAAGTTCTTCAATATCTCCCATAAAGGTCATCCCTTTTTTTACCTAAAACCTTTCTTTATATCCTGGGGAAAAGAAAACATAAAAGGGTGAGCTCAAATGCTCAGTAAGGGTAAACAAAAGAAATATCAATCACATCATATATATAAGAACATAGCTTTTGGAAATCTTAACCTGCAAAAAGGCTCATAACATCATAACATGGGATAAATCATAGAAGTGAAATGTAATCCCAATAATCAAAACTTAAAACATGAAACTTTGTGGCATACACACATAATCATAGAGAATCATTTCTTGTTAGTCAAGACTCAATGCCAAGACTATCTTAGTGGACAAAGTCCCTTTCTGAATCGAGTCACCCTCGTTTCAGTCCTGTTTCACTAAACCGGTATAACCTACCATTCCAGCCATGTCTATCTCGTGAGATATAAAATCTTTACCCAATGCATTGGAGGGAGATATAGGTCCCACCCATCTCTTAATGAAACCATTCTTATGTGTGCCACAAAATCAGAAAACCATACATCATAGCATAACCCATGTAATAAAAATGGGTATCTTAAACATCGTGACATCATAAAACCATTCATATAAGATAAAGGAATTCATAAACATAATTCCATCACAACATAGTCAAGTCAATGTAAAAATAGGGATAGAAACAGAACCCTTTATTATCTTAGATGGAAAATAATTTTGATAAAACACTTGAATTGAATTCTTGAGGAAAATATCCTTTCTTCTTCAAAATCAATTTCTTTTCACAAAACATCATGCAATTTTAAAAGAAAGAGATTTTATTGAAAATAGTCATGAAATCTTTTGGAGGAAGATTCATGAAAATAAGGCTTCATAAAACCGTAAAAATCCGTTCGTGCCGTATAAGTAAAAAAAAAACATTCTTCGTACTTTTGTCGGAAAAGTCAAAAAGTACCTCGTACGAAAAAAAAAACGACAAAAGATTCCTTTCGTACTTTTACTAAAAACTCACCGAAGGGTAAAATTGGATTTATACAATTTTAGTTGGATGGAAATAATATTACATATTTATGAAACATGGATGTGGATGATAAAATACACCCCAGTAAATACTTACGAATAAACAATCTCGGATAAAAATGAGATTGTGATATTTCCCTTACCTTATGTCCGACTTGCTTTGTAAGTGTCCAAACCTCCTGTATAATGATTTAAATCATGTTATTGACTTATTCCAGAATCATATTCATTGTTATGATATCATATATGGTTCACTTATGACATTATATTACCCGTTCTTTTGTAAATTCCATGTTAAAGAAGCGTTTTGGGTAAAATCGTTTCATTTATCTTAGGTGTTTTGACTTGTTGTTCTTGACATCACTATTACTTATATCATGATTTACTTACTTCCAGAATATAAAATATGATTTATATATCATATATATTCAGTATATATATATATATAATAGATAGATAAATAAAATGAAAAACACCGTTCATGGAGACGGTAGTCCGTACGTACGCATGAACGTTGTTTTACTTTCCTTATTGTCTTAAAATGGAAGTAAGTAGATGACATACATATATATATACATAAATACAGTAGCTTTATAATGTCATATATTTCATTATTATTTCTTATATATACTTTATAATCATTCTTAAATGGTTAACATGGAGAATGAATCTCATCGCGTCGTGGAGACGGTAGTCCGTACGTACGCACGAGCGATGATATCATTTCCATAAATATTGAACTGAATTGGAGTGGATTATACAATATATCAGAATCAATATGATGTTTTAATAACTATGTATAGTTATTCTTTACACCAGTATACCCATCCATGTAAGGTGGTGGTGGAAAATAGATTACACCACGGCGTGGAGACGGTATTCCGTACGTACGCACGCGCGGTGATTTCTTTTTCCGTAGTATGGATAGATGGTGAAATAGGGTTGTTTCATACTTATAATAACATATCAGTATATGAGTGATACTGATGTTATTACTTCATAATGAAACAACCTAAGAAGAAGAAGTGGAAGAAGAAATAAATATGAAAGAATTGGTAACGGTAATTACCTCTTCTTTGAAGTGCCTCTTTGAGACCTCCTCTTAGGGCACTAGAATTGGTCTTTGAGGAAGACCAGAACCTCTAGGATGTTGCTAGGGAAGTGGAGAAGAGATTTTGGCAGGGGTTGGCCGAGCTTGAGTGCTCAATTTGGTGTGAGGAGGAGGGGGAGGAGGTGTCCTTTTATAGGGGAGGAGAGGGGCACCTTAGGAATATCTCAAAATATTATTTTATATTAAAGTCAAAATCGGTTTATAATGGTTCCAAAGGGTCTTATTTCGAAGATAAAGTGGGGAAGGGTCGAAATCCTATCAACCAATAAGATTTAGACAAGTTTAGGGTATTATTTTAACCTTATCCATTAGATTTAACTCTAAGTTAAATAATTTTACTTTTACCGTGTCTTTTTGTTTTCTTTCACTATATGGTTAATATACTTACTATAACATGCCAAACGAACCCCAAATTGTTTATTATTAAAATATATATCCTTATCTAAGTCATTTGGCCGAACCTTAGATTTTTAGGAATAAAATAACAATTAATAATATAATATTTGATTTAAAAACTATTTTGTGTCAATTTTGACACTATTTGATATATGATTTTTTTGAAAGTCATAACAGATTTATATGTTCGAACCAAGTTGATTAAATCAACACTAATATATCATAGTAACCTAGAAAATTAGTGGAATTCATAAAAAGTCTCAAATTACATTCATTTGAGCATTTATAACATCAATTATGTTAATATTTTCTTAAAAAGGGTAATTACTGCATCATCGTTGTGTCATAAATAAATTAATTTATATAAAGTCTAAAAATTATAAATAAAATATCATTATGTAGGAAATCGTTTTATCTTTCTAATGAATATTTGAAATCGAATTTATATTATGTATAACCCTATATTAAAAATGTTTTAGTAAATAAACTTTGATTTTGTCTCTTTTAACTCTTCTTTGAATTAAATAATAATAAATGTCCTAATCTAATCCAAGTGGGCCTAAATGGTCATATTTTATTAATAAGGTTGTTTTTGGTCGAATTACACTTATCCAACAGAATTAGGACATGTGTTAGGGTAATATTAATATCATATTTACCCTTAGTTACCCTATTTACTATTAACCGCGGTAAAAAAAAGTAAAAAGTTACTATTCACCAAAAATTATTTTCATCTCATTGAACCACATTTTACTTACTGACATCAACCGTGTCTCTCGGATTTTTGAAATTCCATTCACAGAAGTGGTAAAAATAAGTTTTATGCAAAATTCAGTTTTTAACCTACCACTTAGTAGTTTCACTATTCATCAAAAATTGATGTTTTTCAGAACAATGCCAAAATTTCATCCTAAGCTTTATTTCATATTCTGAATTCAAAAATGAAGTCTATTTTACCAAATTCATAACATAGAAGTTGCATTAATTAATTTTATAATTAAATCCCGCTGTTAAAACAAATAGCGTGTTTTTAAGAAACAATATCTATCAAAAGATTGACACTTGTTTATGTCTAGTTTAAATGTGAAATTACATCCAATGACCAACTTTGTATTAAATTGTAAAAATATATTCTAAATATACTTTAAAATCACTCAAATTAATGATTTATCACTATTAATTATTTCGATTAAAAAAGTTGTTTTTAATTATAATTTAGTAATTTTCACTATTCATCAGAATATGAAAGTTATCCGAAAAGTACCAAAATTTCACCTTAGGCTAAATTCGATACTCCGAATCCAAAAATAAAGTTCATTTTGAAAAATAAGATTTACTGGATTTCAAAAAGTGGTTATTACTATTCATAACGGCTAGTTTTAATAATATTTTTATAGCATATCGTTGTTTAGTGAAACTCGGTATTGCGTACTACACACGCTATCGAGGAAGGTCGCGATTGCGTGTAATGCAAGGCAAGTCAAGGATGTGTGTTGTGCAAGCTCCTTTTGGTGTAGCGTACAACACAAGACATTAATAAAATTAAAAGGAACATTTTTCATAAAATCTCGGGCTGTTACATTCTACCCCCCTTAAAATGAATTTCACCCTCGAAATTCATCGGGGTTATAAATGGTTTACTATTCGAAAGTTTCTTTAATAGAAACCAACATCGTAAAAAAAAAATACCAAAACCTGGCTTTAAAAACTAAAGTATGAAATGTAACGATTACCCAAATAAACTAATCACTGGGTTTCCACATAGGTGGAAATATGGATATGGAAGAGAAATCTAACCATCATGTTCTGATGGAGAGTGGTAGAGAACATGGCTATGAAATAGCCAACAATCACAAAGCCATAGATTTGTGATGATCTAAGGTACCATCTGATTCATCAGATATAAGAGCACTTGGACAACATTTTTGGTTTTCAAGATCGTTTCCCTAAAGTTAAAGAATTTGAATTAGAATAAATACTTACTTTATTTTGGTACAATCTCACTGTTGTTCGTGCCTTTAACAATTTCCACTTCATCTCTTAAATAAATGAAGTTGAATTTGTTATTCGTGAAGTGTTAGCAGATCATGTGATAGAAGGATGGGTCATTCCATCTATTTCAAACAAAGGGTTAGCAAAAGTTATAAGTCCATCTTATAGTGAGATTAATCGTATATGGTTCCAAAAATGAACTTATACTTCATATATCATACCGCTTAATAAAATAAAACTAGTTTCTACTAAACAGGGACTTCCTGTAGGCCAGTGGTAGGCGATAAAGGCCAGTCGCACTTCGGTTGTGGGTTCGATTCCTACAGCCTTGTCCGAAGCGATGGGTTGTCGCCCGTCCTGCAGGTTGTCCTTTTTATAAAACTATATTACTATAACATCCCATCAATAATATCGAAAATCTCCTATCCTTAAACAATACTAACTTATGTCCAACATAATCCAGTATAATCTTTAGGCTTATACATAATACTGCAGTCCACTCTCATAATATAGTGACAACGATTACCAGAGATTTAATACTGTCGTTGATCCCCACATATCATAAGATATGTCTTGTTGGTCACATTCCAAACATTCAAAGTCCTTAATCGTGTATTCTCTTGAATACCTTAGTGAAAACATGAGTGCAGTTAAAAGTTAACACTTTCCACATACCAAAATCCTCAAAATTCTATATACTCAAACCATGATATCACTTAGTCCTTATATCAATCATGAGCTCATGAATACTATCAAACATTTAATTTTCTCCTTATCCCTTCATTATGCGCATATCATCTACATTCCAAAAATATCTGAATAACCTTTCATGGATACTGGTAACATTAATCATACACTTCCAAAACACAAGGAAAGACAACAGTGTAACAATCCATAGATGTCTCTTTATTCCAAAATTACACATGATAAACATGTAATCATTCCACTACATTCTCAAACCATTGACCGAGCTTCAAAAATTCTTTCATCTCACATATCATTTGTAGTCTCTTCATCATCATCCACATAAATACTACCCATATGACCATACTGATTCTCTTCATGAGTCTTTCCCTTAGGGAATTTGTTTGCATAATGCCCATACATTCCACATTTAAAACACTTAACCGTCTTTGATGTCGTAGCAATACCATTATCCTCATCCATGGTGTTAACCGACCCTTTTCCTTTGCACTTACTTGCTTTGTGTCCTTCTTTTCCACACCCAAAGCATCTTCCAGTTCCCTTGAAACATTCTCCTTGATGCCTCTTCCCACATGATTTACATAGGGGAAATTGAACTTTCTTTCCTCTATGATCATCATGGAACCCCATCTTTCTCTTATTAGTCGAGTCAGGAAACTTACCAAATTCTACTTTATTGATCATGTTGTGAGATTGCTGATTCGGCATAATAATGATGTTTGGGCATCCAAATCCCATTTCATTTGGTTGCTCATAAAGAATATCATTCCATAGTCCATCATATCCTCCATTATCGTGAATCATCTTGTTTCCAGCCATATTCTAAAACCCAAAAAAGAATAGTGTGAGAGGCAAAAATCATAATAAAGGGGGAGTAACTTAAATATCTAACATCTTTGGTTTAATCTAATATCGTTACCATAGTTCTAGGACTATATCCTATACGTATACTTACCCTTAGGGGCATCCCTAGACATACCTTAGAAATATCTCTAGGGATCTCACTAACGTTCTCACATCCTAGTTTCCAAAGGTTGACTAAACCTTTCCTCTGATACCAACTGTAGAGGCTCGAAGCCTGACGTACATTGACATTACATTACATTTGCGGAATACTTAGTACATAACAAAAACACACACTAAAGGATCGTAATAGTTTAGTGTCTTTGGAAACTCGGAACGTAATCTTCTAATCGTGGTGAAAGTTCTTCAATATATCCCATAAAGGTCATCCCTTTTTTTTACCTAAAACCTTTCTTTATATCCTAGGGAAAAGAAAACATAAAAGGGTGAGCTCAAATGCTCAGTAAGGGTAAACAAAAGAAATATCAATCACATCATATATATAAGAACATAGCTTTTGGAAATCTTAACCTGCAAAAAGGCTCATAACATCATAACATGGGATAAATCATAGAAGTGAAATGTAATCCCAATAATCATAACTTAAAACATGAAACTTTGTGGCATACACACATAATCATAGAGAATCATTTCTTATTAGTCAAGACTCAATGACAAGACTATCTTAGTGGACAAAGTCCCTTTCTGAATCGAGTCACCCTCATTTCAGTCCTGTTTCACTGAACCGGTATAACCTACCATTCCAGCCATGTCTATCTCATGAGATATAAAATCTTTACCCAATGCATTGGAGGGAGATATAGGTCCCACCCATCTCTTAATGAAACCATTCTTATGTGTGCCACAAAATCAGAAAACCATACATCATAGCATAACCCATGTAATAAAAATGGGTATCTTAAACATCGTGACATCATAAAACCATTCATATAAGATAAAGGAATTCATAAACATAATTCCATCACAACATAGTCAAGTCAATGTAAAAATAGGGATAGAAACAGAACCCTTTATTATCTTAGATGGAAAATAATTTTGATAAAACACTTGAATTGAATTCTTGAGGAAAATATCCTTTCTTCTTCAAAATCAATTTCTTTTCACAAAACATCATGCAATTTTAAAAGAAAGAGATTTTATTGAAAATAGTCATGAAATCTTTTGGAGGAAGATTCATGAAAATAAGGCTTTATAAAACCGTAAAAATCCGTTCGTGCCGTATAAGTAAAAAAAAAACATTCTTCGTACTTTTGTCGGAAAAGTCAAAAAGTACCTCGTACGAAAAAAAAACGACAAAAGATTCCTTTCGTACTTTTACTAAAAACTCACCGAAGGGTAAAATTGGATTTATACAATTGTAGTTGGATGGAAATAATATTACATATTTATGAAACATGGATGTGGATGATAAAATACACCCCAGTAAATACTTACGAATAAACAATCTCGGATAAAAATGAGATTCTGATATTTCCCTTACCTTATGTCCGACTTGCTTTGTAAGTGTCCAAACCTCCTGTATAATGATTTAAATCATGTTATTGACTTATTCCAGAATCATATTCATTGTTATGATATCATATATGGTTCACTTATGACATTATATTACCCGTTCTTTTGTAAATTCCATGTTAAAGAAGCGTTTTGGGTAAAATCGTTTCATTTATCTTAGGTGTTTTGACTTGTTGTTCTTGACATCACTATTACTTATATCATGATTTACTTACTTCCAGAATATAAAATATGATTTATATATCATATATATTCAGTATATATATATATATAATAGATAGATAAATAAAATGAAAAACACCGTTCATGGAGACGGTAGTCCGTACGTACGCATGAACGCTGTTTTACTTTCCTTATTGTCTTAAAATGGAAGTAAGTAGATGACATACATATATATATACATAAATCCAGTAGCTTTATAATGTCATATATTTCATTATTATTTCTTATATATACTTTATAATCATTCTTAAATGGTTAACATGGAGAATGAATCTCATCGCGTCGTGGAGACGGTAGTCCGTACGTACGCACGAGCGATGATATCATTTCCATAAATATTGAACTGAATTGGAGTGGATTATACAATATATCAGAATCAATATGATGTTGTAATAACTATGTATATTTATTCTTTACACCATTATACCCATCCATGTAAGGTGGTGGTGGAAAATAGATTACACCACGGCGTGGAGACGGTATTCCGTACGTACGCACGCGCGGTGATTTCTTTTTCCGTAGTATGGATAGATGGTGAAATAGGGTTGTTTCATACTTATAATAACATATCAGTATATGAGTGATACTGATGTTATTACTTCATAATGAAACAACCTAAGAAGAAGAAGTGGAAGAAGAAATAAATATGAAAGAATTGGTAACGGTAATTACCTCTTCTTTGAAGTGCCTCTTTGAGACCTCCTCTTAGGGCACTAGAATTGGTCTTTGAGGAAGACCAGAACCTCTAGTATGTTGCTAGGGAAGTGGAGAAGAGATTTTGGCAGGGGTTGGCCGAGCTTTAGTGCTCAATTTGGTGTGAGGAGGAGGGGGAGGAGGTGTCCTTTTATAGGGGAGGAGAGGGGCACCTTAGGAATATCTCAAAATATTATTTTATATTAAAGTCAAAATCGGTTTATAATGGTTCCAAAGGGTCTTATTTCGAAGATAAAGTGGGTAAGGGTCGAAATCCTATCAACCAATAAGATTTAGACAAGTTTAGGGTATTATTTTAACCTTATCCATTAGATTTAATTCTAAGTTAAATAATTTTACTTTTACCGTGTCTTTTTGTTTTCTTTCACTATATGGTTAATATATTTACTATAACATGCCAAACGAACCCCAAATTGTTTATTATTAAAATATATATCCTTATCTAAGTCATTTGGCCGAACCTTAGATTTTTAGGAATAAAATAACAATTAATAATATAATATTTGATTTAAAAACTATTTTGTGTCAATTTTGACACTATTTGATATATGATTTTTTTGAAAGTCATAACAGATTTATATGTTCGAACCAAGTTGATTAAATCAACACTAATATATCATAGTAACCTAGAAAATTAGTGGAATTCATAAAAAGTCTCAAATTACATTCATTTGAGCATTTATAACATCAATTATGTTAATATTTTCTTAAAAGGGGTAATTACTGCATCATCGTTGTGTCATAAATAAATTAATTTATATAAAGTCTAAAAATTATAAATAAAATATCATTATGTAGGAAATCTTTTTAGCTTTCTAATGAATATTTTCAATCGAATTTATATTATGTATAACCCTATATTAAAAATGTTTTAGTAAATAAACTTTGATTTTGTCTCTTTTAACTCTTCTTTGAATTAAATAATAATAAATGTCCTAATCTAATCCAAGTGGGCCTAAATGGTCATATTTTATTCATAAGGTTGTTTTTGGTCGAATTACACTTATCCAATAGAATTAGGACATGTGTTAGGGTAATATTAATATCATATTTACCCTTAGTTACCCTATTTACTATTAACCGCGGTAAAAAAAAGTAAAAAGTTACTATTCACCAAAAATTATTTTCATCTCATTGAACCACATTTTACTTACTGACATCAACCGTGTCTCTCGGATTTTTGAAATTCCATTCACAGAAGCGGTAAAATTAAGTTTTATGCAAAATTCAGTTTTTAACCTACCACTTAGTAGTTTCACTATTCATCAAAAATTGATGTTTTTCAGAACAATGCCAAAATTTCATCCTAAGCTTTATTTCATATTCCGAATTCAAAAATGAAGTCTATTTTACCAAATTCATAACATAGAAGTTGCATTAATTAATTTTATAATTAAATCCCGCTGTTAAAACAAATAGCGTGTTTTTAAGAAACAATATCTATCAAAATATTGACACTTGTTTATGTCTAGTTTAAATGTGAAATTACATCCAATGACCAACTTTGTATTAAATTGTAAAAATATATTCTAAATATACTTTAAAATCATTCAAATTAATGATTTATCACTATTAATTATTTCGATTAAAAAAGTTGTTTTTAATTATAATTTAGTAATTTTCACTATTCATCAGAATATGAAAGTTATCCGAAAAGTACCAAAATTTCACCTTAGGCTAAATTCGATACTCCGAATCCAAAAATAAAGTTCATTTTGAAAAATAAGATTTACTGGATTTCAAAAAGTGGTTATTACTATTCATAACGGCTAGTTTTAATAATATTTTTATAGCATATCGTTGTTTAGTGAAACTCGGTATTGCGTACTACACACGCTATCGAGGAAGGTCGCGATTGCGTGTAATGCAAGGCAAGTCAAGGATGTGTGTTGTGCAAGCTCCTTTTGGTGTAGCGTACAACACAAGACATTAATAAAATTAAAAGGAACATTTTTCATAAAATCTCGGGCTGTTACATCCATAATATTATTTAATCTAAAGGGAATGAAATGATTACAAGAAAATCCCATGAGGTGATCTAAAGGTAGTGGCTTACTCATCTTCAGGGGGAATCTTTATTTTATTTTACCCCAAACACCCATATATAAATGAAAGAGATTGGAAGCCAGCTATTGTATTGATCAAAAGTTATATGACCTTAAATGGGAAATTTTTATTCTTATAGTGTCAATTAAGGTATCTAAAATCAATATAGAACATAATCTTATCATTATTTTTCTTGACAGTGAAGATGCCGAAGATCTATTTTGGGAATTTCAATTCCCAAACAAAGTTGGCTCTGATCAATTTGTCGACTTTTGATTCTACATCCATAGTATGGGCGGGGTGAATCTTCTTGGATGCCTTCTTGAAACCTTCATGGCCATTTGGTAATCCTAGATGGTGCATAGACACATCGAGGTTCATCCTAGGAATTTATTTATAATTCCAAGTGAACACATATCAATTATACTTTAGAAATGTGATACACAACTCTTAATCCTCTAGTGGAATGAAATCACTAATCAATGTGGGCCATAGGTTTTCTTATAGTCCTAGATTTACTTACCTGAGCTCATCGACGGTGGTGGATATTCCTTCCTCAAATACAGTAGGGGTGTTCTTGAGGTCATCAACACCTTTTACTACCCTTGACTCAGTGGGGGAATTTTTATACATGGTGGGTAATCTAAGGGAATCTTGTCACTGTTGAGTTGAGAGAGGCCATGGGAAGATACATTGTCATCCCAAACTTCCAGAGTTATTGTAGAGAGATCCTAAATATGATTATTTTATTTGATGCTATCATTGGGGATACGAGGAGTTTTAACACATGGTATTAAGTTTTTTACCTCAATTGGGATTATGGGTAGCACATAATCACTATTGATAATAATTCAAGGATTCACAGGGGTGGTCCCCAAACCATTGGGGGATGAACCTATCATATTTCCATCCATCATTAGTTGTTTTCCTTCCCTTTTATAGAAACCCACCTTATCATATATAGATTAAAAATACTATAATGGGTCACTATCACCTTATATTATGATGAAGTTTCCATCGTTTGGGTATTTTAAAATCTAATAAAATGTTGAAGGTATTGTGGTATGGCTATAAAGTCAAGGTATTCCAAGAATGACATTATAAGTGGAGTCTTTATGGATATTTGGGAACTTAGTATTATATTTGAGGTCCCATAACTAATCCTTGATCTTGATTTTCTAATAGGTATTTTCTCTCCCTTATCATACCCTTGATTGTTTAGCTTTTTTGGAGATAAATCTCCATCACTATATCCCAAATGTTGGAAGATCTGAATCGGTATGAGGTTGATCTGAAAACCATTATCAATAAGATCCATTTAGATGTCAAATTTTTTTAGTTTATCTAAAACATGCTGGGGTCTGATATGTCCCTAGATAACTTCTTCCTGATCCTGTTCTGTGAATGAGATAGCGATATGAAATTTTGATTGTGTAGTCTCAACTAGATAAACCTTAGCTATAGTGACTTATTTCTCTAACACCCATGGAATATTAAGGTTCTTTATAAGTTCATCTCTTATTTATTTTGAAATATAGAGAGAATTTGTGATTTATATCTTGGTTGGGACAACCACCATCTATTTCAAAAAAAAATTACTTCTGTTCAAAAGGTTTATGATTCCTAGTGTGGGGTTTCTATTCAATATATAGATCAAGATCTATGTTAATTGATGTGGATGGTCCTAGTTCTTGAGAAAAGGTCAAAGGATCATCTTCCTCTAGTGGCATGGATCACACTAGCCATCCCCTTTGTCTAGGATGATCAAACAATCACACCCCTACCAGTCAGTCGTGTAAGATGACTGGGCTTGGACAACCAATAGAGGGATCTAGGACACTTAAGTGTTTTAATTGGGCTTTATAGAGTTCTAATCCATGGATCTAAGTTGTATATATGTCCTTAGTATGTATGTGACTAAGATATTGGGTTTGAGCATGCCCACACTGGTCCCTATATCCTTGGATCCTGTGACTTCAACCTATAACTCCCCAGTTAGGCACGAGGGACTCATACTCAGAGGTGTATTCATTATAAAATAATAGACCAGTTGAGTGAATGACATTAATATAATCAAATACAGGTGATTCATCTAATGAGGATTCCATTTGGTGGGATGGTGACCATTATCCAGATGTTGTAGGATAGAAGTATGCAAGAATGAGAGCTTGATTAGAAGATAAATATGACTCTCCCCCTTCCATCGCTTCCAATTCTTGGTGATTATTTATTTCTATGAGATGTGTATTTGATGTAACCTCCATATTTTAATGTATATTTATTTATTTTTAAAACTTTTCTCTTAGGGTGGCATGATCTCATTCAACTGTCTTTTGAGTCATCAAGTTATCAAAATTTTTCCCATTCCTGGATGAAAATTCTTGTTAGTCACCCTCTAATTTTGGTTAGGTGATAGGTAAATAGGTCACTTTTTCTAGGTAATTTTACAACATCATATATTCATAATCAATTATTATTTGGATTAATTATTTTAAGATGAATAAATCCTAGATGGTGTGACCCAACCTCCTTTAGAATATGAAATAGTTAAGAAGATTAATGAGGTTGACCTCATTGGGTTTCTTAAGATGCGATAGATTGAGTAGGATATTTTAAATGAATTCAAGTAAATAATTGGTGAATTGTTAATTTTATAAGAAGTATGCTTTATTCATCAAATCCTCAAATCACATGCAACCTTGATCTCATTTTGCTTCTGGTCGAGGGTGATTTTGCTGTTGTTGCCACTCGACGAGAGGAGTTGGGTGATTCGAGGCCTACTTGGTCACTTGAATGGGAAATGCTACTAGTTTAAGGGTAATAGTGGAAATCTCTACCTTAAGATTCCTTTATCCTTTTTCTAAATTCATGAGTCATGATTTATCTTGTGTCTACTGAATGGTATATTCCAGTTGTTGTTCCATTTTTGCAAACTCCCAAAATATTCCTAGATACTCCATGTAGATCATAGGTGTCTGTAAATCATCCCTAATATTTTTAGTATAGATTTAAAGTCACTTATTTTGTAAGATAGGGGTTTTGAGTGAATATGTTAACAATTTCCATCTGGCTATGAAGTCGTAAGTCCTCTCTTTTTTGCATTACTTACTGTTTGTGAGGTTCACAATTATCATTTTTGTTAGCATATGTCCAAAATGGTAAAGGAATTTGTGATTAATGTCTTAACATCCAATAATAGAACCAAGATATTACATATTAATTCATGATTTTACATTATTCCCATCATATAGTTTTCACTTAAAAATGATTAATTTCCAATAAATGTTCACGTTTTGATCATAAACACATAAGAAGAGCATTGTTTGAGTTCATTTAATTAAACTTTAGTTTAATTATTTGATCATATCATTAAAAATATTAATAAAATTTATTTTATTCTTATTTTTTATTGTTTGTGATGAAAATTCTCACATATCATTAGAAGGGAGGATTGGAAAATTTGGCCATTTGAATGGCTATATAGATCACACAAGAAGGCCCAACAAATCTATTGAGAAAACTGGAGTAGCCAAGATGATAATTTTTTTGGGATCAATACAAAATAATTTTTTATGAAACTACTTAAAATTTTCTTGAATATCCAATATAATCATGTATAAAAATTTTAAGTCCCAACTCCACCATAAAGGGGCCAAACTGGTGTTTTGAAGTCCAACCCACCATTCTGTCAGGGAATTAAAAGCAGCATATAATTCTTAAATATTTTCCTGATATAGACATCCAATTGATTTGAGGTTTTCTAGTGTTAAATAATAGATATATGAGACCAAAAGTTTAGAATAAATGGTTTGGAGTTTAGGGCATCTTTCTATCCAAAAACCCATTCACATTATGGCCTTCACATAAGTCTAGATTAAAATGGAAAGTGGAAAATTGATTATTCAAATAGCCATGAATTTGGATCCAAATGTCTAATGGCCAAAATATTTTGATGGTATATGTTAAACATTCATATATACAACTTTTATGAAGAATATTTCTCTATATTCATCTGTTTATATTATAAAATTGGTAATCCAAGTGGAGGTGCATATTTTAAATGCAAAAAAACCACCACTTTGGGCTATAAATTCATCCCCCTTTTATCATTGAAAGGGGTTGAAATATCATAATATGGGAGGATAAATTTTCATGAACAAATCCTTAAAAAGGTCACTGGAGGACCTTCCAAACTCAATTTTTCACTTAGGAGACCCTTACTCCTCTCTTTGTTTTGATGTTATTTTATTTTCTTCTTATTTGTAATCATGTAAGTTTTTTTTCATTTCAATATAATTTTAATGCATGTTTCTTCTTATTCATATCTAATTTTAATCCAACTTATGTTTAATAATAATAATGGTATTAAAATAGTTTAAATAAATCCAGATAAATCATTTCTTCTTTTTTTTCTAATTCAATCCAAAGTTTAAATTTAAATATGTTCACCACTCATGTGTGTGTTTGGCACACAACTCTTTTCTTATCCTGTTCTTTTTGTTATATTTATAATTAATCATAAAAAACATATTAAACCAAAGTAATAAATCTAAAAAATTGATGAGTAAATATACCATTGCAGTGATTCATAATTTTTTTATTTTAAATGATTGATAGATTTTTCTCAATTAATAATCTCTAAATTAAAATTATGTATGTTGAACTTAAAATATCAGGGATTAATGACATTTTTTGTTTGATATGTGGATTACATGGATTATTGGAACCACAAGTATATATGATTTCATGAAATAATTAACCTTCTATCAACAATAATTTATTGAGATCAATACCCTAGTTTAGGGTTGGATTAAATCCCAAAAAATTGGGAATTCTGATAAAAAATCATATTGTGAAGTGGATGTTAATTTAATGAAATATATAGAAAATATCAAGGATATCATAATATTAACTCCCTAATTATGAACTCAATAAAATTATTGCTAAATTTTTAAATCAATATTCATAAATCAATCATTTCATCTAAGATCTGCAAAAAAACCCAATCAAAATACAATCAATTAAAAAAATCAACTCTAAAATTTGTACCATTGACGAGGATTCAACCCGAGTGCCACTACACACATTAGTAGAGAACATAAACTTTGAAAAATTGATTGGAAACAATTGGAAACACTTCCAATTACTCCATTCATGGGGATGGTGCAACTTATAGTTAGTAGTTTTTGATTTTTAAAAAGAAAACAAAAAAATATAAAAAAACCAACACAAAGGAAAACCAAAATTCTCATAAAAATCATAAACATGGAATAAAATAAAAAAATTCCTTACTCATCCATTCAAAACATCCCTAAATTCCCTGTATCCTCCCAAAATATCCATTATATTTGTTTGACCCAAAAATCGAGCGAACTCTTCACCGACTTAGGAGGAACGTTAAAGATAATCAAATCACACTAGACCCATTCATTTCCCATCCAATTGTTCTATATATGACCAATCCTAGGGAACAAACCCTTAAATAACTCACTACCCCTAATATTAATTACAAAACCCTTGGTATTCAATATCCAAACATTGAGGAATATTTATAAATAAAATCGGGTTTGATTCATCTTCTACCTTATTTCCATGAGATAGCTGGTGAGGATCCTCATATTCACCTCAAAGAGTTCCAAGTGGTGTGCTCTAGCATAAACCCTCAAGGGTATTCTGATAAACAAATAAAACCTCAAGCATTCCATTTCTACCTACCTGACTCCACCAAGTCATGGCTCTAATATCTACCTCCTAGTTTCATAACAACATGGAATGACCTGAAACGACTCTTCTTAGATAAATTATTTCCTGCTTTTTGTGCTGCTTCTATCTAAAAACAATTAGTGGTATATATCAATTACCAAATGAATAACTCCACGAGTAAAGGGAGAGGTTCAAAACACTTATGGAAACCTACCCACATCACCAATTCCCTGGCCAAATCTTGATCCAATACTTCTATGAGGGGTTAATACCTATAGAGCGAACTCTCATTGATGTCACAAGTGGTAGTGATCTTTCTAACAAGACTCATGTAGCTTTATGGGATCTCATAAGTAACACGGCTATAAACACACAAAAAAATTACATACTCAATCACATGTTCAAGTCAAAAAAGTTCAAGAGAATCAATCCATAGATCCCAACAAGATGACCAAGTGGATGAGTGAACTTACAGGTCTTGTGAGAAAAATATCAGTGGCTACCAAAGTCCCAACCTCATCTTTTCCACAATCTTTGTTCCCTAGAACTACCAAGAATTGTGGAACTTTTATCTAAACAACTCATCCAACAAACACATTTCCACAATTTAAGATGATCCATATAATTAATCTAGTCTAATGAATCTCAATGAAAAATATGTTTAGTGGAACACCATCCCACAATAACCAGGTCAGTTCATTAGAAACTCCATGTAACTCTACTGTGATCCCTTCTTTTCTACCTATAAACTAGGCTTGAGGTATGGTAATCCCATTTCTCATACCCCTTAGTTACCTCCTCAAAATCCAAACCAATTCCAATATTTTCAATGTGGTGGTAACTTCCAACACCCATATCCTTTTGTTCCTCATCCCCAAAGGAGAAATCCTCCTCTTTATCATTCTAGATTCCACTATCCTAATAAGCCCTCCCAATTACCAACCCAATACAAGCACTTTCCAAAGAACCCGAATCAAAGTAATCCAAATTAGGGACATGTATCTTATTACAAGAAACCATGGGAAAGTTTCATTGAATATCGTTCCTCCTCCACCCATTCTAGCCTAAAAAATATTGAGATGTAGATTGGTCAACTTGCATCCCACCTCAGCCAGCAGCAACTAGCCAATTATTCCCAAGTCCTATCTCAACCATTTCCCAAACCCAAGGGTAATGTAATTGAAATTTGAATTAAACCTGGAAAAAAAATTAATTTTCCTCATAGTGAATCCTCTAACCCCCCTTTAAATGTAAAGATGAAAAAAGAAAAGACCAGAAACCTAGAAAAAGAACCTGAAGAAACTCCCTAACCTCCATTAATTCTTCTAAAAATACTAATTCATTTTCCTCAATCTGTATTTAGGTTAAAGAAGAACTTATAACCTGATTCTGAAATGATTTACTTGTTTAGACGTGTTGAAGTGAAATTTCCACTATGAGATTCTATCAAAAAAATTCCTAAGTATACCAAGTTTTTTAAATAATTGTGCACCCATATAAGGAAAATTAAGACTATTTAAAATGTTTCAACCCATCAATCCATTCCCAAAAAATGGAAATATCCAGGTACCTTTACGTTTTCATGACAAATAGGGATTTAAAAATTCAATAATTCCCTCATAGACCTAGGAGTCTCAATAAATGTCATTCCCAAATCCATTTTCTCTAACCTTGGTCAAGGTCCCTTGCACCTAGTGAGTATTTTCATCTAGTTTTCAAATCAATGCACTGTGAGTGAAAAATGAATAATTGAGGATTTCCTTGTTCGGGTCAATGATCTATATTCCCAGCCGACTTCTTGTACATAACATGGAATTAAGGTGAGAAAAATTCTTTTCAATCTCCTCTAATTCTAGGAATACCTTTCCTCATGAAATCTATAAACAAAATTGATGTCCATACTAGCATCTTATCCATAGAATTTGGTGACCAACTGGTCAAGTTCAATATTTTTCAATCTGTGTGATACCCATCATAGAATCACTTTGTATTCTCTATCTATGAATCTGAAAGTATATTTGAGATTGTGTTGAACTGTAATCCATTATGTTTCCCTATTCTAATGATAGAGGAGTTTGTGAATTTTTCATCATCATTAACCAATTCTTAAATAGAGAAGTTGATGTTGACATTTCCCATGTAAAATCCATAAATATAAAGGGTCTTGAAAACTCTTTGGAATATCATCTCACCTATGATCTACACTAATCCTACTTGGATAGTAATGAGTAAAATGAACAAGCTTGTTCATTTGTTGATTTAATTTAGATTATCCAACAATCATCATTTCCTATCTATGATTCTAAAAATTATCTTACAAGTCAAGTGAACCCTGATCTAATGTGATTATATTTTCCTAATGGAAGTGATGTTTGTGATATTTTTTACCTAATTAATAAATTGATCATTGGTGAGGTTGAAATTAACCATTATTTTTCAAACAACATTGATATTAAGGATATTGAAAAATCAATTCAGTCTTATGAATCTAATTATCCTCATTACTACACATAGGTAAGTGATAGAATAAATGAGTTAAAAAAATTGGGATCTCATACTTTGGTTTCATGTTATCTAAATGATACATAAATTCACCATCAGAATCGAAACATCTTCATGAATTTCAAAGAATAGAAATCCATCACATTGTGGATAACATCATTTCTCAAGTTTAAGACCAAAGGGAGGATACCCACATTCTCTTTACACCCCCATTGAATTTCAAGCTCAACAATAAGGATGAAAATAAATTATGCGATGAATAATCAAACCTCCCAAAAGAGATGATTTTTTTGAAGCACACTAGATTTGAGAAAATATGGTGGCCACCATTGGACTATGGGTAGTCCACGACAACTATCCAGCTGTAGAAAAAATAAATGCATCCCTTATTGGGAGTCAACCCAAGTTTTCTATTAATTTTATGAAATTTTAATTTCTTTTTAGTTTTAAATTAAATTAATAATGAATTTTGTTTTTGATTCATTTTTAGGAAATAAATTTTTTAAAAACCTATCATCAAAGAGGACACATGCCCCAGGAACCATATCAGCTTCCACTGACCCACCTCTAGATGGATATGAAAACCCACCAAATATAATCTAGGGGTCATGTATTTCCATTTAACTCCCTCTTTATATCTTCTCCCTCCTTCCATCTCTCTCTCTATCTCCCTATTTCTACTTCTTCCTCTCTATTTTTTACCACTTTCTTCATCAAACCCTTTTTTTTTCTCTTTCTCTTTTGTGTGAGTGTGTATTTTAAAAAAAATAAAAACAAACAGTAAGAAACCTAAAAAAAAGAGTCATAATTATTCACCATCCACTTTTGAAAAATTTTCTAACCATTTTGGGGAGTCGAAAGACATGCTTTCATCTAAAAAATTTGGTATTTTCATCATAAATTTGGATAAATAATGTTGTGTTAAAATGAACAAATTTTTAATTTTCAATTTTTTATTTGGAAAATGATTCTTCCCAAACCATCAAAATCATATTTCATGGAAAGGTCACCAATGACCAAATTTTCATATTGTATGTTTTCACCCCAGATTGTGACTCTTGTTTTTATAGACCTTAAAGCTGAATTTCCAAATTTAGCATAAATTAATAAGATAGAGAAATTTTATAAGACACATGAGAATCATAATATCCAAATATCATCCCATTACCCTTACATTGATACTCCTTTTAGAATACCCTTAGAGCCTGTGATTTTTTTTTGATAGTCACATTACAATCCCAAAACCTTTTCCCAACTGACATCTACATTTATTTTCATTGTATGATTTATTGAAATTTATGTTTGTGGGGAATGAATTTCATTTTGGGTACCATTTAATTTATTTTCAACATTTCATCATGTTTTTAAGGGAAATAATATATTTAAGTGTGGGTGATAGGTTTTCATTCAGCGAGTTTTGGGAATGAATTAATTTTTATGTATTTTTTGTACATGTTATTGAAATGTTTTCAAAAAAATGAAAACTGGGTTGTGTAATGGGTAGGTCAAAAATCACTCTTCCTCAACCCTTGATCTTTTTAAAACTATTATAATTACTTTTTTGAGGATGTCAACCATGAGTTGGGATATGAGTGTGAGATATGTTTCAAGTAAAACTTTTTAAAAAGAGGAAAAAAAAGAAAAAAAGAACACTTGTAACACCCTAAGATTTCATTGTACATTACTTCTTCAAAGTAATTCAATAACTTACACTACACGCAACACTGAGTTCACCACCACCACGAATTACCAAACTAGCCGTTCAAAAGCAGTTATAAATAGTATTGACTGAATTTTGAACTTTATATAATCCTTATAATTTTATAATCCATATTATGGGTTTCTTAGACATAGTGTAAGAACAAATTCATTTTTTTCAGATAAAAGAAGTATTTTTCAAAAAATGCAATTTTACCACCTTTTAATGGTGAAACTTTATTTAAATCCAATATTTGAATATTTTATATATTAAATTTGACAAAATGAACATCTTATTTATAATCGGGAAATAATAATTTAGTTTCAATAAATTTTTGGTGTTTTTCTGATAACTATCATATTTGGGTGAATAATGAAAAATACTATATTTTAACTGAAAGAAACTTTTTTAATCAAAATAATTTATAGTGTTGAATTATAAATTTTAATGGATTGGAAGTATAATTAGATTATATTTTTACCATTTAATCCAATGTTTTCACTTTTAAATTGAACATAAACAGGTATCAATCTTTTGTTATTTATTATTTCTTAAAAACACGCTTTTTGGTTTTCACAATGAGAATTAATTTTAAATTAATAAATGAAACTTATATGTTTTTAATTTGGTAAAATAGGCTTAATTTTTGAATTCAAAATATCAAAATTATATTAGGGTGAAATTTTGGTATTTTTCTGGAAACTTTCAATTTTTGATGAATAGTGAAAAACACTGAGTTATTTTTTAAAACTGACTTTCTATTTAAATAATTATTTATATTATTTAAATTTATTTTAAGTAAAAATAGATACATAATAACTATATAAGTTCAATGTAATTCATTGGAGTTAGTTTAAAATAATTTAAGATATATAAAAATTTTATTGAACTTTTTACCGTCTTTTACCCACCTCCTAGGAGTATTTTCAAATTTACATAAAACTTAATTTTACCGCTTATATGAGTTGAATTTCGAAAATCCAAGAGAAAAGGTTAATATTAAGGAGTAAAATTTGGTTCAATAAGATATCAATATTTTTTGGTGAATAATAACGTTTTACTTTTATTTACCATGGTTAAAATTAAATAGGGTAATTAAGGGTAAAAATGATATTATTATTACCCTAAAACATGTCATAATTATATTGGATAAGTATAATTCGACCAAAAACAAAATTATGAATAAAATATGAACCTCTTTGGTCCACTTGGATTAGATTATGACATTTATTATTATTTAATATAAAGAAGAGTTAAATGTGTTAAATTCAAAGTTTAATAACTAAACCATTTTTAATATAGGGTTACACATAAGATAAATTCGACAATAAATATTCTTTATAAAGATAACAATATTTACTACATAATGGTATTTTATTTATAATCTTTATACATTAAATAATTTAATTTATTTATGACACAATGATGATGCATCAATTACCTAATTAATAGAATATTAAAATAATTGATATTATAAATATCCAAATAAATGTAATTTGAGACTTTTTATGAATTAAAATAAATTTATAGGTTAATATGACATGTTAGGGTTGGTTAAATGAATTTTTTTAAAAGTAATAATGCTGTTATGAATTGAAAAAAAAAACAAAATACCAAATACTGTCAAAATTGACATAAAAGCGTTTTTAAAACAAATATTATATTATTAATTGATATTCTATTTATAAAAATCTAAGGTTCGGCCAAAATACTTATATAATGATACTTGTATCAATAATTAACCACTTGGGGTTTTTTGGAAGTTTATAGTATGTATATTAACCATATAATATAAAAATACAAAGAGACATGGTAAATGCCAAACTATTTAACTAAGAGTTAAATCTAAAAGTTAAGGTTAATATGGTGACCTAAACCTATATAAAACCAATTGGTTGAGTGGTTTTCGACCCATAAACACTTTGGAATTTAAATAATTTATTTTGTATCCATTAGAAACCGAAGATGAATTTATTATAAAATTATATTTTAAGTTTTTCCTACGGTGCCCCTCACCCCTCTTATAAAAGGGCACTTCCCCTTCTCTCAAATTCACACCTCCAAAGCCATTTGGATCAGCCAACCCCTGCCTAAGTACCCTCTCAACTGTACTCCATTAATCCTAGAGTCCTTCCTTTAGTCAAAAAGACAACCTAAGGAGCCCTTTTGATCAAATAAAAATGAAGAACTCGAAGAAGAGGTAAACATTTCATCACTTCTTTCAAGTTCCTTACTTCTTCCACTTCCTCTTTCTTTGTTGTTTCCATTATAAAATAATAAATCCAGTATATTATATATACTGTGATGTTATTATAAATATGGTACAACCATATTCATTATTCTATTCATCCTTTGAATGACATGTCACCATATGTGCGTACGTACGACTTACCATCTCCACGTCGTGCTGTAATTGTTATTCAATACATTATTATTTGGATGGGTATAATAATGATGTATAATTGATGTAAATAATAAATATAACATGTTAATTATTCTGTATATATGATATAAAATCTATTTACATATGATTTTAAATCAAAAGAATGATATTATCGCTCGTGCGTACGTACGGATTACCGTCTCCACAACGATATGAGATTCATTTCCATGTTCACCATTCAACAATGATTATAAAAATATATATTATTAATAAGTATGTAATATATGACATAATTATGCTACTGGATATATATATATATATATATATATATATATATATATATATAATATGTATGTATTTATGTATGTACTTACATATATCTTATTCACTTACTTCTGTCCAATACGATATGAAATCATAAACATCGTTTATGCGTACGTACGACCTAATATCTCCATAAATGGTGCCTTCCATTTCATATATACGTCTATTATAAATATTTATATTCAAAATATATATGATATATGAATCAATGTTTGTATTCTGGAATTATTTAAATCATAACCTAAATGATACGGTCAAGAATAACAAGTTAAAATACGTACAATAAAGAAAGCGATTATTATCTGAAATGATAATTTAACATGAAAAATAATTAATAAATGGGTAGTATAAAGTCATAAATTAATCATTTATGATATAATAAATATGAATATGGTTCTGGTATAATCTAATAACATACAATGGTCATTATACAGGAGGTTAAACGTACCATCAACCCAAGGAAAGTCCAAGGTAAGGGGTTTCTTATCTCACTTTCAATTCCGTGTGATTTCCATTGTTCACCACCTATTTATTGCATGTGGTGTATTGTGTACTACCATTTGATATATATTATAATTATATTCATGATATTCTATAACTCATTTTGTGGTTATTGATTATTTTTCTTAAGACTCGATTGATTACAACGAGGTAAGGGTTAATTTCACAATATCTTTATTATCCGAGGTTGTTTTTATGTAAGTATCTACTGGGACATATTTATTATCCATGTCCATGTTTCATAAAAGAGTTTTCAAAGGGATTATTTTTAAGATAATTTTAACTAAAACATCAATTTAAATGTTTTAAATATTTATTCTTCTAAACCATTCAAATTAATGTCCATGTTTTTGAAATGATTTTAAGGATTTATTTATATGAACATGAATGTTTTTTTAAATGTTAATTACATTAAAAAGTTTCAAAGTGGTATGGAACACTTTGATTTAAAAATGTTTTTAAATGCCTTCATTTATAAATTGTGTGGATTTTAAATGTTTTCATGAAAAAGGGATATTTCTCTAAAAGAGTTTTACAAATCATTTTCATATATGTCAACATCCTTTGATGGGTATTTAAACTTGTTTGAAGTTGATTTATTATGATACAAATCTTCCACATTATATTGAAGGTTTTGTGATATGTTAGACTATGGATTTCTTATTTTTATACCATTCATGGTTTATGGATAAAGTATTGACATTTCGTATGCCAGTTTTAATATGAATGTTTATGTTATGTTTAAACCTTTTCATATGAGGAATGCTTTGGACTTAGTAAGTGACGAGTGGAGCCCGCTATAGCTCCTCGATGCATCGGTAGGTATCATGAGACAAACTAGTGTTTTGACATAAGGACTTGACAAAATCTTATTTGTAGTCTTGGCACAAGGCCTTGACTATGTGGTTATGAAAGTCTGGCATTATGTATTCCATCATTATGAAAGTGGCTATTGATATTGCATGTGATTATTCAACTAGTATAATATCCATGTGAGTATGTAAATGTAATTATTTTGATTTATATTTTTCATATATGATGAAGTTTATATTGAAAATGATTTTTTTAGTTCTATACATTTCCTTAAATGTTTACGCTTATTTATGAAAGTTTCCACTATATTATTATCCGTACTGAGCATCTAAGCTCAGCCCTTTTTATGGTTTATTTTTCCCAGGATGCGAAGAAGTATATTATGACTGACCTGCAGGGATAGACTATGGGATCTTAGTGTTGTCTATGGAAGCAATGTTGTTGTAGTTTTCAATTTCATGATTTAATGTAAACCTTATAAATATATATAGTAATTCTAAGGCTACTAAACTAATTGGTCTTTCAAGAGTTGATCTTTTATGATCATGACAATGATACGTACAAATGCACCGACTCTGGGCTTCTGGGGTTGGGGTGTTACAGTTGGTATCAGAGGGAGTTTAGTACAAACCTTGGAATCTAGATTTATATAAACTCTGATTAGAGCACATTACCCTAAGATAGAATTTGAGGATTAGTATAGAATAACTTCTTAGAATTTTGGTATTGTATATATTTTGTGTGTTTTCCAAGAAATACATCATTTTCTAGATATGAGCAGGTAGAGGCGGCTCTGGCATAGATGTACCTTAGGGTAAAACACGAAAAAACCTCTTTGAGCTAGATTCGAACAGGAACTGGTGCTCGACAATGGGCCTTGCTGCACTCTTGGTTACGACACTCCCGGGGGATATGCTTGGGATAATTCTTATTTTCTTTACAAACCATTATGAAGGGTTTATGAGTATATACTTTCTCCAAGAAAACATTTTTTCTGATTATAGATTATATCCATAAACTGTTCAATTTATGTTAGGTATTTTACAAGTTTGGAATTATTCATTACAATTCATAAAATGACCTAGTGTATGCCATTGTATAGAAATGGCGCCCAGTAGAAGGAATGTGAACTCCAGCAATACATATGATCCAATGAGTAAGAAGGATCATATATTTCACAGTATTAATCCAACATTTAGAAGGGAAATAGTCTCCCATGTATTCTCAACATATGAAGAAATAGTATCATGTGTTAATAAGATAAGTAAATAATTCTTTGAGCCATATGGCTTTGAAGGGAAGCAAGAGAAGAAAAGGATGGAATAGAGAAAGATGGATAAAGGTAAGAGGTAAAATAAGGATTTTACCATATGTGATAATTGAGGAAAGAATCACCTTAGTAAATGCTTTAAGGGAATTGGAGTTTTTTATAAGTGTGGAGAAAAAGGACACCAAGTTTGTGATTACAAGGGTAAGAAAAAAGTTTCAAATATAAAATGCTTCATCCGCAAGGAGTTGGGACACTACATGAATCAATGTCCAAATCATCAGAGTATACCCTAAATGCTACTATTGGATAATAATAAATTTATGATACTACTGAAGATGAAGAGGAATGATTATATTTCTTATGTTGTTATTAAATTATTGTTTCATTTGAGTATTGTATTAATGATGTATATGTTATAAGAATTATAGAGTATATAAGGATTTTACTATAGTACTATTTCATTAAGGACTTGAGATTGTGTGGAACCAAGAAAAGTGACTCAATAGTAGGTTACATTTTTGGAAAATATATGGTTGAGAGAAATATAAACAATAATATGGTTCTGATATTGAGGTAGTGATTTTCGGAATAATACATGATTTATTTGGATAAATTATATTGGATATTCTAGACTATCTTGAAACTGATTAATGGTTTGTTTATTTCATCATTGTTGGAATATTCAAAATTCTTGGATATAAGGAATATATCCAGTATTATATAAAGGATAAGGGAGCGTGAATATAATCAATAAGGTTTTATGGTAATTCAGGGAGTTACCATGATTTAAAAGAATACATGATGAAGGTGTTTACATGTTATTACATGGAAAATGGATCTTTATCATGTTTACCTTCCTTATAAATTTTGGACTGTGAGTTTGGACAGAAGTATTTTGGATAAGTCTAGTTTGATATTATTTTTGGATTTCCATAAAAAAAGACAACCCGATGGTCGGATGGCAACCCGTCGCATCCAGCAAGGCCATGAGACTCTAACCCACAACTGTAGGGCGACAAGGGTGTATCACCTACCACTGGACCACGTAATGTCTTGGATTTAATAGTGTAGTTTTTTTTAAAAGGTCTGGTAGATAAATTATAAATTCATTTTTTTGGACCCTATATGAATAGGATAAATATATTATTTTTTAAGATCTATTATCTTTTAGAGTGAAAGATGAGTTTGTGGAAGAAATTAGTTAAAGGATGGAACTCTATTTGTCAAGTATATATATTTTTTTCTTCTGTTATTCTATGATGAAATTAATTCTTAAACATAAGGTAAGGTATATTAAAACTAAAAATGTGTTATTCTAAAACCTTATGTTTTGTTGAACCAATGGTATTTTAAATCATCATAGATTGATGGCTTTGAGGCCATCAATTCTATAATTATTTGTGACTGATGACCTCAATCACTCCCTATAAATATTTACATTTTTCCTCTAATTATGTGTCCCTAATTGCCACCAATTTTCTCCTAATCGAGATCATAATTTGGTGGTGACTTTTCCATTCCCCTTTTCCTCTTATTAAGACTAAATTTTATTAACCCAATTTCCGATGTGGGTTTTCCCACAAAGGTATTTTCTATTTTCAACCTTTTATTTTTGAAGAACAATTTCAAATTGAGAGGACACAATTTATTGAAGGAGGGAAGAATGTAACACCCCAAGATTTCATTGTATGTTATTTCTTCAAAGTAATTAAATAACTTGCACTACACGCAACACTGAGTTCAAGCACACCACGACTTAGCAAACAAGCCGTTCAAAAGCGGTTATGAATAGTATTAACAGAATTTTGAACTTTATATAATCCTTATAATTTTAGAATCCATATTATGAGTTTCTTAGACATAATTTAAGAACAAATTTATTTTTTTCAGATAAAAGAAGTATTTTTCAAAAAATAAAATTTTACCACCTTTTAATGACGAACCTTTATTTAAATCCAATATTTGAAATTTTATATATTCAATTTAACAAAATAAAAATCTTCTTTAGAATTAGAACATAAGAATTTAGTTTCAATAAAATTTTGGTGTTTTTCTGATAACTATCATATTTGGGTGAATAGTGAAAAATAATATATTTAAACTGAAAACAACTTTTTTAATCAAAATAATTTATAGTGTTGAATTATAAATTTTAATGGATTGGAAGTATAATTATATTATATTTTTACCACTTAATCCAATGTTATTAATTTAAAATAATTTAACTTTGAAATTGAATATAAACAAGTATCAATCTTTTGTTAGTTATTATTTCTTAAAAACACGTTTTTTGGTTTTGACAACGGAAATTAATTTTAAATTAATAAATGAAACTTCTATGATTTTAATTTGGTAAAATAAAATTAATTTTTGAATTTATAATATCAAAATTAGCTTAGTGTAAAATTTTGGTATTTTTCTGAAAACTTTTTATTTTTGATGAATAGTGAAAAACACTAAGTTATTATTTAAAAGAGACTTTTTATTTAAATAATTATTTATATTATTTAAATTTATTTTAGGTCAAAATAGATACATAATACCTATATAAGTTCAATGTAATTCATTGGATTCAGTTTATAATAATTATAGATATATAAAAATTTTATTGAACTTTTTACCGTCCTTTACCCATCTCCTAGGAGTATTTGCAAATTTACATAAAACTTAATTTTACCACTTTTGTGAGTTGAATTTCGAAAATCCGAGAGACACAGTTAATATCAAGGAGTAAAATGTTGTTCAATAAGATAAAAATAATTTTTGGTGAATAGTAACTTCTTACTTTTATTTACCACGGTTAAAAGTAAATAGGGCAATTAAGGGTAAAAATGATATTATTATTACCCTAGAACATGTCCTAATTCTATTGGATAAGTATAATTCAACCAAAAACAACCTTATAAATAAAATATGAATCTCTTTGGTCCACTTGGATTAGATTAGGACATTTATTATTATTTAATTCAAAGAAGAGTTAAAAGTGTTAAATTCAAAGTTTAATAACTAAACCATTTTTAATATAGGGTTAAACATAGGATAAATTCAACTATAAATATTCATTAGAAAGATAAAAATATTTCCTACGTAATGGTATTTTATTTATAATATTTATACATTAAATAATGTAATTTATTTATGACACAATGATGATGCCGTAACTACCTAATTAATAGAATATCAAAATAATTGATATTATAAATATCCAAATAAAAGTAATTTGAGACATTTTATGAATTATACTAATTTTCTAGGTTAATATGACATATTAGGGTTGGTTAGATGAATTTTTTTCAAAGTAATAATGCTGTTATTAATTTAGAAAAAAAACCAAATAGTGTCAAAATTGACATAAAAGTGTTTTTAAAACAAATATTATATTATTAATTGATATTCTATTCCTAAAAATCTATGTTTTGGTAAAAAGACTTATATAATGATATTTTTATAATTAATTAACCACTTGGGGTTCACTTGGAAGTTTATAGTAAGTATATTAACCATATAATATAAAAATATAAAGAGACAAGGTAAATATAAAACTATTTAACTAAGAGTTAAATCTAAAAGTTATGGTTAATATGGTGACCTAAACCTTTCTAAAACCTATTTGTTGAGTGGTTTTCGACCCATCTCTACCCTATAATTCAAATAATTCATTTTTGAGCCATTATAAACTAAAAATGAATTTATTATAAAATAATATTTTAGGTTTTTTCTAAGGTGCCCCTCACCCATCTTATAAAAGGGAACTTCCCCTTATCTCAAATTCACACCGCCAAAGCCATTTGGATCATCCAACCCCTTCACAAATACCCTCTCAACTGTCCTAAATTCATCCTAGAGGCATTACTTTAGTAATAAAGCCAACCTAAAGAGCCCTTTTGATCAAATCAAAAGGAAGAACCCGAAGAAGAGGCAAATATTTCATCACCTCTTTTAAATTCCTTACTTCTTCCACTTCCTATTTCTTTGTTGTTTACATTATAAAATAATAACTACAGTATCTTCTATATACTATTATGTTAATATAAATATGGTACAACAATATTTATTATTCTATCCATCCTTTGAATGACATGTCACCATACGTGCCTACATACGACTTACCGTCTCCACGTCGTGGTGTAATTGTTATTCAATACATTATTATTTGGATGGGTATAATAATGATGTAAAATTGATGTAAATAATAAATATAACATGGTAATGATTTTTATATATGATATAACATCTATTTACATATGATTCTAAATCAAAATAATGATATTATCGCTCGTGCGTGCATACGGATTACCGTCTCCACAATGATATGAGATTAATTTCCATGTTCACCATTCAACGATGATTATAAATACATATATTATTAATAAGTATGTAATATATGACATAATGATGCTACTAGATATATATATATATATATATATATATGTATGTATGTATGTATGTATGTACTTACATATATCTTATTCACTTACTTCTTTTCAATACGATATGAAAATGGAAACAACGTTTATGCATATGTATGACCTACCATCTCCATAAACAGCCCCTTACATTTCATATATACATCTATTATAGATATTTATATTCTAAATATATATAATATATGAATCAAGGTTTTTATTCTGGAAGTATTTAAATCATGATCTAAATGACACGGTCAAGAATAACAAGTTAAAATAAGTATGATAAAGAAAGCGATTATTACCCAAAATGTTAATTTAACCTAAAAAATCATTAATAAATGGGTAGTATAAAGTCAAAAATGAATCAAGTATGATATAATAAATATGAATATGGTTTTGGTATAATCTAATAACATACAATGGTCATTATACAAATGGTTAAATGTACCCTCGACCCAAGGAAAGTGCAAGGTAAGAGGTTTCTTATCCCACTTTAAATTCCGTGAGATTTACATTGTTCACCACCTTTTTATTGCATGTGGTGTATTGTGTACTTCCATTTGATATATATTATCATGATATTCATTATATTTTGTAATTCATTTGGTGGTTATTGATTATTGTTCATACGACGTGATTGATTACAATGAGGTAAGGGTTAATTTTAAAATCTCTTTATTATCTGGGGTTGTTTTTACGTAAGTATCTATTGGGACATATTTATTATCCATGTCCATGTTTCATAAAAGAGTTTTCAAAGGGATTATTTTTAAGAGAATTTTTACTAAAACATCAATTGAAATGTTTTAAAGATTTATTCTTCTAAACCATTCTCATTAATATCGATGTTTCCAAAATGGTTTTAAGGATTTATTTATATGGACATGAATGTTTTTTTAAAATGTTAATTAATTTCAAAAGTTTCAAAGTTGTATGGGACACTTTATATCAAAAATGTTTTTAAATGTCTTCCTTTTAAAATTGTTTGACTTTTAAATGTTTTCATGAAAAAGGGATATTTCTCTCAAAGAGTTTTACAAAACATTTTTATCTATGTAAACATACTTTGATGGGTTTTAAACTTGTTTGAAGTTTATTTATTATGATACAAATCTTCCACATTATATTGAAGGTTTTGTGATATGTATGACAGTGGATGTGTTATTTTTATAACATTCATGGTTTATGGATAAATTATTGACATTTCATATGCTAGTTTTAATACAAACGTTTATGTTATGTTTAAAAATTTTCATATGAGGAATGCATTGGACTTATTAAGTGATGGGTGGAGCCCGCTATAACTCCTCGATGCATCGGTAGGTCTCATGAGACAAACTTGTGTCTTAGAACAAGGCCTCGACAAAATCTTATTTGGATTCTTTGCACAAGACCTTGACTATGTGGTTATGAAAGTCTGGCATTATGCATTCCATCATTATGAAAGTGGCTATTGATATTTCATGTGATTATTCTACTAGTAGAATATCCATGCGAGTAAGTAAATGGAATTATTTTGATTTATATTTTCCATATTATGATGAATTTTATGTTGAAAAGGATTTTGTTTTAGTTCTATACATTGCCTTAAATGTTTATGCTTATTTATGAATATTTCTGCTATATTGTTATCCTTGCTGAGCATCTGAGCTCACCCCTTTCTATGTTTTATTTTTCCCAGGATGCAAAGAAGTATATTATAGCTGACCTGTAGGGATAGACTATGGGATATCAGTGTTGTCTATGGAAGGAATGTTGTTTTAGTTTTTCCATTTTATGATGTAATTTAGACCTTATGAATGTGTCTAGTACTTCCAAGGCTACTAAACTAATTGGTCTTTTGGGACTTGATTTTTGTGATCATGCCAATGATACATAATAATTTACTGACTCTGGTCTTCTAGGGTCAGGGCGTTACAACACTTGGATCATCTTTTCTTATGTCGTTGTGAAAAGTTTTGTGTTTTTTAAATGTTTGAACTTTTTCTTCATCTCTATTTTCTTTATTGAAACTTTATATCCTTGTAAATATGTGTTTCCATAACCATCCATGTCTTATTTAAAAAAATTGTGCATTTCATTTTCCATGTTGTTGTTTTACCCCTATTTTACTTTCTTTTGGCCATTATATTCCTACCACCCCATAGAAACTAAAAACAAATTAAAAATACATCTTTATTATTTTTAACTTTAGAATAGGGAATTTAATTTGATAACTCATTTAAACTCTAATATTTTATCTTTTGGTTAGTGAATGAGTGAACATACAAAAAAGTATTTTATCATATTGAGAGGAGTAATTTATGAGTGCCTACATTATTTACTTATAATTTTGAGCTTGAAAAAATGAATTATATTTGGGGCATTATTACTGTAGTAATTTTTGGTGGAATTCATTATGAATGAGTGAACTACTCTAGTCCCTCTGATTTGAGAAAACAAAATTTTAATAATTATTGGTGAATAAAAATGATTTAGTTATATTTTTATTTGTTTTAAATGAGGACATGTACAAGTATAATTGTTGGAAAGTTGATATTATATATTAATTCCAAAATTTTACATTACTAAAATCATATATTTTTCACTTAAAAATGATTAATTTTCAATCAATGTTCATGTTTTGATCATAAACACATAATAAAAGCATTGTTTGAGTTCATTTAATTAAACTGAAGTTTAATGTTTTGATCATATCATTCAACATACTAATAAAAATTATGTTATTCTTATTTTTTAGTGTTTTTGAAGAAAATTATAACATATAATTATAATGGATATTTGGAAAATTCTTTATTTTGAAGCGTCATATGGACCACGCAAGAAGGCCCAAAAAATTTGTTGAGAAAACCTGACCATCCACGATGATACAATTTTTGGGCTAATACAGAATCCCAAATTCGATGAAACTCATGCATTTATTCTTGAATATTCAAAATAATTTTGTTTAAAATTTTTAATTCCCAACTAAACCATAATGGGGCCCAATTGATGTTTTTAATTCCAGCCCACCATTTTGTCTGGGAATTAAAAGCAGCACACAATCATTAACTTGTCTCTTGATATAAACATCCAATTAATCTGAGATTTTGTGTTGTGAAAGACAAGATATATTTGGTATAATTTTTAGAATAAATGGATTTTATTTGAGGGAATATTACTATCCAAGAATCCATTCATGTTATGGCCTTTTAAAAAGTATTGATTAAAATGGACAACAACAAATTGTCTATTCAAATAGCTATAACATTGGTTCAAAAAGTCCAATGGACTCCAAATTTTGATATTATAATTAAAAAATTCATATATAAAACTTTTAAGAAGAATATTTATCCATATTTGGCTGTCTAAACTATAAAATTGGTGATCCATCATATATTTTTAACTTAAAATTTTCACTCGAGAGACCCTTCCCCTTCACTTTGTTTTCATGTTCTTTTGTGTTCTTCTTATTTGTAATCGTGTAAGTTTGTTTCATTTAAATAGAATTTTAATGCATGTTTCTTATTATTTATCTCTTATTTTCATCCAACTTCTATTTAATAATATTATTGTTCTTAAGATATTTTAAATCAATCAAAATAAACCCTTTCTTATTTTTTTCTAATTAAATCCAAAGTTTGTATTTAACTTTCTTCACTGCTTGTGTGTGTGTTCGACACGCAACTCTTTTCTTATCCTGTTATTTTATTTCTATTTATACTTAATATTAATAAAAATATTAAAATACAGTAATAAACACCCAAATTTACGAGTAAATATACCATTTGGGTGAGTCATAATTTGTGGATTTTAAGCGATTGAGATATTTTTCTCGATTAATATTGTGTGTGTTGGACTTAAAATGTCATGCATTATTGACATGTTTTGTTTGTAATATAGATTCAATGGATTATTGGAGCCACAAGTACATATATGATCATGAAATACTGAACCTTATATAAACAATAATTTATTGAGATTAATACCCTAGTTGAGGCTTGGATTAAATCCAAAATAATTGGGAATTCTGATGAAAAATCATATTGTTAACTGGATGTTAATTTAATAAAATATATAGAAAAACTAAAGGATATCACAAGAGTAACTAACTAATGATGAAATCACCCCAATAATTGTTAAATTGTTAAATCAATCTTCATTAATCAATCATTTCATCTAATATCTACAAACAAACCCCCCAATCAAAAGATAATCAATAAAAAACAATCGACTCAAAAATTTGTACCGTCACTGAGGATTCGACCCGAGTTCCACTATACACATTAGTAGAGAAAAATATATTTAAATAGTTTATAGGATACAATCAGTTTCACTTCAATCATGTGTGAATTCTTCTATACTGAAAGAAGGTTGGCCCTATCAGAGTCTGTACAAAGAATCTCAGCTTAGTCGCCTCCTGCTGATCTCAAGGGCCCATCATTATGCCACATCAAGACATGAAGTGAAAGATGTTTTCTTATGGATATCATATTAATTATAATTTCTATAAGGTGGGATTTCATAAATTAGGTGAGGGAAAAGTTTCATCCACCCATTTGGGATATGGATTCTTCTTAGGTTGCATGGGTGTGCGCTACCCTTCTATGGCTTTCATTCGAGCAGCCAGGGATTCAATGGAATTGAGAGGTTCTTGACGTACCACTATATGGGAAACCTAATGTCTATAGTGTGATGCATTAGGATTATTTATTATGTAATAACATTATTTTATGGTTTTATTTCATTTAATTTCTATAATGACCAAAATAGTACTTGCAAATAAAAACAAGACTTTCTTTATTCAATGAACACTAAAATGATTACATTGTTACATGGATAAGAGAATACAAATAACTAAACATACCTACTAAGAGACCTATTATAATTACAGGGAGACCACCCAGTATAAAAAAGAACCCAATAAAATAGTAAGGGCCCTACGGATCTTTCACAATGAACATCAGTATAGCTAGAGCCACCATAACCATGATAAGCATCAGAGAAATGATGAGAACCATCTTATTTATACCAATGTTTGATATTCTAATGCCCTAATTAATGTTTTATAAGGCCTAATTAAAGTTTACCATTCCTCCTTTAGGTTACCATTGAGTCTCTAATGGCCTTAAGACCATATAGCTGTTGGGTTTTCTAGTGGTTTAATTTAAAATACCTAAGTATAATGAGTTTTCCAAGTGTTTAAAGTGTGAATTTTAGTTACAAATTTAAACATGTTTTTATTAAACACTTTTTATATATTTTATAAGCATAATGGGTTTGAATCATACCAAGAGAAGCACACATTTGATACTGCTTGGTTTTGGTACAAAGAAACATGTTTTTGAGTTTGAGATTGTAATTTGGGCAAATAAAATTAATAACTATGGTTGTATTTAATATTTTAGTTATACTTAATGAATTAAGTACTTAAATATTTAAAAATATCTTGAAAATATTTTATAAATGTTTTCATCCATGATGTATAAAATAAGGTCTTAACTAAAAATACATTTTGGATTTTAAATATAATATAATATTTTCTCTATGACGTACTAAACTTTGATTTATAACTTTATGTTTTAAAACATAAGTGTTTCTAAACTAAGGAAAATATTAGATTTAGGGATTTTATTAGTCATAACAAATTAATGATATTCATTGTTTGATGACACCTATATATATATAAACTTATGTTTATGTTTAACAAAAATGAAATTTACTTTGCAAAACAATTGGTGAGCACCCCACCAAGCTGAGGGCCACGTTGTCAGAAGCCACTCAAGGCCTTGGTGGGCCATCTCACTCACATACCCGGGAAAATGGCCCAAGGTGGTGTGCATGCATGGTTCATACTAAGTCACATGCACAGTGGGTATAGTAATCTCTAAGCATGCACGAGTGTGCGAGTGCAAGGGAACCAGAGCGCACCACCGTGTGGGGTAGTAGGGAAGCAAGGGTGGGCGTAGATCGTTCCCGCAAAACCCATTATGGGGTGGTACCGGGAGGGGGAAGGGAGTAATTTATCTATAGTCGGGTGCTCTAGGCTTATAAGGGAGCTCAAGAATCCTCCCCGTTTTGTTGTGGGACCATGTTTTTTATGTGAAACACGATCTGGACTGTCAAATCATGCCATGCGTGATCTGAGCCATCTGATTGGTATAGTCCTCGATTCCTAGTAGCCACAGACTGCCCTCTGTGTTTTTATCAGTTGTTCGATCCCGTCGGATCTAATCATGATCGTTCGAGCCTTTTTGAAGCACTGCGTCGCTAGAAATCATTCGATCTATCCAGTGCTTTAATCGTGACCATTGATCCATTTTTTAAATCTTCAAATCCTCTTTAGTCATCCCATCATGTCTCGGTTGATCTGAGCCATCCATCCTTTTTTTTCACCTAACCCATCACCTTCCTCTTCTTCCTCTCACATGCACAAAACTAGTATCCATACTACTCTTCTTTTCCTTTTTTCTTCTTCACCCGTGGTACCAGGTGGCCCCTCTTCTCAATAATTTTCCACAAAACCGACATCCTCGGTCTTATTTTAAACTGAGGATGGCTCAATTTTCCATGCATGTGGCATGAAAGATATATTATATATAATTTATGTATAATATAGTTTTTATAACCCTCGTTTTCACCCCTAACCTCTCAGTCTTTCCTTCCTCCCAAGCCTCTAGCGAGCTCCCCTCGACTCCACATGGATTTTAAGTAAGGTAAGGGTTTAATATATCTTGTCTTCCTTGTGAAAAACCTATTATACACTTTTTATATTCATATATATATATATATATATATATATATATATATATATATATTTATAATCACACATTTTTAGATAAACCTCTATTATGTCTGATTTTAAGACTCCAAAAATTTGAGTTTTGAAGTTTGGGTAGTTTTTTAAAAGGTATGGAATAATATTTTTTTACAAAACTATTATATATATATATATATATTAGTATACACAGTCATATATATATATATAGTCATATAGTTTATATAACTCACCTTTTCAACCAGTTTTAAGTCTTTTAACATTTAACTTCAATGTACAATTAATGTTTTTGAAAAACATGTGGTAATTAAGGGTTATAACAGTTTCATTTTTAAAACCTATATATATATATATATATTGTGAGTATATATATATTTACTCATGTTAAATATGTAACAAACCAGCTTGTTCATAAGTCTTTCTAATGCTGCGAACATACTTTTCTTATACATGGTATGTATTCAATGTTGTTTTGTTTAATTGGACTATATATAGATATATATACGGTTATATGTATGTATACCTTTGGGTTTTAATCATAAACTGATTAAGTTTTCATAAAACCCAATTTTTTGTGATTTAATTATGTTTGTGAGATGTACAATTTCCACAATTATTTATTAAACCTTGTGTTGGTTAAGAAAATTTTGTGTGTACAACTTGTGTTTATGTAGTTCATATAATTTTCTTTTTAACTCACATTTATATAAGAACAATAGTCACCCTAGTGTATGCACTCCTATTTTTAAGGATGAAATAATATTTTATACATATACATGGTAAGCACTTGTAGAAAAATATGTTTAAATGTATTTTTATGAATGCATGATTCACATGAAATAATTATTTCTCTAAATCACTTGAATCTTCCGCAATAAATGTTTTCAACCATTAAGTTTTGTTTTGTTAAATATTCCCATTTATCATCATGTATTTTAAATATAAATGACAATTATCCTAATTTTAGAATTATGCATTTTGGAATATAAAATGTTTAGTTTCATAATAATGATTTTAGGGGTTATCATTTTATGTGACAAACCTGTATTTTATGTGATTTAGTTATTATCACATGTGCTACCTTCCATACTTGTTATTTATTTCCATAGCCATGTAATTGTTAGTACTGTTATTAACACCTATATACATGACTCACTTTGTATATGTAAATGATAAATAATGTAATCAAACTCAAATGGCCTTTTATGGAATAAAGAATTTAAATTATTTGAAGTGGTATGAGACACTTTGAATAATATGAAATAGGAAATTAAATTATTCAAAGTGGTATGAGACACTTTGAATAATATGAAATGAGAAACCAAGTAATACGTGACACTTGGAATGATAAGTGATGAGTAATTTAATAAATCAAAGTGGTTTTATGCACATTGATCTAATGAAATGAGGAATGCATTGGACTTAGTAAGTGTCCGGTGGGGCCCACTATAGCCCCTTGGTGCATCAATTGGTCTCATGAGACAACTAGACGTGGAATTGGCTAAGGCCTTTCCCAAATTTATTTATGGTCTTGGCAGGAGGCCTTAACACATAGTTTATAGTCTTGGCACGATGCCTTGACAGAGTCCGACATATGCACTTCCCTCATTATAACTATGAAATTTAATTAGCCAAGTGGATATTTGACTAGTAGAATATTCATGGTTAAAGAGCCCGTACTTATGAGAATCAGAGAAAGTAAATGCTTATGGAATAATGTTTATTTCAGCACTCAGATATTTATCATCCAATTTATGTTTCACAGTTAGTAAGGGAAGAAATTTAAGTTATTATTTTATGCGCAACTCTAATCATTTATTACTCCTAGTTGTAAATTTGGTACTTACACTTTTTCATGTCACACCTATTAAAGTTATAATGGATCTTACATTATATGTTGCACACCCTATATTTTGTATGAGCATGATTATGTTTGGAATAGGTTTCATCGTAATATTGTTAGTATTCCCTGAAATATTCACTTATAATTCATGGAAAAATGTTATGTTATGATTCATATATTGCAGATTTCCTTATGAAAACGTTTTATTTTTAATTTTATAGAAATTTTTTCAAGTGGTTTTAATTGAAACAATATTTTATTTTAAAATCCCTTACTGGGCAGTCGTATGCTCACACAACATTTTAACTTAAATTTTACAGGTTTAGTAGGTTTGAGTTACACTGTTTGGTGGCTGCATTGTGGAGACTATTGCTCTTTCAGTTTTTTAAGAATTATAATAGTTGTATATAATTCTCTAGGATCTAAACCAAAAAAATTCTCTTTAGTGGAACATGATGTGTAATAATCATCTTTATTTTTATAAAAAAGTTACACGCCATGTTTTAGTGAAACCACACCGGCTCCAGGGCAGTCCAGAGCTCGGGCGTGACAGTTGGTATCAGAGGATTGGTTTAGAAAACCCTAAAAAATTAGAACAACATTGGAAACTTGATTATGTTTTAATAAGTATAATTCTTCTTAAAATTTTCATATGGCTGATGAAACAAGTCTTTTGTCTCTCCCCACCGAGTTACTAGAACATATAATTGTCGAGTCATGTTCAGAGACATACCAACCTTTTATAAACCTACGTCTAACCTATAAGCGCCTTTATCAAGTTTCTAAAAAACCAAATATCCTTCAACTTTATCAAGGACCGAGTCGCATTTACTACCTCATGTTGTAAGCGCAACTTGCTTTTTAGGCACGTAAAGGAAGGTACTACGAAGGCCTATTCTTGTGTTTCACCCTATCTAAGGGTTATCTGGCCATAGAGACGTTCTGAGAAGCTGCAGAAGAGAGTGACCCACAATCAGACTATATGTTCAAAGTCTTGAGTGTCAGTAGGTATGGGAGGCTTTATAACATCTGGTTTTTAGAAAACCATGTCATCTGATTGGTCTATTGGAACCACATTCATTTTGATATCTCTGAACTCTATACCTCTCATGCCACCCTTTCTAGGAACTACTGTTGCCTGCATGAGTTTGACTCGAGCTATGAGAGGTGTATCTGAGAGAATGAAATTGAGGAGTTTAAGAATGTTTTGGGGATCAATCTAACTAGATGAACCTACCAATAAAGTCTCGGACGATGGTGGACCTGGTAAAGAGGGACCTTAGGGGTAATGTGTGTCTAGTTTTTCTGGTGTTTGTGTACAAGTGTTTTAGAATCATGAGGATGGAATCCTTTGAAGGGGGAATAATGGGACAACCCAAGATTATTTAATATATAATAACATTATTTTATGGTTTTATTTCATTTAATTTCCATACTGACCAAAACAGTACTTTCAAATAAACACAAGACTTTCTTTATTCAATGAACACTGAAATGATTACATTGTTTCAAGGATAATAGAATCTAACTAACCACAAATACATACTAAAATACCAATTAGAATTATAGGGAGTCCACCCAATACAACAAAGAACCCAATCAAATAGTAGGGGTCCTTTGGATTTGTCACAATGAACATCAGTATAGCAAGAGCCACCGCAACCTTGTTAATCATCAGAGGAATGCTAATCACCATCTTCTTTATCCCAATGTTTGAAATTGGAATACCTTAATTCATGTTTGTATAAGGCCTAATAAAATTAGACCATTTCATCCTTTAGGTTACCATTGACTCTATAACGGCCATAAGACTATATAGTTGTTGGGTTTTCTAGTGGTTTAATTTAAAATACCTAGGTATAATGAGTTTTCTAAGTGTTTAAAGTGTGCATTGAAGTTACAACTTTAAACATGTTTTTAATAATCTTTTTATATATATTTTAGAAGGATAATGGGTTTGAATCATACTAAGAGAAGAAAATATTTGATACTTCTTGGTTTTTTTACAAGGAAACACGTTTTTGAGTTTTAGATTGTAATTTAGGAAAATGAAACTAATAACTATGGTTGTATTTAATATCTTAGCTATACTTAGTGAATTAAGTAATTAAATATTTCAATATTTCTTTAAAATATTTTATAAATGTTTTCATCCTTGATGTATAAAACAAGGTCTTAACTAAAAATACGTTTTGGATTTTAAATATAATATAATATTTTCTCTATGACGTACTAAACTATGATTTATAAATTTGTTTTAAAACATAAGTGTTTTTAAACTAAAAAAAATATTGGTTTTAGGGATTTTATTAGTCATAACAAAGAATTAATATTCATTGTTTTAGGACACCTATATATGTATATGAAAATTTATGTTTATGTTTAACAAAAATGATCTTTACTTTGCAAAAAAACTGGTGAGTACCCCACCTAGCCAAGAGCCACCTTGTAGGAAGCCACTCAAGGACATGGTGGCGCATCGTACTCACATCTCCTAGAAAATGACCTAGGTTAGTGAGAACATATAGTGAGTACTATGTCACATGCACATTGGGCATAGTAAGCTCTAAGAACGCACAGGTGTGCAAGTGTAAGGGAACCAGAGTGTGCCACCGTGCGGGGTGGCACAACAGCAAGGGTGGGCGCAGAGCACGCCCACAGAACCCAATACTGGGAGGTACCTAGAGGGGGGAGGGAGTAATCTGAGCTATTTCCAGGAGCTCTAGGATTATAAGGTATCTTAGTAAGCCTCCCCATTTTGATGGGGGACATAGTTTTTTAGTGGAAACGTGATCTGGACCGTCAGATCACGCCGCACGTGATCGGAACCATCAGATTGGTTCGGTCCTCGATTCCTAGCGGTCGCGGATTACCCTCTGCATTTTTAGCAGTCATATGATCCTGTCGGATCTAATCATGACTGTTCAAGACTTTGTAAAGCACCATGTCGCTAGTAACCATATGATCGATCCAACGCTTTAGTTGTGACCGTCCATTCATTTTTTAAATCTTTGAATCCTTCTCAGCCATCTGATCATGTCTTGGATGATCTAATCCATTCATCATTTATCTACACCTAACTTGTCATCTTACTCTTCTTCCTCCCACATGCACTGAACCCGTAGCCTTGCTACTCTTCTTTTCCTTTTTTCTTCTTCACCCGTGACACCAGGTGGCCCCTCTTCTCACTAATTTTTCAAAAGACCGACACCCTCGATCTTATTTTAAACCGAGGATACATCAGTTTTCCAAGAACATGGAATTAAAGATATATTATATATAATTTATATATTATATATTTTATATAACCCTCATTTTCACCCCTAACCTCTCAGTCTTTCCTTCCTCTCAACCCTCCAGCAAGCTCCCCTCGACTTTACAATGATTTTAATCAAGGTAAGGGTTTAATATATCTTGTCTTCCTTATGAAAAACCTATTATAAACATTTTATATTCGATTATATATATATATATTCACACAGTTTTAGATTAACCTCTATTATGCCTGATTTTAAGACTCCTAAAAATTGAGTTTTGAAGTTTGAGTAGTGTTTTAAAATGTAGGGAATTATATATTTGTACAAAAATAATATATATATATATATATATATATATATATATTGGTATACATGGTCATATATATATAATCATATTGTTTATATAACCCACATTTCGAACCAGTTTTAAGTCTTTTAACATTGAACTTCAATGTACAATTGATGTTTTTAAAAAACATGTGGTAATTAAGGGTTATAAAAGTTTCATTTTTAAAACCTATACATATATATATATATATTGTGAGTATATATATATTTACTTATGTTCAATATGTAACAAACCAGCTTGTTCACAAGTCTTTCTAATGCTGGGAACATACTTTTCTTATACATGGTATGTATTCAATGTTGTTTTGTTTAATTGGACTATATACCGATATATATACAGTTATATGTATGTATAACTTTGGGTTTTAATCATAAACTGATTAAGTTTTCATAAAAACCAATTTTTGGTGATTTAATTATGTTTGTGAGATGTACAATGTTCACAATTATTTATAAAACCTTGTGTTGGTTGAGAAAATTTCATGTGTACACCTTGTGTTTATGTAGTTCATATAATTTTCCTTTTAACCCACATTTATACAAGAACAATAGTCACCCTATTGTATGAAATCCTATTTTTAAGGATTAAATAATATTTTATACATATATATGGTATGTAGTTGTATAAAAATATGTTTAAATGTATTTTTATGAATGCATTCTTTGTAGGAAATAATTTTTCTCTAAAGCACTTGAATCTGCAGTAATAAATGTTTTTAATATTTAAGTTTTGTTTTGTTAAATATTCCCATTTATCAGCATGTGTTTTAAATATAAATGAAAATCATCCTAATTTTAGAATTATGCATTTTGGAATATAAATTTTTTGTTTTCATAATAAGGATTTTAGGGGTTATCATTTTATGTGACAAACCTATTTTTTTTGTGCTTTAGTTATTGTCACATGTGTTTCCTACCATACTTGTCATTTATTTCCATATCCATGAAGTTGTTAGTATTATAATTAACACTAATATACATGACTCACTTTGTATATGTAAATGCTAAATAATGTAATCAAACTCAAATGGCCTTTTATGGAATAAATAATTTAAAATTTTCAAAGTGGTATGGGACAAATTGAGTAATATGAAATGAAAAATTAAATTATTCAAAGTGGTATGAGAAACTTTGAATAAAATTAAATGAGAAACCAAGTAATACGTGACACCCGGAATGATAAGTGATGAGTAATTTAATAAATCAAAGGGGTTTGATGCACTTTGATCTAAAGAAATGAGGAATGGATTGGACTTAATAAGTGTCTGGTGGGGCCCACTATAGCCCCTTGTTAAATTGGTAGGTCTCATGAGACAACTAGATGTGGAATTGGTCGAGGTCTTTCCCAAATCGATTTATAGTCATGACACGAGGCCTTGTCACATTGTTTATGGTCCTGGCATGAGGCCGTGACACTATCTGGAATATGAACTTCCCTTATTATGACTATGAAATTTAATTAACCAAGTTGATATTTGACTAATAGAATATTCATGGTTAAAGAGCGTGTACTTATGAGAATCAAAGAAAGTAAATGCTTATGGCATACTGTTTATTTCAACACTTGGAGATTTATCATCGAGTTTATGTTTCACAGTTAGTAAGGTAATAAATTGAAGTTATTATTTTACGCGCAACTCTGATCTTGTATTAATCCCAGTTATAAATTTGGTACTTACACTTTTGAATGTCACACCTATTAAAGTTAGAATTAATATTACTTTATATGCTGCAAACCCTATATTTGGTATGAGCATGCTTATGTTTGGAATAGGTTTCATCATAACCTTGTTAGTATTCCTTGTAATTTTCACTTATAATTCTTGGGAAAATGTTATGTTATGATTAATATATTGCATCTCTCCTTATGAAAATGTTTTATGTTTAATTTTAAAGGATTGTTTTCAAGAGGTTTTAATTAAAACATTATTTTATTTTAAAATCCCTTACCCGTCATTTGTATGCTCACCCTATGTTTTAACTTATACTTTACAGGTTTAGTATATTTGCGTTTAACTATTTGGTGGCAGAATTGTAGAGACTCTTTCTCTTTCAGTTTTTAAAAAATTGTAATAGTTGTATCTGATTTTCTTGGACCTAAACCAAAAAGAACCTCTTTAGTGGAACATGATGTGTAATAATTAGATTTATTTTTACAAAAAAGTTACACACCATGTTTTAGTGAAACCAAACCGGCTCTAGGGAAATCTAGGGTCAGGGTGTGACATATATAGAGTGGGTGGGGATTTATAAGGTAGCCCCATTTTTATATCGTATTAATTCTATACCAATGTTAAGACTGAATGGTCACCCTGGAATGGAATAGGAAGTCACCGTAATGGAGTAAAGTCATGATCATCTTTGACTTCCTTGTTTACAAAGACCAGATTCCTGGATCTAGAGCTGGATTAACACTTAGATTCAACTCTTTTAGGTTGATCAACATTTTCCTTATGTGGGGATGAGGTATATTCATCTCTTTATGAAAATGATACCCAGTGGGATTTCTTCCCTTGAGTAGCTCCTCGTTGAGTTGTTTGAGGTTCTCTATCTCATTATCATATTATGCCAAACATTCCTATATGAAAGGAATTTTATAACTTATGGATGGTGAGTTGGGTGTAGCCACACTTTTACCTTTATCCTTGGAAGTGTTCCTTCATACAGGTGGAAACTCATTATTCAGAGGTGCCAAATTTTGGATCCTCTAATGATTATTTGCATGTAAGACCTCAGTAAGTGAATCTGGCACACCCTACTCTCAAGGTTTGTTTTCTATATTGTGCCCCTCTAGATTTTCATATTGATCTACATAATCTATTTTATTTATGGTGATGACATTCACTATGGTGTATTAGGAAATGGTACTTTTCTCAATTCTCTCAATGTAATAGGGTGATTCTATAACACTTACTTATTCTCTGAGGGTTGAATCATGGCCATTTCTCTAACTCTTGGCTATATTGGAACGTTTTGAATTATGAACTCTATGGGGTTTGATCGAATATTTCATACATTCCTCCCATCTCGGTTTGTGAATAGTGACCTTCAAGGAGTTTCTTGTCACATTTTCTCCATGATCCCCGAACAACAAAGGTTTATCTTATAGTGGGAGGAATATATGGGATGATGATGTTAAATATTTACCTTCCAACCTGGATAATAATGATTCCCTATGATGTAATAAAAATGATAAAAATTACCTCATCCTGTATGATAGGGATGATTCGTGGATGTTATTGGAACTTATTGATATTATTTTTTAATATTTGATAATTCTATCGAGGATTTGATGGCTCATGAGATGAATATTGAGATCTAAATTCCCATAGAACTATGGTATGGTGTTGATATATAGAAACTAATTATTTCTCTAGGACCCTCTTGGGGAGTGATGAACCTGGTGGTGGTGACTGAGATAAAATTTCCCCCAACCCCATGGGAAAGGTTTAGTTTTCAACTATCGCTAATATATACTGAATATTCTCAGGGATTGATGACTCGAGGGGTGGTAGTAGTGGTAAAGATTCTCCCAGCTCTATGGTCTAGGTTTTATCCTAGAAAAATCCTACGGTAGATATTATTTCAATTTTTTTATTTGGCGTAATTGTGATCAGGTGTGAGCTGGTTGTAATAACACCCATGATAAGAGTCATTTTTTATAATTTTTTGAGTTGGCCACAACTTTGGATTCTGTGTATGAAATATGTTTTCATTTTATATGGGGTACATATTGAAGATATGTTGGTAGTCCTATCCCTCCTTTAGTGATGTCTTTTCATCATTAAATCAGGGGTATTCCATTGCTTTGACCAACTGGCTCACATGTTACCTGGTCCTTTGATTTTGTTGGAGGCTATGAAATTATAGGACGTTGTATCTAGGTATTTTTTCTTTTCTAGGTATGTGGTGATGTGAAACTCTCTATACATTCCCCATTATCAGATAAGAATACCTAACGAGGCTTCAATGATTAGTTATTTAAGAGTTGTGGTGCAATGGCCACAAGCTTGTTTGTAGAGACCCGAAGCCTGACGTACATAGACTTTACATTACTTTTGCGGAATACTTAGTACATAACAAAAACACACACTAAAGGATCGTAATAGTTTAGTGTCTTTGGAAACTCGGAACGTAATCTTCTAATCGTGGTGAAAGTTCTTCAATATCTCCCATAAAGGTCATCCCTTTTTTTTACCTAAAACCTTTCTTTATATCCTGGGGAAAAGAAAACATAAAAGGGTGAGCTCAAATGCTCAGTAAGGGTAAACAAAAGAAATATCAATCACATCATATATATAAGAACATAGCTTTTGGAAATCATAACCTGCAAAAAAGCTCATAATATCATAACATGGGATAAATCATAGAAGTGAAATGTAATCCCAATAATCATAACTTAAAACATGAAACTTTTTGGCATACACACATAATCATAGAGAATCATTTCTTGTTAGTCAAGACTCAATGCCAAGACTATCTTAGTGGACAAAGTCCCTTTCTGAATCGAGTCACCCTCGTTTCAGTCCTGTTTCACTGAACCGGTATAACCTACCATTCCAGCCATGTCTATCTCATGAGATATGAAATCTTTACCCAATGCATTGGAGGGAGATATAGGTCCCACCCATCTCTTAATGAATCATTTCTTATGTGTGCCACAAAATCATAAATCATACATCATTTCATAACCCATGTAATAAAAATGGGATTCTTAAACAACATGACATCATAAAACCATTCATATAAGATAAAGGAATTCATAAACATAATTCCATCACAACATAGTCAAATCAATGTAAAAATATGGATAGAAACAGAACCCTTTATTATCTTAGATGGAAAATAATTTTGATAAAACACTTGAATTGAATTCTTGAGGAAAATATCCTTTGTTCTTTAAAATCAATTTCTTTTCACAAAACATCATGCAATTTTAAAAGAAAGAGATTTTATTGAAAATATTCATGAAATCTTTTAGAGGAAGCTTCATGAAAATAAGGCTTTATAAAACATTATAAATCCGTTCGTTCCGTATAAGTTAAAAAAACATTCTTTGTACTTTTGTCGAAAAAGTCAAAATGTACCTCGTACGAAAAAACGACAAATGATTCCTTTCATATTCTTTACTAAAAACTCACCGAAGGGTAAAATTGGATTTAAACTAGTGTAAGTGGATGGAAACAATATTACATATTGAGGGAACATGGATGTGGATGATAAAATACACCCCAGTAAATACTTACGAATAAACAATCTCGGATAAAAATGAGATTGTGATATTTCCCATACCTTAGGTCCGAATTGCTTTATATGTGTCCGAACCTCCTGTATAATGATTTAAATAATGTCATTGACTTATTACAGAATCATATTCATTGTTATGATATCATATATGGTTCACTTATGGCATTATATTACCCGTTCTTTTGTAAATTCCATGTTAAAGAAGCGTTTTGGGTAAAATCGTTTCATTTATCGTAGGTGTTTTGACTTGTTGTTCTTGACATCATTATTACTTATATCATGATTTACTTACTTCCAGAATATAAAATATGATTTATATATCATATATATTCAGTATATGTATATATATAATAGATAGATAAATAAAATGAAAAACACCGTTCATGGAGACGGTAGTCCGTACGTACGCATGAACGCTGTTTTACTTTCCTTATTGTCTTGAAATGGAAGTAAGTAGATGACATACATCTATATATATATACATAAATCCAGTAGCTTTATAATGTCATATATTTCATTATTATTTCTTATATATACTTTATAATCGTTCTTAAATGGTTAACATGGAGAATGAATCTCATCGCGTCGTGGAGACGGTAGTCCGTACGTACGCACGAGCGATGATATCATTTCCATAAATATTGAACTGAATTGGAGTGGATATACAATATATCAGAATCAATATGATGTTGTAATAACTATGTATAGTTATTCTTTACACCATTATACCCATCCATGTAAGGTGGTGGTGGAAAATAGATTACACCACGACGTGGAGACGGTATTCCGTACGTACGCACGCGCGGTGATTTCTTTTTCCGTAGGATGGATAGATGGTGAAATAGGGTTGTTTCATACTTATAATAACATATCAGTATATGAGTGATACTGATGTTATTACTTCATAATGAAACAACCTAAGAAGAAGAAGTGGAAGAAGAAATAAAGATGAAAGAATTGGTAACGGTAATTACCTCTTCTTTGAAGTGCCTCTTTGAGACCTCCTCTTAGGGCACTAAAATTGGTCTTTGAGGAAGACCAGAACCTCTAGGATATTTCTAGGGAAGTGGAGAAGTGATTTTGGCAGGGGTTGGCCGAGCTTGAGTGCTCAAATTGGTGTGAGGAGGAGGGGGAGGAGGTGTCCTTTTATAGGGGAGGAGAGGGGCACCTTAGGAATATCTCAAAATATTATTTTATATTAAAGTCAAAATCGGTTTATAATGGTTCCAAAGGGTCTTATTTCGAAGCTAAAGTGGGGATGGGTCGAAATCCTATCAACCAATAGAATTTAGACAAGTTTTGGATATTATTTTAACCTTATCAATTAGATTTAACTCTAATTTAAATAATTTAACTTTTACCGTGTCTTTTTGTTTTCTTTCACTATATGGTTAATACACTTACTATAAAATGCCAAAAGAACCCCAAATTGTTTATTATTAATATATATATCCTTATATAAGTCATTTGGCCGAACCTTAGATTTTTAGGAATAAAATAACAATTAATAATATAATATTTGATTTAAAAACTATTTTGTGTCAATTTTCACTCTATTTGATATATGATTTTTGTGAAAGTCATAACAGAATTATATGTTCTAACCAAGTTGATTAAATCAACACTAATATATCATAGTAACCTAGAAAATTAGTGGAATTCATAAAAAGTCTCAAATTACATTTATTTTGGTGTTTATAACATCAATTATGTCAATCTTTCATTAACAAGATAATTACTGCATCATCTTTGTGTCATAAATAAATTAATTTATTTGATGTCTAAAAATTACAAATAAAATACCATCATGTAGTAAATCTTTTTAGCTTTCTAATGAATATTTACAATCTAATTTAGCTTATGTATAACCCCATATTATAAATGCTTTACTTATTAAACTTTGATTTTAACTATTTTAACCCTTCTTTAAATAAATTAATAATAAATGTCCTAATCTAATCCAAGTGGGCCTAAATTGTCATATTTTATTCCTAAGTTTGTTTTTGGTCGAATTAAACTTTTCCAATAGAATTAGGACATGTGTTAGGGTAATATTAATATCACATTTACCCTTAGTTACCCTATTTACTATTAACCGCGGTAAAAAAAGTAAAAAGTTACTATTCACCAAAAAATTATTTTTATCTCATTGAACCACATTTTACTTACTGATATCAACCGTGTCTGTCGGATTTTCGAAATTCCATTCACATAAGCGGTAAAATTAAGTTTTATGCAAAATTCAGTTTTTAACCTACCACTTAGTAGTTTCACTATTCATCAAAAATTGATGTTTTTCAGAACAATGCCAAAATTTCATCCCAAGCTATATTTCATATTCTGAATTCAAAAATGAAGTCTATTTTACCAAATTCATAACATAAAAGTTGCATTAATTAATTTTATAATTAAATCCCGCTGTTAAAACAAATAGCGTGTTTTTAAGAAACAATATCTATCAAAAGATTGACACTTGTTTATGTCTAGTTTAAATGTGAAATTACATCCAATGACCAACATTGTATTAAATTGTAAAAATATATTCTAAATATACTTTAAAAACACTCAAATTAATGATTTATCACTATTAATTATTTTGATTAAAAAAAGTTGTTTTTAATTATAATTTAGTAATTTTCACTATTCATCAGAATATGAAAGTTATCCGAAAAGTACCAAAATTTCACCCTAAGCTAATTTCGATATTACGAATCCAAAAAATGAATTCCATTTTGAAAAATAAAATTTACTAAATTTCAAAAAGTGGTTATTACTATTCATAACGGCTAGTTTTAATAATATCTTAATAGCATATCGTTGTTTAGCGAAACTCGGTGTTGCGTACAACACACGCTATCGAGGAAGGTTGCGATTGCGTGTAATTCAAGCCAAGTCAAGGATGTGTATTGTGTAAGCTCCTTTTGGTGTAGCGTACAACACAAGACATTAATAAAATTAAAAAGAATATTTTTCATAAAATCTCGGGTTGTTACATTCTACCCCCCTTAAAATGAATTTCGCCCTCGAAATTCGTCGCGGTTATAAATGGTTTACTATTCGAAAGTTTCTTTAATAGAAACCCACATCGTAAAAAGGAATACCAAAACTTGTCTTTAAAAACTAAAGTATGAAATGTAACGATTACCCAAATAAACTAATCACTGGGTTTCCACATAGGTGAAAATATGGATATGGAAGAAAAATATAACCATCATGTTCTGATGGAGAGTGGTAGAGAACATGGCTATGGAAAAGCCAACAATCACAAATCCATAAATTTGTGACGATCTAAGGTACCATCCGATTCATCAGGTATAAGATCACTAGGACAACATTTTTGGTTTTCAAGATCATTTCCCTAAAGTTGAAAATTTGAATTAGAATAAATACTTACTTTATTTTGGTACAATCTCACTGTTGTTCGTGCCTTGAACAATTTCCACTTCATCTCTTAAATAAATGAAGTTGAATTTGTTATTCGTGAAGTGTTAGCAGATCATGTGATAGAATGACTGTTCATTCCATCTGTCTCAAACAAAAGGTTAGAAAAAGTTATTAAATATACATAAGTCATTCTATAGTGAGATTAATCATATATGGTTCCTAAAATGGACTTATACTTCATATATCATACTTCTTAATATAATAAAACTAGTTTCTACTAAACAGGGACTTCCTGTAGGCCAGTGGTAGGCGATAAAGGCCAGTCGCACTTCGGTTGTGGGTTCGATTCCCACATCCTTGTCCGACGCGATGGGCTGTCGCCCGTCCTGCAGGTTGTCCTTTTTCTAAAACTACAATACTATAACATCCCATCAATAATATCGAAAAAACTTCTATCCTTAAACAATACTAACTTATGTCCAACATAATCCATTCTAATCTTTAGGCTTATCCATAATACTGCAGTCCACTCTCATAACATAGTGAAAATGATTACCAGAGATTTAATACTGTCGTTGATCCCCATATATCATAAGATATGTCTTGTTGGTCACATTCCAAACATTCAAAGACCTTAATAATGTATTCTCTTGAATACCCATTGAACCATAGTGAAAACTTGAATGCAGTTAAAAGTTAACACTTTTCACATACCAAAATCCTCAAAATTCTATATACTCAAACCATGATATCACATAGTCCTTATATCAATCATGAGCTCATGAATACTATCAAACATTTAATTTTCTCCTTATCCCTTCATTATGCGCATATCATCTACATTCCAAAAATATCTGAATAACCTTTCATGGATACTGGTAACATTAATCATACACTTTAAAAACACAAGGAAAGACAACAGTGTAACAATCCATAGATGTCTCTTTATTCCAAAATTACACATGATAAACATGTAATCATTCCACTACATTCTCAAACCATTGACCGAGCTTCAAAAATTATTTCATCTCACATATCATTTGTAGTCTCTTCATCATCATCCACATAAATACTACCCATATGACCATACTGATTCTCTTCATGAGTCTTTCCCTTAGGGCATTTGTTTGCATAATGCCCATACATTCCACATTTAAAACACTTAACCATTTTTGATGTCGTAGCAATACCATTATCCTCATCCATGGTGTTAACCGACCCTTTTCCTTTGCACTTACTTGCTTTGTGTCCTTCTTTTCCACACCCAAAGCATCTTCCAGTTCCCTTGAAACATTCTCCTTGATGCCTCTTCCCACATGATTTACATAGGGGAAATTGAACTTTCTTTCCTCTATGATCATCATGGAACTCCATCTTTCTCTTATTAGTCGAGTCAGGAAACTTACCAAATTTTACTTTATTGATCATATTGTGAGATTACTGATTCGGCATAATAATGATGTTTGGACATCCAAATCCCATTTCATTTGGTTGCTCAAGAAGAATATCATTCCATTGTCCATCATATCCTCCATTATTGTGAATCATCTTGTTTCCAACCATTTTCTAAAACCCAAACAGAATAGTGTTAGATGCAAAAATCATAATAAAGGGGGAGTAACTTAAATATCTATCATCTTTGGTTTAATCTAATATCGTTACCATAGTTCTAGGACTATATCCTATACGTATACTTATCCTTAGGGGCATCCCTAGACATACCTTAGAAATATCTCTAGGGATCTCACTAACGTTTTCGCATCCTAGTTTCCAAAGGTTGACTAAACCTTTCCTCTGATACCAACTGTAGAGACCCGAAGCCTGACGTACATAGACTTTACATTACTTTTTCGGAATACTTAGTACATAACAAAAACACACACTAAAGGATCGTAATAGTTTAGTGTCTTTGGAAACTCGGAACGTAATCTTCTAATCGTGGTGAAAGTTCTTCAATATCTCCCATAAAGGTCATCACTTTTTTTTACCTAAAACCTTTCTTTATATCCTGGGGAAAAGAAAACATAAAAGGGTGAGCTCAAATGCTCAGTAAGGGTAAACAAAAGAAATATCAATCACATCATATATATAAGAACATAGCTTTTGGAAATCATAACCTGCAAAAAAGCTCATAATATCATAACATGGGATAAATCATAGAAGTGAAATGTAATCCCAATAATCATAACTTAAAACATGAAACTTTTTGGCATACACACATAATCATAGAGAATCATTTCTTGTTAGTCAAGACTCAGTGCCAAGACTATCTTAGTGGACAAAGTCCCTTTCTGAATCGAGTCACCCTCGTTTCAGTCCTGTTTCACTGAACCGGTATAACCTACCATTCCAGCCATGTCTATCTCATGAGATATGAAATCTTTACCCAATGCATTGGAGGGAGATATAGGTCCCACCCATCTCTTAATGAATCCTTTCTTATGTGTGCCACAAAATCATAAATCATACATCATTTCATAACCCATGTAATAAAAATGGGATTCTTAAACAACATGACATCATAAAACCATTCATATAAGATAAAGGAATTCATAAACATAATTCCATCACAACATAGTCAAATCAATGTAAAAATATGGATAGAAACAGAACCCTTTATTATCTTAGATGGAAAATAATTTTGATAAAACACTTGAATTGAATTCTTGAGGAAAATATCCTTTGTTCTTTAAAATCAATTTCTTTTCACAAAACATCATGCAATTTTAAAAGAAAGAGATTTTATTGAAAATATTCATGAAATCTTTTAGAGGAAGCTTCATGAAAATAAGGCTTTATAAAACATTAGAAATCCATTCGTTCCGTATAAGTTAAAAAAACATTCTTTGTACTTTTGTCGAAAAAGTCAAAATGTACCTCGTACGAAAAAACGACAAATGATTCCTTTCATATTCTTTACTAAAAACTCACCGAAGGGTAAAATTGGATTTAAACTAGTGTAAGTGGATGGAAAAAATATTACATATTGAGGGAACATGGATGTGGATAATAAAATACACCCCAGTAAATACTTACGAATAAACAATCTCGGATAAAAATGAGATTGTGATATTTCCCTTACCTTAGGTCCGAATTGCTTTGTATGTGTCCGAACCTCCTGTATAATGATTTAAATAATGTCATTGACTTATTACAGAATCATATTCATTGTTATGATATCATATATGGTTCACTTATGGCATTATATTACCCGTTCTTTTGTAAATTCCATGTTAAAGAAGCGTTTTGGGTAAAATCGTTTCATTTATCGTAGGTGTTTTGACTTGTTGTTCTTGACATCATTATTACTTATATCATGATTTACTTACTTCCAGAATATAAAATATGATTTATATATCATATATATTCAGTATATGTATATATATAATAGATAGATAAATAAAATGAAAAACACCGTTCATGGAGACGGTAGTCCGTACGTACGCATGAACGCTGTTTTACTTTCCTTATTGTCTTGAAATGGAAGTAAGTAGATGACATACATATATATATATATACATAAATCCAGTAGCTTTATAATGTCATATATTTCATTATTATTTCTTATATATACTTTATAATCATTCTTAAATGGTTAACATGGAGAATGAATCTCATCGCGTCGTGGAGACGGTAGTCCGTACGTACGCACGAGCGATGATATCATTTCCATAAATATTGAACTGAATTGGAGTGGATATACAATATATCAGAATCAATATGATGTTGTAATAACTATGTATAGTTATTCTTTACACCATTATACCCATCCATGTAAGGTGGTGGTGGAAAATAGATTACACCACGACGTGGAGACGGTATTCCGTACGTACGCACGCGCGGTGATTTCTTTTTCCGTAGGATGGATAGATGGTGAAATAGGGTTGTTTCATACTTATAATAACATATCAGTATATTAGTGATACTGATGTTATTACTTCATAATGAAACAACCTAAGAAGAAGAAGTGGAAGAAGAAATAAAGATGAAAGAATTGGTAACGGTAATTACCTCTTCTTTGAAGTGCCTCTTTGAGACCTCCTCTTAGGGCACTAAAATTGGTCTTTGAGGAAGACCAGAACCTCTAGGATATTTCTAGGGAAGTGGAGAAGTGATTTTGGCAGGGGTTGGCCGAGCTTGAGTGCTCAAATTGGTGTGAGGAGGAGGGGGAGGAGGTGTCCTTTTATAGGGGAGGAGAGGGGCACCTTAGGAATATCTCAAAATATTATTTTATATTAAAGTCAAAATCGGTTTATAATGGTTCCAAAGGGTCTTATTTCGAAGCTAAAGTGGGGATGGGTCGAAATCCTATCAACCAATAGAATTTAGACAAGTTTAGGATATTATGTTAACCTTATCAATTAGATTTAACTCTAAGTTAAATAATTTAACTTTTACCGTGTCTTTTTGTTTTCTTTCACTATATGGTTAATACACTTACTATAAAATGCCAAACGAACCCCAAATTGTTTATAATTAATATATATATCCTTATCTAAGTCATTTGGCCGAACCTTAGATTTTTAGGAATAAAATAACAATTAATAATATAATATTTGATTTAAAAACTATTTTGTGTCAATTTTCACTCTATTTGATATATGATTTTTGTGAAAGTCATAACAGAATTATATGTTCGAACCAAGTTGATTAAATCAACACTAATATATCATAGTAACCTAGAAAATTAGTGGAATTCATAAAAAGTCTCAAATTACATTTATTTTGGTGTTTATAACATCAATTATGTCAATATTTCATTAACAAGATAATTACTGCATCATCTTTGTGTCATAAATAAATTAATTTATTTGATGTCTAAAAATTACAAATAAAATACCATCATGTAGTAAATCGTTTTAGCTTTCTAATGAATATTTACAATCGAATTTATCTTATGTATAACCCCATATTATAAATGATTTACTTATTAAACTTTCATTTTAACTATTTTAACCCTTCTTTAAATAAATTAATAATAAATGTCCTAATCTAATCCAAGTGGGCCTAAATGGTCATATTTTATTCCTAAGTTTGTTTTTGGTCGAATTACACTTGTCCAATAGAATTAGGACATGTGTTAGGGTAATATTAATATCATATTTACCCTTAGTTACCCTATTTACTATTAACCGCGGTAAAAAAAGTAAAAAGTTACTATTCACCAAAAAATTATTTTTATCTCATTGAACCACATTTTACTTACTGATATCAACCGTGTCAGTCGGATTTTTGAAATTCCATTCACAGAAGTGGTAAAATTAAGTTTTATGCAAAATTCAGTTTTTAACCTACCACTTAGTAGTTTCACTATTCATAAAAAATTGATGTTTTTCAGAACAATGCCAAAATTTCATCCCAAGCTATATTTCATATTCCGAATTCAAAAATGAAGTCTATTTTACCAAATTCATAACATAAAAGTTGCATTAATTAATTTTATAATTAAATCCCGCTGTTAAAACAAATAGCCTGTTTTTAAGAAACAATATCTATCAAAAGATTGACACTTGTTTATGTCTAGTTTAAATGTGAAATTACATCCAATGACCAACATTGTATTAAATTGTAAAAATATATTCTAAATATACTTTAAAACCACTCAAATTAATGATTTATCACTATTAATTATTTTGATTAAAAAAAGTTGTTTTTAATTATAATTTAGTAATTTTCACTATTCATCAGAATATGAAAGTTATCCGAAAAGTACCAAAATTTCACCCTAAGCTAATTTCGATATTACGAATCCAAAAAATGAATTCCATTTTGAAAAATAAAATTTACTAAATTTCAAAAAGTGGTTATTACTATTCATAACGGCTAGTTTTAATAATATCTTAATAGCATATCGTTGTTTAGCGAAACTCGGTGTTGCGTACAACACACGCTATCGAGGAAGGTTGTGATTGCATGTAATTCAAGCCAAGTCAAGGATGTGTATTGTGTAAGCTCCTTTTGGTGTAGCGTACAACACAAGACATTAATAAAATTAAAAAGAATATTTTTCATAAAATCTCGGGTTGTTACATTGTTGTAGATTTATGTTGTAATTTTCTAATTTCAAGTCATGGGGAAAGGAGATATCATCCATGTCCATTTGAAAATAGTGTATGTTGATGGTCTTAAGGAGACCCTCATATCCTAGATATTGGAGGTATCTAGCCTAACCATTGATGATTTTCCCACATATTTCGTCACAGGTAAGAAATGCACTTCTTATTTAGCTCATCAGGGATCTCATATTCAAAAGTGGAGAGGGTCCATAACATGGTTGGAAATATTTTTCTGGATAACTCTATCCATATATCCCTGTAATCCTCATTTTCATCATATTTATACATCGTTACCTATTCATACTACAATGATTTTTTCTCTAGGACACCTGATGAATGTTGTGAAGTGATACTCATGGTTGATGGGGAACTACATAATGTTAAACTCAATGTTTTGAGCACCTATCTATATAAAGGTTTTAGAGTTTTGAGAACCTCTTAATATGGAGGCATCTAGGTAAGTGGGGGACTTCCTTGTATGATGGAGACATCACCATGGAGAGTTTGACCATGATGGATGTTAGAAGTAGAGCCCCTATGATCCATCTCAACTCTAATATGAGGAGGAATAATGAGGTAATGATCTCCTTATGCTTTGGTTGAAGAGTCAACAAACCCTTAAGGTGTTGAAAATATATGTTGAGTATCCTTAAGGACACTATCTTTGAGAAGACTAGGGATATGAGCCTCATTCTATTTCATGGATGGAATATGTTGACCAGCCATTTGGGGTTGAGCAGGGATATGATCTTTCTCCATAAAGGCTTCCAAATATATATTGACAACCATTGGGTTCTATGAAAAAATGAGACCACTAATGATAATATAATGTAGTATGCTGTTGTGATTGTGTATTATCAGTAGGAATATGAGCTTTCCTGTGGGTGGTTGATGGAATATTTTGGTCAAACCTAGCTAAATCTAGGATATGAGTCCAGTTAAAATATACATTTCTTGTTAGAATATGTCGATAGACCTCTAGAGTAGGATAGGGGATATGATCCTACTTCTTTATATCCTCTGAAAGAGGCTAGTGAAATCGGTTATTGGTGGAATTAGGTATATGATCTTTTCTTTTGTGAGTTGCTGGAGTATGCAGAGTAGCATCACTGATAGGAATATGATCTTGTCCCAAGGCATGTTTCACTCTCACATGGTGATCCCTGGTTAGAATATAGATATGTGCCTAGTCCAATGCCTTTAGATTCTTCCACTAGTCTTTTTGATAAGAATATGAGCATGTCCTGAGGCATGTGTCGCTCTCACTTTGTGAGCCCTAGTTGGAATCAGGATATGAGACCAATTATATGTCTTTAGAGTATGTCACCATTATTTTTTGATCGGAATGTGTGCCTATCCCGAGGTATGTGTCTCTCTCACTTAGTGATCCTTGGTTGGAATGGAGATATAAACTTGGTCCTATGCCTCATCCTTTAATGGAATATATCTATAACCCTCTTGGAAAATAGAAAGAATGTGCACTTGATCCATATTAGCCACTTGTTGGTACTAATCATGGTGATGTTCTACTCTAGCTATCAGGGTAAGAATATGTCCTTGTACCTATATCTATACCATAATCTTAATATAATGGTGGAGTTTTGGATTTGTTGCTAAAATGTAGTGTCACTTTAGAAAAGTTCATGCGGGAATGCAGGTTTGCACATTTTCTGTATCCAATATGTAAAAGTAGAGATCTTCAATTCAAGTGGGGATATAAGCCTATTACTTTCCTCTTTGTTCCCTTGAAATATGATGATTGGATTCATGCATGGGGGTAGGGATATGATCCCAATCCTACTTATCCAAGGATTTCCACAATTGATGATAATTCCTTGGTACTCATGTATTAGTGTTTAAGGAGGAAATGTGTATGGTGGTTCCCTTAGTAGTTGACTAAGGGCCACTATAGGGATGAATTTGGTGATGACAATTGAAAGGATACCTCCTAGGAGTCCTCTAAACAGGAATGGATCCATATTCTACTCCTTGATCCATCTTCCTTAGATAAATAATGTGATGTTTTTTCACTATGGGGATAGTATTAGAAAGTGATTGGTAGGGGAAATGATCTCCACTGGTTTCTCAGTAGTTTTTACCTGAATGAGATGGATTTGTCATATTCAGTGTCTAGAAACCCATACATATAACAATAAGGTTCATGATTATACTATGTTTATGGTATTCTTGAACCATTCTACTAACCACCTGAAGCTAAAGGTGTTGGGTGGGTGAGGTCATTCTGTGACTTGTAGGGGTTTCAACCATAATTAATGTTCCAGAACAGTCACTTGATGAATACATGATCTTTGGTCATGGTGTTTTTGTGATATAATTTTCTACAGTCACAAAGAAAATAATGAACAAGGTCAATGATTAGTTCATCATCACAAGTATGATACATGGTCAATGAGATATGAATAGGTGATACAATTTTCCTTTATTATTTCCAGTTTTCCCATTTTTATGTTGGGGACTTTTCATAATGAGAATGAAATTATTTTATGGGAACCCCATTTGAAAAGGATTTCACACAGGTTATACCATTTGTTTTGCATCATAGGTGCAAAATGAAATGAAAAAACACATGATCAACTGACTTCTTTCATCATTTGAGAGATTTGTGTTAGTTTCACAATTTTTGTTTTATTCAAAAAACACCAAACAAAATAGACCGAGCATGGTCAGATGATCACTTTTTTATTTGAGAGTTTCATGATGGGTTCACCATTTTTGTTTCACTCAGAAAATGTGTGGTGTCTCAGGTTTCGGAGAAAAGGTGTCTGATTCTTATAATGATTTTATTGTTTTTTCATCACATTCCTTCACACTGGGTCTACCATTTTTTACTTCCTTTTTTAGGGTTGAGTGTGTGGGTTTAAGTATGGTTTCACAATAATTTATTCCTAGTTAACCATTTTTATTTCTTAGAAACTTCCAATGGATCCCACATCCATAATAAGGTATAAACCCTCTTTCCAAAGGCAGGTGGTCATTTGGGGTTTCAAAACAAAATGGCACTTAGGAACCCACAATGGTCAAGATGATGGAGGTTAGGATAATCACACACTTTTGGGGGTAATTATTTCCTATTCCAAGATTCTCTTATAGATTTAAGATATATTCATGAATCTCTTTCTAGTCCCAATATAGAACTAGTTACCCTAACTAAATGGTCAAGTGTTTATTCGTTCTATGTGCAATGGGGGGTTTTATTAATGAAACCATCTACATGTATCTGAGGTTGTTTATCTTTTTCCCATTATTTTTTTGAAATAGGTAGCTTCTTATATTTTTAATCTATCTAAAAAGGAACTCTAGAGTTTACTACCATCCAGGGAGGCGATTGATATTTCAAGGATGGGATTGAACATTTTTGAGGTGTACTATATGTCATATTTAGAAAAGGAATCAAAACCCATGTAGTTTACTTAAAATTTGTTGTTTAACATCATGATAAAAGGATATATATGAGGGAACTTAGGCACCATACATGGAGCTTTAACCTTAGGAATGAATCCTATGCATCCTATCTATGACAAGAACCAGAGTAATCATAGTTCAATTGTGCCTTCAGAACATACCCCGAGGTGGATTCCCTTGTATGGGGGTAATCATATCATGCCATTGAACGGGGATTACACACCAAGGTTTCCCTATCTTTGGTAAATTCATGATGTGAATGAAATGATCATTGAAAATCCTTAATTCAGATCCACACTCAGTGTGACAAAAAAGGGACAGTAAGTGATCTATCGTATCTCATATAGATTCAGGACTTATGAACTGGGGAAACCCTTATGAGGTGTTTCATATAAATCTCGAGCCACAAGAAGGTGTCCTTTGTATCCTAATTTTAGTAGGAATTAGAGTCCTTGTAGTTCAATTTGGGTTATGACTGAATATGTTTACTGGACATGGTTATCTTGTATTGAGGCGTCTGCCTGACATGTCCTAATTATCTTCCTAACATGTCAAAGGTATCTGTCCGACATGTTTGAGGATGTCTGGACATATATTGGTTTCCTAAGGACATATAAAAAATAAAATTTCATAATCTATTTGGTTTTTCTAGAGGTCATCACATGATATAGATGAAATATCTGGAGGTCATCACATTACATGAATGATATATTTGGAGGAATTCACAATACATGGGAGACATGTCCAGGGTACTTTTCAAGAATTGGTTGAAGTGTCTAGAGGACTTCACAAGACCTGGTTGAAATGTCCAAAGGAATCCACAAGTCTTGAGTGAAATTTCCATATAAATTTGAAATAATTTGGTTACATTTCATGTCATTTTCACATGATTTGGTTAGATCATGTTAAGCACATGAAAATTAGCATATCCTTCTTCACATAATTCTTCCATATTTTTCACTCGTTATTGCATATGTTCCCTAAGGTTTCTCAAGAATTAATTTTTTTAGATATAATGTGACTAAGTTGACATGTGGATAATCCTTCACATAATATATATGTAATGATGTAAGTCCTTCACGTTCTCTATAGAGTGATCATGAGAAGAACATAATCATGTTGCGTGATCCCTTAGGCCATTCCTTGAATTTTACTTGGTGGAACAATCTTGCAATCACATGACTTTAAACTCCGAGAAGTTCAATTTTCAGTGATCCCATAGGTGTAGTTTCCTTCATCTCCATCCTTTTGTTTTAAGGTGAGGGATTTATAGGCCTCTCCACCCTAGTTTTACACATACTTTCATGGTTCTTATATCTCATATAAGAGTTGCAGTCAGTGGGGGCAGTATTGCATCATGGTCTTCGCATGATCCTTCCACAGGTTATCCAAGGTGTCGTGTGATAAGAAATGACCATGATAATGCTCCATCATCACCATATTTACTGGATATATGGATTATTAAAAGGATTTCTCATAATCATGTTTACATGTCAAATGGACTTTTCACTATTTAACCAATATGACTGATAGCCTTCATGAGATCAAAACCTATGAAAAAGATCACGTGTGATCCAAGAAGACTTTTATGGGACCCTTTATGAGAATAATACAACTTGTTAGTATACTTCCTAGAGATCCATAGTACTTTTCAAGGTCCTCTCTTAAGATTAAACTGGATTATTAAAAGGGTCTTCACATGATTATTGGTGATCACATGAGGCACATAAACCATTCACACGGAAATCAACATATCATACCTTCATTAGAGGATTTATCATTTTTAAAAATTTAATAATTTATTTTATAAGACATATAGTCTTTGAAAATTTCCTTCAAATTAGGGTGTTTCATGATCAGTAAAGGATCTCATGACAACATGTGAGCATTTTCACGGACAGTTTCTCATCTTGTCTATGATGCATCACGTGATCAATGTTGGATCTCATGATGGCATGAAAGCATCTTCATAGAAAAACGTTCCTCCTATATATGGAGATGAAGGGGTATCATATGATCGAATGGAAATGTTTGATTTACTTCCCATGATAAAGGTGACACACCAACATGATCTCACATGATAAGGTTGACGTGTCTCCAATGATATCTGTGGGGTCTTGTGAATTTCAGAAGTATGTCAGATGAAAATCAATATAAATCTCCATTGAATAAGCCTTATCCCTTTTCTAAACTTTATTTTATAAAGGTATTTGGTTAATTTTTAGGAATATATCTATTGAAAAGTTTAATTATTGGAGGAACTCATCCGATATCCTTCACATAATCATCAACGTTTCTCCGGATTCCTTCACAAGAGTGGAAGGTATTTCCTAAGAGGATTTGTATGATCAGAGGGATTTGAAAACGGGTCTTCATGTGATCATCCACAAATCATGAAAAGTGAATTATTTTTAGGTATGACCTTCCAAAGGTCATTAAATCATATGTCCTCCTAGAGGTTATGTGATCCATATGATTATGCTACCTGGAATTTATGTAGTCATGCTACCACGTTCTTTGTCCTATGGAGAAAATAATACCCATAATCTGAGTATTTATTCAATCATAGAATTTATGATGCTCATTTGAAAGGATTTAACAATTATATAAACCATTTACAAGTATGTGTTATAATAGAACTAGTTTTTCAAATTCAATTATTGAAATTTCAATTAATGAGTAGTTATTTCACAAATAAAACTTGATTTATGAATTGAATATGGGATGAGTAGAAAAGTTGATTTTAATTAAGGGTGTCATCCTATAATTTTAAAAATTTATTGAACTTTATGGAAATGTGATGTTATTAATTGATCCAAATTTAAGGATGGATTGTATGTAATAAAAAATTAAACTAGTTCGGTCAAAATGTGATTCAAAATTTTGCAAGGATAAAAATATTAATGGTGCAAGGATTATAACATCCCACGTTTCTAGTTCTTGAAAAAAATATTTAATTTATGGTTTATTTAATATATTTATCATATTCATAAAGGGTACATAATGAATTATATGGGCTAAATAATAATTTTGTGAAACATGCATAATGAAATGGCTTCAGTGGCTTAGTATAAACCCATCTAATTTCCTTTGTGTATGGGGGGTTGAGGATCTCCCAAAGTCATGTGAGTCAATTGGTAGCATAACCACATTATAAATCCACCAAGTGTATGTGGGAACTAAAATAATAGTATATATTTACTAGAGATAGAGTTTTATGTCCCAATCTATTATTTAAGCAATTAGATTCAGTTATATATAGTGGTTTTCAATTTAACCCCCTCAAGTTGTTTCTCAGAGGGTGTATGTGTATAGTGGTCTAATCACTTTATCTCTATATTCTCCCTCTCTTATTTATTATATAAATATTTTTTTACAATGATTGATATTCTTACCATCTATAGTAATCCAACTAGGTATCATGTTTTCATCTTATTTTTTCTTTCTTTGAGCTTGAGGGATGATGTTTCTTTTAATTTATGCTAGTTTTTTTAGATTTCATATATTTAGAGTAATTTATTTAATAAATATTTTTCATATGATTAGAATAAATACTAATCTAGGTGAACATAACCCTCTCATGAGTTTCTTTTAAGTTGTATGATATTGTGTGGGCGTTTCTTTAGTGTAAATCTTGGTATATTTTTACTGACCATCCCTACAGATGGACATGGTTCTTGAGAAATAATAATTAATATTTGAATGGAGGAATTATTTATATAAGGGGAAATTAATTTGAAGCCTTTTTAGATTAACCAAGTGTTTAATATATTTTTTAACGGTTCATGGAAATTTAGATTGTTGAACCAAATTTTAAATCAACTTAGTTTGTAAAGTAATAATCCTAGAATATAATTGATTTATTAATGTTTTTCCGATTTTAATGGATGTATGTGATTATGATATATTTCATTGGCCTATACATTATTCATGTGACTGATGTGTGATTGGTTATATTCCCACATCTTTTATTTATTACATGAGTAACCCTAGGCTAATAAGTGGAAATTTGAGGGATAACTTCTTTTCTAGTTGAGTGTTTACACTAACTACCATCCCTTAGTTAAATATCATCTATATAAGGGTTGTTTCTATGATGAGGAAAGTTGAGATAAATTTGGGTGACTAGTTGTCGGACTATAAGACCTTCAAGATAGTGGTTCCATCTATGCACATTGAGTAGTGTCTCATTAGCCAATAAGGTTTTTCCTTAATATATGTATAATATATTATGAATTCTTTATTTCCTATTGATCATGTGAGTTTACAATTTCATGGTTTGAGACTACTTTTAACGTGTTGATAATTTTTTTTTGATATTAATGTTATATGATTATACTGTGTGTCATTATTATCATTCTCTTATGAATTTTTCATGGATTCCTGTATTTTATGGCCTTGGATTATTCTCTATTATACTTGAAGGGTGTGAAAAATCTAAAAAAAGATGGTTTATTTACCAAGATGTATTTTTAATGGTAAATGAAATGTTTAATTGTGTTTTTTAAAGGTACATTTTTTCTAAATGGGAGTTTATAAGTGTTGTTTTGTTTTTAAACCATGGAAATGAAATGAAAACCTATTTTATTTTATATATTTTCAAACTATTGTAACCAATTAATTTTATAAGAGGAATTTTTTGGACTCATGGAGGTATCCAAATGGTCATTGGCTCACACCCTACGTACTCACATTGGTGGGTATATAGTATTCATGGTTTGTATAGGTTTTTAGATCTTGGATTGTGAGTTTGGTTGGTACTTCTCTCCTGTGGGAAGTGGTTGAAGTTGATTTATAGTGGTTCACTTTAGAGTCACATGGTAATGGTGTCGTTATATTTTTTAGATCACTTGGGTAGTGTTGTGCATCTTCCTCCTCAAATATTTTCTTTACTTTTTTGTTTTCTTGATATGAAATGATCTTTTTATAAATTTTTTATCTAATTGAAAATGTATTTAGTAAGAGATTTTGATTATAATTTGTTTTTATTACTTGTTTGGATGGATGCTTTTTATTTACTTTCCATGATTATCCATTGCATTAAAACCACTTGTTGAGTTATAGGTTATAACCCATCATTTATTTTTGGATTCTTGAGGGTGAAATCATTCTTGAAAATTATGTTTTGAGGCCCTCGGTGCATATCACCAGCCCGTGGTGATCAAGAACATGCTTCATGCCTTTTAGTGGGCCGATCCATGGGACGTTTTGGGTAGTACTGGGTTGGTTAAATACATACACAAGAAAAACTAACTTAGTGTTTCAGGATTTCTTTGTTGGAACCAAGGCTGTTCATTTTTAATAATGGAATTTGGTTTGTGTTTGTTGTCAATATCCACATGGATGACTAGGGAGTTTGCAAGGAATGAGGCGATTCCCTTGAGGCTAAAAGCAGTATTTAAGGTGGGAAATTTCTCAGTGTTTCCCAAATTTTTGGGCCTCAAAATCAGGAGTTTTCGGTTGGAAAAAAATGGGTTTTCAGATAGGAATGAATGATATGAAAAATGAAAAAGATAATTAGCAACATGAGGGAACCGCATACCTTGAAACATAGACTGCATACCATGTTCTGGGAATGGTTCATGGCCACATTCCAGGTAACAATAGTGGTATGCAGAGCGATGTGCATTGTGGTGTGTGGTGTGGTGAACCAAGTGGTGCGTGGAACTAAAAAACGTTCTCAACAATGGTACGTGGTGAAGGCATGTGTTATGTGGAATACTGAAGGAAGAAAATAAAAATGGTTTGCAGCGATGGTACACAGTGAAGACATGCAATATGCGAAGTGTCGAAGGTTGGAGGAATTTGACTGTTCATAAAATAGAAGCAGTACACAGTGTATCCTAATAGTATGCAGATGGATTTTAGTTTATAGCAGTAGTAATCCCACATTGAAAATTTGGTTAAATTAGGTTACCAAAATTTTCAGAGTTATGTGCCTATTTAAGGAACAGTAATCCTCTTTGTTAGAGGAGGAGATTGAAGATTATAATTTAAGGAATAATTTTGGTGAAGTCCAAAGTGGTATGCGGTGGAGAAGATGGTGCGCAGAGAGAATCATCCAAGTAAGGAAAGTAGTGTGTGGAAGATAGTGTGGTTCACGCAGGTAGGACTCGAAGTACACAACGGGGAAATGTAGTATGTGGAGCAGGATGATATGTGGAGGAGTGGAGTAGTATGAAAAGTAGGGAAGTATTCCAAGAAGGGTATTTTGTGGAGGAGCTAGCATGTATATGGAGGAGATGGACATTACATGAAAATAGCAGTGGTATGCGGAAACAACAGCAGTACGCGGAATACCCAAGGAATCCAGAAAATTGACCAAATCAGTTTGAGAAGTTAATTTCCATAACATATCAGTGTACAAGAAAATAAATTACATATGTGGGTGATTACATGATTTCAACAGAGCATCCATTTACAGTTGAGGATGCATGATTTGATTCTAAACCATGGAAGCGACCTTCAAGTCATTAAACTGAGTGATGATTCTTCCAATGTAGTGAGCAAGGTGGAGTCAGCAGAAGTGATCTAAGGGACACAATGATCTATCCCTAAAACATTGTAAATGCAGTCTACCTGGAATAGAGTGACTGTGCTAAACACTTGTAATACACAACTAGTGTAGATTAGTTGTTTTGGTATGACTGACACATTATCGGTGTATGCTCCTTGGACATAGCCCTCAGTGGTGAACCAAGTAAAATTGATGTGTCGTTACTTTCCATGTGGTTGTTTATTTTTTTCACATCCTCTTCAGACTGGTTTAATAGGTTCCTACCAATGTGGGAATAAGATCCATCAGTTTTAAATAAAAAAATTGACACCCTAATTCACCCCTCCCCTCTCAGGGTGTTCTGAGGTCCTTCATTCATGAAATTAATCCTAAATTATTTTCTAATGAATAAGTATGTCCATGTAACTACTGAAAATGCATAAAACACAGAGTTTAGAGAGTAGTCACCCACCCAGTAAATGAGTCAGAAAAAAGAACTGAAGTATAGATATGGGAGTAGAGATAAATATACCAGACCTAGACCCATATTATGGAACAACATTAAAAGGAGGAATCTTAAGAAAAATTTAAATACTATAGATTTATATCTATAAGAACAACTTTAAAAAGTTTCAGTTATTAAAATTTGATGAAAGAAAATAAAATATTACTATTAAGTATAAATGTTTCAGTGGAATCATGCGTTTTTGATTTCAGATCATCATTCTATTTCACATCATAGTAGGGTTTCATGGAGAACTATGTATCCAAAATATGCGGAAAGGTGAACATAGACGATGATGAGGCTCTTGATGGTTTTTGAAATAGGTATGTGAATGTCTATATATTGAATGGTAAATTTTTTAAGTTAAAGGGAGTGAGATACATCCCAGGTTTATAAAAAAATATCATTTCCATATAACAACTCGATAAAAAAAGATATGGGACACAATTTACTAATGGTTTATGGAAATTTACCTAAGTATTAATGGTTGTAGAATAGATAGTCAAGGATGGGACCATGTAGTTGTTCATAATTTTGAAGTATAAAATGAAAACTTATAGTGGTTCAAATTTATGGCACAATCGACATGGTCATCTAGTGAAAAGGATATAATGTTTCTTATGGAAATGGGTGTACTAAAGCTCAATCATACCAATGTAGGAACTTGTGAGATTTGTATACTTAGAAAACAAAAAAAAAAATTAATTTAATTTGAATAGAAGGAAACCTCACATATGGAAGATTGAACATGTTCACACCGATGTATGGGGGACATCCCATATTTGGTCTCATAGAATTTTATTGATGATAAAATTTGAAAAGTGTGCGTATATTTCTTGAACAAAAAGTCATAGGTGCCTTTTATTTTTACTCAATGGAAATACATGGTAGAAAGAGAGTCTGGATGAAGGGTTAAATTCTTTATGTTAGATAATAGTGGTGAATGCAATAAAAAGGACTTCAAACAATACAAATAGTAGAAGGGAATCAGGCATAAGAAAACTATATTGGTAAAATTGAATAAAAAAAGAATGGATAAATGTATGAATATAATTTTGACTAAGAAGAAATGTAGTATGAGTTTTCACTCCAATATATATAAAAAATCTAGGTGGAAGCATTGAATTGTGTTTTGTACCTAGGTAAACAAAGTTTATAAATATTAGTGGGAATGAGATTCCTGATCAGTTTTGTTTTGTTAAAATTGTAGAAATTCATCATCTAAATGGATTCATAATTATACTTAATGTTTAACTTGAAACTAAAGATAGGTATAAGCTCAAGGATATGTCCTAGGTTTATTTCTTTATGGGATTCAAAGATGAGAATTTTTGTTACTGGGTCTCAGATGACAATCATCAAAAGATATTCAGAGCTAAAAAAATCTCTTTAATGAGTGGGTCTTATTCCAAGACCAGAATTTGGTAGAGGTTGAAGTTGAGTTCAAAGAATCAATAGTCCATATTCAATTTGAGATGGATGGAATAGCAATAAGTACATTAGTTTTGATGTGTTTATATTTTGGCATAATTTATCCAAAAGAAATGATATTAGAAGATATATCTGAATGCTCAATGGTCGTAGAGGTGAAAATTAGAGTTACATAAGTTCAAACTCTAGAAAAAGGTCATCAGATGATGCAATATAGTTCTGAATAAAATATCATGATGAATTTCAAGGTCCTCTAGAGTCAGATGACTAGTTCAAAGGTTCAGTCAAGGCTTTCATTACATATTACTAATGGATAGTGGATATCCCAAGATCCCAAAAGAAGTAACATCACTCATTGATTATGGAAAGTAAAAATTAGATATGAAAGAGGAAATGGATTCTTTATATTCTAATGATACCTGGTATTTGACGGTCTTACCATGAGGAAATAAAGTGCTTGAGAATAAGTGGGTTTTCCATATGAAGGAAGAAGTAGAAGGAAGTGGGAGGTATAAATCTAGGCTGATTGTGAAAGGATTTCAATAAAAATAGGGAGTGATTTTGTCTAAAAAAATCACCATTAGTAAAACATAATTCCATATGGATGGTTATAAGCTCAGTAGCTACTAATTATTTGTGTTTAGAACAAATGAATATTAAGATGACTTTTCTTCATAGTGACTTGATGGAATATATTAACATAAAGCAACCAACTAGTTTCAAGGTTGATGAGGACAAGGACATGGTGTATTAGCTAAAGAATAATGGTTTTTGATTAAAACAAGAATTAAGAAAATGGAACCATAAATATGATGAATTTATGGTTAAAAAGTGTATCATTAAAAGCAACTCAAGTCATTGTTACTATTTTATGGTGTTTTAAAATGACTGATTTATAATCCAACCCTGTGTGTCGATAATATTATTATAGTGGTTCTAAACATTCAATGGATCCTAGATTTGAGTTGGGATTTATTCATAAATTTTGGAATGAAGGTTCATGGAGTTTAAAATAATATTCTTAGAATGAGTATTGAAAGATATATGAGTGTTTTAAGTCTAGTGTTAGCTCAAAGAGATTATATCTAAAAGGTGAACAATGGGTTTCCAATGATTAGATGTAATTAATTTTTAACTCCTCTAAAATATCACTTTATATTGTCGAAGGGATAAGAACAAAGATCATAAGATGAGATGAGGTACATGGGAAAAGTTCCATTTGGTTGAGAAGATGGAGGTTTTGATGTATGTTTTGTAATGAACCCTCCTTAAAATTACTTATGTAGTGAGAGATATTAGTATTTATATAGTAAATTCAGGGAAAGAAAACTAGGAATCCTTAAATTGGATCATCATGTACCTAAAATCTAAAGAGGATACTGCCTTATTGTTTGGTCTATCTAATCCATTGTAAGGGTATGTAGACCAAAATGTTTTGGTTTATTCTGATTCTTTTAAGAGTATGACATGTTTTATGTTTACATTTGGAGAGATGATGATCAGGTCGATATCTAAGTTAGAGTTATTAGTTACACTATATACAATGGAATTACAATATATAATCATAATAAAAGTAGATAAATATTTGGATTGGTTGAAATATTTATTGGGGAAACTATGAATTTATTAAGAAAGTGGTTTATATTCTTTTGATATCCAAAGTACGATTCACTTGGTGAAAAATCAAGTGTTTCATTCAATGGAAAAAATATCAACCAGAAATACTACTAAATTCATAAGTTCCTTGAGGATAGAGAGTTATAGTATCATAATATTATTGAATACTAAATCCAAATTAAATTTTCACTGAGGTTCTAATATAATAAATTCTAAGGTATTACTATTCCTTACTAGGATTGTGGTGATCAGAAAGGTGGTAGAAAGCACTTATTTTATGTTGAAGGAGGATAAAATTTTTAGTCTATTTTTATGTTGACAGTTTCCAAGGGATCCTTGAAAGAATATTAATTTGGGATATTGTTGAGACCATGGACCATCTTTAAGGCCCTCGATTAAGTTCACTGGAGTAGGAATTGGAAATAAGACTTCATCCATCATTAGTTTGATCAGGAGGGAGTTCTAATGGGTTTGTTAGTTTATTGGAAGATAGATCACATATTATAGTTGGTTTCTAAAATTTACTAATACTCAAGGTATACCAGTTGTATCCAATAGAAATGAGTATTGTTATAGGAGAGCAGTGGTTAATATTACAAATAGATGGAGGACCATGAATGTAGGAGGTCGGTATAAATACATGATTGAATAGAACCCACTATAAATATTTGGGGATGAACCACTAATTTATAACACTAGTATATACTAAGAGTGGTATATGAGGATACATATTTACCAGTTGTAATCTTTTCTAATTCTAGAGAAAAATACTTTTCAGTGTTCTCTTGTGGACATAGGATGAAAGTATGAACCATATAAATCCAAATGTGTTCTTTACTTTTCCAAATTTATTTTTCTTATTTGTATTATTGTGTATTTATTTTTTAGAAGACTTAATGTGTAGTGATTTAAGGTGTAGTCAAGTTTAATAAGTTCTGAAGTATATAATATTGGAGGTTTGGCATGTCCATTTTATATAATGTAAAAGGATTAAATTTATGGTGGACTAAAGATCCTAGTTAAAGTGGTTTAATATATAGTGGCTTCATGATTTTTTTCTCAGATTTTCTCCCCAAAAAAATCACCTCACCCGTAACCATCCATTTCCCCCATAAAGTTAAGGAACTTAAACTACCTAAAATGATTTGGAAACACCATCTAATAGTGGATAGGTATGTACCATTATGTTTTATATGGATAAATTATTAGAATGGACTATTTATTTTTCAAATTTTGAAACATGATCAATAAGATATAGAAAAACACTAAATATTGCATACTACATAATATGTATATTTTATATTTTGTGTACTCATTGGATTGAAGGAAACCAGGCACTACCACTATCTTAATGTGTGTGACCAACAAACACAGTGTGTCCACTTGGGTAGAATGGCATGTGGTACTCATGGGACACCTAAGAGTGAACCACAGAGTCAAGATATTGTGTTACTCAATTGACATGGCCTGCCCTTAGGCCTTCATAGTGTGTGCAGTGAGGGGGGATAGTCGTTCTTGTACCCTAATACTTCTAGAGCCATGTAATACCCAAAAAAAGATTTTTTCTTCTGAAGTGAACACTTGAAGATATTTAATGTAGTTTTGGAAACCTTACCCTATAGTCTATGTTATACACAACATGTGTTTCATAAAATCACATGATATGTGATTGTGATTTTTAGATGTAAAAACCCTATCCTCCCATGATTTCCACCACCTAAATCACCGTAACTACCACCGCTATCCATGTCACCACTTCTCATCATTTTTGATACCACTGGGGGTTGTTTCCCTTCCTTTAATGGCCTTCCTCATTTATTTCACCATTTTCACCACCATTGTGTCGAGCTGCTTCCACTCACCATTTGTTGTCATCTGTCCACCAACCACATTTCTATGGTAATGCATCAATAGGACACCCCATTCCATATTTTCCTAGAACCACATTATAAAAACCTTTTGAAATTCATTATCACAAATACATCATGCTTCCCTCGTATCTTTATTACCCGACCCACCAATTTCGGCAACCCTCACTGAATCGTTAGTTATTTCACAGGACAGTGACAAACATTTGTCGCGAGTTGAGAAAAATGAGGGAGATAATGGGAATATTTATGGATAGAAAAATTTTCAAACCCATCACATCAATCACGTGGCTGATCATTAAAGAAAGTGTGGAATTGAGAAAGATAGTCAGCAACAACATTAATCAAACAATATTAATTATCAGCAAGATAGGGGATACACAAGAAAGAGGATTATTCACATAAAATTATTTAAAATAATATTCATGGATAGATCATTAAAAAATGGGAGAATTATAAATCATCAATAATAAAGGATTAGGTGATAAAATAAAATCAAATTGCCTTTCTCTTAGTGAATCTATGAAGCTCCTTGTTTATATCATTGAAACTCTTGAATTCATCACTTACACTAATAACAAAATATTTCACTCCTAGTGTATTTACCAATTTTAGGGATATTTTTTTTGTCAAAGATAAATGATCATTTAAAATGGGATTAATGAACTATTTATAATATCAACTTAGGTCAACTAGTAATAAAATTAAAAACCTGAAAAGGTTTTATCAAGTTCCCGAAACCAGAACATAAATATATCTTTACTAGGTAAACAATACCATTTTAAAAATAAATTATGGTATCATAATTTATATTCATAGATATATTAAGGTGATATTATTATTTTTCATGCATTTAGGATAAAAATAATATTTTTAAAATATTACATATTTTTTGAAGACCCCTAATGCTTCCAAAAATGAACCATCAATGTTTCCACCTTAATTAATATTATTAAAAATATTCAAAGGTTATAGAACACAATTATAAGATACTATAGTCAACAACTATATGAACCTCATAAATTATTTTTATTTGAGGATACTTGAAATAACCTATATTTTATAGTTGTACTGAGAGTATGATTTTTTAATTTTCAGTAATATATCCAATTAGATAAAATCCCTTAAACACTCCCTCAATACAATAAATACTATTTTGAATTTTTATCTTTCAATTCATCTTATAAACAATTATTTCAATATATAGATTAGGGATTCACTTTATAGGCCATTTACCCAAAACACTTGTATTTATATTCTTCTATAATTCTAATAAGATCCTCTAATATGAAAAAATTACTTAACTTGTGTCAATTACCTCAAAATTTCTACAATTTTTCATAAAAATATTCATCTCATAGAACATATATTTTGCAGACACATATCCATATTTAGGAACTTATTGTAAATTATTAAGCCTAAATATTTACTATCCAAATTCATTAGCCTAAAAACAAATCAAGCACATCATGAAATTTTTTATTAAGAACAAATTTATGTTTATATCCATAATTTTATCCTTTTTAAAATAATTCAATATCGCACCTTATTATTTTATTTAGGAAAATAATCATTACATTCTTAATTTTCTATTTCAAAATAACATAAGGAATCCTAGTAGTATTACATAATGTTTTGAGTTCATCCATTGATGTATCACATTATAGTATATATATTATTCATGAATAATTTATAAAATTAAATATACATATGATTATTTTTTCTAGTATTTTATCATATATATTATTCAATTATTACCCAATATTAAATTCACCTATATATTTTATTTTTTTATAATCATTTTCAGTTGAAATAAATTCATATTCGTGTGATTTTTTTTGAAATATTTTAAAATAATTTCTATATAATAAACTTCATGGTATCTGTTAAAAAAATACTATATTTTCATTCCCTTGGATATAGATCATTGAGTATTAATACAATCATTAAGAATAATAGTGTAAATAACCATCTCATAATTAACCTTTAAAGACTCTACTTCAAAGTCATCTTTAATTTATCTAGTGTATTTTCATCCTTAAGTTGTTTTGACTATACATTTATTATCTCTTTCCCCATAATATAACCTTTAGTTTCAAGCTCTTACATTATCCATTAAAGCTCAAATTTTTTTAAATATAATATTACAATTTCATTAATAAGATTTTATTATTTTCATTAAATGAAGATTCAAACATTATTTTATTTTCATTATATTTGTTGAGTTTTGTGTTTTTTCAGTACAATTTTCCAACTCAACATTCATTAAATTATATTTATATGATTATTTGTATTCATCTTTACAGATTGAATAATTTTTATCTTTCTATACCTAGGATCTAAATGTCACGTTCTCTTTTTTAAACATATCAAATATATCCCAATTATTCCTCTATATAAAATTATCTACCACATATTTCTTACTCATAAATATTATCCTTTAATTTTTGGATAAATCATAATTCTCATTGAACAATTTAATTTTTCTTATTGAACATTGATATTTTTCTAAAATTTCTTCCTACAATAAAATATCTATAGTCTTATTCTTTAGAATATATATTATTATTTATTAAATAATTTATTGAATGCTTTTAAAAATATATCATAATTAAATCATTAAAAGGTAAAAATAATATTTTTATTTACATTACCTCTTTTAATGTGATTATAAAACATATAAATTATATATCAATATATTCATTATCCTCCTCCTAGGTTTAGAAAAAAAATTATTTTTCTATATAATTCATAATTATTTTCTTTATATAATTTAATAAAAATTCATTTAAATCATTATTATTATTATTATTAATAACATGATATATTTTCATTTCATATGTTATGAGAGTGAAAGGTGAAATTTCAAGAGTTAACCCATCCAAATATCCATCATCATGTGCTGAAACACTTGCATCAAATATTTAAGGTAATATTATTAATAATTTAATTTCCATATTAAATTATTCATTTTGTTTCATCCTAACCTCTTATGGTTCTTATAATATAATTGATCCTAAAGAAGAATTTATCACTAGTTGAATAATTATTCATCATATCATCTTAAAAATTTAACTCCATTGATGTAGTTTCCTATTCATCCCCTTTTTGTTTCCTTGATATACATTTTTTAATTTATCAAAAATTTCTTTAATATATTTTTATCCCATTAAATTTTATAAATTAGTTTTTAGAATAACTATATAATATAAAATTCCATGTATTTCAATCATATTCAAAATTCTTTTTAGTACTAAGTGTCATAGACCCTCTAATATATAATGGAAAAATATCAATGATAGTATAATCAAGAACATCCTACCCAAGTGTAAAAATTGGGGTATATTATTAATTTCTTATGTGTATAGAAATTATTACCATCAAATATTGGAATACCTTTCCTATTAATAGAGTGAAAATTATCGTTGTCATGTTTCTTATATACCAATTTATTTTTCAAATAATGTTTGAAAAAAATAAGAATAATAAATAAATGTTTATTATATTATTTTTAAATCCCCAATAGATAAACCTCACACTATGATATTTTATTAATGGTCAATGATTTATTATTACACAAAACTATGTGGAATGATCTAATAAACATTTTTTACTTTAAATATTATTTTTTAAAAACATATGGTACTTATTAAATTTTATGGTTTTTTTCAATTTCGTTATAACTCAATAACTATAATAAAATTGAGAGAAGATATAATAACACAATAATGATAAATTTTATTATTAGTTTTTCACTAAAATAGTAAATTCATTATTTTTTATGAATAGTCTCATCTAACCCACAAATACTCCACTATTATCATCTACCAAAATATAAAGTTTTCTGGGGAAGGATTATTCTTTCTATGTTTGATGGTATCATACAACATTACAAAGTATGTTAGATTTTTTTAATCATAACTGATTATAATATCTTCAAAAAAATAATATGTACCCTGAAAAATCAGTTAAATGGATAATATTTACATTTTTGTAATCTTGTTTGGATGTATGGATAATATTAATCTTTTTTTAAATAACTTCTAAAATAAATAGTTTTTATAATAGAATACTAAAACCCTTATTATTCTAAATCACAAGGTCTTTTTCTATCTCATAAAAAATATTCCCACTGATTTCATGATGGTATTTTAAAATTGAACCTATTATTGAATTCTTATTCTCAACCCAAAATCTTTCTATGGCCTTCTCTTCAAATTTATTTCTTTTTTTATTTGATTCACCTCATAGTTCTATTAAATGTTCCCCATATCATATATATCATGTATTTTTTACTTAATAATACTTCTATATACTTTAATAAATATTATTATGTTATTCTTTAACATACCCAATTGATCTATGTGTAATATAGAGCCTCCTTAAATGACCCTTTATTGAGGGATCACATTCATAGCATTTAAAAATTATAAATATTATTCTTATCAACCAATCAATGTAATATATAAATATTTTTTTAAATAATTATTTTGAAAATAACACATATCTATTAGTCATTCATATAAAAATGATGACCCAGTCGACTTCCCTTTAATTTTTCTATTTTCCAATTTTTTCTTTTAGCTTTCTCTATAAAATGAAACAAAAATAAATAAAACTATAACATATTACATTGAGTATAAATATATATCTTACTATTATGAATTAAATAGAATATAAATTAATTTGTACTTGTGATATTGACAATGATTTATGTAATACATGTGTTGAGTAAATAGTTTTTCACTTTCATTTTGTGAAATTTCCATCTTGTTGCATGGATGTAAATTTCATTGAGTATACACTCTACCCTACTTCAATAATCTTTGATTTTGTTATATTTACATGTAATTCATCTTTTATCTAATATTCCAAAGTCTCTTGTATAAAACTTTAACATTATACCACCTACACAATATAATTTTTGAAATATAAAATACTTCTAAGCACAAATAAATAAATTAGTTCTATAACTAACAATTAAACTTTAACATGTCTAAAATTCATTAATTTCCATTATAAGTACTTCCATAATAATTAATAATTTTTTTCTCATTAGAAACTATTCATCATTCACATAATATATTCAACAATAAAAAAACATAAACAAATATCTATATCCATAATCTTTTCAAAATAGTGTTTTGTCCATAATTAACCTCCACTTTTATTAGAAATCCCTCACTATCATCAATAATTGTCATAAAAAAGATTTTTTATTTTGAAAATTTCAATGTTGTTAAAAATCATGAAATTGTAGTGGTTCAAAATTAAATAAAGTTAATCATAAATATACAATGTTTACTAAAACACTTATTTGTTTTGACATAATAAACTTGAAAATATATAAATTTCATTTTGAAGTTATTTTGGGTTTGGATTAAAATAAGAATTTGTTGGATTTCCTTTTTTTTATTCTGATGAGAACATTCATATGATTATTAAAATGATAAAACTTTGTGAGTACATACACTTGTTTAAATAATGTGATGCATGGAGTAATAAAATTAATGTGATTCAATTATTTTAAATAATTTTTTAAAACGTTCAAAATAATTTTTTTGTTTAATGATTAATTATAATGAATATTATACAAATTATTGATGATTTTGTGATATTTATTTTGATACATTTAATGAAATTATTTGATTTAAAATTTAATTATAATCATTTCATGATGGAATAATTCCATCAATGTAATTTACAATGATAATTTACTAGATTTGTATATATAAAAAATAAATTTAAATGATGAGATGTTTGAAAATAAATCATGTCAAAAATTTAAAAGGGAATGATGATATGTTATGACTTGAATTTTTAAAAATAGGGACTATTTTGGATGGTTTAAATTGAAATTTGTGATATTATAATTTAAATGGTTATAATATATTTTAATCATGTTAATGTGTGTAATTGATTGATATATGTTATATGTGATGTAAATTCAACTAAAAGCATCAGTAAGGGTGAAAGATATGATATTTATTATTATAAGATAAGATTATGATTTTAGTAAAATATTCTTCATGAGAAATTTTAATTCAAATAATGTTTGTTAGAAAGTGGATATATTTTAAATGATATCTTGAAATAATTATTTTGTTTTAGATTATGTTGGGTGAAAAATCTCTATGTCTACTGCAATGAGACACATATTATTTTGAATAATATTTTTTTCAAATGACATGAAATTATATAGTTTTAATTGAGTGTTGATTCTATGTTTAGAAAGAGATTTTGTAATATCTTAAGATTTGAAAATAAAGACTATGCTCGATAGTGTACAAGATACTCAAAAGAGAACTAAAATAAACTATGAAATATTATTATTTTAATATGATAGTTATAACATAGTCTTTGAATTAGAATGTATAGATAGGATTATACATATTATGAATTATATATATATATAATGGTCATAAAAATACAAATGTATTGGTTAATTCTTAGTAGATAAGCACTGAATTTTTAGTAAATTCGTTTTATTCTTCAAAAATGGTTTTTATTTATTTTTATGAGGGAATATTATAATTAATTTTGGAAACTTTTAGAGATTTTATTTGATAAAAATGATATCATTTTTGAAATTATCATGTCAAAGTTATGTTAGAGAGAATTTTTGGGATTTTTTTGAAATGATTTATTTTTTAGTGAACAGTAAAAAATATTGATTTTAATTGAAAATTGTTGTTGGCACTGAAGGAATTTCTTATCCCTTATAAGAAATTTTTTCCTAAAGAAGGTTTATTCTTAGATAAAGGTATATTCCAAAACTGAAGATCCCATTCTATGAATATTTAGGTAACCTCATGCAACATTTTTAATTCATGCGCAACCATTAAGGATCGAAATTCTATACCAGACATTCATGTTTAGTGAATGATCTTGGCACCCCAAAACTATGTAAAAGTCATGTGTTCACAAAAACCAATGTTTGTGTGCTACCCTACCATTCTAATGTAAGCCTTTTTCTTGAATAAGGAGACATCAAACAACCCACTTGCATGGCTACATCCATATGGAAAAGGAATGGGGTGTGTGCAACTATGTTGCCTAACCAAACAAGGTTTTAAACCACAAAACACAAATTTCTTCTATAAATAGAACCTCAGCCCCCACCAGGGGATCTCTAGAAGATAAAGTTTCATATCTTGGTCATGCAAATCTATTTTTTTTTGTGAAATCGTGAAACTCCTGAAATCTATAGATTCTCCAAGCTAAGAAATTTATGCGGCTGAGATCCCATGGGTCCTAACATGGATTTAACTATGGTGTATAGATCCTTGCATAACTCCATTTAAGTATAGTCAGGTGTATAAAATAGAATATTCCATCACAAAACCCTAATAAACACATTACCTTAGAAGTTGTGTGTACCTATGCCTCCATGATCTAGGTCCTGGCCTTGTGCTAGAGCCCATGGATCATGCAATCCCATTTCCAGGCTTTATAGGAGAGTTTCAAACAACAACCTTTGGGTCCCTAACCCAATGACTCATATCAAAAATCAGAGTTATGTAAATTTTGAGTGCCTAGGTTACCTATAACCATTTGAATCTGCACATCAACACCCCAAATACCTGTACAACTGGTACCCTCAACCTGTCCAACCCATTTTCTTCAAGCATGGATTGGACCATTATGTCACCTTTTAATCCTATGAACAGGTGCCCAAATTAATATTTATCCTAATAATAGGCACCCTAATATCATGACCCCTTATTTCAAATCCTATATGGCAGTGTTTATGCCATTCCCCACCTAGAGGTGCATGAGAAGTAAACATGTAATCCCTAAAGGTGGCATCATCATGGGAAACTGCCAACTATTCCTGGTAGAGAGTACTTTTTCAAGATATTCCTCCTCTACTTGGAAATGAATTCTCGGGGTGTAGTCCCCTATATGTCTAAGTTTCTTGACATAAACTTTTCTAGCTCCATGTCCTAGTCACATGATGTTAAATATCATGACAACACCCTTAGTACATGACATTAAATTATAGACATACCTCATGTGATAAATATAGGTTGCATAATGTATAATCATTATGGGACACCACTTGTCCCCATATGTTAGATATCACCCTTTATATAGCACCCCCAGAAATCCCATATGTGTAAGCCCCATACCAGTCCCTATTGACTCTCCTTTCACGATATGATAATCCTTAACACATGATATTAAAAAACATGGACCGGTCCAATCACACAAACATAAATTGCGGCATCAAAATACAAGGGTTTTGATCCCTATTTATTAATATGGTACATATTATATCTCCATGAGGGTCAATCCTGACATACCAACACACCTAGGGTACCTCTCTGAGGTTCAATCTTGGCACCCAACATCACCTCCAAAAACCACCTATGAAATATTCCCCCATGGGGATACACTGCATCAAAACCCAAGTGTGATCATATCCCCCATTTGGGGACAAACTTAACCACCCAACTATCCCCACAAGATGTTAAACATTATACCCAACCTATCCCTACAAGACATTAAACCTGCAACCCACCTATCCATGGAATATATTAAACATGTGACCCAATTTTCCCCAAAAGGCATTAAACCTATGAACCAACTGCCCCCACAAGACATTAAATATCTGACCCACATATCCCCACAATATGTTAAACCTATGAGCCACATTTCCTCCCAATAAATTTAACCTATGACTCACCTATCCCCATAATACATTAAACCTATGACCCACTTATCCCCATAGGACATTAAACCTATGACCTAATCCAAAATCCCAACCCCATACAATAAAAATGGTATGCCTGAGGTAAAAAACCTCATAAAACTTATGCCTGTGGCATCAACTACCTCATGAACAACATGTGATGCCTTAGGTTTCATGCCTAAGATACCTCATAGATGATACACACTCTAAAATAGGAATAATTTTTAGATTCCCGATGTACCCAACATATAGAAATTACTATACATGGCCAACATTACCATATACTCTGATCGAAGTTTTCCACCCTGTTGAGATAGAAGTATCATAATTAATGGGATTCCACCTCAATATGAAACCAATAATGAGTTTCACAAACTTAAATTAAATTCTTGATGGAGACCTAGACTAGTAAATGAGATCCAAGGAGGAATCTATACAAGGATGAATCGATATCCCATCATCCCATTTTGATCAATGAATTAACATCGCCGATTGAAGTGATGGAAGCCACCTAACTTTGGGAAGTGGGAATGTAGGTAAATAAGAAAGTGTATCACCACCAGATGGAGAGACAACATGAAAAACTGGTGAAAAAAAAATCAGAAAAAAACGGTGAACATGACATGACACTCTTCTCCTTCAACTATGTGGACTAGTAACATTGGTGAACCATCATTTTTTCATGTCCTTAGATTGAAATATTAGGCACTAGGTCCCACTAGGCATGAAGTGGTCCCAGTATGAAGTTCTCCTATGGAATGGGCCAAATAATGTTTGGAATCCTTGATGTGAAACATCTCTTGTGTGGATCCCTTCTCTGTTTCAGTAATAATGGATGTCATTGGGAAATTATGCATCATTTTCACTATATTTTTACAGATGATTGATTCCACACACTTTAGATTAATTAATCTATAAGAGATCAATGATCTAATGTTAACTAGAATAAGGTAAGGGGAAATGTCAATGTTACAATCTCACATGAAAATATTTATACTATGGTAGCCACCGCACCTTCAGCTACTCGGTGCCCATGCCCCATCTCAACCTATGAGATCATCCATAGGAGGGTGATCCATACCCTTTTTCATCGATACGAACAATATGGGGTCATTAACACTAGGTATATATACCCATATGATCTCAAATCATCAACAACTCTATGAAACCATCACCCCCAAGGGTTGTGTAGGGGGAAACCACCCTCTTTTCTAATGGAAAACCGCTTCAGGAGCCTCTACCTAGAGTGCTCAGATAGCTCACTCCCCTATTCTAAGGACTTAAGGGATGTTTGATCCATACCCATCACATCCACTGCTATGGAGCTACCTAGTTGAGCTCCCACAAAGCTTCCTCATCACTAACACTGAATGATCCCATAGGTCTATGAGCAGGTTGACTCTATCCCCGCTCTTCCGACTTTGGTCCAAAACTCCTAACACATATATTAAGGAATGACCAATAACATTTTCCAATATGAGGTATATTCTATAGCTCCAAGGGAATTCAATACCACTAGTTTATCACATTATACCTCAATAAATACTCAATAGGGACCCATATTCTCTCACCTAATATTGATACCCCAGCTACCTCCCAGGAAGGATAAGATAACTCTCTCAGTCACTGGTGCAACCGACGGTTGTTACAGACCATACTGTGATGATTAATACTAGTGTAGAGGTCCTACTCTCACCATAAACTAGTTCACATGCCCTCCCTTTACCACCAATCAATGTGGAGGCCATCCTCATACTGAAGACATGCCTTGATCTGAACAACTATCCTAGGGCAGTAGGATGAACACCCATCTTGGGGTCGCGCTCGCAGCACAGGCCCCAACACACATTGGGGGAACCCAATAAACTCTCAAAATATTGTGCTTTGAGAATTCATATATATTAATATTTTATACTATGGGAAGCATCGTGTAATCTTAGACCAATCATACTTTGAAGTGATGAGTGACTCGATGAGGGAACATTTACCCTCACTACCAGAGCTAGGGGAAGAAGCCTTTTGATTGAGGATTACAATTCTAGAATCTGAGGTCCACAGGATCCCCAAATACCTCCATAGGTAACTTTAGGTGAAGGACATTATAGCCTTAATCCAAGGAATCATTGTGCAATTATATCCAGCACTATCATCTTACCTTCTCTCCACCTCTATAATAGAAGTTGGAATGATGTAAGAACCTGGGAAGATACCTTTAGGTGATAGTGAGAAATTTTTTAAGACTTAAGGGATGTTTCTTCCCTCACACATGAGGAGGTAGTAAAATATCCTCTATATATAGATATGATCTTAATAATGGATCTTCCACTGAGATAAATTCCAACATGTAGTACATATTTGAATCGTGTAGAGCCCCCTTTCACAATAAATCAACAGAAAAGCATATCTACATTAGTGCAGACAACAATATCTTTGCATACACTAATCATGTATTGGGATGACTATAATTAGGGACATCCCTATGATAATGAACAGGAGGAATTGTGGAGACTCTTTTCCACCAACCATTTATTAGTAGTGTTTTGTCTACCTAAAGCTCTGGATTTTGTCAACCCAAAGTCCCTCATTAAGGACCATGCAATTGTTTTCACCAGAATTATTGGGAGAGATTCCATTGACGTTGGGAATATAAACTAGCCTACCCAATAATCCTTAAGGACCTCAATTATATTCACCAACAATAATAGGGGGTTGAGATCACATCGCTCCTAGAAGCAAAAAATCCCAAATTTTTTGGATACCACCAAACTATCAAGAAAACCTATGTTAAGAACCTAATTGTGCTCCATCATGCCATGAAATAGGCATATCAAAATGTGTATATTAGTGGTTGGGTATAACATCTCTAGACCTGTACTCCCAGATCCAATGCTGAAATCATAAAAATTAAATTTCTAGATTGATACCGATACATGTGACCAAATTTTTTCAATTCAAAACTTACAACATAAAAAGATAAAATTTTATTACTTACATACCCAAATAAATTTTATATTTATAGTTTTATAGAATTAAGACAAACTCTTAATAACCAGGATTAATAAGAAACTAGTTAATAAATATGATCATCATCTCCCACTATAGTAGGTTTTACATATTCCACATTAAGTATTCTACATCTCTAATAAAATTAATCTTGTGAGAAAACCTTATAGAAAAAAATAATTTAATCATCATTGTTCATAACCTAGAGAAAAGGAAACATCATAAGGGTGAGATAAAATTATCAGCAAGGGAAAAATAATTATTAATAATTAGATGTCATTTGTGAGCATAAGAAGTGCATAAGAATATTATGACATAATCAAAGTGAATGATCATATCATAAGAATATTAATACCCATAAATACTTATATCATCAAACATGAAAACATGTAATAAGACATTTACAAAGGTAAAATTCTTCAAAATCAATAATAATGAGCCATGCGATATCAATCTTGATCATACAAAACATTATAAACCCATAACAAGCAAAGATAAAACTTATTAGTATATTAGAATATTATCTTCACATCTCTTCTTACTAATGGAACGACCAATATGGCTGAATTCCATCTCTGGAGTACCCAATGCATTAGAGGGATATAATGGATCCTCCCATACATGATTTATCATAGAACCACCCATCCTTGGTTAATAACGTAACTAAAAATACTTGTTATATAACGGAACCACTCTTCCTTTGTTTATAACAGAACCACCCTTAATTAAAAACAATTTCAAAGAACCGTATAATGAATAAAGTATATATAACATTCATTTCATCATAAAGTCATTAAAACAACCTTTATTATTTTTAGAACTTGATTAACCCTTCGAAAATAAATGGGTTCCATAATAATCTCATTGAAACGTGATTATACAATGAAAAAGAAATAGGTTATATAATAATCTCTTTGAAACATGATTAACCCATATAAAAGATAAGAGTTACATTTAAATAACTCTGAAAAATGATTATCCCATATAAAATAAACTTTTTAGATAAAAATATATTTTAAACATTAATAACCCATATAAAATAAATGGGTTACATAACAATCTCTTTGAAACATGATTAACCCATAGAAAACAAACAAATTCTATGAAAATATATTTGAAACAATAATAATCTATCCCTAAAAAGAAGTAAGATGGTATTGTTACAAAATATATCCATTTTATAATAAATAACAATGAAGGGTTTTGATGTTGATGAATGGAAATACTATTAAAATATCATTAAAAATGGTTTTTAGAAAAAAAACATTTTCATTTTGAAAATCAATTTTCAAAACTAAATATTCATAAAATAGTATAAAAATACTTTTATTTTAAAAAACATGAAAAAATATAAATTTATGGTCAAAGAAAATAATGGTCATGGTGATATAAAAATCCATTCATGTTGTAAATATTAAAAATCATCATTATCCTGAGAACATTTTGAAAAAGAGAGTCGAAAGTAACCCATTTATAAATTATTAGGAAATTTCCTCTATAAAACTTTTAAAAGAAGATAAAAGATCATATAAATTGATTTATGAAATCATTTATTTACAGAAAATATCATTTTTGAAGAAACTTCATAATTTATTTTAGAAAACATGGATACATAAAAGAATATATCTGATCTAAAATGAAATATATGACCTGTATCACTTACAAATGACTTTCTTGATTTTTATTCAATATATAAGAGAGGAAAAGGAAATTAAACATGTGGAACACATTCATAACTAAATGATAATAAATTTTTTGTGGTTTAAGAAAAAAAATCACATTATTTCCTCTAAAATAACCTTAAGCTTAAACAATCCTAAAATAAATGAGATTGTCACATAAAGACTTTGACACTTTGGTAACCATTCAATCATAATACCCAAGAAAGGAATAACATAAAATTATTCTTTCAATGTCATTAAAATAATAATTTTCATTATATAACAATTAAAAAGGAAATATATACCCCTCATAAAAGAATATAGGTGTATATAATAAACGTATGTCTCAAAGAAAGACCATCTGTGATGAATAACCCTTATAAAAATCAAACCATGGAATTTGATAATTAATTAATAAATACATTATGTGTATAAAATGTAAATACTTATAAAAAAGTGTAAATAAAACATAATATTATCAAAATTAATTACACACATAATCATATAATAATAAATATAGTGAATATTTAATATAACATAATGAAAACAAATTAAGTTATGAAATTCTTTACCACTAGGTAAATTTAAAGAAAATTATTTTGGATGAAATAATTAAAATTAAAACTTAAAATACCATGATGTATGTTAGATTTATTATATTAAATTCCAAATGGGAATTATATACACCACAAAATATAAAAAATTTGTGAATATAGAATATGTCACATAGAAGTAAAAGGGAGACGAGAAAAACCCTTACCTAGAATCCAGAATTTCCATTCATGTACTTTAACTCTTGTATAATAAGATTATATAAATTATTTTATTTATTAAGAAACTTTTATAGGTTAAATAACTTGTAATTAAATCATTTAATTTATTAATTCTCAATTATATATTTAAATACTTAATCAGTTAAGTCCACAACAGGTGTTTTGAGGACGTTCAGTCGATTGTTTAATAACGACTTCAGTGTGTTGAATGTGGTAAAATAGGAAATTATTTAAATTTATAAATAATAATAATAATTAATTAAATATAATATTTATACATCAATCATAATTTTTATAACCAATCATAAAATATGGTTACGAAAAATGAACTATGTTGAGATCATGGAGATAGTAGGTCGTACATACACATGATTAACATTTCCATTTCTCAATGATCATTATGGAAAGAATTTATATATTATTTTATCTTTATATAATGTTAATAATATAATAAATACCATATTATTACTTTAAATAAACATATATTTATCATTCTTGTGATGTGTTTATGAAAAAAGAATCACATCACTTCATGGTGGGTGGCGGTAGTCCACACATACACGAATGATGTTATCATTTTTTAGTGTAAAAAAGAAAATGATATATTATATTTTCATAATGATAAATATCTAATGAGTATAATTATAATTTAATTTATATCACATATGTTAATTAAATTTATCCTTCTTACCTTTCATGTAAAGTGTTAGTGAAAAATGAATCACATCACTTCGTGAGGCAGTAGTCCACCATAGACACAAGTGACATTATCATATCCTCTATAGAATGGGATGTAAAAAATTTATATGTGATATAAATATTCCATAACTATATATATGTTAAAAATATAATATATATACTTTATATCCATCATTAAAACATGTTTTTAGAGGTGATTATGGAAGATGAATGACATCAGTTCATGAGGCGACAATCCACCATATACATGAATGATGATTTGTTATACCATTTGATAGAAGAGGAGATGGATTTAGGTTACGAAATTAATATAATAACATCTAAGTATATATGATATACTTGTGTTATCATATTATAATAGTTTAATAATATTTTAAGGAGGTGTAAGAATAAATAGTACAAAAACACATAGTTTTGAATTTTACCTCTTCTCAAATAACGTCTTTAGGATTATACCCAAATTATTACTAGAATGGATGTTTGAAAAAAAATAATTATAGGATGAGGGTTATTTTTGAAAAATTATTTTGGTTGATATTGTCTAAACCAGAATGCTTTTAAAGAGTGAAGAATATAGGAGAGGGGGTGACCTTTTAAAAGTGTGGTGAGTGGCACACTTGTAATTTTTGAAAAGATAAAGGTGTACCCACGTTTTTAACATTACTAAAGTATAAAATATGGAAAATTAATTATAATATTACATTTTAGGGTTGAAATATGTCCATAAAATATTTTTTAGATAGGTTTTTAGGTTATTTTAACCCTTATATTTTTATTTTAACCCCCCAATGAACCCATTTTCACTTTAAACTTGGTAATTTTTTTTATTGTTTCCACTATTAATTATGGTCAAAAATTAAGTTTATCTTATTATATAATATATATTTTTATAAATAAAAATATTTTATCCATTTTATCAAATTAAATTCATATAATTGAAAAACATTTATTTAAAATTAAACCTGCAGATACGATGAAAAGGTTGGTTTTCAAGAAGTGTATTTTTTAAGGAAAAGATTATTTTATATTAACTCTATGACTAATAATAATTATTTTATTAATATAAATTAATATTTATTAATATATAATCTAAAAAATTCAGTTATATCACTCCTTATTATGGGTTTTTTAATTAACTAAAAAGAAGAAACATTATGCACTATAAAATAGTTTTTAGAAAAATCCCATTTTCAAACCTGAAGTTGATTCAATAGAAATTAATTGGATTAAATATAAATAAATAATAATCATGGTACTTGAAATGATATTAAAAACATAATCGTTTTTTTAAATTTATTAATTTATTAAAAAGCAATGACATTTTTACAAAAATCATTATTTTCACTATTCACTGAAAAATCAATATTTTCCAAAAAATCCCAGAATTTCACCCAAAATAGTTTTTGATATTAAAAATTCAAAAATTAATTTTATTTTCTCAAAAATTATTTTTAATTTCAAAAAATTAATTATAATATTTTTTTTATGAAAAGCAATAAAAATCATTTTTGAAGAAAACATATTTTTGAAGAATAAAATTACTTTACTAAATATTTATTGATTATTTACTAAAAATTTATAAATAATTTATATTTAGTAGGATATATATATATATATCATAAATTATTTAATACTATTCATACCCTCTAATTTGATGATAATGTTATAATGGTAATATTTAAAATAATATTATTTCATGGTTCGTTAAAGATCGGTGTTGCGTGTCTTATATGCTATAGAGTATAAAAATATTGGTGTTACATGTTCTAGCAGATATCTAAGAGATTAAATTTATTCTAAAATAAATATATATTAATGTATTGGGGTGTTACATTCTCATCTAAGTTTGCTGTTTTATGTATTATACGCTCACAATCATAGTTTTATTCTTTTTAAATATTAGGGTTTTACATCCTACCCACTTAATAAATTGCATCCTAAAAATTTAAAATTTACCTCAATAATAAAATGTTGGATTTTTGAAAATAATTGTTTTGGAAACCTACATCATAAAAGGGATAATAAAACATCCTCTTATTAATATAGAAATGAGAAGTTCAAAGGTCATCTAGAATAACATATACTGATATTCCAAATGGGAGAACATAGGTGGGAAGTGGATATTTGGACATAGAAGAGAAGATTAATGTCAAAATAATGATGGGGGGTGATATAGATCATTGATCACTATAAAGTAAATTAATAAGAAAATTCATGAAACAAATAACCATAAACCATATTGGTGTAAAAAAGTCATTGATTTCATCATAAATGATGGTAAAAGGATTTTTTTGTTTCAAGATCCTTTTCCTGAAGTTGAGGAATTATATTACCATCTATACAAATAAAATAAGGAAATATACATACTTTATGAGTATAATTTCATCATTTAATAAATATCCACCAGAATATCATTTTTTTCTCTAAAATATGATTATTTAAGATGCTTTTTTCATTACTGATGTAATAAAATCCACTTTCAATGTATCAAATTATTCCCAAAAGGATACCTATATATTTTCCTATATTTAAAAAGTAATTACAAACAAAATGGCTAGAAAAAGATAAGGTAATTTCTAAAAATAAAAAACCATCATATAATGAAATAATACATTAATACCAATAGTAATACCCAGAGTTAAACCTAAATCATACCATAAATGAATGAAACTATATCCCAAATAACCTCTAAAGGGGTGTATCTTAATTTAAACTTATGATCAACCTTAATATTATTTACCTATAATGGTGGCCATAAATCTTAAGATAATATCACATGAAAATATAATAATATCAAAAAGTTATATAACCCTTTCCTATAATACTAACTATAATATATTTGAATCCACACTCTGAGATTCGATGCTAAAATAAAAAAAATTACATTTCGGGTTTATATCGATAAATGTGACTTAATATTTTCCATAAAAAACATAAAAAATCAAAATGAAAAATTGAATCACTTATATACCTAAGGACCTTTAAGATTTAGAGTTTTTGATAATTAGGACAAATAACTAGGATTAATTAACAACCAGTTCATAAATGAACATCATCTCCCACTATACCCAACCTTTTATATTCCATATTAATTCTTCACATCTCACACAAACTTCATCGTGTTAGAAACCATTATAGACACAAAAAATCTAATAATAATTCTTAAAATCCTGGTGAAAAGGAAACATAACAAGGTTGATATCAAATTCTCAGTAAGGTTAAACATATTCATTATCAATTAGATGTCATCGGTAGGCATAAGAAGAGAATAAAGGTATGATGACATAATAAAAGTGCATAATCATATCATAAGATCATTAGTACCCATAGATACCTGGATCATCAAACATGAAAAATGAAATAAGGATTTAATAATGGAAAGATTCATCAAAATCAATAAACATGATCCATGTGATATCAATCTTGATCATAAGAAACATTATAAACCCATAGAAAGCACAAATAAAACTGATTAGTATCTTGGAATATTATCTTCACATAACATCTTACAAATGAAAAAACAAAAATGGAGAACTTCCATCTCCAGAGTACCCAATCCATTGGAGGGGTACAATGGGCCCACCCATACTTGGTTTATTATAGAACCACCAATCCTTGGTTAATAACGTAACCACCCATCCTTGGTTTATAATGGAATTACCAGAACTTACTTTATAACAAAACCTTACATCATTATAAACAATTTCCAAGAACTGTATCATGAATAAATTATATAGAGTGTTCATTTCATCATAAACTAATTTAAACAATAATTATTCTTTTCAGAGCTTGATTAACCCATGGAAAATAAATGGGTTCCATAACAATCTCTTTGAAATGTAATTAACATGTAGAAAATAGATGGGTTACATAACAATCTCTTTGAAATATGAATAACCCATAGAAAATAAATAGGTTACCTTAAAATATATTTGAAACATGATTAACCCATATAAAAGAAATGGGTTACATAAAAATATATTTAAAACATGATAAAACCATATAAATTAAACGGGTTACACACCAATCTATTTGAAACATGAATAACCCATAGAAAATAAACATGTTTCATGAAAATCTATTTGAAACAATCATAATTAATCTAGAGAAAGAATGAGGATGGAATTATTAAAGAATATCTCTATTGGATAATAATTAACAAGAAGATTTTTTAATGTTGGATAATGTAAATACTATTAAATGATCATTACAAACATTTGTTCATGAAAATAACCTTTTCATTTTTAAAATTACTATTTAAAACTACAAATTCAAAAAATATTGTGAAGACAATTTTATTTGAAAAAACATCATAAATATATAAAGTAAGGTTAAAAGAAAATAATGTTCATGATAGTATAAAAATATATTCATTTTTCTAAATATTAAAAATAAACATTATTTTTAAAACATTTTGAAAAAGGGAGTCAAAAGTGACCCATTTGGAAAATGTTAAGAAACCTTCTTTAAAAAACATTTAAAGGAAGGTAAAAGATCGTGTAAAATGGATTTATGAAATCATTTATTTTTAGAAAATAAAATTTTTGATTTTTTTTAAATCATGGATTTGGAAGGGAAAGATACCCGATATAAAATAAAATACAAGATCAATATCACTTATAAAATAACGTCTTCATGTTTCATCAATAAAAAAGGGAGTAAGTTAAAATTAAACATGTGAAACACATTCATAAGGAGAGGATAATAGAAGTTATGTTCTTTAAGAAAATCATATCACCTTATTTCCTCCAAAAGAACCTTGACCATAAACAATCTTGAAAGAAAGGAGAATACAACAAAAATTATTTGTCACTTTGGTAACTCTTCAATCAGAATCCCCATGAAATGAATAACATCAAATGATACTTCAAATATCATTAAAATAAGGTTCTTAATTATATAAAATTTAAAATGTAAATATATACACCTCATAAATTAATATAGGTGTATATCATAATTTTATGTATCAAAGAAATATAATTTGAGACGAATAACCCTTACAAAAATTATACCATTGAATTTGAGAATTAATTAATGAATTAATTATGCATATCAAATGAAAATCCACATAACAAAATTTGAAATAAAATAAAATATAATAAATAGTCATTATACACTTAATCATAGAATATAAAATACAATGAAGAAGTAATATAACCTTATTAAAAAAAATTGAGTTACGAAATTCTTTACCATTTGGTAACTTTCAAGTAAAATACCCTTGGATAAAATAATTTAAATTGAAACTTAAAATACCAGGATGTATGTTGGATTCATGATATTAAATTTAAAAATGGTTTATATACACCACAAAATATAAATAAGTAGTCAATATAGTAGATTTTAGACACAAGTAAAAGTGAGGTGAGAAAAACCATTACCTTGTGTATAGACTTTCCATGAATGTCCTTTAACACTAGTATAAAATGATTATATCAATTATTTTATTTTTTAAGAAAATTTGAAAAATTAAATACCATGGACATAAATAATTTATTTTATTTTTTAATGAAATATTTAAATACTTAATTTGTTAAGTCCACATCAGCTGTTTTGGGGACGTTCAATTGATTATTTCAAAATGACTTCAGCATGTTGACCATGGTCAAAAAGGAAATTATTTAAATATAAAAAAATAATATTTATGAAATAATTATCATATTTATACATAAATTTTACAATAACCCAATCATGAAATATGTTTATAAAAAATTAATTGTGTTATGATCATGGAGACGGTCGGGCAAACACACGCAAGAGTAATGTTTTCATTTCCAATGATCATCACAAAAAAAGGTATATATTTTTTATAATTAAATAATGATAATAATATCATAAATAAAATATTATTTCTTTAAATATACTTTTATATATCATTATTTTGATTTGGTGATGACAAAATAATTACATCGCTTTATGGAGGCGGTGGTACGCGCATACACGAACGACATTAACATTTTTAGTGTAAGAAATAAAATGATATATTATATTTTAATAATGATAAATATGTCATGAGTGTAATTATTATGCCATCTTTAACTCATATATTCAATATATTTATCCTTTTTAACTTCCATTTAAAGTCTTAGTGAAAAACGAACCACGTCACTTTATGAGGTGGTAGTCCTTCGCACAGATGAGTGAAATTATCGTAACCCCCAAAAAATGTAAAGAAAAAATATATATGTTATATAATAACTCCATAAGTTTAAATATTTTAAAAACATCATAAATATAATTTAAATCCATCATTACAATATATCGTGAGAGGCGATGATGGAAAATGAATGACATCGGTTCACGAGGCGGCAATCCATCGTACTCACAAATAATGATTCCATACACCATTTGATGGAATATGAGATGAATTTAGGTTATTTCATTAATATAATTACATATAATTATTTATAATATAATGGTGTTATTATATTATCATATTTTAAGAAGATTTTTAAGAGGTGGAAGAATAAATAAAATAAAAATGCCTAGTTAGAAATTTTACCTCTTCTCAGAACATCTCTTTAGGAATACACTTAAAGTATTATTTGAATGGATTTATGACCAAAAATAGGTTTATAGGATGATATAATTAGAGTTTATAATTTATTTTTTATGTAATTTTAGATCCACAAGGTTTTTAAGTTATCAATAAGAGAGAAGGGTGGGTGGCCTTTTATAAGTGAGGTGAGTGGTACACTTGTAATTTTTTTTAAAAGGTTTACCCACGTTTTTCACATGTAAAAGGATAAAAAATGAATAATTATTGATCATTATAAACTATAAGACCAATATATGTCCATAAAATATTTAATATATAATTTTATATGTTATTTTGACCCTTATCATTTTAGTATAACCCCTAGTAAAACTGTTTTCACCTTAACCAAGGTAATTTATTTTTAATGCTTCCACTATTTATTATAGTACAAAATTAAGTTGACCTAAATAGATAATATAATTCATTAAGATTAAAAATATTGAATATATTTCACAAATTTAATTCATATAATTGGAGGATTTTATTTAAAATTAAACTTGCAAACATGATGAAAAAAAAGTTTTTCAAGAAGTGTATTTTTCAAGGAAAAGATGATTTTATATTTACTCTATAACTAATAATATTAATTTAATGAAAATAAATTTATATTTTTTGATATATAATCTATAAATTTCATTTAAATAATTCCTTATTATGGGGTTTTTAATTAATTAAAATGGAGAAACATTATGTACTTTGAAATAGTTTTCATAAAAATCCCATTTTTAAACCCAAAGACAAAATTATTATAAGATCCAATATTAAGTTGTTAGAAATGAATTTAAGTCTATTAAATATAAATAAATAATAATAATGTTATTTTAAATTATATTAAAAACATAATGTGACTTTTAAATTTAAATAATTTATTAAAAAGAAATGACATTTTTACAAAAAATTGGTATTTTCACTATTTACTAAAAAATCAATATTTTCTTAAAAATACCAAAATTTTAACCATAGAGAATTTTGATATGGTTATTTCAAAAATTAATTTAATTTTATCAAATAAATTTTATAAATGTTCAAAAAATTAATTATAATAATTTTTCTTGAAAAGTAATAAAAATCATTTATAGAGAAAACATATTGTTGAAGAATAAAATTACTTTACTAAAAATTGATTAATTATTTACTAAACATTTGTCAATAATTTATATTGAGTATGACACACACACACAAACATACACACACACACACACACACACACATATATATATATTATAGACTAGTTAATATTATTCATAACCACTAATTTAATGACTAGGTTATAATGGTCATATTTAAAATAATATTATTTTATGATTCGTTAAAGTTCCATGTTAAATGTATTATTTACTATTGAGCATAGAAATATTGGGGTTTCATGTACCAAAAACTATGGAGGAGATTACATTTATTCAGAAATAATTTTTTTTAATATCTGGGGTTGTTACATTCTCGTTGAAGCTTGGTGTTGTGTGTCTTATATGCTATTAAATATAGTTTTCTTATTTTAAAATATTAGGGTGTTACACTAGTGGCAGTATGTTGCCATCTATTTTATCCCTATCCTATGGAAATGAAAATACCATCAATCTATAACTTCCATCGAAAATTAATATTCTTTTATGACTACCACCACTATTAATTTTTCCACCATAAACCCACTAAAGGGTTAGAAAAATAGGAACGCTGATGCAAGACACGATAGGGAAAACCCACTCTAAGTTACAAAACAACACCAAGAAGACCGCCCCACAAAGCCCCTCATACTCATCATTAAATACATACACTGGGACTTGGGGGTACCCCCAATGAATTTTTATCACATTCTAATTGATATATAAAAAAATATAAGGGACATTATAAACACTCCAACCCATCCAAAGTCACAAAAAAAGTTTAGTCAGACCCTGAGATAACTACCTTGCTTCAGGAGATTGAGGAATATAAAAGGATCATTGCTGACCTTATTATTGAGTAGTGCCCATAAACTAACAAAGTTAGAAGGGACCCCATCCCTTTTCCATTGGGTCACTCGGTCCTCCTTGTCAAGGTACCCACATTTGAACTTAGGGCCCCCATGCACTCGGTCAGGGTAGTGGCTAAGAGATACGAAAAAAACTAAGATATAAGTCATCTACCCCACTTCAATGGTGTGATTATCTACATCAAGATAAAATATATGCCACTCCTAAAGTATATGATCCTATCAATTCATTTGTGGCCATAATTCCTCACCAAGAAGATGTGATAAATTCTCTCTTCACCCATATCGAGGCTTTGAAAATGAAACAGGTTTCAATTCCACCTTAAGGGAAGTTGTAAAAAAAACAAGGGTGGGCCATATTTTAGAACCTTCCTAATTTGGTAATCCTTACTTCACCCTATTTAATGGGACAAGTGATTCACGACAACATATATGCCACTTTTCCTCAAGGTATAATCCAATGTTGGGGACTCCAGAATAGAAGAAAGGCATCGATCTCCGATGCTTTGTCCAGATGATGGAAGTACTTGTGTTCGTATGGTATTTTCAACTTCCCATAGGGTCAATTTCTAGGTTGGAGGACCTATTTAGATAGTTACTCTTCCTATTAAGCTCCAACCCATGAAAGATGATAATAACCAATTTCTTCAAATGAAAACAGAGTCTTGATTAGTGGGTCACCGACTTTGTCTAATGATAGAAGGGACTCATGCATTTTATCTACATTCCACTTTATTAAGAATAGATGCTTATTATATGCATAGATAATATCAGAGATGATTTGTTCCCTATACTTATCTCCCTAAACTGCCTAGGAGGATTTATGGAGTTCTCTGGAAAATCTCTATGTCTAGAGGAATCCTTCAAGGATAATAAACAATGGTCATACCCATTTCCCCTTTGAACTCCTACAAGAAGGTCCATAAAATTAGAGACAACTGTCATTGGGCATGCAGAGGTTCCAGAGACAGTACACCTTCTGGACCCTTTTTAGGATGATCCTAACAAAGTGTAGCCTCTCTAGGCCAAAACATTCTTGGTGAAGACCCTCTAGGCATAACATCACTATGAAGAATAACCTTGATGAGAGAATGTGGTCCTAGCCCCCAATCAGGTCTAGAATCCTAGGGTGAATTTAACATAAAGGAAGAATAAGACCCATTCCTTAAAGGATTCACATGTCCCAAGTTATTTAATCTACACCAAAAAATATGGAATCCTAATGTTTCCAAAATACAGGAAACCTTAAAAGGCTAAACTCACTGTTCATGCCGATCACTACCCATATCATAGATTACTTGGACATACCGTCAAATAATTATTTATCTCTAAATATTGGATCCAAGAACAAGTACATCATGGATTAATCAGATTGAGTAATTTCCTAGCACAAGTGACACATGTCTCCACTGAACCTAATAGTGATAGTGAAGGCTCTAGTGGGTGGAAATAGACTCCTAGCCATGGATATCTGAAGTAAAATGACTCATTGTTTCTCAAGATAGTTGATTATTCCCATGGTATCATCTATGAACACTTAAGAAATTCGTAATATCCTGTAGTTTATGTTCCCCCTTTAATCATTGCCTCCACATTTGTACTGTAGCCTACAAAGGTTCAGAAGAACTTACATTGATGACATAAGGGAAATCAGAGGCCCCCAATAGTTCCAAAAGTAATCCGTACCCTTGGTGAATTTATTCCTCTTAAGTTGGGAGATTCACCCTAGGTACATCCAATACCTAACTATTTCATTGATGAGGTGTAAGAATACACCTCTATGTATGATGTTGAACTAGTGGACCCCTTCAAAATTCCCATAAATAAGGAATTCCATGAGAACCCCTTAGTCACCTTTGGAAAACATTGATAAAGGAGAGGTAGTATACATGTAATCCATCATAAATATTAGGATAACACTTTGAACCAAGATATTCATACTATTAAAACTATGTATCAAGCTTCACACAAGGCTCAACAACCCAGTCCTTCAGGTTTTCTCTCCCAGGTATAGATCCATAGTTGACTATATTGGTTGATCATATGGATCAGGCATGAGTGGACCACAATCATCTACATCCAGCCAGGACCCAACATCATCCATTTAGTTCTCATCCATCAAATGTTTAAAGAAGACCCCATATTTAGAAGAGGAATATTTTCAGCACTATTCATGTCCAAATGCCTCAACCAATGACACCAGTTGCACCTCTGCTAAATAATGATCCTCTATAGGAAGAAATATGCCCCTGGTGTAGACATATGATATGTTGAGTACCTCTCCATCATAATAATTAGGCTCTATATTATCAAGGCATTGTCCATGTCAAAGTAAATTCATGATTCCATTATTTCATCCTAGAATAACTCCCTTCAGTTTGAGATTGGGGTAGCTTCTACTGAGGCCTACTATGTAGAAGAGGCTGAGTGAGAGGAATGTTGGTCCATCATCTCATTTTCTAGAGAAGACAAGGGTGTCACTATTTAGGGGAACATAAACCAACTATATATATCATATTATAGTTCAATGGAATATAAATTTACCAATGCGTAGTTGATATTGTCTCTGGGATTAACATCATATAGATATAAACACTATATAAGTTGGGACTTATAAAAGCAGATATGAATCCCTATAACCTGAAAATTAAGGGGCATTATAAGAGTGAGAAGAAACTGCATGGAAATATTCAGCTGAAGACTCAATTCTTTGGCTTGGTATCAAGCACTAAATTTATGTTAGTATTTTAGGATACGTCCTATAACATTTTTTTTCAAGGCGTTGGGTTCATTTTCATGCAACAGTCCCATATTCGTACCACCAATGTATCAAGCACTACCTTGATAATCATGTTGGAGTATTCCAGGGAGATATGTCCCCATTTGATTCAAGTAGATCGAATTATATAGATGTTTTTTTACTGTAAATTAGAATTAAATTTGGTCTATACCAATGAGATTGAGTCTATAAATTCTTATAATCATCTAACAACCACCACATCTAATCCATGGGTATAATTAAAAGAAAAAAAATTCTCCCATGTAATCAGTTAGAGCCCAGGATTCTAGAACCAGGGATAATTGAATACTCTCCAAGAAAAAATAGTTCTCACAAATTAACTCATAATCCTATAATGGAAAGGCCCAGCTGATACTAGAAGACCCTAATCCTGTGAAGTACCGAGAATTTCAACCCATGGCCACTGATCCATGAGATTCTCTCATGTTCCACAAATAAGGGATGATTGGAAGGAATTAAATCCACCACTATTACTTTGATATCAAGAGTGGACCTCATATATGGAAACAAAAAGTAATTGTCTCAATTGTTTTTGTCACCATAGTATCAATAAAATGAGAACCCATGATTTAGGATTTTGTGTCTGCCAGAGAATACACTAGTTTCCCCCTTGGGTCAGATAGCTTGGAAGAGTTTCCTCCTCCATTTGATCCTCGTGTCTCAGATGATGAAGATGATTTGGAAGAGGCCCCCATTACATTTTAAGAGGGTTTATCCACCAATGTTGAAGAGATAACTTGGGTGAACCATGGTATTGAGGGAGATCTGATACTGACACTAATTAGAACTGATATTTCAATAGAGGAGCAGTAGCGGTATGTGGACTTCTTGAAAAAGACCCATGACATGTTCACCTAAAGAAATGATGAGATGCCTGGGTTAGACACTTAGGTTTCCATTTATCCCCTTGGCCTCTCGGAGAGTCACCGTAGGTTTAAACCGCCTCAAAAAAAGATAAACCCCTCTTATGGTTCCATAGTTTAATTTGAAGTTGAAAAGATTATTGAAGCCAATTTTTTTTATAGAAGTTCAGCACCCTAGGTTTCTATCCAACATTGTCCTTGTCCAGAAAAATAATGGTCATATCAGAGTCTTCATTGACTTCTGGGAACTCAACTACCATTTCCCAAAGGATGATCTTCCCCTTCTGGTAATAGAGATATTAATTGATGATATGGATGGGTTATAGGACCTCTCATATATGGAAGGATACTCCTGGTGAGGATGAGGATTCCACTAACTTCAGGGTGCCCCAACGAAATTTCTTTTACCAGGTGATTCCTTTTCACTTAATGTATTCTGGATCCACTTACCAGTAGTCCATGAACTACAACATTAAGAAAATTCTTAAGAAATTGATAGAGTTTTATGTGGATGATCTAGTGAAAAAAACTCACCAACAATAGGACAATATCAAGGATATTGATAAAGTGTTAATCTTCCTCTTCACCAGAAATTTCAAGATAAACTCACAAATGTTCTCATTCAAGGTTACCTCTATAAATTTGGTTGAATTTCTCTTAAGGTACAAAGGTATCAAAATTTACCTAGAGAAAACCAAGGATATCAGTCAAATACCTCCCCCAAGAAATCTTTGTGAGTGGTGAGGATTCCAAGTCCAATTAGCCTACATACACCAATTTATATAAAATATGGATGTTAAGTGTATTCTCTTTCGAGGATCAATAAAAAGAAACCATTTACTAGTGGTATGAAGACTATCATACTACCTTTTAGAGTTTTAAGAAGTAACTTCTACAGCCTCCGGTTATGATGCCGCTCATATCAGGAACGCCTTTGATCATTTACAAGACTGTTATGGAATGGTCCCTCTACACCAATATAGACCAAAAAATATTAAGGGTAGGTAAAACAACCTATACTATCTTAGCCTCATGCTCCTTGACACGAAGACTAGATACTCCCCTATCGAGAAGAGTTTCCTTGTGCTGGTCTTTTCAGTACAGAAGTTGTGACATTATTTATAGAACCATGAGATATAAAAAGTTTCTTAAGAAGAAAATCTAAATAAAACCTTAATCATCCCACATTGATGGGATGATTGGCATGTTAGTCGGTAATCTTCCAGTAGTTTGACATCAGGTTTTTTCTTGTAAAATGCTGTTAAAGGCCAAGCACCAACATACATCCTTATTTCACATATGGCCCCTGAATAATTATGATTGGATGTTTATTTTCTAGATGAATCTAGTATCTTATTGTATCATGGTGTACCATGTTTGAATATTCATTTTCATGGTACCCCCTGAAGCCCAATTGATAGAAGGCTCAATGACACCAAGATCAACAGGGTTGGAATGGGGATCATTTTCATAACTTCAGCACATGCCATATTTCTATACTCATTTCTGTTGTTATAAGGTTGAAAGTAGAGTGAGTTAGAATATCAGTATCTTATTACTGGTCTCTACTTATCCCTCAAAATTTATGTCTCATGTATACATGTGAAGAGAGATTCAATGCTAGTCATCAAATAGATCAAGGGTGACTACATTGTCAGAAATAAAGAGCTTGTTACCCTACAGAACATAATTTTAATTTGATGGCCCAGTTCCCTTCCCAACCTAAAGTTAACCATGTTCTCTATGATGCTTTATAAATCCTGAATAGGACTCTTGCATGACCTTATCAAGATAACATGGTCATTCATGTGTCAAACCGGAGGGTCATCGACCCTAGGAGCCCAGATGATGGAAACCAATAGGTGTATCAGCCGGATACCAGTACTTCTATGTTCGTACCCTCAGATCCCCCTATAGTTGAGTAAATGCCTGATTAGATGAATCCCTTAATAAATTTTCTCCCGTATGGAATTATATCACTAAACCGAGTTGAGCATGAGAGAATCTACGAAATTGAAACACATATTTCTCTCCAAAGTGGACCTAACCTTGAGAAAACCCACAACAAGAATAGGTTTATTGGAATTATCCTCTGTTAAATCCAAGGAGATGATAAAACACAAGTAATAAAAGAGTTCCATGTCTAATATTGTGGTTCCCATCAAGCAGGAATGAATCTCTCCCACCAAATTCATAGGTTGGGTTAATTTTGACCCACCATGATTCGTGACTACATTAAGTTTACCAAGAGGTTTCATGAATTTCAGGTCCATGATAACATTGTGCATAAACCTCCAGAGACTATCCACACTAACAAATATTCTTGGGCCTTTCTAGTATAGGGAATTGATGTTGTGAGACACTACCCACCAACAACAACTCAAAAATGCATGTTCATTTTGATTGAAATAAAATTCTTTTCCAAATAAGAAGAAGTGGTTCCTCCAAAATAAGTCAAAATCCAGTCCATTATTATGGTTTTTAGATCCCACATCATCCATCATCTTGGTGTGTGTTGACACTCCTTAGCAAGAAAAAAATATTTTGAAGAAGTCCTTTGGATATTTCAAAGTCTCAAGATGAAGCTAAAGGAAGTAAAATAAATAAGTGCAAGGAACCTATGTGGAGGAGCTACACTGAAAACCTACGTGGCATACCTCCACATCCAGAAATCCATCACACATTCTTCTCATAAAACCTAGTTCACAACCCCTACGTGACACACCTATGTAGAGGAGATACAAAAAAGAGATAATCAAATGACCTTTGCCGAAAAACACCTTTCAACCATCCTCCCTCCTTGGCTACAAATAGGACCCTTGGGCTCCCCATTTGGGACTAAAAAATATTTAGAAGAACTCTTGAAACTCCCATTGTATAGATCTTTCTAACAGGTCCCCAAAATTTTCTCATGTAGCTCTCTAAAACATGAGATAAGAGAGAATTATATGGGATAATAAAGTTTGAAATACTTTTAGAGTTTGAAACCCAAAACATCTGATTAAGGATCCTTCTTATATAAAGAATAAGCTACATATGCAAGACCTATTCCTTAAATAACTATGTAGGGATATTACAAAGACACCAGAGGAGACCTAGGGTGTTTATATTTAAATATCACACAAGTTTTTTCATTCTTGTTAGTCCTTTTTAAAATCATTCATAGGCATAATACTTTTATGTTAATTATTTTTCAGTCATTTCTAGGACCTGCGCTGCAACACCCCGATCCCAGAATCCCAAAGCCGGTGCATTACTTTATTACATGGGTATGATTACAAGGAATCAAATCCAGAAGGATAGATCATTTTAGTAGTCTTGGAGGAACTAGATACATACATGGAAAACATTTTACATTTGGAAAGGAAACAAAATATGATACATAACAAAAGCTAATAAACTACATCCTTGAAATATCAATAAATGATCTCTTCTTTATAACCCGAGGAAGGAAAAAAATGAAAGGGCTGAGATCAAATGTTCAGTAAGGGTTAAATAGAGTGGAAGAATGAATCAATAAAAGGTGAATCATAATAAATTTGAAATAATAAATATGGCATAATGAATATTTGAAAAACATGTGTCAATAATAAAATAAGAATGAAAATACTTCCATATATTTTGTAATAGTGAAAAAATAATGTAAAATAATAACTTAATACTGAATATATAGAATGATTATTATTTGGACGTCATGTATCTGGAACATGAACCATTATACCATTGAGATGGTTTTAGTTTGTGGGTATAAACCCGTCTGATTTTTGGAAACAAAAACGAAGGGTTTTTCGCCAACGAATTTTTCTCAAGAGACCTATCAATGCGTTGAGAGGATATAGCAAGCCCTAACCATCACTGAATTTCCAAATTATTCTTTATAGATAGATTTAAAACAAGTAACATATTCCTTGTTAATATCTTTATAGAGTAGAGGATACAGATTCATCAATATTTCCATAGTTAAAACAACATTCTGAATAAACACTATATGTTAAAGGGTATACAACTTAAGACAATAATCATATCCATGAAACTAGAATATGGATATATAATATATTTACAATTTCAAATGAAAAATGATCTCAAAACGGGTAGTAGGTACACCACATAAGAATGATTAGGTGCACAATACCAAGTAGATCACAATGAAATGGAAATCGAAACAAATTACCTTAAAAAATTATAATCAATCAAGTTAATAATCATCAAGTGAATCCCTAAATACCATGAATATAAATAGAATCATGATATTATTTACCAAATGGCAGAAAAAATACACCGCGTATAAGAAATAAGTGGAGAACAATGGGAATCTCACGAAAATAGAAGTGAGATGAGAAACCCCTTACTAGACATATCCAATGCTCTCCCCTTATTTTTTTTTCACAGGTCATTTGGAAGTCTAAAGTTGGATGCCATTGATTTTACATAAAAGAAAGAGAAATTTATATTTTTTTGACTAATTTTTTTGAAACTCTCATATACTGTAAGCTTGTATATAACTCTCTTGAACCAAGATCGATAAAAGGTCATCTATTTTGTAATGTTTAAGGTTGGGTCCTTACATTTGGTATCAGAGGAATGGTCTAGTTAAATTTGGATATTAGATGTTTTCATCTAAGCGGTAGAGTTTAGAAGTCTAGCATTCTTAGTTTTTGAAATTCTGAAGATGGAAATTCAGAATTATTTAATGTCATACAAAACAAATTACGAGGACACAATTCTTTTGAGGGGATAATAATGTAAAAACCTAGAATATTCTAAAATTAATTTTAATAAAAATGTATTTTATTTAGTCCATTTTCTATTAAAAATAATGATTTAAATTAATTATTTTAATTCAATTGATTATAATTTAATTATATAATAATTTTTAAAGATAATTATATAGTGTTCAAGTTAATTATATAGTGTTATATTTTATTATGAATATATTTATTAATGAATTTGAATAAATAAATAGCTAAAAGGGTTGTTTGATAAAATATTTTAAATAAATAAATTTCTAAAAAAATCAATGTATTTAATACTTCAATTATACTAACTACGATAAAAATTATTTAATATGAAAAAATAAATACTACACATTGAATATAATTAATTTGGATTTAAACATTTGGATTTTTGGAATAATATATATATATATATATATATATATAAAGTTACAATTATTAGTTTTAAAATTATGAAATAAGATTAGAATTATAAATTTATTACTATTTTAAAACTCTGAATTATATTTATATTTTAATTAAATTATGAAATTATACATATTATTTATATAAAATTTTTGTGATAATTTTATTTTTATCTGGAACCAAATTTATTTCTATATGTATATGAAATGTTTTGAATTATAAATTTTGAATAAATCATTTCTTAAAACTATTATATTTTAAAATATATTATTATTAATATAATATGGAAAATATAATAAAATTGATATATATATATATATATATATATGAAGTAATAATTGTTAGTTTAAATTATAAATTTTGATTATGTTAATTTTTATAAAATTATTAATATTATGTTTCTTGTTTAATAAAAATTATAATGGAATAACTATTTTAATATTAAAAGTTAAACATACAATACATATATTATGTTAAGATTTATATAAAGTATATAAAAGAAATTAAATATAAAATTGTAAAGATATAATAATAATAAAATGAAAAGTAAAATCCAAATTGTGGAAAGGGGTGTGTGCGCGTAGGGTTCTCGGGGGAATCTGAGGGGAGTGGAGCCGCAGTCCACAAAGGGGGTCTTCACTGGAGGAAGCCAGAGTCATCGAGTCAAGGTACACCATGGCTGAGGGAGTCCAGTTGTTTGAGAGTGTTCATCTTCATGGGTTGGGATTTTGATCATGGTCGGGTGTCAAGGCCAATGCAATGTGATGTTGAATCCTTTTGTGGAGTCGTCGATTTGTTCGAGTTCCATCACTGATGAGCAAAGTGATGTTGAAGATATTATGAGAAAATTCAAGATTAAGGTTAGGGTTTCGATTGGTTCAGTTGTGGATAGGATCTTGATTTCCGATCTTCTCTAATCTAAATAGGTAGGAATTGCCTGTTTTTGTCGTATCCATATTTATTTCTTCTCCTTTATTTGTCTCTCTACTGTTTATGGTTTAATTAATAACCATATTGTGGTCATTTGTTTTCAAAATCATATTTTCAATTCATTTTGGTCCGTTAATTCTATCTTTGTTTTTTAGATGGATTTATTAGGATGAATCAATTACAGTATATGTGAATGGAATATTATTTTCGTTATCCTCATCTCAAATCCCATATTTCTTATAATGTTGAGTCTTGCACATCTCTATTTACACAATAGCTTTGTGGCTATAAAAGCCACATTTCGGTGTGAAAATGAGATGGCCAAACCCCAATTTTAGTCCGCATCCCAAGCTGTGGATGTTTTTTTTGTATTTTTCTCCTCCATTAAGGGAAATTATATTTATATATTAATTTTTTTGATTCTTTCCATAAAAAATGTTTTATTTATGAATATACTTTTCTCATTTACTATCATGTTTTTCAGAATTGTTTGTAGGGGATTTATTTACTTTTCAAATTTTATGGCAAGGGTATATTAAATTTAATTCTATAGTTATTGGTTCTTTATTCTACTGAATTTTTTATGGGACTTATAAACATGTTTTGTTTCAAAATGAACTTATTCGGTTATAAGGGAGATTAAATATTTTCAGATTTTAATAATATTATTTTTTATCTTCGAATTCATTTTATAACAATTTAATTTATTTAGTTTAAATGGGATTTAAAATTATGAAAGTGTGATATTGTGTTCAAATATGGATTTTTCAGTAAGAATATGAAAATCTATTTTAAGTAATGTTTAAATATTCTTGTTTTCCTATTTTATTATGCTATTCTATCTTAAGAAAACACTTAGTATGAGTTCTAATTTTTTTTAATATTGATAAGTTATTATTTTATTAAACTATGTTTTTATGACATATACATATATATGTACATATACATATATATGTACACATACATATATATGTATAAATAACCAACTATGTATAATTATACAGGGAGAATACCTATTTAAATTATTTTCTAATAATGGGATCTTCCATAAAAACTCTAATTATTTTCAAGGATTAGTATTTTTGGTTACTCATATTAATTCTTTCAAGGGGTATTTTCATTTATCGAAATTTTGATTAAACTTGAGTTTATTCTATGATAAGGAGTATAATAAATTCTATGTCAAAAGTATATATATATATATATATATATGGATTAAATGGTTATTGTTATCTCTGTTATTCAAAAAAATTGCATATCATTTTATCATTGTATATTAAAATTACGGGCATCGCAATTGCATATAAACATGGTCATGCATGTATGAATTACGTCAAAACCCATTGCATCTTTAATAAGTTCATGTTTTAATGTAAATTTTAAGGTCTAGTTTCCAAACTAATAAGAACACTAATTTAATTGAAGGTGTTTTATTTTAAAGGTTACTTTTATAGATTTATGTGTGATCCATAATTAGTTATTTCTTAAGAATATTATATAATGTGAATGGAAATTTACTAATGCTATGTGAAGAGTTTATATTTTTTTTATTAACTTATGCATAGAATAAATTAAGAAAATTTTCATTTAATATTTGATTTTGTTTTTTATATTAAAATTTATCACTTTTTAAAATATAATACCTGAGTTGTGAAATATGAAAGTGCATGCATGTTAATGAACTTACCATATGAATATGTAAAGTCGAGTATAATATATTTGGTTGTGCAAGTCTAATAAGTGAGTTTTCATGAAAGTTTATACTTACACACTTATAAATAAACATAAGTGTGTGGGCGATTAATGTTTGTTTATATATATATATACTCAAATTTTTTTATGTTCTTATGAAAATTGTTAATTTTAAGGGTATCAAGCTATGTTCTAACTCTTGTTAAATATGGATATTTTTATAAAATTCTTCATTAAATATTAATTTATTCCTCGAATTAGAGAATTATAAAAACCATGTCATATATATATATATATATATGGGAAACGTTAAGTTCTTTTATTTTTTTTAAATTTAAACTCATGGTGTATATATATGTATATATATATACACACAAAGGATATATTATTTATTGACATTTTATAATATTTATCGTCAAGTTTTAGAAAAACGTGCATAACATGCCATCATGTTATTTTAAACTTAAGGATGTTGCATCTGCATACAGTCATAGTTATGCATCAGGCGTAACATCAACACATATTTTTTCATAATAAACTCATGGTTTCAAATAAATTTTCTGGGATTATTAAGAATATGGATTTATTCCAGAGTTGAAATGTTTAATTATAATTTTATGTGGGAAAATATTTATTTATTGTACAAATATTATTTTGAGAAAACAAAACTATATATTCATTTTTCATTAAATTTTAATTTATTTCATTACTCATTTTATTGATGGCTTATAAATAAAGACAATTATTTCAAGTATGGTATTATTATTTTTATGATATTATATGTGTTAATAACTAAAATTTTTAAAGTGGTATGGGACACTTTAGATTTTTTAAAGAATATATACCTCAATAATTTTTCAATGAATTTTCAAATAAATTAATTTGGTATGGGACACTCTTATTTAAATTTATATTTCTAGTAGACATATGAGGAATGTATTAGACATATTATGTGATGGGTGAAGCCTGCTCTAGCCTCTCAGTGCATCGGCAGGTCTCATGAGACAAGCTAGTGTCTTGGCATGAGTCCTTGACAGAATTATTGTATTGTTCAACATTATGTATTCACACATGCATTGGACATATTATCTGACTGCTAAGGCCCGCTATAGCCTCTCGATAAATTAGTATGTCTCATGAGACAAACTAGGTCTTGTCACAAGGCCTTAACAAAATGGTTATGTATGGTCTTGGCATGTGTCCTTGAAAAAATGTTTATGATGACCAACATTATGCATTCCCTCATTATGAATCTAGTAAGTGAAAGTCCATGTGATTATTCGACTAGTAGAATAACCATGGTTAAGAATCATTCTCTTATGAACATGTATTAATCATTTATACATTTTCAAGTTCACATGGAATAATGTTTTATACTTATGTATATCATTTACTAAGAAGGGTTAATTGTTCATTTACAATCCATAAACAAAGGTTAAGAACTTATCTATCATTTCATGGTTTGAATTTATATGATAAATGATAATTGATATAATTTTTTGGTGTAATTATAAACAAGTAATTTTTCAAGTGAAAATTTGTATTTGAACACCTGAAATTTCATTGAATGATTAAGTATGGTCATTATCCGACTTATAAGTGGAATTTCATGCATTTTTGTTCACGTGTGTGCATATTTTATAATGTATTTAGTCATAACTCTTAAATAATTTTAGCTATTTTAAGCATGTGTTTATCCTAAAAGTTGTTTCGGAATCTCTCATGAAAATAGTGGTGACATGTTATGGGAAATGTTAACTTCATGATTTAAATCATGCATTTCAAAGAAATGTTTTAAAACTAAAATTGTTTCTTTATGGTTTAGTTTTGTAACACCTTACCATCCATATCCAATGATCACCCATTATTTTTTTTCATAGGTCATTTGGAAGTCGAATGTTGGACGCCATCGCTTTTACGCATGCAGAATTGAAATTTAGCTTTGGTTTGTTTAATTTAATTGAAAGTATGATAAATTTTAAGCTTTTATATAACTATCCATAACATAGACCGGTAAAAGGTCATATTTTTTGTAATGTTTAAGGTTGGGTACTTACATGCATGGCACACTTGCGCAACACACCTATGTGACACACATATGTGATATACCTATGCAGTTGGCCTACGATGCATAGCTACACCCAGAACCTATGAATATCATCTTGTAAACCCTCTTTAAAGCCACTCATGGATGGGTATCTCCTTCCTTGGTTCCCATATCTAAAATGGAATAATTTTAAGCCTCCACCAAAACCTCTTTAATTATCAAACCTTTGGAAAGGCACATCAACGTGTCTCCCATTTGGGTTTGTATATTTACAGTCAGACGTTTCCCACATTTGTCTTCTAAGGGATTCAAGATCCTTGGGATGTTTGTAGGTTTCAATATCTACAGTCACATGGATTCTTACCCTAGATATAGTGTTGTGAGGTTCCCAGTATTAGAGTCTAGGGATAGGACTTTGTCCTCCCCTTTTCATTTGTATGACTTATAGCCTCCAATTCCCAATAGAGATATTGAGGGTCACACTTTCTTTTCCATTCAAAAAAAGAAAAGTCTCCCTCCTCTCTTGGGATCCACTAAGTTCATTCCTCATGGAGGAAGCCTCTCGTCTTTCTAGACATACCCAATGACCTTCAATTTCATTTCTTATTAAAGGGTTCATTACTCTGTGCCCTCACCCACCATCGCCTAAGCTTCTTTCGTCGTAGTCCTGTCGTCCTCTTCCATCAGTAGAAGAAAAACTGTGTTGTTTGTTTAATATTTCACATCCTCTTGTTTCTCATGCCGATCATGACTCACATGGTCTTATAGAATTTATATGATCACAACATATACACAATACACCCCTTAAACTATGAGAACTCTAATTCCCACCACAACTGGAATACGTAGGAAGCCTTCACCCATGGCCTAAGATCACATGATATCCTCTTCAAGAATCCAAATCAAGTTCCCTTAATCTAGGAATATTCCTTAGAATTAAGCCTAGAACTATTTCTCTCAAAGTATCATACACCCCTACGTTATTTACCGAACTATGTTGTCTTTGATTACCATCTATGCGAGATAGGTAGAAAGCCTCCATGAGGTTCAAAACTCAACACTCTAAATCAACCTTTCCCTTCCTGGTCTATATTCCCAACATGGTCTAATCCAAATTGGAAACTTATATCTTTTCCAGGTTCCTTAGGCTTCTTAGGCATAAGTCCCACACCAATCTCTGACTAAGCACCTTCTACTTCGATGTCCTTACCACATGACATTAAACTATACGGTTAGGTCCTTATCACATGACCATAAAAGGTATGATGTGTCCTATTAATCGTAAATAAACTAAAAGGGTTTTGATTCCTTTCACAAGGATACATAGATAGACCATTTATGGGTATGATCCCAACATCAAAATAAGATTTCATCTCCCTGGATGACAATAAATTCTAGTGTGACCCACTGAGTGGCTTAAAAACCAATATTATTGTAACAAAAGTTAAAAGAATCTATAAACAATATATTAAATGATACCATTGATGGAGAACCTCTAATACATACATATATCTCTATTAATAAAGAACCTATAATACATATAGACAATTATAAATTTCACACATGCTAATAATTGATTGCAAATTTCAATGGAAACCAAAGTTATACTTGGTAAATTGATAAGGATTCATTAAAATATCTCAAATCTATAAGAGAGTCTCATAGTAGGCAATAATACCCCCAAAAGGGTGTGATGATCCCAACCTCCCATAATCTCAACCAATGTGAGTTCTTAAGTATCATAGGTCCAAACCTAATGAACACCTACCTTTGGAAAGTAGGTCTCATTGGATAAATAACCGTTGAATGTACAAACAAAAATGGTGAACCCGACGTGAGTCCTTAACCAAGTTGATAGTATTACCCATATGTCAGGCCTCTATCAATTGATAAAGGAGGGCTAGAAAAAAAATCAATCACTCATGTATCCATCTAAAAAATGTTTCTTTAACGGAGTTCATTGTTTGTATTTTTTTCAATTTTCTCAAAACTCCTTGCTTTCCAAATGGCTTCCCTCAAGTTTTCACCTGTGAATGCCCCAACTACTGCAAAAGATGGATCTACATCCGCTTAAAGGATGTCATCACCAACTCAGCATCTTCAATAATGGGTCTCCAATGTATTGGTTCAGGAATAACAGAAACATGGTACTATCCCAACCCTATAGGATGCCCAATATGATCTCGAAGTTAACAAAAACACATGATCGTCCGATCAGCGATGACCGATGGTCAAGAAGCAGATGGTGCCAACCACCATCTTCAATTGTTTAGTATCCTTATCCCTAAAACACAATAACCAGTCCCTCCCATACTATATTTAAGTGGATAAGGAGGTCACTCATATCCTCAACTCGAAGACACATGGGTCCTTCTTGAGGGTTCCCACCAACAGTCTCCACCAACAGAATCGTGTGGCAGTGAACCCCCAACATGATGGGGGTGATTCCTTTCGCTTTTCATTATAGGTCCCTAAGAATTGGGCATGCAATATGAACTGGTGAGGTCAACATAAAACCAATAAGGAGTAGGGTCTTACCTTTCCCCCCTCTAGATAATTCCATCAACCTAACTTGGTGGAAAACAAAGAACGTGCACATACACTCATCCACCTTAATATTTCTAGCTATCAGACTCATTTGGCAGTGCCCAACCAATCCCACCATTAAAATATGGTGGAGTACTATGAGAAGGAGCATACACCTACTTAAAAACTATCATCCAGTCAGCAGACTCATCTGAATGAATTCAAGGAAGCCTGCCAATCAAATATAGTGGCAACTTGTAAGCAGAAACATACACCTGCCTACACTCACCAATCCTGCCAGCAGTCTCATTTGGAGGCACCTGAAGAAGTCAGTCAGAAAGATATGATGAAAAACCTAGGGTAGAATATATTCTCTTCCCCCCCACATGTGTACTATTAGTATCCACTGAAAAGAAAAGGAGGATAGGAGTAGGTATATACACCTACTCTAGATACACAATGGACTGATATTCTCGTTCCAGCTGCTGAAGTCACCAAACACATTTTAGCAATGGTGAAAGGGTGAATAAAAATCCCTTACCATATTATGGAGTCCTTCTAGAATATCATAACTGAAGCTTCAGTAGTACCAGAGGGACAAACACATAATTATATCCCCACACTTGGGATGACTCATCAGCATGCCATCCCAGAGTAGATACATTCCATTGTTCCAGTCCAAAAGGGTTATGGGGAATACTCCCTTGTATCATATGGATAACTATATTAGGAACTTACACCCTTTCCAATTGTAGGTAATTGGCCTATTATGATGACCACTCCAAGTCAGGCACATACACCTACCCATGATAACCATTTCTCCTAAAAAATGTCCCCAACCATGTGTAAAAGAGCATCTTAGAAGAAGTCTCACCAAGCGTAGTTAGAAAATCAATAGTCAATCTATGATCTGGATCCTCTTAATGATGGAGTTATTGAAGACCTCAGACATTTATCTATTGCAACTTAGGATCCTACCCTCCCATTACCAAATTATGGGAGTAATAGCAGTAATTCTAAAGTTCCTCATCAGACACTTCATCATGAAGGCTTGCTTCAGGACAATTAGGTCAATTTAGAGAATCTATCTCAGGATGAGAGCGGCGATAACCCTATGTGTGGATAGAAGACCAAGGAGAAAGAGGATTTATCCCTTTCTGTAATCCACCATGGTGGTCATCCCAATGATGGAATTCACTATGAAAGTTCTCTTCACAGTAGTGTTTCGCTTTCTCAACATAATTCTCTAATTGAAAATATAGTGATGAGAAATCCCTCTTATCTTGAGGCACTTTCCAATATAAGTATAGTCCTTTCTGATTTCTTTTTACTAATAAGTGAAATAATTTCTCGACTAGAAGATATCCCATGGTGATGGTCATTATTCGAACCTCCCTAGAGCCATTTTCCTTCTCATATGGTAGAGGAAAAAACAACTGATCCTATTGATTGTGACAGAATAATTGAGAAGAATCCACTTTGTCAGACCAAGTTGATAAACCTTTAATAAAATATGAAGAGGATATTTTGAATATGAGAAAACAACTTACTAAGGGTGAAATACCAGCCATGTTATGGTCTTTGGAAACCTCTCAATACAACATTCTATAATTGATGGAAAAAGATGCTATTCATGATATCCGCCTCAACATATAGAAGACTCTTCATCATCTGAAAGCTAAGGTATTACCATATGATGAATATCAAATTCATGTTAAGGTAATAGAAGGGTTATAATGCCGAATAGACTTGGAATCTCTCTAGGGTTCCCGACATCCAAAGGTTGAGAAGCAACAAGTATATATTTAATTTGCATGCCTTAATACATTAAATAAGTTGAAATAATTGATCATGGAAACCCCATATGGTGATCATATCATAGGATGGGGTGCACATGAAGCATTTCATTTCAATACACTCCAAAATCAGTAAATCCCGCCAAAATTAGTCTCATACAATGTTATTTCCCCAAACCGGCTACAACAAAGAAATTATATTAATAACCAAAAAAATGCTCAGTAAGAACACACCTCAATCGGTTTTCACCAATGTTAGGCCTAAAGAGAGAAAGATGTTGAGATACTATTGCATAAATTATCTGAGAACATTAATCAAGCCTCCCACTTAGAGGATATCAGCCATCAGATTACGCAAATTTCTGAAATAGAAAAATGGTCTTTCAAAACATGCGATTTAAGTGGTTTTCAGATAATGCACCCATACAATGTTCGGACCAGAATTTGTAAAATTATAAGAGAAGTTGCAGTAATATTAGCCATGGAAGTTCAATAACCACCATATACTATAGGGATAAGGTCATTTTTTAACTCAAACTTCAAATTCAACAAACAGAGTTTGAAGGTTTGAAAAGAAGAATAGGAATAGCCTCAGCCTATAGGGTAGGGGGATTTTTCACATCTATAATACCCTCCATAGTGGAAGTCAGTTTTCTACTGATTCGGGAAGAAGCCACAAATCGAATGCACAACTAAACTATTCAAAGATTACCTTCTGGTTACTAACCATCAAATAGTTCTTGGGAAATTAGCATATTGGAGAACAAAGTATCATAGAGGGAACGAAACAATATGATCTTACAAAGATACCGATCGAATGTAGTCAATGCAACATGCGTTGGTGAATTTCATTAATAAAATTATAGAAGATACTCTAAAAAATGAGTCAAGTTTAAGGGATTTAGAGGATGAATTTCTTATTCAAAATATAGTACACATTGAAGTAAATGAAAGAGGTGTGCATACCCGAAATTAGAGGCTTACCCAAAATCTATGTATTCCCTTAAGTAACAAACTCCCACCTCTTAGAAAGGAATCTAACAAGGGGAAAGATAAAGGTCAGATCTTGTATCACTTTTCCACTGGAGAAGGTCAATCTCTTTTACATGAAGAAATATTTTCCTAGTAAGAGGAGGATACGAAGGAGTTGAAAAGACTCAATACAGAGTTACTTCAAAACAGAATTCATGTGAGACATTCTCGACAAGCATATCCTCAACTTGCACATCTAGTGGGAACTCCCCAAAACAAGGGTTTGTTGCAATTTTAGATGTGGGTAATGAATTCCCTCCATTGGGTACATGACAAGAGCATGATCAAACATATCCTAATAGGCCTGTACCTAGGGGTTATCCAAGAAAAATTCTTACAACAACACCACCAGTGGTTTTTCTAGTCATTATGCTAGTTCAAGCTCCATATATGGTACCTATACATGTCCTAGCTCATCTAGATATTCCCCAAATTCTTATGAATACAATTGACGCATTAAAAACATGATTGGAAGTTATGTAAAAATAGATCTCACCAGTACAACCAGAAGAGAAAGCTTACCCCAAATGGGTAGATCTGATCCCTCCCCCAACAAACTTAATGAATACCACATTTCCAATATTTAATGGTTCAGGAGACCCTGAGTAGCACTTAACACATTTTTTTTCTTGTTGTGATCCCATGATGGGGACCCCTCAACCACAAGAAGTAGTGAAGCTCAGATGTTTTGTGCAACCATTACATGGGTCAGCCTTTTTCTAGTATACAAGTTTGCAATGTTGGTCAATTACTAGATGGGAAAACCTCCATTAGAAATTGATTTTCCAATTCATCTCAATGCTATCGAAGATAACCATTTTTAATCTTACAAATTTAAAAAAGGGAAAATTAAAGAGTTTTAGATTTCATTTCTTGATGGAAAGGATTAACATATCACTTATATCTACCACTCCCTCAAGAATATTTGATGTCAATCTGCGTGGAAAATCTTCATGATGAGTTACGCACACCACTAATCCCTATGAAATAAATAGGAGGGTTTCGAGACCTTACTTCAATCACCCAAAAAGTGGAGGATTCCATTATGGAAACCAAAGATAAATCTCATGTAATGTCATTATATACACGAATAAGAATATAGAAATCATAGGATACTATAGTTACACTCATGAAAGAACCTTTACCTGCTTATACTTCAAAACCATTATCATACCATAAGGCTCCACTTCCCATGCATCAGCAGTAATGACCGCTTCATCCAGACTATCAAAAGATCAAAGGTGGTGATAGTTTGAGGAATTAAAGATCAAATTCTATTATTTTGGAATGAACAGGTTCCCAGTTACCTCATTTTCGCTTTGGAAAAAAATTTAGTTCAGTTTCCAAGGCTGATGAAACTGAATAAATAAGGAGGTGAAGATCTCCAAAATTATTTCCCTTTTTATCAAATGTTGGGGAATCCCATCCAAGAGTGTTTTTTTTCAAATATATCATGTAAAAAATGGTAGAATATAGAAAAGTTAAATTAAAATTTTCATCAGCCCAAGTAAAATGTGTCACTACTACTAATATAGAGGATGTTGGTGGATAGAAGGAAGTATAAAGGAAAAATGAATTGAATTATGATTATTGGATGATTAGAAAAATGATCAACCAAAATCATGCCATTCTATAAAAATCGTTTCAATAACCAAATGTGCCTCCTACCAATTTCGCTAAATCAAATCTGTATTCTTTAAAAGACCAGTCCTCCAAAGGTCAATCCTAAAAAAAGAGACATGATAAAAATGGTAAAGAGAAGTTAGAAGAAGATGAGATCATTTCATAAACAAATATGTCTTTAACTTTGGAATATTTCATGACAATTGTATCAAAATCAAAGGCACTTCCTCTCTAAAATACACAATAATAACTGACCTATCAATCAGAACCTTCATCAGATGAGGAACTAATTTTTTGTTCCATTAACGTTATCCACTTAATGAAGCCCTGTTTAAATAATGATTCCTGTTATGAACCAAAATTATGTGTACCTGGTTGGAAAACTAGGGTAAGAAGTGAAGGTTTAGGATACATAGGAAGATGTGGATATGTTAGAAGACACTATTTTAACTACACCTCTTCTCGAACCGTTTATGTGGAAAAATCTCTTGGGAGATCCCTTCAGCGGGCTTAGCAAGAACATGGGAATTATCCCACACATGATAGGATCATCCCCAAATGATCAACTTATAAGACTAATTAGAGGTTATACCACCACTCTCTCAACAAATAGATATACATAGTTAGTCTAATCTACCAAGAGTATAAGTATTTCTAGATTTTACCCTTACACATGGTAAATCTACTTCAGAAGCATCAACTTCCAAGCACCTACAAAACCGCATCTCCATGCTGGAAAACGTAGACCTTTAGAATAATGGTATGGTGTTTTGAAACAAATAGCCCAAGTACCGATGAATTTATCAATCTTGGATTCTTTTAATCTATCAAAAAATCTTTGAGAAGTACTTATTGAGTATTTTTCAAGTCCTCAAGAGTTTGAAACCAATGGTGTTGCTGCTGAGGTTTACTGTATAGAGAATGATCCTACAGAGTTTCATGCAATTATATCTTTCATAGATCAAGATGAATATTATGTTGTACATGGACACATCATGACCTTGTATTTATCTGATAAATTTAATGATACATACATTTGACGAGCCTTCATTGATAATGGCTCAGGAGTCAACCTCATTCCCATTCATACACTTCGTTGATTGGGTCTCACTGAATCTGACTTATCTCTTTCTACTTTAATGTTACAAGGTTATGAAAATAATGAGAAAGAAAATCTAGACAAGATTACACTCAAAACTCTATTTGGGGATCTTATATCTAATTCAGATTTCCTGGTTGTCTGATAGGACACATCTTTCAACATTCTTCTTGGAAGGCCTTGTCTAAACCAACATGCGGCCATTCCTTCGTCATACCACCAATGTCTCCAATATTACTTCGATGGTTAAATTGGGTAATTGTACGGTGATAAGGACCCATTAAAAACATGTGAATCTCAGTATATTGAGGAACAGTTCTATCACACAAAGGGAACAAAATCTGTGGAAAAAGATAAAATAAGAATCAATGCTCTGAATGGTTTGTAAACGATCCTAGCTAACCCAATCAAACATCTGAGTATAGATTACTTGTTTCCTATAAATATAATTGAAAAGATAAAACCAAACCTAAGCACTCATCTTGTGACTTCCATAATGTCAGTTTTGGAAATCAAGCCTAATAACATGGGAGAAATTGTTGATCTACCAAGCAGTAGTGAAATCTTAAATAGAGATGTATTCATCTCATCCACCAAACTTCAACAAGTATTTTATTCATCATTTAGGCTAGATGTAGTTTTCTCATTAATAGAGTAAGATAAGGATGTTGATTCCCAACCCGAAATTCTCTCTTCAATACTCCAGGAAGACCCTTCATCATCAATAGTGTCAGAAATGGTTGCCTCTTCTTCAGGATGTACAAATACTAACTCCTCCTCTAGCACTAAAAATTTTTCTTCATCATATACACTTCAAACATAAACAGAAGAAGTTACATGTGAGGAGGAAGAAGAATAATATTTTAAGGATTCCCCACCATCATTTGAGGAAGGCATCTCCACCACTATGGATGAGCTCATAGAAATAAATCTGGGTACAAAAGAAAATTCATGCCCCACTCTGATTAGTGCAGCCATGACTTATAAAGAAAAACAGATGTATACTTAATTTCTAAAGCAACACCAAGATGTGTTTTAATGGAACTATATAGAAATTCTAGGCCTTTATCTCTAAGTGTCCACTCATCATTTGGGTTTACCAGAAGAGAATTGTGGATTTAACCAAGCATCAATAATAATGCACCCAAATCATGCCTCTAAAATTGAAGCTGAAGTCGACAAGCTTATCAAATTTAACTTTGTTAGGGAGGTGAAATATCCTAAATGGATGAAAAAAATTTCCCAGTGAAAAAGAAGAATGGGGAAATTAGAGATTTCATTGATTTCATAGATCTTAACTGGCATTTCCCCAAGGATGACTTTTAAGCTCCAATCACATAACTTTTTATTGATGTAATAGCTGGCTATGAAGCAATGTTCTTCATGGATAAATACTCTAGGTATAACCAAATTTTAATGGCCTAGAATATGAGGAATATATAGATTTTAGATCCCCTAAAGTTGTATTTTTCTATCAAGTAATTCCCTTTGGTTTAAAAAGTGTTGTTGCAACATATCAATATGCCATGCACCGTAAAATCAAACCCTTCCTTGGAAATTTTTTTAAATGTTATGTGGATGATCTAGTGGATAAATCCAAATAACTTTCTGACCACCTGACTAATATGGAGACCATATTCAGTAAACTTTGGAAACATAATTTTAAGATGAACCCCTTGAAATGTGTTTTCGAGGTAACCTAGGTAAAATTTCTCAGTTTTGTTATACACCATCATGGTATTGAAGTTGATCCTGCAATGAAAAAATCAATCCTTTTAGGTCACCTCCTAAAAATTTGAAGGAATTAAGAGGAATTCAAGGAAACATGGCCTATATTTGGTTCTTTATCGCTAATTTGGAAGAAAAGTGTTTTCCCTTAACCATATTAATGAAGAAGGGAGTTAGTTATCAATGGACCGAAGGCTCCCAAGTGGTATTTGATACCCTCAAGAAATATCTCTTTATCCAACTAGTATTAATGTCACATGTGGAAGTAAATCCACTAATTCTCCATGTGATAGTTTTAGAGAGATCACTGGGTGCCTTCCCTGCACAAAAGAATGATATTGGGAATGAAAATAGCCTTTACTATCTCAGTTGAACCATGCTTGACACAGAGAATAGATATTTAGAGATTGATAAAAGTTTCATAGCATTAATCTTTGCAGTTCAAAAATTGAGATGCTATTTAAAGCATCATGAGGTCCACTTGGTATCTCGTAATAACCCACTCAAATTTATTCTTAATCATCCTTCACTTATAGAACATTTTTCATGGTGGGAAGTTATTTTGCAACACTTTGATATCCAGTTTGTTCCCCAAAAATAAATAAAAGTACAAGCCTTGGAAGACTTCCTTATTGAACACCCATATGTAGAAGATACATCTTTGAATTCTAAACTTCCCAATGAATAAATATTCTCTATTCAAGATAATCCACAAATATTAGAAATTTACTCTGATGGTGCTTCCAGAAGTCCAATGTGGAAAAGAATGGAAAACCATAAACTCAACAATGTTGGGTTAGGAATTGTGCTTATCTCCCCGAAAAAGGCAGTGCTTCCATATTACTTTCTATTATCAGAAGGCGGTATCAACAATGAGGTAGAATATGAAGCTCTCATTGCTGGCCTAGAATTGGCACTCCCAGTACAAGTGAACCACCTGAATGTGAAAGGTGATTCAAAATTAATAATCAAATCTGAAGGCTTGGATACTTATAGACTTTAATGAAATAGGATTGTATAAATTTCACTAAGATGTTTCCACCCTTCCGAGTGCATTCCAACTTAATTAAACAACCCCCACAGTTGTTACATACAACTAAATAATCCTATAAATTTTCCACATGGGGAATGGATGTAGTATGACCTTATCCTCCAGCTACAACTAAGCAGTTCAAGTATATTATTACTGCTACTAACTTCTTCTCCAAATGGGTCAAGGCAATAACTCTCAAAGAAGTAGGGGCCAAAATTATTGTTATATTTTCCAAAGCTAATATCATTACTAGATTTGGTGTCCCTCATACCATATTGATAGATAACAACACTGATTTCTGTTCTATTGAGGTAAAGAAGTTATATCAGAAGCATAATATCAAATCCAACCATTCATCTCGCTATCATCCAATGGCCAATGGATAGATAGAGGATTTTAATAAGACCCTATAAAATATACTCTAGAATATATTGTATAAAGCTAATAAATCTTATCCTGATAATTTTTTTCATGCTCTATGGGATTATCAAACTACTTCCTGTACTGCCACTCGGGAAACTCCATACTCATTGGTGTACGGAACAGAACTAGTTTTTCCTATTGAAATTTAATTACCATCACTCCATGTTTCCATCTATGATTAGTTATCAATAGATAAGCAGTCTTAGAAACAATTTGATGAGATGGAACAATTAGATGAAAATAGATTGTATACTTTTCATCATTTGGAAGTCTATCAAAATAGAATAGTACGAGATTTTAATATGAAAATTCGTCTCTACTCATTTCTTCAAGTAGAATTGGTGTTAGTCCACTGGAACCTGATGATACTAGGAAAGAAGCCTCCAAATATTGATCCAAAGTGAGGAGGACATTATTTCATACATAAGGTTTGCTAAAATTGAGCTTATTCCTTAATCTCAATGGACACAGAAATTATTAAAACTCCAACCAATGAAAGATTCTTGAAGAAGTACATTGTGTAATCACACAACATAATATCCTCACTGCATGACTCTAAACTTTAATGCATAACATCCTAGTTACAAGAATTAAACTTCATAACAACCATATGTGTCCATGTCACATGACATTAAAATGTATTTCATTATTTGTACTCATTACACGATGTTAAACTACATGACATAATTTGTCCTCATTATATGGTGTTAAACTATAAAGTTAACATATTCTTCATTTGACCTTAATAAATACCCTAAGATACTAAAAATTATCATTCCTTGTGGTTCATTCAAAAAATGTGTAGCTTCCATGTGTAAGAATTACTCACATCATTGCTACTTCTTAGTGTCACATGAGTTCCATTTATACTTTGTTTGAATAAGATCTATATAGATACCTCATTTCAAGAACTATGTGTGGCTTGATTCTCATTCCAATGGGATATGAAGAGACAACTAGATCTCTAATCTTCGGCCCAACTAGAATCATAAAATATATTTATTTACCTTTTTCTTCTTGTATATGAACCAAATTTATACAGAGTAATATTCCAAGATATATGGTTTGATCTTCATACCTTCTAGTTTCCTAAGTTTAACCATTATTATGGAATGTTCTTGAAGCCCCCTATCTCTCACATAAAACTCAATTGGTGTGGGGAAATAGTTTTATCAAGAACAATGTTTGGATTGATTCTCATTTCAATGGGATACATAGAGATGCCTAGATCTCCAATCTTGGGTCCAGCCACCACAAAAAACCCTCTTCCCCACATCAAAATGTTATTGATATGGGGAACAACCTCAAGAACTACATGTGTCTTGATTCTTCATTTAGAAAGATATGTAGTGACACCAAGGTTCTATTATCTAGTCCATATATAATATTTCTTTTCACATCATAATCACTTCATGTCACCATTGAATGACTTTAAATTTCCGAACATATTGTCCTTGTTGCATGACATTAAACTGAAAAGTACCCAAAGAACCATGTATGGCTTGATTATCATCCCATTGAGATACATAGTGAAAACAAGACCTTATCTTCTAGTCCCATCCATGGGATAAATTTCTATCTCTCTTACACATATAATTAACAATCTATGCGGGAGTCTTCATTTTGGGTCCTCTACTTAGAGAGCCCTCCAAAGAAACAAAATGTATTCCCATTATACATATGAGTCATATCTATGTAAGGGACTCCAAACTCATGGCCAATATTGATTTAAATATTTATTCTATGCACTGAGCATCACCCCTTTAATATTTCACACTCTTAATCTTGAATACTTTCAGATCTTCATAATCTTTATTCAGTTTCAGGTGGTAGAGTTTCTGATATCTGAGAACTCTTTTTCCTGACTATGCAGTATGTGCCCCTAGGTAGCCTTGCGTAAGTCTCCTAAATAATATCCTTTTCAGTCAAAAGCTGTCACTATTTGAATATGCATCATACACCCCAATTAGCCATACATAATACATCCATATAATAGGTTTTTTTAAAATAGTAGTAACTTCATTCTTGGTAAAAGCATCTTCTATCCCCTTCAAACTTTGATGACAATATACAAGAATCCATATCTTAAAGCGGTCATTTGTTGTATATTTGTCCCATTACCTTTCTCCCAATCTGAAAGCCTCCAAGAACTTGGTTTACACATTTTCCCTCTCCAATTATTCAAAGCATACTGAAATAACCTTGGACCATTTAACCACATATAATCCATTGTTTCCATAATATTTTGGTCCTAGTTGTATGACCTATAACTAGAAACACCATGCTTCCTACGTTTGTGTCAGACCTTAGTAAAAATCCTATTCCTCTGATTATTTGGAAATCATGATTGGAAATACTCTTTCTATATTCAGGTACGTTTCTCTATAAACTAAACTCTGTTCTGTGGAAAATCTGAATTTCTATAAAATTTCTTCTTTTTTTTTGCAATAGAATATTTGATACCCAAGAGATATTTTTCCTGACTATGTAGTATGTGCCTGTAGGTGTATTTTCATAAGTCACCAACATAATAGGACTTTCAATCAAAAGATGTCACAATTTTTCTATATTTCATATGCCCCAATTATCCCTGAATAATACAGCCCCCAAAATGGGTTCATCAATTAATGTTAGCTTCTTTATTAGAAAATACTTTCGCTAATGCCTTTAGCCCTTTTCCCATGCCATTATCCAGATCTAGAAATTCCCAAATCACAGTTTACAATTATTCCTTTATATACCTGAACATGGTAATATGTTTCCAAATAAAATTATCAAGAAATTTGAGACTTATAAAAATTTGGTCAAATCTAAAGACCTTAAATTATAGCCCTTCAATGTCCTTACTCCATGACTTGAAACTGCAAAGTATAATGTCCTTACTGCATGATTTGAAACTAAACAACACAATATCATATTTCCCCCATTTTGAACATTATTAATCATTATTCACATATATTAAATTCATTTAAGAATGTTTTTCCCTATCCATAGCCTATGTTGACAGAGATTCCTTTTATTCTTAGGTATATTTCCTTGGATAAGCCATCCATTGTGGACTTGAGACATCCAAATCCTAAATCCCTCTATCTATTAGTAATTGAATGTCAAAATTTTTAACATCTCTTTTTCCTGACTATGTAGTACATTCTCCTAGGTGTCCTTTCATAAGTTTCCTACATAACATGCTTGTCAGTCAAAAGATGCCACTATTTTTCTATACAACATATGCCCAAGTTTTCCCTACACAATACAACCCCTATAACAGGTATGTCAATTAATGGTAACTTTTTTCTTGGAATATACCTCCTCTATTTCTATACTTTAAAATTTAGATTTAGTGAATATAAAAAATCATGATTCAGGATTCCCCTTGGAAGTATCTAAAAAATATCAGGACCTTCCCAACCATCAAATCCTTGTTTGGGTTCTAATATGAAAATTTAGGGTCAAAGATATCCAACCTTGAAAACTATCATTATTAGTCCAATATGCATGAATTTAGACTTCTAATAGAAGGATACATAGTACTCACCATGTTAAAAATCCTCAAAGGGAATCCTGGACAAAAATTGAGTCTTAACTCACTAGACATACATTTTTATGGTATATGCAATATTTAGAAATAAAAAGTCAAAAGATAAAAAGTTTGTGGGGTTGTCTATATAACCCTAGTAAAAATCAAACTATGATCACTAGGACCATTGGCTTAAGTAAAAAATTTTAACACTCCCATTCCTATTATTGTAATTATGATTATCTGACATAAAGGTATGATGTTATAAAAATAACCTTTGATATTGCGATTATAGAAAGAAAGAAATAATGAATAAATATATGGTTGGAGACAAAATTCTTTTCATTCATGTGGTAAAATCATAGGAACACCCATAGAATGGATCCTCTCTATCTTGTATTAAAAGAAAATCTTGACATGACTCTTCATCTGTTAAATGAATTCATGAGATTTATCACCCACTTACTGAAGTTGATATAGTTGAGAAACTTCAGCCTCCTTGTCATGACAAAGTTCTTCTTTGGATGTTGAAATGGAAATTATCCCTTCCAAATGGGTTCCTCCCAATATTTGGTTCAACTTCTCAAGCCTGTTGCAAACAACATCTAGTTTTTGTTGAAGATGCATTATCTCCTTTGTTTACACCTTAATTTATTTGACAATTTTTATCAACCTCTTACTATGGTTAGCCTCTGCCTTAGCCACCATAACTTAGAAAATCTCAACATTAATAAGTCATTTGGCCATTTCAAGATCTTGCCGCAACTTATGTTCTTTCTCTCATTGGTTAATGGTCTATTTCATTTCATTGTAGACTGGGAGATAATTAAATCCACCAAATCCCAATACACAAAATAGTGCTAGGAGTTTTCCAAAATGGGAGGGCAGCTCATCTATTGTCTTCTCAGAAATTATCTTCAAAAAAATTTTCCAGGTATTTTAACACACCATGCCAAGAGAAAATTGCATTTCTAAATCTGAATTTGATTCACTACCATGGGACATAATGTACTCTGGAATCAAATCACTCAGAGAGGTTCATTGCTCTGCTTCTTTTAGAATAGTCGATACTTTACCTACTGTTCATTTTTGAGCCAATATTGAGGTTTCACCTTCATATCCAACTATAGGAGACGATATCCCTAAATGATGAATCAGAATATTTTTTGTTTCAAAAGAATAAAAGAATATATTATGATCTAGATAGTTAATAAAAATGAACCCAATAATAAGTTGGCTACTTAATTAGATTCATCCCCAGGTTTCTCAGCTTCACTAGTTTGAATAAGTGTTTCTTGGGGAAGGGCATTCTACTGAGTTTTCCCAGATTCCAAAATAAAAGTCTCTAGAGTATATCCTGACATGGGGTTCTTAGTTGGTATTTCTCTAGCCTTAGTAGAATAAGGATAGAGTGTAATGTCCCATTCTTTAATGAACTTCTCAACATTATATATAGATAAAGTTGCATAAATTGAAATTTGATGTGAAGTACTAAGTAAAAGAAGAAAAATTATGTATCGAAAATGAAAGAATGAGAACTTACATCCTTGTAATTCCTCATGGAAGTCCCCAAAATCCATGATACAACCAAAAATATCAATGTTTTGATTAAGGGAATCCATCATTTCAGTGTATGTAGCTTTTAATGTTATTGCATCCTCGCCAGTTAAGGTATCCAAAAAATGTTGGTCGATGCCCAAATTGGCTCCCTTGAATTTTTTTTGACAATTATTCAACTGGTGCAACATCATCAAGTCTTTCAAAGTCAGGATTTGAACCAGTATCTGCTTCAGATTTCTTAGGATCCTCATTTCTTCTTTTTAAGAAATAAGAATATCATCTTTGATTATTGCATGATCCAATGGAACATGCAAATAATATGAGATATTATATAGAAAATAATGTTAGAAACAACATGTGATACTAATAAGAAATGTATCTAATATTACCATGATCTTTATCTCTCTATAAAAATAAGAGTAAATGCAGGTGCACCTTTTGACATCTCATTCACAAAAATAACATATTCATCAACATGAATTGTGATTATCTTAGGGTTTCCTTCTCAATTCTTAAAGAATTGGTTTTTAATTTGTTAAGGGGTGAAGGATACATAGATCCTATGAGAAGATGAATATGGTCACCAAGGTGTATCAAGAAATTCATAATACTAGAGGAAATCACAAATACTTACTTTTTTGACGTACACTTCGGACCAATCTCAATTACCTCTTGAGTTTCTTTTCAAAAGCTTGTGAAGATTTTGAAATACTTATATTGGAAGAAGAAACCTGAGGTAGTGGCTAAGGATTATCTATCACCATTACCTCAGTCATGATTTTATCTTCTGGAGAAGGTTCTTGAGACTTGGGGAGATCATATAATGTGTCAATGGGAGAACCTATAGGTCTATACCTTGGTGACTCGAGAGCCTATCCTGAGGTTCCTTCCCTAATTTCAAGCTGAAAAATGAAATCTCATAAATATTAATAATGGTGAGTGATGAAGAAGAATTGAAACAAAAGAAAAGGGAAATAAATTCTAAATATTAACATAAATGTCCTATTACTCTTTAGGGTGAACAATTACCCCTTTATGTATCCCTCATCCCATCACATCAGATACTTTTTTTGAGGATGGAACTTAGTCACTGGTTTCATATATAAAGGTCTCTATCTCTGTAATATGCTCTCGTACTTCAGCCAGATTACTATATAGATGACAATAAAGAGGTTCCCTAATATCACCCACATCTGGTATTTGAAGGATAGTTTGGAGGAATACACATGCATCCCTGAGTTCACGAGTTAAGCTTTCCCAGTATTGAATAGTTAAAGGTCATACATAATTCAGTTTTGGTGTTGTTGGCTATGGAGAAAACTCAACACCCTCTGATAGGAAGGCCTCTTCAAGCCTCCCTTATTCTTCAAAAGAATCAATAGACGGGCCAGTAATCTATTTCTGATCACGGTGACTAGATCGCCTTTGTGTTAGAGGTATTGCTTCCATATCCTTAGTCTTCTTGTTGGATCTTCTGTGGAGATTTTTGTAGGTTATGAAGCTTATGAAGCCTCTATATCATCTTTGGACTTATACATTTTACAAAAGTTTCTACAAACAACAGTTGTCATGGACGCTACTCAATATATTCCTTTTGTTAAAGTCTCATGAGGGTATGAAGATGCCCAAGATTTGGCACATCCAGCCTCTAAACTAATTGATGCATCTGATGGAGACAACATACTTGATAATTTGGATGTCTTTAAAGCTAATAGAATCAAGAATTGTTTTTCTACCATTGGATGTTTCTCATGCCTAACATATATGGGAGGAAAATTTTTTGATTGATGAAGACATTTGAACTGGGGAGAAAACCTATAAGAGAAGTAAACCTCACAGATAATTTCACCATCAATCCTAGTTGATAACACACTATAAATGAATTCCATCATATAGAACCTCATCTCATAATTTTTTCCTTACCATCATCAACAAATGTTCTATTTAGTGTTTTATCAAAAGGAAAAAAGATTAATTCTCCTGATGCATTCAGTGCTCTCAGCACTACATCAAGTTTCAATTTCAAAGGATATATCCCAGATACTTTCTATAAAATTGGGGTAAATTGACCATTGGAGAGTCTATCTAAATTTAACACTGAATATGAAGAAAAGTGTGCTGCAATCCATCCCCAAAACACTTGAAATGGTCCTGAAATCTAAATGGAGTCTTTCCATTGTACAAATGCAGCAGGTAATGATAGATTATTACTAACATAGGGGTTTCAAACCCAATAAATATTTTCTATACTAATTTGGATGCAATAACCAAAGTCCTTGGCCTTAAACCACTACTGGACTCATGGACTGGAAGTAGGTAAATTCTTAGCCACGTGGCAAGGAATCCGACTAAGCCTACGTTTGCATCAATATCTGATTTGAATTTATAACCCTAGTACTTATAGTCACCTCTCTCCAATTTGGGCCAGTATGTGCCTAAAATACCTCGGTTATCTCTAGATAAGAAAATGGTAGGATGTCCATAAGTGAGACCTTTTTCTATAGTCGGTTCAAAAAAGCTTCCATTCACACTCTTTCATGAATATCATCTTTAGACAAAAGATATTCTTGTTCTTTTAGAAATTTCTATTTTATTTTTAATAATTCATGATACAATGGTGGAATCCTAGTAACATCACACCATATTGTTTCTAGTGGAATAAATTCATCATACATTTCCCCAAGAATAGGAATCCTAGATATTTGGTAGATATCCCATAAACTGATGCCAACCTCACCATCCGTTAAGTGGAAAATATTTGTTTGCAGACTCCATTGGCTTATCAACTCAGGAATTAAGTCATTTTTATAAACATAAGTTTTCCCTATCTATAAAACTTCATAAATATGAACATTAAATAGTTATTTCCTAAATTATGCACAAGTCCGGCGTACCCAAAATTCCCATATCCATCTAGGTTTCACTCCTCCTCTAGAACAAAGGTCCCAGTCTTCTTTCAAACCATTAGAATGATCTGGTTGTGAATCATGAAAGGTTGAATCATAGCAATGTGGCCTTGTCTCTACAACATGATCTTTCATATCAGTGGTACAACCACTATGGTTTTGGATGCATCCAATAGGGATCATTCCCTCATTAATAGGCATACCCTTCATAGTGACATTCATGCAATGAAGTATGTCATTATGCATTCCATCATTATGAAATTAGCTATTGATATTACATGTGATTATTTGACGAGTAGAATATCCATGTAATTATGTAAATTAAATTATATGATTTGTCTTTTCCATATTATGATGAAGTTTAAGTTTAACAGGCATTTGTTTTAGTTTTATACATTGCCTTAAATGTTTATGCTTATTTATCAAAGTTTCTGCTATATTGTTATCCTTACTGAGCATCTGAGCTCACCCCTTTCTATGTTTTATTTTTTTCCAGGATGTGAAGAAGTATATTGTCACTGACCTGTAGTGATAATATAAGGTATGTGAATGTGGTCAATGGAGACAATGTTGTTGTTGTTTTTAATTTTATAATGTAATGTAACATTCATGTATGTAATCTATTCTCCAAGACTGCTAACTGATTGGTCCTTCAGGACTTGATTCCTTGTAATCATGCCAATGTATTAAAATAATGTACCAACTCTGGGTAACTGGGGTCGGAGTGTTACAAGTAAACCCTCATTTCACATGAAGTAGCATGAGTAAACCCTCATTGCACATGAGTTTTCATTATTACAGCCTTATTTCACATGAATTAGCATGATTAAAACCTCATTTCACATGGCATATCACGATACTAAACATTACCCAATGCATTGGATCTCTATCAGGGTGCAGTATTCATAAATATTTCATTTCATGCATAAGTGTGCCACATGGATCATATTACATGGAATCATTCAACATCATAAGTTATTACATGATTAAAGAATGTAGAATACATAAATGTAAGTACTATTAAATATTATATGTTCATAAATTTTAATATCCATGATAGAGAAATGGGTATGGTATTCACTACATGATGATTTTGGCTTGGAAAATCGAGGTGTAATTTCGGCAGCATAACGTCATCATATGAAAATTCATAAGTTGAGTTAATGATAGTGAAAGGGGTATATAATCATTTATACATTGAATATATAGTAATGGGATGATGTAACATAATATCCCAACATATTAAATGGAATTTAGATTCCTAATATGAGAGAAATACTTGAATGGAAATAAGAAGAGAGAAATCCCTTATGAAATTGCAGCATGGTAACAGGCGTACACTGAAGGTATTAATGAAAGATAAAGTGGTATATCAACATTCAAACATAAGTTGGTCAGTATGGGGGAGGTTATAAATTATACCTCAACATTTTTAATTTAATGTAAAAGGGTATTATGACATAAAAAAACTTGGATAACAATGAAAAAGGAAGGAATCCCTTACAAAAATTTGGCATAGTAACGGGTGTGATTAAAGAATCATAGGGGGATTGATGAGAGTGAAAGGAAGATATAATCATATATAAATAAAATGGAAATTATGGGGGTTTTATAACATCAGAACCTGATATATAAGTATGGAACTTAAGAAGCATAGTGTAAAAGAGTAGCTTGAATGGAAATGAGAAGAGTGAAATCCATTACACAATTTTGGCATGGTAACAAGTGTACATAAGGGTTCATAAGAGGGATAAATGAGAGTGAAAGGGGGTATAATAATATATAAATAAAATAGGAAGTAATGATAATATTTAATAACATATCCCAAAATAAGAATTAAAGAAATTAAAAGACATAACATTAAAAGAATGATTGATAAAAGAAGAGGGTGGAAGATCCCTTACAGAATTTCGTCATAGTAACGGCTTAGGTAAGGGTCCAAATGAAGGGGGGATAAATGACCCATCATTGAAAAAAATTAAATTTTATATTAAGGTAATTATTACAAATGAAATTTAATGAAATCAATTGAAATTAAAGGAACTACTCCGAAAGAAGGTGCTTGAATTCAAAGAGGAGGAGAGGAATCCCTTACTTGGATGTGTGATCCCAAAGGCTTAGGAGAGGACTATTGGGAGCTTGGGGGTTCTTTTAAAGGACTATAGGGAGTATGGTTATGAGGTTGTTAGATCTTTAAATTGTTCTAGTGAAGAGTAATTTTATGTTGGGTGGGTTTATATAGGAAAGGAGAGGGGATTATTTATTATTTAGGTTTTAGACACTACACATTAAACTAATCAAAACCACAAACCATCTCATGGTTTTTGCCCATGGTTTCAAGAAAAGGGGATTGATATACAATATTTTATAAGTCCATGGTCCGAAAATAATAAAATATTAGGCTTTATTATGTAAAGGTGAGTCACACTCTCAAGGAAATAATTTGAAAATGTTAAATTATTTTATGAGTTTTGGAGGGTCCACTAAGCCTTTATAAAATTAATCAAACAAATAAAAAATCACATTATTTTAAAGTTAAAACATATATTGTCATAATATACCTTTAATTATATTTTATTACAACACTCTTTGGTCATTATGATATCATAAAACACATTATATATTTACATAGTATTTAATGTTTACCCAAAAATTCGATTATCTCAGAAAATTATAAAAAATTCACCGTTGTATAATTTTGAAATCCTGATTCCAAAAATAATATTAATTTTAACTAAATAATTTTCTAAATATTTGAATTTCCACTTTTAAATTAAAAACCATCATTTATTGAAAATTGACAGGTTTTGACAAAAATAGTTTTCAAACCTTAATAAAAATTACACTTGACTTCATAAATATTATATGATCATTTATATTTAATAAAAATTATATAATATTAATATTTTATTATAAAATTATTTATTCTAAAAATTGATTAATTCATTACAACTATATTTCTCAATTAAATTTGAATATTAACCAAAAATACTATTTGTGCTTTATCCTATTAAAATATAATTTTTGTGAAATGATTATTTAAAAAATTATAAAGTAAAAAAATAGTAAATAAATATATTAATTATTTAAATTAGAGGGAAATATAAATATTCACAATATTAGAGTTATGTTGATTCTCTCTTTTTTGTCAACTTATATTTTTTATTGTTAATTATCCTATTTTCCTTTTATTTTGATTATTAATATTTTCTATAGTTACTAATCATATTATTCAAATATTAAGTTGAAATTATTAGCTAATATTAATTATTATAATTCAAAATATGGATTGAATTTTACCAACATCAATTTAATTTAATATAAAATCCATAGGTATCATGGAAAATGGTTTTCTGAAAAATACATTTATAATGAAAATAAGGGTTCACTTTAACTCTACAACTTCTAATATTAATTAGATTATTTTTAATTCATAAATATGGATATATAATATTAATATTTAATTTATTTCATTTATAATTAAGGGTTATATTATTTAATTAATATGGAGATACATTACGCATTTTATACTAGTTTTCAGAAATATCATTTTTTTATCCTAAAAATAAACATATAATAAAATCTAGTCTAAATATGTAATTAATTGAATTAGATATAATTATATAATAATTATGATACATTTAAATCAAATTAATATAATAATTAATTATTTTATCAAAATAAATGATAATTTAATGTAAAAACGATATTTTTACTATTAAAAAAATTTATATTTTCTAAAAAACACCAAATTATTACCCTAAGTTAATTTTGACATGATGAGACCAAATTTTTAGTTTATTTTTCAAATTAATTATATATATGATCTATAAAATGGTTATAATAAATAAAAATTATTTTTAATTAAAACACATTTTGAAAAACAAAAAAGACATTACCAAAAATTTGATTGAATAATTAATAATCATTTATTGACATAATATTCCATACATTATATAATACTAATCATATCGTAAAATTTAATGTAAAGGATAAAATGGTCATATTTAAATAATCATAGTTTTTTTAGGTTTAGTTTTTTGTGTTGCATAGGCTATCCAACATAATTTTCTATTTTGAAAACTTTGGTCGTTACACCTAGGATGGGATATTGATTACAAAAACCCCATTACTCGTGACTATATCACCATCAAAATTCTGTTTTGATCTTCCTATGTAGGTTTAAGACCTAATCACATTCCTCAACTCTCTAGAAAATTAAGATGCCATCATGACCTGATATGAGGATTAAAAAAATGGGAAGTTCAATGCATAAGCTCCACACACGTCCTCATAACATGAAATTAAACTATAAACTTACCCCATATAAACCTAGGATGACTCAAATGAAATATATGAGATGAAAAAAATGAACTTCCTCCATACACAACATTAAACTACATCTTTACCCTATGTAATGAATGTTGGATGCCTCATATCACAGATATGAGATGGTCCAATGTCTTCGCCATAGTAATAATGTTGGTCTCCTACCACATCATGTTCCAAAACTATGTATAAATTGATTTGTATACATGATGGGATACATAGGTACACATGGATCCAACCTCCCAGGCCCAGTCTCATAACTAGAATATTTTAGGGAATCTTTCTATTCCAAACCTTATGACCTTAAACCATGTGTAACTAGTTTAATGATTTATTTGTGTGGTGTAGAGCCTCCTTGGCTTTGCAACGTTGGGTTGAAAATATTTTTCACAACCTAATCATCCTAAAAGTACTTGTTCTCCTTATGGTCCAATCATTATTACTTTTAAACTATGTTCACCATCATCCTTGTGGCCCCTTCTTTACATACTGTTCTTCACCCCCGATGTTTCAACAATCCAATACCCCTTCTATTTTTAATCACATCCTCACTTGAGAGGATCTCCCATTACCAGCATTGATATTATAACATGTTGTGCTCTAGAACTACATATGTCTTGATTCTCATTCCCTTTGGATATGTAGTGATTCATGTAAATCATATCCTAGTTCAAGCCTCCACTGTTACCTCATCATAGGTTCTTTTTACTCTCAGTATCATGACATCGATTTGGGTTATTTTGTCATGTTTTGTCTGGTGAAGGGTATCTTTACCCCTTATTTCACATCAGGTTATCACTCTTTCATGACACACAAGCCTCCTCAATAGATCCACACATTTTGGTCCAAGATTAATGAACTTAAACTAGTATCATCCATAGTCTGAGTTATATAAACATAAATAATAAATCCCAATGTCCTCGACATATTATCTCAAGTTGTAGCCTTATCTCGTATGAAATCAAGATGCATCATTTGAAAAATATGGGATAACTAAAAACTAACATCTTCTGAACATTAAATTAAATTGAATCCTTACTCCATGTGAAATTGGGATTCCTCATATAAAAAATATGGGATGACCAAAAACCAACATCCTCAGCACGTGACATTAAAATATTGCTTTACCCCATATAAAATTGGGATGCCTCATATAAAAAATATGGGATGACCAAAACCAACATCCCCAGTGCATGATATTAAAATTAATTCTTACCAAATGAAAATGAACATAGGATTCCCCATATGACTAATATAAGATGAATCATTGTTCTCACCAGAGAGAAAAATGAACCGTTGGCATTAGTACCCTACCTCATTGCATTCCGTAACTATGTGTATCTTGATTCCAATTTTCATGGGATACATAGTGATTCCCAAATCTCTTATCTTGGGTCTATCCATACCATCGACTCATTTTGGGGTCCTTCCTCTTTGGGCTAGGCTTGATGTTTTCCAACTCACATCTCCATCCATCATGATTAAGTTCTTAGCGGGATGGTTCCCATGGAACTCAAAATTTACTTCATGATATTACCCATTTCTATTTCCACATTTCATGATTTATTTAATTTTGAAAATCATCATCAACCTATCCTGAGGAGGATCTTTAATGGAAATGGTGCAAGGACACATTCGCTCACCTACTGTCCTGGTCTCACACCACGAGGGATATTTATAAATAGATGGTAGTTCCTAAGTTTGAAACTTGGTAAATGGGTGATCCCATATCTATTCACCCTATAATTTACTAGAACATGCATATAATTTTTGTTTTAAACATTGTTAACTATTTTAACCACCCTTCAATCATGCCCTCTTTACTATTCAAGTCTTGGAAGTCATTACCTACCCTCACGAAACTTCCCTAGACCAGTCACTTCCACCCTTTATTGTGTGAACCCTTTGTAAACACCGGGAGCCCCATAATACTCTTTGTTTCACACATCAATCATGGCCCATGTTGGATTAGGATATGGGGAGAAATTTCCTTAGGCTAGGTTTGGAAACACATGTTCCCTTATGGTCCGAGCTTCGTGAGATTAAACTAGGAGTCTAGGTCAAACCATCATGACCTTAAACAATATAAAAGTTATCTTAGGGGAGTTTTGTGTGAAAAGACCTACTTGGATCCTTCTTAATGGTAGGCGATATCTCTCCCATTCCATGCACACTCCATAAAGACATACCCCCTCCTGGTCTAAGCATTATAATCTTAAAATAATTGAAAATATTGGTCCAAACATTAGGAACTTAAACTATTTTCAACTCCTGGTCTAAGAATTATAACCTCAAACTATATGAAAATCCTTTTCTAAGAATTAGGAACTTAAACTATTTGTGACATATCAGTCTAACTGGTATAACCATAAACTACCCAAGGAAAGAGGCACATACATCTTTTAGGTTGAAAACCAGTATAAGAAACCTAAGAAAATGTCATATTCCCACCCACCAAGTCACTTTCATGATCTAGAAAATGTAAGGGCTTAAATTAAAAGGTATAAAGATTATAGGACCTATCATGAACCCTGGAACTAGGATATGATCATTAGACCACATAAATTTTGGAAACATTTAGAGCCATATCTCAACTCCCTTTGTCTCATGAGATCCTTTATAAGGTTCCACCTATTTTTTTTCCTATTCATGAATCACACTACCCTAAATGGGTGAAGTTTATTCAAATCTATTTACACATATGGGTCACAATATGCTAAACAGTGTTATGAATTTCCTAATCACCTAACGTTAAACTGTATGACACATCATCCTCACCGTAAGTTGTTAAACTACATTTTCAATGTCCTTTTTGTAATACATTAAACTTCACAACCCTTTTCTTCATGGAATGACATAAAACCACAACACATATTAAGTTGTTGTCTGAGAAGGTCCTTCACCCTTCAATGTTGATCACCTATCATGTCACTCGTGTTCTTCCACTGCTTAGCATCTAATATGTCGTTCACCTTGGAATATGAGTATATCATTTTCTTAAATGGATATGCCTACCAAATGTGCTCAAAGAAATAGTGGCCTAATTACAAGGGTTTTTAACTCTATTCAAACATTCCATCAAATAATTCCCAACCTTCATGTCCTCCTATATTTGTATCCCCATAATATTTCACATCTGAATGGGCCCCCTAACCAAAATGGTTCATGGACACACTGGATCACCTACCATAATAGGTACACAATTTGAGTTATTTCCAACATAATTTTGTTAGGTCTCATTTTTTGAACATGTCTAATGAAAGATCCTCATTTTTTTCTACATACTTGATAAATAAATATTAGAACCTATGTTTCAAATACGGTCAGAAGTTATCCCCTATCACTCTATAACCTTGATGTGTTCTAGATCCTAGGAATATCGATTCACGCACTTCACTCCCCTTTATTCAGGTTGAATTCAATGCCCCTAGAATTACCCCATTTTGCAATAGTGTAAATAGAAGGAAAAAAATTCATATATTTAGAGATACCCTTTATCCATCCATATATTTTTTTGATTAAGATACTCCGAGTGGTCAATGAGACCCCGATTATTTGTATCCTATCTGGAACTCTCATAAAAATGAGAAATCCTCTACTTGTAGCATTTTACCCACACTGAGAAAGACTCACATGGGATTAGGGATATATTTTTGGTTGTCTTGTTAATATGATCATAGATACAGTAAAAGAAAAAAAATTAAATATTTTGGGGATTTAAATGAGATAAGATTCAAAAGTTTGGAAGGGTCACCCACCCATTGGGGCCTCTCATTTATTTTCGACAAACTGGTTCTCCCTATTACTCTACCTTATTAATTAGGTGTTCTAACTTGGAAAACATATGGATAGTTTCCCACACAACTTATTAAATCATAGAAATCTCCATTTTTTCCTCCTTTACCCCCAGGTGTATCTTGTCAACTTTGATTCACACCCGGCCCTGCTCAGCCGGGAACTCAACCATCAGTGATGCTACCTCTACAACCATGGCCTTGGCTGCTGCTAATTGGGATCTTAAATGACCGATGATACTTGACTAAGAATTGATGATGGTAATTTTCCAACATTCTTTCCCTTCCATCCATGTTAGTTCTTCTTTGGATACCTAGATTCTCTTGTTACCCTAAGATTTGTTCTTTCTCCAAGTGACCACAAAATCTTGACCATATGTATGCACCATCCCTTCCAGATATTCATGATAAGATGAATATAAAACACTTTCATCTAATCCTCCAATGACCATGTTTAGTATCCAATGATAGAGAGACCCCATCTGACTCTCTATATCCAACTCCAAAGTGTGGGTGATGAAATTCTGCAGGCTTCTCTATGCCCTGCATCAAAAAATGTGATTCTCATTAGTGATGTTGTACCCATATTTATCTATACCATCAGGTAGTGTGGGTTCATAGTCCCAAAATCCATAGTAAAAATAACAACAAGATCCACCTTGAGTAGAAACTTAGAAGGGTTGAACTACATGTTGGTAGAAGGTTAATTTTGGTCTAAATATTTTGTAGAGGTAATAGCTTCACCAAACTCAATATTGACCTCCCCCATAGCCACATCCATGCCTTTTGTAGGCTTACATCTTGAGGTTAAACCTAGAACACCCAAAACATCCATCTCCCCCTATTTTTACTTAGTTGTTGGGAGTGGAGCCTTGGCTACCTCAACTGCCCTTGTTTACTGGGTGCACATTCTATTGATCATTGTTTCAAATGGAAGCATATTGATCAGTTTATTCTGGGATAGAAAGCATGAAAAACATGATTTTTGTAAGGTAATAAAACTTATAAATTGTGAGAGTTTGGACAACATCTATCCCATTATGCCATAAATGGAAAATCCACCACTGGAGAACCTTAGATGCTGGTTTGAACCTCAATAGTCAGGACTGAACTACTCAGTAATTCTTAGATGGATATTTCTTCAAGAAAAAATGAATTCTAATTCAATAGAAAAAGAATACCCTATTAATATTTGAATAATATTGGTAAAATTGAGAGGCAATCTCACCTTGATGTGTGGGGATTTCTATGATGTGTCACCTTGGGTGATCTGCCTCATTGGGAGTCATATCCACCATTAGAATGTCAGGGTGTGGTCCCCTATAGATGCCTAGAATGATTGAAGAATCATAAACCTACCATTACACACCCTGTAAAGATTACACTCTTACTAAAACTAATGGATAAAAGTCCACGGTAGGCTCCATGGACTCTAGGGATGCACTCCCACCCAACTCAATAGGGACCTCTTGAGTCTCCCCTATTGTGTCTTGCAAGGTAATACATATCTTATTATAATCTTTATAGGGGATACTATAGGAGTAATAAAGTTAAAATTATATTCCTGAATAGAGTCTTTATTTTGTTATCTCCCTCAGGGGTGACCTCTCCACTCTCCTAAGAGGTTTCCCAGCCAGCGGTGGACCCTTAGGACTTCTCATCACTGGAAATATGGATATTGATACTAGATACGAATTAATCGTGGGTTGGAACCTCAAAAACCCATTTATATTCAATATTCTCTCCAAACATAACTTATATTTGAGAAATGAGAGACCTGACTTCCCCATTATACTGAAAGAAGGCATCCATCTTTGATAGATATGTGAATCATTCTTATAAGTCCATGTGGGTTTTGATCTTGGATAGCCCGGACTCTAGTAGTTTGAGCCCTTATCAGGTGAGCCTCCATGACAGTTTCTTTGCTGTTAGGGACAACCTCAACATACCCCATAATCTCTAGAGTGTGAGATAGATATAATCAATAGTCTTCTCTACTAGAGATACCGCAATTTATTCCCTAGGGCCACCCTATATTGAGATATCTCCACCTAATCTTGTGACTATTTATAAGGGAGACCCGCATTTCTATCGGATGGGGTTGTGGAAGAACCTTAAGTCCCCCCCACAAAGGCACTCCAGTTTGAGCCCTTGGTGCCCGATGAACACTTTATAAAGTAGAATTTATGTTGTTCTACCATTCTTGCCTCTTACCAAAGAGTATAATTCTCCTCACATGCTGATGCAAGATTACACCTGGGTATGCTACCACATAAAGGTCGTTATAGTTTAAAGAGAGGATAATTTTGACGCTGGTTGGTGGAATAATGATATCCTCCCCCTTGCCATCATCTGTGAACATCATATAGAGTTGAAAGACCATTAGAGGATGATTTTATTTGTGAATTACCACATAGAATCATCTCAATAGCTATTGAATGCATCCAAATTGTTGGTCAAAACAATATGGAGTGTACAATTCATAATAAATGTTTCAATCTATTACAGAAATCACAACTCCACCTTGGAAATCTTGGAGGTACTCCCATTTCATTAATGTCCCTTCAAAGTTATTAACCATATCCCCAAAAGGGGGTAGGAATAGATGGAATTTCAAAATCTCATTATTTCCAATTCTAATCATGACCCTTACTTCGTCAAGGGTTATCATTCGAACCCCAACAATATTAAGGAGTGAATTATATATAATAGAATTTAGGGGAGTAATGAAATTTGGGAACTTTTACCCCCTGAAATGTGTCACAAACCATCTTTTAAGGAACTTGAATAGACCATAGATGCATCTAGGTATGATTCCCCTAATGACATGCATGAGTTGGATATAGAGGTGAGCTAGCAATAGTGCTCCCAAGTTCACTCGGTCTCTAGATTCCATCACAACCACCGTCACCAATATATTGGGATGTAGGAACATAAAAGCATCCTTAACTGGTATCATTAATCCTCTCAAGAAGGTTGTGAGATACACCATGTACCTAATCACCGGTTTCTAATCCTCAATATCATAGCCCAATTCCTAGTAGAGACCTTCCTCTAGGATTATTCAGCAAGACCCCAGTCTTCTTCTATGTTGAGCCACTAAACACTAATATGGCTTCCCCTTCATATTTTAATTATGTACATTCATAAATATTACCATCAAAGTCATGAAGGTGATTTCCCGGTGCAAGGGAGGATAATGATTCAATACATTAGTAATTACATCTAATAGAATTTATGTTGTGATGGGGATCTGTAACCTATCCCCCTCAGAAATTGGGCATAGGGAGGAATTCATCATACTGGTTCACCATTAGTGGGATTAACCCCAATGAAATTGAGGTCCCATAGACTAATCCCAACCTCTCAATGGTGAAGGTGGAAGGTATTAGTGTCTAGGGGCTACCAGCTGAGAAGCTATGACAACAGCTCCTGTTGACGGTAGATATGGAATTGGGATGTACACACTACCTCATTTAATTCAATATAACACAAATCTACCCCATAATCTTTAAATTTGATGCATACCTAGTACACTCATTCCCACTCATCAGTGAAGTTACCCCTAGATTGAATTCCCTTGTCTTCATACCATCCCATACTATTATCTTTAATGTTGTCATGTATAACACATGCATAGCAAGTGAGGAACACCTCATTTACTGGATATTCCCCTGGTACTATCCTAGTCCATGCACTGAAGGTGCAGACTATGATCTCATCATGATCCCAGGTCAGGTGACCAGAAATAATAATATTCCATTGTCTATGTTCTTCATGTTAGTGAACCTGGATCAAGGTGTGTTGACTTCCAAGGTCAAAATCTCCACATCATCCAAGATCTCAAATTTATACAATGGTTTCCATTAGTCAACAATCACCCCCTTTGGGTCTTAGATATCAAACTCAGTAGCAAATTGTTTTAAGATAACTATTCTAGTGTGAGTAATTCCCAGATTCCTAACCATTTTTACTCTATGGGTAGCAACAACAACATCAGCGAAAACATGATTAGTGGGGTTGGGAATTTTGAAGAGTTCAGAAGGTTCAAAAAGGTAAGAGTGTGAAAAGTTAAAATTTTTCAAATTAAAATAACCATTTCATGTAACTTTCAATTGATTCACGCAAATGATGCTTATAGCATGCAAGGTCAATCGAGTAAGTTGTGATTTCATGAACGATGAGACTTAATGCTTGGAAGTTCATGAAAAGTTTAGAGTTTCTGCACGAGACATGGATCATCATGTATAGAATTCAGGTACCCATACAAGGGACCCCTCTCCCTATTTATAGGCATGGGACCCCTGGGTTTTGTGACCCAATAAAAGAGTTTCCTGACTCAATGTAAATAGACTCTATACTTTGACACATTCCCATGAAAACTAACCTTTCGGTTCCCCATCAGCTTCAATTCTGAGGGGAATTTTTTGGCACCAAAGGCATGCCTAATTCTTCTAAATGCATGTTTTTACTTAAAAATGTGAATTATATGATGAGTTTATATTTCCTAATTGAATATCCCATTACATGGAAATTTAGGGTAGTATGTGCAACATTCATAATTCACATGAAACTATTTTCATGATGAAGACGCTGCTGGAGATTAAAATTCCACAGATTCCTCTGGAGCCCCAAAACATCATAAAATTCATGTTTTTACAATATCCAATGTTTGTGTGATACCCTACCATTTGTGCACACAAATATTTCATGAGGAATGAAACATCAAACAACCCACTTGTGTAACTAAATTCCTACAAGAAAGGCATAGGGATCACGCAACTATTTTTTGTGACCAAGAAGGGTTGTGCACATCAAAATAGCTATTTTAGATATAAATAGAACCTCACCCCCTCCCACTTAGTTGGGGGGATCTCTAGAATATGGAGTGTCAAATCTCGCTCATAAAAATCTCTCTCCTATGACATCATGAAACTCAAAAAATACTTGGATTCTCAAAGGTAGGAAACCTGTGCGACTAACCTCCCATGGGTCCTAACAAGGTTTCTCCAATGGTGGAGATATCATCATGAAACTACCTTTAAGTATAGTTGGGTTCATGCAAGAGAAGATTCCTTCACGTAAACATAAGTTCCGTGTGACCTCAAAATTTGTGCACACCTTTGCATCCAGGATCCATGTAGTGGCCTTGTACTAGAGCCAATGGATCATGAAACCCCAGTTTTTTGCATTAAAATAGAGTTTTGTGCAAAACTATTCAGGTCTCTAAACCAACTCCTCCTACTTCCAAATAATTTTTCATGAAAGTTGATTTCCTAGGTTCCCTATACTAGTATGAACCGACTCATATTTACCCCAAATCCCTGTGATACTGTCACCATAAACCCTTGTGTCCTACCCCTTTGCTTCAATCATGTACTATACTATTACCTTAATTTTTCTCCTAATAATAGGTACCCTAATGCATCTTGATCCTAAGATTAGGAACCCTAACATCGGGACCTCTGATTTCCACTCCACTATGGTAGTGTTTACACCGTTCCCTACCCAGAGGTGCATGATCAATGTATATATAATCCCTAAAGGTGGAATCATCGTGGAAAACTATAAACCATTTCAAGTATAGAGTTAATTCTCAATATCTTCCTCCCCCACTTAAGAGTGGATTCCCTATGTGTTTTCCCCTCCAACTTTGAGTAGCATAACATAAAAATGACTATCCCCATGTCAAAGTTGTATGATATTAAACTACACAACAAAATCATCATCACATGATGTTAAACTATAGATTTTCCTCATATGATGATCACATGATACCTCCAAGAAACCCATATGTGTAAGCACCACACCATCCCTCATTGACGTTCCTTCCGCAATATGAGCATCCTTACCACTTGATGTTAAACTACATTTACCATTCTTATAACAAAAACTTAGATTAAGGAATTAAACTATGTGGTTTATAATCCCTGTTAATTAATAGAGTATGTAGGACACCTCCACGAGGTTTTGTCCCTACATACCAACACACCTGGGGTACAACTTGAGGTTCAATCCCCACACCCAACATCACCAGAAAATCCCAAATGTGAAATCTTACCTTATGGAGAAAAAATACATCAAAAACCAAGTGTGAAAATATTATACCCTTTGAGACACACTTAACCACCCACCTGTTGAGTCAATAAGGTTTTCCTTATGACTTTTCCATTCCTTCTTGTTTTTAAAATCACAAACATCTTATACTTAAGCAAATTGATATTTTACCTCCAGATGGAAAATTTTCTCCTTTAAGTAAATTTACCCTAACCTAGATTTTCTTATACATATCAATATTTTTCTTAATTACAAAAACCGGATTCATACCCAAAACCCTGAAATCATATAATGTCAAGATATGGAGTATTCTGTTTTTAGGATCCGAATTTTGGATGTGAACTATAATGAAGTTCCACTCCGAATTATGGATGTGAACTGTAATGAAGTTCCACTCTGAATTCTAGATGAGAACTTTCATGCGTTAGACTCCAAACTCTTACGAAGTTCGACTCCGAACTATCATGAGTTCGACTCTGAACTCTTATGAAGTTTGACTCCGAACTTTCATGAGTTTGACTCCGAACTCTTATGAAGTTCGATTCTGAACTTTCATGAGCTTGACTACAAACTCTTATGAAGTTTGACTATGAACTTTCATGAGTTCGACTCTGAACTCTTATGAAGTTCGACTCCGAACTTTCATGAGTTCGACTCCGAACTCTTATGAAGTTTGACTCCGAACATTCATGAGTTCGACTCCGAACTCTTCTAAAGTTTGACTCCGAACTTTCATGAGTTCGACTCCGAACTCTTCTAAAGTTCGACTCTGAAATTTCATGAGTTCGACTCCGAACTCTTCTAAAATTCGACTCCGAACTTTCATGAGTTCGACTCCAAACTCTTATGAAGTTCGACTCCGAACTTCTATAAGTTTGGATTCTGAACTCTGGTGAAACCAGACTCCAAATTCCTATAAAACAGAATCCAAAAATTTCTTTAACATAGAATCCAAATTCCATTTTGGTTAGACTCTGAACTTTTATTTACTTACATTCTGAATTCTTGTTTTGATTATGCTTACACTTGTTTCATTGTAAAACGATGTCGTGATTTCAATTACACATGTTTTGTTATAAAACGATGTCATCCATTCTGTTTCTAATTAACCGTTGGTTTAGTGACACGTGTACAGGTCCCTCCGAATTTCATGGAAAATATGACCATTGGAGAGGGAGCTGACCGAGCCTATAAATAGGAGCTCATTTGAAAGAGCTCGATAACAAGTTGATCAATACAGAGACCACACGCTGTTAAGGAGATTTCTAGAGAGAGAAGCTTTTCATGCCTTTTGCATACTGAACTGGTCGTTCAGATTACTTCTTGCGACTCTGAATGTTGGTGATTACATTTGAGGACTTCTGGGGATAGGAAGACAGAGGTGCCAACTACCTTGATGTTGAGGGCTTGCGGGGATAGCAAGTCAGAGATTCCGATCTTAGTATCGAGGGCTTACCCTGGTGTGGGTAAGACGGACTTGCTTGAAATTATAAATCAAGGGACCATTATCCAAGGTTGTTGGATACCCTTCTCTTTGGGTTAAAGGACTTATATCTTGTTACTTGAAGTTCTACTACTTGTTATTCTACTACACTTTTGTATTGTAAGGAAAGTATAACCTTCTTATATTTCATTACACTTGTACTCTGATTTGTTTAGATTCTATACGCTTTAAGGTAGAATCTCATATTGTAAACTTTAGTTCCAATTTTCCAATTGGTGTTATAGGTGTTGTGAATTTTCATAGTTTAACTTTGTTAAACTTTGTTTTTTCCTTGTCTAAGGAAATTTTTAAAGTGTACAATTCATACCCCCTCTTGTATATAGAGCATCTAAATCATTATTTCAATCCTACACCACCTATACTTGAAAGATGTTAAACTTGTGACCCAACCTATCCCCATAGGATGTTAAACATATGATCCACTTATCCCCCTAAGATGTTAAACCGACGACCCACCTTTCCCCACAAGATGTTAAACCTATGAAACACCAATCCCCACAGGATGTTAAAACATTAACTCACTTATACCCACAATATGTTAAAACTATGACCCACCTAACCCCACAAGATATTAAACCTATGACCCACCTATTCCCATAAGACATTAAACCAATTACAGACCTATCCCAAAACGAAATTAAACCCATGAACTGATCTAGAACACCTACCTCATGAAATAAACATTGTATACCTAAGGTAAAAAGCCTAATAAGTCTTACAAACCTAACATAAAATACCTCATGGATGAAACATGAGGCATTAGGTTTTGTGCCTAAGATGCCTCACACATGAGATGTCCTCTAAAAGAAGAAATATTTTCAATTGCCCAACATACCCAATGTCAAAAAATTAAACAATATTCCCAACAATTACGATATAATTTGACTGAATTTTGTTTTCCTATCAAGATATAAGAAATTTAATTAATTAGTCTCCACCTTGAGATGGCACTGGGAATGTGTTTCATGAACCTAAGGGAGACCCGAACTAGGAAACGAGCACCAATGAGGAATCCATGGAAGGATGAATTAAAATCCCATCATTCTAACTTGATTAAAAAGATAAAATTTCTGATTAAATTGATGTAATCCATCCTCATTTAGAAATATAGAATGTTGGGAAACAAGAAATCACATCACCTTCATATATTGAGATGATGCGTAGCCCTGGATAGAAACCATCAAAAAACCATATTTTTTTAATACTTTATAAAGTTTAATTTTTAAATTATTTAAAAGTAAATTTTGTTATAATATATTATTAGTAATATAATTATTTTTATTATAATAAATTTAATGGATGAAATTAGTATAAAAACATGTTTATACATAAAAATGTATTTTTTCTAAAAAAATAGTTTCATTGCATTTTGTGTTTTAATGTTAAATTAATTTCCACCACTTCTAGAAACTAAATCATAAAAAAATAGATTCTATATTCGGAATCATAAGATCCAAATTTATTAAATTGTTCCCTTTTATTTTTTTAGTATTAATTGTAACAATATTAAATAATTATCACCATAGAAAGGGTAAATATTGTAAATAATGTTAAAAAATATGATAATGACTAAAAATGACCCTAATATTTTACTTTATCTTATTATATGATTTTATTACATAAATTTATATCCATTCTAAAAAATATGAAACTTTTTCCAGTATTTCTTTGATTTTAATCTTTTTAAATTTAAGTAAAAATTAAGTAAAAAATGAAACTTTCTTACTTTTAATATCTATAATATTTTCGGACAGGGATAAAAAAACTTATATTCATTTATAAATGTTTTTTTGAAATATAAATGTTTTTTTCATGGTAATTTATTACTAATTTTTAGTGAGGAGATAATTACCATTAATTCTTACAAAACACTGACTCAATATTTATTCAATTAATATAAAAAAAATAACTGATTCTAAAAATATTGAAAGTAATGTAATTTAAATTAATTAATATTTTATAAGTATTTTTTTTAAATAAATATATCATTTTAGTGATTTTTAAAGTATTATATTCAAATTCTATTGATGTCATGTTGTTTTCGAAGCCAAATTAAATGAATAGTACCAAAAATGGCATTAATGATATTTTATAACAAATAATACTTTATAAATTGATTTAAAATTCATAAAAACCCTATATTAGGAAAATTTATTTTTATGTGGTTTTAAATATCAACCATGGTCCATTTATATTCCAATTTCCATTTTATAGTAACTATCTTGACCCCTAGAGAGTAAAAAACTTGATTTTCGTGGTAATCGTAAAAATGGTTAATATGGATTAAAAAAATGATAAGGGTAAAACCATAATCTAAACTTGTAAATTTTTTTTTTGAGAATATTTTGACTCATAATTATCTTATCCTAGAATAATATTAATTTTATTTCCATTTGAACTTGAAAATTAATTTATATTAATTTAAGGCTTTAAGAAATTCCAAGACTTACCCTCCGCTCATTATAAAAGAACAACCTCTCTATATTTTCTTCACAATTCAAGAACCATTTGGCTGTGAAAATCTTAACCCAAATAACTTAATAAAATCCATTTAAACATTCCAGATGTCTTATGTTTGGAATAAATATCAGACTTAGAGGGATTAATGGGTAAATGAAAGGAGATTGTATAAAGAATAGGTATAACTTTTAACCGACTGTTTTATTTTTATTTCTTCTTCTACCTCCTTTAAATATTCTTAAAGAATTATTAAATAATAAAAAATATATCTCTTATACTAATATGTTTTTATTTCAATTACAAAACCCTATATCCATATCCTTTTCTAGGAAATGGGAAACAAAATAGTCGCTTGTGTGTACGACAGACTATTACGCCACAAACTGTTGTAATTTGTTTTCCATCACCACATCTCAAGGACGGTTATAATTAAGGAAAAAATGGTTAAAATTATAGATTTAATGTATATATATAACATTAATAACATAATTATAATTTTTTATTGATAATAAATCATTTATTTTCTAACCTTTCCATTCATTGAAAAATGATAACGTCATTCATGCGTATGTGTGGACTACCACCTCCACAAAGTGATGTGATGTTTTTCATCACTAAATCACATGGATGATATATATAAATGTATTTAAATAAAATATTTTATATTTATGAGATAATTATCATTCTTTAAATTAAAAATAATACTGACCTTCTTTCTATCATGATCATTTAAAAATGAAAACGTTACTTATGTGTACATTCAACCAATTGTCTCCATGATTGCAACATAGTTCATTTTTAATAACCATACTTAATATATGGTTTTAAAATTATAATTTATTTATAAAAATGATAATTTTATCATGTTTATTATACTGAATATGATGGAATGATGACCTTATTGACCAAAATAAACCTACCAAAGTCATTTTCAACATATAAGCCAAATATCATCAAACCATACGATACAAACTCAATTGATTCGGTAATTGAATATAACAAGGTGATAAGTAAAATAAAATAAATAATAAAATTGAAAATTTTCCTTAATAAAGTAAATAATTAACATAAGTTTATTATATAGGAGTTAAATAACATACATGACTATTTTATACTTGACGTAAGGTATTTCATCTCAATTTCCTTACATTAAGTAATGTTTTGATGTTTTGTACCTGTTTTATTCTATTTAATGTATATACATCCACTTTTACATGTTATATAATTAATCCTTAACACTTCATGTTATATTGAGTTTCAATTAAAATAATTTTATACAAGGGGACTTGACTTGAAAGTTACCAAGTGGTAAAGTGTTTATTAAATCAATTTCATTTCATTGTGTTCTACCTCTACTTTATTGACACCATTGTTCCATGATTATGTGGGAATTTATATCTACTTTTTTGTTTTATATTTACACTTTTTATGTACATATGTTCAAATAATCAATTTATTTATTTATTATCACATACAAATTAATGATCTTTACAAGGGTTTTCATTGTCTCAATCTCATATTCCAAGGACATGATTCAATGCCATTCACTTTGATTTCATTATATGGTGTACATTATTTCTCAGGAATTAATTTTAAAATATTAATTCATGTAATTAATGGTATTTATAGATCCGTATAATATTATTACTTTTAATGGATTTTGATTCAAAAGTTATCAAAGCAGTAAATACTTTATGTTACAATCTTTTTCCTTTCTAATATTGTTTATGTTCAGGGATAATTTTGGGGAAATCATATGATCTTATTTTCATGAAAAACAAATATTTTATTCTCATGTTTGTAATTATGTATTTTACATGTTTAATTTCTATTTCCTCCCTTACTGATTAAATAAACACTAAGAAACTTGTTTTTAATAGATACTGATATTGTATCTTCTTTTAGAACTTGAATCTTTCTCTTAAATATCGATTTTTTCTAAAATGTTTTGAAGATTGTTATTTTATAAAAATAAATCATTTTATAAATTTATCTTACATGATCTTTTACCATTATTTAAAAGTTTTTAAAATTAAATTTCTTAATGTTTTATACTTGGGTCACTTTGGACTCTCCTTACAAAAGATTCAAATGAATGTTTATTTTTAACAAACACGACATGAATAGATTTTCCCACCTTCATGAAAGGTATTTTTTTTGAATAAAACTTTATAAATTTACATGTTATTTTAAAATAAAATATTTTCCCCAATATTTTGGAAAATTCTATTAAATATTACAAAAAAAATGTTTATTTTCCCCTATTTTAAAAGAAATGTTATAAATTTATTTAATAGGCATTTTCATGTATTTCAACATCATCTAATGATTCCTATAATTAATTTGGATTAAAATCTTGTGATACCATGCATAATATTTCTCTATATGGATTATGATGATAAATTTAAAGAAATTTTCATCAACCTATTTCGTTTCCATGGGTTAACCTAGCTATAAAGAAATGATGAATGGTTTCAAAAAATTTATGATGAGAAGGTGCAATCTGATACTTTTTTATTCATTATATGGTACTTGAGAATTATTAATGATGAATGGGTGAGATTTATATATCTTATATGATGGGTGATATCTGTTATATCTCTCCAATTCATTTGGTAATGTTCATTGTCTTGAATGGTATGGGTGAAGGAGTTTATCGGGATGGTTTCTCCTATGGAATTAACTAGGTTATAGTTATTTCACACATGAGTTTAACTTGGGTTATGAATATAATACTCTAATATACCTATGATATATGTTTCTTAAATGGATTTATATTTTATTGATATGGTATTTTATTGTTTCTTTTAATGGATAATGTAATCACACGACACATGATTATTGATTCTTATGGCTCATATATTGGTTAAATATTTATGAAATTTCACATGTTTAATGAGCTTGATTTTGATGGGTACGAGTTATTTTATGTTATGATAATTCACTCCTATTATTTCATCATACCCTTATCCTCATCCTATTATCACCAATGACATTCAATTATTAATGCTTATTTTTACCCTTTCTAAGTATTTGAGCTACCCCTTATTATGTTTTCCTTTCTTCGAGTTATCAAAAATGATGTTAAATGATTAGTCTATATAGTAAAATAATTCCTAAAAAACTAGGAAAAGTTCTTAAGAAAATGTTATCCTATTAACTTCAATTCTAATGAATCTATGGTATTTTCACACCTCACTAGATTATGGTTTCATGGTCGTTGACTTTCTCATGATCATTCACTTTCTTGTGATCAATGTTCTCTATCACTCTCTATTATTATTTGGATATTAATTTTTAATCCATGTCCATATTTTGACTTCCCGATATTTTAATACTATTTGGAAACCTAGTTATGTGTTCTTCTAGATGAACCTTGTACTTTTCTTTCCCTTTTTTCAATAGGATGTTTTATTTACCCTTTTTATGATGTGGGTTTTCAAAAAAGGTATTTTCAAATTTCAAACCCATGATTACTGAGAAAAAGTTAAAATTAAGAGGACAATATTTTTAAAAGGGGGATATAGTTTAATATCCTAAGATTTTAAAAATTAATACTATGGTTGACAACATAAAATATACACAACACATACCTTAAAGGAACCATGAAATATTATTATTTAAATATGAATATTATAACCTAATAGTTGAATTGGAAGGTATGAATAGGATTTTCCACACTATGATATATATATATATATATATATTTAAATAATGATCCGGATCAATACAAATTTATGGATTAATTCTCATGAAATAAGAACCCATTTTTTAGTAAAATAATTTTATTCTTCAAAAATACGTTTTCTTTAAAAATGTGTTTTTATTTCTTTTTTATGATAAAATATTTTAATGAATTTTTGAGAATTTTATAAATGTATTATATAAAAATGATAAAAAATTTTAAATCATAATTGCAAAGTTATCTTAAAGTGAAATTTCTATATTTTTATAAAAATATTGATTTTCCAATGAAAGCCGAAAAATATCAATTTTTATTAAAAAAATGTATTTTTCAAGCATATAAAAAATTTCATTTTTTTAAAAGTTTCCAAGGTAAAATTAGTTATAATATATTATTAATAATATAATTAATTTAATTTTAATCAATTTCATGGTTGAAATTAATATACAAATATTTGTATACTTAAAAAAGATTTTTTCTAAAAAACCTTTTTTTCACTGTGTTTTGTGTTTTAATCTTAAATTAATTTCTTCTATATATAAAAATTGAATATTTAAAATTATTTCACATTTGTAATCATCAGGTTAAAGTTTGGTAAATAGATCCATTTTATTTTAAGATATTAACAATTTTAATCATAGTAAATAATTATCACTATAATAAGGGTAAATCAGGTAATTAAGGTTAAAAATAACATGATAAGGACTAAACGATGGACCTAAAACATGAATTTATCTTATTTTATGAATTTATTTCAATATCATCCATCCAAGATTCTAAAATATAGAAACTTGGTTCCATATATCCTTGATGTTTACCTCTATAATATTTAAGTAAAAGATAATGTCAAAAATTTCAGTTTCTTACTTTCAATATCTATAATATTTTTTGATAGGGATAAAAACAAATTAGGTTTAGTTATTATTTTTTTAAAGATAAATTATTTTTTTATTTTTGTAATTTATTTCTAATATTTAGTGATTAAATAATTACCTTAAATATTTACACAATGCCGACACATTATTTATTCAATTAATTTACAAATAAAATAAAATGATCCTACAAATATTAAAAGTAATATAATTTTAATGAATTATTGTGTTACAAGAATTTTTTAGATAAATATAACATGTTATTGATGTTTTTTAGTATTATATTATAATTCATTTGGTGTAACCACATTTTCAAATACAAATTAAATGAATATTTCCAAAAATAACATTAATGATATTTTATAATAAATAATATTTTTAAAATGATTTAAAATTCCTAAAAATAATATAATTGGAAAAATTATTTTGATAGGGTTGAAAATATCAAAAATAGTCTATTTATTGTCTAATTTTCCTTTTATAGTTACTATCATGACCTTTAAAGAATAAAAAATCTATTATCATGGTAATTATAAAAAAGGGTTAACACGAGTTAAAACAAAAATATAAGTGTAAACAAATAATCTAAAATTGAATAAATTTTATTTTATGAGTGAATTAAGACTCATACTCATCTTATATTCTAATAATATGTTTTTTCTATTTTAACATGAAAATTAATTTATATTAATTTAATACTTTAAGAATTCTGCTCCCCTCATTATAAAAAGACACCACACTCCTCTTTTCTTCACACTTCAAAAAAAAATTAGGTTTAAGAAACACCTATCCAAATGTATTCCCAACATCACTTCCCATATTATATAGGTCTTATTTTTAACATAATATCAACCTTATAGGGATTAAAACGTAAAACATAGAAGGTTGTTTGAAGAAGAGGTATAACTTTTAACCGATTGTTTACGTTTTATTTCCTATTATACCTCCTTAAAATATTATAAAAACATTATGAAATAATTCCAAAAGTATTTAAAATGTAATTATATTTTTTTAATGACATATCCTATATTTATGGACTCTTCCATCAAATGGGAAATGGAACCTTCGCTTGTGTGTATGGTAGACTACCACCTCACAAACAAATTTAATTCGCTTTCCATCACCACCTATCATAGATGTTTATAATGATAGATTTAATGTATATATATGTGATATTCATGAAATAAATATAAATATGGGAAGAAAATATATCATCTATTTTCTTACCTTTTCCTTCATTGAAAAATGATAACATCGTTTGTGCGTACATGTCGATTACCACCTCCACAAAAAAATGTGATTCATTTTCCATCACCACATCACATGGATGATATATATAAATGTATTTAAAGAAAAAAAATTATTTTTATGATATAATTATCATTATATAAATATAAAATATTAAATATCTTCTTTCCATCATGATCATTGAAAAATGAAAATGTTACTCATACGTACATACGACCTACCATCTACATGGCCATGATGTAGTTCATTTTTCATAACCATCTTTCATGGTTGATTTTAAAATTATAATTGATGTATAAAAATTATAATTATTTCATGATTATAATTCTATAAATGATTTAATCATTACCTTTTTACCATAATAATACTACTGAAGTCCTTTTGGACATATGATCAAAATATCATTAAACCTTACAACATTAAATTAAATGATTAAGTAATTGAATATAAAAAGTTAATAAATAAAATAGAAGGAATAATGAACTTTAAAAGGTTTATAAGAATTTAAATAATTAACATAAGTTTATTATAAAATATTTAATGTAAAAATATAGAAATTTTGGACTCAAGGTAAGGAATTTCATATCAATTCCCTTCATTGAGGCATATTTTGTTGTTATAAAAACAATTTATTTTATATAGTGTATATACCACCCCTTTTACATGTCATATAATTAATCCTTCATAATTTATGATATTTTGAGTTTGAATTAAAATTATTTCATTCAAGGGGATTTGATTTCATTGGAACCAAGTGGTAAAGTGTTTCTTAACAAAATTTTCATTCATTAGGTTATACTTATACTTCATTGACTTTGTTGTGCCATGATTATGTGAAAATTTATATATAAATTGTGTTATTTTTTATCTCCAATTGTTTTTTATTTATTTAAATATGTACATATAATAACTTCATGTATTTATTATCACTTCAACAATTAAGATCTTTTCAATCATTTCATTTGTCTTAATCTCATTTTCTTGAGACATGATTCAATATCGTGTAATATGATTTCCTTGAATGGTATAATTAATACATTATGAATTAATATTTACATATTTATTATTGTGATTAATTGGATTTTCATATAAGTATTACAATATTTTTTTAATGACTTTTAATTTGAAATTTATCAATGCATTAATGGATTTATGTTACTATCTTCTTTCTTTTTGAGATTGTTTATGTTCAAGGATCATTTGGGGGAAATTATTTACTTCTATTTTCTTGAACAACATATCATTTATTCTCAACTTTTTATGAATGTAGTTTTCATGTTTAATTTTCATTTTCTCCCTTATTTATTAAAGAAACACCAATAAAGTTGGTTTTAAGCGATACTGATCTTGTATCTTCCTTTAGATCGGGAATATTTATCTTCCAAATCTATGTTTTATAAAATGTTTTCAAAAATGTTCTTTTATAAATATAAATGTTTATATAAATATATTTTACATGATATTTGAATTTTTTCAAATGGTTTTAAAAGGAAATTTCTTATGTTTCCCACATGGGTAACTTTTGACTCACTTTACAAAAGTTTGAAAAATATGTTTATTTTTAACCTATATGACATGAGTGGATTTTTTTCCATGATGAAAATTATTTTTTTTATAAAAAATTTATATATTTTTATTTTTATTTTTGAATAAAATATTTTTCCATATATTTTTATTTAAAAAAATACTACTAAAATAAAAGTATATTTTTCTCTCTTTTCAAAGAAACATTTTAAATATCATTTTAAAGTTATTTTAATCTTTATCAATATTCTATCATTATTAATATAATCCATTAGTATTATGATCCAATAATACCATCCATCTTCTTTACCTAGATGGATTATGTTGATTTTTAATGATATTCTCATGAAATGAATTTCATTTCCATAGGTAAACTAAGCTATAATGGGATGATGATTATTATCAAGGGTTTTATAATGAATAAGTGCATGATTGAAATGTTTTATAAATGATATGGTACTAGAGAATTATATAAGGTTAATAGGTGAGCCTAATATAGATTATATGATAGGTAGGCTGTATTATAACTCTCTAATGCATTGGGTAATATTCATTGTCTTCAAAGTCATGAAGGATTGAGTTAACCAAGGTGGTTTCTCCTATGGATTTAACTGGGATCTAGTTATTTATGAAATGATTTCAACTTGTGTTATGAATATAATTATCTATGATAATTAGGCTCAATGTTTCCGGAAGGGATTTATATTTTCCTTCAATATAATTTTAATGTTTCTTATGATCGATATTTCATCACATAGATCAAGATCATTGATTTTTATAGCTCATATTTTTGTTAAAGCTTTATGTCATGTCACATGTTTAATTATATAGGTTTTTATGGGCACGAGTTCTTTTATGTTATGTTCATTCAATATGATTATGTCATCATACCCTTATTCTCATCTTATTCTCACTGATGACATTCAATTTTTATTGATTATGTTTACCATTACTGAAATTTTGAGCTTAGAATTGTTATGTTTACTTCTCCCTAGGTTATGGAGAATGATGTTAAATTATTTGTGTCCAAAAAGGTATCATGTGTGAATAATTTTATGGGATATGTAGAAGACTTATTATGGAATATTAAAAGATTTATATAGCAGGAAAAATACTCACTTGAAGTCACGGGTATTGTCTATGTAAGAGTTTAACCTAATTCTCTAAAACTCTAAACGTAAAATATCCTTGGTTATGTAAGTTATCCAATATTTTTAATTTTCTTTTATATGTTTTTAAAAGTTAAAATTAGGCCACATTTATCAGTATCAAAGATAAAAATATAAATATTGTGTTTTTACAACTCGATATTAGGGTACTGGTTGGGGAATTTTTTCAGACTGAACATGAAATGAAGAAATTCAATTTTTCTTAAGTTTATTACAAGTCACTAACTAAGTTGTAATGATAAATTATATATTTAATTAGTGGAAATTTAATTGATCAAAACTGGGGAATATTCTCATGAATGTTCATTCAAAATGAATTAAAAAACCCCATGGACATTTAATGATTAATTATATAACTGTTTGGTAGTGATTAAATTGAGAGAAAAATAAGGGTTTATATTGGGAATTTTTCATATTCTCAAAATAAATCAAATGAGGTTATGATTTTTCTTATGTGTGCTACTGGTGATTAATCAAGACTCATTGAAATTAATATGTATTATTTTATGTTATATAATGTTTTTATGATTTGAATATGGGGTATCTTTTTTATAAATTGGATATAACAAATTGAGAATTTTATAGTTATTTATTTATGAAATGGAGTTGTAATTTAATAATAAGATAACATGAATTAATCATGTGTTATTTGATGTTGTAATGCCCTGACCCTGGTTACCTAGAGTCCATTCATTATTACATAACATTGGCATGATCACAAGAGATCAAGTCTTGAAAGACCGATTAGTTTAGTATCCTTCTAAATAAAAGATACATACATAAGTTTTACGTTACATTATAAAAATAAAAGCAACAATATTTTGTCCCCTTTGAACACAATCATATACCTTAGCCTATTCCTGTAGGTTAATCATAATATATGTCTTCATATCCTGGTAAAAAGAAAACATAAGAATGGGGTGAGCTCAAATTTTGAGTAAGGGTAACAATATAGTGAAATCTTTCATAAATAAGCATAAACATTTAAGTCAATGTATAAGACTAAAATACAATCCATTTTAAAATAAACATCAGCATAATATGGAAATTATAAATCAAATAATTCCATTTACTTATTCACATGGATATTCTACTAGTAAAATAGTCACATGTAATATCTATAGATAATTTTATAATAATGGAAAGCATAATTCCAGGCATCATAACCACATAGTCAAGGCCTCATACCAAGACTAAAAAATAAGATTTTTTCAAGGCCTTGTGTCAAGACACTATTTTGTCTCATGAGCCCTACTGATTTATTTAGGAGCTATAGCAGGTTTCACCCATCACATACTAAGTTCAATGCATTCCTCATATGAAAAGGTTGAAACATAACATAAACATTCATATTAAAACTAGTATACGAAATGTTAATACATCAATAATAAACCATGAATGGTCTAAAAATAACACATTCACATTCACACATATCAAAAAACCTTCAATACATTATGAAATATTGTATCATAATAAAACAACTTCAAACAATTATAAAATCCATCAAAGGATATTGATATAGATGAAACCAAAACCATTTGAGGTAAATATCTCTTTCTATTTTGAAGTCATTTAAAATTCACATAATTATAAAAGAAAAAAATTATTTTGAAAATATTCATATAATATTGTAGGGGAATCTTCGAAGGTGTTATAATGGCGGAAATATCTTCACCCACCGTACAAGTTAAAAAAACATTTTTACCTTAATTTGTCGAAAAGGTCATAAAGTACCTTATTTGGAAAACAACAAAGAGATTCCGTTCAAGAAATTTTATAAAATGTCAAAAAAGGATATATGTGACTTTAATCCATATTCTAGGAAATAGTAAAAATGTTTTGAAGTACATTTTTAAGAAACACAGATGTGGACGATAAAGAATTCCCAGTAGATACTTACGTACAAACAACCTTGGATAATAAAGAGATTGTAAAATTAACTATTACCTTGTAATTTTCCTTATTAAAGGGTACTTTAAACTCCCATATAATGGTGAAATAATTTTTATTAAATTATACAAGAACCACATACAAAAATATGATATCATATATGATCTTTTAATATTGCTTTATTAATGATATTTCAGTAGTATCATTGTTTCGGGTGTTAACCAATTCATTTTCCTTTATATATTTTATTACTTAAGTCATGTTTGTTATAGATAGGATTTATTTGAATCATATACATAATTAAATTACGTTCTTAAACATTATTTTAAATCATAAAATGTAAATTATTCTTTAATGGTTATGATGGGGAATGAATCTCATTGCGCTCGTGGAGACGGTTTTCCTTACGTACGCATGAGAAACAATATCATTCTATTGAAGGTGAAATAGTATGAAATTGGATGGTATATTACATATAAAGAATCATTAACATATTATATTTATCATTTACATCAATTATAGTCATTATCATACCTAATTCAAATAATGAAGTGTTGAATAACAAACTACACCACGACATGGAGATGGTAAGTCGTATGTACGCACGTACGGTGACTTTGTCATTCATAGAATGGATATAATAATGAATATGGTTTTATCATATTTATAATAACATCACATTATGTATAAGTTTTAATATTTGTTATTTTTTTATGGAAACAAAAAATAAATAGGAAGTGGAAGACGAAAAGAACTTTGAAAGAGGTGATGAAATTATTACCTCTTCTTCAGGTGCTTCATTTGGATTTGGTCAAAAGGAATCCTTAGGTCAGATTTATGATCAAATTAAGGCATATAGGTTGAATTGAGGGTAGTTGGTAAGATATTTGAGTATGTTCTGGCAGATAAAAATGGATTTAGAAGTGTGATTTTGAGATAATGGGAAGTACCCTTTTATAAGAGAGGTGAGGGTCACTTTAGGAAAAGATTGAAATATTAATTTATTATACAATCATATTCAGTTTATAATGGTTCCAAAAGGATTTATTTCAGGGATAAGGTATTTATGGGTCTAAATCCTCTCAACCCACAAGTTTTAGATAGGTTTAGGTTACCATATTAACCTTATATTTTAGATTTAACTCTTTGTTAAATAGTTTAACTTTTACAATGTTTTCTTCTAGTTTTATATTACATGGTTAATAAACTTACTATAAAATGACAAGAAAAACCCAAGTGGTTCCTTAATGATAGATATATCATTATGTAATTCCTTTTTACTAAACCTAGATTTTTAGAAATATTATATCAATTAATAATAAAGTATTTGTTTTAAAAACTCATTTATGTCAATTTTGACACTATTTAGTATTTGGTTTTTCTGAAAGTCAGAAAAACATGATTACTTAAAAATAAATAAATTTAATCAATCCTAACATGTCATATTAACCTATTAAATTAGTGTAATGCATCAAAAGTCTCAATTTACATTTATTTGGATATTTATAATATCAATTATTTTAATCTTTCATTAATATGGTATTTACTACATCATCATTGTTTCATAAATAAATTTAATTATTTAATTTCTAAAAATTATAAATAGAATACCATTATGTAGGAAGTATTTATATATTTCTAATGAATATTTATAGTCTAATTTATCTTATGTATATCCCTATATTAAAAATGTTTTAGTTATGAAAATTTGAATTTAACACTTTTTACTCTTCTTTAAATAAAATAATAATAAATGTCATAATCGAATCCAAGTGTATCAAATATGATTATATTTTATTTCTATGTTTGATTTTGGTCAAAAAAACTTATCTAATATAATTAGTACATGTGTTGGGGTAATTATAATATCATTTTCACCTTTAATTACTCTATTTACTTTTAACCATGGTAAATAAAATTCAAATGTTACTATTCAGAAAAAATTATTTTTATCATATTGAACTACACTTTACTTACTTATGTCAATCGTGTCTCTCTCATTTTTTTAAATTCAATTTACAAAAGCGGTAAAATTAAGTTTTATGCAAATTTTCAAATGTGTTTATAAGGTGGGTAAAAGACGTTAAAAAGTTTGATTAAATTTTATATATCAAATATTATTATAAAATGACTCCAATGAATTAAATTGGACTAATATAGGAATTATGTATCTATTCTGACTTTAAAATAAATTTAAATAAAAAGTTGGTTTTTATGTACTATTTAGTATTTTTTACTATTAATCAAAAATTGAAAGTTTTCAGAAAAATATCAAAAATTCACCCCAGCTAATTTTGATATTATGAATCCAAAAATGAAGTCTATTTTACCAAATTAAATTTTTAGTAGTGTCTAATATTAATTTTACTATTGTTTACAAAAGGACATAAAAATTTGTTCTCTTATGAGAATAGTTTTTCTAAATATATAAGATTTTTAACAAAACATATAAATTTCATTATAAATATGTTTTATTTATGTGAAAACATTATAAATGACAATAAAAATCTATTTGTTACTATTCATATCACAATATTTAGTTGATAAATAAATACATCCTTTAAATACTTATAATATTAATTTGTTGTTTCACAGAAACTCAATCTTGCATATAACACAAGCCAAGTTGGTGTTTTGTGAAGTATAAGCTATTGAATTACTTTAAAGATATAACTTACTATAAAATATTGGGGTGTTACATTCTACCCTCCTTTAATAAATCACTTCCTCACAATTTTAAATTGTTCTTTGAAAATAAAAGGTTAAAAATATAAAATACATTTGTGGAAAACCCACATAAGAAATAGGGTTAATAAAATTTAGTCTTAATAAGAGGGAAAGGGAAATGAAAAGGTAACCAAAAAATTAGGATTTCGAATAGGAGAACATTGGTGGAAATTTGAGACACATAATTAGTGGAAAAACATAAATATTTATAGGGAGTTATTGAGGTCATCAATCTCGAACAAGTGAACAATAAATAGAAAATCGAGGGCCTCAAAGCCATAAATCTATGATGACTTAAAATATAATTGGTTCATCAAAACATAAGGTATTAGGATAAAACATTTTTGGTTTTAAGATCCTTTCGCTAAATTTTAATAATTAATTTTTTCATAGAAAAAGAAAATAATTTGACAAGTAGAGTTCCATCCTTTAACTAATTTCTACCACAAACTCATCTTTCACTCTAAAATATAATAGAACTCAAAAATATTCTATTTATCCTAATTATATACGGTTTCAAAAAAACATGAATTTATAATTCATCTATCAAATCATTAAAAAAACTACATTATACAAAACATGACATCACGTAAGCCGGTGGTAGGTGATGCATCCTTGTCGCCCTTTAGTTGCGGGTTCAAGTCTCACGGCCTTGCCAGATGTGATGGGTTGTCACCTAACCTCGAGGTTGTTCTTTTTATACAAAAATCCAAAAATAATCTTAAGAAATGTTTTAACCTTAAACCATAGTATCAAATGTACAACTTAATATATTCCAACCATTATACTTCTCAAAAATACTTCTGTCCAAACTCATGGTCTAAAAATTTATAAGGAAGGTCAACATAACATAATAAAGATCTATTTTCGACACATAATAACATGTGAGTATCTTCATCATGTATTATATTAAAACATGGTAACACCATGAATTACTATAAAACCTTATTGATTATATTCAGGATCCCTTATTCTTTATAAATAAAAGATATATTCCTTATATCCAAAATTTTTGAATACTCCAACAATGATGGAATAAACAAACCATTAATTAGTTCCAAGGTAGTCAAGAATATCAAATATAATTTATCCAAATACACCATCTCTTATTCAAAAATCACTACCTCAGTATCAAGACCATATTAAGGTTTATGTTTTCCTTCAACCATGTATTTTCAAAAAGTTTAACTTCCTGTTGAGTCACTTTTATTAGTACCATATAATCTTAAATCCTTAATGAAATAGTACTATAATATAGTCGTTATTTATTTCCATAATTAATATAACCGGTACATCGTGGATACAACACTCAAATGAAATAATTCATTAACAAAAATATAATAACACTAATTCTTCTTCTTCATCTACTGTAGTATCTTAACTTGATTATTATCCAATATCATAATTTTGGGTATACTCTTATGATTGGGACATTAATTCATGTAGTGTCCCAAATCCTTGCAGATGAAGCATTGTACATTTGAAACCATTTTCTTATCCTAGAAATCACATACTTGGTTTCATTTTTCTTCACACTTATAATGAACTCTCATTCCCTTCAAGCATTTACCAAGGTGATTCTTTCCACAGTTATCACATATGGGAAAATCCTTCTTTCCCTTCTTCCCTTTATCCATCTTTCTCTCTACTGTCCTTTTTTCTCTAGCTTCCCTTCAAATCCATAGGACTCAAATAATTCTTTACTTAACTTATTAACACATGATACTATTTATTCATATGATGATAATACGTGGGAGACTATTTTAATTATAAATGTTGTCTTAAGACTATGAAAGATATGATCTTTCTTACTCTTTGGATTATGCGTATTGCTGGAGTTCTCATTCCATCTACATGCACCATTTATAAACAATGGTGTACTCTAGGTTAGTTTATAAATCACAATGCATAATTCCAAACTTGTAAAATACCTAATGTAAATTGAAAAGTTTATGTATATAATCTATAATCATAAAAAATGTTTTATTTTAGGAAGTATTTACTCATAAATCCTTCATAATGGTTTGTAGAGAAAATTTGAATTATCCTAAGCATATCCCTTGGGAGTGTCATAACCAAAAGTGAAGCAAGGCCTGTTGTCGTGCACCAGTTCCCATTCGAGTCTAGATAAAAGTGGTGTTTTCAGGTTTTACCCCTAGATACATATGTTCCAGATCCACCTCTACCTGCTCATATCTAGACAGGGATTCATTTTTTGAAAAATTCACAAAATATCTACACAACCAAAATTAAAGGAAGTTCTTCTATACTAATTTTTAATGTTTATCTTATAGTAATGTTCTCTAATCGAAGTTTATCTAAATTTAGTTTCCAATATTTGTACTAAACTTCCTCAAATAACAAGTGTAACTCCCTGACCCTATTTACCCAGAGTCGGTTCATTATTACATAACATCGACATGATCACAAGAGATCAAGTATCGAAAGACCGATTAGTTTAGTAGCCTTGGAAATACTAGATACATACATAAGTTTTACATTACATTATGAAAAATAAAAACAACAACATTATGTACCCTTTGAACACACTCATATCCCTTAGCCTATTCCTATAGGTTAATCATAATATACTACTTCACATCCTAGGGAAAAGAAAACATAAGAAATGGGTGAGCTCAGATGCTCAGTAAAGATAACAATATAGTGGAAACTATCATAAATATGCATAAAATTTTAGGAAATGTATAATACTAAATCACACGACTTTTTAAACTTAAACTTCAGTATAATATGGAAAATATAAATCAAATAATTATATTTAATTATTGAAATGGATATTGTACTGGTCGAATAATCACATGTAACATCAATAGCTAATTTCATAATGATTGAATGCATAATTCCAGACATCATAACCACATAGTTAATGCCTCGTGCCAAGACTAAAAATAATATTTTTTCAAGGCCTATGTCAAGACACTTTTTTACTCCTGAGACCTACCGATGCATCGAGGATCTATAGCGGGATCCACCCATCACTTACTATGTCCAATGCATTCCTCATATGAAAAGGTTGAAACATAACATAAATATTCATATTAAAACTAGTATATAAAATGTTAATATTTTAACTATAAAACATGAATGGTATAAAAATAATACATCCATAATCAAACATATCACAAAACCTTCAATATAATATGGAAGATTGTATCATAATAAATCAACTTCAAACAAGTGTAAAATCAATCAAAAGATGTTGACATAGATGAAATAAAAACTATTTGATAAAAATATATATTTCTATTTTGAAATCATTTAAAAGTAACATAATTATAAAAGAAAACATTTATTTTGAAATTATTCTTATAAGATATTTGGGGAAGCTTTTAAAGTGTTATAACTGCAGAAAATAGCCGCACTCACAGTATAAGTTAAAAAACATTATTACCTTAACTTGTCGAAAATGTCATAAAGTAACTTTTTTGAAAAACGATGGAAATATTCCTTTCAAAACATTTTATAAAAATTTAAAAAAAGTATATAGATGAATTTAAATAATATTCTAAGAAATTGTAAAAATGTTTTGAAATAATTTTTTAAGAAATACTGATGTGGGAGATAAACAAGTCTCAGTAGATACTTACGTACAAACATCCTTGAATAATAAAGAGATTGTAAAATTAACTCTTAACCTGTACTTTTACTTAGTTGAGGGTATTTTAAACTCCTATATAATAGTGAAATAATTGTTTTTAAATTATACAAGAACCACATACATAAATATTATATCATATATGATCTTTTAATATTTCTTTATTAATGATATTTCAGTAGTATCATGTTTCAGGAGTTAACTGATTCGTTTTACTTTATATATTTTGTTAATTAAGTCATGTTTGTTTTGGATATGATGTATTTGATTCATATCCAGAATGATATTAAGTTCTTAAACATTATTGTAAATCATAAAATGAAAATTATTCTTGAATTGATATGACGGGGAATGAATCTCATCGCATTCATGGAGATGGTAATCCGTATGTATGCATGAGCGAGAATATCATTCTATTAAAGGTAAAATCATATGTAATTGGATGGTATATTACATATACATAATCATTAACATGTTATATTTATTATTTAAATCAATTATATTCATTACTATACCTCATCCAAATAATGAAATGTTGAATAACAAACTATACCACGACGTGGATAGGGTAAGCCGTACGTGCGCATGTATGGTGACTTTGTCATTCATAGGATGGATAAAATAATGAATATAATTGTACCATATTTATAATAAAATCACAATATGTATAAGTTACTAGAGTTATTATTTTGGTATAGAAACAACAAATAAAGAGTAAGTGGAAGAAGAAAAGAACTTTGAAAGAGGTGTTGAAATTATTACCTCTTCTCTGGGTGCTTACTTTTGATTTGATCAAAAGATATCCTTAGGTCAGATTTTTGATCAAAGTAATGACTCTAGGTTGAATTGAGGGTAGTTGGAAAGATATTTAATCAGGGTTTGGCCAAGCCAAATGGCTTTGGAAAGTAACCTTTTATAAGAGAGGTGAGGGTCACTTTAGGAAAAGATTGAAAAATTAATTTATTATACAATATTATTCGGTTTATAATGGATCCAAAAAGATTTATTTAGAGGATAAGGTACTAATGGGTCATTAACCTCTCAAACAATAGGTTTTAGACAGGTTTAGGCCACCATATTAACCTTATCTTTTAGATTTAACTCTTAGTTAAATAGTTTAACTTTTACAATGTCTTTTTGTATTTTTATATTACATAGTTAATAAAATTACTATAAAATTCCAAGAGAACCCCAAGTGGCTAATTAATGACATATATATCATTATTTATGTCCTTTGGATGAACCTTATATTATTTAGGAATACCGTATCAATTAATAATATAGTATTTGTTTTAAAAACTCATTTATGTAAATTTTGATACTTGGTTTTTGTGAAAGTCAGAAAAACTTTATTACATTAAACAAATTAAATTAAATCAATAATAATATGTCATATTAACCTTTAAAATTAGTGGAATGCATCAATAGTCTCCATTTACATTTATTTGCATATTTATAATATCAATTATTTTAATCTTTCATTAATAAGTTAATTACTGCATCATCATTGTGTCATAAATAAATTTAATTATATAATGTCTAAAAATTATAAATAAAATAACATTATGTATGAATTTTTTTTATCTTTTTAATTAATAATTATAGTTGAATTTTTCTTATGTATAACCCTATATTGAAATTTTTTTACTTATGAAAATTTCAATTTAACACTTTTAACTCTTCATTAAATAAAATAATAATAAATGTTCTAATCTAATCCAAGTGGATCAAAGAGGATCATATTTTATTCCTAAGGTTTATTTTGGTCGAATAAAACTTATTGAATAGAATTATAACATGTGTTGGGGTAATTATAATATCATTTTTACCTTTAATTACCTATTTACTTTTAATTGTGGTAAATAAAATTCCAAAGTTACTCTTCACCAAAAATTATTTTCATCCCATTGAACCACAATTTAATTAATAATTTTAACTATGTCTCTCATATTTTTGAAATTCAATTCACAGATGTAGTAAAATAAAATTTTATTCAAATTTGTAAATGTGCTTAGAAGGCGGATAAAAGACATTAAAAAGTTCAATAAAATTTTATATATCTAGTCTTATTATAAAATGACTCAAATGAATTATATTAGACTAATATTGGTATTATGTATCTATTTTAACTTTAAAATAAATTTAAATAATAATATTTTTTTTAAAATAAAAAGTCGGTTTTTATATACTATGTAGAATTTTTCACTATTCATCAAAACTGCAAGTTTTCAGAAAAATTCCAAAAATTCATCCTAAAAAAATTTTGATATTAAGGATACAAAAATTATGTATATTTTACCAAATTAAATTTTTAGGAGTGTCTAATATTAATTTTATTATTCTTCACAAAATGACATAAAAGGTAGTTATTTTATTAAAATATTTTTTCTAACTATATAACTATTTTAACAAAACATATACATTTCATTATAAATATGTTTTATTTATCTGAAAAAATTATTTATGAAAAAAAAATTATTTCTTACCATTCATATCATAATATTTCATTGATAAATAAATATATCGTTTAAATAATTATAATACTAACGTGTTGTTTTGTAGAAACTCAATCTTATGTATTACGCAAGCCAAATCGGTGTTTCGTGAAGTATAAGCTATTGAATTACTTTAAAGATATAACTTACTATAAAATCTTGGGGTGTTATAGATGTAATGTGTGAAAATGAATTGAATAGTTTGATTTATTCTGATGTTTTTGTATCTAGACTCATATTATGGATTATTTACTAGGGATTATAAATATAGTTCTTATATCACCAAGGGAAAGTGTTTGTATAGTTTAAGGACACGATTTATGTAATGATAAAGATAGTGATTAATTCAAAAGGTTCTTTGTTAAATAGGATGTATTTTTATGATAATTTGACTATGATTGTCCTGTTAATATGATTTTATTATATGATTATATGTTTAATGGGGATTTAGAAACTGATTTAATGACATTATATGACCCATGAATAAATCAGAACACTAATATTGGGTATCAGTATAGTTTATTAAAAATTAATTTCAAATGCATGTAAGGTCAAGGATCTTGTAAGTGGTTAACAATGTGTTGTGTTAAGAAAATATTTATTATAGTTAAGATATTTATACATAATATAGAGTTATTTAATTAATTCAAAGTAATTAGAGTATCTTTTTGTTAATAGAGTACATAATATGATGTAAGTATTTATAAACGCTTTGTAGAAGAGATATTGGTGGTGAATTAATAAATGATTGTATAGAATTCAACCTGATAATTATGGGGTGGATCGATGTTTGAGATATCTTTGAAACAATCTATCATGATTTCTATTAGGGGTTTAATAGGAAAAAGGATGTTACACATATGGGTTGATAAAACCACTAGAATTTCCTTGTCCACATTCATTATCTTAGAGTAGTTATTAAGGGGGGATCAATGGGGCTAACAATGAAATAATAAATAATGTAGTGGTAGATAAAAAATGATGGTTGTGGTTATGCCAATGATAATAGATAATAATATTGTAGGGTATGATTATTATAGTGACCTCATTTCCTATGGGTGATGATGTTGAGGTTTGAACGTAGTTAACGAGAAATGGAAGGGAATGCAGAAACTATAGTAGGTAGGGGTTTTGTACTATAAATTGGGAGCCATGTTAAAATTACAAGAATGATGATGTGGGAAAAATTATATATTTATGTGGGGAAATTTTGAATTCTATAATTTTTATTAATGGTGAGGAAGGGTATATGAATTATATATATATATATGTGAATTAATAAGCAATGGACTATGAGTTAGGAGTGATGAAATCAAGGAATTAGGCATTAGTGACTGTAATAAGGAGAAATGTTTTAGGATTATTTTAATACCTCACTATAGAGAATGAGATGGTGATGTATTATCCTCTGATCAAGACCAATGTGGATATGAATTTTATACTCTCAGGTTAGGGCTCGTGAGTTCATCTATATTATAGTCTTTCCAATCTTGGATCATGGTTCTCATTGGACTCAATAAGGGGAATTACAATAATGGATTATTCTATTTTTATATATTTATATTCAGGGTCCTTTAATGATAGTAATATAAAAATATTTTTATGGTGGGGATCACCTTGTGTTTTTCCTTTAAAATGGTTCTACTTATGTACATGAGTAGTATTAATGATTTGGCTTGAATATAGTAAAATAAAAAAAATAAAAAAATGATATAAACCATATACAAGTGTGTAGTGTAATAGAAATGGTTTTTTAAATCCAACTATTGGAATATCAATCAATAAGCAGTTGGTTCCCAAATAATACATGATTAAAGCATTGAAGATAGGATGAGTAGAAAAGTTGGCTTTAACTAAGGGGATCACCCTATATTTTATTAATATTTATTTAAATTCGATGTTATTAATGGATCTAAATGTGAGGATGGATTTTAAGGAATAAATAATTTAACTAATTAAGTATAAATTTTATTTTAATATTTTATTAGATAAAAATATTATTGGTCGGAAGATTTTAACATCACCCATTTTTGGTTCTTGAAAAAAAATTATTTTGTGGTTTATTTATTAGATTTATCATATTCAAGAGTGTAAAGAGTGAAGTATATGGACCAAATATGAATTTAGAAAAACGTATACAATGAAAAGGATTTAATAGCTTAGTATAAACCCATCTGATTTCCTATGTGTATGGGGGGTCTCCCAAAGTCATGTGAGTTAGGTGGAAGCATATCTAATTTCTAGATCCACCAAGAGTATGGTGGAACTAAATTCCTAGTATATATTTACTACATATCCAATTATATATCCCAAGTTACAATTTAAGTAGGTGGATTCAGATAGAATTGGGGGGTGGGGGTTCCATTTAACCCCATCACGTTTTTTCATCAAAGGAACACATGAGTATGGGTATAATCACTTTCTGCCTCTCTTATCCCTCTATTATTTATTATATTCCTATTTGGTCTAATGATATATATTATTACCATCTATGATAATCCAACTAGATATCATGTTCTTTTCTTACTTTGGGCTTAAGGGGTGAGGATTTTGGAATTTATGCAAGGTTTTTTAGAGTTCATATATGTAGAACATTTTTTATTAACTGTTTGGGATGTTCTTCAAATAATTACTAATTTAGAGGACCCTAAACCTCTCATGAGTGTCTTTTAAGTTTTATAATATTGTGTGATTTTTGAATTATTTTCAATATACATAAATTTTTATTGACCATCCCTAATGATGGCCATGGTGATTGAAAAAATGGAATTAATATTTGATCAAAGGACTTATTTACATAAGGACAAATAATTTTGACACCACTTTTAGGTTGACCAAGCATTTAATAAATTGGTAATGATTCATGATAATTTTTATTATTGAACAAAATGTTATGTCAACTTAGGTTATATAGAAATATACCTAGAAAATAATGGATTTCATAATGTTTTTTTATGATTTGAATGGATATTAGAAAATTATTATGTGATAAATCAGTATTGAATAATTTATCATTAGATTTTTTGTAAAGAGAAATCATTTTCAATTCATATAAATTAAGAATTGAGTTGTATTGTCTCCAATAATTAATTTAGAAACATGGTGGAACATGTGATATATGAAATTAGGTTATTAAATGAAAAGTGATTAGAAATGTGAGATGTTTGAAATATCAATTTGTTAATATAAAAAGGATGTGTTATGTTGGAAAAAAGGAGGAAAAATATCTTTTTTCATGAATAAATTCAAATAATTCAAAATATCATAATAAAGGATCAACACGGGCAACAATTTTATTGTATTATAGGGTTTGATGGAATAGATGAATGGACTACTACACTGTCCCTTTTTATTACAAAAGCACAATCATTTCCTCATTATAAACCTTGAAAATAGAGTTCCTTCACTGACGTTGTCTCCTTCAAAATTCATAGAAGTATCATCCCTTCTAACATACTCTAATAGAGTTTTTTGGATGTGGTTGACCCACCTTCAATGATTTTGATCAGTTTTTCAATAGATCTCGAGCTCTTTATAAGCATGTAGTGGTGGGGATGCTTTATTCTCAGAAATTTCTTATATTATTTTCTTATGTGTGGTCTGTTATTAATTTTATTCATAAAATAAATAATAAATAAATAAAATGTTATTTTTTGACATAACATTTTTGGATTAGATTGATTAGGTTGACAAGGATGTGGAATACCACATTGTAGTTGGGGGTAGAAGTCCCAAAGACCCCCTTAGAAAAGGGGCCTTGGTAATTGGAAATCTCATAAAAAATATATATTTGCCTAAATTATTTTAATGTGTTTTAAAAATATATATTTAGTAAAACGTTTATATATATATATTAAATTATTTATATAAACAAACAAAACAAAACAAAAAAATAAAATAAAACAAAACAAAACAAAACAAAATAAAATATTTTATAAAAATGGGTAATAACATGATTAGTCATAACAGTTCTATTTAGAATTTTTTTTAAATCTAATCGGGAGTCCACCACCAAGATTTGTCTTATTTCAGTCAAACCAAAGAGTTATTTGACTGAAATAATGTGATCAAATCTGTGATATTCACACCAATTTTTATCTATAAATACGTGATGTTGAGATCACTTATTACTAATTCTTCTTCAATCCAAGAAAATTTCCAAATATTTTTCCCAACATCAGTGTTGCAGGGATATCAAAAATTGGTGTTCAACTTCTTCTAAATATTAATGAAATCCATGAGGGAAACTTCTACTAATAACCTTACACCAACAAAGTGGTGGTGGATCTAACCCTTTTGGATAATGAATTAAATTCATGAATTGATATTCAATATATCTTCTCCATATTCCAACCTTTTTTTAATAATCAAAATGGTTTTATTCAAATGAATAATCTAGAAAATGGATTCTAAATTCCTCAAAGTAATGAACCAATACATGGTCAAACTTGAATGTTTTGATGGAAATAAATTCTCTCAATGAAAAGACAATATGAAGTTTATTCTTATGGTGTTGATGATTTTTTACACTTTGGAATCTAATATTTCTCAATTCCCGATGAGCCTAATTCAAACCCTAATGGCACACCCATGGACATGACTCAATTTGAGAACATTCAGGGAATGAGGAAGAAACCTAAAGACTATCAATTTTTGTGTTGAGGACATATTCTAAATACATTATCAAATCATATTTATGACTATATTCACCAAATGTAGTCTGCTTGAGAGATACGAGATGCAATCTAGGTCAAGTAAAAGGCTGAGGAAGAAGGTGCCAATAAATTTATTTATTGAAAAGTATCTAAAATATAATATGGTTGATAACAATCTGGCATTGTAGAAAGTTCATGAGCTATAAGTTATAGAAAATATACTTCTTTTACTTAAGATTAATATTCTATAAAAATTCCATGTTGGTACAATTATTTATAAATTTCCACCTACGTTGAGAGATGTGGGTATGGATTCAAATTTTGATACCAAGATTAATATCATTGAGGGAAAGGAACAACCAAATTATTTGCTACATGTTAAAAAAAAGTAAATAATTCAAGAAGAAAGTAAATCCCTACATGAAGAAAGGAGAATTATTTTTCTATGGAAAACCAAGTAATTTTTCAAGGGAATGTCGCTATCAAATGAAATTTTATAAACCCACTGTAAATATACTGAATGAAAAGAATCTGGTTTCAATGATACCCAAAGTAAATATGACTTTCATGAAGATGGGATGGTTGTTTGATTATGGAGCAATGGTGTATGTTTTAAATGATCATGTGATGTTTAAAACATTTTACAATTGTACTATCACAAAGTAAGTACACCTTGGAAATAATAAATTCATCATTGTTAGTAGAGAAAAAAATGTTGATATAGAATTTACTTCAGGGAAGAATTTGACTCTTCTTAATGTTTTGTATGTACCCGAAATTTGAAAGAATTTGGTTTCTATTGATCTTTTGTGTAAGAAGGGATTTTGGGTTTCACTTGAATCTAACAAGGTTATCTTATCAAAGAGAGGAATGTTTTTGGGTAAAGGATACTTAAATGTTGGAATGTATCATCTATACATTAATAATATGATTAAATCATCTAATTACTTTATTGAGTCCTAAAATTTATTTCATGATCATTTAGCACATGTTAATTATAATTCATTAAAATTAATAAAGAATTTAAACTTTATTAACTTTGGAAATGAATTTAATAAGTGTGGAACATGTGTAGAATCAAAAATAGTTTAGAAACCTTTTCATAGTATTGAATGAAATTTTGATATATTATAATTAATACATTATGATATTTGTGAATTAAATGGTTTATTATATCATTGAGAGAAAATATATTTTTATTACTTTTTTTATGAATGTAGTAGACATTTACATATATATCTACTTAGAACAATGTATTAATCCTTTAATAGAACAACAGACTCATCCCAATTGGTGAGGACTCGACAAGTGCATCCAAGAGACTCGAGTTCAAAACCAGGTGGAGACATATTTCTGTGGGTACTGTTGCAGGACTGTAGCAGACACTGTAGTAGGCACTATAGCATACACTGTTTAGTATTGTATCAGCAGGGACTATTCATCTGATTGGGCTTTCGGGCCATTGGTTTGGGCCTCTAGTCCTTCAAGGCCTTCGGGCCCCCCATGCCTTCGAGCTAGTAAGGCTTTTGGGCCACCTTAAGGTTTTCGGGCCTCCTAAAGGGCTTCGGGTCACCATAAAGCCTTCGGGCCACCATAAGGTCTTTAAGCCACCTGAAATTGGGCTTAACGACCAGGAAGAATCTACAAAGGAGAAGACTCTAGATGATGATATAGAGAAGGCGCATTCACCAGAGCAGAAGCTTAAGTGGATTTTTCAGAAAGAGAGGGTATGTAATTTTCCATCGGGACCAGTCTATGCTTGCATGGGAAGCCTAGCTAAACTAGCCATGTGAAAGTGGAGAGATGACATCACAATGAAGAAGCTGGGGAGGAGCAGTTACATGTAGTTATAGCCTGTATATTTCCGAAGTCCTATAGGTCATGTAATCTCTATGCCTACGGACCTTGTAAGGGTTCCCCCTCATCCCTTGAAAGTGGGGTTATAAAAAATCAATAAAAAGAAGGCTTTCAAGCTATTTAGGTTATTAGGTCTTTAATATGTTTAATAATTATAAAGAAAAAGTTGAAAACCAATTAAAAAAATATTAAAGTATTACGCTCAGATAGAGGTGGTGAATAATTTATGAACGAGTTTAATGAACTCTATGAAACAAATTGTATAATTTACAAAAATAATCCCCCTTACACACCTCAACAGAATGGATTATTTGAAATAAAGAATCATTATTCAGTATAAATTGTAAATTTCATGATTAATAAATCTAAATTACCATTATATTTATGGGGAAAATATTTATTGTCTTTATTCCATATTCATAATAGGATTGCCTTTAAGAAACTAAGTTATCCCCTTATGAAATTTTTAGAGGTTGAAGACCTGATATTTCTTATTTTAAAGTGAGGAGATGTTTGTCTTACTATAGATTCCCTGAACCTAATATAACTAAAATTGGACCTAGAGCAATTAATGTCATTTTTTAGATATGTAAAAAATAGAAAACCATTTAGAATTATGGATTTGGGAGTTCTTAAAATTATTGAATCAAGGGATGTATATTTTTTTGAAAATAAGTTTTATAAATTTGACATGGGGAAAATTATTCATCATATCCCTATATTATGTACTCCATCATGTTTAAGTACAATAGTAGAGAATAATGACGATTCTTGAGTTGAATCCTAAATAGATTACAAGACTTCAGAAAGAGAAAAATCAACATCCAAATTTTATTTTTCCCGATTCCATAGTTTTCCTTATTGAAGGAGATCAAAAAAATAATCTTTTGAATAATTATCCTATGGTATTTAATTTATAAGATAACCCAAAAAATTATAAAGAATATATAAATTCCTGATATGTTTCTTTATGGAAAGAATAAATTAATGATGAAATGGATTCCTTTATGGGGAATAATACTTGGGTCATTATGGATTCATAAAGTGGTATAAAACCTATTGGTTGTAAATGGTTTTTAAGAAAGAAGTATGATTCCAATGGTAACATTCAAGCTTTTAAAGATATTCGGTTTCAACAGGTTTCATACAAAAAGAATGGGTTGATTATTTTGATACTTATGCTCCTTTATCTCGAATTACTTCAATAAGGATATTATTTCCTTTAGCTACAATTAATCATTTGTTTATCCATAAAATGGATGTTAAAAATAATTTTTTAAATGGATAATTAAATTAATAGATTTACATAAAACAACCAGAATGGGTTTTTACAAGGTAATGAAAAAAGTATGTAAAGTGGTTAAATATATTTATGGAATTGAATAAGATCTGAAGAAAAGGTATGAAAAATTTGATTATTCAAATGGGTTTACTCATAAAAATGTTGATAAATTTATTTATTCAAAGTTTACAGAAGAATATGGAGTACATTTTCTATCTATATGTGTATGATATGTTAATTTTTGGAACCATTTTGATAGGTGTAAATGAGAATAATAGTTGATACTATTCTAGGTATTAATTTTAGAAAACTTAGTGGGTTTATTCTTTAAGTCAGTATAATTACATAAAAAATGTTAAATAATTTTGATCATATTGGTTTCAAGGATGATAATAAATCAATTTATTCTAGTATAAAACTATTTATAAACATGGGTAGAGTTGTTGCACGACTTGAGTATTCTAGTGAAATTGGTTCTTTAATGTATGTAATGCATTTCAATAGACCCGATATTACTTTTTTGTATGTAAAATGAGTATATATATAGTTAATCCTCCTATGGATCATTGGAGATATATAATGAGAATATTTGTATACTTAAGAAAGGCCAAAGATTTAAGTTTATTCTGTAATGATTATCAAGCTGTATTAGAAGGATACACATATGAAAGTTGGATTGCAAGTATTGGTGACAACCAAACCACATCTGGATGGTTGTTTACTTTTTTAGGCTGTTTTGTTTCGTGTGATATCTAGATACACACATATATTTCACATTCGACCATGGATTTGATGTTTATTGCCTTAGCGACATGTGGAAAGGAAGCTGAATGAATTAAAAATCCATTATTGGATACTAGATTATGGCATAGTCAGATTAATCTTATCTATATCAGTTAGGATAGTGAAGCAAATTTATCAAAGTCATATATTTTCATGTATAATGGAAAGTGTAGACATATAAGTCCAAGACATGATTATGTGAGATAATTGTTACAAGATGGTACCATAGCAACTGTCTATGTGAGATAATGTAAAAACCTTGCAGATCAGTTGACAAAATCTATGCTAAGAGAGATCATTCATGTAACTAATAAAGATATGGGGTTAAAACCCATATAATAAATTATTTTTGTAATGGAATCCCAACACTCTATTTATGTAGATCCTAATCAAAGTGTTTAATGGGTAAAATAATGTTACAAATATGATTGTTGATATTGAAAATTATAACCCCAAATAATTGGTGTCAATATCATCCGTTATGACTAGAGGTTGAGTTATAAACTCTTAATAAAATATTAATACTTGATGAGTTGTGAGTTTTAGTAATGGAAGTACATTGTAATATTTTTCCTATGTGAACATAGAAGTAGTGCCACTTATTATAGAATTTAATTTATTTACTCCTTAGAGAGTTCATGAAAAGGATATAAGCACATGGACATAACAGTTCTATAAAATTAGATGTTGGATGGAAAGATCATTATATGTATGATATCACTGGTTGAACTTTAAGGTAAAAAAGTTTAATGTTTCAAAAACTTTTAAATCTGATAATACTTTGAGATATTGATACTAAGTACATGTTTAAATAAAAAGATACCTTTATTATTTATAATGATTCACTTGTGATCTGGAGAGTTAATATTTATAAATAAAAGTGAGGGATTGTTATTAATCTTATTCATAAAATAAATAATAAATAAATAAAGTGATTTGATTTCTAGATTTTGTGATTTATGTTAGGGTTCACACTAAACCCCTAAAAGTGATTTTTAAAAGATGATAAAAATATTGGATTAGAGCATGGTTATTGTGAAATTCAAATGGGTGTTGTTTTTTCATTTGAGTTATCTAATGTAGAAAATTTGGAATATTTATGAAGTGGAATGTTGTGGTGTAATTTTATGTTCTAAGACTTTCAATATGAAATAAACAAATATTATGCATCCATCACATTGAAAAAAATACAAATTAGACAACATTAATCATAACAATACATTATAAACTAGTGTTATATTTGATGTAACAATGGGTTACCTCAACCCAAATAAAATGCAATTATGATTATAATTTCCTGTATACAATTAGATATGAATTACGTACACTTAAAATTATAGTGTAGACATTTCCACATCCACTATTTAAATGGTAATTTCAACTGATTAATTGTCTTATCAAAAATTTATAACATACACTATGTTGTTAATCTTAAACATATGTCATATGATCTAGAAACATCATACTAACATGACACAGTTGATGTTTGACTCTTAGGTGTTGGGGGATCATAAACATTGAGACCTCTTCTCATGAACTTTAAACTTGGTGATCTTTGGTAGGTGATATCATGAGGACATACCCACTAATAAGAACATCACATGTTTTAGGTGTCATTGGTTGTTCCTATCTACGAACATGTGTATTGGTCTCCTGAATTGAGATCATTATCAATGCGTTCAATTTTTTGATGTACTTTGATGCAAGAAAAAAACCATGATAATCAAATCGAGATGAGGTTTCTTGTGTTGGGTGTGTCATTTGGGGTATGACATTGATTAAATGGTCAAAATATATTTTTTCACTTCTTAGTTAAGGAAGTGATATATCGGGCCTAGTTGATCAGGATGGTAGTACCTTCATAAATCTTTGACTGAGGTAATTAGAGGTAAATCTGTCTAGTTAGATCAACAAAAAATAAATAAAGAAAGGACGATGACACAAGTGTGCATCCTGCTTTATGAGACATCAAAAGACAAAAAGATTATATTACACAGTGTGTGTTCGTAGGTTGGTTGTTGTTGCTATAATCCACTCTTGGTCTATGAATAATATTAAAGGCTATTAAGATAAGGGCCTATAGGTTCATATGCAATAGCATATTTGATAATCTTTCCTAGTCCGGTGAATAGGAATATAGGATATGGTGGGACCCACCACGGGGTCCGAGAGTTGTTCAAGTTACTGATCATCAAAGAATAAATAAATTTCTTATTATTCAAGTTTAGAATAATTGGGTTGAATTTCTTTATTAAATGTATTTATAAGAAATTACATGGAAAAATATTATACAAATGAATATTATTTTAATATTCCAAATTCGTTTAATATTATTGGGAATTACGAGTCATTTTAAATGAATCGGTTTTATCACATAATATATTTAATATATATTACACGTATGTGATAAAATATTAATAGTATTTATGATATAATTTAGTTATTCATAACTATTTATTTATTGCTTATTTAGTGGGTATTTTATTTCTAGGGGTTGGGGAACCCTATTTATGTAATTGAGAAATCAAGTATATAAGTAGGGAGAGAGAGCATATTTATGTTGTGTTGTTCATTCCAATATTTGATAGCCTCTCTCTTCTCTAGATTTCTAAATAGATAAAGTCACTCTCCGAGTGTTCGATCGCAGAGCTCTTTCAACGGATTGAAGGTATGGGATCAAGGTTATCATCGTAATGCCAAATAATTCATTGGAGCTATGCGCTAGCACCCAAAATTAAATGAATGACAAGTGATTAGAATCTTGGAGCATGTGTGGAATGATGACTAGATACTGTTGAGCACACTTGGTTTTTAAAAAGTTATGTGTTCATTTTTAATTTTCATGCTTTGTTTAATTTTCACAAGATCCTCGGACCGTATCGGAGCTCGGATCACTGGAGATGACAATTACCATCACTCCGATGATAAAATTTTAAAATCCATGACCCAAAATCTTTTACTAAGCACCCTGGTACCTTTAATTTGTATCATAAGTATCACATTAATTTTTCTAGCCAAGAAAAATTATTGATTGAAAATGGTGAGTCAAACGTATTTCATATCTGTGAATTTCTTCCTGGTTGTATCATTGGTGACAGTTTTGATTAAAATACGTTATCCCGCATGAAATCAAGAGGCTTTTTTTTATTGGAGGTTATTCCATGATTTTGTGTAAATTTTAATATTATAATATTTATATAATTATAAACTTATTATTATTAAACTTATTTTATTAAAAAGTCTATTGTAATAGACTTGAGAAAAACTAATGGCATAAGACTTGATGGGGTGGGGTGCAATCGGGTGTGGAATTCTTTTCAAGACAACTGAAATTTTATTTTCACTATGGAGAAAGTCACAAAAAAAATAAGCTTTATTGGGAATCTTATCCAGCCAACCCAAACTCCCTTATCCATCAACCTAGCGGCCAACCACCTCCCACCAGCTGAAAGTCGCTCGTTCCCTCACTACCTTGAACCCCATGGATGAGACCCCCCTTAATCAGGTGTCTCAGTGGGTCGCTGCACTACACACCTGCATCAGCCCAGCCGACTGCTGCTGAAGTGACCTCCTCCTTAGCTGACCACATGGACCATCACTGTGGCCATGCCACATCCTTTGAGGCCCATCACATGGTCACATAGAGATGATGTCACTTCTTGAAGAGGTTACCACCGCCCGTTGGTCTGTTCACACCGCTGCCGTCACCGCCCCCATTGGTGTCACTGCCTTCAGTAGATGTGGATCCAACATACGCCTGCCCTGTGGGAACCCATCCAGAAGCCCCCTCAAGACCGCTACTCTTATAGTGTGTCCTCCAAGTCCAATAATTATTGTTCCTCTAGCCGAACTTAGGTAAACCCACCATGGGTTTAGCCGACTTTGGCTATTTCTAGTTGACCCATTCCACCTCGTAATAGGGATAGGTAGATCCATATGACTTAGAATAGGTCACCGCAAGTCTGTCTGGCTCAAAACACCCCGACACGAGGTCTTCCTACTCCAGAGGGTTTGACACAACCCATAATGGGTGTGTTTGAGATTTTGGGGCTTAGGTTAATTTTATAAAATCAAAATTAATTAAGGTAATTAATTTAATTTTAGAATTAAATTAAATTAAATAAATATTATTTTTTTGGTTTAAAAATAATTTTTCCATACTCTGAAAAATTATTTTAATTTTGGTATTAAATTACTTAATCAATTTATTTACTTTTTGAAATAAAAAATTAAAAAAAGGGAAAACCTAATAGAATTAAATTATTTGAATTTAAATAGTTCAATTAATTTAATTAAAACCCTCATACTAAATTTATTACATTAATTTTTTATCATGCTTCCCTTTTATCTGTTGACCAGTATTGAGCATTGATAAAACCTTTTCATGTCTGGTTTGTTTAATTATTTAATTGTGTGTGATCATTGTAACTAAATATGATGGTAGGTGCATTGTCTTTTTTCTCAATATGTTTAAGGTCATACATGTCCAATTTATCGGCCTGTATTTTGTACTCTTGAGACCCCCTTAACTATATGTGAGTATTTTTGTACTTTTATGAGGACAAAGTAAGTCACAGACAATGACAAGTAGAGGTGAAATCCATATAAGAAGTGGACACACTGGATGAGGATGAGTTGTATCACGAGTCAAACTATCACTCATGTGTGATACCTCTAGGTTGTGATTGATCCATTGAGTTTAAATGAATTAATAAGTTTTAGATGTTGAAGAACAATGGAGTAATTATTATTTCCTCTATGCATTTTTTTATTATTTTATGCATTTTCATGACATCATGAAACTCATAAAATAATAAATAAGAAAAATTTCATAAAGACTCGATGGGTATTTTAATATTATTATTTAGTTCTGGGCATGAAAAAATAGTATGGAAAGATTAGTATAAATTGATTACATTCATCAAAAAATATTAAAAAACCTCACATAAATATTAACTCTCCAATGACTTCCATCGTTTGAATTTGAAAAACACCAGGTGTATGAGATGCTCGACCATCCATAGGTGATAGTTCCTCATACTACTGGGGAGTTTTAATGAGAATGATGGGTTAACTTAACTAAAGTTTTATGAAAAGGAGTAGTCATAGATAACTTATTGCAACTTTAGAGGCAAACATTGATTAAATCATATTTATGATTTTAGAAGATGAGACTTGACTCACCAAATCAAAGATCCATGAGTTAATGCGGTTTTCCAGTCAAATGCCTACCTTGAACTATCCAAGTAGTGGTGTAACAATAGTTTGTAGACTATGAGGTGAGGTTCAAGGCTCCTTGACACTAGAATATTCAAACGATAGATTATTCTAATTCCTGTATAGAGGGTTCAATAACATAATGGGATTAATTTAATGCTTTAATTAATTAGTCAAAAATGCCTAAATTGGTAATCAAGATAAAAAAGTACTAATTTGCTATTTTTTTGTAGTAAATGGAAAGTAAAACTAAAATTGGGAATCAAGGATATAACCAGTATGGTATTTAGACTCAGTGAAGCTAAACACCTTAGGTATTATCGACATATATACTTATTTAGTTTGGACAAAGAAACATTTAGAAATAAAGTATGCCACAAAGCTTTTAGAATTAGTTTAGCTATAGCACGTGAAATATTCCAAGGGTAATCTAGTGGTAAATGTACTTCATTAGATTCATTTAAGTGTTTATTAAGGAATGTGAAAGTGAAGTACGTTATATACTTTTGCAGAATATATGATTTTCTTCAAGCTGCTATGTCGAAGAATATTGTGTCCAATCATTTACCGATCAATAAAATGTAGTATGGAGTAAATAATAAACACACATTACCATATCTACATAAAATAAATGAGCTAACAAGGAGGATGAATAAAAAAACTTACATCTTAAAATTGATAAAAAAATGTAGCATAGACTACTTCATAAATGCACATTTCATTATATACATCAGAGTCATGATGGGAAGAAAAGAGCGTCAATGTTAAAACTCATGCATTATATATACTCCCATTATGCTTCACAAATAATAGTGTTATCCCATAACCATATGCCAACTATCTTGAAAAATAAATATCAGATGAGTTACAGTATGATGGAAATCCATTATTTTATAAGAACATGTATTTTAATGAAATGTGTTTGATATGGATATAACCAAACTTGCGTCAAGTAGTAGACAATGAGCATCAAAGTAATTATCCTAAAAGTTTATTAGGATATTACTGAAATACCCATGATTGAAATTTTTTAGTCAAGTGATAGACTACATTTATATAAAAGGATTCATATTTATACTTGAGATAGTATGAGAAAAATTGCATTGGATTTTGTCAATGCTAAGAGATGCACAAATTATTTGCACATGAACGAGTTCTACAAGAGGTGTGGAGAGAGAATGTTCTAGAGGCACATACTGTGACGGAAGGATGGAACCATTGTGATGGTTTTATATTCACCACGACTAGTGATACATTATTCATTAAGAATAATAATTCCTACAAGTAAGCAGTATATATGAATATTAGTTAGATTGAAAATATCAATTAAACTTTCATAATGTATCCCATGTATCTAAGTGTAGGGGATTATTATTTTGAATACTGTGGTGGGTACTCAAGTGATACTATACATTGATGGAACATTCATAGTACTGATAAGTATTGATTGGTAATACCAAGTCATTATGAATAAATCCATTAGAATTTTACTTATCATACCTAATTTTCAATGATCATCTTATTGGGCATTAGTTGTTAAGACTACCCATTGTGGAATGTGTTTATAATATGCAACTAGAAAGGGATGGTGACACCCTAGAATGAGAATAAGGGGTGAAATTGAAGTGAATTTGATTTTCTTATATCGACTGTTCAAAGTTATGGTGCTCTTCTAATGTGTATAGAGGCACTCAGGTCTAATCCTTGACGATGATACTATTTTTTATAGATGATTGCTTTTAATGGATTTTTTTTGAGTGGGGGGGGATATTTATAGAGAATGGTTTAATTTATTTTATTGATTAATTTTTATTTAAAAAATTGATAAATATTGGGGTGAGTTAATTATTTGGGATTTTATGATTATGATAACATTGATCTTTTCTTTATATTTCATTAAATTAACACCCACTTACAAAGATGATTTTTGATCAGAATTCGTAAGTGTTGAGGGTTTAATCCAAGCGTTAACTTAAATAGAGTAATAAAATCAACCAATACTTGTTTATGGTAGTTTATTTATGGTTCTAATAATCTATGTAATCCATATGTTAACCAAAAAATGTCATTAATCCATGACATTTTAGGTTTAACATACACAATGTTAACCTAAAGAATATTCAAAGACCAGAAGCCCTCAATCACATAATATATCCAAATCATGAATCAACCCAATGGATGATTTACTCATACATTTATATGGTTATTAATCTAGTTTAATATTTTTATGGTTATGGGTTAAGAATATAATAAAAATAACTGGATAAGAAAAGAGTTGTACGCCGAACACACACACAGACGATAAAGAGAATTAAAACACACTTTTGATTGAATGAGAAAGAGAAAGAGGAGAATGTGTTTTAACATGATTTATTTTTTTGGATAATTAATATTAATTAAATAGGGTAGATGAGGATAATAGAAAATTAAGAAGAAACTTGCATTGAAACAAAATTACAATAAAAACACTTACGAGATTACAAATCAAGAAGAACACAAAAGTAAATCAAAAGAAAGCATGGAGAAAAGGCCTATGAAGTAGAAAATTGAGTTTTGAAGATCCTCAAAATACTTTTGAAGAGCCTTGTTAACAAAAATATATCATTATTTGCTCTGAAATTCCAACCCTTTGCAAGGAGAAGAGGGGGATGTATTTATTGCCCATGGGGGTGGACAGTTTGCATTCCAAATCTGCCCCTCCACTTAGATCGCCAATTTTAAAAATTATACAGTCTAATATAGAGAAATATTCTTCTTAATATATATATATATATATTTATGTATACACTACACACTCTAAATTTGGAGAAAATGTTTCTCTGGGAGAAAATGTTATGACTATTTTAATAAAAAAATGTTTTGCTATCCATTTTTATCCATATTTTTTAAAATCCCACAATGTAAATGGGTTTTGGGACAAGAAGGTGCCATAAAATCTGATCCATTTATTCTAAAAATGTGATCATTAAATATACCCTTTAACACTACAAAATTCAAGCTCAATTGGTCAATTGGATGGGGATAAAGGTCAATAAATGTGGGCTGTTTTTATTGCCCAAACAGAACGGTGGGCTATACTTTGATGGATCAATTGGGCCCCTTTTTGGAAGAGTTGGGAGTTAAAATTTTTAGTCAAGATGAATTTTATTTTCCCTCAACTTTTAGTGGAGAATAAACAAATTTTGACTTCTATATTGATCCCAAAAAATATAACTTTACAGTTGGTCAAATTTCATTGAAAAATTCGTTGGGCCTTCTTGTTTGGTCGATAAGATCCTTCATATGTACGAATTGGAAACATATACAGTTGAATTATTTGTATAAAATGAATTAGGAATCATTAAAAACAATAAAAAACAATTTATATAAGTAGAGTGAGAGTTAGATTTAAAATATTAAACTGAATTGAATCTGGATTAATAAAAAAATGCTCAAAAATTGTATTTAATATTAAATAATGAGTATTTCGCACTAATTATGCACTTTTTATTAAAAATATGTAAATGGATTAAATAAAAAGTTATGAATAAAAGAATAAAATAAACCCCCCCACACTTAGTCTTGTTCATGTCTTAATGAACAAAAAATATTAAAACATAACTATTTCATTTTCACTCACCAATAGATATTAAAAGTTTTTCACCAATCATGGGGGTGTAGTCTTGTTAACTTATCCATAATTATTTACATAATTATTTTTATAGAAATAATTTTAAAAAAATTCATTTTTCTTTCTCAAAATTAGAAATAGAAAATATAGGCACTCTGAACTAACTACTCTCATGATGATAAAAACTTTTTATAGAGGTTCCATCATTCACCAACCTAAGTGAAAATCGTTGAGTTTTTAATATCTCTCATATGTAATTCCCTATTATAAAGTGTACAAGAATAAGAGGTATTTTTAGGGGGGGTTTCAGTGGCTATGGGATAGTAGGAATATAATTTCAAAAGGAGTGGAAAAGAGGGGTAAAACACTAACATGGGAAAAACAATGCATAATTTTTTTTGGAATGAAACATATAAGGAAATGGAAACACATATTTAAAAAGTCATAATTGTGTGAAGGAAGACACAAAAGAGTAATAAAACAGTAAGGATATTAAAATATGTAATATTTAAAAAACACAAAACTTCTCCCAATGACACAAGTGTTCTTTTTTTTTCTTTTTGGGTGTTTTTTCAAAAGTTGAACTTGAAACAAATCCCACACTAATCTACCAAACCGTGTTTGATCTCCTCATGAAACTAATTGTAATAGTTATAAAAATATAAATAGTTGAGGATGAATAATTTTTGACCTTCCTAAGAAACAACCAATTTTTTTTGTTTTTTGTTTTTTTTTTATTTTTTTCATTTATTTTGAACACTTTTCAATAAAAAGTAAAAAATTAGATAAATGTGAATCCATTTTCAAGGATCATATAATGAAAACCTCTCCATCACACTTAAATAGGTTTTTCTCCCAAGAATATGGTAAGATAATGAAAATCAAGAAAATGATACCCAAAATGAAATCCATTCCCCCCTTATTTAAATTTCAATAAATTATGCAAGAAAAATCCATGCAGATGTTAGGTGTGAAAAGGTATTGGGATTATTATTATCATGTGGCTCAAAAAAATCCTCTATCAAATTAATGTATTCTAAAGTATTAAATTTTGATCAAAGGTCCAAAAACTCAAGACTCACAGTTGTGGGTGAAAAAATAAACAAAATGAAAGGATGGTCAAAGGTGATCTCAGAAAGAAATCTAATGTTTTCCCTCATGGTTGGGGAAGAATAAATTTTAAAATAAAAAATTTATAATTAAAAATTTATTATTCTTGACACAAAATTCTTTATCCAAATTTATCATTAATATAAAAAAAATTTGAGATGAAGATAAGTCTTTTGTCTCTAAAAAATAGTTGGAAAAAAATTCAAAATTTAATGTTGAGTAATTATGAATCTTTTTGTTTTTTATATTTTTTTAGTATTTTTAGGTTTTAAAATAAACACCCATAAAAAGAGAATGAGTAAAAAAAGGGGTTGAGTAATAAAGTGTAAAAAATTTAACGAGAGAGGATGAAGAGAAAGAGGGAGGGGGGAGAGAGAGAGGAGGGGGTTGAAGGGAAAGAGGTGCCCCTGATTTTGATTTGGTGGGTCGCTGTCTCCATCCAGTGGTGGGTATACTGCAGTAGTTGGGGGTCTGGTGAAATTTTATGTGGTTCCTAGGATGTGTGTCATCTCATTGTGATTCTTTAACAGATGACTATTAACCATGGATTTCTTTTTGGAAGATGGGTGTTGAAGTTTCACTATAATAAATGGGTAAACATTTGTAATAATAGAAGTACCTTCCTAATGAGAATTACACTTACATAGGTGAATCCAAAATCAAGAGTTAAAGAGAATTACCTTTTCACCTTCATGGAATACCTTTTTTTGATGTTTTTTCATGGAGTGCCTTAGCCTATTCTTTGTAGAGATTGGAATTCTCATAATAATCTGGACAAAGATCCTCCAGTTCATTGAGCTGCAATAATATATCTTCACCAAATTTTTCACAATCAAAATTACATGCTTTGATTTACTAAAACGAATTATGTTGGATTTCAACTTGTAAATGACATGATTTACCAAAAACTATCCTAAATAGAGACATAAAAATGGGTGATTTATAATCAGTTCAATAATCCCAAATCACTTCACCAATTCTTTCCGGGCAATCTTTTTTGGGAAGATTTACAATTCTCTCAACCACTCTTTTCACTTATATGTTAGAAAGTTCATCCATTCCATTTTTAGGGGTCGTATGTAGTTTAATTTTTATGTACAAACCCATTATTTTTCAAAAGTGATTCCATGGTTCGATTACATAAATGAGTTCCTAAGTCACTTATCAAGGCACGCAATGTTCCAAATCAATAGAAAATATTGGTTTTTAGAAACTCACTAACAATATGTGCATCATCCATCCCTATGGTTTGGCATCAACCCACCTAGAAACATAGTCAACAGCCAAAATAATAAATAATAATCCATTGGAAGGGGGAAATCGTCTCATGAAATCGATGCCCCAAACATTGAAGATCTCATAGAAGATCAAGGGATTTTAGGGATTTTCATTTTGTTTAGGAATTATTCCAAAATTATGGAAAGTGGTATATTATTTATATAACTCATGTGATTCCTTGAATAGTTAAGGCTAGAACAATACCGAGTCAAGTACCTTTCATGAGGAACTTTTTAGTCTAAAGTGGCCCCCACCAGGCATTGAGCGATAAAATTTCAATATTAAGGAATGTTCATCTTCATCATCACAAATCCTAATTTCTATTCTATCCCCAGTTTTCCAAAGTTTATTATATTCACAAGAATAGAATTTTGAATCACTTTTCATCTTCACTTTTGTTATTTTGAAAGATTCTCATGAGAAACACTAGAAACTAAGTAATTTACAATCGGGGCATAGCATGGTAACTTTTGAGTGAGAGATGATAAGTATTCAGTAGGGAATTTATGATTAATTATTTCATAATAATAGGAATTATAAATTCTAATCAGGTTATTATATATAAGGTTTTATTTTCCATGTTTATCTTTAATAATAATGTCAAACTCTTGGAGCATTAAGATCCATCTTATTAGCCTCACTTTAGAATCACTTTTCTTAAGTAATAACTTCAAATCTGAATGGTCAGTAAAAAATATTATTTTGGAACCTAAGAGATAGAGATAAAATTTATCCAAGCTGAAAAAATATCTAAAAGTTCCTTTTCAGTGATAGTGTAGTGATATTGAGTTTCATCTAATTTTTTTGAGGCATGATAGATTAAATAAGGAATATTTTCTCTTCTTAGACCAAGAACGACCCCTATAGCCCTATCAGAAGCATCACAAATAAATTCAAAGGTTAAAGACCAATTTGGGGATTGGATTATCAAATAAGATGTAAGAAAAACATTGATTTCAATAAAGTATCTCTTGCGAGCCTCATCAAAATGAACTATAACATCATTTTGGAGAATATATGTGAGTTGGAGGGAAATCCTACTAAATTTCAGTATGAATCACCAATAGAAACCGGCATGACCAAGGAATGAAAATATGTTTCAAGTTGATGTGTGTTCAGGAAGTGATTGGAACACCTCAATTTTGGTATGATCGACTTGAATACCCTCTTGTGAAATTATGTTCCCTAAAACAAACCCATTAGTAACCATGAAGTGTCATTTTTCAAAATTCATCACAAGGTTACATTTGACACATTTTTAAGGACTAGAGAGGGTGAATGCAAATGAGATTCAAATGAATCACCATAAATGGTAAAATCATCCATGAAGACCTATATGAAATGTTAAATGAATTTTGAAAAGATACTCATCATACACCTCTAGAATGTTTTAGGAGAATTTCAAAGGAAAAAATACATTCTCTTATATACATATGTTCCAAATGGGAAAGTGAATGTTGTATTTTTTTTATTACAAAGGTGCAATTGGGATATGGAATAATCTAGTGTATCCATCAAGAAAGCAATAATTTTTATCTTTGGAAAATTGTTATAGAATATGATCATGAAATGAAGAGGGTAGTGATCTTTTCATGTTTTGACATTAAATTTCTAGTAATCAATGCACACACACCATTTTTTTCACTTGAGTTGTGACCAACTCCCCATTTTCCTATGTGACAACATTTATCCCACCCTTCATAGGTACCGATTGAATTGGACTAACAAATTCACTATCAGAAATTGGGTAGATAATACCATCTTGGAGAATCTTGGTAATCTCTTCCCTAACTACCACAAGTATGACTAGATTGAGTCTTATTTGTGGTTGCATGATTGGTTTGGATGATTATTTAATATAGATGCGATGCATGAAAATAGCAGGGTTCATTCCATTTATGTTATCTAGGGTCCAAACTAAGGAATATTTGTTTTACTTTAACACATTAGCATATTTGGACTCATCAGTTTTAAGAAGTGCAATAGAGATAATGATGGGATAAGAGTGATCCTAGAAAAGTAATGCATATATCAGGTTTGAAGGAAGGGGGTTTAGATCAGTTTCATTCTAAATTCATGGGCCAAAAAACATAAAAATATAGGATGGTATTTTAGTTGTTTTTTATTTATTTTCCTCAATACATTCCAAGGTGGAATAGTTGAGATTAGAGTAGAGATGATATTGAGAAGATTTTTCAAGATACTATAGATTCATGGAGTCTATGAATTAAATCTCCACATCAACTTCCCCATTTATGAATTGGTTAATAATGGTAAAAATTTCAAAAAATCCTCTCTATTTAGAACATGATGAACATGATGAAATGGAGGTGAATCCACTCACATAAGTTTCCTTATAATCCTGGATTAATAATATATAGTGATCCTAAGATGGGTATCGCATGGCTTGAAAAATGTTGAACATGACCAGTTGGTCACAAAATTCCATGGTTAGGATGCTCACCTAGAAATCAATCTTAGTTATACATGTTAGGAGGAATAGTCTTCCTAGAATTAGGGGAGATTGAGAAGATGTCATCTCACCATCCATGTTAAGGACATAAAAATCAGTTGGGAATATAAAATCATTACCTCAGACAAAGAAATCCAAAATTATTCCATCATGATCATCTCTACTTAGATTGGTTAATTGGATAACAACACTCATTGGGTGCAAGGGACATAGAACAATGTTAGAGAAGATGGATTTAGGCATGAAATTTATCGAGGTTCCTAGGCCAATGAGTGAACCATCAAAGTTGGGAATAACTATTTCACATGTAACTGTAAAGGACCTAGGATATTTTCACTTCATGGGAATGGATTTTTGGGTTGAAACATTCTAGACTATCTTAAGTTTCCTATTTTGGGTGTACAATTCCTTAAGAATATTGGAATAATTAGGAAATTTTTTGATGGAATATAATAGGGGAATTTTGACTTCAACACATCTAAACAGGTCGATCATTTCGGGATTGGGTTCAAAGGACTTTCTTGGAATAGAGAAAGCATGAGGAAAAGGAATTGGGTTCCTTAGAGGAATGGAATGAGTTGAGGGTGTGGCTTTAGGTTATTGTTCTAGATTTTTTTCATTTCATTTTATTGATCAACTTTGAAATGTTTATTTTAGGATCCATCATATGGTATAGAAATTTTTTTCCGAATTGAAGTGAAATTTCACTTACATTTCTCTTGGGGTTAGGCAATGGTTGAGTTAGGAGTTGGGAGGAATTGTATTTTTTCTGCTAGATAAGGTGGGATTCAATTTGACCAATTAGTTTTTCAATGTTTTTTAAGGATAGAATGGGTGAAAGAGGAAAGATATTCTACAACACTTTCCCATGGTGTATTAGAATAAGAGGCATGTACCTCATTGGGATTAACATGATTTGGGTTTGGAAAGTGCTTATATTGGGTTGGTAGTTGGGAAGGATCATTGGGATAGTGGAATCCAAGAGGATCAAGAGGAGGATTTCTCATTTGAGGTTGAGGAATAAAAGGATAATTTTGTTGAAAGTTACCACCACCATGAACATATTATAATTGATTTGGATTTTGGGGAGGGAACTGAGGAGGATGAGATATGGGATTACCATACCTCAATCTAGGGTTATAAGTAGAAGAGAAGGGATTTGGGTGGGGTTGGTTGAAGTTTCTAATGAACTGATCTGATTGTTGAGGGATGGTGTTCTACTGAATATATGATTTGTTGAGATTCATTGGATTAGAATAAATTGATGGACCATCATGAAGATGTAGAAATGTGTCGCTTAGATGATTTAGTGAGCTACAAATCCCATAACTTTTTATAGGTCCTGGGAACAATGATTGTGGAAAGATGAGGTTTGGGCATTGGAAGCCACAACTAGTTTATGCAGAAGACCTGTAAGTTCACTCATCCACTCGGTCATATTCTTAAGATCTGTGGATTGATTATCTTGGACATGTTTTACTTGAGCATGTGCTCGAGTATGGAATTTATGTGTGCATCCATATTTCTTATGAGATGTCGTGCAGGTGCAGAAGTTTTTTCAACAAGAGCACTGCCACTTGTGGCATCAATGAGAGTTATCTCCATAGCCAATAATCCCCCATAGAAGTATTAGATAAAGATTTGGTTAGGGATTTGGTGGTGTGGGTAGGTTTACACAATATTTTTGAACTTATCCCATTACTCATGGAGTGATTCATTGGGTAATTGACACATATAACTTATTTTATTTCAAATATAAGTAGTTTGAGAAGCATGAAATAATTTATCTAAGGAGATTTTCTTCATGTCATTCGATGTGGTTATGGAACTAGGAAGGAGGTAGTAGAGCCATGACATTGTGGATTCAGTGAGGGAGAATGAGAATGCGCAAATTTTGTTTTTTTCTTCAAAAACCCCTTATAGTCTTCATGATATAGCACACCACTTGGAACTATTAGAGATTACGATGCAGATCCTCATCATCTAGCCCATGAAACTTAGTTAGAAGATGAATCAAAACTGATTTATGTTTGAAATCAGCCTCAATATTTAGAAATTGAATATCAGGGGTTGGTAATTCATATCAGGGGAAACAATTTCTTTAATAGTTTGTTCCCTAGGATTGACTATATATAGTTTAATTGGATGGTCAATTAATGAGTCTTGGATGATTTTATTATGCCTAATGTTTCTCATAAGTTGGCGGAGAGTTCTCTCAATTTCAGGGTAAAAACATATGATGTATTGTTTGGGAGGATACATGGAATTCAGAGAGAATTTGGAATGATGGGGATGAAAAGTTTTTTTCTTTGTGGTTTTTTATTTTTCTTTATGATTTTTATGTGGAAAGAAAATCTTTATTTGTGTTTTTTAGAATTTTTTGGTTTCTTTTTACTTTTTTTATTTTTTTAAATAAAAAACTACCAATTACTAATTACACCATCCTTGGAAAAGTTTCCATTTGAAACATGGCTGATTATCACCTATTGATCGTTTAGAGTTTGAGTGCTCTGCTAATGTGTATAGCGAAACCCGAGTCAAATCCTTAATGATGAAACTATTTTTTAGAGTCGATTTCTTTTAATTCACCGCCACCACCAATCCATATTTTGTATTTTCTAAAAACTCTTTTAATGGAAATGTGGGAACCCTAACACAATTCAAACCATAAAGAATTCCAAGTGGGAAACCAAACATGTTCTGGCTGAAAGAAGTTAAACACAAAAGGGGGTCACATATTAATTAAAAACGAGGCTAAAATTGGTGGAATTACTTACCCGATATATGCCCCATTAATTATCAAAAACATATAAATCTAGATTATCTATGATAAGATCCTCATAATGAGTGGTGAGCTTGTCCCATGATTGGATGTATTCCTCCACATTGATCTTATTTTCATTGAAGTTGCGAGCTATGATCTATTCTTTTTTTTAATCCAAGTTATTTGAAATTTATTAACATTACTAAAAATTTACCACTCTTGTATTTTATCCTTCTCATTCTCTAAATCCATTAGATCCGCAGTCTCAACCTGCATTTCATCATTTGATTGAAGAATAAGATTGAGATGTTTCTCTGGTTCTTTAGAAGTAATGAGTTCAACCTGTTGCTTTTTCCTTTTGAGTTTCCACACACTTATATTTTACCCAAGATTTGGATTCAATATAATTACTCTTTTTACTATCTAGAGATCTGGTTATGATATTTTTAGGGATATCTGAGTTGTCCTTTCAAGGTCTTGACTTTTCCCCCTGTTGTATTGGGAAATATCCAAGGAGAGTGTTTTCTTACTTCTACTTTCTTGAGCCAGCTCCAAACAAAGTTTGGCCATGAGATTACTCGTGATCCATTATTAGCTGAGAATCAACCTCACTATCACTTGATTCTAAATATTGAGGCCAAACCTGCTTTATTTTCCATCTTGGGATGAATTTTTTCCATCCTTCAGGATCCACATTCTCTTTTACAACTCCATCCAAATCAGTGAACAAAGTTTGGGACTTAAAAGACTTTGATGCTTCAAATTGTACATTCACTCCTTGACCCAAAGACACCGTCACATTCAAATCAGGGGAGATAAGATTATCTGTAACAACTCTTACTTTAGAGTGAATACTTTCATTGTTATGAGAAACTATCTGTTTATCCACAAGATTACCACCCGTTTGAGTTTCCATTCCTTCATCAATTCTCCCCAAACCCACCATCGATGTGTGATAGAAATTCATCCTCCTATACCTACACACTACCAATGAATGCCCCATTTTTTTGAAAGAAGAACAGAAATGAAACCTTGATTCAAATATAACATATTGTTTGTAACGAAACTGATCTCTTATGGAAACCCAGATAAAATTTTTAGGCACCTTTGAAATGTCAAATTTGACACACATTCATAGATAAATTGGGTGAAAAAATTCTCTAGTCCTTATATGAGAGCACATATAGAAACCCAAAAGATTTCTGAACATTCAAAGGATCGTAGGATTTTGAAATGGAAGAGGGATTTCTGAGAATATTACCCAAATATCCATAGTCAATGAATCATGTTTTATATGGAAGTTGTAAGACCACTTGAAGAGGAAGAATCTAGAACCATTGTAGATGCATAGAGTACTAGACCATGCTAGAATTAGGTCTTACTCATATGAAAATCTAACCATGATGTTCTTGGAATCAAGATGTCCCACTATAGCCTGGTCCTGTAAATCCCAGGATATGAAAATATAATGGGTGAAAGTGTCCACCATTAGAAATTGGTTCTTGAATCGAGATATCAGTGTCACATCTTGTAGGGAATATGCGGTCGTGAAACTTGTGGAAGAGATCAAAAGTTTCGGGAATCCTTCAAAAAACTCAGGGACTTTAGGAAAAATTGAAATTCGGGGGAAGGGAGGTAGAAGGTCTAGGTTAGATAAAGGGGATAAGAAATGTGGTCTTTCACCTGCAAGGGACAACGAAGGTCTATACCCTATCTTGGGTGAATTGACCGACGTAACGCTCATCATCACCTCTAGGATCAATAATCTCATAAATCTTTGATTGATTTTTAATGATTTTTATTTTGAGTGGGGGGGGGGGGGGTTATTTTCAGAGATTAATTAAATTTAGTTATGGTTTAATTTTGATTTAAAAAATTTATCAATATTGGGGTGAGTTTATTATTTGGTATTTTAAGATTATGATATCCTTTAGCTTTGCTTTATATTGCATTAAATTAACACCCACTTATAAAGATGATTTTTAATTGGAATTCCCAAGTGTTTAGGATTTAATCCAAGACTTAAATTAATTGGGGTTATAATATAAATCAGTACTTGTTTTTTGTAGTTCATTTATGGTTCCACTAATCCATTTAATATACATATTAAACAAAACATGTCATTAATCCCTGAAATTTTAAGTTCAACATACATAATGTTAACATAAATAATATTCAATGAGAAGAAGCCCTTAATCACTTAATATCCCCATATCATGGCTCAAAAAAATGGATTATTTATGCATATATTTATATGGTTTAATATTTTTTTGGTGATGAGTTAAATATAGGGTAAAAATAATGGGATAACAAAAGAGTTCTGCGTCGAACACACACATAGACAATAAAGAAAATTAAAATGCACTTTTTATTGAATGAGAGAGTGAAAGAAGTGAATGGATTTTAAATTGATTTAAAATTTTTTAGAAAATTAAAATTAAATATTATATTTGGTATGAGGATAATATAAAATGAATAATAAACATGCATTAATACAAAATTACAATACAAACACTTATGAGATTACAAATGAGGAAGAACACAAAAGTAAATTGAAAGAACGCATGAAGTAAAGGTATATAAATTAGAAACATGAGTTTTTAAGATCCTCTCAATCCTTTGGAAAGGCCTTTTTCATTCAAATATATCCTTCTATGCTTTGAAATTCCAATCCCTGGCAAGGAGAATAGGGGGATGTATTTATATCCCCAGATGGTGGAATCTTTGCATTCCAAATATTCCCCTCCAACTGGATTTCCAGTTTGATAATTTCTAAATCCAAAGCACGAGAAATATCCATTTTATAAGTTTTATATATGGATATAGAAAGTATAACCTCCAAATCTGGAGGCCATTTTACTTTTTTATAAAAGTTTATAGCTATTTTACTAAACAATGTTGTGTTGTCCATTTGTATCCATATGTTTTCGAATGCCACAATGTAAATGGGTTTTTGGAAAATAAGATTCCCTAAAATTAGAACTATTTATTCTATAAAGTTGATAAAAAAATTCTCCCTTTCACACCAGAAAATTCCAACTCAATTGGTCAATTTTTTTGGGGGAAAATTCAATAAATGTAGTATATTTTTAATGCCCATATAGAACGATGGGATGGAAATTTATGGATCAATTGGGCCACATAATGGTTGAGTGGGGACTTGAAATTTTTATCCAAGATGAATTTTATTGTACTTAGACTCTTGGTGGATAATAAATGAAATTTTAATTTTTTATTGAGCCTAGAAAATATACCATCATAGATGGTCCAGCTTCTTTGATAAATTATTTTAGCCCTCTTGTGTGGTCCATAGGACCCTTCATATGGATGAATTGGGCCCAGATCCAGTTGAATTATTTGTAAAAAATTGAATTAGGAACCATAAAAAATAATTATGAAACAATTTGGATAAGTAGGATGAGAGTAATAATCAAAATAGTAAACTATCTTGAATCTGGATTAATAAAAATAATGATAAATAATTATATTTAATATTGAACCATGAGTATTTCACAAAACATAGGCATTTTTCATTGAAAATATGTAAAGGGAGTAATTAAAAAGTTATGAATAAATTAATAACATTAGAAATTTAATAAAATATAGTTCAATATTAAATTAAAAAAATCATAAAATATTGATTTGGAACGAATCTTTTCCATGTGTCCTCCAGAGGTTAGTGGGAGCACCATTGTTTTATGATTGAAATATGTCTGGTAACATATGGAAAAATGATATTGGTCTTATAGTTAGTTAAGAGAATAATAAATTTATCTATGAATATATTGACTTAAATTATAAACCTACGTTCAAGGGAATAAGATCTATCAATTTAGATCTAATGGTTTCTTATACCTAGTCAAGCACACATATATTGACATGGTATTGAAAAATAAAAGTTGGAGACATTTGAGAGTGAATTGTTACCAGTGTCATATAGAATATCTCTCTCCAATAATACATGCAGAATAATATGAGAAGATTAATGTGATGTGTTGGATTCCATATGCTTTACTGATAGATCGATAATGTATTCCACGATATGTATATGATTTGATATTTCCAAGATATACTTTATAGTAGGAAAATACTGGTAATATCTAGGATAAATTCAAGGGAAGTTGTAATCATTATGCAATTATACTTATGATCAATTGTAGAGGATATATACCTAGCATCTGGAGAGAAAGGGATACAAATTAATGAGGGTACACAAACTTCTTCTCTTTTAGATCAATGTGATCTAATATCATATTCAGAATAAGGTAATGAGATAGAAAATCTCATATGATCCAGTAGTATCCATATTTACAAATTCCAAGTTCATTGAGTCTTCTTAGGTAACAAAGAACAAGTGAATTAAACATAATTATTTGTTCTAGTTCTTGGAATAACACCCTTTATGTAAAATTCTATCATAATGATAATTCTATTACTAATACTAGCCAAGATGTCAAGTTAGGATTGTTAAAAAAAAGGATTTTACTCAAGGTTTTAATCTCTTGAGGAGTTTTACATAGGAAGATGAGGTCGCACATAGCAGAATAGCCACATAATGGAGACGTGGTAGATCCAAAAACTAATGTCTTGATTTAGCAGAAACATGACACTAATCATGCAAGTGCTAAGAAGCATGGTTAAAAAGTTATCTCTAGTGCATGTGGGAGGTTTGTAATAGTAGGTTCCCTAGACACAACTAAACAATACATTTTATTACAATTTCATGTATACAGTTAGATATGAATTATATACACTTAACATTATAGTGTAGGCATTTATTCATCCAATATTTAAATGGTAATTTCCATTGATTAATTTTTGTGTGCAAAGGATATAGAAGAACTTAGGCTATAATATGAACGTCAAGATACTATAACATTAATCTTGAACATATGTACTATGGTTGAGATACATCATACTGACTAGAAATAATTTTGTTTGACTATCTGGTTCTAGGGGCTCATAATCATTGATAATTCTTCTCATGAAGTTCACACATGCTGATCTTTGGTAGGTGAGATCATGAGGACAAACCTTCCAATAAAAACATTACATGTTTTATGTGTTATTGGTTGTTCCTATCTATATACATGTGTATTGGTCTCTAGACTTGATATCATTATCAATCTGTTACATTTGATCATGTACTTTAATACAAGCCCAAAACAAGATAATGAAATCATGGTGAGGTAGCTTGTGTTGGGTGCATCATTGGGGGTATGACATTGGTTGAATGCTCAATATTTTTTTTTCTATTCTGAGTTAGGATAAAATATCTTAGGACTGGATGATCAGGATTGTAGTACCTTTATAAATCCATTTTCAATGTATCTAGAGTTAAATCCATCCATTTATATGAATAAACCATAAATAAAGAAAGGATGATTATACAAGTGTGTGTCTTTATTTATGATATATCGAAAGACAAAGAGATTATATAACATAGTGTGTGTTAGTAGGTTGGTTTTCATTTCAATGACTATTATTATCTCTTCAGGGACCATTATGGGTTGCTATACTCCACTCTAGTTCTGCGAATATTGTTCACTTCTATTGAGATAAGGGCCTAAAGGGTCAAACACAATAACATATTCAAGAATATTCTATATTATTGTGAATAGGAATATATGTTATGGAAAAATACCTCAAGGCATCATTAAATCATTTTTGAGGTGATTCTGTTTGTTGACAAAGCGGGCCTCCATGGTGTGTTTGTTCACAAAGCAGAGCTTGATGTTCGAATTGTTGACAAAGGGGGGTTTTTATGCCGAGTTGTCAAGTTCAAGGGATGTTGTCAAAAATCCAAGATTTATTGAAGGACCTTGATAAAGGAATGGATGATCTAGAGGTGGTACAAAAAGAGAAAATATAAGGTGATGCCGTTTTCTAGTTTTTTCCAAAATTTTGTCCCTCAAAATCAACAAATGGAGAAAAGTGTTTTTGGAAAAGGGACTTGTGTACCAGTGTTGTGGAGATTTTGAATGTTGAGCTCCATATGTTTTTCAATATTAGAATATCAAAATATGGAAAAGGAAGAAGAGGAAACCAATTTTTGGTTTGGGCGTGCAAGGTGACAAGGGAGACAGAGGCTAAGGCGGCTGGACTTGCGCACCGGAAGGAGACTTGTGCACGGTGCTCAGGGTGCCCAAAATTCCTATAAATAGAGGGCTACCCTACTCATTTTTGATGAATCTCAACACTTATAGAAAATTAGAGCTCTATTCTCCCAAGTAGGTTTGGGTGCACAAGTGGTGGTTTGGGAACACAAGTACAAATATATTCAGAAGTTGCATGCTAGTTGATAGTAGTGCGCCAATATTTGTCTGGGCAAAAAAGTGTGTGAGTCTCCCAAGTTATAATTTAAATAAGGGAGTGTCGCACAAGTGATTTGGTGACACTTGCACGCCATACCTGTAGAATCACACCAGTTGATAGTTGTGAACCAATATTATAACGCCCCGACCCTAGTTACACAGAGTTGGTGGATTATTACATAACATTGGCATGATAACAAAAAATCAAGTCTCAAAAGACCGATTAGTTTAGTAGACTTGGAAATACTAGATACATTCATAAGTTTTACATTGCATTATAAAATAAAAAAATACAACAACATAGTCTCCATAGGCCACACTCATATCCCTTAGACTAAACCTGCAGTTCAGTCATAATATACATCTTCACATCCTAGGAAACATGAAACATAGAAAGGGGTAATCTTAGATGCTCAGTAAAGATAACAATATAGAAGAAACATTCATAAATAATCATAAACATTTAAGGCAATGTATAAAAAAAAATCCTTTTGAACATAAAATTCAGCATAATATGGAAAAGATAAAATCAAATAATGGAATTTACTTATTCACATGGATATTCTACTAGTCTAATAATCACATGCACTATCAATAGCCACTTTCATAACGATGGAATTCATAATACTAGACTTCATAACCACATAGTCAAGGCCTTGTGCCAAGGATACAAATAAGATTTTTTCAAGGACTTGTGCCAAGACACTAGTTTGTCTCATGAGACCTACCGATGCATTGAGGAGCTATAGCGGGCTCCACCCATCACTTAAAAAGTCTAATGCATTTGTCATATGAAAATGTTTAAAAATAACATAAAAATTAATATTAAAACTAGCATAAAAAATGTCAATACTTTATCCATAAACAATGAATGGTGTAAAAATAACACATCCACAGTCAAACATATAAAAAAACCTTTAATACAATATGGATGTTTTGTATCATAATAAATCAACTTCAAACAATCTTAAAATCCATCAAAGGATGTTGACAGAGATGAAATCAAAACATTTTTTAGAGAAATATATCTTTCTATTTTGAAATAATTTAAAAGTCATATATTTATAAAAGAAAAAAATTATTTTGAATTATTCTTATAAGATTTTATAGTAATATTTGATGATAATATAATAGTGGAAAATAACCACACCCGCCGTATAAGTAAAAAAAATACATTCTTACCTTAATTTTGTCGAAAAGGTCATAAAGTGCATTGTTTAGAAAACAACGGAAAGATTCCTTTAAAAACATATATGGTAAAATAAGGGTATAAATGACTTTAAACCATAGTATAGCAAATATTAAAAATGTTTTGAATTACATTTTTATGAAAACACAAATGTGGATGATAAAGAGGTCCCAGTAGATACTTACGTAAAAACAACCCCGAATAATAAAGAGACTGTGAAATTAACCCTTACCTTGTAATTTTCTATAGTCAATGGTATGTTAACCTCCTATATAATAGTTAAAAAACTTCATTAAATTATACAAGAACTATATTCATAAATATTATATCATATATGACCCTCTAATATTACTTTGTTAATAATATTTCAGTAGAATCGTCGTTTCAGGTGTTTAACTGATTCGTTTTCCTTCATATTCTTGGTTACGTAAACCATGTTTGTTATGGATAGGATGTATTTGATTCATATAAAAATTATATTATGTTATTAAACATTATTTTTAATCATAAAATGAAAATTATTCTTGAATGATTATGATGGGGAATGAATCTCTTCATGTTCGTGGAGATGGTAGTCCGTACGTATGCACGAGCCACAATATCATTATATTGATGGTGAAATCCTATGTAACTGGATGGTATATTATATATACAGAATAATTAACATGTTATATTTGTTATTTAAATTTATTATATTCATTATCATACCCATCCAAAATAATGAAGTGTTTGAATAACAAACTACAACATGATGTGGAGACGGTAAGCCGTACTAACGCACGTATGGTGACTTTGTCAATTGTAGGATGGATAGAATAATGAATATGGTTGTACCATATTTATAATAAAATGAAAGTATATAGAAGATAATGAATTTATTATTTTTATAATGGAGACAACAAAGAAAGAGGAAGTGGAAGAAGAAAATAACTTGAAATAGGTGATGAAATATTTACCTCTTCTTTGGGTTCTTCCTATTGATTTGATCAAAAGGGATCCTTAGGTTGCCTTTATAACCAAAGGAAGGCCTCTAGGTTGAATAGAGGAAATTTGGGCAGGTTTTGGCCGCGCCAAATGGTTTTGCAGGTGTGAAAGTAAGAGAAGTGGAAGTTCCCTTTTATAAGAGAGGTGAGGGTCACTTTAGGAAAATCTTGAAATATTATTTTATAATAAAATAATTTTCGGTTTATAATGGCTAAAAAATGATTTATTTAGAGGATAAAGAGGGGATGGGTCTAAAACCTTTCCACCAATAGGTTTTAGATGGGTTTAGGCCATCATATTAACCTTATCTTTTAGATTTAACTCTTAGTTAAATAGTTTGACATTTACCATGTCTCTTTGTATTTTTATATTATATGGTTAATAAACTTAAAATAAACATCCAAGAAAACCCCAAGTGGTTAATTATTAATATATATAACCTTATTTATGTCCTTTTGCTCAACCTTATATTTTTAGGAATATTATATCAATTAATAATATAGTATGTGTTTTAAAAACTCAATTAGGTCAATTTTGACACTATTTAGTATTTGGTATTTGTGAAAATCATAAAAGCATGATTACTTCGAAAAAATTATTCAATCAATCATAACATGTATTATTAACCTATAAAATTAGTGGAATTAATCAAAAGTATCAAATTAAATTAATTTGGATATTTATAATATCAATTATTTTAATCTTTCATTAATAAGTTAATTACTGCATCATGATTGTGTGATAAATAAATTAAATTATTTAACATCTAAAAATTATAAATAAAATAAAATTATGTAGGAAATATTTTTCTATTTCTAATGAATATTTATAGTTGAACTTATATTTTTTGTAACCCTATATTTAAAATGGTTTAGTTATTAAACATTGAATTTAACTCTTTTAATTAATCTTTAAATAAAATAATAATAACTGCCCTAATCTAATATAAGTGAAAAAATAGGATAATATTTTATTCCTAAGGTTTTTTGATTGAATTAAACTTATACAATAGAAATAGGACATGTGTTATGGTAATTATGATATCATTTTTAACCTTAATTACCCTATTTGCTTTTAACCGTGGTAAATAAAAGTCAAAAGTTACTATTCAATAAAAATTATTTTCAACTTATTGAACCACATTTTACTTACTGATATTAACTGTGTCTCTCAGATTTTTTAAATTCAACTCATAGAAGCCGTAAAATTAATTTTTAATCAAATTTACAAATGCTCCTAGGAGGTTGGTAAAAGACAATAAAAAGATAAATAAACTTTTTATATATCTAAACTTATTATAAAATGAATCTAATGAATTATATTTAACTTATATAGGTATTATGTATCTATTTTTACCTAAAACAAATTTATATAAAATAAATAATCATTTAAATAAAAAATTCAGTTTTAACCAATAACATATTGTTTTTCACTATTCATGAAAAACTGAATGTTTTCAGAAAAATACCAAAAATTCACCCTAAGGTAATTTTGATATTCCAAATTCAATAATTAAGTCCACTTTGAAAAATAAAATTTATAATATTTCAAAAATTGGGTATTACTATTCATAACAGTTAGTTTTATTGGTCGCGGTGTGTTAGAATCTTGAAGTTGCGTACAATGCATGCTATTGCATTATTCAAAGGGAAATGTACCATGGATGATTGGGGTGTTACATTCTACCCTCCTTAAAATAATTTCATCCTCGAAATTTAGAGAATATTACTTCATAAAAAGATTTGGGTGGTTCTTCATCATAAGTTCCTTAGGTTCCCACGTTTCCTCTTCCAACTTATGGTTTCTCCATAGAACTTTTACCAGACGAGTCGTCAAGTTTCTAAGAACTTGTTCTCTTATATCAAGAATCTTGACAAGATCTTCACAATAAGATAGATCAGGTTCTAGTTCACTTTCCTCATAGATGAGTACATGCATTGGGTCAGGAATGTATTTTCTCAATAGTGATACATAGAACACATCATGAACTTTGGAGATACTTAGTGGTATTGACAAACGGTAAGCTATAGCCCCAATTCATTCTAGAATTTCGAAAGGTCAGATGTACTTAGAACTGAATTTACCCTTTTTACCAAATTATGTAAGTCCCTTCCATGGATATACCTTCAAGAAAACATGAACTCTTACATGAAATTCCAAATCCTTCCTTCGGTTATCAGCATAGCTCTTCTGCTTACTTTGAGCTCATTTGTTGTGGTTTTGGATTACCTTCACCTTTTCCATCATTTTCTCTACAAGTTCTGGGCGTACAAGTTTTCTTTAACCAAAATCATCCCAATAAGTTTGTGTGCAACATCTTTTTTCATATAATACTTCATATGGTGGCATCTAAATACTTTAATGGAAGCTATTATTATAGGAAAATTCTAAAAGAGGTAAATATTGATCCCATATACCCTGAAAGTCAAGAAACCAAGATCTCAACATGTCTTCTAAGTTTTGAATAGTTTGTTCTGATTTTCCATTAGTTTGAGGGTGGTATGCAGTGCTCAAATGAAGTTTAGCATCAAGAGATTTCTAAAGACTTTTCCAGAATCTTGATGTAAAACGGGGATCACAGTCAGAAACAATAGATAAGGGTACTCCATGAAGTCTTACAACTTCATTAATATATATTCTTACTATAAATTCAAGTGGTAAATCTTCTCTTATAGTAAGAAAATGTGTTGACTTGGTAAGACGATCAATAATGACCCATATTGCATCATTCCTTTTAGGTGTCTTTGGTATCCCCATGACAAGGTCTATCATAATATTATCCCATTTCCACTCAGGTATGGGAAGAGGTTTCATGACTCCTCTAGTTTGTTTCTTTCCAGCTTTCACTTGTTGACAAACCATACCCCTCGATACAAAATGAGAAATATCTCTCTTCATGTTGTCCCACTAAAAATCTTCTGTCAAATCCCTATACATCTTAGTTCTACCAGGGTATATAGAAAAATTGGAGCTATGAGCATCATCTAACAATTCCCTTTTCAAATCAGGTATATCGGGAACACAAAGTCTCTTCCCAAATTTCCAAATCATTTCTTCATATATGAAGTCGATCAATATCCCATCGTTCACAGCTTTAATTTTCTTTTGAAACTCCTCATCATCAGCCTGAGAACTTTTTATCCTTTCTTGTAAAGATGGTTTGGAAACCATTCAAAATGTATTGATGTTTCACCTTCCATGATTATTCTCATATCCATTTTCACTAGATCACTGAAAATAGGATCCCTTTGAACTCCCATCATGTTCAAAACTCCATGATCTTTTCTGCTTAAAGCATCTTCCACCTTATTTGCCTTCCCCAAGTGGTAGTGTATTATGCAATCATAATCCTTGAGTAGTTCAATCCATCTTCTTTTCCTCATGTTGAGTTCTTTCTGTGAGAAAATACACTTCAAACTTTTATGATTGGTATATATCTCACATTTTTCACCATAGAGATAATGTCTCCATATATTTAAAGACAATATTACAGCTAATAACTTAAGATCATGAGTTTGATAGTTTTTTTCATGAATTTTTAGATGCCGTGATGCATAGGCAATAAATATATTATTCTGCATAAGGAAATAACCAAGTCCTTTCCTTGAAGTATCACTATAAATTACAAACCCATCATTCCCTGATGGTAGAGTCAAGATAGGATCATTGACCAATCTTCTCTTCATTTCTTCAAAACATTTTTCATACTCTTTTAAAAAAAAATTTAATCCCTTTATGTGCGAGCATGGTTAATGGGTTATCCGACCGGGAAAAATTCTAGACGAAACATCGATAATAACCTACTAAACCAATAAAACTGCATACCTCAGTTATACTTGTCGGTGCTGGTCATTCTTGGATTTACTTGGTCTTTGAAGGATCAATAGAGATTCCACCCTTAGAGACAATATGGAAAAGAAAATAAATCTCCTAAAGCCAAAATTCACACTTTCTAAACTTCCCATATAATTTATTTCTTCTAAGAGTCTTCATAATAATGCACAAGTGATTTTCATGATCTTCACAGCTTTTGGAGTATACCATGATATCATCAATAAATAAAACTACAATGTCATCAATATATTCCTTGAAAACTATATTCATTATATCCATGAAGATAGAGGGTGAATTAGTCAACTGAAAAGGCATTACTGTAAACTCGTAATGCCCATACCTAGTTTGAAATACTATTTTTGGAATGTCTTCCTTCTTCACACACAACTGATCATATCTAGATCGAAGGTCAATATTTGAAAAATATTGAGCTCCATGAATTTGGTCGAATAAATAATTAATGTGAGTTAGGGGATACATGTTCGTTATTGTTATATCATTTATCTCCCTGTAGTCAATGCACAACCTCATAGATCCATATTTCTTTTGACAAAAATAATAGGGGCTCCCCATGGAGAAACACTAGGGAGAATAATTCCCTTATTACCCAATTAATCTAGTTGTTTCTTTAGTTCCACTAATTCCACAGTGGCTATTCTATAAGGGGTATTTTATATAGGCCTTGAACCAATAATTAAATCAATAAAAAACTCAATTTCTCATTCTGGAGGATGTCTAGGTAAATTCTCTGGAAACACATCAACATATTCTCGCACAACAGGTACGTCCTCTATTTGAACATTTTTTTACTCACCCATAGTTATTTCATTCTCTTCTTCCCCAATAATTTAATATAGTAGAGCTATTGGGGCAGATATAGATAAGAATAATGTGGTGACGTTTTTTCTCTAAAGATAAGGTATTACTTATCATCATCGAAAATTATAACCTCCTTCTTCTTATAATAAATTTTTGTATCATGTTCCGAAATCCATTCCATACCAAGGATTATATCAAATTAAATCATGGGTATGATGATGAGATTAGCAGATAAAGAACATTTATATACTCTAATGGTAATTGATTCACAAAACTTTGTTGAAATGATACTTCCCTTAGGTGTTTTCACTGACAACTCCCTTGTCAAATCAAATTGGTAATATCAAATTTTATTAGCAAACTAGGAAGATATGAAATAATGAGATGATCCAAAATCAAAAAAATCATTGGATAAACTTGAGGAAACCATTAAATTACCTACCACCACATCTTTTGGAGCTTAAACCTCAGTAGTAGTGATTGAATAAGCTTGGCCTTAATCTATTGTCCTTTTCTGAGGTAAGTTCCCTTGCCACTTAGGAAATTAATTTTCTTAATAACCCTTTTCTCTACAATTGTATCATTCAGCATTGACAGCCTCTTTCTTCCCCTTGCAATCCTGAGCTTGGTGGCCCTTTTCACCACACTAGTAATAGACTCCCATTCCCTTCAGGGAAGTACCGGGGTGTTTCTTCTCATAATTATCATAGGATAGATATTCATATTTTCTCTTCTTCCCCTTATTTCCATTTCCAAAGTGTTCAGAAGATCTATTTTTCTCTTTCTTTACTTTAAAGTTGTAAGACTTAGAGAATTCCTTTTCTGTCTTGATAGTGCATGAGACAATATCTTCGTACGATGTGAATTCTTGTGAGAATAATTCTCGATAGAGAAATGGGTTTAACCCATAAAATAAACGATCAATATTACTTCTTGGGTTATGTACATAATCTACAACATGCCTTTCTAACTTTGTAAATTTAGTCTTATACTTTGAGACATTCTCATCCTCCTTTTGCCTCAGACTCAGAAATTGTCTTTCCATATCCGCTCGATGGTCACAAGGAAATTATATTTCCAAGAAAATATCTTTAAACTCCCTCCATTACATGTTCGATACTTATTCATCTTCCATTGTGTTTTTGATTAATGACCACCATTGATATGCATCTCCCGTGAGGCGATAAACTGCCATGACAACCTTTTCCCTTTCGCTACTCCCCAAATCATGAAATATTTTCTCAAATGAATTTATCCATTGCCCAGATACTAATGGATTTTACTCCAATTTAATGTTGGTGGTTGTTTCTTCATGAAGCAGGCTAACATTGATCCTCTGCTTTGTGGACCAGGGTGCTCCATATGGGTAAGGTTATTATTCATAACCCGAGTGAGTAGTCCTAGTATGGTGATAAGCTGATCAGAACCAGTTTCTTCACCAGCTCCACTATAATTATCTTGAGTAAGAGGGTATTCCCTACATGGATTACGTTCATTGATACGGTTTCTATTCTTTCCACTAGGTTCCATTTCTAAACAATGGCATACACTAGATTAGTTTATGAATCACAATACATAATTTTGAACTTGTAAAACACTTAAGATAAATTGAACAGTTTATAGATATAATCCATAATCATAAAAATATTTTCTTTGAGGAAGTATATACTCATAAAACCTTAAAATGGTTTGTAAAGAAAATGATAATTATCCTAAGCATATCCCCCAGGAGTGTCATAAACAAGAGTGCAACAAGGCACGCTTTTGTGCACAAGTTCTCGTTCGAGTCTAGATCAAAGAGATGTTTTCATGTTTTAACCATAGGTACATCTGTGCTAGATCCACATCTACCTGATAATATCCAGAAATGAATGTATTACTTGGAAAACTCACAAAATCTGTATAGTACCAAAATTCTAGGATGTTCTTCTATATTAATCCTCAAAGTATATCTTAGGGTAATGTTCTTTAATCAGAGTTTTTCTAAATCTACCTTACAAGGTTTGTACTAAACCTCCCTCTGATACCAACTATAATTACCCAACCTTATTTATCTAGAGTCAGTTCATTATTACATAACATTGGCATGATAAAAAAATATGAAGTCTCAAAAAACCGATTAGTTTAGTAGCCTTGAAAATACTAGATACATTCATAAGTTTTACATTACATTATAAAATGTAAAACTACAATGACATAGTCTCCATAGGACACACTCATATCCCTTAGACTGTCCTTGCAGGTCAGTCATAATATACTTCTTCAAATCCTATGAAAAATAAAACATAGAAAGGGGTGAGCTCAGATGCTCAGTAAGGATAACAATATAGCAGAAACTTTCATAAATAATCATAAACATTTAAGGCAATGTATATAATTAAAACAAAAGCCTTTTTAACTTGAAATTCATCATAATATGGCTAAGATAAAATCAAATAATTCCATTTACTTATTCACATGGATATTCTACTAGTTGAATAATCACATGCAATATCAATAGACACTTTCATAATGATGGAATGAATAATTCTAGAACTCATAACCACATAGTCAAAGCCTTGTGCCAAGACTACAAATAAGATTTTTTCAAGGCCTTGTGACAAGACACTAGTTTGTCTCATGAGACCTACCAATGCATCGAGAATCTATAGTGGGATTCATCCATCACTTACTAAGTCCAATGCATTCCAAAGGTTTAAACATAACATAAACATTCAAATTAAAAATAACATACGAAATGTCAATACATTATCCATAAACCATGAATGCTGTAAAAATAACACATCCAAAATCAAACATATCACAAAACCTTCAATACAATATGGATGTTTTTAATTATAATAAATCAACTTCAAACAAGCTTAAAATCCATCAAAGGATGTTGACATAGAATGAAATTAAAACTTTTTTAGAGAAATATCTCTTTCAATTTTGAAATAATTTCAAAGTCATATATTTATAAAAGAAAACCTTTATCTTAAAAATATTATTATAAGATTTTATGGGAAGATTCGATGATGATATAATGGCGGAAAATAACCACACCCGCTGTATAATTTAAAAAAGACATTCTTACCTTAATTTTGTCGAAAAGGTTATAAAGTGCCTTGTTTGGAAAACAACAAAAAGATTCATTCCAGAACATATATGGAAAAATAAGGGTATAAATGAATTTAACAATAGTATAGTAAATAGTAAAATTTTTTTGAATTACATTTTTAAGAAAACACGAATGTGGATGATAAAGAGTTCCCAGTAGATACTTACGTAAAAACAATCTCAGATAATAAAGAGATTGTGAAATTTACCCTTACCTTGTAATTTTCCTTAGTCGATGGTATGTTAACATCCTTTATAATAGTTACAAAATTTTTATTAAATTATACAGGAAATAAATTCATAAATATGATATCATATATGAACCTCTAATGTGGATTTGTTGATAATATTTCAGTAGTATCGTCATTTCTGGTGTTTAACTGATTCATTTTCCTTTATATGATTGGTTACATAAGCCATGTTTGTTATGGATAGGATGTATTTTATTCATATATAGAATGATATTATGTTCTTAACCATTATTTTTAAACATAAAATGAAAATTGTTCTTTAATTATTACGATGGGGAATGAATCTCATCGCGTTTGTGGAGACGGTAATCCATACGTACGCACGGGCGAAAATATCATTATATTGATGGTGAAATCATATGTAATTGGATGGTAGATCATATATACAGAATCATTAAAATTTTATATTTATTATTTAAATTAGTTATATTCATTATTATACCCATCCAAAATAATGAAGTGTTTGAATAACAAACTACACCACGACGTGGAGATCGTAAGTCGTACGTACGCACGTATGGTGACTTTTTCATTTATAGGATGGATAGAATAACAAATATGGTTGTACCATATTTATAATAATATCACATTATATAGAAAATATTGGAGTTATTATTTTTTAATGGAAACAAAAAATAAAGAGGAAGTGGAAGAATAAAAGAACCTGAAAGAGGTGATGAAATATTTACCTCTTCTTCGGGTTCTTCCTTTTGATTTGATCAAAAGGGCTATTTAGGATGGATTTATGACCAAAATAAGGACTCTAGGATTAAGAGAGTATAGTTGGGAGGATATTTTGGCAGGGTTTGGCCTATCCAAATGGCTTTGGAGGTGTGAAATTAATAGAAGGGTAAGTTTCCTTTTATAAGAGAGGTGAGGGCCACTTTAAGAAATTCTTGAAATATTATTTTATAATAAAATCATTTTCAGTTTCTAATGGCTCGAAAATGATTTATTTAGAGGATAAGGTGGGGATGGGTCTAAAAACTCTCAAAAAATAGTTTTTAGATAGTTTAAGGTCATCATATTAAACTTATTGATAGATTTAACTCTTAGTTAAATAGTTTGATATTTACTATGTGTCTTTGTATTTTTATATTATATTGTTAATAAACTTACTATAAACTTACAAGAAAACCCCAAGTGGTTAATTATTAATATATATATTCTTAACTAAGTACTTTGGATGAACCTTATATTTTTAGGAATATTATATCAATTAATGATATAGTATTTGTTTTAAAAACTCAATTATGTAAATTTTGACACAATTTAGTATTTGGTTTTTGTGAAAATCATAATAGCATGATTACTTCGAAAAAAAATTATTTAACCAACCCTAACATTTCATATTAACCTATAAAATTATTTTAATTCATCAAAAGTCTCAAATTACATTTATTTGGATATTTATAATATCAATTAGATTAATCTTTCATTAATAAGGAAATTACTGCATCATAACTGTGTCATAAATAAATTAAATTATTTAATGTATAAAAATTATAAATAAAATACTATTATGTAGTAAATTGTTTTTTATTTATAAATAATATTTACAGTTGAATTTATATTGTGTGTAACCCTATATTTAAAATGGTTTAGTTATTAAACTTTGAATTTAACTCTTTTAACTCTTCTTTAAATAAAATAATAATAAATGTCCTAATCTAATCCAAGTTAACCAAAGGGGATAATATTTTATTCCTAAGGTTTTTTGGTCGAATTAAACTTATCCAATAGAATTAGTACATGTGTTAGGGTAATTATGATATCATTTTTACACTTAATTGTCCTATTTAATTTTAACCATGGTAAATAAAAGTCAAAAGTTACTATTCACCAAAAATTATTTTCATCTTATTGAAGCACATTTTACATATTGATATTAACTGTGTCTCTTGGATTTTTAAAATTCAAATCTCAGAAGTGGTAAAATTATGTTTTATGCAAATATGCAAATGCTCATAGGAGGCGGGTAAAAGACGATAAAAAGTTCAATAAGGTTTTTATATATCTAAACTTATTATAAAATAAATCCAATGAATTAAATTGAACTTATATAGGTATAATGTATCTATTTCTACCTAAAATAAATTTAAATACAATAAAAAAAATTAAATAAAAAATTCGGTTTTAACCAACAATGTAGTGTTTTTTACTATTCATAAAAAATTGAAAGTTTTCAGAAAAATACCAAAAATTCACCAAAGCTAATTTCGATAATCCAAATTCAAAAATGAAGTCCATTTTGAAAAATAAAATTTATAAAATTTCAAAAAGTGGGTATTTCTATTCATAATGTCAAGTTTGATTGGTCGCGGTGTGTTAGAATCTCGAAGTTGCGTACAACAAAATCTATTTCATTATTCAAAGGGAAGCATTCAATTGAATCTTGGAGTGTTACGAATATTGGTTTGGGCATAAAAGGGTGTGGGTCACCCAAGTTATAAGTTGGAAAAGGGAGGTTCACACAAGTAGTTAGGTAACACTTGCATGGCAGGCTTAGAGAAGTGCTCTAATCATTCAAGGGATACATGAAAGTTGGAAGATTGCCCGATAAATTCGGTGCAAAGTGAGATTCATCTGTGAGTAAAAGTTGGACTTCAACAGAGCATCTACATACAGAGGAAGATGCATTCATTTGTGATAATGAAGGGACCTTCAAGTCCATAAACCGTGAGTGGATCCATTATAGAGTAGTGAGAAAAGGAAGAGGAAGAAGGTGATCCTCTCCACCGACAGCGAGCCATAGAGAGACACATAGGGAGCGACCCTTGGGAAAGCAGTGAGCTGAACCTAATCTTTGTAAAGTTAAGTGAGCTTGGGCATAGATGTGATCTATCCCAATCATTGTAAATTGGTAGTGAGCTTTAGTGGATTTGGTACATCGGCACATCACCATTGTATGCTCCTTGGATGTATCCTAGTGTGGGTGAAACAAGTAAAAATCATTCTGTGTATGTCTATATGCTTCCATGAATTCCATTTAAAACATCATCACCAGATAAATACGAAAAGTATATGGTCTGCATAAACACATAAGTGAAAAAAAGTGACCCTTAAAACAAATAGGTCAAGATCTAGTGGGGTAATAATGACATGTTATAAAAGAATATCCATACCCTAATTCACCCCCCTCTCAGGGCATCTATGACCCCTTTGGACTTAACAATGGGTATCAGAGCAAGGTTTCATTTATCAGATTTGTTTTCTTTGACATGGTTCAGTTGATTTCTCAAGTTATAGATTCATTCTTCTCTTATCTTGGTATGCCATGAAAAAGGGAAAACATCAAAGAAGAATTATAAGTCAGATGGTATTCCTCAGTGTGGAAGTGTTTATGGAAAAAGTGTGATTCAACTAAAGGAATCAAATAGCATGCTGAAGGAAGTCTTGGATGATTCAAATAGGGAAAATATAGATTCACTCAATAATGATGTAGGAACTAGTGAAGTACTTTAAATTCAACGTGACGATGAAACTGCTGATGATAAAGAAGTTTCAAGAAGAACACCAGTAGATGATGTCAACATGAAAAAGAAATTGGATCAGAAATCGGATGAAGAAGTTACATCTAAAGATATACGGATCCAAGTACTCAAAATTGAGGTAAAAAATATAAGAGGATTAAATAAAAGCCTTATTGATGTGGCTACTGATTTGATGGAGAATAATTATTCACAAGGTGAAGAACTACAAAATATGGCTAAAAGAAAGGAAAAAAGGCTGATGAAAATAAAGAGTATCAGAATTCAGATGAAGTTCATAATCTAGAATCTAGAAATGATGTTCTTGCTAAAAATTTGTCTGAACAAGTTTAGAAGAATCAAAGGCTACAACAAGAGAATACATGCTGTTATAATTCTGTTGCTCAAGAAAAATTTAAAATAAAGGAGCAAAGCGAAATGGTGGATAAGCTGAAACATGAATTGGAATATGGGATGAGTAGAGGGAAGAATATTAAGAGAGAACTTGATGCGCAAATTAAATCAAGCGACATGAAGATAAAAAGTCTAGAAGAAGATCTAGAATCAGTAAAGAAAGAATAGGATAAATCCAATTCTATTGGAAAGTCTAAAATAAAGGATGCATTGCACTTTCTATTTGATTATCCTTCGACAGGTGATGATGAAATGAAAAAAATACTATTTCTGATGAGAAACAAGAACATATTTTCTCATCTCAAAGGCCATACAACCTGGGAAAAACTGGCATTGGATTTGATGAATCCCCTCCCATGCATGATAGGAAGAGAGTCAATAATAATTCGAGAAATAGAAAAAGTCTTGTAGTTTCTATAGATAGACCTAAAATGTCTTTTACAAGAAATAATGATATCATGTGATATTTCTTTGGGATTCATGGTCATACATCAAGATTTTGTTCAGAGGCTCAGGAATACATCTCATGTTGAGAAGATATAAATTTTTCTAAATCTAAGAATAAGAAGAAGTTTCATGAGAAATTTGAAAGAATATTCTCTCAGAAAAAAGTATCCATGAAGTGATTATATTGTGGAATAATGGGACACATTATGAGTTTGTGTCAAGAAGCCCAGGTGCTCAATGTTAAAGGAAAAACTGAAGCTGCATCAATATCTCATCCAAGAAATAATCACATGAGGTATGTATTTAATGAGAGATGTTTTATATGTTCTAATCATAGGAATTTGGAAAGAAATTGTAGCAAGAATAAATCAGGGAAGGAAAAGGAACCCGGAAGGATATTTCTAGCACATGCAGTGTACAACCAAAAGACGAAACCGAAAGACAACATTGTAAGATGAAAAATAGGTTTATACTCTCAGAGGAATAACGAAGAGATGAAAAAATGGTGTATTAATCACCTCATATGTTACACTCACAAAAACTCCCATGGAATAGATGTGGATAATTCTGGAATAGAAAGGGAGGATATTCCCTATGTGTAATTAAAGAAGACTTTAGATTCAGTGGAAGACTCAACTCCAACAAGAAAAGGTGGCGTGACTCAAACAATTGATAAAAGAAATACGACTAAAGAACATCCTAGAAAATTTTCATGTCATTCCACACAATAGGAAGTGAAGAAAATAGAAAGAGCTCGTCAATGGAGGAATAATCAAGAGAAGATGATCAGTGGAGAGATTTCTGGTTTGAGAAAGAATCATGAAAAAATGGCATATTGGTGGAGCATCAAAAAAGGAAAATTCTACTAATGGGATTAATTACTAAATTGTGAAAAAGGACAAGCATCCAAAATATGAATATCAGAAGAAGAATCAGAATGTGGGTAAATAATTCCTAGTCATATGGCCAGAATTTCTGAACTTGGATAGTTAGTTGGAGTAGGAAAAGAAAGAGTATGATGCTTTGCAAGAAAGAATCAATGGGTTGACCCATCAGGATCAACCACAATCATATTCATAAGGATTCTTGATGATCCAATCTCCCTAAGTGTTTAAATGTTATCAACTAATGTTTTAGTGTTTTAGGCTCAAGTGGAGAAACAATCCAAGGGTAAGTGGAATCAAAAGATATAGAGTGATAAATTGATACGCTCCAGAGTTTCAATCGATTCAAATCAGAAACCAGAGTTGAAAAATAAAGGGAGCAACTAAGAACAATAGAAAGTGACTGTGTTATTAAATTAATATCTTGTTTCCTACATCGAGTTTCAACTCAGTAGGATTATAGATTTTGTTGATGGCTCATTTATAATTGGTAAACTCACCAAATGGAGATCTCATTGATGAAATTGATATAGAGATGTTTCTCAAACCTGTAGACACATGTGAGGAAATGATGCCGGATGAGAAGAATGTTTGTGCATAAAAAAAGTGGGCCTAACAATATTAATTGTTGAATAATATAAGGAGATCATTCAATATCATAATCACATACAAGAGTTATCAAATAAATAATTGGATGACCCGGTTCAGGTGTTAGGTGTCCGCTGAGCGAAGATGGATTGCAGTGAAGTAGCAAACATCACACGTTTCACGATTATCTATTTTGTTCTAACAATGTGGTTTCACATGACTTTTTTTAGGATACCTAGAATCTTCTGGAGAATATCAATTGTGTTTAAACAAGGATTTGATAAAATTAGTTGAGATAAATTATGTCACTATCATAGAAAATGAACAGAATCATCAACAACATAGTGGACAACTTCCTGATAAATTAATGAGGAGATAAGAGACTCTGTGGGAGTAGAAGTGGTAGATTCTAATTCAGAAGAAGATACTAATGAAGAGCAGAAGGAAGTAAAATTTGTATATGTACAGAATTCAATGAGTCAATATAAAATTGATAGGAAAAATATTATTGATGATCAGATATTGCCTGTCCTGATAAGAATAATGAAGTCACTATAGCATAGATCCTTCTTATCTTAGGTAGAGATGAAATGTTTTGCTGATATAGTTGAAGATGAAAACTGGGTTCAGGCTATGAATGAAGAGCTAGATCAGATTGAGAAAAAATAGACGTGAGAGATTATTTTGAGGCCAGTAGATAAGAATTCCATCAGGACTAAATGGTTCTATCATAATAAGATGAATGAATATGGAAGAGTGATTCAAAAAAAAGCATGACTAGTGTGCAAAGGATACTCCCAGATAGAGGGTATAGATGTTAACGATACATTTACACTGATTTCTAGGCTAGAAACAATCAGATTATTCTTGGCCATTGTAGTGCAACAAAAGTACAAAGTGTTCCAGATGGACGTCAAATATGAATTTTTGAATGGAGTTTTTAAGGAATAATTTTATATTGAGCATCCAGATGGGTTTCTCATAGTGAATATCAGAAAAAAGTTTTTTAGTTTAAGAAAGAACTATATGGGCTAAAATAAGCACCAGGAGCATGGTACTCTAGGCTTGATCAGTATTTGTAGAAGTTTGGATTTAAGTGTGGTGGAGTTGATTATAATATCTATTTCAAAAACAACAATAATCAAAGGATTCAGTGCTAGTTTATGTTTATGACATAATATTTAGAAGATCAGATGAAGCTCAATGTAGACAGTTTTCTAAATTCATGAAAAATGAGTCTGAAATATCAATGATTGGAGAACTGAAATTTTTCCTTGGATTACAGGTAGAACAAGGAAGGAATGTAACTTTTATTTCTCAATCCAAGTATTCCAAGGAGGTTCTAAGAAGATTTTTGATGTAAACTTACAAGGAGATGAAAAATCCAGTTCAAATCGGATGAAATTATCAAAATATGATGATGGAAAAGGAGTTAATATTACAGAATACAAACCACAAAAGAGTGACCTTTGGGTTCTTTGACAAAGGGGGTGAGAGAGTGACTTCTAAAGGGGGATAAACTATATCTAAATAAGGAAGATAATGTATTTTTCAAAAACATTGGGAGTAATTGACAGTTGGTGCAGTAAGATAGGTGGAATTTATCAAGACAGGTGAAAAGCTGATAGGGGAGCACCATGATGAGAGTATGTGGTTTTCGATGTGATCATCTAGAGATTAGATTGGACAACACAAGAACCCAAGAAGGTAATAAGGAGAGTATTAAATATGATGGGTCTAGAAGTTATTGATCAAAGTATAGATATCACGGCAGCTGAGGATCATGATAAAAGCATAAGAGTAGTGTTAGAATGGTGTTAGATGGTTTCCAGAGATCAAAAATTGGTATCAGTTTGGTATCAACAATTAGTGTTAGAAATTAAGTGATTCATTGATTAACTTTTCATTTACTATTGTTTCTCATGCCGAGCATTGCTCATGTGGGCTTAGAGTATGTGTTGAGTGAATCCTTAATTGCTATCAAAATCGCAAGAGGAAAATGGTGGCTGAAGAATTAACATGGTTTCATTTTATGAGAAGAGTTGTCAACAAAGCCAAAGTGGGATATTGTTGGGAAAAAAATCCCTCAAGGAATAATTGAAGCATTTTTAGGTGATTGTGTTTGTTAACAAAGCAATCCTCCATGCTATGTTTGTTGACAAAGCAGACTACAATGTTCAAATTGTTGACAAAGGATGGTTTTCAGGGAGAGTTGTTTAGTTCAATGGATTTTTCCACAATCCATGATTTATTTAAGAACCACAACAAAGTAATGGATGATCTGGAGGCAGTACAAAAAGAGCACATACAAGGTGGTGTCATTTTCTTGTGTTTACCAAATTTTTGGCCATAAAAATCGACAAATGGAGAAAAGTGTTTTTGGAAAAGGGACTTGGCCACTGTCATGGATACTTGGAAATTTTTGTGACATATTTTTTTTAATATCATATCATCTAAATATGGAAAAGGAAATAGAGGCAACCCGAGTTTTGGTTTCGGCGTGCAAGGTGACTAGGGCGATAGAGGCTAAGGCTGCTGTACTTAAGAAGGAGACTTGTGCACGACATTCAGGGTGCCCAAAATTCCTATAAATAGAGGTTTACCCCTCCTTATTTTTTATTAATCTCAACACTTATAGATAATTCAATCTCCAGTCATGCAAGTTGGTTTGGGTGTGAAAGTGGTGGTTTGGGCCCGCATGTATAAAGATATTCATAAGTTGTGTGCTAGTTGATAGTGGAATGCCAATATTTATTTGGGAATAAAAGGGTGTGAGTCACCCAAGTTCTGTGTTAAAGAGATTTTCACGCAAGTGTTTTGGTGAAACTTGCGCGCCATACTTGTAGAAGCATGCCAAATGATAATTTCACACCAATATTGTTTTGGGCATAAAAGGGAGTGGGTCACCCAAGTTCTAAGTTGGAAAAGGGAGGGTTATGCAAGTAGTTAGGTGAAACATTCACGCCAAGCTTAGAGAATCACTCCAGTCATTCCGGGTCTGTGTGAATGTTGGAAGATTTCCTAGTACATCCAGTGCAAAATGAGATTCATATGCAGGTGAAAGTTGGACTTCAATAGAGCATCTACATACAGAGGAAGTTGCATTCATTAGTGATAATTAAGGGACCTACAAGTCCATAAACTATGAATGGATCCTTTCTAAAGAAGCAAGAAAAGGAAGAGGACGAAGGTGATCCTCTCCACCAATAATGAGACAAAGAGAGACACATTGGTAGTGACCCTTTGGAAAGTAGTGAGCTGACCCTAAACTTTGTAAAGGCAGTAAGCCTGGGCATAGATGTGATATAGCCCGAACATTGTAAATTGGCAGTGAGATTTAGTGGATTTGGTACATCAACACATTGCCATTGTATGCTCCTTGGACGTAGCCCAGTGAGGGTGAACCAAGTAAAAATCTCTGTGTGTCTGTCTTCTTGCTTCCATGCATCCCATTTAAAGCATCATCACCATATAAATAGGGAATGAATATGGTCTGCATAAACACATAAGTGAAAACAAAGTGACCCTTAAAACAAAGAGGCCAAGATTCAGTGGGGTAGGAAGAACAAGTTAGAAAAGAATATCCATACCCCAATTCACCCCCCTCTCAGGGTATCTAGGCCCCTTTTGGACTGAACCATATAGGTCATGGTGGGTCCCACCATAAGTTCTGAGATTTTTCCAACTTATTAATCAATTATGAATAAATAAATTCATTATTATTTGAGTATAGAATAATTGGGATGAATTTATTTATTAAAAGTATTTACAAGTGTTTAAGAAAATACAAGGAAAAAGATTATATGAACAAACATTATTTTAATATTCTAGGTTTGTTCAATATTATTGAGAATTAAAAGTCGAGTTAATTAAATTGGTTTTATCATGTAATATATTAAATAAATATTATAGGTATGGGATAAAATACAAGTAATATTTATGACACAATTTAGTTTGTCATAATTATTTATTTATTACATATTTAGTGAGCATTTTATTTATGAGGACAGGGAACCCTATCCAGGTAATTGACCAATCCACTATATAAGTTGGGAAAGAGATTATTTCTATTTTTCTATTCATTATTATAGATGAGAGTCTTTATCTCATACTACTTTCTATATAGATAAAGTATCTCTCTGAACTTTCAATCTGAGAGTGCCTTCAACATATCTAAGGCATGAGATCGAGATGATCATCTCGACACCAATTCATTTGTTAGTGCTCCATGCTAGCACCCAAAATTTGATGAATTATTAGTACACATATTCGTGGAGTGTGTGTGAAAAATATAGAGGGGTTCAGCTTTGGATCCTTCGAGCAACATTCCCTAGTGACTAGCTATGGTCGAGTGTGCTTCGTTTCGAATAAGGTATGAATTCAGTTTTAATTTCTTTGCTCTACTTAATTCTCACGAGATACTTGGACCATACTAGGGCTCAAATTGATATATATGATAGGTTCTATCATTTTTATGATAATAATTTTAAACTATCTGGCCCAAAAACTCCCACTGCATGCCCCGATACCTTCAATATTCTCTACAATGGATAAAACAAAAAATATAATATAGAGGAAAATGAATGGCATCAATAAAAAATAAAAGTTTCTTAACTTTTATTATAAAAAATATATAAGATTAAAGATAAAATATTATTAGAAATAATAATTCTATAATCTAAAAAATATGCATTTTTTAGCAACTAAGATAATAGGGACACATTTTAGGGTATAAAATAAAGTCAAATTATAATAAAGTGTTTAAGTAAATTTATCTATTAGACTATGAACATTATTTTACTATTTCCCTATAGTTATTTTATAAATTATTTTATTTTTAGTACATTCCTTCTCTCATGTGATGTGAATTTTTGAGTGTTGGAGGAGGTAGTGATTTTGGAGGTGGATTGTGAGAGTTAAATTGAAATTTGGATTTTAAGTGAAATTAAATTGTGTGTTTTCCACACTTATTTATTTTTATATCATCATTATGGTTTTTTGGATTCCTCATGGTGGGGAGTTGTGCTTTGAAGGATGAAATTGTAAGAGTTATATTTTAATAGGGGAATTAAATCTATGTTATGGTTTCAGCTAATATGATGTAGTTTGCAAAGAATAGTCTTAGTCTATATTTTTATTTGAAAATATATATTTTTATAGTTACTATTAGAAATATATATTATTATATTTACTATTAAAAATGGGATGAAATCATTCCATGGTTAAAAAACCAACATGGTTTTGTGAGGGACATCATGGTTTCAACTTGAGGAATGAATTTGATTCAACTAAAATACTACGTGGTATATCAGACCACATCATGGTTTTGGTTAATGGTCACTATAATTTTAATAATTTTAGATTTAAGTCATCATGGTTTTTATATCACCCATGACCGATCCAAACCACCCAAAACATGATATGGGTTAGGGAACTATGTTTTTGTTGGATCTATATTCATTTAATTATGAATTTAATAATATTTCTCTCCTCTCTTTAAGTTTTTACTCCTTGGTGACCCTTATAGTCATATAATACCTTCTAAGGGTTTTTATGAATTCCTTAACATACTCTTATGTCCATTTCCTCTTGAGATTAATTCCATATGAGTTAAGGTGTCTTTACTTTTGATATTTTGTACTTTATTATCCAGATAGAGGACATATGGATAGTGGTTAGTGTGCTATCAACATTTAGGATTGATATGGATCGACGGAATATGGACTATTCATGATAATAAGGGAGTTTGAGAACCAAGATTTATCCTTTGATAATATGTTTTTAGGCATCAGGTTGATGTAGGTGATTTAATAAATCTCTTTATTATTACTATTATTGATGTGGTATTTTCATCATTTAGTTTTATATAAGTAGATTTATTAAATTTTATTAATTATATAAAATAAATTTAATATTATGAGAGTTTTTAATAGCTTACAATATATGTTCCCCAGTTTTCATTTTCAATTTGTTTTGATATATATGATTATAATAGACATGCAGTAGTGTTGAGTATGTGATACTGTAAAATTTATGAGTTGGTTGTGACACAAGTTTAATGTTAGATTGGGATAGTTACTTATACCATAGATATGGATATGATTTGGAATAAATGAATAAATCAATAAATGATTTAAAGTAGAGGAATGAGATGGGTTATCTGTTAAATAATGAAATAAAATACCTATATTCTAGAAACAATTGTTTAATATGGTAATTAATATATATGGTAATTAGAGAATGATTATAAAATGGAAAGAATAAAATTTAAATAGTCAACTGAATTGTGTGGTAGATATATGGACTTCTTTTTTGTGGTCTAAGGATTTTCTAGTCATTTGGGGGTGACGATGTGGGTGATGGGATGATAGAATAGGTGGATTTGATAGGTTGTAGACTCTAGGATTCGATTTGTGAGATAATATATATATATATATATATATATATATACCCAAACACAATTTTATGACCCATTATTCTTATATGCACCACTACTCGAGTCTGATAACCTAACTGATGCACATATGAGGTTTTGGGTATTGAGTAAACCCCTTCTATCCAGGTTGATGTTTGAAAAGCTAGATAAAATCCCCCTATCCTATTATAATTTCTAGGAATGATTTTGGTTATGTGGTTTTGGTATAAGTAGGATGTGATATTTCATAGTAATATGAGGTTGTAGTTGTGTTATGATGTGGTATGTGGAATGAGAAGAGATGGGTGCACTAAAACTAATGCCGTTAGAATGTGAGGGTTACTAGATCAATAGGGAAGAAGGTGATGAGTGCCTCTATTATATTTTAATGATTTAATATACTTATCATAAATGACGATTAGTAGAGTGTTACTATGGTTATATGAGTTTTTATAAGACCTGGGATGGGATCATGTGTCTGTTTCTTGATTTGTTTATCATAGCCTTAGTATAATTATTTCACATTGACATGAGTGTTTACAAGCAGAAACCTACTTAGTATAATTTTATGCTCATATATACTTGTATATATTATTCTTAAAAATTTAAAAGATATTCTCAATTATCTACCTTGACCATACTATTTAGTGACAATAGGAGATTTGTGAAATTAAGAGGAGTCATCGTTTTCTTTAGAGTTGTTTTAGTTGTTTAAAATTTCATACATTATTACATAATTGTAGGGAAATTATGTTTTTCATATATAGTGTTTTAAATTTATTAGTGGTTCTCTTTTATTTCTAGGGAAAAGATTTCAATCCCCCCATATTTCATTTATATACTCTCAGAGCTAGTTAGCAACTCATGGCCCATTGGAGGTGGGCTTTAGGGACATGCTTGGATTCACTATCAAACTATGAGGAGTTATAATGGATATAGGTCATGAAATATTTACCTTTTATAAATAACCACCATGAAACCATAATAAAATAAAAAAATTACAAATAATATATTTATTATATTTACATATTAATTATTAATCTATAAATATAATGGAGCAGAATGTTTAATCATCATAAAAATAAAAACCTCATTCACTTAAAAAAATAAAATTTAGATAATATAGTTTTTTATATAAAAAATAAATATATTATGCATATAAATTTATTTTCCAAATAATGGAATTGAAATTTATAATTATGAATTCAAAATTAAAAAAACATTAGTTTTTGGAATTCTATTGAAAGATTTGATTTTTTAGTGAAAAATAATATCCAATTTTCATATACGATAAATTTTATGATCCCATGTTGATGTCACAATGAGTTAATAATTTTATTAATTATTTTCATGAATCAAAATATATTTAACAAGTTAAATAATATATTTTAAAATTATCAATTTATTTTTGAAATGAATAATGTAATTTCAAAACCAATGAAATTATTTCAAAAGACTCAAACATATTTCACTCTTTGAATGACTATTTCATTGAGAATAAATTGATTTTCCATGGTAAAAATAAAATAGTATTTTTTGGATTCGAGATTCAACACATAAAACTAAAGAAAATTTTTAAAACATAAAATACCATTATCCAAAAACATTTTTAAATGAATTTTCACAAGAAAAGTTTATAAAGAAAACATTAATAAATTATTAAACAAATTACCATGATTTTTGATAAATAAGAACCAATATACTCTATTTTTCTCTACTCCAATGCTCTTGAGAACACCAAATTTATTATTCACTCTCACATATATCTCTATAATAATTCTTAAGTCACTAAAGGAGTTCTTCTTATAATATTTGGAAGTGATACCCAAGGTAAGTGTTTATTTACATTATTTTTCATTTTTGTTTTCAATTCGTTTATAACAGTGCATTCAAATTCAGTTATTATTAAATATTACTTTATATTCATCATATTACTTCCCATTTAATTTAATACACAAATTATTATCCCATATAATTTCATTTTACTCCATTCATAAGTGCATAAATACACTAGCATAATCATAGTTTATTCTATTAAATCATTTTATATAAATATATGAAATGTAATGTACATGAGGTATATTGGATATGGAATTTATGAGAGGGTAAATCTATATATTTCATGATAAAATATATTTGTAATAAATTTTATAAGAACCAAAATAATAATACTCTATATACTGGCCCAAGTGAACCATCAATATCGCTATCCTTATTACTAGGACTTTTTTATTGAAGGGTTTTATATCCCTAATGTGGGTCCAATATATGGATTTTATAATCAAAATTTCATAAGTTACATATTCATCAATACCTTTATCTTTATTTATTTAATTCTTTTGAAAATATCATCTATTCATAATGATAACTTTCCCCTAATACATTTTCTTATAAAAACATTGATATCCATTAAAGTGGGACAAAATCATAAAGTTTTCTTTTACCAAGAATATTAAAATGTTAATACACTATAATTCACAACTGTATTTAATTTTATTAACTTATATTTCCATACCATTCAATTTATTAGGGAAAACTATTGACATGGACATATATTAATCGATTCCCTATGGGAAAAACATATAAGATAATAATTAAATATTGTATTGATAATTTGTTCATTATTGTACATTATGATATGTATTTATTATTTGTTTTTATCAAATTATAGTACACATTTTATAAATTTAAGAGATTGGTGGGGCCTAAAATTCTATATCCCCTAAATAGACTAAAATGTCTCATGAAAAAACTATAATAAGTTAATGTTAGTATCCTTACCCATTATGTATGGCGTCCCAGCATAAGACATTGATAGTGTGTTTTATGGTGGTTGAACCTGAATATTTTTCAATATGTTATCCACTTTTATCATTAATATGTATTTTCCATGGGATATGATTATTATTCCCTTATTATGAATATTATGATCATTTACTAATGTATTTTATTTCTTTGATATAATACCCCTCATTGTGAATATTATCATACCCATTTCTTTTTCTTTCTCCATTTTCCATGGGTAATTAATATGATTAATATATATAATGTTCAATTTAATGCCCCGACTCTAGTAACACAGAGTTGTTAGTTAATTTTTCTCATTGGTATAAAAAATAAGGATTGCATCACAAAGGACCAAATAGTTTATTAGTCTCAGGAGACTAGATATATACATGGTTTCCATATTACATTGGAATATCAAAATACAACATGAAGAAAATAATTCTTGAAACTTAGTTATTCCTTGTAGTGCATCCTTGAATTTATCCATGGATCACTTCTTGGTACCTTGGAGAAATGAAAACAAAAAATGGTGAGCTTAAACACTCAATAAGAGTACAAATATAGCATAAAATATCATAAGAGGCATACACATGATAGTATAGAATAATTAATAAACATTCCATATAATATATTTCATGAGAATGAAAAATATCCATGGATAACATAACAATGAAAATAATCCCATGGATAACAATAATAGAATTCATGGTGATGGAATATATAATATTTGATATCTTAATATTTTATATCATGTTCTCATCCAATAAATCGTTCTCTCTGTTAAGGCCGCAACCAAGAAAACATTCTTACCACCATGTTCTCAACCAAGATATCATTCTTTCATTTTATAGGCATAAGGTAAATACCCAAACCTTTTGTCTTATGAGACTAAACGATGCATTGAGGGGCTATATAATACTTGGAACCACTCATCACTTCTTTATGTCCATTTCATTCCCTATAAAAAAATATATTTATATAAACACAATGGATAATAAAATTTCCTTAGGAATTAATAATTATAAATATTGAGATACAAACATATGAAACCTAAATATATTCACAACACTAAATGAGGTAACATGGATATAAGCCATCCTAAAAAATAATGTGGATGATTAAATGATACATAATCAACATAAAAGTCATGGTGTACTCTCAATGTAAAAGTAAGTACCCTTATTAAAGAAATTAAGATAATGTAGAGGTGAAGGGAACTTTAAATGTGATGGTTTATCAATAGAATATAGTAATTGGGCTCAATAGTTTTCACTGGTCGGAGACCATTACAATGGTGATAAAATCCTTCAAGACAGTCTATAGAATTCATGTAAATTATCCAAATCATATCTTCCATGAGTGTATATCTAGGTGTGTAGTATTAGGTTCACTCATCATGCATCAATGTGTAGATTTAGTTGAAACTAAACTATAATTTTTTAAGGTGATTACCTCTAGGTTCATTTGTACCAAAACTATATCTACTTGTTAGTATCTAGATTGAGATTTCATTGATAGGAAAACCATAACCTCTTTAATTCCAAAAAATTTATGATTTTTGGGAATTATGATGACTTTGGAAAAGGATTCAGTATGAGGAAATATCATTTTAAATATATAAAATGGGTGATAATTACATAAAATTACCATCATGATGACATTACAATAATGGTTTGTAATTAAAAATGTAAGGGGTGGAATGATAATCCTTTTGTTGGCATAATAATTACATAGGATAAAATTTTTAAATTGAGGAGATAAGTAGTATCACATTAAAAACATATTAAATTATATATAACACCATGAAATTAAAATCAAGGAAATATATGTAAATGGTTTTATAAAAAAATAATTTCAATTTAAATGGAAAGAGAAGGATCGTAAACCCTTACCTTTCTAAGTAGCTTCATAAAGATCGATAGGACTCCTTATAATATTAGGATCTCTTTGGGAGGGCTTTATATAAGTTTATGGAATGGAAATTCTTGATCCATACCTTTGGGATTGGGAGGTATGAGATATGAGTGGGAGTGACCTCATTTTATAGGTGGAAAAGAGAGTCATTTTCATGGAAACAAAAGTTAGGTAAGGGGTAAGAAAGGAACCACATGGGTGTTAGGTTAGTTTGGTGAGTTAAGTGGGAAAATATTGGTGAGACATGTAATCATGACTTTCATAATATGCAAAGGCTTTATAAAAGGTGTAACTGACCTTTTAATTATTAAAAATTATAGATACTTCATTTACACATTTTACCTTTATTAATCTTGATTAAAAATGAACCATGGTAATTATTTTATTAATAAAAATATAATATGTATCATTTTAAAAAATCTCTGAATTATGAATAAAAATTTAGATTCAATTTAATTTAATTCAATTTTTAAATATGATAAAATTTACTTTTAATTTAAAACATATGATATAAGAAAAACTATTTATAAAAATGTATCTTTATATATTAAGTATTTTTTATTTGTATTTCATATTAATTATTAATTAAAATAGTGTTAATATATTTGTTTATATTTTTAAACATCATATTAAAGTCATAATTAAAAATTGATTAGTCTAATTTATTTATAGAAAATTTATATATATCTTATAAAATTAATTCTTTAAAAACAACCATTTTACTTTAACTAATCATTAACTTGGGTAATCTATTTTCAATGAATAAAAATAAAATTATCCTAGTTATATATTTTATGATCACTAATTATAAATATTAAATAAATTTTATCTAATAGAATTTTAATGTGTTGAAAAAATTAATTTTAACATTAGCATGTGTAAAACCCCATTTATAGAGAAAAGTGTATTTTTAACTATAAAAATTATGTTTAGTATAAAATTATAAAGTATAATAATTTTAATGACATGGATTGATTTATTATAAAAATAATAAATGTTTTTTAGATTATAAATCAATCTAAAAATAAAATTTATCAAAATAATATTTAATTAAAATAAATGTTCAAAAAAATATTTATTGGAAATTATTACTTATGTCTTTAAAATGTTTGTCATAGGTTTTCAAAGTACAACATAGTATTATTAAAACATACAGTTTTAATTATTAGAACTTTTATAAATTAAAAGATATTTTAAACTTCTAGGTATTTTGTATATATAAATTTAAAGTTTTGGGAAAAACTTTATTTTTCACTATTTTCCTAAATATTAACTATTTTTGAAGAAACCAAAAATATTCACCTAAAACAAATTTTGACATAATTAATCCAAAATTGAAACCCTTTTTATAAAATATAAATTATAAAATTTTGGAATTTAACATTTAAATATAATGATGTATAAAGACTATTTAGACTGAACATTGTGCAATATTTTTTGAGACGTAGTGTTTACCTACTTGAGTAAGGTCTCAGGTATGAAATTCTTTCCCCAAATAATTTCTTCCTCAAAAATGAGATACATGTTAAATACTAAAATAATTTGGGTATTACATCCTTAATGGTTCTTTAGGTTCCCTTTTTTTTTCTAATTTAAATTATGATTTCTCCAATGTACTTTCACCAGTTGAGTTGTATAATTTGGAAACATTTGTTCTCTCGTGTCAATAATTTGGACAATCTCTTCAATATAAGATAATCCAGGTACCAGTTCTAATGCCTTAGTAGTGAGTACATGTTTTTGGGCCCAATAGGTACTTTCTAAACAATGAAACAAGGAAAATATCACCCACTTAGAGATATAATGTCTCTATTTTTTCATGTAATGCTTCAAAAAAATATATCTAATAATATTTTCAGATTCAGACACTAAGATAGAGTGAGATTCTGAGGTTTGGTGAGCTCGATATTGATATTATAAAAATATTAAATATATTAATATCACAGATATAATTTTTCTGAAATAGTGGTATAACACTATAATATAGGTTCAGATAAGAAATTTGAGTCAATCATTAAGTCTAGAGTGCGGGGTTTACCCTTGGAATGACATAACCTTGGAGAGAATAAAATTCATGGTTTGTGCATGGTCATGGGTGGATAAATATATAAATCATTTAAATCAATTTTTTTTAATTCCCAAAACCTAATCCCTCATATATAAATACCCGGTTTTGGGTAAATCTTAGAGTTAGCTGCATAAACCTGGAGACCTAGAGAGGAGACACTAGAGGATTGTTCTTAGAGGAATAATGACCAGATCATGGATAAAAAATCGATGTACAACAAAGTTCACTGATCTCACCAACCAAGAAAATATAGGACCTCTATTTGTTAGAGATCAATCCAAAATCAAGGTTGGATATTTGATTTATGAGGATTCATCAGTTTCTTATATATCATTCCAAATACAAATCAATTCCACTAACAATAATCGATTCACGCATCAATGATTGATTTATTTTTACTATTTATTTAGTGTTTTTTTATTTTATATTTGTTCATCATTATAACGAAAACAAATTTAGGGAAACCCAAAAAATGGATAAGGTTCATTCCACATTTTTTGGTTTGTTCATTTCTCTACTGTTTCTTCACACATTTGTCATGATAAATTTATTTTCCATGAAGTTTGATGAATATCTAGTATTTAATCATTTCACGACCATTCTTCAGCACAATAGATCAATACCGCTGGTTGAGTTCATGATTGGGGATGTAATCGAGGTGCGATGATAATGGAGTAAGATAGGAGGTGGATCAGATTGGTTCAATGATCCGCATTATTCCTAGTTTGACATGAGAAACTGGTATGGGGCAGCAGTGGTCGCACTCCGGGTGGATCGATGGTCAGAATCTGGTGAGCTGTGATGATAAGGCTAGTCAACCCCAAATAAGAGATTCTTGGGTGCGATTTATAGTGATGGTAGTGGAATTGTGATATGAATAAATGAATCATAGGACTCAAGAAAATACCACATTAAATGGTGTGTAACCGAAGAACACATGCCATGTGGGATCCCTGTCTATGGTTCTAGTGTTTTCATGGAAATTTAAGGATAACATATCGTATGGTCCCTACCACATTCCTTGTGACACTATGATGGTGGCCCGAATTTTATTCCAATATTACATGGGAATAGATATGGCTAGACACATGAGTATGGGTGGAGTACATGTGCATGAACTAGTACTCAAACATGGTTAGGTACATGGGAATGACCAGTGGTACCTGGGCATAGCTAAGAGTACACGGTCATGACCAAGTGTACATAGGAATGAGAAGAGAAACACGAGCACAAACATTAGAAGGTCCTGGGTTAGAGGTACATGATGTATACCCTATATACGCATCCTTTACTTCCTCTGAGATAGATTACAAACCTTAATTTCCTTAGTATAGACAAGTTTTAGTTGATTACAGTTCCTTTTTTCCATCCCTATGATGGTAAAACATGAAATTCAATCCTCAAAATGGGATTGTGATACCCTCTATGGGTTACAATTTAGATAGAGTTCCTAGTATCTTTCTATGAGGATTGCGGTGATATTATTTATCGTATCCTCCCTAGGTGGGTTTTGTAGTATCAATGTGATCACCATGCATAGGTCATCAACAACCCATATAGAAGATTTATCTAGTAGGGTTGGTGCCACCCCCTTATGATCCTGGGTGCTATCCTATATCTAGACAGTGTGATTCTCAGAGATCTAGTGGGGAATTTCTTGTTAAGGCCTAAGGATCATGACCTCTTGGATGAGTGTTGTTAGTGACAATTTATCTCGTAGAGTGACTATTTCTAGAACAAGCATTACTTAGAAGCCTTGAGAATAATTCTATGGCTAGTAGTGTTGGTTGAGACTCCTTGAGACTGGTTTTCTATAATGAGTATATTTGGGTTTTATTATTTCTATATTTATTATATTATTGAAATACTTGTGTATTGATGAGCTGACTACTCTTGATGCATTTTGTATAGTGATTTTGGGGTTTCTTAATTGGTATTGTTATACTCATACCTGTATGGGATTTTCCCATACATGTAATGTTTTATATAGATGATAGAACTTTTGATAGATTCTTGGGAGTAGGTAGAGGATAGTGTTTTATTAGACATACCAAGGTTCATATCAATTAAACATTTGATAGTAGTCCCATCCTTTTGAAGAGGTAGAACTTATTTCAAATTTTGGTGCTCCTGTATTTGGCCTTTATCACTTTTAGTAATATTTTTATTTTCTAATTATAGGATTTATATGTATTCATGTATTAGTATTAGTTGTGTTGTTTACATTTTAGTATTTTATGGGCTTGGACATGTGTTTGTAAATACATTTACCTTAGGCTAATGCATCCCATATTTGGATTATGCCTACTCGGCACAAGTCGATAGCCCCTCAACGATTGAAGGTAGGTTTGGTGTGGCTACACTCAGCTTGTCACTAGCTAGGTGGGCCTAATGGGTTGGGTCACGAAAATAGAGGTTAGGTGGAATAGCGAGAAAATAGGCCATGACTCCAATTCTTTACAAAATTTCAAAATGACTAATATACCTTGAATTTAGTTTCATTTTCTTTAAAAACCTTATGAACACCTTATGTGGAGATATTTAAAAAAATGACCCCATCTTGAAATTCCAGATCCATTATAAAATTATATGTATAGATCTTCTATCTACTTTGTGCCATTTTGATATGATTTTGAATAGTATGTACTTTCCCAATTGTATCCTCCATAAGATACAAGTCTACTAGTTTCCTTTATCTAACTTATTCACAAAAAGTTGGAGTATGAAATCTCTTCCCATAAAATTCATCATACAGTTCCATATAGATTATTGAATGGAAACTTTTATTTTATATGAATTCTGCTGAAGTAATATACTATTCCAATTCACCTTGGAAGTCAAGAGAACATGATCTCAACATTTCTTCTAATGTAAGAATATTTATTTCATAGAACCCATCAGTTTAGGGATGATATGAAGTTATTAAATGTATCACGGTATTGAGATTCTCTTGAAGGAACCTCTAAAACTTCAATGTGAATTTAGGTTCACAACCGAATATAATTGATAGGGGTATACTATGAAGTTTCACTACATCATTGATATATAGTTGTGTATAATGCTTTAGAGGTAAGTCCTCCATTATTGTTATGTAATCTGCAGAACTGGAAAGGAGATCCAAAATAATCCATATAACATTATTGCTTTTAGGATTATTTGGAAGTCCCATGATAATGTCCATTATAACATTTCCCCACTTCCACATCGGTATATATATAGGTTTTATGACTCATTTAGGATGTTTTCTTTCTACCTTTACCTACTAGCATACCATGAATCTTGACATCGCCCAAAATTTCCATTTTCATACCATCCGGCCAAAACTTTTCTCTTGAATACCTATATATATATTTGTGATACTAGGGTGTATTGACAAGTTTAAGATATACTCTTCATTTATAAATTCACTTTTTAGCTTAGCTATGGATGGAATATATAGTATCTTTCCAAACCTTAACACACCATTTGATATTTCCCAACCAAGATATAAGTATAACTGAGAGGGTGAGGGGGTGAATTAGTGATACATGTTTTCCTTTATGTTTCCTTTCTTTTAAAAAAAACTTCTCCTCCTGTTGAAGAGTTATTAATTTGATTAAAACAAAACCATCACACATCCACATGAACATAAGAATTTATAATGTTCTCTACTCAATAAGAGTAGCTACATCATTGGTATGGTTTTGAAATAATCCAATACCACACAATGCATTAGAAAACAATTATTTTGTGTGGATACAAAATGTAGGATATACCCTTAAACTTTTGTAGAACGATGATAATTAAAATTTCTCATGTGCTTCAAGTAGCATGAAATGATATAATACAAGTTTATGTAACAAGTTATGAAACCTTCATTAATTGATTCAAAAATATTAGTAGGCCTCCTTGTTAACTTTCACAAATATAGTCTTAATAAAAAATATTCACTTTATTACCCACATATAGGTAAGAACTTCTCTGGAATTTGTAATGATACTTCGACACCCCAGTCAGATTTTTCAGTCCAGTTGCTCAGTCCTGAAATATAACTCTAGCATAATACCACTAAAACAATTTTTAACTGCTTCTGCTTCAGTTCAGAAATCTCACTTTTATTTCTAGGTATAATGATCTTCCATATTATTCTTTTATAGGAAAAACTTCCTCAAGAATTCTAAATTTTTAAAGCTCTTCTCTATAAAACTTCAGAGATTCTATATCTTCCTCCACATGTGAACAATATTCAAATCTGATAGAAAGTAAAAAAGTTCTCTTCTCCTATTATAGGTGCATCAAAAACAGTTTAGGTAGTAATTTGAGAAGTTACCCTATCTTAAACAAATTTCCTAATACTTCAATTACCATTTATATTGGATCTATATTTGACTTCTTTAGTTCTTGTAAACTCTTCTAATTTCTTCTCTAACATTTTTGAATCTTCTTAAAACTTCAGATGATTTCAATCTTTATAATCATTTTTGTGTGATTCTGATTGTCTGTATGATTTCTTTATTATAGTGAAGACATATGTACAATAGTAGATTATTCATTATGTTGCTTTGTACCAATTTTAAAGACAACCCTTCATAAATATTATGCTAAAAAAATGTTTCTACTTCATTAGACATTAGTTTCCTTTATTTTTTTTCATAAACATGGTCACAACTTCTAATGTTTATTGCGCTTCCTCAACAACACTTCAATAGCAGCTTCAAACTACCATGAAAATGATTTTGACCATATTTTTTCAACTACATTAACCAATTCTCGTTTTATTATTTCAGTAGACAGATGATCCTACATCTGATAGAGTCCAACATCCAATGAATTTTATCAGTGTTAGTATGAATCTAATGGATCAATGTATTTTTTAATATTATAGATCTGTGTCACCTCCAGTCCAAAAATCAGTACCACATATTTTCTAATGAATCTTGACCCATTTTTTATCATATCAGATTTCTTGTTTCATTCATGACCCAATTGAAACAAAACAATTCAATCTGATGAAAAAGGTTTACTCTATTGTTGATTGATCTTTGATCCCATTTTACATCAATCCTAAGAACTTATAGTTTCTCATCGATCTCAACAATGTTTTATTCCTCCAATTCACCTTTTTAGCCTTCACTGTGTTTGATGATCAGTGTTAGTATTACTCCTATGTATTGGTGGCACACAACCTATGATGAACTGATACAAAAAATAACTTCTTTACATTTCATATTATAATACAAACAACCTTCTAGCATTCATCAACTTATTTCTCCAAATATTTTTATCTTTTGGATTATTGGTATAAATAAAAACCAGTGTCTTTGCCTTCTCTCGTTCTTAACAAAAAATCATGTCCTTAAAAAAATTATGTATCTGGTGATCTCACACCAATGTACTGAGACCTGAAATCTTTGACTTCACAAGATCTCTTCTTCTACAAACTTCTTCTTTTATAATGATTTACTTATGACTTTGAGAACTTTTATGATCATCCTAGAATCATATCACTTAATAATGAAAGTATTATAACTTTCTATCCATCCATCAAATTATTTATTTCCAAATAAGATTCAATCTAATTAACAATGCTTGTTCTCCCCATTTCCATCATATGGATTGCATCACATGTTTTACAAAAAATCGTATTTATAAGAACTCAAAGATCAGTAATTCATCATTATATTTACATCAGATCCATTAAGACTCTGATATATACCCTCATTCCTATTCAAACATTGATTTTGGACCCAAGGTGAGTATAATGAACCTTTTCTCTCAGATTTTATTTCCCAAACTATCATAATTTATTATGATTTTTTTTCAATATTATAATTATGATTGTGAGTTTAATCACAAACTTTTACAAAGTGAGTTGATTTATTTTTCATTGATAGAAAAATGAAATACTTTCAGCACAAATTTATCCCAGATTCTAAAAAAAATTCTTGTTAACTTTGTCCTAATAGTCTCCCCCTTCATATTTTTTTCTCAACCAAGGTTTAAAAATCACTAAACTTTATAATACAAATAAATGGATCACTTATCCACAATTCTAAGCCTACATGATCTAAATCATTATAAGAAACAAGAATCACTAACAAGAAAACTATTTTTTCCAAAAGCAGTGACTCACAAAACTTCTTTAGGTTTTATTTGAATATTTATTCACTTATTCAGCTTACCGGTAAACAAAATGTTTCTTACAACCACTCTAAAAACTGTTAGAATAGTTTAGACACTTACACGATGAGTTCACAAGTGACCTACAACCCCCCTACATACATGCTTTTGTAAAATGTTTATCACCTTGCAATAGATAGATTTATGAAACCATCTACCCATTGAAAACACTATCCAAAGAATAAATGAGAGAGGGTACATGAACACATACCTTAAACTTGATGAAAAATAGGTTGGAATCCCATGTTCAACCTCAGTTTATAAAAATATTCCATCATTAATTGTTTTGTGAAAATGTCAGAAACTTGTTCTGATGCAGGAATATAATCCAGATTCAATTCATTCTTCTCCACATTCTCTTTGATTAAATGATATATGATATCATTATGTTTTAAATGAAAATATTATATCAGGTCTCTTGTAAGGTTGATAACAATTTTATTATCACTACCCAAGAGAAATAGCTACATTACTTCAATAAGAAAGTCATGTAACTGAGTATTTATCCACATATGTTGTGTAGCGTCTTGAGTGGTAGAAACATACTCAACATTATTAGTGCTAATCGTTATTAAATTTTGATTCTTTTTATTCAAAAAAACACAATTTTTTCCTTAAAAGAAAACTGAACCATATTTGAATCTTCTATCATCAACATTTCCTTCCCAATCATCATATGATTACCCAAAAAACTCAATACTTTCTGAGATTTCCTATCCAATTATGATTTTTGTGCCTTTTATATATCTGAGAATTATATTTCTAGTCAATATATCTGATTATTTTGGAGAACTATGAAATTTTTCACTTACGATAATAGTATAAACAATGTATAGTCTTGAGGGAGTCAAATACAAAAAACATCCAATCAGATTCTAAAACTCTTTATAGTAAAATTCATCACCTTCTCTGTCTTTAGTTAAGTTGGTTCCCATTGAAATAGGTGTGGAAATTGGTTTCAAATTTTCCAAGACAAGCTTCTTCAGAAGTTCATTAGCATACTTTTCTTGAGAAAGAAATATGTGCTTCTTCTTTTGTGAGATTTGTAACCCAAAAAAAGTTTTTTTATTTAACCCAACACAGACATATCAAACAACTTTTCAATTTTTTAGAAAATATTTCACAATATCATTCATCATTATCATAAATGATAATGTTTTCAATATAAACAATTACAATGAGGAGAAACTCATAGCTTTATTTGATGTAAAAATTAAAATCAACACTTCTTTTCTTAAAACTCATCTTTCTTAAGAAGGTATCCAATTTGGAATATCATTCACTTGGTGATTTTTTATCCCATAAAAGGATTTATATGACATGAACACATAACATTCATCCTTTTTAAAAAAAATCCACTTAGTTTCTCAATATAAACTTCCTCATCAAGTTAACCATTCAAAAATGATAATTTGACATCCATCTAATTTTTTTAACTTCATTTTGTAGCAATAATAAAAAAATATTATAATTGTTCATAAACTTTCCACTGGAGAAAATTTCTCATCAAAACCAATGCCCTCTATCTATGGGTAACATTTTCACACTAATCTTTCTTTATTTATTATCACTTCACAATCTTCATTAACCTTGTTCTTGAAAACACACTTTGTACCAATAAATTTATTATTATTTGGATTAGTTATGAGTTACTAAGTATAATTATTTTAAATATGATCCAAATCTTCATTCACGTCTTGAATCCATTCTGGATTCTCAAATGATTCATTCACATATTGTAGCTCAACATTTGAATACAAAGAAGTATGTGTAATGACTTTTGATGTTTTTATTTATGAACCTTTTTATTTTGATCCCCAATTATGTTTTGACCTTCCACATTATTTCTCATCCTAGGATGGGGTTTTCAAGATTCTTCCTCATCAATAGAAACAACCAAGTCTGATTCATCTTCTGGAGTAAGATTACTATTGTTTGTATCCTAATCATAATTGTTTACATAAAATATTTTATTTTCTACACATTCCATATATTCATGAGTTTTTTTAACATATTCATTTTCATTTCATAAAATATATACATAAAAGGAATAAACTAATATTCCCATCTATTTTTTAAAACATCTACATCCTCTTCCTTCTTGAGCATAGTTAAGAAAATCTCAATCTTCACCTCTCTGCCCAATATTTCCAAGGATCCCACATTTATTCTTTATGATGCATGAAATACAAAAAATCTATTAAGTGCTTCAAACTTGGAGTTTTATAAAAAAAATTATATGGATTCATATTTGAACTTGGATTTTAGAAACATCAGTTTTGAATATAAATAGTAGAACTCATGGCTTGTATCCAAAAGTAATGAGAGATACCACGTTCAAGTAACATAGTTCTCCCAATCTCAACCAAACTTATGTTTTTCCTTTCAAAAAACCATTTTGTTGAGGAGTATATGGTGTACTGAACTCTTGATAAATTCCTTGATTGTCAAGATAACTTTCAAATTATTTTTTTTATTCACCACTATTTTCTTTTCTAAAATTCTTCACTGAATACTCACATTCCTTCTCTGCTTTCCTCTAGAAACTTGTAATCATTTTCATATAATCTGACTTATATTTCATATACAAAACACAATTAAGGAAAGTAAAGTCATCAATGAAAGTAATGAAGTACTTATCTTTTTGAGTTTATTTTTTTCTTTTTTCCCGGAGATATTTGAAGGAATAAGTTCTAGGGTTCATTTTGAACAAATGTAAACTTTCTTATACAAAAAGTTTGTAATATTTCCTTTCTAAAAAATTGTGAAACAAAAATATATTATTCTTGAAATATTAGTAATTATATAAACAATATATATCATTGATAACTTTATCATGTTTCTCTGACACATGTGCCCCAATATTTTATGCGACAACCAATTCTCTTCTATCATACTTAAGTAACTAGAGTTTTGAATCCCACCAACGTGGAATAAGTTTCTTTTTTTACATTGGCCTCTAGTAACTATCTTTCCATATTTATATATTTTCTTAAAAAACCCATATTTTTTAAAACTAAATTTGTTTCCTTCATAATTGTTTTTTGAAAAACTTAGAAAATTTTATTTTATCCCATCAACAAACAAAGATTTCTTAGTTTTTAACTTTTTTCCTAATGATTTCTGATCTAACACCTTTGATTCTAAGAGATTCATCATTTCTAAATGTCACTATTCCTTTTTTAAAATCATTCAAATTTTTCAACAACTTTATGTATCACATCATATGAGAATAATAAATACCATCCAAGATCAAATATCATTATCCTTTTGTATATTTGAGAGAATTTTCAAAAGTAAGATCATTTTCTTTCTCTTTGTCTTACTTCATATCCAGATTCTAAAAAGCATTACAAACCATTAGTTGTAATGGTAAAAAACAAGAAATAATTTTGAAATATATCCCTGTTGTTCAAATATTTCAAAAATAGTTTCCTAGTTTTGGAACCTATTTTCAATTTTCACACCAACCTTCTCAGGTTTCTTTAAAAATTCCTTCTTAGAATTATGTCTTTTAGAGGACTGACTCCCCCCCAAACATTAACATATGTAATTTTTGGAATTGTAATAATATTTTTGATTAAACTAAAAAATATTTTCCATATGTGCGAATCTACCACAATTCCAGTATTATCCATGGAATGAATATCTTCCTCTATAAATTCTACACTTTCTGGAGTTGTGAGCATGTTTCTCAGCAACCTTCTTATCAGATCTTCGTTGACCACCAACATTTTTTTTATCAACCTGAATGTTTTTTTTTTCAGATTAATTTTTTTTCATCTTTCTCAAAACTAGAAGTTGTAGGAAATTTTTTGGAATCACAATTTTTATAAACTCTTAACTTATCCACTTTATTGTTTTTGGCTACATACATAACTTCTTCATATTTATTATTTTTACAAAAAAAAATCAACTTTCTTCTCAAACTTTGAATGAATATTTTGATCCTTCTCAGGTTTAAAATTTCTATAACTTTCACCAACTTTAGAAATAGAGTTATTGAAACTTTTAACCCACTATTAATATTTAGAAATTTTTTGTTGGACAAGTTCCAACTCTTCATCCTTGGACTTAAAATTTATTTCCAAATGTTCATTCTGATTCTTTTCTTTCTTAGTAGATTTCTTCAAATCATCAATATCTTCCACAAACATAACTTCATAATCAAGAAAAAATTCTTGTCCTTTTGTTAATGGTTTTTAATTATTCATGTTCCTAATCTATTTCTCAATCCTTCTGATTTTTCTTAGACATTATTTCAATTATTATTTCAGATGAAATTCAAATAGAGTTTCTTTTTATTCAGAACTGATACTTCTAAAATATTCATTGTTATCTTTTGAAATGAAATTATTCACTCTGGAATTATTAATAGACTTTTTAGATTCAGTTATACTGTCTAATTATTCATCAACTTTAGACAAAAAACATCTCCTTTTGGATTTGTAGAAATTTTTTGTTTCCCTTTGGAATAATATGTATCCTTATCACCTAGTTTATTTAATGATATTATCTATCTTCTATCATCTTTATAAATATCCTCTTCTTTATTTCCCTAAGGAAAATTATCCACAAATTGACCAATGAATACACATTCAAAAAAATTCAATGGATTTTTTCCCTTATATTCAACTATAATTATTTTCACCTTTTTTTGAAAACAAGGATAAAAAATCATCAATATGTTTACATACCTCATTTTCAGAATAAGAGACTCCAGCTTCTATTTTTTTCAAGAATAATCTTAGGATTTTATTTCTTAGTATCCTCGGAAGACATTTAACGATCAAATTTTGTTTTTTACATTCATAACTTTATCCCTTCTCATTTTATAAGAAATGAGATTACTATGAAAATAATCCAGAGATAATGTTTCTAGATCTTTGTCATCTAATAGGAAACATTTGGAATCAAAATTATCTAGAATAATTTTATAGATATTTAAAAAAATAAACAAATGTCATAAAGTTTAACCAATACATCTAATAGTTATAACAATGTGATTCACCCTCGTAAAGAAGTCACCAATAGATTCATACTATCCCATTTTTAGATCTTTATACTGTAGCCTCCAATTTTGTAACTTTTCCTTATTTACATTTGTATTGCCTTCACGAATGTCAACATATCTTAGATACCTTTGGCCGTATAAAAACCCTTTAATCTTAAAAAGTAACATTCATAAAGTGATGAGAGTAAAGCATTCTTGTCTCTTCCATAATTGTCAAGATTCTTCTATTCAACATATGTAGGAGGACATTTTTTATTAATAGGTGGAAATCTATATGTTGTAGCTTTAAGAATATCATACCCAAGAGACATAAGATAAAGAAACATTCTATATTTATAGATATTATAGTTCTTACCATCAAAGACCAGAATACCTTTACTATTCACATAATTCATATTCTCTATCACAAATTTTCTTAAATTTTTTTTAGCAATGAGTAAACGAAGGGAACCTTCAACATAATGCCAATTGATATTTCCCATCCATGATATAAGTATCACTAAGAAGAGGAGGGTCTAAGATTATCTATCTTCCTCCACACAAGAAAAATATTCAAATCTATCAAAAAGTATAATGTACTCTCTTATATTTATAGTTTCATCAAAAATGGTTTAGGCAGTAATTTGAAATGTGTTTGTGCTTAACCAAATTTCTCAAAACTTCAATTTACCATTTATTTTAGCTTCATATTTAACTTCCCCTATACTTCTCAAATCTTCTAATTTCTTCTCGAACCTTATAAAATATTCTCACAACTTTAAAAGGCTTGAAACGTTCAGATCATTTTTTAGTTTGATTCTGATTGTCACTCCAATTTCATAATTATGATAAAGTCATATATACAATAGTAGATTCCTGATTACGTACTTCTGCACCAATTTTAAAGACAAACCACTGTAAACACTCTACCAGAAAAATGTTTCTACCACATTAGACATTAGTTACCTTTCGTTTTCCCTAAATAAGGTCAAAACTTCTAAAGATTCTTGCACTTCATTGGCAACACTTCAACACCAACTTCAAACTCCCTTTAAAATACTTCTATAAAAAAAATCAGCTTATTTTACTAATTATCTTTTTCTACATTCCATCATAATGATGATCCTATGTCCGATGAAGCCTATGATTTGAGGAATTTTATCAGTGTCAATCTACATCTGATGGATTAGTCTCTGTTTTACTTTGAATGACCGATATCACCTGTAGTTTGATTATCAACACCACATATTATATGATGACTCATGACCCATTTAATAACATATCAAAGTTATTATTTTTTCTTTACCAAATTGAAAAAATTTTCAACCTGATGAAAATGGTTGAATACATTATCGATTGATCTATAATCCCATTTTTCATCCATCCAAGCTACTTGTACTTTCTCATCAATCTCAACAAAATTTTTCTTCCTTTGATTCAATTTTAAAACCATCACTATCTATGATGGTTGGTGTCATTATTACTTAGATGTATTGGTGATATACCATATCCAATTAACTAGTACCAACATCATCTTATTTCCATTTTTTTATTATGGTACACAGAACCTTCCAGCATTCATCAATTCATTTATTTATTGATTTACACCTTGTGTCTTATTGGTCTAACAGAAAACCAACATCTTCATCTTCTCTAATTCCAAACAAAAAATCACAACCTTCAAACAATTCCACGTCCAGTGATCTCACACTGGTGTACTGAGATCATAAATCTTCAACTTAAAAAAATATCTTCTATAAACTTCTGCTTCTATCATGATATCCTCATGATTTTGAGAAATTTTAAGAATTTAATAACATCATCTGAATTAATTTGGAAATTAGTATAACATTCTATCATTATAGTGATTTTTTTTCTTTCTAACCAAGATTCAATATGATTTTCATCATTTGTTCTCTCCCTTCCCTTTATAAGTCTTGCATCATAAGTTTTCTAGACAAATTATGATTTATAATAAATCCAAGATCAGAAAAGCATCATCATATTTACATCGAAGCCATTTAGAGTATAATATACATCCTCATTCTGATTCAAACATTCATTTCAATCCCAAGGTGAGTTAGATAAACCTTTTATCCTAGAATATTTTATCATAAACTATAAAAATTTAAGAATAATTTTGTGTCTGGTCTTATAATTACAACTATGAGTATGATCACCAAATTTTACAAAGTGAGATGATTTCTTTCACATTGATAACAGAAGATAATAATCTCATCACAAACTTATCCCAATTTCCAAAAGCAACTTATTTTCAACTTGGTACCAACACCATCTTAAAAGGTGAATTCTATTAATCTTCCATCATTCATGGATTTAATTGTATTCTGAAAACCCATATCTTTAGGTTGGAATTTCTTTTCTTCTATAGTGAGGATGCTTTGGAAATAATTTTTAAAAGGAGTGATGTTTCCCCTTTTTAATAATTATCATACCCAATTTTACTAACTCTACAAATATATGATCCTTGTCTATCCTCATATTAGTTATAACTCTATGATATTCACTACTTAAGGCATCAACCACCTTGTTTTCATTCCTACGGTGGTAGTGTATTGATCAATCATAGTCCAAGAATATTTCCAGCCATCTTCTTTGACTCATGTTGAGTTCCTTTTGTGAGAAAAATGTATTTCAAACACTTTTTACCTGCATACATCTCACATATCTCACCATAGAAATAGTTCCTCCATATCTTCAAAGAAAATATTATTACTGTAAAATCAAGATGATGAGTTGGATAGTTCTATTCATGGATCTTTAGATTACTTGATTCATATGAAACCACTATATATTTTTTTATAAGGACACAACCCAATCCTTTCAATGCATCACTATATTTTAAAAATATTTCTTTTTCTTGATGGTAGAGTCAAAAACAATTCATTGAAAAATCTCCCCTTTAAATCCTAAAAAATTTCCTCACATTCCACTAAAAATGTGTATTTTACCCATTTATGTGTCATCTTGGTTATCAAGTTGGATAATCAAGCATAGTTTGGAAAAAATCACTTAGAGTAACCTACTAAGACAAGAAAAAGATATATCTCAAATACATTCATCAGACTATGATATTTATAGACTGTCTTCTTCTTTGAAGGATCAATAATTTTTCCATCCTTAGAGATAATATGGTTAATAAAAGAAACATCCTAGATCCAAAATTCACACTTAACAAATTTCCTATTAAAATATTTATCTCTAATACTTTCAATAATGATTCACAAATGAATATCATGACCCCCATAGATTTTAGAGTATATAAAGATATCATTAATAAGTAACACTAAGAAATCATCAAGATAATCAATAAATAATATATTCTTCATATATATAAACATAGAGGGTTAATTATTCAATCAAACTGGTATTAATATAAAATCATAATGTCCATACCTCATACAAAGTGTATTATTTGGTATATCATCCTTCTATACCCTTAATTAATGATAACCCGAGTGAAGATCAATCTTTTAAAAATACGGATCTCCCTAATGTTGATCAAATAAGTCGTCAATGATTGAGAGAGGAAACGTATTATTTATAGTGATGACACTTATATTCTAGTGATAAATGCATAACCTCATAGACCCATCCTTATTTTTAACAAAAATATTGGCTCCCCATGGTGAAACACTAGGTCAGATGAACCCCTTATCACACAATTCCCATAGTTGTTTCTTCAGGTCTAATAATTCCATTATCGCCATTATATAGAGATTATTTGATATAGGTTTTTATTATGGGATGATTTAAATAAAAAAAATCCTCATGCTCAAGAGGATGTCCCAAAAAATATTCAGGAAACACATCAGTGTATTCATGCACAATAGGTATATCCCCCATTCTTAAGTTTCCCTTCCAAACCATAGGTTTCATATTCTATTCATATCCAAGGATTTCATTAAGGTGGTACACTTAATGAGGATCTAAGAATAGATCAGATAATGATTCCTTGCCACTAAATTTAAAAAAAATACATTCCCCCTTCATGAATTATAATATCCTTCTCTTGGAAATAAATATTTACATTATACTTAGAAATACAACCCATAACTTGGATATTTTAAAAGTAAACCATATATATGATAATTAATATTTCAATTAGGGTGTGTCTATTCATCATAATGGGGACTAAATGACATACCATCATTACAATAATATATCCATTGTGTGTCTTGATTGATGACTCATTTATTAGGGTTCTAAGAAATGTTTTAATATTCTTCAAAAATAAGTAGGATATAAAAGAGTAAAATTATACATAATTAAATGAAACATTATATATATGTAAGTATTATTATTAATTTACCTCTTATCACATATTTAATAATATCTAATTTAAATATGGTAATTTCATAAGCTTGGCCTTTCCTAGTAGGCCTCGTATGAGGTGGATTCCACTGATGATTTGGGAAATGGTTCGAGTACTGACCTAGTTTTTTATATTTGAAGCACTTGATATTAGTGGATTCCTTTATTCCCTTGTATTCATGAGATATATGGACCTTCTCTCCAAACATATAAGAAAATCATATTCCCTTTAAGTAATTACTAGGGTTCTTCTTTCCATAATTATCACATGCTTGATGTCCTATCTTTTCCTTCTGCATTCTTTCCACATTTCTTTGTCCATGGTGCTCATCCCTATTCTTCTTGTCTTAAATTACTTTTAAAATATAGGACTTGGAGATTTTTTTTTTCATGATGTAACTTGATAATATATCTTATATTATGTAAATATTTGAGAGACTAGTTATAGTTCCCTGACCCATATGCCACTTTAAATAGTTCTCTGGGTCAATTGACCACTAGGCCATAGGAATGCCTTCCTGTACACCAAAGGTTGTGAACTAGAAATGGGGGTGTAAAGAGGTGATATTGGGAAGACTATACCCTTATATGGTGATAATAATAATGGTCTATGTATATAAAATAATATAATAAATACCACAACATATAAAATGTATAAATAAAAAAAACTCAGTAAACACATATAAATAATGTAGCAGAAGAATAATAATCAACAATCTCAAAGAAAAATACCATTCATAGAAAACATATACCATTACAGGTTATAAAAAATAGGTAATCCCGATCACTTGTGGCCAAACATATAACTATATAAATATATAAATAAATCTCATCAAAAGGAACTCAAATGTATACTCCAGCTGATGCAAGAATTACCATGGTCCCTTTCCATCCATCCCATGAAAAATGTCCAACTTGACCAATAAGGTCTAGATCTTGGGCTTTATCCCTTACCTCATCACTGAGACATAAAGTCTACATGAATCCTGAGGGTCTTATGTAGGGTGTGAGAATAAATTTTAGTAGGACACGACCAATGTGTGCCAGTCTTAAATGCATGATTATGTAGGATAATGATGAATAAAAATGAAATAGTAAGTACACACATTTAAATGAATATCTGATTCACTTTTGCTCAATATCCACAAGGAATTGATCAACTACTTCAAACATCACTTGTAATATATGAATACATTACCCTTGTTATATATATATCATTAAACACTTGTATGTATATATATAAGAAATGTGGTGAGGATCCAGGGAATATATCCCAAGGCATTCCCTAATGAAGAAATCTTGGTGAACCCTCAGGTTCCACCTATCAATACATAACCCGACACCTCGTACTATCAATACCATAACCAGCTTCCAAATGGAATACCCAATAATAAGTACATGGTCCCTCGTACCTCATATCAGAAATCCCCATCATCTTGAATCCCAATGTCCCAAGGCATATCGATATCTGTCCTCTAAATAAAAATCACTATCAAATCAACAGATGATGTCCATAGGTACGATGATATCCATTTTACCAAGTCCCGAACAAATGTCCTGAAGTGCAACAATGATCCGCATCCCCCAACCAACTATCTTATCATCATCAACCAATGGTCCATCACCATTCACATGGATTTCAATAGTGAGCACCCCCAATGCATCTGATGGTCAACACCATCACTTAAGACGTATAGTCTGTAGGGGCCTCCACCCACATGGTTGGTCAACAACACCTCAATCCGAGTTATATTTATGTGAATAAGAATCCAATGGAACATCAACCACCAAATAGTGAGAGGAAATCACCAAAATACCTAATCCACATCATTACCCTATGACCGTGTCATTAAATCATGATGATCATCACAATCTCATATCACATGGGCTATTTTCTCATCCTAACGACCTTATCACCTCAATCTGATGACCATGTCACCTTAACTGGGTGATCAACATCACCCCATGTAGCTTAGAAAAATCCCAACCCAATAAACCAAGTCACTTTTTTCTAGGTGATTAGAATCACATCAATCCTTAGTCCATGCCCATCATATTCCCACATAACCAAGAATCTCAATATATCACAATCAATTTAATTTAAATAAATCACATATCCTAAACTTCCTAGGTTGTTCCAAGCTCCTTACCTGAATTGATCAAGTTTGGTGTATCAGGAGCATTCCCATAGGAATTTTACATCACCCACTTAATAATTTTAATGATAAGAAAATAATTAATTAAGGTATTCTGCAAACAATCTAGTATCCAAATATATAGATCAACCCCAAAATACCTTTAAAATCACAGAGAAAGCTATTAATCACCTACCTTTTACTCTTAGGCATACAATTGTTAGATATCAACCTCTAACTTAATATGAAATGAGATCAATCAAATTTTTAGACAAACACCCTAAAAATAGGTGAAAATAGAATGTATAGATTTTTCATTATGTATAGAGAGTTAAACAAAGAAAAGAGTATAGAGGATTGATGAACTTACCAATATAAATACTTATCCAATAACATATCAAAGACTGAATCTTGGATGGAGGGAATAGCTCAATTACTAGGCAGAATAAGGAAGGGAGAACCCCTACTATGCATGCTATGAAATGGGAGAAAGATGGGGAGAAAAACCTAAATAGTGTGAGGGGAAAGTTGGTAATTCTACACTTTTAAATGAGGTGCACAGTTAGCTCGTACAATTTGAATAACCATGTAGAAACAACACCCAATAAATTTCCAAAATGGATCACTCCTTGCATGGATGGACACATGGATTACCAAGACATGTGAAACCTATGAAAATTTCACTATCGAAGGCATCCACCTCCCATGGTCAGCTGCATGGTTTTCCAAACAGTGCACAATCCATGTGAATACCCTATGTTAAAACTATAGATGTTTTTCATCACTATGTGACCCTACCCACAAACTTTGAAAAATCATGTTCAGTGCTATAGTTAGGATACATGGCTACTCCAGGGAGGTTGAATGATTTTTCCAAACCATATTCCCCAGCTTGCGCTTCCCCAAAACCAAGTTTTTGGGCTGTGCCACACCCAAAACTCACCTGAAACCATAAGGTACTTTCTAGGCCTTAAAATACATCCCAAAACAGGGCCTTGTTTCAAAAAAACACCTATAATTAGGTTATGAAGATCAATATAATAGTTATAACACTCACCAAAAACAATTTAAACTGGTTATGGAAATTCCCACCTTCTTAAAAACTGAGGACGTTACAACCTCCCCATAATAACATATCTCATCCCCAAGCTATCAATCATTAGTCATATATGTTATAAAAAATACCCGATATATTTAAAATAAACCCTATCTAACTAAGACATCAAGTCATATTTCAAATTTCCTCAACGCACTCCCTATATTAGGAGTTACCTACTCAGTTGAATCCTAACCCAAAACAAACATCTTAGGATCCATCGACCATCCCCAGACTGAAAAATCCTCCCATGAAACATCATCATTCCAAAACCTCATAACGTTTTCAAATTAATCCAATTGAATATCTAACACCAATCATGTTCTTCATGTCATCAAATTTTCAAAAGCACACACACCTCAACAAACTCCCAAGAGTACTCGCACCTCAATAGAAGCTCATAAAAATTCCCAGTGCCATGCACGTCATACACAACCCACATCACATAGATGCTTGGATTACTAAAAACACAATATAAAAGCCCCATCAAATTAATTCCCATCAATAATACTTGCACCATGTATCTCATATATATATATATATATATATCTTCCATTATTATGGATGCCAACATACTAACCAAGATCTAGTTAGTCCAAAATAAATACATACACACCTCATGCATAAAATATTCCCAAAGAACAAAATAAAGAAGAAATAATCCATGTCCATCATCATGGAATACCTCTAACTATAGACAGGTCCATATCCCTATTTTCTCCTGGAAACTCCACTGTATGAATTTGGCCTGAAGCCTTACTACCTGAGGTCTGACATCCCTATGAATATGCACTAGCTACCAGCTACTGACCCCACTATTGGGCCACACTATCTCTACCATATACTCTATGTGTAGCTAAATACTCACTACCATCTCTTGGTACTATTCCCGAACCTACCTTAGATCCTCGAGTTTTCCCTGGTCTCTAGCTTCTTGCTTTTTGAAAAGACTTCCTACAGAACCTCTCGAGATTCTCGATCTAGCCACATGCTTGAAAATCCTTTGGAGGCTAATCACACTGAGTACAGACATGTATTGGATACCTAAATGGGAATCACACAGTTGAAGACCCAATCTTAGGTGGTCTTCTTGAATCTCTGTCCTAACCACCCTACTGAGATTCCTCACAGTCCCACTTCTTATTACCTGAAGAATTGCTGCTCATCTCACCTGACACCGTCACCTAGATCATATAAGACCGGTCCATCAGATTTACCTAATCTACTAGTTCTTATTTTACCACCTCTAAGTAAAATGTCACCATGAAGATGTTCACTTTACCATTTATATAATTCTTTAAGCCATCCTCAAACCTCCGCACCCTGGTGATGTCGTCACGCACCATAGTAGGTGAAAGACAATGATTAGTCTTTGAAAATGGATGTATATTCCATGACAGAAATATCCCCTATTAAAGATTCATGAACTCTTGGGCCTTTTCCACCCTCAATGTCTCTAGAAATAAATACTCAAATAACCTTGTTAAAAAATCATTCTAAGATAGTCCCTCGTGTCTGCATGCCTACACCTGTAAATCTCACTAGTGCTTAACCAATCCTTTAAGCATGTAAATTTCTAGCTTCACCCTCTATCCTGGAGGTGTCTAAAGCTATTAAAAAATGGTATAGAATAACTCTATACTACTCTCTGTCACTTTTGGTCCACCCTCACCATAAAATTGTGGTGAGTGCTACATTTGGAACTCTTGAGTTAAGTATGGCATAGATGGATTAGATCCCTGATCTCTCCTATCCATGACTTCTATAAGGCTCAACCTATGTTTCTCATCTATCGATGGACCAAATCTTGCCATATCATGCATATATCCTTCCTATACATGATCTTTTACATATGGATCATGATCAACCCGACCCTATAGGGACTCATCCCGACCCTCAGGGGCGTCATCCCATGAACACTCCTATGACACCATATCACCGCCCTCCTGATGCTCCATAGGAAGCCGCCTAAGTGGAATCCCTCAGAATACTTATACCTTGGTTATATATCCACAATAGTAGATATATATCATAGATAAGGAAATCTATAATAGAAATCACAAGTCACCACCCTTAAACTCCCCTATCTCACCATGTCACACGACACCCAACCTCTTGTCCCCTAATGTGTCGATATCAGGGTAATGTATCACATGTACCCCAACCTCATGGACCCTTTCCTACCCACATCAGAGTTAGGAATCACATATAATCCATCCTCATAAACCATTTCCTTACCATAATAAGGGAAGGCATCACATAACACATATCAATCTGAGGTAGTTGAGTGGAATTCAACCGAATAGGCTATATTGTAAAACATTGTTTAGATTCATTGTTGAGACTTTAAACAACTCACCCCTCTCATCATCACTGTCTACCATTATCTAGTTTAGTCCCATATATATATCACAATACATAGAATCATATATATATTTTATTAGAACCACATGATTAGGCTAGCTAAGTATAATGCCACTGAAGAGAGGCTAAGCCAGAAAACACTATTTAGATTCCATAGTTAACACATTAAACAACCCAAACCCTCTTAGAGAAATCCATGTTCCTAATTATAATCATAATAAAAAATACATCATATTATCCTAAGGTCCTAACATGATGCATAATGAAACATTAATTACCATATCAGTCCAAGGGAAAAAGCCACATAACATATAAATATCTAATCTCAGTGCGCCACCAAAGGTGGAAATCAAATCAAATATCAAAGAGAAAAGATGAACATAAATTTCCCACTCCTGTAAACGTGGTTTGTCCCCCATGGCTGTGGATTCAGGCACCCAAACACAAGTTCTATACCCAATTCCGACCACATCATTATCTATAGTTCATGATAGCCCAAATATTAAGATGTAATAAAGAAATAAAACTTCCTTGATACAATCAGTATCCATCTAAACACTACTACCCAATACTAGAGAAGAAAACTCCCATGATACCATTTATATCACCCTGACCGGAATTCCACTTTAAATAGTTCTATGGGCTGGTTGACCACTTAGCCTTAGGCACACATCCATATATTCCGAAAGATACCAACTAGAATAAAGGGTGTAAAGAGAATATTGTGGGGAAAATATACCCTCATATGGTGATAATAATAAGGTTCTATGTATATAAAATAGCGGACGAAAGACCATAACAAAGATGAAATAGAAATTAAACCATCAAACTCAAAATGAAGCATATATATAATGAAGTAACATATTAATAAACAACAAGAAAAAAAGTCCAAATTCAATTTTTGACATAATATACCCTAACAGGTCATACAAAATATGTAATCTAGGCCACCCTTGTCCAACCATATTAGTAAGAACATATATAAATCATGTTGAACAAAATAAAATAAAATTTAAATTCTAGTTGATGTATGAATCACCATGGCCCCTTACCATCCATCCCATGAAAAAGGTGCAACTGGACCACTAAGGTACACTCCTAATCTAAGACCCTTACCTGATCGTAGATACATACAGTCTATATACATCCTGAGGGGATATTGTAGGGTGTTAGAACAAATCTTAGTAGGCCACCACCAATGTGTTCCTATCATACATCTATGATTATACATGAGTATACATAATATAAATAAAATAGTAAGTGCACACATTTAAATGAATACCCTCTTCCCTTGTGCTCAGTATCCATAGTGAAGCAATCACATGCTTTTTACATCTCCAACAACATCTTAATATATTCTCCAAGTCATATATTTATCATATATAACCTGTTTGCATATATATAACTTCTGTGGTGAGGGTCCATGGCATAACGCCCATGGAATCCCTTGACGAAGAAAATACAATTGAACACACGGGTTCCACCTATCAATACATAACTCAACACCTCATTCCATCAATATCATTACTGAAATCCAAATGATACACCTAACAACAAGTACCAAGTTCCTCAGACCTTAGATCGAAAGTCCCCATCTTGAAGAATGATGTCCCAGGGCACAACAACATCCTTCCTCAAAATAAAAATCACTGTCAGCTCAATATCAGGCGTCCTGATGTATGACGATATCCATCATGCCAAGTCCCAGCCTAGTGGACACAAGTGTAATATTGAGCCTCAGTCACCAACTGATGGTCACATCACCATCCATGTGAATTATATTGTGATCACCCCAATGTATCATATGGTCAAAACTATCACATAATACACATAGTCTACAGAGGCCTCCACACACCCCATTGGTCTACAACACCTCGATTTGAGTCCTCTCTATGTGGAAATGACTCTAACAATGAATTAAATAACAAACGGTGAGTGAAATTCACCAAACATAACTAAGTTACATTATCCGGCACCTCATTTCCCTGTGTACATCTCACTAAATCATTATGTTCATCACCATCTCATATCACAAGGTCCATAAAATCATCTTGACGACCTTATCACCTCAATATGACAACCACATCACCTCAACCTAGTGATCAAAATCAGACAACGTATCCCAACCCAAAACTGACCTGATGAACCACGTCACCTTAGTCCAGGTGATTGATATCATATTAACACCCGTGTCATTCCCATCAAAATCCTACATAACAAAGGAAGTAAAAAAATCACATTAAATTTAATTTAAATAAAGAACCCAACCTAAACATCCCATGTAAGACCATGACCCTTACCCAAAATAACCAAGTGTATTATAATAGGATCATTCCCATAGGAATATCACACCATCCATTTAATAATTTTAAAGAAAAGAAAATAATTAATTAAGGTATGCTTCAAGAAACCTACATTACACATACAGATTGAACCCCCAAAATACCTATAAAATTATGAAGAAATATAGGTACCACCTACCTCGTACTCATAGGAATAAAATAATATAATACTAGCATTTAACTAAATCCAAAATGAGAGTAATCATCATTTTAGACAAACTCCATAAAAATAGGGTAAAAGATCTTGCATGGGTTTATCATTCCATATGGCGAGTTAAATAAAGAAAAGTGGATATTGAATCAAAGGAATTACCTATATAAATTCATATCCCCCAACCAATCAATGATCAGATTTTGGATGGAAGGATTGGCTAAAATCCTAGGTGGAAGATAGAAGGGAGAACACCCACTATGTGTGTGGTGAAATGGGAGGAAGCAGAGGAGAAAATGACAAATAAAGGGAGGGTAAATTCAGTAATATCACACTTTTAATTAAGGAAAATGGTTATCTTGCATAGTTTTTATAATCGTGCATACTCAATATCTAAAAGGGATCACCCATCACATGTTTAGGTTCATGGTTTACCAAACCATGTGCAACCTGTGCAGATGCCATTGTCTAAGGCACCCACCTTGCATGGTTAGGCACATGGTATGTCAAATCATGTACAGACCATGTGAATAACCTATTTTAAAAAATACATAGGGTTCATACAACCGTTCTCCCCTACCTGCATAGTATGATATACCATGTCCAGTTCTGGATGTAGGCAACATAGTTACTCTTATAAGGCTACACAGTTTTTCCAAACCATGCACCCTAGTATATAATTTCTCAAAATTGAGTTCCTAGGATATGATGTATCCGAAACTCACCTGAAACATCAAGGAACTTTTTGGGCCTTGAAACACATATAAAAACAAGGACTTAGGTTAACGAAAATCTTGAAATTGGTTTCAAAATATCAGGAAAATAATTAGACCAATCACTTAACTTCAAAATTCAAATTGGTTGGGGAAATTACAACCCACTCAAATATCCAGAATTTTATACGAGTTCCCTTTAGAGGCTTAACTTAATCTAAAAAAACAAATGGTCGATCAAACATTCTGGTTTATGTATATAGTTCACAACATGCCTATAAAATTTTGTAAAATTAGCCTCATACATAGCATTAATATTCTCTTTTTTCTTATTAAATTTAAAGAATTTATATTCCATATTAGCTCATTTCTCTCGAGGGATGTATTTATCAAAGTTTATAACCATGAAAGTCTTCCATTCCATGTTTTTTACCCCCTCTTCCTCCTTATATTTTTTAATAAATTACAACCATTTATCAATATCCCCCTTATATGGTAAACTTACATGAAAACATTATACCTTTATTTAATTCCAAATGAAAGAAATATCTTATCTATAAAATTGATCAATTGTTCTGCTACTAATGGATTATTAGTCCCATTAAATGATAAAGTTTTTTGTTGTATTAATCTATCAAACATTATTTTACTATGTCTTGGATTAGTTGGTTGCATCATATGGACAATATTATTAGTCATAACCTGATTCAAATACCCTAATATTTCCATAATCTTCTCAATTCCAACACAAACTATGTTGACTTTATTTGGAAGGAAATACCAATATTGATTATGGGTGATGATATGATTTCCCTTCCTCTTGTTAGGAACCATCTCTATCAAATGGAATATCAATCACTTTTTTTTTGTGACATGTCAAATCGATTATGTTCTTAATGTTGATCTATAAAATAGTGTGGACTCTAGGTTGTCTCTCAAGGAGTGTTGGAGTTTTAATGTATGTATACTTAATAAAAAAACTAAAAGAGGGGGTGGTTTTGAATACAATTTTTAAAAATAAAAGGAATTAATTTAAGTAGTTTAATAGTTGAAAAACAAGTGGATTTTAAAAAATATATGATAGTTATGTGATCATTTCTAAGTAACTACACCACATTTAAAGTTCCTTATTCTTAACTAATTATTAGGTTTTTGTGAAATACTTTAGTTGAGGGTTAACTAAGATCTTAGGTACCCAGAAGGCCCTAAAACAATGCACATAGAACTAAACCTTGAAATAAAAATCATGTAGTCAAGTTCTAGCCTATTATATTTCTTTAAGGTCAGTTGGGAAAAACCAAAATATCAAATGTTTTGGAAATAATAGGTTTTTTATGTTGTACAATCAGAAAAACACAAGTCACACACTAAAAATCACACCCCGATCAGTGATGAAATAAAAAGTGTTTCGATTAAATGGATAAAAAAAGTGAATATACATAAAAAATAAAAAATTCAAATGACCATATAAACCAAGGAATCAGATAATTATCTACAAAAAATCCCTCTTCTAGTGTATAGATCCATCATAATGATCACCCACCGTTTATCCTTCCATCGAGAGGAGGAAGAGGCTCATGTAGAACTCTGATTTCATCCTTGATCTACATATGAGGATATAAAACTCTATAACTTCTAGGATGAGGATGAGAATACATTGGGTCTTGAAAATGGAAGATCTTTTTAACCTGGTAAATCTTAAAAATAAGTCACCCAAGGTGTCCTTTTATTGGCAAAGTGTAAGGTGGTTCTTGTCACCTAGATTTGGAGATACAATTTCTCTTATGATTATGGGTCAGTAGAATTTCTTATATCACTTTTGAAAAAAATAAAAAATTATTTTATTACATATTTTATATCTCTAAATAAATTTTGGTTGCCATTTAATGTATAAAATTGGAGATATTTATAAAATAGATAACACTGCTAGAATTCTGGCCAGTTGCGCATGCTGGAGCTGGAGACTATTAGCAACCACCATTTGGCAGTCGCTAAAGGGTGTATTAGTGACCACCAAATAGTGAAAGATAATACTGAAAGAAAAATCCCCGAGATTTTTCCCTCCTTAAACTTTTCTTCTTCATCACACCTCTACAACAAATTCCCACCACCCCTTTGCCACCCCTCATCACCCCTTTGCCACCCCCACCGCCCCACCCCCACCCTTGTCACCCTAGGTCACACCACAAACACCTCTAGTAGCCCTCCAATCTCCCCCTAACATCCCCCACCACACATTGACCACCCCTAGCATACCCAGACCCTCCCTGACCGCCATATGTTTTCCATGGATGGTAAAGCAAGAATGTAGAAAACCTTCCATGTCCTCATTGTGTGACCCACGTCACCCACTAAATCCAAGACCAAATATCGCAAGTTTTTGGGGTGGATCCTTAGTGTCTGACAAATGGTGGATGCTAAAAGCTTTAGCAACAGACCATTAGCATGTTCCATTTACAAGGTTCTAGGTGGACACCAAAGGGCTTTAGTGACGACTTTTAGCAGTCACTAAAGCCCTTATTTCTAGTAGTGTAACCAAACTTTTGAATATGATCAAATTTTGTTTCTTGGAAATATCAATTTGGTTGGGCCCCTTGATGGACGAGTTTGTATTGGATAACCTCATAAGAGGTGAATCCCACTTAATTTTGGATCATCCAAAAGTATTTTAGCCCAATTAGATGCATGGACTAGCTTCAGTATACGTTTGAGTCCATAGTTGTGCTTGGAATCTTCCTAAGTGGTCCCATTTTCTTTCTATATCATCTATGACCCTCCAAAACACCTCCTCCTACAATGTAATTTTCAATTTTTTTAAAATTTTTAATAGTGAAAAAAATTAACAATTTGAATCAAATGTGAAGTGTGTTTTTTTATTATATTTGGAATTTTTAATACAAAAATTGTTTAATATAGTGGCATAAGGGTAAAATAAATTAGTGAATCATGGTGTGATCTCACCCCCACATCTTAACATTTTCATTCATGGGAAAAGATACAATTCAAAAAATTATACACGATGATATTACCTAATTAATGAAGATTTAACATTTAAAAAATATTTAATTTATGATGGAAATACAATCAAATTAAGAACCACACCAAGGATTTATTCTCAGTGATCATGGAAAAAGATTTTTCATAAATTGTATCAGAATTAAATTCAAAGAGAAGTATAATACGAGTCCTAGAAAGGAATTAACAAGTAAAACATGTCACTAAATATCCAGGTGTGTACGTGACAACCATTTCAGGTTATTATTTCTAGTTACTATCATGTAAATATAGGTTATTTTAAAAAATTTATGCTTACCATATTATTTCCACCAAAGCCACCCTACATCATTTGCAATCAAATTTCACGACCCACTCACTTATGTAATCCCGAAAGTCAAACTATAAGATTCTAACCTAGATATCCACATATTTTGTTAATTTCATTACTCCACCCATTATTTATTTATTTATTTTTGTTTTTTGAGGGTATACAATAGTCATATTATAGGAACATATGTGTAGTTCAATCCAGTAAAAGAATAAAAAAATAAGATAAGGAAATAATGTTTGAAAGAATCATTTTATAAAGATGATAAATATTAACCTAACTAACATTTTCCTTCAATTATGTAATAAATATCCACATTTCTTGTTTGATTACAATGTGGTGTGGATATAATTTGTGACATTATTAACCCATAAAATAATCACTCCAAGTTTATCAATCATCCCAAATGTCTCATATAGATACAACCATTTATATCATAAAAAACAACCAATTTACTAAAAAAATCATACCTTAATGATAAATTCTTCCTAAAAATAAAATTCTATCAGCGAATGAAGTTTTTTATAAATTTAAATCAACATGAATTAAGGAAATTCATCATTCATTTTAAAAAATTTATTTAATTAGGTGGGAATAAAAAATAAGTATTCCGACATAAGGGGGAGGAGGAAGGTAAAAATACTAAGAAATTATTGAAAAATAAAAAAAAAAGAAAGATGGTGAAAATACCAATGAACATAGGAATGTGGGGAAAATTAAAAATACTCTGATGCAAGTGAAAAAGAAAAAAATGAAGAATGATGATAAAAAATCTTAACTAACTCAGGAATATATCCACCCCCACACCTAGAGTGTACAATATTCTCACTATAAAAAAATAAAATGTAGGAAGGGTAAAACATGATGGGTTTCACTAGTTGGTTTCTTCTTGATGGCAGATTTCCTCTATAGGAGGCTCTGAAATGGTCTCATAAAATTACTTTATCTGTTTTTAATTAACAATGATTTTTTTTAATTATTTCATTTCAGACCTATATAAAACCAAATGTATAAATATTAGTAATTATGTATGGGAACAATTAGTGGTAAAAAAGATTAAAATGGTGTAACATCATCCTCTAATCATCAATTTGGACATTATAACAAATTTGGAATTGACAATGATGTATGACGTGGCCTTTAGAATCATTGGTTCTCCCCTTATAGGTCTGGTAGTTCTTATATGAGTATCTTTGAATTTCCTCCATCTTCTGAATCTACAACATCCTATGCTCACATACAACTGAGAGGTTCATATTACATTTTTAATATCACAATATGCATGGTTCTCTACCTCTATATAGATGTGAGAAGACTTTACAAACACAATCTGATACAGTTACATTCTGATTGGGGTTTTAAAATATATATGCTACGCCCAAAGGGAATTATCTAAGAATAGATCTAATCCTTCTTATTGGGTTGTATTATTTTTTATTATATTTTATTAACTTATTGATTTGAAATTTATGATTTCCCATTAGTTTGGGGGTGATATGAAGTAGACACTTTATATACAATGAAAAAAATATGGTGATTTTTTTTCATGTTTCAACTATAAAAATGGGAACCCTAATCACTAATGATGAATCTTGATAAACCAAACCTATTGGGATTCTAAGATCTCACAAAATAAACAATAACTCAAGAGTTATTAGTCCTAATATCCCATTATTCCACCCATTTAGAGACATATTTAACATACAATAAGAAGAAAAAAAATGCAAATGAATATGTAAAATAACCCATGAAGTCAATGCCCCATACAACTGAGATATCATAAAATAACATGGGTTTTTGGGGAATTTCATTCCTCTTGGAGATATTCATAGTGAATTGAAATCATGTGAAAGACATAAAAAAATTATGGGAATATATATAAAATATTGGTCAATAAAGTCCAGATTTATGGACCTTTTGAGATGTACATTGAGATCCATAGTGGCTCCCACAAGACAAAGTGTAGAAGAACCTAAAAAACACATGTAAACTCATGGTCTAGAGCACACCGATGAACAACCTGGTCAGTACAAATTCATCACAAGTATGGGTCATTAAAAAATGTACCATCTTGACTCATGTTTAAATACATGGGATTGTGAAGTGGTAAAATCTATGGGACCCTATATTATACTAAAAAAGTCACAATGTCTATATACCAAGGGGTAAGGTCTACTACACCAAAAAGGTTCTTATTAGGTAATAATTATTTAATGGGGAGGGATGAGTCAATATTCACTAGTAGAATACTAACCTATACCAACGGTTTGGAACCGTTGGTATAGGCCTCCAAACCGTTGGTATAGCCTATACCAACGGTTTGGAGAACCGTTGCGAAGTAAGCCGTTGGGATAGGTCTATACCAACGGTTTTCCCAAAACCGTTGGTATAGACCTATACCAACGGTTTTTAAAACCGTTGGTATAAGTAATATGAAAATCTATTCCAACGGTTATAAAACCGTTGGTAAATGTATTTAAAAAAACATCCACTGGGATTTGATCCCAGGACCCCTCGTCTATAATCGAACGACTTAACCACTAAGCTAACATCACTTTTGTAAACATAATTTCATAAATATATATATGTATTATCATAATGATTTAAAATTTAGATTTATATAATGTTCTCGGGTAGCAGACCTGGAAGAAATGAAAGAATCTATCCCAACGGTTCTCAAAACCGTTGGGATAGGTGGAAATTTCCAGGAGGTGAATGTTGGATTTGGGGTGAGTTTTCCCAACGGTTCTCTCAAACCGTTGGGAAAGGGGGGGGGGGTCTTTCCCAATGGTTTGGGAGAACCGTTGGGAAAGGGGCCTCAAAACACCCCTTTCCCAACGGTTCTCACAAACCGTTGGGAAAGGGGGGGTCTTTCCCAACGGTTTGGGAGAACCATTGGGAAAGGGGCTTGGGAAAGGGGGGGTCTTTCCCAACGGTTCTTCCAAACCATTGGGAAAGGTGGGGTCTTTCCCAACAGTTTGGGAGAACCGTTGGGAAAGAGGCCTCAAAACACCCCTTTCCCAACGGTTCTCCCAAACCGTTGGGAAAGACCCCCCCCCTTTACCAACGGTTTGGAAGAACCGTTGGGAAAGGGTGTATATAAGTGTTGGGAAAGATCCGATTTCCAGTAGTGATTGTGGTCCAATGGTGGTCCAATCCTACTAATGTTTTCTAATACCATATTCTATACTCCAAATTTATCCCTACTTATAGATTAAATTATTGAAGTAGGAGTATCCAATGAATGTGGTGTAGTATGGATTTCAATTTCTTAAGAAGATATTGGAGTGTTGCATGGTATGATAAAAATTATTTTGACCATAAAAGGTATGACCCGAATTTATCGAAGGAAAAACAATTAAAATGAATTATTTTTTATTTATGGTGTAGTTTTATTGGTAGGGTCTAGTGTGTCCGAGGAATAGGCTATGACATTTAGAGCTCGACTAACCCATTGTAATAAGACCAACCCAACTGCAAAGTTAGAGGCATCACATATTAGCTAAAATGGTAAATCCTTTCGAGGTGGTTGGATGACTGGGATTGATGCGAGACTCCATTTTAATTTTATACAAGAATCCTCATAGTCTTTATCAATAAAAAATACTTTATATTATTTGAAGTAATCGGGAGAGGGGGAGTGAAATATTACCACATTCATTATTGAAATGATAATAAAATTCATTATTATCTAAGAAAGATCACACATCCCACACATGTTTGGGGAATATTAATAAATAAATTATGTCTACTTTTTATTATCTACTTAGACACCATCCCTAGAAATTAAATTCCCAAGTATTATAACTTATCTCCCCATGAAATGACATTTCCCATAATTTAATACAAGATTAATTTAAATACAAAAACATATTATATAATAAATACTACTCAAACACTAAAAAAAGAGGAACCATATACAATGACATCATCCCTAAATAATTCCATGCAATTATATAGGAAATCCAAAAAAATACTAACCATACTTCACTGGAAAGTAAATGGAGAATTGCATAGACCAAATGAAATCTTCCTATTTGAATGTGTTCCAAAAGGGAGGGTAGTGATTGTATTTTTCTGAACCTCATGGGAAAGATGGATATGAATGTATCTATAATAAATATCAAGAAAAAAGTAGTGGGGCTTCCCCGATATCCTCTCTAGCATCTGGAAAATGAATGTCAATGGGAAATAGTCTTTACTAGTGTGTTGGTTTAGTCAGAGATAATCTATATAGTCACACCAACTATTCTAAACATAGGTTGGAACATATTTTTTTTCATTTTTAATTATCATATGACTAGTTTTTTAGGAAATACTTACAATAGTGGGACCTATTGGTTTTCAGATATTGGGTAAATAATTCAAATAAATAATAATTTGGTAACCTCTTTTATAACAATATCAAGGGGGTTTGGTTTCAGTAAGAATTGTTCTTGCCTCACTAGTTTATCCACATCATTTAGCAATATATGATGCATGAAAATTAATGGGATAATACCAACAATTTCAACAATTATCTATCCCAATTATTGTTTATAATCCCCCAAAATGTTAATAAATTGTAATTCATGATTTGGAAAGAGTGAAATAGAAATTATTATAGGATGATTTTTTCATTATCAATATATGAGTATTTTAAGTTTTGAGGAAATGGTTTAAGTTCTAAGTGAGTGATATTTTGGATTAATGAGAGTGAATTTTAAAGTGAGTGGTCAATGATACTCAATGTTAACATTCCCAGATGATGAATAATATTTTACAAGATAAACAGTATCATTGATGTTCATAGGATCCTTAGTGATCAAGAAATAATCAATTAAAACACAATACCTAATATTTTATGAACCCAAAAAATTTAGAAAGATGAATCACAACCTAAATAATCAAATAGTAAAGAAGAGGAAAACATATCAGATTATGGGTCAAGGAGAGAATGTTTATTTTTTGTGTGTTTCATTGGAGATCAATTCCAACAAATAGACAAAAAGAGTGGAGTTCTCTTCAATATGGGTTTCGTAGAATCAAGGATACTAAAAAAAACCTTTTCTCCCCCAAAATATATAGACAATGTTCCATTGTGACTTTATTTTCTATTTTAAGGAACAACCTTCCAAGTATGATGGGAACATGTCCTTGGGTCCAGTTATATTCCATCAAAAGAACATAGAAGTATATATGGAAAATGATATTCTTTAAATTTATGAGGATTTCGTTGATCACTCCGATTGGGTGTGTTGTGATATGCTTGGACGTCACATGATGATTCTTATTGGTTGAATCTCTCTAACCTATAGAGAAATATACATAGAGTGAGGAATCACATTAATTGAAGAAACTAAATCAAAAATTTCATCAGAAAATAAAGTCTCCCCTATAGTGGAAGATATTGTAAAGGTTCCCAGATCCTTGAAATTTGTTTGAATTTATTATTATATAAAGGTTTATACATTCTTTTCAAGGTTAAATCTCTCACTCCACTTTAGTCACCATTTATGGGTGTAAAGTTCATTGAGAAATTTGGAATAATAAGGAATTTATTTAACTACATCCAATAGAGTAATGTTAACTTGTACTTTTTTAAATTCATCAATGATATCTATATAATTTTCATTATAATTTTTTTTAAATTAATTTTGAGAGTCTTTTGGGAAAGGGAAGTGGAATATATTGTTTAGGGGAATCCTAATTAATAAAATTCTTATTCTTTTTTGTTGTTTTTTTATTCAGATGTATCTTTTGAGGGTAAATAAAGAGATTTGTTTTTAGGAGAATATAATTAATGTGTAGAATCACTGGAACTTGAAATTTATTTACATGTATGAAGTGTGATAGCCCATACATTACCTTTTACCTTGGGATTGGAAAAAATTGCAATGGTAGTCTTCTAGACCTTGCACTTTGGATTTTTTCCAAAGAGTTGGAAAGTTGGCATAATTGAGTTTTTAGGTCTTTCATGGATGATCGGTTGGCTTATTATAATTTGAGGTTATTTATAGCCATTTTTTTATCATTTCTCAAAGGTTATGCTTGAGTTTTGGAGAAGTTTGTTGGAAAGGCCATTATGGTGGATGAGTTTGACTACTCTACCCTTGGTGGTTCTTGGAATATTTAGGTTAGTTATAATAACTCACTTTTCTATAGGATTGTTTATCATTCCATCTAGATTTGGATGGATAATATTGTTCTATCCTAATAGGTTAATTATACGGATGATTCGGTAAGATTCCCTCACAACTTTCAAAAGATTATCTCGGTTGAAGGAATTAGTCAGAATAGTGGGTGTTAGTGGCACCGATGCCACAACAAATCAGAGGAGGAGGTTGTGATTTACCTTGGGAAAGATAAAGTTATTGGATTTGGTTACTTAAGTATTAGAACATTATGTGGACCTTATTCTTGAATTCATAACTTTGTACCTCATGGACACATTGAATGGGTATAATGGTCCTAGTACCATACCGTTGAGTGTTTTATTCTATGTTTTCGATATGATTCCTTGTAGTGATTTGGGTATTCTCCACCAAGGAACTACCTACAACTACATCAATCATGTTATGATCAATTAGAATTAAATATTCATAAAATTAATTTATTAAACTTTGCTCTCTTATTTGGGGGTGTGGACAACTTGAATAAAGACTTATAAATCGTTCCCATTATTCATGAAGTTTTTACCCTTGTGTTTGTCTTATTATACAAATTTATTTATTTATTATTATAGTTTGAGAGGGTAGGAAGTATATTTTCAGGAAAAATGCATTTCATGTTTTCCCAACCTCTAATTGGAGAGTTAACATAGTATGAACAATCTCTTGTAGTGTCTTCTAAATAGAATGGGAATGAACTAATCTTAACCAATGCTTCTACCGCATTAACATGTTTTAACATTGAACACAATGCATGTAATTAATTTAAGTGATTATGTGGGGTTTCCCATCCAGTCTATGAGATTTGGTAATAAGTGAATAAGTCCAGATTTATGTTCAAAATTAGGTGCTTCACCTTATATTTGAATGTATGCAGGTTGAAACTCCCCATCAGGTGAGGTTAGTAATTTTAATTTATGGTTATTTTCAGCAATATTATTCAATTTTATTTCATTATTGATGTTGTTTTTAGAAGAAGAATAAGGATCAATAATAGTTTTTATTTATTTTGTGTCCTCCTTGAAGGTGTCGTTGGGGGATTCTTAGTGTCATTGATGCAAGATCCCCTCTGGTTCATGTTCAAAAGGGATTACTTACTCCAATGAATATCACATATTGAACAAGGCATATAAAAGAAATATTTTTGAAAACAACTTAAAAAAATGAAGGAAGATACGAAGCAGGAAAATATTCACAAAATATAAATAGTTTTATAAAAACACACACACTAAAAACCAAGGTACTCCCCAGAAACGACGCCAAATGTTTTTCACATTGTCATGAAACATATAATTTTTTTTTAATATTGACATATAGATTAGGGCAGACCCTAGGTCATATCTCAAGGAGTTTTAGAGGTGTAAAGGGTGTATATTAAAAAAAGGACTAAAATAAGGGGTGGTTTTGAATACAATTTTTAAAAATAAAATGAATTAATTTAAAGAGTTTAATAATTAAAAAAAACATACTTTAAAAAATATAAGATAATTATGTGATCATTTATAAGTAACTACAACAATTTAAAACTTCTTTTCTCATAATTCATTATTAGGTTTTGGTGTAATCTTTTAGTTTTGGGTTAACTGTGATCTTGGGTACCCACAAGCCCCTAAAATGATGCACATAGGACTAAACCTTGACATGATAATCATGTAGTCAAGTTCCAGCCTATTAGAATTATTTGATATTTTTTAATAAAAATTGAAATATCAAATGTTTGGGAAAGAAAAATGATTATTATGTTGTATAATCAAAACAACACAAGTCAAACACTTAAAATGACACACCGATTGGTTATGAAATAAAACGTTTTTCAATTAAATATATAAAAAAGTTAATAAACATATAAAATAACAACTACATAAAAAAATTTAAACCAAAATAGTAGATAATTATATTTTAAAACTCCATATTCAAGTGTGTATCTATATCAAAATGATCACCCACTGTTTGGCATGCGATCAAGAGGAGGAAGAAGCTCGTGTGGAACTTAGACTTCACCCTTGATCTCCCTATGAGGATAGGTTTCTATATAACTTATAGGATGATGATGGATATCTTTGTGTCTCAAAAATTTAAGATACTTACTCCCTGGTTGATATTAAAAATGTGGTTCCCAAGGAATCATTTTGTTGGAAAAGTGGAAGGTGATTTTGGGAATCCATATTTCAATATACTACTTAGACCATGGTTTTGGGTGGGTAGATTACGTTATCATGATTTTTACAAAACTAAAATATTATTTCTACATCTTATCTCCATGTCAATTTTGGAATCCATTTAATTTATAAAATTGTAGTTATTTCCAAAATATAGTACCAATATTTTGACTCTCTGCAGATTCAATTTCTTGGACAGATCAGTTTAGTTGGGCCCGTTGATGTCTGAATTGGGATTAGGTGTATTAAAAATATTTTTACACCAATTAGTTTTTTATCATCCCACAAATATTTCAGCCCAATTATATGAACTTATTAGTTATAGTACCATTTTAAGTCCATAGGTGTTCGTGGAATCTGGTGCATTTTGGCCCATTTTCGTTCTACATCATCCCTAGACCTCCAAATCACCTCCTCCTATAATGTAATTATCAAAACAAGTAAAATTTACCTTTTTAATCATAAAAATATTAACTAATTGTATCAAATTTTAAGTGATTTTCTATTATATTTTTTATTTTCAATATAAGACAAGTTTAATACAGTTGTGTAAGGGTGACATAAAATAGTTAATCACGATGTGATCTCAAAACATTTTTAATAATAATTAATAAAAATCCCAATAAAATTAAAATATCTTCGGAATAATTAGGGTTTATCATAATGATTTTGATAACTAAGTTCTTATAAAATATAGTTTTCCAAGGTTCTTACTAAACTTCCTTTGATACCAACTGCAACACCATAACTACAGTAACCTAAAGTTGGTGATTACATGATAACATTGGTAAAAATTAATGGATTGCATCACAAAGGACCGAACATTTTAGTAGTCTTGGGAGACAAGATACATACATGATTTACATATTACATTGAAACATAAAAATACAACACAATAAAATTTATTAAAACTTTCTTATTCCCTTTAGTGTATCCATAAATTTATTCATAGATCACTTCTTGGTACCCTAAAGAAATGGAAACATAAGAAGGGTGATCCCAAACACTCAGTAAGGGTACCACTACAATGGAAACTATCAAAACAGGAATACACATGATCACATACTAACTAAACAATAAAAATTCCATATAATCAATATATTTAGCATGAAAACTATCCATGAATAGAAAATAAATTAAAATAATCACATGGATAAAAATAAATGATTTCATCATGATGGAATGCATAATTCCATACCTCATAATAATTATCTTCATGGTCTCACCTAAGAAATTATTATGATGGAATGGTTGAAAGAGATTCATTATTCTTATCTTCAAGTCAATAACCATGAAATCATTCTTACATTGGGTAAGCATACACTAAATACCCAAACCTTTTATTACACGAGACCAATCAATGCATCGAGGGTTTATATAATACAAATCACTACTTCTTACTTCTTTAAGACCAATGTATTCACCATATAAAGTATATGCATATTAATATAATTCTTAATAAAATTATGTGTTAATAAAAATCTATATTGTGATACAAACATAAAAAACATAAATACATTACCATTCAATAAATGAGATAATATAGACATAATCCATCTAGATAAATAAGTTGGATGGTTAAACAATACATAATAAAAAAATAAATCACAGGGTATTCTCAATGTAAAATGAAGTAAACTTATCAAAGATCTTAATATAAGGTAGTAAAGAAGGCTAATTTGAATGATCTAGGTTATCAATATAAGATAATAATTTATTTCAATATATTTCAATGGTTGGAGACAATATAAATGGTAAGAAAATATATCCTTATAGCCTATAAAGAACATGTGAATTATCTAAGTCATATCCCCTGAAAGTGTCTAGCCATATGTTAAGTCTTAGTCCCACTCATAGTTCACTAGAGTTATTTTTGAGTTGAAGATAAACTATTTTTTAGGTTTATTACCTATAAGTTAATTTATGTCATAACCCCATCTACTTACTAGTTTCTGGATAGATATGAAATTTTTTGAAAAAAACACTCTCTTTATTTTCCTAAAATTTACAATTTTTTGGAATTATGAAGACTTAGGAAAAGGATTTTATGAGAGGGAATATTATTTTCAACATACTAAATGGGTTATAATACCATATAATTACAAGAATTATGACATCAAAATAAAGGTTTGTAATTGAAAATGGAAGGGGTGGAATGAGAACCCTTATGTCACATTAATAACGATATAGGATAAAGGATAAGATGAGAAAGGATAAGTATTATATCATTAAAAACACATAAAATTATAGATAATAACATGAAATTACTACCAAGTAAATATGAGTAAATGGTATTATAAAAAATTAATTTCAATTAAAAAGGAAATAGAAGGATTGAGAACTCTCACCATTCTAAGTAGATTCTTAATTATTGGGAGGACTCCCTAGATCCTTATGATATCCTTGGGAGGGATTTATTTTGGGATATGTAAGGGAACTTCAAGATAAATTAATTTAGGGTGGATAGGGATGAGAAAATGGGTGGGATTTAGATTCTTTTATTGTTGAAAAAGTGAGGTCATTTCATGGAAACAAAAGTTAGTTAAGGCGTAGGATTGTAATCACATTGGTGATAGGTGGGTTAGGTGAGTGAGCTGATTTAAGTGGGAAAATATTTATGAGACAATTATGTATGCCTTTCCTAGTTATCAAATCCTTTCTAGAAGTTATAATCAACCTTTTAATTACTGGGAAGCTAAGATAATTATTTTACCCATTTTACCCTTATTAACCATGATTAAGAATTGGCTTTAGTAATTATTTTATTTATTAAAATATAGTACCAACCATATTAAAATATTATGAAATTATGAATTTTAAGTTGAACTCAATTTTATCTAATTAAATTTATAAATATGAGAAAATTAATTTTTAAATTAACACATAAGATATATAAAAAACTATTTTTATAAATAAATGTTGTTTTAATGCAATAACTATTCATTATTCATATTTAATATTAATTATTAATTTATTGAGTGTTTATATATATATTTATTTTATTAAAAATCATATTAGAGTCATTATTTTAAAATTGGTCAATCTAATTTATTTAGATAAAAAATTTTAAAACTCTTATAAAATTAATTTTTTGAAAACAACAATTTAACTTTAATTATGGTAATTAATATTTATCCTAAATAATTTATTTTCAATGAATAAAAATAAAATTATCATTATTAAAATACTTTTACCTAATTATTCAAAATATAATGTCAATTTTATCAAATCAATTTTTTATGTGAATGAAAAATTAATTTTAACGTTAGTGTTCATGAAATCCCTCTCTTAGGAAAAGTATATATTTTTAGCATAAAAATTATTTTTAGGAAAAAATTATCAATGATTATGTTTTTTAATTACATAAATTGGTTTATTATAAAAAAAATTAATTTTATATGGCTTCCGAAGCTATCTAAATTCAAATTTTAAAAAAATTATATTTAACTAAAATATAAGATCAAAAATAGTTTTTATTGAAGTTTATTTCTTATGTCATGAAAATGATAATAGATAGTTTTTTAAGTTTAATATAGAATTGTTAAAATATATAGTTTTACTTATTATATTTTTTATCAATTAAATAAAATTATAAGCTTCTCATTTTTTCATATATAAATTTATTTTTTTGGTAAAAAATGAATTTTTTACCATTCACCGAAAACTAACTATTTTAGAAAAAACCAAAAAATTCACCCTAGTGTAATTTTAACATAATAAAACTTAATATAACATCATATTCTTCAAATATAAATTATATTATTTGGGAATTTAACTTTTAAATATAATCATGAATAAACACACTAAATTGTGTATTGTGAAATAGTTTTTGAGATATAGTGTTTACTTTCTATAGTAAGGTCTCAAGAATTAAATTATAATGTTAGAATAAAGAAGAAGATTTTTTTATAATTGTTTAAGTAATACACTCTATATTTTATAATGTATTTACAGTGTTTCTGTATATATTTAGTATCTTATGAAAAAATGAAGGAAAAATATTGTATATATGGTCTTAGGTAGTCTATTTCCATGTAATAAAGATCCCGAAAATCTTGTTGACTAAATTTGGGGGTGTTATTGTTGTTATTAGATAAATTTGAATATAAACCTAATTAATTATATTTAAAATAACATAGTCACAGAAAAAATAATTATAAACATAGGATCTAGTATATATAGTCCTATGTATTCGATTTCCATGAAAAAAAGATCCATGAATGTCAGGTGTTTGGATTTGAGGGTGTTATAGCTGGTATCAGATAAATTTTAACAAAAACCCCAGGAATTGGATTTAGAATAACATAGATATAGAATAAATACATCATAATAAACCCTTATAAAACTATATAAAATAATATAGAATGTGTTGAATATTTAATATAAATTTATGAGAAATGAATTCACTATAAGAATAAATGAATTATAAAAAATTAGTTATATTTTATAGTGTCACTTAAAAACTAATTAGTATATGGGATTTTTTAGAAAATATAACTTATTAGATGAAATAGAAACCATGTTAATAACTGATTGTATTGTAAGGATTGTTTGAATGTGGAATCTAATGAAACTACTACTATAGATATGGTAGTTATCAATATACTAGGTCTGATAATTAAGATATTAAAAAATAACCTTTCCTACATTGATCAAACCATTTCACTTCAATAAGGAATAACTACTATGGAATGATTCATGCGGTGAAAACCTATACCCTTCAGTGGGGCCACTAAAGCATTGATAATAAAACAATGGATTTGGTAATTGAAAAATATTTTCATTGTTCTAGGATAAATGAAAATAGGGAATGTGATAAACTTAGTATACCAAGTAAGGGGAAATATTGATCAATGATGGTAACTAATTTAAAATACCACAGGGGAGGAATAGGTGGTAAACATCAAGTGACATTATTTTAAATAAATATTATTATAAAAAACATTTATTCAAGAGAAAAAAAATTTAAATGGAAAATCTATAAAAAAATGATTAGGAGGTAGTAAAAAATTGTTAATATAATTACATAAGGTTAATAAGGTATGAATTATACTATATACAAAACTCATAGAGTGAAATGGATGATTTCCTTGATGGTCTATGTCCACTCATTGAAGTTACCTTATGTCCCAAAAATTTATTTCATATAAGGATATTGTTATAAGTACCATAAAATTTGAAAAGGAATTTTCCATGCCATACATTCTAAAAGTAAATTTATAGAATATTATAATGGTATAAGTTTATTCTAAAAGACCACCTTTAAAGATAAAAAATAAAGGTTGGTGTTTTATATTTATAGAAATTATGGGAAGAAAAACCTTGGACCATGTTCAAATGGCTTATGTGTTTTCTTTAATTATAAATATTATTTACATTAAGACCATGATAACAAGGGAGTGAGAGAATCATCCAATGTATAATGTGTCAAATACAAGTAAATGAGTCACTATTCAAATCAGTTTCCCAAGAATTAGGATAGTATTTTTTAATAAGAGACCATGAGATTAGGGTTAAGTGTTTTCTATGTAAATAATAATATATTTATAATTATCCTATACATTATTTTATCATGGTTTTACATATTATTTTATCTCTTCTATGTTTTTAAATAATAGTAAGGCACCTCATGATATATTTAAAAAATAATTATATAATATAGTAATTAAAATTGATTTAATTACAATAAATATATATATTTAATTATTCAAATTATAATTCATTCTTTTCCCTAAGTTATAAATCTAGTTTTCATACCAATTATATATTTTGTATTAATATTTGGTAATAATTGAAACTCTAATTCTCAATATCAATTTCACCAATAAGATAAAGAGGTTACACTTTTTTAGGATAGAATTAAATCACTTATTTTTTAAGGGAAGATTTATTCCCCTGAATTATACCAATAACCACCCCCAGTAGCTCATTTATTAATATCCTTGGAGAGGATGTTGATAATAAAAAAACTATAATGGATAAGGAGGATATGGAAATAAATGTAATACCAATCATAAAATACAACATTGATAAATTTCCTGATAAATTTATTATATTTATGTTAGATAATTAATAATAATCATCTATTTAACTAATTAATGATAAGAAACCAATATCAAATCCACCATACCATATTGATGAAATGAAAATAATAGAAAAAAATAAAAAATAAAAGAGTTATTGGCTAATGGATTTATATATCCAATTATTTCATTATGATAAATACCACTCTTATTTACAAAGAAAAAGGGTGATTCATTTAGGGTGTGCATTGAATAAAAAGAGATCAATGGAATCACTATAAATAAGTGCCCATTTACATGTATTGGTGACCCATTTTACCAACATAATTTGATGAAAATTTATAAAAAATTTATCATTTGTGTTTATAATTTAGTTAATTGTAATGAAAGTGGATATACCAAAGATGACATTTCATTCAAGCTATGAACACTATAAATTAATAGAAAAGCCTTTTGAATTAACCATTTTCCTTTAATATTTATAGTATTAATGAATAATTTTTTCATATATATTATACATATTTGTTTGTGATATTTATAAATTAAATACTTATAAACTCTAAGAGTTATGAGGAATATAAAATTAATTTATATAAAGTATTAGGAACCCTAAGAGAAGAGGACATATATAGAAAATATATCAAGTGTCAATTTTGGATAAAATATTTTTCTCCCACTGATCATGTTATCACAATGAAAAATATAGTTATTTATCCCTCAAATAAAAATATCATCAATGAATGGTTAAATCCTATGAATATAATAAAAATATATAGTTTTTCTGTTGTGTAGGTAACTGTATATGATTTACTAAAAATATCACATTCAATTATCTAGGTAGTTAACTATATTAACATATAATGGAGTAAAATTATCGTTGTTCATGGAATATGAATAATGTTTCAAACAATTGAATACTAGATAAATCAATATAAAAATATTGACTTTATTAATAGGTAAAGTTGGTTTTTACATCTACAATGATGCATTAAATAAATGACTAGGGTGTTCCCTAATACTGAATGAAATGGTTGTGACTTATGTATCATAAAATTCAAATCCCATTAAGTTGTAATATTTAAAACATTATTTGATTTTATACATTTATAGGACCTCATAAAGATATTACCTATCACAGATAAGGGTAAATTAGTGGTCTAACTCTAATATAAACCTTTCCTTATTTTCTATTTTCCATAATAATTTCTCAAATTATTGGTTAGTGAATGGATCACATGAAGACCCTAAAAAATAAGTATAATGATAAAAATAGGAGAGATAGAGATTAAAAATAGAAATAGGTGTTTTTATATGGTTCATCCACCCTTATTATTAAATTGATAATATTTTTTTGTGTAGGTGTTGTAATCCCAATACCCACATTTTAATTTATTATCAAAATAAAAATTAATAAAGTAAGAGCATTATCTTGAACATTGATTACAATAAGAATGATGAATTTAAAAAAAATAAAATTAGCATCCCTTCCTATACCTCAAGTGAATGGGACTTTGGAATAGATGTGTAACCATATTCTTCCCTCAAACTATTGGATGGGTGTCTATCTCATAGCTTCATCCAATTGGCTACTATTTTAAATTTTTCATATCTTTTTAAAAAAAACATTGATGATTCTTTTATAGAGATATTTCATATATATTTATCTCTAGTTGAAATTCCAATCAATATATGAGTCCTAAATCTCTCCATATTTCTCCATTTAAAATATTCATTAATTCCTAAGTCAAACATATCAGGATGACTACCGTAAACTCTTCACCATGGTTGATTATTTCTTCAAGACACATACTTTGTAAAATTTTGACACCATTCAATGTATGATATCAATTTAATATTGAATATGAGATGAAATTTGTGTCTACTATGATGTATTTATTTTTTCTATAATCACCTTCAATCCCATTTTTAGTGAAGAATCACAAAGGTGTTTGAGTGGGGTGAGTCTTGCACAACTCTTCAGTTGTAGCATTGACGACGAGATCTCTTTATCAACCCAAATATAAATTTCTTCTAAGATCTAAAATGTATTTTCTTCTTCATACTTGATCCAATTTTGTATTTATAAAATTTTTTACCTTTGGAAAACATGTGTTTCTTCTTCTCAATAGCTTCCTTAGCTAGAATGGTCTTCTTTTTTGTTAACAAGCATGTCACTTTTTTTTCTTTTAGTCTGCTCTAAATTCCTAGATTCTTATACCTATCAGGATATAAAACTAATATATCATTTGGATCATTAAATTAATTTATATTTTTCATGGACCACCTTTTTGTAACTTTATATTTGGCACTTTAAATAAATATTACTTTACCTCTGTCACTTCTAAACTGTTTTTGACTAGGTATACATTTCATGCATCTAAAAAATCTATGACCATAAAATTTTCACCTTCCACACACTTCTTCTTTAAATATCAAGATTACCATTTAGATAAGCATCTCAATCTCATCATCAATGATTTATTCCACCATACCAATCTTCTTATACATATCATTGATTAATTTCCCTTTTGTTTTCAAATTCCCCCCCCCCCTCAATTTAACCTCCTTAGCTTTTGTAAAATATTACATGATGTGGAATCTATTACCATAGTAGAATTATTTTCTTCTATATGGTGTGAAATATTTCTTAGTCTTCACTACTAAATTCTTTGGAGTATTTTCTCTTATAATCATCTTTAAATTTATTACTTCTCATGTTACACTTGTTTCTATTTACAGTTATATTTTCATCCATTGATGTGGTTATCACCTTTCATGAACACAAGAGTTATGTTGGTTTGGTGCGTACAAATATTATTCCATATAGTGACTAATTAACTTTAAATATTCATATTGGTTATCAAAAAATTCATATATATTCTTATAAGATAGATTCTTCTTTATTTGTACATTCAACTTCCCTAAAATAGGTTTTTATCTTACAACATATCTTCTCCCCTACATCTTGGCCTCTTATGAATTTAATATTTTGACATGTTGTGAAAATCATAGATGGATATATTCCAAAATCCATAGAAATAATGACAGTGTCCCTTAAATATTATTCTTTTTATTATAAGATCAATCTATCTAGATTTTTTTTCTTGACAACTGTATCTTTTTTAGATTGTCTCACTTCTATTTTGTGATCTATTTAGGGAGATTCTCTTCTTATAATTATTCATATCTACCCTTTATGAATAGAAAATTCTACGATAATTATAGTTCATTCACATTATCCTAGAATTCGAAAATTTTCAAGCACTTACAGATAAAATAGAATTTTCACTCACAACTTTATTAGAGAAGTGGGATACCTTATTCCATGAACATGAGGTGGATTCTTATTTATATTTTATTCACAATCATTTTAATACCATTTTGATTCCCTTTTGAGGGAAAACTAATCTATGGAACTTGAGTGGAAACAGTATTCTTTTTAGATCATTAATAATGTCCAACATGAACTAATTCTAGATCTTTAATTTTTATCTCCTGCTTAAGACACTTTAGGTTGAGGGTAATCTTTTCATCTTCCACTAATCTAAACCTGAAATTTCAGTCACTATTAATCTTTTGAGTTTTTCATCATTTATTTTAGTTATCTCATGAAGTGAATTGTTTAGGTCTTTTACCTTTTTATATTTCAACTCTATATATCCATCCTTGATATTCACTATGACTGTATAAATATTCTTTAATACAAAGAATAACTTAGTAAAAACAACCTTAAACAAATCCTTCCTAAAAACTATTATTTTAAAATTTTCATCAATTAAAGACATGTTATCATTTTAATGTGATGTTTTACCCCTTGACTTTCATCAAATTTGAGTGGGTGTTGCATCTTCCAATCTGTTTAGCTAATGCATTCTCCATGGGGCCAAACAATTCCTCAATTTATTATTTTTCATCAAATAATTACTTGGTAAAACCAATTATATATGCAACAACTTCATCTAGATATTTATTCAGATAAAATTTGGAATGTGACTAAAATTATTCCATTATTTTGACCTCTTCATGGTATTTACTATAAGAATTATATTGTTTATAATTATATATATTAAGATATTCATTAGATGAGAACACACCAAATTGTTAATCTTTAAGAAGTGGTAGATTATTATCCTTCTACAAACCTTTCCTAACATTGTATGCCTCTTCTTTCATCCTATTTTTCACTATCCTAGGAAGCATCCTAATTTTGTTTTAACAAGGATTGAACCTAAATTCTCTATTTGAAGATTATCAATCATATAAAATAAACACTTCATTTAATGAAATGAAATTCGGTGGATCTTCAAGAATATATCCAATCCAAGGTATGATCACTATTATACCTCTTAAAATTTCTAAAAGGATTGGTACAGACACCTGGGTGGGGGGTGGGGGGTAAATGAGGTGTTTTCTAAATTTTAAAAAAATTCTAAATATCTTATAAAATAACCCCATTTATAATTTAACTCATATTGAATATTTGTATAGATTGATATATTTTACTTTAACCAATAAATCATACCATATATAATAAAAGTAAAGAAATTTAAAGAGGGAACACATTGTTTATATAGTTTAGCTAGAAAACCATACTCCTTACCTAGATTGATAATTCACCCCAATCAAGTATTATCCACTATAATAAAATGATGAATAGAGTGATTGGTTCTTCCCACACCAAAATAGAGTATCACTATTTATACATGTTTTTAATTCTCACGTGGTTTCCTTCAACAACTTCTTACTGTAGTCAAAGAGTTTTACAATGATCTCCTTATATACATTGAGTGTCATAGGTTTTATAGCATCCAACCATATATATGAAAGTATTTATTTTCAAATATGTTTTGAAGTAGATATATGATTTTACATTATGTCTCTCCATACAGAAGATAGATCTTCTTCCACTCAACATAAGGCCTTCTAATGCCAATATGTATTCAAGATAAACCACATGAAACTTGGTTCCTATTTTAGTATAGCCTCAAAAATTAAATGAAACCATTCACCTAGATTTATCACTTCTCAATATCTATAATTATTGACTTAGAGATGGCCTAAATAACAATAACATGGTAAGTCCCTCATAATATTCATTCTTCTTATTTTCACTACTTCATCTCACTCATATAATATCAATATGATGGTTGGAATACTCTTTTTATTTATTTGACCTTAATACCCAATGATATTCATATCTAGCTGAATATCATATTCTTCATTTTATTATTCTTATATAGTTATTTATAATAACCCCACACAACACATGAGCATTGGATTGCTCTGTTTTGAAATCCTACACTCTCTCTCTATTTTTTTCTTTTGTATGTAGGTCACCAGAAAGTTATATTTTCTACAAATTAAGTATATAATATCTTCATGTGATTCATTTCCCATGATCCTTCTCACTTTTTATTTTATTTTTCATATATGGTAATTATTAATATCTATATATTCATTTTGTATCATCAACAGTTGTCTCCTGTACATTAACAATAGTACCCTTTAATTTCACTTTCTTTCTCATCTCTCTTGGTCAACTGATATTCTAGACTCTTCTTATAACATGCTTAAGTTCTTCATATTTTTTTCACATTCTTCTCAAAATAACTCAACTTAAATCCATAGCTCCAAAATAAATTATAATTTCTATATTTAGATAAAAATAATCTTAAGTTGTTTCCCAAATCCATATTCATTTATCTTAATGCATCAAGAAATTCTACATGAATAAATCCTCAAGAAATTAGTATATGAATAATTATATTAAAAAACTAGTTCCATCTCATCTAACTTAGTTTTATCATTAATCACATTAAATCATTCTCTTTATAACATTTCAAATAAGATCTTTCAACTGCATATTTGATTCTCAAATATGATAATCGATATATAATTTTAAATATTATCATTTGAAGTCCCCAAATATCAAATAAAAAACTTCTTTATATTATATCTCACTTATAATTCTTAAACAAAGCACAGATTATTTATTTTCAGAGATTAATAATGTCTTGATTGTGTTAAAACAATGTTTTCATCATCTATATCAATTTCCATCTTTAGATACAAAATTTGAAAAATTAATTTTCTATCCTATAACATTATTAAAAATTTATTAAGTTTTGAAGTGATATGGTTTAATAGTAAGTCATAAAAAACCCATTTCATAAGACTTTGAAATTCATATAAAGAAACAAACTACATTTAATAAGATTTTCAAACTCATACAAATCCTAAATTTCTAATGTCATATAATGGTAACTTCTAAAGTCATATAATTATCTTGAAGTCATATGATCAATATCTCTTTTTGAAGTCATACAATTGAGTAATATGATCTCTAAAGTGTGATGAAGATATCTTATAAAGAATAGTTATAATGAAAACGTTATATGATAAAGTTGTATTCTCATGAATTTTAAAAAAAAGTTCTAGATTCAAAGTCTCATGCTTGATAAAAGTTTTATGTTTATACCAAGTCATATGCTCAATGACTTTTACATTTTTTCACATTATCACAAAGTCATATGATGTACTGTAAAGACCAATGTCAAAGTCTGATATTGGGAAAAGTTATATGATCTCTAGAAAAGTCTTATGATATCAATGAATTTAAAAAATTTAGAATTAATACGATATATTTTATGTATTATGATCATGAAAAAGTCATAAAATCAAACCAAAGTCACAAAATCAGTAAGAAAATTCATATGATTTTGGTGAATTTCCACTTTTTAGTGAAATCTAAAATTAAAAAAAAACTTCTAGTGACTTCAAGAATTTTACAAATAGACTCCAACCATTCCAAAAAACTTAAAATTGATTTGAATCTTCATACAAGGATTATTAACATAGATTTTAGTAGAATTAAACTTCATGAACCTTTATATGGTTTCCTCTTCACTTCAGTTAGCTCTTTTCATAATTTTAATCCATATAACTCTTTATAACTACAACATAGTAAGTTGTGCATCATAATAAATCAATTACCAGCTCCTTATAAACCTCAAACTTTTAAAATATTCATCAGTAGCACTATGAATGGTTCCTTCATTATCTTAGGTATTCATTCTATCATATAAAACCATCCAATAACACTGATAATAATATCATCTTCAAGCCTTTCACTATATCCATAAAATTAACCAATTTCTCTAAATCACTCTACTTTTATAGAATACAACATCATTATAACCTTAGATAAACTTATATAATATTTATGGATTGAATCTATAAATCATATGATGTAATTTGTTTCTCCTTAAATATGATCATTCATGTATGTAACAAGCAATAACTTCTTTTCAATTTCCCAAAAAGTATTGGAATTAACTCCTCAGTTTTGGTGGGAGGATTATCAAATGCATCACCCATTCCTTCATACTCATATATTGACATGATTAATTAATAAAAAATACCATTGACAATAAATACAATCACAAGGGAACATTACTCATGTCGGGGAAATTAAACGGTAACAATTTTATTATCTAGAATAATAATTTGATAATTGTTCTAAAATATACGGAGATATTATATGTTCTATAAAAATTTATCCAAGTTGAGCCTATTTACACTAGTAAATGTGATCAGAGGGAAAATTATAATAAGTATATGAAAAATTATTTGAATATATCACCTTTGATACTAGATTCTATAATTCCTAAGAATCAAAATAAATATGAATTTATAGATTTTTTTTAATACCATTAAACACCTTAATTATCCCTACCAAAACAATGATAGAATTTAATGTTATAAATAAACTAAATAATTTTTACATTGAATAAGGAGCTCCATTGTAACTCCCAAATTATTCGATGGATGATTTAAATTCATTTTATTTAATATCATGATGAAAAATTGAATTTTTATTAAAAAATAGGCTGTGAATAGTTGAAATAATATTTCCTAAGACCATGGATCCCCCTTTTTTATCCATATTTGAATGCATAATTTGATTCATGGTCTATAAAACATCAGTATGAAAAACGAAATTCATAATTTTTTTATTATTTTTATTTTTATCATTTTTAGTGTTAATATTATTTATTTAATAATTTTATTTTGGAGGGGCTAAAAATAAAACTAAACAACATGTTCACCCAGATAGACCATCCAAAGTAAACCTCGAATCCTCCTCAAAGGTATTTATACCTCCTAGAACATCCAAGACAATTTTTAAATAGAAAATAACCTAATTTTTCTAATATTCATGAAGGTATAATTTTTATGATCTTATAAGCTCAATAAACATGGCCCAAAGGAACATATGTGAAGTCTCATAGGACTTTGAGATATATGATGACCTATATGCCCTTTTAGAAACCCAAATCTTGATTCTATTCCCCATACATATTTATTTTATCATCCCATGATTTATCCTTCTTATGTTTCCCATACAACATCATTCATTAATGTCTTCTAACAAACATCATTCCTTTCAATCAACCATGTAATCACATATTCTATATTATAGTTTCCCAGTTAAACCCATAATATCAACCTATGATCCAATCAAAATAGGACATGAAACATACTCTCAAAAATTGAAACACCCACTCGATGAAAGAATTTAATCTAAATTAGAGGCTATCAAGGGTTCTAATCCCTAACATGTTTGATTTTAAATTGAAACTAAATAACTTTTGTAAATATAAATTAGTATTATTATTATTGTACATTTAAGTATTTATGTTATTAATTGTTATTATTATTGATGCTATTATCTTTATAATTATTATAATTAATATTGTAAATATTTTTATTATCATAATATTATTCACTTTAGAATTATATCCATATTATCATCATCATCATAATCATCATTATATTTTTATATTATTATATATTATTATTATTAAGGGCAGAGTTGTTATAAATTAGGAAATATCCCCATTTTTTAATGGGTTGTTCACATTAGAGGATATAATAGAAATTGAAAAAATCATTATTACTTATTATTCTTCTCACTCAATCATCATGGATGATAGAGGATACTGCATGGTGAGATCTCTATCCCTATCTCTCAATCCCCCTCTACTTATTTTTTTTCTTCTTCCTATTCATTGACTCACATGTATATTTGTAAATTTATAAAGTTTTTGGTTTTGTATGTCTTATTAAGGTTAGATAGAACCTATAATTTTGAATAGGATTTTGGTATATGAGGTGATAAGACACTGATGTGAGTACCCCATACCACTTTAGGGACATTATCATCACCATATGATTTTTATTAAGTATTTTTGTTGTCAGAAAACCATTTACACCCCTTAAATGATCTCTATAAATTATGAAATTAATATATATTAGTCTTATAAGTGTAAATAATTTATCTATAATTATATATTATGGATTTATTTTTGTTATAAAATCAGTAAAAGATAGATATCTTTGAATTGAATATGTGTTTGTTTTAAAATTTCCTGCATGGGAATATATTTTAATGAAAACATTTTTAGCTCTCAAATAGACTTAAACCAATGATTTTTAATGATTATAATTGAAATTTACATATAATAAAGTTATTTATACTTGTATATTTAATTATATATTAAAAATAGTCATATATTGTTTTGTTAATGAATCATACTATTCTCAAAAATGGGGAGTGATGAAATCAGGGGGCTATTTAGTTAAATTCAAAAGACACCAATGATTTATAAAAGTTATATGTATAATCTTTAGGTTATTTGAAAATAAGTTTGAGATAATATTTTGATCCTTGATATCTAGATTGAGAATCATGTATATTTGATGTTGAACTTTGGTATTATGGAATATTTGGTGCACTATTATAATGTAAAACCTTTAGTTTTAATTCTTAATTTAAAATGAGGTTCCTTTATTATATATATATCCATCAGGTAATGATTAAATTAAAAAATGATTCTTCTATTTATATAAGGAAAACATGATCTATAAGGCATTCCCACATCCACCTATTTAATCAGGCCACTCAAGTTAGGGAGTCTAAATTGGGATGTTAATTTTGGAAGATAGAAATTTTCATGGTCATCTTAAAACATTTTTGAAATTATAATTTTTTATATGGTCATTAATTATCTATTTAATATTAATATTCACTTTTATAAGTCATCCTTAGACCCCTTGTATTATTTATATAAAGGGTATGACAAAACACATGGATTTATTTATTATATACATGTTTTTTCACTCAATCACATGAATGTGGTGGTTTTATATATAAATTACTCGCATTTGGAATCAATTAGGGAGATTATACTGAGTTATGGTCACCCTATGTATGTATTTATCAGTACACATATAGATTCATATTATTATTTTGAGTTTTGGGTGCAGGGAAGAATATTTTGTTTTATATTTTCCTAGTATAGGATATTATTCCCACTTTAATTATAGAGAGAATATATGGTGGTGATCATCCAAAATTGTGTTTAGGCATCCAGGCTATTTTTTTCTAGTTTCATTTAGATATGAAGTTTTCACTATATATATATTTTATGATATTTTTTTTATCATGTAATTTTATAGTTATTTATTACTTGATTTATGTGAATTCATTTATAATAAGTAAGATACAACATTGGGTAATTTATTTATTTATGATGATTATAGTTTATAAAATATTGATGAGCATTTTTTCAAGAAATTGTTACTCCATGTTAAATTCTTGAAACCATCTACTTGTAAATAATATTGGGTGATTAGTGGGAACAAGAATAATATTGTTAGAGACTTATTTTGAGTTTAAGATAATATGATACAAGTAATTTAACCTAGTGTTAGGAAAAAACCCCTCAAGGAAACAATGAAGCATTTTTTAGGTTAATTGTATCTGTTAACAAAACAGGCTTATATGGCCTGTTTCAGAGTTCTATAAATATTTTTGACAAACTATGTTGAAAATATCCATGAAAAAGGATCGGATAAAATACCCCAAGTCCGAGCATCTGTACTCAGTACTTGAACAAACAATGTAAAAAAAGAAACTAAATAATTACATAATAGTTTACACAAATGATGGCCTTTTATCAGTCTAGGTTCTAGAGGATTAGACCAAAACTTACATTTATCAGATTTAAAATAAAATAAAATAAATAACTACTATGCTTCTGCACATTCTAACTCCATAAGAGTCAATGTTCTATTTAGAACTTCTATGATTCCTATGAAGAACATTTGAAATATGAGATGAGAATTTAATTTCCCAGTAAGAGTTTTTTTAAAACTAGTTTAAAACTTTTAGTAAAACTCCATTAAAAATATTTTATATCAAATATAAATATTTGGTATATATATATATATAAATTTTTTCAAAAACAATTATTTTAAAAAAATATTTCCAAAACAGTTCATTTAAAATACTTGGATTTTTCCTTCAAAAATAATTTTGAGAATAATGAATTCATTATTTATTCTTTTGATACTAGGAAGATCCTAAGAAAAATTATATTGATACAAGTAATATCACCGGTGGAACAATGTTCTGTGAGGTTGTGGGCTCACTCCCCATTCCTCATTCTCCCTCCTAATACCCAAGTACCAGTTTAAGTTTAAAGAAATTTTTTAGGGATCCACTTTCCTCAATCTTTATCCATTAACACATTTGGAAAACTTACTCAAATTATTTTTTGAAAATAAAATATATATTTTTACAACTTCAACCATTGTAAGAGAAATCCAAATTTTAGGAATATTTATCATAGATAAATACATTGAAAATTTATTTAAGATAAACTCTTAAAATTTTTCACAATAATATAAATTTAGTCTAATACTATGTTAAATAATAATTTTCATAAAATTATTACAAACAAATCATATAATTATAAAGAAATGACTTGTTAATATTATGTTGCAAGCATGAGTTGTCATGATTTTATAGATAATGGCCATTTCTTATTTTGACATACATAAATGAATAAGATAAGATAAGAACCCATAAAACATACTAAAGATATAAAGTAATATGAATTCTTTCTCTATTATAAATTCATAAATAAAAGATTTATTATATAACTTAGAAACCCATAAATCATTTTAGCAACTAACACCACACTTCAAGGGTTCTTTTGAAATAAAGAAAAATCATGTATGTATTTGAAAATACCTAGTCACTTTGGAAATTAAAGTTTCAAAAAATATTAAATTAAACATGAAAATAAATAAAAATCCTTTCAAATAAAATTATAATTTTAGTCACATGTGATTTAAAAAAAATATAAACTCTTAAAAATTAAATTTAACACCCTTACCTAATTATGTCTAATAGTTAACCAAAATAAAAACAAATTTTTCCCTTATAAAAATAAGATCTCAAAATAAAGAATTGTTCGAAATAAACATTTTTCTCTTACATTATATATTTTCTAAAACATAATGTAATATATATATATATGCACATAAAAAATATAATTTCTTTTTTAAAAAACAACCTTAACATAAGAAAATTAGAACATAATTTAAATAAATCAAATACCTTACTAATTCATTGTAGCTTGTTACTATTAGAAGAAACTTCTTATACTTAATTTCTATTAACACAAGAGGGTATGTCCCCCTCCCCCGCTCAAAAAACACTAGCTAGACTCAACAAACTACCTACTATTGAACTAAATACCAAGGTACTACTTATATAGTAGTTTCTTAGTGTGATTCATATGATTGAAAGAAAAATAATATTAAATAAAAAAAGTAGTTGCATCTCAAACCCAAAATGAGATTCCAATTGATGTAAAAGTAATATCGTTTTTATTTTGTTTGAAAATCAGTGTGTCAAAAAAGAATTTTGGATAGAAATGGATGTTGAAATAATCAATTAAAAATAAATATTTAGAAATAGATGCTCGATTTTATTATTGTGCGAAGTAGAAACACTAAATAGATTCAGTATATTCAAATAACTATGAGAGTGATAGAAAAATGGAATTTATTATCTCCAAACATGATTTAAAATGATGTTTTTTGTTTTATCTAATTCGCACAAGACAATATATGAAATAGAAAGATAACATATGGACCAAAATCGTTGAAAAACAATACAAAAACCACTAAAACTAACTACCCAATGATGAAAAATTAAAAAAAACAATAACAGGATGATGATAGGAAGACAAACAGACCAAAATAAAAATAGACAAATCGATTTCAAGAAGATTTCCAATATAAAAAACATTAAAAAAAACTTACTTCTAATTTGGGACCATGCACACCATTTCCCCCAAAATTTTGATCAGACCTCCTTTGCAGTCAAGATTCAGCTGAAAACACTTGATCTAACCTCATCAGACTTCATTCCGCTCAAATATCTCAAATCTAAGTCACCTATCAAGGCTGATCTTGAATCCATCACTAGATCTGCTCAAATCATCCCTCGATCTATACATGACTTATCTCCTTGGAACCCTAAATTCACTTGGTATCGTCTCTTAATGAAGAAAAATTAGTTCTTCGCAGACCTACATTGTCTTCGATTCCTGGTTGTGCTCAACCTTCTTACTCACGAAAACGAAGACAGATTCGTTCTTAGCCTCGTTGAACATCACTCGACCTCTCTGCATTGAACTCGGACTCCCTTAACAATGGGACGTACTCATTTTCCACAAGAACACTCAAAACCCTTATCTGAAATCCATATTTTATTTTTTTATTTTTTATTACTATTATTATTTGTTTTATTTTTATCTGTTTTATTTTTTTATATCTATCTATATATATATATAATCCATTTTATTTTTTTCAAATATTATATAAATATAACTTACTAATAATTAATTATATATACAATAATAATAATGATACATTTTTTGTTTTAAAATAAAAAAAATTAATTTTTTTTGATAAATTTGTGATAAGACTACCAAAATATATTTAAAAGTTCAATATTTTTCAAATTTTATTATATAAAAAATGATACTCTTATATATATTTATAATTTCATATACTTAAATGATATTATGTTTCATTATTATTTTTATCATTTTTTTAAACATATAATTCAAAACAATATAATTAACTCGTTAAACAAAAATAATCAAGCAAAATAAGTCTGCGTATATAAAAATCAATATTTATGTTTTAAAACAGTAATTTAAATAAAATAACCGTTAATGAGATGATTTAAAACAATATTATATATTTTTAAATATTCAATTTAACTAATAAAAAAAGTTTTTATTTTAATTATAAATCAATCAATTTAATAAAAATAAAAATATAAGATTATAACTTTATGGGTTTCTATATTCTCACCCCGTAAATGAATTACACCCTCACAATTTGTTTATCAGACTTTAGAATATTCTCAATTTCCATAATTTCTAAGGAAACTTAACTATCCAAATAAAATTATAACGTGATGATTTAGTTCTTCTCAAAAGAGAACATATAATCTTTAATGTTGTCTAAACCATTCCTCTGATAATAATTGAAACACCCCAAGCCCAAGCTTCTGGACTGAGTACTTGAAAATGCCATGTAAAAAAAGAAAGAGAATAATTACACAACAATTTACACAAATGAGGACCTTTTATAGGTCTAGTTTATGGAAGATTAGACAACACCTTAAATTTATCAGAGTTAAACAAAAATAAAATAAACGTCTTCTACACTTTCTCATGCACTAACTCCGTAAGCATTGAAGTCCGATTGAGAACTTCTATCATTATTGTGAAGAACAATTAAAACATGGGATGAGTATTTGATTACCCAGTAAGAGTTTATTTTAAAACAAGTGTAAAAATTTTAGCAAAAATACTTTAAAAATATTTTATATCAAATATATATATTTGATATCTATATATTCAAAAAACTTATTTTAAAAACAATTATTATAACATTTCATTTAAAACACTTCAATATCTCCTTCAAAAATCATTTTGAGAGTGATAAATAATTTATGGATTGTTTTGATACTAGGAAGATTCTAAGAAAACTCACATGGCCACAAGAAATATCATAGGTGGAACAACATTCCGTGAGACTGTGGGTTCACTGCCCATTCCTCATTCTCCCACCTGATACCCATGTGCCAGATTAAATGTTCAGAAAACATTTTAAGGACCCAGTTTTCTCAATCTTAATCCATTAAAACATTAGAAAATCTTACTTAATTTTTTTTTAGAAAATAAAATACTATTTTTTATAACATTTACCTTTGATAAATCACTTTTTCATTAAATTTTTAAGATAAATACAGATTTTAGAATGATATATCATGAATAAATACATTGATAATTTATTTAAGATAAAATTATAAATTTGTTCACAATTAAATAAATTCAGTCCAATACTTTTTTAAGTAATAATTTTCCAAAAATTCTTACAAATAACTCATATAAGCATAAAGTAATGACTTGTTAAAATTATGTTGCAAGCATGATCTCTCATGATTTTATAGATAATAGCTATTTCCTATTATGATATACATTAATACATAAGATAATATAATAACCTATAAAACTTACTATATATAGAAAGTAAAATGACTTCTTCCTCTATTCTAAATGCTTAAATAAAAGATTTATTATATAACTTAGAAACCCACAAATTATTTTAGAAACTAACACCACCCTTCAAGTGTTCATTTGAAATAAAGAAAAATAATGCTTGTATTTGAAAATCCTGTCTCCGTTCGGAAATTAATGTTTTAAAATATATAAAATTAAACATGAAAATAAAAAAGTCCTTACCAATAAAATTATAATATTAGTCACATATGTTTAAAAAAATATAAACTCTTAAAAATTAAATTGAACACTGTTACCTAATTATGTAAAATGGTTAAGAAAAATCAAAACAAAAGTTTCCCATATAAAAATAAGATCTCAAAATAAATAAATGTTTGAAATAAATATTTCTCCCTTACATTATATATATTCTAAAAAAGAATTTAATATATGTATATGCACATATAAAAACAAATATAATTTGTTTAACAAAAATAAAACCTTAACATTAGAAAAGTAAAACATAATTTAAATAAATTAAATACCTTACTAATTCATTTCATCTTGTTACTGTTAAAAGAAACATCATATACTTCATTTGTATTAACATAAGAGATATGTCCTCCTTCCACACTCAACAGAATGCCAACTCTTGAACTGAGTACCAAGGTATTTCTTATATAGCAGTTTCTTAGTGTGCTTCATATGCTTGTAAGAAAAATAATTTTAAATAAATAAAATTAGCTACATATCAAACCCAAAATGAGATTCCAATGGATGTAAGAGTAATATCATTTGTCTTTTGTTTGAAAATCAGTGTGTCAAAAAGGAATTTTGGATAGAACTGGATGTTGACAGAATCAATTAAAAATCAATATTAACAAATGGATTCTTGATTTTCTTATTTGGTGAATTGGAAACACTAAATAGATTCAGTGTATTCAAAGAACTATGAGGGTGATAGAAAAATTGAATTTATTGTCTATGAACAAGATTGAAAATGATGTTTTTTGTTTTATCTTATTCACACAAAATAATATATGAAATCAAAAGATAACATATAGACCTAAATCGTTGAAAAACGAAAAAAACCCACTAAAATTAACTGCTCGATGCCAAAAAATTCAAAAAAAAGGATGATGATAAGTTGACAAACAGACCAAAAGAAAAATAGACAACTCTATTTCCAGAAGATTTCAGATATAAAAAACTTCAATAAACAAAACTTACTTGTAATTTGGGTGACGTACATAATTTCCCCTGAAATATGGATCAGAACACTTTTATGGTCAAGATTCGATGGACAACACTCGATCTACCCTCATCAGACTCCATTTTGATCAGATATCTCGAATCTAAGTTGCATATCGTGGCCAATATTGAATCCATCACTAGATCCTCTTGAAGCAGCCCTTGATCTATGCTTGCCTCATCTCCTGTGAACCCTAACTTCACTAGGTACTGCCTCTTACTGAAGACAAACCAGTGATTCTTGGACCTACGTTGGCCTCGATTCATGGACATGATCAACCTTTCTACTCATGAAGACAAAGACGAATTCATTCTTAGCCCCGTCAAACCTCATTCGACCTCTCTGCATCGAACTGAAACTCCCTTAATGATGTGACCTTATCCTTTTCTGTAAGAACACTCAAAACCCTTATCCAAAATCCATATTTTATTTTTTTTATTTTTTATTACTATTATTATTTGTTTTATTTTTATCTATTTTATCATTATATATATATAATCCATTTTTTTAAATCTAATATAAATATAATTTACTAATAATTAATTATATATATAATAATAATAATGATACATTTTATATGTTAAAATAATAACAGTTAAATAATTTTGAAAATTTTATGATAAGAATAACAAAATATATTTAAAATTTCAATATTATTAAAATTTTATTATATATAAAAAGTTACTCATATATATATTTATAATTTCATATATTTAAATGATATTATGTTTCATTATTATTTTTATCATTTTTCTTAAACATCTAATTTAAAACAATATAATTAACTCATTAAAAAAATAATCAAACAAAATAAGGCTATGTATATAAAAATTAATATTTATATTTTAAAACAATAATTTAAGTAAAATTATAGTTGATGAGATAATTTAAAACCATATTATATATTTTTAAATATTCAATTTAACTAATAAAACAATTTTCTTTATTTTAATTATAAACTAATCAATTTAATAAAAAGAAAAATAGAAGCTTATAATTTCTTGTGTTTTTATAGTCTCTCCCCTAAATGAATTTCACCCTCGCAATTTGTTTATCGGAATTTAAAAAATTATCAATTTCTATATTCAGAATTAACAAATTTCTAATGGATCTTAATTGTCCAAAGAAAATTCTAATGCGATGATTTTTTTCTCCTAAAAAGGGAACATCTAATCTCACAAAATGTTTAAACCGTTCCTCTGATACCAATTAGAATACCCCAAGCCGAAGCTTCTAGAATGATTACTTGAAAATTCTATGTAAAAAAAAGAAACAGAATAATTACACAACAACTTACGCAAACGAGGACCTTTTATCGATCTAGGTTTTGGAAGATCAGACAACACCTTAAATTCATCTGAGTTGAACAAAAATAAAATAGGATTCGACTATGCTTCCTCATGCGCTAACTATATAAGAATCAAAGTTTGATTTTGAACTTATATGATTCCCTTGAAGAACATCTAAAATATGGTATGAGCATTTGATTTCCCATTAAGAGTTTTTTTTAAATCCAGTGTAAATTTTTTAGTAAAACTACTTTAAATATATTTTATATCTAATATAAATATTTGATATATATATATATATATTTAAAAAAAATAATTTTAAAATAAATATAAAAACAGTTCATTTTAAACACTTGGATATCTCCTTCGAAAAACATTTTGAATATAATAAATACTTTTTATATTGTTTTGATAATAGGAAGATTCTAATAAGACTCACATGGCCACAAGAAATATCATTGGTGGAACAAAATTCCATGAGACAGTGGGTTCACTCCCTATTATTCATTATCCCGCCTGATAGACATGGGGTAGATTTAATGTTCAAAAAAAATTTAAGGATCTTCTTTTCTCAATATTAATCCATGAAAACATTTGTAAATCTTACTTAAATTATTTTCATAAAAGAAAATATTTTTTTATAACTTTTACTTTCAATAAATCACTTTTTCAAAACATTTATAGAATAAATACATATTTTAGGAAGATATATCATGGATAAATACATTGAAAATTTATTTAAGATAAAATCTAAAATTTGTTCACAATTAAATAAATTTAGTCCAATAATATGTAAAATATTCATTTTCTTAAAATTATTATAAACAACTCATATAAGCATAAAGAAATTAATTTTTAAAATTAAAGACTAAGAATGAGATCTCATGATTTTATAGATAATCGCCATTTCCTATTATGACATACATGAATTCATATGTAAGAACCCAGAGCTTCTTCACAGGTATGTTTTTATTTTTTCTGTATTTTTTGAAAAAAGATGAGTTTCTGGAAATTTTTGAAGTACATGCCATGTACTTTATGAGTTACACGCCATGTAATTCCTTTCCGCTAAAGGTTGTGTGCTAGACATGTAGGGGACACACACACGACCATGTAAGGGTGTTTGGAGGCCGCTTAAAGCAGAGTATGGAAAAGGTGAGTACACCCTATGTACTCCAAAAGTACACGCCGTGTATTTTTTTCTTTAAACGCACTGGGGTCGCGTCTGACAAATAGAACCATCTTTTTGTTGGTGTTCCTTATCTAAGAGAGTCTGTACGACTGCGGATCCTTGATGAACCCCTGGGCCTCCATCCGTTCTCCGAATCAACTGTCATTGATCGTGTTGGAACCGCAGCGGTAAGCTCTTCCTTCTCCTAGAGCATCGTTTCCAATTTCCTTTCTTTTCCAAGTTATCATGGGTTGAACATTTTAGGTGTTTTTGTAGATCTTCAATGTTCTAAGGAGATTCAAGCCCCGTGGTTCAAGTATATCTATCTCCTAACATCTAGGTAGGTGGTTTGTGCCTTTCTGTAGGAAGTCTTTGAGTATTTATGTGCAAATTCCACCAATACCCTTGAATGGGGTATCGCGTGTTTCTTGTTTTCCCTTGTTTTTTTCCTGATTTTCTTATATGCCTGATTAGAGGTTATTTTTTGTGAATAGGGTAATTTACCAAGCTTTGGATGTTTTTCCCATGCATAGTTTTTCTGTTTATGGCTGTTTGGTCTAGTTTTTATATTAGGATATTTTTCCAGTTCCATGCCTAGTTGTAGGATAGTGTGATTGTTGTTATTCTATTCTGAGATTCTGTATAATTCTAGCCAAGTAGTTCTTGAAATTACTTTGGTCATTACGTGATGCGATAATTGCTGACTTTACAAAGGGCTTTGAGACCCTAGTGTAGTAGGCCATAGGGAGAATGGGCGTAAGGGATTCTCCATAGTGTCTTTATAATACGATGTAAGACCACAGGGGGAATTGACGTTGAGTGCTTCCTCAGAGTGTCTGTAGTTCATCGCCATGGGCCACAAGGGGAATGAGATGTTGAGTGCTTCCCCAGAGTTTCTTTAGTACGATACGAGACTATAAGGGGAATTGATGGTGAGTGCTTCCCCAGAGAGTTTATTCTTTAGCTGAACCAGAGGGTTGAGACTGTGTGTGACTCCCAGAGGGTAGCTAGTACTTTATGGTTGAACCATAGGGGTTAGGCTGTGAGAACTACCCATAGGGTTGCCTGTTGTTATACTTGATTGAGTGTTTGATTTCTTCTTTATAAATTATACGCTAGAAACTGTGGATTGTTAGCTCCTGAGTATTTTCATGTTTACTGCTTTCTGTACTTTTACCTGTCATATATTCACTGATTGTTAGGAACATATCTTCGGGTGGTTGCCTACTGGGATTTTGTCTCACACCCAGTTTGGGTGATGCTTTTGGGCCCAAACAGATTATATTGTTGCAGGTATAAATAAGGGAAAACACCCTTCTACTTCTGGTACTTGACTTTCTGTGGAGCTAGAGAGCATGGGACTAAGCCTATGATTGCGATGCTGAGGATATGATTATTTGTTTCTTTGTACTTTGGTTTAGTACAGTTGTATTCTAGCATTGTTACTTGTTTGGATGCTTTCCTAGACTTATGTATCATGCATCATTTTTATATGTGCTCCATTTTTTACACTTTTAGTCTTCCACTGTTTACTCTTGTATGGATGTTTACTGCTTCCGCTATTTCTTTTGTTTATCTTCTGCTCTGTACTCTGCCAATGAGGGCATAGTTTCCCCACTATCACACCCAAGGCCCTCACTGTTATTCAGAATCCTCTGGTGTTTGGGGAAATGTGCTTGAGGCCATGTGACCAACTAGGTACGGGGCGCCTCTGGGTGGCTTCCGGAACAGGGGTGTTATAGCATAAGATAAGAAAAGAACCCATAAAAACTTATTATATATATAAAGTAAAATGACTACTTTCTTTTTTCTAAATGCATAAATAAAATATTTATTAGATAACTTAGAAACCCATAAATCATTTTAAAAACTGTCACCACCCTTCAAGGGTTTATTTGAAATAAATAAAAATCGTGTTTGTATTTGAAAATACTGAGTCCCTTTGGAAATTAATGTTTCAGATGATATAAAATTAAACATGAAATTATAAAAAATACTTAAAAATAAAATTATAATTTTAATCACATATTATTTAAAAAATATAAAAACTCTTAAAAATTAAATTGAACACCCTTACCTAATTATATCAAATGGTTTAGCAAAATCAAAACAAATGTTTCCCTTAAAAAAATAAGATCTCAAAAAAATGTTTGAAATAAATATTTCTCCTTTACCTTATATATATTCTGAAAAATAAAGGCATATATATATATATATTCACATCTTAAAAAAATAATTTGTTTAACAAAAATAAACCCTTAACATCAGAAAAGTAAAATATAATTTAAATAAATGGAATCTATTACTAATTAATTATAACTTTTTGCTGTTATAAGAAACTTCATATACTTTATTTCTTTTAATACAAGAGATATGTATCCCTCCCCTCATCAAAAAAGACTAACCAGACTCAAAAGATTTCCTACTCCTGAACTGAATACCAAGGTACTTATTATAAAACAGTTTCTTAGTGTGCTTTATATGCTTGAAAGAAAAATAATAGTATATAAATAAAAGGATTTTCATCAGAAACCCAAAATGAGATTATGATTGTTGAAAAAGTTATATTGTTTATCTTTTGTTTGCAAATTGGCATGTAAAAAAGAAATTTAGGATAGAACTCGATGATGATAGAATAAATTAAGAAACAATATTTAGAAATAGATACTCGATTTTTTTATTGTGTAATGTGGAAACACTGAATAGATTCAGTGTATTCAAAGAATTGTGGGAGTGACAACAAAATTGAATTTATTGTATATAAACAATATTAAAAGTGATGTTTGTTATTTTATCTAATTCACGCAGAACAATATAGAAAATCTAAAGGTAATAAAGGGACCTAAAAGGTTGATAAATGATACCCAAACCACTAAAATTAACTACACGATGCCAAAAAATTCAACAAAACAACAACAGGATGATGATAGGAAGACAAACAGACCAAAAGAACAACTGACAACTTGATTTCAAGATGATTTCTGATATAAAAAACTTAAATAAACAAAACATACTTGTTATTTGAGACAACAAAAATCATTTCCCCCAAAATATTGATCAATCCACCTTTGCGGTCAAGATTTTACCGATAAAACTCTATCTACCCTTGTCAAACTCCATTTAACTCAAATATCTCAAATCAAAGTCACCTATCATGGTTGATCTTAACTCCATCACTAGATCCACTGAAAGCATCCCTCGATCCATGCTCACCTAATCTCCTTACAACCCTAAATACACTCATTCTGACCTCTTACTAAATATGAACTAATGCTTTTGAGACCTACATTGATATGATTCCTAGTCATGATCAACCGTCCAACTCATAATGACAAAGAAAAATTCATTCTTAGCCTCATCAAACCTTGCTCGACCTCTCTACGTCGAACTCAGACTCCCTCAATGATGCGACATACTCTTTTACTGCATGAACACTCAAAACCCTTATCCAAAATCCATATTTAGTTTTATTATTATTATTATTATTTGTTTTATTTTTATCTGTTTTATCATTTTATATCTGTATACATATATATAATCCCTTTTATTTTTTCAAATCTTATATAAATATAATTTACTAATAATTAATTATACATATAATAATAATAATGATACAGTTTATATGTTAAAATAATAACAATTTAATATTTTTGAAAATTTTGTAATAATATTACAAAAATATTTTTTTAAAAGTTCAAAATTATAAAAATTTAATTATATAAAAAGTGATACTTAGATATATATATATATATATATATAATTTTATATATTTAAATGATATTATATTTCATTATTATTTTTATCATTTTTCTTAAACATGTAATTAAAAATAATAGAATCAACTCGTTAAACCAAATTAATCAATAAAATATGACTATGGATATAAAAAGTAGTATTTATGTTTTAAAATATTAAGTTAAATAATGTCATAGTTGATGAGGTAATTTAAAACCATATTATATAATTTTATATATTCAATTTAAATAATAAAACTATATTTTTATTTTTATTATAAATTAATCAATTTAATAAAAAGAAAAATATAATCTTATAACTTTTAGAGTTATTATAATGGATTCTCTAGAGTCTGTACAAAACAATCATATACAAGGTTACACGATTTCCTAGAGTTTTCCAAATGTTCTAGTCCACAAATTAGAGAATGGGGAAAAGTGTTTTTGGAAAATGATGTTGTGAGCAAGTGTTAATAAGATTTGGAAAGTTGTACGCCAAGCATTTTTCAAGATTAGTACATCAAAATATGGAAAAGAATAGAAGGGATCACAAGTTATGGATTTTCCATGAAATGTGAGTTTGTGAGAAGGGACTTGTGTGAATGGATGTACGATCGGGTAAACGTTGTGTGAGCTACGCAGAGGGTTAGCTAAATTCCTATAAATAGGTGGATAACCTGATCATTTGAGAATGCTCAACACTTAGAGAAAATCTAAGCTCTGAATCACATAAGTAGCAAGGGCTGTGCAAGTAGGGAGTTTCAGTGCATGCAGCCGTGCAAAAAGGGAGTTGTGCGCAAGACGTGAGTTATGGGGAGGAAGTGAGTTTCACGCAAGTAGTGATTTTCCACAAAAGTAAGTAGTTTCACACAAGAAGGGAGTTGAGGGAATGTTGTGATTTGTATGTAAGAAAGAAGTTGCATGCAAGTTATAAGTGGTGCGCAAGTGGGTTTTCCAAGACAGAGGAAAAAGTTACATGCAAGGCATAGAGTTGGGTGCAAGTCACCCTAAGGTTGCATGAAAGGTTTGATGTTTCCTAGTACATCTGTGGTAAAGTAGTATTCCTTAGTGGATGAAAGTGGGACATCAATAGAGAATCTATATATTATGGATGATTCATTCATTAGAGATGATGAAGGGACCTAGAAGTCCATAAACTATGTGTGGATCCCTTCCAAGAGTAGTGAGAGAAGGAAGATGAAGATGATTACCCCTTTCGCTAGTAGTGATCCAAATAAAGAGACATAGGGAGTGACCCTTGGGATGGTAGTGAGAAGACCCTAAACCTTGTAAAGACAGTGAACCTGGGTATAGATGAGATCTGGCCCGAATCATCATTATTAGAATTGAGCCATTGTGAATCTGTTACAATCAGCACATATCCATTGTATACTCCTTAAATGTAGTCCAATGATGGCAAACCAAGTATAAATTTTTGAGTCTATATTATTTCTTTCCTACATTACATTTTAATCATCGTCATCCTTAGATAAAGAAGGAATGAATATGATCAACATTAACACTTATGTGAAAAAAAGTGAACCTTATAATAAAGAGGTCAAGATCTAGTGGGGAAGGACTAATTTTGAAAAGAATATCCATAACCTGATTTACCCCCCTCTATGGGAATCTAGTCCCATTTTGGAGATAACAATTGGTATCTGAGCATAGGTTTCTTTTATCATATTTGTTTTCTCTAACATGGTTATGTCAATTGTTGGAGTTAAATATTCAGTTTTCTCTTATATTGGTGTCCCATGGGAAAGGTATGAACTTCAAATAAGAATCATCAGTCAGGTGATATTCCTTAGTGTGTAAGTTTCTATGAAAAAAGTGTCATTCATTTAAAGAAAATCAATGGTGTACTGAAAAATGGTTTGGATGAATCAGAATGTGAAAAGATATAATCAATCAATGATTCTATAGAAATGAGTGAATAACATAAAATTTCATGTGGTGTTGAAACTACTGATGATGAAAAAATTCCAATAAGGAAAAAATTATGACTTTTCCATGAAACAATGAAATTGGATTGGAAATTGGATGAAGAAATCAAATCTAAATATATTTGAATCCAATCACTAGAAATTGAGGTCAAAAAAATAAATGTTTTAAATAAATGAATTCTTGATGTGGACACTGATATGAGGGATAGTAATTATTCCCTAACTAAAGAGCTAAAAAGGATTTCTAAAAATATATAAAAACTCAAAGATGATGACAAGGGAAAGAATCTGAAATCAGAAGATATTTAGAATCTAAAAGCCAAAAATGATAATCTTGCTACACATCTATCCAAACAAGTTCAAGAGAACCAAATGCTAAAATAAGAGAATTCATGCTGTAAGGATTATTGTACTCAGTTCAATTCTAAAATAATGAAGAAATATTACATGATAGATAACCTCTCCTAAGAATTAGAAGATGAAATGGCTAAATGGAATAATCTCAAGAGAGAACAGAATTCTCAACTTGAATCATGAAATAAGAAGATCCAATAATAGAGAGAATAGATATAATCAATCAATAAACAAGTGGATCAATTTAGTACCAGAGGCAAGAACAAATTTAATGATGCTTTGAATTTACTATTTGAATATCCTTGGATAGGTGATAATGAAATGAAATGAAAATATTCTATTTATGAAGAGAAACATGAAAGGATTGTCTCATCCCAATGGCCATTTAGTTTAGGAAAATATAGAATTGGATATGATGAACCCTCTACCATGCATGATATGAAGAGAGCTATGAATAGTTATAGTAATAGGAAATTTCATGTTGGTGACGAGGACATACCTAAAAATACTTATAAAATATGTGATTCTATCACGCGTTATTTCTATATGATGGATGGTCATACTTCAAGTTTTTTATTCTGTAGCCTTGGACTATATTTCAAATTGTGATGGAAGAAATGTTCCAAAATCTAAGAATAAGGAGAAGCATCTTGGGAAATCTAAAAGAACAGTATCTCAATAGAAATTATCCATTAAATTCCACTATTGTGGAAGATAGGGACACACCATGAATATGTTTCAAGAATCCCAAGAGATCAATATCAAAATAAGAAATCAAGCTGTATCAACAACTAAGATGAGAAATGATTACACAAGGTATGTTTTTAACAAAAGATGTTTCATATTTTTTTAATCATGGGAATTTTGAATGATATTGTAGTTGGAAGAAAGTTAGGAAGGAAATATAACTCAAAAGGAGATCCCTAACACTAGTGGTGTATAATGAGAAATCCTATACTAGAAGTCAAAATGATAAGTCAAAAATGGGTTTCAAGCCTTAGGGAAGCACAAGATGCTCAAAGAAAGGTGTATCAATCAAATCATAGGTTTTATTCACAAAAAAAACTATTTTAATAAAGGTGAACAAAATTGGAATAAAAAGGGAGGGGCTACTCTAGTTGTGAGAGAGATGAATATACATTCAGTGAAGGACTCACTCCCATAAAATTTGAGTAATTTAACTTGGTTAACTGATAAAAGAAAAATTAATAAATAATTCATTTAGAAAGTCACATGTAATGATACAATAAAAAAATTAAAGTCAAGAGAGAGATCCCTCTAATTGATGAATAACCAAGAGTATAAGACTAGTGGAGAGATTCATGCTCAGAGAAAGAATTATGAAAATTGGCATTTAGGAGGAGCCTCAAAGAAATAAATTTCTACTAGTGGGTATATACCCCAAATTTTGAAAAATTCCAAACCCAAAGAACCCAAATATTATAAGAAGAATCAGAATGTGGGTGAATAATGTTTAGTCATATGGAAAGAATAGTTGAGGTTAGATGGCCTATTGGGATAAGAACATAAAGAGTAAAATACTTTGTAAGAAAATATAAAAGTTTTGATCTATCAAGATTGACCATAATACTCTTATTGAGGATTCTAGATAATCATATCTCCCTATTTTCATAAATTATATTAATTGATGATCAAGTGTTCCAGGTTCAAGGGGAGATACAATCTAAGGGGAAGTGGCATCAAAAACTGTAATGTGTTTATTTGATGTTATCTAGAATGTCAACTAATTGAAATCAGTTACTAGAGTTGAATAAAAAATCCATAATAATTATATGAAAGGATTTAAGGTTCTATGGCTACATGTGATAGATATAAGAGAAGAAATATTTTTGTGGGTCTAAACAATGGGCCTATAAACAGGAAGATTTTCACATCATATACTGATCATTCTATCTCTTAATCAGATGAAATAACTCAATAGAATAGAAAGGATTAATGTTTCCATTGTATGACATCAAGAACACTGATTGGGGGAGAAGAAACAACATCCATGAATTTCATGATTATCTATTATTGTTTAACGATATATTATCAGATGACTATTTTCAAGATACCAAGAAGTTGTGAGAGAATATTAAAAGTGTTTCAATAAGAGGTTGGGAAAATTATTCAAAAGTAATAATGTCACTATAGTGGAAAATGAATAGAATATTCAGAAATATAGTGAATGATTCCATAATGAGAGTGATGTGGAGGTAAGATACACATGGGGAGTAGAAGTAGAAGATGATAACTCAGAATAAGAAACTAACAATGATCAAGAGGAAGTAAAATATATATCTGCACAAAAGCCATTGATTCAAGCTGAAATTGAAGGAGGATGAAGACACTATAATAAGAATCATTCTTATTAAAGGTAAAGAATAAATGTTTTTCCGATATATCTAAAGATGAGAGTTGGGTTCATTCTATCAATGAATATCTTGACCAAATAGAAAATAATCATACATAAGAGATTGTTTCAAGACCATCAGATGAGAATGTCATCAGGACTAAATGGGTCTTTCCTATCAAGATCAATGAATATGGTACAATTCTTTAAAAGAAATAATGACTGGTGTGAAAAGGGTTATCCTATATATAATAAATTGATGTTTATGAAACATTTTCACTTGTTTCAAGGCTAAAAACAATTAGAATACTCTTGGCCATAATAGTACAATAAAAGTTCAATGTTTTACATATGGATATCAATTCAACATTTCTGAATGGGGTTCTAGAAGACGATCTTTACATTGAGAATAAATATTATTTTCTCATTCAATATGTCGAGAACAAAGATTTTCAGATGAAGAAGTCATTATATGGGTTGAAGCAGACACCAAGAGCATGGTATTCAAGGATAGATCTATTTTTGAGAAAGATCAGTTTCTAGTGTGGTGGAGTTGATTACAATCTATATTTAAAAAATGATAGTAATAAAAGGATGATGGTTTTGGTAACATAAGGAAAGAATAGAACATTCATTTCTCAGTATAAATATGCCAAGGTGGTTTTGATAATATTTGGAGTTGATAATTCCAAGGATATGAAAAATCTGGTGGCTACCTAAATGAAACTGTCAAGACATGATAAATGAAATGCAATTAATTTTATAGAATATAGGAAAATAATTATAAGCATACTATACACAATAATGAAAATACCTAATATTTTTTTTGCTACATGCTAAGTAGCAAGGTGTCAAAGAAATCCTATATAAAGTCACATTTTTATAGTGAAAATAATTCTTTGGTATATCATGGGAATGGTGGATTTTTGTTTGATTTAAAATGAAAATCTCATCAAGAGTTATTCAGATATACCGATATAGATTGGGTAGGATCAATAGATGATAAGAAATCAATGTCAGGAGGTTCTTTCGATCTTTTTGGATTATGTATGTCTTGGATAATCAAGAAATAAGATTTCATTTCATTGATAACCATATAAGATTAATATATTGCAGATACTCAAGAATGCATGAATTCATTATAGAAGAAGCATAAGATTTATTAAATTGGATTTGAATTGAAGTCTCCGATCAGGATCCATTGTGATAATTCAAGTGCTATAAATCATATAAAAATACTATCAATCACTCAAAGACAAATCCCTTTGAAATCAAGTATCAATTTATAAAGGAAAAGGTGAAGTAATGGATAGTGAAGTTGGAGTAGGTGCATACAAATCTACAGGTTGTAAACATTCTGATGAATGCCTTACCCAAACAACCATCTGAATGACATCGAATGGATCTTGGAGTCTAGCTAACTCCTCAAACTTGAAAAGTGTGGATGTGAGACCCCCTCTTACCAAGTTATGGAGTGTTTTTCCTTAATGTACTGATGTGTGTTTTTTGCCCTATTTTATACCATAATCAAGTGACCTTTGGGTTTATTGATGAAGTGGCCTTCAGGTTCATTGAAAAATAAAGATAACTTATGGCTATAGAAAGAGGAAAATTTGTTATCCATGACACATGGAGAAGCTGATAGGTGGAGTAGTGAGATAGGGGGAACAACGAGATAGGGGGAGTTTTAAATCTTACAATGTTAGAACTGATTGATCAGAGGATATATATCACAACAGATAGGGTTCATTATGAAATCACTTAAATGGTTTCAGTAATGAAGTGGTTCATTTATGATCATTGCATTATACTCTTATTTCTCAAAATGAGCGTGGATCATGTGGGATTAGAGTATGTGTTTAGTAAGTCTTTTATGGCTATCTAAATTGCAATAATTTAATGGTTGGATAATATAAAAGATGATTTAATGATATATAAAATTACGAAGAGTTTTCAATAAACCAAAAGGGGGAGATTGTTGGGAAAAAAATCTATCAAGGAAACATTGAATTTTTTTTGGGTTGATTGTGTATTTGGAAAAAGTTAGATTCCATGGCTAGTTATGCATTTCTAGAGATGTTTTTGAAAAAATATTTTGAAAAAGATCCATGAAAAAGGAATGGATTCTCTAGAGGTGGTACAAAAAGATCTTATACATGGTGGCACCATTTCCCTGTGTTTTCCAAATTTTGGGTCCAAAAATTAGAGAATTGAGAAAATTGTTTTTTGGGAAAGAAGGTTGTGAGAAAGTGTTAAGGAGGTTTTTAAAGTTTCATGCCATGTATTTTTCGATATCACTACATAAAAATATAGCAAAGTAAAGAAGGGCACACAAGTTATGGATTTTCTGTGCAAGGTGAGTTTGCATGAAGGGAATTGCGTGAATGGATACATGCTCAGGGAAAAGTTGTTCAAGCTATGTATAGGGTTAGAAAAATTCCTATAAATAGGTGGATACCCCCACATTTGAGAATTATTAAAACTTAGAGAAAATACAAGATATGTATCTCACAAGGAGTGAGGGCCGCGTAAGTAGGGAGTTTTAAGGAAAGTATCCATGTAAGAAGTGAGTCGTGCACAAGAAGTGAGTTGTGTGGAAGAAATGAGTTGTGTGCAATTAAGGAGTATCCATTCAAGTAATGAGTTATATAAAAGAAGGTATTTTATCACATGTAGTGAGTTTTTCATAACAAGGAAGCTGTGTGCAAGTTATAAGTGGCACACAAGTGGTTTTTCCATGAAAAAGGAAAAAGATGCGTGCAAGGCATAGAGTTGCAAAGAAGTCACCCTTAGGTTGCACAGAAAGTTTGAAGTTTCCTAGTAAATCTATGGTAAAGTGGTATTAATTAGTGGATGAAATTGAGAAATTAATAGATCTTCTAAATACAATGGAGGATGCATTAATTATAGATAATGAAGGGACCTACTAGTACATTAACCATATGTGGATCCCTTCCAAGAGGAGTGAGAAAAGGAAAAAGAAGATGGTGATCCTTTCCACCTGAAGTGAGCCAGAGAAAGGGACATAGGGAGTCACCCTTCAGAATGTAGTTAGTAGACCCTAAATCTTGTAAAGGAAGTGCGCTTGGTTATAGATGAGATCTAGCACAAACCATTATTATTGGTAGTTATCTTTAGTGAGTTTTCTACAATTGACACATCATCGTTTTATGCTCCTTGGATGTATCCTAGTGAGGGTGAACCAAGTAAAAATCATTATTTCTCTATGCTTTCTTTATTGCATTATATTCAAAGAATAATCATCAAATAAACAAATAATGAATATGATTGACATTAACACTTAATTGAAAACAAAGCGACCCTTATAATAAAGAGGTTGAGATCAATTGGGGCCAGAATGATTTTGAAAAGAATATCCATACCCTGATTCACCCCCTCTCATTGTATCTAGGCCCCTTTTGGACATAAAACCCATTTTATACTCAAATTCTCATAATAATTACAAATATAAATAATATAGAGAGTATCCGGTTCCTTTTTAAGTATAAAATTTAACATCCCAGCCCGATTCACCTAAACTATGATAGAACAAGAGGGTCATACTCCTCAATCTCTCTTCTCTATGTACCAAAGGTTGTGACTAGTAGTTGGGTTTTATAGGTGATCATATGTCAAATATACCCTCTAATATAAATAAACCTAACAAAGATGATCAAATACCAATTCATACGATTCATACTCACGTAAATATGATTTCCCATGGGGCAATAATATAAATAAATGATTTCCAATGAGGTGGTTCCTAAGTGGAACCACCTCCCTATTAACATCCAATAAGTCATTATTTCAACCAATGTCAATCTGTATTTGTAGATATTTTTCCATAGGGTAGTGCATCACTGTCGCAAGTTGTACTATTGTAAAATGGTCACTATAGTAGGAACTATAATATGCATGGGTACTATAGTATGTAATATAATAGATATAAGGATTATAGCAGAAAGAGTAACATATAAGTACTATTCACCAAATGGACTTTTGACCTAAAAAATGGGCCTTTGGACTATAAAAAGGGTTTACGAGCCACAAATTATTTTTGATACCAAATTGTGAATTTCCCAGTGGATAATTTCCAATCCTTATGGAGATAGATGATTCTTTACTCAATAGGATGCCTAGGTGTGTGTGTGGCTGTAGTTTTTAATCCCTTCAACCTAAATATAGATATAAAAACATGATATAAGATATATGAAAAGGAAAAAAGTTTACATAACACCAAGTATATACTCGATATACCTCCAAAAACCATAAACATGTTATCTATACATCCATCACAACCTCAATCAATAAGAAATTATTTTAAGGACCTTTCTCTTTCATGAGTCATGATACAAAAATTCTGTATGCACATTAGGTTCCCATATATGGTGTGAGTTTAAAATATGTTTTCTACCATTAATATTTTCCCTAGATAATATCCATGTGTATATAGGTGCATGGAAAGTGAAATATACAACAACCAAAACCATAAATAAACCATGCTCCACTCTATTCTTGAAAAACCATAGGTGAGAAGCCTACCTACTTTTACCTGGGTTGGAATAGGATGATATACCAATAGTCAAAACACACCGTCATGGTAATTATACCATAACTCCTCATTAGATAACTAGGTGGAAAATTCACACCTATACCCAAAGAACAATGATGAATGATGCATTACCATGTACAATTTTAGGTGAATGATACATCACTTTATAATATGGTGAATAATACATAACCATCTCTTGAAGATTATATATTATAGTGGATCAAGATTTTTATACATAAATATTATACCTATTTAGATAAATATTAAATAGATAACAATAATATCCATGTTAATACTGTAAAAGTTAATAGTATTTGGAGGCTAGATATAAAATCTACTTCTTTTATGAAATACCTTTAACATCTCCCCAAAATATCTTCCCTCATAGTACTCTTCATTAGTATACCCTACTAAAATTATTACTCATTACCCAAGGATAGAAAAACTATGAAAATGGTGAGCTTAGATGATCAATAAGTGTATACATGGGAGATATAAATCAATGATCATATGAATCATAAGATAACCATAAGGTTATGATATTATTACCATAACATAAAAATTTTATTCACAATCTAACAAAGATCATAAACATGAGTTACGACATAAAATATTATCATTTCAAAAGACATTAACCTCAAGAATCATAAATCATCATAACTCAACCATGAACCAAAATTTTGTGTGATCAATGTGTGTGGTTCCATCATAAGTATATAAACCATTTTATATTTCAAGGTTAACTACCAAGACCTTTAGATCATGAATCAACACTTGTTTTCCATAGCGGGTCAAGCACATTGATTTTTTTCCCTTAACAGATCAAGTACTTTAACATGTTTCATATAAAAAATGAAGCAAATAGACTTGTTTACTATAACTATATTTTGATATACAATACTTTACCCAATGTATTTGTGGGAGATAAAGGTCCCACCCAACACATAATGAAAACCATAAATATGTGTAACACCTAAAGATTTTAAAATAAGAACATAATTTTAGATATCATATATGAAACAAGACACCAATATTAGAATAAAATGTAACAACTTGAGACTTTATTTCCATTTAAATAAATTTAATCACTTTTATAACATGTGATCCACACAACACCATGTTTAAACGAGACCCAATACTATAATAAAATATTATTATTTAAACATTACCATTACCAAATAGTCACTAAGTTAGAAGGTATTAATAGGAAAAAATAAATTAAGAAAATTATATGGTTTTCACCTTTATAAAATAAATTTAAATTTTACTTATTTATTAGAAATAAAATAATAACCATTTCAAGGAAAATCAAATATTTTCTGAAAAACTGTGTTTTCCTTAAAGGCAGTTTAGTCGCGCTTTACAAAAAAAATTAAAATTAAAATTTACCACTTTAAGAAAATTTATTTTAAAAAATATTAGTTGTTAAATCCACATGTCAAAAATATCTTTAGGTGAATTTCTTTATAATTTTCGAAAAAGATTATTTTTTTGATGAAAAGAGAAAACACTGGTTTTTTTATTGATAATGGCCTTTTTTAAAATTATTTACAAAGTTAAATTATATTTTAAATTTGTTATAAAGTAAAATTAGTTCAATTATAATAAAATTTTATTAATTTAGTTAATTTTAATAAATTCATTATTTAATTATGGTATAATTTTTTAAACTTTTGATAGTTTTCTTTGGAAAAATTATTTTTTCAACACGTTTTAGGTTTAATTTGAAATTGAGTTCTTTAGATTTTATGAATTATATATTTTTTTAATTGGATTCCATATTTTCAATCATAATTATTTATTTAATCTAATAGGATCAAATTAATTTTTGACCATAATCAATAGTAAAAATAATAAAAAATAATTATAATGCTTAAGGTAAAAATGGGTTTTCTAAAGGGTTAAACAAAAACCAAAGAGATAAAAATGACCCCCAAACATTTATAATTCCTTTTTTAATGTATAATTTTTACCTTATATCTTATAATTTTTTAAAATGGATCATTTTTATCCTTTTATGTTGTCAGAAATGTGGTTGTAATTCTTTCCTTTAAAAAATTTCTAATGTGTCCTTTCCCCACTAATAAAAGGACACTCCTCTTCTCCACATCGCACACTTAAATTACCCATTTGTCCAAAAAATCCAATAAAACGTAACTTCATTACTTACTAAAATAATCCTAGAATCATTTTTTATCATAAACACAACATAGAAATTCTTTTTGTGCAATCCTAAAAAAGTTATCTGAAGAAAAGTTAATGTCCTTAACTGAGGGTTTTATTTTATTTCTTCTTACACCTCCTCAAAATACTATTAAAATATCATGATATAAAAAATCAGTAAATTCAATATACTGATATATTTTTATTTTTATTTAATTACCTACAACCATCTCCTATTTCATCATATGAGAAAGAAAACTCTTGATCGTCTGTACGGCAGACTATCACCTTGCGAACTGAAACAATTTGTTTTCCATAACCACTTCTCATGTTTGGATACAATTATTTATATAATGATTATATAAAATATTTAAGATATAATTATACTTATTTAATTATAATATCACATAAAACTTTTCACTTTCCATTCCATAAGAAATATGATAACATCACTTGTGTGTACGACGAACTACCGCCTCACGAAGCGATGCGATTTATTTTTCAAATACGCTTTACATGGAAAGTAAAAAAGGATTAATTTAATATTTTCATATTATATTTATGAAATATTAATCATTATATAAAATAAATATATCATATAATTTTTTACCTTACAATATATTGAATAAATGATAACATCATTCGTCTATACGGTGGGCTACTACCTCACAAAGCGATGTGATTAATTTTATATTCCCACATAACTTGGGTGGTATATGTAAGTGTATTTAAAGAAATAATATTATGATTAAAATATAATTATCATCAAGTAAAGAGGAACTAATAATTACCTTTTTTCCATCATGATCATTTAAAAATGGAAATGTTATTCATGCATACGTATGATCTTCCATCTCCAGGATTGCAGCATAGTTTATTTTTCATATCCATATTTCATGGTTGGTTTTAACAGTATAATTTATATAAAAAATGATAATTTTGTCAATATAACCTTTCTTGAAATTATTTAATAATAATCTATTTTACCTTATTTAACTTACCAAATTGATTTTGAACATATGATCCTTTTGTCATAAAACATTTTGATGTGTAATTAATTAGTTATGTAATTAAATATTACATGGTAAGAAATAAAATAAAAGGAAAAATAAAATTTAAAATTTTTATTAAGTAATTGAAATAATGAATTTTTATTATTATTCAGTTTTATAAGGATCACACATGACGATTAGAGCTGGAGGTAAGGGTTTCCATCTCAAAACATACTTCTCTAAGATTCATATTCTTGTATACACCTAATTTATTTTATATGGTGTATATAATACCCATTTAAATATTATATCATGAATCTTTTATAATTCTTAGTATTTTATTTTTTAATTCACTCACTTCATTCTTGGTGGTTCTGGCGCAAAAGCTACTAAAGCTACAAGGGTTTATGTTTCAATATCAATTTAATCAGAATTGTTTATGATTGAATTTAATTAAATGAAATTATTTGATCATTTTATAATAATATCCAATATATTTTCCCCTATAGATATTCATTTACTTTTCAATAATTAGAACTATTTTCCATAATTATTATTCTTAATAATATTTATAAATGTTTTTTAAGAAAAATATGACTTCATTTCCCTCTCCTTTTGAAAATAATTTTCTTCTGTATCCATTTTTTAAAAAAATATTTTCAAAAGTGTTTTTAAAATTATCCAAATGATTTATTAATTGTTTAAACCATTTATGAATTTTTAAAAAATGATTTTAATAGAATCTTCTTGTCATTTTTTTAATGAGGGACTTTTCAACCTTTCTATAACAGTGTACAAATAATGTTTTTTTATGTTTTACGACATTTATAGAATTACCCAACATCATGAAAAATAAATTATTTGAATACTACTTTATAATTTTCCATGGTTATTTTTAAATAAAATGTTTTCTATAATATTTTGTAATTTTTTTTTTCAAAAAGTTATTTTGAAATTTGAAAGGTTATTTTCCTCTAGAATGTTTGTAATGTTTCTAAAAGTATTTATATTAAAAAACCAAACTATAATGTAATTTATTGATTTTAAAATATGTATATATTTCTCTTACACATATACCTATCTCACTCACCATTCCTTTTATGGGGTAATAAATTCTTTAAGATCACTTCTCTAATTTTATCATTAATAAATCTCTTTTGATTATGAAATAAGGTGAGATTATGCATCCTATTTTCTTTCCATTGGTAATTATTGTGTTTATGCCTTATGATTAATTGATTTATGTGACACATATAGGAATATAAATGAAATGAATGTAATGGGTGAGCCCAGAATTATACACCCCTCCAATGAATTGGGTAATGTTTTAGTCTCATGAGACATGATGTATCGGATTAGGGAGTGAAATTAATCAATTATGGGTCTTTGTCCATCATGTGGTGTTTTCCTAATATTTATACTTGACTTCTATTTATGTCATGTTTTATGTTTCTGCCACAATTCTTATGATACCATGTTCTTTTGATACCACGATCTTTATGTTATTCTCTCATGTTATTAGTCTTGTGCCTTATATTTTATGTTATCATGTTATATATTTTACTCACATGTTATGCTTCTTTATCATGTTTATTCCCTTAATTGTATTTTTAGCTCACCCCATTATTTTATGTATTTCCTAGGTTATCCCATATAGTTTTAGGAGATCTAAAGGATTTAGGTTATCATCCTAGAGAATAAAATAAAGAAGTTTTAATTTAGCCTCACTATTATTATGAACATAGTTTTCCAAATACATTAGGCCTCATGATATTTGGTTTGTAATTAATGGATGTTTATGTTAAAAGTTTTGTAAAAATATGTGTAAGAGGCATGAGTCATTATAGTTGGAATCAGAGTAAAGGTTTAGTTAACATTTGAAAATACAATGAGAACACATTAGTGAGAATCCTATGGATAAGTATAAGGAGAATTATATGTATATGAAAATATCCTGGAATATTAGTGAAAGTATAAAGAAAGTGGTTTTTGAGAAATTACATTCCTATATAGATATTAAAAATAGTCATGGTTCTAGACAAGATGTACCCAGGGGTAATAAATCTGAAAAATTTACATTGGTGTTGACTGAAGCATTACCTGGTACACGAAAATGATCCTTACTATGCACTTGGTTTGACAGTAATAAGTGATATGCTATGGAAATTCACAAACTCTTTATGAACCATTATGGAGGATATAAAAAAATGGTAAGGTTAGAAAACCTAAAAATAATCATTACCATGGATAGAATAGATGGAAACCTAGAGGACCATAAGACAATATATACTTATCATTTATATGTTATTCCTTCTAGGTTTATAAGTTTCCATTTGTTATGTTAATGCATTATCTTCTTCTTTCTTTTATAATTTTTATCTAATGGAGGGAAATCAGATAATGAAAGTAAATAAACAATGTGATGATAAATGATGTGATTTCCCAAATGAGATGAATAAACTAATGGGAAGAATGGTTCAATGTATTTTTATCATGAAAAATGATCTATATTGAATTAATATCAACAACGAGAACATATTTTTATTTACAAATACATCAAATAGGAGACATATGACATCTCATGGAAGTTCAAGTGCTAAAGATGAAAAATAAAGGAAGATTTAATTTCATACATGTAAAAAATGAGGGAAGAGGAACCATGGAAAAAACCTTAATGGAATTGGAAGATTATTTATGTGTGGTAAATTAAGAAAAAAACAATCTAATTTAGAAATAAAAATAAAGATACGATTTAATAAGACATAGGAAAACAATGTACAACCTAAGGAACCACTAACAGTTCAATGTCATAGATGTGGGAAACTTGGTTATTATTAGAGTCAATTATCTAATATAATGATTAATTACTAAGGTATTATGTTATGAATATCATTTAATTGGAATGATTGAAGTGTTTAGGTTTCTGAATTTGAGTATCATGTTATTGAAGTGTTTTTTTAATAGTATCATAAAACTTCTATGGATCATTCTATATTAATTATTATTTATGTATTTGAAATAATATGTTGAATAGTGATAATTAAATAAAAAGGTAATTAAATGGTAAGTATATATTTTATGAAAAAACACGATCAAGTAAAATACAATCTTGGAGACATTCTTGATGTCAAGGTAATTATAGTCAATTAAAATTAGTTGATTTTTTAGAAAATAATGACATTTATAGAAAACATTAGTGGTTAAGAAGAATTGATTTAACTAATAATGTATTTATGAATATGTTTATCATATTATTGAGAATTTTATAGGATCAAGGTGAGTTATGAGTATTATTATCACAAAAGTTTTCTATAGTTTTTGAAAAAAGGACAACCCACAAGCCGGGTGACAACTCATCACATCCAGCAAGACCATGGGGCTTAAACACACAAATGAAGGGTGATATAAGTAAAATTACTAACAATAACCTATGTGATGTAATGGTTAGTATAAATTGTTTTTACATAAATTATTTGGTGGATAAATATTAATTTGATTTTTGGAAACATATTACATGATTTTTTTTGAGTTTTTAGGATTTCAAGGTGATTAATGATATTTTGGGAAATGTTTTATTAGGTTAAGATATATATATATATATATATATAAAATTTTGGTTTGATGTAAAATATTATTTGGGATTAATGATACTAAATTTTTAGAGATGTCATCTGAAGGGTTTTAAGGACAAAAACTTATGGAATAGATCAAGTTAAACATTAGGAGTTGATATTGATGTATTATAGATTAATGTATTATATGGGAGTACTTGTAATATCAATTTTGGTTTTAGTACATATTGTAGGAATAAATTATTATTATTATGTGGGATATATGATTCATTAGAAGTTTATTTTGGTGCTCTAGGAAAGAAAAATTCATCTTGAATACTCATCATTTGGAGAAAAAAATGAGATTATGGTGGGAATTGTTTAAAGGGTTAAATCATACATACCAAGTAAGTTTATTTATTTTATTCTTAGTTTACGTATTAATGGAATCCATTAAATATATAGAAAGGATATTGAAACAAATGTTTTATCCTATTATGTTCATATATGATGAATTAATGACCTTTTACCTCATCAAAATTTTATGGTTTTGAGGTCCTTAACTTTACATTTACCATTTAGTTTCTTGAGATCAACGGTCTCTAACACCATCTATAATTATTTAGGATTTTTTCCATGTCCATATCTTCACTTACATCTAATGCTTTCCTACTTTGAAAACTAGTAATGAATTATTCTATATGACCCTCATACTCTCCTTTATCTATTATCAAGAGGAAGTTTTATTAACCCTTTTTTTGATATGGGATTTCCAGAAGGATTTTTTTAACTTTTAAACCATTGACTACTGAGATCAAGAAAAAATTGTGAAGATGCATTTTATTTAAGGGGGTAGATTGTAACACCCTAAGATTTAAAAAGAGTAACATCATTATTGATATCTTATATGACATGAAACACCAATATTAGAATAGAACATAACACCGATAGACTGTATGATACATTCATTTTTAAATAAATCCCATATTTTTATGGATTGTGATGAACTTGACAACATGTTTAAACAAGATGTGATACTCTATTAAAATACTATTATTTGAATATGATCATTATAACATAGCCATTAAGTTAGATAGTATGAATATGACAAAATAAATTATGAAAATTATATTGTCTACATAAGTAAAAAATAAATTCACTGTTTTTCTATTGGTTATAACTAAAATAAGAACCATTTGAAAAAATAGAAATGTTTTATGAGAAAATGAATTTTTCTAAAAGGTGGTTTAAATGAACTTTTCATAAATAATTTTAGTTTTTTAAACTCATATAAATCTTAATTTACAAAAAAAATTTAGTCTTTATATCTACATGTAAAAATTATCTTTGGGTGTATTTTTGAGAATTTTATGAAAACATTAATTTTTTGATGAATTGTAAAAAATACTAATTTTTATTGAAAACTGCAATTTCATTTAAATTATTTACAAAGTTAAATTATATTTTAAATTTAAATTAAATAAAAAATAGTTAAATTATATAAAAATTTAACTGAATTAGGTCATTAGAATCAATTTTTTATCGAATTATGATATAAAAGCTTTTTAAACTTTTGAAATCCTTTCTTTAGAAAAATCATTTTTTCGATGCATATAAATGTTTAATTTTAAATATAATTCTTCCACTTATATAAATTGAATTTAGAATAATGGATTATTATTTTTCATCATCATAATTAATATTATATAATAATTCCAACTTATGTTTTGACCATAATTAATACAAAAACAATAAAAATTAATTACCATGGTCAAGTTAAAAACAGGTTTACCGGCGGTTAAATTAAAAAATAAGTGATAAAAATGATTCCAAACTTGTATAATATTGGGAAAAAATCTATCAAGGTATCATGGAAGCATTTTTTGTTTGCCTTTTTTGTTGACAATGCAGGTTTCCATGGTGAATTTTCGAGTTCCATAGATGTTGTTAACAATCCAGGTTGAAAAAGAACCATGAAAAAGGAATGGAAGATCTGGAGGTGGTACAAAGGAAAAGATACAAGGTGGCACTGTTTTCCAGTGTTTGCCAAATTTGTGGGTCTAAAATCTAGATTTTGGTGAGCATCGCAAAATAAGGATTTCCTTGAAGATATCATCAAAATATGGAAAAGACATGAGTTTCGTGAAGATAGGCTTCATGGATTGGATTTCAAGAAGACAAGAAGAATGTTGATGGTGTTCTTTGCGATTATGATGAGATTCATGAATGATGGAGAAGAAGGGAAATGTGGGGGAGATTCGCAGCAGTGCCACAAAGTAATTAATGGAACACTTTGAGATTACGATAAGATATGCGATCCAAAAATGGATGTGGTTATTCACGATATTGAGGGAATTTCAGTGGAAATTTTAGAGCATCATAATTTGAGATGACGGGGCGCTGACTTCACATGGAAGGTTTGAGTGTCAGTGGAATCTCATATAAATAGGCCTCAACCCCCTCGAGAGAGGCATAGAGTTTTCAAAGAAAGTATTTTGCTCTCAAATCGTGAAGGTGGTTTGCGAAGGCAGTGTGATTCACAAAAGGAAGGAGCTTCACGACGGCTAATCTAGCTCTGAAAAACAGGCGTGCTCCATGTTGGCTCAGTGAGCTTCAAAAAGGAAGTCGCTCTATGAAGACTTGAGTTCCACAAAGTCTTGAGCTCTGTGAAGGTTTCTACTTCACGAAAAGGCAGAAGCTCCACTAAGGCTTGTTTTCACTTCGCAAAATTGGAAGCTTTGTGAAATAGGGTGCTTTGCGAAGGTACTTCACGATGGTTATTGCCCAATGGTCTGGGAAAAATGGGTATTCATTAGTGGATGAAATTTGGACTTCAAGAGAACATCTAAATACAGTGGAGGATGCATTCATTAGTGGTAATGAAGAGACCTACAGGTCTATAAACTGTTAGTTGATATTATGAAGAAGCAGTGAGCTCACTTCAGTTGAGAGAGTAGTGAGTTCTAAAATTGTGAGTGGTGTAAACTAGGAGGGACACGGTGTCTTCTTCCAACTTGTAAACATCAGTGCACTTATAGTGGAATTGGTACATCGGCACACTACCGGTGCATGCTCCTTGGACATAGACAAGTGAGGGTGAACCAAGTAAAATTTTTTGTGTCCTATGCATGATTTAAGGTTTGTTCATACTCTACAACGTGAAGGAGAGAGAAGAGGGTTTTTTCTAATAGCAAAATAATATTAAAAGGGGTAGTTTTCTTAATCTGTCATACCCTGATTCACCCCCCTCTCAGGGTATCTATCCTAGTGGACCTAACATATAATTCATATTTTATGGTCATATTTAGACCTTATATATTATAATGTTCTAAAATATATCATTATGAAGACATTTTTCTTGTGAATCATGTGGGTGTAATTCTTTAATTGTAAAAACTCCAAGTGTTTCCTCTCCCCCACATATAAAATGTCACCCCCTCTCATCTCTTTTATATACTTAAAAAACCCACAAGTTTAGAATAAAAAATTAATTCCATAAAATAATCCAACATGGCTTTAATTTATCATAAATCCAACCAATAAATACTTTTGTTTCAAATATAAATAAGTTATCCGATGAAGAGGTAACATACTTAACAAAGTGTTTTGTTTTACTTCTTCTTCCACATATTTGAAATATTTTTAAACCATGATGATATAATAACCTCAATATATTATTATTTTTATATTTTTATGTCAAGGTAATGAGTTAAAACTATCTCCACCTCATTCAAATGCGAAATAAAACCTTTGATCATGTGTATGGCACACTACCGCCTTACGAACCGATATAATTATTTTTGCATCGCCACTTCTCAAGGATGTATGTAATGATATATATAATGATTATATATGATATTTATGATTTAATTATTATTATTTAATTATAATATCACATATAAATTCTTAATTTTTACTCTGTAGGAAATACAACAACGTCACTCATGTGTACGGAATACTACCACCTCGCGAAGCAATGTCATTCTTTTTTCACTTACAATTTAAAAATAAGTCAATAAAGATTAATTTTATGTTTATATATTATATTAATTATTAATTAATAATTATTTAATATAAATATATCATATCATTTCTTAACTTACCATCCAATGAATAATGATAATGTCGTTCGTGTGTGTGAAGTACTACCGCCTAACAAAGCGATTTGATTCCTTTATAATTACCACATCACATGGATTGTATATTTTAGTATTTTTAAATAAATAATATTATCTTTATTATATAATTATCATAATGTATTTATAAAATAAAAACTACATATTCCTCATCATCATTATCAAATAATGGAATCTTTACTCATGTGCATGCATGACCCACCGTCTCCATGATTGTAACATGGGCCAATTTTCATGAACATATTTTATGGAAGATTTTGAATGTATAATTTATTGATAAAAATGATAAATATTTCATTACTATGATTGTTTAAGTGATTAAATAATAATGTCTTTTACCTTAGTCAACTTACCAAAGTGATTTTGGGCATATGAGTTATTTATTGTTAACTCATCCGATATGAAATTAATTGGTCAAGAAATTGAAAATGAAATGGTAAAAAATAAAAATTATAATAAACATTAAAATATTTATTAATAAATTAAATAACTAAAATTATTCTATTATTATAAAATATACGAAACACATGCGTTGATTTGGGATCGAGGTAAGGGTCTCTGTCTCAAAACTTCCTTCTTTGACACACAAGTTCTTTTTATATGGTGTATATAATTCCAATTTAAATATTATATCATGAATAATTTACAATTATTGTTATTTTATGGGTATTATGATTCAAAATTTACCATAATGGTAAGAATTTATGCTTGGATCTCATTTTAACCAGGGTTGTTAATGCTGGAATTTCTATTGAAAGAAATTATTTTATAAATGTCTAAAAAATAATATATTTTATTATCCTATATTTATTTATGAAATTTTTGTGAATTATTACCATTTTAACTCTATTTATTACTTAATATGGTTGAGAAACTATTTGATAGAAAAGTCAACTTCATTTATTTCTTCGGTCGAAAATATTTTTCTTCCTTATCCAAGTTTTCGAAAAATATTTTTGAAAAATGTTCCTAAATTTTTTAAAATTAATAATTAAATAAATATTTACTCATTTTTTAAATTTTTATAAAATGGTTTTAATGGATTATTCTTTTCATTTTCTAGATGAGGAACTTTTTAACATTTTTTCAATAGTGTAAAAGGATTGTTTTTTAACTTATACGACATGTACATAATTAACTTCCATCATAAAAACTAAATTATTTGAATCTTAGTTTATATTTTTTTTATTTTTAAATAAATTCATTTCAATCATATTTTAAAAATTATTAGTTTTTAAAAATTTATTTTTAATGTGGAAATGTTATTTTCATAAAGAATGTTTTAATATTTTTAAAAGTATTTCTATTCATCAATGAAAACAAACTATAATGTTATTAAATACTTATAAATTATGTACGTATGTATATTAAAATATACTATCTCACTATCCATTCATTTAATGGAGTAATAAAATCCTTATGATCACTTAGAAAATTCATTTTATAATAAATCTCTTTTGATGATGATATGATGTAAGATTATGTAACCCATTTTCTTTCCACAGGTAATTCTTTTGTTTATATTTTATGATTGATTACCTCATTTGAAACACATATGAATAATTTTACATTTGGTTCAGAAATTATATATCCCCACAATGAATGGGGTAATAATTTATTCTAACGATACATCACACATGGGATTTGGGAGTGAACATAATCCATTATGGGACTTTTTCAACCATATGATGTTGTCTTAGAAGTTAGACTTGACTAATTTTTTTGCCATGTTTTACATTACTTCCACATTTAATATGATTTCATGTTTATATGATACCATGATATATATATTATCCTCCCTTTTGGTTACTCATGTGACATCTCTTTTATGTAATCATATTATATCTTCGATTCACTTGTTATGATTCATTACCTTGTTTATTCCCATGTTGTGTTTCTTGTCCACCCATTTATCTTATGTATTTCTCGAGGTTATCCCATTTAGTTTTTTAATATCTAAAGGATTTAGGTGATCATTATGGATAATAAAATAAAGAAGTATTTTTTAGCCTCTTTATGATGTATTATGAACCTAGTCTTTCAAAGACACTAGGACTTGCGATCTTTGGGTTGTAATTTATGGAAATTTATATTAAAAATCAAGTAATAATATGTGTTAAAGGAATTTATCATTATAATATATGTTCAAAATGATCATAAAAAATTCATCATATCATAAACCATGAAAATTAATTGGTTTCAAAAACATTTCATTATAGCATAACCCATGGAAATGGGTTTCATAGACATTTTTCATCATAATCATAATGTCTCTATAAAAAGAATAAGGATGGTATAATTCAACAATAACCCCATTAAATCATAATTATAACCAAGGTTTTTTTATTTAATGAATATATATACCATTAAATGACAATTAAAACCTTGTTGAGGAAAATACCATTTTAAATTTAAAACCAACTTCTCAAAATGAAAAAAATGCATGAAAAAAAGAAACCATTTTCTTTGAAAATAACTTCATAAAATTTTAAAGTAATATTAAAATAATTTATGTTTAATTATGGTGATAAATTCTTTTTATGTCATATAAGTTGGAAAAAAACATTCCTTTCTCTTTTTTTTATAAAAAGTGAAAAATTACCTCCTTTATAAATCAAAAAGAAGATTCCTTGTATTTTTTTAAAAACATTTTACAATTTTCAAAATTTAATTACAAATCATATAATAATATTTAAATAATTATTGAAATCATTTTTATTTAATATCGATATTTAAGAAAATTATTTTAGACCAAAGAGAGAATTAAATACAATTTTCCTTAAAACACCCTTTTGATTTATTAAATAATTAAAATGAAGAAAAAAAATGAAAATCATATTATATAAATAAATAATAAAAGGATAATAAAATTAAATGGATTTAATATAAATTAATAATATAATTTTCTCAATGAAAATTCAAGTATAAACAATCCTGATGAAAATAGGATTGGAACATACATTTCTTATATCAAGTCTCGCCTTTCCTTATTCACATTCAAATATCTTTTATAATTAATATATATTCATCATAAATGAATTAAATAAAAAATTTAATATCTTTAATACCATTAATTAATTATTTATGAAATATTATCAACCACTTATTAATAATTTTCCATTAAAATCATTGTTCTGTGTGATAAGTGATTCATTTTCCAAGCATAATTCAGGTTCAGCTGTCTCATTCCTTATAAATTGATCATGGTTATATCATTTAAATAATTTTATTCATTTTATAAAAATCATATATATTCATTTTATACATATTTATATTCACTCATAATAATTATAGATAGAAAAATGAATTACATTGTTCATGGAGACTGTAGGCTGTATATATGTATGAACGCTGTTTCTAGATTTTAATTGATGGAATTAAAGAAAGATAAATAATAATTCACCTTTAAAGAGTCATTATTATATAATATATATCATACATTTTCATCAAATTAATCCTCATAATCATCCAATACAAATATAAAAGAAAAAGGAATCTCATTACTTTATGAAGGTGGTAGTCTACACGTATACACGGGCGACAATATCGATTCCCAGAGGATTGGATTGTAAGAAGGTAGAAATGATATTATCATTAAAGAATTAAATTATTTCATAAATATAATATATAAAAATTAAAACCATAATAATAATAACCATCCATAAAATATGACGATGAAAAATGAATTATATCGCTATATAGAGATTGTAAGTCGTAAATATGCGTGAGGACACTTTTACTTCTCATTTGATGGGAAAGAGGCTGTATAATTGTGTTTTAATAATCATAATAAAATTACAACCTATTAATAATACTTAATTTATTATTTTATGATAAATACCATATGTTTATAAGAGTTAATGAAGGGTATAAAAGAATGTTATTGGTTTAGGTGATTACCTATTCTTGGAAAGAACTCTTTTAGATCTCTTAAGAACCCTAGAATTTGCCTTTTGAGAATACCATAATATCTTAAATGAGTATAATAAAGAATATAAGACAAATTTATAGATTATGGTCTAAATATAAGGTTCAAATTTGTGTAAATATTTGAGGGAAGTGTCACCTTTCTATAATTGGGGTGAGGGGCACTTTTGGAATATCCCAAATTATTAAATTATAATAAATTCATTCTCAATAAAAATGCCTCTAAATACACATGTATTAAAATATAATTTAGTATAATGTTTTAATATTATAAATAAATATAATTTATGCATGTTTTGGAATCATTTTAAACCTTATCATTTTGATTAACCTTTAGTTATCAAATTTTAATCTTAACTATAATAGAAAAATTTTAACATTAAAGGGATTTAATTTTAACTTCAAATACGAAAATTGGCCCATAAATGAAAAATTAATGAAACTTTGGACCATAAAATATATAAAAAAAATTATTTCAAGATTTAATTATTTCTAAATAATTTAATAAAGTATTATTTTGATAAAATATAATTATTGTCAGTTTTGACACTATTCAATTAATTTAACATTAAATACACCATGAAAAAGGGGAAATTAGAATATAATGCTTTAAAACCTCCCTAATATGTCATATAATTCAATAAAATTCATGAATACCTTAAATAATTAAAATTAAATCAATTTTATTATTTTTAAAATCGTTTATTATATATTTTTTATTAATTGGTGAGATATTGCATCAGTGTTGCATAAGAAATTAAGGTCATTATATAATTAATAATAATTAAAAATAAATTTTTATAAATAAAATAATTTTATTAGATAAAAATATAAACTTAGATTCATTAATAACATACTTATTTCCCTATGTGTACTTATAATATATATTAAGAATAAAGAGATTGACATTTTGAAACTTGTTGGATTTAAATAATATATAAGTCCTTTTCACGAAAAATTGTCCATTAAAAAAAATAAATTTTGAAAATAATGTATTATGGTTAGATAAAAATTCACCCAAAAATAATTAGTATAAAAAATCATGGCCTTGTCATTTAATTTTAATCCAGATTAACCTGATTTACCCTCTAACATGGTGATAATTTTTATCATGGTTACTATTCATATTGAACAAAAATAAACGGGTTCTATTTACCAAATTTGAGCCTCATGATTATAAATATTTAATTAATTTAATCTAATTCAATACATATAAGTGGAAGAAATTAATTCTAATTTAAGTGTGCCAAATGCAACAAAAACAACCTTTTTGAAAAAAATACATTTTTTATGGATAAAACTGGATTTATTCCTAAAATTTTCATAGAAAAAATATTTTTTCAATGTTTAAAACTTTTTAAAAAGTAAATTATATAATAATTTCATTATAATCATTCAACAATAGTGATTATTTTAATTTATTAATATAAAAATACATTGTTTGCATAAAAATCTGTTTGAGAACAAAATATCACTTTTATTTTCGAATAATTTATTATTTTAAATTATAATAATTTTATAATTAATGAATTAATATTATAAATTATTAAGAACTACTTTTTATATAATTTATTTATTACTTTTTATACTCACTAATCCTATGTCTAGGTGATATAGTCATATAATATTTCAATTTTGTTATGTGGTTCTTCTAAACTTGATGTTGCTTGTAACACAATATATCATGTTATTTAAAGAGAAATATTTCTTAAAAAACATAGGGTGTCACATTATAACCCCTTTATAATTAATTTGTACCACATAATTCATTACTCTGATATAATAAAATGTAGATATATATAAATATATTTTATTACATCCTTAGCTTCCCATGTAGTTTTTTTGAATTTGTGGTTTTTTCAAAGAACATTAAAAAGGAGAGCAGTATTGTTATGTAGAAATTGATATCTATGATCTATGATTTATTCCAATTATTCCTCATAGGAGTTATGATGATTGAGTTATATGTCCGTTGAGTTCATCACATGTGAAGGATTAGGTATGTAATTTATTAGGATAGATACATGGAACACATCGTGAACTTGAAAGAGGTTCATTCGAAGCGCTAAGAGATAAGCTACCTTCCTAGCCCGATCAAGAATATCGAAGGAGAAAATATACCTAGGGATGAAATTAACTTTCTTCCCAAATCTCAGAACTATTTCACATGGATAAATTCAAAGAAACACCTTCTCGCCAAATTTAAATTCCAAATCACATCGATGATTTTACACATAACTCTTTTATCGACTCTGAGATACATTGACGTGCTACTGAATAGTTCTAAATTTCTCTACCATTTCCTTTGATGAATTAGGTACCAATATATTTATTTCTCAAAATTCATCCCAACACAGTGGATTTATACACTTATTTCCCTAAAGGGATTTATATGAATTCATTTGAATTCTTGAGTGAAATATATTATTATAAGAAAACTCAATTGAAGGAAGGTGTTGATCCCAACCACTATTGAAATACCAAGAAAAATATCTCAATATATCATATAGGGTTTGAATTTTTCTCTCATTCTGACCATCTATCTAAGGATGATACATCATACTGAAAGTCAAATCTGTATCAATTTACTGCTAAATGATTTTATTTAACATGAGGTAAAACTAGGATCCCAATCAGGTATGATGAAAAGTGGAACTACATTAATTGTTACCACTTATTTAATATATATTTTGGTAAGTTGATCAAGAGAAAAATATTTTCTAATATCAATGAAGTGTTCTATATTCATAAGGTGATTGACTATAATCCATATAGAATTATATCCTTTAGATGTATTAGGAAGTGCAATAAAAAATACATGGTGATGTTTCCCCCCATTTAGGTACGGTTAATGGTTCTAATATTCTCTAATACTTAGGTCTCTAAGACTTAACATGATAAAAAACCAAGCATTGAGAAACATATTTTTCAATACCTCTTTTAATAACATCCCATCATGAATACTCTTTAAGGTCTTTATACATATTTTTTCTTCTAGAATGAATAGAAAATGATATACTATGAGACTCATCCCATATCTCCTTCTTTAAATCTAGTATGGGAAGGAAATATGCACAGTTCTTGAACCTTATTATTTTCTAACAATTAATGTTGACCTCAAGAACATTTCTCACCTTCTTTTTCCGCACCACAACTTCTTTTCATGCCTCATTAATCCTCACATAGATATATAGTTGAATATTAATTTGAAAATATAATATTTTTACCCTTTATTTAATTTTTCTATATCCATCCTTCGAAAACCCAAAAATATTAGATCTTTTTTATCCTCATCCTAGATAGGCTTGCATGTTAATTTTGACTCAATTAATCTTCCACCTTGTTTTGCTTCCCATGGTGGTAATATATTCAGCAGTCATAATATTTAATAAGATCCAACCATATTCTCTGGTTCATATTCATCTCCTTTTGGGATGAATATATTCTTTAAACTTTTATGATCAGTATATATATCACAACTATCTCTATAGATACAATTCCTACATATATTTAATGAAACATTATGACTGCTAACTCCAAGTCATGAGTGAGGTGATTTTTCTTGTGATCCTTCAATTGGAATGAAACATAAGCTATCATCATATCATTTTTCATGAGAAAACATTCCAATCACTTCTTTATAGAATCACTATAAATCAAAAACCTTTATCCACTATAGTGTAGTGTGAGCATAGGTGAACTGACCATACTTCTTTTCATCTCCTTGAAAATATATTCACATTATTCAATACAAATAAAATTAACTCTTTTTCAAGTCATCTTTGTAAGTTTATTATAAAATGATTAGAAATATCTAAAAATAAATCAATAGTACCTATAAAACCCAAGAAAACAATGTATTTATGCTATCATAGTTGGTATATTTCATTTATCAATAACTTCTATCTTTGAAGGATCTACGTACATACCCTCAATTGAGATTATTTGACCCATGAATGAAACTTTCCAAAGACAAAATTTATACTTGGTAAATTTAAAAAATATTATCCTTACTCAAAGTCTTCAATAAAACCATCAAGTAATCTCAATACTCTTACCTATTCTTTTAATATACATATATATCATATAGAAAGTCTATAAAAACTAATCAAGGTAGTCTCTAATTACTCTATTAATTAAATCCATGAAGATAGCGGGGGAATTAGTAAGACTAAAATACATCACTATAAATTCATAGAGTCCATACCTTGTAAAAAATACCATAGTCATAAATCCTCTTTCTTCACCATGAATTTATGATTTCCAAATGGAAGGTCAATATTGTAAAATCATTAAGCTTCACATAGTTGATCAAATAAGTCTTCAATATGGGGTAGAGGTTATTTTTTCTTGATATTGGTCTTTTTATATTCTTGATAATCAATGAAAAGTTGCATTGATCCATATTTATTCATAAAAAATAGAATAACATCACCCCATGGTAACACACAAGGGAATATTAATACCTTATCAATATTATCTTAGAGTTTCTTATTTAATTTATACCACTCAATTGGGTCTATTCTAAAACGATTCTTTGAAATAGGCATAACACTGGGTATGAATTATATTGAAAAATCAGCATCAAGATTCATTCAAAGACCCTATAATTATTTTGTAAAGACATCAAAAACATAATATAAAACTTGTGTATCATTAATTTTTAGTTTCTCACTGAACATCTTAGGCGGATAAAATCCATGTATAGGGATTAATACCCATAATATTGAATCAATTTACATTGGAAGTTCATATTCATCCTAACATTGATAAATGATTATATGTTTATTAGGAATACGAAATTTGACTTCCCTTACTAGAAAATTGATATAGGCTCTATATAGAGAAATTAAATTCATGCCATGAATCACATCAAATTAAACTAAAGGTACAATCAAAATATTTATAGGAATCACATTCCCAAAAAATTTAATCAAAGAGAAAATATAAACTATAAATGTGATTGTTGTTCCATTAATGTGTTTTCATAGTTAACTCAAAATATAATCATTGAGGTGATACTATGATATCCTTAAGAAAATAATTTATAAATAAAATATTTGGTGGATCTAGAATAAAATAATACATTATCTATTCTAGAGTGAATGATAAGTTAACATTTCACCACATCATTCTCATAACCCTCTATGGCTATCATGATCACAAGAGATTTCCCTTTGTCTTTACGATTAAGAGGCTATATATATTGATCATCAGAAATCATCAGATTCATAAAATGTTTTGAATAATTACCATACTCCTTGAATTTTAATCATTAGAGTGTGGGTGGTTTATTAGTTAGTGTCTCCTTTTCATTCATTACATTAACCAAACTATTTGTCAATATTTGACATTTATGGTATTTATGACCCACCTTTTAATATATAAATCACTTTTTAGTTCCATTCAATAATTTTCCCTGATTTTTGTTTCTACAATTTTGGAATTTATATGGCTATAAATTCTTTCTAATGTTTTATTTATTAGAGCTTACATGAGGCTCGCTATTTATTTTCTTATAAAAACAATGGTAATGGTGGGAATCTCTAATTTTCATTTCTTTATTGAGTGCACATGGAATTATTTCTTCAAAGATATTAAAGTAACTTATAGTTAATTCCATTAATATAATTGGTTTTAATCCACCAAAGAATCAATAAATTTTACTTTTAGGAATGATAATTAAACCAGAGGCCTACCTTTCAAGCCTTGTAATTCTTTTTCTCATTGGTACCAATTGATTCAGCATCCTTTTACTTCATCTTAATAAATTCCTTCACCATATTTTTATGTATAATATGAGGAAAGTACTTATTGAAGAATATTATCTTAAACTAATCATACTCCATGGATTTAATTTATTTCCCTTGAATTATATTATTGGTAATATTCCACAATTTATCTTCTTCTACTTCTAGATAATAAATATCCAAGACAATGTTTTCATGTCCTAAGCATTAAAGAATATAAAATATTTTCTTAATGGTGTTTTCCCACCACACCGCCACTAGTGGGGCATAATATCCACTTAAATAAGGTAAATTTTTCATTGTGAAATATTATATAGTAAACTATTACATCATTTTATAATTTTAAAACATATCATGATTCATATATTGAAACAGTTGTGTGATCATAGCGGTAAGATTTTGAAATACATCTACCATAACATTTGGTCCCTCAGATAGACAATCATTACACTATACATCACATTCAATATTAATATGATTCTTTAAGGTTCCAACCATTAACTAAACCCAAAATACATAATATGAGAAACAATATTCATAGTATAAAACCCCATTATTTTGATAGTTAACTTATAGAATATCTAAATCATGACACCTTCTTCTATAGAACATTATGTTCAACCTAGGTTATTCAGGATCAATACCTATAATTTAGGATTATATTCTATAATTAGACATATACCCAGGGTTTTAATAAAAAAATTCTAACCCTAGTCCCAAAATATTGACTAAATCCTTCTCTAACACCAACTACATATGGGTGATTTTTATATATAAATATGAAATCTATTTATATGAATATTCAATAAATAGAAATACAATCCATGATAGAACTATAAAGGTTTAGAGTCACTAGAGACTAGATATATAGTCTTATTATTTTATGAAAGACCTTAAACATCTCCCAAAAATATCTTCCATCATAGTACAATTTATAGTAATACCCTAATCAAAACATTATTTATAAATTAGAGAATATAAACATAAGAAAGGGGTGAGAACACATTCTTAGTATGGTTAAACATAGAAGATATCAATAAATGATCATATAAAAGCATAATATAAGAATAAGGGTATAAGATCATGATCATAAATTGCAATGTTCATACCCAATCTGTCAATGATCAAAAACATTATTTATCATATAAAACATTATCGTTTCAAAATACATGAATCATAATAATGACAACTCAAAATAACTCAATAATGAACCATAAGTTCATATAATTAATATATGTGGAACCATCATAAGTATATAAACCATTTTATATGTCATATTTCACTATAAATACCATTATATTAAGCATCAACACCTATTTCTAATAGTGGATCAAGCATGTGGACTTTTTCTAATAACAAATCAAGAACTTTGATTTGTTTCCCACAATGGATCAATAATATCGATTTGTTTCCCATAAATATCTCATGAGATATAATAAATTACCCAATGAATTTAAGGGAGATATAGGTCCCACCCATCACATAATTAAACTATACATATTTTTTCCATAAGATCATAAAAAGTCTTTATATCAGAACCCATGAAAAGAAATGGATTTCACAGACATTTCCTCATAGAATAACCCATGGAAAAGAGTTTCATAAAAAAAATCATCATAATCACAATACATCTAAAGAAATAATAAGTATTTTATATTTGGATCATAACCCCAATAAATCATAATTATAATCAAGGGATTCTTTTTTTTATGAATATAGATACCATTAATAGATTATTAACACCTTATTGAGAAAAATACCATTTTAAATATTAAAAAAACTCTTCGGAATATAGAAACTATGCATGTAATAAAAAAACAATTTTCTCTAAAAATAACCATTTAAAATTATAAATTAATCTTTAAACTATTGAGGCTTCATTATAGTGGGAAATTCCTTTCATTCTTTATAAGTAAAGAAACACCCCTTCACATTTTTTTTAAAATTCCAAAAGTACCATGTTTAGAAAATAATAAGAAGATTAATTATAATTTTTTTGGTAAAATTTAAACCAATGGTAAAAATTTATTTAAAAAATAATAGTATAATCATTATAAAATTCATGAAAACATTTTTATAGAAAATATATATTAAATAAAAAATATTTTAGACCAAAGAGAGAATTAATGTTTATTTTCCTCAAACACACTATTTTGATCTCTTAAATAATTAAAACTAGGGGAAAAAGGAAAAAATATAACCTTTGAAATAACCAAAGGAGAGTAAAACTAAATGGATTCATTAGAGAAGGATCATATAATTCCCTAAATGGAAATTTATTTGTAAAAAACCTGATTAAAATAGGGTTGAAACATAAATCCCTTACTCCAAGTCTATCCTTTCCTAATTTACATTAAAAAATAATTTTAATAATTATAGATTTATTATAAATTTATTAAATTATTATATTAATATCCATAATACCCATTATGAATTATTTATGACATTGTATCAACTATTTTTAATAATTTGTTATTAAAATCATTGTTTTGGGTGATAACTGCATCATTTTCCAAGAATATATCAATTTGAAAAATCTAAATAATTATAATTTGATCATGGTTCCATAATTTAAATTATTTTAATAATTTTATAAAAACAATATATATTCATTTGATACATATTTATAATTATTAATAAAAGTTAGATATAGAAAAATAAATTACACCATTCATAGATACGACAGTCCGTACGTAGGCATGAATGTTGTTTCCATTTTTGGACGGATCGAATGAAATAAAGTAAAATAATAATTAACCATTTAATAATAATTATTATATCTTATATATAATATATTCATCAAATTAATTCTCATTACCATCCCATTAAAATATAAATGAAAAATCAATCACATTTCTTCAAGGAGGTGGTAGTCCACACATAAACACAAGCGACGTTAACAATTTCCAAAGGATTGGATGGTAAGAATGTATATATATGATATTATCAAAAAAATTATAATTATCTCATAAATATCATTTATAAAAATTAAAACCATCTTATTACTCATCCATAAAATATGGTGATGAATAATGAATTGTATCACTATGTGGAGACTGTAAGTTGTACGCATGTGCAAGTGATACTTTCACAACTCGTTTGATAGGAAAGATGGTGTATAATGGTGTTTTCATAATAATAATAACATTTAAAAATATTTATTACGATTAATATGTTAATTTATGATAAATAACATATAATTATAATATTTATAGAAGAGTAGAAAAGAATGTGATAGGTTTAGGTAATTACCTCTTCACGGAACGAACTCCTTTAGATCTCCACTCGAGGACTTTAGAGTTTTTCTTTTAAAAACACCATATCTGATATAAATGGATAAGTAAGTGGAGAAACAAATTTTATAGAGTGTGGTTGAGATAGAAGGCCCAAATTCGATTAAATAAACATGGGAATAAGTGCACTTTTATAATTGATGTGAGAGACATTTTTTGAATTTCCTAAAATATTAAATTATAATAAAATCATTATCAAGCCATTTACTCAAAATAGACATGGATTAGAATATAAGGTAGTATATTGGTGTAACACCTTCAACCAATATAATTTATACACATATTTATGTCATTTTAAAACTTATCATTTAGATTAACCCTTCGTTAAAAAATTTTAATTTCAACCACGACAACATATTTTTTAATGTTAAAGGGTTATACTTTTTACCTATAAGGAAACAATTGGACCATAAATGTAAAATTTATAAAATTTAAGACAATAAAATATACAAATTATCTTATTCTAAGTTTTTTTTAAATAATTGAATAAAATATTATTTTGATAAAATATCATTATCATCAATTTTGAAAATATTCATTTAATTTAAATTTATATACATTCTGAAAAAAGGGGAAATAGAATATAATTCGTTTAAAAATCCCTAATATTTAATATTGATCTATTAAAGTATTTTATCACATTAAATCATTAAAATTAGATCAATTTTACTATTTTTAAAATTATTTTTTGTATTTTTTTATTAAATAGAGAAATACTACATCAGTGTTCTATAAGAGATTAAGGTTATTATATAATTAAATGATATTAAAATTAACTTATTTAATGAAAATAGTTTTATTAAGATCAAAATATAGACTTATACTCATTCATAACGTTCTTTCCTATGTGGATACATAAGAGATATTAAAAAAAAGAGTGAAATTTCATAAATTTCTTTGATTTAAATACTATATTTGTCATATTCATGGACAATTATCCATAAAACAACTATATTTAGAAAATAAGGTTTTAATAGTTGAATTCAATTCATCTAATAATGATTTTTATAACAACTTATGGCCTTATATTTTATTTTGCATCTAGATTTTCCTGATTTACCATTTATTGGGATGATAAATTTTACCACAATTACTATTCATATTGATCAAAATAAAACGTTCTTTTTAAAAAATATTGAACCAAATAATTATATATATTTAACTAATTCTTTATAAATAAATAATTATAAATTAAATAAATTTAATTTAATGTATGTGTGAAAATATTCAACAAAAATTACTCTTTATAAAAAATAATTTTTGAAGAATACAACTAGATTTATTCTCATAATATGCTTATAAAAAATTTGTAGAATATTTAAAAAAATTATCAAGTAAGTAATATATAAAATTATTTAAAATTGTTCAAAAATATTGATTAGTATAATTTTTTAATAAAAAATATATTTCTTGCATAAAGAAAAATTTTTAGTAAAAAACAACCCTTTTATTATCAAATAATGTTTTTATTTGTAATCATTTTATAACTAATGAATTAATTTTATAAATGATTTGACCATATAAGTTTCATAATTTAGTTATTACTATTCATACTCGCCAATCCAATGACTCTGAGATAATAGACATATAATATTTTAATAATGTTAAGCGGTTCATCTATTCTTGCAATTGTGTGTAACACAAGCTATCAAATTATTTAAGGAGAAATATTTCATAAAAATATCAGGGTGTTACATATATAACCCAAAATATAATCACAATAACCTCATATAATGCATTTACATCATCAAAGGTGTATCCCTCCATATGTATAATGATCGACATCATCACCCTAAGTCATACATCTACGAAAGATCCCACCAAGAAATGAATGGTCCTCACCACCCACTTCAAGTATAAAAAATCTAATGCCCTTAGCCCTAATAGTGAGTGACATCACAAAAATATTATGATCATGAAGCCTAGGAAGATCCATATCCCCATCACTGGTGAACAATATATGATCATTAAACCATAATAATAAATCACATAACCACCTGATTACAAGAAATAAAACAATCATAATAAGCCTTACACACAACTTTATAACAAATTCCTTGGTCTATAAAACACAATGAAACATGAAATTAATATAGATCAACCCATAGACACACATAAAAACACTGTAATACCCATAGGATATTTCCCTTGGACCCCAAATTCTATAGTCGATCCCATTCCAAATCTCCCTCACACACCCTCCCATGCCCACAAATAACATGATGTAAGAACTCATAAAAAATAGAAGTATCTAGGAACTATCTACCTATAATTGTTCAAAGCCTTCATATCAAATTCCCATAACTGATTTTACTTGAGGAAAAAGAAATGTGGAATCTAGAGAAAACACCCTAAAGTGAACATTTTTGTTAAAAACCATTTTAATAAAGACAAAACCATAAATAGAAAGAGGAGGATTTTTATCATTACCCATCATGGAACTTTGTGATAATAAACCAATAAATGGCCCATAAATAAAGAGATCCCACCCAATTGGGAGTAGATAATGATAGTAATGGTAGGGGGTGTTGAGCTCCTTGTGCTGGGAGAACAAAAGAGGGATTTATAATTTTAATAAAAACATTTCTTAATAAATTAATTAAAAAATTTAAAAAACAAAGGGGAATTAGGTACCTGGTCCTCTTACACAAGATATCTAGTACCCATATAGTATCCATTACAGACCATGTACCTATCATAGGTCTACTGGATGGATGATAAACATCACCGAACCTCCCCACTCCACCTAGGAACATTAGGTACTCTGTATTAGTCTATCAGTTACCTGGTGGCTTTTATTTACAAGTAATAATTCCTAAAACCAATACAAAATCCTCAAAATTGCTCAATGAGCCTACACCAAGACATATAACAACTCAAATATACCCAACTACATATGCTCAAGGTGATATTATACCCAATAATTGTAACATGTAATTAAATGTTCTTAGGTACTTTTGGACCTTCATTTTTATATTTCATTATTAGGTCATATTTTAGGGTCATTTTAGTAGTTCTTTGAAATTTTTGGAAGCCAATATGGTTGTTAATGGTTGGATTATGGTTATAGAAAACCATGTGGTTTGGTCCATGAAAACCATGGACCCTATATAGTGGGTTTTAAGGGTAGATTATGTTTTTAAAAACCATGAAACCACCCCTATCAATTGTGCTATCTTAGATAGAGGGGGTTCAGAAATTTGGATCATGGTTAAACTAATCATGTGTCCAAACCATGTACCATTTTCTATAATTCCAATGTGGGTGTCTAGTTAGGCACACTGTTAATACTAACCGTGTAGGCTCCCCTTAAAACCATGTGTGTGAGATTTTAATCACCATAAAAATTTAATTAAAATTATAGGAACCTCTAATTAACCTATAGTAATCGAACATTAAACCCAAATTCGTTGTCTTGTATTGTGGAGGATATCTAGAGGATTCCTTTACTCCTCAAAACATTTATCCCATGAATAGATATATTGGTGGAAGATCTCAATCTCTATCCAGTATGTTGTTTGTTCTTAGATTTGTATTTCCTCTCTCATTTCTTTCAATACAATTTTTTAGTGGTGAATCCTCAAAATGTTTATGGATTAGAACAAAGTTGTTAAAAATCTTATTTTTATGGATTATGATTCTAGGGATTCCCCTTTGATCATTTCCTCCTTCATCCCTCCATTGGTGTTTTCCCATTGTGGGTTTTGATTTTATTTTACAGTGTGATCAAAAGTAGTTGGTTCTATAAAACAATAACCTATAATATAAACCCTATATTTATTTATTGAATTTAAATGATTTTTCAATAGATTTATAAAACCTTGATTTCAAATGAATTCAATTTTTATTCAAAAGAGGATGAAAATTATGCAAAACCCCAATTTCAATTGTATTGAAATAGTGAGAATGATTTTGAGAAAAATGATGTCTTGAATTAAAACATTATTTGATGAAATTATTTTACAATTTATTTTTTAGAATTATTTTATTTAAATGAAATATGATTTAAAAGGAATGTATTTGATGAAAACCTGTGGTTTGGTTTTGAAATTGAAAATTAATGTTGAACTTGAAATTGGTCATTGATCTATAAATGATGAGTTGATTTGAAATAAATGATTTTCCCATTATTTATTTATTGATGAAGCACATGAGAGCCTAAGTAGTTAGTGGGTGATTAAGACATGGATTCTAGGGCTCTGACTCCAAATCAATGGATTGAAGATGACACCAAATTTTTTAACTAGTTTGGCATGATTCCTTCCTATGGGAAGTTGATTGATTAGTTATGTTGGCCTGATAATAGGGACATGTTCACACATACTTAATCAATTATTTATGATTGTATAGTGTGAGAATTCTATAGCTTGGAATAATATAACTCGGGGTTTGTGACTATGGTGATTTTCTTTCTTTGAAATTATTATATATGCTATTTTTTAAGAACTATTTAAATAATTACTTCTAATTTTATATAAATATTTTATATTAAATTTTTATTTAACCTTATTTTAATTATATATTAAATCTATTGACAGGAAATCATATTTTGGAATAAAATATGTAAATGAATTTTCATGACTTGTTTTAATTAAATTGAAATCATAAATGGTTCATTATTATGGAATTATTTATGGAACACTTGGTGAGACCATATTGGGATATTTAACTCCCACCCTACCTTCACCTTTGGGTGTTTGTATATTTTGTTATGTTAGGACTAGTAAAAGGGAATGTTCCACTTGGAGGTGGTATTTGTACATGATCCGTGATATTCTAGAGTGGTGGTGGCAACTAGTGGAGCTGTGTTCCACTTATTTTACATGAAATTTGAGACTTTTTTCTAGATAGATGTTGTGTTTTACTTTGATTTATTTTGTGGTCTGGTATTTTTATCTATCTATTCATCATAATTTATTCTTATGGAGTGTTTGTAACATCGACATTTTATTGATTTATATTCCTATGTTTCATCATGCTTGTGGAAAAACCATTCCCTTTTATGATGATATGATGCTAGGTGTTAGTCACCAACCTGTGGGGATCCAGAATTCCCATCGAGATATGTTAGGATTGACTTAGGTTTCAATTTACTTGGGTATCTAGGATGGTTAAAGAAATAAATGATATTAGAATCGGGCCTGTTAAGTGTCTTTCCTTGATGTTGGTCTGGGATGTCCTGGTCGACAGGAGTTTGGATTTTTGGGACTTAAGTGGTAGTCAGAAGCGTTTTATGGCTATCTCTCATTGTAGTGAGCCTTAAGTCACCATTGGTGTTTGGGAAAAGTTTATTTGAGGAATAATTTTATTTAGTTATAGTCTTCTCCACGTTTGATCCTAGTGATTTTACATTACTGCATCTCTTGATTGAGTTAATAATATGAGTATCCTTATTAATGTTTCAAAATTTAATTACGATGTTGGTTAGTACCATTCCTCTAATAATTTATTTGAACAGACCATAGGAGGAAGATTCTGGAGAACCACAACATGTGAGTCCTCCAGTTGACAAGAATATTGTTTAAATTATAGTGTATGTTATCCATTCTCAATGAAAAGTTACTACACCCATTCCTGTTTAGGCTTCAATTATGGATCCTCGAAGTGATGAATCTTTGGATCACTCCCAATATTGTTTTTCACAAAAAATCAAGAAAATTAAATGGCTTGAATGGCCCTCATAAGGAATATTTTTTGTTAAAAATATATTTATCCACTCTCTGTGTTTTTGGAAGCACTTGATTTAATCAAGGTTAAGTGTGATACCTTCAAGATAAAAGTGATTCGAAGGATATGATGAGAATGAATGATTATAATTAATAAACATAAGTTCCTTGAGTTTAAAAAATTTTGGTATCTTTTCACTGGGTATTTATATCAATAATACATGGTTTTGGAAAATTATATGGAGTTTTTCAACCTATTAAATGGAAATTAGACTATGAACCAGTATAAAAACCATATTGCTAAACTTGTTCACTTTTCCCTTAAGGTGGTGTATAATGATAAACTAAAGGCTCAAAAATTTTATATTTATCTTTTACCTAATAATCAATGAATGATTTTCATGCTAAATCTCACTTATTATATTTAGATGTGGAGAGAGAATTGATGGATGAGCTTGACTTAGCTTGTAAGTTAGGATAGAAAGGAGTTCCTCTTGCATCCAGTGGTGGTTTTATTGGTATCTTTATATGAAAGAGAGAGCATGATGTGTATCATGGTGTATTTCAAATGAAAACATCATCTAGAACTTCTATGATGTATGGAAGAGGCCCTTTAACTTACTTACAATTTGGAAAGGATGTGCACTCTAAGAGAATTTTCACTAAGGAACCCAATATCAATTGTATGTGTGGTCATTCATGCCACTTGAAAAAGATATGCCTTGTATTTTCTACACTTCATAGTGGAACAAGATCATCTACTCCTAAAATTACTTTCATATAATCATATTATTTAATAAATAAGAGGTTCCAGCCATATATATCCAAAATGAATAATCTTCACGTAGTAGAAGATTCTATAGAGGAAGAAGATGTAGGTCCAGTGATAGTCCAAGGTACCATCACTAAAGGTTCATCTTTAGTGACTGCTTTATTTGATACTAGTGCATCTAACTCATTCATATGCACTCATTTTTGACTTTATCTTCCTACAGAGCTTATGTATTATGTAATATAAATTACTATGCCCCTTGGAATGAATATAGAACAAGGTCTCTAATGTCTCTCATTATTATCTCTATATCAGAGATAGGGATCACTTATAAGTTTTTATTTCTCAAATTTAATCCTCTTAATTTCATTATTGGGATAGATTGGATTATTTATCACAAGGTCTAGATTGACTTCTATCTTTGTTGGGTCTCTTTTACAATGCTAGATGGGGTGTGTTGTGTCTTTCAGGTAGAATGGGATGTGAATTTTAGTATTTTCAGACCTCCTTTTCTAGATTTGGGAAGGATAGTATTAGTGTATTATTTTGACTTGGAAGAGGAATATATGTTTGGTGATCTCCCTCTAGTTTTTTTTGAATTTCCCAATATGTTTTCATATGATTTATTTGGAATTACACTGTTAAAGGAGGTGAAATTCTCTATTGTTTTAGTATACATAACAGAGCCCACTCTTATTCGTTATTATCTTAAGGAATCAATTGAACTGGAAGAGGTAAAAAATAAACTGCATCAATTATTGGATAAAGGATTTATATACCTGAGTGTATCAATTTGGTAGGTTCTTATTGTTTTTGCAAAGAAGGATGATAGGATACTTCACATTTGTGTCTATTATCAAAAACTCAACCGATTTATGAGAAAGAACAAGTATTTATTACTATGGATATATGATTTTTTAGAACTGTTTAAAGGGGATAAGTGGATCTCAAAGACTGTTCTTCGGTTTGGTCATCACTAATTGGGAATCAAAGAATCTGACAACCTAAATGAAGCCTTCAGGAGTAGTTATGACCATCATGAGTATCTTTTTATTACTTTTTTCTAACCAATTCTCTTATAGTTTATAATACATTGATGAATAGGATATTCCGTGAGTAACTCAACTCATTCCATGTGGTCTTTGATGAAGAAATATTGGTTTAATCTATGAATGGGGAGGATTATGTGCGATATGTGAGAGTGGTTTTGGGAATTTTGATAAATCATTAACTTTATTCCTAGATTTATAAAATAAATTTATAGATATGGGAGGTTATGTTCTTGGGAAACAAGGTCTTATAACTTGTTTTTCAGTTTATCATGATAATGTTAAGGATGTTTCTCATGGGAGAAACCATGTATTTTTTTGAGATTCAGAGTTTGTGGCATTATCATTTCATAAAGATATTTACCGTTTATTAAAATTAGAAAATTTTGAGTTATATCTTCTATCAAAATGATTTGAACCTTCAGTAGAGGTTTTGGGTGGAGTACCTATAGTGCATTGTTTTTTACATAACCTATAACTCTGTTAAGAGGAATGCCATTACTAATTCTTTGAGTAGGAAAATTCTGACCCAGGCAAGGGAAGAATCATTATAAGAGTGTAATTTAATGGTTCTCTTTTCTTAGTTGAATTTTGGATTCTAGAAGGACATGACCAATATTTTTCTGACAATAATTTAGTTTACTTCTTATTTTCATGAGATGATTCTTCAAGATCAACAACTTGATGATGACTTCAATGGAACTATGAACTCTATTTATGATGGGGAGAACATTAGAGATAGGTTTCTCTCATTAAATGGTATTATATGTTTTTAGAATTTGTTTTTTGTTTCTTTTCTAGTGATAAAGGTTTTGATGGGGTTTTTCCATAACTCCCAGTGGGATGCGCACCCTGGTACCATAAAGATATCCTATGATATGCAGTAAAAATTCCGGTGTCCAATTATTAGGTGATACATATATAAATTTGTTTCTCATTTTTATACCTTTCAATTGTTCAAATATGATCACAAAAAACCATTGGGTTTACTTCATCCACTTCTAGTTATGACATGGAAGTGGGATGATATTTCTATGGAATTTTTGGTTGGGTTGTTTCATAACCCTTTAAGAAAAAATATTTTATGGGTGGTGATTGTTTGGATAAACAAATCAAATCACTTTAAAAAATTTTATGATATAACAAAAGATAATGAAATCAAAGATATTTATGTGAGAGATATTTTTATATTTCATGGAGTTTCATCTGTTATAGTTTTTGATAGTGATACCCAATTCCCTTCTCATTTTAGTAGATGCCTCCAGGAGCTATTGGGATCCCAGGTGAGCTTGATCAGGACTCATCATCTGCAGACAAAAGGTCAGATAGAACAAACTATAAATATCCTTGAATATAAGTTACGTACTTGTGTTCTTGATTTTAGTGGATCTTGGGAAGTCTATTTGGGATTGGTTGTGTTTTACTATAACAATAGATATATATTTTTTAATTTGAATAGATCCTTTTGAGGCCTTTTATTGATAATATTGTAGATATTCTCTCTATTCGACAGATATTGGTGAAACTTCCTTGGTTGGACCATGTTTGTTTTATGATATGATGATAAAGATTTAGTTGATTCATTATAGAATGATGATGGCACAGTTCTGGTATAAATCATATTTGTATTTTCTATGTAGACCTTTGTAGTTTTTCTGTTGGGGACCAGGTGTTCTTGAGAGTCTTACCTTGGTTGGATCAATGATATTATGGAATGTAAGGAAATATTTCACAATTATTTATTGGAAACTTTTATATTTTTTGACTAGGTTATAAGTATGGATTAACATTTAACATTTCTAACACATTTTAATCTGATCCACAACATGTACCATGTATCACATCTCAGAAAGTATCTTTCTAACACTAATCATGTCTTGAACTAGTAATACTTTGATGTGGTACATGATTTATCCATGATTGAGAATATAGTTGAGATTTTGGATCCTAAGACAAAGGTTCTTCATGGTAAGTCAATATAATTGGTAAGTGTGCTATGGTAGTATTGTTTGAATTCACATGAGACTTGGGATAATGATGTACGAATGAGAGACTGGTGGCCTTATATCTTTAACATGGTGGATCCTGGACTAGATTTATAAGGATAGAAAGTTTTAATGGTGGATTGGTTTTTACATCATGTTACCCATTTTTAGGTACTTATTTATCATCATCATGACCATTCATTTTCATGTCTTCTTTTGGGATCATTTTTGGATTTATATACATAGTTTTGGAAGCCCATGGGGATATTAATGGTTGGAACAAGGTTAGGTCAAACATTGTTGTTTGACCTAGAAAACTATGTGTCCTGTATATTTGTTCAGGAGGGTAGTGCATGATTGGTACATGATATGTTAAAACCATGTGGCCTCTCTTACAAACCTTTTGGGCTTAAAAACGATTTGATGTTTGATTTAAAAAGGCCATGGAAATTGTGAAAACCCAAATTTCAACTATATTCATATTATGGGGAAGAATTTCTTAAGATTGTTGGATTTAATGGAAATCTATTTTGTTAAAATTATTTTACAATTTATCATTGAGAAAAAATGGTCTTTAAATGAAATATGATTTGAAATTCATGAATTTGATGAAAACCCATGGTTTGGTTTGGAAACTGAAAAGGCATGTTGATATTGAAATTAAGAATTAAACTATGAATGTTGAATTGATTTGAAATTAATGTTTTTCCCTGATTTATTTATTGATTGAAGCACATGGGAGATTGAGTAATTAGTGGGTGATTAGGACAAGAAAACTAGGGCTCTGATTCCTTAGTAATCCGTTGATGATGAAAACACTAATTAAACATAGTTTGACATGATTGTCCTCAATGAGAAGGTTATTTATTATTACTATTGGATTGATCCGACGGATTTGTGCACACATAATTGATCCATGATCGATGATTAAATAGTGTGAGGATCCGAGATTCTAGAAATAACATAACTCAGGGATTGTGATGGGGCTTCTTTTATTAGTTTGAACTGATTATACATGGTATTGTTTAAGAACTGTTTAACTCATAACTACTATTTTTATATAATTTTATTATACAAAATGTTTATTTAAGGCTATTTTTTTAATATTTTCCATCCATTGACTTGAAATCATGTTTGACATTAAAATATGCAAATAAATTTCCATGCCTTATTTAATTTAAATTGAAAGCAAAAATGGTTTATTGTTACAGAATTTCTTATGGAACACTTGGTGAGACTCTACAAGGATTTTTAGCTCACACCTTACCTTTTACTTCAATCATTTGTAGATTTTTCTATGTTTGGTATTAGGAAGGGAAATTTCCACCTAGAGGTGGTAGTTGTGTTTGATTCATGGGAATATTTAGTGATGGTGATGATTAGTAGAGCTATGTTCCACTTAATGCAAAGGGATTTTGAGACATTGTGAGGATAGATGTTGTGTTTTACTTTGGTTTATCTTTTACCTTAGTATGATTAAATATCTATTTATGATACTATCTCTTTGTGTTTTATTTGACGTACCAAATTTTTATTGATTAATCTTCAACTACTTTATCTTGCTTATGGAAACATTACTCCCTTGGATGCTGATATAATTACAGGTGCTATTCATCAACTCATGGAAATTGGTAATACCCTTTAGGATATGCCAGTACCTGCTCAAGTATCAATGTACTAGGCTATCTAGGATTTTTTGTAAATTTATTATCATTTAATCACCTATTCCATCAAATGAAACTTCCATTCATGTAGTAATACAATCATTATTAGAACCATTTCTTTATCTGGTCTTTAATTCTATTATTAACGATATTGATTATATCCTTCTTGATATCCTATGTTTTCGAGGAACCATATAGAATAACATGAAAATATAATTCCCTATCATGATAATGAACTAGTGAAAGATGAAAAATTGGACCAAATAGTGGAGGAATATTGAAATGTCCCAACCTTATGTAAACTAAAATAAAAAGATAAATATATAAATGGAAGGAAAAATTTTCTTTTATAAAATAATTTAGTCATTTGAAGTGGTATTTCCCTCAATATCTATAAATTCTTAAGAAACAACATGGTGATGGCTCAAACAAATTATTTATTTATATTCTATCAATAAATTCTTCTAAATCAAAATCATTTGTATTAAAAACTGGACGCACATCATATACATTTGTTAAACTGATTCTTATCAAAGAAAAGGGTTTTGATTAAGGGATAGGTGGTCTAACATGCTGGAAATCATGAAATATTTTTTTTCCATGAGGAATTTGAATCGAATTATTCTCAGTAGTTTTTCATTTTCACGTGACATATATTATCATATATCATTAATAAAAAATAGGTTGATACATATTTACTAGATGGTTTAGAATTTTATTTTTTTATAAAGAACAAGAGTTATTCCATTTATGTTATTGAAATATTTTTTAGTTGTTCTAATATGATTGATTTTTTTTATTTATTGGATCATTAAAATACTATATATAATACATATAATAAGATGGTTGAAATTAAACATTTCAATTCCAATTATATTTATATTTGTTTCATTTACCATATAAATAAGAATAAAATACAACATATCTATAATGAATGATTATGGTATTTATATAATTATTAACAATTCAATTTATGTGAATATTATTTATTAGGAAAAATGAACAAATCAATTTTAAAGGTTAAATAGAACAGTGCCAATGATTTATTAGAACCCAAATATACTTATGTGTATGGTTTGATATATGATTTAGTTTAAGTTTTATTTTAGAACTTGATTACCCCTACTAATGGATTTAGTAGGCATGAGTATTTATATCTTTTAAAATGTAAGTCTAAATACATTTTTTAAAAGGTTGGGTCGAAGCCCCATTTTATTATTAAAACAAATCAAAGTCCTATTTTTAATTTGGTAGAGGGAGACCCATTACACAGCCCGAAGGCCTAGTGGTCTTATATCCCATTACATAGCCGTTAGGCCCAATTTTTCGGCCCAATTTCCATTTTGTGAATAGTAACCCGGCTGCTACAGTACTAAACAGTACTGCCGCTGCTGCAGTGCCCTGGCACCGCTATAGTACCCGTCGATCTATAGTACTGCTACAGTACCTGCACCCAATGGGTTTTGAGACCCCATTTTTCATGTAGGATTATGGGGTGATTACCACTAAGCCAAACCCCAACTACGATGTATGTCTAAATACATAGAAATGCTAAATGTGTTGAAAAATAATTATAAAATTAATTAAGAATTTTGTAACTATTTAGAATATTGTGGTATTGTATAAAAAATAAATCTAATGTGTACACTAAAATGGAATGTTGTATCTAAAAGGTGGGGAAAACATTTTTGAACATGATTTGGTCCATGATAATCCATATAGACCTTCCTAATTCTCTACCAGTTTATACTTTAGAGACTTATTCATTTACACTAAACCTTTTTCTATAAAAGGTTTTTCAAAATAAGACTTATGAGATGTTGAATAGAAAACGTTTCCATTTTTATTTCATGATGATTTAGGTCTATAAGACATATGTAACATGAACCACCTCAAGTAAAATTCAAATAACATTTGGTAAATGCCTATTTTTTTAGTTATCAAAAAGATTCATTGGGTTATTATTTTTAAAATTCATATAATATTAATGTGTTTGTTTCTTAACAACTTATATTTCTATAAAGATAATTTAATTTTAATTTAATAATTTTGATAAACCATAAAATTTTTGAAATTAAAGATCAATAAGAATATTTTATCCGTGATATGGATGAGTTTTAAAAGAAGTTATATAAAATTAATCGAGTAAATAGTTATAATAATTTTAAATTTATAAAAACTTTCATCAAGAAACTGAGTGATATGTATTTAATATTTTTAATAAAGGTAATGTAACCTTCATAGAAGATGAAACAACATCTTACCAAGATTCCATCATAGTTTTCAATGTTAGAAAATTATTAGAAGCAATGAAATTTTAAAAATTCAAAGTAATTTAATCAAGTTTGGAACTTCGTATGACAACTTGACTGAATGAAAATAATTAAGTATAAGTTATTTTCTTGTAAGAATATTGACTTGGAGTATAGATTATCTATGAAAAAAGATCACTTAGTTGGTAATATTTTTAAACAAATTCATTTTATTGTCTATAAATAATCCTTTTATCCAATGGATTTGAAAAATATATAAGTATACTTTTATCCATATTAACATATGATATTCATTAATTGAATTTAAAAACCAAATTCATTTATAGGAAGTATTTGAGGATGCATATTTCATATATAAATATGGGTTTTAAGAACCATGATAAACAATAAATATATATAAGTTTTAATGATCAATTTTTGTATTAAAAGATGATTATTAGTGTTTTAATATATGTTTGGGTGAATCTATCAAGGGATTTTACTTTATCAAAAAAATGAAAAAACTTTAATATAGAAATGGTTTAGTTGGAGAATAATTTTATTTTAATTTATGTATTAATGATATAATTATAATTAGAAATGAACTCCCAACATTATAATCAATGAAAAATTGGTCAAAAAATATCTTCTCAATAAAGTAGTTTAGTGAAGAAACATACAATTTATAATTATCTATATGTATATATAAAAAGGAAATTATAGACATTGTTAAATCACATACATTGGCAGAATTATAAATAGGCATTGTATAGAAAAAATATAAAAATGGTTATTTATTAATGTTTCATGGAAAGAGTCTTTTAGAAACATTATGCCCATCAATATTTGAAGAGAAAGAAGACGAGTAATATTCCTTATGATTCATATATAGGATCAATAAAGTATTATATGATATTTCCCTAATTTTATATATCTTAAACATTATATATGATGATTATAAACTAAAACAATAATTGTTATAGTCACTAGGAATCTTTAAAGAAAACCCTTATGATCTTGATAATAATCGAGGATGTGTTTCTAGAAATTAGTCTCGAGAAAGAGAATGTTACAAAGAGTTACAATCATACTAGTTTTGAAACCAATAAATATGAGTTTTAATCTCAATTAGTATTTGAGTTTCTCATAAATATAGGATTTATAATTTAGAAATGTGTCAAGAAACCAAAATACTCTAGTCGTAAAATAGAAGTTGAGCATATGATATCATCTGATATGACTAAATAAGTTCCAAGGATAAAGAAGTTAGATACCAAACTAAGGGTGGACTTAACAATCATGAAAGTAATTAAACTATAATTTTATAATATTATAGTTGTTTTAAATGGTAAGTAGAATAGATCTTAGTAGAAATTTAGATATATTCATTATTGAATTTATCTTATCTAAGGGATTATTTATAAAGGTAATACCAAAACATATTAAGGTCATAAAGATGATACAATTACATATATATTTAAAAATACCCTTATGAAATATAAACATTAAATAAACACTAATTCCCTAGGTATTAGATATATGGGTGACTGTATTCAATGAAATTGAAATATTTTTAGTGTTTAATTCATAATTTCAGTGAAATTTTATTTACTTAGGGACATTATATGTCACATAATTTACATGAATATAATTACTTCATCATTCACTAAAGTTTATTAATTAGAACATGGGTAAGGATATGATAATAACCCTTGAAATATAATAATTATTAATTAATACCTGATTAATGGTCAACATGTTGTGTTGTAATGATACGTCAATAAAAGTGTGAGTATGATTACTTATATGGGCATTCAACTGGTCACTAATGTGGTATATGTTACTAACATGTATCTAGATTGACCTGCTTAAATTACACCCCAATGACCATATTATGTGTTATTGGTGTTAGTCATGTGGAAATTCGCTATGAATTCTTCAACATGAGGTTTACAAAAGGTTTTCTACTTTTGTGGTTTCATATATTTATACCTATAAAATTCATTTGATAATTTTAAATAATTGAAATTTGTTAGGAATTTTACTTTATAATTAGGTTTTCCAAACCTTATGTTGTTTTATAACATAATAGGCCTTAATTAGATTTTGAACATATAAATGTATGGCTATTATGATAAAATTACATGTGATATAATTATATATGTTATAATTAGGTTAGAAAATGATAAAAAGAGATAAGATATATGGGTCTGACATTATCTAGGCCTCATTATTAATATCAATGTTAAGGATAGGGTAACATTTTATATAAACATGTGATGAGTTATACCACACCAAAATCCTTTCCAATTTTTAAAACTGTAGTATTTTTCTTAAAATTCATCTTAAATCCTTATTATGAATGAGATTAATATTTTTTAAAAACTTTAGAAATATCTCTTTTAGTCTCATGTAATATAGTGGTAATTTAAATCATTTGGGAAAATGTGATTGTAAAATGTATTAAAATGATTATTTTTATCAATAACACAAGTAAGATTTTTGTTTATCCCATTTAAATATTTTATTAAAGAATAATTATTTATTTAAATAGTTAAGGTTTTATTATTAAATAAGTAATGAATTATTTATATTATCAATATATATAAATGTGGAAATAAGGTGTCCAAAATTGGATTTGGACATTGTAAAGACCTGTAAATTCAATGTAATTGTTTTTAATTATATGGAAATTTTATGAGTCCTCAAAAATTTACGGTGTGTGATTCCAAGGTCTAGTGTTCCCACAATGAATTTATGAACTTTTTTTTAGGTTCGTTTAGTAAATGTACAAGTGGTTTTTTGTAACTTTTGAACCGGTGCTCGAAATTGAAATCTGAGGGCACCATTGAACTCACAGCGCTGGTATTCGCATAAGGAGAAATTCACCTCGACTGTAGTAGGTCGAGGGTGAAAGTTAGTTTTTCTGATTTTTCATGGAAAATAAAATAAAATAAACTATTATTTTATTTTTATAATCTCCTTTTTGAATTCCTGGTGGTGAGGACCACATGAGCTAGAAAAACCCCCAATTTAAATCTATGGTGGTAGGGACCACCTGAACCCCTCTTAATGGGGGGGAGGACCTCTCAACTCCCAATTAATTTATTCCTCCCATTTAATTGAGCCAAATTAATTGAGCCAATTAATTATTGCAACTCCATTTGTGCTAACAAATTAAATTGATAAACTTAATATTTGTGTTGGCTCCTCACTTGTTTTTGTTGGGGGAAATCATTTGCGAAAGGGAGGACTTTGGAGGATCATTCTCTCATAATGAATAATGTGCCATCTTCTCCAATGAAGAACATGCCATCTTCTCCAATGAAGAACGTGACATCTTCTACAATTAAGAACATGCCATCTTCTCTAACAAAGAATGTGCCACCTCCAATGCGGGATGTCTTCAACGAAGATGAACTAACGTCCATCCATTCCTTATCATCGAAGTCAACAAATCTACGAGGTAGGGGTGTGTTTTTGATTGATCGTTATTACTTTTCCTATTACGTTGAATCACCTCCCTTGAGTCACTTGCTACCACTCTAACGCGGAGGGTACATGATAAATGAACATGGCCCGACCCCTCCACAAATCTTGTGGTTCTTTTTGTGTTCTTTTCCATGGAGGAGGATGGAAATCGTCACCGGTGGGGCTCAGGAACAGAGGATGACACCACAGCTGACCGCGAAGATGGAGGAGGTGAAACTGCACCACCAAAGAAGGGTCGTGGCAGGGCAAGGATGGCGGCTAGCAGAGGCGGACCACACAAAGGGGCGGTGGCGCGCGTCCGCACCGCCTGGTGAGCTAGGGCTGCAGCTTGTGCTGCGACAGAAAAGGGAGGGCGCCCGACATTTGGCTGTCCGCGGAGGGGTGGTGCATGACACAGCATCAAGAGACAAAGGGGACGGTCATTACGGCTGGCTAAGTTGAACCAAGCAGGACCCACCAGTCCTGCCTATGGCTGGAGACCGAACGACTTCATCCGTTCGGTGAGTATAGGTGGGGGGCGTGCGACTCCCCCCGCATGGGGCCTGGCCGGGCCACCTAGTGTTGTCCAGACTGCCCAGCGCAGGATGGTCCACCCAGTGTAGGTCGGACCACCCAGTGTGGGTCGGGCCGCCTAGTGCAGGTCGGGTCGATCCGACCGGGTCAGACTGTGCCCAGACCAGCATCGACCCATTTCCACTCTTTTGGCCATAACTTTGGAACCGGGTGTTTGTTTGATGAACCGTATATGGAGTCGAAAACCTTGGAGCGAGATGGTCCTTTTGGTATACCCCACATGATATTTGGATAAATTTGGGGTATGGTTGGGTTGGATTGATCACGAATCCAACTGGGCCCTCAAGACTAAAAGGCTAATAACTTATAGACCGAGTGTCCGATTGACGCATCGTCTGTTGAATTGAGACCCCTATTACATGGAATCCTTTGAGATAATTATTCGTGGGACTTCATGGTAGTTGGATTATTGACCAATAGATTGAGGAGAGGACCCTCCCAGAGACAAGCAAACTTAGTGCGGGAACCTTGTATCTTGGATGTAACATGAGAAAGGGATCCTTCATGGGTCTCTTTTTGAGGATCCCACATGCATCCGCACTAGGAATCCATGTGGGACTACTCTAGGATCTTGTGTGGTTCTAATGATGTACTAGGATCATGTGTGGTTTTGATGATGTACTAGGATCTTCTGTGGGTCTGATGATGTACTAGGATCCTCTGTGGGTCTGATTCCGTACTAGGATCATGTGTGGGTCTGACGATGTACTACGATCCTCTATGGGTCTGACGATGTACTAAGATCCTATGCATGATGTCTTCCACATATCCCAACTAAAGAGATACGTACATGACACTTCTTACATCATCGACCATGGAGAGCTGGACATCAACGATGGGGTGACGTTTACAGAGGTTCCAGTAGACATTGAGGATTGACAGGAGTGCGTCCTTTGTGGGTGGTCGATACCTCTGAGGCGCATTCGATGGTAGCATGAGAACCTCCAGGAGAGAACATGAGAGAAGGAGGCTCATATTCATGCTCTGTACCCCCACTTTTTTTCCTAGTTTTTGTGATGTGGCTTTCGGGGACGCAAAGCCCTGAGGTAGGGATAATGTATAGACTCCGAAATTACATGTAATTTTTTTTAATTATATGTGAATTTTATGAGTCCGCAAAAATTGACGGCGCGTGATTCCAAGGCCTGGTGTGCCTAGAAAGAATGTATGATCTTTGTTTAGGTATGTTCAGTAAATGTACAAGTGGGTTTTTGTACCTTTTTAATCGGTGCTCAGAATTGAAATTTGAGGGCACCGTTGAACTCACAGCGCTGATACTTTCTTAAAGAGACCTTCACCTCAACCACAGTAGGTCGAGGGTAATAGTTAGTTTTGGTGCTTTTTCTTGGAAATAAAAATAAAATAGACTTTTATTTTATTTTTATAATCTCCTTTTTGAATGATCAGTGGTGGGGACCACCTGAGCTAGAAAACCCCACAATATAAATCTATAGTTGTGGGGACCACCCAAACCCCTCTTAATGGGGGGGGGGGTGAACCTATCAACTCCCCATTAAATGATTCCTCCCATTTAATTGAGACAAATTAATTGAGTCAATTAATTATGCCGACTCCATTTGTGCTAACAAATTAAATTGATAAACTTAATATTTATGTTGGCTCCCCACTTGTTTTTGTTGGGGGAAATCATTGGTGAAAGGGAGAACTTTGGAGGATCATTCTCTCCTAATGAAGAACGTGCCAAATTCTCCAACGAAGAATGTTCCATCTTTTCTAATGAAGAATGTTCCACCTCCAACATGGGATGTATTTAACGATGAAGAACTGATATCCGTCCTTTCCTCCTCATCGATGTCAACAAATCTTTGTGGTAGGGGTGTGTTCTCGATTGATCATCATTAATTTTACTCTCATGTTGAATCACCTCCATTGAGCCACTTTCTATCGCTCTAACGCGGAGGGTACAGTCCAAACGAACATGGCATGACCCCTTCACAAATCTTGTGGCTCTTTTTGTGTTCTTCGCGATAGAGGAGGACGACAACCGTCAATGGTGGGGATTAGAAATGGCGGCAGGCACCACAGCTGGCCGCAAAGACGGCGGTGGCGCAACTGTGCCATCAGAGAAGGGTCATGGCCCGTAGTCTGTGGCGGAGCAAGGTTGTTAGCCAGCGGAGGCCGGCCTCACGATGGGGTGGTGGCGCGCGTCCGCTCTGCCCGACGAGCAAGGGCCACGGATTGTGCCTCAGCGGTGAAGGTAGGGTGGCTGGTGTTTGGTCAGCCGTAGAGGGACGGTACACGATGCCCCACTGGGAGGCAAAGGGGCCAGCTATTATGGCTGAACGAGTTGAACTGAGCAGGACCTGTGGGTCCCGCATGCTACAGGAGACTGAACTTCTTCGGCCGTTAGGTGAGTGGAGGTAGGGGGTGCATGACTCCCCCCCCCCCCGCATGCAGCCAAGCTGGGCCACCCAACGTGGGCTAGACCGCCCAGCATGGGCTGGGACAGACCCAACGGGCTGGGTCAGACTGAGTCGGTCCGACCGGGTCTGACCGGACCTGGACCATCTTCGACCCCTTTCCTCTCTTTTGGCCATAACATTGGCACCGTGCGTCCGTTTGACAAACTGTTTGTGGTGTCGGAAACCATGGAGGGAGATGGTCCTTTTGGTATACCCCACTTAAGATTTGGATAAAGTTGGGGTATGTTCGGGTTGGATTGAGCACGAATCCAATCGGGCCCTTGGGACTAAAAGGCTAATAACTTACAGACCGGGCATCCGATTGACATGCCGTCTATTGCATTGAGACCCCTATTACATGGCGGTCCTTTTGGATACTTCTTCATGGGACTTCATGGCAGTTGAAGTATCGAACAATAGATTGAGGATCAGACCCTCCCAGAGACAAGAAAGCTTAGTGCGGGAACCCTATAGCTAGCTATAACATGAGAAAGGGATCCTTCGTGGGCCTGTATTTGAGGATCCCACATGGATCCACTCTAGGAATCCATGTGGGACTACTCTAGGATCCTATGTGGGTATGATGATGTACTAGGATCCTATGTGGGTCTGATGAGGTACTAGGATTCTGTGTGGGTCTGATGAGGTACTAGGATTCTGTGTGGGTCTGATGAGGTACTAGGATCCTGTGTGGGTCTGATGTCATACTAGGATCTTGTGTGGGTCTCAAGATTTACTATGATCCTATGTGGGTATGATGATTATTTAGGATCCTATGTGGGTCTGCCTCTTAATGGAGTAAGATTATTGAGTAGTTACATCTAGTCATCATTACTACCGCACCAAAGTTATATCTGGTATGAGATGAGTCTTTACCTCTGTGGTGTTACCTTGGTGGTATTCTTCTATGTAGAGTACCTGTGTGGTACATACCTTCATGGTAATTCTTCCTTTGTGGAACATTTGAGCTTTGGGATTTTTGAGTTGGACCATGTGTTTCCTCTTGATTGAGATGGGTATACTTGATAACTTAGTTATATGTATGGTCATATACCCAAGTAGGGTTGTCAGTTGATTACATGCTGTGTAGTTTATCCTTGGTGGATTTTGTGTGACCTTGAGGGTCTCAGGGTCCCTACTGAGTATCATTATACTCATCCGTGCCCGGGCTATGCCTGCAACTTGTTGTGTTTGGTGCAGATGACAAACAACGCTGACTAAGGACGAGAGTACTAGGACTGGAGCTAGCTCAAAGGTGGAAATTAGACGAGTCTTACCACAAAGATGGAAATTCTAGAGTTGTACCTATCTTACAGGTAGGATCCTTGGTGGGTGTTTATAGGATATGTTCCAGTTTACTTGAACTTTTCAGTTTCTTGTACTTTCCAATTGGGCTTGTATTCTATCCCCTTTACTTACTATTCATCTTACCTTGTGTTCATATATAGCTGTGTTCTTGGTTGTGTGTGTTTACAGGTTATAAAGGCAATACCTTCCCTGTTTTAGGGAAATACGCCTTCAGTGCTGGTCCCCAACCCCTGGACTATAGAAGGCGGGTTTGGGGTAGTCACAGCACAGGCCCCAGGGGACGGGTCGTGACAGACATGGGCCTGACATAATTGGAATATAAGTCCGAATACAAAATATAATATCTTATATTTGTTTAGTAGGTCATTCAAGTGTCTCCTTTTCTTGTTTCAATACTTTTTAAGGCTCATTAATGCTCCTCAATATGTGTTTCACGACCTTATTTTTTTAAAAAATATTAAATCCATTTAAGGTACTTTTTGAGGATTTTTTAACCTACCATTATATAATTTAGGACTATTATTTTAAGAGTCCATTGATTCATCAAGGTTTACCCTTTAGATATAAAAAATAATAAAGAGATCTAACGAATTAATTCATTTGGTTATCAAAAAAGAAATGTGTTGATTGTAATGGTTCACTAGATTTTCATGTTTGCATAAATATCTAGAATTTCCTCACACTTCCACAACAATGATTAACATTACTTGGATCAGATGAGCATCTCACTAAAACATTGGTGATTATAATTATTATTGGATACTATAGGAGGTCTGGATTCCAAAATTCAAGTTTATATAATATTCTAAAACCTTTTAAATAATTTTTTCTGATGGCTCTTCTATGGGGGTGCACTATCATAGTGATGTGAATTTGTTTCCCCACTTTCACAGTTTCCAAAGTTGAGCGGCCTCCACAACCATGAATGGAGATGACATCTATTTGATCAAAAAGGGATGATGGGATGTTAGATCCTCCTTCCATGGATTTTTATTTGGTTCTCATCACCTAGTCTGATTCCCCCCTCATACATTTCTGTCCTGTTCATGAAACTCATTTAAAGTTCCATATCTTTGTGGACACTGGTTTTTTGCACTACTTATATATGACAGGGAATAGAATTTTTATTGATGTAGATGGTAACTTCTGGCATGTCTGAGAATCTATAGACACTAGGTGTGTTGGGAACCTGTAATTTCTTCCTCTTTGGAAGGAATCTCTTGTGATGTATCTTAGTCATGGAACCCAAGGCATCTCGGGTTGATCATGAGGTAACAAAGCCAATTAAATGAATCCTCCAAGGGGGTTTTTATGGAATCCCATGTTTTACATGAGGTATCTGATGCCGTGGGAGTATATCTTCTAATGTATTCAACTTTGGAATTCCATGTTTTACATAAGGTATCTATTTGTGTCACATCATAAGTTTAATGTATTTTTGAAATGGATCAGAATTTCTGGATGAGATAGATTAGTTTATGAGTTTAATGTCCTATGGAGATAAGATTATTGATCAAAATACCACATAGTGGTAGATCAAGAAGGTGTATCCCTATGAGGTAACACCAGAATGTATACCGATGGATGGATCATAACACTTCATGGAGGAATATATGGGAGGTGTGTTCCATAAAGGGAAGATTTCACACTTTGAAACTTTGCCTATGGATGGATCAGGTTGATCTATGAGGCTTGTCCTATAAATGAAATATTTAACACCATGAAGGTTTACTGATGTACGGATTAGAACACCCCATGGAGGTATATCTAGGAGGTGTTTCCTATAAAGGGAAGATGTCACACAATGATGGTTTACCGATGGATAGATTTGAATACCCTGTGGAGGAAGATCTAGGAGGTGTGTCCCACAAAGGGAATATGTCACACCGTGGAGGTGGGAAATTCTCCATGGTGTCAATGCTGAGAGTTGATCACAACACCCATTATAAGTTGATCATAGAGGTATAAACCTTGGAGGGATCACTTAAGTTTACAAGTTTTCGGGACTAAACCTCATGGAGGCATGCTACATACCCTATTTAGAAGGTAGGGATAAAAACCCACATAGTTCAATGTCATGTTTTAAGTTCATGTGGCATGACTGATTCATGTGGTTTAACTTCATTTAGTAAGGATGCTCGTGCCATGGAGGGAGAATCGATGAATAATGGTGTGGTGTTTACATATTGAAGCTTCTATTTATAATATAATTTCTCTTGGTTTGATTTTGTGTGGGGATTACATGTTGAGATACCAGTGGGTTCGGGAAGAGATGTAGTCTCCTAGGTAAGGGGAATGATCTTACTAGGGATTTAGCCCAAAGAACATAAGGGTAGATGTGGATGTGGATGTGGACATGGATGTTGGGTTTAGACCTCCGAGAGGCTTCCTATATATCCCATTTAGTTGGGAATCAAATCTCACATATTTTGAAATGGGTTAGGGCTTACACCTAAGGTGGAGGCTCATAGGAGCTTGTGGTTGGGGATTACATGTGGAAGCTTCTCATGTGATTATAGGTGACGTGATGATGTGGATGGGTCTTACACATGGGATATTACCATGAAATACTATGGAACAATAATAATGAAGATGGATTTTATCTGCTGGAGCTTCCCATGCATGTTATGGAGAAATAATGATGATGATGGGGTTTACGTGTGGGAGATGCATGTGCACTGCTATGGAAAAACAATGATGAGTATGGGGATTACATGTGGTATTTTCATGTGTGCTACTATGGAGCAGTAATGATGTGATTTAGTATTACATGTAGGAGCTTCCCATTCATTGCTATAGAGTAGAAATGATGAGGATGAGGCTTACGAGTGTGATATTCCCATCATGTATTCCTCATGTCGGGTCAGGAAGGCAACCCATGTCCATTTCATCGGGTAATATTATAGTTTAATGTCACATGGGAGGAACTAGTGCATGAGGCTTATACATGGAGGATTTCAATTATTTCTTCCTCATTTATGGTCAAGAGGGTATCCCATGTCCATTTCATGGGGAAAGATTATAGTTTAATTTCATCTAAATGGAAGCGGGCTATGGGGTTTATGATATGAGTTTCCTGTCATGTCCTCCTCATGTCAGGTCATGAGGGAATCTTGACCTACTAATGGGTCTAGGGATATAATTTGGGGTTATAACAAATGAGGAGGCCCATGGGGGATTTTTGGGAGTACCATAGGTACATGTAGGGATTTCACTATAGGTATACTTGTTCACCTTCCTCAAGTCAGATCATGAGGGCGTTTTGACTCAATAGGAGGTTGAGCTATATGATCAGAGATTACACCCTATGAGGAGGGCCATGGTAAATTGTTGGTGGTCATCTCATGATCATGTAATATGTAATATTATATTTGAAACATAAGGTATTTCGTGTTTTTCACATGATGTATCCTATGTTTGTCATATAGGGTATGCGACAATTTAGAGTCACATAGTGTGGACTATAGAATATCTTGTGATGATCATGGCATGAGGCATCTTATTCTTGGCACGTAAAGTATCCTATTCATGAATGATAGGGTATGCTATAGTTTAAAGACATGTAGTGAGGACTATGGAATGTATTGTCATGATAATTTCACGAGGCATCTTATGCTTGACATATAAGGCATAATACTCTTGAATGATAGTGTATGCTATAATCTAAAGTCATGTAGTTAAGACTATTGGGAAGAAGATTCAAAGAAATGGATGGTGTGAGACTTATGCAAGAGTGTCCCTTTCTAGTTAAACCTAACATAGGATCCAAATGATGAGGTTTTGAGAGATTCTTGATGAGTGGTTCAACTCAAGTAACTCATGTAATCCAAGATGAGAAACTCAACTCATGACACAGGAAAGGGACTAAGATGAGTTGGTCGACTCAAGGTATTTCAGGGGGTGTAGATGAATATTTCAAATCATGGAAACATGTGGGGTAGATTTTGGGGTTGTATAAGGGCCCAAACCAAAATTTTATTGACCATACCCAAAATGTTCAGGGAGTTAGTCTCAAATTTTCATGGGGGTTAGTGATGGTAGAGAAGGTTCTATTCTAGAGGCTTATGACCACAACCCGACACTGATCCTTAGTAAGGGATATGGGCACAAAACCCAAAATATGGACTAGTAGGCATAAAGGTATGATATTCATGGGGGATAGTTATTCACAATGTATGGGGCCTTACAAAGATTAAAGTCTTACAAAGGATGAAGCATTGTGGAGTTTAGTGACTTTATAAGTATTTCTTAATTATCTAGGGGATTACTTCATGAAGGTTAAATGTTTTGTGAAGCCTCAAGCACCTTAGGGGGCCTTACTCCTTCATAAAGGGAGTATGAATTCATGGAAATAATCTTCACCTGGGTTGGAGGCTCTCAAGAACACAAGAGTGTAGGGTCCATGATGCCTAGGGTCTTCATAGAAGAGTGTATTTCAAAACCCTAAATCTTCACAAATTGAGAGTGTGATGCCATATCCCGGTGGAATCTCCACTTAAAATGAAGTCATGAGGGGGTTATTTATATGGAATTCATATTTTAAATATTAGAGGCATTATGTGATGAACTTGGGGGTTCATTAATGGAACCAACTCCATTAGACTTGTGAAGGAACACCATCAAGCGTTCGTGCGGTTGCAAAGCACCGTTAGACTCATTGATAAACACTATCCCTGCTTTGCACATTTGTGAAAGGAGATATTTGAATTGAACCTCTGTGAAATAGATTCTCAAAATATCTTAAACATCCTATATTCAAAAGTCTTTAACTTCTGATTCATAACTATATTCGGGCTCTAAGACCAATAAAATCAGGACCATGAAAAAACTACAGTCCTAGATGAAGATTTTTAACATTTGGTCCCTTATAAGTTTCTTTTTTTCCTGGTTCTAACAATAGGAAAGCAATTAATATTAATTTTATTGTTTTATTTTTTCATTTTAAATTACTTAAATTAATCTTAAATTAATTTTCTTTATAATTTCCATATATTTCAGGTTCTAATATAATCATAAAAACACAATAATGTTGAGATTGAATATGATGAAATAGAATGACCAAGATGGTATGATTGAAAAGTATATTCTAAGTATATTACATATTCATGATAATAGAGGAGTCACATTTATTTATTAAAGATAACTTATAATAAATTTTAAGGGTACATACGATTCATTTTTCATAAATATAAGTTACTTATTTTGTTATGGGAGGACCTAAAATATATTTTTCTTAATGGAAATATTATTTATATTTTTTAGGGTGCACCTGTGATACATTCCACCTATGTGATAAGATACCAATATTTCTAGGGTATAACCTATAATAAATTTAACATAATAAAGAGGTTACAATATTCATCATAGAGAGGATGTGATACTTTTTTTATAAGGGTTAGGTTACCTAAATTTATTGGGAATCACTTGTGATACAGTCTAGTTACGAGTAAGTTTACATCTAATTATTAGGTTAAACACATGATATATTCCACCTATTATTGAGGTTTCCTATATTTTTCATTGTAATATATTAATCGGATTGACATAATTATGTGTTTTAACCAAGAGGTTGTGTCTTGGTGTTTCCATTAATTCTTGATGGGATTTTTTGAGGAGGTGGAAACACATGATAAATAATATATCCATGAAAAGGGATGGCATCATGAAGATACTTACCAAAGGTAGTAGATCATTGGGATTTTCGGTTGGTGATGTTTTAGAATGTGAATTGGTTAAGAGTATGAGTTATTGGGATTATCAAACCATTTACTAGGAATTATTAATTACTACAAGACTCTCTTATATATTTAATACATTTTTGTACATCCTTCCAAATTCCTAGTGTAAGACTTGATACCCCAATTCTAATCATTGACTATCAACATGTATTGGTGTGAAAATATGTATGAATTAGAGGTTATTTATATATTTTATATACTGATTAGTTATAAATAATATCATTGAACTATAATCTAAAACCACACAAACATCCCCACTTAAGTTTATCACCATCTAGAAAGTGGTGGGATTTTATGGTGTCTGGATCGAGTCTGGGATAAGGTTTCTTATGTGTCCTTGTTAATGAAAGTAGAACCCACATAGTTAAATTTCACTTAATAGGACACATAATCCTGTTTATAGTCATATGAAAAGGATCAGTCCATGAATTTTAATGTTGTATGGTAATTATCACTAGGAAAACGATGTCTAGAAATGGTTGGTATGGGACTTATGCATGAGTGCCCCTTTTTGACCTCAAAGGGAATATTTTCTAATGAGTATGGGCCTCACATGTAATATGAATTGATGAGGGAAACATGATATGAACTGGAGGGAATATGGACCTATAGGTGGGGGCATGATTATTTCAGGAATATATCCCAATAAGGGTTAGATTATAAGGAATATGGACCTAATGGATAAAAGTGATGTCTTATAGGGAATACGTCCCAATGAGTGAGGACATACAGACTCATAGGAAATATAGAAAAATGAGGAGGGATGGAATTCACTTCATGAGGAATATATATTTACGAATATATAAATGAATGTTTGATAATGTTGAGTTTAAACCTTTGAGAGGGTTCATATAAATCCTGTTTAATAGGAATAAAGCCCGAATAGTTTGGGATACACTGATTTTAAGGTCATTTGGTATCACAATGCCATACAATTTAATGTTATTCGTTAAGAACATTATCGTACAGTTTTACATCTTGTGACTAGGACATGGGCCATGTAGTTTAGTTTTATAATGTTGGGATATATTTCATTAATGGTATGGAAAAAAGGGATCATGTAGGTATAACACATATAGGGTTCCCTTTTATACACTATGGATCATTAGGTGCAGAATAAATTCATCATTGAGTTAGATATTGAGACTTACACTCTAAAGCATGCCTATATTGGAGGAATTTTAATTATGATAATGGCATAATCAACTTGGATCTCTAAGTCCAAGTGATCGATGTTTAGTGCATGAAACAAGATATATCAGAATATAGAGCACATTTCATGAGAGGTAAAAATTATATATGAATGGAACTTATACATTGATATTCCCTTCGTGAGTTTTCCTAGATCATTGATGATATAAAAAAATGGAAAGCATCTTGGATCTTATACCAAAAGAGGAATCCCATCCTCCTGTATTAATTCCTATTTCTAGGAGAGGGTGATATATATAAGAGGAGGAGTATGGAATCCTATAAGAAATACTAATGGATTATTCCCTGATTTATTTCCCTTATGATATGAAATATCAAATGTTCATGTAATCTATCATTGATCCAAAATAGTTTCCATCATCATCTCTATGACTAAGGCCTTTATTATCCAGATAATTCATAATAAAAAAACCCATGGGGACTATAATAGACAAGAAGGATGAATGAAAGACACCTTTTATCAATAGAATTCATGTTTTTAGGGGTTAATGACTGTGTCCAAGCCCTGATCATATTCATCCTATGGATTTAGAGGAGGTTTTTAGTTGTCCTTTTTTGGTTTTTATATTGGAAGGAGAAATCTATAGAGTTATTTCAAATAGTATCATCTTGATAATTAAATTTATAGGAAGGAAGGTTTTCTGAATGGGAGGTTCCTTTTAAATAATAAAGGGAGTTTGATGAGTGGGGCTCACGAGGTTGACGCAACAGACTAGCTTCCATGTGGTCGGTATGGGCTCTGTGTGGTTAACCTTTAATTTTCAAGGTTATCTTAGTAAAAATTGGTCTCCCCAATGGGGTTTACTCTGCAATCTAGGCCTCATGGTATTTACTCTATGTTCTTGGTATCCTCATGGCCAAACTCTAAATGGTTAACCTTAATTTTTTGAACATGTCCTCCCATGGTCACCCTTATACGGTTGCCTCCACAGACTAGGTCTCGAGAGATTTACTTCATGGGATAAGCCTTCACATGGTCATCCTCCATGTTCTTTCTCTCTGTGAGGTTGGTGCCACTTACATAATATTTTCATGTATTATTTTTTTTCTTGTTAAGGTTTCCCTTTTAGTAATCACAAATTTTTCAGAGGAATTTTTAGCACCATAAGTTATTTCTATCACTATTGTCTCCCTCTTTTCTCTCTCTATATCTCTATGTTTCCATTTGTGTATTTTTTGGAGGATAAGTGGGGTCAATATAGGCATCCCTAAGTTGGTTATTTCCCAAATTAGTTAGGATAATAGAGGTTCTTTGTTGTGAGTCAAGAATGGTGAATGAAATCCATGTAAGGAACTCACAAAGCATAAAAAAAAGATGTGTTTATGTTTTGTAGTCAAACCACACAGTGAGACAGGTGACATCACAATGAATATTTAAAATATTCCTTAACACAACACAGTTGAACCATGTGGTGGGTGATGGGATTTCATAGATAATCTTTAAAATATGTTCTAACACCATAGGGTTGAATCACATGATAGGATAAGGGACCCCATGATGTGACTTTTTGAAGATGATTTCACTTCGTATAGTAGAACCATGTGATGGATCACTATGGAAGTTTAACCTCATGTGATTAGGGGATCTTTGTTGTGTCTTAGATTCCCATTTTAAAGTTAATTTTTTTAAAAACTTATTTGAGTTATTCTTATTTCTTGGAAACATCCACAATTCATCAGTGTTTTTGACTTTATGGGATTCAAAAAATTGACCCCTCAGAATATGGTCTATTCCAAATGACAAGGAGTTGATTATGAGGAAGTAAAAATGGATTCATAGTCACCATTTGGTGCATTTTCTAGTGAACCTCTGTATATATATGTGTCGATCCCCCTTCATTTTCACTATTCACCAAAGAGAATATATGAATTTTATAGAGAACTCACAACATCAACTTTTTATACAACATCAGACCCTTATGTTAGATTTTATATTTTAATCCCATTGATCCTATAAAGTTATGAAAAAATTTATGATTTATTGGTTTGAACTACTAGATGATGCACACATTAAAGAACCATGATCTAAAAACATTCCAATTAGCTAGACCATCCAGTAACAAACGTTTCCTTAAGAGAACATTTATATAATTTATCATTTCATTTTGGAAGAAACATTAGAAGGATATACTCTGTAGTACCAACCATTAGATCTGAAAGGAGAAATATATTCATTAGATGAAGAGATAAATAACTATGAATTGATCATAAATCAGTTGAGAACTGATCAAAAATTGGGTTTAGGATCCAACTGGGGCTTCTAATTTAGAGGCTCATTTGGAATGGATTGGGGTTATCCCTTATGGGTATGCTGAAACCATATAGAATCTAAGAAGTATCTTCAAGTGACTGGTCTATATGGTTTGGTCTATATTTCACATTTTTTATTCCATTGAAACCATTACATCATTATAAATTGTTTCCAATCATTGGAGTCTAGACATGAACACCTTCCACCTGATACATGAGGAAGTTGGGATAAACCTATGGGGAATGAAGATGATTAGCATAGATCCAATTTTAGGAGATATATATGATGATTTTATCCCTCTTTCTTCTTCCTGATATATCTCAAGAAATAATCCTCCATTTTCAAGAGAGATAATGGATATAGTAGAGGAAATCTTGGATGGTGAATCCCACCAAAATCTTTAGGTCCCATTTGGTGCCTGGGAATGAAAATCCATCATGTCCACTAGTTAATAGCTTTATGTAAAGATACCAAGGTATTTCCCATACCATAATTATCATGATCTTCTAGGAGTATATTGGGTAACATTATAGGAATTAAATTACACCACATGGGGTTGGAAAATTACCTCAAGAGATGACTAACCCATCTATCTTGTGATATTCATTAGGGGATACCTCCTACTAATGAATAAGTTGAAGTTCAGAGTTAGAGTCAGTAATTTCATGTTAAGAACCCAATTGTTCACAAGAAGGTGGGTTAACCTAGAGGTTCCAATAGTGGCCATGTTATATGATGTTCTTGGATATGTTCATAGGGGTAATTACACTTTAAATATTATAGGACATTTTCAAATTATTTAGGTTTATATTGAACTCATATAAGAGGATATCAACTACTTACCAACCAAGTGATCCCAAATGCATGATTCTAACCCTATCTTTTCTATTTAGGTGTGTTCAGAACTTTTGAGCTAAATGAACAAGTTATAAAGTCTTTTCTAAACCATCATGAAAAGTTTTCCTTCACTCCATACCTTGAACCTTTGAACTCTACTACATTCAAATCCACCAACACCCATGAAGAAATGGAATAATTTATATCTCTTCGAGATAGTGTCTTATCTATAATAATTGATGAGGATTTGATCTATGGTAGATATTATCATTGAATTTTTCATAGAATTTTTCATTGTATTATGAAGCAATGTATTTATCCTCCCTGTAGCATTAAATAAGAAATACATATCCTAGTTTCTTTCTAATTGTAGTTTTTTCTCATATGGGGGGAGACAAGTGTTTTGGTCATCCAACAACCTAATGATGCCAATATCAGTCTTGTGAATGATTATGTTCAATCTTGGATGTGATCATATCTATATGGTCATATGGATATTCTCACTCCTAAAATAAAATAATTATAAATATATAAGAATAATGAATAAATATAAGGGATGATAATAGTATAGAGGACATTGGTAGAAAGGTTAGAACCAATAGTAAGTCTGATAACAACATAGAGTCCACTAACGGAGAGGATGATAGCAAAAACGAGGCCTAAAATGGTAGATATGATAAAATGGTATATTGGGGAAGTTGGTCTAGGGAAGCATCATTCTATTTTTATGCCTAGGAATAGGGTTAATCATATATAAAGGAAGAAGGTGAGGCATGCTGATGATACCCCTGTGACATAAAGGGTTATCCCTAAGCCAAAGATCACACACGTACTCTATGTTTCCATTGATATAACTTATCCAATGTCCTGGGGATAATGAAATTCTTATAGGGTATATCTATTCACTAAGGAGGCATGGGCCTCTAGTTAAAATAGGGATAAAAACATTATGGGATTTAGATTCATAACTATATCAAATAAAATCTCCTAGGTAGATCATTATGAGAATTTGAACCATTATCATTATGATCATGAGGCCTTTATCTACTCTATAAAAGGTATGGTTCTTTATTTTACACAAGTTGTCGTGATTCTGAGGTCCCAAGAGGGTTCAACTAAGGAATATTAAACTAGTCAAAGCACCCTATAAGTGGTATGAAAAATCATTTCCTTTTCATGCCATGTGACCAATTGTTTTTTATTAATCATGTCTATTATTATTCTAGGATAATGAAGAATAATTATTATTGTGGTTACCTGAACCGTTTATATATATTGTTACATGATTCTTAAACATAAATATCTAATAATTACAATTCAAGGATCTTAAAGGCCTAGTGTCTTTGGAAGACTCAGTTAATAATACATAAAACATGAAATCCTTATATTATTTTCCATAGTGAGCTCTTAAAATCCATTCAAGATTCTAAGTATGCATGGTATAACCCAATGGAATACACGATTAAATGGGTGATCTAAAAATCCTAGTAAGGAAATAAATATGATAAGGAAATCCAAAATGTGAATCTAAATTAAAACATGATATCATAAAGAGAAGGGTCATAATTAATCACATATAAGAACAACATAAAGAACATGGTATCATAATATCATGGTAGCATATGAAATTTGGAATCATAAAAAAACATGACATAAACTTGATTCGAGGATAACTACCTAGAACATATCACATGGTGGTAAAACTCCTATAATGATTAGGTTTACTTACTAATCCCATACATGATTCCTAATGAGATTAAGGATTTTCTAAATTCATTGGATCACTATATGGGTGTTCCCATAATAACATATTACTTGTATATGTGCTCTATATAACAAAAATAAATAACAATTCATAACATAAAAATTACTTATAGAAATAAAATGTATTGTGTAATCTTTATTCATATCATAATCAAATTAAATTTCATAAGGAAGGCATTTGAGATATGTCCATAAGAAATTAATTTCCCCATCAAAGAGAGAATAAAATAGGTATATACATGAGATAACTATTCAAAAAAAAGTAATCCATAACATCAAAGGTTGTTTCCATTGATGAAATTAATTCTAAACAAAAATTATTTAGAAAAATAACATTTCTATTTTGAGTAACATCAAAGGATGTTATATTATATGGAAAATGATTTTGAAAGATGAATTTGAATATCTGTTGTACAAAATACCCTTTCCATTTTGAAAACACTTATTTAAAATCTAAAAGGTTCCCAAACATTAAATATTTTTTAAAAAATAACCATAGAAACTTAAATAAGGAATCTTTAAAACCTTTAGTGGTTATTATGATGTAAGAGTTTCCTTCATACTGAATATCTGAAAAAAACTAATATTCCATTAACTTTTTTGTAAGAAAAGTAAATAATAACTATTTTATAAAATGACACGAACATTAATTTTAATTATTTTTGTAGAAAAACCCAATTAAGGTTAAAAATGACTTCAAAAAATCATAGTAAAATATTTATGAAAACATTTTTTAAAAACATGGATTTGGAAGAAGAAGTATTTTTTATCGAAGAGAGAAATGAAGTAGGATTTTATTAAAAACATTTACTCAATAATTTTAAGTACAAAACAGGGGAAAATGACATTATTAATTGAAAACTTCATGAACAACCTGATAAAAAGAAAATGAAATGGTATTATTATAAAACAATCATATAGCTTCCTTCAATATAAATTCTAGAATAATAAATCTTGATCAAAATAATATTGAAACATAAACCCTTACCAATTTGATTACATTTGAATAATAACTTACCATGAATGATGTAGATAAATTTTAACTTAAAATATGATAATATAGGATGGATTCATGATATAATATGTAAAGGTTTATTCTATACACCATTCAAAGGAAATTAGGTGCATAAAATAATATGTGTCACAAGGAAGGAAGTTTCTGATGGAACCATTACAAATTTCATATCATTAAGTTGGGAGTTAATTGATAAAGGGATTATGTGTTACAAATGTAAGACCACAGAAATAAAAGTGTAAATAAAATAATAAATAAATCAAAGTTCATTTCACCCATAATCTTGGCATAATATAATCAATAAAGAAAATATATAACCCAATGAATAAAAATTAAGTCAAGAAACCTTTTTCTTCATGCTTCCATTTAGTTGGGTAATATTTAACCTCCAATATGGTTGTTTGAAATTTTTTATTAACTTATAATAAAATCATATTATTATTTATAATACCATATATGATCCTTTTATAACATCTTATTTTCTTTTATTTAATAATATTTAATTATCACTATTTTTTGGGTGTTAATCACCTTTTTTTCTCCTACATACTTCAATGTGGATGTTATGGATCTTGAACATAAGTTATAGTTACATCATATATATTGTGATATTAATGTTTTAAAGACCATTTTTTTCATTGGATTCTTCTTTATAATCATCATTTAATTTTGAACATGGATAATGTATCACTTTGCTTCATGGAGATGGTAGGTCGTGTGTATGTACAAGCGACATGATCACTCCCTTAATAAGTGAAAGTGTAAGAAATTGGATATTTTATTAATTTTATAGAATAAATATAAATAATATATATAAAATATATCTTTTATATAACACCTCAAACATTTTATGGTATGTTTCTCTTAATTACGTTCAACTAATTAGATAACATATATTGCATGAATTACTCAGTGTCTGTGAAACAACACTTGGTTATTTATATTAAAAAGTCATAAAATAGCCATTAAACTTAAATTTTCCACATCTGTGTTTTGAATTTCAGAAAATAGTCATCTACATTTGTGATCAGTAAGTTATTTGGAGTCTGATAAAACCAACTTGTTTTTTTGATAAATAGGATCATACCCTTATGAATATTAATATGAATAGTAATATAACCCTTATAAATAGTAAATCATATTATTTAGTTTATTTTCTTGAGGTTATAAGGTAATGAGCTGTTGATTAATTTTTCACGGTTTTAAAAATGAGTTATAGATTTAAAATTTATATTTTTGAATAAATTATAATTTTATTTAAAAATTAAATTAATAATATATATAAAATTATTTTCAAAAAATGAAGTTTATTTTTTATTTCTACAAATATAAAAAAATTTAGAGTGGATTTTTGGGATTTTAGAAAAATAACTGATTTTTTTATGAATAGTAAAAAATATAGTTTTGAGTTTTGGGTATTTTTAATGACATCATAATGTTGTAAAAATTAATATAAAATGATGGTCGACTATTTTACATTAAAATATGACATGATTTGTCCCAAGTGTCTAATACCATGAGAAAATACCATGGGAAATCTCATTGTTTTGCAAAAACCACTAATGAGGTGTCCTTCGAAATTAATAAGAAAATCCATCTCATTTACTATAAATACCCACTAATACCTTCATTTTCATTCATTCCAAACTAATTATCCTTGAATATCTGGTAGTTTTACCTCCCTATGTGTCCTACCAATGTTTCTTTAAGCCCCCAAGGTCACAACCTTCATGTTTTGGGAGTTACTCTACAAGGTAAGGGAATCTACCACCCTTCTGTTTTTAAAGCTTTCATTTTATGCTATTCTCTTTTATTTTCAGTTGGATTATGTTGGGATATGTCATTAAATATACCCCATTATTTCAGCATTATGTAATAATTATTAGATACCCTTTTCCCCAATCAAAATATTTTTTGAATTTTTAAGTGAATATGTTAGACTACCAAATTTTCCTGAGGGATTTCTCAAATTTTATTTTATTTTGAGTTTTTTATTTTCTTTTTATTTCCTCATATCCCCTCATAAAAATGATATTATAATTCTAGTACCATAAATAAACTATAATTTTATTATTCTAATGTAATATTTCATCATCTTCTCTCTTTTCCTCCTCCTATTATAATAAAAATAAAAACACCATCCCATATGTGTTAATTTATCTCAATCAAGGACAACAGGTTCTAAATTTTTTTACCATATTTAATTCTAGTCACGAAACTATTATTATGGTTTAACCTATCATAATATATATATTATATGTTATTTAATGTTCTATAATACTTAAACACTCATAATATAAAATTATAATTCAAAACAAGTTCATTGTGCACAAAACTGCTAAGTTAATCCAAGCATTTATCATTAACATTAATCTAATAGATCATCCTCATGGTATGTAACCAAAATCATTATAAAATAATTTATATCTCTTTAGTTTCACTAATAATATATATAAAAAATTATTAATGTTTATCCACATTTTAAATAAACTTCCATTCATGAATACAAGTAAAATGGTCATGAAAACCAAGGAAGAAAATGCTTCCAAAACAACAAAATTGAACATATTAAACCCATAAAAAATGAATGTAATGAATCGAATAAGGTTACAATAAATAAATTAAATGTATATTAGGTTCTGTAATTGTTAATTAATTATGATAAATTTTATTATTCAGGTCATTAAGATCAATCAAAGAACACTTTCGGACATAAGGTAAGGGGTTTTCTTATTTCACTTTTAATTCCATGAGATTTCCATTTTTGCCACTTATTTCTTGCATGTGGTGTATTTTATACTACCATTTGATGTATATTATCATGATAAAATTTATATTCATGGTATTTTAGGATTTTTTTGGTGGTTATTAATTTTTTTTCATACGACTCGATTGATTACAACGTGGTTAGGGACTTTGTCTCAATTTCCATTTCATTGAGACTTACTTGGTATTGTGCACCTAAAATTTCTTATGTGGTGTATCCAATACCCATTTGAGATAATTTTTCATTTTAAATTGTAGATATATTATATTTACATATTCTTGTTTCATGGATATTGTTATTTTATTAAACCATATACCCTTTTATACACAATGATTATTTGGAATGTTGTTTTAACTATGGAAGTATTGTTGAATCTGTATCCTCTACTCCATAAAGATATTGAGAAGGAATATTTTACATGTATAAAATCTAGGTATAATATTTTTTTTTTGAATTTCAGTAATATTTGGGTCCTGCTATATCCCCTTGATGCATCGACTGGTCTCATGATACAAATCTGTTGGCGACAAACCCTTTGAGTTTGTTTATGAAAAGCAAACGAGTTTCTACCCACAGACTTAAACTATTTCAACAGTATTGTCATATCATGTGATAGATACATTATGTCCAACTAATAATCATATCACTTTATTAATTTTCAGTTTTTATTATCCCATGATGTTTTCACAGTTACAAAATTTATGGATGCAATTTCATTCTCAGTTTATTAATGGTATTTGTTTTTCATTTATTCACCATGCCATTTTGACTATATTGATCTATTTATGAGTCAGTTGTTATTGATTCATGCTTCTACTATTTGTAACCCTTATTGAGCATTTTATCTCACCCATTTCATTTTTTGAACTTTAATAGGTTATGAGGATGATACAGTTTATTGAGTTCTCGGGGATGCATTTTATTAGTTTTTGTTATGTATTGTATTTTTTTACCTCTCTAAATGTAATACGAGTTACATGTATGTATATAGTTTATTCAATGCTACTACACTGATCATTCATTCGGGATTTATTTCTTTCTAATTATTCCAATGTAATAATTAATGCATCGGCTCCGAGCTTTCGGGGTCGGGGTGTTACAGTTTGTATCGAATGAAGTTTAGTAGAAAACTTGATAACTAGATTTAGAAACATAGATTAGGGAAAAAAGCCATAAGATAGTCTTTGATGATAAACATACAAGAATATCCTATTATTTTGGTAAGGAATAGATTATTTGGATCTTTCTAGAAAATACATCCCTATCTGGATACTATAAGTGGACGCGATTCTTGCACATATATACCTTGGAGTGAAAACTCTAACAAGGAGTTTCAGGCTTTACCCAGGGTATCCTAGTACACGACAATGATCCTTACTACGCACCTGGTTTGAAACTCCTGAGGTATATGGTTAGGATAATTCACATTTTCTTTACAAACCATTATGAAGGATTTAAAATTAAATATAAACAATGTTTATGATTACAAGATTAGATGTGTATAAATTTTAAGATTATCTTAAGTGTTTTCTCGTAAGAAATTATGAACTATAAACTAATTTAGTGTATGTAATTATTTTGTGAATTCTCTTAATGAAAGAATGGGAATCAATACCCATAGAAAATATAGGGATTAACCCACTGAGTAAGTCAACATAGTCAATGTTGGAGAAGATCCGATCATGAACATATCAGGGAAACTTACTTAGGCTATGACGAATTACCATTCTACACCTGTATTGGAGTGTTTTATGTGGTAGAAGATCCTATATTTTAGTAGAGATGCTAACTTGGCTATAGATGAGCAGTTTATCAAGTCCCTTGATAAGATATTTCTAGCATTAAGATGTAATGAAAATAAAAAGGTAGTACTGGAAGTATATTGCCTCAAGGGTGATACTGATCAGTGGTGGTCATTGATCCAGAATACCATAGAGGAAGAAGAAATAAAAGATATGGAATGGATAAATTTTAAGGAATTATTTTTTGACAAATAGTTACCTTGTGAAAAATGAACTGAAATGAAGAGGAAATTACTTATCATATAGAAAAGGGAATAAGAGAGTGTTGGAGAGTATGATGCTATCTTCACAAGATTTTCCAGGTATTCTATAGATTAGATATGTGATTTAGACTTATTTAAGGGGGATCTGACCTTTGGGCTTCCACCCAAAGATCTCAATTTGGGAAATTCCATCCTTCACAAACAAAGGATAGAATGGATTGAAATAGGTATCTATCATTCATGGGTGACCACCCATGAATACATTAGAACTTAAGATCATGGTAGAGATAAAATTTGTGAAAGATCATTCCCACTACATAGTGTCATATTCCACATGCCCCACCAGGTTTTGTGAGACCTCCACATTCATGAAACCCATCACATGGAAACCAAGACAACATCCTTAGGTCATAAATACATGTTTTTAAGGCCTCAATATCATGAACCCCACATTTATGAATCCCATACAAATCACGAAACCAATCTCATATTCCCCTATATGATACCTCATTTTAGCAGACATAACTTTGTGAAAGTTAAGTGGTCCTAGGAACTTTTCAAATCCAATATAGTTTTACACATGCCACAATCATCTGCATAACCACCATCATCAACCCTCATGTCTAAACCCTTTACTCTAAAAATGGGGTGAGAAGCGTAGTTCACTTCTTCTCTAATGTACAGGCACCCTAAACTCAAGAGCCTTATATATTTCCTAAAATGGATTGTTTCTTTACCTTATTATATCCAAATGAATATTTGAATTAGAAATGTAATCCTCTATACTAACCTCTCCATGGGGAACATGATTCTTTTCCCCTCAATGACGTCATATGGGAACACTATATCCTTATATCCTCTTACCATGATTGGGATTGGGAAACCTCATGAAAAATCATGAAACCGATGTCTAATATTCAAGACATTAAAATTAATATAACAATTTTTTAGTTTCATGATGTTAAAATACATAAAAATATATTCAACACATGCCATCAAACTGTAATCATTTCCCTATGAAATGAAAATGGAATTTCATGTGTAATTAATAAAGGATTCAACGTGTGACCATAATGGGATTCTTCATGTAACAAGAATGAGTTGACACATCTACCTTTCAACCACAATCCATGAATAATCCCAACACTATCCCTTATTGTCTCTCTTTTCACAACATGATCATCCTTATAATGTGACATTAAAAGACATAGATCAGTACTATCACATGAATATAAACTGATCATTTCAACTATGTGGGTTTTGATCTCTAACTCCTAACAAGGTATGAAGAATGTCTCAATGAGGTTTATTATCAACATAAAATACTTCCACAAATCCATTTTCTCTTGAAAGGTAGTAAATCCAGACCTTCTAAGAGAACAACCTAATTAATCACCATCCAAATTTGGGTTCCCAATTGGATTTCATCATTTCCATGTTATGCTAACCCATATTTATCCCAATATGTGAAAAGTATATATAGAAAATTTCCCCACAAGACTTTAAATATATGATAAACCCATGAATGATGGGTGTATAAGAGATAGTTTTCACTCTAAATATGTGAAACTCCATCACTCATCATTAAACATGTGACCCCTCTCAAGGCATTAGAATCACTACCTCATGTGATGAGAAAGAGATTCCTAAAGTGTTGATCCTAGGAAGCCTTATGTGGTGGCTACATGTTTCCTTGTATGATAAGTGTTAGATGCCTCACATAACAGATGATTAACATGAGCCACCCTCTCTAACAAGTATAGGATTCCTAAGGAAATGATCCTTGTATTACTTTCACCCCTCATGTAATTTGATCCATATTGAACTTGGGAAGCCTTAGGTTATATGCCTAAGAAACCATATACATGATATTCGTTAAACTTTGAACATGGAAGAATTTTATATATGCCCAATAATCCCAAGGTACCCAATGTTATCATTAGCCACAAACTGAAGTTTTTAGCCTTTTAAAAATACCATTTAGTGTAATTAACTAATGTCTGCTTCAAGATAGAATCAAAAATGAGATTCCCAAACATTTATTATATCAATGAGGGAGACCTAGACTATGAAATAAAATCCAATGAGGAATCCATGGAATGAGTAGCAGAAATCCCATAATCCTACTTTGATCAAGGAGTTGACATCATTGACCACGGTGGTAGAGGATGCTTTCCTTTTAAAAGTGAGAATATAGGGAAACCAAACAAAGGGTTCTTGTCCATTCCATGGACACAGATCACTCTGCGAAAAGAACACTTGAAGCGTGCACCAGTTGAAGCATAAAAAATGGCTGAACTGACTTGAATATATTCTCCTCCAATCCTAAGAATATGATGAATGTTGGTTGTCACCAGTGTTTTACCTTATTAGTTACGGATATCACTATCATCACTTCACCAAACATAATGTTGAACCCTAGGTGAAACTCATATACTTCAATATAAGAAAAATTATGAATATAGGGTATCGTTTGTTAAAATAATTATTAATGATAATCTCTTATCCACCCTATAATGGATTAATAACATTAGAAAATTGGTAATAAACTTCATGAGACATGTAATGAAGGTTGACCCCATATATCCTATAAGACACCAGTTGTTGGATGCATTTGGAAACACACCGGCAATCGATATTGTAGTAGGAGGAATGATGATTTAGAAATATACCATTACTTTTACTCTTCCATGATGAACACTAATCAATGGTATACTAGTCCCCATTTCCCATATCTCCCTCTGAAATCATATAACAGATAATGATCAGTGCCCCTGTTCACTGCTATGAATAATAAGGGGTTATCCCCACTAGGGAAATAGACCACCAATACTTGAATGTTGTAGAACCACACTAATGTCTCTACCCTCAGGCGCCGCACAGAGGTAAGCTCCCCCCCCTCATCATGGTGAAAAATTGTTATGGGAGTATCTATCAAGAACTATCTGACAACTCACTCCCCTACACCATGGAGGGTGGTGGGGGACAGATCACATCTTCCATGAACACTGCCTTGGAGATTCCCATAAAGGGTCCTAGTTGTCCATGCTGATAATGTTGTCTAGTCCCATGGACTAAAGAGAAGGTCAAAATCATTATTTCTCCACCATCCCCAGTTCGAAATGCTTGGTTCCAATGCCAAAGGATGGATACCAACCCTGTCTGATTGGAGGATTCTTTAACAGGTTCAGTGGACCATGTTCTTGTTGATTAACCTCCATCACTCACAACCACTATCTAGGGGAATTTACTCACCTAATTGGGATCAATATCTCAGTCATCCACTAGAATGTCTGGGTTGACTCTCCCTATTATGGGTGCCACTGACGAAAATCATTGGTCATCCCATAACAATGAATTCAACCATGAGGGTCCTCCTCATAATGAAATCAACGGATAAAGAGGTCCCACCCATGCCAAATACTTTCCATACCATAAAGATATATCTCAGATAAAATAATAGACAACTATCATGGGGGGCCCACTCATGGTGATGACCATAGCACATGTGAATGAAATCTACATTGCCGTTAAAGGATTGGTTTTGAGGAACTCATAAATCTCTATAGATAGGACTAGAAGAAGAATCATGTTACTATTAACCTCTATAATTTTGATATTTTGGATGACTCCATTGAAATTCTTCCATCGCCACCACTATAGTTGGTAGGCAGGAGCCTAAAAATTAAGACCGACCATCCTTGAGGATGAGATCCAAAAGGTCCCCAAATCCCTCTGAAAGTACCTATATGTGGAGGATGTATTAGATTCCTTTCAAGAGATCTCCATGATAATTTCCTCACTGAAATCAGCCTCCCTCAACCTACACCATGGAAGTAGGGGATACATCAAATTACGGATTGGAAACTTCAGACAAAGGTGAGCACCTTGCTGATCCAAAGAGGAATGAAGATGTTCCAGATCAGTAGGAGGTTTCAAATACCCATTTATAAATTGATATGGATATGAAGTAGATTCTCATGTGTTTCTCATGTGTTTCCTTCTCTAAATCCAAAATATACTCCATAATTTTTATAATGATTGGACCATGTGTTTCCTTCTCTATTTGAAAATCAATAGCAGAGTAGATTCGCATCACTACCAACCCCAGCTTCCAGACCCTTTTTTATTAGAGATTCTGATGATAAATAATTGGATTATGCTCTAGAAAATGAGTAGGAATAAGGATTGGGGGAGATCCTTGACACTATCTAGCTATCATTTTTTTGTTCATCCTTCACCATACACTTCACGATCCCGAACTTCCTCACTGAGGACTATGCAGAGTGCCTCTATAAAAATATATTGGTGGCATTCAACCACCTTCGATATTTCCATATGTCATATCCAAGAATAACTAAAAATATCAATGAAATATATTAGTAGTTTTGATAGGTGTATTTCACAACACTTATAGTGGATCAGTGCCTCAACTCATATTATTACTGCTATAGATTTGAATAGACCTATGTTAGTATCCTCACCATGCTTTAGTTGTTTACATAAGAGGTGTCTTCCCATGTGTAGGTTTGGGATGGGGGGTAGTACAATACTCTCTTATTGAATCCATATTCACGTCGATAATGGGACCATAAGGATAATCCAACTACTTATTGTGAAAGTTATTCTCCAACCACTGACACTATGAATGTTATCACAAAAAATCATATCGATGATCAAATAAATCAGACCCATGAAACATAGATTAATGTGGAGAATACACCCTAAGGAGAGATGCGACATTAGTTAGATTCTATGATAGGAATTTGCACTCATTTTTATAGAAATATGTTTGGCCTCAGAAGTCACACTGTGGTGTTTCTTCCCACAGGACAATGTATTGGAAAGGGAAAAAGAACCAATAGCCCCTTTTTCCCATTAGAGGTCACACTAAAAATTGAAAAAAAAGAGAAAATGGATTCTTTTATTCATGATAATGAGGGATATGAGAGTCTCACCCCAAAAATCCGTATAAAGAAGTTCCCGAAGTGAGATAACATCTAAGGGGACCCCGACCATCCCTTATCCAAACTTTTGGTCCTTCTTGGATAGAAACCTGTGTTCAATATGGTTTTTCATGTATGCCCAATCAGTGTGAGGCTAGTGGATCTAGAAAATGACTAACATATGACCTGCCTACCCAACATGATTTTTGCGACATCTTGACTTTGGAACATGATCACTTTGCATATCGATCCAATAGGCCAATCAAAGAACTTGTGACTTCTAACCATCATCCTGATGATGTGATAGATTCTCACACATCCCATCTTGAGGATATAGAGACACAACAAGATTAAATTTCACTTAATGGGAAATCATATATGGAATGGGTGCACCATTTTCTTCCACCTCTAGAATTTAGTAATCTGATATTCAACCTTCTCAAAGGGATAAGAGAAATCCACTATAGCATCTGACCCATTTAACTTCATGATGTTTCTCGATACTATTAACTACGGAGTAGTAGGAAGCTATCCAAATTCAGGGATTCATCCAAACCTTATAGGGATAAAATTATGTTTTGTATATTAATTTAACATTGGGATCTATTATCTACATAAAATACCTCTATAATTATTTTATCTACTAGTTATCTGAACCTTTAACAAAACAAGTATAGATGACCTCTCCAAATGTAAGAAGTGGGATAGCGAGAAACATGTTGATTTCATTTCTTGATGGAAGGTACTCACGTACACCCTTGATTTTTAGAGTTCATAGGAATAACTATTAGTTATATGAAAATATAATGCCTCAGATGAGATGGTCCATAACCATATGTCCCTATGATATCTGAGTAGATTTCAATAATTCACTGAAAGACCTCTACCTTTATAAAAGGATTAAAACAGACCATGAAGTGGTTCTTTGCATTACCTCTTACATATCTTGAGTGGAAGACTGTAAAGGTAAAACAAATTTCATCTTTTCAAGATCAGACCTCATAGCTAGCCATCTTTTAAGTAACTATTGAGGATAGGCCTCACCTATCATGACATTGGTATTGGAATACTTCCCAATCCCCTCATCAAGGATAAAAATCCAGGGTTCCCTTTATATAATGGAAGAATCGGTTCTAATCCTTCAAGGACACACAAGTCCTAAGGTACTTCAATTGTTAAATGGAAAAGAACATCCTGAATAGAACTGAATCCATGGGACCCCATGATCCTAGATTGATTAATAATTTCAACTATTACCTATACAACATGGTCCATGGACACAATATTAAATATTTATTTATCTTTAAATATTATCTCTAGGATGATGTAGTGCATAGCCTAGTCATGTTTTGTAATGCCCCAGTGTAGGTAAAATATGTCTCTACCACCCCAAGTAGTGAAGAAGAAGACTTTGGTTAATGAAAACATGTCCATGGTCAAGGTAATTAGAATTTTAATGTCTAGTTGGATCATAATATGGTCTCCCATTACCAAGGAATTACCCGTGACTGGTTACAAATACTAGAACCTCCTACGGTATCTATGTCCTCTTTAACCACCCCATTAGCATCATGTCCTTACAAGTTTCAAAACAATAGGAATCGATGATTCCAAAGGAATCAGAGTCCCATTCTAGTTCCAAAACTAGCTTGAACTCTTGGAGACTTCATGCCCCAAAATTAGGAGAATCCCCTAGAATTATCTCCATCATGGAATATTAAACTATTAAAGAATTAGAGTATGATTGTTTTAAATTAGTATAGTATTTTGGATTATTTTATAGTACCAATTGATGAAGTACACCACATAACCCCGTTAGGAACCTCTAGATAATTCCATGGAAGGAGGTGTAGGCCTCATGCTAATAGGCAGGATGTCTGAGCCAGTACTTCTTAAAGGACATTTCATGTTGTGGATACCATATAGAAAGACTCATGTAGAGATCAGAAGGTAGATTCCTCAAAGGTTGTATTTTTGGGTACACGAGTGCAACTAACAAGATTTACTGATCATGTGGATCATCCATATCGTCCTAGCACTCAGTTGTAGTCATTCAAGGCCTGATCTTAGCCATATAGTGATATGTATAAGTAGTCTAATCAACAAGAAAACACAGAAATCACCAATTTTCCCCCAGTTAATAATTCCAATGTTTCCACTACACTCCATGTTAAATGAAAACCCTTAGTGTATGAAAATATTCCCCTCACTTGGAATTATGATATGTTAAATCACCTTTACAGTATATCAGTACGACTCTAAATAGTTGATATTATTATCCTAAAAATGTATTGGCATGAGCCTCTCATACAATACCTAAATATCCCTTTTGGGTTTGAGATCACGGTAGCTACTGCCAAGGTCTACCATGTAGAATAATCCAAACATAAATAATTAAAATAAATTATCTCATTCACCATGTAATATGTGAATTCCATTATTTAGGGGCAAATATGCCCATTATATGGCATAGGTCAGTTCAATGTCATGGAAATTTTTTATTTTCTATTGGATACTAGCTTTAGAATCAATCTTACACCAACCTATATTTTCTATAAGGTTGGGATTAAAGAAGAATATATGAACCCCTCTAATTTTATAATTCAAGGGAATGAAAAAAAAGAGAGAAGAAGCCACACAAATTGTTTTGGACATAGACCCAAATTGGTGGCTTGGTGGAAAAAAATTAGTTCATGGTTGCCTCATAGGAAAATTCTTAAAACACCTTATTGGGGAGGCCGTAGATCCATATACATATATTAATTCCATCCTCATATCATTAGTCCCTCCAATAATTCCTCAATGGTTCAGTTGGGGTACTCCATGGTGATGTTTCCCTATTCAACTCCTATAAATCCCATTAACCAGATGTTGGGTATTACAAAAATAAAGGGAAACTATTATAGACTAATGGGGTCAAGTGTATCAATTACCATAAATATTTAACATCCACATCAGTAGATCATTTTGAATATTTTAATAAAAGATTTATCCTACCAATCCAGTGGTTAGAGGTAATATCCTTGGATCTTGGGAACCATTTTATACTTCCCCATAGGAATTAATGCCCATATATTACATTGTATTCTAAAAAGTTATAGGATAAGTTAGTGTTATAAAGTTCTAGTCCTTTTCTGTACCAAGATGTATGTCCCTTGGAATCCATCATGTGACAACACCATAACTTTTGGGGAGCAGGTCTAACCTAATGGAGGTTGACCCATCATCCTTATTTTGATATCAAAGGTGGATATTTCCATCAAAAACCACATGTTATTGTCTTATTGTCTTCAATATTCATGGTCTCTATAAGGAAGTAATCATTCATTGATGATCCCATCCCATTTAAAGTAGATATATGTACCACTTCATGGTATCTGGATCTAGGGGATTCACCTCATTCCTTTGATCCTCATGTTTCGGATGAAGAAGAATTTTTGGATGATGCACCTTATACCATTGAGGAAGATTTATCCACTACTACCAATGAGTTGATCTTAGGGAATATCATTACTAATGAAGATACAAGGCCGACACTGATTAGTACAATCATTTCTTCGTAGGATTGGTTGTGATCCATGTATTTATTAAAATATTACCATAATATGTTCACTTATAGCTAATGGAAATGTTAGGGATCGAACCCTAGGTTGTTGGTCATCGATTTGGCCTCCCAATGGGGTTTCATGGGTTCAAAAAATATTCTAAGAAGATTCACCTTTCACATGGTAGCCTAGTTGAGGTTGATGCCAACAAGCTCATTAAGGAAAACTACATCAGGGAAGTACAGTACCCCAAGTGTCTTCCCAAAATCATCCCAATAAGGATGAATAACATAAATATAAGATTCTATATTAACTTATGGTACTTCAATCACTACAAACCAAAGGATTATTTTTCCCTCTGAAGAAAAAAGATGTTAATTTATGCAATTATTTGTTTCAAGGACTTGTACTTCATGTATGGGTAGTCCATGTATAATAAAATCTAGAAGGACCCTATAGACAGAGAAGACACTAATTTTAGTGACCCTAAAGGAGCCTTTTTTTTACCAAGTGATGTTTTTAAATTTAAATAATAATGGGGTTACTTATTATCCATTCATACACCACGTCTTCAACATGCTCATTGAAACATTTTTGGAATTCTATGTGCATCATTTGGTGGTCAAATACCACAGATTCCAATACCGTCTAAACATTCTTGAGAATGTTTTGAGATTTCTCTTATCCCATAAATTTAATAGGAATAACCTAATGTTTTTTTGGAGTTACTTGTATAATTTTCCATGTCTTATTTTTTAGGTGTAGTGTCATTGAAATAGATCCATATAAGATTAAGGATATCAACAAAATTCATCTTTCTTACATCCTTTGGGAATTATAAGGCCTAAATGGTTACCTAGCCTACATAAAATGATTCACTTCTAATCTATATGGAAGTAGTGATCACTTTTAATGACTTGTGAAGAAATAAACCACTTATCAGTGGGATAAATAATGTCAAAACGAATTTTTGGACATCAAGAAGTTTATGCTACATCCTCTGGTTTATATGCCACACATCCTTGGAAGGATTGTGGTGCATCATGTGACTTCCCTATAATGGTGTCTGGGTTCCCTCATAGATATATTACCAATTTAGATAGGGATAATAACTTTTTATACCTCAACCACATGATACTAGATATGTAGATCAGATATCATCTCAATGTGAAGAGTCTCCACACCCAGGTATTAGTGATTCAAAATTTACATCACTACCTATAAAATTATAAGATGCACCTAGTATCTTATGATGGTACAATGAAGAAAATTATCAACCACCACATATTGATTGGGTTATTAGAAAAATGGAAAGTAATTCTACAGAATTTCAAAATCATGTTTGTTCCCTAAAAAATATGTCAATAGAAAAGCTCTGGAAAAGTTTCTAAGCATGCATCTTACCCCTGAGGAATGTCCCCTTAATATTGAATTCCCACATAAGGTCATCCTTTTCATTTATCACGTTTCATTGTTTTGGAATATTCACTTTGATGGTGCCTCCTAGATCCCATCCAAGAGAAGGTTCAACAACCCCAAACTCAATGGGGGTGTACCTTCAAATTATACTCATCACTCTTGCATACTCAATATTTTCATACTAATTAATTTTTTCAAAAGTTTTTACCAAAAAAGAGGATGAGTAGTAGGCTCCTAACACTGGTCATGAGATGGATCTTGAGATTGAAGTCCCCTGACCTAATGTGAAGGAAGACTATACACTAGTCATCATGCAGATCAATGTGGATCATGTCATCAAGAAGCGAGAACTAATGCCGTTTATAGATAGAACTTTTATGATGATGGATTAGTTCCCTTCCCCACCAAAGGTGACTCGTGTACCCTGATCTCAAAATTACCAAACTGAGGTTCTGAAATTATTATCCTCATCCCTTACATCACCCAACCAATATAAAATATTCATTCAAGTGTCATATCAAAGAGTAATTTCCCCAGTCACTTCAGAAAAATAGAACCGATATGTGCACCATATATCCTCCATAAATTCCATAGAAGGTTCATAAAATGACATGATATTATAATAATTTCATTATTAGATGACTCCCTTTATTGAGTATTTACAATATAGGACCATCCTTCCAGACTGAGTTGACCATGAGTAGAACTATCGATGTGTAGTGAAATTTACCCTCTAGGATGGCCTGAACCTAAGGAAGAACCTCTATAGGTGCATTTTTGTGGAATATTCTCCATTAATTTAAAGGGAAATAGGTTACCTAGGTCAAGGTAGATGTCCATATCAGATCATGTGGTTCCCATCAAGTGTCATTGAAACATTCCTAATAGATCATGATATTGGGGTACTTTAATACCACCATGTTCCATGACTGCATTGAGTTTTCTAAGTAGTTTTATTCATACCAAATCCATACCTACTTCATGAATTGAGTAATATATATTCTTCTTTCCACAAAGTACTCTTGTCACTTTATTGTATGGGGACTTGACCTTGTAGGCCCCTACCCACCAAAAATAGATCTGTGGTCCAGGATCATCCTGACTACCATCGACTTCTTCAAAATGTGTGTAGAATCCATCACCCTCAAAGAATTAAAATATTATTCCAAGGTAAATTTTATAAATTCCTACATCATCTATAAATTTTTGATTCCTCACAGAATTCTCATATAAAAAACCACCAATTTTCAATCATCAAAGCAGAAGAAGTTGTACACCAAGTACAACATCTAGTTCACTTGCAGCTCCTATCACGAATAGGTGAATCAGTTGACCATTTAATTCAAAAAACCCCTATATAACACTCTACATAATATGGAGGTTCAAAAAACAGAATATTTAGCCTAACAAAATATCCAATTACCTCTCATCCTATCAGATGACTTCTCGAGATTACACCTAAGAAACTCTATACTCCCTAGTGTGTGGTACATATGTAGTTTTACCTATTGAGGTTCATTTTTCATCTCTAAAGATTTTTATTTAGGGCTATCATATTATAGAAAAAATATTCAATGTATATCTATATTATTTTAAATACCTCTAAGTAAAAAAGACTCCTTGCACTACATAACTTGAAAATACATCATAATTGGGTGGCACGAGCATTCAATAAAATGTTTTAGCTTTATTACTTCCTTTATGGTGATATGTTATTCACTCTAAGGATGCCAATGATACTTAGTAATAAGTCATAAAATTTGTAACCTAAATGGGAAGGACCATATATAATTATTAAGGTCTACTTCCATGGTATATACTCTTTTATCACCATGGATGGAGAGTGCATCATACCTCCAACCGATGTCAGGTTCCTCATGTGGTACTTTGAATGACTATTCATAATTCATCGTAATCACATGATTTTAAAATGAATGAAAACTTCCCAGTCACAAGATGTAAAATTTAACGACATCATTCTAATCACATGATGTAAAATGGAATGACCATTTCCTTTATGTGAGATATTAAACTACATAGTCCACCTCCCCATCACATGATGTAAAAACTATTTGATATATAGGCCCTCTTCTAAGGGGGAATCACCTTATTATTGAATTATCTTAGCACGCAACCTTAGAAAACATAGTATGACTCAATTACCATATATAATTGGATACAAAGGGGCACATGGTTCTAACATATCATGCCTATCATATGATCCAACCTATTATTGGGATATTCCCTTAGGGGAAATATTTAATCCTCACTCACTAATACTCCAACATGATGCATTTGAGTGAATGGTAGAATAACACCCAGAGTGTTTGAATCATCTCTGAACATCCCACTATGTGGACTCCCACACTTCAAGACTTCCTTGATTTGGATCCTCATCATCCTCTTGGATTGAACATGCTCCCATAACATATATGGTTCTTAGAACAAATAGATCACCTCCCATCCAGAGTATATTCCTTGAAGGACTTATTAAAACAAGGGATAACTCTCTCATTTTCAACATGGTCAACAGTTGATATAACATTTTCTCAACCCCATAATTGACTGATGTTGTTATAGAATGTGTTATTTGAATATGGTCAACTAATGTTCCCTTCCCATAAGTCACCCTCTTTTAATAGTCTCTATCTCTAAAGTCATGATTCACTTCCTTTCAACCTCCATTGGTTCTAGTAGAGTCTTATCACCCATGATTTTATCCCCCAATGCATTTTTTTCATGTCGATCAAGCTAGTCGATGTTGTTAGAACCCTCCCAATTCAGTTTCTTTTACCTCTATCATGAACTCCCATGTTATAGGGAGACTACTAAGCACTCCATGATTCTCACACCAAGAATAGATCATGTAGTATTTGGTGTTGTGGTAGGGTATTCTCTGTCATGGTTTAGATAAATGAATGTTCTAAAGTAGAAAATCTATGGGGTCCAAGAACCATGACCTTAAATTATGTGAAACATTTCTTGGAGATGTGGGTCAAGGCTCCCTTGCCCCTCTTTTCACATCGGGTTACTACTCTTGTGTGTTACACAAACTTCCATGGGACTCAAACCCATGGTCTGAGAATCATGAGCTTAAACTATATATAAAACATTGGTCCAAGCTATATGACATTAACATTTACCAAGAACTTATTTGATTTTCATTATGTTAAATTTTAAGATGACATAACTTTTATAATGTTTTAATTTATATAACCTATAGTCCTAGTTTCATAACATTAAACTGTATATATGGTTTCTCCATTTATAAAATTTAAACTATAGAATATACTCATCATAATCACTTGAGAGGATATTCCTCCACTCCTATTGATGGTATCATACTGCATCACACTCTAGAACAACATATAGCTTGATTACTATTTTATGGGATATGTAGTGATTCATAGACCCCCCATATTAGGCCCAACCGCAAACTCTTCCCCACAGGTGAGAATATATTCACTAGAATGTATCCCTTAAGGCCTTTATTCATGTCAAGTATATTATTATTAGATGAAAAACATATCTCACCATCGCTATTGGTCCTAGTCACTTGACCTCGAGCTGCAGGAACCACACATCTTGGTTTCATGATGTTAAACTATCGAAAAAAGTCCTTTCACAAGATGTAAAATGCGTGATGCCCAATCTCCTCTGAGTACTAACACACCATATGGTCCACCTCAAGGTACTGTCCATTCCTAGTAATCATAGCCTCAGTCAGCATTGTTCATCGTCTGCATCCAACATAACAAGGTGCAGGCATATCCCGTATAGGGTTGAGTATAACAATACTCAGTAGGGATCCCGAGACCCTCTAGGTCTCACAAAATCCATCAATGATAAATCAAAAAGTATTAAATCAATAGATAACATTACTTAGGTATATTCCCATACATATACCAACGTTATCATGTAATCCACCTCAATCATGAGTAAAACATAGAGGTACTGATGATTACTGACCTTTTCAACTTGGAGTGACTTGACATACCCGGTGGGGAGCTTCTCTGTCTGACACAGTAGAACCACAGTGGGGAGTGCCTTTGTGTGATATGGTAGACCCACGATACACGATATGAGGAGTACGTCCGCAGGCTATGGTGGGGAGCACCTCTGTGTGACGCGGAAGACCCACGGTACTCGACAGGGGGAGTACCTCAACAAGTCATGAGGGGGAGTTTCTTTGTGTGACGCGACAAAACCATGGTGGGGAGCGCCTCTGTGTGACGCGGAATACCCATGGTACATGAAAAGAGGAGAACCTCAGTAGTCCAAGGTTTGTGGGAAGTGCCTCTGTGAGATGCGGTAGGCCCACTATACTCGATAGAGGAGGGGATCTCCAGCATTAGAGGTATTAGACGATGTGCCTAGCCAAGGTAGATCTCCTCCCATCCTATGTACATTATTTGAATAATCTCTTACGATAGATGATAGTTACATTTTTTTTTGAAAATGGTAAATGGTAGGTCAAATATATTCTCTCCTCATCTATGTCAGATGTGGTTGTGGAATATATGTTTCAGATTTGGAAAAAAGTTGTTCCTCACCCATTGGTCACCCCCTTTTGTGGTTCAAATCTCAGAAGTCATGATTTACTTCCTTTCCACCATCCATTATTATAGTGGAGTTTTGAAACACTTGGTGTTATCCCATCATAAATTGACAAACCTTGATTAAGAATTTATGTGTCATTGGACTATTCTAATCCCAACTTCTCCTCTCCCCTATTGTGTGCTTCCATGTGACAGGGTAAGTCCATCACTTCTCATTTTTTCTCATGGGTATGGATCATATGGGCCAAGAAGTCTTGGTATGGAATTTAACTATATGGTAAATACACATAGAATAATATTCCATGCATCATAACCTCAAACTATGTGCACCCCCTAGAACTCAATCCGCAACCAATTTTCATCTCCTTTGGTTCTTTATAGACTAAGACCCACATTCATTGTATCCTCACTCAAGAGGACTTACCGATTTTCATGTGGGCCACCTACTGCACCACTTGCCATAACTTTTTATTGCATGATTCAATGTTTCATGGGATATGTAGAGATTTTTGGATCTCTTATCTCCGAACCAACCACAAATCCTCTCATGGACCATGACTTATTCGAATCCCTTCATTATAATTCAACCCTTAATGCCTATTTGTATACCAAGGAGGTGTGATTCTAAAATGGAGGTGGTAAAATATTATTAAAATAAAATATTTGATCCCATATAAGGGAAAAAATTATAGTATTAGGCATCACTTTATCCCTCCATTCATGTGAGGTTTATCACACAATTCTTAAAATATAGGCTCCCCCATGCCAGTTTTGGTCAGAATGACATGGACCTATACTAAACAATTAAATAAGGAAAAATTCACATCATGATGAGTAACCATAAAGGGTAACCTAATAAAAATAAAGGATTTTTTCCACCATGACATCCCTACCACTTGGGAAAAATTTAACGTGCCAATAGAAGAGTTAAAAACCTTACAGAACATGCCATTGGGCCACCCAAAAAAAATAAATTTTCCCACACAACCCACTATTTTTGGAACAATTTGGAGTCAATACTTCACCCCATTTTCACCCCCTTCAGGAGGACATACATGAGGCACCGCCATTTGTGTCCCCCTTTTATGTATTCCTGTATTTTGAGAGGGTGATTTATATAAAACTTCAGTTTGTTTTAGCCTTCACAAAAAGCCTCATCTCCCCATGGTCTAAGTTGTATGAACATTAAATCCTAGAACACTATAAATCTAGCAACATGACCCGAAACTATAGTTCCAATATAAGTCTTTTTTGAAAAACATTAAAAGGAAAAAACCAACATTCCTTATTTCGAGACCATAAAAGGAATGCCCTTGGTCAAGATTATATGGCCTTAAACTAAGAAAATTGAGGGACCACTGATCTCCTCCTTAGAATATGTTCGGGATTTTCTCTAATTCATTCTATCTGGATTTCATTTTAATTTTTACCACTAGCTCATGCGCCTTCCATCAGTTAGGCACACTCCCATCGATATACCTAATGCATGATGTTGTATCCCTATGACTGTTTGAACTCTTCTTAAGCATCAAGATCCTTCATTGACTCACTTTGTGTCCTACTAATTTGGATCAGTACACATCTCATTTGTGGAAATAGGCTCCTCTATAGTCATAGGGTTTGGAAAAAATGACCCACCACCCTTCCAAGCCACACATCATGAAGGAAAAATTTTTGTCATCTCTAAATGAACTCCCATTCAACAACAGTTCTTGGAAAAATAGACTCACCTTCTATCTAGGGAACACTTCTTAAAGGAGTAATTATTAAAATAAAGGTTTTTTGACCCATGTTTCAAACCTGGTCAATGGTGACCCTCATCCCACCTACCTCCAATCATCAATTTTGGCTGTTGAGGTCACAATTTTTACCCCTCCACTTCTCTATTTTCTTAAGTTTAACTCCAAAACACCTAGTGTTGTTTCCCTATGCACTATACAAACTGGTGGGGCATATCAAACCCTATAATCACACCATCATAGTTCCCAAATCCATGGGTCTCATAGGTGATCAATGAAACATTATTTTCCAAATCTTTTATCTATTTCTTAGAACTATGATATAATGGAATAGAATTTTTTTACATCAGATTTCTCACACTCATCATGAATCATGTGGTATTAGATAATTATAGTTTATTTTTTTGTTATTATGATTAATATTAAAAAAACACAAATATAATTGAAGAAAAAGAATTATTTACTTTAATAAAATAGTAATGAGGAGTGTCATCCATTGGATGAAGCAAATCCCTTATTACAAAAAAAATCCACATATAGCTCATCTTGGGAAGGATACTACTCCAGCTCGACCAACCATTTCCTAGTAACCTCAAGGGTTTTTTGATCCATGATCATCTCAATTGTCTCCTACCTAGTTTTATAGAAAAAGATGTCATTATATATTGTTACCTAAGCTTGTTCAGCCCTATAGTCTACCACCATGGATGCCACTCCCACTACATTAATCTCATCCACCTCCAATTATTACCTAAGTTGGATGATGATATCTCCTTTTGAATAAGTGATAGAATCATACTAATGGGTATTTACCTCTAGCTAAGAATTCTATTCTTCATTTTCTATAAGTTTATTAATGTTTTTGGAGGTACGCTCATAATTAGTGGCATCAAACCCTCGTTGTTTTGCATATGCTGACTCGGCAAGGAAGTCTTAGGATAATAAGTGGAGGGTGTGAGAGTCAACCAATCCCATTCCCAGACTCACTGGAAAATTTCCTATAATCCTAACATTTCTTATTAAGTCAACCCATGGGAGGCAGGTGATAAATCTATTTATGCCCCTCCATTCCTAGTTCTACATGACTCCATTCTCATTGGAAACGTCAAAGAGATCCTCAGGTGGTGTTGGTTTATACTAACGGAAGTCCAGAACTAAATCAATATAGGTATATTTCTAATGTATCCTTTCATGAGGGATGCGATCCATGTCCAATGGGATATGATATCTAACTATAGTGGTAGTATTTATGGACACCTCACAAAGTGGCACATCAAGAGTAGGCCAGAACACTAAAACCTCTTCATCCACCCTTGTTGAGGCCACATATTTGGTAATTTACAATTCAATTGTGGGAATTTCTAATTCTATAATTGATCTGGTGGTTGGTTCTACAATGAATGAGGATTTTTCATAGGGTTTCAAGATCAGTATATTCCAACATGTGGTTAAAAAATAAAAATGAATTAGAGGGGAATAATTTTAGGAAGTGAAAAGGGAGGAACAGTTAAATTTTATAACACACTAAGTGTAGTTTCCTTTAGTGTGATATTAGTATTAACCTTGGAAATTGTCCTATTAAAAGTCTCGTTGTCCATTTTGGCTGATAGATCAAGCTTTTAGCTGCTCAAGATAATATTTTCTAGGTTTGGAAGCTCTGTAATTATTGATGATTCAACTTCTGGAGGTTTCCCTTTAACTGGGAACATTTTATCTACTTAAAGGAAATGATAAAGTTAGAATAAATAATAAAAATATGGGTATCTGATATTAGGTTGGGGGATTGGGGGTTACCATACATCCCCTGGAGTAGTTGAGCTACCACTTCTGCAATAGAAATTATCTCGATGATAGAAGGATATCTACATATGACTGCAACCTCATAGGGAGGTGTCTCACCCACCCCTTTGAATTTCAATACCTACTCATCCTCTATTAGATATTTATTAGGAATATATCCCTCCTATGTACCTACCAATCCCTACACATGTAAAAATTGGATGATTTTGCAGGCCCAAAGTGCTGACAATTGGATCAATCCAAAAATCTAGAAACTTACCTTATCAATGGAATGGTCTTCTTCCTCAAGCGATTATTGGATATAATCACTTCACTAAGACTATTAGTCATCACGTTCTTCCCCTATCATTCCTTCAACTGATCCACCATTGAGGAACTCGCTGGTAGAAGGCATGTCTAACAGTACCCTCACTCAGTCATTCAGGGTTTTCACTACTCCATGAAATTGGATTGCATTATCCAAATCATATATGTTTAGTATGAACTCCATCTAGGGATCTGGGAAGAAAAACATGGAATGGACTAACCAAATAAAGAAATTTACATCCCACTGAATTTGTATCCATGCTTCCTAGGTGTAGTTGAACTATTGGAACATCTCTCAGCGCACCTAGGTGTCTTAGAAGACTATATCTTTAGGTACCTCCACCAAAAAGGCATATGATCTTCCATAAAGTAATATTGATTCATTACAGGACCACTCAAAAATAATAACCCTACTCCCAAGGCTGTCTTTTTAGTAGTCTTAGGCCCATCATTGCGCACCCTTGGCAGCTACACCCTTTGTGGGAGTAGGAGCCCTTGGAGCTACTACTATTGCTCCAACTGGTGATCTACCACTTTTATATCAGTTTTCTCCCCACATCTCTACATTCCACTAGCCACGAGGCTATAGAATCTCCTATTTAGAGTCTATATTGATGGTAGAGTACCTCATAGTTTCCTTATGATACATGGTCACCCAACTCCATGTATAATTATATAATATCATTAATAGAGTGTCACTAAGATACATCTCCATCGTTTATGCACTACCTTCCTATGAAAACACACATAAAAATTGTCAAAAAACTATGGTATAGTGATCGTGGAATATTCTGGTATAAAACTTTGGCATTAATCCTTATAGGTAATCTGATTGAAAATAAAATTGATAGAGAGTATACATCTTGTAGATCACCATGTGGTCTACCTGGGCCACTAATACCCCACATCGAAAATCCAGAAGGTATGACTACTGATTGTTCATACCACAGTAATCATCCATAATCATCCCTATTGGTAGGGGAATATATGAAATATGAACAACTCCTATAGTTCACATCTTAATATCCGGAAAAATTATTCCTGGAGAGGGGAACAACTCTCACCAATGATTAGAATCAACAGTTGTTTTTGGTGCTGTAAAGTCAGATATGGTTAAAATACTCATACCCCCTTGTGTGCTGAAACTCATCCATATAAAAGAGTGAAAGGATAGACACACATGAAAGGGGATCTTCCTCTTCCTGATGTGCCTCAGGAACTTGAAAATTTATACCAACACTTGAACTTCCAAGTTGATGTGATGCCTCATTGTCATCCTCACCATCATAGAAGATGTTCTCAACTACACCCCCATGTGACCATCATGGATTGGACAAAGCCATTCAAATAAAAACTCCACAATAAACCCTACCTTCTTTAACTTTTGGGTGAGGACCTTCTTGTTTTCTCCCAAGAGAGAACGGGCTCCCTTCAAGAATCACCCAGTAGGATCCCTCCTTCACATGCTTCATTAACCTAAGAAAGTATTCTGAACTATCTATCATCCTCTCTTTATGATAATTCTGGAATAATTAAAACCATTTGGCCTCTATATCATCTCCACTTCATCTCGGTCTTGTTTCAACTCTTCCTTGAATAGTGTACAAAAGGGCCTTTGCAAGCACTGGAAATTACTCACAGTATTCCCAGAAGTTCTATAGAAGAAGAAATTCATCATACAACTCTTATAATATGTAGATATGACCATTGTTGTAGAGTTCCCACAAATTGATTACATCCTCCATGTGGTGAAGATTGAAAGTATTGGTGCCTGGTTTCCACCTAATGAATAGCTTTGAAATGATATTTAGGTGGTGGTAGATGTGGAAATGGGAGGTGTACACCACTTTATAATGATTATCCCTCTTCACCTCCTCAAATTCATATCACATTTGGAGGACCTGATAGACCAATGCTTACTCATCAGCAAAATTGTTTCCCTGACATAGATACCATTTTTTTGGTCCAACCCTAGAGTCATCCATGACCACCTTGATGATACTACCAAACATCAGGGGAAAAATTTATGTAGATGTCATTTCTTTTTTGATCATCTTGATTGGATTACAGAGGGAATGGTATATGATTGATGTATGATATTTAACATAATGGCTAGAGGTAACACATTTCTATCAATAAAACCCTATATAACTCATTCCATCCAACAACCCAAATTTCTATAAATTTTAATTTAATATAAAGAAAATTCCTTTTAAGGGATGTAGGGGGAACCCAAATAGACTTCACGACCATAAATAAATCATGACCCGAAGGTCTTAATGATTAAAACTAGACTGACAACATGGTGCGGCCACTCCCCAGCATTTGAACATGAAAAATCTCTTCAAATTTGCATGGCTGATCAACAAGCAGGTATCCTATGTCAAAGCACATGCCCGATCCAATGGCAGTGCCATACCCTCTCAAACATCCAAATTCAAAAAGCTCTGTAAAGATGATCAACCATATCTTGAACCTCCTTTGGGGCCTATTCCATGTGGTGGAGTCCGAATGCATCACCATTCCAAAACAAACCAAGCATAACATCAAGGAAGAAAACCATCACCACCAGCTCGGAATGACACATGAATAAGTAAAAAAAATCACCACAAATGACCCTACCACAATGATCCCACAACATCCCTATAATGCCGTAACAGCAAGCAATCCAAAGAGCAGGCACTCCAAGCTATAAGATGTCGAGTCGTCACCACCTAGGGATAGAAGACCCAAAAACCACACCATAGAAGAACCACTGAGGAGGTGATCTAAGTTGATCTGAACCAGAAGCGCCGCTCTAGACTGAAACTAGAAAGATCTGAACATAGGAGGGACCCTCATCGGCTACCAAGACAGATGAAGCCACCGAACAAGAAGATGGCAACAACAAACCAGAAGAAGGACTATATTGGTGGCTCCAAAACCACAAATCAAACAAAAAAACTGAAAACAAAAACCACCCCATCACCAATAGGAAATGGAATCATGATCAACACATGGGATTGCAACATCTTCTCTCAGACCAAACCTGTATAGTGGTAAATTTTGGTAGATAGGGTAATCCCTATGATCCTCTGTCAATATTTTAGATATTATTTAATGATCTGACATATTTTAGAAGATTTATTTGATCTATATGTTCTTAATTATGTCTCTCTTCCAAGATATGATAGGTTTGACACCATCAAGATCCATCTTAGAGACATTAAATATTTTTAAATTCGTGTTCGTGAAGGATTTGTTCACGAAAAATCATCCGTTGAAGAATATTTCCTTTTAAAAAAGGAATGTGATGAAATGAACTTTTGGAAGTTTACTTCTCAGTGATTAAAAGTATCATGATCACTTAGGATCTCAATCATATAATTCTTGTAAATATTTTGAGTATCTTGGAAATAGAGGATCAATAGATATGTCTTTAGAATACAATGATCTCCATAGGAAACCTTCCTCTATTTATATTATTAATGTGGGTATTGTTCTGCAAACTAGGGTTCTCTCATCACTGGATTTTTTCACTTTGGCCTGAAGGTTAAATCCACCTATCCCATATTAGCTCCCATTTTTAGGAGGGGCATTTTTTAACCCCAAAAAACACATGTCATAAGAGAAGTTGAGGGTCCCACATACCATTCAAGGAACATTTATGCAAAAACAGGGTAATCCCCCCCTATGGGTCTTGATTCATCATAATCATATAATTAATGAAAGACTAGTGTTATATAAACATGGTAGAGAACCATGAAGGATCATCTTATGTGAAGATGATGATCTTTTTTCCAACATATTTTCATTAAAAAGGACCATAGTTCCAAAAATATGAAAAAATTATGTGAATAAAAATTTAATGTGAATATGGAAATATTTTAGGCAATGTATGTATGGAACTCCTCAACACCTATAAATACCCCCCTCACTCCTCATTTATGAGGGATCTAACCTTTAAAATCCCACCTGAATCTCTTGATTTTTAAAAATCCAACCTTCATGAATAGAAGAACACATGGATTCATATTGGTTTACATCATCTATGAGTGACCACCCATGATTCGTTTATAACTTAATATCAGGGTAAAGATATCCTTCATGAAATATCCCGTCATCTGCTTTAAAGGAATATTCCTCTCACTCCATATGGTTCTTCAAAACCTCCATATTTCATGAAACTAATTCCATGGAAGCCAACACACTATACATAAGTTGAGAATCCATGATTTATAAATTACTCATTCTCATGAATCCTATTTATAATGATTTCTAACAGGGATTCATGTAATATCTCTATATAACAGTGACCCAATCCCTTTTTTCATAAAATTCCTTCTTTCCAAATGAGGATGGTTCCATCACATTAATCGTCATTATCGGATCCTTGATCTAAATGGAATTATGGGATGTTGGTTCCTATTTCCATGGATTCCTCTTTGGATCTCTTCACCTAGTCTGGGTGTCCCTCGTAGATTTAAGTCAAGTTCATAAAACTCGTTCCTACTTCCACCTTGAGGTAGATGCCAGTTAATTCTTATTATTCTATCTTGACAGAGAGGAAACCTTTAGTTAGGGAAGATAGTAATGTTGTGATTTCTTGGTCATTTATGAAGGTTGGGAAGGCTGGTCACTTATAATGTTTTCTATTGTCAAATTCAAAGGCATCTAATATAAGGCATCTTAGGCATATAACCTAAATAATATCATGTTGGACATGACTTAGTTGACTCTAAGGCCATAATTATTCAATGTATTTTTCATTAGGAATTCAATGTTTATTATATGGGGAAGATATTCTAGATTAGGTCACGGGTTTAATTTATTTTGTTGAAAAATAGGTCAAGGGTTTAACATCTTGTGGGGATAGGTGGGTAACATGTTTAACATCTTGTTGGGACAAGTGGGTCACACCTTTAATGTCTTTTAAGGATAGGTTGTTATTAATTTTAACTTATTTTGGGTATATGTGGGCCATGTGTTTAATGTCTTGTGAGGAAAATTGTGTGGATAAGTGTTTCCTTAGGGGGAATATTTCACACTTGGAATTTGATGGTGAGGTTGGAGGGTTGGGAGTGAACCTCAAGTATGTACCCTAGATGGGTTGGTTTGTTGGGAATGAACCTCATTGGGGTGTCCTATATTCAAAGTTAGTATATATGGATCAAAACCCACATAGTTTGATTCACCAATTTAAGTTCATGTGACAGGACCAATCTATGTGGTTTAAAGTCATGTGTTAAAGGAACTTGTGTCACAAAAGGAGTGTCGATAAGGGATAGTGTGGTTCATATGAATATAAGTTTCCAATGTTATATGTTTCATCCCTTGATAGGGAAGTAAGTGGCATCTCATGATGATCATACATAAGGAATCATGTGTTTATGATATAGGGTAATAGGAGTGAATCCTATCCTAGTCATACATAAGGAATCCTGAATTTATCACACATGGTAAGACTGTATTTTTATTCAATGTTTTAGAGATGTTGTCATGTAGTTTAATGTCGTTTGACTAGTAAATTGGGCTACTCATTTTTACATCATTATGCTTGGATTATATTGGGGATTATGCAGCTGGGATGACCATGTGCTTCTATGAGTAGTGATTGTATGAATGGGGCATATGTATTGGAGCTTCTTGGGTGCTTCTATGATAAGGAATGATGTGGTTGGGGCTTATGTGTAGAATATTATTTGGTGTTTCTTGGAGTAGTGATGACATGAATGAGGATTATGACTAGGAGATTCAAAAGTGCTACTAGGAAAAATGATGATGTGGTTGGGGGTTATGCATAGATGCTACCCATGTGGATAGATGTATCATCACATTCATATCACATGAGACATATCATTCTTGTTGCACAAGACATCATGCACTTATTTTATAGAGAATCCCATGTTCATTACATTTATTAATGCTATAATTTAATTTCATGTGAAAGGACATTTAATGTGGGTCTTACGCATTGAGTTTCCTGAAGGGGGAGGATCATACCTTGGTGGGGAAGAATGGTGTGGGGATTATACATATGGGATTCCTGGAGGAGGAGGATCAACCCATGGTGAAGGATAATGTGAAATCTCATGAAGATTATACCTAAGTAATCTTGTGATCATCACATGGGCTAAGAGGTGTAAATTCATCCCATTCCATTCATGCATGAGGAATCCTATGTTCACCACACAGGGTAAGACTATAGTTTAACATCATGTGAATGGACATTGTGTCTGGGGATTATGCATTGAAATTCCCATTATTTCATTATAATGTTTGGTTAAGAGTGAATCATTATCCAATGATGGTTATAAGAACATTATTTGGGATTATACTTGAGGTAGTGGCCTGTGGTGGATTTTTGGGGGTAAGAAGGATATATATGGGGCTTTCACTCTAGTATTTCTCGTTCTTCTTACTCATGTTATATCATGAGGTAATATCATCCCACTAAGGGGTCAAGGAATATAATTTGGGATTATACCTTTGGAGGAGGTCCATGGGGACTTTTTAGGGGTTGTCACATGATCAGTACATTAGGCATCCTTTTCTTGGAACATAAAGAATGTCTTGATTTTCATATGAGGTATCCTATTCATTTAACATAGGTTATAATGAAATTTAACATCATGTATTAATGAATAATATTCATAAGATACCTATAAATTGTAGGTGTGGGACTTACCCAAGAGTTGAAGTTTTTGGTTTAGCCTGGCATAGGAGTCAGATGATGGGGTTTCATGAGTTTATTGACAAGTATTTAGACTCAAGGTATTTGGGGAATCAAATGGGTGAATTTCAACTCATGAAATGAGAAAGGGGCCAAGAGGATAATTTTGGCTTATGGTATTTCATGGAGTTTAGAGGAGTATCTCAACTAATAGAATTTTAGGGGTGGACATTAGGGATGTATAGGGCACAAACCAAAAAATTCCTTGACTGGGCTCAAAATTTTAACGGTGTGACTCACCATTTTTCATGGGGTCATTGATGATATCTAAGGGACCAAGCTAAAGGCCTCGGACTGAATACTGACACTAATCCTATGTGGGGGAATGGGGGATATGACCCCCTTTTATGGACTAGCAAGCATGATGGTAGGTGTTTTGTGAAAGATTTGGGTTTGGAAAAGATTCTCAATTATTGTAAAATCATGTTTAGAAAAATGAGGGATCCTAAATGGATATGGAAAACACTTTTTTTGAATATTTGGAGTTTCATGAAAATTGGAACTTCATGAGGCATCGATATCTTACATGAATAACATTCTTCATGGATGGACATTTCATAAAATATCCTCAAACACTAACCCATATATGGAAGGGCCTGTGTGAGGGAAATTGTGAAAGATTAGGCATGCGAAATTAGTTACATTAGTTCAAAAAAACTCTTGGTAGTTTTGTTAATTGGGATCATGTTGTCATAAATTGGAATACCCCCCTCAAATGATTACTCTAGGGATAGGCTTTGGTTCTGATAAAATGTATAATCCATGAAATCTACTATCTTTCATGAAAGATTTTCATCTTTATGAAAATTTTTGTTTTGTGTTAAGACATACAGTTTCAAAAGTTACCATCACTTTCAAATGTTTTAGTTTCACAATGTTTTCCCATCTTCATAAAAGTTTGTGTCTTGTAGATAAAGGTTCACTAATGTTTTTACATTTTTCCAAAATCAAACTTACTGACCATTTGGATATGTTTAACATAGAATGATTATGCCTTTTGATTTGTAACTCTCTTTGGGATCCATGACCATTAAAATAAAATCATGTGAAACAAACTACACTCCTTGATCAATATTTTCATCATTTTAACCATGATTGGTTGAATTTTTTCATCACAAACAAATTACCCCTCATAATGGGGTCCAACAATGATGATGGGGGAAAGGTTGATAGGATTTTGAGGAAATTTATGAGAACAATTATTAACCTAGGGCCCACTATATCTCACTTTCATTGATGAAACAACCAAATGTATAAGAGTGATAAGAAGGGGGATTTATTTTTGGGATCATAATGGGCCATTAGGGAACTATGGTAGTGTCCTTTCATGAAATTCTTTATTTGGGGAGTGTAATTTTGTGTAGCTGACTAGCTTCCCAACATGAATAGGTTCACTGGTGGGGTAACACCAAGGGTGTTGAATTCTAACAAAAAAACACGGATTGATGAATGGTTTATATTAGGAATTGTAGTATTTGGAACACAAAGGGAGTTATGTGATGACAGATGATGACTTTTGAACATGTTCGAAACATAGGTTCTACTACTTCTCTATTAGGGATGCAGACATAAAAATGAGGGTCAGATATTGAAAATATTTGAAACACTGTGCCCAAATTTTTTTTTCTAAAATTGTTTCAAGATGTGTTCCCAAGACAGTAGATGAGCCATTGTGGCCAGGCCCCATTTATATTAGAGTTCCCATATAGACTTTAAAGATAATGGGAATGAAAATATAGAAGGAAAAAAATCATGGGAATTAACTGTTGGATTGTGAAAATGGAATTCAACACTCTCATAATCACACCACTTTGGTTTTGATCCCATTTGGTAGATGTATCTATCTGAGTAAATGTTTTAATCATATTTCAAAGTGAGTGTTGTCTTTGCCTCTATGTGATGGTTAAAGAAAAAAAAATTGTGGTAGGTGACCAACACTGAAGGGAGGACTAGGATTCCCAAAAAAGGGCATAATATTATTCACATTTTTATGTCATGCTCTGAGGATGAAGGGAATGAAGTTTAGCATCTTGTGTAAAGGATGTTGAAAACATACTTCTAATGTCATATAGTAAGTAAAATGTGTCATGAAGTTTAATATCATGTGATTAGGATGTTAGTATAGTTTAATGTCTTATGACTAGGATGTTCATGGAGCAGTTCAGCATCTTATTACCTAGAGATATGAATTGACATTAATAAATCTCATTTTAGTAGGGTTGTGGGATTCGTGGATAGAAAACACAATGGGTGGAGCCTCATAGAGGATCTCATGAAGAAAAGGGTGTTGTAATTTCTCTATAATGTTTTCCTAAACATATGGGGTACAATGAGTGTAGCATGGTTTTTTTCAAAAACATTTGTGGTCTATACTGGCTTTATACCTTTTAATATTCACCCTTTAATTTTCTCAAGTCATGAATGTGACCTAACTGAAAGGAGTCAGACTTTTGATTAGGTTTCCTATATGGGTTTTCAACCTGATAGACATAGGTGTCTCTTGCCTTGGGTAGTCTAAGGTCATACCAGTAGACCAAGGTGTTTAAAATGGTTTAAGGTAATAATTCTTAGACCATGGTTATTAAATATTTGAAGGTCCTAATTCTTAGAAAATGGGTTGCGAATAGTTAATGGTCATAATGTTTGGACCAGGGGTTGCTAACTATTTATGGTTATAATTCTTAGATCATGCATTGAAAATAGTTTTAGGTCATAATTATTAGACCATGGGGATTTATCAGAGGAGTTTGTCGGGAATAGAAGATTGGTAAACCAATTTGAATTGAAGTCCAAAGAGACCTGGTTCCACATAGAACATTTCTAAGACACCATTCACATATTTTAAGGTCATTATGCTTTGATTCAGGATACTAGTTTATGGTTGTAGATTTCAAACCATGGTGGGGATAATCTCCCAACAAGAAGTGTGTAGCCTATAATAGTGAAAATTTGATGTGAATTGAGGGACAATGAGGACTGACTCCTTAGGAAAAAAACCCATGGATAGTTTTACATAGTTTAAAGTCATAAATCCTAGACCTGGACTCCATGTTTAAGGTAGTATATTTTAGACCAAGGAGGCACCTGTATCACTCTAACATAGTAAGTAAAAATCCTCCCCAACTCCTAAGACTGCATGATCCATGCTCAGTGTAATAAATAATAATTATTTTGGAGTTCCCATTGTTTTCATGGGAGAAAAAATAATATGGTAAAAGTGACTGACAGGGAGAGTAAGAAAAGGTGTCATCTTATTTTTCCCCATGTGCATGTGTGTGGGGAAATGACCCACAGAATGATGAAATCCCCACCAGAGAAAGAGGTGATAGAATTAAAGGTAAATCAAGAGTTATAAGGCATAGATTGTGAATTGGGGATGACCGATGGGTATTGGAACATTGTTGACCATGTTTAGAACATAGGTTCCACTCTTGCACCAATAAAGGATGTGATGAACAAATGGGGGATTGAACATCGACCAAGATGAAAACATTGGAACCACAATATATAATCGAGGATATTTCAAGGAATGATCCCAGGATAGTAGGTGATCTGGGGTGGCTAGGAACCATTACCGTTAGGGATCCCACTTAGATTGAAAGGATGATGAAGATCCAAATCGAAGGAAGCACGAAGTATGGAAATAGAAGTGTATAATGTTCCAAATGGAATTTTAAGTTCCTTGGGGGATATCCCTCCATGCACTCAAATGTGAAAGATGAAATTTTGGTTAGGTAAGGATCATTCTTAGACCAGAGGGGGAAGACCTAAAAATGAGTTGGAGGTAGGGGTAATCCCAGGATAGGTTATTCGGGCATCAGTATGTATCCCACAGGAATTTTAATCAATACATACCTAGTTCTAGAAAGGGGTGACATCCTCTATGGTGAGGATATCAAATCATCTCATAATTTTTATATGAGTCATCGTATATTCATCACATAGGGTAAGAATATAGTTTAACATCATGTGCTAATGATGCTGGTTTGTTTCATCTCATATTTCTATATGAGGCATCTTAGTTTTACATGGGGTAAGGCTACAACTTAACATCATGCATTAAATATTTTGGTTTTGGTCAACTAATATTTATATATGAGGAATCCCAGTTTTACATAGGGTAAGTCTGTAGTTTGATTTTATGTTCCGGGGATGTGTGTGTTTGTTCACCCTATATATATCATATAAGGAATCCTAGTTTTATGTGGGTTAAGGCTACAATTTAACATTTTGTTCTGATGAAACTGGTGTTTTTCCCATATCAAATATTTCATATGATACATCCTAATTTTATACAGGGTAAGGCTGTAGTTTAAAATCATGTGTAGATGGTGTTTTTTTCTAAATCATATTTTTAATTTGAGGTATCCTATTTTCTATTTAGGGTAAGGCTATAATTTAATGTCATGTTTTAAGGACATTTTTTTATTTTTCCATATCATATTTAAGATATGATTCTTCAAAGTTTTATATCAGTTAAGGCTTACCGTTTAACATCGTATGTTGAGGATGTTGGCTTTTTGCTTCCCATATGTTTTTTATAGAGTATGTTTTATTTATCAAAAAGTGTAAGGAAACATTTTAATGTAATGTGATGAGGAAATTGGTTTTGGTCATCCCATATTTCTCGTATAGGTGATCCTATATTTATTATAAATGGTATAACTACAATTTCACATTGTGTGATGAGGATGTTTATTTTTTAAATTTAGAGTCATATATCTCATTAAATGTTTTCTACTATTTTAGGGTCATAGTGATTAGACCAAAGGTGAAGCTTTTAATTTAAGGTCATAAAACCTGGACCATGGTTGCAAGTATTTTAAGTTCATAATTCTTGGACCCAAGCAGCTACTGTTAGTTTAAGGTCATAAATCTCGGACACTGGTTTCTGCAGTGTTAGTTCATGTATCTTTGAAAAGTATGTGAGAAATTATAAGGATGTAGATATTTAAACAAGACTCATATTTTATAGTTATAAATATTTGACCACGATGTGCAGCATGACCATGTGGGTACAAACCTTACTAATACTCTTAAGCCCATGTGAGTCATGCTCAGTGTTGGAAAGAAAGCGTGGCAAGGAGCCTTCCCTATAACATGTAATAACACAATGGGGGAAAGGATATGTTGGGTTAATAAGGTCTTGATGACATGGACCTACTTTTTAATTTAAAAAAAATTCATGGAATTGTAACACTAAGGTTGTTGGAACTCCACCAAACATAGTAAGGTGGAAAAGAAGTAAATTAAGACTTATGAGAGGTGTAATACAAAAGGAGGGTGATTGAAGTGTAGGAAAAAATAGTTTACCATCTTCAAAACATAGTTCCCATAACCACATAAATCATGGATAGAGTGTGCTAATATATAATTAGTCATTGACCATGTTTAAAACCTAGGATATATCATTGGTCGCAAGAGATCTATCAAGGCATGTTCCAAGGATGTGAGGTGTGCCATTTTGGCTAGGTACCATCACCATTAGGTGACTGTTAAGATCTAATGGATGATGCAGATCTATAGGGAGAAAGACATGAATTTTGGAGCTGAATCAGGGGAATATTCATGAAGAAGTAAGCTCCCTAGGTTCTACACCATAGTGCATTTGATCATTTCAATGGGGAGTATCAAAGTGTAGGAGTCGAACATATTCTCAAGGATGGATTTCTTGTGGTAAGTTAGTGACCACGCTAGACCAATGGTGTAGGATCCAATTATCTATATGCTTCTCCTAAAACCTAGAATAAAGCCAAACATAGTTATGGAATGTGTCATGGTATAAGAATGACACTGAATGTGGGACATGGCATATTCATCTTAACATCATGTTGAGATTTTTTTGTAAATTCATTTTAGAATTATATGTTAATGAAATAGTTGTTTTAGTTTAAAGTCAGATAGATTTGACCAAGACACCACACAGTTTAAAATCGTGTGACCAAGGTGTTGTCCTTCATTTTAACAGTGTGCGAACGATATGATGTCATATAGTTTTATGCCATATAACTTGGATGCAATGTTTTAGTTTTAAGGTCATGCATGAAAGACCAATGATGTTATGTAGTTAAATGTTGGTTAGAAAGGATGAAATATGTACCTTTTAAGGCCATGTATACAGGACCAATGATGCTACATAATTTTAATGTCATGTTGCAATGATGAAATATGTGCCTTTTAGGGTCATACATATAAGACCAACAATGTTATAAAATTTAATTTCATGTATTAAGGATGAAATATGTGCCTTTTAAGGTCGTTCACAAAGGAACAATGATGTTGAGAAGTTTAACATCATGAAACAAGGACATAAGTTATTTCTTTTAATATTGTGCACATAAGACTAATGATGTTGTGTAGTTTAATTTCATGTAGAAAGTATGGAATATCTTCCTTTTAAAGTCATTCATACAGGACCAATGATTTGTTTTGATTAACTTCATGCATAAATGATGTAATATGTGACTTCTATGGTCGTTCAAATAATACCAATGTTTGTATCCAGTTTAAAGTCCTGTATAAAAGATAAAATGTATTCCATTTAAGGTCATTCATACATGGAAAATGATTCTATGTAGTTTTAACATCATATAGTGATAATGGTGAAAGTGTAGTTTAACATCATCTGGTGAAGATAAGTAATGGATTCTTTTTACGGTCACATTTATTTGATCACGATGTCATAAAATCTAACATAATGTGGCTAGTATGGGATACATTTCATAGTTTAACATCATAAAACAAGGATGTTATCATGAAGTAATATGTTCTATGACTAGGACGCTTGGGGAGATGTCATACTAGTTTTACCTAGACATTCCTTTGTTAGATCCTCCATAATGCACGCCATTGGTTGTTATGGATGTCTAACCCAAGGACTATGCTGGAAGAGGTGTGGTCATCTCTTCAGCATCCTAATGGTTTTTTATCCTTAAGGATCATGGGGGTACCTACTATGGGATTCCTCTAAAATTCCCCTATTGTACGCACCGATGTTATCTAAGCACGATATGATCTATGTCACGGGTAACTTTATATGGGTTGGTGTTAGAGTTATATAGAGGACCTCTACATTTGTTGTTAATTGTGGGGAGGACCTCCATAATGAAAATTTATGGCACAAGCGATAGGGAGAGTTACCCCATAATGCCTAAAAATGGTTGGGGTCTCAATGTCAGTCAAATTAAAACACATACCCATATTTTTTTTGGGAACACATGGAGTGCCCCAAGGGTAGAAGGGGTCACATGAGATATTAGAGTAATATCGACTATAGAAGAGATGATGTCATGTCCCTGATGTGGAAATAGTTATGAGGAAAATGTCTAACAGAGCATTCAGTCATGGAGCAAGGGTGTTGACCAGCCCACCGTGTGTAGTTAGTTCCCCCAAAACATTTCCCCTTATTTCATTCATAATGGTTCCTAGAAATGGTTCCCCATTGTTTCATAATTTCAGTACAACAAATGAGGTGATGGTGTCAAAGAATCATGGTAGCCTATCTCTCTTGGTGAATGGGGTGACAGATACTAAGATGTGTGGAAGCCTATCCCACTAGATGGATAGGGTGACAATGCCCTAGAGAAGTTCAATCCAATCTCACTGCATGTCTTGGGTGTAACGCCCTGAAAATCTAATATGGGAATACTATATTTTAAAGTGTGTATGACACATAACACCAAACATGTAATGTAATATAATATCACAAGAATTTATAATATATTTAATATTTTAAATAAATTCAATATATTTTATCGCTTTTAATGAACATGACACTGATTTAGGTTACATCCCATGCAATGATGAGTTTCTTCAATGGCTTTCCCTATACACAAGACTGATCTTTACTAAACAATAATCTACTATTAAAATATTGTTATTTAATATGATAAGACTTAACCATTCCATTAAATTTGTGGTTATAAAAATTATTGACTATCTTATGAAAATTTATGGTTTAAAAAAATATAAAACTAATTCATTGGTTAAAATTTAATATTAAATGAATATAAGATCCAATTGAATATAAAGAGAATATATTTATAAAAAACAATTTTTATGCTCGCAAAGCTGTTTTTCCCTAATAAATTAAATTACTTACATTTAGTGAGTGATATTAATGTAATATATATACATATATTATATTCAATCAATGATTTTTTATAAAAATTCAATAGATTTTATATGCATTTGATAAAAATAATCCCAATATGACAAATAAAACTTCTTATTTTTATAATGGAGGTTTTTCCACCTTTTAATAGAGAACAAATTTTATATAATTTTTTTGAATATTTTATAAACTAAATATGTAAAAATAAACTTAATCATATAAATAGGATCATAAAATATAGGCTCGGGTGAATTTTTTCTATTTTTCTATGAAGTTCCTTTTTTCAATAAATTGTAAAAAATATGGAATTTGAACTCAAAAATGTTTTCATATAATTTATTTATAAGGTTAAATTATATTTCAAATTTATTCCAATGTTTAATTAGAGATATTTTTTATTAATTAATTCAATATAGGTTATTAAAAATAATTTAACTTTGAAATTGGATATGAAAACGTAACAAAATTTTGAACATTTTTTACTTTATAAACCCAAATTTCCATCTCGTCTACGAGATTAAATTTAAATTAATTTCTAAAAATTATTGTTATGCTGGAATAATTAAAATTAACACAATATGAGTTGAATTTTTTCTTTTCTATAAATTTCCACAATTTTGGATTTTGACTTCCTTTGTGAATTCTGCTGATATGTAGTGTTATCTTTTATAATGAGTATGAGCAGCGTATAACCAGAAAGAAAGAATATAGAAAATTTATATTGGTTCAGGGAACAAAGATCCCCTAGTCCACTCCACCAACACTGTCTCTATGATCTTGGTGAATTTCACTAGAATGGTCCTCTTATCACTAGACCAAAAATCCATAACTAAGTGCAGGAAGTTGACACCTTTACAATCTAAAAAGTGCCTTCGAGTTATTTAATAGGGGACTGAATATCCACAGCTTAGTACATGAAGCTGACACTTCACCTCAACTGATTACAAGTAGTTGATACTCTCAATTAATTAATAGAGTTTCATTTGTTGACATGTGTTGAACTTCATAGTTGCAATAGTAGAAACTCACAGTATATGGATCTTCTTCTTCAAAAATGAAAGTCTTCAGGAAAGAATAATTATAAAGAAATCCTATTTGAAAATAATCTTCAAATAAATGCAGAAAAAATAGCAGCAACAATCTTATAGTAGTATGAGGTACAACATATATGTATTCAAAGTGTAGACTCTTTCAAAGTTGATAGTTTGTTGCAGAAGATCAATAAAATATTCTAACCAGAATTTAATCATAAATAAAAATATGTGACTTGTATATCTTGTATCATGAAAAGATACACTTGAATAATATATAGAGTAAAATCTTTTCTTCAATATTCTAAATCGAAAAATTCTCCTAATAGAAGGTAGTAATTCAAAATATGAGGTGACCAGATGATTCATCGCATCCCTTAAGAATAGGAATGAATTCCTCCAATGAAAATGGATATTTTGATCGATCATAATGACATTTGAATCAGTTGATGAAAATCTTTCAATCATCCTTTAATACATTCAAGACCATTGCATGAATCTCAGATAAAATATCAGGGTTAAAACATCATTGTTGAGTAGTAAAATGTAGGGTTCAACTATGAAGCATAGGGTACTTTTTCGTAGCATGGGGTTCTTACAAATGTATGGTTTCTTATACATACTTTAATAAGTGCATAACATAAGTATGATGATCCATAAATTCACCTTTTCATCCTAAGATTCCAAATTTAGTATTGATTAACCATACATTCAATCTACCGAACATAGGGTACGAACAATGATTCTTGGCTCAACCATAGGGATGATATTTCATACGCTTGTTGATTTTATAAACATGGTTTTGATGATCCACAATCTTAATATCCATCATAAGGTTGGCGATCCACATGAAAAATCTTCAGCATAACATAGGGATAACGATCCATATGTTCATTTACCAAACACAGTGTATAAACAGTGTTTCTATAACACATCTCATAGCTTTGTATTCCATCAAATATATAAATACAAACATGATATATATTCCTGAAACATACTTAATACAACTTCATTAGTAAACAAACAGGGTTATTTGTGAGCATCAAAATCATCATAAATTATATAGTATTGCTGAGACAATATATTCACAAAAATGTAACATGTTTTGATGATCATAAAACCCAAAAAATGATTAATATAAAATAAATTATTTGTAAACATTAATAAAATATTTTTATTTCATAGCACTATTTCAATTTAAAAGAAAATATATAGTTGAAAATTGAAAATATACAAGTTTCTCCGAAAGAATGAAACGTTGTGGTTCTCAAACATTCTCCCCATTTTGTGATATCAAAAACAATCTTCGGAAAGAATAAACAACATAAATCATAGTTAATATTGCACTAAAATGGAAATGAATTTTATAGTTTATAGCACGAAAAATAAGATATGTGATTTGGAAGTTTAAGTTTGAACATAAATAACAAAATAAAGAGAGTAATATAAAATTCACAAAATATATAAGGAAAATTCAAGTAAAATTAAAGTAAAATACAGATATAATGTTTTGAAAACTTATTATTACATCCCAGCATTAGCTTAAGAGGTCTACAAAAGGAGGATCTCTGATCTGATTGGATTCCTTGGTCAGATTCTCCATGGGTAGCTGTTTTTATAGATAGATGATGAACAATCTAAACAACACCTTCTATATCAAGAAGCTTCACCAATAGGGTCTGAAAATGGTTGATGATAAATCCATCCATTTCTGTAATATCTTCCTTATATATTGACCAACTTTTGTGCTTTCCACTAGATTCACCTTAATAAATTCATTCAAAGACTCTTCAAATTAAACAAAGGAATTTAATTAATATTAGACTTGATGAATAATTGGTCCCAACTATGATTCATTATAGGTCATCTGACAAACTAAATATCTATATTTATCCATAAGCACAATTAGAGGAGTAATGCCACCTAGGATAGTGTGCTTTTTATTGTTGAATTCAGTCAAAAAAAAGAGTGATAGATTCAAATCTTCGTATCAAGTTAGGAGAAGTGGATTGAGGTTCAAAGGTCAAAGCCTAATGAAGATCTTTAATTTATTGAAATTATCTTCATAAAATAAGATTCCAATAATCAATATAATTCTTATTAATAGACTCTCCTTTCAATTATCTGAACTCTATGTCCAAAGAAGTGATGGAATCTTCAAGATCTTTCACTAAAATCAAATTCTCCTGAACTTCTTTAATTTGAGTTTGAAGAGGTTCAGTATCATCTCTTGAATAGTGGAACATCTTAGCTCTTCAAATTTACTCTTATCATCTTCAAAATATTCTCTTAAGGACATGTTTTGGCTCTCTAAATGCATGCACCTTCTATTTAAAGCTTCATCATATGATTTAGAGGACTCTGGAGTAATGTTCCTAAAAGGGTTTCCACCCTCTACCATATACAAAATTGGCTCTCAAATACTTTCTTATCATTATCGCAATGAAAATATTTCTACATAAAAATAATACAAAGCAATGAGTGAATGCTTAGAAAGGGAAGGAACATCTTCCTTGTGATGTTCTTCCCTATGAACCTCTTTCTCAAAATTCACAGCCACTAGAGCATCATGCTCAAATACATCTGTAGCTTCATAAACAACATGGGTAATGATGATTTTAATTCTTCTTATCTGAACAAGATTACCATACTCTGGTCTAGATTCAACCTCTTATTCAAGCCTGGGTATTAAATAACCATTTGATGGAATCATCCTCTGCTCCACCTGAGCATCTTTCATCTGCTTCTGTTGTTTTTTGGCACCAATAGGTAAAGGACTATTGCATGAATTAATCCAAACATATCCTATTTTCTTGAAAGTCCCTAGATTTTTAATGTTTACAGGATGACCTATATATCCAAGATTCGTATTTAGGATTTTCCCCTTGTGAACAAAAAAATGAAAGGATTCTTCTATAGGGATAGTAGCCCCTCTTTGCTTCTATATGATATAAATGACTCAAATACCATTTCATAAAACAAGAAAACTTTATCTTAACTTGGTTCAAAAATAGAAACAGAACATATATGCAAGGGTAGAGAAAATCTTCTAAATCAACTATTATTATAAAAATTTAAGTTTGAATAATCTTCATAATGACCATTCTATCAAGAGTAGGTTCCTTAGTCATTACTTTCTTGATGGTTGTTGATCCAAACAGAGAAAAAATAATGTTATCTAAATTATACTTTTCATCACTGATATTCCTTAAATCAAAATGAAAATACCCCTCATGGGCACATCACAAAAACTTAGCTATATAAATTGAATAAAGATAAATTTAATTTTCATGAATCCAAAAGACAATACAATATTCATCAATTCTAAAACTGAACTTAGAATTTCTACAGAATTATTTTACTTCTACATCTAACTTAGAAGGAGTGTTACCCTATCTAATAGAAAAATCTAGTCCTTTAAATATGATAGCATCCTTCAATGAAAGATTATTGGCATCTAAATACTCAAAATCAATCAGCTTACCTTGAATAACAATGAGATAATTCACTCGAGGCTAAGTAGACACACCTAAATCTAAATATTCTTATCTTCTTGAAGTTTCCATTTTTGGTGGTTTTGCGACTGCAGGTTCAAAGGTTTAGGGATTTGGAAAACAGGAATGAGAGAGGTTCTGTAAACCAAAGATACGTGAAGGTGAAGAGTATAAGAAGGAAGACAGTTTTCTCAAGACGATTGAGAATGTACTAATTAAATTCTTAATTATGAAAGACTATTAAATAGAAATTGAAATGAAATTCATTTTAAAAACAAATTAATACATAACTGATCAAAATAAAGAGTGATAAATAATTAAATATAATATATACAATTCATAAAATAATTATAGTGAGATTAAGAAAAAACTAAATTAAATAAAATTGTCATTTAAAATTAAATATTCCTAAATCCCCCTTAATAAAATCCAAACATTAATTTGGAAGTGGTTTAGTAAAAGTATTATCTAATTAATATTTGGTATTAACAAATTGTAATAATATATTCTTTTTAGGAACATAATCTCTTGGAAAATGATTCCTTATATCAATATTCTTAGTCCTATAATGACTTATAGAATTTTTTGAAATTTTTATAGCACTATTATTATCACATAAAATAGATATAATATTAAAATTTAGTCCAACGTCAAGTAAAGTGTTTTTTATTCATAATATGTGTGCACAAAAACTACAAATAGAAACATATTATTCCTCAGTTTTTGATAGATAAAATGAGTGTTGTTTATTACTCGACCACTATACTAATGATTTTCCAAAAAAGTGATAGGTTCTTGAGGTGATTTTTCAATATAATCTACAACCTCAAAAATCAGAATTTGAATATGAAATTAAATTAAAATCAGATGTTTTCTGGTAAATAAGAAATTGAAAAAGATTCCTTTTAAGTACCTAAAAAATATATTTACAAAAATAAGTTGGGATTATTTCAGATTTTACTGAAATCTAGCACATAAATATATAGAAAACATAATTTTTGGTCTTCTAGTAGTGAGATAAAATAAACTACTAATCATACCTCTATATAACTTGTTTTCAACTAGTTTTCCAACTTTATCCAAATGATATTTTACATTAGTACACATAGGATTTGTTTAATTATTAATGATTTCACGTCCAAAATTTTTCAATAAATCAATAATATATTTACTTTGATTTAAAATATTTCAATAATATTTTTGATAAAGTTAATTTCCTAAAAATAAATTCAAGTATCCCATCATAATCATTTCAAATTATTTTTGCATTAGTTTTGAAAAATCATTACAAATATTTTTATTTTTTAAAATGCATATAAAATCATCAACATAAATATATACTAATAAAATATGAGAACTTACCCTTTTTTAAAAATTTTGGATCTTCCAATCCAATAGTAAATCCATTTTTTCAAATAAAAGAACATAATCATTCATATCAAGCTCTAGGTACTTGTTTAAGGCTACATGGAGCTTTAGTAAGTTTAAAATAGAATTTGGTTTATGTGGGTTTTCAAAACCAGGAGGTTGTTCAATATAAAAATCCTCTATTATATAGCCATTTGAAAAGGTAGATTTAACATCCATATGATATAATTTAAAATTTATAGGATATGAATAAGCTAAATGGATTCTAATGGATTCTAATCTTTCTATAGGGGAAAAGGTCTCATCATAATCTATTCCTTATTCTTGATTATATCCTTTAGCTACTAATTTAGCTTTATTTATGGTTATGATCCCTTGATTATCTTTTTTATTTCTAAAGACCCACATAGTTCCTGTAGTTGGATAATTGGTTAGTCTTTCTACTAATTCCCAAACTTCATTCCTTCTGAATTAGTTTAGTTATTATTTAATTAAAAATATACAAATCACATATTCTAGGGATTCATCAATAGATTTAGGTTATAACAGAGATAGAAAGGCAGAGAATTTGGCTAGGTTTCCAGCATTTCTTCTAGTTTGAATTCCTGTGTTTAAGTATCCAATAACACTTTATAGAGGATGGTTCTTTTAAGTTATATACTGCCCAGGAAATATAATTTCTGGTTCTTCAGTATCATGTTATTTTTAAATGGGCAGAATTTTATTTTTATAATTTTTAAAATAAACTCCAAGTGTTTCAATTATCATGTTATAAAATGAATTAGTAATTTCTTCAGTTTGATCTTTCTTTTTATTGAAAGGGAATGTTTCATATAACTTCTCATAAACTGATTCTTCAATAATCCTTAATTTTTTTTAACAATCTAGTAGATTTAGAGGTAGAAAAATATCCTAAAAATATCCTTCATCATATTTTGGGTCAAACTTACCAAGGTTTTCCTTAGTATTAAAGATATAAACCAAGAATCTAAAAACATTAAAGTACTTTAATTTAGGTTTTTTATTATTCCAAATTTTATAAGGTATCCTTTTTGAAAATAGGCCTTATTAAAACTCTATGGATGTAATTATATATTATACCTGAAAATAGGTTGGAATATTGTATTTATTTAGCATATTACTTGACATTTCGTGAATAGTTCTATTTCTTCTTTTAATAATTCGATTTTGTTGAGGTGTTCTTGGTACATAGAAGTTGTGCTTAATACCCAAGTTTGGAAAAACATTAAATTTCTGATTCTCAAACTCCCTATTATGATCACTCCTCAATGAAATTATTTTAAAACCTTTTCATTTTGAACAATTTTTAAAAATCATTCAAAATCAGTGAATACTTCACTTTTGATTTTTAGGAAATATACCCAAGTAAATCAAGAATAATCATCATCTAAAACACAAATATATAGTTTACCATCCAATATTTCTACTCTGGATGATCCAAACGAATCTATATGTATATGTTTAAAAGTTTTTGATATAACAATTTTGTTAATAGAATTAAAGGAAGATTTGGGCTATTTTCTAATTTGGCATGCATCACAGAATCATTCATTGTTAAACTTAAGACTAGGTAAATCAGAAACTAAATGTTTCATAGATAGTTTTTGTAAAGCATATATATTGAAGTGTCCAAAAATTTTATCCCAAATCCATGATTAATTTATCTTATCAGTTAAAAATTTTAATTTCTATTTACATAAGAAATTTAAATCCAATGTTTCAATGTTATAATTTCATATTGATATAAATTTAAGAAGTTTATCTTTAAAAATAGTGAAAGAATTTTTCGAAAAATCAATATAAAAACCATCATAATGAAGTCGATAAATACTTATCATATTTTGACGTATCCCTTGAACATATAGTACATTGTTGCTTAATATAGACTTTAGATCTCCAATAGTTCCAACACCAATAATATTTCCATTTATATTGTCACTAAAAGTGACTAGACCTCTATTAATTTGTGTTAATGTGTGAAATTTTGTTGAGTCTCCACTCATGTGTATTGAATATCTAATTTTCATATACCATATGGATTTTCTATTCTTGGGGAATTCTTCTTAAAAATAAATTAAATATTGTTTATTTTGGTACCCATATCTTCTTGTGTCCTATAGTGTTGGAGAGCAATGATCTGGGAATATAGATCTTATTTATTTGTCAATAGTTTATATCACTAGCTTCAAACAAACTTTTATAAATAAAATGCCTTTTAATACTACTAATTTGATGATCTTTTAAATAATATTTGTTAATGGAATGGAATTTTGTTCCATAGTAATAATAGTTAGTATTTTTTGAATTGGGCACAAAATAATTTTTTTATAATTTTGATTTCTCACCCTTACATCTTATTTCAAATATTTCTATTTTAATGAATTTTTTTCCAATAACTTCATTTAAGAATTTTTCTCCTTTTTTAAAAGTAATTTTTGTAATCTTATAAGATTCTACTTCATCCTAAATTTCTCTAATTATTTTTCAATTATCGATAAAATTCCTTTTAGATGAATTGAATTTCTCAATTAGTTATTGATGTTGTTTTAGTAAAGTGTCTCTTTCACCTAAAACCACATTATGAATATTTTTCAATGAATTGTGGTTATTTATTAATGAATCATATTTTTCTTCTATAATATAGCAATAAGAATCTAATTTATCATTTGAGAAATAACCAAAATCATAAGAAGTGGAATAATATGATTTTACCTTTTCTTCTTCATCCATAAAGAACATGTTGGATTTGATATTTTCTGCCACTTTATATAAATAGGATTTTAAAGAGATGTTTGAGTCTTCATATAAACTCCACATAGTGTTCATTGCTATTTTCCATTTATGATTAAAATAATAATTCTTCTTATATCTATTTTCTGGCCTTTTCCTTTCATCTTTCGATTAAGGACCATCGGGTCAGATGTGACCCCATTTTATTCATTCATTGTAAAAAAATTCTTAGGGTTATTTGTCATAATTCCTAAAGAATTTTATAAATATCCTTTTCTTCTTATAAAATTTTCATAACTATCTAGCTAGTTGAGCTCGTTCCATTTTAGAATCCGAGGAATATGAATTTTTGTCTTCTTTGTCTTCATTTTTTGTTTTCCAGTCTAGATTTTAGGATGTCACTTTGAGTAAGGTATTTACTCTTTTCACTAAAATAATATTATTTTATAAATCAACTTTAATTTATTATTCATACATCATCAATTTTACTATTAATTCTTTCATTTTCAAATTCATGATAGGTGATGATTGACGAATTGCTACAAATATTCCATTCCATTTTGAGGGTAGTACACTTTGTACTTATAGTGGTTGATCAGATTGACTGATGGGATCTCCCAAGGTAGTAATATTATTGATAATTTATGTAATCCTTACATTCTTCTAGGTGATACTTTTTCCATCAAACATTCTAAATGTGTCAAATTTTAATTTTTTAGTAGCATATCTCATCTGTCTAATATTGTATATTCTTTCATAAGAAACTGTAATAGTTTTCCACATATCATAGGTAGTATAACATTATGATACACAGTTAAAATCAGTTGGTCTATGTCCTTAGGTAATAACATTCATTTCTTTTGAATTTATTTCATGTTCATATTCTATTTTAGTAGTCCAAGCCTTTTTTTTTCAGAAATTAGATAAGGATTAATGATCTTTGAATAGAATTTGAATTAAAGATTCTTTAGAGAGATAGTCATTCATAATTTCAAACATCCATAGTTTTCTCCTTTAAAGTATATATAATGTACTATAGATATTCCTTCTATAGGATCATCCATTTCCATCTAATTTTTAAAGACCGTATACTTTTCATCTTGTTATAGATTTGTCTCAAAATATCACCTTTGATACCAATTGTTAGGTTGAAATAATACAAAGTAACACAAGAGAGAGGGGGTTAATTGTTTATATTTGATAAAGTTCCACAATTATATATTTTGAGTTCACTTGTGAAATATGTAGATATGTAGTGTTATATTTTTTATTGAGTCTGAGAACTAGATAACTAGAAAGAATTAAAAAACAAATTTATAGTGGCTTGGGGAACAAAGATCATCTATTCCCCTCCACCAATGCACTCTCTATAAGTCTGGTGAATTTCAAAAGAATGGGGCTCTTATCACAAGACCACATATCCACAACTAAGTAGAGGTAGTTGACACCTTTACAACAAGGCTAAACATAGGCTTTTAGATCTTTAACAGGAAACCAAATATCCATATCATAGTACAAGAAGATGAAAATTCACCAAAACTGAGTATGAGAAGTTGATACTGTCAATGAATCAAAAGAGTTTGATTTGTTAATACGGGTTAAACATAATAGTTACAGTAGCAACAACTAACAGTAGACGGATCAACCTATTAAGAAATAAAATTCCTCAAGAAATAAAAATTCTGAAGTCATCCCAATTGCAAATAATCTTTAAATAAAAGTATCTAAAAATTAAAGCAGTATCCTTACAACAGTACAAGGTACAACACGTATGTCTCCAAAGTGTATACTCTTTTAGAGTTGTTAGTTTTTTTTAGCATCACTATAACATATTTTTACCAAAATGTAATCATATATAAAAATATGTGACTTGTATATCACATATCAGGAAAAGATAACATGGCAGAATATATAGAGCGTAGAGTTTACTTCATTATTATAGATTTAGGAAGGTTTCTTGATAGAATGCAGTAATTACAAATATAAATATACTAGGGAGTCATGACTTCCCTTAAGAATATGATTTAATTCCTTATATGAAAATGGATCTTTTGATCAATCATAACTATCTTTGAATCAGTTGATGAAAATATTTTAATCATCCTGTAATACTTTCATGAACATTGTATGAATCTCAGATAAAATCTAAGGTTTAAAACATTGTTGTTGAATAGTGAAAATTAGGGTTCAACTGTGTAGTGTAGGGTTCCTTTTCATAATATAGGGTTCTTACCAACATATGGTTCCTTATCGAAACATTCATAAGTGTGTAACCTAGGGGTCAATGTAACATTGAAATGATGATCCATACATTAACATTTTTAGCATAAGATTCCAAAAATATCATTAATTAACCATACGTTCAATCTTCTAAACATAGGGTATGAACCGTGATTCTAGTAAAAAATGTGTGGTTGATATTCTATTTTCTTGTTGATTTTCATAACATAGATTTTCTAATCCATATTCTTAATATCCAGAATATGGCTGGAAATCTACACATAAAATATTCAGTGTAGCATAGGGGTGATGATCCATAAGTTCATTTACCGAACATATGGTTTGAACAGTGATTCCATAACACATCCTGTAGATTTTTACTCCATCATAAATATAAATATAAATATGATATATATTTCTAAAACATACTTAATGAAACTTCATTTGTAATCAATCAAGGGTATTTGTGATCATCAAAATCATCATATATTATAAAGTATTGTTGAGACAATACATGCCCCAAAATTCTATGATTTCAATTTGAAAAAATACATAAATTATTTGGATTATAATAATTTATAATTTATAATAATTTCAACTTATTTTTTTCCAAAAACATCATTGAAAGTAATTAAAACTAATTACCATGATTAATAGAAAAATTAGCATAATAAAGGACTAAACCTTATTCTTTAGATCCAAAATGAACTAAAAACTTATCTTAAATCCATTGGATGGACATATATTGACCTTATATTCCCTTGGATCGAATTTCTTACATTAATTTATCCAATTTCAATGGTAAAAACGTGGGTGGAATTCCCATTTCCAAAATTTACAAGAGTGACACTCCTCCTCCACTATAAAAAGGCACTCAAGCCTCCCAATTTATCACACCTCTCAACCAACTTTGGGTAAACCAATATCTTCTGAAATATCTTATAAAAATACCATCAATCAGCCTATAATTCTCACCATGGTCATAAATCTATTCATGGAAGCCCTTTGGTGAAAAACAGAAGGAACTACACGATTAAAATGTAACATCCTTCATCAAGCCCTTTAGTTTTTCTCTCTATCTTCAATCTTTCAATTATCCTTATTCCAAGCTTATATAACATAAAAAATATCATATATATATATATATATATTTTATGTGTTATACCTACACATATACAAACTTCCATCTAATTGATAACGAACATACAATTTATGTGTACGACGAACTATCACCTCACGAAATAATGATTGTTTGTTTTTCCTTTACCACCTCTCATGGATGGGAATTATGATGGAAACACTTTTTATATATTTAATATGTGATATTTATAATTTATTTAAACTTATTTAATAATTTTATAACATATACGTCTATCCACATCATTTTTTTGGAATATGATAACATTGTTTATGGAAGTATGGTCTACGCCCCCTCAAAGCAATGTGATTCATTCACACTATATATGAAATAAATAAAGGATATTATTAATAAACCTATGTAACATATATGACATAGATATGATGATGGAATTATACTATACATATATATCATTTAATTTTTATTCTTTTAATATGGAAAAGAAATGAATATAGCATTCATGCGTACATATAGCCTACCGTCTCCATGAATGGTGAATTCCATTTCTTATCTTCAAATATAATGGAATGTTATAAATACAAATATTCTGAATATATATTATATTTAAATCATGGTTTTTATTATAGCGATGATGAAAACATGATAGGAACAACAAAAACAAGTTAAAACATACTAAAAAAACAAGGAACTTAACATCCAAAATAGTGAAAATAATGAAAGATTGTTATAAAATGGGTAATAAGATATTATAATAATGTAATATATGATATTATAAACATGAATATAGTTCTTTAATAAGTCATTAACACTATCAAAACCATTATATATTATTTTAAATTTCATTTACTCAAAAGGAAATTCATGGTAAGGTATTTAATCTCAATTTATATTTCATTGATACTTATTTGTTACTATAAACCAATTCACTTTTATATGGTGTATATACTACCTAAGGATATGTTATATCATGAATATCCTTAATATAATGATATTTTAAGGTTCATTTAATTTTATTCCTTCATGAGGATTATGAATCTAATGTTTCAAAGTGGTATGAGACATTTTGTAATGTTTAAATATAATTTTCTTTGAGAACATTTTTAATGATTATCTTGGAAATATCATTTCCATTTCTGATTTTTAACATTATATTGGAAAAATTACTTTATTTTTTGTATCGAATTTTTTATATATGGTGTACATACTTCCACATTGAATTTTAAAATCAGAATGTTTTCATTCTTTGTCGTATTTTGAGTTTCAATTTGAATTCTATATTTTAAGGGGATTTGATTTAAAAGTTACCCAATTGGAAAATAATTTCATAAACTAACTCCTTTTCCTTAGGTTATACTAATTCCTTATTATTTTTAATATTATATGATTATGTGTATAATTATGTTGATTATCTATTGATTTATTTCAACTTATTTATGTGTATTTATAGTTGGTACACATAATTTACTCATTGATTGATTCTCACTTAAACACAGTAATATTTTCATGGGTTTAATTTAAAATACCATTTTCTTTCGTATTTTTTATAATTGAATTTACATCAGAGGAAATAATTTTATCATTTTCAAAAAACCCATTAATTTTATTATCCCATGGTTATTCATGACCTTTTTCATGTAATGGTACCATTTTCCAACTCTTTGGTGATTAAAATGTTTTTAAGAAAACCTGGATTTATTTTACTCTTTAGTTGGAGAACATGTTTTATTCTAAAAACATTATTTTATTAAAAAAAATTTGAAAATGATTTAAACCTTTTCAAAATTATTTAGTAATTTTATTTTTTATCTTTTTTTTTCTTTTAACCATGTTTTTAATGGAACCTTCTTCTCTATTTCCAAAAAAGGCATTTTTCTAACCTTTTACTATGAAAAGGGAATGTTCTTTTTTACCTCATATGACATGTATGAATTTACCCAAATTCATTTCTTAGAAGCTTCCTTTTCATGTTTAAAATGTTAATTTCTAAATCAAATGTTTTAAAAAGTGATTTTCAAATATTAAAAAAAATAAAAATAAAAAGAATATTTTCCTCCAAAATGTTTTTAATAAATATTTTATAATACTTATATTTTTTAAGGAAAAAAACCTTTATTTTTACTCCACTTAGGATATGTTTTATCAATACCATACTTATTATTCTTCTATATGGTCTATTATTTATTTGCCCAAGGATAGTTTTCACATTCACTTCCTTGATTACTTTTAGTCCCTATGAAATATTAAATTTCCTATGTTTATTTTAAATTGAATTAACCCTAAGTATCTACATTATTTTTCATCGATATGACTGTTTCCTGAACCGTATACCATTTTCATATAGAGTTTTATTTGATTTTTATTTTATTATTTTTGGAAATATTGATAAATCTGTATCTTTTATTCAAAATAGATATTTGATAAGGCATATTAATTATTTAAATTATTTGATATGTGTATTTATTTGGACATATATGAAATGGGTGGGACCCGATTATAGATAGCCCCTCAATACATCAGTGGTATCATGAGATGAATTTGTTGAAAAAATTATATGGGTTACTTCTCGATATACTAAACCATCCTGTGAAATATCATGAAGATAATGCTTCCATGTACCTAGGAAACATGGCATCCAATAATTAATCATTTTCCATAATTTATTTTCAGTTATTAATGATATTTTGCATCAACATATCTATAGATACATTTAATTTTCTATTCAATGATTAAATGGATTGTGTTTCAATTTCTTACATTTCCATATTGTTCTTTACTTATCAAGTTATTTTAATAGAACATGTATCCCTTTATTACCTTTCTATATTATTTATGAACTTCCATCTCTATTTTTTGATTGCATGGTATGTGTGTTTAGTTATTTACTGTTCTATAATTATTATCCTCATTGATTCAATATTTCTTACTCTATACTTTACCGTTACTAAGCATTTGAGATCACCCTTACTATGTTTCCTTCCCTAGGAATCCAGGAAGTTTACTATGAAATATATGCAAGGATACGCTAGATGGAATAAAGTTATCCTTGAAAGAAAAAAAATTGTGTTGAAATTAGTGTATTCATTTTTAATACAAGACTCATGTATGTATCTGGTTTACCAATACTACAAAACTTGTCAGTCCTTTGGGATTTTATTCCTTGAAATAATATTAATGTGATGGTTGTAGACTATATATGCAGGCTCTCCAAGTTCATGTTTCTATAATTGGTATCAAAGGAACTATATTAGTAACCTTGGTTATTAGATTTAAAAAACATAAATTAGAGAACATAATCCTAATGTATAATTTGAGGATAAGTATATAATAATACCATAGAATTTTGGTAAAGTGGATATTATGTGGGTCTTCATATAAATACATCCATGTGTGGATACTACAAGGGGACATGGTTCTATCACAGATATACCTAGGAGTTACAACTTCAACGAGGTGTTTCAGGCCTGACTCAGTGTAACCTATTACACAAAAGTGATACACTTAGAATAAATTACATTTTCTTTAAAAACCATTATTAATTATTTGAATAGATAATGATAATGAATGTATTTGGTTAAACCAAATGTGTTTTATATTTAAGATAAGGTGTCATGATTTTGAAATACAATTAATGATATTGTGGATAAACCCTATACCAAGGAAGGAACTATGTGTAAATAAATGGATGATGTATTTTATGTATTAGGGTTGTATTGAAAACCTTATTTAAAAGTAAATTTATGGATTAATATTATTTAGTTGATATCCATAATATTTATTTTGGAAATTATAATAATTTAGACTACCTATATGTCAGGTGACAATTAATCATGTCTGAAAGGGATGTGGGTATTAAACCTAGGACTATATGATTATAAGGGTTTCACACCAACCACTGATCTACGTAATTACCTTGTTAATATATCATTTTTTAGTTAAAAAATTAGATGAATAAATATTAATTATGAATCAGTTGTGTTTATTTTTTAGTTTTAGAGATTAATGTATTGACCATATTAGATTTAGAAAATAGTTAGAGACAAATAGTTAAATTTGTCACACTTTTATGGGCCTTAAGATCAATTAAATTTGTATTTTAGTGCTTCATCCATCTATATTGATTTTTGGATACCCCTTTCTTAAAGTAATGGATGAATTATAAATTAATCGAAGTAAAAAAAATGAATGAAATTTTGTGTTTTTAAATACATAAATAATTATATTTATTTATATTCTTTGGCAGTAAAATAATTACTCATCATTAAGAAAGTAATAAAAAACTATTTTCACCTAATACCTTGATTTTTTTGAAGAACGAACTATCTTGTAAATCATCACAAATTTATGGATTTGAGGCATTCACCTTTCCATTGATCATTCACTTATTTGTGATGGATGAAATCAATCACTCCCTATAAATATTTATGCTTTTTCTCCAATTATGTATATCTAATTCCCACTAATGTTCTCCTACTTAGTGACCTAGTTATATGTTATTTAATTTGCCAATTTTACTTCCCATTCTCTATTTTCATGAGGATTTCTTATGAACCCTTCTTACAATGTGGGAATTTATACATAGGAAAAATAAAACAATCTATCGTCAATATCAATTTTAAATTGATAGGATTGCATTTAATTAAGGTTGGGAGAATGTAACACCCTGAAAATATAAAGTATGAAAATTATATTCAATAGTGTGTATGACATGCAATACCAAGTGAGTAAGGGAATATAATATCCCAAGAGTTTATAATATATTTAAAATTTTAAATAAATTCAACATATTTTATAGCATGCAGTGCATGTGATTCTAAGTTTGCATATTTTCTATGCAACAATGAGTTTCTCCAATGTCTTGTGTTATACACAAGACCTAGTTTTACCAAACAATAATATATTATTTAAATATTATTATTTAATATAAAACGACATAACCTAGCTCTTAAATTAATGTTTCTAAATATTATCAACTAACTTAGGAAAATATATAGTTAAAAATATATAAAACAAATTTATTGGTTAAAACTTAATGGGAAATTAATATAAGAACAAATTGAATATAAAAAATATTTTTTTATAGAAAACTATTTTTATGCCCAAAAAACAATTTTACCATAATAAATTAAATTAATTGAAATTATTGACAGATATTAATTTAATATATATATATATATTAAATAAAAAAATTTGGATAATAATCCAATAGATTCGATGTACAAATGATAAGAATAAACCCAATACTACACATAAAAACCTATATTTTTAATAAGGCACTTTTAAAACCTTTTAATAGATAACCTTTTTTAAAACAAATTTATGACTATTTTTTTAATTTAATATGTCTAAATAAACTTAATAATTGATATATGAAAAAAATAATTAGGTTGTGGAGAATGTTTTGTATTTCTAGTGAAGATTCATTTTTTAATGAGTAGTGAAAAATACTGAATTTTCACTCAAAAGTTATTTTTCATCTAATTTATATATAATGTTAAATTATATTGTATTTTTTAAAATTTTAATTAGATAAATTTTTTTATTAATTAATCCAATTTAGGTAATTTTAATCAAATTCACTTAGAAATTGGATATGCAAACATAGAAAACTTTTGAATGTTTTTTCTTTAAAAACATATATTATCATCCCCAATATGATATTAAATTTATATTAATTTATGAACATCAGTGATTGGAATAAAAATATTTTAAAATTTATAATAATTTCAACATAGTTTTTTACTAAAAATATTGGTGAATGTTATTAAAATTAATTAAAATGATTAAGAAAACAAATAGCTTAACAAAGAACTAAAAAATAAACTTGAGATCTAAACTGACCTAGAAACTTGTCCAAAAGCCATTTAATGGCCATATTTCAACCATATCCTCACTATGATCAATTTGTTTTACATTATAGGATCCACTTTCACTGGGAAAAATGTCTATGGAATTCCCTTTTCCAAATTTTCTAAGAGGTCAGTCCTCCTCCACTCTAAAAAGGCACTCAAGGCTCCCAATTACTCATACCTATCAAGACACTTTCTAAAACAATATCTACCCTTATATCTCATAAAAATTCATACCCTCAACCTATAATCCTCACCTTATTCATCAATCCATCCATGTAATCCCTTTGGTGAAAACCAGAAGGAGTTACCAGATTAAGAGAGAACATCCTTCTTCAATCTCTTGAATTTTCATTCTTTATCCACTCCTGAAATTATCCTTATTCCATTATTATATAAAAAAAATTCTTCAATATACTTATATTATATTATTTTAATTTTTATAGATACACTTTCACACACTTCCTCCTAAAGGGTAACAAGCATATAGTTTATTTTTATGGCAGACTAATGCCTCACGAAACAATGAATGTTCATTTTTCCTTTACCTACTATCATGGTAGGTAATTATGATGGAAAATATATTTATTTATGATATATATGATATTTATAATTTATTTTTACTTGTATAATTATTTTATAACACATACCATAGAAAATGCTTTATTCACATAGTGACAAGAAGATTCCTTTGAAAACATGGAAAAACAAAAAAATATTAAAAATATTTTTCAAAATCATTTTGAAAATGTTAAAAACCTATTTTAAAACATTTTAATAAAACATTGTTTTTAAAATAAAACAATTTATCTTGCTAAAGGGAGAAATGATGTAGGTTTTTCATAAATATATTTTCTAAAGCATTTTAATCACCGAAGTGAAGGAAAATGGTTCTATTATTTGAAAAAAAAAATTATGAGTAAACAGAAGAGAAGAAAATGAAACGGTTTATTAAAAAATTATAAAATAGTTTTCTCTGATTTAAATTCAAGTTTAAACAATCACTAACAAAATGATATTGTAAAATAAACTGCTGAAAAGATAATAATGTTTAACTGATAATAAATCAATGTGTAAATTATGTGTATTAACTGTAAATCAAAACAAAGAAGTAGAAATGCATAAATAGATAGTAAAATTAATTATAAACATAGTCAAACAATATTAGTGACAATAAGGAAGTAGTATAACCCAATTAAATGGAGTTATATTTTGAAATTATTTTCCACATGGGTAACATTTAACTCAAATCCCCTTAGATGAAATAATTCAAATTGAAACACAAAATACCAGGAATAATGACTGTATCATGATATTTAAAGTCAAATTGGCAGTATTTACACCATATATAAGAAATCATGGTCACAAAAATAATGTTATTGTTTCAATATAAAGTCAACAATCACAAAAGGAAGTGGGATTGAAAAGATAATCTCTAATAACTTTACTGAAGATAATTACTTTTAAATATTTTAAAGTGTCTGATACAACTTTGAACATTTTAATCATAATAATCATGAAGTAATACCATTATATTAAACTTAAAACATCATTAAAATAATTAGATTCATGATATAACTTGGCAAAGGGTAGCATATACACCATATAAAAGTGCATTGGTTTATAATAACAAATACGCCTCCATGGAATGCAAATTAATCCAAAATGCCTTAACTTGCATTTATTTTTGTGTAAATGGACTTTAACCTCCAATATAATGGTTTTGAGAGTGTTAATAATTTATTAACAAACAATAATATCATATATTATCTTCTTATAATATCAAGTTACCTATTTTATAACAATCTTTCACTATTTTCACTATTTTAGAAGTTAATTGCCTAGTTTGTCGAGTATGTTTGAACATGTTATTTGTTGTTAAATTAATTGTTTCATCATATAAAGATGTAAACCATGATTTAAATATAATATATATTTATTATATATTTATTTTTAATATTACATAATATTTGGATATAAGAAATGGAATGCACAATTCATGGAGATGATAGGTCGTACATACGCATGAACGCTACTTTCATTTATTTTCTGTATTAATGGAATGAAATTTAAATGATATATATGTATATTATAATTTTATTATAATATATATTTAATATATATTACATAGGTTTATTAAAACCATCCTTTATACATTCTGTGTATAGTGTGAACTAATCACATCTCTTTGAGAGGGTGGTAGTCCATACTTCCACAAATGATGTTATCGTATACCCACAAAATGGAGTTCATAAAGGTATGTGTTATAAAAGAAATAAATAAATATAAATATATTATATATATCATATATAACATATATAATTATATATTTCATCTCAATTCCAAACCATGAGAGGTGGTGAAGGGAAAATGAACAATCATCATTTCGTGAGGCGGTAGTCCGTTGTAAACATAAACTATATGTTCATTACCCATTAGATGGAAGTTTTTGTAAGTGTAAGTATAACCTTTAAAAAATATTATTAAATTGAATATAAATTTTAATATATAATAATGTAATAAGGATAATTGAAGTATTGGATGAAGAGATAAAATTAAAGCGCTTGAGGAAGGATGTCACCTCTTAATCGGGCAACTCCTTTTGGTTTGAGCCAAAGGGATTCCATAGATGGATTTAAGACCAAGGTGAGGATTCTCGGTTGACGGTAGGTATATTTAGGATACATTTGGGTAGATATTGTTAGATAAAAATTGTCTTGAGAGTCTTGAGTAAGAGGGAGGCTAGACTGCCCTTTTATAGTGGGGGAGGAGTGACATTCTTGTAAATTTTGGAAAATTGAATTCCACCCACGGTTTTCCCAATGAAAGTGAATCCAATAAATGAAAACATATAAAAAGGTTATTATAGGGTATAAATATTTCCATTAAATTTATTTTGGATAATTTTTTATGTCATTTTTGCTCTTAAGTTATGGTTTAGTCCATTGTTAAGCTAATTTTTCTCATAATCATTGTAATTAATTTTTATTAATATCACTAATATTTTTGGTAAAAAATATATTTATCTCATTATAAATTATATATTATTTGTAATCAAAATATGGAATCCATTTTTATAAATTATAATAATAGAAGTTGTAGAAATTAATTTTAATTTAATCTTATAGATGTGACGACAATACAGGTTTTTATAGTAAAAATGTTCAAAAGATTGCTAAGTTTTCAAATCCAATTTCAAATTGAAATTGATTACAATGACCTAAATTATATTTATTAATAAAAAATTGATCTAATTAATCTTTTAAAAAATTAATATATAATTTAACCATATAAAATAAATTAGATGAGAAAATAGTCTTGAGTTAAACTTCATAATTTTTCACTAATCATTAAAAGATGAAACATCATAGAAATATACCAAATATACACCCTAACCTAATTTTTATCTTCCTATTTCAAATATTAAGTTTATTTTTACATATTAAATTTATATAAGAGTCAAAATTTTGATTTAAAATAAGTTCTCTATTAAAAGGTGGTAAAATTCCCTTTATAAAAATATAGGTTTTTATGAATAATATTGTAACACCCCAAGCTTCCACGATATGCTTCTCATTCAATAATGCAATAGCTTGCATTGTACGCAACTTCGAGTTCTAAAACACCGCGACTAATCAAAGTAGTCGTTATGAATAGTAATAACCACTTTTTAAAATTATATAAATTTTATATTTCAAAATGGACTTCATTTTTGAATTCCTAATATCGAAATTATCCTAAGTTGAATTTTTTGTAACTTTCTGAGAACTTCCAATTTTTTTATGAATAGTGAAAAATACTTAAAACAACTTTTTTAATCAAAATAATTTATTGTGATAAATTATACTATTTAGTGGTTTTAAAGTATAATTAGAATATATTTTTACCATTTTATCCAATGGTGGCCATTAGAATTAATTTAACATTGAAATTGGACATAAACAATTGCCAATCTTTTGATATAAATTGTTTCTTAAAAACACGCTATTTGTTGTGACAGCGGGAATTAATTATAAAATTAATTAATGAAACTTATATGTTAGGAATTTTTTAAAATAGACATTATTTTTGAATTTGGAATATCAATTATAGGTTAGGGTGAAATTTTGGCATTGTTCTGAAAAACTTCAATTTTTGATGAATAGTGAAACCACTAAGTGGTAGTTAAATAACTGATTTTTCGTTTAAATGAAATATTACCACTTCTGTGATTTGATTTTCAAAAATCCGACATACATGGTTGTCATTAAGAAGTAAAATGTGGTTCAATGAGATTAAAATAATTTTTTGGTGAATAGTAACTTTTAAGTTCTTAATCGCGATTAGAGGTAATTAGTGTAGTTTAAGGTAAAAACAATGTTTTAATAATATGATATGAGCTTGACACTTGTCCTACTCCTATTGGATGAGTCATGGCCGACCAAGACAACCAATGGGTCAACTTGGGGACCCCATGGAGCCACTTTGGTTGGAAAATGACATTAATATATATTTATTTAATGTTAAAATTAAATTGACACAAACATGAGTTGTTTTACTAAAACGGTTTTTAAGTGGGGTTACACAAGTCCAAATTTTGACTATAAATATTAATTAGAAATCTAAAAATATTTCCTACATCATAGTATTTGTTTTATAATTTTTAGACATTAAATAAATTAAATTATTTATGACATCATTATGATGCAGCGATGACCTCATTATTTAACGATTTTAATAAAATGAAAAGATAATGTAAAATCCAAGGCTTACACTTGTCCAAAGACAATTGGATGGGTAGATTTAGAACCATTATCACCTTATCCACGAATTATATAAGTGTGGGACCTTTAGAATCCGAAAATCATTGTGTAATAATGTAACATTTCAATCTTTCCAAAAGAGCCCCTCCTCTCCACTTATAAAAGGCCCCCACCTCTCCCACCTTATTCACACCTTCAAGCCATTTGGCTCGGCCAAACGCTGCCCAAATACTCTCCCAACTTCCCCCTCTTACTCCTAGAAGCCTCTCTTTGGGCAGAACTCTTCTCAAGGAAGCCTTTGGCTCAAATCAAAAAGAGTTACCCGATTTTGAGGTAATGTCTTCTCTAATGTTGTTTTGTTTTATTTTTCTTCTCCAACCCCCTAAACTCTTTTTATTCATTACTTTTGTAACAACACCAGTATCCTCAATATACTAGGATGTTGTTATAAGAAGGATTCTAGCTACACTTACACACACCTACATCTAATGGTTAAAGAACATACGGTTTCTGTGGATGGCGAATTTCTGCCTCATGAAACGATGATTGTTCAACACTAATATAACACCTTCAAAGGTGGCCATTAAGATGTCACTATATTTATATATGATATAAAATATGTTTATGTTTTACTTATGCTTCTGTATTTCTCATTTATGGCATACTTTATGATTTCCATTATGGGTAAAACATGATAATTTCATTTTAGGAAGTGCGGACTACCGCCCCCTCAAAGTGATTTGAATCGTTAATGCCATATGTGGGATGTATAAAGGATGGATTAAATGGTATTATACACTATATTATACTGTAATTATATTATAAATTTATATCATTATGATTTCATTCCATTAAATACGAAATAGAAATGAAAGTAGCGTTCATGCGTACGTACGGCTTACCGTCTCCATGAACGGTGCATTTCATTTCTTACCTCTAAATGTTACGTGACATTATGAATGAATGTATATACTGTATATATGATATATATGATATCTACATAATGAATATAATTCTGGATATAATGGATATTTCACCACATGAACAACTTGTAATTATAAGAAGTTTATTTTTGACTCAAGTACCAAAGATCGACAAAACGACCGTTATTAACTTAAATAATTAAATAATGTTCATAACATGGTAATAAGGGATATAAAAGGAATAATGAACATGAAAAAGGTTCTTAAGTAAATAGAAATTAACTCTAGTTTATTATTCAGGAGGTTAAAGAACAGTCGAGTCAGGACAAGAGGCAAGGTAAGGGAACTTCTTAACCCAACTTCCATTCTTTGGGTTAATCTCCTACTTTCAAATTATGTCATGATATTATTATGTTCTATTTTGTATTTTTACTTTATTTATGTGTACCTATAGTGAATACACATAAAAGATCTATTTTATTTTAAAAATGATCTATTTAAGGACTTCGTCTCAATCCCCTTTCATTGAGGCATATTTGGTTTTATACACAACTTTCTTTTATATGGTGTATAAACCCCTTTGACTTTTACGTTTATTCAAAAGGAATATTTTTTATACGAAGCGTTTTACTAAATGACAAAAAGGGAATGTTTTTCTTTCCGTACTTATGCGGCGACAACGACTTCTCCGCCACCGTGACCACTATTTGAGTTTCGGCTTCCTCTACAAGCCATACCTTTTTTTAAAAGAAAAATAAATACCATGTTTTAACTTTCATTTATTTTGGTATTGAAAATGGTTTTGAAAGCATTTTTATTATATCGATGTGTTGTATTGATATCTTGTGATTGAAATGTGGAAATGTTATGTTTCCTTTATGCATGTTTTATGTGATAAGATTATGTTATGGTTTATGATATGTTTAAAACTATTCATATGAGGAATGCATTGGACTTAGTAAGTGACAGGTGGAGCCCGCTACAGCTCCTCGATGCATCGGCAGGTCTCATGAGACAAACTAGTGTCTTGGCACAAGGCCTTGACAAAATCTTATTTGTAGTCTTGGCACGAGGCCTTGGCTATGTGGTTATGATAGTCTGGAATTATGCATTCCATCATTATGAAAGTGGTTATTGATATTTCATGTGATTATTCGACCAGTAGAATATTCATGTGAAGAAGTGAATGGCATTATCTCATTTTACTTTTGCCATATTATGTTGATGTTCAAGTTTAAAAGGCTTTTGTTTTAGTTATACATTGCCTTAAATTTTTATGTTTATTTATGAAAGCTTCCGCAATATTGTTATCCTTACTGAGCATCTGAGCTCACCCCTTTCAATGTTTTAATGTTTCCCAGGATGTGAAGAAGTATTTTATGAATGACCTGCAGGGATAGTCTGAAGAGGATAGAAGTGTGGACTATGGAGACTATGTTATTATAGTTTTTCACTTTTTGATTTAATGTAACATTTATGAATGTATCTAGTGTTTCCAAGGCTACTAAACTAATCGGTCTTTCGAGACTTGATCTTTTTTGATCATGCCAATGTTACGAAGTAATGCACCGACTCTGGGTAGCTGGGGTCGGGGCGTTACAAATATTGGGTTTGTTCTTATCTTATGTATATTGAATCTATTGGAAAATTATAAAATGTATTTGATTGAATATATACATATATATATATTGCATTAATATCAGTCAATAATTTTAATTAATTTAATTTATTAGGGAAAACAACTTTGTGAGCATAAAAATAGTTTTCTATAAAAATATTCTCTTTATATTCAATTGGATCTTATATTCATTTCAAATTAGATTTTAGAAAATTAATTAGTTTTATATTTCTTAAAACATAGATTTTAAATTTTTTGTTAATAATATTTATAATCACTAATTTAATGTTTTGGTTAAGTGTTATTATATTAAATAATAATTTTTTCATAATGATTTATTATTCTGTAAAACTCAGTCCTACATATAACACAAGCCATTAAAGAAACTCATTATTGTGTGGGACACGTGATAACTAAGTGTTAAGTGAATTTCATTCTATAAAATATATTAAACTTATTTAAAATAGTAAATATATTATAAATTCTTGTGATATTATATTACCTAATGTTTTTTGTGTTGTGTGTCATACATGCTATCAAATACAATGTTCCTACTTTAGATTTTTGGGGTGTTACATTATCCCAACCTTAATTAAATTGTGTCCTCACAATTTAAAATTGTTCTTGGTGACATATTGTATGATATTTTCTATGTTTGAAATCTCACATAATGATAAGGGTTTGTAATAAATATTCTACGAAAGAGATAATGGGATGTACAATAGAAACACAAAATAACACATAAATAGGTCTCTAAGTAGTAGAACATTAGGGGAAAGAAGAGATACGTACTCTAAGTAAAAGTATAATTATTTACAGGGAGTGATTGAGGTTATAAATTATAAATAAGTTAATTATAAATGGAAATTAAAGGGCATCACAACCATAAATTTGTGAGGATTTGGAAGACCATCGGTTAAAAAAATTAAGGTCTTAGGAAAACACATTTTTTTATCATTTTCTTAATGTTATGTAATTATTTTACTTCTTAAGAATATATGGAAATATAATTACTTTATATATTTCTATAGACACAATTTCATGGTTTGGTTACACTTCGATTATTTTCCGATTCATCCATTACTTCAAGGAATGGATATCTAAAATTTAACTTCGATGCCTAAAGCACTAAAATGAAATTTTAATGAATATTTAGGTCTATAAAAGCATAAAAACTATGAATATTTGTCTCTAACTATTTAACAAATTTAATATGGTTAATTCATTAATATCTAAACCTAAAAAGTAACACTACTAATTCATCATTAACAATTATTGTTCATTTTTTTAAATGAAAACAATGACATATTAACCAGGAAATTTCATAGGTTAGTGGTTGGAGTGAAACCCTAATCGTCCTTTGGTCGTGGTTTCAAGACATGTGTCCTTTCCAAAAATGATTTTTTGTCACCTGACATACAAGTTTTCCAAATTAATATAACATACAAAATAAATATGATAGAAACATTAGAATAAGTTTAATAACTAAATATTATTTAAACTAAGGTTTTCGATACAACCCTGATACATAAATACTTCACCCATTTATTTACACATAGGTCCTTCCTTGTTCTATGGTTTATGCATGATATCATTAGTTGGATTTCTGAATCACAACACCTTATCTTAAACCTAAAAAACATTTGGTTTAACCTAGTTCATTCACTGTCCTTATCTATTTATATTCTTCATGATGGTTTATAAAGAAAATTTGAATTATCTGAATAGTATCAGACAGGAGTGTCAAACCATGTGAACAGTAAGGCTCATTGTCATGTACTAGGTTATGATGAGTAAGGCCCAATGCACATTGCCGGACTTGTTACTCCTAGGTACATATGTTTCCAAACCACGCCCACTTAGAGTATCCAGACTAGGTTGTATTACTAGGAAGACCCATAAAATATACATTTTACCAAAATTCTAGGGTGTTATTCTATACTTATCCATAAATTATACCTTAGGGTTATATTCTCTAATCTATGTTTTTCTAAATATAGTTCCCATGGTTTCTGCAAAACATATTTTGATAAAAAAATATTGAAACCTGACCCCAGAGAGTCTGGATATGAGGTCTACTACCATTATATTGGAATGATTACAAGGAAACAAATCCCAAAGGACCTAATAGTTTAGTTGTATTGGTAAACTAGATATATACAAGAGTCTTGTATTACAAATAAATAAACTAATTACAGTAGGATATTTTTTTCTTTTTATGATAACTTTGTTCCATCAACTATATCCTTATGTATCATTTATAGTACACTTCTTGGATTTTTGGGGAAGTAAACATAATATGGTTGAGAATAAATGCTAAGTAAGGGTAAAGTATAGGGAATTAATAATTAATCAATGAGAATAATAATTATAGCATTGAAAATAACAAAACCCACATACAATATAATAAAAAAACTTAGAAGAAAGTGCATAAACAATATGAAAATGTAATAACTAGAAAAAAATCCATTCATATAACTAGATAAGGGAAACTCAATATGGAAAGGTAAGAAACTAGAATACATGACATTTTATCAATGAACTGAAAATGAAATGTATATATAGATATATTGATGCAAAATCTCATGGTTGAATAATAACTAAAACTGAAGGAGGGAAGTGCTTAATTATTGGATTCTATGTTTCCTATGTAAATTGAAACATTAACTTTAAGACATTTCATAAGATGATTTCATATATCGGATAGAAACCCATCTAATTTGCACCACTAATTCATCTCATGAGACTAATAATGCATCTAGGGGCTATCTATAATCGGGCCCCACTAGTGTCGTACTAGTGCAAAAAAATATTCATATCTAATAATCGAAATCAATAATATTCCTTGTCAAATATCTGTATTTATGGAAGATATATATTTATCAATAATTACCCTAATAATCAAATAAATTTCAAAGTAAAAATCGTATAAAAAATGGTATATTGTTCAGGAAATAATCATATCTATCAAAAATGATATGGATACATAGGATAAATTCAATGTCAAATGATCAAAGGAAATTTAATATTTCAATGGTACTAAAAGGAATAAATGAAGTTAATGTGAATACCATTCTTAGATAAAACAATCCTAGACCATCTAGAGGGAGAATAAGAATGGTATCAATTCAATATATTTTAAGTGAAGTATAAATAATGGCTTTTAGTCTCTAATTAATATAAATACTATAAAATATATCTTAAAAACATTTTTAAGGAAAATGTTATTTTTTTTAAAAAAAATATTTGAAAATAAATTTTAAAATAATCTTTAAAAAGTAACCTTTTAAACATGAAAAGGAAGATTCAAAGAAATTATGGTGGGTAAATATATACATGTCATACGATGTAAAAATAACTTTCCTTTTTCATGTTAAAAGTTTAGAAAAATTCATTATTCAGAAAGTGGCAAGAATATTCCTTTGAAAACATTGGTAAAATACAAAAAGGATAAAAATGCCTTTACTAAATCATTTTGAAAAGGTTATAAACCATTTTGAAACCATTTTAACAAAAACATGGTTTTTATCTGAAAACTGGTTCTCATACTAAAGATATAAATACATTTGGGTTTTCTTAAAAACATTTTAAAAATATTTGAAGAACCAAATAGTGGAAAAAATTTATTATTACTTCAAAAAGATCATGAATAAAAAAAGAAGAAAATTAAATGGTTTATTAAACAATTATCAAATAATTTCCTCTTATTTAAATTCAAGTGTAAACAATCCCAAATAAAAATATATTTTAAATTAATCCCTTGAAAATAATATAACATTGAAGTGAGAGTCAATCAATGAGTAAATTATGTGTATCAACTGTAAATCGACATAAATAATTGTAAATACATAAATAGACAATCAAAGTCTTTAAACACATAATAAGAGAAAATTAATTACAATGAGTATGTATTATAACCAAAGGAAAATGATTTTGGATATGAATTTCTTTTCCACTTGGGTAACTTTTAACTCAAATCAACTTAGAAGAAATAATTCCAATTGAAACTCAAAATACCAAGAATAATGAATTAATAATGATATTACAAGTCAATGTGGTAGTATTTACACCATATAAAAGAAATCAGGTGTACCAAAAAAGTTATTGTTTCAAGAAAAAGTTAACAATCAGAACAATAAGTGATATTGAATTGATAATCATTAAACAAATTCTCAAATAGATTAATTTTTAAACATTCTGAAGTGACTCATATAACATTGAATCATTTGAATCAATATAATCATGTTGGAATAATATTAAATAAAACTTAAAATATCATGAGAATAATTATATTCATGATATAACATGTCAAAGGGTAGTATATACACCATATAAAAGTGAATTTTTTTATAATAACAAATAAGTCTCGATGGAATATATATTGAGAAAAAATACCTTACCTTGAATTTACATTTTTTAAACCTTAACTTTGTGTATAATTGTTTTTAGAATGTTAATAAAGTATTAAATAACCATTTTAATGTTTATAATATCATATATAATCTTCTTACAAAATATTTTTACCCATTTGGTAACAATTTTTCATTATTTTCACTATTTTGGATGTTAATTGCCTAGTTTATCGTGTATGTTTTAACATGTTATTTGTTGTTCCAATCATGGATTTATAATATTTATAATATAAACCATGATTTAAATACAATATATATTCATTGTATATGTATTTATAATATTCTTTAATATTTGGAGATAAGAAATGGAATGCATTGTTCATGGGGACGGTAGGACGTACGTACACATGAACGCTACTTTCATTTTTTCCATATTAAAAAGAAAGAAAAGTAAATAGAATATATGTATATTATAATTCATGTATCATATATATGTCATAAATTATATATATATTTATTAAAACAATTATATATATATTCCATGTGTATTTTGAATGAATCACATCGCTATGAGAGGTGGTAGTCCACACTTCCACCAACGATGTTATCGCATTCCCATAATATAGCGTGCTTAAAGGTATATGTTATTAAATAATTAAACAAGTATAAATACATTATAAATATCATATATATAATATATAAATACATTTTAAATAACAATTCCCAACCCTGAGAGGTAGTAAATGAAAAAATAAATAATTATCATTTTGTGAGGTGATAGTTCGTGGTATACATAAACCGTATGTTCGTTACCCATTAAATGGAAGCATGTGTAAGTGTAGGTATAACCATTAAAATAACTACATATCAATATATTTAGGATGAATTTTTTTATATAATCATGTAATAACAAAAATTTAAGTCGTGTATAAATAAACAAAACTAAAGAGCTTGAGGAAGGATATTGCCTCTTAATCAGGTAACTCGTTTTCATTTGCACCAAAGGACTTAAATAGATAGATTTATGACCAAGGTTAAGATTATAAATTTAGAATATGGATGGTGATGAGATATTTTTTTATATTTTTATTGACCCAAAGTGTCTTGAGAGGTGTGAGAAAGTGGAAGGATTGAGTGCTTTTATAGTAGAGGAGGAGTGGTACTCTTGTAAATTTTTGAAAAGGGACTTCCACCCACGTTTTTCACATTGAAAATGGATCCAATAATGTATATAATTATATAAAATGTATTATATAAAATGTATTATATGGTATATTTATGGATATAAAAGTAATTTTGGAAGAGTTTATAGGTAATTTAGTCACTTAAGTTAATGGTTTAGGTCTTTCTTAATCTATTTTTTCTCTTAATCATTGTAAATAATTTTAATTACTTTCACTACTATTTTTTGGTAGACTAAAAAGTTAGCCTTATTAGAAATAATATATTATACTAATTCAAAATATTGAATCCATTTTTTTAAAATTTAATCCCAGAAGTGGAATAAATTAATTTAAATTTAATCGATTATAAGGGTTGACAATGTATGTTTTTAATGTAAAAACACTCAAAACATTTCTAAGAATTCATATACAATTTCAAAGTGAAATTGATTCCAATGACCTAAATTGAATTAATTAATAAAAAATTTATCTAACTAAACATTAAAACCAATTTAGAATATAATTTATCCTTATTAATATTTTAGATGAAAAAGATGGTTTTAGTTAAAATGCAGTATTTTTCACTATTCAATAAAAAATGAAACATCGTAGAAAAATATCAAAAATTAACCCTAATTAAATTTTTATATTTGAAATTAAAGTATTAATTTTATTTTGAAATGTTATATTTATAAAATATTCCAAAATTTTATTTTAAATAGGTTCTCTATTAAAATGTTATAAAAGTCCCTTTATAAAAATATGGGTTTTTATGTATAATATTGGGATTGTTCTTATTTTATGTATATAAAATCTATTGGATGATTATAAAAAATATTTGATTTAGTATATAATACATATATTATATTAATATTACTCACTAATTTTAATTATTTTAATATATTAGGATAAAACTTCTTTTTGAGCATAAAAATAGTTTGCTATAAAAATGTTCTCTTTATATTAAATTATTTATTGTATTCATTTCATATTAATTTTCAACCAATGAAATAAATTTATATTCTTTTAAAGATATATTTTCAAAAGTTAGTTAATACTGTTTATAACCACTAATTTAACAACTAGGTAAAGTCTTATTATATTAAATAATAATATATTAATAATATATTATTATTTAGTAAAACTCGGTCTTGCGTATAATGCAAGCAATTAAATAAACTTGTTGTTGTTTGGGATGTACAATAAATCATTGTCACATTCATTTCAAAATATAAAATATAGTTAATTTATTTAAAATATTCAATATATTATAGATTCTGAGGATAATATATTCCCTTACATAATTGGTGTTGTGTGTCATACATGCCATCGAATATATTGTTCCTCTTTAGATTTCTTAGGTGTTCCCTTTTATTTATCTTATCATTAGTGATAAATTTTTCCAATGGTTTATTGATTGTATGATTTTGAAATTATTTATTATGTATTTATGTATGTTTATACTTTTATATTCTTGAATTTATTATGGATAAAGTGGTGGTTTTACTTAGTTTTCACTTTATTGCCATTTTTATTCCCATGAGGTGTTTGATAAAATGTTTTAAAAATCCATTGGTTCCAAATGGTTTTCTAAAACATGTTTTAAAAGTGAATTGATTTATAAATTATTTCTTCTAGGCTTATGGTCACTAGTTTTATTTGAAGTATTATTGAATATGGAAATTAATTGGGTTGCACATGGGAAACATTAGGTATGTGTTTAGGTAACCTTGGTAGGTAATACGCTAAGTTAGTTTATGCAATGGCTTGTAGTTTTCTCTGATTAGACCAATAGATCTACCGAGATGGTATTTTTATCATGTTCAATTATGTCGGTTTAGTTTTATGAGAGTGATTCCTAGTTAACTTTGGACCCATAGGTCAGTTCCCATATTGAGAATATTTTTCTTTATTGAGATATGATATCACATTACGCTTTATTCCTTTATTTGGAAATTATAGTGGTTGTTATTCCCTGGATCCCTTGGCTACATGCTTTACATGAATTTTTATATTTATTTTTAGGACATGGATTGACTGTATAAAACTAAAAGAAAAACAACCTTTTTCTACTTATTTGTTTTATAAAAAAATGGTATTTACAAAATTGTATTTTCAAACTAGAACTGTTGGTTTTAATTGAAAATTACATTATGTAGATTCATAATAGTATCAACTAGGGTCTACCTTACATCCTTTATATTCCTTTAGGGTGTATGTAAAATTGATTATGAATAATTTAGGAAAACGGAAATTATATGCCTCTCATGGTTGTAATTCATGATGTATTCATCATTATTACTGGTTTTGAATTGGTGGTGACCATAGGCCACATGGATATGGTTTTGTTGGGCATGAATTTATGTTGATTATTATATACATGTGATGTTGTTTTCACTTTACATTTAGTTTGTAAATTGATTCTTGATTACATTGGTTATTGTTTACATTGTATGATACTCATTTTTTGTTTAAATTATTTTGAATTTTTTATTTATGTTCAAGGATGGTTGAGGTATGGATATATCATGGACTATTTTTAGGTGTAGTCATTGTTATGATTTATTAGTTTCTAAGTGTTAAATCATTACTAAATGGTTATATTTAATACCATTGTGCTTTTCACTAGCCCTTGGTGATTAAGAATGTGATTCAAGACTTGTGGAGAGATGGGTTAAGAGTTGTAGTAGGTCGACCTAGGCCAATTAATTATAAAATGAAATCATATAAATCTCTTTTTATTTGAGGGTGTGGTAGTATATAGATGGTAATTTTGTGGATAGATTGGAGTGTGTAGGTTAGTGACGGGACATATCTTCTTTATGGTGAACCTCAAGTTACCATAATTTTTTCGTAATTTCATCTTGATTTTGAATTTATTCACAGTTTTTTTAAAATTATTTACTACTATTAAGTTTTTCATGGTAATATCATGAGTTATTTTCCGGAAATTTGAGTTTTGAGGTGAAAATGAGGTAGAAACGAGAGGTTCATGGTTTATACGCATTGCCTAGAAAACTATGTGGAAACCATGTGGCCAGTCCTAGAAACCACTGTGTTCTACTTTTATAGTTGATGAACTATTTTATAACCCATGAATACATACCATACATAGTGATAAAATGTGATACATTGTTATTATTTAACACCTTTTCAAGTCATCTTACAATTATGATTGATGCTACTTGTTTATAAGTATTTTGGTGACCTTTTTCATCCATATTAATTGAATTTGAATTTTGTATTGATTGAAAGTCATGTATCATGTTGTATTCATTATTCTACATAGAAAGTTCCATATAAAATATAGGGTTGATCCATAGAAATATCACCATAGGAAACCCCTCATATATATCCCATTATTATCGAATCAATCATTAAAGCTATCAAAACATTGGTTTTGGGAGGTATTCAAGGACAAACCAAAGTGGTGGATAATGACTAAGAATTTACTAAGAAGAATCTGCTAACATTTAATGTGCTACAAGGATCTTAGGAACCCAAAGAGTGGATGAATAATATTTAAAACATCTTATATTTCCTTGGAACCCTTAAGAAATCCAGGGTTATTTTTCCAGATATGTGATATAAGGAACAAGCCAAAAATTGTGGGTGTTTATTATGAAGTACACGTTGCATGTGGATCTCACTTTTTCAATGTTTAAAGTGATGTTCAATTAGTAATTCTACCCATATAATTATATAGTGGTGAAGGATAGAGAGTTTGTGACATTAGAGAAATGGGATCATTTTATTATGGAATATATCACTTGATTCTCTAAGTTGATCCGCATTTACTCTAAAATCATCATGAATTTCTACTTTATGGATCAATGTTTTGATATGTGTTTGCGATTAGAATTTCATTCAAGGATTATTGTTTTATTATTACCAACCTATGTTGATGTGGTTGACTAGGTAGCATTGTTCAAGAATATATATCAGGGTTCACTTGGTAATGAAACAACTATTATTGGAGAAATTCAAAATTCATATTCAATTTGGAAGGGGAAGTGTGATTATTCTCGATAACGAAGCATCAAGAGTGTATAGTGTTCTTATAATTCTAATATTATGGATCTATATAGGAATATGTCATTTTTTTGTTATTAGTGTGGGAAGGGATAAGGCACACTATATTGGTTTTCTTGGAAGCTCCAATGATTTCCCACTAGTGTGGTCACTTGGGGAATCTAATTAACTCTTATAGGAATTATCTTAAACATAATAAGGTTGGAACTTCTCATATTGTAGTCTCTCATGTATAGTTGGATGTATCAAAGAGAGAAAGATGAATGAATAATCTCACCCTACAAGGAAATCCAAAAGTGGGACCAAATCTAAGAATTTATATATGTTAAATCATGTTACAAAGTTTTCTAATGTTATCCCAGTGACCCTAAGAGGTAATTTTTTATTAATTAATTTATATACTTGGATTCATTTTCCACATATACATTAATTTTTTTATATCTTCTAATTTGACCAATGCATTAGGGAGTCAACCTGAGTTGATTCCTTATATGTTAGATCTCTTTAATGCTTTGGTAAAGAGGGGAGAGTATGTTTTTAAGTTACCTTAGTGTAACATAATTATTATTTATATTGAGGTCATTTTTGATTTTATAGTTCTTGCCTTTGATATTATTTTTGGCACAGATTGGATGGTTAGAGATAAGGATCAAAATAAATACTACCATGGAAATGTTTTATTATTTTCACTTAATAGAAACACTCACATATTCCAAGTTGAGTGGGATCTAATATCAAAGAGGGAAAGTCCTATTGTTATAGTTATTGGATCGATATCATTTCCATTATCCTACTTATTCTTTAATATTGTTAGGGAGATCTCAGATAGTTATTTTATGTTGGTGGTGGAGAGGTATCACAATGTTTTACCTTATTATATTTCTAGGTCACTACCTAGTAAGAGGTAGTGTTCTCTACCAATCCACTCCTAAATATGATTCCCATATCTCTTCCATAATATCTGATGTATCTAGTATAGTTGAAAGAATTAATGGTTCAACTAGAATATGTTGATTACAAGGTTTTTATTCTCCATAGATTATCACTATGGGAATCATTAGTTTTCATTGAAAAGAAGGCAAATAGAAGTCACATACTTTACATTGAGTACAAAAAGACAAATGTAATGTCTATAAATAATTATTACACATTTCCTAATATTGTTGGATTTTTTAAAAAACTTTAGGGAGAAATATGGTTTTCAAAGATTGACCTTAGGCCAGGATACCATCATCTAATGGTGATAGAATAAAATATTCTAAAGATCACCTTTCAGAGTATGTATCGGTATTATTATTATTTAATTATTTCATTTGTCCTTACAAATTACCCCATGGTTTTCATTGCTTTGATGAATTAGATCATTCATTAATATCTTTACACATTTATTGTGATGTTCATTGATTATATATTAGTTTATTCATGATGAAGGATGAGCATAAAGAAAATATGGGTGTTAGTTTGGGAACCTTTCGAGATAATAACCTATATAAAATATTGTATAAATTATAGTTTTGGATATAATAAGAGTTGTTATTAGGCATGTGGTATCTAAAAAAAATTCTTTAGAACCAAAAGAGTTTTATGTGGTAATATCCTAGGAGATACCTAGGAATGTCTCCAACATCATGAGCTTCTTAGGCTAAATGAGAAATTACAAAAACTTCGGAAAAAACTTCACTATGATAGAATATCCATTGATATATTTAAATAAAAATGGAGGGATATTTTATTATAATGAAAAATGTTAGAGATCCTTCATAGAGTTAAAATTGATATTAAATTCGGAACCTATTTTGATCTTCTCATGCTAAAATAATATCTTTTGGTTTATTATGATGACTTGTGTTTAGGGTTTGGGTTTTTTTAGATATATGGTGAATATGTTATGGAATATGGAAACACTATTTATTCCCTTAAAATAACTATCCAACCCATGGCCGTAAATTGGTTGTGGTGATGCATGCCTTGAAAACATGGAATTGTTACCTCTTCAGGGATAAGATTAATATTTATACGAATCATAATATTCAAAATCATGTCTTCTATGAGAATTAGTTAAATATTAGGAAGATTTTTTTGTTTGAATACCTATATAATTTTGTTTTTTATTTGGACTATACCCCAAGAAAACAGAATTTAGTAGTTGATTCCTTACTCTAGAAACTAAAAAGTCAAGTGGTGAATGAATCTAGAGATGATTAGCATTTGGTGATCCTTTTCACTAATTTAATTTAGAAGATTAAAGAAGATTATGATCATGTATTATTCTTGATTAATGTACTAGTTATACCCTCCTCGGATGATCAGATTCTACTAGATCTGGAAATTGATCAGCATTTTAAGTGGATAAGAATAATTTTAAATATCATGGATTCCTTGGGTGATTGGTCTCATTATCTAAAGGATTTAATTTTATTCAAGGATATATTAGTGGATTCTTTGAACTTGAGGTATGAATTGTTGGTATGTGGAAATCACTCTAGTTAGTTTATTCATCTTAGGGCCAACAGGATGTTTAATGATCTGAAACACCAGTATTATTGTCCTCAGATAAAGTTGTATATTTATGATTTTGTATCTTTGTTCCTTATTAATTAATAAACTAAAGCCTAGAATATGAAACCAGTATGTTTTTTATAGCATCCTAACATTTTAGTATGTAAGTGGGATGAAATATCCATGGAATTCATGATAGTATTTCCACAAAATCCTAGTGGGTAGAATTATATATGGGTGATTATCGACCATTTGATGAAATCATATCATTTTATTCCTCTCAATGTTTCGATAAAAGTAGAGGAGGTTGAATGCCTCTATGTCCAAGAGATAGTGAACATTCATGGCATGTAATGTAACAATATTTTCTATAAATATTCATAATTTACATCCTATTTCTCAAAGGTCTTTCAAGAATCTATGGGTTCTCAATTGAAGTTGAGAATTGCCTATTATCCTTAAATTTATATTTTGATGGAGTGGGATATTTATATTATTGAGTACATGATTTGGGATTCAGTTATTTATTTGGTGTCTAATTGGAGAAAAATATAACATGGGTTAATTTTTTATATAAAAATAGTTTTCAATCCTTGATAAATAGGCCTCCCTTTTAATCCCTCTATGAAAAACCATGCCAATCCTCTCTTTATTGGGAGGAATTGGGTGAGTGTTCCCTATTGAGACTTAGCATCATCCAGGATATGGTGAATAAGTTTTAGTTGGATAAGAATATATTTTTGATGGATCAAAGTCAAAAAATATTATACTAACCATTTTCATCATTCATTGTAATTTTCTATTGGTGGTCGAGAGTTCCTCAAGGTTTCTCTATGAAGAGTTCAATATCGGGTAGGAAATAAGGGTAAATTTTTTTTCACTGTATGTTGGACCATTTTATATTATTGAGAAGATCAAAAAAGTGGCATAATTTCTACCCATACTATCCAAGATGACTACTAATCAGGATGTATTTAATGTTCATCAATTTAAGAAATATCATCTAGATCTATCTTGTGTGCTTGGGAGGGAGGATTAAGATTTGGATCTTGACACCACTATAGTTGAGTAGCTTTTTTGTATCATAGGTCATAAAGAGATATTTTTATGGGGTAAATAGATTATTTTATTTTGTTTACTTTATAATAATGGTGGTGATATCCTTGAGATTTGGGAGTGTGAGGCCTTAGATTAATATAAATTCCCTCAATTATTCTCAAATGATGAGCACTGAGAACTTTTAAGGGGTACAAAGTGGAATGTTGGGGAGAATTGTGACAATCATCAGTCACTAGTACACATTAATTTCTTTTATTTCATTTATTTATTTAAATTTTGGAGTATTCAAATGTTTTAGGTTGAAAATATGAAAAATAGGGGGGAACAGGTTAGGGAACACAATTATTTCATGTTTATTTTTAACCGTACACCCAAATTTTGAAGATGTGGGAGGGGTCTTTGAGTGTTGTTTTCATGGTTAGAGAATGGTTCTCCAAATCATGTGGCTCTCTAAGAGAATTGAGTCATATTTTGGTTCTGAGAGGTATAATTCATGGTTGGTGTATGGTTTTAAAACTACATAGCTAAAATATGAATGTTTCGCAATTTTCTTTAAATTATGAAATGTCCTTCTTTAACCTATCTATTTTGTGTCCAATCTCTTCATTTTCTTCCCCATTTACATAACCTAACCCCTCTCATCCATGGATTTATTCTTCTCTTTCATCTTAGTGAACTTATCTTGAGTTTGTGTATATTCTTTAAGGTAAAATCATGTTATTTTATAAAGTTCATCACCTCTATTACTATATTCTCACATTATTCTACCCTCTTCAAGTTATCCTATACAAATTTGCCATGGGGTCCAAATCCATCACTGAGGTTGATTTTAAATGTTGAAATTATTAGTTTTTAATCTTGTTGGGATCCTTTTCTTATAATTCTTGTTTTATTTAGTGAAGGTATTAAGTTTTCATCATACTAAAGGTAGGTGTCTCTGTATAATGGTTCTTTTCTTTGGTATACCATTAGTGATTGAGTTTTCCCTTTGTCTTATTGATTATATAATATTAAATTGAGTTATGAAGGAATATTTTATGTGTATCCCTTTATATTCTTGGTATTTTTATAAAAAGTGGTGGTTTTAATTAGTCTTCACTATAAAAAAAGTTTTATTCCCATGGGAATTATGATAAAATGTTTTAAAGAAGATTTTGATTCAAAATGGGTTATTAGTAGTGGTTTTAAAATTGGAGTGATATATAATTGATTTCTTATTTAATTTTAATCCTTAATTTTATGTCAAAAAATATTAATTATGATAATTTATTAGGTTTCATATGGAAAATCTTTATTATGTGTTTGGGTAACTTCGTTGGGTACTACTCTAGCTTAGTTTGTTCAATAGATAAGGGTTTTTAGGCCAATAGATCTTCCAATATGAAATTATTTAGGGTTCATTTAGGTCATCTAAGTGTTCTGAGAGAGATCCCTAATAACCTTTTTATATACATGTAAAATTCCATGTTGTGTATATTAAGATTTATTGAGATATGATATAAATTTTTTATTCTTTCCTTTATTTGGATATTATGATTTTGTTTATTCCATGTTTTTCTTATTTTCATGCTATACCTTCCTTTTTCAATTTTATTTTTTTACTATCAATGACTTAATAAAACCAAAGGAATTGTAAAATGGGTTTCACTTCTTTTTCTGAAATAAAAATTCTATTTATAAAAGGTTATTTTAAAACTAAAACTAATGTTTTTCATTCAAAAATATATTATATATATTTATTAAAGTATCATATAGGTAATTTAATTAGAACCTTTATATACCTTTAAGAATATGTAGAATTAATTATGAACGATTCATGAAAATAAAATAAATTGTGTCTCATTAAAGTTCCTTGTAATGTATTCATCTACCTTATTAGTATGGGATTGGTGGTGACTACAAGTCACATGGAGATGGATTGGTTAGATAATTTTAGAGATCCTATAGTGTTAGTTTTTTTGGTTTTTTGGTATCGTCTAACTGAACATTACCTTACTTTTATTATTATATAAATGTGATGGTGTAATAACTTTATTTTTAGTTTATAATGTGATGATTGGTTATGTTGTTTATCATTTCTATTGTGTCATAATCTATTTGGTATTTTATTTGGAATATCTTCTCCTTTTGCATGGATGTTTGAAGTATGAATACATTATGTTCGATTTTTAGTTGGAGACCTTATTATGGTATATTGTATTTTAAGGGTGTAATTATTCCCAAATGGTTGTATTTGATACCCTAGTTCTTATCTCCATCACATGGTTATTAGCAATGCACTTGGAGACCTATGGAGAGCCATGTCAGGTGTCGTGGAATGTCGACCTGGGTTGATTCATTACAAACCATGTTCACATAACTCAGGCATGCCTCCCCATATTACATAAGATACCTAATAGTAGTTATGGTCTAATTATAAAGTGGGGATACTATAACCTCTTAGATATAGATATACATAAGTCAAAAAATAACTAATATCATCAACTGGAATCCCATAAATAAAATTAATATAATAAATAAATCACAACTAAATTAATTATATAGTAATAACATTTCCCATGTTATAATAAATATGAAAAGTTTAATTGTTATATATCTATAAGAAAATGAAAAATATCTCTCATAGTATGATCATATAAAAATAGTCTAAAAATTAAGAAACATACTATAGATATTAGAAAAACTAATCTGGAGTTTATGATTGGTCCCATATCCTAACTCCAACTAATATCCACACCTCATCCATAAATAGTATGATAAATATCCCTTTAAAATATTGGAGATTGAAGAAAACTCATGAAGTGAAATATAAAATGAAATAATGATTTGATATCAATTGAGACGTGGTCAATATGGAAATAATATTACACAAGGGGACGGATTTCTCCCACAATCACTATATTATCTTATATTGAGGGGTTTAAATGACCTTGGTATTGAAGGAATGTTGGGAATTTTTTTTTGAAGAAATTTATTCATCATTATGGAATATTTTCAAGTCTTATTCATTAGAAACAATCTCGTAGATGAGTTAGAAGACATAAAGAGTTGAGTAAAGATGCATTGAAATGAAAGGAGTGAAGTTCTGTGGAAGATGAAAAAAATAAAATGTGAATTTTTTGGTCACATAACAACATGGTTGAGTTAATATCATGTGATAAGTGAATCTATCATGAATGAAGTAGTAATGAATTTTGTTAATCATACATAAAAATAAATTAGTCTAATGTGATAAGGTACCATGCTAATAATGTTTCGGCATCATAACGATGATGTTGATATAGGAATGAGTTAATATTACATGATATGATCATGTTTTGGAGTTAATTAGACATTGGAAAAGAATTAATCAAATAATATAGACACCACATCAAAATTGGACTGACTGGTCCACAGGGGTTCATCTAAAGTTAATTAGGATTCAAATTTTTTATAAAGATAGTCATGAGGGATAATGGTGATGCACTATTTTAGGAACCAATTATTTGTGTTCAGAAAATAAATGGTTCATGTTGAATGTGATATGAAGTAAAGGATACTATGGAATTATAGGAGGAACCATGACACTAAAACTTATGAAACAAAGACTTTATTATTTTTTTGGTTTTGAATATTTGAGGCATGTTATGCCACAATACCAATTCCAAAATATAATGATTTTGACTGGTGAATATTGGCATATTTGTTGGCCTTAGATAAATAAATTTTTTCATGCTATAATTGACCATTAATATTAGAAATACATTCAATAATATAGTGATATACTCTAAGATCCATCAAATTTATTATTATATATATAGGATATGAGGTTATTTATATAACGGGATGTATCAATCCACAATGAAGGATGGATCTATAAATATGTGTTGACCTACTGAAGATGTGTGTGTACTGAAAATAAGGGACTTTGAGATATATAGAAAACTTTCGAAGAGGGGTTTTCCATGATATTAGAGAGAATAATAAGGGTTCACACTATGTTTAAATTCCAAAGTCACCTAAGGTATGGGAATAAAAAATCATTAAATTTATTGGCACTCATTGTTCATATTATAATAAAAAGATAAATACAATTCAATTTCTTTTTTACATACTCAATTGATAAAAAATCGGAACATGAGTAGAAGGATCGCAAACACTGCACAATAGGGATTATCCACCCGATAAGAAGTGTGGGTAAACATTGTAAAAACTCTTTCATCTAAGTGTATTCTCTATCAATAAATATATCATTATCAAATATCCCCCATTAAGATCTTTTTGTAGTAACTGATAATGGGAATCAAATAGCCTAAGAGTTAGTGTTAAGTAAGCCACGGATTCACCCCCCCCCCCATCAGTGGTAATATACTCTCTCGTATACCACATAATTGGTATCAAAGTGTTTTGAAGAAGTTATAAATTCAATTAATATATATCTGTGTTTTATTTCAATTACTTATATATTTGATTGGCATGATCCATGTAGTCATTAGACAAGTCTAAGGGTTTGAATACTTCATTCAGTCTTATTGGTTTATAATTTATAATGCATAAAGCCAAAACTCACTACAATTATAACCAATTAGTATATAAATTAAATCCCTGTAGTCTAACCCACAGATACGAGGTAAATGAATATAAATTGACACATTTAAATACAACTTAAAACAAAAGGAAATAACTTACTAACTCAAGGGAAATAAATTCAGAAGGATATCTCTGGAATTTTCAATTTCATGTTCTGAAAATAATTGAGAATTAAATCGATAAATGGAAAACAGGAAGTTGTTATAATGAATTAATTTTGAATACCTTGGTCTAGGTAGACACACTAAAATCTCTATGATCACATTTTCTCATGGTCATGTACTTATAATTACATAATGAATGGGTAACCCATAACTATATTTTACATAGATTGACAACTAACCCAATCATCATGGAGGAGGTCAGACTCTAGTTCTCACACTAAAAAATCACTCTCACTAACAAAAGAAAATGTTCAAGATCACTATAATGAAATAAAAATCAATCAAACTTCTTCACCCCTAAAAAATGGCAATGAAAGAGGTAATAAATAAAGGATAGTAATGAAATAAATTAGCGTGGGGACCCAATATAAAAATCATAAAATAATGCAAATTTAAAAAATCAATCCGATTTACATTACAAAACCAGGGAAAAATCACCTCTGATTATAACATCATGGCCCTCCTCATAGGCTTGAGATGGGGTATAATTGCTACTTGTCCTTAGGTGACATCCCCAAGACACCAAAGGTTGGAAATAAATTCTAGGAATTCAATACAATTGGAGGACGATTTTCACATTAAAGCTTAAAAAAACCACAACCAAAGAAGCCACAACCAAACCCAATATATGATGCATGATAAAAATGAAATACAACTCAAAGTAAAACCAAATTCCATCAAATCCAAACTATATCAGTGTACCAAAGTAAAAGACTACCAACATCAAAGTACAAATAGTAAGAATAAAACACAAAGCTCAAAGACTCTTAAGACATTAATCGATATCTCCCAACATGCTCCGTGTTCAAACTCTACAATAAACCCCAACTATCAAGAATAAACACTAATGAAATGTTATAAATTCTCTGTGTCTATGCCTCAATGAAAAATGTTTTCAAATAAGAAATATTCCAAAGTAGGGGGTGAGTAACGATACTCAATTGGTTTTACTCGAATGAATTCCCTACTCCTTCCATTAGAATAGAACATGTTGTATAATTTATATATAAAAAATTTAAAATAGTTTATATGAGAATATAAAACAATTTCGAATCCATAGTATTTTTTTAAAACAAAATCACTTTTCCCTGGAAATCCACCAAACAATCCTTTGAAACCATTTCACAAATCCATTTGGTGTACCACATTCTAATCCACACATCCCCACATGCATTCCCATGTGATAGTTCCATACTCATGAGTGGTTTATCATCCACATACCAAGTCATAACTAAGTGGACAATCTCTTTATTCCCTAATGGAACACACTCTTTATCGAGGGTCGCATTCCTTATACCCCAATGTTACACACCTCTTATTCAGAGTCACGTCGAAAGCATGAACTCACACCAACCTGTGTATACGAAATCAATTTAAATAAAATCATACTTTTATTGAAAAAAAATCAAATAAACCATTTTTTAAAAATCCATCAAAGCCATATTTTAAATTTAAAACCTTAAAATCATGAAAATTTTCATGTTTCATAAATAATTCCCACAATAACACAGACCGTCTCTAAATAGGTTTGTACTATGATTTTCAAATAAATGTCACAATCAATTTCAAGAAACTCAAAAAATTTGAAACTAGTCCTTCAATCTATAATAAGTTGATTTGAGAGTGAAACCACATACATCAGTAATAATGGATTAAATAAAGAATGACAAGAAATCATCAACAAAATGTGATTGAAACTCCAAAAACCCACCTTAGATCTTGTTCCTTAACATCAAAATAGATAAATCTCATTAGGATTGGCATAAAATATCATAGATCTATACCCAATAGTCTACATATTTGAATATAAGAGATGAATGAAGAGTAGATATAAGAAGAAACAATAATAACGGAGACTTACCAAGAAATCTATCCTTCATTTCAGTAATAGTTTTCAAAAGATCACCCCCATATCAAAGGGTAAAGTCTCCATAGCCTTTGGGAGTAGTAAAAAACGTATGCATCGAAATAAGGGAAAAAATATTTGTTTATGGGTCAACCCCAGTGAGATTAAATTTTTTAGATATTTAAAATAATCATGAATGGTTGGGTCTCATGGTTAGGAAAACCATGCACAAGTTGTGTTCTAGCCACTTCCTCCCAACACCCTTCATATGGATGGCTAGAGCACTAAGAAAAATTGTGTGTAAGCTATTTTTTACCTCTATTCCACTTTGAACAGTTACTTCTAGGTGGTTTCACGGTTTGTCCAAACTGTGCACCTACAAAGATCCAATTATATTGCTTTTTCACAGTTTCTTGAAGTTGTTGTAGGGTTTCTACTAACCATGTGCAAATCGTGAACCTTCCAAAAAGACCCTAAAACCTTCCAAAAGTCATCCAAACCCTCCCAAACTTCACCCAAACACTTTAGACACTTAAAATAAATAAATAATGGGTTACTTACATGAAACTGAGGGTGTTATACTCATGATAGTAATGCGAGTTGGAGAATAAAATAAAAAAAAATGAAACCTCAATCATAAAAACATTCCCTCCTAATGATAGTACTTGAAGATGTTCAAGGAACAATGGATGCCTCTATTTATAAAATATATTCATCCAAGATATATCATCATATCTCAATATTATCTTATCTTGTATCTATCACAATGTGATCTGGCATCGACTTCCTTAGATATACAGTAAATCCCTCAATCCAAAAAGTTTATATCTCCCCTAAAATATTTATATAAAACTATCCAAGAGGTAAAAAAAGATAGGATGGAAAAAACTATTTATTTTCATATATATCATGATATTGATTGAATCACATCATGAACTATTATTCATGGCCATGTAACATTCAAATAATCCTTATTACATTCATTGAATGACCAAAAAAATATGCATTGCCTCTGTTTTTATGTACCTATAATGAACTAGAACCATTATGATTCCAACCAAACTCCAAAAACATACTTATCCTCAATTTTCATGATTTTGGCATAGAAACCTGGCTTAAGGATCGAACTTTATCCACAAAACATTAAAATATTATGCATAGAGGATTATGTCTCTTTCATTATAGAGTAATAGGAAACCTTCCCATTGAGCTTCCATGGTGTCTCCATCTTCACAATAGCTTCAAAAAGGTCACTACTTGATCTCCCCTATCAATAATTGAGGATCAATAGTGCTCTGATGTGGTGAAAACTGATGATATTTTGTGTGAATGTGACCGTTCATGATATTGAAGTTACTTTTGTCAGTGATATCAAAGAACAAAATTTATAAAACTCAACAATCACTAAATAATTTAAAATTTAGTGCAGTGGAGATTGAGGTTGATCCATAGAGAATAGTGTAGAAATTATTTAAAATATTTAAGTAAACTTTCTATAAGGAAAATATATGATTTTATTGGTTGGTTTTGAAATGTGATGAGATGGATTTACTAAACATATACAAATTTTGATTTGTGCACTTCGTGAGGGAAATGTGTTTATTCTTTTAAATTAAAATGGTTTTGGAACATAGTTTTATTGAGCATCCTCTTAGAATACACACATTCTAAACAATGAACCCCCTCTTCCCCTCTAATATCATAGGATAGTTTATAAATAGATTTGATGAACCATATTTAAACATAGTTACACCATAGTCATGTGTTGGTTGTGCCATGGGTATGAATCATATGTAGAATAATTTTTTTAAAAGTGTAGGCCTTTATATTTCAAAATTGGTTGTGCTTGAAAGTGAAGGGTAATAATGAGAATATGAGATGAAATAATTCAATCACACCATTTAAATTTTAATAAAAAATCCCCATATCTTACATATCTTATCACAAAATAAGTTTACCCCTCATGGTGGTCATGAGGGAATTGAAAAAATAATAATAGAATAAACTGATAATAACATCTTGTTCCAATAATCTAGCCCATTCCTCTAGTTTTATGCACTAAATGTATCAAAAATCCATGGTCCCCTTATTATATGCTCCATTCTTATTTTATTCCTCTTAATATAATTAGTTGGAACGATGGTACACCACATTTTCTTCAAGCATTTCACAAATAGGGAGAAATAGTGCAGTGCGAGGTCCATGGTGCAATTGTTTTTTCATTTCATCCTCCAAAGGTATATATGTTGTGTATCCATGATTTATTCATAGAGAGACTCAAAAAAACAAGTGGCATCCCATTTTCTCCCCTCCGCCTATGGTGGATTTTCAGTGTGGCATAGAAGTTCCAAAGCGTAGTGGCATCAGTCACTGGTGTGGATGAAATAAATAAGGATGATGGCACAACTTGGATCAAAATGGCAACATTTTTTTAATGATGAATAGTTACTTGACCACATGCATCCCTCATAGTAAATGAAAAGGCTCAGCGTCTGCTATATATGTTACCTTTTATCTTTATCAATCCAAAAAGATTTATGGGGTTCAAAGGACCACCTTCATTACCATGGACAGCCCCATTCCGGCGAGGTTATCTTCCCTTCTCCACATGGATCTTCCTCTCACATGTCGGTGTGCTCCTATGAAATATATGCTGAGGGGATTGTCGATTGGTGGCTCACTTTTTTTGGATAAATCCTCTCTTCTTATCTTTTACTAAAAAATAATAAATAAATAAAACTAAGTAAAACATTTATTAAATTTATTTTTATTTATTTTTCTTAGAATGTCATTCCAAATTAGAGTAACCCAAAGATGAATATTATGAATTATTACATGGGTATTAGATAATTAAAAATAATTACATAAAATAATTAAAATTCTATAATTTATGCAAAAAAAATATGAGCTCATTAAATACCCCACACTTAAACCATGCTTCACCTCATGTATGCATATCAACTATGAATTTAAAAGGACAGCCACATTGTACCCATATTTAAAATTCAAAAATAATGAAATAAAATAATTTTAAATGTGGGAAATATATTTCAAGAATCACATATAAAATATTATTCCAAAAAATCACTATAAATAATGCATTTAAAGTTTCCCAAGAAAAATGATAGCTTTTCATCTCTTTCATTCAAGTCTTTTATTTAATCCCCAATAATATACCAATCATGATTTACATAACCATTGTTTTCTTCTCTAATCACTCAAGATAAAATTAATATAATGGTTTTCTCATAACATGAGTACATAAAACTAACATATGAATTGAAAATGTATCTAATTTATCTACTTAGTAGAGAAAAATATAATTAAAAAATTGGAGGACTTTAAAATCGGGATTATATGATTCTGAGGTTAATGGGAGGGAAGGATATTTATATATATAAGTTGTAATTATTGAAAATGAGGTTGATCTATATGTAATAATCATGATAAGAAAAATCCCGTGACATTATACTCTTAAAAAATTAATATATTTTCCCACACCACAAGCTCAAGTTAGTCTATGATTCATGAAAGTATAAGGAATAAGATTACCCTACAATGTTTTTTCATTTTTTTTATTTTTTGAATATTGAGCTAGGAAAAGTCTCACATACATTACTCAAACACAAATGATAAAAATAATTGTTCAAGTTATGGAAATTTTTACCCTCTCTAACTCAACCCAATTTTTTTATTTTAATTTTTTCTAGCGTGGTGAAAAATAAAAATATTAAGATATACGTAAACCCACTTATAAAATCCAATGAGACACCAAAAACTAATTATTCTAAAATATGGACATCCCTTTTCCCCATAAAATCCATTTCCTCCCCACATAAACTCTGAACATCATAAAAAAATTAGATTATGGTTATAAATGGGTAAATATTATTGAAATGTAGTTATTCCTATAAAAGTCCATTCATGGTCTCAAGTAGATAAAAGGAGAAAAAATGTTTGGTGGGTCTCAAAGATAATTACTAAATCAAACACCAATGACTTAGTATTTTTTCTATTAAATTTTCTCTATCATCATTTTAAAAATATTAACACAAAATCCTGGTATATGTTATGTACCATGTTCTCTAAACAAATTTACTCAGAAAGATTGGAAATGTTGGATTATAAATCTCTTGATAATAAGAGGAATTAATTTATATCAATCACTCATGGAATGTGTCGTAACAATAAATAAATCATTATGAACTTATAAAAAACAAAGAATAAAAGTTGGAAGGTAACTTTTAGTAGCATGTAAGTAAAAATAAAAACATGATTTGTTGATTTCAAATTCCCATGTTTCAATTAAATCCACCAATTTCCCATATTACTTGTTTAATTCCATCAATTGAAAATCAAAACATGGAATCATGGGATTCCAAAAAATACTAAGTATCGTTGATCAATATTGATCCTTAATTTATGGTTGGAAATAATGTTTCCATTAAATCAAAAATAAAATAATTCTTGAAAATAAAAGGGATTGAAAGTACTAAGAATTTAAATCATGCTCCCCTTTCTCTGAAAGCAATCCTCTTGTTTTATTTTCCTTTCTGGTTTTCTACAATATCTTGTGTACCTTGAATCACCATAGAACTAAAAATATCATACAAAATATTGAATGTTAAAACCCATTTCATGAAAGATCTAGAAATCATTAATTGAATGCACATATAAATTGGTTATTAAAACATAAATAAAATTTAAACATAAGAAAATTTTGGTTTCCTACCAAAAGAACTTTTTATTTCATTCATCATGAAATTACCTCTCACTATCAATTGATCAATGTTCGGAAGGAGGTAACATAATATAAATCTAAAAATGGTCGAATATGTGATTATTTCATCTAGATGGGCCCTATCCCATTTCAGAAACTATATTTACCCATCCTCTTTCTAACAACTTATCAATCTCTATGGCCCTAATCGAGTGAATTTTGGACATTATTGAATAATAAAAGGGAATATCACTAACTACCAAAAAATTTTCCCTCTTTGAATTCATTTTATATAGCATTATCCCCATAGATTCCAAATTTTTTCAAAAACTATTTTCTTTTTTCTCTTGTTTTCTCTCTTTTTTTCAATTTTACAGTAGATATATCATCTATTCTTCCTTAGAAATTAGTTTCTCAACTTCTACAAAATCATACTCTCTTAACTCTTCAACTATTGTTTCATCCAAAATTTTTATAACATGGTGAATATTTAATTTCACCTATTCTCCGACAACTCTAAAAAATTACTCTCTATTTTGGACATCAATTAATACCCTTCCTATTTCATGGAAGGGTATTAAAAATATAATTGGGGTCTTCTCATCATACATGTCCAACACCAAAAAATATGATAGGAATTATAACATTCCTACCTTGATAACGAAATCCTTGAGTAGTCCTTGGGTATGTCTCACTATTTTTTCTTCCAACATAATACTAACGTTAATTGGATTCATGTCTCTTAAACCCAAGATCTTGAACATTCATATAACATAATATTTACACTTTCTCATAAAAAATACATATCATCACAAAATTAATTTGAACCAATATCAATAGGAATGTAAAAACTAATTGGAACAGTTAGTTTCTTTGGTAGGCTCCTTAATACCACAGCTGAACAATATCCCATTAGTTGGATGGTTCCTATTTTTTTATATTCTTTTTATTCATCACCACCTCTATAACACCCCAACCACTCTAGAATGGAGCTAGTGCATCACTCTTGATATTGGAATGGTTAGAAGGAATGGAAATCCCAAAGGAACGATTAGTTTAGTAGTCTTGAAGAAAAATAGATACATGGATGTAACATAAACTACATTGGAAAAGGTTAAAAAATACAATACATAACAAAACTAAAAACCACAACCACATGAAATCAATAAATGATCTTCTATTCATCACCTATCGGAGTTAAACAACGAAAGGGGTGAGCTCAAATGATCATTAAGGGTTACAAATAGTGGAATAATGAATACAATAATAAGTGAACCATAATCAATCTGACATAATCAATATGGCATGCTGAATAGATGAAAAACTGACACCATTAATAAATTGAGAATGAAACTGTATCCATAGATTTTGTCATAGTGAAAACCTCATGGAGAGTAATAACTGATAATGAATAAATAAAATGATTATTATTGGGAAATCATGTATCTGGAATATAATACCATAATACTGTAAAAACGGTTTAGTTCTATGGGTAGAAACCTGTCTGATTTTTGGAAACAAATTTGAAGGGTTTGTCGCCAACTGATTTGTCTCATGAGACCTACCAATGCATTGAGAGGATATAGAAGGCCCCACCCACCACTGCATGTCCAAATAATTCTTTATAAATTTATTTCATACAATATCAATATTCCTTTTCAATATCCATACAGAGTAGAGTTTACGGATTCATCAATATTTTCATAATTAAAATAACTTTCCAAATAAACACCGTATGTAAAATGGGAAAAGGTTTAGCGAACAAAAATATCCATGATATGAGATTATGGATATTTAATATAAATATATTTTCAAATGAAAATATATCTCAAATGGGCAGTAGGAATGCCACATAAGGATTTTTAGGTGCACAATACAATGTTAGTCACAACAAAATATTAGTTGAGACAAAGTCTCTTACCATAATGTAATCGGTCGAATCATATGACCAGAACTTAATAACCCTCAAATGAGTCATTGAATAACATGAATATAAATAGAATCATGTTATTATATATCAAATGGTAGTACACATATAACACATATAGGAAATAAGTGGCAAACAAAATCTCATAGAAATGAAAGTGAGATGAGAAACCCCTTACAAATATTTCAGCATGGTGACAAGTGTTATTGTGAGGGCTTAATGAGAGGTAATGGGGTATTATATTATTTATATGTCACAAGGTAATTATAGGGGAGGTTTGAAAACCTACCCCATCATTAGGGATTAAAAATAAAAGGTCACAACATAGGGGAGATTCATGAACAAAAGTGACTGAGAGGATCCCTTACCTTACGCTCGAAGGTGTTCATTTTTGTTCCTAATGACCTGAATAATCAAATTTAGTTTCATTAATTAATAATTCCAGAACCTCATAAACATGTAATTGATATGGTATAACCTTATCAAGTTCATTAATTGTATTTTTTATGGGTTTAAGAGATTCAATTTTATTGTTTTGGAATCATTTTCTTACTCGGTTTCAGGATTTGTTTACTTGTATTCACTAATGGAAGTTCATTTGAAATGTGTTTAAACATCCCGAATTGTAAATATACATTATTAGTGACATTAAAGAGATATAAATGATCTTATAATTATTCTGGTTATATTCCATGAGGATGACTCATTCGATGAGTTAAAAATAAACGCTTGGATTTGGCTTGGCAGTTTTGTGCACAATAATCTTGTTTTTTATTATTATTCCATATTATGAATGTGTAAAGATTACAGAACATTAATCAAGATAAGATACATATATTATGACATGTTTCATCCATTGAAAAGGTTTCATGACCAGTATTGAAGATATTAATGCAAATTAAAAACTCATCTTCCTTGAGAGTGATAAATTTACACATCTGGGATGATGTTTGCATTTATTATATAAAAGGAGGGGGAAAAGAGAGATTATGATGAAATATTCCATTATCACAATGAAAATATAGTACATTTAAGGTATTGTAATTATCATGGAATTTGGATGAGGGAAGGTTAGAAGGGTGAACAAAAGTATGGAACTTTGTAAAAGAAATTGAACGAAAAGAGAAAGAAGGTTCACCACTTGAGTACTCCTCCTTGAGAATCTCCTTAAGGCCTTTTTTTGGCCTTTTGGTGATAAAATCAGGTCTTGGACACGGGGATAGGTCTTAGGGAGCATATTTTTCAGAATTTATGCAAGGATTGAAGCTTGAGTGGTGTGGGAGGAAGAGGGGGTGAGGGGTAGTTTATATAGTGGAGGGGAGAGGAGTTTTCTTAATATTATAATAATTAATTTATTATTTCTTCTCAAGACAACCAATAGTGAGTATTCCATGACCAAGAATAGTAATATATGCATGTGACTTCGAATCAATTGGGCTTATGTCAGCATATCATCATCAATGACTCAATAAATTCCTTATTTAGCATTTATAGTAAATTATCACATTTTACTATTCATCAAAATTTAAAGTATTTCAGAAAAATCCCAAATATTCAACCTAACAATTTTTTTATATGTAAATTCCAAAAATAAATTATCTCCTTTAGAACTTAGGTGTCTGGTCTACTTCTTCATCGACCTTTGATCACGATCTCGGTTTCCCTTCCGACCGAATCTGTCGTGCCAGACTCCAAATTCAGTCATGTTCATCATTATTCTTAGTGGTTTGGGATGTGTTGATGGTTCATGGTCATGGTTCATTATCGAGGCCCTTATCTGAATCCTACTCTTTTCCTCTAATCTTCAATGGTGTTTCTTTTTTTCTGGTTTTGTCCCTTATCCTCTCAAACCCCGCTCTGCCCTCACATTCTTCTATGCCTCTCCCTATCAGAGATAGAGCAGTTGTAACATGTAGGGTTTAGGTTATGCGGTTAGGTGGTCGACGGGTTTTAGGGGCTCAAGAGTTAGCTTTATTTTGTTCTTTCAGCTACTGGTTTTCCTCTTCATCGACGATGCCTATGCTCGAAGCCCTCAGCCGCTGAATACCCTACTCTGGCCCCGCATTCCTCTACACCTCTCCTAGTTGGATCTGGAGTGGTGGAACTATGAGGTTTTGGGATGTGGGTTGGCAGTTGTCGGTGCTCTAGGCACAACACATGTCAGCATGAAGGTGATTATCAGGAAGATCTTGATTTTTTTTTCTGGTTGACGATGTTGTGGTGGGCTGTCTTCAGTGGTATTTTCTCCATCCATTGGCTCTATCTGCGATGGTAGAAAGTGATGGGACTTGGGTGTATGGAATATGGTGGTGTTTTTTGTCTCTGGTGGTGTTCAATGGGGCTATGTCTAAAGATGGTAACTTCATGAAGATGATACTCAGGATGATGTGATGATGTTGAGGTGCGAGTATGTCCTTTGGAGTAGGCAATGGTCGTCAAAGAAGTCCGGCAGTGCCATGACCTGGAGTATTCTGTACTTGATGATGCATTGATGTGAATTTTTTGATATTGATTTTCCAGCGGCGTGATGGTGGAAGTGATTGATGGTCCACAATGGTTGGTGTTTCAGATATAGTGCACTGCGTGGCTCAATTTGATTTGAGGATATTGTGATCTTTTTGAATTTTCAGGTTGGCTAATCTTCTGGGTAGTTTTTGAAATCCATGATGGGCGGTGTTTGAAACATGACTTGGGTGGGATAATTTCTTATATGTTTTTAATTGGTTGAAATTGTATGGTTCACACTTACCCTTAATAGTGTCTTTTGAAAATCCAAAAAAATATTGATTGGAGATGTATGTTAGATTTTTAATATTCAAATCACAGAGCTGAAAAAATATAAGTTTTATGGATAGTTTATAGCTTATCTCCTATACGTAACCATGTTTTGTTTCATATAGGCTCAGTGATTCATGAAATATAGGATATAACTAGAATTTATTTAAGAGAAACATACCATAAAATGTTTGGGGTGCTACATTATTCCCTCCTTCGAAAATTTCATCCTCGAAATTTTTCATTTATAAATCCCACCAAAAAGATCTGGGTGGTTCTTCTTCATAACATCATCAGGTTCCCATGTTGCTTCCTCTATATTCTAGTTTTTCCAAAGAAACTTTACTAGAAGAGTTGTATGATTTTTCAATACCTACTCCCTTATGTCAAGAATTCTGATAGGATCTTCACAGTATAATAAATTAGGTTCCAGTTCAATTTCTTCATATGTGAGTACATGCATTGGGTCTGGCATGTATTTCTTCGACAATGACACATGGAACACATCATGAACTTTGGAGAGACTTGGAGGCATTTCTAAACGGTAAGCTACAACTCTGATTATTTCTAGAATTTTAAATGGTCTGATGTACCTAGGGCTTAGTTTCCCCTTTTTACCAAACCTTAAGACACTGTTTCATGGAGATAATTTCAAAAAGACATGATCTCCCACATGGAATTTAAAATCATTTCCCCAGTTGTCAGCATAACTCTTCTGCCTACTTTGGTATGCTTCTATATGGGCATGGATTTTCTTCACCTTTTCCATGGACTCTTCAATAAGTTCTTATCCTATAAGTTTTCTCTCACCAACTTCATCTCAAATAGTTGTAGTTCGATATCTCTTTCCATATAATGATTCATATAGAGCCATTTGAATAATAGAATGGAAACTATTGTTGTATGAAAATTCCACCAAATGCATGTATTAATCCCACATACCTTGAATGTCCAGAGAGAATGATCTCAACATGTCTTCCTACATTTTAATAGTCTTTTCAGACTGTCCGTCAGTTTGAGGGTGATAAGCATTACTCATATGAAGCTCAGTATTGAAATCCTTCTAAAGACTTTTCAAGAATTTTGATGTAAACCCAGGATCTCGATCTGACACAATCGATAGAGGTGAACCATGAATTCTTACAACTTCATTAATATAAAGTCTTTCCAGGCACTAAAGTGTTAAATCCTCTATTATTGGAAGGAAATGTGATGATTTTGTGAGACAATCAACAATTACCCATATTGCATCATTCCTTCTCGGTGTCCTCGGTAGTCTGGTGACAAAATCCATCATAATGTTATCCCACTTCCTCATAGTAATAGGTAGAGGTTGCATCACTCCTTTGGGACGTTGTCTCTCCACCTTCAATTTTTGACAAACTAGAGACCTTGACATGTAGTCAGTAATTTCCCACTTTATATTATGCCGAAAAAAATATTCCTTTAGATATCTATATATCTTGGTGCTACCCAGGTGTATAGAGAAATTTGAGCTATGAGCATCGTCTAATAGTTCCTTTTTTATATCAGGTATGGATGGGACACATATCATCTTCCCAAAATTCATAACTCCTTCCTCATACACGATGTTTTCTAAACTCCCATCCTTAACATCAATAATTTTCTTGTGCAGATTCTCATTATCATATTGAGAGATTTTTTATCTTCTATAATAAAGATGGTATGGTAATCATTTGAAAGGGAAATGATGTTTCCACTTCTTTAATGATTCCCATATCAATCTTTAGTAGATCCAAAAATATAAGATCTCTCTTAATCCTCATTTGAGTCAAAAGTCCATGATCTTTCCTGCTCAATGCATCTTCCACCTTATTCAACTTTCCAGGGTGGTAGTGTATTGACCAATCATAAACTTTGAGTAACTCGATCCATTTTCATTACCTCATGTTGAGTTCTTTTTGTGTGAAAATGTATTTCAAAATATATTAATCTATGTATATCTCACATATTTATCTGTAAATATAGTGTCTCTATATTTTCAAAACAAAGATTATGGTTTCTAACTCCAGATCATGAGTTGTATAATTTTACTCATGAGTCTTCAACTCTCTTGATGCATAAGAAATAACTTTATCATTTTTCATAAGGATGAAACCCAGTCTATTCTTTGATACATCACATTATATTAAAAACCAATCACTTCTAGATGGGAGAGTCAAAATTGGAGCATTGAACAATATTCTTTTCAATTCATCGAAGCATTTTGTACATTATTTTTTCCACATAAAATTAAATCCTTTACGTGTGAGCTTGGTTATCGGGTTAGCCAGTCGGGAAAAATTCTGAACGAAACACCGATAGTAACCTGCTAAGCTAATAAAACTGCATACCTCAGTTATGTTTATTGGCATGTTCCATTCTTGGATTTCCTTTGTCTTTGTAGGGTCAACTAGGATTCCATCCTTAGAGACAATATGGCTAAGAAAAGAAACATATTGAATCCATAACTCACACTTTCTAAACTTCCCATATAATTTATTACTTCTAAGTGTTTTCATAATAATCTGCAAGTGATTCTCATCATCTTCATAGATTTTTTAGTATACAAGGATATCATCGATGAATACCACAAAAATTTTATCAAGATATTTCTTGAAAACTCTATTCATTAAATCCATGAAAATAGAGGGTGCATTTTTCAGTCCAAAAGGCATCACTATAGACTCCTAATGCCCATACCTAGTTCGAAATGTTGTCTTAAGAATATCTTCCTTCCTCACACATAGATGATGATATCCGGATCAAAGTTCAATCTTTGAAAATTATTGAGCTCCATGAATTTGATCAAATAAATCATCAATCTCTGGTAAGGGATACTTATTCTTTATTGTAATAGCATTTATTTCCATATAATCAATACATAGCCTCATGGATCCATCTTTCATTTTGTAAAAAAGGACTGGGGCTCCCCATAGAGAAACACTAGGTCAAATAAACCCTTTATCACTCAGCTCCTCTAGTTGATTCTTTAGCTCCACTAACTCCACAGTGTCTATTCTATAAGGGATCTTTGATATAGGTCTTGCACCTGGAATTAAGTCAATAGAGAACTCAAATTTCCTCTTTAGATGATGTCTAGGTAAATCCAATGGGAATACTTCAATGTACTCTTGCACTATGTGTACATCTTTAATTTGAAGATTTATTTCCTTTCCCATAGATATTGGTTTATCTTCATCTCCAAGTATTGCATTCAGTAGAGCTATCGGTGGTGGTTCTAGATAAGAATCAGGTGAGGAGGTTTCTTCTCTAAAGACAATGGATTCTATACCATTTTCAAAAATTGAAACTTCCTTCTTCTTATAATAAATCATCACATCATAATTTGGGAACCAATTAATACTGAGAATTATATCAAAGTCATTCATTGGCATGATGACAGTGCTAGCAACTAAAGCATGTTTTAGTTTCTGTAGGGGGACTAGTCGACATGCCTTTGTTGTAATGACACATCCCCTGAGAGGTTTGAATGAAAACTCCTTTATTAAATCAAATTGGACATATCTAATTTTCATGGAAAATTGGGAAGATATAAAGGAATGTGATGATCCAAAATCAAAGAAAGTGTTGGCTAAGTTTGAGGAAACAATTAAAGTACCTTCCACCATGTCATTAAGAACTTCAACCTCCGTGGTTGTAATCGCATAGTCTCTCCCTTGATCTCTTGGCCTTTTTTAGTCAAGTTTCCTTGGCACTTAGGACACTCATTTTCATTGTATCCCATCTCTCTGCAGTTGTAGCATTGAATTTCATTGAATTTTTTCTTCCCCTTGCATTCATCAGATTGATGACCCTTTTCTCTACACTTATAGTAGACTCCCATGCCTTTTAAGCATTTCCCAAGATGATTCTTTCCATAGTTTCCACATAATGGGAATAGATTTGTACCCTTGTTCTTCTTTTATGCTTCTCCTTTTCCTTAGATATCAGAGTACCACTTCTTATATTGGTTTCCTTTGAAAAAAAATTGATCTAGAAAATTCCTGCTCTATTTTGATTGCATTTGATACAATTTCATCATATGATGAAAATGTTTGAGAATCCAGTTCCCTTAGAAGACTTGGCTTAAGACCTTAAACGAAATGATAAATCTTGTTTGTCAAGTCACGTATGTAATCTATGGCATACCTGGCTAGCCTTGTGAACGTAGCCTCATACTCTACAACACCATTTTCTTCCCTTTGCTTTAAGCCAAGTAATTTTCTCTTTATTTCAGTTCATTGCTCACAAGGGAAATATTATTTGAAGAATTTTTCCTTAAAATTCCTCCATTCCATATCTTCTATTTCTTCTTCCTCTGTGGTATTCAGAATCAAGGACCACCATTGATCAGCGTCGTCCTTAAGACAATATACTGCAAGTAATACATTTTAATTTTCATTATATCTTAATTCCATGAATATATTTTCAACGGAATTGATCCATTCATTAGAAACCACTGGATTAATAGTCCTTTTAAAATATGGGGGCTTCTGACACATGAAACGATCCAACACAGGTGTGGACTTGTTATTCATCACAACCTGAGTAAGTTTTCCCAATATGATCATGATCTTATCTGCTCCAACATTGACTGTGTTGACTTTCATAGTGGGGATATCCCAACATTGCCCACGAGTATTGATTCCCCTTCTTCTATTAGATGCCATTTATAAATAATGCCACACACTAGATTAGGGTATGAATCATAATGTATAATCATAACAAAATACTTATCATAGTTTATGATCCTACGCATGGTTAATCCCATAATCAGAAAAATAGTTTCTTTGAGAAATAATTTACATTCCAATTCTTCGTAGAGGATTGTAAAGAAAATATGAATTATCCTAATCATATCTCAGGGGAGTGTTGTAAAAAAGAGTACATCAAGGCCTGTTGTTGTGTACTAGTTCCAGTTCGAGTCGATATTAAAGCGGTGTTTGCTCGTATCCAGACAGGGATGCATTTCTTGAAATATCCACCTAATTTATTCCTTACCAAAATATCAGGACGTTCTTGCATTTTTATCCTCAAAATCTTATCTTAGGGACTCTTCCCTAATATAAGTCTTCTAAATCCAGTTTCCAAGATTTCTAATAAAATTCCTCTAATACCAACTATAACACCACGACCCCTCTAGACTGAAGCATGTGCATTACTTTTGATATTTTTAAGGTTTTAAGGAATATAAATCTCGAAGTAATGATCAATTTAGTAGTCTTGAAGAAACTAGATACATATATGTAACAAAAATTACATTGTAAAAGGTTACAAAATACAATGCATAACAGAGCTAAAGACTACAACCACATTAACTCAATAAATGATCTTCTCTTCATCACATGTCAGAGGTAAAAAATGAAAGGGGTGAGCTCAAATTATTAGTAAGGGTTAAAAATAGAGGAATCATGAATACAATAATAATTGAATCATAATAAACCTGACATAATCAATATGATATGGTGAATAGATGAAAAACGCATGCCATTAATAAACTGATAATGAAACTGTATCCATAGATTTTGTCATAGTGAAAACCTCATGGAGAGTAATAACTGATAATGAATAAAGAAAATGATTATTATTTGTAAGTCATTTATCTTGAACATGAAACCATAATACCATAAAAATTATTTAGTTCTATGGATAGAAACCCGTCTTATTTTTGGAAACAAACTTGAAGGGTTTGTCGCCAACTGATTTGTCTCATGAGACCTATCGATTCATCGAGGGGATATAGCGGGACCCACCTACCACTTCATTTCAAAATAATTATTTATAAATTGATTCAATATAAGAGAAATATTCCTTTTCTATATCCATATAGAGTATAGTATATAGATTCATCAATATTTCCATAATTAAAATAACCTTCCAAATAAACACTATATGTAAAATAGTATACGGTTTAGACAACAAACATATCCATGATATGAGATTATGGATATTTCAAAATAAATATGATTTCAAATGAAAATCCATCTCAAATTGGCATTAGTTACACCACAAAATTATTATTATGTGCCCAATACAAAGTTCGTCACAACAAAATAGCAGTTGAGACGAAGTCTCTTACCACAATATAATCGTTCGAATCATATGACTGGAACATAGTAACCCTAAAATTAATCATTTAATAACATGAATATAAATATAATGATGTTATTATATATCAAATGGAAGTACAAATATACCACATACAATAAATAAGTGGCGAACAATGAGAATCTCACATAAATGAAAGTGAGATGAGAAACCCCTTACAAACATTTCGGCATGGTAATGAGTGCTATTGCAAGGGATGAATGAGAGGTAAAGGGGTATTAAATTATTTATATGTCACAAGGGCAGTATGGGGGAGGTGATAAAACATACCCCATCATTAGGAATTAAAAATAAAAGGGCACAACATAGGGAAGATTCTTGAACAAAAGTGAGAGAAAGGATCCCTTACCTTACGCTCGAAGGTGTTCTTGTTTGTTCTTAACAACATGAATAATCAAATTTATATTCATTAATTAATAAGTCTAGTACCTCATAAACATTTAATTGATATGTTATAAACTTAATAAGTTCCTTAATGGCCTTTGTTGATGGTTTTAAGAGATTCAATTTTATTGTTTTGGAAGCATTTTCTTACTTGGTTTCATGATTTGTTTACTTGTATTCATGAATGGAAGTTCATTTGAAATGTGTTTAAACATCCAAAATTGGTAATATACATTATTAGTGAAATTAAATAGATAAAAATAATCTTATAATGATTCTAGTTATATACCATGAGGATGAATCATTTGATGAGTTAAAAATAAACGCTTGGATTTGGCTTGGAGGTTTTGTGCACAATAAACCTATTCTATATTATTATTCCATATTATGAATGAGTAAATATTCTAGAAAATTAATAAAGATAAGATACACATATTATGACCTGGTTCAACAATTGAAAATGTTTCATGACCAGTATTGAAGATAGTAATGCAAATTGAAAACCTGTCTTCCTTGAGTGTGATAAATTTACACATCTCGGACAGTGTTTTCATTTATTGTATAAAAGGAGGGGAAAAGAGAGATTATGATGAAATATTCCATTAGAACAATTAAAATCCAGTACATGTAATGTATTGGAATTATCATGGAAGTTTTATGAGGGGAGGTGATATGGGAGAACAAAAGTACGGAACTTTGTAAAAGAAATTGAAAGAAAGGAGAAAGAAGGTTCACCTCTTGAGTACTCCTCCTTGAGAATCTCTTTAAGGCCTTTCTTTTTGGCATTTTGGTGAGACCAAAAGGTCTTGGACACGAAGAGAGGTCTTGGGGAGATTATTTGGCCGAATTTAGTCATGTCATGAAGTTTGAGTGGTGTGGGAGGAAGAGGGGGTGAGGGGTGGTTTATTTAGTGGAGGGGAGAGGAGTTTTCATAATATTATAATCATTAATTTATTATTTCCTCTCAAGACAACCAATAGTGAGTATTCGATCTCCAAGAACAGTAATATATGAATGTGAATTCAAACCAATTGGGCTTACATCAGTAGATCATCATCAATGACTCAATAAATTCCTTATTTAGCATTTATCGTAAATTATCACACTTTACTATTCGTCAAAAATTTAAGTATTTTAGAAAAATACCAAAAATTCACTATAACCATTTTTTAACATGTAGAATCTAAATATGAAGTCCATTTTTCAGAAATAATCTTCTAAATATGATTAATTAAATATTTAATTAAAATAATTATTTAATCAAAAAATACAAACATTTAAAAAATCCATCTTCATTTTTAAGGTGCCTAAATACATTTATACATTTAATGGAATGGATACAATTCATAAGAGTCATATTACTATTCATAAGGGTATGTTACTATTCATAAGGGTAGGTTACTATTCGTAAGGGTAGGTTACTATTAAATGAAAATTAAGTTAATTATATCAGACTCTAATTATCATCTTGATCACAACCGTGTATGCTAGATTTTTAAAATTCAAATCAAAGAGCTGAAAAATATAAGTTTTATGGATATTTTAGGGATTATCTCCTATAAGAAACCATGTTTTCTTCCATAGAGGCTCAATGATTCATGAAATATAGGCTATAACTAGAATTTATTAAAGATAAACATACCATAAAATGTTTGGGGTGCTACAACCTCCTTCATAAACATGGAATATATCAGAATGTTTTAAATTTCTTTAAAGAATGGAATATTGATGTGTATATTCTTAAAAATCATAATGAACTTTTCCCTCTTATTTTCAAATAATTTTTTCCCTAGTCATTCTGGAAATGTTTGTGGTGATTGATATGGTGTAGGATGTTCTCAATCATCCTTTCCAACTAACTTTCATATCTCTTGTCTTTATTGCATTTAGTGTTGTATTTCTAATGTTTTTCTTTCTTTTACTACTTATTCTTACTATTTTAAAGATTTTAAGAAACTTCTAGTTTCATATTTATATTCCTCAAGGTGATGGATTTAATATATCTATGTCCTTGTACTTTTTTTCACTTGGTAGGACTCCCCTTGTCATTTCCTTTAGTTTTCTTGCAGTCTGATCTATTTGGATTTCCATGTTCCTCATGAAATATTTTTGTATATATGATTTAATATTAATTCTTTTATTGTTTTACACTAGTTATTTGGGTACCCTATCAATTACATAGGTGATTATTTTGTTGTGGTAATAAAACTTTCCAAGGTCTCTTCGAAAGATCATACTTTACTTATGAGTGTTGGCCCTTGATGTTAGGGCTGAAAACCCTATACCCTTGGCTGAAATCCTCAGAGTAGTGAATTAATTTTTTGGATATGGTGGTTGTTGTAGACTACATACTTATAAATAATTTTCTTTATTATATTTAATTTAATTAACATATTCAAAATTCATAACTTGTGGATATTGATTATCCTTTATTATGACATGTTTTTGGGACATGGAATTCATTTGGGTGGCAACCCAACTATTTTCCACCATGTTCACTCATTGTAGTGTCTTCCCATGGTATGGTTTCTATTATAAACTATTTTCGAAAATTTAATTCAATAATTCATAACATTCTTTCAAATATTTCCTTATCAGGGAATATCAAAAATATGTGTCAACAATTGACCTATTTCCATGTGAAAATCCTTTATAAAACATCTGAATTATAAACCAAATTTTGATGCCATGATGAGGGACTCATGTTATGAAACTAATAAGTATTTACCATGAACTATATAGTGAAACCTTAGTAAATTGGTCAAGGTTTAGAATACTTACACATAAAAAATTGATTTAGAAGCAAGAAATAACCTTATTTAGAATTTCCTTACCAAATCCCACCAAGTGGTGATCTAATGTGAAGGTAATCTATAAATCCATTATTTTTCCTTATAATTTAGAAATAATTTGAATAGTCATAATTTGATTGCATCACATGGGATATTATTTAATTCAAATGTGTTGTATAATTCATAAAAAACTCCATATGATAATTAGGGTCTTCATGTTTTAGCCTAATTAATTCTACTAAATATGTGATCATTTGAATGATCACCGATGAACCCCAATATCTTGGGGTCTTTTATAGTTGAATAATTTTTGAATCCTCTATTTTTGTCCTCAGATCCCTGGCACTACTCCTTATAAATCTTCTTTCAATTCCCCCTCGACAACTTATCTTACCTGTTCATGTACAGCTCCTTGAATTTCTCTACCATCTATGTTATTTTATTCATAGTGTGTGTTTTTATTTTACATTTTGATTTTCCTTTCAATATCAGGATGGAAAAGTTGATCTAGTTCCTTGTTTTTTTCTCTAGTGTTTTATTCCTTCACCAAGGTTGATCCTGGAACAACACAATAAGAAGACAAAGTGTAAAATGATGAAAATGAGAAAAAATTAAATGGAAACTTCCTCAAAAACATTAATCGTTACAAATAACGGATCCCCAGAAACAATTCCAATTTTGATATCTCTTGAGAGAATCATTACATCTCTCAGAGATATCAAAGAATAACATTTATAGAACTTGAAAACCACTAAATAATTTAAAATTTTGTGTAGTAGTGATCGACACCGATCCATTAAGAACCTTGTAGAAATGATTTAAAAGTTTTTTATAAACATTCAACAAAGAAAATAGAGGATTTTATTGGTAGTTTTCAATTTTTTTTACGATGGGTATACAAATAATATTCAAGTTCTGGTTTGTGCATTTAGTGAGGGAAAAGTTTTTGTGATTTTTAAATTAAAATGTGCCAGAATATACTTTTAGTGTGCCTGTTCTCAGAGTGATCTCCCTATATATAATGAATCCCTCTTCCCCTCTCAGATATTTGGTTAGTTTATATATAGGTGATTAAAACCATATTTAAACACAATGAATTCATAAAAATGCATTAGTTATGGTATGGGTAAGGATCGTTGATTAAATAATTTTTTTTAAAAGTGTATACCCTTACATTTAAACATTGGTTGTGCCTAAAAGAGAAGCAAAAAAATTAGAATATGATATTATATAATGCAAAAATCCCAGTATAATTTCAATAAAAAAACAATCTACTACACTATGTCCACTCCCCATACCTTACATAGCTTGGAACAAAATAAGTTTACCACCTCATGTGAGGCAAGAGGGTATAAAAAAATAAGAATAGAATAAACCTAAAGTAGTATATTATTATAGTCATTCGGTCCAGTCCTTTAGTAGAATTCCCCCAAAAGGTCAATGTAGAGACCTGTATCTTAACTTACATGGACATTACATTACATTTGCGGAATACTTAGTACATAACAAAAAAAACACACACACAAGGATCGTAATAGTTTAGTGTCTTTGGAAACTCGGAATATAATCTTCTAATCGTGGTGAAAGATCTTCAATATCTCCCATAAAGATCTTCCCTTTTTTTTACCTAAAACCTTTCTTTATATCCTGGGGAAAAGAAAACATAAAAGGGTGAGCTCAAATGCTCAGTAAGGGTAAACAAAATAAAAATCAATCACATCATATTCATAAGAACATAACTTTTGGAAATCTTAACCTGCAAAAGAGAGAATAATTTCATAACATGGGGTAAATCATGGCAGTGAAATGTAATCACAATAATCAGAACTTAAAACATGAAACTTTGTGGAATTCACACATAATCATAGAGAATCATTTCTTGTTAGTCAAGACTCATTGCCAAGACTATCTTAGTGGACAAAGTCCCTTTCTGAATCGAGTAACCCTCGTTTCAGTCCTGTTTCACTGAACCGGTATAACCTACCGTTCCAGCCCTGTCTATCTCATGAGATATAAAATCTTTACCCAATGCATTGGAGGGAGAAATAGGTCCCACCCATCTTATAATGAATCCTTTCTTATGTGTGCCACATAATCATAAATCATACATCATTTCATAACCCATGTAATACAAATTGGAATCTTAAACATCATGACATCATAAAACAATTCATACAAGATAAAGGAATTCATAAGAATAATTCAATCAGAACATGATCAAATCAATGTAATAATAGGGATAAAAACAGAACCCTTTATTATCTTTGATGGAAAATAATTTTGATAAAACACTTGAACTCCATTCTTGATGAAAATATCCTTTCTTCTTCAAAAAACATTTTTCATTTCATAACATGTCATACGACTTTAAAATAAAAGAAGTTGATTAAAAATGAACTTGAAAACTTGTAAAGGAAGCTTCTTGAAAATAATGTTTTAAAAATCCATTCATGCTGTATAAGTTAAAAAAAACATTCTTCGTACTTTTTTCGGATAAGTCAAAAAGTACCTCGTACGAAAAACGACAAAAGATTCCTTTCATTTTTTTACTAAAAACTCACCGAAGGGTAAAAATGGATTTAAACAATTGTAGGGGGGTGGAAATAATATTACATATTTATGAAACATGGATGTGGATGATAAAATACACCCCAGTAAATACTAAAGTATAAACAATCTCGGATAAAAATGAGATTGTGATATTTTCCCTTACCTTAGGTCCGATTTTCTTCGTATGTGTCCGAACCTCCTCTTCTTTGAAGCGCCTCTTTGAGACCTCCTCTTAGGGCACTAAAATTGGTCTTTGAGGAATACCAGAACCTCTAGGATGTTTCTAGGGAAGTGGATAAGAGATTTTGGCAGGGTTTGGCCGAGCTTGAGTGCTCAAATTGGTGTGAGGAGGAGGGGGAGGAGGTGTCCTTTTATAAGGGAGGAGAGGGACACCTTAGGAATACCTCAAAATATTATTTTATATTAATGTCAAAATCGGTTTATAATGGTTCCAAAGGGTTTTATCTTGAAGCTAAAGTGGGGATGGGTCAAAATCCTATCATCCAATAGGATTTAGACAAGTTTAGGGTATTATTTTAACCTTATCAATTAGATTTAACTCTAAGTTAAATAATTTAACTTTTACCGTGTCTTTTTGTTTTCTTTCACTATATGGTTAATAAACTTACTATAACATGCCCAAAGAACCCCAAATTGTTTATTATTAATATATATATCCTTATCTAAGTCATTTGGCCGAACCTTAGATTTTTAGGAATAAAATAACAATTAATAATATAATATTTGATTTAAAAACTATTTTGTGTCAATTTTGACACTATTTGATATATGATTTTTGTGAAAGTCATAACATAATTATATGTTCAAACCAAGTTGATTAAATCAACACTAATATATCATAGTAACCTAAAAAATTAGTGGAATTCATAAAAAGTCTTAAATTACATTTGTTTTGGTGTTTATAATATCAATTATGTCAATAGTTCATTAATAAGATAATTACTGCATCATCATTGTGTCATAAATAAATTAAATTATTTAATGTCTAAAAATTACAAATAAAATACCATCATGTAGGAAAGCTTTTTAGCTTTCTAATGAGTATTTATAGTCGAATTTATCTTATGTATAACCCCATATTAAAAATGATTTACTTATTAAACTTTGATTTTAACTATTTTAACCCTTCTTTAAATAAATTAATAATAAATGTCCTAATCTAATCCAAGTGGGCCTAAATGGTCATATTTTATTCATAAGATTGTTTTTGGTCGAATTACACTTGTCCAATAGAATTAGGACATGTGTTAGGGTAATATTAATATCATATTTACCCTTAGTTACCCTATTTACTATTAACTGCGGTAAAAATAGTAAAAAGTTACTATTCACCAAAAAATTATTTTTGTCTCATTGAACCACATTTTACTTACTGATATCAACCGTGTCTGTCGGATTTTTGAAATTCCATTCACAGAAGTGGTAAAATTAAGTTTTATGCAAAATTCAGTTTTTAACCTACCACTTAGTGGTTTCACTATTCATCAAAAATTGAAAGTTTTCAGAAAAATACCAAAATTTCATCCTAAGCTATATTTCATATTCCGAATTCAAAAATGATGTCTATTTTACCAAATTCATAACATAGAAGTTGAATTAATTAATTTTATAATTAAATCCCGTTGTTAAAACAAATAGCGTGTTTTTAAGAAATAATATCTATCAAAAGATTGACACTTGTTTATGTCTGGTTTAAATGTGAAATTACATCCAATGACCAACATTTTATTGAATTGTAAAAATATATTCTAAATATACTTTAAAAACACTCAAATTAATAATTTATCACTATTAATTATTTCGATTAAAAAAGTTGTTTTTAATTAAAATTTAGTAATTTTCACTATTCATCAGAATATGAAAGTTATCCGAAATGTACCAAAATTTCACCTTAGGCTAAATTCGACACTCCGAATCCAAAAATGAAATCCATTTTGAAAAATAAAATTTACAAAATTTCAAAAAGTGGTTATTACTATTCATAACGGCTAGTTTTAATAATATCTTAATAGCATATCGTTGTTTAGCGAAACTCGGTGTTGCGTACAACACACGCTATCGTGGAAGGTCGCGATTGCGTATAATTCAAGACAGGTTAGAGATGTGTATTGTGAAAGCTCCTTTTGGTGTAGCGTATAACACAAGGCATTAATAAAATTAAAAAGAATATTTTTCATAAAATCTCAGGCTGTTACATTCTACCCCCTTAAAATGAATTTCGCCCTTGAAATTCGTCGGGGTTATAAATGGTTTACTATTCGAAAGTTTCTTTAATAGAGACCCAAATCGTAAAAAGGAATACCAAAACCAATATTTAAAAAACAAAAGTATGAAACTTAACGGTTACCCAAACAAACTAATCACTGGGTTTCCACATAGGTGAAAATATGGATATTGAAGAAAAATCTAACCATCATGTTCTGATGGAGAGTGGTAGAGAACATGGCTATGGAAAAGCAAACAATCACAAATCCATAAATTTGTGACGATCTAAGGTACCATCCGATTAATTAGATATAAGATCACTAGGACAACATTTTTGGTTTTCAAGATCATTTCCCTAAAGTTGAAAATTTGAATTAGAATAAATACTTTCATTATTTTGGTACAATCTCACTATTGTTCATGCCATGAACAATTTCCACTTCATCTCTTAAATAAATGAAGTTGAATTTGTTATTCGTGAAGTGTTAGCAGATCATGTGATAGAATGACGGGTCATTCCATCTGTCTCAAACAAAAGGTTAGCAAAAATTATATACATAAGTCGATCTATAGTGAGATTAATCACATATGGTTCCTAAAATGAACTTATACTTCATATATCATACTGCTTAATATAATAAAACTAGTTTCTACTAAACAGGGACTTCCTGTAGGCCAGTGGTAGCCGATAAAGGCTAGTCGCACTTCGGTTGTGGGTTCGATTCCCATAGCCTTGTCCGACGCGATGGGTTGTCGCCCGTCCTGCAGGTTGTCCTTTTTCTAAAACTACATTACTATAACATCCTATCAATAATATCAAAAAAAGAACTTCTTTAGGCATATCCATAATACTTCAGTCCACTTTCATAACATAGTGAAAATGATTACCAGAGATTTAATACCATTGTTGATCCCCATATATCATAAGATATGTCTTGTTGGTCACATTCTAAACATTCAAAGTCCTTAATCATGTATTCTCTTGAATACCCATTGAACCATAGTGAAAACTTGAATGCAGTTAAAAGTTAACACTTTTCACATACCAAAATCCTCAAAATTCTATATACTCAAACCATGATATCACTTAGTCCTTATATCAATCATGAGCTCATGAATACTATCAAACATTTAATTTTCTCCTTATCCCTTCATTATGCGCATATCATCTTATTTCCAAAAAATATCTCAATCACTTTGAATACCACATCAATGATATAACATTATTTTCGAATCCCATTACATAAACACTTAATCATTCCACCACATCGTTTTCATATTCAACATTGCCAATAGTGATCGCATGTGACTTCCCTTTGTCCTTTGCCTTCAGTGGTTGCTCATGTTGATCATCACTAACCCTTGGATTAGGGCATTTATTAGCATAATGCCCCATTTCCTTGCACTTGAAGCATTGAAGTGTTGGTGGTGCGTTCTCGGCAGTTTTTGCTTTATTCACATCATTAGAAACCCTTTTTCCATTACTTCGACACTCAGCTACTCGATGACCTTCTTTTCTACACTTAAAACATTTTCTAGTCCCTTTAAGACAATCTCCACCATGCTTCTTTCCACACTTTGTGCATAAGGAAACATTCATCTTCTTTTCACCATTATTCTGAGATTTCTCCTTGAACTCCATCTTTCATTTCTTGTCAAAACCATGAGATGGATATGTAACACCAACTTCCATTTCTACCTTGATAGCACAACGCACAATTTCTTCATAGCTACTGAAGTCTCTTATAGCTAATGCCCTTCGAAGACTTGGTTTTAAGCCACTGAAAAATCGATCAAATTTACTTTCAGGTTGGATGATAATGCCAGATGCATACCTTGCAAGTCTTGTAAAATTCGCTTCGTATATACCAACAGATTCATCATCCTTTTGCTTTAGTTCAAGAAACTCCTTCTCCATCTTTGTTCGAAGAATACGAGGGAAGTACTTATTGAAAAATAAGTTCTTGAACTCATCCCATTCCATGGACTCAATTTCATCTCTTAGCCTCATATTCTTGATAAGATTCCACCATTGATCAGCTTCACCTTCCAAACGATATACTGCTAAGATGACTTTATCATGTTCAGAACATTGAAGAACTGAAAATATATTTTCAGTGGTACTGATCCATTGTTCAGCAACAAGTGGATCAGAAGACCCACTGAAAGAAGGTGGACGTTGCCTCATAAAGGACTCAATAGAATATTGTTCCCTTCTCTGCTCATTTGAAAGTCCAGAATGATTCATAGCTTGTGTAAGTATAGCAATAAGATTTTGCACTCCATCTCCCATAACATTTGTTTGTTCAGGAGGACAATCATTGCATTGTCCATTGCATTGATCAACACGGTTCCTTCGGGTTCCAGCCATCGTCTAAAACCCAAAAAGAATAGTGTGAGAGGCAAAAATCATGCTAGGGAAAACAACATAATAAAGGGGGAGTACCTTCAATATCTAACATCTTAGGTTTAATTCTATGATCGTTAGTGTAGTTCTAGTACTATAACCTATATGTATACTTAACCTTAGGGACATCCCTAGACATACCGTAGAAATATCTCTAGGGATCTCACTAACGTTTTCGCATCCTAGTTTCCAAAGGTTGACTAAACCTTTCCTCTGATACCAACTGTAGAGACCTGTATCTTAACGTACATGGACATTACATTACATTTGCGGAATACTTAGTACATAACAAAAAAACACACACACAAGGATCGTAATAGTTTAGTGTCTTTGGAAACTCGGAATATAATCTTCTAATCGTGGTGAAAGATCTTCAATATCTCCCATAATGATCTTCCCTTTTTTTTACCTAAAACCTTTCTTTATATCCTGGGGAAAAGAAAACATAAAAGGGTGAGCTCAAATGCTCAGTAAGGGTAAACAAAATAAAAATCAATCACATCATATTCATAAGAACATAACTTTTGGAAATCTTAACCTGCAAAAGAGAGCATAATTTCATAACATGGGGTAAATCAGGGCAGTGAAATGTAATCACAATAGTCATAACTTAAAACATGAAACTTTGTGGCATTCACACATAATAATAGAGAATCATTTATTGTTAGTCAAGACTCATTTCCAAGACTATCTTAGTGGACAAAGTCCCTTTCTGAATCGAGTAACCCTCGTTTCAGTCCTGTTTCACTGAACCGGTATAACCTACCATTCCAGCCCTGTCTATCTCATGAGATATAAAATCTTTACCCAATGCATTGGAGGGAGATATAGGTCCCACCCATTTTATAATGAATCCTTTATTATGTGTGCCACATTATCATAAATCATACATCATTTCATAACCCATGTAATACAAATTGGAATCTTAAACATCATGACATCATAAAACAATTCATACAAGATAAAGGAATTCATAAGAATAATTCAATCACAACATGATAAAATCAATGTAATAATAGGGATAAAAACATAACCCTTTATTATCTTTGATGGAAAATAATTTTGATAAAACACTTGAACTCCATTCTTGAGGAAAATATCCTTTCTTCTTCAAAAAACATTTTTCATTTCATAACATGTCATACGACTTTAAAATAAAAGAAGTTGATTAAAAATAAACTTGAAAACTTGTAAAGGAAGCTTCTTGAAAATAATGTTTTAAAAATCCATTGATGCTGTATAAGTTAAAAAAAACATTCTTCGTACTTTTGTCGGATAAGTCAAAAAGTACCTCGTACGAAAAACGACAAAAGATTCCTTTCATTTTTTTACTAAAAACTCACCGAAGGGTAAAAATGGATTTAAACAATTATAGGGGGATGGAAATAATATTACATATTTATGAAACATGGATGTGGATGATAAAATACACCCCAGTAAATACTAAAGTATAAACAATCTCGGATAAAAATGAGATTGTGATATTTTCCCTTACCTTAGGTCTGATTTTCTTCGTATGTGTCCGAACCTCCTCTTCTTTGAAGCGCCTCTTTGAGACCTCCTCTTAGGGCACTAAAATTGGTCTTTGAGGAAGACCAGAACCTCTAGGATGTTGCTAGGGAAGTGGAGAAGAGATTTTGGCAGGGGTTGGCCGAGCTTGAGTGCTCAAATTGGTGTGAGGAGGAGGGGGAGGAGGTGTCCTTTTATAAGGGAGGAGAGGGGCACCTTAGGAATACCTCAAAATATTATTTTATATTAATGTCAAAATCGGTTTATAATGGTTCCAAAGGGTCTTATTTCGAAGCTAAAGTGGGGATGGGTCGAAATCCTATCATCCAATAGGATTTAGACAAGTTTATGGTATTATTTTAACCTTATCAATTAGATTTAACTCTAAGTTAAATAATTTAACTTTTACCGTGTCTTTTTGTTTTCTTTCACTATATGGTTAATAAACTTACTATAACATGCCAAAAGAACCCCAAATTGTTTATTATTAATATATATATCCTTATCTAAGTCATTTGGCCGAACCTTAGATTTTTAGGAATAAAATAACAATTAATAATATAATATTTGATTTAAAAACTATTTTGTGTCAATTTTGACACTATTTGATATATGATTTTTGTGAAAGTCATAACAGAATTATATGTTCGAACCAAGTTGATTAAATCAACACTAATATATCATAGTAACCTAGAAAATTAGTGGAATTCATAAAAAGTCTTAAATTACATTTGTTTTGGTGTTTATAACATCAATTATGTCAATAGTTCATTAATAAGATAATTACTGCATCATCATTGTGTCATAAATAAATTAAATTATTTAATGTCTAAAAATTACAAATAAAATACCATCATGTAGGAAATCTTTTTATCTTTCTAATGAGTATTTATAGTCGAATTTATCTTATGTATAACCCCATATTAAAAATTATTTACCTATTAAACTTTGATTTTAACTATTTTAACCCTTCTTTAAATAAATTAATAATAAATGTCCTAATCTAATCCAAGTGGGCCTAAATGGTCATATTTTATTCATAAGATTGTTTTTGGTCGAATTACACTTGTCCAATAGAATTAGGACATGTGTTAGGGTAATATTAATATCATATTTACCCTTAGTTACCCTATTTACTATTAACTGCGGTAAAAATAGTAAAAAGTTACTATTCACCAAAAAATTATTTTTATCTCATTGAACCACATTTTACTTACTGATATCAACCGTGTCTGTCGGATTTTTGAAATTCCATTCACAGAAGTGGTAAAATTAAGTTTTATGCAAAATTCAGTTTTTAACCTACCACTTAGTGGTTTCACTATTCATCAAAAATTGAAAGTTTTCAGAAAAATACCAAAATTTCATCCTAAGCTATATTTCATATTCCGAATTCAAAAATGATGTCTATTTTACCAAATTCATAACATAGAAGTTGAATTAATTAATTTTATAATTAAATCCCGCTGTTAAAACAAATAGCGTGTTTTTAAGAAATAATATCTATCAAAAGATTGACACTTGTTTATGTCTGGTTTAAATGTGAAATTACATCCAATGACCAACATTGTATTGAATTGTAAAAATATATTCTAAATATACTTTAAAAACACTCAAATTAATAATTTATCACTATTAATTATTTTGATTAAAAAAGTTGTTTTTAATTAAAATTTAGTAATTTTCACTATTCATCAGAATATGAAAGTTATCCGAAATGTACCAAAATTTCACCTTAGGCTAAATTCGACACTCCGAATCCAAAAATGAAATCCATTTTGAAAAATAAAATTTACAAAATTTCAAAAAGTGGTTATTACTATTCATAACGGCTAGTTTTAATAATATCTTAATAGCATATCGTTGTTTAGCGAAACTCGGTGTTGCGTACAACACACGCTATCGTGGAAGGTCGCGATTGCGTATAATTCAAGACAGGTTAGAGATGTGTATTGTGAAAGCTCCTTTTGGTGTAGCGTATAACACAAGACATTAATAAAATTAAAAAGAATATTTTTCATAAAATCTCGGGCTGTTACAGTCAATAATCTTATTATATCTTATTCCAGCCTCCCTCCTTCATTTATTCCTCTCGAGAGAATTATCACTCTCTACTTTCAATTTTTTAATTCATCTCTCCTTACTGTAAATTTATTTCCATTTAACCCAGTCGTTCCCTCTCTCCATGATGGTCATCTTTGAATTATTTATAACTTGGAATGGTATTCCTTTAATTAAGGAGTGATTAAAACTCACTTACTATGGATAAGTTTCCACGTGATTCTTAATTTCGTATCTTCCCTGAGGTTCACCAATAGTTCATGGAAATCCCATAAAATAACAAAAAACATCAGGTATTTAAATATGTAGTCAACTAAAACACTGCATTTTGGGACTTCTCTTTGTAGCACATCCATTACATAGTTGTGCATGGCCAAGGTGGCACCTGGAAGTTCAAAACACAACCTTCAATTAAGCCCAAAACTATTTTCACTACAATTTTAGGTACCTCCATTTCATAGTGGGAAGCCTATGACAAAATAGTGTTTTTCTCATTTTTCTTCAACATAGAACCACAACACACAAGTTTTGAAATACATTAGGGGTCGTATTCTTTGTTCAATATCCAAAATCCAAGTTGTAGTGGGTGAAACCATATTGTAGCACATTTTCCTTAACCATTGGTCTAATATGGTGCAACTAAGTAGTGCAAGGTCCATGGTGAAATCATTTTTTCTTTATCCCATCCTCCAATAGTCCCTATACCGCATAGCCATGGCTACGATGTAGTGATTATAGAAAAACCAGTGACATAAAATGGTCTCCCATAATACGATAGTGGATTTTTAGTGTGACACATTGGTTTTGTGGCACAATGGAAGCAGTCAGTGGTGTTGATGAAATAAACAAGGTTGATAATGAAAATTGGATCGAAATAGATTTTTTTTGTTAATGATGAATAGTTACCCTACTACACAAATCCCACATCATAAATTCATACGTTCATACTTCAATATATATGTCAGAGTGTATACTTAGTGTTCTGACAAGTTGGATGGGGCTAGGGGACCCCCTGCACCATCGTGTTCTGCCCCATACCGATGAGATTCGCCTTCCATTTCCATATAAACCTTCCTCCCATTTTTTGGCACTCTTAGGTGAAACTTATGCTCATATGTGCTCTTATTCTGACCCTTATAAGGGCCTTCCCCAACCCCATTTACTTCTTGATGTGGGGCTTGGCTAGTGTTCCTTATGGGCCTATTATGTGTCTTCCCCCCTTGGTTGAGGGTTGGTTGGTTGGTGAACAATTTTTTAGATAATTCCTCGCTTTTCCTTTACTACAAAAAATAGAAAACATTGTAAGAAAAATAAATAAAATGTAAAACATGTAATTAATGTAATTTTATTTATACATGGGTATTAAAAACTTAAAATAATAAAATAATTTAATTAACAATTTATGATTTATGAACAAAATTTGAACTCATCTGAGCGGATGAATTTCCATCTCAGGTAGAAGCTACAACATTTGGAATTGAAACAATGTTACATATATTATGATGCATAGTTCCCCATATACATGTTGTTCTACATTTATATACTCTTTGGGATACATATACTTCATAAACTAGGATTTTGTGATGGAAACCCATATAAAAACTACCTGGGTTTCCTCCAAACATGTGCCAACCCATGTTAGGATCTCCTCTCTTTATTCTATTCATGCACTTACCTCCATATGATTATCCCATACATGTTTAATCTTTGTATGTATATTTACATGGATGAATTTTTGGTTATCTTTTACACCTTAAAAAACATATTTTTCCCCTTTCAATATCATTTATATTTTACTTTTTACAAGAATCCATCCTATTCCTTTTCTTCCAAAAAAACATAACCAATAATAAATAGGAAAAATGAATAAATTATTAATAAAATTAATGATTTTTTATTTTAGAATGTATGCATAAAATATATATATAAAATCCTCTCACGCATAAAAAATTTCATTCCCTCAATAATAAATCTTCCAAAAATCACCAAATATATCCATACTGCTAATATCTAAATCTAAAATCTAATACAATTAGGAAGTTACCAGTGAGAGAATAAACTATGAAGCTTCAAATAAAAAAATATTTTCAGTTTTTTCATGAATCATCTCGAGTCTTCTATCCGTCAGACACCCAAGCTGACACACAATAGGGCCTGAATGGTATTTTGGATCCTCATGGGTGGGAAAAAGTTCATGTTAATCAAAAAACAATTGGGAATGATTTCTCCCTTAAATCAGGGTAAAATAATAGCTAAAAATATAATAAAAATTTATCATGACTCATTCGTATATTATAAATTCATTCCAAAAGAAAATTTGAAAAAATTAAATATAAATTAGACAATAAATATATAAATAAACTCTTATCACGCACCCCAATTTCTATCCCTTTCAATGAGAATACACACAAAAATCCACCTCCATGTGTCTTTGCTTTGACCAAAAATAGTTATCACTACCCTACATATGTAGAAAGTAGTAAAATACTAATTGGAAAAGGTAAATAATTTAAATATCCACATGATGAAGATTTTATAAAATTAAAAGAAAGTCCTATCAAAATAAAGTAAAAAGTAAAAATCACCAAATGTAATTAAATAAAATCCAACCTCATATAAATAAATTCTCTCAAGAGAGGTGAAAAGATGGATGAAAAAAATGAAACTATAATAATATATAGTCATGGGATAAATCTCTATAGGTATTCCAAAGAGATACCTATCCCCATGTATAAAATATAAATTAAATATCCATTTTGTGATAGTTTTAAATAAAATATTTAAAAATAGGGTTTTAGTTTAAAACATATCAAGTGGTCTATTTCCAAAACCATTTTACAAACTTTCTTCTTTGATTATGTTAAATTAAAACAATCACTTAGAAAATATTTTTATGGACTAAAAAACCCTTTTTCCCATTTAAAGGATCATTTAAAATAATTTTAGAATTTTTTTATAAAGAACCAACAAACATAGCATAAAAATAAATATAATTACATAGAGATTCCATGTCATATGTACAATAAAATGAGTATAAGAATTAAATATTTGGTGCCACACATATCTGTTTCGCACGGAACCCGGGGATGACCTCCTAGACGGGAGATTCAAACGTTCCGATCGGTTTCTAACGGGTTTGTTCGTAGAACCAGAAACATCCAATGATTCCACATCCATCTGGACCTACTTTCCAAAGGCAGGCGCTCATTAGTTTGTGGACTAATGAGGCTTAGGAATTTGCATTGGTCGAGAGGATGGGAGGTCGGACTCATCACACCTTTTTGAGGGGAATTATTGTCTACTCCGGGACTCTCTTTATGGATTTAAGTTAAGTTCGTGAATCCTTATTACATTACCAAGTATAAAATGATCTTTCCTTTAGTTTTAACAATCAATGATTAAATATGCAAGAAATTTAAAGAATCTTTTATATGTATTCGAGGTTCTTCATCAATATAGAATCATCTATATTTGTTTAGAGATTCTTGGTCAATGGTATCCTTCAAAACATTTATATAAAAGTCTCTTGGTCATTTTGATGACCAGGCTGGTTTTAAAGCCACTCAGTGGGGCACTTGAAGTTTATCGTCATTCAGAAGGACATAGATTATTTCAAAGTTGGGATCGAACCCATAAATGGGCTACCTATGTATCCTTTGTTTTGGAAAAGGAATCAGAACCCACGTAGTTCAAGAAATGGAGTATGATGTTTATGATTGATGGCTCAAAGATGAATGTCATAATTAATTTTACACTCTAAGCTCACGTGAGTCATGCTCGGTGTGAGAAACAAGAGGTATTGGTAAAATTTAGACAATTGTGCCATGAAAGATGCAATCATAAGAATTTGTTTGGGGCTTATGTATGGATGACTGCCCAGACAGATGAAGGTTTAGGATTTACTTTTAGGTAGAAAATCCATGAACAGGGTCCATAAAGTTATATGTGCTTCATGGAGATTTGAATACTCTAATTTTGGGGCTTACTCCTAAGGAGGATGCCCAAGTTAGGAGGGGACTTATGACTGGGTTTTACTCCTGAAAAGGAAACCCAAATCAAAGGTAAATTATGACTGGTTAAGAGAAATTTAAGGGGACTTGGGGCTTACTCCTGAAAAGGAAGCCCAAGATTATGATTGGGACTTACTCCTAAAAAGGAGGCCCAGGTTATGACTGAGTCTTATTCCTGAAAGGGAGACCCAGGTTAGGGGACATGGGGCTTACTCCTGAAAAGGAAGCCCAAGGTTATGACTGAGTCTTATTCCTGAAAAGGAGACCCAGGTTAGGGATTAAGGTTTGGGGCTTATTCCTGAGGAGGATGCCCATGATTAGAGGACTTGATTGGGGCTTACTCCTGCGGAGGATGCCCATAATTGGGAACTTCAAGAATTTAGGGCTTAATCCTGAGGAAGATGCCCAGATTGAAGGTTTTATAATTGGGGATTATTCCTGAAAAAGGAGACCCAGGTTAAGGATTCTCTCATCTTAAAGGATGAGGTTGAATGAATGAACTCTCAATCTTTGGTGACATAAAGATGTTTAAATCACCAGGTTTTGAGAGATATTTCACAGAATTCCTTTCAGACAAGGATGTCAAATCAAGAAATCATGCCATAAATGGCTTTGAAGAGTATCTTGAAGACTGAATCTTGAATAGGAAAGGTGAAATGGCTTAAGAGGGGTAAAATGGGCAAGATGGGCACCGAAAAAGATAGGGGCGCGCAAGTATTAAAAGTCGCGCAAGTCCTGTGGTGGCGCGCAAATATTGGTCGTGGCGCGCAAGTATTGGTCGCGCAAGTATACTTGCGCGACATGAGGGGTACTTGCGCGATTTTCAACCAGTATTGAAATGCTTGAGCGACTCTTTATTAAACCCTTTACAATCCTCTTGAGGTTCTTCCAGAGAAGGGACGCGCAAGTTATATTGAAGGAATTAAGTCGGCGCGCAAGTGTTTGATAAGTTTCAACACTTAGGCCTTCCTTCTTCCCTTTAGATCTTCCATTCTAGGTAAGAAATTACCTTAGAAGTGTTCTGGAAGCTTTGAGAAGAGACTTGGGCGTCGGGAGCTTCAATCCGAGTTTCTGGAAAAAGATCCTCCCGAATGGGGGGCCCACAGGGTCTATTTATAGGCAAAAGAAGACTTAGGGCGGTTACCGGGCGGTTACCAATTAGGTCGTGCAAGTCACCTGCGCGACCAAGGTGGCCGCGCAAGTACACTTGCGCGCCAGTGGTATAACTTGCGCGGTGGATTTGCTGTTGATCCTTTGTTCATGCCTTTGTCGATTTTTGATGTTTTCTTCAAAGGATGAATCACTTTCAGCTGAGATATTCCCTTTTCTGATTTTTAGATTCTGTGACGAAAGGAGCGTCAACAAAAGTCCCCCCTCAGAGTTGGATCTGGAGAGAAATGAGGATTTGACTCTGAGGAAATCGAATCCATTCAAAGGAAAAGGGGGGGCGCGCAAGTCTGCAGTGCACAGAGGGTGGCGCGCCAGTTTGCGGCGCGCAGGCCTTAAGCGCTCTGGTACGGCGCGCAGGTAGGCCTCCTGGCCTATAAATACACGGCCTCACCTCCGTACAAGTATCCGGATTTCCGGACTTCATCCCTTCTCGAGCTCTCGCCGCGCAGGTCACCTAAGCCGCGCAAGTCTCTTTTCCACTGTTCCCTCGCTGTCGCACTCCTGTAAAGGTATTCGTACTTGCGCGGTGCATACTTGCACGTCAAAAACTAGCGCGGAACATGAAATACTTGCGCGTCCTTGTTTAGACTTGCGCGACTTAATGCCTTTAGCCATTTTTTCCAAATTCATTCACAAATTTTATGAAAAATAAACCCATTTAAGAGTTAAATTTGTTCAACTTTTGTGCAGATTCAATGGCTCCTGAGGGAATTGGAACGGCCGATGAACTGGCTAGCAAGCGGATTGATGGCATGATGAACATTATTGGCCATGATTACTATGATATCTGCGACAGCACTTTCCCAGATTTGGATAAGTACTTGAAGAAATATCATCTTAATTTCCCACAGAGCATCTACTTGTCTCTGTGTGTTCATGGTCATCTGCAAGGAGTCAATGTTCCAAATGCAAACACTTATACACCTGAGATGCAGCTGCACTACTACTTCTCTATTTCGGTTATGCTATGCATTAAGAGGAGCAATAATGGTGTGAACTATCAAGTTCTTCCTCTATGCCATTTCCTTGCAGATATGAAAATGGCAAACCCATGGGCTAAAATGTTTTCCACTGCCAGTTGGTGGAGAGAAGACAAACATGGCATTAGAGAAATATCTGAAAAGAGTACTCTCTCCAAATGGCTCTTTACTTCCAATGCTCCATTCTCAAATCCATGTATCCATCTTCCAAGTCTCTTGGACAGAAACAGAGTCACTGTTTGATCAGCAGAAAATTTTCTCAAACCGCACTCAAGAACATCCTCTTACAATTGTTCCAAGAAGAGCTGGTATCACTGCATCTCTTTTTGTATCCAGTTGAATGAATGAATTCCCGGTGGTTGCTGATGAAGCTTGGGATGCCGTAAATCAAATGAAGTGTTGTGTTGAAAGTCCCTTGTAATTTTTGAAAAAGAGAAGAGACTCCAGTCTGTGGATGTCCTTCTAACTCTTGTGTATCAATGAAAAACACTTTTGTCTTCAATCATTTTACCTTCATTCTTTCATTACCTGCTTCAAATTTACTTAAGCCAATGGGCTTAGTAATCATAGTTTGATTTTTACTAGGATTATTACAAATAACCCTACAAACTTTGAATCTCTTAATTGCTCAATATTACCTAAATCATACAAAGAATGTATATTTAGTGAGCTGGAACTTGACTTTTATTCAGAGTTCCTTTGTCTTTTGTGGGCAGTTTAAAGTCATGCACGCCAGACATAAAGGGGCTAATGTTTAAGGTCGAAATAGTTTTGACCGAAAATGGATTAAAATGGATTCAATTCCTTGACAATTTATCTGAAAACATATTACCATACTCAAGTATGAGGGAAAAAATGTAAACTATGGCTTAAGAATATTTGAATCTGAGGAATGATATGAAAAAAGAGCTAAAAGGCATTAGAAGAAGTAGTTTCCAAGAATGAAGTTACTAATATTTAACAAAACCCGTTAGGGGGTTGAAATATGCAGGGCCACCTATGGGCATTGGCTGCGTAGTCAAATAAAATAGCATCTTTTGGCTGACAAGTCTGTTATGTGGACTGTTTATGCAAGGCCACCTATGGGCACGTGCTGCAAAGTCAGGCAAAAGAACTCCCAGAAATTTACTTTCCTAGTGCTAAAAGCCAGTGAAAGTTTATGGAGATTCAAATTTTCTAAAGCATAGAGTTTGTTGTATGGAAAGAGGTACTTGAATATGGAGAGGATATTTCCAAATAAGAATATCGAAGAACTGGATGAATATCACCCCTACGAAGGTCTGACCCAAACATAGGGAAGAAGAATAAACCATAGACTTGAATACTTTCAGATCATGAAAAAGGATATGGGACAAATATGTTAAGGATGGCTATTTTTTTTCGCGGATCCCTACATATTGTTGTTTTAAGACAAATAACGACAAAAGAGGCATTCTTCCCAAGAATGAAGTTACCATTATTTAACAAACCCGTTAGGGGGTTGAAACATGCAGGGCCACCTATGGGCATTGGCTGCATGGTCAAATAAATAGCATCTTTTGGCTGACAAGTCTGTTATGTGGACTGTTTATGCAAGGCCACCTATGGGCACGTGCTGCATAGTCAGGCAAAAGAATTTCTCAGAAGTTTGACATTTTTGTGACTAGAAGTCATGAAAAGGGTTATGAAGATCTGAAAATATGTAAGGTTAGGATTATAATACATAAAGATGGGTATTGTCCAATGTATATAGAGGTACATGGGTCAATGAAAACCATAATCATGTTGTGGCTGGGTCCTGAATTGAAACTTGGACTTCACTACGTATCTCATAAGAATGAGAATCAAGCCATACGTAGTTCTTGAAATGCAGTTTGACGTCGTGCAGGACGAAAGTATGAGTGATCTTAGTTTAGGGTCATAGAATTCGGACCATAATAATGAATACACAGTGTGTGTTTTTATGAGGACTTTTCAGCCAAGGGACTGAAAGTGAAATTTGGGGTTAGGCCCAAAAGATTTGGGACTGGATTCGAGGGACACTCGAATGTTCCTACGTATCCCATAAGGATGGTAATCAAGTCCACGTAGTTCTAGAATTACCCTTAGTACAAATTTGGTTCGTACATGTGAAGGGTGAAAGGGGACTTTAGTGCAATGATGGTTTAACCTAAGATAAAAAGTTCAGGCATTACCATGTATGCACGTAGTCTTTTGAAAATGAAAACCATGATTGAAATAAATCAATGTTAATAATGGTTCCTTCTCAAATGAGGAAATCAAAGAATATTGTATTTTATTGTCGTACCGGACAAAAGTGTTGTATAGTTTAATGTCATATAACAAGGACGAAAGTGAATCAATGTAAAGATATTGATTCCAGGGGGGTTTCACAAATCAACATCATATGAGGTTGTGGTGAACCGATGTGAAGAGATTGTTTTTGGGCTTGAACCCTGGGAGGTTGCCTACATACCCAGCCTGGAGGGCAAGGATCAAAGTCCGTGTAGTTCAATTAAAGAAATGATCAAGTTGTTCTTATGGACAATGATCTAAATAAAAAAAATGTTGGGACTTACACATGGTTAGTGGCCCAAAGGGAATGTTATGGTTGATGTTCGCTCTAAGCTCATGTGAGTCATACTCGGTGTGAGAAACAAGAGGTAATAACAACCTTAACGATGCACAGTTTAATGTCATGTAGGACATAAAAAAGGGACTATGCAGTTTAAAGTCTTGCAGTTAGGACTATTGGTGCTGCACAGTTTAGTGTCATGTAGCAGGGACAAAATATAGTTTAATGTCATGTAGGACATATCAAGGATTTTCTGTACAGTTTAGCGTCATGTAGTTATGACGATGGGGATAAAATAGTTTAACGTCATATTGGACGAAAGGGGGACTGTGCAGTTTAATGTCATGCAGTAAGGACAAAAGAGTGTACCATTTTAACGTCATGTCGGACGAAGGTGCGAATAGTTTAAGGTCATATGCATGGACCGTGAATGGTGCAGTTTAATGTCATACTGGACTTTTGAGATTATATAGTTTAACGTCTTTCCGGACGTGAGGGACTTTTATACAGTTTAGTGTCATGTAATTTAGTACGTCACAGTTTAACGTCTTGCTGGACATAAGGGATTTGCAAATAGTTTATGGTCATATACATGGACCAGGGATGATGCAGTTTAAGGTCATGCTGGACGGTTTAGGGAACTTTTTCACAGTTTAAGGTCGTGTGGGACGAAGTTGTAGTTTAAAGTCATACTGGACCATTGCTGTATAGTTTAACGTCATATAGCAAGGACGAACTGGTGCTGTACAGTTTAAAGTCATGTAGCTAGGACTAAGGTGAACCAATATGAGGATATCAGTTCTGGGGATTTTTTACAGTTTAACATCATGCTGGACGATGAAAGTGCCACACAGTTTAATGTCATGTTGCTAGGACACAATATAGTTTAATGTCATCTCGGACAAAATATAGTTTAATGTCATCTCGGACATTGAAGGTGACACAGTTTAACATCATGTTGGGCGAATTGCTGTATAGTTTAACGTCATATAGCAAGGACGAACTGGTGCTGTACAGTTTAAAGTCATGTAGCTAGGACTAAGGTGAACCAATATGAGGATATCAGTTCTGGGGACTTTTTTACAGTTTAACGTCATGCTGGACGATGAAAGTGCCACACAGTTTAATGTCATGTTGCTAGGACACAATATAGTTTAATGTCATCTCGGACAAAATATAGTTTAATGTCATCTCGGACATTGAAGGTGACACAGTTTAACATCATGTTGGACGAAGTTGCAGTTTAAGGTCATACTGGACCATTGTTGTATAAACCAATTGTAAGAGTCTTGGTTCTGGGAACAATATTTTGTGTTTATACAAAATACTTCTTCAGAAATCTGGCATTAGTTGGAGTCGTGATGTGTTCTCCATCCATTGAGATCAGAGAATACGCTCCATTGGAGTAGACCTTATGTATTGAATAAGGTCCTTCCCATTTTGGTTCAAGCTTGGGAGGCTTCTTTCCTTCATGTGATAAAATTTCGCCTCAATGTATTGAGACTCACATGTCTTGAACGGGGCCTTATCACCATACAATGTTCCAACTTGACCATCGAAACAATATTTGAGACATTGATGGTATGATGACGGAATAGCTGCATGCTGATGTAGCCAGGGTCTTCCAAGCAAGATATTGAAAGCTGAGTCTTGATCAACAATCATGAAATCCGAATTGGAAACAAGATCTCCAAACTGAGTTCTGAGCGTAACTTCTCCCAGTGGTTCTTGTTCATTTTTATCATATCCTTGCAACATTGTGGTAGAAGGAGATAAATCAGATTCCGTGAGGCCCAATCGACGAAGTGTGCGAATGGGCATGAGGTTGACTCCTGAACCATTGTCAATAAAAGCTCTTCGAACATCTATACCATTGACTTTTCCAGATAAGTACAAAGGTTTTATGTGCCCATGAACAACATCATCTTCATCTTTATCAGTAAAAGATATCACTGCATGGCATTCTGCAGGATTATTCTCTATGTGATAAATTTCAGCTGCAGCAATTTCAGCTTCAAACTCCTGAGGACTTGACAAAGCTTCGATGAGTGCTTCCCAAAGATCTCTTGATAGATTCAAAGCATCTAAAATTGATAATTTGGCTGGTACTTGGGCCAAGTGTTTCAATATATCATACTTTTGATCTAGAGGTCTGCGTTTCCCAATAGGAATATGCGGTTTAGCAGGTACCTTGGAAGCAGATGCTTTGGAAGCTGATGCATCTTGTATTGAAGTTGGCAACATCTTTGGTTTTGGAAAATTAGACTGATTAGATCCATTTACTTGCTGAGATAAAGAAGATGGAACCTTTAATCGGTCTTCCAAAATAACTGTGCCGAAGCTGAGTTGGCCATTGGCAGAAGAACTTGCTTGTTCTTTTTGAGCTCGCTGAAGGGCTCTACCACGAGTTTCTGCTGCATATACAGTGCTAGCAGGGGTAGAATTAGAGTAGTGGCTTCGGAAAGATCCGCGTCTTCCCCTATATCCTGAACCTCTAGAACTTCCTCGGGTTCCCTTATTTGATATAGGGAATTCAGGCTCATCAAGAGTGGAATATGAATCTGTTAATTGAATCATATTAACAGAACCAAAGATTAAATCTTCGTCTGATAAAGACTCTGCCTGGTTAGTCTGTTTAGGCTGTGCCGTTTGGTGGGATGGTGCCCGTGGCTTTGAAGTAGATGGCATGAAATCTGCCAGAGTCAAAGACAATTTAGGCTTTGATGCATACTCATCTTCTCCTGATTCCTCTTTCTTCTTTGAATTGTGCTTCCCTTTTGAGGATTTGTCTTTTGATGGAGGCTTTACTGTAGCTTTTGTAGGAGACACAATTGGATTCTTCAATTGTGTTCACAAAATGGAATGGGTCCGATTGATTGTCTTTCTGACCATCCAATCATCATATTTTTTCGCAGTTTTGCTTTTGACTTCCTGCCACTCGCCTCCTTCCTCTAGATCTGTAGCGGTAATACACGCTACATGAGCTGAAGAACCCTTCAATTTGACTTGTCCCAAGTTGACCATCTTTTGTAGGAGGTCTTTAAAGACAAAACACTCCTGGATGGGATGCCCCAACATTTGATGAAAGGGACAATAATTGGGACGGTCTTCATCTCCTTCCTTGTTTGGTCTCTTCGGCACTGGTAATTGAACCAAATTATTTTCCAGATCTGAAATGAAGTAACCAGGAACTTGCTCACTTCAGAAAGAGTATGTTTTACTCATATCCTCAAATTGTTTTCGTCGTTGATCTTTTTGATCATTTGGACGAAACAGCCTTTGTTGTTGGCGTTCAGGAGGTGGAGCCCTTTGATAAGATGAAGGTTTTGAAATAGAAATAGGTACAGGTGCCTGTTTAAGCACAACTGTAGCAGTTTTTGCTTTACCCATTCTTCTTCCTGGAGCTGATGGAATTACACGAGATTTAACCTTAGCCTGTATAAGGGAATCTTCAATCTGTTGAGCGATTGAAGTAAGGTCTCGAAACCCTCCTGTGTATTTCACAGGGATCAATGGCGTGCGTAATTCGTCACGCAAATTTGCCACACAGATTGGCAACAATTCCTCCTGAGGGAGTGATAAACTCAAGGAATACGTTAATCCCTTCCAACGAGCAATGAAATCAGAGACTCTTTCATTCTCCCTTTGCTTGCAGTTTGTAAGATCGAAAACTATCGTTTTTGGCAGAGTTGAGCTAAACTGAAGAAGGAATTTTTGACGAAGATCCTCCCATCCGATGACTGACCGGGATTTCAAGCTTGTATACCAGACAAAAGCTGGTCCTTGCAAGGTTCGCACGAAGCATCTGAGTTTTACTGCTTCTTGCTGCTCTGGAGTTCCCATCATAGGATCACAACAAGACACGTAATGCGTCAAATGTTGTTCAGGGTCGCCTGATCCATTGAAAGTAGGGAAAATAGGGTTTCCAAAACTGTATGGAGGAGAAATTGAATCTACCCATTCAGGGTAAACTTTCTTTTCAGGTTGAACTTGTGCCCGTTTCCCTTCCATAGTTTCTAACCGAGCTGTTAATGACTCAATAGTAGTTATTAACTTTTGAGAAACGTCAGGTTGAACTTGGTTTTGGGTAGGTGCAATGAATGGAGCTTGGACAGACGTGGTGGTTGGTGCTGCAACTGATGGTAGTGCTGCCAACCGTTGTTGCATTTGACCCGTAGGATTAGACCTCTGTGGGTGTACTGACAAAGGAGGATATTCTTGATCCATCTCAGTAGTTACAACAAATTCCTTCGGCTGTCGGACTTCAGCATTCTTAAGAAGAATACTATTCTGAAGTAGTTCTGCATTCAACCTTCTTAATTCTTTCATTTCTTCCTCCTGTTGTGCAAACCTTTGCTCTAATGAGAGCGATTGACCTCCTTCAGAGGAAGGGTGAGAAGTAACCTGATTCTTTCCTTTCCCCTTATTGGATCCTTTTCGGAGAGGGGGAAGTGGGTTACTTGAAGGAATACCCAGATTTTGGGTAATCCTTTGATTACGTGTGCGCACACCTTCTTCATTTAGGTCTGTGTGCACGACTTCTTGAGCAAGAACCTCTTCGTCTGATCCCTCTGATTGAGCCTCATCTAGTGAATCAGCAGCAACGGCATTGATGACATTAATGGATGCATATTGCATGGAATCCTTTCTATCAGCATTTCTGTGATATTGTCTCCTTCTATGTCCATGATGAGACATAGCATTCCGTTGACTTGATCCCTCGGGAATTTCTTAGAGAACCGTCACTTGGAGAGAATCTCCTGACAGCTTGCCTCTTCGTTCCTCTTGAGGCTTATTCCCTAATCGAGAGAATACTGACTTTCTCTGAGGGAGGGATTGAAGATTTGAAAAAGTCCCCAGTCCGGTGGACTGGGGGTGTCCCTGTTGCTTCCGCTCAACTCCTCGAATTCCATTCGTTGACTCTGAGGGTTGGGTTAGAGAAGTCCCCAGTCTGGCAAGCTGGGGTGTCTCTTGACATGCTATGTCTGAGATCTTCTTGAAATCTCTCTTGATCTTGCGAATCTTAGTTCGGAAATTAGCTGGATGCATTAACCTGTATCCACTTTTATCACCTGGTTCAACAGACCGTTGGATGATTTCCGAAACTTCTGTCATTTGATGACGTGTTTGCTCCAGACGAGAGGCTTGTGCAATATTCTCGCCTGCTTGATGTAGGAGTAATTCAACAACCTGTTCTCTATATACTTGATTTTGAGAGGAACTAGTTGAATCTTGATCTCGAGCAAGCTTTTGATTATGAACAAGGCCCATTGACTGTGGCCGGCCATGGGCAATAACATTGCATGAGACCATTTTCGGCGGGCTTTGCTGACCAGAAAGCACTGTGAAATGTAGTGCTCTGTGAACACCCCATCCTCTGATATGAACATTAGATGGAGCATTGGAAATTAACTGACGCAATCTTCTTAGTGCGCCAAGGCATGAACGTTGAAGGGTTCTCTGTTGCTTTTCAGCCTTCGGATACCGAGAGACTGATAGAGATGCCAAATAAATCTGGCATTGTAACCCTTCTATTATATTAAGATGATTTTCATATTCATCGTAAGATAATACCTTCTTCTTTAATTGACAAAGAGTTTTCCATATGTTGAGACGAATATCATGGATTCCATCATCCGTCAACATCTTTGGAATGTCGTACTGGGAATCAGCCAAAGGCCAAAACATGACTGGTACTTCACCTTTTGCTAGTTTTTTCCTCATGTTCAGCATTTCCTCTTTATCATTAAATGAAGATTCTTCTACCTGTTTGGACCAGAGTTGGTGTTTCCTTGTTGCTTCATCGGATTCATCAAGATTGGTAGAGAAATCACTATTCATGCTGGAAGATGAATGACCTAGGGAAGGTTCGGAGAATAACCTGAACCCCAGGCTATCTTCTGATGAAGAAAGAGTTTCACCTGCTGATAGTAAAGCATCATACATGACTGGTTTTACGTTTGCAAGTGCCTCGAGATAGGAGGGCTTTCTCGTCACTACATTGCCTTCTGAAGAATTTTCGAGACAACGTGAATCACTACTACGGAGAGGACTTTCACAGCGAAGTTCATCACCATGAGGAGGACCATCATGATGGGTTACAGAAAAAGATGAGATCTCTTGCTCCTTGGTCTTCTGACCACACAGAGGGTTCCTGTGGCTCTCATCTGAAGAAGAAACTTCAAGATTGACCGAATTTTCATGAAGCAAGTTTTCATGAGGAAGTGTCTGTTGAAGACCTTCAGAATTAATGTTCCCGTTATTGGGAACTGAGGGAGTAGAATCTTGAATTCCGAAAGATAAATTTCTGAGGGCTTCAAGAACTCCAGCATCGAGCAAGGCCTTGTTGCAGATTGGCCTTTGATCTCCTGACTGTGCTGGGCGGATCTTTTTCTTAGATGCCTTCTTACTTGCTTTAGAAACCACTTGATGACAAAAGTGATTGCTCTGAGCAGGTGTATGTGCCTGATCAGGAAAGATGGTCAGGTTAGGCTGACGATCATCGCTCAAATCAGGTGTATGTGCCTGACTTGGTTGTCCGTATGATATGGGGGAGTATGCCCCATAACCCTCTTGGACTGGAACAGATATGTGTGTCTGTTCCGGAGTGAATTGTTGATGTGTCACTCCACTGCTAGGGATAGATTTATGTGTCTGTCCCTGAGATGATGCTGAAGATGTTATGATATCCTGGCAAGCATCCAGAATATGAGCAGGAATTTGCTTCTGCTCTTTCACCATTGACAAAATATGCTTGGTGACTTCAGCCGCCGGAACAGGGATATACGTCCATTCCGGGCTTGGAGTAGGTGTATGTGCCTGTTCCTGTCCTCCTTTTCCTGTCAGTGAATCCTGACAGTACTCAAGTGTGGAGGCAGAGAGTTTAGTCTGCCTCTTGTTTGTCGTCGGGGCTTTCCGACTGACTTCTCCGTGCGCTACCAAGCGAGACTGTTGGTAGGCTTGATTAGTATTAGCAGGTGTATGTGCCTGCTGATTACACTTCGCCAAATGCGGTTGACGAGATCCATCATATGTAGTCAGACGAGCCTGCTGACAAACTGATGATGTATAAGCAGGTGTATGTTCCTGCCTATGGTACTCCGCCGGAATTGCCTGGCGGGATCGGCTTGATGCTTCCAGACGAGTCTGCTGGACAGCTAAATTAAAACGGGCAGGTGTGTGTGCCTGCTCGTTGTTTGCCACCAAGTTAGGTTGGTGGACTTCTCCGGAGATGGCAGGGATGACAACCTGCCTATTGTTAACCGGATTCCGTCTCTGGAGGTTCATCTTGCCTGCTCGGGTTCGAGGAACCTGAGCTGAATGCCTGGAGTCGGTACCCTCATCATGTTGAGGGCGCACTACAGCACGAGTCTGGAGGCGATTGTTGATGGGAGCCCTCGGGAAGGACTCCTGTCTTTTTGAATTAAGGCCCCGAGGGACCTGCTCATTCACTTCCTCGGAGTAAGGGAGTGAATGGAAATTGTGTTCCGGGGATAACGACCCGAAACGGTTGGAGACGGTAGTCAGCACCGCCTGCTTCTTGATTGCTGGCCGCCGTTGTCCGGACGACCAGGTAGAGTTGTTAACTTGGAGGGCTTGACGAGCGGCCTCCAGAGTTGGGATAGTACCGTTGCGACGGTACTCCTTAACCAGTGCATTAGAAACACAACGTTGAAGACGCTGAGTTGGTGATGTCATCCTCAGAGTGGATGACGTTCCAGCAGGAGTAGCAGCATTGGTTTTCACAGCAGCAGACCTCATAGTAGAGGTGTTCACAGCAGCAGTATTCACAGGGGTGAATTTAAAGAAAGCCATTTTTGCAGAAGATCTTGAGAAAAGAGTGCCTGTTCCATGTAACAGACATAATCAAGATGAATCCGGCTACTGCATCTTTTGGATGATCATATGTCAATGATTGCCTTGTTGGCCCAAGGGGCCTAACAGATAAGAAGAACATCACTTTAACTTGGTTAAGGATTCACGTCGAGTTCACCATTTTTGTTTTTCACGGAATCCGGGGATGACCTCCTGGACGGGAGATTCAAACGTTCTGATCGGTTTCTAACGGGTTTTTTCGTAGAACCGGAAACATCCAATGATTCCACATCCGTCTGGACCTACTTTCCAAAGGCAGGCGCTCATTAGTTTTTGGACTAATGAGGCTTAGGAATTTGCATTGGTCGAGAGGATGGGAGGTCGGACTCATCACAACTTTTTGAGGGGAATTATTGTCTACTCCGGGACTCTCTTTATAGATTTAAGTTAAGTTCGTGAATCCTTATTACATTACCAAGTATAAAATGAGCTTTCCTTTAGTTTTAACAATCAATGATTAAATATGCAAGAAATTTAAAGAATCTTTTATATGTATTCGAGGTTCTTCATCAATATAGAATCATCTATATTTGTTTAGAGATTCTTGGTCAATGGTATCCTTCAAAACATTTATATAAAAGTCTCTTGGTCATTTTGATGACCAGGCTGGTTTTAAAGCCACTCAGTGGGGCACTTGAAGTTTATCGTCATTCAGAAGGACATAGATTATTTCAAAGTTGGGATCGAACCCATAAATGGGCTACCTACGTATCCTTTGTTTTGGAAAAGGAATCAGAACCCACGTAGTTCGAGAAATGGAGTATCATGTTTATGATTGATGGCTCAAAGATGAATGTCATAATTACTTTTACACTCTAAGCTCACGTGAGTCATGCTCGGTGTGAGAAACAAGAGGTATTGGTAAAATTTAGACAATTGTGTCATGAAAGATGCAATCATAAGAATTTGTTTGGGGCTTATGTATGGATGATTGCCCAGACAGATGAAGGTTTAGGATTTACTTTTAGGGAGAAAATCCATGAACAGGGTCCATAAAGTTATATGTGCTTCATGGAGATTTGAATACTCTAATTTTGGGGCTTACTCCTAAGGAGGATGCCCAAGTTAGGAGGGGACTTATGATTGGGTTTTACTCCTGAAAAGGAAACCCAAATCAAAGGTAAATTATGACTGGTTAAGGGAAATTTAAGGGGACTTGGGGATTACTCCTGAAAAGGAAGCCCAAGATTATGACTGGGACTTACTCCTAAAAAGGAGGCCCAGGTTATGACTGAGTCTTATTCCTGAAAGGGAGACCCAGGTTAGGGGACATGGGGCTTACTCCTGAAAAGGAAGCCCAAGGTTATGACTGAGTCTTATTCCTGAAAAGGAGACCCAGGTTAGGGATTAAGGTTTGGGGCTTATTCCTGAGGAGGATGCCCATGATTAGAGGACTTGATTGGGGCTTACTCCTGCGGAGGATGCCCATAATTGGGAACTTCAAGAATTTGGGGCTTAATCCTGAGGAAGATGCCCAGATTGAAGGTTTTATAATTGGGGATTATTCCTGAAAAAGGAGACCCAGGTTAAGGATTCTCTCATCTTAAAGGATGAGGTTGAATGAATGAACTCTCAATCTTTGGTGACATAAAGATGTTTAAATCACTAGGTTTTGAGAGATATTTCACAGAATTCCTTTCAGACAAGGATGTCAAATCAAGAAATCATGCCATAAATGGCTTTGAAGAGTATCTTGAAGACTGAATCTTGTATAGGAAAGGTGAAATGGCTTAAGAGGGGTAAAATGGGAAAGATGGGCACCCAAAAAGATAGGGGCGCGCACGTATTAAAAGTCGCGCAAGTCCTGCGGCGGCGCGCAAGTATTGGTCGTGACGTTCAAGTATTGGTCGCGCAAGTATACTTGCGCGACATGAGGGGTACTTGCGCGATTTTCAACCAGTATTGAAATGCTTGAGCAACTCTTTATTAAACCCTTTACAATCCTCTTGAGGTTCTTCCAGAGAAGGAACGTGCAAGTTATATTGAAGGAATTAAGTCGGCGCACAAGTGTTTGATAAGTTTCAACACTTAGGCCTTCCTTCTTCCCTTTAGATCTTCCATTCTAGGTAAGAAATTACCTTAGAAGTGTTCTGGAAGCTTTGAGAAGAGACTTGGGCGTCGGGAGCTTCAATCCGAGTTTCTGGAAAAAGATCCTCATGAATGGGGGGCCCACAGGGTCGATTTATAGGCAAAAGAAGACCCAGGGCGGTTACCGGGCGGTTACCAATTAGGTCGCGCAAGTCACCTGCGCGACCAAGGTGGCCGCGCAAGTACACTTGCGCGCCAGTGGTATAACTTGCGCGGTGGATTTGCTGTTGATCCTTTGTTCATGCCTTTGTCGATTTTTGATGTTTTCTTCAAAGGATGAATCACTTTTAGTTGAGATATTCCCTTTTCCGATTTTTAGATTCTGTGATGAAAGGAGCGTCAACAATATCAAGTAGTCATTGGAAATCAAAGAACTAAATAATTCCCCATAAATGAATCCACTAACCAAAGGAATATATTTCATGGGTTCCAACCATAGGTCCTAAAGTGATATAGTCCTAGACATTACTCAACAGATCAACATGTCAGACTATGTTGCATCCAATCACAAACCACATGACTAGCCTGCACCCAGCTCCATCACAATGGCACACCCCATCTATCCCAATCACAATCTTGAGGGGACACTAGCAGTGTATAACTCTCTGGTGATTCTATACACCAGAAAAGTTACCCAGGTTCCCATGACCAAATTAAAGTAAGGGAGAGGAAACAAGGAGCACATCCAGTGATAAGAATGATTAATAAATAGTAATAAATTAAATAATCATAGAGAATATCTAATAACTAACCCCTACCCCTAGCTTCCTCTTAGGAAAATAACCTTGACTGCATACCTATCACTAAATATGAATTATAATTCACACCATAAGGGATAAAATCCATTTCAATAAAAACAAAATAGGGTTTGAGTTGATCTTTCACACATGCACACATTTGGAAATATCTTGAAATTTACAGATAGGACATTTAATTAGTATTTTTAAACCAATATATAAAACATTAATTTTATAGTTGTAAACATATACACTTACACATTTATATATAAATCTATTTATCATGTTTCAAAAATTAACATATTCTCATGCGGATTTGTATGCCTAGATATATATATATATATATATATATATTCATGTATATATATTTAACCATAATATATATATATATATCAAGATACATTTTATAAAACTCACATTTTCCTTCAAAAAAATTTTTGAAATACCTTTTTAATACAAGATATTTCGATGATCCATTCAACAATCTACCTCCTACTAATTTTAAAAATATATTATAAATAATTACATTTCAAAACCCCTTTGAAGAATCAATCCAATTTTCACCCAAGGCATAAAAAGGTCCAAAACAAAGCCCTTTGTTTTTTTGGACCTAAATGGGGTCAAATGATTTTAAATATTTAAATTTAATTAAAAATAAATATTTCAATAAATTATAAATAATTGGAATTTCAAGTATCACTTGAAATACGAATTAAATGAATTATTCCAAATGAATAACACCTTTAAACATTTATAAAATCATTCTTAATATTTTAAAATTGGTATAATTGATTAAAAAAAGCATTTAAAACACAAAAAAATAAAGGGTTCTAAAATTTAAATCTTTAACATGGGGAAACATACCTTAAATAAAGAGGACCTAAGCCATTTAATACTGAAATGTGTCTCCTTCAATGGCTAACATCCAATCAAGGAATAGGTGACTACCAAAAACCCTAATCATTAAAGAAACCACAAAACTAGGTCAATCCATAAACCTATGGTTTATCCAAACAAAAGGGAGGCACAAGGGATGGGTAAATTATAAGAAAAGGGGAGAAAGAGGGAGAAAAAACTCTTAACTTTAGAATCCAACTCATAAATGTGAAGAACCAATGAGAAATTATAGAATAGGAGGCAGTCAAAAGGGGAGGAGTGTGTATCATTAAGGGGATAACCCTGGAGTGTCTCGCATGAGGGAGGTCGTGCAATGTGAGCTAGTAGAAAAGGAAAAGATTGCAGTGAGAGTGGATTCACAAGTGGGGAGAAAGGATGGAAGTAGAGAGAGAAAAATGGTTGAGAGAAAAAATGAAAAAAAGAAAATAATAATAACGAGGGAAGAAAATGGAGGGGAAATAAAAAAAATTGGGAATGGTGCATGATTTATCCACACAGTTTTATAAACCATGCATAAATCATGCTACACATATTGGGAACCAAAGTCTATTATGCACAATTACTACTAGGCACCTGTATGGTATAATAAACCTTTAAAAATTCCATTGTCCCGTTATAAAATTATTCTCATGGTTACCGCATGGTTTTTCAAACTATGATGGATAACTTTTTACCCATTTAGATCTTCCAAAATTTTAAAAAACATTTGGAAAGTGCATACGTCATTAAAATAATATTAAATAATTTTCAATTAAATATTAAAAAATATTTTTTGTGACAATTATCTCAACCATAAGGATCTATTCCCTATGAAAGCCATTCTAAAAGGATAGAAGATAGTCAGAGAACACCAATTAGAATGATTCCTCAAAATCTACAAAGCACGTCTTCGAGAAAAAATTTACATTTTCAAGTGAAACCCAAATATCAACAAGGAAAACAAGGTCTAACAAACCTATAGGCCTATCTAGGTATCCACATTGTTTGTTCTTCATCTAAAATGGTGGGTTAATACACACACTCTCCAAGGGATACAATTCCCTAAAAAAGTGCTTTCACCGAACACCCAAATAAACCATAATAACTTTATCAAACATAAGAACTATAATGAGGATAAAATTAAAGAACCCTCAACACAATAACCAATATGGGATGTATACCTATGTAATTATAATCAAAATGGAATATAGGACCTCAAAACAAATACACTAAATCACAATGAACTATAAAATAATCAATACTCTAAGGTGATCAATTGCCTGAAGGTCGTCCATCCTAGTTACCTTGAAACAACCCAAAATCATTCATGGAAAACCCATCTAAAACAAAGGATCCTAATCAAAAAAACCCAAAATACCAACCACAAGGTATCATATCCAAAACACAAACCATAATGAACATGATCATCGCCAAGGCATAAGTACCCCCAAAAAATTAGTTATCCTATGGGAACACTCAAACAAGTAACCCAAAGAAAAAATGAAATCAAAACAACTGAAAGTATTTCACCATATCTAATACCACTAATAAAGATAAACACAAAAGAATCCTCACTGAATAAAATTCAATAAGATCCCATAACAATGAACTATGTTCTTTCTATGCACTCATTATGAACCTGGACTACTACATAAAGAGGGAGGAAATGGTTTAAAAAATATACACCTAAATCCAAGATAAAGAAAGAATATATCCTAATAATTTGATTATGAGTCTAGTTAGGGCCACGAACAGGACGAAATAAACCTAACATAGAAAATAATCACCCAAAGGGTCATCTCTAGAAACAAACAATCAGTCGTTTATATAACCTTTCTAGGAGGTAGAATTTAAATTACATGAAACATAAACTAAACTAGTTCCTATCACAAACACTCAACCAATAATTTCTACCAAACAAGGGCCAAATCCAAATAGTTAATCCAATAAAACACAATGCTTCTCAACACCCCATTTCAAACAATCCATTTTCGAAAACACTCATTTTACAAACATCAAACACTTGTTTTTAAATTAAAAAATTAAATTCTATTTTCAAAACATTTTAAAATCCGTTATTTTAAAACCATGTATTTTAAAAGTCAAAAAAACGAAAAAGAATCCCATTTTTTAAAAAAAACTACACTTTTTAAAACATTAAAAAACCATTCACCTTTCAACTCATTTATAAATCCAATTTTGAAATTAAAATGCATACACCGTTTTCAATTGATATCGAGCATTTTAAAAACATTTTTTTTCTAAATTTCAATTTAAAACAACTTTATAAATCGATATCATTTTTATAAAACCATTAAATCTTAAAATTCATTTTTTGTAATTCCAATCATAACTAATTTCCATTTCTAAAACATTATTCTCAAAATGAAAGAAATCCAAATACAGACCAAAATTCCAAACCACATTTAAATAAATCAAAAGTCTTCCTGGAGTTTACCCCCATTTATAGGTATCGCCCAAGGTAGTCTACATATCAAAACCAAATGGGATGTTGAACCATGATTGAATTGGAAACATTTCTGTTGAGGAATCTTCAAATATTACAATAGTTCCTAAAATGAGTTTGGAATCAAGAACTAAATTTGTTTATTGTTCATCATTAAATGTAATTCAACCTCATATCTTGATTATATCTCCATTTACATCCCCAAATCCAATCTGTCCACACAAAAAAACAAAATCATGATAATGAGGATCAATAAATGATAAATTGTAGTCAAATAAAATTTCAAACTCCAAATTCAAATCAGAACTACCCATGGTGACTGAAGCATCACTGTGGTAGGTGCTGATCAGGAACCCATCCACAACCAACCTCCTTAGTCCTGATAACCAATTCTAACATAATCCTACCATGACATAACAAATCAAACAAGAGATAGTCATAAAAGAGGAAGGGTTCCTTTGTAGAAAAGAACATGGTAGACCTAACACCATTTTATCAAGAACCCTCCCAAGTCACACATTCCTCAAATGTCTATGACAACTTTTGATAGTGCCTGAAGGGTTTTTCCGATCCCAATGGGCTAGCACAAGTGCTTAGAAATCATGGAAACACCACTTGTGAATGATTTCAACCATAAATAATAGTAAATTAATATCAAAAAATAAAATTAAAACCTTTAAATACCCATACATATATTGGAAATACATGCTAAAAAAATATGTGGAAAATAACTATAAAGAAAATAATAAATATAGAAATAAACTATTAACTTACACCCCAAAATCCATCCCCTGCAATAAAAACACACATAAAAATCCACCTATAGATTCCTTTGATTTGTAAATTAGTAATTATCACTACCCTATATCAACTTAAAGTAGTAAAATCCTAATTGGAAAAAGTAAATCATTTAATGGTCCATGCGCTAGAAATTATAGGAAAATAAAAGTATGTCCTACTAAAATTACATAAAAGGAAAAACTGGTTGAATTTAATAAAATAAAAACTAACTTTAGATAAGTAAATACTCTCAAGAGAGGTTATATGTTAAAGATTTCAACTAAAATGATTGATAGATGTGAGCTAACGTTTTGTAGGCATGCCAAATATAAATCATTCCATGCGTATAAACTTTAAATTAAATTAATATTTAGTGATAGTTTGAACTAAATTGTTTAAATATTATATTTTAGTTTAAAACATATAGAGAAGGTTCTTTCAAAATTAATTTTATAAAATTTCTTCTTTGATTGTTTTAAATGAAAATAATCACATAGAAAAAATTTATATGGACTATACCCATGTTTTAATTCCCATTTCAAAGATGCTTTAAAATGATTATAAAAATGTTTTAGAAAGAACCAACATAGGTAGCATGAATATAAATATTATTACTGAAAAAAACCATGTTACAGATATGATAAGAAGAGTCGAAGAAGATAATATCAGGTGACACACATATCAAGTAGTCAAGGGATATCAAAGAGTAAAAGGATTCCCCCTAAATGAATCCAATAACCAAAGGAATATATGTAATGGGCATTAACCTAGGTCCTATAAAGAGATAGTCATAGAATTTAAGCAATGGAAAAACCTTCCATCAAATGATGTGTCATATAACAATGCACCTAATTAGTTTTCACCCAGCCTCATTGGAATGGAACAACCAATCTGGCCCTATCACTAGCTAAATGGGACACTAGTAGTGTGTCACTATCAAGTGTAGCATTATTCACGACTCCCACTTAGATACCCAGGTTCCCAAGAAAACAATAATGTAAGGGAGAGTAAATATGAGAAAATATAATGATAATCATGAACAATAAACAATGATAAATACAAGAATCATAGATAATATCAAATAAATCAACATCACCCATTTCTCGCTCTTAAGAAAATTACCCTGATTGCATAACTATCACTCGATATTAAGTAAAAATAATGCCCCAAGGTCCAAAATCCATGTCAATAAAACTCGAATGGGGTTTGAGAGGATCTTTAGTGCATGTAAACATTTTGAAATCTTATAAAAGTGCCAAATGATCCTTTAAATTAGATTTCTAAAACAAATAGATAGAAATATCATTTTCTAGTTGTACTCAAATTCACTTACACATTCATATATATATATATCATTTCACAAATTCACATATTCACATGTGAATTTTCTCACATAGATATATTTATTTATTTATTTATGTATATTCATGTATATATGTAGAACCATAATATATATATATATATATCAACATAAAATTTATAAAACTTCCATTTTTTCACCAAAACTGAATTTTGAAACACCTTTCCAATTATTGATATTTACAATATCCATTCAATAATATATTTGGAATTAATTTATAAAATAAATTTTAAATGATACCATTTGAAAATACCTTTAAAGAATCAACCCAATATTAAATTAAGTCCTTAAAAGGTCCTAAATAATGTTCTCAAATTTTTATCAATACCCAAATGGGGTCAAACCACATTAAATTGCCCAATTTAATTAAACAATATTTAAAAAAAATAAATAGTAGGATTTTTAATTTTCACATGAAATTAAATGTAAAGTAATTATACAAAATTAAGGACACCTTGAAACATTTATAAAACCAAATTCAGCATTTCATTATAGAAATAATTAATTAAATAAATAATTTGAAACACCAAACAATAAACGTTTCTTAAATTTAAAGCTAAAACATGTAAAAACCTAAATCAAATCAAGTAGAACCAAGTCACAGCTTTCCAGAACATGACATATTTGATTCTAGACATCAAATTGGGGAAGAGAAGAACACTAAGAAACCCAAATCATTAATGAATCCAAAACATATGGCCAATCCCTAAACATGGGGTTTTCCCAAAATAAAAGAGAGGCACTAGGGATGGGAGAAACTTTAGGAAAGGGAGAGAGGAGGGAGAAAAAACCCTTACCTTGAGGATCAGAACAATAAATGAAAATTTACTGGGAAAAATTGAGGAGTATGAGGTAGTCGATGAGAAGGGAGGAGTCTGTGATGAAGAGGGGCTCGACCCAGGGAATTGCATGCGAGGGAGGCCATGTGAGGGGAGCCTATAGTATGGGGAAGCCTGAGAAGAGGGAGACCATGTGAACATGGAGAAATAAATAAGAGGGAGAGAGAGATTAAAATGGGTGATAGAAAAAATAATAAAGAAGATAAGAAATAAAGAAGAAAAATAGAGATAAAATAAAAAAAATAATGGGCTCAGTGCACGGTTTACCTACATAGTTTAACAAAAATTTTGGAAACAATGCTGCCCAAACTTTTAACCAAAAATCACTATGAAAAATTACTACTAGGATCCCACACAGTTTAGTAAACCATGTGCTAAATATACCAAATGTCACTATCTTAATATTGAACCAGTAAAACAGTTGTCACACTCTTTTTTAAAACTATGATGGATAACTGTGAGCCCCTTTATAACTTCCAATATTTAAAAATTTAGGCCTAAAACTCCCAATGAGATGAAATAATATTAAAAAATATTAAATAAAATAATAAACAAAATATGGAGTGTGAAAAACATCTCACTCTTCAAATAAAACAATTCAATTATGAATTTTAATCCTCCCCTTTGAAATAACGTGAATTCTCTTAATGTCTATTAAAATTTCTCAATTAATTATTTCTAATAATGATGCTTGTGATCTACCATAGAGTACAATATTTTTCTATCATCACTCAAAGTATAAATTTACTAGTGTTATTATAATAACTCAAGTACATTAATCCTAGACACAGGCCTTCAACACATCTCAAATCTCAACACTATAAAGATAAAAATCTTCATAATCACGAGGAACTTACATTAAGGTTAAATTGAATCTAATGGTTACATATTAGTAAATAATTAAAAAAATTATATGTAAAAAAGAGATTATTAATTAATGTTAATTTCATGATAGTTAATAGAAAAGATAAAAAACAACACCTTCTCTAAAAAATGAAGACACCCACTTCCCCAAATCCTAGAATGCTTCAGAAATTTCATGAAAAAATAATGAATAATATACCCTCATTAGTAGTTTTCTTTTTCAATTTTTCTTACTTAGTTAATTTTTTATAATCATTTTTTGTATTTGTATTTTAGTAGTGACTTTATTTTCTCAATTGTTTTTTGTAGAGGGTAAACAATAAATTAAAATGTAACATTAATTCATAAAACTTTCAGAAAAAAACCCAAGGATAATACCCCACAGATTATTCTCAACACAAAACAACCCTTTTCCACTATATAAAACCCCTATCCAACACATAATTAATTTAAAATCAGGAAAAATACCAATACTATGGTTGGAAGGATAAAATTGGCTTATAATTTCTCTTTCTCCAACAAGTTCATTCATAGATTCATTGGAGTTAAATATATATAGAAATATAAAGGTTATTCTTAAAGATATAAGGGCTGAAATCAAAAAAAATCATCCAACATTTTAATGTGATTTTGTTCAATCATATCTTTGAGAATATTCAATTCATCTTGTAATAGAAAACATTTTTTGTGTGTCTATTAATAAATTTTTTGTAAGAAAGAATATGAATGATGTTTTATTATAAACCTATCAGGAATATAGAACATCAAATTTGGTTCAATCACTCATAACATATACAATAATAAAAAATAAATCCACAAGAATTTCAAAAATTACAAGAACATGTGAAAGATTAATTTCTTCAATATGAATCAACTAATCTTCCCAAGTCATGATTCATTAAATTAATAAACTCATGATTATCTAAACACATTAATAACCAATTTTATAATCTAATCCCATAAAAATGAAATTTGAAACATGTAATTAAGTGACTACTATGAAACTTTTACTCATAGATCAAAAAATAAACAAGGTATTTAAGGGTGACACGAAATTTTCTTTTAAACCTAGAAAAACATGTTAACAAACATATAAGGGATTGGAGGATAAATAATAAAAATAATTACTTCCAATTTTTCATGAATCTTTATTTCCCTCACTAGTTTTCTTTGGGGACTTGATCATCATGGTCCTATAAAGTGAAAAAAACCTAGTGAAAGTAAAATCTCCATGAAATTAAGCTTAAAAAGAATTGGGGGATTGAAACTAAATCCCAAAATTTCTAAAATAAATTTATAAAACTAATTCCAATAAAGTGAAGAAAAGGAATGGGTTCCCTCTGATAATGTGATTTGTTTAAATTTTTTTACCTCAACCTTACCTCATTTTCTCACATGATAAGAGTACAAATTAAAATTACCTAGTCTGGATTATTCTAAGACTAATGTTGTGATACACTTAATGTATCTCTTACCTTCCTCCTCATTGAAATCATATTCATTATTTTTAATTGAGAAACCCTAAATTTGGTAAAATACATAGGAATTGTAGAAGAAGCACATGGTCTGTCTAAATCTGGTAAAAGTTCTATTATCTATTTTCTTTTTTATACACTCTTTTGTATTTATTAATATTTGTATAGAAAATCCCCCCCCCCTTTTATTATTCCTCTATAAAGGCTTATTATTTGTCTTCAAACCTCCTATATTAAAAGGATTATGGTGCATTACTTAGAAAATCTATCCTCAACTTAATCCATAGAGGTTTCCTTATAATAAGCCTCAATTTCACCATTACTTTCAGATCTCTCCTCAAGAATTGGTTGGGAGTTGGCTTCCTCTGGGGTAAAACTTTTGGATTCCCATTCTTCCTTGTCCTTCCCCTATAAGTCTCAACATTATTATTTGAATAAAAAATAAAACACATAGAGGATGATTTTATTCATTTCTCATGTAAATATTTGGGCCATGTACCTCTTGACTTTGGATCATCTCCTTAAGTGGCTCAAGTTTATGTTCTAGATCCGTAATTTTGATATAAAATTAGGCATGCTCAGTCAAGAAATTATATGTCACTATCATTGTAACCAAAAATACCCAAACATGACATAAGGAAAAAACAAAAAACCTTAACTAAATTTAAAAAACTGAACATAGATGTGGAAATTAATATCCAAAAAATTGAATTAAAGTGATCTAACATTTTCCACTAAACCAACATAAAAATTTGGTTGGGCTACATGGTATCGTTACTTCCTATAGTTTAACTAGTTTTGAGTTTATAGTTAATGGAACAAAAAAATTTTAAAACTATGACTATGTATTATAGAAATTCAATTCAAAATATCAAACCTATATAAACGAGGAAAAAAATATAACTTGATATATAGAACTACAACTTAAAACAAATGGAATCAACTAAATAACCCAATAAAAACCATTGAACAAGGATGTACTAGGAATTTTCAATTTGAAGTTCATGAAATAATGAAACAATGGTGGATAAATAATAAACATTAAGATGTAGAGATCTTGTCATAGTGAATATCTTGGTCTAGGTATACACACTCTATCCTTTATAATCTCATTTTCTCATGATCATGTTCTTTGGATTACTTATAGAATTGGTAACCCAAAACATATTTAAACATTGAATAAAAACTAAAACAATATTCATGGAGGAATCCATACCCTAGTACTCACACTATAATAAAATATCTTTAGCTAAGGAAAAATCTCATACTAAACAAAAATAGAGGGATATTAATCACACTTCCTGATCCATGAGACAAAATCCATGCAAGAGTGAATAAAAAATGTACAATAATGAAATGAATGAGATTTTGAACCAAACATGAAAACCACAAAATAATGGTACATTAATAAATAAATACCTTTTATATTAAAAAATCCTAATAATAACATCCCTCCCATGATAACCATGAGATACCTAGAAACAAATGAAACAAAATCTAAAATAGTAGTAGACACCCTCTTGATGTTGGTAGCTAAATATGTTAACAGAAATGATGCCCCCAACTGCACAATGTTAGACTCTATTTATAGACCACATTCCTCTAAGATATCTCATCATATATCCATATTATCGTTTCTTATATCTTTCTTAATGTGATATGAACTCAAATTAATTAGATATGAAATAAATAACACCTTCTAAAAAGATTATATCTTCCCCAAATAATATCCATAAAACGTTCATAGAGAGAGAGTATGGATGAAATTATATCTATTTCTGTATTTTTCCATCCTGGCATGAACAATTTCTAACAACATGTACTAAACCAAAACTCATACTAGTCTCCATGTCCATGAAATTTTCACACCATGCCCAATTAATTATGCATAATTATCTAAAAATAAATAAAAATTTTCATTTCCTCTTCTTGCACATATGTGGTACGAACTAGAAAATTCATGTGATGAACTAAACTCCAAAAATATGATTCTACTCTATTTTCATGATCGTAACATAAATTCATGTATTACGGTGTGAGTTTGATCCAAGAAAAATCAAATATTCATGCATTTATGGTAGTATCTTCTTCATTTTAGAGCAATAAGAAAGCTTCCCATATAGATTCCATGGTATCTCCATATTACAACGGATTTATAGGGGTCCTATATCAAGCTACCCCAATTCACAATCATAGATGACCACTATTCCAACATATCGCAAACCAATGACACACAATATAGACAGATGAAGTTACATTTGAGGAAAAAGATGTGGTATTTGGAAATAAAACACTAGTGAATATGTTATGATGAAAAGTGACACATGTATGTGCTATTCTACATCAAAAATTTCTTTAAGAGGTGGTTAATTCATATACTATGATGTATTAAACATAGCATATATAAACAATACCTCAACAACCATGCCTTAATTTTCTCATGCCCAGTACAAGCCCAAACCAAGCTCCCCTCTCTTTATATAAGTGGTGCACCGACCCACACCCACTTATCCCAATAAATGATTGTCCTTTTTTGTGTCTTGCATTTCTTAAGTTCATGCCCTTGTTTTACACCTTAAAAAATATGAGTTTTTTTATTTAAAGATCATTTTTATTTTTCATTTTAAAAACTTCAATCTTATTCCTTTCCTACCAAAAACATTTAATATAATAATAAGTAGGTGAGAGTAACTAAAAAATTTAAAAAAAATAACTAATTTAAATTTTAAAATTTATTCATAAATATATTGAAATAAAATCCCTATTAACTTAAAAAAAATTGTTTTACTCAAGAATAAAGCACAAAAAAATCACAAAAAAAATCCACACTACCAATATTTAATTCTAAAATCCAATAAAATTAAAAAATTATAAATTATAGTATAAAATTTCAAGAATCACATAATAATATCTTTACAAATACTAAATTTTCAAAGAGATAGTGTTAATTATGCATTTTTCTCACCCTCGTTGACATCATGTGCCTTTTCCTAAATTCCATTAAAATTTATCAATTAATTATTACTAAACATTCTACTTTTTATCTACCTCATGTTGGAATAGTTTTCTCTCACCACTGAAGGTATAAATTTACTAGAGTTATCCCCCTATCTCAACTACATGCATCCAAACTAGAATATAGCAAAAATATCAAATATCCACCCCATAAAGAAACATATCACAATCATCATGAGTAATTTACATTATGCTTCATATGACATTAAGGATTAATGGTTGGTAGGTAATTTTAAAAAAATTAAACAAAAAAAGAAGGTTAGTCACTGAAGTATATTATGTGATAGAAAAAAATAAAAGATAAAAATTGACTCCATCTCTAAAAAAATGATAACACCCCCTACCAAAAATAAAATAAATGGTCACAAATTTTATGAAATCAGAATGAAAAATTAACCATTTTTGGACCTTGTTGGAAAAAAGTTTTCAAAAAATTTCCATCAATGATTTTTAATAAATTATATTTTTTACCTTTTAAAAATGAATTTATTTTATCAATTTTTTCGTTTTGTATAGGTTAAATAATTAATTTCAATGAAGGATGAATTCATGATAGTTTCCCAACCACCCAATGATATTACCCCACATATTCTTCCCAACACAAAGCATCTCCTTTTTAGAATAGAAAACTCCTCCCCACACTTTATCCATTGAATGTCATAAAAAATACCAATAGTAGGGTAAGAAGGATAATATTGGATTGTAATTTGGCTCTCCATAATGAGGTCATTCATGGATTCTATGGGATTAAAATAAATGTACAAATAAAAAGTTATTCTAGAAGGATATGGTGGGTTAAATAAAGAAACTCCATAGTTATTTTGATGTTATTTCTCTAATCATATATATGATGATATTGAATACATGTTTTAGTAATAAATGTGCCATAAGTATCTCTCAATAAAAGCTTATATGAAAGAATATGAAAAATTATGTCTTAGAACACACTTGGAAATGAGAAAAATAAAATTTCAATCAATTACTCATAGAATAAACAATAATAAGAAACTAATCCATCCGAATTCTTGAAATTAAATGCATGATAATGTGTAAGAGGAATTTCTTCTACATAAATAAACCTATCCTCCTGCATCACGATTCATTAAATCAATACCCTAATTCTTTTCTCTACTCATTAATTCCTCATTTTTTATATCTAATCTTATCATAAATGAAATCTGAAATATCGTATTATTAGATTACTACACAACTTTGCAGTATATATATAAAATGGAACACTAAATTTAAGTGTTCTCTCAATTTCTCTACAATCCTAAAAAAATGTTAACAAAAATTTAGGGGAGTTCAATATAATTAATTGAATATAATACTCCCATTTACATATTATTATTCATTTCCCTAAAATCTTTTCTTTTGTGCCCTCATCATCATGAACCTCCAAAGTGAAAACAATAATGTGAAAATATAAGGCCCATGAACTTAAGAACAATAATATTATGGGGACTCAAACTGCATCCTAAAATTCCAAAAAAAATTCTAAAACTAATTCATCATAAATCAAGAAAAAACACAGGTTTCCTTTACTAATTCACTTTTTTAAATCATGTTTAGATCAAACTAACCTTATTTACACTTGTGATGGGAGTATAAAATAGAGTTACTGAGTCTAGATTATTCCAAGACTTATGACATGACGCACCCCATGTAGCTCTTCCCTTCTTACTCATTGAAATAATTTTTAAAATTATTAGTGAAGAAAAATACAATTTAAACAGATTTAGGGATTATAGAATAATATCATGGTCTATCCAAATCTGTTAATAATCATATTCTCTTTCTTATTTTTGATACACTATTTTATATTCTTAGACATTTTTTTCAGTAACCGTTGACTCGTCTTCTTCTTCATCTGATATAGAATATTATTATTTTTCTTTACTCCATTAATCATTCAATGATAAATTTCATTTCATTAAAAACTATATCATATGATTCATACATAAAGGTTTCCTTGGGATCATCCTCAATTTTCGCATTACATTTAAAACTATCCTCAATCATTTCCTGTGAGTTATATTCCTCCTCATTAACCCTTTTATATTCCATGTCTTCCTTGGATATCCCCTAAAATTATTTATATTCTTATTAAAACAAAAATTATAACTTTATTGGATTTGTTTAAACATTTCTCAGGTGTGGTTGTGTTCCACATCCTTATTGACTTTGGATCTTCACTGTATGATCCCTAATTTTTTGTGTTTGGTCCATAATTTGGATGGAAAATTTGGCATGCTTAATCAAGATAAAATCTTTTCCTACCATAAAAACCAATAATCTCCAAGAATAACAAGATAATAAAATAGAATACTAAAATCAAATTAGAAAACTAAAAAGGGATGATAAAATACTTTTCGTAACTATTGAATTAACATGTTTCAACCTTTTCCCTAGAAACAATTCCAAAAACATGGTTAAGACAGAAGGTTTCATTACATCCTATAGTAGAACTAGTTTAAATTTTATAATACTTTGAACCACAACCTGATAAAAATAAAACTATGTAGTATAGGAATGTAATACACAAGGTCAAACTAATAAAGATGAGGTAAACAGCCCAAACTCAATAGATGAAACTATAACTAATAACAAAAGGAAATAATTGATTAACCAAATATAAACCAATCAAGAAGAATGAATCAAGAATTTTAATTTTTAATTTCATATAATAAATAAGTATAGAATGGATAAATTATAAACATGATGTTGTCAAATTTAAGTTCTAGTGATTCCCCTAGTCTGGGATGATAGTCCCCATATTATAATCTCACATTTTATCATAGTCAAGTACGTTGGATTACATAGAGAATGGGTAACATGAAACCATATTTACATATAAAATAAAGACTAACACAATTGTGATATAGGAATTCACTTCCTATTACTCACACTAGAAAGAAAATTCTCTATGGAAAATAGCCATAGTCAATAGAAAGAAAGAGAGATGAATCACACATCCACCCCCCTAAAATAATTGTATTGCAAGTGGGAATAAAAATAAAATAACATGAAATGAATGAGAATAAAAAACCAGTAAGAAAATCAAAAATTAATGATACTTCAATAAATCAATACCCTTTACACTACAAAATCAACACAAGAACTACCTGTATTTATAGATTTTCATTCTTCCAAGATATCACATGATATCTTCATCTTATCTTATATTATATATATCTAAATGTGAGATAGCCTCACCATACTTATATATAAAGTTAATACCGTGTCCCAAAAATATTATATATCCCCTAAAATAAATCTATAAAACTATTACACAGAGACAAGATAACTGAAACTATATTCATTTTTTAATCTGTACTACTTGGCACAAATGGTGAGTTATGGAAAAAACTGAACCTTAACTCATACCGATTTGAATGGACATAAAATTTTTGTATTGTCACCTTTTAATTTTTTGTAATAACTCAAAAACCTAAAATATTCATTTCATCTCCTCTCATGTACACTAAATTAACCAGAATCATCATGATGTGAATCGAACTCCAAAAACATGCTTCTCCTCTATTCTCATGATCACAACATATTTTCCAATGTACGTAATATCTCACATAAATAATTCCATTGGTAAATGGATACTTAATATACAATAATGTAGATAAGATACCCTAGATGATCACTTCCTAGGGAACCCTACCAGGATTTCCAATAGAATAATGTCATGCTCTCCTCTCTTCATGCTAGTAATGTTCCAACCTGTGCCCAGTCCTCCTATGAAATGATTTTCCATACGTGTGTATTTAAATGTACGAGTTCATGGTTTCTTTTACACTTTGAAAAATATTTTTACCCCTTTTAATAACCTTTATATTTTTCTATTTTCAAACTTCCATATTATTGATTTCCTTCAAAAAAACATTCAAAACTAATAATTAATAGGCTAGAGTAACTAAATAAGTAATTAATTTATTTATTTAAATATTAATATGAATGCATAAAATATAGATATCATCCATTTAATACCATAAATAATAATGGATTCCTCATTTTTTATGACAAGGATTCCATTTATAGAGAGATATGATGACTCTGTATCTTTTATCACTCAACCTAGAAGTTCTTGATATCGCAGAGAATGATATCTTTCTATAGATGGAATGAACTATACTTTAAAGGATAATAACAGGATCATATTTTAGTGGAGAGTGTGTAATGGGTTACTTTTATCAATCTTGGAGAAATCGTTGTCATAAATTATGAGCATAAAGGTAGAAAACATAATCTAAATGAAACTCCATGTTACCCATGAAAGAGATAAAAGGGTGAATGTGTCTTGGTTATAATCCTGTCAGACCAGTTCAAAGATATCCAAATGGAAAAATATGAATTTTTTGATGAATTATTCATTTTAGTGAATAAAATTGTAACTTCAATTCATATGTATTGTGAAATTCTTAGAGATTCTAATTAGAATTATTCCTGATAAATTTATGAAAGGATTTCATCCCTTGAGACAAAAAAAATTGGACGAGTGGATCATTGAAAAACTCAAAAATTTCATAATTTCTTATGAAATTATAAGAGGGGGCGATTTATGTATAAAAGGAAAAAAACATATAAGGATATTGTATTAAATACTGTAAAATGATCAAATTATGTTGATTCAAATATGTTTCATAATTAATAGCCTAATATAAAAGATAATATAATTAATTTTTATGAATTAAATAGTTTCCTAATGAATATACTGTTATAGAAGATGATCCAATGAATTTTGAATAATTTAACTCTTCGTTATCAAAAGTCTTGTAGTGAGCAAAAAGAAAATGTAGTACAAATAAACAACTAAAATGATTTCATTGTGGATAGATTTGTCACTTATTAGTATGATTATTGAAGAAATAATAATAATAGTAGAATGATGATCAACCCAAAATATCAACTAGGAAAAACAATATAGAAATTCGTCTCTCTATAGGAAGATTCTTTAAAGAAAAAGAAAAAATACAATACAATAAAGAAGATTGTTGACCCCTCTGGGAATCTAGTTGCTTTATTATATTTTGATAAACCCAATTATGATTATTTGTATTTTGTTAATCCCTAGTTGATAAATGGTTAAATAATTATTTAGGAATCTATTTATTTAGTTGCTCTAAGTATTGTTCTATTGTTCTATGTTTAAATATTAGTCTTTCGGTTACTGGATGTTTGTACACTCCGACTTAACCTATTCTACCAATAGAATACTTAAATAGAACAGAGCTACCGATACAGTTAAGTCTACTGCTATGTGAGAGCTACCGATACAGACTAGTCACCATTACATTAAAGTCCACCATTACAGATAAGATCTACTGTTACAGACAGTAGCTACCGTTATGGACTAGCTACCAATACAGAACAAGCCCAACGATATAGTTACAGTTACAAGAGCACCTGTACTCAAGTCTACCGCTACATCGAAGTCGACAGTTATCGATACAGCGCTACCGATATGCTGAATTCTACCGTTACATCAAAGCCTACCGATACTCAAAGTCACCGTTATGCAAAGCCTACTGATATGAGAAAATCCCACCAATACAAGAAATTCTACTGCTACCAATGCAATCAAGTCGACCGACAGAAAGCTTACCGTTACAAATGAAGTCTACCGATAGAATAGTTACCGATGGAAAGACTACCGTTACACAAGAAGCTACCGATACTCTGACCTACCGATACACAAGGCTACCGATATCCAAAGCTACCATTCCAGAAACAGAACTTGATGCTGCTTTAATTTCTTTATCATTATTTTATTTAACCAACAGTCATATCAGGTATATTTTAATACACTGACATTTATTTAATGTGTGTTTTTGGATGTCAGGGAACCGTACCTCGTACCTGCAAAAAGTAAATCATCTTTTGATGGAGCTCATGCTTTAAATAAAGGAAGGATGTGCTACTACAAAATGAGAGGAATTAATAGACGAATCGAATATACAGATACATACACACCGTGAGGTGTACTGGAAGAACTACTGAGTGTGAATGCAAAGAGACGACTAAACTTACACGAAGAACTCATTCATTACTGCATACCAGTGAAGAGATGAGAACGAGAACATAACACAAGAATTTCATCGACTACTATCTCCTCTGTCTCTACACCTGGAAGTCAAGGAAGCAGACGACACTCTGTTTTCCAGACACAACCCAGAAGAGGACTCAGAACCAATTCTGATCAATCCAAAGGAGTCCAGAGCTTCACTACAATCACTAGAGCCATTTCTAAACTCTACATCTCTGCTCTGTGACTCATTATTTTTTCATTTCGAGCAGTGTGTGTTATCTGCTGTATTTAACACACACACACTGTCTCTTGTGCTTTAACTGGAGGATCTATAAATCCTCACTCAAACTCCTGCATCTTTTATTTCCCATTGGGATAGTGGTAGAGGTCGTGTGTGACCTGGACAGCTGGTTGTTGTTGTTCTGTTTCCCACAAATAACAGTGGTAGAGGTCTTGGACCTGGACAGTTGTAAACTTTTGTGAACCCCAATCCAGGGTGTGGATCAAATTTATATAAATTGTTGAGATGACTAAGTCTCAACTTGAGACTGAACCTCTTGGTTATATCTGTTGTGCTATAGCTTTCAAAGTTTTTTTATTCCAATGCTAATTACTTTAAAACCAAAACTGTTTTAAAGTCACTTTGATAATTAAACTCGCAAGTGTTTATATTAGTTGTAAATCAGTAATTTAGATTTAAAAGTTAATCAATTCTTCTGATTTGATTAACTGGGGAATAATCAATCCTTTGAGAACCTAACAGAACCTTTACTTTGATATAAATTCACTACAGTTTAATTCGGTATTTTATTTGGGAGATTTTAAGACAAAGTTTTTAAAACAGAAATTTTAATTGGAACTCAATTCACCCCCCTCTTGAGTGTCCACTCCGACCAACATTTGGTATCAGAGGAAGATTTAAATATTTTTCTAAAGTACTCTATTTTTCAACTGTGATTTTAGTTGTATTTTAAAGTTCTTAAAATTTCTGTTATTTCTAAATTTTTATCTCTTTAAAATCTTTTCTTTAAGTTAGTTATCATGGATAACAGACTTGAAGGTGTTGCTAACTATAGACCACCATTTTTCAATGGCACAAACTATGCTCAGTGGAAAATCAAAATGAACATTCATTTAGAGAGCATGGGTATTGATATTTGGACTGCTATAGAATCAGAATATAAAATACCTACTACTGTTAGATCTATTTGGAATGAAGCTACTAAGACAGCCTACAATAATAATTGTAAAGCCATGAATGCTCTGTATTGTGCTTTAGGAGATGAGGAATTTAATAGAATATCTGCTTGTAAAACCGCTTATGAAATTTGGGATACCTTAGCTATTTCTCATGAAGGAACAACTAATGTTAAGGAAATAAGATTGAACACTTATACTATTAAGTATGATAATTTTAAGATGAAGCCTGATGAACCTATTTCGGACATGTATCTTAGGTTTAATGAAATTGTCAACACAATGACTTCTTTGGGAAAGGATGTTCCATCAAAGGAACAAATTATGAGAATTTTGAGATGTCTACCTGAAAGATGGAGAGGAACTTCTGTCTCAATTAGAGAATCGAGTGATATAGGAGAACTGATAGTCAAGGAATTAATTGGAAAGTTGATGATGTATGAAGAAGAACTCAAGGTGAACAAAGAAGAAAATGATGAACCAAGAAGGAAGTCTGTTGCTTTCAAATCTTCAACTTCAAAGAACAAGGATAAGGAGAAACTTCAAGCTATAAATGAGAGTTCAAGCTGTGAAGACAGTGAAAGTGCTTCTGATAGTGATGTTGAGATGGCTCACATTTCCAGAAGGTTTAAGAAGGTCTATAGGAAGAAGAAGTTTTTTATAAAATCAAATTACAAAAGTAAGTACGACAGTAAGGGTCATTGGAAAAAGGATTGGAAAAAATATGACAAATCAGATGAAGTTGTCTGCTATGAGTGAAAAAGGAAAGGACACATAAAAGCAGACTGTCCAAAGCTGAAGTATAATAAGAAATATGAATACAAGGACAATAAGTACAATAAAGCCATGAAGGATACTTGGAGCGCTTCTAAGGATAGCTCCAGTGAATCTGAAATTTCTGAACTGAACTCAGAAATAAGGAAAATATGTGTTTCATGACAAATATATCTGAGGTAACAGCTGAAACTCCTGCTTTAAATTCATATTATTCTGGAGATGATTCTGACTCAGAAAACATGTCAAAGTTTGAATTGTTTGAATATTGTGATATGTTAGAAGAAACCTGTAATGAGCTGAAAGACAAATACAAAGGTTTAAAGAAACGGTATGCTTTAACTGTTAAACATAAATCTGATCTTGATATTGAAATGGAAAAGAATGCTCAGTTGCTTAAAGAAAACACTGAACTGAAATTATCTAATGAGAAACTTAAGAAATACATAGAAAATTTTACAAATTGAAAAGATACTCTTACTCAGATGCTAGGTAAAAAAATAGCACCTAGATACACTACTGGTATAAGATACCAACCTGGACAAAGGAAAATTACCAAAACTAGATTCATTCCTAAATCTGGATAGAATAGTACTAGTTCTAGTTCTGGACATTTATATGCTTCCACTAGTTATATTCATATTTACGGATCTAATAAGGTTTACCTTTCAAAATTTTTTGATTCTACAAAGTTTATGAGACCCATAACACAAATTTGGGTACTTAATGTTTTATTGGCTAACCTGTCTGGACCCAAGAAGATCTGGGTACCAAAATCATTTCCTATCTAAATCTGTTTTGTAGGGAACCTGCTTCAAGAGATCCTATATAAAGACTTGGTATTTGGACATTGGATGTTCAAGACATATGTCAGGAGACTTCTCATGCTTTAAAAGCTTAGTCAGATTTGATGGAGGTTTTGTCACTTTTGGTGATAACTCAAAAGGAAAAATCATCGGCTTAGGCCAGATTGGTAACACTGACTAAGTATTAATTTCTAAAGTTTTATTTGTTGATGGACTTAAATATAATTTGTTAAGTATTTCTCAGTTATGTGATGATGTTTTTTATGTTAAATCTGAAAATGATTCTTGCAATGTTTTTAATTCTAAAAATGTTTTAGTGTTTTCTGCTTTAAGAAATGAAAATGTTTATGTTGTTGATTTAAATTCTTTAGCTAAGCAGAATATTACGTGTTTAAATGCTTTTCAAAAAGATTCTTGGCTTTGGAACAGAATATTAGGACACTGCAATGTACACTCACTTAGAAAAATTGCTAGGAAGAACTTAGTTAGAGACCTACCCAAACTTGAATTTCCAGCAGACAAATTTTGTAATCCCAGTCAAAAGGGAAAGCAACATAAAGTTTCTTTTAAATTAAAGAAAGAAGTGTCAACTTCTCAACCTCTCGAGTTGGTTCACATGGATTTATTTGGACCTTCTATAGTTTCTAGTTTAAATGGGAAGTACTATGTCTATGTTCTTGTAGATGACTTTTCTAGGTATACTTGGGTATATTTTCTAGCTCACAAAAGTGAAGCTTGTTCTTGCTTTGTAAAATATTCCAAGTCTTTAAAAAATCTTAGTGGACTTAAGATCAAAACGTTGAGAAGTGATCATGGTCGTGAGTTTGAAAATCATGAGTTTGAATCCTACTACTCACACAGTGGCTATAGTCATAATTTCTCTGCCCCAAGGACACCTCAACAGAATGGTGTAGTAGAAAGAATGAATAGAACCCTTTAGGAAATTGCCAGAACCATGCTAAATGAGTATGACCTACCTATTTATTTTTCGGTTGAATCTGTAAATACATCTTGTTATGTTATCAATAGAGTCTTAATCAGACCTGTTCTTAAGAAAACCCCTTATGAGTTGTAGAACCATAGGAAACCTAAGGTTAAATATTTCGGAGTTTTTGGTTGCAAAGTATTTATTCTTAATACTAAAGATAATCTTGACAAGTTTGCACCAAAGAGTGATGAAGGAATTTTCCTAGGTTACTCTATTTCTAGTAAAGCCTATAGAGTTTTCAATAAGAGAAACAAGTGTGTGGAAGAATCTGTTCACATCAAATTTGATGAAATGGATCCACATGAACCTAAGACCTATCTTGAAAATCTTGGAGATGATCTATCTGTTTTGAACCTTAATGATAAGGACAGTGGACCAATATTTAAAACATCCAGTTCTGGAAATTTCCCAGAACCTGCTTTTGTTGAACCTCAACCTGTAGATGAACCTAAAATCTCTAGTCCTACCTTTTTTAGACCAACTAGGACTCTAATGAACCATCCTTTAGATGCTGTTGTAGGTAATTTAGATAGAGGAACACAGACTCGAGCTTCTCTAAGAAATCAGGTTGAACATCAAGCTTTTATTTCAAAGTTATAACCTAAAAATATTAATGATGCTATCAATGATGAATTTTGGGTAATGGCTATGCAAGAAGAACTAAATCAATTTGAAAGAAACAAAGTCTGGAAATTAGTAGAAAGACCTAAGGACACTATAACCATAGGCACAAAATGGGTGTTTAGAAACAAAGTTGATGAGTCTGGAAACATCATTTGAAACAAAGCTAGGCTAGTTTCACAAGGTTACAATCAAGAAGAATGAATTGACTATGAAGAAACCTTTTCTCCTGTAGCTAGATTAGAGGCTATTAGGATCTTACTTTCTTTTGCATCACATCTGAATTTCAAGTTATATCAAATGGATGTGAAAAGTGCTTTTCTAAATGGTTTTATTGTTGAAAATGTTTTTGTAGAACAACCACCGGGTTTTTTAAATCCTCACTTTCAAAATCATGTTTTTAAACTTTCTAAAGCATTATATGGTTTAAAACAAGCTCCAAGAGCTTGGTATGAAAGAATTACAAATTTTCTTATTTCAAAAGGATTTTCAAAAAGAATTGTTGATCCCACTCTTTTTATAAAAAGGATTTCAAAAGATGTTTTAATAGTACAAATCTATGTTGATGATATTATTTTTGGTTCTTCTAAAAATTCTTTATGTACTAATTTTTCAAAGGTTATGCAAAATGAGTTTCAAATGAGCTTAATGGGAGAGCTTAAGTATTTTATTGGTTTTCAAATTTTTCAAACTAAAGATGGCATTATTCTGAATCAAATTAAATATACTAAGGATTTATTAAAATGTTTTGGTTTGGATAGTATTAAGGGAAGTGATACACCTATTAGTACTACCTGTAAATTGGATATTGATGAATCTGGGAAACCAGTTGATCAAACTAATTATAGAGGTATGATTGGGAGTTTACTTTACCTTACTTCTAGTCGACCAAATATTATGATTAGTGTATGTATGTGTGCTAGGTTTCAAGCTAATCCTATATAATCACACTTACTCGGTGTTAAAAAGATTTTCAAATATCTTAAAAGCACTGCTAATTTGGGACTGTTTTACCCAAAAGAACAATCATTTGATTTAATAAGTTACTCAGATGCTGACTTTGCTGGATGCAAGTTAGATAGAAAAAGCACTTCAGGAACATGTCATTTACTTGGAAAGTCCCTAGTATCATGGTTTAGTAAGAAACAGAACTCAGTTGCATTATCCACTACTGAAACAGAATATATAGATGCTGGTAGTTGCTGTGCACAGATTCTGTGGATGAAACACACTTTACTAGACTATGGATTTAATTTTAAACATGTTTCAATCAACTTTGACAACACTAGTGTGGTCAACATCTCTAAGAATCCTGTGTCTCACTCTAGAACCAAACACATTGATGTTAGACACCACTTTCTAAGAGATCATTATCAAAGAGGTGATATAACACTTGAATTTATAGGTACTAAACTTCAATTAGCTGACATTCTCACTAAGCCTTTAAGTTTAGAAATATTAAGTTTCATTAGACATGAATTAGGAATGATAACTTACCCTTAAACCGTTAGAGAATTCTCACCGTTAGAAACCTCACCGTAAGAGAAACCTCACCGTTAGAGAAACCTCACCGTTAGAGAATCCCCACCGTTAGAAACCTCACCGTTAGAGAAACCTCACCGTTAGAGAAACCTCACCGTTAGAGAATCCCTACCGTTAGAAACCTCACCATTAGAGAAACCTCACCGTTAGAGAAACCTCACCATTAGAGAATCCCCACCATTAGAAACCTTACCGTTAGAAACCTCACCGTTAGAGAATCCTCACCGTTAGAAGACCTCACCATTAGGAGACATTATCGGTACATATCGCGCTGTTTTAAACTTCTTTAAAGCCGAAACATCGATTTTTTTATATGATTTATATTATTTATGGATCCTAAATGATATTAAACTGAGTCTAGATTTCACTCAATCTCACCGTGAACTCGTCTGTTCGAATCCCTCCAACCTAACCCTCTCAAGCCGCAAAACCCTAAACCTCGAATCTGTAATGGACCGCGTCAAGAGACCCCAAGTCACAGATGGGAGTGATGAGCCGCAATCGAAAAGACAGAAAGTAACGAATTCTAGTACCAGTGGAAGTGGAAGTGGAAGTATAGCTTGAAGGAATCCAATAAACCTGCATCTCTCAAAGCGAGAAATTGTTGTTGAGAAAGAGGTGTGTGTAGAATGGCTCATGGAGAGCAAGTCCTTGGTTCCTAAAGTTTTAGAAGAACAAGGTTGGACTGAGTGCTTCGCAAACAACAACGGACCTTATTATCCAGGACTGCTGAAACAATTCTATGAATTCCTTCGTTTTGAGAAGACTGAAGAAGAAAGCAGAGTGATATCTTTGGTAAATGGTCAGGAAGTATCTTTTACTTCAGTGGAATGGGCTAGGAACTTAAGAGTTCTGTATGAAGGAGATTGTGAGTTCTACTCAAAGTCTGTACCTTCGACCAGTGATGTGTTTCAATATGAAGATGCTTTGCTGGAGCATACAGGGAATGAGACCCCTAGAAAGGTGATTACTTCAGAGATGGCAGGAGAAGATAAGTTGTTGTTTAAATTTATTCAGCATGTTGTTAGTCCTAGAAGAGGAGATTTTGATACTTTGAGATTCCAAGACATATATATGTTATATTTGCTGAAGCACAGTGTGAGAATCAATCTATGTAGATTGATTATGATTCAGATTGAAGAGATGACTATACCAAAGTCCAAATCAAATGCACTATTTTTCTCAAAGCTAATTTCAGTGATTCTAAAAGTGAAAGAGGTTTCTGGACCTCGGGATGAAATGATAGTAGTTAAGGATAACTTCTGCATCACGAGGACTGTCTGTAAATACATGAAGGTCAGTTGGAATCCTTGGAGAAAATCATGGGTGAATGATGATGGAAAAATTTATGATAAGTTCACTCCTATGGATCATCCGTCTAGAACAAAGGATGTGAGATATCCTAGTCTTGGACCAGATGAGCCAGAACTGGTCTACAGTGATGATAAAGATGAGGAGGAAGAGACATCAGTAGAAGAAGGAGGAGACCTAGGCTTACCTCCTAGTCTTGTGCATCAAGTTATTTCTTATGGAGCAACTAGCCCTCCAAAAGAACTACCAAAGAGAGAAACTGTCATGAAGTACAATGATACAGAGACTACAACTTAATGAGAAGAAGCATGCCAGTATGTTTTCAAGGACACCTCTAAGGAGTATGAGGAAACTGAATCTGATCATGATGTTAATGGAGAAAAGGAGGCTGATGGTGAAGTAGATGATGAAGAAAAAGTTGAAAAAGAGCTCAGTTTGAGTCCTCTAACAGTCAGTACAGTCAGGAATGTGCCTGATCAGGAAGACATAGCAGCAACACCTGTTGATGAAAGAGTCTTTAATGACTCAGAACAAATGGCTATTGAATCTGCTGCAATTGTAGAGGAAATTGCAGAATTACCTCAGGAAGAACAGTTGGAAGAGATACCTCAGGAGAATGTTCCAAGTGAGGGGCAGAATCTTGGCTCAGTATCAGTGCTATATGACATTGAAGGTTAGACATCAGATCCCGGATATATGATTCTTGTACTTTCTTATGGAGATTCGGATGAGGAAGACCAACCCCAAAAGGAATCAGTTACCCAACCCACTATGGCTGCAAATGTGGCGACAAAGGAGGACCTTGAGTCCTTAAAAGCTGAATTGAAAGAAGCAATAAGGGAAATAGTGGCATATATGAAGAAAAGTATGGTTAAAGAGATGAAAATCATGGAGCAATCCCTCGAGTTATCCATTGGATGTGGTGTGTCTAGTCCTGTGAAAGAAATGATGGATGAACTTAAAGTGGGCCACACTCAGATTGAGAGTTGGACAAGAGCTGTAGTTGCTTTGAGACAATCGATTGCTTATTTGAATACCATTCGTAGCTCTCAAAATCAAGTAAACTCTGACATTAGATATATCAAAGAAGTGGTCAAGAAATTTGTGAGGTTTTTGAGGCCTTTAAGAATTTAGTCAAAGAACATATGAACATTCAGGATACCCTTGTTCAGAAGGTAGTTAGTAGTCTGACTCAAACTTTCAAGGAGACAGTGGCCTTCTCAATGAAACATCTTCCCTCATCTAGCACAAGTATTAACCTTGACCAGATCCACACTATTATTCAGGAAGAATTGGATAAGGCCAGTCCCAGTGGTGCATCAGATACTCAGATTCTTGCTACCACTAGGGAAGTTAGTAGTTTTGTTCGTGATCACCTGCGGGTATCTACTGCTTCTCAAGAGGCAATCCAGAATAAGGTGGATGCTTATTTTGAAAAGGTTTATACCAAGCAACAAATGACAAACCATTTCAAGCTCTTACTAGAAAATATGAAGTTGCCTCCAGTTACCCAAGCCTTCAGAGAACAAGTTAGTAAGCTCAGGGAGCTTACTCCTGCTTTGGACAAATTCATTGAAAATAGGGATGATTTTGTGTTTGCAATGGAGAGAGGAGGAAGCATTATAATGGACTTGAGGAACCTGTTGCTACCCTTCTTGCATGTGGATGCAAGACTAGTGATTGTACGTCCTGCACTTCCTGCTTTTGCCTCTGGGAGTACTCCTCAATTGACTCCAGTTCAAGCCATCAGGAGCTTGACACCAATGATTACTCAGAGGAGCTCCGATTTCAGATCCGGTATAGTTTCTGTAGCTGAACCACCAGTTGTGCCTTCAGATATTCCGAAACCCTCTGCTGACCCGGAACCTGAAACCTCTGCTGATCCTAAGGGAAAGACACTTGTTCCAGAGGAGGATTGAGTGTTTCTGGATCTTTTTGATAGGATTCACTTGTATTTTTTTTGTTCTGATTTTATCAGTGTACCTTTTGTATATTAATAATATTCTTATTCATTCTCTACTTTACTGCGTTTCTATTACTTTGTCATTTATTCTCTGCTAATATTTATCTTTTCTCTGCTACCCTTCTTTTTGTTAATCACAAAGGGGGAGAAAATGAGAAAATGAGAAAATGAGAGCAAATAAGAAATGAGACCTAACAGTTAACAAAGGGGGAGAAACACACAAAGGGAATGAGCAACTGAGACTTAAGGAACTAAGCCTTGAAAGGGGGAGGAGTATGGAAGTTTTTTTATAAACAAAACAAAAGAACCTTTTCCTCTGATGCTAATTTCTTTTCCACTTTTTCTTCTAATATGATTTCAATTTTCTTGGCATAAGTTGTGATTATCAAAAAGGGGGAGATTGTTGAACCCTCTGGGAATCTAGTTTCTTTATTATATTTTGATAATCCCAATTATGATTATTTTTATTTTGTTAATACATAGTTGATAAATGGTTAAATACTTATTTAGGAATCTAGCTATTTAGTTTCTTTAAGTATTGTTCTATTGTTCTATGTTTAAATATTAGTCTTTCAGTTACTGGATGTTTGTACACTCTAACTTAACCTATTCTGCCAATAGAATGCTTAAATAGAACAGATCTACTGATACAGTTAAGTCTACCGCTATGTGAGAGCTACCGATACAAACTAGTCACCGTTACATTAAAGTCCACCATTACAGATAAGAGCTACCGTTATAGACAGTAGCTACCGTTACAGACTAGCTACCGATACATAACAAGTCCACCGATAGAGTTACAGTTACAAGCTCACCGGTACTCAAGTCTACCGCTACATCAAAGTCGACAGTTACCAATACAGAGCTACTGATATGCTGAAGTCTACCATTACATCAAAGCCTGCCGATACTCGAAGGTCACCGTTATGCAAAGCCTACCGATATAAGAAAATCCCACCAATACAAGAAAGTCTACCGCTACCAATGCAATCAAGTCGACCGATAGAAAGCTTACCATTACAAATGAAGTCTACCAATAGAAGAGTTACTGATGGAAAAGGCTATCATTACACAAGAAGCCACTGATACTCAGACCTACCGATACACAAGGCTACCAATATCCAAAGCTATCGTTCCAGAAATAGAACCTGATGCTGCTTTAATTTCTTTATCATTATTTAATTTAACCAATGGTCATATCAGGTATATTTTAATACACTAACATTTATTTAATGTGTGTTGTTGGATGTCAGGGAACCGTACCTCGTACCAGCAAAAAGTAAATCATCTTTTGTCGGAGCTCGTGCTTTAAATAAAGGAAGGATGTTCTACTGCAAAATGATAGGAATGAATAGACGAATTGAATATACAGAGAAATACACACCACGAGGTGTACTGGAAGAACTACTGAGTGTGAATGCAAAGAGATGACTGAACTTACACGAAGAACTCATTCATTATTGCATACCAGTGAAGAGCTGAGAATGAGAACATAACACAAGAATTTCATCGACTATCATCTCCTCTGTCTCTACACCTGGAATTCAAGGAAGCAGATGACACTCTGTTTTCCAGACACGAACCAGAAGAGGACTCATAACCAATTCTGATCAATCCAAATGAGTCCAGAGCTTCACTGCAATCTCTAGAGCTATTTCTAAACTCTACACCTCTGCTCTGTGATTCATTATTTTATATTTCGAGGAGTGTGTGTTATCTACTGTATTTAACACACACATTGTCTCATGTGCTTTAACTGGAGGATCTATAAATCCTCACTCAAACTCCTGCATCTTTTATTTCCCACTGGGATAGTGGTAGAGGTCGTGTGTGACATGGACAGCTGGTTGCTGTTGTTCTGTTTCCCACGAATAACAGTGGTAGGGGTCTTGGACCTAGATAGTTGTAAACTGTTGTGAACCCCGATCCAAGGTGTGGATCAAATTTATATAAATTTTTGAGAGGACTAAGTATCGGCTTGAGACTGAACCTCTTGGTTATATCTGCTGTGCTATATCTTTCTAAGTTTTTTTTATTCCGCTGCTAATTACTTTAAAACCAAAACTGTTTTAAAGTCACTTTGATAATTAAACTCTCAATTGTTTATATTAGTTGTAAATTAGTAAGTTAGTTTCAAAAGTTAATCAATTCTTCTAATTTGATTAACTAGGAAATAATCAATCCTTTGAGAACCTAACAGAACCATTACTTTAATATAAATTCACTACAGTTTAATTCAGTATTTTATTTGGGGGATTTTAAGACAATGTTTTTAAAAAAGAAATTTTAATTGGAACTCAATTCACCCCCCTCTTGAGTGTCCACTCCGACCAACAAAGATAAATATTTTCTCAAGACAATATTCCATACCTTGTGATGTGGAAAGTGAAATAGAACATGAAAACATAGATAATTAAGGTAAAATAGTCTTTATAGAAAAATCAAAATAGACCAAATATCCCTCTAGTGAAGAATAAGAAGAAGAATAAGGGAGTAGGGAAGAATAAATTAGTGATGAGGAGACAACAAAACAGTTTTGACATGGAATGAAGGTTATGGTATTATTGGAAGAAAATATAAAGCTCAAAATAGAAAATAATGCACTGAAGATAGAGAAAGATTCATTATGTAAATCCCTTAATGAGTCAAATTCTAGACATTGGAGAGATTGAGATTGAGTTTGAAAGAAATATGGGATATCATAATTCAATTCATGAATCCAGGAAAAATATTCTTGATATTTCTACTATAAATATAATCTCCCAGAATGAGTATGTTAAATCTCTTGATACAATGTTTCTAGAAGCTATGAGTTTTGTTAGAAAATCTAAATTTATATAGTTTAAATATTATGTGAGCGAAGTCATAGAAAACTCTAAAACAGAATAGAATGTTTTTTATGATACTAGGTATCCCATATATTGATCAATAATTCCAAGAAAAATTTCTTTGGACACTTAAGATTCCAATATTAGAGGTAAAGGTAGAGAAAATGGTAAAAAAGGTTATTACATAACCTAAAAAAATAATTTTCCCTCACTACCAAGATTAATAATGGGGTTTAAAATTTCAAAGAAAAATAGGTGTGGAAAGAAAATACAACTAATTCCAAGACTAAGGGTATGGTTAAGATAAATGTTAAGGATCATAATAATGAGAAATTTGAAAAACATCTATGAAAATCATATAGGATATAAATGTGACGACTGGATTTTTATGAACCATTTTTATATCCAAGGAGATTTCACTTTAAAGGAATTTGTTATTTTTTTAGAGTCTGGGAACAGAAAAGATATGTGTAATGATATAATGTATCATTACCTTGAAAAAATATAGGTATTAAATCAAGGGGTAATAAATATAAAGACTCATAATGATAAGCCAATATAACATCCAAAATTGAAGGAAAAGTTGAACATTTTCATTGATTCTTCTAAGGAGACCTATAGAAAGTGTTATCAACCCAAAGACACCCTAAAAAATATCTTACCATGTTATTTTATAAATTGAAGCAAATTGAAGATTATAAAGTGACTTCCTCAGTTCAATAGATATTCCAATGAGAGGGGGTGAATTAGTGGAATGGGTTTCTATGATTTCTCAGAAATAAAACACTCTGACCATTTATGGTCATAATCCACTCTTCATGAAACACTCTCTCACCTTGTATAAAATAGAAATTAAATAATGAATCATTCATTATATATTTATTAAGAAGATTTATTGGTGGGTTTAAGGTTATATAAAATTGAGTAACCCAACAGAATCTCTAAATAGAACAAAATTACAACCAAGGGGAAGAGAAGCCAAGATAAATAAAATCTGAATAAGATCATCTAGGATACCTTTAGAGTTTATAAGGTCCACTAAGTTCTTTCCCTCACTCTATGTATGTGTGATATCCACACTAAGGTCATATAGATTCTTATATTCCATGATATAGTTAGTAACTAACCAGTGAGTAAGAGAACCACCATTCAAGGAAGAAGAAAGGAAAGTTGAGTTTGATTCCACTTCACAGAGGCTGATGTTATAAAGCTTACTTAATCGTAGAACATTAATCATATCCCTAGATTCCTTGATGAAAAACATTCCCTGAACCAAAACTATATAAATAATGCATTAAAATTCTTCAACCATCATGAATGATCTCTCCTCCACAAATCATACCATTAGTGTAATCACTAGTAGTATTAATCTTGAAACCATATGCAACTTTCTACATGACACCCAATGATCAGGTGAGATAATCGAGTGCGATGAATAATCCTACCTACCAAGATAGAACAAACCATAGAAATAGAAGGAGAGTGGGGATATCACATTTTCATGTAAATCTCTATGATAATTAGAAATAGTTTAAAATGAAGGTCTACCTTTCTCAATCGCAATTCGGATAATCAAATTATTTCCTACTTCTCATATACACTAGAAAATTATAAAGAAAGTTAAGATTTAGGAAAACATCACGAGGGAGGTGTGTTTCATGTCACAAAACCAACTCTAAATATGAATACTAAATCTGATCAGAGAAACTTGAATTCCCATTTTAGATCCCCATAAATTCAACATGAAGCATCCACAATCCCCTTTCTTATACATGTGATCACCAGATTTTACATTTACACACTATAGAAAGAACATCTTGGTACTATATACACATTCTTGTTGTATTTTTTGAATGTAGAGATATATCTATGTCTAATATTCCTAATAAAGAATCCGATCTTGGTTGGGACACTATAATTCTATAGGAACATGTACCAAGGGTCAGAATATCAAACCACATGATTTTTTTTCTGAATGAACCCATAGAGAAAAGGCTTGAACTAGAAAAAGTGAAGGATAAAACATTATATTCCATGGAAATTTTAATTCTATAATATGTTAGTTTCTTCTCAACATCCAGGATGGAATTAAGTAAATTTTAGTGAACAAAAACATCATGGAACTATGTGCCAAGGGTCGGGTGGCTAGGAAAAATGATCATGTCTCTATACCAGTTGTTTGACCAGAGGAATATGGAACTAAATCCCCCAATCCATCTAGAGTGGTCATTTATAATCTAGAATCACTCCTTTAGATCACACAATAGCATGTAGATCCCCAACCAATAGCCCCAATCCATATCATTATCATTCCCATATTTATCCATTATGAATTTTTACCATAGGGAACACACCTAAAGAGCCTCCCATGATATTTTAGCTTCTAAGTGACTCATATGATCATTAAGGACCTTGACATTGATACCCCCTTATCAAAAGGAATTGAAAACCGAGACCCGTAACCCCAAGGGTATCATACATCCTACCTAGAGTTCCAAAGAAAACTATTAAGAATATTTTAAATCTTATTTAAAATGGATTTTAGAACTTATATTATAGACATTATTTTTAGAGTAATTTATGTGCGCATAATGTTACTGAGTGTAATCTTTATCTAAAAGGATAGTGGTATACTATTACATTTAGATTAATGGAAAACATTTATATCAATGAGACCATAAAAATTTTGAATCTTCACTCTCCTAGAGGATAGATGGGGCCATAGGGAGAAAATTAGGAAATAACCCTTGGTAAATCCATCAAAACTTTCAATAATCATGTAACACTGAGGTGAGAAACCACTTGAGATGAAGATAAGGTTTTTTAACCTAATGATCAATAAACCACTGCATTTCTCATATTAATTGATAATTATAATGAAATAAAATATATATAGGGAATTTTTAATGAGAAATAAAAACATTTAATCATTAATGAAAAGATGAGAGATAACTAAGAGCCTAATATTGTACTTTAAAGGCCACACCTCACCTCAAGAGATTGATTCATTCAACTTTTTACTAATAATTTATTGGAAAAGGCTGAAAATACTTGTGGAGATAAGATATCCAAATGAATACCATGATATGATTTAATGAAACCAAATGACCTCCCTATTAGAAAAATTAATAACAAACTGGTTGCGTGTAAATTAAATAAAATATTGAAAACCCATTATGAAAAAACACATTTCCTCATAACCATTATGATGAACATACACTTCATTTTATCATAAGATTTTTCATGTTGATTTTAACCACTATATTCACCCCTAACAATTTTTAGATAATCTCTTCCAACATCTCTTGAGCTAGGGTGGGAGTATCTTGGATAGTCCTGCCCTTTACAAAACCATGTCGTTCCTTCGAGATCTGGGTAGAGAGATAACAAGTGAGTATTCCATTAATAATTTTGGAAAGGATCTTATATGAAAATTTTTACGTAGTAATATGGTGATAAGGGTTGAATTATATGGGTTGGGGAACCTTTATAATGAGAACTATGGTATTGGGAATAGTGACTACAGGAAGAGGTTTTCCCTTAAAATAATATTAGAATCATACAAAACCTCTCCTTTAATAACAACTCATTAAGAAATATAATAAGACCCCATGAAACCCTTATGGCCTAAACATTTATCTAGGGATTGGTTTATTTTAACTCCCCAAGATTTAACTACGTATTGTTTAGTTTAAATAAATATAATGTGTTCGAGAGCTTTTTCCACACGCAACACCAAACTAAAACGAAAGTGCAATATGTTTTATTAGGAAACAAATATAAATAATAAATATGGCCTTTAGAAACAATAAATTTAATTAGAGGGTATAAATAAAAGTATCAAATTTATGAAATATATATATATATATATCATTTTATATAAATTTTCAAAGTTTACTTTCTACTTAAAAATCTATTTTACAAAAAATTGTATTTTTATATGTTTTAAATTTTATTAATGAAAACTAATTATATTAGTGTTAAATTATAAAATTAATAATATATAATATTTATTTATAAATTATAGATTAATTAGTGTCTTATAAAAATTAATAATAATAATATCTAGTATTCTAAAAAATTATTTTCTTACAAAAACGAGTTTTCCTTATATTTTATGATATTTTTTAAAGGTTTAATTCCTAATTTTTTTAACATTAATGTAAAAAAATTATATAATTACTATATTAAACATAAAAATATTATCTTAGGATAAATTTTTAAGATTTTTTGGAAAGATTTATTTTTTGGTGAATAGTAAAATAATTTAATTTTTATAAATACCATGATTTTTATAGAATCACTAGAACATATGAAAAACCTAAAAATTATTAAACCTATTTATTATCCAAATATGAATTGTTTAAAATTCTATTTTTAGTGCTCCAGCACATCATGAGTGCTTTTGTGTTTCCCCACACTCCCGCTTTCCAAATGTGGGAAGATTTCATCAGTGATGCTAGATTCTTAATCGAAATGCGATGATGGGATATCGGTTCCTTATTCCGTGGATACCTCCATCAAGGTCATTGACTTGTTCAGGTCTCCCTCATATATTAATTCATTTTTGGGGAACTCATTCCTAGTTCCACCCCAATGTGGACACAAGTTAATTGTGTTGCTTCTGTCTTGACAAGTAAATGACCTTCGATCAAGAGAGTAGTCACATTGGTAATGTATAGTAATTTATAGAAATTGGGTATATTTAGATACTTTAAGTTCTTCCTATTTTGGAAGGAATATAATGTGTGAGGATTCTTTGGCAAGGAACCCAAGGAATTATGTATCGATCACAAGGTAATTGACACCAGGGGCATGAGTCTTAGAAGACTATTTACCTCAAAAATACCATGATTATTTCATGGGGTAAGTATTATGGATCTGGGCATGAGTTTGATGTCTTATGGAGACTGTAACAGGGTTACCATTTTATAGAGATGGTATGGGAAAAGGTTTAAAAGTATTTTAGGGATGGGATGGGTGCATGTTTAATGTCTTTTAGAGATAGGGTGGTCATAGGTTAATATATTACGGGGAAAGGATAAGCGAAATTTTAAAAAATTGTAGTGAAATGATGGATATAATTTTAATTCCTTGTGGGGAAAAGATAGAAAAATGTTTAAGGTATTGTAGGGACATGATCAGAATGTCCTATTGAGATGCATCAGGTGGTAAAGTGTGTCCCTAAGAGGGAAGATGCCACACTTGGGTGAAGGGGTGTGTCCTGTAGGTTTAAATTCTCATGGAGACAGATTATATTTTCCAATAAATATGGATTGTCTCATTAAGTGTGTCCCTATGAGAGAAGATGTGACACTTAGGTTAAGGGGTGTGTCCCATGGGTTTAAAGTCTCATGGAGATGGATCAAAATCTCTTATTGAGGTAGATCGAGTGGTTAGTGTGCCTCTAAGAGGGAATAATTCACACTTTGGTGAAGGGGTGTGTCTCGTAGGTTTAATGTCTTATGAAGACAGATCATAACATCCTATTGAGATGGATAAGGTGGTTAAGTGTGTCCCTAGGAGAGAAGATGTCACAATTGGGTGAAAGGGTGTCCCCACAGGTTTAATGTCTTGAGTAGATGGATCATAATGTCCTACTGAGAAGGATCGAGTGGTTTAGTGTGTCCTTATGAGGGAATATGTGACACTTTGTTGAAGTGGTATGTCATTCTAGTTTAATATCTAGCAGAGATGGATCAGAATGTTCTATTGAGATGTATCAGATGGTTAATTGTGTCCCAGGGAAGGAAGATGTCACCCAAATATTTGATGGTTTTTATGATTGAACTTCATGGTTTCATCCTAGGTACGCTGCTTTAGATACAAGTATTAAAACCCATTATTTGATTCCAAAATTTAAGGTCATGTGACAGGACTGATCCAAGCATTTTAACATCACTTGATAAGGAATATTGTGTCGTGAAAAGAAAATCTATGAGGGATGGTGTGGGGATTACTATTGGAATCTTCCTGGTGTATTATAGGAGTAGTGACAATGTGTATGGGTATTACACATTGGAGATTCCCATTGAAAGATGAGAACTCTTTAGGGACTGATGTGGGGATTATTCAGGAAATCATCCAAGCCATGGATTTTGATTCCATGGTGGGGGAGAGGGTGGAAACCCATGATTATCATAAATGGGGAATCCTATGTATATCACACAATATAGGAGGTGTGGGGTTATCCCATGTGTGTCATAAAAGGGTAATCTTGTGCTCATTGCACTGGGTAAATATATGTATATATGTCATGTGTTGAGGATGTTGTTTTCAATGTAACATCATAAAACTAGGACATAAATATAGGTAGTTTTATGTTTTGTATCTTAAATATTGGGTCTCAATCCTTGAGGGGGACCATATCAATGAGAGATTAATATCTGTCATAATGACCTCATAACAATAATGGTGCGTTGTTTCCCTCAATTATTCCACCACTAGGGCTTACATGACTACCAATCATGTGCCTCTGGGCCGAAAAAGGCTATGAAACTGCCATAGAGGAGTGGTCATCATGCGGTACGATGTTAGGATACATATTCCTAGAATAAATAGGATTTAGTGTAATAATTCTTAGAAGAAATAGATAGTATGGATTCCTTGGCCACACTTAGAGAAAAGTGTGTAGACATGGGAGTGGGTGGTACTAGTCACAAATGAACGTAGGGTGCAGCTAAACCGATCCTGATTTTTCATGGGGTCCCTAGGCACTAGACCATCATTAAAGGGTTTCATCTAAAAGGAGGAACCATGGTGAGGAATAATGGAGATTATTCATGAGGGTTGGGTATTTACAAAGTATTTTTGGGAAAATATCAGGGGCCTTGTAATGTTCAATGATTTTTCAAATGAGTATGATTCACAAAATAGACCAACCCTACCATGGGGTAAATTTCTGGTTCTTATAGTGTTGGATTCATGAAGGATAGGTTCCTTGTGAAGCCCCAAATTCCATAAAGGGCATTCTTATTCTATGGAAGTAGTGATCCTTCACTAAAGGCATATCTACTTTGGTATGAGGTATTCAAAAACCCATGGGATATGGGCTCTTAAATGATGGATACCATAAAGAATCTATTTTCTCTTTCACTCTTGAAGATTATGAGTATCGCGAACTTAGAGAATTTCCTATAAGTCCAAAGGTCATCAACCCTAAAATGTAAAACATAATGGGTTATTTATAGGACTTATATAGTTGTGGGTGTGGGTTTTTTTAATACCAAAGACTTTAAAATGCTTTACAAACTTCACGAGTGACCATGGCTCCACGAATCCGAATGATGTTACGAAGAGGTTACCATATAACCTCTTCGTGGTCACAAAAACAAGCTATGTGACTCTTTTATAAATTTTACCATCAACCCTTTCTATGGTCAAGACCTTTTCGAACCAATCTAATTCATGTAGGTGTGGAGATTCAAGAATGAAGTCCCCTATGTGGATTTTTAGGATGTCTTTCCCCATATTTACTCTAAATCACTGATGCCTTCTTCAACCTTTCCCAAGAAAAATGTATTTTGGCATTAACAAATTCCCCCACCCAAACCCACACACATATAAATTAGAGAAAATGGGGGAATGAAGTCATATTTTGAGAGAAAAGCATCAAAAATTGGAAATTGGTTCCCATTTTAAAAGCCTTTTCATGAACCCTGGGTGACTGTACGCCTATTAATACCACAGGGGCCCCATATGAGGACCATGAGTATTTCACAAAAAGTAAAATCCTAATATCTCTATTCATGAATCTCACACCCTTCATGAGTTAATTTTTATTTCAATCCCCATACCTTATAAATATTTCATCTCTGTGAACTTACTTCTATGAATAGTGCTCCAAAAACCCATACGATGTGATCCAGCCTTACCAAACCTGACCTTTACAATACAACCTGCATTAACTTGACATTCATGACTATATATTTTTTAATAAAACATTTAAAACTTCTTAAGACTAGGTAAAAAATTCGTGTTCAAGTTTCCAATTCTAATTACACTCATCGAGAATAGATAGAATGGAACATAATGATCGAGGAGTGCATCTGGAGTACATCAAACCATGACTCACTCATTTAAATGATAACAATACCTCAGTAGGCATACCCTCTTTTTAAGAGGATTTTTATTTATGGATTTGGTATGAGGGAAGATGTATTTATCCCTAATATGAGTAGAGATGACCTTTATTACTAGTTCAGAATCACACCTAGAGAGTACTAATGGAACAAGACTGTTAGAGGACACATCATGAAGGATCATGCATCTATTATAGTGAATACTCTTTGGAAACATGTCAAAACCATTGAAGGGGAGAATTTGGAGGCCGATAAATACCCCTAAAAGTATGAGATGATTCTCAAGGAGGGTTTGGGGAATGTTCTCAGGGGGTGAACATACAATTGGTACTGATTCCAGGGAATAAACATTTCCGATAAATTTGTCTACGATTATTGGAAATGTGCACCATTCTAGGATTTTGTGGTCAAGTTGAAGTAGGAATGGATTTACAAGGTGGAATGAACCTCACAGTTCCATGTTTACCGCCACCTTGATATCAAATAAGAGCTATTGAGCAGGTGGTTTCCAAGGACCAACACTTTCCTTCTACATCATTGGTTTGTTTGAATTATCTTGTGAGGTCTTTAATAGAACATTGGGATCCAAATCCTATGAGTTATATATGATTAATTTTACCCCACAAATAATGTGTGGGAGGAAAATGAGAAAATTCTATCCTTAGTGAGGGTATTTCTGCATTTGGTGAAAGGGGATGAAGAGTAAAAACTGTGGATTAAGGACATCCTGTTTATGTAGTGGTTTTGGATAATTTCTAATCTATCCAATGGATGGGATTCCTATAAGGACCCATAAATCTCCTAGGTAATTCTAGTTGGGACAAGATAACTCTTACTAAATTATTTTTATGTCTATCTAGTGGAAGTTGTGGGTCTAGAGTGTGTATCCTGAGACACTATAATTAGGTTAACTGGGTTTATTTTCAAAATTATATGTGTTTGGATGCTTCTTGTAAGGTATGAGAACATGGAGGTGTGTCCTAGAACATTCATCATGGAAGGAATAGAGTCAATGGAGTATTTCATCAACTTGGTTGTTCCTATATTGTAAAAGTTGTACATGGTGCTCTACCACATCAACCAAGAGAAAACTTATCCCTATGAGTGCATTCCGCTCCACTTTTTGTAAAGTTGGGTCATTTTAAAAAAGGGGGTACAAAAATACCCAACCCCATCTTCCCTCCTAGTATGAACTTCTGACCGGTGATTTTAAAAATCACTAGGAGTATCCTACTCAAATCGGTCTTTGTGGACATGTTGGTGAGGATTGGGTTAGCAGATCACTTCATATTTCATTCAATCCACTTTCCATGGGGACGGTGACTGAAGATGGTGTGGGAACCATCAGGTATCGGTCATACCTTCTAGCCTCTAAGGTGGGGCACTAGTGTCATGGGTTGACATCCATGTGATTTGTGAGTCGTACACCCCACACTGATTCGAGAGGTAGTTTTGATGCATGCAACTGTTGAACCCAATGGTGTACATAGATGTGTTCTATGATTTTATGCTTTTGATCCTAAGGAAAATTTGTAACATTATTATGCATGAGGAATAGAATGGGTAGAATGAGTTGTCGTCACTTACCATCGCTTAAGGTCTCGCCCACAATTATATGCTAAACTGGGAGAGGGAATATCTCAGGGAGATGCCAAAGCGGTGAACCACTTGGGATGATAAAGGATAGGCCCCGAAAACATGTTTTCAATGAACATAAATGGTTAGAGAAAACCATGTAATAAGGTTTGACCAGGTGGGTAAATATGTGGAAGTTGTAGAGCTGTAAACCCCGGCTCGATATAGGCTTAGGCTGTAGGGAGAAGAGAAACATCAGGATCGGCTCTCTTGAGAAAGCATTTGTGGGAAGAAGGTGAACCCTCTAGGATTATTTTGAGTATTTTTTCCAATGTATGAGGAAGAGGATGAATCTATTGTATATCCCTAGTGACATGGTCTTTCTATATAATTAGGAGATATGGGGGTGCTTCAGACAGATCAACAATCTCCATGTAATGTAGCGGAATCTCAACATAGATGGAATATTTATCATGGGGATGGGTCTCATCTGAGATGAATTCCATGAGCCCTAGGAAGAGGTGGTGTAATTAATATGATAGATAGAGGATTTGGTCCACTCATAGGAAATTTTTTTATCATAAACCACCCAAGTGATGGTGTTTATGTGGATGACCTCCCCTCTAGATCTCTATGCTAGTTAGTTAACTATTCGCGTGCCTCTGTAGGGAGATTTTGATGAGTCCTGGGGGATAAATTCCTACTGGGACTCTCCCATGGAAGTGTTACTACCATTGAATTGATAAATACTCACTAGTACAAGAATGACCTTTAGCGGCTGCCAAAAGCCGTCGATAAAGGCCTATAGCGGCCGCTTTTGCCCCGTCGCTGTTACTATCAGCGACCGCCATTTGGCGGTCGCTATTAAATTTTAATTTTTTTAAAAAAAATTCAATTATACATTAATATACAAAATAAATCCCGGCTGTCATCTTCCAAGCTCCGCATCCATCATCACATATAACTACATAACAAAATTTAATAATAAACTTAGTAATGAATAAAACCTAGAAAACAAATATTTAACTTCAAACTTACTGTAACAAATCTAAAGTATTTGATTTTCACAATAATATTCATAAATTTTATTACCATTTTATAAATTTAAAATCATTAATTCTATTGTTCTAATTAGATTGTTTTCCTGTGATTTCAGGTCAATCCGATGTCGTCCGCTAAGAGTTTGACCGTTAGACGCCAGTTTTGGCCGTATATGACACCAGAACGGCGTTCCCGGTCACCAAGGGCACAAGGCATGTCTGATTGACGTGTCGTTTGCTCGACCACATCACAATTCCCTCACCCTTTGATGTCATCCGATTTCGGGCCATTCGGACATCGTTCGGCCAGTTTGGAACCCCCCACGCGCGTTTATCAAGCGCGCACAACGCTTAAAGAACGCATAATGAGCCCTACCGCACAGACCGCACGTCCGATTGATGTTCCGTCTATGCGTGCACATCGCGAATAATAATTTTATTGTTGTCCTGTGATTTCAGGTCAATCCAAAGTCATCTGCTAAGAGTGTGACCGTTAGACGCCAGTTTTGGCCGTTTATGACACCAGAACGGCGTTCCCGGTCACCGCGGGCACACGACATGTCCGATTGACATGTCATCTGCTCGACGACATCAAAATTCACTCACCCTTTGATGTCATACGATTTTGGGCCATTCGGACATCGTTCGGCCAGTTTGGGACCCCCCACGCGCGTTTATCAAGCACGTGCAACGCTTAAAGAAGGCATAATGAGCCCTACCGCGCAGACCGAACGTTCGATTGACATGTAGTCTGCGCGTGCATATTGTGAATAATAATTGTATTGTTGTCCTGTGATTTCAGGTCAATCTGATGTCGTCCGCTAAGAGTTTGACCGTTAGACGCCCGTTTTGGCCATTTCTGACACCAGAACGGCGTTCTCGGTCACCGTGGGAACACGGAACGTCCGATTGACGTGGCGTCTGCTTGAACACATCACAATTCACTCACCCTTTGATGTCGTCCGATTTCAGGCCCTTCAGACATCGTTCGGCCAGTTTGGACCCCCACGCGTGTTTATCAAGCGCGTACAACGCTTAAAGAACGCATAATGAGCCCTACCGTGCAGACCGCACATCCGATTGACGTTCCGTCTACGCGTGCACGTCAAGAATATTAATTTTATTATTGTCCTGTGATTTCAGGTCAATCCAATGTCGTCCACTAAGAGTTTGACCGTTAGACGCCAGTTTTGGCCGTTTTTGACACCAGAACGGCGTTCCCGGTCACCGCGGGCACACGGCACGTCCGATTGACGTGACGTCTGCTCAACCACATCACAATTCACTCACCCTTTGATTTCGTCTAATTTAAGGCCATTCGGACATCGTTCAGCCAGTTTGGGACCCCCCCCCCCCCCCCACGCGCGTTTATCAAGCGCGCCCAACGCTTAAAGAACGCATAATGAGCCCTACCGCGCAGACCGCATGTCCGATTGACGTTCCGTCTACGCGTGCACGTCGCGAATAATAATTGTATTTTTGTCTTGTGATTTCAGGTCAATCTGAGGTCATCTGCTATGAGTTTGACCGTTAGACGCCATTTTTGGCCGTTTATTACACCAGAACGGCGTTCCCAGTCACCGCGGGCACACGGCACGTCCGATTGACATTCCCTCTACTCGACCACATCACAATTCACTCACCCTTTGATGTCGTCCGATTTTAGGCCATTCAGACATCGTTCGGCCAGTTTGGACCCCCCCCCCCCACACACACGCGTTTATCAAGCGCGCGCAACGCTTAAAGAACGCATAATGAGCCCTACCGCGCAGAACGAACGTCCGATTGATGTACCGTCTGCGCGTGCACGTCGCGAATAATAATTTTATTTTTTTCATGTGATTTCAGGTCAATCCGATGTCGTCCGCTATGAGTTTGACCGTTAGACGCCCGTTTTGGCTGTTTATGACACCAGAACGGTGTTCCCGATCACCGCGGGCACACGGATTATCTAATTGATGTTCCGTATACTTTAACACATCACAATTCACTCACCCTTTTATGTCGTCCGATTTCAGGCCATTCGGACATCGTTCGGCCAGTTTGGACCCCCCCCCCCACGCGCGTTTATCAAGCGCGCGCAATGCTTAAAGAACGCATAATGAGCCCTACCGTGCAGACCGCATGTCCGATTGACATGCCGTCTACGCGTGCACGTCGCGAATAATAATTTTATTGTTGTCCTGTGATTTCAGGTCAATCCGATGTCATCCACTAAGAGTTTGACTGTTAGACGCCAGTTTTGGCCGTTTATGACAACAGAACGGCATTCCCGGTCACCACGGGAACACGGCACATCCGATTGACATGTCGTCTACTCAAAAACATTACAATTCACTCACCCTTTTATTTCGTCTGATTTCGGGCCATTCGGACATCGTTCGGCCAGTTTGGAACCCCCCACGCGCGTTTATCAAGTGCACAAGATGCTTAAAGAACGCATAATGAGCCCTACCGCGCAGACCGCACATCCAATTGACGTGCCGTCTACGCGTGCACGTTGAGAATAATAATTTTATTGTTGTCCTGTGATTTCAGGACAATCTGATGTCGTCCGCCAAGAGTTTGACCGTTAGACGCCAGTTTTGGCCGTTTATGACACCAGAACGGCGTTCCCGGTTACCGCGGGCACACGGCACGTCCGATTGACGTTCCGTCTACTCGACCACATCAAAATTCACTCTCCCTTTAATGTCGTCCAATTTCAATCCATTCGGACATCGTTCGTCCAGTTTGGGACCCCCCCACACGCGTTTATCAAGCACACGCAACGCTTAAAGAACGCATAATGAGCCCTAACGCGCATACCGCACATCCGATTGATGTGCCGTCTACGCGTGCACATCGCGAATAATAATTTTATTGTTTTCCTGTGATTTCAGGTCAATCTGATGTCGTCCACTAAGATTTTGACCGTTAGACGCCCGTTTTGGCCGCTTATGACACCAGAACGGCGTTCCCAGTCACCGCGGGCACACGGCACGTCCGATTGACGTGGCGTCTGCTCGACCACATCACAATTCACTCACCCTTTTATTTCGTCTGATTTTAGGCCCTTCAGACATCGTTCGGCCAGTTTGGACCCCCCACGCACGTTTATCAAGCGCGCGCAATGCTTAAAGAACGAATAATGAGCCCTACCGCGCAGACCGCACGTCCGATTGACGTTCCGTCTGTGCGTGCACGTCGCGAATAATAATTGTATTGTTGTCCTGTGATTTCAGGTCAATCCGATGTCGTCCGCTAAGAGTTTGACCGTTAGACGCCAGTTTTGGCCGTTTATGACACCAGAACGGCGTTCCCGGTCACCGCGGGCACACGACACGTCCGATTGATGTGAATTATGCTCGACCACATCACAATTCACTCACCCTTTGATGTCGTCCAATTTCAGGCCATTCGGACATCGTTCGGTCAGTTTGGGACCCCCCCACGTGCGTTTATCAAGCGCGTGCAATGCTTAAAGAACGCATAATGAGCCCTACCGCGCAGACCGCACATCCGATTGACGTACCGTCTATGCGTGCACGTCGCGAATAATAATTTTATTATTGTCCTGTGATTTCAGGTCAATCTGATGTCGTCCGCTATGAGTTTGACCGTTAGACGCCAATTTTGGCCGTTTATGACACCAGAACGGCATTCCCGGTCACCGCGGGCACACGTCACGTCCGATTGATGTGTCGTCTGCTTGACCATATCACAATTCACTCACCCTTTGATGTCGTCCGATTTCAGGCCATTCAGACATCGTTCGGCCAGTTTGGACCCCCCCCACAGGCATTTATCAAGCGTGTGCAACGCTTAAAGAATGCATAATAAGCTCTACCGTGTAGACCACATGTACGATTGACGTTCCGTCTACGCGTGCACGTCACAAATAATAATTTTATTGTTGTCCTGTGATTTTAGGTCAATCCGATCTCGTCTGCTATGATTTTGACCATTACACGCCCGTTTTGGCCGTTTATGACACCAGAACGGCGTTCCGGTCACCGCGGGCACACGGCATGTCCGATTGACATGTCGTCTACTCAACCACATCAAAATTCACTCACCCTTTGATGTCGTCCGATTTCAGTCTATTCATACATCGTTTGGCTAGTTTGGACCCCCCCCCCCCCACACACGCGTTTATCAAGCGCGCGCAATGCTTAAAGAATGCATAATGAGCCTTACCCCGCAGACCGCACGTCCGATTGACGTGCCATCTACGCGTGCACGTCGCGAATAATAATTTTATTTTTTTCCTGTGATTTCAGGTCAATACGATGTCATCTGCTATGAGTTTGACCGTTAGACGCCAGTTTTGGCCGTTTATGACACCAGAACGGCGTTCCCGGTCACCACGGGCACACGACACGTTCGATTGGCGTTCCGTCTGCTCGACCACATCACAATTCACTCACCCTTTGATTTCGTCCGATTTCGGGCCATTCAAACATCGTTCGGCCAGTTTGGAACCCCCCCCCCCACGTGCGTTTATCATGCGCGTGCAACGCTTAAAGAACGCATAATGAGCCCTACCGCGCAGACCGCATGTCCGATTGACGTTCTGTCTGCGCTTGCATGTCGCGAATAATAATTTTATTGTTTTCCTGTGATTTCAGGTCAATCCGATGTCGTCCACAAAGAGTTTGACCGTTAGACGCCAGTTTTGGCCGTTTATGACACCAGAACGGCGTTCCCGGTCACCGCGGGCACACGGAACGTCCGATTGACATGTTGTCTACTCGACCACATCACAATTCACTCACCCTTTTATGTCGTCTGATTTCAGTCCATTCGGACATCGTTCGGCCAGTTTGGGACCCCCCCCCCCCCCACACGCGTTTATCAAGCGCGCGCAATGCTTAAAAAATGCATAATGAGCCCTACCGCGCAGACCGCACGTCCGATTGATGTTCCGTCTGCGCGTGCACTTCGCGAATAATAATTGTATTGTTGTCATGTGATTTCAGGTCAATCCGATGTTTTCCGCTAAGAGTTTGACCGTTAGACGCCCGTTTTGGCCGTTTATGACACCAGAACGGTGTTCCCAGTCACCGCGGGCACACGGCACGTCCGATTGACATGGCGTCTGCTCGACCACATCAAAATTCACTCACCCTTTGATGTCGTCTGATTTCAGGACCATCAGAGATCGTTCGGCCAGTTTGGACCCCCCCCCCCCCCCCACGCGCGTTTATCAAGCGCGCGCAACGCTTAAAGAACGCATAATGCGCCCTACCGCGCAGACCGCACGTCCGATTGACGTTCCGTCTGTGCGTCCACGTCGCGAATAATAATTTTATTGTTTTCCTGTGATTTCAGGTCAATCTGATGTTGTCCGCTAAGAGTTTGACCGTTAGACGCCAGTTTTGGCCGTTTATGACACCAGAACGGCGTTCCCGGTCACCGCGGGCACACGACACGTCCGATTGATGTGAATTATGCTCGACCACATCACAATTCACTCACCCTTTGATTTCGTCCGATTTCAGGCCATTCGGACATCGTTCAGCCAGTTTGGACCGCCCAGGGGCGTTTATCAAGCGCGTGCAACGCTTAAAGAACGCATAATGAGCCCTACCGCGCAGACCGCAAGTCCGATTGACGTGTTGTCTACGCGTGCATGTTGCGAATAATAATTTTATTTTTGTCCTGTGATTTCAGGTCAATCCGATGTCGCCCGCTATGAGTTTGACCGTTAGACGCCAGTTTTGGCCGTTTATGACACCAGAACGGCGTTCCCGGTCACCTCGGGCACACGACACGTTCGATTGAAGTGCCCTCTACTCGACCACATAACAATTAACTCACCCTTTTATTTCCTCCGATTTCGGGCCATTCGGACATCGTTCGGCTAGTTTGGGACCCCCCCCCCCCACGCGCGTTTATCAAGCGCGCGCAACGCTTAATGAACGCATAATGAGCCCTACCGCGCAGACCGCACGTCCAATTCACATTCCGTCTACGCGTGCACGTCGCGAATAATAATTGTATTGTTGTCCTATGATTTCAGGTCAATCCGATGTCGTCCGCTAAGAGTTTGACCGTTAGACGCCCGTTTTGGCCGTTTGTGACACGAGAACGGCGTTCCCGGTCACCGTGGGCACACGGCACGTCCGATTGACGTGCCGTCTGCTCGAACACATCACAATTCACTCACCCTTTGATGTAGTCCGATTTCAGGCCATTCGGACATCGTTCGGCCAGTTTGGACCCCCCACGCGCGTTTATCAAGCGCGCGCAACGCTTAAAGAACGCATAATGAGCCCTACCGCGCAGACCGCACGTCCGATTGACGTGCCGTCTGCGCGTGCACATCACGAATAATAATTTTATTGTTGTCCTGTGATTTCAGGTCAATCCTATGTCGTCCTCTATGAGTTTGACCATTAGACGCCAGTTTTGGCCGTTTATGACACCAGAACGGCGTTCCCGGTCACCGCGGGCACACGACACGTCCGATTGACGTGCCGTCTGCTCAACCACATCACAATTCACTCACCCTTTGATTTCATCCGATTTTGGGCAATTAGGACATCGTTCGGCCAGTTTGGGACCCCCCACGCGCGTTTATCAAGCGCGCGCAACGCTTAAAGAACGCATAATGAGCCCTACCGCGCAGACCGCTCGTCCGATTGATGTGCCGTCTGCGCGTGCACATCACAATTCACTCACCCTAAAAAGATGAAAATATTGAAAGAGTTATTGGGCTTATCCCAAGAAACAACTGTCTGGAGTTTATCTGCATCCACTAACACACCTTCCTCTGAAATTATTTGACCCAATAACTATACCTATATAATCAATACAAAACTCACATATATATAGATTGATGTATTGTCAATAAGTGTAATCTGTATGATGTCAAGATGTTGGGTATGATCATAATCACTCTTGGAGTGCTCAAAGATGTCATCCACAAATATTAAAACAAACTAATCTAGTTAAAAAGGAAAATTATATTCATCAAGGATAAAAAAAATTCTAAAGAATTCATCAAGGCAAATGAAATTACCTCATGCATGGGGTTCATTCTCATCTGGATCACCAATATCACTGTGATGTCCACCAGATGTATTCGGAGCCTACAATATATATCAATATTATGTATCTTAAACATATCAATAAAATTCAATCTGAGTATGGTTTGTTTTATTGTTTACCTGTGGCGCCACTTGTTGGGTCGTCATTTCATCGATACGTGATGACATCTGTGACAACCTCTCCTCATACTCTGCACGTAACTGCTGAAACTATGAATCAAAATTGCGCTGCATATCCTGCATGGAAGCATCTATCTCAGCCTGTGTGCGCATCCCTGACTCTCTGCATGCACTAATCACATCTGCTCTAACAACTGCACGTCGTGGGACACCGCCGCCATAAGTCAAAGAATAACCATGATCATCATGCCCTATGACACGGTGAAATATTTCATCTCTACGCACAGTACTACGACGTTGCTCCTCTGGAAACTCTGCTAACTGAGCGTCAAACTAAGCCTGTAGCATATTATGAATCAATGAACAAATATACATAATTTATATAAAATAAAAAAAATTCATTTATTAATTAGTAAATAATTTTCTTACTATAACACCGGCAACATCAGGATCACCCGCCCTACGAGTCCCCATCCATATGGACATCCGATCGATTGGCTCGCCGCGTTGGTGTAACTATAATAAAGGGGTTCACCATGTTATACTACAATATTTTTAAAATATGAATGAAATACTGAATTCTGAACTTACATCATGTCTAAGCTGTGACACATGTCGAGTGCCAAGTCTGGAAGGCGTGGCCTGCGTCACCCGATTATGTGAATGACGAACAGACTCGGTCTACATTCAACGTATTTACTTAATAGACATTTGAAAAATTAGTCATTTATAGATTAAAAGTAATAAATCTTACCATCGCTGCATCACTCGACCAAAACGAAACCAAATCCTGCCACTGCGCAGGAAGAATGCCCGGAGGGACTCGCTGTAGAATGTCTGGCACACCCGCAAATGGTGTCCAGTGATCTCTCTTCACCCTTGACTTGTAATCCTTCCATAATTTTCTGCATTTCGACACACAAACAACCCGACACTCATCTGGACAGGATGTCAAATTATCCTGTTAAAAAAAATTTCAGTAGATGGGACAATAATAATAACAATATCATGGAAAATTAAACATTGAATATACCTGAACCTCCCTCCATAATCTATCCATCGTATCCTGAGGGAAAGAACTCCAGTCACGAGTTGTCAGAGGGAATCTGTGTGATTCTCGTATCATATGCCCAAACTGACGACTCAATGTAGTAGCACCATCTCCAACTGGATGAAATGTGTCATCAAATAACACATCCAATCAGGCTCCAGAGTTCCAGGATCAAACCCCTCTTCCAGGACCCCTGCGTCTGCTGGAAGAAGCAGTAGATCCTGATAAACATAAATTCATAATTCAATTACAATATAAATTAATGATTAGAAACAGTTAGGGAAATATAAACAGAAAATTGCAATCAATTAATTTAGAAAAAATGAAAACATACATACCAACAACATCAGGTGAACCACTGTGACCACCCTGTGACATACCTACATTAACAGAAATTATAGTTAAATCAATCAATTTTTATACATATATAACTGATAAATATTTTTACAAATAATAACTAGGAATAGAATTACAATTTCCACGAATCATGCAAGTTTATCGTATCTCCTTCAACCGTCTCTCTGGTCCATTGTATATCTTCATCTCGTACAACTACTGTTGTTTGTTCAAGTGTTTGATCAGGAAATGCGACAACTTTAGGTTCCTCTTGGTCAATCAGAAAAACCCCTCTTCTAGACATTTTCACCACAACTTTCCAATCCGAATCAATGCCAACAAATTAAACTTTTTCTGCCTGCGATGTCAGTATGAAGGGCTCATTGCTAACACGGTCATCTTTATATAGCATATTGTTAAAGTTTACTAATGTAAATTGGAATTTATCAACTTTCGTTCCATAAACTGGATCCACCCAATCACACCTTAACAATATGTGTTTTAAGCCACGATCATAAATAACCTCAACAATATCTCTCAAAAATCCATAATAATAACCCGCACCAACAAAAGAACAACCAACGCCACTATTTTGTGTGGCTCGGTTCCTATCAACATCGCTAATACGAAATCGGAATCCGTTAGCATCCAAAGACTTTTAGCGACGAGCTGTAATAAATGGACCATCAGCTAGTTGGTTGAGTTCTTCGCTCACATTCTGGGTTAAATCACGTAACTTTTGAATCTCCAAATTTCACATTTATAGTTTAATGGATAAAGGATTTTGAAAATACAACTTAGTTGAGCTATAAAAATATTAAATCAATTATACGTACATGATTCTTGAACCACTCATGAAATGTGTTGAAATGATGTTTTTGGATTTGATACTCAGATGCACGGGGCCTTTCACATTTCAACTCAGCGATATGCATCCTAAATCACAACACAATATAAGGTAAGCAATAAAATAAATATATAAACAAAATACACATAAACTATGAAACTTACTATATCAATGGCATAACTGATAGAGTGTTGAACAACACATATCGATGAGCTTGAACCCACTCGTCGTTCTGCATATCAAATGTTATTCCTTCTCCAATTGGACCCTCGTCAGTCTGGGACGGTTTATCTATCTTTGTTTCAACCTCATCAATATATGAAGCACAGAAATTAGTACACTCATCCATTAAATATCCCTTGGCAATTGATGCTTCTGGACGATTTTTGTTGCGCACATAGCGTTTCAATGTATTTAAGTATCGCTCTATTGGATACATCCACCTGAATTGCACGAGACCGCCATCAATGACTTCACCAGTTAAATGCACGGTCAAGTTAACCATGACATCAAAAAAAGACGGTGGAAAGATTTTTTCTAGGTGACATAGTGCAAGTACAATCTTATCCTGTAGCTTTTTCAAATCACTCATGCGATGATTCCTAGAACAGAGCTGTCTGAAAAAATTAGAAACCCCAATCAACGGCTCAACAACCTGGGAAGGTAAGAAATCACAAATTTCTATAGGAATTAACTGTTGAAGAAGAATATGATTATCGTGACTTTTCAAACCCTGTAATGTCATGCTCGTCATATTCACGCGCTTCGAAATATTAGAGAAATAACCATATGGCACCTTAACAGTCTTCAAAATTGATAGAAATGTTTGTTTCTCTTTTTTACTCATTGTGTACTGTGTAGTAGGCATGTATGACCGATTACCTTCACCCAGCTGTAAATGTAAAGGTTTTCTCAATCCCATTTCTTGCAAATCACGTCAAGCATTAGCACTGTCCTTTGATTTCCCCTTGACGCCTAAAATGGTGCACAAAATATTATCACATACATTTTTTTCAATGTGCATCACATCTAAATTATGCCTTAAAATATTATATTTCCAATAAGGCAATTCAAAATAAATACTTCGTTTCTTCCAATTATGACTTCGCTGTCTATTTGCAGCAGGAATAGAAGGCAATGCAGGAACCAATAAATCTTGAAAATCATACATTGTATGGATGTTTTCTTCATCAAGTTGTGCAAAAATTTCAACCCCAGACAGTATTTGTGGTGATGGTTCAAACTCTCTATTCCCATAAAACGATACACGGTCTTTTCTGAACCTGTGCAATGGAGGAAGAAAGCATATGTGACCAAGATATGCCCACTTTATACAGTGCTTAATCCATATAGATTTCTTACTCTTATTACAACAAGGGCAAGCAAATTATCCTTTTGTACTCCAACCTGATAAGTTAGCATACACTGGGAAATCATTAATTGTCCATAACAAAGTGGCCCAAAGTCTAAACATTTCATTTGCTGCCAAGTCAAAAGTCATTACACCATCGACCCAAAATTCTTGCAGATCATCAATCAAAGGTTGCATCTAAACATCGATTTTATCACCAGGTCCTACCGGTCCATCAATTAGAATTGACAGTAACAAAAAAAATTGCTTCATACATACCCATGGGGGAATGTTTTATGGAACCAACACCACTGGCCATGTACTATGTGTCGCACCAACCATGGACCGAAATGGGTTAAAACCATCTGCTGCCAAACCCAGTCGATTATTACGATCATCTCGGGAAAAGTCTGGGTGTCTTTGATCAAACTCTTTCCATGCCAATGAATCTGCTAGGTGAGTTAATTTATCAACCTTTTTCTTTCTCTCTGAATTCCAAGTCATCAATTTAGCAATTTTAGTGGACAATAAAAATCTCTTCAGTCTCGGTTTCAGTGGGAAATAATGCATCTGTTTAGCGGCAACTTGTTTCCCTTGATTCAAGACTCTCCTAGGAAGAATCTGACTACCTTGATTAATCTCATTGGTCTTCCACCTGGGTGTATAGCAAACAGTACAATTATTTAATTGCGCATTCTCTTTTCTGAACAACATACAATTATTGCGACATGCATCAATTGTATCATATGTAAAACCAAGATCATCGATTAACTTGTGAGCTTGATAGAATGACTCCGGAATCTTTGCTCCAGTAGGGAGTACCTTCTTCAATAATACCAACAACATGTCGAATGAGGTTTCTGACCACTGGTTCAAGGCCTTTAGGTGTAACAATTCAACGATGAATGACAGTTTACTAAATTTAGTGCATCCAGGATATAATTCAATACGCGCATCGTCAAGAATTTCAAAGAATTTCAAAGCTTCTCCATCTGCAGAAGAACGAGGATTACTCAATCCAACGTCGTCATTTACGACATTACTGTCTTTAGATTGAAACTGATGCATCATATCATTCAACATTATGTTCATTGGATCAACTGTTCCCGAATCAACATTCATATGAATATTTTCTGAGTGATGACATGAAATAGAATCTTCTCCATGACGCGTCCATGTCTTATAGTTTTTCAAAAACCCATTCAAAAACAAATGTTCTCTAACACTATCTCGTTTGAAGAGATATCTATTTGCACATTTTCTGCATGGAAAACTAATCATATCGCTTGGAAATTTGTTGGTGAAATCCATAAATCGCTTAATCCCCTCATAATATTCAGCTGAAAATCTATCTTGCATATCAATCCAACTCTTATCCATATCTGTATTTAATAGAAATCAAAAGTAAAATATCTTATTTAAATTATAAAAAAAACACATATCATTAGAATTTAAAAAGCAAATTTGGATAAAAAACATTACCTGCGGAGGACTCGACCGCGGGTAATGGGGTCTGACTCGATTGCGGATCCATGAGGGCGCAATGAATTGACGACAGAGGTTTGACGGCCAGACTCGAAAGGATCGGAACCATTGGACCGCGTGGAGGGTTCTACACGACAGGGAACAATGGACCGGAAGGGTCCAACGGAGGCAGGAGGACTTGCCGAAGGGATGCAACTGGGCCGCGAGGGGATGGTGGTGGCGGGGCTGTCCAAAGGTGCAGCGCGGGCAGAGGTAGGGGTTACTGGGTCGCGGGGGTGTCGGGGTCACGGGGGGCGCAGCGCGGAGGCAAGGCGGTGGGGGTCGCCGGGGTGCAACGCGGGCAGGGGGTGTCGGGGTCATGGGGGCGCACCATGGAGGCAAGGCAGTGGGGGTTTCCGGTGGCGCAGCACGGAGGCAAGGGGGTGGGGATTGACGGGAGGTCGCCGAGGGGTTGGGGGCGCACGGAGGTCGCCGGGAGGTCACCAGGAGGTCGTGGTCGCCGGGAGGTCAGGTCGCTGGGAGGTCACCGGGAGGTCGGGGGTGGGGGTCACCGGGAGGTCGGGGTCGCCAGGAGGTCACCGAGAGGTCGTCGGCAGCACAGCGGCAAGGGGGTGGGGTCACGGGGGTGCACCGGGGGTTGTCGAGGTCACCAGGAGGTCGGGGGTCAGGGGTCGGGGTCAACGGGGGTCGGGGTCGCCGGTGGGGTCGGGGTCGCCGGGGGTCAGGGAGGGTCGTCGGGGGTCGGGGAGGGTCGCCGGGGGTCGGGGAGGGTGGCCGGGGGTTGGGGTCGGGGAGGGTAGTCGGGGGTCGGGGTCGGGGTCGTGGGGTCGGGGAAGGGGGGGTCGCGGGGTCGGGGAGTGGAGGGAGGGGAGGGAGGGGAAATTAGGGGGTTTTTTTAGGAAAAATTGCAGCGGCCGCCATTTGGCGGCCGCTGTTGATGGTATTAGCGGCCGCTATAGATGCCCTGCCTCCAAAACCAGATTTTCTAGTAGTGAATCTGATCTCACATTCTTTAGAAGATAACAAGCCCCTAATAGTGTTGTTTAAATCTACTTATACTTGTGTAGGGATCGATGAACATGAAAGTGGGGGGGGGGGTTATAAAAAAATTGAGGCAGATAGTGAGGGAGCCTCAACCCTTTAAGGGGGGATCATGGGGCGCCACTTTGATATCACGGATACAGGCAGACAAACATAGGCTGAAGTGGTGCCTATGACACTAAGGCGGTGGCATCTGGGGGAATTCCAGCACCATGGGGATTGCATGTGAACCTATCTGAGATCCTCACTGGGCTATAATAATTATATAAGACTTCCCCCTTTTCAATTTTTACTTTTTTACATTTCCTTTATAATCTTGAAAAACTCATGATTAAATGAAAATTAAAACTGTATTTTGGGCTCATCTTCCAGTTTTGATGTCTGATTCTGTGATGCCAGAGGTCAAGGTAGTGGAAATGAGTGATTCCCCCCTAGCAAAGATGGTCAGGGATGTTGTGGCAGTTGGACCAACCATGAAGGTGACACCGGAAAGGACAATCAATTCCATTAACTCAATTGAGGGTGTTTAATATGGTTCCCATGATGGGGCTAGCTAAGGTGATTGTGGTGGATGAGCCTATAATATAGGTGATACTGGAGATAACTGTAGGATATGAAGCCTAAATGGGGGAGGCTGAAATTGTACCAGTAGTTGAAGTGACTAGGGAGGTTGTGTTGGACATTCCTGCCCCAGAATATCTATTAGCAGTGGTTGTGGGAGCTGAGACCTCAACAAAGGTGGTCAAAACTATTCCATCAACATAGTCAGTTGAGGAAGTTTCAATGGTTGATCTTAAAATGGAGGTACTATATGAGAAAGTTGTGACTTATTTTATAGGTGAGGGGGATGGGGAAGTCAGTGCATATGAGGAAGGGAAAGATAAATAAGATAAAACTCTTGACATAGAGCCTAAATAGATTAAGAGTATCTCAGAGGAGTACCATGCTGCTACTATATTAATGAACTTCCCTGAATATGATCCTGCACCACTCGAGGTTTTAGAATACTTTAGGTCTGACATCATTGAAGAGAATCACATTTTTTAGAACAGGTTAGGGAGGAGTGTGTGAAATTTCATCACCCACACATTGGATCCATCTCTAGTGATCAAGATGGGGTCCCTTTTCCACTAGATACATAGCCTAGGCACTGAAGGGTTGGATTCTCACATTCATCATGTGTTGGTCTGCAACTAACTTTATGAGCGGGTATGTTTGGAGATCCAGAATCTCGATGTATCCTGTAGCAAGGATAAATCTAATGGAAATATGAATCTTCAGAAGGATGATCAAGAAATTAAACATCCAGAGGGCTGGGTGAATGAGAATGTAACATTCATCATTTCTTAGGAATAAGTCTTCAGACAGTTGTGGGATCAGCTAGTAGTGGCTACGGATAAATAATAGGTGGGAATATATCAGATAGATGAGTACCGGGCTGAGAATGACTAGGTGTAGATTAGGGAGGATGAACATTGTCCTATGGATTTTCAGGAGGTAACATAGCTCATGAAGCTGCAACTGACCCCAAAGTCCATGTGGTGAAGCTTGACTAGGATGAAGTGCTCAATAACCAGGGTGAATCTGTAGAGACATTTTTTTGGCACATGATATAGGATCAATTTTGTGGATGATACTCAACAAATGATGAAATTAATTTATTTAAAAACTTTTAGTATTCATGGACATGTTTCTCTTGTGGAAATTTTTTACTACAACACTATGACCAAACGCATGATACAACCGATTATAAATATCTAAGCCCACATTTTTCATTCTTGGTGTAAGAAATAATAGACGGCCATGTTATTGACCATTCATATGAGAGTTTCAGACAATCATTGAACACCTGTAATCTACATTTATCAATTGGCCATTGGTAGTGTCCTATATGAGAGGGGATATAAAAGGAATATGGGACTTGATGAATAGATGAATTTATTTCTCAATGTGCACTAGTTAATGAGTGGATTAATTCCTAGCGTGTTTAATTCTACCCAAACAAATGGTAATGGAGAGCATGAATCAAGACACCCAATATTTGGAACATGAGGTTGGTGGTGTGATAATGGAAGATAACAACTTACCATAATTGAAACACAGCATCCATTATCATTTTTCTCAAGATGGGTACATACAAATGAGGTTTGATTAATAACCATATTTGAAACATGAGGCCTATCTCAAAATGTCATCTGAATTGTTCAGGGGCGTGTTCCTAGGATAGTGGGTGAGCCAGTGCGGCATGGGACCATTCCTTTCAGGGGACCCAATCATATGTCTAGTAGTATGAGGATAAAAATAAAGGGACACAAAATCATGTTGTTGAAGTGATGGAATGATCAAATGTATTTCAACTCACTTGGAATTATTCCAATATTTCTTTGAGAACATTGGGAAGACGTATCGGTCAAAATAAAGGTCAAACTCATCTTCCATGGGGAGCATTTTATTATATTCCAAGCATCGTTAGAAGAACATGAATGATGTGACAGGTGACCGACATTAGAGGAAAGGGTTTCTCATGAAAGGGACAATGATTATTTACAGTTTTACATCATGAAATAAGGATGATAAACATAATGTTCAACATCATACAGTGAGGAAGATGGTCATGCAGTTTAATATAATATGGGGAGGATGATGGTCATGTAGTTTAACATCATATGGTGAGAATAATGGTATCATAGTGTAGCATCATGTAACAAAGATGTATGAACCAACATGAATAAAACCCACCCAGTCGTAGTGGAGGAGGGTGGGAGGTAGAACAACATAGGTACTCCCTAGATTGACTAATAAAGAAAATGGAGGTCAGAAAACTCTTCACCAAGAAAAATATTCTGGGGGAAGTGGCACAGAATTTAAGATAATGATGCTTGGACCAAATGGTAGTGTCTTAAGAGGATATGTGTTTCATAGGGGATAGGTAACCCAACGTGAATGGGGAGCCTAGGAGGAACTACCACATAGAATATATAGGAGACATATTGCCTACACAAAATTTAATGTCATGATGCTTAGACTCTAGGGGAACATCCCAAAAGGATATTTGTAGCACAATGAAATAGAAACCCACATGAATTGAGGGCCAAGAAGGCCTAACACCTCCTAACACATTCCTTGGGGGAACACCTAGATTAAATTCATGATTCTTGAATATGGATTCCTAGTTTGAGGTCATATATTTTGGATAATGGGCTCTTAGTTTATGGTCATACAGTTCATACCATGTGAACCCAAAAGTGCATGGTGCCAAATGAAAGGGGTGTAACCCAGTCTGAAATGAGGTATAGGTGAGGCTCTACACCTCGCAAAACATGAGGTGAAGGTTGAAAAAAAATTAAGGTCATGATGTTTGAAACTGGTCTCTTAGTTTAAGGTCATAGAGTTCAAACCAATGGAAAATAATTTAAGCTCATAATGCTTGGACCATGGGGCTTTATGTCTCAATGGAATGGTCATGGTATTGAGAAGGTTACCTAACATAAAAGGATGGCCCTAATAGGCAATCAAATGATTCACAAAACATCCCTGAGATAACGTTCATAGTGTTTAAGTTCATGATGCTTGGATGGTGGGATCTTAGTTTAGGGTCGTAAATTTTAGACCATAATGTTTTATATCTCAAATAGACATGTACAGTGTGGTGAAGTGACAAAAATTATGTTAATTAAGGTCCAAAGAGGCCCAATTCTACACAATAAACTCCTATGATGACTTACTCCTATTTTAGAGTCATGATGGATGGATAAAGGGACCTATTTTTTCATTGTAGAGTTCATTACAGTGGGGAACTCATGCGTCTCAACCTTTATTGTGGAGAATTTCCTCTCAACCCCTAATCCCATGTGATACATACTTAGTTTGATAAACAAGGAATGATATGTAGTTATCATTTTATAAAAGGGAAAACATAATGAGGGGGAACAATGACTTACAAACCCCACGAGGATGATTTCAACTTTCAAGACCTGGATAGTGAAAGGGGAGTAACCAACACATGAGAAACAACTATTGATCATATTTGAAACACATGATATATACCAACATCAGTTAAAGATGGGGTGAACAAATTCAAGATCAGCCATTGCCTGAGTGAAAAAATGGGAGTCGTTGTTTGTTACTGAATATCCTTCGAGGTGTGATCCTAGGATGGAAGGTGAGCTAGTGTGGTGTTAGACCATTCTATTAGGGAAGCTATTCAGATTCAAAGGATGATGAAAATAAAAATAAGTGGAATTATTGAAGCACATAAGTAGATTTAAGAAATGTCCTGGTGGGAATTACATGCCCTAGGAACTATCCCACCACACACTCAAATGTGTAGGATGGATGCATGAGAATATAGCCTATCCCATAGGGGAAATACCCAATGGAAATTAAAATGGAAGGGTTGGGACTGAGATGTAATATCTATGTGTCACTAAGTATCCCATTATAATAGTAATCAGTACACAAATAGTTCAGGGTCAGGGCGTGGTAGGAGACTAGCACCAAAGGGTTGGCATCCTTTATAGGGAGGATACCAAATCATCTCATATTATGTGTCATCACAGTTTTTATGGGGTAAATTTTTTGATCATCCCATAATTTTCATATGAATAATCCCAGTTTTACAAGGGGTTAGATTTTTTGGTCGTAACATACATATCATATAAGGCATCCCAGTTTATATATTTTGTAAGGATACAATTTAACATCATGAACTGAGGATGTTAGGTTGTGCAGTTTAAAGTTATACAACTCGAATTGTGGTCGCTAGTTGTTTAGGTTCCTGGAGCTTAGACCATAGTGGTGGAAAAAAGTTTAATTTCATAATTCTTGGACCAATTTAAAATAGTTTAAGGTCATACATCTTAGACCCATGGGGGGTGATAGGCCCAAAGGGTGTAATTATTTCCCAGTGGGTCTAATCAAAATAAAAAATTATAAAAACTCCGAAGATGTTGCTCAATTAATTAAAATTTAGTAAATAAATAGTTCAAGGTTGAACCCACATAGCGATTCAATTAATTTATTTAGGTTTTAAAAATATTTTATTTTAAATTAAAAATAAGAAATAGGTGAGGAATAAGATTAGGGTTTTTGAAATAGTATTGAAGAATGAAAGAATTGAAAGAAAATCAGATTGATTGGTTTTCAATCATATTTGGAAGGGTTCGTGGGTTTTGTAGTTTTAGGGTTCTAGTGCAATTTTTATTTAAAAAAATTTATTAATCCATGTTTTTATGTCAAAGTCAATATAAGGGAGGTCTATTGGTCATGATATCCCCTCTTTAACATGATAATCCCTTATTTCACATGGTTTGGAAATTTAAGTTTTTATTGAATCATGTTTCTCTCGATACCATAATTCCTCTAAATTTTATAATTCTAATTCCTCCTTTAGGGTAATAAGTTGTGTAGTTTTAAAGTTCCATTAAGATTGAAATACTAATGGTAATGATAAAATTAAAATAAATGGATTGGGAATTGATTTAAAAAATTGTGGTAATCCAAAATACATAAATAAGGAAAAAGTAAAAATCAAATGGAACATTCCCCCTACGGATACATAACACTAGAACAAGGTGGGTTTAACCCTCATCCTAGTAATTAAATAAAAAAAGGTATAGAAATATAAAAAATTCATAATGATAAAACGTAGATGAACTCGTGGGGACCCCACACAACGCAGCTTCTCACTGGAAGCCTTGGTCTTAAGGATCTCCTTGATAGTAGTAGTCTAAAAATCTATTTATAGAATCTATATGGGATTATGAAGAAATCAATGGAATTAAGGATAGGTAAAAATGTGGTCGTAAGTGGATTAAATGTGTTAAAATAGTTCAAAATTTCAAGATACACCAAATCTGACCATTTTTTTCCTTATAATACATTACACATAGTGTAGAGATTATATGACGTGTAAATATTACAAACCTTGTATCAAATTCATGATATATGATATTTATAGGTCATCATCATATATGTCATATTGTGTACTAATTACACGACATGTAATTTCAAATTTTTGCTCTAGAAGCCTTATTTCAACTTATTTCTTTAGTTGTGTGCCCTAGATATTCTCCATGATCATCCATATTTAGAAAATATGAGAAACAAAACATGGGAAAAGAATGAATTAACAATTAAATCATCAAAAAAATCATTTTAATATCATAAATGTATTCAATAAGTACACTTATCAATCCCCCCTCCCCATACGAATGAATACTTATCCACAAGGATGGAATCTCAACATACTTAAATAGATGCTTATTCTACAATTATTTAAATTCAATGACAATAAAAACAATTGATCTAATGAAAAATTAAATTTTTGATCATCACACGTAGAAAATTTATCAACACCTCAATTTTCTAAGAATACAAATCAACCATGTATTTTACTTTTCCTCTTTTGAAATATCCAAGTATGCTCATTCAACCATTTTAATTTTTCAATTCATTATTTATATTAATATCATTTTTAATTAACATTGAATTAATTTTTCATCTCATTATCAAGGTATAAATGAATAGAGTGGTTTAGATACCTCAAGAACATTTCACTTACCATAGGCTTTCAAGGCATCTAATATCTCCACCGTTTAAAAAAAATCAAATAATCATGAGGGATTCACCATTTATGATCAAATGATTATAAGTCTTAGCTTAGTTAGGTAAATGATATAAATAAATTAAGATAAAAAAAGTGGTGTTGCCTCTAAATTACTTTGCATTCTAATCAAAAACAGCTCAATCAGAGTCTCATCTTCCCCCAGTATCTCAATGAATGCTCATAAAGTGATTAAATTCAATAAATTAAACTACTCCTTTTGTTTTTTTCTTTTGTTTTATGAAATTTATGTTAGGGAAAAATCTCACAACCACCACCCAACCCCAAATTATCTCCTCAAGAAACTATTTTTAATAGTTATAATAGGATCACCAATCAAGCAATGGTTTTTTTAATTTCCCTAGACATAAACCATTATGTTTTAATTTTTTTCTTTTTTTTTCAAGATGGTTTGTAGTAAATAAAATGAATGTGGCTTCCAAAAATCTCATGAAATTTCACCCCAGATTTATTCATTACAATACATTCATCCCTTAAACCAATATCCATCTCCCCCAATCTTATTTTTGATAATCGTACCAAACATTTAGAGTATGTAAAGAAACGATATGATAGGATTGTAACATTTCCCATACCTAGAAAGAATATTCTTGCATTATATGGGCTATAAAATTGATTAATGTAATGTGGTTATTAAGATAAGGGATAAAAAAATATGCCTCAATCACACTAAAAGTGATTTTGTTCAGTCATATCTTTGATCAGATGCAAAGAATGTTCTAAAAGAGAACATGCCCGAGTTTTATAATAAATACAAAGAATAAATAATAGAAAATATTTTATCATAGTATGTCTTAGGAATGAGATTAATGGTCAGGATAATCACTCATGGAAAGGAATACAAATAATTTAATCAATTAATGAAAATATCAAAAATTCTAAGCAAGTTTAAATCTCATAAAAATATCATTTACAATCAACAATATGATTCCAAAAATTCTGATTTTTCAAATCCTAATCCACATTCTCCTATTTAATATTTATTTTCCCCATTATTCTCATTCAAAATTTATTAAAAATGAAATTTAAATTCATGGCATGATAATTATCATCAGTAGTGTATGTTACCTTGTTCAGTTGAGTAAAAAAAGAATCAAGTGAAAGTATGAAATTGGAAGTTAAAATAATAAAATAATTTAATATGGGGGGTAGAATAGAAGAATATTGAATTGAAACACTTAATAAACTTTTATTTAAGCTTTTAATATGGTTTAATAGGTCCTTCCTACTCATTGTTCACAAAGTGTATTGGTCTTGCATCTTCTTTTTTTGTTTCCTACTACTTTCTATCAGCTTGGGTCATGAAATTCCTACAATTTAAAAATATAAAGGTGAAATAACAGGCCATTTTCAATGAATTTTTAAATATTTTATTTGATACCATGAATTCCTCAAAACAAAATAATGAAAAATATAAAAACATGCATGATACCTCCTAGAAGCTCTTTTTTTACCATTATTGGTTAGACCTTAACTCCTCTAGCATCAACTCACATAACAGATGATTGAAAAGTTTGTACCAAATAAGGGTCCATAAATTGTATCATTTGTGTCTTGTATATATAGTTTGGTCCTTGTTATTCTTATCTAAATAGCTCAATTCTTCCTGATGTTAGTACTTACTTAATCTCCATTAGAATGATCCACCATTTTTTACTCAATCATGGTGAACTAAATCGAATATTATGTACCATACATATATATTGTACTTTCCAAAATGTGTTAGAGTCATTTTCGCATCTAATGTTAATGATTTCGATCCCCATATTCTCTTTCTTCTTTAATTGGGAATCCACTTTCATAATAGCAGCTAACTTGTGTACCTCTTTAATTTCAATGACACCTTCAACATTGAGTGTTTTTCATTCTCCAAAATCATTTTTCTCTCTCACATAATAGTTATTAATTTCCTAATGGATGTTAAGACTTACTCGGTCACATCATACTCTTGGAAAAATTTATCCTATTTGGATATCGATTAGTGCATTCCCAATGGATAAAAATGGTCTCTTAAGACTGAGTGGATTTTAATCCACTTCAATGTCCAGTACTAAAAATACTATAGTAAAGATAAAAATGTCAAATTTTATTGGAATTTCTTCAATCATTCCTCCTATGTATTTTATTATTGAGTCTTCTAATTGAATAATTACTCTCATGGGCTTTAGGATTCCAGTCCTGAACTCCTAAATATCTTGTATGACTTGAAATTGAAAATCATACCTAAGTCACAAAAATATTTTCCATAATTATTCGCTCCACTAAAGATGGTAATGAGAAGATATCAGGACTACTTTAATTCTAAGGTAGGTCATTAGATACCATTGTTTAAGACTCTCCTGTGAGTGGAATGGTTTCAATATATTTCATCTTATTCTAATTGGTACCAGCTATTTCATGAATTTTTTGAATGATGGAATGTTTGCAAGAGTCTCAACAAAATTAATATTGATATGAAATTTATCAAATTGTTTGAGTGTGTTTCTCTTTACTTACCCTATTCATTCTGAAAATGGAAGTTTTGGGTTTTACTTTGGTGGTTCTACCTCAACTTTGTTAAATAATTATTCCTTGATATTTTCATCTTCTTTTTAACTTTATTCCACTATTCATGGATTATAAATTAAATATCAATTAATTTTGTATCTTATTCCACTTATATACACTAAACCTTTTAAATATTCACATGGTCATACTTAATGACATACTAAAATTACTCCTTTGGTTCTCTCTTTGAGCTGGTCAGCAATTTGGCCAATTTGATGCTCCAGATTCTACAATGCAGCATTTTTGTTCATTGATTATTCTTTTATTTCTTTGAGTGGAACCCTGGTTGTTGTCATGAATGTTTCCAACGTATCTTCTAGTGTATGAACATGGCTCATCAGTGTGGTCCCTCGGGGTGCTTGCTGAAAAAACTGGTGTGGCCTTTGTTGATATCCTTGTTCTTTTTTGTTTTTGAATCCACCAACCCTTAAATTGATTACCATAATTGTAATCACCATAAGTTTCATTTACTATATACATACCTTGGGGTTTTTTTCAAAAAAATCATGATGTTCATATTCTTGGTTAATAATTCCTGGTATGCTGGAATCTAGTCATTATTTTTTATTATTTGAATTCCTTTTTGTTGTATCTTTTTTCCCCACCATTAGAAACTATTGTTTTCAATTTAATCCAATAAGTTTTTTCTCACTTCTGGAAACTTCTTCACCAATGATCCTCCAACTACTAGGTATAGAATCAACCTATTTTCCTATAAAAAACCCTTATAAAATGTTTTTATTAGAATCCATATACCAGTTCCATGATGGGTTAATGTATAAGTCAAATATTTGAAAATTTCCCATGTATATTATAGAGATTTATTCACAAATTTTTTAAAAAATAGTATATTTACCGGTATGTACATTCATTTAGGATGTTGAAAGAAGTAGGTAAGGAAGTTCCTGGCCATCTCATACTATGTAGTGGTGGAACGTGTAGGAATGCTTTAAATCCAATCTCACACTCGATAATGCATTAAAAATTTTAAAAGATGGATTCTTACTATGTTTCTTGAAACATTCTAGAATAGGGATGTGTCATAGAGATAAAATAAATTTCCTAAATGTGTGTTTGGATCTCCATGTGGTTGTTTGGTAAATTTCATTAAGATTGAGATCATATGAATGATTTATGATTTTACCAGAAAGTGCATTGAAGTCACATGAGGTTCTAGGATTCTTGGTTGTAATCCTATGTTATATGGACGCTAGTAGTCTGTAAGCATCTTCAACCCTGGATCTCTCTGAAGAACTCCTCTAGTATTTAGATTTTTCTCCGCACTGACCATAATTGTATCTTCATTGTTATTCCTTAATCATTTTTTAGTTTAGAATTAAATTTAAACATATATTTTGCTTTTTCTCATGTGTTTTGGTTGGGTATTTAAAATGTAAATTGTAAAATCCACCACACGAAAACATCAAATGTAAATAGAGAGATCAAAATAAATTAATAAAATAAATTTAAAACTAAAAAACTAAAAACTAACTTGTAACTATCCTTCGTAATAGATCCAGTATTGATAGGCCCATAGGGAATCATTATTTCCCTATGGGTCTAATAAAAATAAAAAATTTATAAAAACTCAACAGATACAACTCACTTAATAAAAATTTTGTAAACTAGCAGGTTAAGGTTGAACCCATAGATACAGTCAAAAAAATTATTTAGGTTTTCCAAATATTTGATTTTAATTAAAAAAAATAAAGGTGAAGAATCATATTTTAGTTTTGGAAATAGTTTTGAACAAAGAAATTATTTAAAGAAAATCATTTTGATTGGTTTTTAATTAGTTTTGAAAGAATTTATGTGTTGTTTAGTTTCAGGGTTTGGGATCAATTGGATTTTAGAAAATGAATTGTTTAATCCATTTTTTGGTGTTGGAGTTGATATGAGGGAGATCCAATGGTTATGGTATCCCCTCCTTGATGTATAAATCACTATATCCATTAGTCTGGTAATTTAGGGTTGTGTTGAATTATGTTTTTCTTGATATCATATTTAAACACAATTCCCCTAAATTTGAAAATGTGCATGCCTCCTTTAAGGTAATCAGTTGCATTATTTTAAAGTTCCTTTTAGATTCAAATACCAATGGTCATGATAAAAGTAAAATAAATGGATTGTGAATTGATTGAAAAACCTACAACAATCTAAAATACATGAATAAATAAAATGGAATAAATCCAATAGTACCTTCCATTATTGGATAAAAAACATTATAATCAGGTCTGCTTAACCCCTCCCCCCCATCCTAGTTATGAGAGAATAAGAGTTAAGGAAAGAAAAATAATTCATAATGAAAAATCAGAGATGAATTGGTGAGGATCCTGCATAGCATAACTTCTCACTCCAAGATTTTTTCTTAAAGATCTCCCTGATAGCAACAACCTGGATCTCTATTTATGGGATTCAGATGGGCTGGCGCAGCAACCAATAGAATTAAGGATGGGTCAAAAGGTGTTCATATGTGGGAAACATGTGTTAAAACATGAAAAAATATAAATATGTGAAAAATATTAAAGTTTTTTTTCCCATCTTGAACATTACACAACATGCAGTGACTACAAAAAAATGAAAATCTAGCACCATGTGTATTAAATTCATGAAATGTGATATTTCTAGGTCATCATCACATGTTCCATGGTGTGTTCTAATTACATGTTGCGTAATGTAAAATTTTATCTCCAAATCCTTGTTTCACATTGGTTCATTAATTTTGTTACTTGGAAGTTATCCATGATCATTTGTCTTTGTGGAAAACCTTATTTTAATATAATTAACTATCATTTTATCTCTTTTTACTCAATTTCCATAACATATTTCACCATGAAAGATATGATAAAAACATTCAAGAAATAGAAATTCATTAACAATAAAATCATAAAAATCACAACGTTTTAATATAAATAATTTAATCAATAAGTGCACTTATTTAGGGGTATGTGTGTCCTCCATAGTTTTGCGGGGAAATAAAGAGTGGAAAATGGATCAGAAAGGAGGACCAAAGGGACCCTCTACCACACAAAACTCGACCAACCAAACCATTGGTTGATATATTCCTCGTAAAATTTTAATTAAGGTGATGGACCTAGGATGAATTATCTAGAAATCACTACATATCCCATGATAATTGGAATCAAGCCACATATTATTCTATAAAGTGGCGTGGTAAGAGACCAACACCCAAAGGGGATACCCTCTCAGATGAGGATACTAAACCATATCATATTAGGATATGAGGAATCCCAATTTCATATAGTTTAAGGATACAACTTATAATCATGTTTTGAGGGTTTTTTTCATCCCATGCCATATAGGGCATCCCAGTTGGCTATGGGGTAAACCATATCATATTAATGGGTATCTCGACTTTATACTGGCTAACGCTATAGTTTAATGTCATGTCCTGAGAAGTTTTTGGGGGATTACACAACAAGAGTCCATTTTTTCCCTCATGTCAATTCATGATGGAATCTCGGCCTACTAATGGTCCATGGTACATAAATGGGCATTATACCTATAGAGGAGGCCCATAAGGAATTTTGGGGTGGAAGAACTACATGTAACAGATGGTTTTGTGGTGAATCATGGTTGGACCCATAGGCATATGGTCTAAGAATCGCTATGTATATATAGGAAATGGGAATCAAGAAATACATATTTTTAGAAAATAGAGGAGGCATGGGCTAGCTGAAACTCTAGGGATGATGTAAACCGTGTGAAATTGGGGAAAATTCCAATAGTTTGCTGTCATAATTCTTGGACAATTTTTGAGGGATTTGAGGATGTTTTTTGTTGAAAAAGAGTTAATACCTGACATGAAAGGATCTAAGGAGGCCATACACCTCATAAAAATATCTTGAAGTTGGTTGCACACAGTTTGAGGTTATATGGACAAGACTATGGAAAATAGTTTAATTTCATGATGCCTGGACTATTTGAGAATATTGTAAAGTTAAGATTCATGGACTTGGGAATCATTCATTTTGAAAGAATTTTTGTGACACTAAATGGGTATAACCCAATGTGAAATAAGGGATTTCAGGCACACATAAAATAAAAATACCTTAAAATAAACGACGCACAATTAAGGGTCGTAGTTCTTAGACCAAGATGAAAGTGAAAAAACGTTTAAATTCATGATTATTAGACTAAGAGGATGTTTATATAATGGGTATATGTGTGACATAGAATATATGAAACATGACATAAAATGATAGAAGGATTCTAATGTACCACATGAACTCCTTCAAATGAACTACACATAGTTAAAGGTCATAATTTTGGGTCCATAAATCAGGAAAAGGGTCTGAAGGATGGATAAATTTGTAGTTGGGCACAAATATGGGAGGTATAGGAATCTCTATATATCCCATGGAAATAGGAATCAAACCACATGTAATTTTGGAAGATGGAATAGTAGTATATTAACACTAAATGTGGGGGAAATCCTCTCTAACAAGGGAATTCCATGTTCATGAGATGGAGTAAGGCTAAAGTTTAGAATCATGTGTTATAGATGTTGGGTTTGGTTCATATCATATCATATGAAGTATTCTGATTTTGGATGGGGTAAGGTTTTTGATCATCTCATACTTATCGTATGAGGCATCCCAGTTATATATGGGTAAGCCTTTTTGGATCATCCTATACTTATCGTACATGGATTCCTGGTTCTATACGTGGTAAGATCGTAGTTTAATATCATGTGTTGAGGATGTTAGGATTTTCAATTTAAATTTATTAAACTCTTACTATGGATGTTTCTAGTTTAAATTCATGGAGATCAGACTATAGGGGTGTAAAATATTTTAAGTTCACAATGATTGAACCAACTGAAAAAAGTTTAAGGTCTTTCTATCTAGACCCTAGGGTTTCTCACTTGAAGTAATTCTTGAGAAACATGGTGTTGGTTGGAGGTGTGATACGCTCTCCATCTTGGGTGATCATAGAGTATTCCCCATTTGAATAGGCTTTATGGATGATATAAGGTCCTTCTCATTTAGAATCTGACTTTGGTAGATTTCTTCTTGGCATTAGTGGTGTTGTGAGATCCAATACCATGTCACCCTAGAGAAAGGAGTGAAGGAGAACCTTATTTTTGAAAACACTCACAATCATCTTCTAGTTCCTCTATAGATTATGTAAATCCTGGAGATTATTTCTTTTGAGGGATTCCAAATAAGCTAGAAATACTTATTACATTTTTTTAGTCATCTAATGGTTATAGATAGATCTTTAGAGTGACAGAAATTGAACAACAATTGAATAGACTACCTTTATTCCATATACCAAGAAATATGGGGTCACTTGAGTGGAATTCCAAGTCTTCGTGTGACATGCCCAGAGGCTATTGGGGATATTTTACGGCTAAATCATTTTGTTCTCTCCCACCATATTCTGATAAATGTTAGATAGAATCTTTTAGAACATCCTAATATTATTATTTTCCTATTCATGATTGTGATAAGTATGGTTGGATGAGATATGTTTCTTGGCATACAATTTCTTCAACTTGGAATCTTGAAAGTTTGTTCTATTCTAAGTGAGAATAGAATGAGGAATACTAAATTAGGGGATAATGTGGGAGATCATGAACTTAATTGCATACCTTTCATTGAAATCCTTTAGGGTAATCACTTCAACCCATTAGGAGAAGAAATTTGTTGTGGTCATAATAAACCTGCACTGGCGAGTTGTGGCTGGTAGATATGGTCTGAAAATATGAAGCCCCAACACTACCAAAGTCCAGAAATATTTTTTGTTGTAGAGAACCTTAAAATTTTAATTCAAAAAATTGTAATGGATCTGAAATTCATGAAAACTCTTGTCGACCTCAATGTATTCACAAACCATGGTGGTCCAAAAGTATCCAACCCTTGAATTTGGTGGGAGAGCTTAAATTCTACTTGATGAGAACCATAGGATCTAACATGGAATTTCCACATAACTAGACTAACATAATATCCATGAATGTAATAGAGTATGATTCCATTAAATCCTAACCTGTATAGGATGTTCTTTAGGTTAGGTCTACTCTAGAGGATGAACTATACTACACACTGGCAGATTATCTCATGTTCATCTTAGTCTGGTGGGAGATTGACATGTCAAAGATACTCGACGAAGGGATTCATCTAATCGGGTTCTTCTTCTGATATGGGGGGAAGAGGTTCATATTACAAAAGAACTGACAACGGGTTGGTTTACCTACTAGTTCCCATAATCAAAGGTGGTGGTGGAAAAGACCCTATGGTGTTCCACATGAATGAACAATCCATCCTGGTTAGGATCTAAAAGGGATGTGGTCAAAATTATAAGGCATTGGCTCCACCATTCTATGACTTGGTAATGTGAGTCACCTATGACTTGGAAGGGAACTGGTTCATCTGCTGATGGGTGCACTCTAGCAGGGGTACAGGCTATCAATTTATAATGATTTAGTCACCATTGATTTGTTTGGTGACTAGTTTGAAATCTCCATTTATGTGTAAAATGGGGACATCAATCTTAAGGGATAGATCAAGAACAGTTATAAGGGTTTGATATTCTACCTCATTGTTGATGTTGCCTTCTAAAAATAGGAACGAGTTTGTAAGGACCTTATGTTCCATATTGATGAATATGATCCCCATGCCTACTCTACTGAATGTGGTATTATTCATCCTTTCACTAGTCAGGCTCTTAGAGGCACCATTGAAATGCATCTTCTACGATGGAATAGCCTGATCCACTAAGAGGATAGCCTCATATTGTAAAATCAACATCGAAGGGAAATTATTTAGGGGTCAGATGGGAATCCATAAAGTCTTCTAATGCATTCACTTTGAAAACCATCTGCAGAATGAACCTGATGAAGAACTGGTAGAGGATGGCAACCTAGTGTGCCAATCATCCCTCTAGAATGGGGTGATTGAGCATATAATTTAGTGGATCCACTTAGGATAATATCTATATCTAATGATTATGCGAGTAATGTTGTAACTTCTTCACTGCAAAAACTAGCCCTAGGTGGCTCTACATGATGAGAGATTATCTGGCCTCTGTGTCGAAAAGCATGCAACCAATATTTTCAAAAAAACAAATCTCTACCCTCATTGTTTTTTTGGGATAGAAGGGCATCAAGGTATTATTCCAGGGTGGTCACAAAGAGTACCACAAGCTTTCTTGAAAGGATGGAAACAATACTGTAGGATGTCATTGATACTACTCAATATCCTCAAATGCATTATGGAACTCCTCATCCCATAGGTAAATTATACCTTTCTTCATGATCCTCAAAAAGGGATTACTCTTATCAGCCATATTTTAAATAATTTGATATATATAGGAAAAGTGTTCTTTAAGACCCCAAATCTCTCAGATATTTCTTGGGGGGAGGCATTTAGCTGATTGCCTTGATCTTCTTTGAGTGATCTCAGTGCTTATGTATCTTAAAAACAAAGCCAAGAAACATTCCATAAGTAACCCCTAACATGCACTTCAAAGGGATCATCTTCAAGTTTGAGGATTAGAGGAAGCTAAACACTTTCTCAAGATCCTTTAGATGGTCCTAACGCTTTGTGGGAATTAACCACCAAGTCATCCTCTATCATTCCCCAATTTTTTTAATGACCGACTTAAAGATGTGGTGCATGGATCAATGATAACTAGCTCTTGACTTTTTCAATCCAATAGGAATCACGTGATAGAAAAAAATCCCTTAGGGTATTCTGATGATGATGTACTCCTCATCCTTAGGGTCCATTCAGTCTGGTTATACCTGGAGTATCTGTCCATTAATGATAGGTCCTAGAACCCTATTATAGCATCAATCAATATCCCTATCACTATAAGGGAAAATCATCCTTTGTAAAATGGAAGTTGAGGTCCCAAAATTCAATACATACTCTATTATTCTCATTCTTCTTTCTGAATGGGATGATGCTGGAAAGATATTTGGGGTATTGTACATTCCTGATGATGTTGGCTTTGATAATATTGGAAACCTCGGCCTTGACCATAGCACTATAGGAGGGGTTCAAATTTTTGGGAGGATACTAGAATCCATGATGACTCCCTAAGAGACCAATATGGTGAATAGAAACTGGATTTTCCAATCCTGAAATCTCTTCATAGCTCTCAAATAACACATCATGGTACTATTTTAAGAAGGACACATACTGTTGTTGTGCTTCTAGAGACATAGCTGCACTAATCAACTTTCACCTCAGACATTCCTTGGTACCAAGGTTCACCTAAGTTAATTCATTGAAAGTGGAGGAGACACCCTCTTAAAATTAAAGAGGGGGAATAATACAAATCATATTTGTCACCTAAGATAAGAGAATTAGTGGGAGAATATAGATCTTGCAATCTAGTAGATCCAGGGGAAGTGATTTGATTTGCTCTGGTGGATTCAAAAACCTCGATGATGGGTTCCTTCTATTCTGAAAATATAATGATAGAAGCTATTAAACCAATTCCATGTGACCTCTGACTATGAGTTCCATGCTTGATTTTGAATTAGTGGTGATGGTTTTCTCTTCATTAATCCAACCATGCTCTGTGAAAAATATAGGAATGCTACAAACTAGTAGGCATAGGGTTAACGTCTTGGTACTTTATATGAGTAGGGGATTATTGTATCACCTGAGCATGTCCAGTGATTGAGAATGAGGTAATAATAAGGTTCTACTTCTTATTAGGGTTTAAAAAACACGTTTTCTTAGATATACTGAAACATCACCCCTAGTATTTCATTGTGTCCTTTAGATAATGGATTGGTAGAATGAATTTGTCATCCAAGTCTGCCCAAAGATTCACCACAATGGCTGTTAGATCATTGGGAGCATTGATGCACTCAACCACATCAGTCTAAACTTGATTACCCTATCTTTTGTAGTATCAGATTTTTAGATAATAGGCTTCACATTATTCAATGGGTGATGCATCACGCTATAATACCTTTACTCAACCATTGTGGGAGTACATGAGGCACCTGTGATATGAAGAAGGGATCGAAACATGAAAATAATTCCATGTCTAACCCAGAAGCATGTTGTATGTGGTATCCTATGAGACTACCATGAATTATATGCTTGATATAAAGCCACCAAAATGTTTATTCATATGACCCTTTCAATGCGATATCTTCTCTCTCTTATCGTAACCCTAAATTTTCAGGTTGGAGGGCATTTGATCATTTTTTGTTAATACTAACTTGTAGAGAATTTTGATTGGAATAAGGATAATCCTAGATCAATTATCCACTATAAAGATATGTATTTCTATGCCATTGAATTTTCATGTTATATATAGTGGGTTTATGTGACCTTTCTTGGTTAAATCTTCATCTTCCCCTGAAAAATTTAATGATAGCTCTACATTCCTCCTACTCGGACTCCTCTATATAGTAGGCTTATGTATCAGCTACCTCTACCTCTAACTGGGGGTGGGGGATTTTAAAAAATTTAGAAAGGGGCTCACACATTTCTGTCAATAATATAAGGGCCTCGAGAATCAAAATCCTCATAGTTATGAAGGAAATGTGATTCAACACATCGTACTTCCATTCTAGGGTAATGTTTTTACCTGAAGAGGGTTTCTATTTGGTGGAGGGTGTAACAGATTGTAGTAACCCCAATTTCTAGTACGTAACACTTTATTTGTTTTTTATGGATATAATGTATAGGAGGTAAATTTGAGACTGTTTTTTGAACTTTTAGTATGTTTTGGGGGGCTAAAGGATAGGTGCATGGGCTGCGCATGGTTTATCCAAACCATGCGACCATCCTCGTAGAAACTGTGTAAAATGGAATTTATAAGGCATAAGGATTTGGCACATTGTGTGTAAATTTATGGAGACTGTGTGAGGTGGTAGTGCGAGGGTTTTCCTAGGTAGCAGCTGACACACATTTAGTGCATAGTTTGTCTAACCGTGCGAACTAACCATGAAGATGGTTTAAGTGACATCCTAAAAAAGTGGATCTAACACGGTTTTTCCTCTAAGTGGATTGTTTTTTTATCCTAAGAGGACATAACTAAAAATTTATCTTCCTTGAAGGTATAATAACTTCTCTCAAGTTATTTTAGTCAATATGAAGGCTTCCCTTGGTGTTTCAAACCATGATTCTTGAGTTATGTGATCATTCTTCATTGTTCGTGATTGGTTTCTTAGATCAACTTAGATCTAATTATCATCTCTTCTTGGTTTCTCATATCTACACTCATTATGGGTAGATATATGAGTGAAAATGAAAAATAAGTTTAGATTTGGTCTTTGTCTTGCTAGTGGAAGGATATAAGGAGGTTCCATGAAGAACTGACCTAATTTTCTTAAGCATTCTTCATCCATTCTCAAGTTTCATCCAAGCCTTTGTGGTAGGGGGATTCTCTCTCGACTCCACTTAGTAGAACTGATGGTCATTCTTTAAAATTGATATCATTGTGATGAATTGAACATTAATTGTCTGGTTATGAATTTTTTGAAACCTTATTTGGTGATGGTTTGGTAAATTGTATAAATTTGGAAAATTGGGTGTTTTGAATAAAGTGATTTTGTTCTTTTTTTTAAAATATGGATTTTAAAATGGGGATTTTTTGGAATAGTGGAACATGAATTTGGTTTTATGATTTAAATAAAATGGGATGCTTTATGGAAATGAAATGGTTTTTTGAAATTGGTTTGCTCTTTGGTTTTTAATAAAAGTATGGTTTTATTGAAATGGTTTGAAGCGGTTTATTTGAATGGTTTTGGAATATATGTGTGGTGTGAATTCATGTTTGGGGTTCCCATATAAAAGGGATGTGTACCATTTGGTTACAAGGTGCATGAACTTAGATCGGGGGGGTGTCATTGGGACACAAGGTAATTGGACAAGAGACCTCTCATGAGTATGGAACTGTCAAACGAAGCATGCATTGGTGGGTTTGTTGTGAACTATGGAAATGGTGTGTCAAAATAATAAACAGAACTTGTTTATAATCATTCATTAGTTATTTTCTGTAAAATAACTTTTTGGAAATTGGTTTCATTTAGTTTTTTTTCACTTGGTTGTAAATGTTTTTTGGAACTTGTTTATATTTCATTATAGACTGTTTTGAGATATTGTTTTATATAAACTATTTTATGTAAATATTTCTAACTCATCTATACTAGTGGCATGAGTAGGGAAGTCATTGGGAAAACATATTGAGTTTTATACTCACCCATGCTTTGGAACATTGGTGATTTTTAAGATTCTATCTTCTGGGATTGGGGAAAAGGTAATGTTTCACACGTTTTAGCAATACCTTGTGATACTTGGGCTGCTCAGTGATTATGGATCTTGAAGCTTGTGGAGAATGGATACATGTGGTCGCTTGAGAGTCTTTAATTGTTTATACACTATTTACTTTGATACATGTTTGGTCTTTCGCTGTTGTACAATTTGTTGTGGTTTTGAGATTCATGAAGTTTTTTAGTAGTCTTTATTTTGTTCATGCATCATTTAGTGAATGGTTGTATTATGGTTTGTTGGTTTATTGATTTTATTCATTAAAGGGTAAATCATCCCCCACTTTCTTTGAAACACTTCAACATTTATTTCCAGCCTTTGGTATCTTTGGGATGCTGATTAAGGACCAGTAATGACTTGTTGTACTCTTAAGCTAATGAGAATTAGTGAGTCCTTACAAATGGTATCAGTCTGGTCCTTCCATTGTGGTACAAATGGTATTTGCTTGTTTGATACTTGCATAACCAGTGTTCATAAGTATTATTGGTCTTGTATTTGAAATTATTTCTTGTCTATTCCTTGGTTTGGAATCATAAAAAGGAGTAGGATTGTTTTAACTTGAAATTTATAGCATAAAAGTACATTTCTAACCCTTTTATTCTGAACTTCAGGTTACTAGGGAGTTGGGTACATAAGTGTTTGGAGACACTTCTAGGATTTTGAAACATCGTTGTCATGGGTTTAACCAATGAGATGAGAATGAAATTAATTGTAGAGAAATGACTTCCCACTATGAGTGCATACATCATTTCAAGGAATGATTCATGTTGTTAAAAAGTAATGATTTTTGAAAATGTATGGAATTGTTTTTCAATTGAATGATTTGAAAAGGGAAATGCTTACAGTATTTTGAAAATGGATTAATTTTAAAAAAGCAAGTTCAATGTTTTAAAAAATTATAGAACATGGAAAAAGGATGTTTTTGGAAAACAATGTTGTGATAGATTATGTGGTATAATTTGAAATGCTAAGACATTAGTTGAAAGAGAGTGAGATTAACAGAGTTTGTAGTTGGTTTAGAAAATGGAATCAAGTAGGCATCATTGAAACCAACCTAAAGAAGCTGTGGAGAATGTGGTTTCACCTAAACCACGAGTGAACCAAGAGATACTTCATCGTTTTCTTCAAGCTTTTCAAGCTGTGGATTTGGGGAACAAGACGAATGAGCCAAGTCATGTGGATCATACCATCTAGTTAATGAATTATAATTCACCCATATTTATGGGTGACTCTAAACCTAAAAATATGGATGTGTGGCCAAGTAGGATGAATCATATCTTCGATTTCATCGGCACACCATTAGAGCTAAAAGTAAAGATGGTGAATTATATGCTCAGGGATCTTGCACGCCAATGGTGGGATTTAGCAGCGCAGGCTAAATTGGATGACATACTTACAAGAGTTGATTTTTAGGAATTGTTCAACAAACAATTCTATCCTTATAAATTCAAAATAAAAAAATGATGGACTTATTTATCCTAAAGCAGGATAATCTCTCTGTCATGGAATATGAGTCTAAATTCATGAATTTAGTTCACTTTACACCAGAAGTTGCGGCAAGTGCATCTTTGAAGTCATGCATCTTTGAATCGGGGCTACATCAAGAGATTGAATCAAAGATTGTGATGCTATATATTATAGATAATATAGAGATGGTGAATAAAGAAACTATGATTGAATGTGATATCTTAGGATATTTGTAAGGAGGTATGATGATACCTACAGGGAATAGTGGGAAATCAAATGTTGGGTGTAAGTGGAAAAGGGACACCTATTTCTAATGTGGCAGTGGAAATTAGAAATATATTACTAGATCAGTGAAACTTCCTCCATGAACCAAGAGCAAAGACGATTGTTTTCAATGTGGGTTGTTTGAACACATAAAGCCAGAGTGTCTGATACAACCTAGAGAATGTCATAACTGCAATCAAATGGTACATATTTAGTGCTATTGTCGAAATGCTCCAGGGTCAGGTGCTCGAGACACTTCTCAAGTGTCACAAGCATCGTATGCTTCGACAAGGAAAGGAAAGATTAATGAGTCTCATTAGAAGAGAAAATAAAGACATGGTGATACTAGAAATACAATGACTCCACAACCAAGGCAATCTCAACAAGGAAACATGAGAATAGTGCAATCACAAATAAATTGTATGCAGGTGAGAAGATTATTGTTGATGATCGGGCTAGACCATCTATGGTGAGAGGTGTGATTCTTTTGAATTCTACCCTTGTGCAAGTGCTCTTCAAAACTAGTTCATCACATTTTTTAATTTCTTCTCATGTTGTTGATTTTTTAGGATTAAAGTTTGAAATTATGCATTCTATTTTAAAACTGAAAACTCCTCTCAATGAAAGAGAATGTCAAGCCATTGTGTGTAGAGAATGTGTTATAACTGCTGAGGGAGTTGAGCTGAAATGGGACTTCATAGAGTTGGACATGGATGTCTATGACATAATCTTGGGTAGGATTGGTTGACAATGTTTAAGGCCCACATCGACTATTATAGGCGAAAATCTGTTTCATGCTTGAGGATGGCATCGAGCATCTATTCAGATGAGAGATAAGGGTAAAGAAAGGTGAAAAGAACTTTTTGGAACCACCAGTGGGAACAATATCTTATTATTTGGCATCTTTGACCTTGGAATCAATGTAAGATATCGAGGAAAATAGTTTTCTAGAATTTGTGGATAAATTTACAGATGTATTTCCTGAGAGATTATCAGGGTTACCACTTATAAGGGAATTTGAGTTTACGATTGATCTCCTTCTGAGGACCAGTACTATTTCCCTTGCATCTTATAGGATGGCACTAATAGATTTATGGGAATCGAGAGTGAAGTTGGAGGATCTATAAAGAAAGGGTTTCATTCATCCATGTACTTCTTGATGGGCAGCACTGGTCTTGTTCGTGAAGAAAGTATATGGAACTATTTGGTTGTGTGTTTATTATCACAATATTAACCAAATTATGATAAAGAATAGATATCCACTTTCATGCATTGATAATTTGTTCAATCAATTAAGGGGAACTCAGTGGTTCTCTAAAATTGACTTGTGATCAGGATATCAGCAATTGAGAGTTTTGAAGGAAGATATTCCAAAGATAGATTCTTTAAGTGGATATGGCCACTAGGAAAATATAGTTATGACTTTCGGTCTGATGAATGAACTAGAGATCTTCATGGATTTGTTGAATCAGATATTTCAGCGATATCTCGACTCTTTTTTTTGTGGTATTTGTAGATGATGTGTTGGTGTATTAAAATACAAGGGATGACCATGAGGAACACCTAGAAACAATGTTACAAATCTTGAGAGATCTCCATTTGTACGCCAAATTTTCAAAGTGTGATTTTTGGATACATGAAGTACATTTTCTTGGTCATGTCATTTCTAATAAAGGAATTTCTGTTGATCCTAAAAATATGAAAGTTTTTATCTCATGGAAACCACCAAAGATTGTATTCAAGATATGAAGTTTTTTATGTCTATCTAGTTACTACTGATGCTTTGTGCATGATTTCTCGTGAATAGATTCACTAATGACAACTCTGAAAAAAAAAGAATTATCCATTCCAATAGACAATGGAATGCCACAATTCTTTCTAAGAACTAAAATTTCATCTTACATTGGCACGTATCATGATTTTTCCAGAATCATGACAGGGTTATATTTTGTACTGAGATCCTTCAGGATCAGGGTTTGGATATGTTCTCATGTATGGAGACCTTGTGGTTGCTTATGTTTCAAGGAATTTTAGATTTCATGATAATAATTACCCAACACCTGATTTGGGGTTAGCTATAGTCATCCATTATTTTAAAATGTGGAGACATTATCTATTTGGTGAGAAAATTACTATGTTTATGGATCATAAAACCTTGAAACACCTTTTATCACAGTGCTATTTGGATCTAATGAAAATGAGATGGATGGAGTATCTCCAGATGAATGAATTTGACCTGATTTATACACCAATAAAAGGGAATTCAATGGCGGATTCATTGAGTAGAAATTCTTATTCTTAGTTGGAAAAAGAAGCTTTAGATAAATGGCAGTTGATGTCAGTCCTATCCAAAATGCTTTTGGAATGTGAAGACCAAGGTGACATTGTGGTTTTTTTCATCTATGCTTGTTCCTTATTTGGTAAATATGGTAAAAAGGGTGCAGACATCTAATGTAGAATGTCTAGTTATGAGTTCAAAACTCAATGGTAGGGAGACCATTGAGGGCTAAAAAACTTAATGGGAATTTAGTTTTGTATTTTAGCAATCAGATGCTGGTACTTATGGATTTTCAGGAACAAATCCTTCATGCTTACCACCATTCGAGATGGGATATACATCTAGGCATACAAAATATGTATAAGTTGTTGAAGGCACAAGTTTAGTGGAGTTTCATGAAATGAAAGGTGGCTGAGTTCGTCTCGTGATGATTAAATTGTCAGCATGTTAAAACTAAGCATCAGAGACCTCTACGTATGTTGTAGTCTTTACATATTCCAGTGTGAAAATGGGAGAATATAACGATGGATTTTGTTATGGGTCTACCAATAATAGTACAGAAACACATTACCATTTGGGTGATAGTGGATCATCTTACCAAGTCATCCCATTTCATTCCAATTCATGAAACTCATACATTGGAAGATATATCCAAAATTTATATCCAAGAAGTGGTAAAGAGACATGGAGTACCAGTTTTAATAGTTTCATATAGAGATTCAAGGTTTACATATTATTTTTTGAAATCCTTAATGAAATCCCTTGGCACTCAATTGAATATGATCATGTTATATCATCCTCAGATGGATGGGAAATCTGAACTAAAAATACAAATGTTGGAAGACATGCTGTGGGCTTCTGTAATAGATTTTAGCGGCTCATGGGAAGAGAACTTATCCATAGTGGAGTTCCATATAAAAACATCTATCATGCCTCAATACATATGGATATGTTTGGAGTATTGTATGTGTGTCCTTGTCATTCTCCCCTATTCTGGTTGAAAACAAGTGAAACTTCACTAGTTGGGATGATCCTTATCTAAGAAACATCGGAGAAGATCCAGTTAATTAGAAATTGGATAGAGACAGCTCAGAGTCATCAAGAATATTATGCATATCACCGTCAAAGACTGTTATTGTTCACCGTGGGTGATCATGTGTTCTTGAGGATATCTCCAAGAATTGGACACTGTCGTTTCAGGAAGCAGGGAAAGTTATCTCCTAGATAGATTGGCCCTTTCGAGATACTAGAATGGTTTAGAGAGGTGTAATATCGATTGGAATTACTACCATGGTTCAGTTTGGTTCATAATGTGTTCCAGGCATCTCAATTGAAAAGTATCATCTTGATCATGACCATGTGATCAGAAGGGATCATTTTGACCTAGATCCAAATGCTTCATTGATATATATCCTGGTATGGATTTTGGATAGCCAAGAGAAAGTCTTTTATGAAAAAATAATCAGTCTAGTATGGGTTTTATGGGGACATGGTCATATTCTAGAAGAGAATTGGGAATGTGAGAAGGAGATGAAAGAGCAATAGCCATAACCCTTTTAGAGCAGTAGTGGTTTTCTAGTTTCTATGGATGGAAAGACAGATGGTAGGGAGAATTTAATACCCCCATTTTCTGCTAAAACCCCCTCTATATGTTTTTTATGGATATAAGGTAGAAGAAGAAAAATTTTCAGATTTTGGTAAACTTATACTTTGTTTTGGAGGGCTAAAGGAGAGGCTCATGGGCTGCGCATGGTTTATCAAAACCATGCAGCCATCTGAGTAGAAACTGTGCAAAATGTAAGGTTTGAGGTAGAGGGATTTGGCACGTTGTGTGCATGGTTAGGGAGATCATGCGAGCAGGTCATGCGAGGGTCTTCCTAGGCAGTATCTGACATACAATTAGCGCATTGTTTGTCTAATTGTGTGAACTAACCACGTGAATGGTTTAAGTGATATCCTAAAAAAGTGGATCTCACATGTTATTTCCTATAAGTGACTAATTTTTTCTCCTAAGTGGCCATAACATAATATTTCTCTTCCTTGACGGTAGAAGAACCTCTCCCATGTGATTTGGAGTCAATCATAAGGCTTCCCTTGGTGTTTCAAACTCATATTCTTGAGGTATGTGATCGTTATTCATCATTCTTAATCAGTTTCTTAGATCTACTTAGATCTACTTCTATTATATTCTTATTTTCTTATATATACACCTTTTATGGGTAGATAAATGAGTTTGTATGCCAAATATGTTGAAATTTGGTCTTGATCTTTCTAGCATAAGGCATCTAAGGAGGTTCAATGAAGAATCGACCTAGTTTTCTTAAGAGTTCTTCATCTGTTGTCAAGTTTTTTCAAAACCTTTGAGGTAGGGGGATTCTCTCCCAACTCTACATAGTATAAAAAATGGTCATGCTTTCAAATTGATATCTTTGTGATGAATTTATTGTGAATTTTCTGGTTATGAATTGTTGGAAACATTCTTTGGTGATGGTTTGGTAGATTGTAGAAATTTGGGAAATTTTGTGTATTGAATAAAGTGCATTTGTTCTTGGTTTTAAATTATGGATTTTAAAATGGGGATTTTATGGAATGGTGAAACATGAATTTTATTTGATTCTTTCAATAAAAGGGGATGCTTTATTGAAATCAAATGGTTGTTTGAAATTGGGTTTCTCTTTGGTTTTCAATAAAATTACAGTTTTATTAAAATGGTTTGAAGTGGTTTATTTGAATGGTTTTGGAATATATGTGTGGTGTGTGTTAAAGTTTGAAATGCCTCAGAATAAGGTATGTGTACCATTGGGGTACAAGTTGCATGAACCTAGCTCGAGGGTGTGTTTCATTGGGACACCAGGTAATTGGAAAAGAGATTGCTCAGGAGTATGGAACTGTCTAACGAAGGATGCATGGGTTGGTGCATTGTGAACTATGGAATGGGTGTGAAAAAATAATAATTAAAACTTTTTTATAATCCTTTATTAGTTATTTATGGAAAATAACTTTCTGGAAATTGGTTTCATTTATTTGTTTCACTTGGTTGTAAATGGTTTTGGGAATGTATTTATATTTTGTTATAAACTGTTTTGAGAGATAGTTTTATATTAATTGTTTAATGTAAATGTTGATAAATATTCTTTCATAGTGGCATGATTATGGAAGTCATTGGGAAAACCTATTGGATTTTATACTCACCCATGCTTTGTCACTTTGGTGATTTTGCAGATGCTATCTTCCGGGACAAGGGAAAAGGTATCGTTTCACACGTTTTTAGCACTACCTTGTGATACTTGGGATGTTTGGTGATTGTGGAGCTTGGATCTCATGGAGCATAGAGTATTATGGTCTCTTTAGATTATTTAGTTGTTTATCTACTATTTACTTTGGTACTTTGTTGTTCTTCCCTTGTTTCATACTATGTTGTGGTTTTGAGATAACTGGAGTTTTTTAGTTTTCTTTCTTTTGTTCATGCATCATTTAGTGAACGATTTGGTTATGGTTTGTTGGTTTGTTGGTTTTAGTCATTAAAGGTTAAATCATACCCCACTTTCTTTGAAACCATTTAGAATTTATTTCCAGCCATTGGCGTCTTGGGGATGTCACTTAATGAACAGTAATGGCTCGTTGTGCTCTCAAGCCAATAATAATTATCCAGTCACTACATAGTTGCTTCTGGATAAATTGTCAGATAAATTGCTAGGGTCTGACTAGTAATGGAAATAATTTGATGTTGACTAGATTTTCTATTTTAAGCAACTATTGGTTGACTATCTGTTATCTAAGTTCAAGCTTTGGATAAAAATATGTGATCACAAAGAAGTCATAGATAAGCTATTTGATCAACTATCACAATAGATGTGGATGCATACCTAACGAAGAATTCTGGGAGGACAATGATTTCCATGATCTATGAAAAAACCCACTGCTTGGTCTCATTATCATGAATTAATTGGATTTAGGAACTAACCCAAGCATTCTAGAGGCTCACATGTCCTCATCCTTTCCTTTTAAAGCATTGTCCATAGGCCCCTAAGGGGTTTTCATGGCATTAGTCACTATCGGTTGTTGTGAAGAAATACACCAGCTCGATGAGATTAATAGAGGTGTACTCCTATTCCTCATATTTTTCATAGTTTGAAATAGGATGTACTCTAGGTGCATATCCTATATTAGGATGAAAGAAGTCACCAAGAGTGCGGGGTGGATTTAGTTTCAACGGAGGACTCTAATTTCTCTTGTGCTATCAGCACCTATTCTTCCAAGACTTTGGAGTCTGTGACTCATATGTGGAAGAACTGGTCAAATGAGGCACAAAACTATTGGAGTTTCAATATTTCGCCAGTAGGTTCAAATGATACCTTTATCATTAAAAAATTATTTATAGGCCAACAAGTCATCGCATTTCTACGTCCAATGGATATAAGCATGTTGTCATTCACTAGAAGATTCACTTCCACTATCAGGGTATGTGGTTACATGTGTCACCTATGTAAAAACATCACCAAAATTAACTAAGACGTGATTCACCTGATCCTATAGACAATATTTTAATACATAACATTCTCTGATGTTGTGTTTTGAGGATCATGTTGTACATTCCATGATCAATATGGCTAGTGATTCCAACCTCCTAAGGCCACCTCCACTCTATAAATTTTAGGATTCCCTTATCCAAAGAGTAGATGAAGTATCCTATGACTTTTGAATACTTTAAGGAATAGAGTATGTTTTTTTAATCCAGAAAAGGTTCTCTAAGAGCCTAGCCTTGATGAGGGGTTGGAGCCATATTTTCTCATTGAGGTGGTTGTGCCTGGAGAGGTGGTTCTTAATAGTTCTATGTTGTTCAAGGTTGTGGTTGGTAGGTCTACACTCTTTGAGTTTCTTAAAAAAGAGGATCTAGTAGGTTTACTGGCTCAAGAACCGTTTCATGCACTGTTACGTCAATCTCTGATTTTGTAGGTCTTCTCATAGGAGATGGAAAAGGAAACAAGCACAACTATTGTCTAGTCTACTAAAAAGATTTCCCCATGCATTGAGCCTTTAAAATACAACTTGATAGTTTTGGGTTTTGAGGGTTGGGACAATCTCACTCTTAACATTCCCATGTAAATTGTAATATTCTTCTATTGGGACAGAAATATATCAAGTGAATACGTGAGGATTTTCCAATGAGTGAAATATTCTATGAATCACTCATCAAGACTCTGTTTTCTCTTGAAGAGGAAATAAATAATCATCTTTCATGTGTTGGAGATGAAATGGTAGAGGAACTATCATCAATGATACTCTCAAATGGTAATGTACTATATGGTTTTAGTAGATGAATTTAGGTCCCTCCAGTTTTTAAGAAAAACATAGGATCTTGGTGGCCTCCTACTGTTCTAGGGTTACCAACATTAGGTTTCACCATGAAGTAATGTGGGAAAGGCGCTTGAGTGGGTCACCCATCCTATTGAATGTGGAAACACTGGGATTTTTGAACTTCATGGGTGCTCACATATTATTCATCCATGTTGGGTACAAATTTATGTCAAGAAAAATTACCACATACCATGTTTCCACGGCTTTGTGGGGAGATATGAGATAACCTATCAAATAATCTTGTAAATGGTCTCTAGACACTAAGGATTTGATAGGATCATCAACATGGGGAGTGTCATGATCATAATCTTGTGTCGGACAATCACACTTTTCCGGTGGGGTCAACGACTTGTACCTCAATTGCATGTCATATCCCTCAGCCTTTGGCCTAAATGGTTGTGTGGGAATAATAAGTTTGAAATGGGGCATTTATCCAAGGAGTATCAGTTTCCCCACTGGAGGAGATAAAATATATCATAGGGAATTGTTTTAAGTCATGAAATACTCGAAAATGTGTTTGGTCCTGAATTTTTTGTACTCCACAAGCTTCTGGAACAGGGATACTACCATAGTGTTTTACTCTGCTTTTAGTGCAACCTCTAATGAGTCGAAAGTCTCAACATGTCCCTTACCAATTTCTAGATTCTGATGGGTATGAAGTAATTTCTCATTGGGTGGATCTCTAAGGCCAAGTGAATTCCTCCGGTAAGGACACTTGTTGGAGGGTCTTCTTACTATTATGGCTCCCCTTGAGGTGCATCTCCCCTATCATGCCCTATATCAGCTCGGACACTCGGATCCTTTGGATGGTTGGGGAATACCATGTTTTCTATAATGGTAGCTAGAGGGGATCTTTCATCATCAGTGGATAGGTTATACTGCGAAAAGATAGGGTTGAAGTGAGGAGTAATATATTGTTGCTAGCCTATAATCTATACGGATGGTGGCGCTTCTTCCATAACTCAATAGAACATGGTGACTCTCTTGAATTACTATTTTTGAAGGTTCTAGTACTATAAGTACAACTTAGGGTGTTGAGGTACTCTGAGTTCCAAAATCTTAAACTTTACTCACTTCTGGTGGATACCATTGAGCTGATCCTCGCTCCCTGAGAAGATTAATTGTTGCTCATGGAATTGGTGATACTTCACCCAGATAAAATAGCAGAAATGCATTTCATATTTCTCTATAAGAGGTTTTGGGATGTCTAAGTCTTGAAATTTAGTTTTCTAGAACACCATTGATATTTGATCAGTGTCCAGAAACTACCACACACCCTCTTTATTGTAGGAAGGGTCCTACACTTAGTCAGCATATGCCCCATTTGGTGCTGGCAGAGACAATGGTGGTGGAATCGACATAGATCAGTTCTGCTATGGGGTTACTGGGAGAGGATTAATTGTGAAAATAAAATGTCTGTTGCATGATGGAACATCTCTCAGGGTGGTTCCAACCTCATTATCACAAACCAATATGATTGGTTGTTCACCACTTCCTCATGTTCGAGGGTGGAAACATCCATTTGTGGCTCAACCGAATGTTCACCATCATCTAATAAAGCCAACCTAAACCCTGACATCTCTGTAATATCTTATTTATAGGTATAGATTAAGGAAAATAGTGGTGAAAAATATGAATGCACTATAATCCCCTATAGGGGGCCATAACATCCTCCACCTTCAAGTATATTTGGAGTGATTTGAAGATACTATGGACATCAGATTCTGGGGTCTTGAATCCCAATTGATGGGATTCTACCCCATAATCTAGATTATGGGGTGAATCTTCAATCATTGAGTCATTTTTCACCTCAAAATATGAGGGGTTGACAATGAAGGGATACTTCCCAATATTCCACCTTCGATGGAGGGTTTTCTCTCTCGTTCTGTGAGATGGTTTTTCAGTGTAGTGTTTTTTTCAGCACAGGTAGAACCTTCACGCTGTTTAATGTGGGAGCAGGGATGGCCTCTTCTTTGATTGGTAATGTCATGAGGAGGACATATATTTTAATTAGTGGTAGTAGCATAGGGAGGACCACTTTATTGGTTGTTGACCTAGGAGGATAACCTATTATTTGATCAGTGGAAGCACAAGGAGGATCTCTATGTTGGTTGATTGTTAGGAGGGGAGGCCCTCCCCTTTTTTTAGGGTACAATTAAGACCTCCACTTGGGTTTGTAGTTTCATGGAAAGGACCACCATGTTCACTAGTGAAGGATTTTGGATAAACTCTTCCTTGGTTTTCCTCATCATGGGAAGGCCCATAATGGCTATTAGTGGTATTAGAGATTTAGAGAGTCAACATGACCTCTCTATAAGGTGGTTGGGTTCTCAATCCCAATCAAGAAAAAAAGTATCATTTTTCACCTATTGCAGAGATCTAGCATGATAGGTCGGTGGTGAAAGAAGCCACAAGAGCTATAATAGATTCCACTTATCAGGAAATGTCCTAGGAATTCCCCCGATATCAGCATTGAGTACTCCAAATCATGTCTAGAAAAGTAGGGGTGAAGTCCTCCTACTTTTCAGCATGTGGGACTGGTCGATGATGGTGTTGATGAGGTATAGTGGTTTCCATCCTAGGTGGCTCCTAAGTGATCATTACTATAGGTATGAATTGAATTTTTATTTCCTCCTCATACTAGGGGATAGAATCATTAGAGTGCTTAGGGGATATACTCTTAAGGCGGTCCATCATTAGAACTGGGGGTGGTTTCTCCTGGTGCGATCCTCAGTGGCGGCAGTGCTAGTGAGGAGATGATGCCTCCAGGTCCTAGTAGGTCGTATTCATTTTGGGAATGACTGCATTATAAACATTCCAGTGTAATAGGGAATTTATCACTCTCCACTGGATGATCTCATAGGGTGAGACATTGTGTGGGTTCTAAGTAGTATAAGTAATGGTGGAAGTTGTCATGGAGTCATTGTTTTATGGGATTTTCACATAAACGTTTCTCCAACCCCATCAAAAATAAGCTCCATGTTACTAATTTCTTGTAGCTTTCCTCCTGTAAATCATATATATTCATCTATCAATATTGGTATAGGAAAAGAGATTCCCAATTCCCCAAAGTTTTCCAATATCCCTGAAGTTGAGAAGGATCCACGCTGATGATGTTGTAGATCGAGGATGTCCATGATAACTACCTCAATTCACATGTGAGCTTTATACTACGTCCAACATTTTATTGATGTGACCTGGTGTCGAATATCATGATCTGTTGAAATGAAAATCCACTGGTTCCCTAGGCATATCTAGTCCCCATGGTTCAGTAGAAGTGTTTCACGTTTGGTTCACCATCTTTTTTGGAGAAGCCTGATGCCAACAACATCATATTCCAATCCAAAATATGATAGTGTACAACATTATTATTCCCCATTGTTGAGTAGAAATTTCTCACATCAGTTTAACCATTTTTTATGCTTTCACTAGGGTGCTAGTGTGTCATGAACACTTTTGTGTTGCCCTACATTCCCACTTTCCAAAGGTGGGTGGCATTGATCACTTTCACCAGTGATGTCTTCTTTTTGATTGAAATAGGACGATGGAATTCCATTTCCTCCTTCCATATATTCCACCTTAGATATTTTTTCCTCATCTGGGTCTCCTTGATATATTAGGTCGTGTTCATGGAACTCATTCTCAATTCCATCTTATTGTGTACACCAGTTAATTATATAACTTCTGTCTTGACAGGGTAGTAACCTTTGGTCATGAGAGTAGTCACATTTGGAAAAATTGGGCATGTCTAAAAATTGGGCATATTAAGAACCTATGAATTCTTACTCTTTCAGATGTCATCTCAAGTGTAAGGCATCATAGGCATGAAACCCACATAATCTTATGTTAATCACGAGATAATTGTCACCAGGGGAATGAGTTTTTTCAATGCTTTTTCCCTCATGAAGCCCATGTTTAATGTATGGGGTAGGTATTATGGACCATGGTATGAGGTTAACATCATATGGATATGATCACAAGGTTAATTTATTTTGGGGATATTATGTCCATTAGTTTAAAGTCTTGTGGGGACAAGATGGGCATAGGTTTAACGTCTTGTAGGGATAGAATGGGAACATGTTTAATGTATCATAGAGATAGGATATGAATATGTTTAATTTATTGAGGGGACATGATGGGAGTGGTTTTAATGTCTTTTGAGGATAGGATAGACCCATGTTTAATGTATCTTGGGGACAAGATCAGAACATCTTATTGAGATAGGTTAGGTGGTTAAGTGTGTCCATAGGAGGGAAGATGTCACACTTAGGTGAAGGGGTGTGTACCGAGGGTTTAACATCTCATGAAGATAGACCAGAAAATCCTATTGAGATGGATAAGATGGTTAATTCTACCTCTATAAGAGAATATGTTATGCATGGGTGAAGGGTTCTGTCTTCCATGTTTAATGACTTGAGGATACAGATCATAATGTACTATTGAGATGGATTTGGTGGTTAAGTGTGTTCATGCTTGATAAATATTATTACAAGTGAACCTCTATAAACAAATATGACTCTACCAATAACTACTGAAATATACGACACACGTATATGTCCTCTAGAATATGGATAGTACAATCAATGTGCCTATAGATTTGAGGATGATATTCTATTCTCAAATAGACCAGAGTATTGAGCACCTTCTGTAAGCCCTACAAAAATCATGATGGAAAATTGGAATTATAATATAAGATGATTCTCTGAGGAAAACTATGAATATACTCAATATAAAAGATATATAAACATTCCAACTCATCCATGGAGAAGGTATCTAATATGGGTTAAAAATATGAAACTATAGTCAATCTGTCAAATATAACCAACACTGCATCACTGCCTCAGGGTTCCCTTGGAAACCCCATCACAAAATCAATAGTCACATAATCCCACTTCCACTTAGGAATCGGTAGTGACTGAAGATGATGTGCGGGTTACTAGTTCTTGACCTTTACTCACTAGAAAGTAAACCATCATAAAACAAACCCCAAAATATCTTTCTTCATCCTAGGACACTAGTACTACCTCCATATGTCATGATACATCTTGGTGATCCTTAGGTGAACATCCCATCTAAATAAATGTGAATGTCATGTCATAACCTTTTGTTTTCTCATAAGGACTACCGCATGACCCTAGATCAGAAGGACCTCATTAGAATCAAGGGTCTAGTTGTGTGGTGACTTCCCACAATATACTCAAATATTATAGTGTTGATCTACCATAATAATATTGAACATACTGTAAAAACTTATCATAGAGTCCCATCATCTACCCGTCACTACTAGCCACAAGAACCACTTCCACCTACGTATTTATACTTAGCATATCAGCGAGAATATTCCCCATACTAAAGGAATACAGTATAAAAAACTAAATGAATGAAGAGTTTCAACCCACTACCACTACTAAAGGTTCATCTCGCACTATTAAAATATATATAATAGTATTTTATGGTCTATATATAGGATTAACCTTTCACCCAAAATAATTTGATTCCAACATCTCAAATCATGCACTACTACCACCAACTCCAAATCATGAGTTGGAAATTTATGATCATTTAGCCTCAACCAACTCAATTAAAAGGTAATAACATGCCCATATTACATATTAATGGCTCTTAGAACAACCCATTTTGTATAAAAATATAGGCTATACCTCTTATAAAGATTAGGTAAGGTTAAATATGGGATATATGTTAATATACTCTTCAACTCTTCAAATACTCTCTCATAAAAATTAGACCATGAGAACTTCACCACCTTCTTGGTATGAGAAATCATTATATATTCTAATAAGGATAAATCTTGAATGAATCTCCAATAATAATGTACCAAACCCAAGAATCTACAGATATCTAAAATATACTTGGTTATCTCATAAGATATCATGGCCTAAACTTTTTAAGGGTATATAAAAATTCCCTTTGTTATCATATGAACAAACAATAAAATCACATTGATCTAAAATGAACACTTTGAAATATTAATATAAATCAGATTATCTATTTGTCTACTTAGAACTATCTCTAGATTCCAAGAATGGTCCTCGCAAAATTAGAAGTACACTAGAATACCACTGATGATGACAACCACAAACAAATCTAGAAACAGATGAAGGGACCAATTCTTCCTTGATATAAACACTAACAGTATGTTTTTAAAATCGAATGTAATTACAAGATACTCATACATGCTATATCTACTCAAGAAAGTAATATAAGAAATATCATATGTAATCATATGTAACTGATGATAAACCAATATTAAATCAATCTTAGAAAACCACTATGATTTACTATGCTAGTCAAATAGATAATAAATATAAGGAATAAGATTCTAGTTCTTTATCATAACCAAGTATAACACAAAATAATCTAAAAAATAGCATAACAAGACATATTCCCTCTTTATGATCAAAATAGGAGAACCCTAATTGGGACTTCTCATGAAAATAAAAAAATTAACCTCAAGATCCTGTAATTTATCATTTATCTCTTAAATATATACATGAGATATCCTCTAAAGAAGAATAGATACATGCTTAATTCCTAGAATAAGTATGATCATAAAATTTATATATCACTCTTGTGGAAACCTTGAGAAGCACATAGGAAAAAAATATTGAACTAATCAATAATTAGATGAAAGAATTTATAATGTGTCTCCTCATCATCCAAAAAAATGTTCTAAAATTAGGTTTAAAGAACCCTTAGCTTCCGATGGTCAGGTCACAAATGGACTACTTTCAAATCCCACTCACCAATAAATATATAACCATAACCATAATTATATGTGAAAGATAGATACTGATTATAATAGTTTATGTGCACTTGATACTGATTCAACTAATCCAAACCAAGTTTCACATAAAAATAATGAATCTCTAATATGATAAAATAATAGTGATTTTAATATACCCTTATCATGAGAGAACACATAGAATATCAATGAATAATATTAAGATGTAATCCTAAGGGGATATCAATAAACCACACTCTATGTGGGTACTCGATAGTCAACCCCTGATCATTAGCATACTTTATAGAGATAAATGAATTTGATGCACTCATATAAAATAAAAAATCAAGGGTATATTCTATTGGGATCATACCTTAAATAGTTGAATGTACCTCATCCAGTTCAATAGGTATCATCTCAATGGCATGAAACTATCCCAACCCCATGCCAATACCCTAGCCTTCAGATCCCTGATGAACCTAAGGAGAATTACTCTACTATAATGACATGGGATTTCATTGTATATAAATATTATGTTAATAAAATATTTCACAAAAAGAACAACCTAAAATGAAAATTTTATATTTTGAAATAAAATTTGACCATTATAATATAGATGTTATATTAGTAGGTATAAATTGATGTAGCCATATTACCAATTCCACAAAGAAAAAAGGAAAATGGAATATGAAAGTAGAATTATTACTTATAAATCCCATTTTTCCTAGATTGAAAAAGTGGTAGATTCATTAGGATTTTTCTTGGACCAATCCCAAGATTATCTTAGTCAATTATATTTTGAGAAAAATAATACACAAGTGAAGTTCAAGTTTATAGAAATTTCCACATGATCCATGCTAGTTAAAACACAACCCAAAACTGAAAACAGAACTTATATGATGAATAGGTCTTATACACATATCATAAGGGGTTATGTAAGTAGAAATTAGGATTATATAAATGTATTATAAAATATTTATATGTATAGATATACCAAGAAGTTTTATACTTTTGGAAAGGTTGTTTTTTCTCAATTCACTTTATGATTAAAAAGGTAATCTCCAAAATTGGTATTTTAAAACAATGAGTGAAGAATATTTTGATTGAATAATGAAAATATATATTTATTATATGAATGATAAGTTAATACTATATTAATTATTAATTTTTATTAAAATATTATGTTTAATATACAAACAAAATTCTATAAAAACATATTTTTCGCCATATTTTATGTTTTTAATTAAAAATAAAATTTATAAATTTAAGAATGTAATTTTGAAAAAATTTAATTCATTATTGATTTTATCATGGAAATATTAGGTTCATATTAATTTTTGGTATTTTTCTAAAAATATTGATTTTTGGGTAAATAGTTCAAAATACTATTTTTATAGATAACATGGATTTTATGAAATTACTTGTATATATGAATGAATTGAAAATTAATGAAACAATTTTATAAGAAAAAAATATATATTTAATATGTGAAATTATAATTTTAAAATTATATTTTTTAATTTAAAAACCCATATTTTTAGTTTTATAACATAAGTTATATTTTCTAAAAAACAATTATTTCAATACATTATACATTTAGTATTTTAAAATTAATTTTTAACACTTTTAGAAATTTAATCAAGAGAAATGGGTTTAAAATTTATAATTACCAGTTAAAAATTATTTAAAATGACTACATTATTTTATAGATAAAATATTAAGTCACCTTAATTTAAAACTAGTTTTTGTGGTAGAAGTTTAAATTTTAAAATTAATAATTCCAGATGTAAATGGATTAAATCTTGTTAAAAAAATTTATAATTGAGTTTTTGGGATATTATTGACCATATATCACACTATAATAAATTATTTTATATTTTTAGAAACTTTACATGTTTACCTTGTGCTCCCTTTTTATTAAGTTGAAATATTTAAAAAAAATGTTATTATCACAAATTATAAAAGGGGTCTCTCACCACCCCTTCCAAGAAAACATAAAAATTAGTTTTCCACCTGAAAACCTTACCCTTTTCATTAAAATATTATTATATTTTTCTCTATTTATCTTTTTGTCACAAGAACTTATCCTAATCCATCTATTTCAAAGGAATGTTTCAAGGAAATCTCAAACTACTCAACGCGAGTAATAAATTTTACTTATCTTATTTCCCTTTATTTAATATTTTATAATTATATTTTTCAAGATTTATATATAAGTAGATCATTATTTTTACATAATAAATGTTATTTTTCTATGGAAATAAGCATTAATCACTTTTTCCATTTTCCCTAAAGAAAAAAAAAAGTTTCCATGTGTATGTGAGTATTACCACCTCCATGAAGTAACACGTTCATTTTATTTCACCACCTAAAATTGGTAATTTAATGTATATTTATGATATCTATAGCAACTTTATGATTCTGAAATAATAAACCATAGTACTTATTTCTTCTGTTCTATGAAAATAAAATCATTGTCCATGTGTATGTGTGGACTTCCACCTCCATAGAATGATGTGTTTCATTTTTCATTTCCACATTCATACATAGATATAAGAATGAGTTTTAAGGAAAAAAATTGAATTTTAAAGAATTAATAAGAATATTTTTAATAAAAATTTAACAACCAATTAATGATATGAAGGATAAACAATCAATATAAAAGTAACCATCTTAAACAGGAAAACTATGAGGAAAAAAATTGTTTACACAATATAAATGTTTTGTATCCATTAATTATTCTTCTAGATAATTTATAATTATGAAATTTATTACTAAAACACTAAATTATATCATTATATCATTATTCTATTTTTATAATGATATTTAAACAAAATCACCTCATAATAATCTATTAATCATGGTTTGTTCATGTTTTGGTCGTTTTTACCACCTACTTGAAAAATGATATGAAATTATATCATGGATGACTATGAAACATAATTAATGGTATAATAAGATATAAATAATTAAAAAATTATTTAGTTTTGGTTTTGGAAGGGATACATAAATATTTAACTCATTAACTAACAATACCCCCTTCATAGGTTGAAAATCACCAAAAAAATATTCGTTGTCGATTTCATCTTCAAGGATAAATACTAAAGTACTCATGATAGGAAATTTAAAATTCATTATTAATTATATTTCATCCCAATTAGGTTAAATACCATGAGAGGGGGTGAATCAGGATATGAAAGAATAAAAAAATACCCCTTTAGATCTGGTTTCAGTGTTAAAAACACACTTCTCTCTCATTACTGTAGCAATGTATGAGCAGAATTGAAATCATGCACGAGAAAAAATAATTTTACTTGGTTCACCCTCACGTGGATACATCCATGGAGTAGGTGATGTGATGATTTACCAAATCTACTAAGTATCACTTCCAAAGTATAAGGTTTGGGCTAGATCACTTCTATACAGAGGCTCACTACCTTTACAAGGTTTATGGTTAGCTCACTACTTTCCCAAGGGTCACTCCCTATGTCTTATTCTCTTCCTCACTGCCAACAGAAAGTATCATTGTCTTCCTCTTCCTTTTCTCATTACTCCTAAAAGGGATTCACCCATAGTTTATAGACTTTTAGGTCCTTTCATTATAACTAATGAATACATATTTATTTTTAGATAGATTCTCTGTTGAATTTCCACTTTATTCTAGTTGATCAATAGCAAATTAACACAAATTTACTGGGTAATCCCTTTTAAATTGTTTTTGTAATGCACATTGCCTTTGTAAAGCTTGCTATTTCACAAAGCTCAAATAGCCTTTGTGAAGCAACCATATATTTTGAATCTCACTTATTTCATGAAGCTCAACTACCTTTCACGATGCTCACAAATTTCGGTCATATTTTTATAACCTTATAGAACTATAACACTTTCACAATGATCAAAACATTTGTTTGGATATTGTAGCCTTCACAAACATTCTCTCTAGAAACACCTTCATGAACCACCTTCATGAAACTTGATCCATAAGATTTTTATTAAGTCTTGCTGCATTTATAAAGGGGATACATTCCTATTTATAGGCATTTCCACCAATCACAAAATCTTCTAGACAAACATCCCTTTTTCAGGATGCTCCCCCATTTCCGTCGTGAGGCTCCCTTCTTCACAAAGATCCAAGAAAATTCTCTTTTTTCGAATCTCGTCATAATCATGGAGATCACCATAAACATTGTTGTATGTTTATAAAGCTTTCGTTGCGAATCCAATTCTTCATGAAACTCATAACTTTTCCATGTTTTCATAATTCCTTCAAGAAAATCCACTTTTCATTATGTTATCCAAACTCCAAATTTTAAACCCCAAAAATTTGGCACATTGGGAAATAGCGTCACCTTGTGTATGAAAGTTTATCTATCACTTATAGGGAATATATTCATCTATATTTGATATTTATAAAAAAAACCTAGTTAAAAAGATCTCTATATCTCCCCAATTGATCATGGAAACCCTCTTTGTCCACAAACACAATAAACCCAAAAATTACTCAATGTTACCTTGAGGGGTTTTCTCCAACAATATCTCTATCTGGTTTTGTTGAAAACACATAACATATTGATACCATATAAATACTTCTTCCATCTTTTACTACCATTCACTTCACATGATGCAGATATAAATAAAAGATTTACTCAACACATACTCTAAGCCCACATGATCCATGCTTGGCGTGAGAGACAAGAGAAATATGAAAAGTTAATCAGTAAATAAATTAATTCCAAAACCATTAAACTTATTTCATCATTAACCTCATCTATCATGATATATAACCTATGATGGATCATCTATAGCATCGTTAGATTTAAAACTCCCCTATCTCGATACTCCGTTTATCAGTTTCTCCCCTATCTTGATTAAAACATTTCCCCCTTTTGACATTCATAATTTCTCTCCCTTTTTCAAAGAACCGAAAGGTCACTTCATTGTTATATAGAGTAGGTTAAATAACACATATGAGTTTATTAGGGAAAAACACTCCATACCTTGGGGATTGGGGGTCCCACATTCACAATTTTTCAAGTACGTGGAGTCGAATGAATTTTTCAATTCAGTCGATGCCTCTGAAAAACTTATTTACGTTAGGCCTTTTTCAGAATGTATACAACCTATTATTATATAGGAACATACTCCAACTTCAAAAGACATTTCTCTATATTCTCCTTGATAAAATGATACTTGTTTCCAATGTAATTTTTCCTTGATTGATGGACTATATTTTTTCTAGGATTTATATCACTTTAATTATCACAATGGATTCCAATAAGAGACTTCACTTCTACTCTCATATTATCAAGCTACTACTTTATTCATAATAACTTCTTGCATGCTTGAGTAGCTGTAATATATTCAGTTTCTACGGTGATCAATGAAATGAAATCTTCTGTCTTAATTAGCCAAGAAATACACAATCCATAAAGATAGAAATCACCTAATGATTTTTATTTCCCATAATCGAATAATCTAGAACAATATGTATATTTATATCCAGTCATGTCACTATTGATTACAACAAGTTTCCAATGACCTCCCTATATTCAGGGACATTAACCACTTTTCCTTCATTGTACCATGAAAGTTTCATCCATGTTGCCAATGGAGTCATCATCTCCCTAGAATTTTCCATTCAAAATATTACCAAAATATAATTGGAATATTTAGATTGAGAAATGAATGTTCCATTGTTTCTTTATGTCACCTATAAACCAAGGAAATACACTACTTCAATAATCATTGATATTTCGAACTAACGTTTATGGAATTTAAAAAACTATATGCACTATGATTCATCTGATCTAACAAATATTATGTCATCGATATATACCAACACAATAATCCTTTGATTATATTCATTGTTGACATAGATATTGTAATCAAATTCACTACGTAGAAAACTAAGACTCTTAAAACACTGATCTACTCATGAATATTATTATCTTGGTGCTTTCTTCAACCCATATAGTTTCTTTATCAGCCAAAAAACTCTATTCACATATTCATGAATGAGAAAACCATCAGGATGATCAATGTAAACTTATTATTCTGGAACCCCATTTAAAAATGTTGACTTGACATCTATCTAGAAAACTTTGAACATTCATTGTACTATTATGGAAAAAAATAATCTGATTTCCCCTAGCCTTGAAAAAGATGCAAATGTTTCTCACCAATACCCTATAACTGGGAGTACCCTTTTAACAATAGTCATGCTATTTTTAATCAAAACACCATATTCATTCATCTTATTACAAAATACCCATTTATTCCTGATAACATTCTGGTCTGTTGGTCTTGAAATAGTCTCCCATGTATGATTCTTCTCAATTTGGTCAAGATTTTTATTCATAGCTTAAACCCAATTCTCATCTCCAGATGTTTCATCAAAACATTTATGATCTACCAATGATAAGTACGATGATGGCTGTAGAGTCTCCATCCTCCTTTTCTACATAGGCATTGTTTGATCACCAATTATGTCATGTAAATCAATTTCATCTCCTCTCACGGGTATCTATATAGATGATGATTTATTCAAATCTTTATCTTCATCTAAGTCTTCTTCTGAATCATCCCCTAGAACTAGAATATCCACTGATATGATTATCTCTTCATCACTATCCTCTTGAGTCTGATCATGAATCTGCTAAATATTCTTCTAATTCTATACTATGGTTACATCGTGGAGTTCAAAAGCCTTTCCTAGCCTCTTATTGAATCATTTATGTGATTTTATTTTATTTTAGTAGCCAATAAATATCCCTTCATCTCTATGGGATTCAAACTTCCTATATTTATCTTTGTTGATAATGAAACACTTTCTTTCAAAGATTCAAATGTACTTCAATGATGTATTCTTTACATACAATATATCATTTGGAGTTTTCTATTCTTCTGAACAAAACAATTCTCTATTTTATCTGTAGAATTATGTCATCACTTCTTCTTTCCAAAACTTTTATGTAAGTTCTTTCTCAATAAACCTTGTTCTAGCCATGTTGTTGATAATTCATTTTCATCTCTCAACTACTTAATTTTTTGTGGATTTATTACTAATGAGACTTGGTGCCTTATCCTAAGTTTCTCAAGATAGTCCTCCACATGGAAATTTTTGAACTCTGTTACAATATTTGTTTAGATCTTATAAATTGTTTTACACAATATATTCTCAACTTCCCTTCAATAAGTTTTTCGAAAATTGAACCCCTCAGATTTGTGAGTGATGACTGAGACCCATTCCATTTTACTAAAATCATCAATGAAGATAATATAATATCTCCTACCATCAATATCTCTTTATGAAATTGTTATACAGACATCAATATACACCAACTCAAGTAATTTAGTTGACCTTTTCTCTTTTTCATTATACATCTTTAAAATTATCTTCCATTGTTAACAGGTATCTCACGTATGGATATGATCGTGTGATAATCTAGGGATATCTTAAGAAACATCGTATTTCACCATATCCTCTAAGGAAGTTTCACTCAAGTGTCAAAGATGTCTGTTCCATAACATGTTTTCTTATTCCTTGAAAAAAAGAACATATCTTCTTCTCGACTTAAATGGTGTATATTCCCTTTTGTATGGTTTCCCTAAAAACAACTAAACCATATTTTCCATTAATGACACATAATTTCTTTGAAAATATTATGGCATGTCCTAAGTCACATAATTGAAAGACACTTAGTAAGTTGTTACTGATGCCTTAAAAAACACAGAAATTTGATCGTCTCATGTATTTTCCCCCATACTTTTTTCCACAGCTAATAAATTTCAAGCCTTCATCATTACCAATTATTACGATACGTTTTTTATCTTACCTAATTCTGGTCACCAGATCCTTATTTCATGTCATATGCGAGGTGCATGCACAATCAATAACCCACATTCTTGTGTGATCTGATGCTTTAAAATCAATTTCTGTAACCACTCCCTAATAAGCACTTTTCTTCGTGATCCATGTTTTTTAATTCATACCTATTATGGATTGATAATCTTTATATTCCTCAGTGAATGATGGACTGATTCATATTGAAACACTACAAAATGATTTGAAATTTTCATCTCACTAGATGGTTTATTTATTTTCTGCTTGCAACAAATCTGGTTTTGCTTTTTAAAATTCCTCTTTATGGTTGATGTATAGTATCTGGCCATGTTTCCAAATCCTCCTCACCAAAAAATGAACCACAAATGATATTATAGAATATTTAACTATGTTTGGATTCCATTTTTGTTCTTGTGACCTTCGGTGTCTCTTGGAAATGGAACACACATTTTTTCGAGTGTATTATATTTACATAGAAATAACACCTCATATGGGGTGCATTCCTACGTGTCCCTTCTACACCGCTGATTTTACCCTGGGTTATCTAAATATTCTGACTCTACTTCATTCCCAAATCAATATTCAATTTCAGAGTGGGTACTTACAGTCTGACATTAATCATCACACCTCATTGTTTTTTATCAACCCTCATACCAGCCTTATCATTTGGATTTGACTGTTGCTTTTATTATTATGGACCTCTAAGATCCATATAAATCTTATCTGTTTTTTGAATGAACTTCTTTCCTGATTTCATACTAAGAGTTAAATTTTTTCCAGATCTTTAACACATCGTCACTATTTGTCAACTTTCTCTTCAAGTTCTTTGATACTGTTGATTTCATCCTTTCTAGTATTTGTCAAACTATAAATTTACCTTTTCTATTCTTCAATCTGGAGCTTATACTCAACAACCTTTTCTGAGTAATCTTGAATTGGCAACTTCAGTTTTTCAATTACTTCCTCTAACTCAGTTATCTATTCATCCTACTACTGTATATAAAATTTGGAATCAAAAACTACATTGTTGGATTTCTTCGTTTTGGTTCTCCAAACATCTTTATATTCAAGAGAAGATTCTAATTCAACCTAAATGCCATATATTCCTTCATATTCCCCTTCCTTATTGTCTCTTTCTTCCCTTGTTTGGGATGTTCCCTCAAACATCACCATGGCATTTTCATTATGATCCTTACAGTCATCTAGCTCCTCTACCTCATATTCTTTGGAACTGTCATATTCTTTTAAAAGTAGGATCTTCTTTTGGAATAAGTTTTTATCAAAAAATTTCTTCCCATTCATGTAGGCTGAAGAATTCTTTGTGGAAATTTCAACATCATCCTCTTCATCTTCTTGAAACTTCTTAGGGATAATTGCTTCAAGATGTTCAACCATTCCACATCGAAATCATTCAATAGGTAGTTTTTTTTTAAACATTCCTTTCATTATTCATTGATATTAAAAAATTAATGGTGTCATCTCATCTATCTCTTAATCTTCCTAACTATATTCAATAGTGATCATCTTCTTGGCCTTGAATTCCACTTCTTTAGACTTCCTTTTTTTCTACAGACTTGCTATCATCATTTCTTGTCTCGTATACAATAATAGTTTTACGCAATATATCTAGTTTCATCTCCTTCATACTTTATCCTCTAATATGGAATCTTTTAGATTAAATGAGGTGGTATTTTTTCAGATGTGCTTAAAATCATTAAATCTTCAACAATTTCTCTGAGACTACACATGTCTTCTACAAAAATATTTACTCTGTCAAAGAATGTATCAACGGTCTCAATAGGGTGCATACTTAGATCCTCATATTTGTTCCATAGAACCTATATCTTTTCTTATATTACTTTTGAGTCTCCCTCATAAATATTCAAAAACTTCTCACACTTATCATGTGATGAATTACAAAAGATATCCTTAGTATATATTGAATATGATAGAGATCCCTTATAGCATTTATTCCCTTAGAATCATCATCCAATTCCCTTCTATCAGTATCTAATAAAGCACCAATATTGATATTAGCTGATATTCCATGCATAGATGGTGTAAATACATCCATTATTAACGATCAGAAGCAATGTTTCATATGATTCATCCATAATTGAAAATTCTTTCCATCGAAGATCGGAATCCATTTGTGATTGCAAACCTCTATTTATTTTATTGTGGGAGAATCACTGACTTTCAACCATTAGGGTTTGATACCAATTGTTATCCCAATTAGATTAAATACCATGAGAGGGGGTGAATAAGCATACAAAATATTAAAAAAAATCCCCTTAAGATCTTGTTTCATTATTAAAGAAACTATTCTCTCTCTTTACCCTAGAAATGTATGAATATAATTGAAATCATACATGAGACATGACAATTTTACTGGGTTCACCCTCACTATGTTACATCTAAGTATCCTACAGCAGCAATGTCCTGATGTACCAAATACACTAAAGCTAACTTCCAAAGTACAAGGTTCAAGATAGATCACTTCTATACTGAGGCTCACTACCTTTACAAGGTTTAGGGTCTTCTCACTTCTTTATCAAGGGTCACTCCTTCTGTCTTTTTCTCTGGCTCACTACCAGTGGAAATGATCACCGTCATCCTATTCCTTTTCTCACTGCTCTTAGAAGGGATTCACCCAAAATTTATGGACTTGTATGTCCCTTAATTATCACTAATGAATTCATCATCATTTATAGATAAAGGGAATTTTGATGTTACGAATTCATCTAATTGATCAATATCACTTTTCCATAGATTTACTATGAAATCCCTTTTAAATATTTTTCACGATTCACACTTCCTTCGTGAAGATCCCTATTTCGTGAAGCTATACAATCCTTCACGAAGAAACAACCTTTCATAAAGCTCACTTATTTTATGAATATCAACTAGCCTTCACGAAGCTCACAAATTTCGGTCATATTTTTATAGACTTTGTAAACTCTAACACTTTTTAAATGCTCAAAACATTCAATTGGTTAGTATAGACTTCACGAACTTTCTTACCAGAAAGACCTTCATAAACCAGTTTCATGAATCCAGGGGCTTAAGATTTTTTTTAAGTCTCACTACACTTTTTAATGGGGTAGATCCCTATTTATATGTTTTTTCGCTGATTCTATAAGATTCTAGCCACATAATCACCATTTCATGATGCTCTCTCGTTTCCACTGTGATGCTCCCTTCATTAGGATGTTCTATGAAAATTCTCCATTCACAAAGCTCGTCGTAATTGTGAAGATCACCATAAACTTATTTTAACCTTCATGAATCCACATTCAAAAATCCTATTCTTCTTGAAACTCATTCCTTTTCCATATTTTTATAAGCCCTTCAAGGAAATCCACTTTTTGCGATGATATCCACACTCCTAATTTTAGACCCCAAAAATTTGGAAAACACTGGGAAATGATGTCACATTGTGTACAAAATTTTCAATATTTCTTCTAGAGAATTCATTACTCTATCATAGATCATTGTCAACATACCTAGTCAATAATATCTCTGGATCTCCCCAACTGATCATGGAAACCAACTTTGTCAACAAACACAATCAACCTAAAAATGCTTCAAAGTTACCATGAGGGATTTTTTCTCGATATTATATGTCATCTATTAAAGTAAATTGAAAGAACGTGGAATGATTTAATTTGTAATAATAATGAACACCAACACTAATCCTATAAAACTTTTACAAATAGAAAAAACTATAAACACCCGATGTGGGAAAATAGGAAAAAAATAACAAATATACATATATACAATTACTACAAATGAAAATTATAAATAGTGATTGGTATGAATATGGTTATAAAATATTATATTAATATTTTTATACTATTTGTACAGGAGTATATAGATCATTAGATTAAGTGGGAATAAATTTAAGGGGTTCTCTGTCTCAAATTTAATTTCTTGAGTGATGTTTCTTATTGAGCACCATGATACCTTTAATATGAACTGATTACTGCCAAATGAAACTATTTTATAATATTTTTTCGGTTTAAAGATCCATATCATATACCTTCTTTAAATATAAAACTATTAAAAAATACCCAACTTGTAGTGGTTTTGATAAAAATGTTACTCAAACCATAAGGGTTGTAACTCCAATCTTATTTAAAAATCAGGTTTATTTTCAAAATATAATCCATCTAAAGAATTTTTACTATTTATAAACCCTCTCACAATTTTCATTGAATATTCATGGGGTTTAAAATTTTTAGATTATATTTCATTTCTCCTTGAATCATATTTCACCTTATGTGTTTCTTGTAAATGAAACCCAACCTGCCTCTTCTTTTCGGTCGGGAACCTCCCTTTTTCCATTCCTCGATTCATTTGATTCTTTTAAAATTTTCATTATATATACCTCTATAATTTATTGAGGTAATTTTTTACTAATTTATCTTCCTCATAAAGATTCAAATAAATTTTTAACATTTTTTATATGGGTAATTTTTATTAAAGTGTAAAAATAATATCTTTTAGTGTTTTTTCTGTTAACACCCATTTCCATTATCTTTTTATTTTTCAATGATACTTACTCTCTATGATTTAGAAATTTTCTAGAACAACATAAAATTATAAAAGAATAGAATTTTATTCAATAGTCTTTGTGACATATAATATTGAGTTTCTTTTTCATTATATGGAAGACAATTTAACTTTTTTTATATGCAATAATAAGTTTCTTCAAAATCTTGCATTATACATAAGGCCAGTTTTACAGAAGAGTAATATATTATTAATATTATTATTTAATATAATAATTATGTCCTAAAAGTTGGAAGGGAGGGTACGAATAAGATTAAATATATTTAGAAAATATAACTTTTAAATATGTTTATTATCTGTAAATTGATTATAAATAAATTAATAATCATATAAAGAAAAAAATAAGTGTTTTCAAAAAATAATATTTTTTCTAAAAGATGGTTTAATCATTCTTTGTGCACTTAATTTAAAATTAATTTTTACCAATTTTAGGAAATTTATTTTTCAAAAATAAATTTCATTTTTAAAATCAAAATTCCAAAATTATCTGAAGAAAAATTTTGAGGATTTTTCTGAGAAGTTTCATTTTTTTTATCAATAGTGAAAAATACTAAATTATAATTAAAAAAACCTTTTTGATTAAATAATTTAAAATATTAAATTTTAATTTTAATTAATTTTAATGTATAATTATTTAAATTTTATATCAATTTATACAATTATTTCATTATAAACCTTTTAATATTGAATTTATATATAAAAAATTTGCAAACTTTTGAATATCTTCCCTTAAAAAATTGCTTTCTCATCATGTCTGCGGGATTAATTTTAAATTAAATTATTCCACTTTTATGAGTGGAATTTGGAAAAATGGATTTCGAATTTGGAATTATAATAATTTATATTATCTAATAAGGTAAAATTAAATTATAATCACAATTATTAGTGAAAAAAAATTAAAATTAATTATTGTGTTTAGGGTTAAAATGAGGTTTTGTGTATTACATGTGTTTTATTAAAAAAAAATTACACAAAAATTAGATTTTTTTTTAATAAATTGGATTCAATAATTAGACTAATAAGATATAAATTATATAATAAATATTATTTTAATTTTATTATTAAAGGTGAAATTACCTCGATAAATAAAAACATACAAGTTACTGTGGTAAAAAACTAAAATGGTAAAATTGAGTAAACACAAATAATATGGAATAGAATGGTGAAAATATATTTATTTTTGTGTTTTAGAGGTTTTTATCTACCCCATAAACCCTCCCCTCCATTATTAATCTATTTTTTAGGAACATGAGGTAAATGAGACCTCCTAATAATGAATGTTTTTGGGTATTTACAAGAATTCCACTCCTCTCAATTATAAAAGGGAACTCACTCCCTTGAATTCTTCATGCCACTAAATCCATTTATCTCAACCATAACCTACCCAAATAACTTCCAAAATTCCCTCCCCTCATCCTAGAATCCGTTTTTTCATAAATCTAACCAATTATAGTTTTAAAGTAAACCCAAGGAGAATACACAGAGAAGAGATGACATTCTTCAATAATCATCTTTATTTTACTTATTTCTGCGCATCCTTAAAATTTTATTAAACCATGATGATAAAATATACTCATTATCTCAAATATAATAAGATGTATTTATAATAATTAAATGACCTAAAACCATATCAACATCCATCAAATGGGTTATGAATACATCATTCATGTGTACGATGGACTACCGCCTCGTGAACTGATGTAATTCTTTTTTTCATCGGCACCTCTCAAGGTTGGGTATTATGATGGATATAAAGTATATATATGATATATATATATATAATATTTATAAATTTTTAATCATTTTATCATATATATCTTATCACTTTCCATCCTGTAGTAGACATGATAACATCGCTCGTACTTACGACGAACTACTACTTCATGAATCATTGTGATTCGTCTTTCACAAAAGCTTCTCATGGAATTTCATAAGGAATAATATTAATGATTATATATGGTATAAATGAAATAATTATGATATTACTAAAATATTCATCATTATTTAAATATACATATCATTTATGTTTTTTTACAGTTACAGATGATAACATCGTTAATGTACGTTTGGAGTACTGCCTTCACGAAACGATGTGGCTCTCTTTTCATCAACAAACCACATGAATGATATTTAAATATATAATATTGTATATATTATATTATTATAATTCTATAAATATTATATATTACTTACCTTCTTTCTGTAATAATCATTGAATAACAGAAACGTTACTCATGTGTACGTAATACCTACCGTCTCCATGACCATAACATAGTTCATTTTTCATAAACATCATTCATGATTTGTTTTAAGAGTAAAATTGATTTTAAAATGTGATAATTATGTCATTATTGTTATTTTTTATATTATATAACTATATCATATGTGTAAAAACCAGATCTTTCATGATGAAACGTGCATGAGGAAACAAAAAAATGATCACTCAAAACAATGAAAATAATGAAATATTATTAATGAACGGGTGATAATATGTTATAAAAGGATCATGTGTGTTATAATAAATCTTAAAATTTTTCTTTAATATGTTAATAACATGTTTAAAACCTCTATAAAGTAGTTTAAATCATTTCAAATTAAAAGGGAGTGTAAGGTATGAGATTTCGTATCAATTTACATTCCATTGAGACTTGTTTGTTATTATGCACCAATTAAATTTTATTTGGCGTATATAATACCCCTTTGAAATTTAATATCATGAATAAATAATTCTTCATGTTAATTTATTTTTCAATTTTAATAATTTCATACAAGGGTATTTGACTTGAAAATTTACCAATGGTAAAAGTTATTGTGCAATCTCACTTTCTTTTGTCATTGTTAACTTTCTCTTGAAACACTCACTTTCTTATAATAATTTTTAATTGGAAATTAAATTTATTATAAATACCCATATTATTTTTAGATTTTTATTATTGTTTCCTAAACAATATATCATGTTCAAATATGGTTTTTACTTTGCATGTTATTAGATTAAATAGGGAAATATTGATAAATTTGTATCCTTTTCTCAATAAAGATACTTTATGATAAGGAACAATGTTTATGAATTAAATAAATTATTTGATATATGAGGAATGATTTGGACACAAAATACATGGGTTTTTGATCATTTAATTCAATCCCCTTGATGCATTGGTGGTTTCATGAGACAAACTAGATATGGTTTTGGCTAAGACTTTACTCGTTTATTTAGATGTCTTTACATAAAGTCTTGAGTAGATATCTTGGCATGATTCCTTGACTAGATTTCTTATCATGGTGACTTCAATATATGGCATGGTAAAAATACTAAATGGTTTTATATTCCTTGGAAAAAATCCTTAATTCTATATTTTAGATATATGTCATTATGCATTCCATCATTATGCATTTAGTTATTGATATTCTATGTGATTATTCGATTAGTTATAATATCCATGGGTAAGTTTTATTCTCATGTGATTATTTATATTTAATTATTTTATCACATTTTATTACTACCATATTATGCTCAATTTATTTATTTAATAAAATTTATTTCAATTATTTACCTTCCCAATTTGATTATGCCTTATTTATTCATAGCTTTCTTCGTACACTTACCATTACTAAGTATCTTAGCTCACCCATTTATTATGTTTTATTTTCCCCATGATAGAGGGAATTATTTCTTTACTAATATTAAGGGATACAATAATGGTAATAAGATAATTCTATGAAAAAATATTTTTGTATTTTATGTTTTGAAATGTAATGTAAATTTTAATTATGTATCTAGTTTACCAAGACTTCTAAACTATTTGGTCCTTCGGGATATGATTCTCTTTATCTTATTCCAATGTAATAAAGTGTGGAATAAGCTCCCAAATACAAGCGTTGGGTTTGCTAAATTTTTTATCAAATCATTTTTAGTAGAAACCTTGGGAACTATATTTAGGAAAACATATATTATGAAATGTAATCCTATGATGAACAATGAGGATAAGTAATGAAGAATGTCCTATGATTTTGTAAAGGAATATATTATGTTTTTTTTTCTTGAAATACACCCATGTATGGATACTACAGGTGGATATGGTTCTAGCACAGAGATACCTAGGGGTAACACATATGAAAATGGTGTATTGGTATAGACTTTATCATCACCTAGTTCATGACAATGGGCCTTACTGCACCTAGTTTGACACTCTTGAGGGATATTATTAGAATAATTAACATTTTATTTAAAAAAAATCATGAATTATTTGAATAGATGATGAAAATTTATGGAATATTATAAACCCTAGACTATGGAAGGACCTATGAGTAAACAAAATAGAAGAATTATTTATGTATTGGGATTTAAAAATTAAATTTAAGAAGTGTTTTCACCAATGGTATTTTGATTATAAGAATCTCAAAAAAAAATATTTGGATTGTATTAGAATCATATATGTATTAATTAAAATAAGATTTATGGATACCACCATTGGTTAATGAGTTTAAGATTTATCATATGTTCAAATTATTAAACACTTCTTTTTATGTTTTTTGTTATAGGATTCTACTAAGATTTATGAAATTTTAGATAAATTTATGATAAGATTCTGTTTTATTGGAAATGTTATTTGTGGAATAATTGATTTAAATTTTATATATGTAAGTTTAAATTTATTGATATCCTTTAGGGATAATATTATCAATAATAATATTCTAATAATATCTATATAAGATTATTATACCTAAAAATAATAATAAGTTGTATTGAAAACCTTAGTAAAACTTTTGTTAAATAATTAATTTTATTTCAAGGATATCCATCATAAATGATTGGAATGTTATAGGAATTGTAATAATATAGTTTCACAAAAAGGAAAACCTACATTTTGGGTGACAACCAATCACATATGATAAGTCGGTGGGGCTTGAACCCATGATTGAAGGGAAATTATGGTTTTTCACATACCACTGGCCTATGTGATGTCCTAATTAATATGTCATTAATTTTAGTTGAATGATTTTGAAAAATATTTAATGATGAACTAATGGTGTTACTTGTGAGTTTTGGAGATTAATTTATTATATTGGATAACTTCTTCTAACCATGATGGTTTTTTAAAATAGTTAGATAAATACAGAAAGACATGTCACTCCTTTGTGTACCTTACAATTCTTTAAAAGCTAAATTTAGTGATTCAGACATAAAAAAAATTCATTTATGGATACTAAATTTTTTTATAAAAGTTATGAATTTGAAATTGATAAAATAAAAGCCAAATATTGTAAATTTTAATATCAAATAGAAATGTATCAAGTAAGTATGTTTCCTAATATTTATAGATAGTAAAATAATTCACCAACTTTAGAAAAAAGATCTTGGAACAAAATATTATCCTATTAGCATCATATTAAATGAATCGGATGGTCTTTTAAATCATTATAGATTTATTGATTTTATACTTTTAACGTTACATTGATCATTAACTTTCTTGTGATCAATGAACTCATTTACTCTATATAATTATTTATGCTTTTCTTCCATGTCCATATCTTCACTTTCCACCAATGTTCTCCTAATCAAAAGCCTAGTTATATGTCATTCCATATGACCTAAATAGTAATATTACTTTCTTATTAATAGGATGTTTTATTAACCCTTTTAGGAATTTTTTTTTCAAGAAATTAATTTTCAAATGTAAAACTCGTGATTACCGATATCAATATTAAATTTTGAGGTCATAATTTATTTAAGGTGGAAAGAATGTAATACCCCTAAATTCTAATATAATAACATTTTATTTAATAGTGTATGTAACACACAAAATTTATTTTATCTTGTGTTACACACAAAACTAATTTTACCTTGTATTACACATAACAATGGGTTTCTTTGATTGATTTTGTTACACTCAAGGCTATGTTTTACTAAACAATAATATAATATTAATATTATTACTTAATATGAAAATTACTATCAAGATGTTCGAATGGAGGGTAAGAATATAATTAACTAAATTATGAAGATATATAGTTTACACATGTTTATTATCTATCTATTTATTAAATAAAATAAAAATATTTTAAGATAAAAAATATATTTTAAAAAAATAGTATTATTTCTAAAAGACGGTTTAATCGTGCTTTGCACACTTAATTTAAAATTAATTTTTATCACTTTTAGAAAAATTATCTGGAAAAATAAAATTCATTTTTTAAATCATATTACCACACTATATTAGGGATAAGTTTTTCATATTTTTCTACGATTTTTCATTTTTTTAATGAATAGTGGAAATACTAAATTTTAATTGAAACCTCCCTTTTCATTTAAATAATATATAATGTTAAATTATATTTTAAATTAATTTCAAAGTAAAATTAGTTCAATTTTTTATAAATTAAAAATACTTATGTCAATATAATCATTTTTATATTGAATTTAGATATATAAACATTATAAACATTTGAACATTTTCACTTTAAAAACACGCTTTTTTGTCACATCTGTGGGATTAATTTTAATTTGAATTATGCCAATTATTTGAGTAGAATTTGGAAAAATTGATCCCATATTTTGAATCATAATAATTTATATTTTATAATAAGTTAAGATTGTTTTTACCCTAATTATTATTGAAAACATTTAAAATTAATTATTTTGATTATGGTTAAAATGAGGTTTCACAAATTATGTGTGTTTTATTTACATTAATTTTACACACACATTGGATATTAATTTAATAAATTAGATTTCATATTTAGAATAATTATGTAAAAATTATATAATAAATCTAAATTTAATTTTATTTTTAAAGTGTATATTATCTAGGTAAATAAAAAGATACAAGTTACCATCCTAAAAAACAAAAAGGGTAAAATTGAGTAAACTTAAATACGAAGAAATAACAAAATAAAAATGTATTTTTTCTATTTTTGTGGTGTTTATCGACTACATAAACCATATCCTCCATTATGTTTCTATTTTTTAGGCACATGAGGTAAGAGAGACCTCCCAATAGTGAATACGTTTAGGTATTTACCAGAATGTCATTCCTCCTCAATTCTAAAAGGGCACTCACTCCCCTCACTTATTGAAACCTATAAAGAAATTTTGATAGACCGAACCATTCTAAAATAACATCTCAAAATACCTAATATAATAATATAATCCTTATTTTTGGAATAAATCCATCCTTGGAAGGATTTAGTGCAAACCCAAGGAGAATACCAGATGGAGTGGTAATGTTATTCAAAGAGTACCTTTATTTTAATTATTTATCCACCTCTATTTATTTATAATAAACCATACTGATATAATACAATCAGTATATTACATATAATATGATGTTTTTATAGTAATGTAATTACCTAAAACCATCTCCACTTTCATCAAATGGGTTATGAAATCATCATTCGTGTGTGACGCAGACAGCTGCCTCATGAACCAATGTCATTATTATTTCCATTACCACCACTAAAGGCTGGGTATTATGATGGATATAAAGAATATATAAGATATATATAACATAATTACAACTCTATAGTCATTGTATTATATATACCTTATTACATTCCATTTCGTAGGAGACACAATAATGTCGCTCGTGTATAAAGTAGACTATTGCCTCGCGATCCGATGTGATTCATCTTTCACTAATGCCTTACAAGGAAGGTGATAAGGATTAATATTAATGATTATATTTTATATAAATTACATAATTATTATATTAATTAAATATTCATCATTATATTAAAATAATATATCATTTTACATTTTTTACACCTAAATATGATAACATCATTCATATACGTGTAGACTAGCGCCTTCACGTAGAGATGTGACTCTCTTTTCATCACCACAAAACATGGAAGACATATATAGGTATATAATATGTTATATATGAAATTATTATAATTTAATAAATATTATATATTACTTACCTTCTTTCCATAATGATCATTGGAAAATGGAAATGTTACTCATGCGTTTGTATAGCTTACAGTATCCATGATCATAACATACTTAATTTTTCATAACCATCATTAATGATTGGTTTTAAAAGTAAAATTGATGTGAAAATATGATAATTATGTCATTATTATTATTTTGGAGATGATATAACTATATAATATGTGCATGAACTGGATCTTTGATGACAAAACATGAATGATAAAACAAGGCAATTATGACCCAAAACAATGAAAATAATGATAGATTATTAACAAACGGGTGATAAGATGTTATAAAATGATCATGTATGACATCATAAAAATTAATATGGTTGTGAATAAGTTAATAACATGTTTTAAACCACTATACATGAGGTTAACATATGTTCAACCAAAAGAGAGCGTAAGGTAAGGGATTTCATCTTAATTTAATTTCTGTTGATAGTTATTTATTATATGAACCAATTCACATTTATGTGGTATATATACTAATCCTTTGAAATTTAATTTCATGCATAATTCATTATCCATGGGATTTTAAGTTTCAATTTAATTTTTTATCAAAGGGGATTTGACATGAAAATTACCCAATGGTAAAATGTATTATGCAATCTCACTTTATTTTGTGATAATTAAATTTATCTTAAAAAATAACTTTCTTGTAATAGTATTTCATTAGAAATTAAATTTATATTAAATATACATATTATTTTTTTATGTATATTATTATTTATTAAACCATATATTATTTTTATATGGTTTTTTCTTTGGATTTTATTTGATTGACTGTGGAAATATTGATAAATCTATGTCCTTTACTCAATATGGATACATTATGATAAGGAAAATATTTTATGAATTAAATAAATTATTTGATATATAAGTAATTATTTATTCATGAAATAAATGTGTTGGGACCATTTAATAAAATCTCTTTGATGCATCAACAGTTTCATAATACCAACTTGATATGGTTTTTGTCAAGGCCATACTCATTTGTTTAGATGTCTAAACATGAGGTCTTAACTAGGTGTCTTAGAATGAGGCCTTTATTGTATGTCTTGGCATGATTCCTTTACTATATTTATTTTCATGATGCATTGATGGAATTATATTTCATGTTACAAACCCTCAATGATATGTTTTATATATCCATCATTATTTACTCTATTATTATGAATTAGGTTATTGATATTACATGTAATTATTTTATTAGTAAGAATATAAAGGGTTATGTTTCTTGATAATATGATTATTTATATGGAATTATTTTATCACATTTTATTCCTTATATATTATACTCAAGTTATTGATTAAATGTCACGTGTTTCAATTATTTACCTTTTTATTTTGATTTTACCTTATTTATTCATAGCTTCTACTATACACTTTCCCTTACCAAGCATCTGAGCTCACCCCTTTATTATGTTTTATGTTACCAAGGATATGAGGGTGTATTTTGTGATTGATATATATAGTTGAGCAAAGGGGAATAATGGAATTCTCAAAGAAAATTCTTTATGTATTTAATATTTAAAAATGTAATGTAAATTTCAATTATGTATCTGTTTTACCAAGATTACTAAACTATTTGGTACTTTAGTATGTGATTACTTGTATCCTATTCCAATGTAATAAAGTATGTAATAGGCTCCAAACTACTACGGTCGGGGTTTCTACATTTTCAAAAATAAAATATTACTCTTTTTTATTTATAAAATATTTCTATCTAATATGCTTTCAAAAATATAATGGATGTTTCTTATTTCCAAATATACTTTTCCTAATTCTCCTAAAAATTGTTTTCAATTAATCCACATCCTTTCATATAAATTATTCCTAATCAAGGATATTCTTCTAAGGCTATTATCCACTAAATTATTTATATGAACTATGTAATGTCCAATTTTGGAGGAATGATCCATCCTTTCCTTTGTATTTCTTAATCATCCAATATGTATGATCCTAAATTTTCACATGATGCCTTTAATTTTAAAATAACCTAGTTTTGATTCATTATATTCAAGGGCGTTCACCTATATTCCATACATCGATTGATTTGGGGAAATTATTGAATTAATTGTACAACCTTTATCTATATAGTGTAAATATCATATGATTTACTATCTTGATTGAATTTTATTTTCAATTAATGTTACCTTATTTGTATAATACCCATTTATTATCCATGGGTTTATCATTTTTTTATTATTGATGGAATTATTTATGATTTATTTATGTGAATATGTATACAACCCATTTATTCCCATGGGTTATCTATGATGTGTTTAATGAACCCATTTTATTTCCATGGGTTATTTATGATGTGATAAGTGACTGATTTCAAGTGGCACTCATAAGTATAAATTATGAAGGGTGGGATCATATATATCCCTCCAATATATTGGTTTAAAGTTTATATCTCAGGAGATAAGTATTCATGTGTACATTTTTTGTCCATGTAAGTGTGGGTGCTGATAATGTAGCACATGAAAATAATGTTCCTAAACTAATGCTTATACCAATTTTAAAATATGTTTAACAGTTTTATTTATATTCTCATGATTTTTTTATACTCTCATGTATCATGTTCATCGACTCTTTATTGTGGAATCTTTAGATTTATTTCTTATATTATGGCAAGTCATATTTCATGATTTAATATCTTTGATTTGTTAGGTATGAATTTTTTATGTATCTTGGTTATACCTATTTGCTTATCTTATATTCACAAGGAATATTAGATTTTAATCAATTTTTGTCTACACTTACTAATTATTTGACGTCACATAATATTATGCTTCAATTTTCCTAGGTTATGAAGATAAGTATCACATAAAATAAGTATAGTAGGTAGCATAATGTGGCTTAATTATGGAGAAATGTTCACAAGGGTTATAAAATTAGTTAATTGTATAGTTATTAGTCAATGAAACTAAACCATAAATTATTGTAATTCTATTTTTATTTGTGAGTTGTAATGTTTAAATTATTTAAATTTTGTTAAATAAAGTTATTTCTAGCTTGGTTAACTCTATATGATACCTCTATTGACCCTAAGAACAATAAACACCTTTACACACAACCCAGAAAAAAGAACTCCAACTACCAACTATCAGTACCATGTTTGATCTCACTATTAAACCCTAGGCCTATCCATCACCATGAATAATAATAAGAAAAGAATAACTCTAGAAGAAGTATTAGAGATTCCCCATTTTTACACAGGAATGACATTACACTAAATTTTTGTGTCGGAATGACTATGATGAAGAAAAATCCATAAGTGGTGGTGTGAATTTTGTTTTTAAAAAACTTTTATATATCCAAATCACCTCCCTTATTATGGATAAAACCTTTCCATGTCTCTTAAATATGAGTGAGTAGTGGAAATAAATAAGGAAAAGAACATAGCAATTTAGAGTGTTGAAGGGCATAAAGATCCCCTCATCTAATAAACCAACGCTATACTCCATGATCTTGGTGATTTTCACCAGTAGGTCCTCTTATCCAGAGATATCATAATACAAAAAACTAAGTATAAGAAGTTGACACCTTATAAGGATTTAATAGTGCGTTCTGGTTCTTTTTAAAGGGAACCAAAAATCCATACCTTACTATAATAAGTTGACACTTTACCATGACTGATTAAGAGAATTTGAAACTCCAATATATCAATATAGATTGATTTGATTAATAATATAGGTTTTAGTTCATAGTTTCAGTAGAAACTAACAAATTTATTTTGATCTTCAACAATGCATATTACTAAATAGATCTACAATGTTGCACATGCTTTCTTCAAACAGTGATAGATAAAATACCAGATAGATGTGTAAACATGTATTTCACCAATGTGTATCTCTAATAAAAGCTTCATCGATCTAAAAGAAGAAGATGTAACAATAAGATACAATAGCTATGATAGATTCAATAGTGAGTCTCTCAAATAGATCAAACCAATTATGTCTCTAAAGTGTAGCTTTGAAAGAAACAACAAATATTTTGTTTTTGAAAATAGATTTTACTTATGTATATTTCTATTTTATATCTCCTCTCTAATTTTTTTTGAAGATGGTATTTATATTTATATTATTGGTCAAACTGCACTAGGTCAAAAAATACATAAATATCCCAAATAAATCATGAATATTTTAATTCAAAATCATTTAAGAGGTAGTAACTTCCCGTAAGAATAGAAAAGATTTATTATGTTGAATATAAGACTTTGAGTCGATCAAAAAACTTCTTTCCATAGATATTTACTTCTGTTTAGACTATTTTATTAATCACATTTAATATCTTGAATTTTAAACTATGTTTTTGAATATTCAAACATAGGGTTCTTTCACGTAGCGACAAAAACCAAACATAGGGTTTGCAATGTATGGGTTTTCAAAAAGATAGGGTTGATAAACAATAATTTACATTCCTAAAACATAGGGTTTCTTCCAATCAAAGGGTTGATTGTAAAGACCCGTAAAATTCAAGGAAATATTTTTCTTAATTTTCTTGGGAATTTTACAAGAACACAGTTTCTGACGGCACCTAATTCCGAGGCCGGTGTGCCCGGAATCTTTTTCCGAAGTTTAGCTCGGGTACGTTCAGTGAACGAAGGAGCAGGTTTTTCTAACTTTTGAACCGGTGCTCAGAATCAGATTCTGAGGGCACCATTGGAATAGTAGCGCCGGTAATTGCTTAGAAACACCTTTTTTGGAGTTGCGTTTTCTTGGGTGTGGTTTTTAAATTTTCGGGTTAAGTAAATGAATAAAATAAATTGATCACACCATTTATTTTATTTCAAGTTGTTTAACCTAAGTTAAAGAGGTTAAAGTGGGACCCACAATATCCTACACCACTGGGTAGGATATTTGTGGGGTGGGTCCCACATGAGCCCCACCGTCTCTTTGCTTCTTAAGTAATGCACCCGCACCCCCTTTTTAATGAAGTCAACTCTTGCGTTTAAACTGGATATTAAACGTCTCATTAATTGAGTGGTTTTAAACTCCTCAATTAATTGTTTGTTTCGTTTCTTTTTGAAATTCAAACGTTGTCTTGTGTGTTAATAAAATAAGACAACTCTTATTTTTATTTGGGGTTGGAACTTGTTGCATGGAGAGGATTTGGAGAAAAGCCTTCTTCTTTGATGAAGAACGCGATGAACGCCGGATCCTCAGAGATCGACGACGCGGCGCTTCTTCCGTAACGTTCTTTCTCTGCGACGCGACGATCATCCCTTCGCGATGCCTTTTTCCGCAACGAATCCTCGCTCATCGAATTCGACGAGGTAGGGATTTTTTTTAAAATTTTTGTTTGTGTATTCTTCTGTTGCCTTTATTCTCTTTTATTGGATCCACCTGTTATCGCAATAACGAGAGGGGGTCAGACCGCACGAACACGGCCGACCCTCCTCTCCCTTTTGGTTGTTTGATATTGTTGCAGCACGAGTAAGGAAACGCTATGTCGAAGCACCGCGTGGGAATTGTTAAAGAAAAGGGGAGAAACGCAGCGCCGTCGCGCCGCGCCGCTGAAGATGAACCAGAGACGTGGCGCCTCCCACCGCGCCGGACGGACGAAGGTCGTGGCTGGTTCTAGGCCGCGGCGGAGCAGGGGAACCGGTGGCCTGTTCTGGGCCGTCGACATCGGAGCAAGGGGACCTGCCCTTGCCGGTCCCGTGGCGGCAGCAGCTGGCCGGCCTGTGCGGCCCGACCGGTCAGGGGAAAGCGTCGGGGGTCGTAACCCCCGGCTGGCCAGCAGGAGTGGCCCCCCGCATGGGGCCCGTAGTTTCTTCACATGGGGCCAGCGCGCCCCCCACCCTCTTCGCTCGGCCGTAACAGCCAAGCCGGCCGCCTGGCCACCCGGCCAGCACCAGCGCGCCGGGCCTAGCCAACTAGGCCAAGCTGGGCCGCGCTGCGCCCAAGCGGGCCGGGCCCGGACCCATTTCGGGTCAACCTGGTTCGGGCTGACCCTGGGGGTATCGGGCCGGGTCGGACCGGTCTCGAACCCCCTAATACTGAACCTCTTTTCAGTCTGTTGCCCATAACATGGTCTACGGACCTCCAATCGACACACCGTCAGTTGCGTAGCAATCCTTGGATCGAGATGGTTATTTCGGTATACTAAACTCAAGTTTTAGGAGTACTTTGAGTTCAACCATGTTGGTTCGTACACGAAACCAACCGGGCCCTCGGAGCGGAAACACTTATAACTTGAGCTTCGGACGTCCGATTGGCGTGCCATCGACTTTGATGGATTCCTATTAGTGAGATAGACCTTTTGGATTACTCTACTCGAGGTTTGGACGTAGTTGGAGTATGGTCGGGTTGGTTTTGACTTAAAAACCAGCCAGGGCCCTAGAATGAAAAAGCCAATAACACTCAGACCAGGCGTCTGATTGACGCGTTGTCTCTGTCGTTGAGTTCTTGTTGACTATACGGAACTTTTGGATACATCAACTTCAGACTACGTGTCAGTTGATGTATCAGCCCCTCGGCTCGTGGAGCGGACACTCCCGAACGAGCTTGCTATGTGCGGGAACCCTAGAGCTGGCTGAGACTGTGACGACAATGACAACTATACAGAAATCCTTCTTGGATTCGACGACGACGACTACAGCACTCAGCGATCCTATGTGGATCAGTGCTACCGATCATGTGTGGGTCAGATCCTGTGTGGGTCAGCGCTCAGCGGTCCTGTGTGGGCTAGCGCCTACAGATCCTGTGTGGGTATGATCCTGTGTGGGTCATTGCGGGGGTTAGTTACCTATCGATCCTTTGTGGGTCATTTTGGGGGTTAGTTACCTATCGATCCTGTGTGGGTCAGATCCTTTGTGGTTCATTGCGGGGGTTAGTACCTATCGATCATTTGTGGGTCTGACGGCTTAAATGAATCAGTGGCTACATCTGATCATCCCTATCGTCATACGAAGATGTATACCTGTGTGAGATGAATCTTGTTTTTCTTTCCTATGTGGATTGTGTTGTGTTGTCCTGTGTGGATTACGATTTTCTTTCCTGTGTGGGCTGGTTTGTACTTGAGCTCGGATGTTGGAGCCGAACGAGAATTGGTGACTTAGGTATATGTATGGGCATATACCTAAGTAATGTCAGATGTTACTTCGTGATTGTATCTTTCCTTTGTGGATTATCCTTTGTGGATTATGGGAGACCTTCGGGGGTCTAGGGGTCCCTGCTGAGTAGCTTATACTCAACCCTTCATGGGCTATGCCCGCACTACGTTGTGTTGGTGGCAGATGACAGATAGCGCTGATCATGGTTGAGGTTGGCGGAGCAGGACGATACCTGGAGGTGGACCACTGGGCGGGACGTACTCGGAGCGGACGACTGGACCCGAGGAGCTGTGGAGGCTATCTGTACCCACCCTTCAGGTGGGACTTCCAGTGGACGGCTTGAGGCTGCGGCTTTACTTTTCAGTTGCTGTTTTTCCCTTTCCAGTTGTACTTTACTTTCAGTTTCGGTTTGTATTCTGGCCCACTTACTTTTCCGTACTTACTATTGTACCCAGTTTTTACTTAATGTTTACTTCTGTTTGCTTTCTCTATGGTGTTTGTTTACTTTAAAAAGGAAATTCCTTCCCTTTTTAGCAGGAATTACTCCTTGGTGCTAGTCTCCAGCCCCTGGCCTATGGAAGGTGGGCTTGGGGTAGTCACGACACAGGCCCCGAGGACGGGTCGTGACAAATTGGTATCAGAGGAGTTCGGTTCTACCGCAGAACTCTGAACTCTGATCTTTTTCTATGTGAAGCAATAGTGTTAAGAGTATTGAGTGTGGTTATTAGTCCAGGGAGTCTAGTGTTGGTGCGGCGGCCGACGTAGCTGTACACCAGGACCCTGACTTCTGATTTCTGACTGAATGCACAAAAACATTGATTGCATGTGTGTTTCAAGTTTTCATTGTGATTACATTATATCAGCTCACCAGTTATAATCTTTGACCGTGGCGCACCTGTTTCTTTTCAGGATAGACCCACGATGGCAGCCATCTAGGGTTCCGAGTGTTGTGTGTGACGACAGCCCACCGAGCGACGAGGCCTCGGTATAGGGCCCTTTGACAGCAGAGGCACCGTCGGTACCTCTACCCGCCGAGCCACCGATGCTTCTAGCCCCAGCTGCTGATGATGTACATCGCCTTAGTGCACTACACGAGTTTCAGTGCCAGAAACCGCCCAAGTTCCGCGGGGAGATGGACCCTCAAGCAGCCGAGGATTGGCTGGAGGCAGTGGTACGAGTTTTCAGGTTAGTGAGGATGCCAGCAGACCTCATGGTGATCCTCGCAGTGAGCCTCCTGCACGGGGTAGTAGGCAGATGGAGGAGCTTGATGCTCTAGGTGCATGAAGAGGCATCTCTCCTCTAGACAGACTTTGAGAGCCTCTTCCTCTCGGAGTTCGTCCCAGCCACCCTCCGTGCGGTGCACATCCAGGAGCTTCTACAGCTGCGGCAGGGCAGCTTGACGGTCGCCCAGTACTCAGCGAGATTCACAGATCTCTCGCGCTACTCGACGGATATGGTACGGGACCCATTCTTCTGGGCTCGTACCTTTGAGCAGGGATTGAGGTAGGAGATCAGGGCATCGCTGATCTCCCTCAGCATTCCGACACAGGCAGGGGTACTGGAGTGATCCCTTCTCATCGAGAGATTCCTTTCTAAGCCTACATTAGCAGCGAGACCCACCACAGGGCGGCATGTAGCAGAGTTTTCTGTAGCAGGAAGTCGACAGATGACTCATGGGTCCAGGAAGACCAGACCCTTAGGCAGACGACCTCAGGACACTGGCTCACCATTGCGAGGAACACAGCGTGGAGCCAGTCTTTCGAGAGGCAGACAGTGCTATGGGCCACATGGCTCATTACTGCCTGACCCACCCTGCCAAGCAGCAGCAGACAGTTGAGGGGCCACCCAGGCAGAGGCAGAGGGTCGACCGTGGCGGTCCGCAGGGAGTAGGCGGACGAGGCAGAGGAGCTGACCAAGCAGCAGGTGGTGGGAGACGCTTTGAGGCTCTACCACCACCACCACCAGGAGGTCCACCCCGACCACAGGGAGCTAGCAGGAAAAGATAGACACAGCTTCAGGCAGTGGAGGCCTATGACCACGGCGCGCCTGAGATGATTCGAGGTTCTATCTGTGTCTATTCCACCCCTGCTGCAGTTCTTATAGACACAATATCGAGTCATTCGTTTATAGCCGCTGCCCTTGTTTGGAGCTCAGAGATTCCGATGGAGCCGTTGGCTCGATCCTTTCGGCTAGAGACTCCTACGGGAGCAGACTCGACGATTACGCACTGGTGCCGGTAGTGTGATCTTACTCTAGGAGGCGAGAGCTTCAGCTGAGATCTTCTTGTAGCGGCGTCGAGGCCTTACGACATCATCTTGGGCATGGATTGGTTATCTACAGTCCATGCTCAGATTGACTGTATTAGGCGCAAGGTGCGATGTGTACGCACCGATGGGAGAAGGTTCACCTTCACTGGCGAGAAGGGAGCCTTTGCAGCACAAGATGGACTCTCCCAGAGGAGAGGACAGCCCATCACTCATCAGTTGGCTAGCCTCATCCTAGGAGCAGTTGACGTGCGGAGTCCTAGTTTTCCTGCAGTGGTGGATCAGTATGCAGAAGTTTTCCCCGATGACGTCCCAGGACTACCTCCTTGCAGAGAGGTAGACTTTTATATTGACCTATACCCCGGGACAGCCCCGATATCCACCCCAGCATATCGGATGGCCCCCGCTGAGCTTCGAGAGCTACGGGTACAGTTAGAGGACTTGCAGGGCAAGGGATTCATCTGACCCAGTGTTTCACCCTGGGATTCCCCGATATTGTTCACCAAGAAGGCGGACAGGAGCTTGCGACTTTGTGTCGACTATCGTCGCCTGAACCAGGTGACAGTGATGAACAAGTATCCGCTACTGAGGATTGATGACCTCTTCGATCAGCTCAAGGGAGCACGGTGGTTCTCAAAGATAGACCTTAGATCAGGCTATCATTAGCTCAGAGTTCGGGACGAGGACGTGCAGAAGACAGCCTTCAGATGTCGGTATGGCCACTAAGAGTTCTTGGTTATGCCATTTGGCATAACCAATTCTCTGGTAGTTTTCATGGGCCTCATGAACAGGATCTTTCATCCATACCTCGATCGATTTGTCATGGTCTTCATTGACGACATTTTGATATACTCGACCACCGAGGAGGAGCACGCCAACCACTTGCGGGTTGTACTAGACACACTCTGAGAAAACCAGCTTTATGGAAAGCTCTTGAAGTGTCAGTTCTAGATACGCGAGGTCCAATTCTTAGGACACGTCATCTCTGAGGCGGGAGTTATGGTGTATCCTACAAAGATTGAGGCAGTGCTAGCTTGGGAGCCACCCAAGAGCATGACGGAGGTGCAGAGTTTCCTGGGTCTAGCTGGATAATATCAGAGATTTGTGCCAGACTTCCGCAGAGTTGCGGCACCACTCTCAGCTTTGACGAAGAATGGGAAACCCTTTGTGTGGTCAGACAGATGTCAGCAGAGCTTCCAGGAGCGGAGAAAGAGATTGACCAGTGCACCTATCTAGAGGTTGCTGGAGGAGGGAGTAGGGTACGTAGTCTACTGCGATGCATCAGGGACCGGAATCGGATGTGTCCTGATGTAGGAGCGGGTAGTGATCACCTATGGATCACGTCAGTTGAGGCCTCATGAGCAGAACTACGCTACCCATGACCTGGAGTTAGCAGAAGTGGTATTCGCTCTGAATATGTGGCGACACTATCTGATGGGCGAGCGCTTTACTGTCTATTCTGACCATCAGAGTCTTAGGTACATCTTCTCTCAGAAGGACCTGAACCTGAGACAGCGACGATGGCTCGAGTTCCTCTCGGAATATGACTTTGAGATAGTCTATACTCCTAGAAAGGGGAACGTAGTAGCTGATGCCCTCAGCAGGAGGACGGGCATTCAGCTGCTTGGGGAGGCGACAGAACAACTAGCCACTTTGTAGATATCCTTCATGGATAGAGATGGATCCACCTTCCTTCAGTCACTCCTCCACTACTCAGTGGGTCAGAGAGGAACAGCGTGGGGACGCCGACTATGAGACGCGACGTGCACATATATCCTCAGGACAGTCACCTGATGGGTTCTATTTAGGGGGAGAGCACGATGTCCTTTTCAGAGGACGTACCATGGTACCGGCTGATTTACAGGAGGAGGTGCTGAGAGAGTTTCACACTTCCCCTTTGGCGGTACATCCTGGAGTGGCGAAGATGTACTAGGATCTCAGACGACAGCTCTGGTGGTCGGGCATGAAGAAAGTTTTGGAAGAGTTCGTTTCTCGATGCCTCACCTTCCAGCAGGTGAAGGCAGAGCACCAGGTACCAGCAGGCTTGGTACATCCCTTAGTGGTCCTGGAGTGGAACTGGTACGGGATATCTATGGACTTCGTGACTGGACTTCCACGCACTTCCAGAGTTCACGACTCCATATGGGTGATTGTTTACCGACTCACCAAGTCGGCTCACTTCTTACCCATCAGAGAGAAGGGCTCAGTGGAGAGCTTGAGATGCCTCTACGTTCAGGAGATTGTACAGCTTCACGGTGTGCCATCATCTATCGTCTCCGATTGAGATGCTCGCTTTACTTCCCAGCTGTGGAAGGGGTTGTAGGAGGCATTCAGGATGCAGCTATGTCTGAGCACCGCCTTTCACCCTCAGATAGATGGTCAGACGGAGAGGACCATTCAAACTCTCGAGGACATGCTCCGTGCATGTGTCCTTGACTTTGGTCGCAGCTGGGAGGACCACCTACCCATGGTGGAGTTCGTGTACTACAACAACTACCACTCCACCATCGGGATGGCACCATATGAGGCGTTGTACGGCCGACCTTACAGATCACTGCTATGCTGGACAGACCCTGGGGAGTCGGCACTTGTGGGACCAGAGATGGTCCAGGCCATGACAGAGAAGGTCCGGGTCATCCAGGAGTGGATGAGGATATCTCAGAGCCGACAGAAGTCTTATGCTTACAAGAGGCGGAGACGACTGGAGTTCGAGGATGGCGACCACGTCTTCTTGCGGGTCTCGCCTTGACGTGGATTACAGAGATTTGGATGAGGCGGCAAGTTATCTCCGTGCTTCATCGGACCCTTCCAGTTCCTCAGTAGGATTGGCGAGGTGGATTATTGCCTGGCTCTACCACCTCAGTTGCACCGGGTGCATGACGTCTTCCACGTATCTCAGCTGAGGAGATACGTGCACGACCCGACGCATATCATAGACCATAGGGAGATGGACATTGATGACGGGGTGACGTTTGCGGAGGTCCCGGTGGAGATCGAGGATCGACAGGAGGGGGTCCTACGTGGATGATCGATTCCTCTAGTGTGCATCAGATGGCAGCACAGGAACCTCCAGGAGAGAACTTGGGAGCGAGAGACTCAGATGTGTGCTCAGTACCCACATTTTTTCCCCTAGTTTTTTATGAATATTTACAGGGACGTAAATCCCTAAGGTGGGAGTGAGGTAAAGACCCGAAAAATTCAAGAAATTTTTTTTCTTAATTTTCTTGGTAATTTTACAAGAACGCAGTTTCTGATGGTACCTAATTCTGAGACCCGGTGTGCCCGGAATCTTTTTCCGAAGTTTAGCTCGGGTACGTTCAGTGAACGAACGAGCGGGTTTTTCTATCTTTTGAAGCGGTGCTCGGAATCGGATTCCGAGGGCACCGTTGGAATAGCAGCGCCGGTAATTGCTTAGAAACACCTTTTCTGGAGTTGCATTTTCTCAGGTGTGGTTTTTAAATTTTCGGGTTAAGTAAATGAATAAAATAAATTGGTCGCACCATTTATTTTATTTCAAGTTGTTTAACATAAGTTAAAGAGGTTAAAGTGGGACCCACAATAGCCTACAACACTAGGTAGGATATTTGTGGGGTGGGTCCCACACGAGCCCCATCGTTTCTTTTCTTCTTAAGTAACGCACCCGCACCCCCTTTTTAATGAAGTCAACTCTTGCGTTTAAACTGGATATTAAATATCTCATTAATTGAGCGGTTTTAAACTTCTCAATTAATTGTTCGTTTCGTTTCTTTTTGAAATTCAAACGTTGGCTTGTGCATTAATAAAATAAGACTACTCTTATTTTTATTGGGGGTCGGAACTTGTTGCGTGGAGAGGATTTGGAGAAAAGCCTTCTTCTTCGACGAAGAACGCGAAGAACGTCGGATCCTCGGAGATCGACGACGCGACTCTTCTTCTGTAACGTTCCTTCTCCGCGACGCGACGATCATCCCTCCGTGACGCCTTTTTCCACGACGAATCTTCGCTCACCGAATTCGATGAGGTATGGATTTTTTTAAATTGTTTTTCGTGGATTCTTATGTTTCCTTTCTCTCTCTTTTATTGGAGCCGCCTGTTACCGCAATAACGGGAGGGGGTCGGACCGAACGAACACGGACGACCCTCCTCTCCCTTTTCTTTGTTTGATATTGTTGTGGTACGTGCAGGGAAACGCGGTGCCGAAGCACCACGCGGGAATTGTTAAGGAAAAGGGGAGAAGCGCAGCGCCGTCGCGCAGCGTCGTTGAAGATGAACCAGAGACGCGGCGCTATCGCGCCGCGCCGGTGAACCGCAAAAGCACTGCGGCCGGAGTGGGGCCGCGGCTTAGGGGCGCGGCGCCGTCGCGCCGCGCCGGACGGACGACGGTCGCGGCCGGTTCTGGGCCGCGGCGGAGCAAGGGAACTGGCAGCCGGTTCCGGGCCGCCGGCATCGGAGCAGGGGGACTGGCCCTTGCCGGTCCCGTGGCGGCAGCAGCCGGCCGGTCAGAGGAAAGCGTCGGGGGTCATAACCCCTAGCTGGCTAGCAGGAGTGGCCCCCTACTTGGGGGCCGTGGTTTCTCCATGCGGGGGCAGCGCGCGCCCCACCCTCTTCGCTCGGCCGTAACGGCCGAGCCGGCCGCCTGGCCGCCCGGCCAGCGCCAGTGCGCAGGGCCGCGCCGCCCAAGTCGGGCCGGGCCGCACCAACTTTGTCGGGCCACGCCCAAGCGGGCTGGACCTGGACCCAGTTCGTATCGACCCGGTTCAGGACGACCCTGGGGGTATCGGGCCGGGTCGGACCGGGCCCGAACCCCCTAATACCGAACCTCTTTTTGGTATGTTGCTCATAACTTGGGATACAGACCTCCGATCGATGCACCATCAGTTGCGTAGAGATCCTTGGATCGAGACGGTCATTTCGTTATACTACAATCAAGGTTTTGGAGTACTTTGAGTTCGGCCAGGTTGGTTCGTACACGAAACCAACAGGGCCTTCGGAGCAGAAACTCTTATAACTTGAGCTCCAGACGTCCGATTGACATGCCGTCGACTTTGATGGATTACTCTTAGTAATACGGACCTTTTGGCTTACTCTGCTCGAGTTTTGGACGTAGTTGGAGTATGGTTGGGTTGGTTTTGACTTAAAAACCAACCGGGCCCCTGGAACGAAAAAGCCAATAACTCTCAGACCAGGCGTCTGATTGACGCGCCGTCTATGTCGTTGAGTTCCTGTTGACGACACGGAACTTTTGGATACATCAACTTCGGACTACGTGTCAGTTGATGTATCAGCCCTTCGGCTCGTGAGGCGGACACTCCTGAACGAGCTTGTTGTGTGCGGGAACCCTAGAGTTGGCTGCGACTGCGACGATGACGACTACTGTGCATAAATCCTCCGTGGATTCGATGACGATGACTACAGCACTCAGCGATCCTACGTGGATCTGTGCTACCGATCATGTGTGGGTCAGATTTTGTGTGGGTCAGCGCTCAGCAGTCCTGTGTGGGACAACGCCTACATATCCTGTGTGGGTCCAATCTTGTGTGGGTCTGATCCTGTGTGAGTCATTGCGAGGGTTAGTTACCTATCAATCCTTTGTGGGTCATTGCGGGGGTTAGTTACATATCGATCTTGTGTGGATCAGATTCTTTGTGGGTCATTGTGGGGGTTAGTACCTATCGATCTTTTGTGGGTCCGACGACTTAGATGAATCAGTGGCTACATCTGATCATCTCTATCGTCATATGAAGAAGTATACTTGTGTGAATTGAATCTTGTTTTGCTTTCCTATGTAGATTGTGTTGTGTTATCCTGTGTGGATTACGATTTTCTTTCCTGTGTGGACTAGGTTGTACTTGAGCTCGGATGTAGGAGCCGAACGAGAATTGGTGACTTAGGTATATGTATGGGCATATACCTAAGTAGTGTCAGATGTTACTTCGTGATTTTATCTTTACTTTTTGGATTATCCTTTGTAGATTCTAGGAGACCTTCGGGGGTCTCGGGGTCCCTACTGAGTATCTTATACTCACCCCTGCACGGGCTATGCCCGCACTACGTTGTGTTGGTTGTAGACGACGGACAGCACTGATTGTGGTTGAGGTTGGCGGAGCAAGACAGTACCTGGAGGTGGACCACTGGGCGGGACGTACTCGGAGCGGACGGCTGGACCTGAGGAGCTGTGGAGGCTATCTGTACCCACCCTTCAGGTGGGACTTTCAGTGGACGACTTGAGGCTTTGTCTTTACTTTTAAGTTGATGTTTTTCCCTTTCCAGTTGTACTTTACTTTCAGTTTGGGTTTCTATTCTGGCCCACTTACTTTTCCGTACTTACTGTTGTACCCAGTTTTTACTTAGTGTTTACTTCTTATTTCTTGCTCTGTGGTGTTTTTTTACTTTACAAAGGCAATGCCTTCCCTTTTTACCAGGAATTACGCCTTGGTGCTAGTCGCCAGCCCTTGGCCTATGGAAGGCGGGCTTGGGGTAGTCACGACACGGGCCTCGAGGACGGTTCGTGACATTGATGATCCATACTTTTCCAGAAAAGTATGTTATATTCTCCATGTCTGTTATTTGAATCATAGGTTTTCTGAACCATATGTTACGCTTACAAATGTAGGGTATGAACAGTGTTTTCAGAATAACATGTCAAGAATACATTAACAAATATTCTGCATGGATCAATGATATGAATATGTTTCTAGAATAAATATTCTAATGAATATTATCTTCCTGAAATTCACTAAAAAGAAACTATATTAGTAACATAGATGTGGGAATTTGTGAGCATCAAAACCAAAAAATAAATTAACAAAATTATTGAATCAACACAGACACAAAAATCATTCCATTTTTTATGATAAAAAAAGCTATAACATATTTATAAAATTTAAAAACAATTTTTAGAAGAATAAATTTCCATAACCAATAACCATAAATAAATTTAAATACATTTCACTTTTAACAATATTTTAACAACATTTCTCATATCAATAAAAATTTCTTCCCCTTTTATTAAATTTAGCATAAATTCTCCCATTCAAATTTCTCTATATATAGACTTCTCCAACTTCTCCCCCATGATGATAAACATGTAAAATAAAACTATAAACTTCTCCCCCTTTTGTGACATAAAAAAGATGACAGTAAAAAGTATCAAGACAAACTCTTCATAAATTCATGATTTCTTAAAAGATATAAATATTTAATCAATAGGTATATAAACTATTATTTTTAAAAAAGAACATTTGAAACAAATATTTTAAACAACTTATATATATTTTTTATGTAAAAATAATTTTTAAAAACATCAAATAACTCCCCCTAAGTCATAACATATTGGATATTCATGGAATTAAAACATTTTCAAGGAAAAAGAATTTCAACTAATTTTACACTAGTAATATTAAAAAAAATTATGTATTTATTACTATAATAAATTAATATAATCAATGAGAAAATAAAATATTAAGTACATTCTTATTTATGATAACCAATAAAATTAAAAAAATTTATGAAACAACTTATACCACATATTCCTGATCAATAATACATTAAAAACAGAATATAACATTGACTACAAATAATATATAGAAAATAAAATTGGGGTGTTATGAATGATTAGACGGTTCATTTAAAATATCCAAACTTAAAACTTTTTCTCTTAAATCAATTAAAACTATTGACAGAAACTATATTCTGCTTTGAAAATCTATTGTTCTTCGATATAATGAGGAAAACAAACATTGTTCAATTAAGAAAGTTTTTAGCTTTTCAAGATACAACTTAGTAGAAACTTATTTTCTAAGTAACTCTATTTGATTTATCATTTATACTTTAAATGATTCAGGTCATCTTTTGAAATTGAACTTTTCTTCACATCACGATATTCCCTTTTTAGTTCTTCATATGACTTTCTAGATGTATCCAGATCAACCTATAAATTCACTTTTTCTTTATTCAAGGTACTAAATTTTAATATAATCTTTTCATAAGACATTTCAAATGAAGAAACTTCTAGTTCTCTATAACTGAGAGCTTCCATATTTAATTCGTAATATTTTACAAAATAAATTTTAACATAATAAACTTAATTTTCTAACTTAGAAGGATTGCCTTTTGTTCTTTTGTGAGAAGTAATTTATTCTAAACTTGAATTACTTGAATGTTTCATCTTATTGAGACTACTTTTCATAACCCTTTGAATAATATATTTTGAAGGAGAAATATTATAATTTATTAGTTTTTGAGAAGAAGGTTATGGGGTTCTAAAAACGTGATACATTCTTTTGACACATTGCAGAGGACTCTTAACATTATCAAGTTGAAAAATGACGAATAACTATGCGAGATTTTAATTTTTGAAAAGGAATTTTTCTAAAAGAAATATTTATTAAAACATTAAATAAAAAAAGTATTTATTTTAATATTTTAACAACATGATTCAATGAGAAATAACATATCTATTCCCTATAAAAATCATTAAATTTAATAAAAACCTATATGAAAAATAGTAATAAAATAATTATTGGTTTATAGATTCCAGTTCTAAGAATTTTTATTTTGATGAAAAACTACTTCAGAATTGATCGTTCCTTTAAGATCAAGATTTCCATATACTAAACAGAAAACCACTTCAAAATTTTAATGATGTATCTCAGTGGTGTATTCCTACAAATTATCAAATACATGTTCCTTTTGGTAACCATATTCTTTTGGGTCCATCATTGTTAGAAATTAAATTTTTAGGTAACCAAACATGTTTATTTTCAGTAGATATTAAAATATTCTAGTTAAAAAATTCTTTTGAAAAATAAAAATTCTTAACATTAGAAATTTGAGGTATTCTAAAGAAATATTCATTTTCATAATGTCCATTAACACAAAAATTAAAGCATTTACCGTTTTATATGTTTTTTTCTATTAGAATGAGGAATAAACTAATTCCTATATAATTTTAGTATTACTTCATTACGTCGTATTCCATGTTTTCATTTCTGAATTTTATGTTTACCAATGACTTTATATAGATAATTTTCTTCTTCTATTAGTAGACTATAATATTGTTTTAAATTATAAAATTCAAAAACTAATTCTTTAATCTTAGTTTCATACAGATCACATGAACTTTAGAAAATTAGATTTTAATTTTTTTATCTATTTTGACATTTTTTTCTAATAAAACACCATCATAATATTTTCTATTCTTTCTATGATATTTCTTTAATGATTCATATTTATATTTTATAATAAATACAAACCTATTTAACTTATCATAATAATGTTTTTCACAATTAGAGTTTTGAGAGTAAGAAGATTGTACCTCATCAGTATGAGCCATAATTCATACCATTTTTTTATGTTTGCCTCATAATATATAGAAGATTTATCATGTAAACCAAAAGAATTAATTAACGTATCCATCAGAATTTTCTTTCCTTTTCTCATATAATTGGATATACTTTGATCTTTAAGTAATATAAATTTATTCTTTTTATAGACTTTTTCTTTACATTCACAACATTTATTTTCTTCAATACCTTTATTTTTCTTTTTGTACAATTTTACAAATATTTTAACAAGATCAAATAAATCAATATAAAATTTTGGATTAATTGAATCATATTATTCATCCAAAGTAGTTTTGAGAGAATCTTATTCATGTTTGTTATGATCTTCAACATCATCTTGCATATCACCTTAATACACCATTAAAGTTCCAATCAATTATTTCAAAGATAAATTTATTATTTGTGTATGTTTAATTATAGCCACAAATATTCCATTACACTTAGAAGTTATTACTCTAAGTACTTTAAATGATTGATCTCATTGTGAGACTGAGTCTCCCAAAGTTGCAACATTATTAACAAGTTCTATCAATATCCCATTAATTTGAGTGATTATTTCATCCTTGTGAATTTTGAATGTATCAAACATTATATTTATAGTATTGTACCATAATTTTCTGATCTTGTTAGTCCCTTAATATGAAACAACATTCATCTAAAACATCTCATATGTAGTGGGACATTGAGATACTTAATTTATGAGGACCCGACCTTATTACATACATAATATTGAATTTAGTCTAGAAAACACTTACTTTTACATTGAGGATCTTTTCAAGTTTAGAGATTTAGATATTTGGGACATAATACATTCAAAACATTACACATTGTCACGTAGTGGATACCATAAAACAATTTCCATTTTTTTCAAAATATAAAACATTAAAACTTAAACATGAATTTTTGACAATTATTCAACATTTAACATGGATTCATTATTTGTCTGACACATCCATTAAACTATGAAAATCATTTGAAAAATTGGGATGATCACAAAATCTCAGTAAGGGATGAAAAAAAGGAAATTTCACATTATTCCACGAATACTCGTAACGTATGAAAGTATTTTCAAAAGAAATGCTTGTCACCCATAAATACTTTGTGTATCATGATATTTAAACAATATCCACAAAAACATGAGAACATAAATATAATCATAAAGGTATATTGTGGAATTACTTATATAATCTTGTAACCCTCACGACTACCTTATAATTTGTAACCCTCATGGCTACCTTACTATTTGTGTAACCATCGCAGTTACACTTAGAGTAACCATACGGCCGACCTCCAACTTACAAATACCCAATGAATTGGAGGAAAATATAGGTCCCACCCTTCATCATAAACAATTCCCAATACCCAAAACATAATAATACAACATGATTAATGCTATAAAAACATTACTTTGGAATTTTGTAAAGCCAAATTTTAAAAGATGTTTTTAAAAAGGAAAGCCACTTAAAAATTACATAAAATTGAATATAGGATTAATAGAGTGGATGTAATATGTATAAACACTATAAATACACATAATTAAACATATTATATACAACCCATCACACATACAATTTTAATACCACATAAATAACTAAGTAGAATGTTAACCCAAAGAATGGAAATCGGGTTAAGAATTCCCTTACCTCGGGTTTGTCTTACTTAAAACTTGTTTAAACCTCCAGTATAATGGTTAAAAGAGTGTTATTAGTATTTTAAAGAAACATTTTCATGTTTATAACATCTTGGATGATCATTTCATAACCTCATTTCACCCTTTATTTATTAGTATTTATTCCCTTGTACTGTTTTGGGTGACTTCTTTACATGATTTTTAAGAATAGTCCATGATGGATTGTTCTTGTCGATTGGAAGTGAAAATACAGAATTTGAATGGATTAGTATTTAAAAATTTCCAGAACCATAACTCATACCATTTATCATGTTTAATTCTTACATGATTTTGATTAATAAGTTAAAACATTAATGATGTTCGTTTAGATCATTTTAGTGGTTCTTTGATAATAACAACATCATTTTGTTATATAAATTAAAACCATGTGTAAAAAGGAACTACTGAACCATTTATGAGACATAAAACATATATTATAACCTTTTTCAACCATAAAAATTGTTTCATGACCAGAATTTAAGGAATTAAAGAAAATTGAAAACACATCATCCATGATGTTGGTAATTCGACACATCACCGATAATGTGTTTAATTACTTGAATAATTAGGGGAGGAGAAGAATATTAGTTATTAATTTTCCATGAACAAGAGACCATCCATAATATACAAGATTTTATAGCTTTCATTCCTCTTGGATATTAGGAGGTGAGGAATGAATGAGAAAAAAATATATCTTGAAATACAATAACACTTGAGAAATATCTTACGAAAATTCGGCAGCCTAATGACGTCTCTTAAAATTTTATAAAACTATTTTTATGAGAGAGAGGAGATATATCATCAATATTACATAATATGGACAGTAAGTGGGAATTTTAAATGAAATATCCCAACATAATCCAAAGGTAAAGGAAGAGAAAAATGAAAAAATGAAAGAAAATAAAAGAGGATGTTTACCTCGTTATCTCTTCTCCTTGAGATCCTTCTTAAGGGCTTTGGTTTTGGTCTTTTGGTGAGACCAAAAGCTCTAAAACTTGGAGAAGAGCCTTGGGAGTATTATTGGGTAGAACATAGGTTTGGATCAAGGCTCGAGAGGTGTGGGAAGAAGAGGGGAGTGAGGGTGGCATTTATAGTGGAGGAGAGGGGGTATTTTTCATTGTTTTAATCATTATTATAATATTTTTTCCCAAGATTATGAATAGTCTTTGTTAATGTGACCTCAAATAGTAATAATGGAATTTGAGTTCGAAAAAAGTGGCCTTACATCACTTATGATGTCATAAATAGTGTATTTTATTAATATTTTGATTATACGGTATTTTATCGTATTTCACTATTCATCAAAAATTCAAGAATTTCAGAAAAATCCCAAAAATTCACCCTAACCATTTTTCGATGTGTGGAATTCAAAAATGAAGTCCATTTTTTTGTAAATAATTTTCTAAATATTATTAATTTAATTTTTAAATAAAATCATACTTAATTCAAAAATTAAAAATTCTAATTCTATAACTACTTATATATCACATTGAAAAATTAACCAAGATGTTATTATATTAAAGCCTTAATAAAATAAAATAATAATAAAATTTACTATTCATTAGGATCATATTAATATTTATAATACTATTCATTAGGGTATGTTACTATTCACAAAAAAAAAGTTGGTTCCATCAGACTCCAAATGACATACTAAACATAGTTGTAGAAGACCATTTTTTCAAAATTCAAAACATAGAAGTAGTAAAATTAATTTTAACAGCTAGTTATAAATATCTACTTTGAACAAAGTTTCATGCATTTCAATTTATTTTTATAAAACCTTGGGGTGTTACATGATTGAACTCATCAGTTCTTAAACTACATACAATTGAAATCATTCTTTTAGAATGAAGATCATATTATCTTTCTTAATCATCATTAAAATCTTCCAAATATTTTTTATGAATATAATAAGGATTAATATCCTTAGAATAAACTCTTATTCTAGGATTTTTCAAATAAATAATCATATGGGATTTTCAGCATCCAAAATTATCACCATTAATGTAATGAGCATGAATCATCGACATTCCTTCTCTAAAATCAGTTATTTTAAGATTTCTTTGTCTGAAACCTTAATTCATGCTTGTTAGATCCAGTAAATATTCATTATTTTATATAGTAGTACAAATATTAGAGCCATTCCTTCGATGCTAATGTTTCATCAGGATCCTAAGTCATGAATGCAATCCCTCGAAAGGTTTGATTGTGGGCGGTATATGTTCTGCATAATCATGAACATCAGGTTACCATTATCACTCTTCTCAGAAAATCCCAATGGTTCCCCATAAATAGTTGAGTATAGACCTATATTTCAAAGGCATGAGTTCATCTGGATTTTCCGGACCAATGACTCTCAAGGACTCGCATTGGTCAAGAGAATGGGTGGTCTTACCTACTTCAATAATTTCTTATAGATTTAAGATATTTTCATAAATCACTTCCTAATCCCAAAACGGGATCAATTACCCTAAAAATATAAATGGGTTAATTGTCTTTTATGTGAAAAATATTAGGAATCACATCGATGAAGAAAGGAAAGAGGATATCATTAGTAAATACATATATATGTATCTAAGTTTCTCCATCATTTTCCAATAATGGGTGGTTCCTTATGTGTTGAATTTGTATAACTAAGATATTTGGAATGCACTTCCATGAAAGGAGGCAATTGATATTATGAGGATGGATTAATATTCCCATGTGCGATATATTTAGTGTGAGAAGAAAGGGGTGGAAAATGATCATTTTCATTGCTTGTTATCTGGGAATTTTGTTCATGAACTACCCTAATAAGATTTATTATGGATCTCAGGCATCAGGAAGGAATCCTATGTGTCTTGGTTATTACAGGAATAAAATCCATCATAGTTTAGTTTATTTCTCATTATGTCTATGGATAAGGAAGTGTGATCACCCCATGTGAATGTTTGGGTATCGATGGTGGAAATTTCATTAAAATAAGTCTTACATAGAAATAAGTATTTAATTGATCTCAGGCCTTAGGAAGGCATCCTAAGTATCTTGATTATTCCTAGAATCAGATTTATCATAATTTAATAGTTTGGGGATTTCACATCGAGGTTCCCCTTGTAACTTGGGGGGTTTATAGTGTAGATGAAATGACCAATGCAACTCCCTAAGAACAAATGATCCATGATCATTATGAGAAATAAGGTATGGTAAGTGATCAATTTCATTGGTTGTATAGATTGGACTTTATGCTAGGATTTCCCTCGATGATCAATATGGAGCTCAAAACATGAATAGGTGGACTGCATATCTTAGATCTGGTAGGAATCAAATTCGGCCTAGTTCCTTTTATTTGGGTTTACACATTGGGGTTTCCCTTTTGTTTGAGGCTTACACACTTAGGGAGAACAATTTTATCAAGTCCTAGGAGGCCCTTTGATCCAATTTTATTGCCTTCCTATCTAGTGTTGATTGTTCGCTAATAATGTCTTGGTTGCTTGCTTGATATGTCATAGAATGTCTACCTAAAATGCTAAAATACAATCATCTGAACCAATTGACTTGTCCATAGGAATTTTTATATCCTATATGGAATGTCTAGGGTTGTGGCATGATCATATTTTCTTGTTCATAGGACATTTCAAGACCTGGATTTCTTGTCCTGATAGCCACCGTATGACCTGACTGACTTCCTGAGAGGGTGTCACGTATTGCAACCAACTTCCCCTAGTGTCATCGATAGAGCTGACTGACACACATTGTAACAAACCAATGTTTTATAAATGGAAATCCATTCATAAAATTTTTCTTTATAGTATAATCACATTAGTAAGAATAATAACATATCATGTTACTATATTCTATCTGATCACTAAACATAATTTTTCCACTTCTATGTTTTGAATTTCTAAAAGAGGTCATCTTCATTTGTGTTTAGTAAGTTATTTAGAGTCTCATGGAACTAAATTTTTTTTGTGAAGAGTAACATACCCTTATGAATAGTAATATGACACTAATGAAGAGTAAATTGTATTATTATTTTACTTTCTTATGTATTTAATATAATAACATCTTGGTTAATCTTTCAATGTGATATAAAAGCAGTTATATAATTAAAATTGTTATTTTTTAATTAAGTATGATTTTATTTAAAAATTAAATTAATAATATTTAGAAAATTATTTTCAAAATATGGAGTACATTTTTAATTCTACACATTGAAAAATGGTTAGGGTGAATTTTTAGGATTTTTCTAATATTCATGAATTTTTTGTGAATAGTGAAATATGATAAAATATTGTATATTCAAATTATCAGTTAGATACACTATTTATGACATCATAAGTGATTAAAGACCACCTAGAATTAACTAAAATTACATTATTACTATTTAGGTTCACATTAATTAAGATTATTCATGGTATTTAGGAAAAATATTAGAATTTTGATTTAAATATGGTAAAATACCTCATTACCTCCACTATAAATACCACACTCATTCTCCTTTTCCTCCCATACCTCTAAAGTCTTGATCCTTACCTATGTTCTACCCAATAAACCTCCCAAATCTCTTCCCCACTTCCTAGACATTCTGGTCTCACCCAAAGTCCAAAATCAAAGTCTTTAAGGAGGATCTCAAGGAGAAGAGGTCAAGAGGTAAGAAATCCCTTTTCCTTTTCATGTGTTTTCCTTTCCTTTCCTTTTCTTTTATTATAGTATCATCCCCTCATATTATCCTAGAGGAATAAAATATCTATAAATATTCTATATTATGGATTTTCTCATGTTCATGTAAACTTCATCATAATTCTTCTTCTCCTCTCCCACTTATTCAAAGAATAAAAACATTCTTCATGATGTGTCGAATTACCGACATCGTGGACGATGTGATTTCAATTTTCTTTAATTACTTAATCTCTAGTCATGATACCATTATTATGGTTGAACCATATTATATTATATTTATTATATCTTATTTAATGTTCTTGAACTAACTTATGTACACATTACTAAATGATTAAACAAAACAAGTTTGTTGTGGTCGTAAAATCACCTGAATTAACCCAAAGATCATCATTAAATTTTAACTAATTATTCATAAACTTGGTATATAAAATAATTCAATATTAGATCATTTATACTGCTTTAATATCATTAGTAACATTTAATATTAGTTCTGGTTTTTATTCATGTTCTACATGAACTTCCATTTATGAATACAAGTGAACCGCTTAAGAAACCCATAAAAACAAACATTCCCGAACTATGTTTTTAAACACTATAACTCATCCAAAGGCCCATAAAATAACTTAATGAAACCATAATGAGCCATATTAATGTAAAAAATGTTATTTATTTGTTAATTTATTAATATAATGTGGTTATACAAGACTTTAAAGTGAAGAAAGAATTCAGATACAAGGTAAGGGGAAATTCTCAAACCCACCCTTCTTTCATCGGGTTCTCCCTATTTCACTCCATTTTTAGTATGGTTACTCTATAAAAATATTTTTTTCATCATAAAATTTCCTATTCTGGGATATAAATTTTCTCTTCTGGATTTTATGTCAAATAAAATGTTTTCAAAAAGAACACATCTTGATAGAACACGCCTTTTACTTCTCACTCAAGATTAATGGTTCTTGTATAAAGTATGTTATTCCCTCTCTGATTTGGGAACCCAATGTTTATGAAGTTATTATTATGAGTTTAAAACCATTAATTTCCATGGTTATTATTGATATATTTTATGTGTGTCAAGCATTTTAATGAAAATGTTATGATGTGATGGGTGTGCCCGGAATTATATAGCACAATATGAACGTTTAAATGTGACCGGTGCGCCCATAATTATACAGCACTCAAATGAATTGGGTAAAGTGATGAAGTTCATGAATAAAAGGGAAATGATGTGTGAACATGATGTATGTAGTTTTTACGTGTATGTGTGGTAGTTAACCACTAAGACTCGATGTTTCATTTTTTAATGAATTTCCACATTTCATGTCTTTTATTAAGGCTTCATCTTATGTTCATGATCCTATGACTATGTTTTGATTATTCTCACCCCATGTTATATTGTTATTATCTAACCTCTTAATAGGCTTTTAAATCATCGATTTTTTATGTATATCCTCAGGTGACCACTTTTACTAAGGAGAGGTCCAGTGCCAATAAGAATCTAGAGAAGAAGGAATTAAATAAATGTTTATGTATGATGTTGTAAATGTTATGTTTAGTCCTAGTTTTCCCAATACACTAAGCCTTTGGATCCCCATGTTGTAATACTATTATGGTTTTTATCTTTATAATGATGTAATATTAATGTAAGAAAAGGTAGGGTCTCTATAGTTGGTATCAAAGGAAAAGTTTAGTTAATTTTGGAATTAATATTGGTGAACCCTAGAGAAATCCTCTAGTATTAGACTAAGTACAAATATGAACATAATAATCTTTACATAGGGAACCAATAAGTCATGATTTTAGTGTAATATTCAAAAATTAATAAGTTATTCATGACTTGTTTACTTATGATTTTTCCTAACCTTTTCTATTTTAGAGAATTGTGAGAACTAGGAGAAACAAGGACAATAAATCGTGTGAGAGCCAATGCAGCAATTGCCTGAATGACATCCCCAATGATTTGGGAGGTGGAGTTCAAAACTTCATGGTGATTCCTACCCAACTATCTCAAAATATGAACAATAACTAGAATAATGGGGAATTTCATCCTTCACCAAAGAGGGAGCAACTGGCTATCAAATGTTTTATGCAGCAACAACTGTCGACGTTTAGTGGATCTTCCAATCCACTAATTAAGGAACAGTGGGCAAACTCCATAGAGAAGATCTTTTCTATGCTATAATGTTCTGAGATGGAATAAGTGACTCTAGACGTTTATCATCTAGATGGAGAGGCTGATCAATGGTAGAATTTGATTAAGAACACCAATCCACAAGATGAAATTGAAGAGATCGAATGGGAAGAATTTAAGATAATGTTTCTTAACAAGTATTTCCCAAGAACTCTTTGTACCAAGATGGAGAGAGAATTTATAAAGCTCAAGAAAAAGGAAGGAGAATCTATCACAACCTACAAAGGGAATTTCAAAAGGCTTGTAAGGGACGTTTCGGGGTTTGTTATCAACAATTATAGAAAATTGATAGATTCTTTAGTGGATTAAAACCACACCTTCAAAAGGATCTTACAATTACAGACTTTTGGAGTTATGAATAAGTTGTTCGATGTGCTCTCAAATTGGATATAGAGTTTTGAGAATGATCTCTTGACTATGTTGATAAGAGAAAAATATGCAGTTTCAAGTTGGAGGATCTAATGATAAAGGTGGGAAGAAAACTCAACGACCGATATGCCAAAAATGCAGGAAGTTGCATCATGGGAACTAACTCAAAGGGATGATGAAATGATTCAACTGTGGGAAAGAATTAAACCATGATCAAGAGTGTCGAAACAACCTGAGAAGGATGGAGAATGTAGTAGAAGAAAGGAGGGAACCACCCATGGTTCAATGTTATAACTGTAGGAAGCAAGGGAACTATGAAATCCAATGCACTAAACCTTTATCCCTCAAGGATAATCAGTATTAGATGCCACCAAATCCAAAGTAACAAGGGAAGGATTATGATATCACTACTATGGAAGTAGAGCAAGATAATGAAGTCATACAAGTTACACTTCCTATTTACTCAATAATGTAAAAAGTCTTATTTGATTCTGGTTCTACGCATTCCTTTATATCTTGAAAGTTTTCTAGAACTCTAGGATCAAATCCCCAAAACCTTGAAGTAGATATATCTGTAAAAACACTAAGTGTTGAAATAATTGCAACCCAAGTGTTTGACTCTTCTCCTGTTGGCATATGTGGAGAGATTCTTCCAACAAATCTCATAATACTTACCTTGGTGGAATTCAATGCTCTAATGGGAATGGATTGGCTCTTGTTATATATAGCACATATCAACTGTTGGGAAAAATAAATATATTTTCATATTACAAACCATCCCATGCTTCTCATCAAATGTAGGGAAGATCATGAATATCCTTTGAAAAATCCTTTAATTGTGTGGGTGTTGATTCCCTAGGCAGAATCATACCTCTCCGAAATGGTTGAGTCAATGGAAAGATCCAACCTTTTGAAAAATTCCTATCATGAGAGGATACAGTGATGTATTTCCTGAAGAGTTACCCAGACTTCCCCCAGATCATGAGGTAGTGTTCTCAATAAAATTCATACAAAGTGCTACTCCAATATAATAGTGTTCCTATTGGATGGATCCTATTGAATAAGAGGAATTAAAGAATTAGATGCAAGATCATTTGGACAAAGGGTTCATATGACCTAGTGCTTAACCTTGGGGTGTGCTAGTGCTCTTTGTGAATAAGAAGGATGGAACAATGTAGCTGGGTATCAGTTATCAGGAACTCAACAAGATCACCATAAAGAACAAGAATCCTCTAACAAGGATTGATGACTTGTTCAATCAGTTAAGAGGATATCAATACTTCTAAGAGGTGGATCTTCATTTTGGATATCATCATTTAAAGTTTTAGAAGAAAGATATTCAGAAGACTACCTTCCGTACAAGTTATGGGCACTATGAGTTTCAAGTGATGCCCTTCGGACTTACTAATGCCCCTGAAATCTCCATAGATTTGATGAATAGAGTCTTTAGACATTACCTCAAAAAAAATTTGAAGTTTTTATTGATTATATTCTCATCTACTCCAAGATCAAGGAGGAACATGGAGAACATCTAAGACTTGTGTTGGCGACATTGAGAAAGGAGAAGTTGTACGCCAAATTCTCAAAGTGTGACTTTTGGATGAAGTAAGTCACGATCTTGGGACATGTGATCACAGGTGAGGTAGTTTTTGTGGACCCTTCGAAAATAAAGAAGATTGAGGAATGGACTAGGACCTCCAATGTCAAATAAATCCATAGTTTTCTTGTATTAGCTGGGTACTACCGATGTTTTGTGAGAAATTTCTCACAATTTTCAAGCCTAATAACTAAGTTAATAAGGAAAGGGGTAAATTATGTCTGGAAGGAATAATGTGAGGGAAGCTTCAAGGAGCTAAAGATAAGGCTGATCAATGCACCTGTACTCACACTACTGAAAAGTGGACAAAGTTTTGTGATATACAGTGATTCTTCAAATAAAGGATTGGGTTGTGTACTCATGAAAAATGATAATGTGATAGTCTACATCTCACTGTTGTTGAATATCCATGACAAAAACTACCTTATTCATGATAAAGAGTTGGAAGCCGTGATTTTGTCCTTGAAAATATGGCAGCACTACCTTTATGGTGAGAATTGTGACATATACACAGACCACAAGATCCTAAAGTATATATTCACACAAAAGGATATCAATATGAATCAAAGGAGATAGTTAGAGCTAATCAAATATTACGATTTCTCTATTCACTATCATCATGGAAAGGTGAACAGGGTAGCTGATTCTCTACGAATAAAAGAACCTGGTTCTCTATCCATGTTATGGATTGAGAAATACGCTATCTTATTGGATATGCAAAGGATGGATTTGAAAATCATAAGGGAAGGGGATACATCATAACTTTCCCAAATTATTACACAACCATCAATCCAATACATGATTACAGAGGCACGAAGGGATGATTTGGAGTTACAAAATAATGTGAATACAGTAATTTTAGGGAAGATGCAAGAGTTCCATATAGATTATGATGGTGTGATTCGGTTTCGAACATGGATTTGTTTGACTTCATCAACCAGGATAAGGAATGATCTATTGGACAATGCAAATAGCTCAACATTATCTATCCATCCTGGTAGTACCATGATATACTATGATCTCCAAGAACACTTCGGGTGGGATAACATGGAGAAGAAGATTGTGGAATATATCTCATGGTGCTTGGTATGTAAGAAAGTTAAATCAAAGCAATAAAATTACAAAGGGATGATGAAAAAAAATTATACCCATGTAGAAATGGGAAAATTTCACTATGGACTTTGTCATGGGTCTCCTAAAGATGTCGAAGGGAAATAATGCGATATGGGTTATAGTTGACTGACTCCCCAAGACTTCCCATTTTATCTCTATTAGAGATGATTTATCACTTGAACAAATTGAAAAGATATATGTGAAGGAAGTAGTGGGATTGCATGGTGTTATAGTCTTGATTGTCTCTAATCATGATCCAAGGTTCACATATAAATTTTGGAGGTGCCTTCAACATGATTTGAGTACTGAATTAAATTTCAGCATGGCTTATCACCCACAAACTAATGTCCCATCTAAAAGTACTATTTAGATTCTTGAAGATATTATAAGATCCTTCTATTTAGAATTCAAAGGTGAATGGGATCAAAGTCTCCCATTGGTTGAGTTCTCATACAAAAATAGCTTCCACTCGAGTATTCAGATGGATCTATATGAATCTCTGTATGTAAAGTGATGTAGAACTCAAACCTGTTGGGATGAAGTTGGAGAAACAAAGCTATATGGACCTGATCCTGTGCAAGAGATGACAGAGAAGGTTCATGTCATCCATAAACTCATTAAAGATGATCAGGGTTGGAAAAAGAACTATTCTGACAACCGTCAAAGGGAATTGGAGTTCAATGTTGGAGATAAAGTCTTCCTTCAAATATCACCATGGAAGAGAGTCATGTTGTTTGGAAGGAAAGGGAATCTAATCCCAAGGTACATTGGCCCCTTTGAGATCCTTGACCACATAGGAGTCATGGCCTATCGGCTTGCACTACCACTGAATATGGCTCAAGTTCGTGATGTGTTTCATGTATCACTCTTGAGGAAGTACATACCAGATCCCTCACATGTACTGAACTCTGAAGTGGTATAGTTGGAAGATGATCCCTCTAATGAGGATCATCTAGTAAAGATTCTTGACTAGAGGGAAAAGGTTCTATGCAATAAGATAACTCATCTTGTCAATGTGTTGTGGAGGAACCATAAGATTGAAGAAGCAACATGGGAACCGAAGGAGGCGATGAAGGAGAAGTACCCTCACCTATTTTTGTAAAATGAAATTTTGAGGGAAAAATTTCATAAGGGGGAAGAATGTAACGACCCAATGTTTTATCAATGGAAATCCAATCTTATAATTATGAATTATAGTTTAATAACATTAGTAAGCACAATAACATATCATGATACTAAATACTATGTGATCACTAATCATAATTTTTACACTTTTATGTTTTGAATTTCGAAAAGCGGTTATCTAAATTTGTGTTCAGTAAGTTATTTGGAGTCTGATGGAACCAACTTGTTTTTTTGGTGAATAGTAACATACACTTATGAACAAGAATATGAATATTAATATGTCCCTAATGAATTGTAAATTGTATTATTATTTTATTTTTTTAAGGCTTTAAGATAATTAAATCTTGATTAATTTTTCAATGTGATATAAAAGCATATATGTAATTAAAATTGTTAATTTTTTAATTAAGTATGATTTTATTTAAAAATTAAATTAATAATATTTATAATATTATTTTCCAAAAATGGGGTTCATTTTTGAATTCTACACATCAGAAAATGGTTAGGGTAAATTTTTTGGATTTTTTTGAAATTCTTGCATTTTTTATGAATAGTGAAATACGGTAAAATATTGTATATTCAAATTTTCAGTTAAATAGCCTATTTATGACATCATAAGTGATGAAAGAACACTGGTTTCAAACTCACATTCCATTATTACTATTTGGGGTCACATTAATTAATGTTATTCATAGTCTTGAGAAAAAATATTATAATAATGATTTAAATAAGGTAAAATACCTCCTCTCCTCCACTATAAATACCACCCTCATTCTCCTTTTACGTCCCACATCTCTCAAGACTTGAGACTTACCAAAATTCTGACTAATACACCTAAAAGGCACTTCCCCACGTCCTATACCTTCTGGTCTCACCCAATGTCCAAAATTAAAGTCATTAAGGAGGATCTCAAGGAGAAGAGATCAAGAGGTATGAAATTATCTTTCTTTTTCATGTCTTTTCCTTTCCTTTCCTTTCCTTTTATTATAGTATCTTCCCCTCTTATTATCCTAGAAAAATGAAAGATCTATAAGTATTGTATATTTTATATGTACTCATGTTCATGGAAAATTCATCATCATTATTTTTCTCCTCTCCCACTTATTCATGGAATAAAAACATTGTTCGTGATGTGTCGAATTACCAACATTGTGGATGATGTGATTTCAATTTGCTTTAATTCCTTCAGATATGGTCATGAAACCATTTTTATGGTTGAAACATATTATTTTATATTTATTTTTTCTTATTTAATATTTTTAACTAAATTATGTACATATGTCTAATGATTAATCAAAACATGTTCCTTGTGGTTAAAAAATTTCCCAAATTAACCCAAACGATCATCATTAAATTTCAACTAATGATTCATCCACATGGTATATAGAATAATTCAATATGATATCATTTAAACTCCTTTAATATCATTAATAAATTTTATTATCAGTTTTATATATTTATCAATGTTCTATACGAACTTCCATTTATGAATACAAGTGAATCTCTTAAGAAACCCATAAAAATAAACATTCCCAAACAATGTTTTTAAAATCTATAACACATAAAAAGGCCCATAAAATAACTTAAGGAAACCATAATGAACCATATTAATGTAAAAAAGGTTCTTAAATTTCTAATTTATTTATATAATTTGGTTATTCATGACTTTAAAGTGAATAAATCATTCGGATACAAGGCAAGGTAAAATTCTTGAACCCAACATTATTTCTTCGGGTTCTCCATCTTTCAATACATTTTTGGTATGGTTACTCTGTAAAAGTAATTTTTTCATCATTATATTTCCTATTCTTGGATATACCCATTCTCCACTAGATTTTATGTCCAACACAATGTTTTCCAAAATAACTCTTCTTTCAATACACACTTTTTACTTCTCACTCATGGTTGATGGTTCTTGTATAAAGTATGTTATTCCCTCTCTCTTTTGGGAACCCAAATTTTATGAATTAGTTATTATTATTTAAAACCCATTCCTTTACATGGTTATTATTGATATATTTTATGTGTGGTATTCATGTTAATGAAAATGTTATGATGTGATGGATGCACCTGGAATTATATAGCGCAATATAAATGTTTAAATGTGACAGGTGCGCCCAGAATTGTATATCGCTCCAATGTATTGGGTAAAGTGATGAATCTCATGAGTAAAATGGAAATGATTTGTGATCATGATTCTAGTATTTTTCACAAGTATGTGTGGTTTTTAAACACTAAGACATTATGTTTCATTTTTTATGCATTTCCAAATTTCATGTCTTTTATTATTGCTTCCTCTTATGTTCATGATCTTATGCCTATGTTATGATTATGCTCACCCCTTTTTTTGTATATCCTCAGGTGACTACATATACTAAGGATAGTTCAATTTTCAATAGGAATCTAGAGAAGAGGTAATTAAATAAATGTTTATGTATGATATTGTAAATGTTATGTTTGGTCCTAGTTTTCCCATGTCACTAATCCTTTGGATACTCATGGTGTAATACTATTATGTTGTTTATATTTACAATGATGTAATAATAATGTAAGAAAAATACAGGTTCTCTATACACATGGAGTGTGTCTCAAGAGTCAGTGTGACATGTCTTGGAGGGTTTAACATGTCATGGCTGACATATCTAGAGGGAAGTGTGAGTCTTGGATAACTTGCCTGATGGGTTTCATGAGAGCCTGTTTATATGCCTAGGTTCTTTTGCGAGACTTAACTGACATGATATTGTACCATTATTTGAGTCATGAAACATGAATAAAGGGAATCACAAGAAATAAATGGTGAACCCATATGGTTTCATGAGACTCAGGTGTCATGATTGGAGGGCACCATGTGATATTATTCAACATGTCTGATGGAATTCTCATGATCTTACTAGCATAAAGAAAGAGCATCGCAAGATATGGGTGAAATTTCATGGTTTTTTTTCATGTCCTAGATGGTCTATACAAATCACATAAGATTCAACATGCATGTCCTATTCTTATGTATTCCACCTATAGAGTTCTTCCTAGCCTTTATATTGAAAGTTCCTTAGATTTATTCATTATAAATTTTTCTTTAGGTATCATGTGATGTAGCTTATGTGCGGGGTATTCCTCATGTGTCTAGATAGAAGTCATTCACATGATCTATGAATGATCACATGAAGTGATTTATGAATGTTACATGATCACTCTGTCTGTTTGTTGATATATTACCTGACAGAAGACTTGCTGGTTGTGAGATCAGATGCTCTGAGAAATATTCTCTGGTGCTTGGGTGTGAAGATCCACCTAGATGTGAAAAATACTATCACATTATCATAGGATAGGGTGTGAATTTATAGTCCTTTCTACCCTGATTTTTCACTGGTTTGTGTGGCATATCTAGAACAGATCCAGGCTGGATTTGGCGAAGGGGTCTCACACCATACATCTTTTCAAGTCTTCACTATGTATTTCTCTGAGGGTATCGCCTAATTTTCAATGATCATGAGTCCCTCTCATTATCACTTCCTTTATTTGATTATTTATAATTAATAAGAACTTATTTGACCATTCAGGAATGTTGAAGGACTTCCATATTGACATATTGACATGTCCAAGGGCATTTATGGGATCAAAGTGCCTATTGAAAGGAATCCATAAGATGCTTGATACCTTTCCTGGGACATTTTGTGAGGAAAGTGTGTCTTGTCTGGGGATCCCTATGAGATAAGGGCATGTTGTTCATGAGTCTTGTAGTACCACACTGTGGAATTCCTTAGCACGTTTTAGTTGATTTACAATCATGAGAGGATTTCACCTCCTCCCCCTTTTATTCCCATTATTTTATTTTAAAAAGGTTAGGGAGTCATGAAAGACTACATGAGTAATGTCAAAGGAAATTAATCTATTTTTTGATGATGTGTTTCATGATGAATAGGGGGGATATGGGTGTGTGTTAAATTTCATGGAAAGATCCATTCATTTATCTTTATGGATCCCAAGAAAAAGTGAATGAATTCCTAGAAATATCTGAGGCCATTCGTGTAATGCGTTTGACAAGAAAACTGGCTTTTTTGAGATGAGGTGGGCATGTCACTGGGGTCTCACAGTGTCCTTCAATATTTCTAAGTGCATGTTACATGTCTTTTATGATAGTGAGTAGCTCTCAAATCCTCCCTTTTATTTCTATTGTTCTATTCTAAAACATTTTAGGGGTCTTGTAGACTTTCTTGTATATTGTCAAGGATAATTATCCTTCCCATCAGTGATATGTCACATGATATTTATGTATACTAGGGGAATCCCCCTTTTTACATCTTTACTTCAATTTTCAGAAGATTCTTGGTTGGATTTTCATGTGCTTGCTGCTAAAAAACCACACAGCCTGGGGGAGCTTACCTGGTTGCCACCACATATCCATTGTTTATCTGAGGCACCTTTGAGAAAGCAGTAAGACTTTACAAAAGGGATTCTTAGGACCTACTATAGACAGTCTACTTCAATCGTTTCCTTTGTGTGACCCTATGATGGTCATGTGATCACAAGTCTATTGGAGGCTCACACGATCCATGAGTTTTGGCCACCTTCTCCTTCATTTTATTTTGTGAGAAAATAATACCCATATTCTAGTATTTATTCCTTTATGAATTTTGTGGATTCTCATTTGTATGGATTCAAAATATTCTACCCCTTAGGAGAAATATTCGTAGGGATAAGGACTCGATTCTGAGGAAAGTAAATTCCTGTATGAATCTTTAGTGTTGTCATGAATCGGTGTCTTGGGTGATGTTTGATCTGCTAGGTGACTCTTGGTATTCTGCGGTACACCCTATATATAGAGGGATGGAGGGTGGATTTATCAATTGGATACAATTCTTCCAGATCTCTCTCGCCTTTATTAAATCACATACCCCTACCATAAGATCGTTCATTGATTCCTGATCATGATACATGTTTGTGAGACCTGATCATGACACAATAACTATGTGTGAACTCCCCTGTAAGTATGATTTTATTTAGGTTCATGTCCAGAACAAACATAAACCATGCTTTGGTAATTTCTTGACCTTAGGAAATGGGTATTGTTTCTGTATTAAGGGTAATGTGGGATTCATTGTCTAGATCATTCGATAAACAGATTATCATGTGACTCATGTGACCATGTTCAAGTCATTCCATTGTGAGTCTCCAAGGTTTCATGTGATTGTGTGATTCCCTGTAGGATTATGTGACCCATGAGACCTTTGGGGTTAAGTGATTCATGAACTCCTTACGCAGTTCACAAATCCCTTCATTATTCATGTGGTGTTCATGATGATGTCGGTTTATTATGTCATTTCATTTTGACAAGATTTTATACTCTCTGGGTCTAATATTTTTTACTTAACCTTGTCTAGATGGTTTCCAGTTTGCATTGATCTTCCCCACATACAACCAATAAAAGGATCATGATTGCTTTAAATAATAATGCTGACCCTTGATATCATATCTATACCAATAATGACGACCTCAAGAGATTTCTTTCATTTGAGCTCTAGGACTACCCTTTATCCCAACAACATCCTCTATACATGTTTGGTCTACATGACGATGCTCATATCCCCCCTCCAGACTATAATCTATCATCTCGTTGGGTATCGAATTCTCTCGACTATGTCCTAATGACAATTTATTAGGATGGTCGATTGATCATAGATCAGTATCAGGAACTATCTTATATGTTGGAATATTATCCATTAAGTCTAAATAGATGCAACTTATAAACCTATTTCTTATAGTTATTCAAGTATATTTACTTCCTCTATAAATAATACTGGTGTAGAATGGGGTTCAAAATGGGATCTCAAAAATGGAGGTAATTTATCTCATGAATGGGCATGGACCTTCTAGGTTAGGGAAAGTGGCATTGATTTTACTGATCATCGATACAAAGTTCACATTTATGAGGTTGTATGGATTTCCTAGTTTATCATTTATCATTAACCTGACCTTCTTCAACAGATGATCAGCTATTGGTGTCATGGTACCAACACATTCCATCTGTCCCATAGTAAGGTGAGTGTCATCTTATATGATATCTACCAACAGGGTAGTATCCCCCCTCTGGGAGAGATGTATGATGAATTTCTTCATGTTACAAATATTTGGGATGATCCCTTGCAGACCCTTGTTTTATAGAGGGAGATGATTATTATCATAAAGGAGAAATTAGGGAAGGAGATAACAATGCATTGACTTTTATCTTTCAATGAGTAGATCAATATCTTTATTTGTTGTAGAGGAGATATGCCAACCATTATATATCCTCATTAGTTAGCTTCCCAGCAAGTCCGCAATGGAACTAGATCATATTGGTCCATCTTGGAAGTCTGAGATTATATATCATTGTGCTACCAATTGAAGTCATAGGTTTCTTTATACCATAGTTATTATAGAAACATTACTAAATGGGTGGCTTTCCCTAGTTGGGGACATGTGCTCAGGTATCCAAGTTTGAACATTGGTGATGGTGGTGTGACTTGTGGAAGGATGATTCCCCAAATTGGATGTACTTGTCCTTCCATGACACTAAAAACTCTTGGTCCATATTCAACAAGGTATCACCCCTTACAGGATCAGTGGTCCTCTCTAGTTTCAGATTGGTTGGATAAGATAACTTTTAGTGTTATGAATATTACAATGCCACCTCAATCCCTAGTGAATAATCTCACCCTAGACGGTTGAATGTATCGGGGGTTGGGGAAATTTCTTTAAGGCCTGCTGAGGTTAACGATTCATTGAGACACCCCCACTATCTTTTATTTTATTCATTTTCATGCATATTATGGACCGATTATTGATAATTTCTATAATTCCCTTGATGAAGGGTCGTATATGATCTCTCTCTAAGATGTTGTTCGCACAGCCAGGGTGGATGAGTTAGTTATTTGAAAACCTTGAGCACCTTATCAATTATCTAGTTAGATTATCTGTAAACAAAGGGGTTCCTCTCTTTATTTGGTTGACATTATAGGGGAGTGACATATTGGAGTCCTTTTCCAATTTCTTAAGCTACGGGCATGTGAATATACTTAGGCCAAGATCGTACTTCTTCCCGTCGGTGCTTCCATCTTCGTTACACAATATTATTCCAATGATTGGTTACTAGCTTACCCATGTGGTTTTTTAAACTAGTTGGTTCAGCATATGGGAAGGACCTTTTCTTCCCTGACCTTATTTTCAGAGGTAATGATGTAGATGATCGAATATCTAGGTTAGACATCAAGAAAAAAAACCACATCTGAGTGATGAGTATTCTGATGGTGAAACGGATTCTATCAAGGAAATTAATCCACCATCATAGGTTACAAATGATATTCCTATTGAGAGAAGAGATTATGGGTATTCTTCTCTTATTTTTTAATTGGTTCAAATAGTTAGTCCTCCTCCTACCCTAACTACTCTGTCAGTTATAGAGGCTCATATTCTTTTTAAGATGATCTAGAAACAATTTCGTGCCTTGATCCCTGATACCCTATTGGAAGTATTTTCATGGAAAAGGGGAATTTCTTCACCAATTATTTCATGACTTGGGGGTATATGGTTTTGACCAAAAACCTATTTATGAAATTTTGAAAAAAATAATTTTGAATCGGTGAGATCTGGAAATAAGTGAAATAGATTTGATCAACATTATAGATATGGCTCCTCTTGCTCAAAATATCATGGATAAATCAGAGGCATTGAAGCAAGTTAATCAATTGATATCCAAATTTAAGTCTCAGATAGATTTTTGTACAATGAAGATATGGAGATTCAAGGAAATCATAACTCATCTAAGGTTTGATCTTTTAACATCATCGTATTCCTTAAAAATTTCCCAAAAGAGGGTTTATGAGTTGATGGATTTGGTTGTCACTCTTCGTCCTAGAGTAGAAACTGAATAAGCATGTCAAGTAGAACTTCATCATTCCATTGAATCATCCTATAATACCCCCATGGACCTTTCTATCATATCTGATCAAATTTTATCTTAGTTCGATCCCTGAGATGCAATCTTTTTTTTTTTGAGATTTTGGAGAGAATCTAAAATGTGGAGATGTCTCCCTCTTTTTGAACACTATGAATGGATGAATTTTTTTGAATGTTCTATATTAATATCCAGTTTTATTTCATTCATGATATGCATGAAATTTTATTAATATGATATTATGATAATCACTAATCCTACCCATCCTTTTTCATATCTTCAAGTAAACATAAATGTATGGATCTGAATATTTAAATCATAACAGAATCCTTTTTAGAAGTACTCATGAATTCCCACCAACATGAGGCTCTATACAGATCATTTTTTTCTAGTTATCTTGATATCACCTAATTTGAAGAAGGATTACAAGGGTACGATACATGCCCCAGGGAGAGAGTGTTATATCTTATGCCAAAGACAATAGGCTTGTTTAGAGTAGCTTGTTGTTTTCCAAATCCATATAATGGTCATTGAAAAATCATTTTAGACTAAATATTTGTTGTTTTTAGTTTATAGTCTTTTAGATCAGACCTGATATTAATTTAGTTTGAGGTCTTTTAGCTTGGACCAAATATTTCTTTAATTTATGGTCTTTTAGCTCAGACCTGATATCACATTAGTTTTTGGTATTTTATCTCAGACCTATTATTTCTTCTTTTTATTTTATTTTACCTCGATCCTTATGTTGATTTAGTTTAAGGTATTTTATCTCATACCTGATATCTATTTAAATTAATGAATTTTTGCACAATCATGATAGTTTTTCATGGAATATGGTGGAGACATTCAAAGAATGACCCAAAACACATGGAGATTCTAGGTTCTGCCTTGGGGTTTCAAGGTCTCACAAAGATCAAGAATCCCTTTTCATGGAGCGACTCAATTTTATGATAACAATAAGATCCTATTAAGGAGACAGAGGAATGCGTTCAAAGTCATGAAAAGGTTCCTTGAAATCGAGTATCTTTTCTAGGGGCCACGAAATATTTTTGGATGAAATATCATTGAGGGTGAAATACGAGGGATGCTAGGTTCACCTTGATAGTTGAAGTATGGGGGATGTAAGTTGTAATACAAAAGTTTGATTCAAGAATATGATATAGTTAGAAATTCTAGTTATGTCTCATGACATTATTAGATGTCAGGTTCTACTGTGGTGTTTCCATGGATCCCAAGGATTGAAGCTCATTTCTAAAAAGGAAGATATGCCCTAATTTGGTGGGTCAAGACCCTTATATGTTGATACTATGGCCAATAAAATAATTATATCCAAATCATTAAAATTTCTATGAAAGAATTATGAAGACTCAAATGTCTAGATTATGAGCTTTGGTATGGAAAAAAATCTATCTGGGAAGAATTCTAGAACCCTAGGGTAGTTCACCACTTTATTGTGAAGCTAGATCCCTACACTCTATGGTTTTGAATTATGAGGTGTGTTCTATCAAAGGTTTGTGAATGAAGTGTCTCATTACTACTTTGATAAAGGGTACATAACAAAGTTAGAAAATATTGGGGATGTTATATGAGCTCTGAAAGTTTGGAATGGGGATTGTAAATCATGGTCGAAATCAAGAGGATGACATGGGATAGTCATACCATTAGTAGTTCAGACACAGTAAGGTATTTAATGGTTCTGCGATGATTTTAGGGATCACGAGGATTAGAATACCTTTTTTTAGTGAAATAATTGGTTTACAGACCTAGGAACATGTTCAAGATATATATTCATGAATACATAGTCCATAAAAGGGTACCTTGAATCTAGATATCAAATCCAAGGTCCATGAATGGTTTATGGTGATCAGAGGCACCCAAATCATGAAGTGTGATTTATGGAATATGTAATATCCAAGAAGGGTTTGAGCACCCTAATAGTTGGGTCACCACCTAGAAAACATATTCTCATGTCAAGGAGATAGGAAAAATCATTTCTCTAACTTTTTCTTGGAGTAGGGGGTCTAGTGATCATAGATTGGTGTTGGGAAAAAATCCCTCAAGGCATTATTGAATCATTTTTGAGGTGATTGTGTTTGTTGACAAAGTGGACATCTGAGTGGTGATTGTTGACAAAGAAAAACAATGACATACAAATTTGTTGACAAAGAGTATTTCATGGTGGAATGTCGAGTTCAAGAGCTGAGGTCAATGATCCATGTTTGATTCAAGAATGTAGACAAAAGTAATGGATGATCTGGAGGCGGTACAAAAAAACAGATACAAGGTGGCACCATTTTCCAGTGTTTGCCAAATTTTTGGGCCTGAAAATCGTCAAATGAAGAAAAGTGTTTTTAGCAAAGGGAATTGCACGCCGAGGACTTGAAGTATAGGAAACTTGTGCGCCATATGTTTTTCAAGATCATAAGATCAAAATATGGAAAAGGAAACAGGTTTGCGCAAGTTTGGGAGTTGGTCGCGCAAGTGTCTAGGAGGACAGAAGACTTGCGCTCCAAGACTGGGTCGCGCAGGTGACTTGCGTGTCGTCGCGTAGGGTGGTCAATTTGCCTATAAATACTGGACCACCCCTCCTCATTAAGAACCGGAGTTCAACACTTTGAGAAATCAGAGCTCCCGTCGCGCAGGTGTGTTGGTCGTGCAAGTGGTGTGTGTGGTCGCGCAGGTGGGACTTGCACGTCAGGGTGATAGTTGAGCACCAGTGTTTGAAGTTGCGCGTTAGTGTGGAGTTGCGCGCCAATATTGGATTGGGTATAAAAGGAAGTGTGTCGCACAAGTTTGGAATCGAAGAAGGTTGTGTCGCGCAAGTGTTTGAGGTAGACTTGCGGGCCAGTTGTGACTTTCACGCCGATACTTGCGCGCCGAGATTGACTTGCGCACCAAGTAAGGTTTATTTCCAGCAGAGATTTTCGGGCTGCGTGGAAGCTGGAAGTTTTCCCGATACCTTCGGTGCAATGAGATATTCATCTACGGGTGAAAGTTTTACTTCAATAGAGCATCTACATAAAGAGGAAGATTCATTCTTTCATGCAAATTAAGAGACCAACAGGTCTATAAACTGTGAGTGGATTCCTTCCAAGAGCAGTGAGCAAAGGAAGAGAAAGAAGGTGATCCTCTCCACCGGCAGTGAGCCAGAGAGAGAGAAACATGGAGTGACCCTTGGGAAAGCAGTGAGCTGACCTTAAACATTGTAAAGGTAGTGAGCCTGGGCATATAAGTGATCTAGCCTGAACATTGTAATCCATAGCTAGTGAAGTTTAGTGGAATTGGTACGACCGGAAACTTGTCGGTGTATGCTCCTTGGATGTATCCCTTTGCGGTGAACCAAGTAAAATTGTTGTGTCATGTGCATGCATTACTTTTTATTTACTTCGTGCAATAGGAAAGAGAGAGAAGAGTGTTTTTCTTAGCAACGAAACAAGATCAGAACGGGCGTTAATTTTAAATTAGTCATACCCTGATTCACCCCCCCTCTCAGGGTATTCAGCCTTGTGGACCTAACAATTGGATTCTAATAGGTCTAAAAGGTAGTCCATATGAGATTTATGCATTATTTATTTTCACCCTAAATTTTTCTGAAACTATAGAGATTAATGTTTTAGTGAGTGAAGACTTGAATTTTTCTCAGGCAACCCTTTCTGGGTTTTCAAACTAAAAAGTTGTGTCCCTATTTCACTAGTAGTTTAATGTCTTGAAATTTAGACCATCATTGGATAGATTTTATGGTCATTAAATATTGAAAAAAAATTTGGTAGGTTAAATTCTTGAAACACAAGGACATAATATGGGGGATGATATGTTGGAACCGAGGTTTTTCTTAACTGAAAAAGTAGTTTGGTTTGTGTTTGTTGTCAATCTACTTTGGGATGATCATGGTTTATGTTTGTTATTGTCATACCATTCATGGAATATCAGGGAGATTACATGGAAAGGGGTCATATAGTTTGATCTAAAAGTAGAATTGAAGGTGGTGGTGTTCTCCATTGTTTTCCAATTTTTGGGGCTGAAAATCGAAAAATGGAGAAATGTGTTTTTTTGAAAAAGAATGTTCGTAAAAGATTTGACGTGTGCACGAAGATTGGTTTTTTAACACAAGATTGAATGTGTTTTTGGAACTTGCGTGCAAGACATGTTTCTAGTTCAGAACGTCAAAAAATGTCAAAGTTATGGAGTGCGTGAAATATGATGTTGTGAGAAAGGGTTTGTGTGCCCAATGCATCAAAAGGGGGTTTGTGTGCTCGTGAATAATCTTGCACGCACCGACGAAAACACATCGTGATCGTTCATGCAAGGTCATCAAGGGCATATAAATATGTGGCTACCCCCAAGGAAGACATAATAATTTTCCATCAAAAATCAGGTATCTCAACCGTGCGAAATATTTGCGTGTGAAAGATTTGAAGAGAGTAAATCTTGTGCGCAAGGTGTTCCTTTAGTCTGAAGAGGCCAAGTGAGCTATTTGGTAAAGTTGTGAAAAAGATAAGAGTTACGTGGAAAGTAGGTGTTGCGTGAAATCCATCTTTCACAACAATTCCCAAATCTTCCACGTATGTTGGGGTTCTGCGCGCAAGTGTGGTGTTATTCTTCTGAAAGGCTTCTGATTATCCGATTCAGTGGTTCAGTGCTTTCAGGTGCATCAATCAAGGACTTAGATGCATGTAGTTTCTCATGTTGAACATAGACAAATACTTTAATGAAAATCTATTGAAGATACCTTCATATCGATAAACTAATTTTGACTACTCTCATGGAGGTGAACATGGGGGAGTTGACGGAAGTGATCTGAGGGATGTAGTGAGCATTCCCTGAGCCTTTGTAAAGATATTGTTCCTGGCACAAAGTATCTATCACTGAAACTTGTAATACATAAAATTGTGAAGATTAGTGGATTTTGGTATGACTGACACACTATCAGGGTATGCTCCTTGGACATAGCCCTTTGCGGTGAACCAAGTAAAAGTGATGTGTCATCTCCCTGATTTATTCTATTTCACAGATTTAACAAGTTCCTACAAATGTGGGAACAATATCCAAAAATTTAAGAAGAAACATTTGACACCATAATTCACCCCTCCACTCTCAGGGTGTTCTGGGGTTCTTCAAGTGGTGTCAGAGGGAGGTTCACTAGTTTTTGATCTATCTTATACCATTATTGAGAATTCATCCAATGTTAGGGAAGTCCCCCTCTTCGATGGAAGTAATATTCAGATCTGGAAGAATAGAATGATATCTCATATAAGATCTCTTGGAATGGAAGTCCTATTTTATACTATATAAGGAATACAATCCACTGATCCAAAAGGCATGGATATGACTGACACAGACAGGAAAATTCTTATTATAGATGCTAAAGCACAAAATGCTTTAACCGTGGCCCTTTCTGATCCGATCTATCTAAATGTGGTGAGTTTCACCACAGAAAAACCCATGTGGGATAAAATTGAAAATATTTATGAAGTAGATATAAAAGTGAAGGAGGCGAAACTACAAGTCCTTCACAATAGGTTTGATGATCTAAAGATGCATCCTAATTAGAATGAAAACTCCTTCTTCAATCGAATTACTGAAGTGGTTAGAGAAATTTAGGGTCATGGAGAAAAAATCAAAGACATTGATATTGTAATAAAAATATTAAGAGTACTTCCACCCCTGTACAATGAAAAGGTGTCATCCCTTGAGGAGAAAGATATTTACAAACATTTTATGAATGATCTGTTGAGCAGCCTGGTAGCATATGAAATGTGACTCACACTAGAATATTTTATGACTCAAGTGAGAAAGGAAATGGAGTTCAAGGCCATTGAGAAACTAAAAATTTCAAAAGATAGTAGAGGTGAAGATGATGAAGAAAAATAAATTCTTTCTCTCGTTTCCAAGTAGTTCCAAAAAGGAAAAGGGAAATTCAAAGGAATGTTTCCTATTGCTTGCTTTCGCTATAGAAAAGTTAGGCACATTGCCTCTCTGTGCTTAAGAAAGATCAAGGATGAAGATAGTAAAGATGAAACCATTGAGAAGCCTCAAAAAGGTTTTTCAAAAAGGGAGACTTTAAATATAGAAATAAAGTATCGAAGAAGAGTTTTATATATGAAGAGGAAGATGATCATAATTAATTCTGTGAAGAAGAAGAACCAAAATTTAAAATATGAAACCATGCTTCCATGATGGATACTATTGAAAAATCAGAACCATCAGAAGATAATGGAGGAGAAAATTAGTAGAAAACTAATTCCAATTTGAAGTTGAAACTTAAATATTATATAAGTAATCTTATGATAAAATGTAAGAGTTATAATAAGTGGAAATCAATTATAGAAGAATCATCTGATTATGTTGATCAGTTTGAATCTTAAATTGAACGACTAGAAAAATTTATGAAAGTGCAGTCTAAAATTCAAGAAAGCACTGATGATGTAGTGGATCTGAAGCTGAGAATTCAAGAGTAGGCAAATTTCATCAATGACCACACCACTAGACTGGAAGAAAAGACCAAGAATACTAAGGGTCTTGAAGAGGAAGTTGTTATTCTTAGAATTAAACATGAGATTGAATCAATTTCAAAAGAATGAAGGAATAAAATACAGTTTGGAAGTTTATTAGATGTTGATCTGTTAGGGAGAGAAAACATGGTTCTAATGGAGTTAGATTTTTTTTGAATGATCAAAGACCTTCTTACATGGGAAATAGTGGAATCATTTGTGAGGCTGAATCGTCAAATTTTGCTAATAAAGGTGACCAAAATTAAGTCAAGCTGAAAGTGGGTGATGTGGAAAAATCACCTGAAGTGCTGAAAAAGAAACCCCTAATTCAATATGAAAGAAGAACATAAGACTATCCTCGAGCCTCCAGAAATAAGAGGCAATCAAACTACTATCCCACAGAAGAAGGAATGAGGATAAACAAAAGTGAGAAGAAATTTACTCTCATAAAGTGTTAGTTCTATGGATATTTGTGCCATACCGTGTCTTACTGCAAAGAGGCAAGGAGATATTTGAATGGAGAAGATATGGGAGTTCAACAAAGGGGAAAATATTCATATCTTAATTCTTTTATAATAAGAAATTTCTATGGATATTGTTATCATTGTTCTAGATTTGGCCATAAAGATATTTATTATAGGAAGAGGAGTAAAATAGACACCTCATATCGATGTCAGAGAAAATTCAATGTTCATCAACAAGACTATGTTGATATTGAAAATATTTTTCCCCTCTAGATGAAGAGCTTTAGTATGAAGATTCCATGTACATGGAAGAGAGAGTTGCAAGACCAACAATTTCTTACACTCAACATAATAACTGATGGAACAAAAAGAGGAAAATTAAAAAATCCAATCTTGTAGAAGTATCCATAAAGGCTACAAAGAATAACAACACCTAGATTCATGATATTGGATGTTCTTCCCACATGACGGGTAATGCAGATATATTAATGAATGTTGAGAAACAGGTCGATGGAACAGTGTGGTCTAGTAACTGTGGTGCCTTGAAGATAAAAGGTTGTGGACGTACTGAGCTAGCTAATAGAGAACTGAAGAAAACCGGAGTTCTTTATGTGCATGGTCTACATCATAATCTTCTAAATGTGAGTCAACTCTATGAATTAGGACTTATATCCACTTTCAATCTGAAAGGCTGCACTATAAAGGGAAATATAGGAAATTCACTTATGAAAATGTTGTTGAACAGAAGGCAACCTATATCAGGTTGATAGTAAAGAAAACATTTGTTACATGACTATTGAAGAAGAAAATAACTTATGGACTCGAAGACTGGAGCACATCAATCAACAAGACCTAGCGAAAATATCAAAACTAAATATTTTCATGGACATTCCCAACCTGAAGTGAGAGCGTGAAAAGTCTTGTGATGCTTGCATTCGTGGGAAGCTGTTCTGTAGTTCATATCGGCCAAAGAATAAAAGGTAATCTAATCTTCTTAATCTAATTCATAAAGACAATTGTGGCCTGGTAAATGTTTCTGGAACTCATGGAGAGGGGAACTTCATCCTTCTCACAAATTATTACAGCAGAATGACATGTGTAATGGTTATACATAGGAAATGAAAAGTGTTTGACTGCATGAAAACATATCTTCAAATCACCGAGTATGATACTAGACGAACAATCAAAGTACTGTGATATGAAAACATAGGGGAATACATGTCCATTGAATTTGAAAACTACCTAGAGAAAAATGGGATACAACATGAGGTAGATGTTGTGAGAACTCCACAAAAAAAATGGAGATGTTGAATGCAGGAATCGATAGGTGAAAAACATAGTATGAACTATGCTGATTGAGAGTCGTATTCCACAACATTACTGGAAAGAGTCTGTTCAAGTTTTTGTGTATATACAAAATCGAACAGGGCTTTATATGGGTGAGATGAAGACACCATATGAATTGTGGCATGGAAGGAAGCCCTATTTTAAATACTTTTATGTTTTTGGAAGTAAATGATTCATCAAAAACATAGAAGCAAATCCAACGAAGTATGGAGACAATGCAGATGAAGGAATTTTATTTGGATACTCAATGAACATCAAATAGTACAAGTGTTTCAATAAGTAATTAAGAAGGATTGTGGAAGGAAGTGATGTTAAGATCATTGAAGATAAAACCAAAAATGATTCAAGGATTTCATATGATGATGTGAAAGAAAGTGAGGAAGAAAGTGAAAATGGAGTAAATACAAATAGATAAATAGAGGAAGGTGTACAAAACAATCGGAAGTCACATCATGATGTTGACTTAGAATAAGAATCTGAAGAGGAAGCATTGGATGGAGAGAATGAGAATGGACTTCACAGAAGAAATTGAAGAATTGAGATTGATCTATATAACATAATTGGGGACAAGATTTCACCCACACAAAAAAGGAGAATGAGTAATAACTCACAATATGAGTTTCTATCAGTTGTGGAGCCATAATCATTTGAAGAAGCTGCAAAGGATGAATCTTGGGTGAAAGCCATGAATGAAGAGTTAGATCTGATTGACATGAATCAGACATGGGATCTAGTCAAGAGACCTGAAGGTCACAATATTATTGGTACAAAATTTATCTTTAAGAATAAGTTTTATGTGCATGGAAGTGTTATTAGAAACAAGGCATGACTGGTATGTTAAGGATATTCCCAGATTGAAGGTGTTGATATTGAAGAAACATTTTCTCTATTGGCTAGACTAGAGAGAATCATGATTTTCTTTTCCATGGCACTCCAAATAGGATATAAATTATATCAAATGGATGTCAAGACAACATTCTTGAATGGTGTACTCGAAGTAGAAGTCTACATTGAACTACCATTGGGTTTTCGTCTTGGTACTGATGAAACAAAGGTTTTCAATCTAAATAAATAACTATATGTCTTGAAATAGGCACCAAGGGCATGGTACTCCTGGCTGGATTCTTATCTCAAGAATCTGGAATTCAAAAAGGAGGAGTTGATCACAATCTCTATGTGAATAATTCTCCAAAAGAGTAATTCATGGTTCAAGTTTACGTTGATGAAATTATATTTGGTGGTTGCAGGAAGACATTAATAGATGAATTCACCAATCACGTAACATAAGAATTTGAAATTTCTATGACTGGGGATCTCACATATTTCTTGGTACTGTAGGTGATTCAAAAAAAGGATTACACGTACATTTTTAGGAAAAATATGAAATATAGCTGCTAAAGAAATTTAATATGCATGAGTCGAAACTAATGTCAACACTGATTTTGGTTGGAACCAAACTTGGAAAGCATGAGGATGTGACCTCTATAGATCCCAAAATGTATATAAGGATCCTTGGGAGCTTATTGTACCTGACAACAATGTGACCAGACATTGTCTTTGCAACATGCTTAGTAGCCCCGTTTCAGAGTAATCCAAAGGAGGAACATATAGCGGCATAAAAAAGAATTATGAGTTACATTCATGGTACTCATAATTTTTTGTTATACTTTTTTACAGGAAGGAGTGATGAATTATCAGCATTTTCTGATGCTGACTGGGCTGGCGATGTAGTGAACAGAAAATCCTCCAGTGGTGGAGCATTCTATATTGGGAAGAAATGTGTTGGATGGTTGAGAAAGAAACAAGAATGTACTTTTCTTAATACTGCTGAAGTTGATTATATTTCCACTACAAAGGCATGCACTCAACTTCTATGGATGAAGTGAAAAATCATTGATATTGGTTCTGAGGTGAAACAACCAATGGTGATTTAATATGATAACAAGAGTGCAATTGATCTTATGAAGAATCATGTTCATCATTCTCATACAAAAAATATTTAAATCATGTATCACTTTATCAAATAAAAAGCTGAGCAAGGCATGATTAGAATGGATCATGTGGGAACTAATGAAAAAGTGGATGATATCATGACTAATCCACTGTCAGCGGCAGTGTTTGAGAAACATCGGTTGAACCTCATTGTTGAGCCACCTCCTAGTGCATAACGAGGTTACAAAATTCACCTATCCCTAGTTGTTTTAACTGTTTTAATCTATTTTGTGGAAGTTTTTCAGGTTTATGGGGGAGATAAGATCTAGAGGGAGTATGTTCTGATCTCTACAATGGATGGTTATCCGTCTTGGGGTTTATGGCCAATGAGGGAGAAATGGATATAATGTGGTGTCTCTGGATGAGAGAAGACAGAGAGAATCGTGGATAAATATGGAAGGAATAGGTAAGGGATAAAACTTTCTAGGGTTATGAGTACACAGTTAGAGCTTTCTTTTAAACACATGAGAACATAATTCATGTCTTCTCTCTTGTTTTCTACAACGAGCATTGCTCACGTAGACTTAGAGTGTCGGTTGAGTTGATTCTTGCATATCATGTTTTAATAGTGGATGGTTCTCTTTTGACTCTCTATGGAGATTTCCAACAAACCCAAAGGGGGATATTGTTGGAACCAAGGTTTTTCTTTGCTGAAAAAGGTGTTCGGTTTGTGTTTTTTGTCAATCTACTTTGGGTTGATCATGGTTTGTGTTTGTTATTGACATACCTTTCATAGATGATCAGGGAGATTACATGGAAAGGGGTCATACAGTTTGATCCAAAAGCATCATTGAAGGTGTCGCTGGTATCCATTGTTTGCCAAATATTTGGGGTTAAAAATCGTAAAATGGATAAATGTGTTTTTTTAAAAGGAAGGTGAAAAAAAGATTTGGCGTGTACATGAAATAATGATTTTTCACACAAGATTGAAGGTGTTTTTGGAACTTGCATGTAAGACATGTTTTAGGTTCATAACGTCAAAAAATGGAAACGTTATGGAGTGTGTGTAAGACGATGTTGTGAGAAAGGGTTTGCGCACCCAATGTAACCTCAAAAGGGGGTTTGAGCACTCATGAAGAAACTTTCACACATCGATAAAAATGCATTGGGATCTTGCGTGTAGGATCATCAAGGGCCTATAAATATGTGGCTACCCCAAAGTAAGACTTAAGAATTTTCCATCGAAAATCCGGTAGCTCAGCCGCGTGAAAGATTGGTGTGAAAAATATTTTAAGAGAGTAAATCTTGCACACAAGGTGTTCCTTTAGTCTGAAAAGACCAAGTGAACTATTTGGTGTAGTTGTGCGAAAGAAAAAGGTTGCGTGGAAAGTAGGTGTTGCGTGAAATCCATCTTTCCCAACAATTCCCAAATCTTGTGCACAAGTTGGGGTTTAGCACTATATTGTGGTGTTATGATTTTGAAAGGCTTATGATTATCCGGTTTAGTGGTTCAATGATTTCAAGTGCATCAATCAAGGACTTCGATGCAAGCAGTTTCTCATACTGAAAAGAGACAAAGACTTTAATGAAAATCTATTAAAGATACCTTCATTTCGATAAACTGAGTTTGAATTCTCTCAAGTTAGTGAGCTAAGAGGAGTTGACAGAAGTGATCTGAGGGATGCAATGAGCATTCCCTGAACCTTTGTAAAGGAATTGTGCCTGGCACATAGTGTCTTTCAATGAAACTTGTAATCCATAAAATAGTGAATATTAGTGGATTTTGGTATGACCGACACACTGTCAACGTATTCTCATTATAGGTATCCCTCTACGGTTAACCAAGTAAAAGTGATGTGTCATCTCCATGATTTATTCTATTTGATAGATTTAACAAGTTTCTACAAACGTGGGAACAAGATCCACAACTTTAAGAAGAAAAAGTTGACACCCTGATTCACCCCTCACCTCTCAGGGTGTTCTGAGGTCCTTCATGATACACAAAATCCCAATTAAGATACCCAAGGTTAAGATTACTTCAAAATAAATTATATTGGGAGAAGAAAATGTTATAAATCCAAGACTAAGGTTCTTGGGTCATGAGTAATGATACGGGACAATCATAATCGGAGTAGTTCAGACATATTGAGGTGTTTAATGATGTCTCAATGATGTCAGGGATTACAAGGATCAAAAATCCCTTTTTCCAAAGTGACACATTTGGTTCACATCCATAGGTTCATATACATGCATAGTTAAGAAAAGGGTCCCTTGAACAAGGGTATCCCTTACAATTTCCATTGAAGGTTTACGGTGATCTAAGGATCCTGATGCCTAAAGTGTGGAATATGGATTGAGGTGATTTTAAAATATGGAAGAATCACCCCCATAATCTAGTTGATCAAGGTAAGTATCTTTCAATCCTCTAATAATGAATGCAAAATGGGTGACGGTCTGCACGGTTTATTATCATATAATGGGGATGTTTTTTCATGTAGTTTAACATTGTGTAGTAATGAAATTTTCTGTGTAGTTTATTATCATGCGATAAGGATGTATTTGTTGTGTAGTTTTAATGTCATGCAACCAAGATTCTTTCCTTGTAGTTTAATGTCATGAAGTAAGGACATACTTCCATGCAGTTTAGCATCATATGGTAAGGACGTACTTCTATGTAGTTTATCGTCATGTGGTAAGGTATTAGGAACTAATGTGAATGGATGGAAATGTTATGGATGGTACCAAGGGTAGAAGTCCAAGTATCACTATATATCTTGTAATAATGAGAATCAAACCATACATAGTTTTAAACGGATGTGTAGTTTATCATTGTGTAGTGAGGACGTGGATCCCCCAATGTTAAATGATAGTATTACAGCTAGGCCCATAGATGATATTATGGGTGTCACTATTTATACCATGGTGATGGGAATCAATCCCCACATAGTTCTTAATGAATTTTAATGTGAAGGTATAACCCGTAAGTAATGAGGGGAATATTTATATTTGATTTATTGTGACTGAGTCTGGTTTTTGAAATTTGGGCATCACTACATATCATGTGTGGACAAGAATCAAGTCCCACGTAGTTCTTGAATGAGAAATACTCTACGCAGTTCAAAACCATATGTAGAAGTGGGAATTATTTACATTAATTATTGTAGTTGGCCTATGACTAAAGATATAGGCATCACTACATATCATGTGATGACAAGAATCAAGACACATGTAGTTCTTGAAGAACTGTTTAGTTTAACACCAAGCGACAAGGACAAATATAGAATGATGTGGAAAAGATGTGATTTTATGGTTGGGCCCAAGTATGGAAATCTGGGAATTGCTACATATCTCATGAAAATGAGAATCAAGATGCATATAGTTCTTGAATAACCATTTAGTCTAACATCATACAACAAGTAAAAATATTGACCAATGTAGAAAACTCGTGATGTTACGGTTTGGACAAAAGATGGAAATATGAGTGTTTCTGCATATCTCATGAAAATGAGAGTGAAGCCACACATAGTTCTTTAGGAATCATGCAGTTTATCTTCATGTGGAAAAGATTTGTTCTCCTTGATGTGTGTAGGGATAGAGTTCTTGGATGTGTGGAATAAGACAAAAAACAACTATAGTGGCCCTCTCAAGCGAGGTCTATAAGAGTATGCTGTTTTATTTCATGTGAGGAACATTAATTGTTTATTTTAACATAATATAGTGAGGACTCATGGAATACCTTCTATGGTCTTTCATTAAGCACTATGATAGGTTCATTGAAATTTTTTCCTTGTATGTGTGAGGAATCCCTTATCGAGACTCCTAAAACCATGTGATCTTTGGTCATGTGAGAAAAAAGGAACACAAATGGTACCTATCTATATGAAGAGGAATTTAAGAGTAAGATAGGTTCATTTTGTATCATGTGGAGGATATACCAAGATATAATATTGATATGTCCCTAGGTATCTCATTGGAAATGAGAAACAATTCATACATAGTTCTAGGAAACCCTTGTATTTTATCATCGTGTTGTAAGGGAAAAGATCTCCCAATGTGAATAAGATGGGAAGTTATGGGTCCATATAGTTTTACATCATGTGGTAAGGACATTTTCCTTGTAGTTTAGTTTCATGCAAAAAGGACATTGGATCACCAGACGGGAAAAAGAATTAATCCTATGTTTGGGTCCAATAATAGAGGTTTGGGAATCACTATTTATCCTATGATAGCATGAATCAATCCATACATAATTATTAAGGAACTGTGAAGTTTAATTTCATATGCCTAGGAATAACTCTATATATTTTATCATTATGTGGTCAGGATAACCTCTATATAGACTAAAATCATGTGGTTAGGAAAAATAATGGGGCTTACTCTAATGTAGATTCCCATTTATGACAACTATGAAAATTATTTCTTGAGAAATCTCACATTGGTGGGTGGCATGACATGATTCCCATCCATTGTGGAAAATGAGTAATCTCCATTAAGATAATCCTTTTGTATGATAAAATGTCCTTCCCACTTGGGTTTTGGTTTTAGGGTATTCCTTCCAAGTATGATTGCGGTTATGAGGGCCAACACCAGTTCTCCTTGAAGGAATGAATGAAGGAGGACCTTTTTATTAAAGGCCAATGTGATCCAATTTGGGTGGATCTCTAGGTTTTACAGTTTTCACAATCTATTCTCATCAAGCCATTCTAATTCTTCCATCCACTTTTGTTATTATTAATCATCAGATATTTTTCTAAAATAGCTATTCGAATTAAAGGCATCTAGACCTCTATGGGTAACACTTCCTCGGTCCCACACACCATGTAGTATGGTGTTTCCTATGTGGAAATACGTGTGATGGTATGGTAGGACCATAAATAATGGAGGATTTTTTCTATCCAATAATTCTTATCCTTGTTCACCAAATTATGGAGTATATTCGATATAGTCTTATTACATGCCTCTATTTGTCCATTTTTCACTACATGATAGTGAGATGAGTGATTTTACTTGATATTGTACTCTTGGTATCACTTCTTTAACACCATAGAATAGATGTTAGTACCATTATCTGTCAATATTGTATGAGTTAATCTGAACCAGGGGGTGATATCGTACTTTACAAAGTTAATGATGTTCCTTGTCCTGACATCCTTGAGTGGTATTTCCTTATCTGATTTATAAGATAAGTCGATGGTAGTAAGGATTTACATGAACTTCTTATCTACATTTAATGGATATGGACACATGACATCCATCTCCCAAGTGGAAAATAGCTTGGAATATTTAGCAGTATTTAGAAATTATAGGGTCTTATAGATGATGCTTCCATGAATTTGGAACATATGACATTTCTTGTTGAATTCCACATAGTCATGTATCATGGTTTTCCAATAATATCCCAACCTCCTGATTTAATGGGATATCCTAGTCACAAACTGATGGGTGTCTTAAGAGCCTGCATGAACTTCATCAATGATGGAGGAAATCTCTCCTTCTACTTTTCATCTTAGGAGGATTCCATCGAAGCTTCTCTTATAGAGATTTTTCATCTCATTTGAACCATCCTACAGAGTGAAATTTTCTACATGGCACTGAATTTTCTCACTTCCAAATCAATCTTTCGGGAGAGTCTTATTTTTTAGATAACTTATTATGGGAACCATATATCTAGGGGTGTTCATTAGATCATTAGGCTCTGGGGTGGTGGTGACCGAATTTATTTCTTTCATATCGCATGATATGATTGATGATACCATTCTTCTAGGCGTGATGTGGAAGTTTTATTCTTTCTGGTCATGGTTGGTAAGGATGGAAGCTACATTGGCCAATGTGTTAGTGTGATCATTTTGTGATTAGGGAATATAGTGAAATGTGGGAACAAAAGGTAATTATGACATCAATCCCCTTACATAGTTAGTGAGAGGAGATAGTCCTTACTTTTTGATGAAATATTCTCCATTGATATGCTTTATCACTAGATCTGAGTCTCCTTTGATATTCATATAGGATATTTGGAGCTGTAGGGATAATTTCAAGCCAGTAATGGGGGCTTGGTACTCTGCCTCATTTTTTGTGCAGTCTTCAGAGAGTGATAAAGATTAGAGAAAACCCTCTTTGTTTGGAGAGACAAATGTGACCCCTAATCCAACCTGATTGGGATTTTTATTTTCCATCCTTATGTTTATATTACATTGGGAGGTTCCATCAAAATACATATATCATGTTTGAGGGGTGTCATGGGCATAGAAAATATCTTCATATTAAAACTTAGTGTCCACCTATATATTTTTCAGGGAAGGATGAGTTGTGAGGAAATCATCCAGGGTCCCTTTCATTGACTTCTACAATATGAAATGAATGGTGAATTGTTGAAGAATGATCGCCCATCAGGTGAGAATCCACATAAACATAGGATATTGTTGAAATAGTGGGTTCCCTAGACCCAACTATGTAGTACTTTTAATTACTGTATCATGTGTACAGTGAGATATGCATGATGATATCTTACCATTATAGTGCAAACTTTTCTGCTTCCACTGTAATAATGGTAATGTCCAGAGGTTAATTGTTGTGCCAATAGGTTATATCAGATCCCAGGTTATAATGAGAACCTCGAGATACAATGACATTTATCTTAAATATATTTTCTATAGTCTAGATACATCTTACTGACTGGACATAGTAGATGTCTGACTGTCAGGTGCTGGGGGATCATAAGCATTGAGACATCTTCTCATGAAGTTCACACTTGGTGATCTCTAGTAGTGTGATCATGAGGATAGACCCGTCAATAGGAATACCACATGTTTTCGATGTCATTGGTTGTTCCTATCTACAGACATGTGTATTGGTCTCCTGACTTGAGACCATTACCAATGTATATCACTTCATTACGTACTTTGATGCAAGGCGAAAACCATGGATGTAATGTCGTGGTGTGGTAGTTTATGTTGGGTGCGTCATTAGTGGTATGACATTGGTTTAATGGTTAAGAAAGTATTTGTCGCTTCCAAGTTTATGAAGTTTTATATCTCAGGCCTGGTTGATCCGGATGGTGCTGCCTTCATAAGTCTTTGGCCAATACAGTAGAAAGGAAAATCCATCCAGATAGATCAACAAATAATAAATCAATACAAGGATGATGACACAAGGGTGCGTCCTGCTTTATGAGATATTTAATGACAAAGAGACTATAGTACAAAGTTAGTGTTCGTAGGATGGTAGTCGTTGCTATGACTATCCTTATCTCTTTAGGGGCCATGATGAGTTGCTAGACTCCGCTCTTGGTCTGTGGATTTTATTCACTGCTATTGAGATAAGGGCCTTGAGGGTCACACACAATAGCGTATTCAAGAATCCGCACCTATTCAATTGAATAGGTATATGGACATAGTGGGCTCCGCCACGGGGGTCCGAGTGTTGTCCAAGTTGTCGATCACCAATTGAATTAAATAAATTCATTAATATTCAAGTTATGAGTATTTGGGATTGAATTTATTTAATTTATTTATGAGTTCATTAAATACAAGAAAATATTAATCGAACAAATATTATTTAATATTTAAGTTTCGTTTAATATTAAGAGGGACAGCAAGTCGAGTTAAATGGATCGGTTTTATCACGTAATATATTATATATATAAATATATATTACAACTATGTGATAAAATATTAAATAATATTTGCATAGTTTATTCCATCAAAATTATTTATTTAGAGAACATTGATATTAACGGGGTTCGGGGAACCCTACCGGGTATTTATCAACGTGTCTATAAATAAGAGAGGAGGCTCTCTCTCTTTCTGGATAACCATGAAGTCAGTGCAAGATTTGAGTTCCCCAAACTATGCTTTGGGATTGATATTCTAGAGAGGTATTTTTTTATTCATATCATACCCTTGAATGGATAGACTTGTGGAAGATAGATCTCCATTTCTATATCCTAAATGTCAGATGGTTCGAAATAGGATGATATTGATCCTAGAACCATTATCAATCAGATAGCTTTGTAAATTTACATTATTGAGTCTTCTCGAGACATATAGAGGTATGATGTTCCCTTGGATGGCCTCCTCCTGATCTTGATCTATGAATGTGATGGAAACATGACATTCTAAGGAAATAGTCTCTAATCGATAAACCTCAGCTTCATAGACTTATATCTCAAACTCTTGTGTGATTTAGAGGGCTTCAATAAGATTCTGCCTAAGTTATTTGGAAATATGGAGTATTTCAATGATTGAGAGATTGGCTGGGACCACCACTAACTATTTTATAATGTCGTAATTCTTTGAAAACGTTTGGTGCTTCTTTATATGGAGCTTCTCCTATGCATTACATTTATGAGTTGAGGCATCTGATGTAGATGGTCCTGATTCTTATGCAGAGGTTTCAAGAGTATATTCTTCCAGTGGTGCAGGTCTAGCTGGCCTTACCCATTTCTTGGGATGATTGGATTGAACCCCCACTAGGTGTTCATGAAAGATAATTGGGGGTGGGAGACTACAGGAGGGTTTTGAGACACCTCCATTATTATTTTGAGTATGTTATTGTTTATTGATACCAATAAATAACCAATGAATTTTTCATTTAGGAGGGATTATACTTTTTTCATATGTTCCTAAAATATTGGGTGGCCATGACCTCTCTATGATTCTTGTTGAGGGAGATTATGTGGATGTCACCACTTTATAGGAGGTGCTTGGTGGTTTGGAGCTTGCCTCTAGATGGGAATTGTTTCTAGTATGAGAGTTATGGTTGTAGATTCTTCTCTACCTATCCTTTTCCCCATTGTTGTGGGCATGAGTCTAGTTTTAGATCAGGTTTGTTGAATATCCTACTCAATTTTTTTTTTCATTTCAACAAACTCCCAGAACCCTCCTAGATACTTGATGGGGATAATAGGTTCCTGCAATTCATCCCTGATATTTTTATCATAGAGTTCCAGTAGATTCTCTTGCGAGAGAGGAATATTGAGAAAACAGGTTAGACCATTCCATATTTCTATGATGTCAAACAACCTATCATTTTCACATTTCTTGTTGTTCATCGGGTCAACAATCGTTGGTTTCCTCAGTGTGGATCTGAATTGATAAATGAACTAACGATAAAGGTTTTCCAATCCTTTAAATGATCTTTCTGGAAGGATATTGTACCATACAAAGGTCAGCTTAGTTAGAGTCTTTACAAAAGACCTCAACAATTTTACCTACTTTTGATCTTGAGGGACCATAATCGGCCAACATTGGGATACGTAGTGTGTTAGATGTTGTTTGGGATCACCCACACCATTAAAAGTAGAGAAGGTAGGATTTATGAAGTTGGTTGGTGGTGGATTATCATCCACCCATTTGGGATATAGATTCCTATCGAGCTACATAAGTGCATGTCTCACTTCAATGGATTCCATTTGATTATCCAATGACTCAATGACATTAGGAAACTATAATTGAAATAATGTCATAGCCATATCCCATCAATAGGAAGTAGGTGGGGGTCTATGTGGTGGCCCCTCTTTAATATCCAATTGAATCTCAATTTTTCCTATGACTGAATGAATAATTTGATGAGGGAGAGGAATTCTCCAAAATATAGGGGAATTCATGGTCATTTTTTACTTCCTCATATATGTTTATGTCTAGATCCAGATCCAATATGATTCTAAGATGTTGTTCTTGTTGGATGATCTGATAAGGGAGGGATAATATTCATCTCTGTCTAAAGATGATACCCATCAGGAATATTTCCCCTGAGTAACTTCTCATTGAACTCTCTGATAGCTTGTATCACGCTCTTGTATTGTGTAATTTGTTCCTCTATGGAAGGAACCTCAACTATTTTAGATGGAAAATGAGATGTAGTCTCATCTTTTCAATTTTCTTTTGTAGTGTTCCTCCATTGGAGGTTTCAACTAGGTATTCAAAGGTGCTGGGTTTGGGAGCCGTCTTTGGTTTTAGGTGCATGCAGCCTCATTTGGTGAATCAAAATAACCATCCTCCTGGGGTATGTTTTCCATGTTGTGTCCCTCTACATTTGTGACTTGATCCATAATGTATTTCATGTTGATAATGACGAAATGAACAGAGTCACATTAGGAAATGGGGGTCATGCCATTACTTTTGATGCAATAGGATAATTGTACAATTCCTTAACTAAGTTCGTCATTCGATCCCTTGGCCATATTGGCCAATTTAAATTTGCGACCCCAACGGGGTTTGATTTCATTGATTGTATGATCCTCCAATCTTATTATACGAATAGTGACATTTAGGGAGTTTTTGGTCGTTACTGTTGAGCGGTCCCTAACCAACAGAGGTTTGTCTTGCAGTTTGAGGAGCTGGTGGAATGTTGACCATTGATTGTTTCCTCCTAACCTAGAGAATATTGATTATCTATATGGTGATGATGATGATGAAAATTCCCCCAGCCTTGTGGGTGGCTTTTATTTGGAGTTACAATTGGAATTGATTGGCCCTATTATTGATGATCCAATGACTCTAGTTGGGGACTTCCTGACTCTTGGGATGGACATGAAAATATAAATTCCCCCATAGTGAGATGGGGTTGATCTGGAACCACCATTGATGTATCCAGGGCCCTCTTGAGGATGATGAACCTAGGTATGGTGATTAAGATATAAATTCCCTTATCCTAGTGGGTTGGGGTTCACTCGTAGCTACTTCCAACGTATCTTGAATCCTCTCAAGAATTGATGATCCAAGAGGTGGAGGCTATAATAGATATTCGCCTAGCCCAGCGAGTCGGGTCTTCTCCTAGATGGATAATATGGTAGCTGCTACCACAACCCGTTTATGTGGAATAGTTGTGCTCATGTTGGAGTCAGGTTTGATGGAATCCCATGACGATAAACATTCTTTATGGGATGTTTTTTGGGTGATTGTAACTTTGGTATCTGTGTATTAAATTAACTTCTATTAATTTGAGGGGCCTAGTTTGTAATCTTTTCGACTATCCTCTCTCTTCATCTGTGATGTATGGGCACTATTGAAGTAGGACCATTCAATTGTAGTGACCAACTAGCATGAGCATTACTTGGTACCCTGATTTCTCTCGAGGCTATAACATTACAGGATTCCATATCTATGGGGTTCTAATGTTCCAAGGGTTCGGAAAAGTGTAACAATTTATGTTGTCCCCATCCTCGAATATTTTTGCATTATGTGGATTCAGATATTAGTTGCTACTGATTTTTTATGGAATGGTGGAAAGTGTGTTACAGATTTGCGATGTGATTTTATGGTTTTTCATCCTGTATCATGGAGTTAACATCAAGATCTAGCTGACAACAAAGTATCTTGATGGTCTTAACACGACCCCCATATCATAGATATGGGCGGTGTCTAAACTTCATCCAGTAATTAGTATCCCACATATTTTTCATAGATAATACATGTACTCTATTTTTATCTCATCTGATATCTCATAGTCTTATGTAGAGAGGGGCCATAACATGATGGGGAGGTTCTTTCTGGATAACTCTCTCCATATGTCAATGTCAGCCTCCTCCTTATTAGTATTACACACCTCCATCCATTAAGACCATAGAATATGGATCTAATAGACCCTTATGGTGTTAAGAATGTGTCTTGAACAACCTCCAGAACACTGGCATTGAGTAGATTAGGAATATGATCCATGATTTGCATCAAGGTTGGAATATGTCAACATAACTTATGAAATTTTATAGGGATATGAGCCTATTTTATAATGATTTCTAGAACATGATTATAACCATACGATGTTGTGGGAGTATGATCCCATGGCAGATAAGTCGCTCGAATATACCGATGAGCTATATCATTATTGATATGAACATGATCATGTCCTGAGTCATGTACCATCTTCACTTGTTGATCCTCATTCAATGTGAGAGTACGAGCCCAATCTTGAGCCTTTGTGATATACTTATAGTATTTCTTGGCAAGAGTATGATCCTTCCCCGAGGTACGTTCCACTATCACTTGGTGAGAAACGGTTGGAATAGAAATATGATCCTGATCCAAATATGAATTCTCCACTATAATATATCAATGAACCTCTAGAATAGGATAAGAGATATGAGAATCCTCCTGTATTTATTTGGAATGACGATGGTGTAGTCGTTCATCAGTGGTAGTTGGAATGTGTGCCTGAAATCTATGATCTACTGGAATATGCTGGGAAGATTCACTAACTGTAATATGAGCTTGTCTCAAGGATTATTCCATTCTCACTTATAAAGCCTTGGCCAAAATGGGGATATTTTCCTAATCCTGGGTAATTGTAGTATGTTATTGGAATTATTTGATAGGAATATGAGCATGTCCTGAGTCTTGTTCTCTTCTCACGTGTTGAGCACCGACCATAATGGTTATATGGGTTTAATCCTAGGAATTTAAAATATACCTCCAAACTTCATCAATAGGCATGGGACCCTATCTTGAGGCATGTTTTTTACTCACCTTGGTGATCCCTGATAGGAATGAGAGTATGATCTGGATCTGATACCTCACCCTTTATCGGAATATGGAAATAATCCTCCTAGATTGGAGAAATAATGTGAAATTACTCGGGTATGACCACTTTTTCATGATGATTAGAGTGTTGAGTTTCTCTGGCTATAGGGATAAGATTATGTGCCTACCCTTTTATCTAAAATAGTGTTAGAATATGCCAGTGGAGTTCTTCAGCTGTTTCTCAAATATATTGGAATTTTATCAAAGTGTTGTATGGATATAAACCCAAAAATTTTACATATCCATTATACACTAGTATATGTCTTTGATTGATATGGGGATATATATCAACTTTTATCCTCCTTATGCCATCAAAATATACCAATAGAATTTATGCATGGGGGTAGGGGTATGCGCCTCCCCCATACTTGTTGCAGGAATATACCCACATACTTGTTCTGATTTAGTAGGGATATGAGCCTAGTTACCAATTCCTACCAGAATATACCATAAGGCATCATCTGTGGGTGTGGGGATATGATTTCTCCATTGGATATACAATTCCTTCCTCCAATGATGGGACTTCATTTTTTCTCATTCATGGGCATCAGAGGTGACATCATATCAGGCAGTACCCTTAACAGGTGACCGGAAGGTACCCATTAGATGATACTGGTGATGAAGGATGATAGGTTCCATCCTCAATGACACCAGAACTAGAAAGGATCCATGTTTGGCTTTCTGATCCACATTCATCGGAGATTGGAGGTGGCAGTTTTCACGCTCTAGGGATAACCTATAAAAGCACTTTGTTTTAGCAACAAGGGATGCTAGATTAGTAGTAGTCTATCCTGGGTGATTCAAACTCACTAGTTATCATTCTTGGAGAACCCCATGGGATGAATCCATGCTCGGGATTGTAGCACACCTTTGGAACTCCCAAACCATCATTTTTTCAACCTTTCTTTAGAGTTTTCTAGCAGGTGAGATGGTTTTGTGACCTTCATGGGTTGCAGTCACATGTGATTTACCAGAGAGAGAAATGGATGATGGAGACCTTATCTCAAATCCGGATGTTTTTGAAAATCAATATTCATGTAGAAAATAATGAACAACTTCACAAATTAGTGAAATATCTTAGGCACAATTTCCTCAATTATATATGTATAGTTAAAATAATTGTCCTGATATTTCCAATCCATCCATTATTATTGTTCGAACTTATCAAAATGAGGATGTATTTATGAGAAAACTAGTTATAGAGGATCATCTATAAGATTGTGTTGGTCTTACTACTTTGTTTGCATAGGGTATTAAAAACAAAGTGTCCTTAGAGATTCATGTCAGATATGTTATTTATGTTTTCATATTTAGTTAAAAAATGGTAAGACATATTATAACCCGATAATTGTTTATTAGATAGATTCATGTCAGGTTCACCATTTTATTTAATTGGGATCTTGAGGCATTGATGGGATCCACCTGATGGTTTTATTTTGGGGGTGTATGTTGTGAAAAATCATAAACATTGGGTTTCTATTATTTATCTCACTAGAAAATCCCAATGGTTCCACCAACCATAGCTTGATACATGCCTACATTCCAAGGGTATATGTTCATCTGGATTTTCAGGCCCAGTGACTCTTGCAGACTCACATTGGTTGAGAGTATGGGAGTTCAGGCTCATCGCACCCTTTTGGGTGGAATTATCGCATACTTCAGGACTCTCATATAGATTTATGATATGCTCACAAATCTCTTTCTAATCATGATATGGGACTAGTTACCCTAATAAAATGATTACAGGATAATTCTCTTTTATGTGAAAAATATTGGAAATCTCAACGATTAACCAAGGAAATGGTATCTCGTTAGTGAATCCATATTTATATATCTGAGGTTCTCCACCATTTTCCGATAATGGTCATTTTCTTACATTCTGAATCTATATAATCAAGAGCTTCAAAATGTGATACCATGAAAGGAGGAAATTAATATTACAAGGAGAGGATTAATATTCCTATATGATCTATGATTAGTGTGAGAAACAAGGGTGAAAAATTTACATTTTCATTTCTCATGATGTGGTAATTAAGTGTTGGAACTGACCTAAGAAGATTTATTTTAAATCTCAATCCTCAGGAAGGCATCCTATGTATCTTGATGAATGAGGTAGAGTGAACTTACCATAGTAATGATTGGATCCTAATGGTTTAAATTTCATTGAAATAGGTATTACATCAAATGGGATGTTTATTTGATTTTGAGCCTTAAGAAGGCATCCTACGTATCCGGATTATTGTAGGAATCAATGTTCTCATAGTTCAATTGTCCAGGGCATGCACATTGAGGTTTCCCTTGTAACCTAGGGTTTTATGGTGAAGATGAAATGACCAATGCCACTCCTTAATCCCACATGAGCCACACTTGTTGTGAGAAACAAGGGATGTTAAGTGATCAACATCATTTATTGTATAGACGAGACATATATATGGGGATCTCATTGGATGATTAATATAGAGCTCTAACCTATCCTAAATATGGAAGTAATAAGATTCTATATATTTTCTTTTATCAGGGCTTACACAATGGAGTTTATCTATTTTTTGGTGGATTACACACTGAGGATAGACAACATCATCAATTCCAGGGATTCCCTTTGATCTGATCTTATTTTTTACCATTCAAGCATTGATTTTCCACTCATTAGGCCTTTGTTGTCTGCATGATATGTTGGAGAATGTCTGCCTGACATGATAAAAGAAAGTCATGTGATCCAGTTGACTTTTACCTGGGACTTTGTGTGTCATGTATGGTATGTAGAGGGTTGTCACATGATCTGAGTTGGATTTTCTTGAGGATATCGCATGACTTTGTTGGCTTTTCCTGAAATCCATTGCACGGCTAGGCAAACTTACTGATAGGGTGTCAAATGATCTAGCTTACTTGACCTGGTGTCATTCCAAGAGCTGATTTAAACACATGGATGGTATCATGATAGTCAGTGTGACATGTCTTGGAGGGTGTCACATGTCTTGGAAAACCTATCTGGAGGGCAGTGTGAGTATTGGATAAATTTCTCAAAGATTGTCGCGATATTTAGTTGACATTTTAAGTTTCTTTCATGAGAGTTAATTAACATGATAGGGTATCATTATATGAGTCAGGAGACATGTCTAAAGGGCATCGAAATACTTGAATAGTGAACCCATATGGTTTTACAAGACTCTGGTGGCATGCCTAGAGGGCACCATGTGACTTTCTTTGACATATCAGGAGGATTTACATAATCCAAATAGTATATTGAGGGAGCATCGTGATATCTGGGTGGAAGGTCATGGTACCTTCATGTGTCCTGATGGGAAATGTGAAGATCATAAGGGTCATGATGCATGTCCTTTTCTTAAACCTTCTACCTATAGTATTGGTTCTATCCTTTATATTGAGAGTTCCTTATATTTCTTCAGTATCAGTTTATTTTAAGTCTTGTGTGATCTACTATAAGTGAGGGGTGTTCCTCGCATGTTGTAACGACCCAAAGTTTTTCAATGGAAATTACATTCTTATATTTATGTCATAAAATAACATGAAAACAAAACATAATGAACTACTATGTGATAAGTGACCTTTAAACATAATGTTTTCACTTCTGTGTTCGGAATTTCAAAAATCCGACAAACACGGTTGCGTTCACGATGATTTTTGGAGTCTAATGAAACAAAACTAATTTTTGGTGAATAGTGACCTACCCTTAGGAATAATAGCATACCCTTATGAATATTAATATAACCTTATTAATAGTAAATCATCCAACATAAGAGTAATATTACCTTTGAATAATTAAATAAAATCTATACATCTTAGAAAGTGACAATTTAACCTTAGTAAACGTTTTGGTATTTTGTTAGTTATAAATAATTAATTTTAATTAATTAATTTAAAAGAAAAATTATTTTCTTAAAATGTGTTCATTAATTATCAAATCAATGTCTTATAGTTTTTAGATAATTTTATAAGACACTACGTAATTTTTGAAAGCACTATAAAATCAGTTTTAATTTTTAAAAACTGTTTTTTAAGTAAATTATGATTTTAATAAAATATTAAATTAATAATTTTTAGAAAATTATTTTTAAAAAATGGACTTTATTTTTGGATTCTACACATCAAAAAATGGTTGGGGTAAATTTTTGGGATTTTTCTAAAATACTTGAATTTTTGATGAATAGTGAAATACCGTAATTTAGAAAACAAAATAAGCTAAATAAGCTAATTATAGAGTCATGTGGGATGTTAAGATAATGTAATCCTATTTGGTTCGGGATCACAAGATAAAATTACTATTCTTGTTCATGGAATACTCACTATTCCTTGTCTTGTAAAGAAATAATATACTAATGAATTTTATATTAAGGAAACACATCTCCCCTCCACTATAAAATCCACCCTTCACACCCTCATTTCCTCACACCTCTCAATCTCCAAGACATCTCTAAACTCTGCCCAAACATCCTCCCTAACCCATATCCCACCTTCAAGAGCTTCTGGTCTTATAAAAAGACCAAGCCTAGCTTCCTTAAGGAGGATCTCAAGAGGAGGATTTAAGAGGTAATTTCTCTCCCTCTTCTCCATTAATTTCCTTTCAAGTTCAAGTTCATTTCTTGATCTCTCCCCACCTATTTTCATCAAAATGGTATTTTCACTCCATTATTATACATATAATATAATTTTATGATTCTAATGGGATATTATATCATCCAACCCCCTTTCACTCTTCATTTTATTTTATTAAAGAGAATGGTGTTCGTGAGGTGTTAATTTATCACCTTCTAGAACGAAATACTTTCTTCTTCCATTTATACCTTCAGATCTGGTAATTAAACCATTTTTATGGTTGAAACAGAATATTTTATATGTATTATCTCCTATTTCAAGTTCTGGAACTAACTTATGACCATATTTCTAGTTATAAAATAAAACAAGTTCATTATGATTGAAAAATCACTCAAATTAACCCAAATAATCATCATTTAATTCTTATCTAATGATTCATCCACATGGATCTAATATAATTCATTACAAGATCAATAAAACTTCTGTAATATCATTAATGACATGTAATATCATTTCTGGATGATTACACATGTTCTACCCAAACTTCAATTTAAGAATACAAGTGAACCACCCAAGAAAAACCATAAAAACGAACATCCCCGAACCATGTTTTTAAACTCTATAAGTCATCCAATGGAACATAATATGACATAATTAAACCAGAATGAACCCTATTAATGTAAACATGGTTATGGATTTCTGATTAATGAATATAATTTCGTTATACAGGACATTAAAGAGAAGGAAGCATTCTGATACAAGGTAAGGGGAAATTCTTGAACCCAACATTCATCCTTCGGGTTCTACCTCATTCACTCCATTTTTGATATGGTCACTCCATAAAGATCATTTTTTCATCATTGAATTTACTTTTTTTTATATACATGTTTTCTAATGAAGTTTAAGTCAATACAAATGTTTTCCAAAAGAACTCTTCTTTTAAGAACTCAACTTTTACCTCTCATTCATGGTTGATGGTTCTTGTATCAAGTATGTTGTTCCCTCTTTCTTTTGGGAACCCAAAGCTTATGAATGTATTATTATGAGATGAAACCCATTACTTAACATGGGTTATTTATGTCACTTTTTATATATGTTCCTTGAGGCAGGAATGATAATGATAATGTTATGATGTGACGGGTGCGCCCTGAATTATATAGCACAATTATGAATGTTTCAAAGTGACAGGTGCACCCAGAATTATAAAGTGATCCAATTCATTGGGTAAAGTGATTAATCTCATGATTAAATGTGAAATTATGTGTGAACAAGATTCTATATTTTTTCAAAAGTATGTGTGGTAGTTAACCACTAAGACATGATGTTTCATTTTTATGCATTGCCACATTTCAAGTCTTATATTTATGCTTCCTCTCATGTTCATGATCTTTTTCCCATGTTATGATTATGCTCACCCCATGCTATATTGTTCTTATCTATCCTCTTAATGGGCTTCTAGCTCACCCCTTTTGATGTATATCCTCGGGTGGATACATGTACTAAGGATAGTACAAGTTCCAATAAGAAGCTAGAGAAGAAGAAATTAAATAAATGTTTATGCTTGATGTTGTAATTGTTTTGTATGGTCCAAGTTTTCCCAAGACACTAAGCCTTTTGATCCTCTATTTGAAATGCTATTATGTTGTTTATATTTTAAATGATGTAAAATTAATGTAAAAAAATGTTGGGTCACAATAGTTGATATCAGAGGCAAAGTTTAGTTAATTTGGGAATTAGGATTAGTGAACCCTAGAGGAAACCTATAGCATGAGACTAAGAACAAATATGCACACAAGAATATTTACCTAGGTATATCATATGTTATGTTTTTGGTATAAATTTTTTAAATTAATAATTTATTAATGACTTTCTTACTAATGTTTTGTTCTAACCCTTTTATATTTTTGAAAATGGGGGGAACCAGGTGAAATCAGGCCAAAAACGCGTGCGACGGCCAATGCAAAGATTGCCCGAATGACATCCCCAATGATTTGGGAGGTGGAGTTAAAAACATCATGGAGATTATTACCCAATTATCTAAGGTTATGAACAATAAAAATAATAATGGAGAACGTCCTCCTTCACCAAAGAGGGAGAAACTGGCTATCGAATGTTTTATTCGGCAATGACCACTGACGTTTAGTGGATCTTCTGATCCACTAGTTGTAGAACAGTGGGTAAAGTCCATGGAGAAGATCTTTTCAGTGCTTTATTGTTCTGAGATGGAGAAGGTGACATTATCTATTTATCATCTAGATGGATAAGCCGATCAATGGTGGTCTTTGATTAAGAACACCAATCCAAGGGAAGAAATTGAAGAGATGGAATGGGAAGACTTTAAGATAATGTTTCATAACAAGTATTTCCCACGAACTCTTCACACGAAGATGGAGATAGAATTCATAGATCTCAAGGAAAAATAAGGAGAATATTTCACAACCTATGAAGTGAATTTCACAAGGCTTTCAAGGTATGCTTCGGGTTTTGTTATCAACAATGATAGAAAAATTGATAGATTCTTTAGTGGATTAAAACCAAACCATCGAAAGGCTCTTGAAATTCGAGACTTTGGGAGTTATGAAGAAGTTTTTTGGTGTGCTCTCAAAGTGGATATGGAGTTTGGAGAATGGTCTCATGTCTACGGTGATAAGAAAAGAAAGATGGAGTTTCAAGCCAGTGGATCTAATGATAAAGGTGGGAAGAAAACTCAACGACCCACATGCCAAAAATGTGGGAAGTTGCACCATGGGAACTACCTCAAAGGGATGGGGAAATGATTCAACTATGGGAAAGAAGGACACCATGTTCAAGAGTGTCGAAAAGACTTGAAAAGGAAGGAGAATGTATCTGATGAAAGGGAAGAACAACTCATGGTTCAATGCTACAACAGTAAGGAGCTATGGCACTATGCAAACCAGTACACTAAACCTCATGTTCTTGAGGGTAATCAACATCAGCAACCACCAAAGCCAACGGAAAAAGGCAAGGCTTATGTCATCACTACTGCGGAGGTGGAGCATGATAATGAAGTCATACAAGGTACACATCCTATTCACTCAAGAATGGAAAAATTCTTATTTGATTCTGGTTCTACGCATTCCTTTATATCTTGCAAGTTTTCTAGAACTATAGAATCGAAGCCCCGACACCTTGATGTAGAGATATTTGTAAAAACACCAAGTGGTTCAATCATTACAACCCAAGTGTTTGACTCTTCTCCTGTTGGCGTATGTGGGAAGATTCTTCCGTAAAATCTCGTAATACTTTCCTTGGTGGAATTCGACGCTATAATGGGAATGGATTGGATCTTGTTATATAGATCACATATCAACTGTCGGGAAAAGGAAATATCTTTTCATATTCTGAACCATCCCATGCTCCTCTACAAATTCAATGAAGATCATGAATCTCATTTGAAAAATCATTCAATGGTGTGGGTGTTTATTCCCTATGAAGAAGTATACCTCGCCCAAATGGTTGAGTCCAAGGAAAGTTACAAAATTGAGGATATGACAATTGTGAGGGAATACAACAATGTATTTCCCAAAGAGTTACCCGGAATTACCCTGGATCATGAGGTAGAGTTCTCAATTGAACTCATGCCCGGAGCTACTCCAATCTCAAAGTGTCCCTATAGGATGGATCTAATTGGACTGGAGGATTTAAATAAGAAGCTGCAATAGCATCTAGAAAAAGGGTTCATACGCCCTAGTGCATAACCTTGGGGTGCACCAGTGCTCATTGTGAAGAAGAAGGATGGAACAATGCGGTTGTGTATTGATTATCAGGAACTCAACAAGATCACCAGAAAGAACAAGTTTCCTCTCCCAAGGATTGATGACTTTTTTGACTAGTTAAGAGAAGATAAATACTTCTCAAAGGTGGATCTTCATTCTAGATATCATTAAGTAATGGTGAAGAAGGAAGATATTCATAAAACTACCTTCTGTACAAGGTATGAGCACTACGAGTTTTTGGTGATTCCCTTTGGACTTACTAATGCGCCTGTAATCTTCATGGATTTGATTAATAGAGTCTTTAGACATTACCTCAACAAATTTTTTGTAGTGGTTATTGATGATATTCTCATCTACTACAAGATCAAGGAGGAACATGAATAACATCTAAGACTTGTGTTGGCAATATTAAGAAAGGATAAGTTGTTCGCCAAGTTCAGCAAGTGTGAATTTTGGATGAATCAAGTCACATTCTTGGGACATGTGATCACAAGTGAGATAATTTCTATGGATCCTTCAAAGACAAATGCGAATGAGGAATGGCCTAGGCCCTCTAGTGTCATAGAAATCCATAGTTTTCTTGGATTAGCTGGGTACTACCGACGTTTTGTGAGAAACTTCTCATGATTGTAAAGCCCACTAAATAAGTTAACATGGAAAGGGGTAAAGTATGTCTGGACGGAAGAATGTGAGGGAAGATTCAAGGAGCTAAAGAGAAGGCTGATCACTGCACCAGTACTCACAATACTGAAAAATGGAGAAATTTTTGTGATATATATTGATTCATCAAAGAAAGGCTTGAGTTGTGTACTCATGAAAAATGACAATGTGATAGCATATGCATCATGACAGTTGAATATCCTTGAGCAGAACTACACGACATATGATCTAGAGCTGGCAGCCGTGATTTTTGCCTTGAAAATCTGGCGGCATTAACTTTATGGCGAGAAGTGTGACATATACACCGACCACAAGAGCATAAAGTATATATTCACACAAAAGGAGCTCAACATGCATCAAAGGAGATAGTTAGAGCTAATCAAGGATTACAATTGCTCTATTCACTATCATCCTGGAAAGGCGAACAAGGTAGATGATGCTCTAAGCCGAAAAGAACCTGCTACTCTATCCATGCTACGGATTTAGAAAGACCCTATCTTCATGGATATGAAAAATATTATTTTGGAAATCATAAGGGTAGGGGATACAACCTACCTTGCCCAAATTATTGTGCAACCATCCATCTAGGAGAAGATTAAGGAAGCACAAAGGGATGATGTGGAGATACAAAAGAGGGTGAATGCAGTAAAGGAAGGGAAGCTGCAAGAGTTCCATATTGACGATGATTGTGTGATTTAGTTTGGAATGTGGCTTTGTGTGCCTTCATCACCCGGGATAAAGAAGAAGGTATTGGACAATGCACATAGCTCAACCTTCTCTATCCATCCTGGGATTACCAAGATGTACCGTGATCTCTGAGAACACTTCTGGTGGGATAAAATGAAGAAGGAGATTGCAGAAGATATATCAAGGTTCTTGGTATGTCAGCACGTTAAAGCTGGGTGACAAAAGTCCAAAGGTATGATGCATCCATTTCCTATACCCATGTGGAAATGGGGAAATGTTACTATAGACTTTGTCATGGGTATCCCAAAGATGTCAAAGGGATATAATGTGATATGGGTTGTGGTTGACCAACTCACCAAGACTTCCCATTTTATCGCTATTCAGGAAGATCTCTCACTTGAACAACTTGCAAAGATATATGTGAAGGATGTGGTGAGACTACACGGTGTTCCACTCTCAATTGTCTCTGACCGTGATCCAAGGTTCCCATCTAAATTCGGGAGGATCCTTCAACATGCTTTGAGTACTGAATTAAATTTCAGCATGACCTATCACCCCCAAACTGATGGCCAATCTGAAAGGACTATTTAGACACTTGAAGATATGCTAAGATCCTGCTCTCTAGAATTCAAAGGTGGATGGGATCAGAATCTCCCATTGGTTGAGTTCTCATACAACAATAGCTTCCACTCGAGTATTCAGATGGCTCCGTATGAAGCTATCTATAGGAATTGGTGTAGAACTCCAACCTGTTGTGATGAAGTTGGAGAAAGAAAGCTACTTGGACCTGATCTTGTTCAAGATATGACAGAGAAGGTTCAAGTCATCCAGAAACACATCAATGCTGCTCAAAGTCAGCAAAATAGTTATGCTGACAATCATCGAAGGGACTTGGAGTTCGACGTTGGAGATAAATTCTTCCTTCGAATATCTCCATGGAAGAGAGTCATGCGATTCGGGAAGAAAGGGAAGCTAATCCCAAGGTATATTAGCCCCTTTGAAGTCCTTGACCGCATAGGAGTCGTGGCCTATCATCTTTCACTTCCACCAAATATGGATCAAGTTCATGATGTGTTTCATGTATCACTACTGAGGAAGTACATACCAGACCCCTCACATGTACTAAACTCAGAGGTGGTGCAGCTGGAAGATGATCTCTCCTATGAGGAACAGCCAGTAAAGATTCTTGATCAGAGATATGAGGTTCTACACAACAAGACAACCCATCTTGTCAAAGTGTTGTGGAGGAACCATAAGTTTGAGGAAGCAACTTGGGAACCAGAAGAGGAAATGAAGGATACGTACCCTCGCCGGTTTGTGTAAAGTGAAATTTCAGGGGCGAAATTTCTTCAGGGGGGAAGAATGTAACGACCCAAAGTCTTTCAATAGAAATTCCATTCTTATATTTATGTGATAAAATAACATGAAAACACAAAATAATGAACTACTAAGTGATAGGTGACCATTAAACATAATTTTTTCAATTATGTGTCTGGAATTTTGAAAATCTGACATACACAGTTGTGTTCAAGATGATTTTTGGAGTCTAATGAAACAAAAAAAAAATTTGATGAATAGTGGCATACCCTTATGAATAGTAACATACCCTTATGAATAGTAATATGACCCTTATTAATAGTAAATCATCCAACATAAGAGTAACATTACCTATGAATAATTAAATAAAATTTTGACATCTTAAAAAGTGACAATTTGACCTTAGTAAACGTTTTGGTATTTCGTAAGTCATTTATAATTAATTTTAATTAATTAATTTAAAAGAAAAATTATTTTCTTAAAATGTGTTCATTAATTATCAAATCAGTGTCTTATAGTTGTTAGATATTTTTATAAGACCCTACGTAATTTTTGAAAGCACTATAAAATCAGTTTTAATTTTTAAAAACTGTTTTTTAAGTAAATTATGATTTTAATAAAATATTAAATTAATAATATTTAGATAATTATTTTTAAAAAATGGACTTCATTTTTGAATTCTACACATCAAGAAATGGTTGGGGTAAATTTTTGTGATTTTTCTGAAATACTTGAATTTTTTATGAATAGTGAAATGCCGTAATTTACAAAAATACGCTAAATAAGCTAATTATAGAGTCATGTGTGATGTTCTGCTAATGTAAGACCACATGGTTCAGGATAAAATGATAAAAGTACTATTCTTGGTCATGTAATACTCACTATTTCTTGTCTTGTAAGGAAATAATAAACTAATGAATTTTATATTAAGGAAACCCCTCTCCCCTCAACAATAAAATCCACCCTTCGCACCCTCATTTCCTCACACCTCTCAAGCTCTAAGCCTTCTCTAAACTCTTCCCAAACATCCTACCTAACCCCTCTCCCACGTTCAAGATCTTCTGGTCTTATCAAAAGACCAAGCCTAGCTTCCTTAAGGAGGATCTCAAGAGGAGGATTTAAGAGGCAATTTCTCTCCCTCTTCTCCTTTAATTTCCTTTCAAGTTCAAGTTCATTTCTTGATCTATCCCCACCTATCATCATACAAATGGTATTGTAACTCCATTATTATACATATATTGTATTTTTATTATTCTAATGGGATAATATATCATTCAAACCCCTTTACCTCTTCCTTTTATTTTATTAAAGAGAACGTTGTTAGTGAGGTGTTAATTTATCACCTTCAAGAACGAAATGCTTTCTTCTTCCATTTAAACCTTCAGATCTGGTAATGAAACCATTTTTATGGTTGAAAAATAATATTTTATATGTTTTATATCCTATTTCAAGTTCTGGAACTAACTTATGACCATATTTCTAGTTATAAAATAAAACAAGTTCATTATGATCGAAAAATCACACAAATTAACCCAAATAATCATCATTTAATTCTTATCTAATGATTCAGCCACATGGATCTAATATAATTCATTATAAGATCATTAAAACATATGTAATATCATTAATGATATGTAATATCATTTATGTATTTTACTCATGTTCTACCCAAACAACAATTTAAGAATACAAGTGAACCACCCAAGAAAAACCATAAAAACGAACATCCCCGAACAATGTTTTTAAACTATATATGTCATCCAAAGGAACATAATCTGACATAATGAAACCAGAATGAAACCTATTAATGTAAACATGGTTTTTTATTTCTAATTAATGAATATAATTTCATTATACAGGACATTAAAGAGAAGGAAGCATTCAGATACAAGGTAAGGGGAAATTCTCAAACCCAATATTCATCCTTTGGGTTCTACCTCTTTCACTCCATTTTTTATATGGTCACTCCTTAAAGATAATTTTTTCATCATTGTATTTATTTTTTTTGGATATACATGTTTTCTAATGAAGTTCATTTCAATCCAAATGTTTTCTAAAAGAACTCTTCGTTTAAGAACTCAACTTTTACCTCTCATTCATGGTTGATGGTTCTTGTATCAAGTATGGTGTTCCCTCTTTATTTTGGGAACCCAAAGCTTATGAATATATAATTATGAGATGAAAAACATTCCTTAACATGGGTTAGTTATGTTCACTTTTGATATATGTTCCTTGTGTAAAGCATGATAATGATAATGTTATGATGTGACGAGTGCGCCCGAAATTATATAGCGCAATTATGAATGTTTCAAAGTGACGGGTGCACCTAGAATTATACAGCACTCCAATGCATTGGGTAAAGTGATGAATCTCATGAGTAAATGTGAAATGATCTTTGAACAAGATTCTATCTTGGTTCACAAGTATGTGTAGTAGTTAACCACTAAGACATGATGTTTCATTTTTATGCATTGCCACATTTCATGTCATATATTTATGCTTCCTCTCATGTTCATGATCATTTTCCCATGTTATTATTATTCTCACCCAATGCTATATTGTTATTATATATCCTCTTACTGGTCTTCTAGCTCACCCCTTTTGATGTATATCCCCAGGTGGCTACATGTACTAAGGAGGGGACAAGTTCTAATAAGAAGCTAAAGAAGAAGAAATTAAATAAATGTTTATGCTTGATGTTTTAATTGTTAAGTATGGTCCTAGTTTTCCCAAGACACTAAACCTTTAGATCCTCTATGCATGATGATATTATGTTGTTTATATGTAATAGTAATTTAAGAAAAGGTTGGGTTATTATACATGTCCTTCTAGAAGTTATGCATGATCTATGAATGATCACATGAAGTGATTTATTCATGGCCTATAGTCACTTCGGTTATTCGCCAGAATATTACCCGATGGAAGACTTTTTGGTTGTGAGATTAGATGCTCCATGAAATCCACTCTAGTGCTTGGGTGGGAGGATATTCCTGGATGAAAAAACGAACATACCTTTCTCCGAGGATGGGGTGGGGATTTATAGGCCTTTTAACCCTGATTTTTTTCCATCTTGTGTGGCGTATCTAGTACAGATCCATGTTGGAGCTAGAGAAATTTTCTCATGCCACACGTCTTTATGAACCTTCATCATGCATCACTCTAAGGGTGTTTCCTGATTTTCAGAAACTGTGATTCGTTCTCTTTACACTTATTTTTTGGGATTATTTTCGATTAATGGAAATTTTTTTATAATGCATGCATGTCAAAATACTTCAATATTGTAATATTGATATATCCAAGGGAATTTGAGGGATCAATTTTCATGTTGAAAGGGGCCTGAGTGATACTCAATGCCTTTCCTGGGACATTTCATGAGGCAATGGTGGCTTGTCTGAGGGTCTCCACATGATCTAGGCAACATGTGTAGGAGTCTCATGGGACCACATCGTGGACTTACTTATCACTTTATAGGCACTTTATGTCTACGAGTGGCTTCCTCCTCCTCCCCATTTTATTCCCTTTGTTTTATTTTACAAAGGATAGGAATTCATGTGAGATTACATGAGTACTTTCAATGGAAATTACTCTATTTTCTGATGATGTGTCACATGACTAATTGGCGTCACATGGGGATGTGCAGGAATTTCATGGAAAGATCCATATGTTTATACTTAGGGAGTCAAAGGGGTTGTGTATGGTTTCGTGTACATGCCTGAGGGCTTTCATGTGATGAGGATGAAAAGAAAAAGGGATTTTGTGAGATTAGGCAGGCATGTCACCGGGGTCTCGTGGTGTCTTTAAGGCTGCTAGGAGTGTGTCACATGTCTTTTATGACTGTGAGTAGCTCCCATGACATACATTTTTCTTTCCTTTGCTATATTCTACAATGTTTTGGGGGTCTAATGGATTCTCTTGGATGTTTTGAAGGATAATTATACTTTCTATCATTAATATATATAATGATATTTATAACTACTTGGGGCCTCCACCTTTGTACATATTTCCTTCCATTTTCAAAGTATTTTTTGTTAGATTTTCATGTGCTTGCTGCTGAAAAACCACACATCCTATGGGAGATTACCCGATTGTAGTCATGCATCTATTGTTTATCCAAGGTACCTTTGCGAAGCATAAGGACCTTCCAAAGGGGATTCATGGGACCTACTGTAGACTATATGTTGCAAATGGTTCCTTAACATGACCCTACGATGAACACTATTCAGAAGTCTACTGGAGGCTCAAGCGATCCATGAGTTTTTTCTACCTTCTCCAACCATTGATTTTGGGGGAAAATAATACTCATATTTAGGTATTTCTTAATTTTTTAATTTTTTTGATTCTCATTTGGTGGGTTTTAACAACCACTTGTTATGTCGGAATGGCTATGATGAAGATAAATACACAATATGGGGTAGAATTGTGTTTTTAAAAAACTTTTACCGAATCATATCACCTCTTCTGTTATGTAGAGAACCTTTCCATATGTCTTAATGATGAGTGAGAAGTGGGAATAAATAAAGAAAAGAACACATCAATTTATAGTGGTTCAGGGCACAATGATCCCCTAGTCCACTCCATCGGCACTCTACTCCATAAGTTTGGTTACTTTCACTAGTATATATTCTTATCCAGATACCTATTAATACAAATAAATATGTATAGGCAGTTGACACCTTACAAGTGTTTAACAAGAAATTATAATTCTTTTTACAAGGAACCAAAAATCCATTGCTTAGTAAAAGAAGCTGACATGTTACCATGACTAAGACTGAGCATTTAAAACTATAATAAATCAGTAGATATTGATTTTATTGTGAAAACAGTTTTTAATTCACAGTTGAAGTAGTAACTGATAGATATATTTAGATCTTCAATAATGCACATCATAAAATTGATCTTCAAACTTTAACTGGAATTATTCAAATAGTGATAGATAAAACACTAGACAGATGTGTAAACATGTATGTATCAAAAGGGTATCTCTGATAAAATATTTGTCCATATTGTATAAGAAGATGTAATAATAATATAAAATATCTATGACAATAATAGTAATGAGTTGCTCATGTACATAAAAACATATATGTATCCAAAGTGTAGCTCTGAAGGTAATGACACACTTGTTGTTTTTAAAGACAACTTTTACTTATGTATATTTCTATTTTTTATCTCCTCTCAACTTTTTTTGATGAATATTGTATTGATATTTATACTATAGGTTGAATAGCTCTAGGTCAGACCATCTCCAAAAATATCACACAATAAATCATGAATATTTAAACTCAAAAGCATTCAAGAGATTCATAACTTCCCAAAAGAATAGAAATGATTTATTCCACTGAATATGAGCCTTTAATCAATCATAAAATAGATTTGAAAATATATTTAATTCCTTTGAGACCATTTTTGTAATCAATGATAATAACTTTAATTTAAAAATCCATTGTGTAATAGTCAAACATGGTGTTCCTTCACATAGTGACAAAACTAAACGTAGTTTTTGACTATGTCTGGTTGTTCACAATTATAGAGTTGATAAAAATATTTTCCATTTCTCAAACACAGGGTATCTTCCAAATGTAGGGTTTCTGATCCATAATTTTCTAACAATGTAGGCTATATGATTTGTGCTAATTATTTCAAACATAGGGTTTCTAAACCATATGTTATACTTACAAACGTAGGATAGGAACTGTGTTTTGAGAATAACATGTTCAGAATACTTTAAAAAATATTCCTCATGGATCAATGAATTTAATATATTTCCAAAATAAACATTATAATGAATATTATCTTCCTAAAATTCACTCAAAATAAACTTCATTAGAAATATAGATGTTGGCATTTTAAAGTATTAAAAACAAAAAAACAATTAACGAAATTATTGAATCAACACATGCTCAATATAAAGGTGAGTGGAAATACGATCATGTATACCCTAACCTACCACATTGATAGCATACTAGGGGATACCTCCCACACTAATGAAAATAAGATCTATAGACCTGACTAGACTACCCATATCCACTCTTGTAATAATCACTTAAATACAATTTCCAACTACCTAAAGAGCCACCCTCATACCCAATATAAGAACCCCAGTTACTAAAAGTTATATCCTCAATTAGGTTCCTCTTAATAATAATGGACTTATTTATAACCTTATAAAAAGATAAAAACCTAAATATGTACACCAGATATTGAATTGAATGACTTATTACATCCTCAAAACCAAAAATAAATATCAATACCATCACTCTCTAGTGAAGGGTTAAAATAATGAAGCTTAGTAAAATGAGAAACATTGTCCATTGATGAAATTCTACCCTGAGTAAGATGCATAAAATCCTAATATCAGTCAAATCTAAATTACTCATGAAATAAATTCTTAAAATAGAAATCCTAAAATCCCTTCTAAGATACCTATATATCCTTTTCGACCTAGAACTCGAAACACCACTAATTATTTGTTATTACTCAAAGAGTATGAATTCCAAGCATCACCCACCTATCAAGGGGTGCCTCAAGATGATGAAAGATATCATGTATAGACTCAATTCAAGCCTTAATATACTAAGTTCCACCATCTCTAGTAAGTATAGGTGGATGTTGAAATTGATACCACCTGTCCAGATCTGATATAGAAGGTCCACCTCTCATACATAAATGTCTCAATGACTGGATAAATTTAAGAAGAATGTCATGGGGGTAATGTTCAAGAGGACCAATAGTTTTAACTAGAGTTCTTTTCTCAAAAATCAATGTGTCATGCTCTTCACCACCCTCCTGGTTCTTGATAGGATGTCTTCACAGTGGAATATCACTATAATGGAAAATGAATGACTAAAAATCACATATACAATAGGTAGGAATATTTTAAATTGTACAAGTAGTAACAAGAAAGGAATCCCTCTATATTAAACATATGGCCTATTATACTAGGGGTATCACAAAACCTCAGGTGATATCTCTAACATATAATACCTACTCTCTGTTGGATGAATAATAAGATACAATTAGGATTCAATTTATCAATTTAATGATAGTAGAAAATAATCATATACTGGTTAATTATAATTCCACCCTTAAGTTATATAATAAAACAATACATGAGTTGTTACTAACACATTAAATAATCGAAATTTATATCATAATCAAGGTTATCAAACAAAGGATGCTACATGAATATCATTTTAATCCCATAGGCCAACAATTATTCATGAACACACACCTATTTCCCCCCCAATCCATGATTAAAACCGCAAATCAATAACATAGAATCACCATTGTAAAAAATAACCTAATTATAAAAGTGAAAACCAAGAGAAATAGTCTTGTCCCTAATAATCTAGAATTTATAAATACATTGGTTATCTATGAACATACATAATTTCTATCTTGGATTCCAACCACATCTTATCTATTATCAACCATACCTTAAATAATAAGACAAATATAAACAAGGCTCTAGTTTCACTTTATAACATACCTGATTCATTTCACATCCACTATTACCATATTGGGTGCCATATACCTTGGGAATGCCTCTCTATATGCCAAATGTTTCTTATCAATTTAAATGATCTCTATACATAGTGGGAAGACTATTCCCTCTATGGTAAAAATAGACATAAATCATAATGAAAAAAATATAGTAAACTGGAATCACATAAATAAAAGTAATAAAATAATACATCATATCTAAATGAAAACTATAGTAATAACATCACCCATGCTATAATAAAAATTGTGGATTTTTAATGTCATAAATTCTTGTATAAATGAACAAGATCAATTATTGATAGATCATATAATAGAAGTCGCAAAAGTGATAAAAAGGGTGAAGGTTTCATCAAAACAGTTGTGGTGTCCATTTTTGATCCCATCTCTCATCTCTTATCGATTTCCACAACTCATATATTAGTAGTATGAGCCTTTCCTATACCTAGATCATGAATAATAAAGTATTATTGGGTTCTAAGGTACTCGATCATGGTGTGAGTAAAACTCAATTTGAAACCACCAATAATACCCCTAAAATATGTAGTAGAGTAATTGAATGTTCAGTGTGATATTATAGAAAAAAAATTAAATAGAAAATATATATACTAATAAATATTTCATTGCCACCAATACTACAAAAACACCCAGGCATGACCATACCTCCTTCATACAGTACCATGGTGACTATGAACATATCAAATAATAGTTAATTGGTCATCATGTCTCAAACTATATCAAATGGTCTATCATCCCATCAAATTATAGTGATTAATTCATGGGTAATGGATCTTGATAACATAATCAGGATAGTGGGTATAACATCCTTAGTAAATCTTAATCATCAATACATGGGAATAATTTTTCGATAACATAGTCTCATATACGGGTATAGAGTCCCTGAGCCAACATATACAAGCGAACATCATGCCCAGTTAATATCCCCAAGAGATGGAATAATATCCCCAACCTTGAGTATAATCTCAATAGGGAAATACATCCCTAGTCTTGAGACACATTATGAGAGAGAGAGAGAGATAGTATCAAGTCCCACAATCACTCTTCTCATATGGGTGTCACATCCCTTTCTTTTAAAGTGTCTCATCATGGGTAATATTTCCCTCATACATGTGTATTAGTTAATAACTAGTAATAGTGTTCCATGCCCATCATGATCAAGATCACATGAGCATTTTACCCCATTATAATGGGGGAATCATCCCAAATATTAAACATTTCATGATGGGCATAGTGTCACTCATTATATCCAACACAATATAGTGGGAATTATATCCCAATAATAATAAACAAAAACATTTGGGTGCATTATCCCACATTCATAACCAAAACAAGGTATAAAAATAGCTTAATAACATAATATAATCATTTCTCCTCAATGTTGGAATATCATCCAATGTACTTTAAACTATACTTAGGTTGGTCCCTATATGCTACACCTAATTTCAAAAATAAAAAAATCATGACATACTCGGTTCCCAACAATTAGTGGGGGGTGGTAGACTCACCCCATACTATGACAATACATTCCAAAAGGGATCTAGGGAATGTTGGAAAACTCATTAGAGATCAAGCCTCAAGCTGATCATACCAAGACACACCTCCCCTAATAGAAAGGGGGATAAATTCACCCATTTAGGGTATTTTAGATCATTAATCCACCAAATTAATCCCATTTGGGTTTTCGAGAAATAATTTATACACACTTTAAATAAATTTCTTGACCATTGGTGGACATTATACCATTGTATAGTAACCCAAGGGTCTGTTATGGCCCTAAACATCCATAACCATCCCAATCAGGTTTAAGGTAACCATTTAAATTATATTTAGGTCAATCTCACCTGGATTTATAAATTGTATATCACACGTAACTTAAAATGATCATTAAACATAGGGATTAGTTATGGACCACCTGCCTTATTCTAATAGGGTCATACTTGAGGAAGATCTCTAATTAATTCAACCTCAATTAGAAGAAACCAAACAACCTATAGCACTCCTCTATGATAAATGACATTATGATCTAAGGCTTAATGAAGGAGATCTAATATTAGAGTAAGAAGAATTAAGAAAAGGTAAGGGGAATAGGATGTGAACTTCCAGGGATGTAAAGGGTAAAATACTCATTTTATACATTTAATTTGGATTTAAATTAATTTAATTATTATTTTAAAAATAAAGTGTTCCTAATTACACTCTTCTATGAACCCAAAAAAAAACATTAGTGCCCCAACCAGGGTTCCACTACATGTCTAATGAACACCTATTATAGGTAGAAATAGCCATTATCACACACACTAGAACACTGGAGGGGTCCTTCTATACTTACAAAAGGAATATTATACTTACAAGATTTATCTACCACCAACATGTTTCCACTATATGAAATCCTAGACTACCTCCATACTCTCTAACACCAAGAAAAGATCAAACTACATGAGGTAGTAAAAAAATAAATGAAATTAATACCTCAAAAAGTTCAAGGCATTTCAAATTCAATCCCCCCTCTTAGTATCAACTAGCACGTTTCCTTTTCCTTTCAAATCTCACAACAATTTAACTTTATAAATAAAATAAAATACCTAATTACCACTCCCTACTTATATAAAAATGAAATTTCTTTATTTTTGAAGCATCAATTTTTAGGAAATTATGGATGGTAAAACATCCAAATATCATCATTTGATATTATATTAAGATTTTTTATAAATTTATTATATTTCCTCCCATAAAATTACGACACCTATGACCATCACTTTAAATATATATACCATAATAATGATAAAAATTCAAAACTACGTTCTAAATATTTTTTCCCATTTAATGTATTTTTTGTTCCAACTATAAGTTTAATTAGACCTTAAAATTTTTATTAATATTTTTGACCATATTTTATTGTTATTTATATGGAATTTAATGAAAATTGGGCCCTCAGATGTGGTCCATTAATTCAAATAATCATTTTTTGTCAAATTTACATGATTAAAATCGTAGGTTTTGTAATGATCCAAATGAACCACTAAATATACCAATAATTAAAAGATCTAGTTATTTATTTTATAAGAACATTTATCTATAAATCAAAAAATTATATTATTCATATAATTATGAAAAATTCGATGATAAAAATAACTAATTTCATTCAAAATAAATAAATTTAAATAATGATCTCATTTTTTCATTACAAAACATGATTATTTCTTAAAAATAATGCATTATTTATTGAGAAATTAGTAAGGGAAACAATATAAATAATATGAATGAATATTAATTTTCAACTTCCCTTTACTTATTAAAGTGTATTTCTTTAGGTCTAATAAAAAGACAAAAAGAAAGATCATTTTTTAATCATAAACAAACATTAAGATTTCATTTACACAAATTAGGGGTTTTAGGCTTTTTAGTTCTTCCACTATTAATTTTAACACACATTATTTTATATAATATTTATTAACTTAAAATTAATTTTATTTTTTCAAAACCATAATTTGAAAATGCTCACAATCAAAATTCACTCTTCTCATGATGATGTAACTTTTTAGTAGAATTCTCCCATTCACAAACAAAGAGCGATAATCAATGATTTTGTAATTGATCTCAACTTTCCATTATTATAATAATGTGAACATTAATAAATTATTCATTTGAAATGGTTTTTTAGTGGCTAAATGTATACCATGGATATGAATAAAAAATTGAGGAGAATTTTCACATACATTAACTTTATGAGGACCCATCCTAAAAAATAACATAATCTTGATATTTAATCCAATAATCCATTATCTTACATTTGTGGATCTTTTTAGGTTTAGGTTTTTAGATAATTAGTACATAACTCATAAAAAACATAATTGTATAATAAAAAGTGGACACTTTCAATGAGTATCTATTTTTTACACCATATCATGCTTTTGAAACAGAACATAATTTATTTTTATAAAAATCTTCACAAATTTCAACTTGGCCTCATCCTTTCCCTCAACCATCCTCAAATCATATGAAAATTATTTTAAAAAATTTTTATAATCACAAAAATTATTATTAAGGTACAACAAAATATGAAAATCCTTATTCTAGTGAAAAAACATGAAAACCCATGAAAAACCATTCCTTAAATCATAACTTTTTACCGAGAAAGGGAATTATCATACTATTAAAAAGATCAGTTATATTACCTTTTTAAAACAAATGATTTCCATGAAAACTCATTATCAATTATAGGAAACTCATGTATTTTCCTAGGTACATCATCTCAAATAACCAATATAGAACACCTATAAATTGGAAAAAACTATACGGACACATTCTAATATAATTCTCTAGAGAACATAATCATTTCTCAATGCATTAGATCACTATCTAGGCACACCCATAATAAAAGATATAATGATATCACCTGATGATATATGGGAACACACATCAAAAAATTATTCCAAGGAATATATCATGAATAAATCATTTTAATATTTCCACTTTTCATCTTAAAACCCTTTGAAAACACTTTTTAACCCATATGAAAAACCATTTCGAGTATCAAAATATACTTTTATTTTAAAAATGCATTTTCAATACTAAAATAAAGGAAAGGGGGTATTAATTTAATAAAAATTAAACATTAAAAAGGAATCAATAAATAAAATAATATTTATAGTAGTAGGAAAATTCATTGTCACTATATAATTTAAAAATATAAGTCATTTTTCATTTCCTAAAACATTCTGTATTAAACAAGTAAAAACAATTACTTTTGAAATCTTTTTAAATAATGTAAAAGGTGACATAAAACGTAATTTATAAATATTTTATTTCCATATAAAATATTTCATAAAATCATTTTAAAAACATGGACATTGGAGAGAAATATTTTGAATGAAAACTTTAAAATATGAATTTTTTTAAAAGAAAGTCCTTTACCACTTTAAGAACATTTGAATCATAAGACCCATGAAAGGATAAAATTAAAGAAAACTATATATATCATGAGGATAGATAAATTCATTATATGACATATCAAATGGGATGTATATACACCTTATAAAATAATACAGGTGTATGACATCCAAATATGCCTCAACAGAATGAAATTAAGATGAAGTCCCTTACCTTGATTCTGACCCATCACGTACATTCTTTATCCTCTTGAATAATAAAATTATGTTTATTATTTACTTGATAAATAACCTTTTCAAAATTTATTATTCATTTTATTTCACTTATTACCATGTTATACATTATTACTTAATCAATTAGGTTTACATCAAATGTTTTGACTATATTTATCTTATGTGTCAAAAAAGACTTTGGTAGGTTGAATATGGTAAAAGAGGCCATTATTTCAACATATACAAAATAATAATCATGAAATAACTATCATATTTATAGATAAATAATATTTTTAATACCAATTATAAAATATGGTGTTTCATAAATTAAGTATATTATGATCATGGATATTGTAGGTCGTACATACACATGAGTAACATCTCCATTTTTCAATGATCATTATGGAAATGAGGTAAGTAATATTTTTATCTTTATATAATGATAATAATATCATATATACCATATTATTTCTTTAAAAATACTTTTATATATCATACATGTGGTGTGGTTCTGAAAAGAGAGTCGTGTCGCTTCATGAAGGCAGTAGTCCACACGTACACGAACAACGTTATCATTTTTCTATGAGTGAAACGGTAAGAAAGAAAATGATATATTATATTTTAAGAATAATAAATATTAATTTAATATATTAATTCATTCATTTATTTTATATATATTCATTATATTTATCCTTATTACCATCCATGTAAATTTTTGTGAAAAATGAATCATATCGCTTCATGAGATGGTAGTTCCCCATACACATGAGCGACATTCATGTATCAACTACGGAATGGAAATTGAAATGTTATATGTGATATAATGAATCCATAGGTATTATATATATATATATATATATATCATATATATACTTTATATCCATCAACATATCAAACCATGAGATATATTGATGGAAAATGTGTCACATTGGTTCATGATGCATTAGTCCACCATACAGACAAAAGATGCTATCATTTCCCATTAGGGTGAAGAGGAGATTGATATAGGTAATTAAGTTAACATAATAACATATAAGTATATTTTATGTCCTTTTTTATAATATAATCATAAATAAATAAAAATTTAAGGATGTTGAAGATGAAATAAATTAAAAATGCATAGTTAGAAATTTTTCCTGTTCTCGGACAACCTCTTTAGGATTAAACCTACAGTATTCCTAAAATAAATTTATGAACAAAAAAAGGATTATAGGATGAGGGGATGAAATTTTTTAAGTATTATTTTTAGGTATTTTCTGAAAAAAAAAAGTTTTTTAGGGTGTGATTTAGAGAGAAGAGTCGGTGGCTTTTTATAAGTGAGGTGATTGACACACTTGTGATTTTTGAAAAGAAAAATGTGTAACAAAATTTTGCACATGAAAAATGGAAAAATATTTATTTTTTATAAAATTAAACATTATAATATTGAAATATATCCATAAAATATCTTTTAGGCACTTTTTAAGTCATTTTGACCCTTATATTTCTATTTTAACCCCGCCATAAAACTGTTTTCACCTTAACTGTGGTAATTCATTTTTATTGATTTCACTATCCATTATGGTAAAAAATTAAGTTAAGCTTTATAGAAAATATATATTATTATTTTTCCAATTATTTAATCCGTAATTAAAAATTCAATTCACATAAGTGGTAAAATTTAATTTAAAACAAAACTAGTAGATGCAACGAAAAACGGGTCTTCATGAAGTGTATTTTTCAAGAAAAAGAGGATTATATATTAAATATATGATTAATAATAATAATATTTTGAATATAAATTAATATTTATTGATATATTATTTATAAATCTCATTTAAGTCATTACTCATAAGGTTTTATTTTAATAAAATATAATGTAAGAACATTATAAACTTAAAAAATGTTTTTAGAAAAATACTGTTTTGAAACCCAAAAACAAACATATAAAAAAATTCAATATAAAGTTGATTGAAAATAAATTAATTGGATTTAATATAAATAAATTATACTTATGTTACTTTAAATAATATTGAAAACATATTAGGACTTTTTAATTACTTAATTTATTTAAAATAAAATACTTTTTTTACTAAAAATTTGTATTTTCACTATTCGCTGAAAAATAAATATTTCCCAAAACAATCCCAAAATTTCACCCTATGAAAATTTTTATATGATGTTTTTAAAAATTAATAAAAAAATTTCTAATTCAAATTATAAAATTTAGAAGTTAAAATTTTCAATAAAACCTTATAAGAAAAGAGTTTTGTGAAAATTATTTCCTTTTTTATTTTGAAATTACTTAATATTATTTATCATGAATAAAATCATGAAAGGGATTTATTCTATCATTATTTTTTTTATTCTTCTCTATTTTGTAAATATCATGTAACAAACCATCCTAGATACCATGGTGACTCGATAATCGAGCCAGTCCTATCATAGCCTAAAGGGCATTCCCGATCCCCATGGACTGGCGACTAACACCCAGAAACATAGCAAAGGAAAGAGGGAATGAATTTGACAAAATAATTTTTGAATAAAGATAAAAAATTCAGTAATTCAAAGAAGTGAAACATTGGAGGGAGAACTATACCATAATTCAAACATGTAAACAAACACAAATTTACAACGAAAAAGTACTAGGAAAATTGGGTAACAACCCATGTCCCTACGAACACAACTCTCTCAACCCAAGGATAAAAATCTACTACCACCTCAATGTTTTCCTTTAACCTTACTTAAAGCTATAATGAGATAATATAAAAACACTCGAAGGAATAGGTAGGGTGTGAGATAAAATCCCAGCAGGGTTTCACCAAGGATTCCAAAATAAGATGCCAATATTTAATTAACTAAATAAAGAGCTTTCAATTTTAAATAAACATGTATGGAATTTCAAAATCATATTTAAACAAATAATGATTTACATTTCATATGATTCAAATACTTTAAAAAATTTATTATGTAAACACTTTATATAAGATAGTTTATATAAATCAGAAGGCATGTGTAAACTGTTTACAAAACAATGCCATATATTTCAAAAATAGAGAATGAGAAACATGGTTATCTTCCAAACACACCCCAATTCAATGCAATTTTTTTAATAAGTCAATTTAAATAAATTTCAATTCATTTAATTTACATCAAATAATTAAATTTAAATCAAGCAATTTAGGTTTAATCAAATTGTCTACTCAAAATGAACCACCTACCTTGGGATTAAGGGATCTCAAAACACAAATCCCTAATTGAGAAACTTTTACAGAGAACATCCACAATGAAGATCTAATAATCGACCCTAGATTCAAGATATAAAATAGTAGATATTAGATCCTCCAACAACACAGAGATCTAATAGCCCCTAGTGAGAAAATAAAAGAGAATGAGGGAAAGAGAATGGGAGGAGTAAACCTACAGGGTGTAGATCAAATTTCGTTCTCCAAGATTTGATCCACTTCTGGAAGGGTGTATAGGGGCCAAAATATACTCTTAGGAGCCTTCTTGGATGAAAAAAACATAATAGGCAAAAATATGTCTATTGGACACCTGAAATGAGGGTTTTGGGACTTTTAAAAGTAATTTATGGATTAAAAATTCATGTATTCATGGTTAGATGGGAAGGGTTGCACTGTTATAAAAAATGGTGTGACCCTACTGATAGTGATTCATAGTTTCTTATAGGTGGGTGCATGGTTTTTAAATCGTGTGTCAACCATGAAAAATCCCAATGTCTGGGTTTGAATGGTTTGTACTAGCAGGGTGCACAGTATGAAAAACCATGTGCCAACCATGAACATACCAAAAACCCTTAAAAATTTTAACAATTTCACCTGAAACAACCATTAACAAAACCGAATCAAATAATAATCAAAGGAGGAGTCTATAATTACCAGAAAATGGTGACAGTATGTTATAACCTCTCCACCATAGAAACCTTTTGTCCCCAGAAAGGCTACTAAGAAGTTTACATGTCAAAAAGATGAGGCCACTGCTCTATCATCAGTGCATCCCTCTCCAATGTCTCATTAGAATCAGAACTGTGCTATTATAGAACTCAAACCAAGGGTATTTCCCTCCCATGAAGTATCATGGTTTTAGAATCAACTATCATAACTGTACATTTAGTCATGGATAAATCAGGTTCAACATCAAGATCAATCCATCATAGAACATGAGATGGATCAGATAGATCCTTTCATAGCTGAGATACATGAAACCAATTATGTATTGACATCAACTGCAGTGTAAGTGATAAATGGTAATAAACTTCCCCAACCTTCTCAACAAGTTCAAAAGGTCACACTAAATGAGGAACAAGTTTCGCTTTCCTCCCAAGTTTTTGATGACCCATATGGGGTGAAACTTTCAAAAACACAGGGTCACCAACTAAAAATTTCAATTGTCTATGATGATGATCAACATAAGATTTATACTTTCTCTATGACATCAACATTCTCTGAGGAATAAAATGAATCTTTTTTCATCTCTTGAACCAAAATCAGTCCAACCAAGGTACTTTCACCAATCTTCAGCCAACGCAATGGATATCTACTAGTTCAGCCACACAAGGCCTCAAAAGCATCCATTATGATCGTGGATTGTTAACTATTATTATAAGAAAAATAAAGAAACCCAAATTGATCATCCCAAGATCCCCTAATGTTTATAACCAAAGAATGCATCATATTATGAATAATATACATATCTCTTTCTATCAGGCCATCCCACTATATATGGTATGACATGATCAATTGGACATGGGATCTCAATTCCTCCAAAAGGATCTCAAAAATTGATAAGCAAATTGGGGATCCCTATTAGAGACTATATATCAATCTATTTCATAGAGATATTTCCCTACTTCTAAACTTTTTTTATATCACTAAGTGGTATAAAGTGAGACAATTTTGTAAGCCTATAGATCACAACCCATATCACATTATTCTTTCTCTTGGTACATGGCATCCCAACCATAAAGTCTGTTGATATCTCATTCCACTTCCTAGTAGAGATTATAAGTGGATGAAGAAAACCTGAAGGTTTATGTTGTTCATCTTTGAAATTTTGGCATGTATAATAACAAGATAAAAATTAATAAATTTCTCATCTCATACATGGACACTAGAATCTATGTTTCATGACATAAAACATCTTTCTGGTTCATGGGTGGACAACCCATTGGGAGTTATAGAAATCCCCCATCACAGCTTTACTTACCAATAATAGTACCATAAAATTATTCTGACAGCATAGAATACCATCTGGGTAGAATGACCACTATGCAATGGTCTCCCCACCATAAAGAGAGTCTTTAATTCTACATAATTCACCATCAAGCTTTATTTCCTAAAAAACATCTGGAGCATATAAGATGTCAACTAAACACTAGAAAAAGAAACCTCGGCACCTTATTAATAGACTCCAATGTGCAACTGAGAAAGGAGATCCATCAAGTTCCACCCTTTCAATGATTCTTTCATGGCCTAGGTTGGAATTTTCTTGCTCAAAGAATCTGCTATGACATTCCCCTTCCCCATGGAATAGTTTATGTCAAAGTCAAAAGATTTCAGGTATTCTACCCAACACCACTAGTGGTGATCCAAATATTTTTGAGGAAATATATAACTCAAGATCTTGTGGTCTGAATACATGGTAACCCTTTGTTATAAAAGGAAGTGTCTCTAAATCATAAGTGTGTGCATCAGAACTTCATGTTCAAGGTCATGGGTTTGGTAATTCTTTTCATGCGGCCTAAGATTCTGAGATCCATAGGCAACGATGTGATCACCCTATATAGGAATGTGGCCCCAACCTGAACCCGATGCATCACAGAAGACCACATATCCCTACTCGACCTCTAGAAGAGTAAACACTGACACAGTAGTCAAAATGCACTTCAAATCAACAAAATAACATTGGCATTTTTCAACCCAAGTAAACTTTACTCCCTTCAGGGTTAGTGCAGTCATCAGAGAAGCTAACATTTAAAATTACTTAATGAAGCACTGATAATACCTAGCTAAACCCAAGAATTTTTGAATCTCAAAAACATTTGTGGTTAATAACATGTCATAATATATTTCACTATTTTAAGATCAATTGAAATACCATGTTCTAACACCACATGTCCCATGAACTTCACTTCCTGAATCAAGAAATCGCATTTCAAAATCCATTAATAAATTCAGTTATTTCTCCACAATTCTATAACTACTCTTAGATGATGCACATGATCCTCATTGGTGTTAAAGTAAACCAAAATTTCATCCAGAAATACTACCATGAAATCATCAAGATACTCATGGAAAATCCTATTCATTATATCCATAAAGACTACAATAGCATTGAGTAATCCAAATGGAATGATAAGGTACTCATAATGGCCATACCTATTCTTAATAGTGGTTTTATGAATGTTATTCTTTTATTCTCAAATGATGGTAATTTGATCAAAGATCAATCTTTAAGAACCACTTCACCCCTTTTAACTAATCAAATAAATCCTCAATTCGTGGAAGTGGAAATTTTTTCTTTATTGTAACTCGGTTTAGTTCACAGTAATCAACACATAGGTGAAGTAAACCCTCATATTTCTTAGCAAAGAGAACTTGAACCTACCAAGGTGACACACTCGAAATTATAAATCTATTATCTAATAGATCATACAACTGATCCTTCATCCCTTTCATTTCAGTTGGTTACATGCAGTTAGAATGAATAGAAAATGGTTGAGTACCAATCACTAAGTTGATAGAAAACTCTACCTACCTTATCAGTGGAAAACCAGATAAGTAAAAAGAAAAAAAAATCAAAAAACTCGATGAAAATAGGAGGTAGATCAATCCTAAAAGGTTACCAATATATATCGAAATAAAACTCTGATATCACTTTCCCTAATTATGGATAAGAGGGTCTGGATCTACCCGACCTTGGGTCCCATTCTCCTTGGGTGCAGTAAAGGAGATTCGTCTAAGATAACAATAAATTCAGGATTTGTGGGAAATGATCCAATACATCTTGGGTATGAAATCAGGAGTCTTCATGTCAAGAACAAAAAAACACCAAGCAAGATCAACATCAGATATAGAGAAACCACAAGTAGAGCTATGAAAACCCTCCTCTCTCTTAATTCCAAGGGGTGTAGTAATATCCATCACATAAGAAAATAACTCCATAGGAAGATTTAGCATAATTACAATACGGGTTGAAATAAATGAATGAGATTCAGCTATATCAAATAAAGAAGTCACTAAGGATAAAGTTATGGTGATGGAACCTCTCATAGTCAATGGACACGTAACAACTTTTTCTATAGAATCTTCTACTGCATGAAGAAGATTCATTTTAGATGCCTATGAGTGGAACAGCTTTGTTCCTGACGCATCGAATTTCCCCATAGTTTTATAAGGATTTGATTATCATATTCCATTATGAAGAGTTGAATATATATATAAGAACTTATGTAGATATCCTAAGTATATAGAAGAACCACATATCATGGTTGCCTCAGTACACACCCTCTTAGAATTCCTAGGCTATCCACATTGGTAGAAAATCAAAGGGTCTCTCTCTGGAACTACATGACGTCTATAAAAAACCTACTATCAATAAAAACCAAGAGAATTATCATGATCCCTATTTCCTTTAGATGAATTTTCAAAAATTAAACTGGGACAAAAAAGGAACTCTCGTCAACCCTAAGTTTTTATCCGGGTCCATTTAGACCATCAAATCTTTATCCATTACATCAGCATTAGAAGGCAGATTCAACAAGAATCCCCGAGAAAAAATATTAGAACAGATTCCCAAATCAAACCATCAAGTTTTCATCTACTCATTCAATACAAACTTAGGTGAAAACTACACAAGCTCATAAAAATGGTTTACATTCTCTTACACAATCTTTTTAGCCTAATCAAGTTCGAAAAATTCAATATCCTTCACCAAAAACATCAAATCTAGATATAACTAGTCTGTGAAAAGTTATTTAAAGTGTTTCCACTCTAATCCCTCAATCTTCTTCGTTGTCACCATTGTATCCTACCATCTTCCGCTAGGTCCCTCCAGCACAAATGTGGCACACTTCACCTTAATGTTTTGGGGTGTCTCCAAGAACTCAAACACATGCTCAATCCTACCCAACCCTTTAACAACATCTTGAAGACAATTGGAACCTTTGATCACTGGTAGATTCTGGTTAAGTAACTCTTGAGAATTATTCCATAAAACAACCCTTTTAGGTTCCACAACTAGAGCCTAAACAGGAACTAGGGTAGGGGCATGTCTCAGTGCTTGGATTGTATGCAAAATCACTTAAACTAGATTTGGGTCCACATGAGGATTTTCTTGCTATGGTTCATTAGTATCTTCCTCCTAGATATGATTCACACATCTTCTCATGGGAATGATTATACACAACATCAAAAAACAATGTTTAATTCATCAGATTAACACTTATACAGAGAAATAAGGGAAAATTAATCCCAACAGATAGAAAAACAAGATTTGTATTACAATATGTCCAAATCAAAGTAGGGAAAATACTTAAACATATCCTCAAGACATCTTTACTAAACCACCCCTATTGAATTAAGGTTCATTGTGTTGAGATTTGGTTAGGCACTCAAACATAACTACCTCCTATGTCTCGAAAATATTGCATAAAAGATTACTAATATAAAAATAAGCTCAACATGGAGCTCTGATGCCACTTTTTCATAAACCATCTTAGATACCCTAGTACCCTGATAATCGAGCTGGTCCTGACATATATCTATGGGTATTAATTATCCCTACATGTTGGAGACTAGTTCCTAGAATCATATAAAAAGATATTGGGAATGAATTTTCCATGAACATTGATGAAGAAAGACAAACAACTCATTAATGCATATAAGAGAAACTTGGCAGGGATAGATATACCAAAAGACAAATAGCTAAACAAACCCTAAGGTACAACAAAAAAGTACCAAAAAAATAGGGTAACAACCCAGGTCCCAATGGATACAACTCTCCTATCCCAATGATCAACATCTACTACCACCTCCAAGTGGCACATTACCCTTAATCAAACCTGGAAAAAGATAATCTCCCCACATCTGAATTCACAGGTAGGGTATGAGATAAAATCCCATTAGGGGTTCACCATGGATTCCATAATAATATGACAAAATTTAATTAACAAAATAAAATATTTCGAATTTAAAATAGGTACGGAATTTTAAAATCCTATTTTAAAAAATCATTCTTTAAATTTTAGATGATGAAAATACTTTAAATAAATGGATTAAGTAAAAAAATTAATATAAAATAGTTTAGATAATTTATAAGGCATGTTTAAATGGTTTAAAAAACAAAGATATATATTTAATAAAAAACAATGAGAAACATGATCATTTTACAAGAGGTATGATAGTTCCAGATTACAGGATACTCACACACTTGAAGGTGAATTACAAAAATATGTGTACACACACGTCACTCAAACACTAGTCAAAGAGGACTAATCATCATTCCATTAGAGATATGATTTGTTGCAATAGGTTTTTTTCAGTTTTAAAGCATCAAAAGAGTGTTATACCAATAACTCGCAAACTAACTATGATTTCATGCTCTCTAATACAATCAATGATTGGAAATTTATTTTATGATTTCTTAAAAAAATTCATCACATTCTCCATTTTAATATGCCAATTTACATTTTAAAACCAATACATGATTTTTTAATCATATCATGACTTTTTCTAATATAAATCCAATGGTTTTATATCCAAAATAAGTTAATACATATTTTTAAAATAAAACATTGAAATCAATTTCATCAAATCAATTTCACAATTTAAAAAAACAGTTTAAATTTCACAAAATTTCATCAATTTCAAAAATACACCCCAATTCAATGGATTTAGGGGTTTTCCCCTCTTTGTGCCAAATCAAATATAAATCCCACAATTCAATGGAATTAGTTTTTTAATAAGTCAATTGAAATCAACATAAAGTAATTGAATTTAAATCAAACAATTAAATTTAAATCAAAACATTTAGGGTTAATAACACTGGCCAATCAAACTGGAACCCCTACCTTTGGATCACAGGATCTGAAAAGACAAATCACTAATAGGTAATATCCAATGAAAAACATCAGCAATGAAGATCCGAGAATCAACCCTAGATTCCAGATCTAAAATAGTGGATATTAGATCAAACATTAACATGGATATTTATAAAACCCTAGGCAGGAAAGAGGATATAACAGGAAGAGGAAACCTACAGAGTAGAGATCAAACATTGTTCACTGAGTTTTTATCTCCCATCAAATGGGTGTGTAGGATCTAAAATCACCTATTTGGATCCTCCCAAGAATAAAAAATAATAATAGGTCGAATAGGTCCATTGGACACCCTAAAAGAGGTTTTGAATACTTTTAAATAGAATTTTTAGATTAAAAAATCTCATACACATGGTTAGATGGGTAGGACCACAAAATTAGAAAAAATTATATACCCTAGTCATATGCCCCTACTAATGTGGTTGCATGGTTTCTCTTAGGTGGGTTCACGGTTTGCAAACCATGCACCAACTATGAAAAAACCCATGGTCTGGGGTTTCATATATTACACTAGCAGGGCACATGGTTTGGGAAACCTGTGTGCCAACTATGCATAGCCCAAAAGCCCTTAAAAATTTTCAATATTCAACCCAAAACAACAGTTAATTAAACCCAACAAAATAATAATAAAAATAGGTGTCTAGGAATACTTAAAAAATAATCGGATATTACATTTCGTCCTTATAATTTTATTCACTTATTAAAAAAGTGGGGATATCTTTCCCTCATGTTATTTTCCGATTAACTTGTTTCCACTTCAACCATATGGTTTTTCATAAATTTTTAACATGGTAAATCATTTTATTGTTCAACACTTTCACTCTATATTCAATAATCTAAACTATTTCTTCCTAAAAATAAATATTCTCTTCCAATTCAACTAATAGGGCTCAAAATGTGATAAGAATCTACTATATAATTCATTAACATCGGAACATGAAATGTGTTGTGTACCTAAGATAAACACGAAGGGAAAACCACTTAGTAAGGAACTGATTTAAATTTATCTAGGAGTTCATATGGTCCAATTAACTATGTACACAACTTCCCCTTATTACCAAAATGTATAACACTTTTCCATGAAGAAACATTGAGAAAGTCATGATCACCTACCTTGAAAGAAAGAATTTTTCCTTCCGTTATCTGCATAACTTTTCTTCCTTCTTCGATCTATCCTCATGTGTTACTGAATAAACTACACCTTATTAAACATTTCCTCTACTAACTATGTTCCCATAAACCTTCATTATCCTACTTTTTTTGAAAATGTCAGTGTCTCGGACCGATTTCTTTATAATTCCTCAAATGGTACCATATGTATACTAGAATGAAAACTATTATTATATGAAAAATTAACCAAAGAAAGATATTAATCCAAACTTACCTTATGATCCATTGAATAGTAATGAATAATATCTTCCATGTTTTGAATCTTCTGGTCAGACCAACCATCGGTTTGAGGGTGAAAATTTGTGATGAAATTTAATTCAATACCTAATGAATTTTGAAGTCCTTTCCAAAATATTTATGTGAACATTGGATCACGGTATAATACAATGATGAGAGGAACTCTATGTAACCAGACTATCTCCTTTATAAAAAGTGAACAATAATGGTCTAAATACATTGTATCTTGAATGGGAATTAAATATACATATTTATTTAATTGATTAACAATAACCCAAATCGCATTGTTTGTATTTTACCATTTCCACTCTAGAAATGATATAGGATGAAGCATTCCCTTCGAAAATTATCATTATTCTTTAATATGAAGACAAGTATAATGCTTCTTAGTAAAGTTAGAAATATATATTTTCATTCCATCTCACCAGTAATACTCCCAAAGGTATTTTTACATATTATTGCTTCCCAAATGAATGGAAAATAGAGAACTATGAGATTAAATAAACAACACTCTCTTCAACTGAGAATCACCTGGTACACAAAATATTTTTCTAAACCCAATAACACCATATTAAACAAAATTAAAATTAGGAAACTTAAAATTCATTATATATTCCACCATTTTCAACAATTATTGATCCTCATTTTGATCTTTCATAATTATTTCGGGCAAAGTTGACTTTATTAAAACCTAAAATAAGATAAAGGATTTATATACATTCATAACTTCTAGACCAAAATTTATCAATTCATCGACCAAGGGCTCATGTTTCAAACATATCATGGTTAGTGTGGAATTATTTTTTTTCAACTAAAAGCTTTATTCACTTTGTTTTCCTTTCTACGATAGTGTGAAAACATAATCCTCAATTAGTTCCTATAATATTATATGTCTCATGTTCAGTTATTTTTGAGTGAATATATACTTAAAACGTCTATCATCAGTATATATTTCATAATTTACTCCACAAAAATGATGCCTTTATATTTTAAAATAAAAAAAAACATCAGCTAATTCTAGATCAATTTTTGGGTAATTCAACTAATTAGGTTTCAACTAACATGAAGCATACGTAATTAAATGATCATTTTGAATTAGGACACAACCAAGTACTTTTAAATAATCATTAGTGTAGATAAAAAATTCTCTATTTTTGGATGGTAGGGAAAAAACTAGAGCATTCATCGATCTTATTTTTAGTTCCAAAAAAAATAATTACATTCTTTTTTCTAGATTATTTTAACTATTTTTTGAGTTAACTTAATTAGTGGGATAGACAACTAAGAAATTTTTAAAGAAACTATCGTTAGGAACCCACTAAGCCAAGAAAACTATGAGTCTCCATGATATTTTTTGATCTTGTCCATTCTTTAGCAAAATTTGTTTTTATAGGGTCAATAGTTATGCCATCTATAGAAACAAAATGTCCAAGGAAAGAAATTTGTTTCAACTAAAATTCATACTTACTAAATTTATCGTATAATTTATTTTATTTTATGGATTGAAAAAAAACCTTAAGTGTACTTCATGTTCCTCTTGACTTTTAGAATAAAAAAAATTCATAAAAAATACAACCAAAAACTTTTATAAGAAATCATGAAAAGCACTATTTATAAGGTCTATAAATACAACCAGTGAATTAGACAACCCAAATGACATAACTAAAAACTAATAATTCTCCTATCTAGTCTGAAATTAAATCCTAGAAATCTCATCCTCTGTTACCTTCAATTGATATTACCCAAACATTAGGTCAATTGGTTATTTGTGTGGTTGAGGAATCCGGTGGTGGGAGATATATTAAAATTTATTTTAATTATAATTTCTTGAAACCATGAGAGAGGATATTTAACATAAAATTTATAATTACTTTGTTTAATATATTAATAAATAAATACCTTAAATTACTAAACTTTTTCATTGATGAATGTTTATTGTATGAAAACCCCTTTTGGTTTTCCTTAATTTCACTTTTAAGGAATGAAGGGTATATTACCTCTAGCAGTGATCTACACATGCTCTAATGATCTCTGAGAAATACCAATCAATCTCCAGGTGCTAGTGCGGAGTATGAAATTTATTATTTCTTTCATTCTTGATCACTCATTCTTTGATCTTGAAGAAATCCCTATTGTGTTTCTCATTCTTGAGAGGGGGGGGGGGAGGAGGAGTCATGAGATAATTCATTGTATGTAACAATTCTATATTTTTTGATTGCATACATATTAATTCTTTAGACAATAGACATAAACATCTATTTATAGAGTTTGGGATTAGGTTAAAAAATTATTTAATGCATTCTATCCATTAAATAATATTATAACCTTTAATGAAACCCCATTCCCCATAATACTAACATTATTATATTTTTTTCATGCATGTTGACTTGTACAAATTATAAATAATATTTACCAACTTATAAATATTTATTTTTCACTTGAAATTATCTTGGACCATTCTAACTCCTCGGTATTTATTGAATACCAAAATAAATATTTTATTCGTAAATAAATATTTTATTCCAATCTAGGAAATTAATTTTTTATTAAATATTCAATAAAAAAATAAATATATTTTAATTCACGTGTTGGTGAATGAATATTTATTAAAATTATATGATCAGTATAACTTGAATAAAATTATTCCTCGGTCTTGAGAATAATATTTATTCTATTAATTAAATTGAAATAGAATATAATCAATATCAATAAAAATGTAGTATGTATCCCTCTAGGATTATTTCTCATTATCATTAGGCAGGCCTGCCTAAAGTCCAAGATTACTATCTAACAAAGGTTTAAGGCACCCAAGATAAAGAACTTAATGTATCAATGTTGAAAATCACATACGAACTCTCACTGTGTAACATAATCACTTTTTCACAATATCTCATCAAGTATTTCACACATCTATGTTACTAACATATATGCTTGATACATCCTTCTTTGACTATCTGAAATAAACAGTGTTACGCCATGACCAAGGAATTTAATGAAACAGTTCTATTCCAATCAGTGTTCTGAGATATCAACATCCATAAAGATGAAAGGTACAAGTCCTTCCTGAAATTATTCATTAATGAAATTTCAATAGTGACACACTCAAGATACCCTACTTCCAACCAAAATATTTCATAACTGTTTTGGTTAGAAAATCTATGTTCATGGGCCATGATAGGCATCAATAATAATAGTAAAGTCTAAAGGCCATTGCACATGTTTTCGTATAGGAATATCCAATGACACCAAAACTTGTGGAATTGCTATTGGTGGGTATGTTCACATAATATTCTGTCTTGAAGATTTCCAGGTGAAAATTTCATGAAAAGAATCCTCATCCTCTTATGGGAACTTGCACCTAACGGTCACATTACTATGTCCCCTATCATATTATTTTATCCAATCATAAAAATATATTTAGCAATATCTTCACAGCATTTCAAGGTTCTCGTCATAGAGGGGAAATTCTATGACCTTATCAATGCATCATATACCCTAGTTTATTATCATATTAATGTTCTGGAGAAGAATAATCAATATGCACTGATACATTTATATTAATATTTACTTTTTTGAGTATAAAAGTAATATAAAGTACAAAGTAGTTTGTTCTAGGGAACCTACTCCAGAAAAACAACCACTTGAATTAGATTAAATTGTTAATTGACATGTATTCACCACATGTTAAACATGCTTCTACTGAGTATGGTTATAGTTTCTAAGTCTACCATATTTCCATGGATAGGGTTGGTTAAGTCATATTTATATTGTTAAAATATGTTTACTGCAACAAAAATAAATTAAAAAAATCCCTCAAGTATTGATTTAAATGAGTATCTGATTCTTGTTCCCGTGTTGGAATCCTGACATTTTTTAATAAATCCATAGTCAAATTTTTTCATAAAATGATACATCCCTTTTTTTGGTATAAATCAAAATTGGAACAAGAGGTTTCTAAACTACGTCTTAATTTTTATTAGAAGCCAAAATGTACTCAGATATTATAGATATAGAAACCAAAGGATGTAATAAGTTTTTCCTGTATATTATTAATGACTTATCAGTGACACTAGATCAACTTGAACTAAATAAATAAAAGTTTCTCCAAACACTAGAAACTCATCTATTTTTACTTTTCAAAGTACAATCAGATGGTTCTAACTACAATTATATGAACTTATTATGGATTTATTTGAAATTAACGTATTATTATTTATACATTATTGATATGAAAAATCAGTACATATCTTGGAACATGAGATGAATTCCTATCACTTAAGCTTGTGAAATTATTTTAATCTCCATAATCACTTCTAATTCACTTGTATGTTCTAATAAAGGGATTATATGCCAATACAAATTTGGTCATGAATTTATTTAACTTTTATTTTTAAATACTTTATTAATATATTCACTATGACTATATAAGAAAACACATATATCTATTTATATAGATCTTTTACCCCAAAACATGGTTGCTAATTTTAGTAAAACTTGGTGAAATTTTATTCCATAGTCATAAAAATCTTGTAATACATAATAAATGTTTTCATTTTTTATTAACATATTTTTCTTGAAAAGTTATATCACTCCCACTAACTAGTATAAAATACATGTCACTAATTTCATTACAAACTAATGTCTTATGATCACTATGCATAATTTACTCATAAATGAATTTATGGAATCTTAATATCTTATTGAAATTTATTTATATCAACAACACTTTCTCTTATTCATAGTAGACATATATCATAGGGTTGCATTTTGGTTTTTTTGTATAGACATATTCCATAAGGATTTTTCAATTGAGATGGCCTTGAAAATCCATAACTCTATATAATGATCATAGAAGTATACTTTGACTAGTATTATTCAAAAATAATTTTATACATGATGAGAGGTGATAAGTTTTTTCATATACTAAACTTTTGATAGTCAATCATGTTTTATTCGTACCGTTTTGTACCATCCATGCCCATTTTCTCTTGAATACTCACCAATAGTATGAAGTCTTAGAAACATTCAAAATAAGTAATCATGAATCTTGATATATGGAGTCAATTACTTGAATTTATATTTATTTTCAATCATTTCATATTTCCATTTACTTCTTCTTTATAGGAATAATTATCTAAAATAATAACACATGTGTCACCCCCCACATAGAACACAAACAATCTCTTTGGTTATGAATTCTTATGAAGTATGTTTCTCTAGAACTATTCCTCCCACTATGCTCAGTGGAGTCAAGTATTCGTATGAAAACTTATGTGAATCCAGAGACTTAACCCATAAAATTTATGTCTTCTCACACTATTTCCAATAGATAAGAATACTTTATGGAAGTATAGCTGATATTCAATTGATGTTAACAAATGGTTTTCAACTAACACTTATTGTAGTGTCCTAATACATACTTATCATATCATAATTGACATGACATATATTAGAAAATATAGTTCTCATATAGTTAGTTATTTCACTTATATTTTCTAAATATGTTTTGGATGGTATAATGGAAGATTTGTAATATATGTATATAAGACTCATAATTAATCTTCCTTTTACGATCATCAAATCATTTTTGTATATAAGGAACTGTGAGGTCAGGATAACATTTACTCCATGTATGAAATCAATGATTAATTGGATAAGATTTGTTCCATCAATCCATATTTCATACTCATCTATATTTACCTAGTGAAGCCATTTACTTCATTTATCATTACAAATATTTCTTATAGGATTCTCATGAAGTACATATAGTTACCTTCCTCTTAATAATAATTTTCATGGACATGTTGAACCAAATTTAAAATATTTGTGATATACCTTTATGTATAAAGCTTTCTTTATGTAATATATGATAAATAGATTTTTTGTATATACATTTCCTTAGATCAATTGATACTAAAATCACTTTGAAGGGAATAAAAAATTCAACTACATTCAGTTTTATTTGACAAAGAATTATCATTCTAAAATTAGTTAAGAGTATTATATTTTATATTCATCATTCATTTCAATGGATATAAGTAATTTAAGAGTTACTGAACTAATAGTTTAGTATTTAAAGTACCATAAAAACATTTATTCCAAATGGCAAATAAAGTCTCTTTTTTATAGACTCACACTGAGATAAATATTTTGGTAAAAATTATTAAAAACATGAATCAATCCATTTTTCAATGATAAGTAATGAGCTCCCCTTGTATAAAATTGGAATCACCCTTTCTCATCTCCTTTTTATTTCACATTATAACCCTTTAATTCTTTCTCATTTCCAAAAATATAAATACATGTATGTTTTAATCATATTGAATTTAATATACAAGTGATGAATAGAAACTTAATGAATATACCATAAGTGGATAAAACTATTTTCTTCATCAATTCATTGAAATTTATTTTACAATGTCTAAACTTTCCAAATGAGAAGAAAATAGCCTCCAATTCATTATTCTGCCTTTGAATCCTTTGTCTCTTTGAAGGATGTTGTTGAGGTTAATTTTATTGTATACTATACATAGGATCAATAGCCTTATCGTTAAAATTTTTCACTATAAGGGGTGTAGAAAAAGGTTTTAACTGATCTTTATCTTCCTGGTGAATTCTAAAAAAAGGTTTCTTGCGAAACTTATCCATTTGGTTTACTCCGGCTGGGAAAAAAAGGATAATCTTATTGGTATGAATATTAAAGTAATTTTAATGGATAATTTATTATATAAGTTGGATTCCAATTTTTATAATCTATACCCTAGTATTTTAAAACCATGATCTGTATCTAGATTACCTTCTTCCAGTTTACAGTGATATAGTTCAATGACATTCTTATTTATTTTAATCATGTCCATCTCTTTCTCAATATAATGTGGATGTGTTATTATTGTGTAAGAATCCATGTATTTATGTTGAATAATCTACTCTATGATCATAGTTGATAATATAATACAATAGACATAATAGTCATCCTCATCATATCTCTTGTGAGCATCCATTTCACTTTCTTTCACCTGATTTGGTGGGAGAATGGGAATAGGGGATTCTAACACATAATGTAAAATTTCTCATAATAGTGAATCACATAAATGATTATACTTAATCTTAACATTTGTATTAGTAAGGATATGCCCTAATTTAAAGAATGTTTTCACTACTTTTTTGGTTTTAATTTACATTTTCTATAGAAATTAAAAAATATTATTAGTACTTTACTTGATTAAAAATTATGTGGGAAATAATAATTATTTTATTTTATTAATTCTCTCATTATCTTGTCAAGTTCCAATATCCCTCACCATCGAACTTGGAATGTATATTTTCTAGGTCATTCTAGTGGAATAAATCCACATTCCCCTTCACATAACCCCAACAAGGGTTAGTCAAGCTACATGACAGTATTTAGGTAGGTAGGTCTTTTCCAACTGTAGGATTTCAGGTCCTTTATCTGTTGATTGGACTCCCCTATCCTAAAATACAAACATGTATTTCCTCAAAACTTTCATCCAAATTACCATAATTCCAGTAATGGATATTCCTCTTGATGTACAATCATTAATTCATACCAAAACCTTCATAAGAACTCCCCTTATAAAAGTAAGTGTCCCAACAAGGGTTGGTCATAAACATAGTTCTATTGAGTTTTATTCATAATCAAGTAATGGATGGCCATGTTTGAATCTATTTTTAATTTATGGATTTTAATTTATTATGCATAAATTTTATCTTGTTTTATTCTTTAAATTTAATTTTTATATTAACTGGATGTTACATAATTAATTAACCATGTCGGATAAAACATTTACACAAAATTAATTTATTTTATTTCAATCATTGAACATTAATTCATTTATTTATGTGAGTGTGAACTTGCATCAATAAAATAAATAATTTCATAGAAATAAATAATTAATTAATTAGATGACTCATTCATGATCTTTATCTATTAGTTGATTTAATGAGTGAACATTAAATCAACCAATGAACCAGGGTAAATAATTATTTTTTGTTCTTAGCATGAGTTACAAAATTCCACTTATGCACCTATGTATCAACTGAGTTGGCATCATAATGGTTCCTTCTTGAACCACCTCTACATGATTTGGGATACTCCATTAATTACATGTATTTATGACTCTCATGTAGGAAATGGGAACCAAAGGATTGGTTAAAAGGGGATTCCATAAATATCCTTGGACACATGGGTCCTACATAATAATGAAGGGAGGGATAACTTGGAGGCCATAATGATTAATTTAATAATAAATAATTTCAAACCCATGCAGTAAATTAAATTAAAACATCCAATGCATACATAGGTCTTGATCAATCTCAAGAATGATCATACATGCAATGAATATGAAAATGTAATTGGATACCATTCATTTATTTATTCATTATTTATTATTAAGATGAACATGATTACATTAATTAATTAATTTAATAAATTGATTAATTTTCATCTAAAATTTATTGGAGATACCCATCATTTATGGAATTAATGGGAAATAAATGACGGAACTAATGATGAAATACTTATTATAATAAATTTATTGATAATTTTAAATTATTTAAAACCATCATTAAAATTTTAAATGAACAAGGGTGTTCCATTAAATAAAATAACGTTTTAATAATATAAATTTCCAATTTAATTTAATTTTTAATTTTTTCATTAATTAGGGACTAAACAGTGTGTACATCTAGCTACACTCAATATATCTCGGTTGCAGTGTAACCAAGGTACACACCTATATCTACGGCGTCTACCATGGGTGAACTGTACAATATGTATAGAACAACTACATGTTAAATGTGTTCTATTTTCCATGTGTTCACGATGCATACTTGGGTCTTTGGCAAGTGTCTCGGTAGACTAGATGGTATGTATAGGCTAGCTACACATTGTGTATCTCTTTGAGTTGTGTGTCATTTTTTCTCTCCAAGTGGATCAGTGTCTTCTTCAAATATAGGATTTGAGGAACTATATGCCTTTTAAACCACCTATGAATTATTTATATCATAAATAATTCATGTTTTCAATATCACATTGTTTTCACCATGTATAATAACCACAAATATTTAATGATTTACACCACCAACCTGTGTAGACTACAATGCATGTACACTGATACATGTTGTGTAATCTGAAAAATAATGTACTAGGTTTTCCAATAAACACATGGAATACACTATGTGTAATTATTGTGTGACACACCATTTATCTCTTGGTGCATCCATAGGTAGTGCACTAGGGTACACGACATGTACTTCTGATTACACACCATGTAACCTTGTCTTAGTCGAAAAAAAATTGTACTTTACCAATGTCATATCCTTTTATTCTTCAAATATTATTAAACCTTTATGAAAATGAAACACTAAAATAATCATGATTAATATTTAGAATAATTATAATTTAAATCATATTGAAAAATGAATAACATGAAATGAAAATCTAACCAAAATTGCACATAGATCAACAATCAAATCAACAATTATAAATTTAAATAGGACCCCTCTAAAACCACTTGTTCTTTTAGACATAGAAGAATCATATGGTGGTCTAAAATATATTAAAATTTCTTTTAATTATCATTTCCCAAAACCATGAGGGACGATCTAGCACGTTAAAGTTATAATTAATTTATTTAATTTCTGATGAAATAAATATCTTGTCATAGGGACTTCCTTCGATGATGAGTGTTGATCAACTGAAAATACCCTTTTGGGTTTCCTTTATTGTTCCTATGAGGTTCCAAGTGTATAATCCCTCTAGCAGTGATCCATGCATGCTCTAATGATCTCTGAGTAATGTCACTCGATATTTGGATGTTAACACAGTGAATCAAATGTCTTCTGTTGTTCATTCTTAATTGCTCATTATTTGGTCTTGAAAAAATCTATCTTATGTTTCTTGTTTTTTAGAGGGAGAGATAAAGAGTCAAGAGATAATTCTTTATGTGCAATAGTTCTCTCTTTTTTTTTATTACACACTAATCGATTCTCTACACAGTAGACATAACCATGTATTTAAAGAGTTATGGTTTAGGTTAGAGTAATTATTCAATTTATTCTGGCCATTAAATAATATTATAACCCTTAATGAAACCCCATGCCACATAATAATAATATTATTATTATTTAGTGGCCCACTCTAAGTTTAACATACTGATAAATAATATATACCATCTTTTAAATAAGCATTTATCACCGAATTTATTCTTGGTATGTTTGAACTCCATGATATTTATTGAATACCCAAAAAAATTATTCATAAATAAATATTTTATTCACATACCATAGAATAAATATTTATTAAATATTCAATAAAAAAACAAATATATTTTATTCACATGATGATTAATAAATATTTATTACATTTTTTTGAACAGTATAAATTGAATAAAATTACTTTTTTGTCTTGAGAATTTAATTTATTCTATTTATTAAATTCAAATATAATTTAATCAACATCAACAAAAACAATTAGTTTGTGACCATCTAATATTATTTCTTATTGATAATATGTCATTTTTCCTAAATTATAATATTTATATCTAGAAATGAGTCAAGAAACCCAAGTGAAATAACATAATGTTTCAACGTCAACAACCACATGTGAATGCTAATTATGTAATATAATCTAATTATTATAATATCTCTTCAAAAAAATTTAACATATGTGTCACCATCCTATATGATTAATAGGATTTTCTTTGACTATCTAAAATAAATTTCATTACAAAACAACCATGGAATCTAATGAGATGGTTCTATTCCAATAAAAGTGTCGAGATATCAACTTACATAAATATGGAAGGTATAAATCCTTCCTCGACTTATTTATTATTCAAATGTCAATTAGGACTCACCTGATATTACCTACATCCTTCTAATATATTGAATGATTGTTTTGGTCATAAAATATAAGTGTTTGAGTCATGACATGCTTCAATGATAATCTTAAACTATAAGGACCATTAAACACATTCACATATAGAAATATTTGATGACACCAAAACATGTGGAATTCCTACTGGTGGGTATATTATCATAATCTACCATCTTTGAGATTACCAAGTGTGAACTTCCTGAGAAGAAGCATTATTCCCTTATGATCACTCACACCTGACAGTCTATATACTATATTCCCTATCATAGTACATTATCCAACCAAAGAACTATATTGAGGAATGCCGTCATCGCATGTCAAGGTTCTGATCACAGTGGGGAACTTCTATGACATTATCAATGAGAAAGATATCATAGGACATTATCACATTAATGTTATGTGTAAGAAAAATAAATATGTGATAATTCATTTATGTAAATATTTTATTTTTTAATATACAAGTAATATAAATTAAAAAGTAATTTCTCTTAGGCCACCAACTTCGACAAGGTAAACCTTTGAAAAATACTGAGCTCCATATAGTTGATCAAAAAAATAATTGATATGTGGAAAATGATAATTATTCTTAATAGTGATATTATTAAAGGATCTATATTCGATGAAAAGTCTCATAAGAAAATATTTCTTTTTAATAAACAAAATAGGATCACCCCATGGTGAAGTGTTAAGGTATAATTAAACCTTTATCTAAAAAATCTTGAAATGGATTTTTCAATTTTAAAATATCTACTTCTGTAATTCGTTAATAGGGTTTAGAAATAGGATTATCATTAGGCACTAAGTAAATAGTAATCTCAACCTTCCTATTAAGAATAAAACCAAAAAAATCATCAATAAATACATCTATGTATACATTCACTACAAGAACATCACTAATTTGAATAGTTTACTTATTTTCAATAGTATGAGCTAGGTAACTTTCACTATCATATCTAATATATTTCTCAGCTTCTTGGTAAGTAATCAAAGGAATGAAATCCTTTAACATAACTTTTTTATATATGAAATCTATCTTAGCATGAGAAACAAAAATCCAATCCAAACCATGAATGATATCAAACTTTGTGATGGCCTGACCCCAGAAGCTCAGAGTCGGTGCCTAAAATATGGTGTATAATTTTTTTATAAAAAGATGCTAATAAAATTACACATCACATCTCATCATAGAGGATCTTCCCGTTCTAGGTTCTGGAAAACCAGATAAAACTAATACATTTATTCAAAACTATACAAGATAAGCTTTATATTGTTTCCATCAAATAGAATAACTCAAATCTGACAAATATAATAATACTATAAAAATAAATTGAAAACATAGGGTGAGAACAAGAATCTCCAGTAAGGGGTTTTAAAACTAATTAATGAAAATCCTTTTAAAAAACATCCTTTTAAAAATAATTACAAAAAAAACTTCTTAGAAGGAAACAATATTTCTTGTAGCATGCCATCATCATTTTTCAAAGGTTACTTGAAATAATTTTTAGGGAAATCCCATGAACAAAGAATTTATATATTTATTTAAAAGATACAGGTAAAACACTTTTCATAGTCCACATACTTGAACAAAAATGCATGGAATGAAGCATACACGTTTGAAGTTGATCAAACTAAATTAAGGGTGACAAGCAAGGGTGCAGGTAAAAATGAGCACATGAATCAATAATTTTTAAATTTTCAAAAGAACATTATCATAAATTTCTTATCAAATAAAATATAATTCATTAAATCAAAGATGAATTTTCTAAATTTTGTTATAAAGTTCTAAAAATAAATGCTAAGATTTATTTATAAATGATTTGATACATATATACATCATTATGACATGTGCATTTATTACCATTATCAAAAGTAAAATATTCTTAACCAAGGATATTCTACTAGTCTAATAATCACATGGTTGGATAAATATTAAACACATATTTATGAAATCCATAATGCAAGACAATCATAAAATTCTGTCAAGGACCTATCCCAATACCATACATAAACATTCTATCAAGGTCTCATGTCATAACCAAGTTTGTCTTGTGAGAACTACTGATGCATCGAGATGCTATAACAGGCCTCACCCATCACATAATTAGTCTGATGCATTCCTCACATGTCTAAATATGTATTCAAATAAATGTATCCCATACCACTTTGATTTATTAAATTATGAATTTTATTCAACGTGTCTTGTACCACTTTGAATAATTAATTTGTTTTTTTATTCAAAGTGTCCCATACCGCTTTGAATAATTAAATTCTTAATACATAAGTTATCATAAGAGATAAATTTCATTTTCCAATTACTGTCTATATTCATAAATAAATTGAATCATTCATTAAATGTAAATATTAATCTAAAAACTATTTTTTCAATTAATTATAATTTAGAATATGGCTACATAAAGTTTTTCAATGACATGTATGAACAAACAAACATGTTTTTTCACATATAATGATAATTGGTGCACATAAAATAATAGATTTATTGGTTTTCCACATAAAATAATAACTCTTAAATTCAAAAACCCTTCTTTCATGTAAATGGAAATTTTATATACTAAAATACATGTTTTTGAATATAAGATAGTTATCATTCGTGTTTAAACCATACACTGATGAATGGAAATGTCAAACAAATTAAATCATAAACTTTAATAACTAATAGTAATCATTGTAGTAGATTCATAGTTAATTGAAATATAATATTTATAAATGTGAAACATTAATTTCATGTGAGATATTAAAACATAATAAAATATTTAAACTCGCTTCACTAACATGAGAGATTCTATAATTATGATCTAGCATTATATACTCTCCTTTTATAAGTTCTAATAATACATTATGTTAATTATACATATACTTATGTTCTTATTCATGTACATATATATATATATATTAAACAAAATATAATTCTAACCCCTTTATGATAAACTTATTAATTAAGATGCATGCATGTAATATTAACTGAAATAAAAAGGTGATGACCTCTTAAAATATTTAGGCACAGAGTAACAAAACAAAGTTTTGTTATTGTTTTCCAATATCAAATTGTATTTGTTATCATTTAATCAATTAATTCGTGCATATATGTAGTTTTGGTACTTATATATATACATGTGTGTTTTGAAACCATAATTAAAAGAATAATTATAAAGACATGGATCACCTTTAAAAATAATTTCTTAATAAATGAAACTTAATCAGATTTGGATGAAAAACTATATACATACATATATATATATATATAACTCTATATATGTATATATGTATATATGCATAAGTTTAGAAACTCAGAAACCAACCTTAGTAAACCCTTTTCAAGTATTATATACATCAAAACATTAGTTAATTACTAATAATCATCACTTGAAAACCCCAAAATAGATTAGGATTTGAAGATTATATAAAACTCTAAATACCCGAAGTGTATACATGGAATTTTCATAACCAAAACAAGGTTTGATAAATCCTTTCAAGTATAATACACATAAAAAACATTATTTAACCACTAATATCAATTATATGAAACCTAAATCGGTTTATAATTAAAACCTTTATACATATATACATATAATAGTATGGACAAAAATTGTATATATGGGTTTTTTATATCAATAATGATGCTAAATTAACCCTTACATGAATTAAATATATAAATAACATCATTTAAATACAAATTTTCATCAATACAAATATATAAAATAGAATATGTTTAGTATATATATATATAAACATATATACAAATATAAGTATATATGGGTTAATCAAACACAAAACTAAATAAACCCTAACATGTCTTCAAAGGTGAGGATGAGTCGAGTAGAGGTTTGGGGAAGGTTGAGGAGAGTAAAACTCATAGGGTTAAGTGTGAAAAATAGGTTTATATAAGCAGTTTATATAAACTGTATATATATAATTTTATATATTACAATTAAATATAAAAATATAAACAAAGAGACCTACAGAAAACTAAATATAACTATTTAGACAATAACAAAAACCTTGATCTATGTAAACCTTGACTAAATCCATCATTGAATATATATATATATATATATATATATATATATATATATTGTGGAAAACTTACATGATACACCAAAGGGTTTTTCATGAAACTAATGCACCCTTGATGGACTTTTGGAAAAATGAAATGGGTTGGGTCCAAGGAGAATTATAGAAGGACTCGCGGTAAAAGTAAGAAATAGTGAAGGATGGGGGTGACATCGACTGGTGCGGAGCGAGAAATATAAAGAAGAAAGGAAGCAGAAGTGGAAAAATATGGAAGGTCACGATCGACTCAGCCAGATCAGATGGCTATGGTGGCTTTCACGATTTTAAAAACATATGGATGGTTGAGATTATAACACGGATTTGATCAGATGGTCATAAGGAGACCATGAAATTTAAAAGGGATGTGCGGCTGAGATCAAATGTTTCCAGATCAGACGTTTTATGAAAATGACGACAAAAGGGAGTGACAGTGGGTTCAAATGCTGGATTGGATCGGAAGGTTGAGATCTCACATGACGACATCAGACGGCCTGGATTAGATCTCCCATAAAAAAATTGTCATCCCACATAAAAACGAGAGTGGTTTTGGGATCTCCTTATGTTACTCGATGCCACTGCCTTCACTCCGATGAAACAAACACACACTCTGCGAGGTCCTTACACACGGGACCCCCACATGTGGGCCTTGGCCCAACCCCACCCACATGGGTGCACGACTTGCCTCACCCCATACGCATTCTTGACCAGGCCCTATACATGTGTCTCATGTGCAACTCAGCATGTGCTATGCATGCGATCTTCCTGGCTTCAGTTACCAAAGTGAGATGCCCACTCATACCTTGAGGGCTTGGCCATCAAGGCTTCCCTCAGTTGGGTGGGTACTCAACCAAATTTTTTATCAAAAAAATTATTAAACACAATAACATATATAAAATCAAAACATTCGTATTAACATTAATATTCTTTCCCATAGTTAAACAGAATTTTAAATACCATTGTTTTCCTAAGTTTGTATACATTTTATGTTTTAAAAAATTATAAGGTCAAAATCTAAATTCCACCTCAATTAAAAACCATTTCATTACTTTTATTAATTTATATTCATTTTAAAAGAAACAACATGGTTTTTTTATAAATTTTAAAATAAAAATATAAAAAAATATCTTTAATTAAAACTATGTCATTATTTAAACAAGGATATAACTTTAAAATGTTTATATCATTTTTAGAAAATTTTAAATTCATAAAACACTTATATATATATAATACTCAAAATAGTCAAAATACTTAACAGTTATAAAATTTTTATGATCATTACCAAAATCAGCGGCTACCAAAAGACCCAAATGGCTGTTAACGGTTATATTTAACTTGAAGTTCTTATAAATAATTTTTAGGGTATTCCAAACTTCAAAAACCATTTAGACTTATAAGAATGGTTCTCTTCACTCCCTGGATGATTAGTACTATTTTCAAAGTAATTTCCATAAAGTTTTTTCATTTTGATAGACCTGAAGGATGTTCACTACTTACATGGTCAATTTGTTGTGTTTAGTGGTGTTCCAGTGATTCTGATTAGACTTCTAGTTGGTATTCTAGATTAGTTATGGTCTTTTGGCCTTATTTTAATGTAATGTTTCAGTATTTCTATTGAATAAAATATGTCTTATTTTTATTCTGAAATAATTTGTTTTGGAACAATAAAAAACAATAATAATACTAATAAATAACAAAATATTATTATTACGTATATAAATATGTATGGGGCATCATATTATCTCCCCCTAACGGAATTGTTCCCTCTCAATTCTATTGTACTCTTATGCTTCCCGTCACCAACCCACATACATCACCCTTGATGTCCCTACAAAAAAAAATTAATCATTATTAACTAACAAAATTTGAATGAAAATTTGAATTTTATTCATACCTTTACCAGTTCCACTGGTGTCAGCAATTTTCCCAGTTCCTTTCGATTAAACAATTTTACATTATAGTTTCAAATTCCTCTATTTCTCTGGTCTAGATACAGCATGAACAACTCAGGCCAAACCCATGTATACAGTTATAGTATCTCGAGATAGTGCAATGAGGGGTATAAAGTTAGGAGTCATTTCACTCAACTTGAAGTCTGTAAAATGAACGAAAAGGATCCACCTATAGAATTTCAAAGTCTCTTACTCGGCCATATAGACCGTAGGACAAGATATGACACAAATATGCCACGCGGAGGACACCCTCACTTGAAGCTTCTTGGAAATCCCCTAGATACAGAAAACTATTGGCTAGGGTGAAAAGTTTAAAGTGGCCCTCAAAGTACTTTACTCAACATTCATAGAATGGGAGTTGAGCATGCACCTTAAGGAAATAAACAATGCATGGTCCTCGACGGAGGTGAATTATACTAGGAGTGTTGGATATTTGGTAAATATGTTTTCAGGTCAAATGAAGGTTTCTAAAGGGATCAAAGTCATCTAAATATGATTTGAGAATAATGGTTTCTAATGCCTCATTAGTAAGAGACAAAATATTTGTTGGTGTTCTTTCGTCTTTTATCTAAAAATTTTAAGAAAGGTTATACTTAGAAAAGCGTAGCTAAATTTTTAGTTTTGTTTTACTTTTCCAAAATTGTTTGGACCATTCCTTTGATACCAACTGCGATACCCTGACCCCAGAAACCCAGAGTTTGTTCCTAAAACATGGTGTGTAAATTTTTTTATAAAAATAGGATAATAAAATTACACATCACATCTCATCATAGAGAATCTTCCCAATCTAGGTTATAGAAAACCAGATGCAACAGATACATTTCTTCAAAACTATACAAGATAAGCTTCATATTATTGCCATCACATAGAAGAAATCAAAGCTGAAAAATCTACTAATCATGTAAAAATAAATCAAAAATGTAGGGTGATCGTAAGAATGCCCAATAATGGGTTTTAAAAGAAATTAATAAAATTCCTTTTTAAAAACATACTTTTTAAAAAATAATTACAAAACATTCTCTTTAAAGGAAACAATATTTCTTGTAGCATGTCATCATAATTTTTCAAAGGTTACTTGAAATAATTTATAGGTAAATCCCATACACAAGAATTTATATATTTAAATAAAAGCTATAGGTAAAACACATTTCAGAGTGCGCATACTTGAACAAAAATGCATGGAATACTGCATACAAATCAGGAGTTGATACAACTAAATTAAGTGTGACATGAAAGGGTGTAGGTAAAAATTATCACATGAATCAATAATTTCTTATAATTGTACAACAAAAATATTATAAATTAATTATCACATAAAATAAAATTCATGAAATGAAAGATGAATTTTCTAACTTTTGTATTAAAGTTCTGAAAATAAATTCAAAACATTTTTTATAAATGATTTTCTAAGTACATACATCATTATTACATGTTCATTTATTACCATTATCATAAGTAGAATATTATTAACCAAGAATATTATACTAGTCAAATAATCACATGGTTGGTTATAAATTAAAAACGTGTTGAGGGAATGCATAATGCAGGACAATCATAAAATTCTATCAAGGTCTCTTGCCAAGACCACACATAAACATTCTATTAATGCCTCGTTCCATGACTTAGTTTGTCTCATGAGACCTACTGATGCATCGAGAGGCTATATCGGGCCTCACCCGTCACATAATAAGTCTCATGCATTCCTTATATGTCTTTAAATCAAAGTGTCCCATACAACTTTGATTTATTAAATTATGGACTTTATTTAAAGTGTCGCATACCACCTTCAGTAATTAATTTTTTGTTTTTTATTCAAAGTGTCTCATTCAACTTTGAATAATTAAATTAAGTTTCTTATTCAAATTTTCCCATGCCACTTTGAATAATTAAATTTTAAATCCATAAGTTATCATAAGAGATAAATTTCACCGTGCAATTACATTCTATATTCATAAATAAAGTGAATCATGCATTAAATGTAGATATTAATATAAAAAACACATGGTTTGTCAATTATAATTTAGAATATGGCTATATCAAGTTTATCAATGACATGCATGAACAAACAAACACGTTTTTTCACATGTAATGATAACTAGTGCACATAAAATAATAGATTTCTTGGTTTTCCACATAAAATAATACCTCTTAAATTCAAAAACTGTTATTTTGTGGAAATAAACATTTTATATACAAAAATACATATTTTTGAATATACGATAATTATCATTCATGGTTAAACCATACACTGATGAATGGAAGTGTCAAACAGATTAAATCGCAGACTTTAAAAAGCAATAGTATTCATTGTGGTAGATTCATCTTGAATTGAAATATAATATTTATAAATGGAAAACATTCATTTCATGTGTGATATTAAAACATAAGAAAATATTTAAACTCACTTCACTTACATGAGAGCTTCTACAATTATGATCTAACATTATATACTCTCTTTTTATAATTTCTGATAATACTTTATGTTAATTATGAATATATTTATGTGTTTATGCATGTACATATATATATTAAACAAAATACAATTCCAACCCCTTTATGATGAAATTATTAATTGAGATTAATGCATGTAATGTTAACTGAAATAACTAGGTGATGACCTCTTAAAATTTTTAGGCACAAAATAACAGAAGAAATTTTCGTTATTGTTTTCCAATATCAAATTGTATTCGTGATAATTTAATCAATTAATACATGCATATATATAGTTGTGTTACTTATATATACACATGTGGGTTTTTAAATCAGAATTAAAATAATGATTATAAGGATAGGGATCACCTTTACAAATAATTTCTTAATAAATAAAACTTAATCGGATAAGGATTAAAAACTGTATATATATATAACCATATATAAATATACATATACATATATGTATATGTATATATGTATAAGTTTATAAAGTCAAAAACTAATCTTAGTAAACCCTTTTCAAGTATTATATGCATCAAAACATTAGTTAATTATTGATAATCATCACTTGAAACCCCCATAATAGATTAGGATTTGAAGATTATATAAAACCGTATATACAAAAAGTGTATACATGGGATTTTCATAACCAAAAAAGGGTTTGATAAATCCTTTTAAGTATAATACACATAAAAAACATTATTTAACCACCAATATCAATTATATGAAACCTAAATCAGTTTATAATTAAAACCTTTATACAAATATACATATAACTGTATATACAAAAAGTGTATATGTAGTTTTTTTATATCAAGAACGATGCTAAATTAACCCTTACATGAAGTAAATGAATAAAGAACATCATTTAAATACAAATATTCATTAATTGAAAAATATAAAATAGAATAGTTTTGGTATGTATATATATATATATACATATATACACATATAAGTATATATGGGTTAATCAAACACAGAACTAAATAAACCCTTACATGTCTTCAAAGGTGAGGTTGACTCGAGCAGAGGTTGGGGCAAGTTTGAGGAGAGAAAAACCTGTATGGTTAAGTGTGAAAAATGGGTTTATATAAGCAGTTCATATAAACTGTATATATATAATTTTATATACTATAGGTAAACATAAAAATATAAACAAAGAGACCTAATGAAAACTGAATCTAACTATTTAGACAAAAACAAAAACCATGATCAGTGTAAACCATGAATAAATTCATCGTTGAATATATATATATATATATATATATATTGGAAAACTTACATGATACACCAAAGGGGTTTGCATTAAACTAATGCACCCTTGGTGGACTTGTGGAAGATAGAAAAGGGTTGGGTCCGAGGAGAGTGTAGAATGACTCATGGGAGTAGGAAGAAACAATGGAGGAGGATGGGGCAGCATTGACTAGTGAGGCACGATGAAGAAGAAGAAGAAAGGAATAAGAAGTAGAGAAATATGGATAACCACAACTGACCAAGCTTGATCGGACGGCTACAGTGGCTTCTGCGATTTTAAAAATATATGGATGGTCGAGATTATAAAGTTACTTTGATCAGATGGTTCTGTGGAAACTGATAGATTTAAAAGGGATGTGCGACTGAGATCAAACACGTTTGGATCAGACGGTTGATGAAAATTTCCACAAAAGGGAGTGGCAGTGGAGGTCAAAGGCTGGATTAGATCGGATGGTTGAGATCTCACATAGTGAGATCAGATGGCCTATATTAGATCTTCCTTAAAAAAAATTAACATCCCACATCAAAATGGGTGCGGTTTTAGGATCACCTTATATTACTCAATGCCACAGCCTTCCCTCTGATGTCACAAACACACACATCACAGGGTCTTTACACATGATACCCCCACCTGCGAGCCTTATACCACCCTCACCCACGCTGGTGCGCAACCTGCGTTACCCCTTGTGTGTGCCTAACCAGGCCCTATACATGGGTCTCATGTGCGACTCAGCATGCGTTATGCATGCACACTTCCTAGCTTCAGTTATCAAAGTGATATTCCCACTCAGACCTTGAGAGCATGGCCTTCAAGGCTGCCCTCAGTTGGGTGGGTAATAACCCAATTGTTTTATAAAAAAAACTATTAGAAACAAGAACATATATAAAAATCAAAACATTCATATTAACATTAAAATTATATCTCATAGTTAAACAGAATTCTAAATACCATTATTTTCTTAAGTTTGTATAAATTTTGAGTTTAGAACATTATAAGTTAAAAATCTAAATTCCACCTCAAATAAAAACCATGTCCTTACTTTTATTAATTTATATTCATTTTAAAAGAAACATCATGGATTTTTTATATTTTTAAATAAAAAATATAAAATATTTCTTTAATTAAAACTATGTCATTATTTAATCAAGGATATAACTTTAAAATTTTTTAAATAATTTTTAGAAACATTTGAAATTATAAAAATACTTATATACTTAGAATACTTCAAATAGTCAAAATAACTAACGGTTATATTTTTTTTGATTATTACTAAAACCAACGACCACCTAAAGACCCCAATAGCTATAAATGGTAATATTTAACTTCAAGGCCTTATAAATACTTTTTTAGGGTATTCAATCCTTCAAAAAGAATTTTGGATTATATGAATGGTGCTCTTTATTCCCTTGATGATTAGTACTTTTTCTATATTACTTTCCATATTTTTTTCATTATGACAGACCTGAAGGATGTTCACTAATTAATTGGTCAATTTTTTGTGTTTTTTGGTCTTAGAATGATTCTAATAGGTCTTCTAGTAGGTATTCTAGTTTAGTTATAGTCTTTTTTCCTTATTAAAATGTAATGTTTCAGTATTTCTATTGAATAAAGTATGTCTTATTTTTATTCTTCAAGCATTTTTTTGGAACAAAATAAAACAATAATATTACTAATAACTAACAAAATATTATTATTATGAATATAAATATGTCTGGGGAATCACAAACTCCATTATAGAAAGTTCAACAATATTTATAGGAAAGGTCATCCCACTGATAACAATAGGAAGATTCCTATAAATATTGGTTGTTTTAATATTTCCTCCCAAAGTTTTCACCAAAAGTTCTATCTTTTTTTCATGTGGTAATATTCCCATTTTACTTAAAAATTTATCATAAATAAAGAAATGTAAAGGTACATAATCAAAAAGGGTATTTTTGTAACTTTTATAAACCATTATCATTCCTTTTACCACTTTATTTTATGACCCAACATCAACTATAGTAGTATCAAATGACTTTTCCGCACCCTTTTTCTTTCGATATTTCTAATTACTACCATCAGTAACAAACATTAGACACACATTGTCTTAATTACCCAACAAATTTCAATTAAAACATCTTATTGTTGGATTATCATTTCATGTCTAATAATTTTGGATAAATTCATGATCCATATGACCAAACGTACCACATTGAGATAACTTCACAGACATTGTAAGAAATTCTTTAGTATTCTTTTTAACACACTTTTCATAAGATGGGAACTTGGTTTTCTTACCTCTAGGATTCTTTGATGAATGATTATCAATTTCCTGCCAACTAGACCTCTTCTTCTACTTGTTTTCATGGAATAAATGATCATCAACAAACCCTATTTCTACCTTCTCATCACATCAAAAATATTTCTATTAACTTTTTAATTCATTCCAATAAAATTTCCATTGATATCTTAGCTTTAATCCTGAGTAAAATTCTTTAATTTTACTATCAAAACTAGTAGAAAAAAAGACTTTTTGAGACCACCAAAAACCATTGTTAAAGGTTTATAGAGACCTTTTAGAATATTCCAATTGTAGGATGCTTTAGGCCCGTCATTGTTTCCTGTTGAGTTCTCTGTTTAGAAGATGCTATCGGAGTGATCGACATGGGATATAAAAACCCCCAAATAGAGGTCCCTATAGCCCATATTAGAATCATCTATAGAGACCTCCAAATGGTGATCTCTAAAAGGTTTTTTATTTTTATTAAAATTTTCTCAGAAATAATAAAAAACCACTATATTTAAAAAAATATTTCCAAAATATCTAAACTCATGGGAACATAGATCTCTTCATCTCGTCATCTTCAAAGCTCCACATTCATCATAGAATATAACTGCATGAAAAAATCTAATAAAAAAAATTGTAAAGAAAAAAATGTATCAACTAATAATTTAAATTCAATAACATATTTCAATTAATTCTAAGTACAACATATAGAAGTTATTTGATTTTTAAAATATATTTATAAGTTTGAATAATTTTTTAAAAATTTAAAACCGCTTGTTCAATCATTCAAATAGACCACATATCTGATTAATTTTTCATCTTATTTCACACATCCACAATAATAATAAGTTGGTTATCCTTTGATTTCATGTCATTCCTTGATCGTTTGGTATGCATCTGACTATTAAACACATGTTTTGGTGTTTTATGACACTAAAATTGTGTTTTCCATCATTGTGGTCAAACAAAACCTCTGATTGATGTACCATCTGCTCAAAAATTTCACAATTCACTTGAAAATTGTTTTTGTCAAATTTCACAGCATTCGAATGACGTTTGGTTGGTTTCGACCCCCAGACACACCTTTTTGAAGGGCCTCAACTTTTTAAAAACCATGGATTTAGTTGTACCGTGCAAACCGCACATCTGATAGATGTTTCATCACCTCATAATCATCAATAATAATAATAAGATGAATGTACTATGATTCCATGTCATTCTGAGGTAGTTTTATATAGATCCGGTCGTTAGACATCCATTTTGGTGTTTTATGACACTAAAAGTGTGTTTTCTATCATCAAGGTCAAATGACACCTTCGCTTGACATATTGTCTGCTTGATAATTTCATAATCCACTTAATGGTTATTCTCATATTATTTCATGGAATTATGACATCGTTCGACTGGTTTTGACCACCCTATGCATATTTTTAAAGTGTCTCAAATCTTTAAAGACCATAGATTTATTTGTACCGTGCAGAACACATGTCTTATTGATATGTCATCTCCTCATACACATCATGAATGATAATATGATGGTTTTCCTCTGATTCCATGTCATTACAAGGTTGTTTCCTATGGATCTAACCGTTATACATCTGTTTTGATGTTTTATAAAACTAAAAGGGTGTTTTCCATCGCCATGGCCAAACAACACCTTTGGTTAACGTACCATCTACTCAGCCATTTCACAATCCACTTAATGGTTTTTTATCATCTGATTTTATGGAATTCTGAGATTGTTTTACAAGTTTTCACCACCCTATGCATCTTTTTAAAGGGTCTCAAATCTTTAAAGACAATAGATTTAGTCATATCATGCATGTTGCATGACCGATTAATGTTAATTCTCATCGTACATGTCACAAATAATAATAATACCATTTTCCTATGATTTCAAGTCATTCCGAAATCGTTTATTATAAATCTAACTATTACACGTCCATTTTGGTTTTTTATGACACCATAATTTTGTTTTCCAATATCACAGTCAAAAGACACCTCCAATTGACATACCTTATGCTAAACTATTTCTCGATTCACTCCATGGTTTTTTTCATATGATTTCATGGTTTTCTGATGTTGTTCAGTATATTTTGACCACCCTACACATCTTTTTAAAAGGTGTCTAATTTTTAAAGACCACATATTTAGTCAGACCTCACAGACCACACGTCCAATTAATGTTTCATCTCATAGTACACGTAAAGAATAATGATAATATGAATGTCCTATGATTTCAATTCATTCCAAGGACATTTTCTATGAATGTGACCACTACACATCCATTTTGGGGTTTTGTGACATCAGAATTGCGTTTTCTGTCAATGAGGTCAATCAATACCACTGACTGATTTACCATCTACTCGACCATTTCACAATTCACTTTATGGTTGTTTTTTTCTCATTTCACAACATTTGGAGTCTATTTGGTTGGTTTTGACCCCCATACGCACCTTTTTAAATGGCGTCAAACCTTCAAAAACCGCATATTTAGTTGTTCTTGGAAGAATGCACATCTAATTGACGTATCATCTTCTCGTACACATCAATAATAATAATTAGACGTTTTTACTATGATTTCAAGTCATTATGATGTTTTTCATATATGTTTGATCATTAAACACATGGTTTGGTGTTTTATAACACTAAAAGTGTGTTTTTTGTCATCCCAGCAAAATGACAACTCTGATTACTGTACCTTCTACTCAACTATTTCAAAATTTACTCTATGGTTTTTATCACCTGATTTTACCACATTCGGTTCTCATTTGGTTGTTTTAAACCCCACGTGTGCTTATAAAGGGTGTCAAACCTTTAAAAACTTCATATTCGTTCATTCTGAACAGACCACACGTCCAATTGATATTTCATTTACTCATGCAGGACATGAATAATAATAAGACGATCTTCCTATTTTTTTAGGCCATTTTGAGGTCATTTAATATTGAATTGACCGTTAAATGCACATTTTGGTGTTTTATGACTCTAAAAGTGTGTTTTTGGTCATCCTGGGTAAACAGCATCTTTGATTGATTTTCCTTATGCTCGACTATTTCACAATTCACTTTATGGTTTTTGTAGTCTCATTTAACCGCCTTCCGAGGTCATTTGGTTGGTTATGACCCTCATATGCACCTTTTTAAAGTGTTACATGACACTTTCCACTATATAGGTCAAATACATTTCCATGACCGAGTGAAGGTTTTATGGGTAAAAGGCGTAATTGGAGATATGGCATTTCCATTTTCTGATATTACTGTTAATTTTCATATTTAGTGTGCATTGAATTTATATAAGAATCATGTTTATCATTGTAAATCCAAATAAATTGATGTGTATTTCCATTTGTTAGAATTTATTAAGGTTAACCATGTTGGTTTCATTCAATCATTGTACCCATAATATGTGGGACAAATAATTTCATTAAGTAAGTACACCTCATTTGAAGTAAACAAGATAAAGATGGAATATAATCATACCTGGTCCCACAAATACTGCAGGTTCCTTCACCATATCTTTTAAGAATTCTAGCTGATGATGAGATGTTTCTCCATAGTCCAGCATCGGTCGGGCTCTATATGGGCTTCCCTGGTCTGTATTAATGTACAAAAACACTTCATCACTATTAGGAAGGTCCACGACCAAGCACCGTGTATATTTACCTTGGCATTTTCAATGCAAACAAATTCTATATAGGATTCCTTCACCTACTGGTGCGGGTTCCACAAAACAACATCTGACCAACTGTAGCGGAAACAAGGATTTAAGAATGAAATAAAAGATAGATGTATAAGCATAAAAATTTCAATAGGATCTGATTTTTATTTTCTTTGAATTCTAAAGAAATATTGTATCTCCCAATCCATTGATAAGCTAAAACTATACAAGGGAATTGTGGTAAACACAATCAACAAAACCCCAAAATCTGACCACATCCCTATATTGTAAAAGGTTGACAAAAACACATCATATTGGGCTCTCAACATTTATAAATTTTGATAAACCCTTTTCAAATTCCACCATGCACGAAGCCTATTAAATGAATTTACTATTTCCACATAGCTAACGATAACACACTTGAAAATAATTTAATAATATATTATACTAACCTTTCCTCCTTACCCTTAACTAGATTTTAGATATCTAGATCCTTTTTTAATGTCTTATAACCTTTCAAACCTTTCACAAATTACCCTTCTATAGAATCCTACATAACGGTAATGAAAAAATATGGTGAAAAAAAATTGATTATTTTATTAAGATGCTTGAAATCTCATTTTTATTGAATAAAATATCATAATATAACATAGATAACAGTTCCAATAAATATCTATGAAAATAAAAAATATTTTAGCATGCGGGATAAATAGAGCAACTTCATGATTTTATTATGAAAAAATCACACATAGTTTATGCACATTATGTTCCCTTTTATCATTCTTTACATTTGAACATTCTTCCTAGGAAGATAATATGTGAATCCATTATTAAATATGGATATAAAAATATGAATTTCATTTTACTAAAATTATTTAGTATAACACTTAGGTAAAATTATAGTACTCACTTGGAAGTAAGTTTGCAAGGCAGAGTTGAAAGAAAATGGATTCTTGTCTGTGTTTTTTATGTTTAGTGTCATCAAAATATTCTTCTTATCAAGAATGACCTATAGAAAAATGGGATAATTGAAAATAATAATTTTTAATAGGAATAAAATAAAATTATTAGAATCTGAAATAAACTACAATGCAAGGTGTAGAAACTTAAAAGGTTAATTTTACAAGAGAGGGGACTTAAGATGCCATGTAAAAAAGCCCAACTGACTAGAGATTATAAGGGTAACAGGTTTGGGAACTCATGCACTATATAAAAGTAAACATTGAGCACACCTTATAAATAGCTTGAAAGTTGTAATCCCCCATCAAACGACTCTAAGACCCATCCTTCAACTCTAGGGTTAGAATATAATTTCTTTCAGCATTTTTATAATCAATAAATGACCAATTCATATTTCTTACAAAGCCATGTTGTGGACACAAAAATATTTCACACCCAAATTCTTGATCACATGAAAATTCATGAAAAGAGAACAAAAATTATAAATATATCATAACATATCATAATTTTCCTTCACAACTGCACAAAACAGATGAAAAAAATGAAAAAGAAAGAAAATAAAAATAAAAAAGGCCACTCATTCAATATTCAGGATGGAGCATAACTTCATGTTCATAAACAGAAATGATACATAGAGAATAAGTATAGAGGAAGCAGACATAGGTGTAATCATTTTATGTATGACTCACTAAGAATGTATTCATGGCATAAGTGCTACAAATTTTAAAATTATAGGTCAAGGGAAGACAATGGATATATAATCAAATGAAATAAATTTTACCTATTGTATTTTTCCAAGTCCAAATTTTGGAAAATAATGAGGAATGCCTCCACTATTCTAAACAAAAGTATAAAAATTCAGTATCTTTGAAACTTGGGACTTCTTATTGATGTAATGTATGATCTAAGGAATAGAATATAAAAAATTAGTGACATTGGAAGACATGGGATACCAAAAGATAAAAAATAAAATAAAATAAAACTATTATCCATTATCACGTATTTGTTTGTTTAAAGTGTGTCAAATAAAATGAACCTCAAAATGGAAAAGTAATGGATTGACGAATACAACAAGAGTTTCAAGAAAACAACCTCATGGGTTTATGTCCATTGAACATAGAATCCAATCAGAAAATAGGAGGTCATTGTTGTTTGAAATTTCCTAAGATGTGATGCATCCTTCAAGTATATTTATCTTGGCCTCATCTCTATGAGAACCCACATAAATAGAAAAAAATCAATCCATCATTGAAATATGTAGAAACAATTTTCATGTCCCTATCATCTTTACAAAAATAAAAAATAATGTCTTAAACTCATTCAAATAAGTTTGGCTACATGGATCAAATGTTGTCAATCAGCTATATCAAAGACCATATTTTCATTGAGATCATTGGGATCATTTTTGATGATTACTTTTATGTCCTTTTTGTTCCTCCTCTAATACATATATTTTTTTATTTGTCTTAAATTATAACTTGATAGCATGTGAGTCAGGTTTGCTTCTTGGTGTTAACATGGTTTAATTGCATACAATTCATCCACTCTAAATCAAGTGTTGAACCCATCCCCAGTGAATTGGGAAATATAAAAACCAAATTTTCATTTGAAAACTAAATAAATTGACCCAACTCCTTCCCCTCAAAGAAAATAATAATAAAGTATAGACATAGCACTACCATCACCTTAGCCATCTCAAAAACAATTATTCCAATCAAATAACATAGAACAAATGTAGATTTATACTATGTACCTATAATGAACAGACGTTAAGATGACCTTTGGTAAACTCCCCTCACCTTCGGTCACTCTTAGGCCTAGAGATGTATTTTCATTGTTTTCATGAGAAAAACCCATGATTGGGGGTGGTCTACATGCGATTAAGAATACATTTATAATCAATTTAAATGATTTGTAAGTGAACTAAAAATGTTGGGTAAAATGATACAATCAATCACACCGAGTGTTTTATGAAACGACCACTCAAATTAGTGATTGTGTGCCATAGAGTGAGATCCCATTTAAAATCTACCTCTACAGTTGGTGTATACTTGATGAGGTGAGTATAGGGAGTGAGAGAAACACATCCATGGGTGTCCCCATTTTCCTAAAAAATACTGGTAGCTAATAAGAAAAATATGAGCATACAGGTTCTCTTTGAGTTATTATTTGGACCTTGGGGCATTACATATTAATATGTTAGGGAGAATGAAAGTGCAGTATTAAAAGTCTAGATGGAGGCAGGTCCTACGGCGGTGTGCGGTGAGGATGGGAGGGTACGACAGTAGTAAGACAGGGCTGGGAGGTTTCAACGTTGGTGGCATGATGGGGACGGGAGGGTTGGAAGGTGGTTGGACAGCTCGACGGAGCCAGGAGGGCTCGATAGCAGGTCGTGATAGGGAGGAGAGGTCTAGATAGCGACGGGACCATCCGACAATGCTTCATAGAGGTGGGGGAGTCACAGGAGGGTGAAGGAGCAAGGAGAGAAAATTTTTGTTGGGTTGTTAAAAATTACAGTGACCGCTAAATTGTGGTCTCTAATAATATCAATAGGATCTCCAATTGGTAGTCTCCTAAGACATCCATCTATGAAAACTATAATTTATACTAGTTCATGATCCCGGATAAAATCTAGAATGTATCTTTCCAATTATGTGAAGTTTTATTCATATATTATTATAGAATCATCCTCATTTTGTCTCAATTCAAAGAATTATTTTTCCACACTAATTTGAAAATCCTATGGAAAATATTTCTCAATGAAAATATTCTAAAAATTAATCAAATTCCATGGAATTAATCTCTTATCTTTTTCTGATATTCTCAATCATTTAACAATCATTGGTCAGTTTCACCTACAAAATGATAAATATCAAGACTTAACTTTTTATGAATGAACATCCCATGAAATAGAATATCTTTTCTAGGACTTTAGTCAAACCTTCCACTATCATGGGGTTAGATGATCCACTAAATAAATGGGATGTTGTCTTATAAAATTATCCACTATTGACATGTTCCACTATGGTGTATCAGGCGACTACCTACCATGGATTCCACCAACAGTTATATCATGTTTCAACTAAGCCATCACTACAAAAAAAACTATTCTATTCCAATTCCAATCATTTCAGGATATTGATTTGGAAGGATATTTTCCTCTTGGTTCCTTCCCCCTATATCTTCCCTATTTCCTATATGGAATACCATTCTGAATAGACTATATTTAACGGAAGCGCCATAGAAATTTTTAAATGTTATATCATTTAAACTTAACCATAAATTAAAGGGTATGTTATTATCAATGTTTTAACCTATAAATTTATGGAAACCATCATTTGATACCAACTATAAGGACCTAACCTTAAACATTATATAATCTCAAGTTTTAAGTAAAGAATCCATTGTATTATATTGGGTATCTTTTTAGGTTTAGAGTTTTATAGAATTAAGGAATAACTCATACATAAAATAATCATATAATAATAATTAGAAACATATGATCAGTATAAATTTTTTCCACTGTATAAAACTTTTAAAACAAAACATGATTTCTTTTCATAAAAAATCTTCATGAATTTAAACATTTCCTCTTACTTTTACATAACAATTCTTAAAACCTATAAAAAACATTTTAAAAACATGGGATGAAAACAAGAAATCTCATTAAGGGATATAAAAAGGAATAAACCATTATTACAATGAAAAACATGAAAACTAATGAAAAAACCTTTCTTAAAAACATAAATGTTTACCCAAAAATAGAATTACAATTCTTTTAAAAAGATCATTTATATTACCTTTTGAAAAAAAATTATTTCCATGAAAATCATTAGCAAGAGAATAAAATTCATGTTGGCTCCATGAGAATTCATCTCATCGAACCCTTATAGAACCCTTAAAAATTAGAATAACCATACTTAGAACTTCCAATATAATTATTTCGAGAACATAATCCTTACCAAATGCATTGAAGCTCTATATGGGCACACCCATCATGTAATCTATAACGGTATCACCCGTCACTATCTTGGTGCCCCAATAATAAATAATGTCCAAGGAACATATCACTAATAGAGTTTTAATCTTGTTACCTTTCATCATAAAACCCTCTTAAAACACTTTTTGAACCCATATGAATACCCTTTTTGAATATCAAAATACAATTTTCTTTTAAAAACCCTTTTTCAATACTAGAATACCCAAAAAAAGGGAAAGAGGATTATTTATTAAGAAAACATGAAATATTTCAGAGGAATACAAATTTAAAATAGAATCCATGGTAGAATGAAAATAATTTGTCATTATATAAGTTAAAAACAATACATTCCTTTTGTCGTTTATAAAATCAATCCATACAAATCTTGTAAAAATATTACTTTTGAAAACCTTTTAAATAAAGTAAAAAAGAGATATAGAGTTTACTTTATAAATATTTCAGGTCCATATAAAAACATTATCAAAATAATTTTAAAAACATGTATAGGGAAGATAAAGAGTTATAAGGATAACTCAAAAAGATTTTTTTTTTAAAAAGAGAGTCCTTTACCACTTTAAGAACATTTGAATCGCAATCCCATGAAATGATAAAATTACTAAAAAATTCAGATATTATGATAATAGAGAAAATAATTATATAACATATCAAAGGGGATGCATATATTCCCCATAAAATAATATAGGTTCATAACATCAAAATATGTCTCAATGAAAGGAAATTGATAAGAAGTCATTTAACTTGAGTCTAACTCATCACATATGTTATTTATATTCCTAAATAATAAAATTATATTAACTATTTAATTTCTCATGAAACTTTTTCAATTTTATTATTCATTTTATTTCACTTATTACCATGTTATACATGATTACTTAATCAATTAGGTATACATATGATGTTTTGACCATATTCGATGTATGTGTCAAAAATGAATTTGGTAGGTTGACTATGGTCATCGTGTTTATTATTTAAAAATATCCAGAATAATAATCATGAAATAATTAACGTATTTATACATCAATTATAATTTTATGTTCAATCATTAAATATAGTGTTTAGAAATAAATTATGTTATGATCGTAGAGATAGTTGGGCATACGTACACATGAGTTACATTTCCATTTTTCAATGATCATTATGAAAAAGAATTTGGAAATATTTTAAATTTTAAGATTGATAAAAATATCATATATTCCATATTATTTCTTTAAATATACTTATATATATATCATCCTTTGGTTTGGTTATGAAAAGCGAGTTGCATTGCTTCGTGAAGGTGGTTGTCCATACATACACGGACGACATTATCATTTTATAGTGAGTGAAAAGGTAAAAAATAAAATGATATATTATATTTTAATAATGATATATATGTCATTAATATTATAATAATTTCATGTATGTCATAAATATTTATTAAATTTATCCTTATTACCTTCCATGTAAAGCGTTAGTGAAAAATGAATCACATCACTTCGTGAGGCGGTAGTTCATCGTACACATGAGCGATGTTATCATATCCCCTACAGAATGGAATGTGAAAAGTTATATATAATATAATGACTAAAAATTTATAATTATGTTATAAATGTTATATATATACTTTATATCCATCATCATACCCAACTGTGAGAGGTGTTGATGGAAAACATGCCACACCAGTTCACAAGGTGGTGGTACACCATACACACGAGCGATGTTATCATTTCCCCTTTGGGGGAAGATTATATTAACATATTTAATGACCTTAACATAATAAATATTAGTATATGTGTTATAATTGTGTTTTTATATTAGCATAAATGAAAAAAAATGATGGAGGTAGAAGAATAAATAAAACAAAAACACATAGTCATGGATTTTACCTCTCAGACTACCCCTTTATAATTATGCCTAAAGTATTCATACAATGAACTTAGGGAAATAAATTTTTAGGAGTATTTTATTGAACTTGGGAATTAATTTGGATAGTTATTGGATAAACCAAAAGGTTTTGAAGGTGTTAAGGAGAGGATAGAGGGGTGGTTTTTTTATAAGTGAGGTGAGAGACACACTTGTAATTTTTTAAAATAAAAATGTGTACCCACGTTTTTATCTTTAAAAAAGTGTAAAAATGTTGAATTATCTATCCTTGTATATGATAAGGTTGAAAAATTTCCATCCAATTCTTTTTAGATGGGTTTTTAGGTTATTCTAATCTTTATTATTTTAATTTAACCCTCTGGTAAAATCATTTTTACCTTAACAATGGTAATTATTTTTTACTGAACATTATGGTCAAAATAAATTATTCTGATTAAAAATATGGAATAAATTTTACCTAATTCAATTAAAAAAATTGGAAAATTTTAATTTAAAACAAAACCCATAGGCATAATGAAAAAGAGAGTTTTCAAGAAGTGTTTTTTTTTCACAACAAAAATGCTTTTATATTAACTCTATGAATAATAATAATCATTGTATGGACATAAATTAATATTTATTGATATAAAATATATAAATTTAATTTAAAACATTCCCCATTAGGGATTATTTTAATTAATTAAAATTTAGAAACATTTTTCACTTTAAAATAGTTTTTAGAAAAATATAATTTTTAAACCCAAAATCAAACTTATACTAAAATATAATATAAATTCAATTTAAAAGTAGTTAATTATACTAAATATAACTAAATAATATTTATTTTACATTAAATCATATTCAAAATATACTAGTACTTTTAAATTACTTAATTTATTGAAAATAAAATACTTTTGTTCAAAAATCAGAAATTTTCAATATTCACTGAAAAATAAATATTTTCCAAAAATTCCCAAAAATTTTCCCAAAGTAAAATTAGATATTCTGATTTAAAAAATGAAATTAGTTTTTTATAATTAAAATTATTAAATTCATAAATTAAATTTTTAAATAAAACCTCATTAGAAAAGAGTTTTGTTAAAACTATTTCTTTTTTTATTTAAAAATTACTTAATATTTTTATGATGATTAAAGTTGTGAGAGTAATTTATTCTATCATTACTAGGGTTGTTGAAAAATTGGGTAAAAATGTGCATGAATAGTGAAATTTCACACCCAAATATTTACTAAGAAATTAATGAGGGGATTTAATGGGGAGTATGAGATAAAAATTAAATAAACCTTTCGCCTAATTGGATAAGATACAACTATTTTTTTACTTATGTTTTTTTCCTTTTTTAAAATATTATTTTTCATTTTTTTATTTTTAAAATTTACGTTCATTTTTTAAGAATTATTTAAAAAATGTATAAAATAATATTTCATATAGGTTTTTATAGATTATTTTACAATTTATGGTGAGTTATTAGAATATTTCTTGAATTAACTCACTCTCTTCTCAACAAAATATATCAATTCTAAACTTTTGATGAGTTTTTAAAAGTTTAATGTTATGTTTAATATGGTGTAGTTATCATAAACATGATATCTGAAGAGGTTATATGAGTTGATCCTTAAGAAATTGAGATGATCCAATCACTTCTTGAAATAACTTTAGTTCAAGACATCTTATCCTTTCTTGTACATATTGGTTTTTATCATTGGTTCATCCACAATTTTAGTAATATTTCTCTTCCACTAAAACAATTATTTCAAAAATATGTTTCATTAAATTTTGATGAATCTTAAAAGTGATTGTTCATCTAAATCAAAAAAACACTCATGTATTACCCAACCATCGAGTCCCTCAACATTTTCTTTCCATTTGAATTAATGTATTATGCATCTGATCAGGACATTAGTGTTATCCCTACTGAATAAAAAGATAATACTATATGTGTCATATATAATTCCTCCAGAATAATGTATGAAACTAATTATCACTCTAATATTATAAAAAAAATATGTTTTTATAGTGTTTTTTCATTGGATAAATTTTAACCCTATATTTTAGGTAATAAAGTCATTATTTTCACCAACCAGTCATCTTTAAAGTTCACATTACAAAAAGGTTACTCCAAAATGAGTATAATAAGAAGGATACTATTGATTTAAGATATTTCCTTATAAATTATGGATATATATGGAAAATATAATACTTCAGAAGATAACTTGAGTAGAATATTCAATTCAACTCATTCTGAAATTATTGACCATGAATTTTCCATTGAGAAAATATTATCAATCGACCCTAAATTACCATGGTATGCATCAATTGTGAATTATTTATATTCTATCATTTTTATTTAAAATTTATCATAATAATAATAAAAATTTATAGGGCCTCATTGAAAACACAATATCTCCCATACATATAAAATGATGTTTTTCCTCAATCATAAGATCACTAAATAAACATCAATGGATTTAAACCCTTGATGAAATGTTCTTACCCCATGATTAAATTTCAAAATATCATGAAATTAAAATACAAGTAAATTTTTGGTGTTAAAATTTCATTGTATTGTATCATGTATATCATAAATTTGACTTCATAGTCTCAAAGGGGAATTAAAAGGGAGGTTTGATGTATGGGTTAATGGATTTTATTTGGATAAAATTATTATCACGTGGGTAAAGAAAATATCTCTATCATTTTCATGTAAACTAAAATGGGAAATTAATTTTTAAAGGTCTATAAACTCTCTATTAAAAATCTCTAGGAAAATCACATAAAAAGATTAGATGTTCAAAAATAAAAATGGTATAAAAGATCATTGTAAAACTCACTGGTTGAGTATATAATTTTTTTATTAAAACAAATTAGTATTATTAACTTAGTGTGATTGGAAAAAAATTTATAGTTAGATTTTATGATGAAGATACAATATTTTGAGGTAAAAAATATCCTATTAACTCTCTTAAAATTTTTTTACAAAAGTTTTAAATTTATAATCAGTAATCTTGGGTTTTTAATTTTGTTTTTGTTTTTGTTTTTAATTTTTTAATTTAGTTTTTTTAAACACAAAAGCATGAAATAAATGTGAAATGGGGGGAGAAGTAAAGATATATAGAAATTATAATATGAATAAAAATTAAATAATATAGAGTAAAAGGGATAAGTATGATAATTATAAATTGGGAGTAAGAGGTGTTCCTTGATTTGGAGTTTATGAATTTTGTTTTATTGGGTGATAGATCCTTTTCAGTATTTACTGATTCTTTTAGTATTTAGAGTTTTTTCAAATTTATGTGACCTCTCATTATATATCTTCAATCTATTTCCATTAAATTTGAATTAATTTTTGTTAAAGAGGTCTTGAAGTTTCACTATATCAAAAGGATAAACATGAGTAACCAACAAATATGATCTCCCATTGATATTGAACGTTACCTTGGTGGTGGAAAAAATAGGAATTCAATATCATTACTTGGTCTTATTCATGAAATTACTTTTATGTGATGCATTAATCAAGGGTGAATTGTCCTTTTTATTATACAACACGGATATATAATAAAATTAATTTCAAATATATTCTAAATCAAGGAATTATAAACACCTTTCCTCTCCTGATATGTCATATAGTATCCATCCTGAGGCATTTATATTTTCCTCTAACATTTTAGTGATATAGATATCCTTATGTTATTATTTTAATTAATATGGTAACATGGTAACATTAATTATTGAATAGGAATACATACTTCAAGTGTTTAAAAAATTACTCAAGTTGTGCATTTGGGTGTAGGGAGATCAGTTTATAATCAAAAGAGAGTATTTTATTTATTTTTATTTCATTAAAAAGGTTTTCCTATACATATCTATGGCAAAATATGGTACAAGAAAATACAAACCCCATCCAAAATATATACTAGGAGAATAGATGAAGATATTTAATAAAAAATATAAAAAAATACATCACTATCAAATACGAATTCTCTACAATAGTGAGTTTGATTAATATACCTTGTTAATAATAAAATGAATCTTTCCTCTCAAAGTATCCAAAAGATGAAAAATTAATAATATAATACATTCTAAGGGACCCTTAACCTTTAAAGTTGTGTTAGAACCTATTCTATAAAAAAATAATATAATGATAAAGATTTTACTTTTATGATATTAATCTCATCATTTTATAAATAAGTTTTATAATATTTTTTATATTGAACTCCTTCATTTAATTAAGAAGATAGTTTAATTCCAAGAATTTCATATGTTGTGAAATAATCAAATATTTTGACCCTCCATTATTACATTTTCAAGGATCCATTATTAATTTCGGTAGATTTTAAACTCATTTAACAACCAATAAACCATATATTAATTAGCACATGATGTGTCACATTAAAAATAATATATGATAATCAATATAGTAATGTAGGTCAAATGATATCTTATATCATTCATCTCAAACACTATAACATAGCATCATTAAACATTACATAACAAAAACTGTGTTGTGGGGACTCTCACCAATTCATGTTTTATGATTTAATATATATATCCAACAATATACAACTTACATTAAATCCCATTATACTTTATTTAATACATAAAAACTTTTTATGAATCCAACTGAACTCTTTTGGATGTGATTATTATATAAACTATTTAAAATTTTGAACGCAAACTTTGTACCAAAAATAATTCTTATTCTATGGCCAACTATGTGATAATACATTCCTTTATATAATTGATGGAAATTATTGATTTCTTAATACATAATTATAAGTGAGTAATATCCTATACAACAATGTCATTTCTACTCAATCTATAGAGGGATCTGGCATGATCTTGATCAGACATTATCATATCACCATATGAAAATATACACCATAATAAATACCATTATAAATCCTATGTATGCTTATATAATTAATCTTTTCAAGACATCGAGTGACTAAAGGGCTTGGAACATGTCAATATAGTATAATCTATCTCATATGTTCCCAATTCTATAAAATTTACTGGCTATATTGAATTAATACATTACTTGATATGCATCCAAATATTCAATCACATCACATGTCACTCAATGAAGCATGGTCATTCCTATTTATATCTAAATTAATCAAGGGTCTATATTTCATACATTTTATATAATAGGATAAATCTCATCTTTGATAAAGTCAACTGATGAAATGATTAGAAACATACCCATCCACATCGTAATTTGATTTGTCTCAAGGCTAGTGATAGAAATGTATAACAAATTGAAGGTACATTTATGAAGTATCCTTTAAGCCTTAGGTAATGGGTATTCATATAAAGAATACACCCCATAATTATTTCTATGATTGTGTGACATTCCATGCGATGTAATTTGGTGGTTCAGTACACATAATAAGTCTCTACTTATTATCTCATGAACCTATTATATATTTTATATGATTTATTACATAGGCTAACCATAACATGTAATCACAAAACATAATACTCCATGATTATAATTGAATAAAGAAAACTAAATTCATAATTTTATGGGGTTATACTATTCTATTTTAATTTAATCTATGAAACACACATAAATGAATAATAAATATAGATTTTCATTATTATAAAATTATGATACATTTACATTGAGATCAAAATATTAATTTAGTATTTCATGTATCTAATGCCAATATAATTTAAAATAACCTCATTATACTATCATGTTAATGTATTTTTACGTAGATATGTTACATTATATTCTATATCTACCCAAACAATATTTAGAACACCCCTCTCAATGATTTCTTGAAAGATTATTTATGAAGGATATTTTTAGTGTTTTGTTAAGACCAAGGTTCCTTTTCTTGATCAATGTATCCATTTTTATCATATTAAATCTTAATTAATCCAAAAATAATAGGATCTTACCTAGGTCAAATTATTAACTTATTTAATTAAATAAATTCTTTCAATGTATATGATGCAACGAGAGTCTCCCATGGTGGGTCCTTTGGAACTCTTCCAACAGATTCTTCCACCATTGATGAAATACATAAAACCATATTAAATACCATATAATATGTTTTTGGAAGATAGTGTTAGTGTAACCCATTATACATAGTTTTTTCTAACCTCCAAATACCAGGAAAGAATCCTTGAATATTGTTAGGTAATTAAAGATGTTCTTAATGGAAATAAAATGTCTCTCATCAAGATTATATTTGTATCTACTAGTTATTCTAAATGAATAATAATTATATGGTCTATAAAACAATATGAAATACATGATATATCTTATAATATTCATGTGAGGAATTCTATCCATTTTTCTACGTTCTAACACATTAGACGAACATTGAAAATTTATAAAACTTATGTCATAAAATACTAATAAAGATTTGTTTTTGTGTTCTCTATGCTAAACCCCTATAACACTATACCAATATATGATTTATAGCTTATTGAAATCGTATTTTTTTCTATATCTATAGATATTTATACACAATGTGTAGAATGGTTAACCTATATATTTGATCAAGAATCACATTCCCAACTATAAATTTAAAAAATTTAAAGTTGTTATATTATTTCATATGAGTGATATTACATCCTTGTGCAATACAAGAAATACCCAAACAGCTTCAATAACCCACTTGTATACTCATGAATCATAAAAATTCTTAATAAAACCAAAAATCTTTTATTTCAATATCATACCAAATGTTTTAACTTTGAGAAGCATACTTCAATCGATAAATGTATTATTGTAACTAGTATACCTTATAAACATCATTTAACATTTTAAAACCCTTTACTTGTATCATATAAATATTCTTGAGTTAAATTTTATTAAGGAATATATTTTTGAAATCCATTTGATATATTGGAAAATTATCATGACTTTTAATATCAAGCAATATCAAAATGGTATTTATCATTTTTAATATTGTAAAAGTCTCTTAATTATAAATACCATGAATTTTATTGTAAATATTTTCCAATAAGAGTTTATTATAGGTAAACAATCCAAAATCTATGTTAGTTTTCTTATGAAAAAAATATTTTCACCCTATAGATATCAACCCTCCAAGAGAATCTAACAAGTTCCAAATATGGGTTGTGAACATGGAGTTTGTCTCAAATCTCATAGCCTCTAAGCATTTCTCATAATAAAATATCTCTATAGTATCTTAAGGGGTAGTAGGTTTATCCTCTATAAATTTTACATTGTTATCATCTACCATAAGAAATCCATATATCATGGGCTATTGGCACATCCAACCAAACCTTTGAGGTTATTGTATAACCATAGTCAGATCATTTTTCATAACCTCTCATGGAACCATCTCACTTTTCATCCTAGGAACTATTATTTTTTGGTGATATTGAAATTGAAAAGGTTCAAATTTCTTCCCATTTATACCTTAATCAATTTTATCTATCTCAATGAAAATATTTTATTGGGACAGAAGAACGTTGTCTTTGGTAAGATTTTAAAAATAATATACTGTAAGTCTTTTAGGATAACTAGTAAAAATATACTTTTTTATTTATATCCATGATTATATAAATTTAAAAATCATATATATGATTCACAATTATAAATACACATAAAAGGAAAATTAGTATTCCTCTCATTCTATATCGCCTCAAAAACATTTTAAAAAAAAATTCATAAAACCAATTTTTGGGTAAAAGTGGGAACCCAAACATACACAAACCACACCTAATTTAGCATCACACAAATTTCAATAGTAAACTTTGAAATTCAAAAAAAAACAAGAAAAATTCAAAATATAATGGGCACCGTAAGAAATCCCATCAACCCAAAAATCCCATGAGTGGCTTCAGGATCCATGCATCGATGTAAGACACATCAAGTCCACACATCGTCATTGTCATCACATAATCATTGCACGAAATTTCATCTTTAACTTCATTACCGACCATCGAGCAGATCTGACCTCACCCCAAAAAACGTTTTCTTAGCTAATTATTTAATTTTTTTTATCTGTTTGAACTTTTCAATGGTTATAAACTTATTTCACAAATAAAAACATAATCATGCATACTAAATTCATCAGTAAAGGTTAAAAAGTATATGTTACCACCACATTATTGTATACTCATTGTTCTACGTGAATCACTATATAAAATACCCAATAAATCAATATCTCTATAAAATTTTAAGTTAAAATTTTATTTAATAATTTTACCTTATATTTAGGATTCATATTTTTTAGATGATTTATAATCTAGTGATTCAAAAAATCCATTTATATAGAGTATTTGGATGTTCATAACTTTTAAATGTCTAAGGTGATAATGTCGAAGATGAATGGTATTTGAATCAACCTTGAACTTTTATTTTGAATATGACATAATGGACTATTCATAATCAAAATATATAAACCATTCAACATATTCCCAATGCTATAAAACGATACATTCATGTATACAAAACAAATTTTGTTCTTAATTAGACAAAAATTCCTTATTTTCCAATAAAGATATTGAAAATAATTTTTTATTTTTGTTGGAACATAATAATGGGTTCCTAATTCTATAATTAAATAAGTTGATACAATTATATCATATGTGTCAACTTCTAATGGTACAACTCTTTATTTGTTACCAACATGTTTATATAATTATTGTTTCATTAATTGTCTCTTATTTCTAAGTCAGTTCACATCAACATGGATATATGATTCATACCAAGTACCCAATATCCATGATTCAGAATTAGAGAAATTAATTTCTCAACATTCCCATTTTTATACTCTAGATACATATCATTGATAACACTTCTCAACATTTGATACCAATCAATTAATATATAGGTTCTTCCTATAATAGATATCAAAATAATATCCATGATGCGTTCTATAATCTATAAAAAACATATATTTAAGTGACTATCAGGTTTTATATCATTTCAATAATGAATTTTATTAAATTTACTCCCAAAAAACATTTATGACATCATACATCGTGTTAATTAGCTATTCAAGATCTATATTTCATTGTGATTTAACCTAGTATTTCTCCCAAATTAATCAATGACTATATTTGGTAGAAAATATTTTCAATCATATCATATTTGAATCTTGGATTGTTTTGAAAACACTTTACCAAATTCAATATATGAATTATCCTAACTTCATTCCTCTGTTCATTTAGTAGTTATGGTCACACAACTAAATTTAACCCAAACTCAGATTATATATATGAAACTAACAGTTAGGGTCTCTAATAATATGATTGTCTTATACAAGATAATTCATAGGAACCTAATGGTTAGGGTCACTCATACTGAATGATCGAGGTCTTGAAAAGTGGTCACTTTTCAAGGAATCTCAAAATTATTATTTTAAGGGGTTTTATTATTCTCATGATTTCTATATATATAATATGTATATTATATTTATCTATTAAATATTATAAAACATTCATATATCATGAAATACCTATATGCACACATGCTTCTAACAATTTAGTTTTGAATCTTAATTTTCAAAAAAAAAATATTCTCTAAACATATTAATGAACAACACCATATACAACTTATGATTTGTCTTACTTAAAAAAAATTATATCCATATACATATAAATGTATCTTATACATATGGTATATGAAACCCATTTATATAAACATTTCAAAATCATATAAAACCAAAATTGATGTAGGAGAAAGTATGGTGTAATAGGTAGTCAGTCTCAACTTTTCAAAATAGATAATAATATCTCAAGATCATGATAAGTTTTTTCCAAAGTCTGATTATCAATATATCAATACTCAAGAGAGACCTTAATTCCAATACAACTCTAACACTAAATTTTTATAACTCATAATTAACCTTTACCATCAAATTTATAATTAAATAAGATTTCAGAGTCATGGTTGAACAAAAATAAATCTTTTATTACACATAACATGTAAATCTTATACATAGGTTGTGATAATTATAATAAGTAGTTTAAAAATTTTGAATCAAATCATACCATTATTCATAATATAAATAACTTATATGCTTGAATAATAAATAGGAACTTGAAAATTTTATAAAAAATTACAATATATAACATATGTTATAACAAATTTATATAATTATGATGATCAAAATCAGTTTTTTTTATGACTTAAAGAAACATAAAGGTTTTTGAGAATATTTTTTTCATTTAAAAACCCATAACTATGAACATCAACATGATTTCATTCTAAAATTTGTTCCAGAAAAATAATTTCTATAAGTTAAAACATTGAACCATGTTATGGTTTTCAAATATAAGTCATTATTCTTTAAACTTCATACATTCAACCATGACTTCTTAATCTTTTACATGTTATGATTTTCATCACGGGAATCTAATTTCTATAATCCATGGTCATTTTTTAAAAAAACCTAACATGAAAACATATATTTTATGATGCTATATTTTTTATAATAAAATCCATAACATTTTTCCATAACCGAATCATTTTTCTAAAAATATTTTTAAGAAAAAACATATTTATATAAAACATATTCACGGTTATAAGAAAACTCTAAACAAGTTTTAATTTGTAGATATTTATAGAATTGATTCTTCATCAATACTTATTATGATACCACAGAAGATTTTTTGGAAAATCCATATAACTAAATGTAATTAAAGAACATTTATAAATAATATAGAAGATCTACTTGGAGAAGAAATTATTAAATAAAATAAATTGTTTCTCACTTTCAATCTATAATTCTCTAAAAATGTGATCTTGATTGAGATCCCTTAATAATAGTCAAAATAATTCTACTACCAAAGGTATCCACTATACAAAAGGGAGTCACTAAATTCTTCAAGGGGGCACTACTCCTTAAATATTGTGCTAGAAATTCCTTTGAAAATTAAAATGAAAAGAATATCATTATATAGATTTTAATTGTATGATAGAAATCTAAAATCTCTAAAAATTAGGTTCATGAACTAAATTATATAAAACTATTTCATGAAATCAAGGATCCAATTCAAGCCCTAACATTTTATATGTTATGAAATAACCAAATCTTCCATGCCTCTATTGTCAAATCTGCAATGGACCCTCACTAATTTATATGATCATTAAAAACCTTTAACAATCAATAAACCAAATAAAAATCTTCACATGATGTGTAGAAAGGTGAATTAAACATGATGATTAATGTATGGATGTTAGTTGAATGATGTACTATATTAAAGTATAAATCATGTTTTCACATGTTAGCATTATGCTCATATTATTAGATAATGATGCTAGATGAAAAGAAATAATCTTAGTCATTATGACCTACTGATTAGGTCATGATTAGTGGGGTTGTGGAATAAAGGGGTTACATTTGACCATGAATCCTTATACTAGATATTTTTATGTTTCTCTATTTCATGTGTTATTTCATGATAATAGTGGTTTCACCATGATGTTTTCAAGGTGGTTTTGGAATTAAAGAATGGGATCCATGTTTTATGCTTTGAAGTTTTGAGATATGACCATTTTAGTATAATGAATCTTGTATCATTGTTATCTAAATTATATCATGAATTTTAAATGATCATCGATAGTAAGAAAAGTGGAAGTGTGGCGGATATTGCACCATTTTTGTAGATGTAATTGACCTGACCTTGCTACATTGTAACACTCTACATCATATCCTGATTGTAAACCATAATTTTTAATATAAATTTGAGTGATTTAATGAATTTATGTTGGTTTATTCTTTTCTCTATCAATTTTCAGTGACCCTAGGGATTTATTGGATGCTTTATAATTCCCTCTTCTATGGTGTATGTTCCCTTCCTTCTCTTGAAGGTGAATTTCATCAAATAAGGTAATTATTCCCTCTCTTCCTCTACCTAATCCCTCTATTACTTCATTCCTTCTATCATTGGGGATTTTTTTCCAATTCTTGATTTACTATTTTGATGGGGATTGGTGTGTTTTAGAGTTGGTTCAATATTATTGTGCATTCTTTAGTGTTTGATCATTGGTTTCCTTATCTTCAGTGTTGTGTTGTTGAAGCTTCATTTCAAGGTCGGTGATTCAAATTTTCACATTTATATTTTCTATTTTTATATTATATTTTCATGTTTTTATTTCATTGAGTAAGGATATGTGATAAATACAATGAATAAAATAAACTAGATAGAAATGAAATAGTGGGGAAGTGTACTCGCAATTCATTACTTGTTCTTCCTTATTATTTCCATTATTTATTCATATTGTTGTAAAGACTACTATTTTAATTTCTTATTGATATTTATGTGTTAAAACATGTTTATAATTGATAAAAAACGTAAATATAGTAATAATTAAATGAAAATATTTAATATTTAGTAATTTATTTTTTGAGTTTCATATACCAAATAAATATCAGACAGGAATATTGGATTTTTTATTTATATATAACATGTTTTTTTATTGATGATATGATGCTAAAAATTTTATTTTTGTAGTTATGGTATCCTTATTTTTGATGATATGATGTGGTCGAGGTAATGGAGGAGGTAATCGTAGTGTGGAGGTCAATGTTGTGGTGGTTTGGAGAGGATGTTGTTGATATAAGGGATAGTTTCCTAGGGATATGGAATGATACTAAAGTAAATGAAATAAATAATGAGAATGATTCAGGATGAAATTATTGAGGTGTTTGAATTAATGAATTAAATGTGGAAGAACTAAATATGAGGTATTTAAATTCTAAAATGGAAAGTGGCATGATAAAAATAATATGCTTGCTAAATAGATAACATGGAATTGCTAATATATTTGGAAAACAGGATAAGATGTATGTTTTAATGCACCGATGTCTTCATGTATGGTGGAGTTACTATTTTCAACGATGAAAATGAGGGAAATTAAGGCATCCCGCCTCTTTATTACATAACTTTTCATTACATTTTACAAGCAGAGGATCTTTAAAGTCTAGTGTCCTGAAAATTTGGAACATAATACATAAAAAAATATAAAATATTCTTTTAAACCACTTTTAGGGATTCATAATAGGTTCATCCTATGTACAACTACTGCATCTCATATCCTGGAGACATACATCAAAGGAAAGGGTGAGCAAAAGGCCCAATAATGGTAAACAACGGAACCGATTATCTTGTTTAAAAATAATAACATAAAGACATGAGCAATGGAAGTATAGGCATATCATAATGAAAATAACTTGGAACATAACTTGAATATGTGGCTACAACATTTCATTTATACATTCATGAACATATCACCAAGGTTTATCCCCGAGGTGTCATAAAAATTACCAAGGTTATTCACCAAGTTATCGTGAAACTTGTCATCTCTAGAGATTAATTCTTTACCCAATGCATTGGAGAACTACCAAGTTTCACCCTTAATATGTTCTTACTTACATGTGAGCCACATATATCATAATCAAAAATTTCATAAATAACCCATGGAGAATAAAATAAATGGATTTCATTTCAAAATCGTGACGTTTTAAAAGCTCTTAAAAATAAGATCATTATGTCATTTATAACCCATATAAAGGAAGTGAGGGTTATATGTATGTAAATTACAGAATAAAATATATCATCTTTATATATTTATAAACACCCATATAAACGAAATAGTTCTGGGTATTCACATAAATAAACAAGGGAATTTCTTGAGAGAAAGAGATAAAAATTTTAAGACGAAATTTCTGCAGCATAACAGCTATATAACATGGTTTTAGAAAACATTGAAATGAGAGCGGACAAGGGTCACCCAATCATATATAATTAATAATACTATATGGGTACTGAATAAGATCATGGTATGGATATTTTAATGACACACCACATGAAAAGGAAACATGAAAGAGAATATGCGTTTTCTTTTACGAGAAATTCGGCAGCCTAACAGCGTCACTTAAAAATTCAGAAAACAAATTGATGAGAGAAGAAAGGGTATCTCATCATTTGGACATGAAATGGATAGTAATAAGAACATATAATAACATACCCTAAACATAAAGAGAAGGAAAATATAAGACACAACATAAAGGAAGTCATGACTTAAAAGAAGAGGGTGATAGAATCCCTTACCTTGAAGAGTAACTTTGAAAGCTTGAAGGTTGGGACCTTGGGAGGCTTGAGGGAACCTTGGTAGGACTCCTTGGGAGGTAAGGAGACCAAAAATTAGTTGAGGATGATTTTGGAATGAAATTAATGAGGTAAACGTCTTGGTATTTATAGAGAAAGTGAGTGAATAAATTATTAATTTCCAAGGGACAACTCATCGGTGGTATTTGAAAAACCATGGGCTTTCCCATGGTATTTTCCCATGATATTGGACACTTGGGACACCTCATAGCATATATCACTATTTATAAGTCGACCAGAAATCTTACATCATTATTATATCATTAATGATGTCATTAAACACCCGAAACTCAAAACTACATTTTTACTATTCACTGATAATTCAACCATTTCAGAAAAATCCCAAAAATTCACCCTAATCTAATATTGAAGCTCTGAATTCAAAAAAGAAGTCCATTTTATGAAAATAATCTTCTAAATGTTTTTAACTTAATTTTTAAATAAAATTATTATTTATTCCAAAAATACAACTTTAAAACAATTACTCATTTTGTAACACATTAAAAAAGTAAACAAGGTCCCATAAAAATGTCATATACCCATAAGACAATAAAGTAACAATTTATGATTAAATTTTATGAAAATAAATTTCCATTTTAATTTATTAAATTAATTATAAAATTGTAAATAAAATATTTATGGAAAACAAAAATACCAAAACTTAAACTATGATCATTTTTTCACTTTTAAGATGTCTAAAATGTATTTATACATTCATGGGTGAAGTTTCTATTTTTTGTCAAATTACTATTCATTACTATTCATATGGGTATGTTACTATTCCTACTTTACTATTCTCTAAAAACCAAGTTGATCTTTTTAGACTCTAAATTTCTTACTGATCACAACTATAGAAGACCATTTTTTGAAAATAATTTCACATTATTAATTATTTAATGAAAACAAAAATATTTTAAAAACCATTTTTTCCTAAATTAATCAATAATACACATCCTCTATTTATCCGGATATTTTGAAATTCACAAACTTTTCTATAATAAGAAATAACAATTTTATTTATATAAAAGGATTACAAAAAGCAGCTAAGGTCTCATTACATAGACCCTTATAACACAAACATAGGACCTAAGTCTAAGGTGTGCTATGGTGATAGAATCTTGGGGTGGCTCGAACAACATTGCCTGAGTGGTGATTTCTATCAGCTTGAACTTATCCCTTAGGCGATTCTGTTCAAGCTTCATACGTTGAAGTTCGGCTTGGGCTTGGTTCAAAGCAAAGCCCAGTGATGCTACCTCCTTCCCAAGCTCCGATAGATGGGATTCATATGGATCGATTCTACTGGATGAGGCCATTAAATCTTCTTTCTATATTAATTAACCAAGATAACTGTTTTTTTAAACACAATGTTAAGATTATAGTTTCCAATGGTCATATTGACCAACAATCATATAATAGTCGAAACCCAACGGTCACATTTTAATTATACCCACTTCATTAATTAAAGGATATAGTTTTGTTGAGTATAAAATAAAATAAAACACAAAATTCAGAAACAAATAAAATTAAAAAGTATTGGGTCATTATATTCTTCCCCCCTTAAGAAATTTCATCCTGGAAATTTTATCTCATACCCACTGATGGGAAAAGGTATGGGTATTTCTGTCTCATGGACTCCTCCGGTTCCCACGTGGATTCTTCACATTTGTGGTTCCTCCACAACACCTTAACATGGTGGGTAGTCTTGTTGCGTAGAACCTTGTCTCTACAATCCAAGATCTCCACCGGCTGCTCCTCATAAGAGAGGTCATGTTCCATTTTTATCACCTCTGGATTTAGTACATGTGAAGGGTCAGGTATGTACTTCCTCAAGAGGGATACGTGGAAGAAATCATGAACTTGTGCTAGATTTAGAGGAAGTGCAAGCCGATAGGCCACTGCTTCAACATGATCAAGGATTTCATAGGGGCCAATGTACCTAGGGCTGAGCTTCCCTTACTTCCCAAACCTCATGACTCTCTTCCAAGGTGAAATCTAAAGAAATACTTTGTCACCAACATCAAACTCTAAGTCCCCTCGACGGTTGTCGGCATAGCTCTTTTGCCGACTTTGAGCAACCTTAATGTGTTGTTGGATGGCATGGACCTTTTCTGTCATCTCTTGCACAAGATCAGTCCCAATAAGCCTTATCTCACCAACTTCATCCCAACAAGTAGGAGTTCTACATCGCTTCCCATATAGAGCTTCATAGGGTTCCATTTGAATTCTCAAGTAAAAGCTGTTGTTGTAAGAGAACTCAACAAAAGAGATATGTTGATCCCAACCACCCTTAAATTCCATTTAGCATGTTCTCAGCATGTCATCGAGTGTTTGAATAGTCCTTTTAGATTTTCCATCAGTTTGGGGGTGATAGGCCGTACTGAAATTCAATTCAGTTCTCAGAGCTTGTTGAAGACTTCTCTAGAATTTTGATGTGAACCTTGGACCATGATCTGATAGAATATAAAGTGAAACTCCATGAATCCTTACCACATCCTTCATGTAAATTCTGGCATGTTGATCAAGAGAGAAATCTTCCCGAATGGAGATAAAATGGGCAGTCTTGGTGAGACAGTCCATAATAACCCATATCGCATTATTTCATTTGGAAGTTCTCAGGAGACCAGTGATAAAGTCCATAGTGATATTGTCCCACTTCCATGCTGGTATGGGTAGTGGCTTCAATACCCCTTTAGAAAGTTGTCGTTATGCCTTCACTTGTTGACATACTAGGAACCTTGAAGTGTAGTCAGCAATCTCCCTTTTCACATTATCCCACCAATAATGGTCATGAAGGTCCCTATACATTTTCTTGCTACCAGGATGTATAGAGAAAGTAGATCTATGAGCTTCATCCATCAGCTCCTTATTTATTTCTGGAATAGATGGAACACATAGTATTGTATGAAATTTCAGTACACCTTCTTGATCAGTATTGAACTCAGGAAACATCCTATCCTTCATAGCCTCAAACTTCTTCTATAACAAAGGATCTTATTTCTGAGCTTTCTTGATCTTCTCTAGTAGTGATGGTTGAAAAATCATTTGGGTTAGGTTTGATGATGTCCCTTATTTATGATTCCCATGTCCGGTTTTACTAGTTCATTGATCAAAGGATCTCTTTTAATCCTCATAATGGAGAGAACAACTAGGTCTTTCCTGCTTAATGCATCAGCGACTTTATTTTCTCTTATGGGATGATAATTAATTGAACAATCATAGTCTTTAAAAAGTTCTAACCATCTTATTTGTCTCATGTTCAATTCCTTTTGTGTGAAAATATACTTCAAACTTTAATGGTCTATGTACATATCACATTTATCCCCATAAAGATAGTGCCTCCCTATCTTCAGAGCAAAAATGAACGCATCCAGCTCCAGATCATGCATAGGATAGTTCTTCTCATGATTCTTCAACTATATAGATGCATAAGCAATGGCCTTGTCATTTTTCATGAGGATTCAACCCAATCCCTTTCATAGATGCATCGCTAAAAATAACAAATCCTTCTCCACTTGAGGGTAGAGTTAACACAGGTGCAGTAACCAATCTCTCCTTCATCTCTTGGAAACATTCCTCACACTCCTTTGTCCAGATGAACTTGACCCCTTTTCGAGTTAACGTGGTTAATGGATTAGAAAGCTGTGAATTTTTTTTCACAAACCTCCTATAATATCCTGCTAATCCAAGGAAACTACGAATCTTAGTTATTGTTATAGGCTGATGCCACTCCTCTACAACTTTTGTCTTTACGGGGTCAACTGTGATTCCTTAATTGGTAACAATGTTCCACAAGAAAGCAACTTATTGTAACCAAAATTCACATTTACTAAACTTTCCAAAAATTCTATCCTTCCGTATGGTTTGTAAAATAACCCTTATATGATTCTTAGGCTCCTCACAACTTTTGGAATATATCAGAATATAATCATTAAAAACTACCACAAAGTTATCAAGGTATTCTTTAAAGACTCTATTAATCAAATCCATAAAAATAGAAAGTGAATTAGTCAGTCCAAAAGTCATAACAACAAACTCATAATGCCCATATCTTGATCGGAAGGCAGTTTTTGGAATATCTTCTTTCTTCACCCTCAATTGATGATAACCAGATCGAAGATCAATATTAGAGAAGAATTGAGCCCCACAAAGTTGGTCAAATAAGTCATCAATTCTTGGAAGAGGGTATTTGTTATTTACTATGATCCCATTCAGTTCTCTATAATCAATGTATAGCCACATCAATCCATCCTTCTTCTTCACAAAGAGAATAGGTGCTCCCCAAGGAGACACACTCGGTCAGATAAACCCCTTCTCGAAAAGATCTTGGAGTTGTTTCTTTAATTCCTAAAGCTCCACATTTTTCATCCTATATGGGGTCTTTGATATTGGATGAGATCTGGGTATGAGTTCAATAGGGAACTCTACCTCTCTTTCTAGGGGAAGTCTAGGAAACTCCTCAGGAAATACATCAATGTATTCCTGGACGATGGGTACATTTTCTATCCTCAAAATCTCATTTCCTTCTTCTTCACAGATCAATTCCATAAAGAAGGATATAGAAGGTTCTTCTAGACAAGATCAGGTTGAGATATCTCTCCTTGTAAGATAACTGTAGTTTTTCCATTCAAGACTATTGAGATTTCCTTACTTCTGCATTTGATCCTAGAACTATACTTTGAGAGCCAGTCCATCCCTAGTATAATGTCGAATTCTAACATGGGAATGACTATTAGATTTGTGATAAGATTGTGCTCACCATAGTGAAAACTATATTTTCTAAATACTGATGATGCTTGGATAATCCAACCAGGAGTCTTGACTGATAACTCTACTTTTAGCTAGTCAAGGGTTGATTCTAAACTCTTTGTAATCTTGGAGGAAAGAATGGAATACATAGAACCAGAATCAAACAAAGTACTTGTTATCTTTGAGAGAACAACAAGATTACCTTCTACCACATCATTTGGAGCTTCAACTTCATCTATCATGATATCAAAAGCACGACCTTTCTCCCTTGGCCTTTGCTGAGGCTGATGGTGGTTCCCCTCCACTGCCCTCAGATTTGGATAGTGATTGGAAAAGTGCCCTAGTTGTCTACACTTAAAGCATTGGACATCAGGTAGGTCCTACACCATCTTCCCCTTGTCGTTAGTGTTTGGAAGTTGAGGTTTCATCTCACTATGAAAATTCCTCGCAATATGGCCATCTCTTCCACACTTGTAGCATTTCCCACTCCCGAGAAGGTAGTTCCTCGAATTATTATTCTCACATTTATTACACATGGGATGTTGCGCTTTCTTGCCTCCTCTTCCAGGATCATAAATCATCCCTAAGATTAGATCCATTGATCTATTTTTGTCTTTGGATTTATGAGACCACTACATCTCACCAAACTCCAGTTCGACTTTCATCGCACTTCGCACAATCTCCTCATAACTGTCATAATCTTGGTTGGCTAGATTCTTCCATAGATGAGGTCTCAGTCCACCAAAGAATCTATCAACCTTGACATTTGGATCCATGGCCAAGCTAGAGGTGTAACGTGAAAGCCTTATGGAGTTCATCTCATAGATTCCCACAGATTCATTCTCCTTTTTCTTCAGCTCGAGAAACTCCTTCTCCATTATTTTTCTCACGGAACAAGGAAAATACTTACAGAAGAAGATCCCTCTGAACTCTTCCCACTCCATAGCTTCAACCTACACTCTTTTCCTTGTGTTTTTAATCAACTCCCACCACTGATCAGCTTCTCCTTCAATGTGATAGACAGCTAGGGTGACCTTCTCTTGCTCTGAATAGTGGAGTATAGAAAAGATCTTATTGATAGAGCTAATCCACTGCTCAGCAATCAATAGGTCAGTCAATCCACTAAAGGTCGGTGGTCATTGATGCATAATGGACTCAACAGAATGTTGTTTCCTTCGGGGTGATATCGGTCTATCAGGTTGATTGAAGTTATTTCCCTTATCTTGAGTCAGTTGGTTCATCATTCGCATGAATGTTTCCATTCCAGCTTCCATTGAAGGGTTGTCAGCGCATGGTCCATTGTGGTCACCTTTTGCACAGTTCCTCCTATTTCTCGCCATTTCTAAAAGAATAAAACCTTAGTGATAAACTTATTTTATTTAGTAATCTTTTAACTATAAAGGATTAATGTCATAAAACTTCATTAAACAATTACATTTCTATATAAATCCTTCATAATGATTCACAAAACACTTATGATTAACCAAACATATCCCCCTGGAGTGTCATAACCAAGAATGTAGAAAGGCCCATTTTCATGCACCAGTTCCCATTCGAGTCTAGCTCAAAGTGGTGTTTTCAGGTTTTACCCCTATGTACATTTGTGCCAGTGCTGCCTCTACCTGCTCGTATCGAGATAAGGATGTATTTTCTTGATAAACCACTTACTTAATACTCACCAAAATACCAGAAAGTTTTCCTGTATTTGAACTTTTCTATAAGATTTTTCCTAAATATTTCATAGCCTAATTTCCATAATTAACTAAACAATCCTTTGATACCAACTATGGAATCCCGCCTTTTTATTACAAAACGTTTCATTACATTTTACAACCATAGGATATTTAAAGTCTAGCATCTTGGAAATCAGGAACTTAATACATGAAAACAATATAAAATATTATTCTAAACCACTTTTAGGAATTTATCATAGGTTCATCCTATGTACAACTACTGCATGTCATATCCTTGATACATACATCAAAGGAAAGGGTGAGCAGAAGGCCCAGTTAGGGTAAACAATGGAATCAGTTTACTTGTTTAACAATAACAACATAAAAACATGAGCAATGAAAGTATAGGCATATCATAATGAAAATAACATGGAACATAACTTGAATATGTGGATACAACATTTCATTTAGAAATTCATGAACATATCACCAAGGTTTATCACTGAGGTTTCATAAAAATTACCAAGGTTATTCACCAAGGTATCATGAAACTTGTCATCTCTAGAGATTAATTCTTTACCCAATGCATTGGAGAGATATCAGGGTGCACCCTTAATATGTCTTTACAGACATGGGATCCACATATATCATAATCAAACATTTCATAAATAACCCATAGAGAATAAAAGAAATGGGTTTCATTTCAAAATCGTGACGTTTTAAAAGCTCTTAAAAATAATATCATTATGTCATTTATAACCCATGGAAAAGGAGTGAGGGTTATATGTATGTCAATTCCAGAATCAAATATATCATATTTATATATTTATGAACACCCATAGAAATGAAATAGGTCTATGTAATCACATAAATAAACAAGGGAATTTCTTGAGAGAAAGATATAGAAAATTTGAGACGAAATTTCTGTCACATAACGGCTATATAACATGGTTTTAGAAAACATTGAAAATAGAGGGGACAAGGGTCACCCACTCATAAATAATTCATAATACAGTATGGGTACTGAATAAGATCATGGTATGTATATTTGAATGACACACCATATGAAAAGAAAATATGAAAGAGAATATGTGATTTCTTTTATGAGAAATTCGGCAGCCAAACGGTGTCACTTAAAAATTCAGAAAACAAATTGATGAGAGAAGAAAAGGTATCTCATCATTTGGACATCAAATGGATATTAATATGAACATATAATAACATAACCTCAACATAAAGAGATGAAAAATATAAGACATAACAAAAAGGAAGTCACGACTTAAAAGAGGAGGGTGAAAGAATCCCTTACCTTGAAGAGTAACTTTGAAAGCTTGAAGGTTGGGACCTTGGGAGGCTTGAAGGAACCTTGGGAGCACTAATTGGGAGGTAAGGAGACCAGAAATTCATTTAGGATGATTTTGGAATTAAATGAATGAGGTAAATGGCTTGGTATTTATAGGGAAAGTGAGTGAATAGATTGATAGTTTCCAAGGGACACCTCATCGATGATATTTGCAAAACCATGGGCTTTCTCTTGGTATTTGCCCATGGTATTGGCCACTTGAGACACCTCATAGAATATCTCACTATTCATAAGTCGACCAGAAATCTTACATAATTATTACATCATTAATGATGTCATTAAACACCAGAAACACAAAACTTCATTTTTACTATTCACTGATAATTCAATCGTTTCAGAAAAATCCCAAAAATTCACCCTAACCTAATATCGATGCTCTGAATTCAAAATTGAAGTCCATTTTTTGAAAATAATCTTCTAAATATTTCAAATTTAATTTTTAAATAAAATCTTTATTTATTACAAAAATACAACTTTAAAACTATAACTCATTTTGTAACACCTTAAAAAAGTAAACAAGGTCCCTTAAAAATATCATATACCCATAAGACAATAAAGTAACAATTTATGATTAAATTTTATGAAAATACATTTCCATTTTAATTTATTAAATTAATTAGAAAATTGTAAATAAAATATTTATGGCATACAAAAATACCAAAACTTAAACTATGATCATTTTTTCACTTTTAAGATGTCTAAAATGTATTTATACATTCATGGGTGAAGTTTCTATTTTTTGTCAAAATACTATTCATTACTATTCATTACTATTCATATGGGTATGTTACTATTTCTACTTTACTATTCACTAAAAACCAAGTTGATCTTATTAGAATATAAATTTATCACTGATCACAACTATAGAAGACCATTTTTTGAAAATAATTTCACATTATTAATTATTTAATGAATAGAAAATTATTTGAAGATTCCATTTTTTCCTAAATTCATCAATAATACTAATCCAATATTTATCCGGATATTTGAAATTCATAAACTTTTCCATAATAAGAAATAAAAATTTTATTTATATAAAAGGATTACAGAAAGTAGCTAAGGTCTCAATACATATCCCCTTATAACACCAGCATAGGACCTAAGTGTAAGGTGTGATATGGTGATATAATCTTGGTGTGGCTCGGACAACATTGCCTGAGTGGTGATTTCTATCAGCTTGAACTTCTCCCTTAGGTGATTCTGTTCAATCTTCATACATTGAAGTTCGGCTTGGGTTTGGTCCAGAGGAAATCCCAGTGATGCTAACTCCTTCCCAAGCTCAGACATATGGGCTTCATATGGCTCGAGTCTACTGGATGAGGCCATTCAATCTTCTTTCTATATTAATTTACCAAGATAACTGTATTTTTAAAAACACAACGTTGATATTATAGTTTCCAACGGTCATATTGACCAACAGTCATATTGACCAATGGTCATATAACAATCGAAACCCAACGATCTCATTTTAATTATACCCTCTTCATTAATTAAAGGATATAGTTTTGTTGAGTATAAAATAAAATAACACACAAAATTAGGAAACAAATATAATTAAAAAGTTCGGGTGTTATAGAAATGATTGTAACAACCTATAATTTTTTATATGTTGTTCTCCTTTTAAATATATGAGATTGTTATATTTGTGTATAATATATAGTATAAAACACATGCACCACATAATACAAACCACCACTACTTTATTCCATCAATAAGTAACATTATATGTGGAGAATAAACATACCCAATAAAATTTAAAATATTATAAAAGGACAATAAAAATAAATAAACAACATAAGCATAATTTTAAAATCCATCAACACATGGTCACCAAGAAATATCACACTCTTAAAAAATACTATCAAAAAAATAAAATATATTAGGAATAATATTATAATTTTGTAAAGGATGTAGAGAATTTTGAGATAAAACTATGTAAATGATGAATAAAAGAAATAAGTGGTATTTATAGGTAGTATAATTCCAATATGACTATTAAAATAGTAAATTTGACCATTGTAATAGTAACCTGGTCGTTACAATTGTATTTTGACCCATAAAATAATAAAATTACATCTAAATAATATTTAATATGATTAAAAAATTAAATATATTTAAATAAAATTAAATAAATTTTAAAATTACTAATCTCAAAAATTGCATAACTGTGCACTTTAATAAAGTGTATTTTAAAATAGTTTGTACAAAAAAATATAATTTTAATGTTAATATTTATATATTAAAATTACCCATGATTGAAAATTATTTTTACATATTAAATTTAATTTTTTTAAATTTAAACATAAAAATTTTCCATGTGTCATTTTTTGGTATTTTTCTAAAAAAACATCAATTTTTAGGTGAATTGTAAAAATACAATTTTGTATGATCCTAGATTTTCTTCAAGACATGTAACATTTTAATTTTAGTTTGAACCCTTTTATACTTATAAATGTGCTTCATATTTTAATGAAGTGTTCGTGAGCATTTGGGGCTTGTTCATATCCTGGAGATCTGATTTTCGTATGAAACAGTAGAGTGGCACAATTAGCGCACGGTTAGTGATGACTATGCCCCTCAAACTGTATAGCCCTATAAGGGGGTCGCATGGTTTGTCTAAACTATTCAATGGTGGATTTTTCCATGTGAGGCTAAGAAAGAGGGTGCACATGGTCTGCATATGGTTTGTTTAATCATGTGGAGTGTGCCACCTAGATAGTGGGGTGCACATGGTTGGTGTGTGATTTAGCCAAACATGCGGTCAAACCATGAAACTTTTAAAAAAGTGTAGAAATTACATTTTCTCCTTACTTATTTTAAATATCTGCACCTCTTTTTCTTTTCTCTATGCACAACAGCCTTTCCCTTCTTACCGTTTGAGCTCTATCCCACTCCTTACCTAGGCTTTGAATTTTTTTCTTTTCCTGACCTATGATTTGAGTTTCACCTATCATATTGGATTTCCACTAATAATCTATCCAATACTTTAGATCATTTAATTGTTTTTTCTCTAATAAAATGATTTATTTTGCTGAAAGATAGTATTCTCCATTTTATGGTGTTCATCTATTATTCCATTTTCTCCCAATTTATGTTGAACCAATGGATGATAGTGGATGTGTATTCTACCATAGTCATAAGGTAGGTAGTCTATACCTTTTCTCTAATGTTTCTTCATTTATTAAACTATTACCATTATGTGTCACACTAGTCCTTCTAGGTGTTTCTCCAAAATTTATTAAATGTATTAATTGAATTTTTGAAACCAATATTAGTTTCCTTTCTTGAACCTTGGTATGGTTGAATGTTTTAAACCTCAACCAAGGCCACCCATGAGGTGTGTTATTTTATCTAGAAAATGTTAAACCCACCCCTTTGGCTGCGTAAGCTTTCCATCTTTTAGTGGGATCCTATTAAAACTAAATGAGATAATTGGAGATATATATGCCTCCCTTACCTCAATATTAAATGTCATTAATGTGATTAAATGGTTCGATTTAAATGATAATGTGTATTGAGATGGATATTCTCTTGGAATGTGCCTTTTTATATCTATAATTCAAATTGGGAATAGACACTAACATAGACCATTTCATTTAATTTTCTTGTTAGATGCTGGATTTATCAGTATGGTACCAGCTTATTTTAAAGGCATGGAACCTATTACTTATCGGTATGGCATTTAATTATTATGAAGGTATGGAACCTATTACTTATTGTTATGGTTCTTAATTATTATAAAGGTATGGAACATACTACATATTGATATGTCCCTGACTTCTTATGAAATTATGGAACCTGTTTCATAACGTTATGGCACCGAATAAGGGATCGAGGTATGGAACATGCGATCCCTAGGTATTATTATTCAGAATATAGAACTAATGAGGAGGATTGGGGAATAGAACCTATGAATTCCATACACATTCACATTTACAGATATATGTCTCCCTGGTTATTGCCTGGGGACCTATCCCGTATAGGTCTGATAATTTTTCCTCATGTGGCACTATAATAAAACTAGCCTTTAACAATGCTAGAAATGCAATTTATCAACAATAGAAAAGTGATGACTACATGAGTAATGTTAAAAGCTCATGACTTTTATTAGCACTGAAAAAATTCTAATAAGGGGGTCACTTATCAACGCTAAAAAAAGCACTGATAAATGACCCATTTATGAGTGCTTTAATTTAGCACCACTAAAGGAACCCTTTATCAGCGCTTATAAAACACTAATAAATGCCTTTTATCAATGATTTAAAAAGTACTGATAAATGGACATAGTGCAGTATGCTATTATAGTACACTGTATCACCATAGTATTGTACTGTAATAGCACACTACAACACTAAAAACACACCATAAACACATTAGATATCAATAAAAACAAGTCCCAATATAGAATTTAAATGAAATGAAATTTACAACAAAAATACCAAAAAACACTATTTTATACATTTAAAACATTGGTTTATATAATTAAATAAATAAAAAACATTAAATACATTCAAAAACAATCCAAACTATAAATGTTACCATGATTCCCATTAAATTTCTTTGTCAAACTACCAACATTGCTTGAGTACTTTCGAAAAAACCACCTCAACTTGAAAAAAAAAGAACCTATATATATAAGAAAACAACTATTATGAGTAATACTAAAAAGAAATAAGTTAACCAAAAATATGAAATAATACATTAATTTTATGGAAAATGATTTTACTATGAAAATATCAATATTACTTCTATAATTGAGTAGTGGGGTTAACTTTAATGAAAGTGATAAATGTCAACACTCTTGGATTCAACGGTTTTGTGAGAGAAGAAGTCTATGGAAGTTTTGGTGCACAAGGGGATGAAAGATGGACAGAGCTCCCAAACTCAAATAAAAGAATCCACCTATATAAGAAAACAATTATAATGTGATTAATACTAAAAATAAATAAATTAAACATAAATATAAAATAATAAATTAATTCTATGTACAATTATTTTACTATGAAAACATCAAGAATATGTGAGTAATAATAAAATGAAATAAATTAAATAAACATATGAAAAAATTCATTAACTCTATTGAAAATGATTTTACTTTTCAAACATCAATATTACCTTTTTAATTGAGTAGAGGAAGCATCGCTTCTCTTCCTGAAAATGCATTAGAGGTAACCTAGAAGAAAGTGATATATGCACCGCTATATGGGTGAAAAGGATTTAAGGGAGAAGTAGTATGAAAGTTGGACATATCATCCAAACTCAAACAAAAAAAATACACCTTTATAAGAAACATATTATAATGTGAGTAATAGTAAAAATAAATAAATTAAAATAAATATGAAACAATACATTAATTCTATGAACAATGATTTTATTGTGTAAAGATCAAGATTACCACTATGATTGAGCAGAGACAATGTCATTTCTTTTCTTGTAAAGGCTTGAAACATGGACAGAAATGTTATAAAATAAATGAACTATGAAATGAATAATGAAAAACAAATCAACATTCCATTGTATAATTTTTTGGTAAAATATAAAAATTATATCATAAAATTATTGTTGCATCTATCCAAAGGGTTTCCTTAATTATAGTTTATTCTTATGATGGATTGGTAACATCATCATGTGAAGAAGACATTGTCTGCATGAGTAGCCAAAAATTTAGTTTATATTATGTTAATGCATTAGAGAAAATATAATATTATGAAGAAAAATATAATATATTAAAAACACTTTTACCTTCTCATTGAACTCTCTCTATATTTTTAAAGGTTTCAAGGATTTTTATCCTATTTCAAGAATAAAAATCCCCTCTTTGTGGTCCCCTCTAACATACAAGGCATTTTCTACATTGGGAATGATATGAACTGATTGTGATGTCCCAATGAAAGGGTCATCCTCTATTGAATTTTCATCTCACTTAACATTTTTTTAGTCTCCAATAGGTCAATCGACCAATTCTTGTTTGTTTGATCAGAGAAATAAAATAATTTTACTAATTTTGATGCCATTATGAATGGATTATATTTTTTCCCTTCTACACTAAAATTAACCTTCACAAAGCTCATTTCTTCAAAAATCACTCCATTGATTTTTCAAACCATTTTCAATGGAAAAGTGGCACTTGAAATGTTATATATTCCAACTTGTATATCTATTCAATAATGCCAAAATATGAAATATTTTCATAAAATGGATTTCTATCCATGGAACCAGATATGTGAATCAGATCATCCACAAGTATAACACCACTTTTTTTTCATCATACCAAATTCATTATGTTCTTTTGTATAGAACATATAACCATTCATTAAAAAACAATGTAAGATATAACATTTTCATTCGGTTCAATATCTATATATTGAAGTTGTTCGGAAATTGAATTCATATTTTCAGATAACTCCTTTTAAATTTGATCTGTAAACCATCCTATAAACTATTGATTATATGAATTTGAAATCCATCCTTAATCCCTTGATGGATTTAAATCTTTAAGAATTTATTTGAGGGATTCAATGTATGGATGAACATATTCACTATTATGTAATATGTAAATATGTTATTTCTCCCACTCTGCCATGGTAATTGTAACAACATCACTTTTGGAAAACCTTTCACCCGTAAGGTGTTTTCTATGATGAGATTTTGGGAGATTGATGCTTTCAACATCTGATAGGTAATCGGTATAGAATTCAATATCTTCTTCAATAATATATTATTCTGTAATACAACCTTCTGGACAACTTCAATTCTTGACATACCCTTCCAAAATCCTCACATATCGTTCAATGGGGTATATCCATATGTAATGGAAAAGACCACATAGTTGAACCTCTTTGAACAAGTGAACCATCAGGTGGACCATTATATCAAAGAATGATTGTGGGAAGAAAATCTCTATTTCACATAATATGACTACAATATATTTATTCATGATGGGTAACTTCACCGGGTCTACAACTTTACTGCATGTGAATTTAAAAAAGAAGCAGAGTATGGTTAATTTATATCATAAATTTTGAGGCACAATGTAATGAAAAGAAACATGCATTAAATCGTTCATCAAAACATGACAGTCATCTGATTTTATTCCATGTAACTTCAAATTAGTCATTGAAATGAAATTATAGATATTTGATGAAATCCCCAATAGAACTTTTACACTAGTAAGGAAAAGTAAAAATTGAAATTTTTTATTTTTGGATAGAGTGTAAGCTTATAGAGGTATAAAATACCTCCTCTTACCCTTCACTGGTGCCAAATCTTCCCTTATCCCCATTTCAATCAATTCCAACCTTTCCTTGATTCCATATTTTGTTTTTAGGAACATTTAGTAATGTGCCAATAACACTATCAAATACATTTTATCCTACATACATGACATCAAGAAAATTATTGACATGCAAACAATTCCAATACCGTAATTCAAATAAAATTGATCACTTCTTCCAACCTGATTTTGTAAGGTTTTCCGAAAATGCTTTACTGAAAATGGTTTACTGAAAACGGTGTCAATATTTTTTACTTTTAGTAAAGTTGATCACCTGTTACTGGAGATAGTGTTTTAACTTATTTGATATTCTCATCAAATGTTGTCATCCAGGATTGATATTTATGTTGTCGAGCTAATAATTTCTGATATTCTAAAAACACAGTCTGTGAGGAATGTTTCAACTGAACTAAGTATGTGTGTTTTTCACAAATGTGACACCCCAACATCCCTTTAATGCTATAACCTGATAAATTTCCATAATCGGGGAATTCATTTATTGTTTCATACAATATGGACCTCAATGTTAATTTTTCACTTCTATGATCATCATACATTTTAACACATTTATCCCACATCAATTTTATATCTTCGATCAATGGATCCAAATATACATCAATATAATTACTGGGTTACTTTGGTCTAGATATAAGCAACGAAAACATAATGTATATGTGCTTAATTCATAACCATGGTGGGAAGTTATAATTTAGAAACATGATGGGACATATACTGTGAGTACTACTCTATACACCAATAGTATTTACTGCATATTTAGATAATGGAATACGAATGTTTCTTGGATCATCTCTAAATTTATAAAACTCGTGATCAATTTTATTCCACTAAGAAGAATCTGCTCGATGACGTAGGTTTCCATCTTTAATTATTATTTCTACATGCCAAGTTAATTGTTTGTGGTTTCCTAACATCCATATAATCTTCTAAATCGTGGAATGATAGGAAATTACCATACAGATTTCAAAGGACTTGATTCATTTTTCTTCAATCAATCTACACCGCACATAGGGCATTTTATGAGTGATCCATGGTCTTTGAAAAACAATATGAAATAATTTAGACAAGCAGTTATCTTTTAGAGATCATTCCCATTGAACGTAATATTCATTTAGCATCATATGTATGGCATGGTAGTTCATTTTATTCTGGTATCATATCTTTCAAAAGACCGGGTAGTTCTGTAAACCTAGTGTCACTCCATCCAATGCCACCTTTCAAATTATATAACTTCAATACAGTTAAAAATGTTTTTTATTTATTAAAATCGATATACAATGGTTTCTTGGAACATCTATTTAACTCCTCAAGAAACTTTGGACAGTCACGAAGGTCATATTCAATTTCCATTCTCATTTCTTCCATGAAATCTCCATTATCTGTTACAAAGATATTCAAATGAAATGATTCATAAACTGTAGTATCATCCTAATAGATGTATACATTCAATTTTTTCCTGGGTTTAGTCTAACATTTATAGCTATGATCTATTCTAAAACAAATAAAATGTTCTTAAAACTCTTACAGAGTAATGTTTCTTGAATAACAACAATGTAAACACAGACAAAGAATTTTAGAAGGGTCGTATGCATGATCTCTTGTAGACTTGATGAATTCCTTAACTCCATCTTCATATTAATTTTTCAAACGATTAGTATGCATACCTTTTTTGGTTGATATCCATCCAATTGGGTTCATAAATGATTAATTTTATATAGTATATAAATAAATACACATAAAATATTCATTATAAAATGTTAAAGTTATAGACAATTCTAATAAGGGAAATATGGATCATTTCTAAAAGAATATATCATGGCCTAGATATTCCAAATCCAACAATAAGGGTTTTTGGAATTTTAAAACCCTATGGGGAGATAAAGGTATATAATAAATGATATTGTCACTAAACTTTATAGGTGTAAATCGGAAGATGGATGGTGTAATGACCCTAGCCTGAATTACCCAAACAACACCAAGTTAGGTCATCTTATGAACTTTAACACACCTCAAAGTCACTAAAGGATGGTTTAAACTTCGGGTACAAAAAACCATAAATGGGAGGTGGTCCCCCCCCCCCAATAGAAACAATTAGTACTAGAGGTCGAACAAAATTCTAGCATAACCCTTGGGGTCAATGAACATACAGACCCAAAATCATCATTACCCAATATAGGTATATCTATTAGACAAACAACTATGGAAATAAATGATGCAATAGATGTATAGACACACATACATGTCACGATAGTATAAAAACTCACTTATAGTGTATAATAAATATCAAATAGATAAAAACCTGATATTCAAACATAATGTGAACTATAAAGCCACAATAATGATTCATAAAGTGAAGGTTTGTTGTGATAAAACCACATGTGCTTAACTGGGGATGAACCCTTTGGATCTGCTTCATAAGAAAACTAATGACCATAGTTAATTATAAGAGTAACTAGATATTATGATACATATAACCAATAGAGTAACATACATAACTCTACTAACATGTTTTCTAAAAAATAGCATTTGAATCTACATGTCTACTAAGGTGTCCATGATAGGTGTCAGCATATATATAATCACTAGGTCTACTAAGGTGTCCATGAGGGGTTTTGGGCATGGTCGCAGGGTCATGGGGTCAAGTCCCCGTGCCAGTGATTTACCTATATTTTCTTTGTGGCGTTGTGTGGTGCTTTTTAGTTGTACCCAATTTTTAAAAAATAATATACATGAGAATTTCTACACATTTTTATACATATATGAAAAAATCATTTAGTAATAAGATATAAAATGTTTCATTAAAACAACAATGAATAAATCAAAGGTTCAGTATCAAATATAAACAACGGATCCTACATCAGGATTCGATACAAAAAACATACCATAAATCATTCCCTAAACAATAGATCACAAAAAAAACATAAAAAATAGATCATAAATAAATTGTAGAAGATAAAATAAAAAACAAAACCAAAAATACAGAAAGAAAATAGGAAGGCCTACCTCTCTTGGTTAAAGAAAATCTAAGACCCTCTTCAGAAACCTTAACTACAATCGAACAAAAAATGTAGGATGAGATGTTGGAGCAACTAGAGGAAGTCGAGTGGTGTGATTTGACCTTCAATTCACCAAGGAGGAGTGTCGGTAGTTGGTTGATTCTGAATAAATCTTCTATATCATGATTGGTTCACAAATGATTAGGGTTTTTAAACTAAATCTGGACACTTTTATCAGTGCATATAAATAAGCACTAATAAAGAGATCTTTTATTAGTGCTTATTACTTATGTACTGATGAAGATATGTCTTTACAAAAACTAAAAAATCAATCATAAAATAAATCATTATCAGCACTAAATTTATAGTGCTGATAATTATTAATTTTATCAGCACTTTTTTAGCACTGATAAAACATATCTTTATTAGCGCTTATTACTGAAGCACTAATAAAGGATTTATAATTATAATTATAAATAAAAAATTTTAAATATTTATAAATACTTAATAAATATATATAAATATAAATATAGTAAACATATTCATTTTTTAAATATATTTATCATATTTTTATAATTATATTTTCATAATTATAGAAATATTTTTTAAAAAAATATTTATATCATTATATATTTTTATATAATTATACATATATATTTGATAAATATATATAAATATAAATATAGTAAATATATTCATTATTTAAGTAAATTTATAATAAATTTAATTTTAATTATATAAATACTTTTAAAAAGTATTTATTTATTTAAAATTATAAATATACAAATATAGTAAATGTACATTTATAAATATATTTATTTATAAATATTTTTTTACAATTATATCTTTATCATTATTAATGAATATCTAATTTTATGTGCATGCATATATGTTAAAAATGAGTGAAATTGAATAAATTAAGAATAAATACACTTTAATAATATTGAAAAAAATGGATAAGTTTTGTGTGTGTGAATTGTAATATATATAAAAATTCATTAATTGCATATATATCAAATCCATATAACAAACATTTGATCTGTATATTAAATTGAAAAATCAAACGACGTTCAATTATATGTCGAGTACTATGCAATTGGACAATATTTTTAATTCATATTAATTTTTAATTATAAAACATTAATCAATAAATAAATGACTATTTAATGTAAAGTGAATAAATAATTATCAATATATAAATCATATTTAAATATATTTATATTTATCTATATATTTAATAATTTATAATCAATCTATTCATTTATATCAATAATTTTTTAATTAAAAAAATTTATAATATTTTTTTAATAAACAAATTTTTTTTATTTGTTCAATTATTTAATTTTATTTATTTGAACGTTTATCAGTTCTAAAAATGTGTTGATTAATTAAATATTTATCAATGCTAAAAATAACATATTGATAAACGATACCTCTTATCAGCACTAAAAATAAAGCACTAATAAAGGATAACATTTATCAGTTATAAAAAAAAGAGCTGATAAATCTTCCCTTTATCATTGTTTAAAAAAGCATTGATAAAATGATAAATATATCATTGATTTCTTTATTAGTGATAAATATGCAATTTATTATCATTTTTGTGTAGTGCTGATAAATATTGGTACGATTAAATAAAGGCTTTGTAGTAGTGTAGAATATGCCAAGATGGTTTTTACCTACTATGGACACTTCATATACATATTGATGATCACCTATTATAGCATGTTCTTATTATATCTTTTTCTCATGGAATTATCATATCTAATTCACTTTACACCGTACCTATTATACCAGCACATGGTTATGACTTATATGCACATGCTAGATTTGTTATAGACACTATTGGTGGTGGCCTATTGAGTATATGTCACACCCTCTTTAGGTCATATATTGGTACCCGAGCAGACTTCATGGATACATGTAGGGATAGGGGAAAGCACCCAGTTGCTGATACTTGATTGTTCATAGGATGGGAGAGGGGGAGCACAACACTGTGTTGTGGATTGTGATACTATTGGAGATATTCTTTTAGTATTTATGGTTCTTTTTATACACATGTATGTATTTGTGCCTTATTATATATTTCCCATTCCTTTTTGGAGTACAAACATGAAATTACATCATTTGTTACATGGTAGTGGATATTTCTTTAATGGATTGTTTATTATTATCATCAAGATATTTTACTTCCACTGTTCCAGTTGTCATTTATTATACTTGTGCTATTTTACATTTATTACACCATTATGTTACTCTGATTATGGGGGTATAGTCTCCCCACTATACCACCTTGGACCCTAACTACTTGTTAGAAGCCTCTTGCATATGCAAAGTCCCTATTCAGGCCTTATTACTAACTGGTTTCGGTTACTTATGAGTGAACTAGGTCTCGGATGTTACAAGTTTCTCAAATGACATTTGATTTATAACATAATATCGATGTAATGATGACATAAAAATTTCTAAAATGTTTTTTGGACAAAAAATAGGTTTAATAAGATTAATTATTTAGTTAAAAATAGAAAAAATAATTTCTAAGCCTAAAAAGTAATTTCTAAATCCTAAAAAGATAAATAATGTTATTAAAAACTAGTTTTAATTTTTTATTCCTTTATTTGGATAGACTAAAAAATTTGGTATTAAGTTGGTTTTAAAGCCATAAAAACGTGTATTTTTAATAAAATTCTATTCAATGTCTCAAATTAGAAAACTATTACAAGTCTTGGTCTTAAAATAGTATTGTATTTGTTATTTTATCCAAAAATTCCCATCCTCTAGAAGTTTAAATAACCCTATATACCCCTTTGAAAACCACTTCAAAAATTAATTACTTTTCTAATACCTACCCCAAACTATGTTCATGATCCTCTATAAAATCCTTAATGATGTTCTAGTATCACTCACACTTGAATCATTCAAGTCATTAATCCATTATCAATGAGTAATTCCAAGAAAATGCATCATTTTCTCCTATTTCAATTCATTTTTCCCTTCTATCTTGTTATTCCACTCCTTATCTTCATAAAATAATTAGTTAAAAAAATTAAATTATATAAGTGTTATTATATTTATTACAAATTATTTATTATATATATTTATTATTTATATCTCTCATGGAAATGTCTTGTTAATGGATAGTTTAGTCATCTATGAGGATATTGTTGGTGATTTATTTATCACCAAATTCAAGTGTGCCTATTGTAGATTATATATTGTATATAGGTGTATGTTTTAATGTACTCTAAACATAATTAATTAATTTAATTAATGAATTGAAACAATAATCAAGACCCTTCTATTAAAATAAAAAAAATAAAAACAAACATTCCACCCCAACATTTATTACTTAATAAAAGTTAATGAATGAATTATAATGGAAAAAAATAACTTTAATCAATGTAATATACTTCTAGTTTAGTTTTTTAATAATCTTAATCTGTTTTTATGAGATATTTTTTCAAAATAAAAGAAGATAGGACCTATGGTAAGGGGGTACTCTTTCTCTCTCACATTGAGGTTGATGGTTTTGGACTAGTTTTTTTCTAAAGCATTTCCTAAAATTCAATCTCTAAATATAAATTTATCATTATCATTCTTTATTGGTATATACATGTCCTTTATTTTTTTCTAAATTTCATGTGATGAAATTTTTAAAGGAACTATTCTCTATTATCCCTATAATTTATTTCCATTACTACCCCTATATTTCTTAACTCATTAATGTTATTTATTATCTATATGATGTTAAATTATAATTTTTCATTATTAAATGTTTCCTAAGGAATTTATGATTACTTATATCTATATTATGTAACTATATCAATTTTGATGATATTCTATGATTTATGAGACCCATTTACATTTTCCTCTTAGGTTATTCATGTTATCATTATTAATTAATCTATGATTTATCCTCTCTTTCCTATGTGACACACTTGATTTTAAACATATTATAATGTGATTAGTGGGGCTAAAATAATATATCCTTCCAATATATTGGGTAATGTTTTATATCACATGATATTATTCTATGTGTATATGATGTAGTTAGATTTCTAAAAAAATATTATGTGTGAACATGATGATAGCTTTGTCCACATTTTATGCATGGGCATGATTCAATTATATTTTTCCATAATGTTGTGATGTTTTATTATTATTCATGTTCTGTATTCAATGTATTTCCATTTTATTTCCATGTTTTATAGATTATTATCTAATGCACCTAATGTGGTCAGCATTTTTATACACACCCATGTGATCATGTTTATTCATATCTCATTTTTATCATATTATTACACATATGTTTTTACCTCACCCTTTATTTTATGTATTTCCTTAAGTGATTTAATGTACTAAGGATATTAGTAAATCCATTAGGAGTAATATGAAGAAGGATTTAAATGAACTTTAAATTTTCATATGTATTCATGTTGTATGAATCTAATTTTCTCAAAACACTAAACCTATCAGTTTTTTGAGTTAAATTATTGTTTATGTTTGTCTGAAAAATGATGTAATAATCATGTATGAAAGGTATTAGTATCTATAGATGGTATCACATCAAGTTTTACTTAATTTGGTAATTAGGTTAATAAAATTAAACGTAGGTCAAAATTTATAATTTAAAAAGTTAAGACCTTAGGATTGATTTAATAATATGAATAAGTGATTTATCCATTATTTATTTACTTGGGTATTGTTTAAACCTCCTATATTTTAGAAAATAGTGGGAACCAGGAGAAACCAATCCAATAACTCCTGATATAGACAATATAACATTTTTCTAAAAAATATTCCTAATGTGAAGGAATATGGAGTTCAAAAACTCATAGTAAATAATAACTTCTCCTAGGTAATTAACAATAACCTAAACCATGTGGAACATATACATTTAATAAAGAAGAATTAATTATTCATTGATTATTTCATTCCAAAACAACCACCCTCATTCAATGGATCTTCTGATCCACTTATTATGGAATAATGGGTCAACTATATGCCAGACACATTTTCTATACATTATAGTTCTAATAAATATATTGTTACTCTATTAATCCCTATATAGAAGGAGAAGTTGTTCAATGGTTTACATTGATCAAGAATACAAATACAAAGGATAAAGTTGAAATAATGGAGTGGGAATAATTCAAGAGAAAAAGTATCAACAAGTATTTCCCTCGAACCATTTCTTCCAAGATGGAGAGGGAATTTTTGGGGCATACGAAAAGGTAGAATGAATCAATTGTAACTTATGAGGTGAAATTCACATGGAATTCAAGGTATGACTATAGTTTTTTGATCATACATTATATAAAAATAGATATATTCTTTAGTGGATTAAAATCACATCTCTAAAAAACTCTTCAAATTCAAGATGATAGAAGTTATTAAGAAGTTTGTTTTGTTCATTAAAAGTAGATATGGATTTAAGATAATGGTCCCATAGATATAAATACAAAAATAGAAGTATAGAGCTTCATTTTGGAGGTTCAAATGAAAAATTACATGGAGGAAAAAAGACAAAACTATGTATATGTCAAAGATGTTGTAAAAAATACCATTACATTGCCTCAAAGGAATGAAGAAAATTCTTTTAGTATCAAAAATAAGGTCATAAATCTCAAGAATAGTAAATTGAAATTAAAAGAATACATGATATAATAGGGGAAAGTAATTCCCCAATGAATTCACCAAATATGGTCCAGTACATCCACTATAAGAAATGTGTGTACTATGTAAGTTAGTGAACCGAACCAAGGGTCTTTGAGGGTAATCAACATCAATATCTACTAAGTACAATGGATAAAGGAAAGTGTTACTCCATCACTATATCCAAGGTGAAGTAAAAAAATTAAGTATATAAAAGTAAACTTATTATGACTAAAGAATGGTGAAATTTTTATTTTATTTTCGATTAGTGCATTTCTTTATATCCTATAAATTTTTTAGAACTACTGAATCACCACCCTAATAACATGTACTGGACATATCTATGAAAACACCATGTGGTAAAATCATTATAACCCAACTATTGCACTCTTTACTAATTATCGTAGGTGGGAAGATTATTCTAGGAAATTTTGTTGCTTTGGAAGAATTTGATATTATATTAGGCATGGATTAGATCTCTTTATATAGATATTATATAAATTATACGGAAAATAAAATCTCTTTCCATATATTAAACTATACTATTATTTTATACAAATTAAAGTAGGATTATTAATATCCTTTAGATAGTCCTATAAATGTATGGTTGTTGATTCTCAATAAAGAAGCATATCATTCCCAAATATTTGAGATAATGGAAAGTATTAAACTTTAAGTAATGATAATTATAAAGTAATATACTGATATATTTACCAAATAATTTATTATCCTCCCCCAAATTGTGAAGTAATTTTCTCAATAGAACTTATACCAAGATCTAAACTTATAACCAAGATACCTTATAGGATGGCCCAAATAGAAAAAGAGGAGTTCAAGAATAAACTACAATAGCATTTGGATGAGGCTTTTATAAACCTAAGTTTATCACCTTGAGGTGAATTAGTACTCTTTTAAATGAAGAAATATGGATCAATTTTTATTTTTATTGATTACCAAGAGCACAAAAATATCACTATAAATGATATGTATCTACTAAAGGGTTTTAGACCTATTTCAAGTATCCTGAATTAAATAGAAGGAAAAATCAAAAATTTAATTAATCCCATCATATATAGACATGTTTTTAATGAATAAAAATTAAGAACAATAACATCATACTTTATATCATTCAACCATCATGTTAAATCTTTTCACAAGATTTTGATCGTGATCACTAAGAAATGGTAGATAGACTCCTTCTTATAGAGGTATCCATGTATCATTGTAAACACCTTATACTCAGGTAGGATCTCTCTCAACACTATGGTTTGATAGAAACATTTTTAAAGGTGATAGATAAATGATTACTAATATAAAAATTATAATTCACATTGGGGTTCTAACATTGATTAAAATATAACTAATGTTAAAAAAAGGTTTTAACATAGGATATTTATATAACCAAAGTTAAAATCCCAGTCATGGTAGTTTTTAACATCAATTATATAAATAAAAAATATTAAAATTATTTTAACGTTATTTATTATATAAGAGACATTAAACCCTTGGATTTTGATGCTTTTTATATGATATTTTATATTAAAAGTACAATTTCACATTGTGAACCTAAAATGTTTTTTTCACAACACGTCATTTCAATTTTTATATGATCACCTAAAATGTATCATTTTAAGGGTACACTTTTTCCACCACCATACATAAATTTTTATTTTCCCACTTTCTAAATTTCTAACCTACTCCTCCTCCATTCAAAAAAATTTCCATTCCATGGTATCTTAGTTCCACTACTTTTCTTTATTATTTATATTTATTTTAACATTAATTCAATTTTATATGTTTTCATTCATTATAGACATTATTTAGATGGTTTTTTTGGATAAATAATACTTCCTTAGATTGAGTATAAATTATACATCTTCTACATGATATTTTTCATCATAAGTTAAAAATTTCTCATGAGTTATTCCTTGAAAATAAAATGAATTTCAAAAAATAATATTTAAATTTAGAAGAAATTTCCCAAATAAAGGAAAGGGTGTTGAAGCCTTGAGTCTCTTTATTTTGTTTCCATTTAGTTTATGTTATTTTTAGTTCTTTTATCCTCTTTTCTTATTCCAAGAAATTTATGTGTGTTGAATTGTTTTAAAAAATTACAAAATTCCACATCGATTATTTTAATAACCGACACAAAAAGGAATTTATAACATTGATTATTTATATAATCTACATTATATGTGACTTTTTATGTCGGTTATTAAAATATATAATTTTGAATGTCATAATAGTTAGTTGAAGTAAATATTTCAAATTTTCTGAATATAACCCTTGTTAAAACAAATACTTATACCATCATCTGTATTTATGTCAACTAGAAAATAGACATAAAAATACAAAATAACGATGTTAAATGGTATTATCACACTATAGGATTAATAATTAGAGATTAATCATGAAGAGTTGTATGATATATATCAACCCAAAAATCAAAAACTAATATCCTTCTTATATGGTTCATCCATGGACCCTCCTTTGAAGCTCAATATCTTAGTGATGCTTTTAGGGGAACAATTTTAACAATCTACCACTTTCACTAAAAGTTTCATAAAATCATTTCACTTTTCACTTTTGTCACATAATATGTAACAACTTGGGAAAATATATCCAAAAATCCTTTTTTGATATTTTCAAAACTCATTTTTGGAAAATATATAATACATTTTCACCATATGTTTCATCATATATAATAACTTTTGAAATCCAAACTAGAAATTATTCTAAATATCCTATAAATTTTGTTTGGGGAAGATCTCAATGTTTCAAAAACTTGATCCTCATTTGAAATACCATAAAGTGTGATCCTATAGGCCTTTGTAGTGTTTATAAAAAAAATTTAATTCATGAATCCATAAATGTTAGAAAAGAGTTTCCTCTAGAAAAGAGTCAATATTAATCAATCTACAAATGGATCTAACATGATCTCTATCAAACACTTGTATATCAATACCTATTCCCACTGACCATATCATATACAAGTATAAATAAACATATAATCCCTTTGTCTACAACATTGAGTAACAATGTTACATAGAGCATGTCAATCCCATGAAACTATTCTTACATTCTTGATTCTCTGAGTATAGACTAACCAGGTTTATAAATACATTACATGTCATTCATCTTAGTAGATGATCCCATTACATTCCCCTAACTCAAATAGATAATTACATCATATATACTACTTAGGTATGATCATAAACTTCTGATCCTTTATCAATCAATGGATTAAATGTCAAATTCAGAATATAAGAGAGTAAATCCCATCTTATTTGAGCTCTAACTGATGATATAATCAGCGACATACCCAACCAAAATCTGATTAGATAAACATAATGTATTATGTATGGATGTATCAATGTATCAAGGTTTTCATGTTAGGCATCTCACCAACCTTAGGTATGAGGACTCAGTATGAATCACACACCCCTAGTATACCAAAGACATGGTGTATGACACTCCATGCGGTATATAATTGGCGGGTCATCCAATGGAAAAAACTACTTTATGCCTTATGATCATATTTTATATCTTTATTTAAAATCACACTCATGTTACCCTTAATATTTCATCAAAAACTATAATAATATGTGTTGAACATCGATTAGAGACAACTCACCTTTTGAGAGGTTAATTATCATTTCACTACACAAAATGTATGCATTCAACATGAAATAATGATAATATGGAGTCTCCATTTTGTATAACATGATAAATTTTATATTATTAAACTATTTGAATAAAATTAATAAAACCACACATAATTGAATGTCTAATAAATTCCCATATGATAGATGAACATATCAGACTTATTTTTTATACAATTTTTTAGTTTCTTTTAATTCATTGCATCTCTATGTAATTTCTGCCACATATCTATGTGAACATATGATAAAATACTCCAAAAAAACTTTTTTAGTGAGTAACATATATTAATAAATCATGTTTGAATAATGGTGAGACTTATGAATATATTCCTAATCTTTAACTCTTTTAATAGGTATTACTCCTTTGATTTACAATATCAATTGTCCTGATGTTAATAATTAATGTTTTCAACTTATATTTCTTTCAATTTACATCATCATCATTTTTCTTGGAATAGTTACATAAAACAATTTCTTTGAGATAATTTTGGTAATAAAATGAAAATATTTATATTATTTCATTACCAAAATATCTTGAAATCCTTTAGAAAAATATTGATATTCACATCGTTATGGTAACTATATAACTATTTATGTTTCTATTTACTATTGTTGACAGTCATATTTTCTCATTACACAATTTTTCATAGAGGGACACATGTCATTAATATTGGGCTATGGATAAAAAACATTTTACATCATCTTCTTCAATCTCGTGATGTTATTTCATCTATAAACATGTGACGTATAGAAGGCGAGAAAAGTGATTGTCCGTGATGAAGTCTACATGTTATTGAAAGACCCATTAATGTACACATGGTGCATCAAATTCAAGCAGAAAAATTTTACCTAACAATGTCCACATGTCGTCGCAAGATCAAATACTAATTATGTGATGCGAATTAGTAAAACGGTACGAATGACCAAGAAAAAGCGTGCACGCCATCACGAGATTCCATAATGATCATGTGATGCACTCACAGAAAATCAGTGGCTGAAGGCCATAAAAATCCTTATAAAATAGGAGGCGAATTTCCTAATGAGAATCGGTAAAATCACCAAAGAAGAAATACATGAATATGGGTGTTATTTTACCCACAAAATCAAAGGGAGAAGAGGGTGTCTAAAACTCGTAGATCACATGAGACTCTAAGGGAATCATGATCATGTGGCCATTTCAAGGTCACATGATGACTCCACGCATATCACATAAACTATGGAGAATCCCACAAGACCCCTCCAACAAACCTTCCTTATCTTACGAAGACTCTCTAGACAATCAATGGTCTCCTGATGACTGTCAAATGAGATCCCCTAGGAAACATGGTTTGATTTTGGTAAGTACCTCACAAACCATCTAAAATCTAGTGAAAATAAGAAAGAATGATATCCAAAGGAAGAGACCTCCAGTGGTCATAATACTCATGTTCCATATCATCATTTAAAATGATAAATTTCCTTGATGACATCCAAGAAAACTCACATGATCCCTGAACCTTTGTAGGATAAAACAAATGAGATAAAGTGGAGGAGGTGAGAAGTGTTTGCAGTCGATGAAAGACATTGGGCATGACCTTGGAAATCCGTAAGGGACCCTGAGTCCCATGAGACATGCCCACCTCATCTTGAGAAGACCCTTTTCCTTATGATCATTTCCACATGATGTTCCTCAGATTTCCAGATGATTATGTGCTTCCCTTTAGCTCTATAAGGAAAAACAGATAGATTTGTATATAAAATTCCCTTGCATCACCATGGGACCAATATCATAAATGTGATGCATCACCAAAAAATAGAGTAATTTTCTTTGACATTACTCATGAAATCTCACACGACTCCCCACCTTTTTCACATAAAACAAAGAAAATGAAAGATGGAGGATAAAGGTACTCATGGTAACTGAAGGAAATGTGACGCACCAAGGGAACCCACATCGTAGTCTTGTGAGACCCATGGACAAACCATCCTTATCTCACAGAAGGCCCCAGAAAAGTCATCAAGCATCTCATAGATGTCATTCAACAGGATCTTGGATCTTGAGAAAGCCCTTGGACATGTCAAAAATAACAACATGGGAGTCCTTCAACACATATGTGTGATCAAACAAGTCCACATTAATTGGATGCAATCAAATAATGGAGGCATTGATGAGTGGTACTTGAAATCATTGAGAATCTAGTGATTCCCTAGGAGCAGTCTATGATGGAGACTCGAGAAGATGTGTGGCGCCAGACCCCTTAACTATCTCTATCTTGGAATCATGCTAGATATTCCACACAAAGTGCAAAACAACAAGGGTGGAAATGACTATAAGTTCCCCACCCCAACAATAAGAAAGTGTTGGATTTTTTATGGGTACTCACACATGGATGATGACCCCAGTGCTAGAGAATATTTCTCAGAGTAGCAGATCACATGACTGTCTAACCTTCCGTCAAGAAACACACCGGTGAGTAGCCAACGAAATCATGCTCCGTATATAAGGTACTTCATGTGATCATTGATAGATCATGAAAAGGATATATGGAAAGACATGTGAATAACATAACACATGTCTTCTAGATCACATGAGACTCAAAGTAACTAATACTGAATAAGTATAAGGTGTACACAATACAAGGTATTGAATTAAGATTAAAAGTAAAAGAATAAATGAAAAGACATGCTCATTGGACCTTATTCACTTCGTACGATTCATTAAAAGACACACAAAATCACCAGAACATGTCACCCAGATCTCATTACTATCCTTTAATATGCTATTTGGGACTTTAAAAATACTTCAAACATGTCAAATAAAGTCATATGATCCCCCAGTTAATGCCACTTTGTTCTCACGAAACCCTTTGGGTCTATCACCCAATACTTGTGACATCCTTCAGACACATCACCTAACTCATATAATGGAATTGACTCATATCAGTAAAGTATTATTGTCACATCTAGGAATTAAAAACAAGATCTCACGACTCCCTCTCAAGTATGTCATCTGAGACCTGCGACGCCCTCCAGACGTGTCAATCAAGTCCTATGATTCCTTCTAGGGATGTCATCAAAGATACGTGACATCCTTTAAGACATGTCATACTGGATCTTGCAGAACCCTCTATATGTTCCAATCCTGGTCATGTGATGACATAGGGAAATGTCAGCTCAATCCTGCGACACCCCATAAGCAAGTCGGTCAGGTCATGTGATGGCTTTCAAGAAAAGTCAACTAGGTCATGCGAGACCCTCCAGACAGGAAGGCCAGATCACCAGGGCATCCCAGGACTTCATAACATCATATGTCCTCAATTTTTAATCCATGATCAATATGGAATCCTCAGTTTGTAAGCCACGATATCAAATTAACTATGAGAACACAAATTTCTGCCATAATCGGGAAATTTATGATATTTTCTTAAGTCCCAAGATCTATACCAAACACCCTAGAGTATTTTCCCAATACAAAAGTCCCATACCATGTGGTTGATCATCTGCTCCCCCTTTATTCTTAACCCAATCATATCTCACGTGGGCATCATGAATCTCCATTAATCAGGGAAGCCTTAGTGTGTAAGACTTGAAATACATTTAACTATGATAACTTTTATTCCTACCTTAAACAGGATACATAGGACGTCTCCTTGATAATCGATCTTAGATATTTGGTTTCTTAGTAGCCATACATATACACTATCCGCATAATGCTAAAATGAACAGTATAAACAAACTATGTGGTTTTTGATTCCTATAATATCCAGGATATGTAGGATTTCTCATAATGGCCCAATCCTTTCATCAGAATATAAACTACCTCTTCATGTGACAACACATTCTGAAGCACTTTGTTATATAGCTACATCACATAAATCATCTATTTTCTATTAGGTAAATGGATGAAGAACATTGGATACATACATATGGATCCACTAATGACACTCCCTTTCTTTGTTTAACGAGACTATGAACCAATGAATCGTATTTTCAGGGTAACTAGTCTCGTATCGGGATTAGGAAGAGATTTGTGAAGATATATTAAATCTATAAGAGAGTCCTAGATTAGGCAATAATTCCCCCCAAAAGGGTATGATGAGCCCTACCACCCATCCTCTCAACCACTGAGAGTCCCTACAAGTCATTTGGCTGGAAAAACCAAATGAAAACCGGAATTTTGAATGTAGTTTAGTACTCTGCTATGGATGATGGAACCATTGGGATTTTCCAGGGAAGAAAAAATAGATGAAAAACTTGATGTGCATAATTAAGTAAGGTGTTAAACCCCCCATAATAAAACCATCAAGAGAACCCCATTTTATACCTTTAAAACCCTATGAAACAAAAATGGTGAACCCAATGTGAATTCCTTTAACTATGTCATCCCTTTCACAGCTTAAAAAGGATTGATTTTCCAGTTCCTATTAGGTCGATCTATATTGTTCTAATTTCACAACAAAATAAACCTGATATGTTTCTTTTAACCGTATTTAACCTTATTTGAAAATAAGGGACTTAATATTTTCCTTTTAATTTTGAAAGTTATTGATCGAACATATACACATATATATGATGTTTCACTAATAAGGTGTCTTGTTTTATTCCTCAGAACATCTCAAGATTTGTTTTAATCAAAATGATATCCTCAAACATGCCAATGAATCCTGAGATCATTGTACAAGATGCTTCAATCCCGAAGCTCTGACATAAATTTTCTCCAAAACACCACTTCCTTCATCGATTGGTGAAAATATTGGTCCTGGAATATCACATCAACAGCTCCATCATGACTCTAGAATTGGATCGTGAAATCCTTTGTAGGTTTATTTCTCACCGGCCGGATTTCCCATGACAAGCTGTGATAGAGGAAGTGTCTCTTATGGACACATTCAACCGCTTTGTGAACATATTGCTGGAATTAAAAAATATACACATTCCCTGTGAAAGGGAGGCAGATAAGTATATTCAACATAACAACTCAATCACCTAGAAGATACCTAGGATGTCTCAAATACATTTTGATTATCATTGTCGATAAGTGTCCATGATTCCACAAGGAGCTGTAGAGGAGGTTGTACCTACACCAAATACCCATGATAGGGTACCAAGTGGGAGATACCACTCAGGGTATCCAAACAATACAGCTCTAGATAAGGCTCATATCCCTCCTACATCCAATCTATCTAAGGTCTACCAGTATATCCTAATAGTGGCCCAAAATCAATCCCATATCACAGCTATCTAGAAGCCTTTGACTTCATCTCAGCTAGCTGTGGAGACTACAAAATCCTAGGGAACACCCTATCCCACATGGTCGGTGGATTTTTTAGCATATTCTACCCTAGTATTTTCTTTACCATAGGAATCAACCCCACAAAGGGTATCATGGGTACCAATCCCTCAAACAAGATCATGGGAAACGACCCCTCAAATGGTATCATGGGAACCAACCCCTCAAACGGTATCATGGGAATTAACCCCTCAAATGGTTTCATGGGCATCGACCCCTCAAATGGTACAATGGGAATCAACCCCCCCCCCACCCACCCAAACGGTATCATGGGCATCGACCCCCCAAATAGTCCATCGGGCACTGACTCGTCAAATGAGATACACTATCAAGGAGGAGAAACAACCTTCCAGTGTCTCTGTCAATATGATATCAGTCAGATCTAAAGACTCCTCATCATATTTGGATAAACATATTCTTGAAGGGTACACTCATACCCTCCTACATTCATTTGGGTCAAAATAGTTTTTCCTACCTTATTCCACTGGAAAAAGTGAAGAAAGGCTCAGTAGTATCCACCAAGCATCTACAGAAGGTGTTTCCAACTGCATTGGTATTTTAGAGAGTACTAAATAGAGAATATAGATAGTGGCATATACAAATTAAGTCTTTGAGGTCTACAACAAAACTCCCATAATCATCCACTCACCCAGACACTGATAGAGAAAAGGGTGCTTTCATGGCTCCCACCAGTTATCCCCTTGAAGATGACCGAGAAATTTCTACAGAAGAACATATCACTCAACTCCTATAAGAGAATAGGAATCTTCAAGAGATAATTTTTAGAATACTTATGAGGTCAATATCTCAGGATGGTGATCCAGTGTCTACCTATGAAATCCCAACTTGTGATGAAGTTCTCCATCCTACAGTGATGGGGGAATTTTCATATTTTTATCCCCTCATTGGGCCAAATACATACATTGTTCCACATCACCCCATCCCATTGGGTTGGGGGAATTATCATATTTTCCACCTCCCCATCAGGTATTTTCGAGAGACCATCTGACCTCAAGTGTCACCATAGATCCTTCATAAGATTCTAAACCTTTTAATGAATGGGAAGAATCTACGTCATCCTAGACACCCAATGCTTCAGCACCTACCCCTGAATCAGTAAATAACGGGGCATTGTACCCCATACTCCAAACTCATTCATAAACCAACACCAATGGTGGAGAAAATAACATGCTATGGAAGCATTATGGTTTCCCATCTCTTGAAGTCGAGTAAAAAAAGTATATTCCTTCCAAGAAAAACATGTTCTAGGGTATTTGTATTATGCCATGGAGAATGGATTGATTGAGCTCCCGATGGAAATAATGTCGAGTGAGGTCAAGCTGACGATTTCACTGTGATTCACTGTTTCATTTTCACCCTTAAACCACTATACTAAACTTGTTTTATATTGAAAATAATTAAAAAGAAAACAAATCTCATTCCATGTTTGAATCATTTATTTTATGTTTATAACTATTTAAAAGGTCAATGTTACTTGTTTTGATGATTCCATTGTAGGAGGAGGTGATTTTGAGGCCCTAGAGATGATCCAGAAGGAAAATGGGCCAAAACTTCATGGGTCCCATGAACACTTGTCCACTGTTGGGTAGAGTATGAAACCTCCGTGCATCCAAATGGGCTGAGATTTTGTGGTCTGGTCCAAATTTCAATTATCTACAACTCTAATGAAGAAGAAAACCCCCCATTCGGCTATTAAAGGGGCCCAACCAAAGTGATCTGTCTAGGACACCGAATCTGCACAGAGTCAAAAGTTTTGTGATGTGTGTTGTCCATATCAAGAGTTTTACATGTCCAAAGGGATCCAACATTTCGATGGAGATATCCAAGACATGTGGAAACAACTTTATAGTTTTTTCAGAAGTTATTGAATACTGTATAGAGGCTAAAAACAATGTGACAAGTGATTTTACATAATCTGTGTTCCCAAAACCACTTCCCATTTTTTCTATAAAAGAGCACCATGGGTACCTCATTTGGAGAGTTCCACCAAGAGGAAAATCTCGGGTATTTTGGATACCCAAAGAAGTCCTATAATCATTCGAGGAGTTCTGGAGGCCCCTATCCTCATAGGGGGGTCTAGGATGAAGGCGAAGATCCACCCAAGCTTCCTCCTCCCGATGTTGAGCTAAATGGTGGATGGTCGTTTTGAGGGAGCTACACACACTTGGGAGGGAGTTCCAGCACTTGTTATTCTACTAGTTTTGTGTAATTTGTGTACTAAATAATTCACTTATTTCTTATATATTCATGATTCTACTCTGATCGCATTTCTATTGTTAAAATTAAGTGAAACACTTTTTATTTCAACATCAATTGGGTTGAGATTTCAAGTGGGAATCTTGGGTTGTTCCGATTAGACAGGACAAGATCCCTATTTATCTCACACATACATAATATTTCAGTATGCTTTGTTAGCCTTTATTCTCTATTATTTATACCAAAAACTTGAAAACATTATTTTTATGTCAAGAGGTGGTTCTTTGAGCATCGTTTAAGAGGCAAGAGGGAAGTTAAGATCTTGACAACCCTCAACCAAAGGATTCCATTAAACCATGTGTATTTTTCAAAATGATGAACTCACCAAGATGCATAGTGAACATGTAATGATCTCCTTATCTGATAATTCTAAAAAACCACTTTTTTTATCAAATATTAAACTCTTTAAATCAATTCATTTTCTTTAAACTATTTTAAAACCACCCCCCCTATTTTTGTACTTGTTATTAAACACGCACACACTAAACCCATGAATGCTCCTTGAGAGAAAACATATGGTCTTCCCTATAGTATAAATCAACCTTAAAAACATAATCAATTTGACGTGTCATGACAGCGTGGTCAAATTTTGGCACCGTTGCTGGGGACCACTTTTAATTTAGTGCATGTTTTTGATAATTTTCTTTATAAATTTTGTGAATGATTGTTTGTTTTATCTTCTACCATTACATTTATTTTTGTGTTCTAATTTATTTCTTATGTAGGTTCTGTGTATGCCGCATTCTACTCTAGTAGACTTACAACCTTTGGAACCTGAATTAGAGAGGATCATATATCATCGGCTCCAAGATACACAAGAGGAGCCTTTGAAGGAGGACACAAAAAACATCAACACGCATCTTGATCCTTCTTCTTCTTCTTTGGAAACCCACATTAAAACTAAAATTAACATGAATAACATGGATGAAAACAATCAAAAACTAAAATAACTAACCTCACCTTATGTTAATATACAACCCACCTATATTCAATTACAAGGCGAGGCTCCCAATTTTGTACTAAAATCTGGTTTAATTCATCTATTACCAAGATTACAAGGACTTCCTGGAGAGGATCCACACAAGTATTTAAAAGAATTTCACACTGTGGGTTCTACATTAAAACCTGAAAATGTGGATGAAGAACAAGTAAAGTTAAGGGCATTCCATTTTTCATTAGAAGACACAACAACTGATTGGTTATATTATGTTAATTCCCTAATAAGTAGCTGGGTGGACATGAAATGCCTTTTTCTTGAAAAATATTTCCCAACCTCTTGAACTAAAACAATTAGGAAACAAATTTGTGGGATAATAAAATCTCAAGGGGAAACATTACATGACTATTGGGAACACTTTAAAATGTTTTTTTCAAGTTTCCCACACCACCAAATAAGTGATCAACTTTTAAATAAATATTATTATGAAGGTTTAATCCCTATTGATTGAAATATGATCGATGCTGCTGTAGGTGGTACACTAGTTGATAAGACCCCAATTGCTATAAGAACCCTAATTGAGAACATCACACAAAACACCCAACAATTTGGTTCAAGGTCCAATGTACCGATTAGAGGTGTCCATGAGGTGAAAAGTACTGAATTCAAGAAGAAGTTGGACACAACGTTTGAAGAGGTAAGTACCCTTCTTCGACAACTTTCTCTTCCCCAAGGGAAATCACAATCTCATCCTCCCATCCATTATGGTATATGTTCTTCTGACACCCACTACTCTGACTAATGTCCTCAATTGAGGGAAACAACTGAGAGTTGTGAGGAAATATTTCTAGGACACCCCTATAACCAACCCTTTAGGAAAGAACCTTACTATCCATCCAATCGTGGGTGGAAGGAGAACCAAGCCTATAGGCAAGGGGGTATTCAAACCAACATCAACACCAATGGAACCAACCGGGGTAGAGTAGTCATCCACCACCACCCAAAAATCCTCAACCTCCCCAGAGTCCTTTCCGAAAAACCCCTCCAAAACTCAAGCCTAGCCTAGAATATATGATGAAACAAATGTCTTACAATAATATCCAACTCTAACAAAACACTCAGAAAGCTATACAAGACCTCAAAACTCAATTTGGCCAACTAGCCAACTCAGTGGGTGAAATTCAAAGTCACAGATCAGGTAAACTTCCCTCTCAACCAGTAGTTAACCATAGGGATAAAGGAAATATTAGTTTCATATCCCTTAGGAGCGGAAAACAAATAGAAATTAAAATGAATCCTCTATTAGATTCATCCCCTCCTGAGGAAACCTCCATCTCAACCATTAAAAATGTTCCAAAAGTTAAAGAACCTTGTCCTAAGAGAAGCCCTTCCAAAGAAAAGAGTGTGTATATTGATGAGTCACCGAGACCAAAAATTCCTCTTACATTCACTCAAAGGGCTACCCAAAAAATAAAACAAAAGGAAACTTAACTTGATAAGTAAATATTGGAAATTTTCAATAAAGTGAAGGTTAACATCCCATTGATTGCTTCTGTGAAGCAAATTCCACGGTACTCCAAGTTTCTAAAGGAGATGTGTACACACTGAAGGCGACTTCGAGGTGATGAGAAAGTGATCTTGGGGAGAAATGTTTCAGCATTGATAGAGATATTACTTCCCACCAAGTGCAATGATCCGGGAACATTTTGAATTCTGTGCACCATAGAGGAGTATTCTTTTTTGAATGCTATGCTTGATTTAGGTGCTTCTATAAATGTAATGTCTCACTCTATTTACTCTACATTGTAGGTCAGGGAACTGAATCCCACCATAATTATTGTTCAAATGGCTAACCAGAGTACCGAACACCCCTTTGGGGTGTTAGAGTATGTTCTTGTGAGTGTTCAAAACTTATTTTTTCCTACCGACTTTTATGTGCTTAAAATAGAGGATGATAGGATAAATGGACCTTCCCTAATTATATTGGGAAGACCCTTTTTGAAAACCGCCAAAACCATAATTAATGTCCAAAATGGTACATTATCTAGGGATTTCAGTGGTAACAATTTCCACTTAAATATCCTTGATTCCATGAAGCACCCCTCATAAGAACATTCCTCTCTCTCTGTTAATTCAATTGATGTACTCCATTCCCTTGAAAAAACATTGTTTCATTACCCTAATCCCCTTTATGAGTTTTCTTCGTTGATAAAAATTCTAGGAAATGATTCATGCACTGATTGTTGTAGTGGTCTATAAAAGTTTCATGTATGTTCATTTATTGATGATTTCTTGAACACTGAGGATCCAATGACTATCAATGATACTGATAAGCTTATAAAAGATCATTCCTCATCTAAGGAAGATACCATTGAGCAGTTAGATGAGATCAGTGACCTCTCACATTCACACACACTCCCATCAATCCAAAATCCACCAAAATTGGAAATAATAAAACTATCTCAATATTTAAAATATTCATATCTTGTGAATGGAAACAAGTTTCCCAACATAATTACTAGTTCACTTCCTCCTGAGCATGAATTGTTACTGCTTAAACTTTTTAGGGAGTATAAACAAGATTTTGGATGGACACTTTCTGAAATTCCTGGTATTATCCCATCAATTTGTACACATTATATTTTATTAAATGATGAGGCCAAATCAGTGAGGCAGCCACAATGTCGACTGAACCCAAACCGCCTACAAGTTGTGAAAAATGAGGTAACAAAATTATTGGCTGATGGAATCATTTATCCCATATCTAATAGCCAATGGTTCAGTCCCATTCAAGTAGGTCCTAAAAAGACTAGACTTACAGTAATCAAAAATTAAAACAATAAATTAGTTCCAACTCATGTACAGAATAGTTGGTGTGTCTGTATAGACTATCACCGACTAAACCACCACATTAGGAAGGACCATTTACCTTTTCCATTAATTGACAAAATTCTAGAGAGGCTAGTAGGTAAGTCCCACTACTGTTTCCTTGATGGGTATTCTGGATACTTCTATATCCATATTTCCCCATAGGATCATGAAAATACAACCTTCATTTGCCCCTTTGGCACATTTTCCTATAGAAGGATTCCATTTGGTCTGTGAAATTCTCCATGTACTTTCCAATGATGCATGGTTAGTATTTTTTTGGATTTCTTGGAGAATTTCATGGAAGTATTCTTGGATGAGTTTGTTGTTTATGGCTCTTCTTTTGATTAATGTTTGAGTATTCTTGGTTCAGTCCTATGTTGTTCTATTGAAAATAATCTTGTATTAAATTATAAGAAATTCCATTTCACGGTGCGATAAGGTATAGTTTTGGGACATGTTATTTCTGGGGATGGTATCCAAGTAGATAAATCAAAAGTGGATGTCATTTCTTCCCTACCATTCCCCAAAAATGTTGGGATGTGCAATATTTCCTAGTTTATGCTGGATTTTACCATCGTTTCATTCATGACTTAGGTAAAATTTCACTCCCCCTCTCCCAATTACTCAAAAAAGATAAAGAATTTTTTTTTGATAAAGAATGTGAGGAAGCTTTTAATAAGTTAAAATAGAGTCTCACGTCACCCCCGATAATCCAACCACCTCAGTGGGATTTACCATTTGAGATCATGTGTGATTCCTCTAACTATGCGGTTGGGGAAGTCTTGTCACAAAGGGTCAAATGTAATCCACATGTCATAGCCTATGCCTCACGTACATTGGACCCTGCCCAAGAAAACTACACCACAACTGAAAAATAATTTCTTTCCATTGTTTTTTCCTTGGATAAATTCAGGTCGTATCTTTTAGGGTCCAAATTCATTGTGTTCCCAGACCTTGCAGCCCTCCGATATCTCCTTAAGAAACCAAAAGCCAAGACATATCTCATTCACTGGATGATCCTCCTTCATGGATTTTATCTAGAAATTAGAGATAAAAAAGAAGAAGATAATGTGGTGGCTGACCATATCAGTTGGATCCTCCCATCCTTGAAAATTGATTCATCCCCCTATATTCCCATTAATGACATGTTTCCTGATGAGAAATTGTCCTGAGTGCAAGATGTTATTCCTTGGTATGCTAAAATTTTAAATTATTTGGTAGCATCTTGCATTCCTACTGATTTCAATAAAAACTAAGCTAGACGTCTAAAACATGAGTCTCATTGGAACATTTGGGATGACCCCTACCTCTAGTGCACATGTAGTGATCATGTCCTTAGGCATTGTGTCCCCGATAGCGAGTTTCGGTCTATCCTTAGATTCTCTCACACTCTTGCTTGTGGGGGCCACTTTGGTCCCCAATGGACTACTCGCAAGGTTCTTGATTCTGGTCTCTTTTGGCCAACACTTTTTCAGGATGCCCATGATTTTTTCAAATCTTGTCCCCATTGTCAAAGATTAGGAAATGTCTCTAAAATAAATGAAATGCCACAACAACCATTTCTCTTTCGTGACATTTTAGATGTTTGGGGCATTGAATTTATGTGTCCCTTTCCCAATTCCTTTGGAAACTTGTATATTATTTTTGCGGTCGATTATGTGTCAAAATGGGTAGAGGCCTGATCCACAAGGATAGATGATTCCAAAATAGTTGTGGAATTTTTTGATAACTCAGATCTTTTGTAGGTTTGGATTACCTAGGTTCATCATTAGTGACCAGGGTTCTCATTTATGAAACCGAACAATGCAATCAATTTTGCTTCGGTATGGGGTGGGTCATAAAGTGTCTACTGCATATCACTCACAGACCAATGGTCAAGCCGAGGTGTCAAATAGAGAGGTACAATAGATTCTTTGAAAAGATGTTCAACCTAATAGAAAATACTGTTGTCTTCGAATTGATGATTCATTATGGGACTATCATACTGCTTTACAAAATCCCATTAGAATGTCACTCTATCATATTGTGTTTGGAAAGAGTTGTCACCTACCTATTGAGATTGAGCACTAGGCCTACTGGGCCATCAAAAAATGAAATTATAATCTTTATGGTGTTGGTTCTCAAAGGAAGTTGCAGATTCAAGAGTTGGAGTAAATGAGAAGAGAAGCATATGAAAACTCCAAAATTTATAAGGAGTGAACCAAGGTTTCCCACAGCCATCTTATACTTCATCATTAGTTCCACATTGGGCAGAAGGTCATCCTTTATAATTCAAGGCTTATGTTGCATCCAGGTAAGCTTCGTTCCTGCTCGTTTGGCCCATACACTATTATTAACGTATCTCCATTTTTTGTTGTACATATTCAAAAAGAAGAAACCAAGAAAACCTTCATTGTCAATGGGCAGCGGCTGAAGCACTTCCACGAAGCCCTTCTAGAGTCCCCAATAGAGGAACTCCATGTTCAAGAAGAAACATACTAGTGAAACATGCTCGGTTTTATCCTTCCTTCACACATTCTCAAAAATTACATTGAGGAAATTGCACATTCTAGGTGTGGGGGGATGGGTACATTTCTGGGTTAGTTAGGAATTTTCATCGTCTTTTTTTATTTCTTCTATTTTTCGCCTTATTTATAGTATTTTCACATTTCCCCATCTTTCTAGTTTCATTAGGATTTCCATTGTCTTTCTCCATTCTTCTTTTTTTCCTTCTTTATGGTATTTTCATTTTTCCCCATCAGAAATTTCAAAGTTCCATGATTCGGTGACCATAAAGGGGGGAAAGTAAAAATACCATAACGAAGGTAAAAAAGAGCATCTCTATGAATTTAAGATTAGGGAGTTATTTTTAGTGAGTTGGTTTTCTTTCAATGATATAAATGGTTGTATCACTGTGATACATTTGAGATGATTGATGCCCCTAGTGTGAGTAGTTTTTGGAAAAACTGTGTCACTAATATCTCAACAAATTTTTTCACCAAACCAAAAAGTGTGAATATTTCTTAATTAAAATAAGGTAAATATGTGTTAGGTTAATATTTTTTAGCTTTAAATGATATTTCCATACATTCGTTCCTTATCCGATCTATTTCATTATTATACCAGATTAACTTATGTGTGTATACCTAATGTACGACTGTTGTACACCCACAAACAAAATTGGGTTGTGTCTTGGGTAGGTCAAAACCCCTTCCTCCTCAACCTTTCATCTTGTTATAATTATTTCAATTATTTTTGTGAGGAGATCAAACAAGGGTTGAGAGATTAGTGTGAAATTTGTTTCAAATTCAACTATTAAAAAAACAAAAAAAATGATGGGAGTGATGAAATGTGCAACATATGGGGATATCTAAGTCGATAGCTTATGGTTTGACTTCTGGGAATGCTTAAGTGAGTGGGTCTTGAAATATGATTTCAAAGGATGTAGGATAGGTTCAGTGAAAAAAAATGATTTAAAGCTGAATAATGTTAAAATAGCCTATATGTATTAGATAGAAAGTGGAAAGAATAGCATGGAATGGCTTTCACACAAAAACATGGAGAGTTAATGGAATGGTTGAATTTTGAATTCCTTGATCATTTTGGTGTCATGAATCTCTTTGAATATAATTGTGATATTGTTTCCGATGCTTTTGCAGGGGCGCACACATCCGTCCATGGGGAGGATGTGCGGCTTGTTGCCCCACATTCTTGCTTTCCAAAGGTGGGCGGCATCCGTTCCTTGTTCGAGGACATCTGCTCCTTGATCGAAACCGGGATGATGGGATGTTGGTTCTTCCTTCTGTGGATTCCTCCTCGGAACTCATCACCTAGTCTGGGTCTCCCTCATAGATTTAAGACGGGTTCGTGAAACTCATTCCCGACGCCATAACAACATGGATTACAGTTAATTACGCTGCTTCTGTCAAGACGCTCCAAAGGGTCTTGTTGGGGCAGCAACCTTCGGTGAGGATAATGGTCACGTTGGGGTGTCGTTGGAATGTCTGTCTTCTGTCCCTTATCACAGGGCTTCTCGAGGGCGCGGAAGCCCGAGGCATCCCACATCGAACGTGGGGATTGTGTACCATATGATGTTTTCCTCAGCTTCCCATGTTTAAAACAGGTTATGTCGCGAGTTTAACTTCTTGAAGAGACGGATCGGGTTGACTGACCCCTAGGGGGAACACCGATGTTGGGGCCAACACGTGGGCGGCTTCCCAGATGTCATGGAGTGGGATGGGGTGGCATGATCTCACCGGGATGTGGCGGCCCGGGTAAGGATCAGGATGGATGGTGGAGTGACAGGCTTGAACCTCGTAGAGGATTCCTACGTATCCCCATGGCAGGGAATCAAAGTCCGCGTAGTTCGGTGGTACGGTGGGACACCTGGAGAGGCGACCCGTGAGAATGAACGCATGGATTGGATCCTGGAGGAAGTAAGATCTCCGGGCTAGGGCATGATCTTCCCAAGGCACGTGGGCTTAGGGGGGGAAGTCAGGATGAGACGTGGGTACGAGACATGGGGGATTACGCTCTGAGACGGTCCAAGAGGGGGAATACAGTTTAACATCATGCGGGACGAGATACAGTTTAACGTCATGCCGGATGAGGGCATACAGTTTAACATCATGCGGGACGAGATATTTGGGACTTATGCTCTAAGGCGTCCCATGGTGGGTATGGGGCTTACGCTCTGAGGCGACCCATGGTGGTCAGGGAACCGACGTGGAGAGGTCAGGACGACCGGGTGGTGGGCTTGAACCTCGTGGAGGCTTCCTACGTACCATGCGTTAGCATGGATCAAAGTCCACGTAGTTCGCTAGGATGGGGATTATGCTCTGAGGTGGCCCATGAGGGTGTCATGGTCGATGCGTGCTCTAAGCCCACATGAGTCATGCTCGGTGTGAGAAATAAGAGGCAGCAGGGACCAGATGATCACATCGCAAAGGATGCATTCGTGAGAAGTAGAATGGGGCTTACGCGTTGAGCAGCCCAAATAGGAAACAGGGGATTATGCGGGGTTAACATCCCTTGGTGATGGGGCTTAATCCAGGTTGGAGGCCCGTGGTGCGATAAAGCGCAGTGGGAAAAGGACTCCACTGGCCTTGGCAGGGGGAATTATGGAGATGCACAGGTGCAACCTTCCGCAAGAGAGGCTAGGGGCTTACGCTTTGAGGCATCCCTTCCCCCGTGGACAAACGCCACTCCGACAAGGAGGATCTAATTCCATGCGAGGAAGAGTCCATTCCCATGGAGACGAGTGGGTGTAAAGAATGCCCGAGCTGGGGGGACCCTGCGTGCGAAGCCCAGGGTCAGACCATAGTTTAACGTCATGTGTTAAGGATGAAGTGCTTGGCAGTTTAACTTCCTGCAGCTTGGACGAGGTGGGTTTTCTCCACACCCCTAGGGCTCACATGCCCAATGCCCTCTACCCCTTGTGGGAGGGAAGGCATCGGCAAGGTCGTAGTGAAGGGGGGTTGTAGGGCGAACCATTGAGGGGTCCACGTTAGCATGGCTATGCGAAGAAGTAATAGTCGTTAGCATGCCTATGCGGAGAAGCATAAGGCAAAGCAACGCAACGGGAAACACCGCCCAAGGGACCTTGAGGTTACTTCGTACGAGCCTGGAAGGCTGTACGGGAAAACAACGCGTGGCGCGCATGCCCAGCAGAGGAGACATCAGGTGCCAGCGCAGAGAGGCAGCCAAGGGGCATCAAGGTGAGGGGTCCTGGGTTTTGTGCGCAAACCACCAGGATGGCGCGCAATAGGGAAAGAATTGCCCATGGAGAGGGGATTGCATGCACAGAATTGCGCGCACGGAAGGGGATTGCGCGCACGGGACACAGATTGCGCGCAAGGAAGGAACCCGGAGGAGGGGGAAAATTCACTTAAGCCAGTGAAGTTGCGCTTAAAAGCGAACCCGGGGCAAGGTTGCGTGAAAAGAGGAATTACCTGGAAGTCATTTTTCACGTGGGGGGAGTCGACTTGCGCGCACGAGAGCCGATCCGAATTCCGCAACCCCCAAACTGCTTGGGGTTGCCTTCTATTTATAGGCGTCGGCCGGTGCAGAATCCAGGCGGCGCGCAAAATCTTCCGCGCCGGGAGACATCGACGCTCAAAGCCTTGCCGCGAGGAACCGGGGCGCGCAAAAATTGCGCACCTCACCAGCTTGATTGCGCGCATCCCGAGGATACTTCATGTGCACAATAATATTTCGCGCGGATCCTCCTTTATTTCGTGCACCACTTCTTGGGCCTCCGAATCGGGCCTCTGATTCTGAATATGACTTTGCTTCGTCATTTAGAAACTTCCTCTGGGAGTTACAGACTTTTTCGACGTCTACAAATTCCCCCCCATAAAATTGGATCGGCGAGAGGTCGCAACGATCAGATTCTGAGGGAAACGCCGAAGTGCTGGGTCTCCTGGGAAATTTGCGCACAAAATTCTAGCGGGGCACGCAAAACGACGGACTCGCGTGGAATCCTATTTCCACACGGCGTGGAACCCTGGCCTCTCCTATTAAAAGGGGCACTGGGTCCCAAATCCATACTTCAGCTTTTTCCACGCGATAGGCTTATCGCTCTCGTGCGAGAAATTTCTCCCGCGGCTGCGCGTAAAAACGTTCTGGCAGCGCGGAATTCCTTCCGAATTTTGGCCGTCTTTGCGCGTCGACTCGTCGTATTCCATGCTTAGCGTGACGATTGTGCGCCCATCTCCTGGATTTCGTGCAAATACTTCAGATTTCGCGCAACAATCTCTGATTCCGCGCACTGCATCCTGATTTCGCACAACTCCCAAAAAATTCGAAATGGCCGCAAATCGAGTTGATGAGGGGGAAGCTGTCATTCGTAGGGGTGAGATGGTGGCAAACGAAGAGGTTTATGGTGCTAAGGTGATCGTCTCCAACAACCTGACCTTGTTCAATCTGCTATCTCCAGCCCAAAAGACGTATCCCCTATCTGACAACCTCCCGCTCTGGGACTTTGGAATCCTGGAAGAGGTGCCCCTGCCGGGCTTCGAGGTGGACACGCCACGGTCATGGGTGACCCGGGAGGACGAGCTTCCTCGCTACAACATCACCAACAACGGCCATCCTGCCAGGGAAACCAAACATATGGATGTATATTTCCTGAACCTGGGGACTAGGACCATTACCGGGGACGAGCCTGTCGCAGAGAATTCTTCGGCCCTCTACGCGAGCACGTTCCTTCAGAGCATCACGGATGACACGAAGGGCTGGCTGAAGGATTGGGACCTGCGGTCCGGGGGCAACTTCACCAGCGAATGGGCCTGGGCATTCTGGTTTCTCCATACCTGTGACCAGTTCAGGGATGAACTGCGGTATATCGGCCTGTTCGAGGCGGTATGGACATCGCAGTTCCACTTCCATTGTCAACCTGAACTAGGGCCGGATCTATTCACCCGGTGGTCTCCTGACACAAACACATTCCACCTTCACCATGGGGAAGTCGGCATCAGTCTCTGGGACGTTCACTACATCGGAGGTATCCCACAGGAGGGCTACCAATGCGATGAGTTCGTTCCTCAAAGAATACCTGGGGAGACAGGTCACGGACGCCTATGCTGATGTGGCACCTGTTGGAGCTGGCCAAAGAGAGGATGGGGGTAAAGGACTTCCTGAAGTACATTTCCTACAAGGTCTGGTTCACCCTGTTCCTTGAGAAGGATTCGGCCATCATGATGCTGAGACGGGGTAAACGGTGTCCAACCGCGGCTCAGAGGAGCAGGCACGGGTCATACTGGAGGACCCTGGAGGCGGGGCAATACCAATCATGGGGCTATCACGTCATCGAGGCCCGGGACCTGAACATCCTGTATGTCGGGTTCCTTGTCACCTTCCTGAGCGGTTGGCTCCTGCCGGTGCGGGATGCAAGGATGGGCGTCCGTCCAGCAACACTGGTGACAGTGGGTACCATGGCTTCCAACAAACGGTTCAACTTGGGCATCCCCGTACTAGCCAAGTTGTATGCCATCCTGGGACGCATCTCACGAGGGGGGTCGCCTCAGACAGTATGTGGTCCCTTCCAGATCTTCCATGGCTGGGTGGTGGCTCATCTCGGCAGGTACACTTTCCCAAACGACAACTGTCCTCCGGGCAATGGTCTGCGACCGTCCTTATTGAACATCGCAAGGGTGGCGCCGATGACGCTCAATGAGGTGGGCGTGAGAATCTGCATTGGCAACCATACCAACTTCAACTTCAGCCCGTTCCCCACCCCAGTCGACCAGAGGGTGGACAACAGGCGAGGCTCTTCGGAACAGCAGGAATATTTCCAGAGCATTCGGGGTGGGGTGCTCGTCGCTCGGATCGACGGGAAGGTGATCTGCGAGCCTTACGTGCCATCCCGATTCACCAGGCAGTTCAGGTGCCTCCATCGAATGCCAATTAAGGTATTCACGGCTGTCTGGAAGGAGAAGAATCCATGCATCCTGCACCAGATGTGGTTGATGTTTACCACCTTCGGCTCTGGCGATGTCGTTACTCTTCCTCCCACCGGGGTTGATGCCGGCCTAGCAACCGAGTATGCCAAACACTGGACCATCGCGTATGAAGTGCCCAGATCAGTGTGAATCACTGAGAGGGGGAGGGGGTGAATCAGTGATCCCTTAAAACTTTTTACTAATTGATTCTTAATCAATTAAACCTCTATGGCTGGTTAAAGCCTCGATCCACTCTTCTTGTATCTCTCAACCTTTCCCGGATAATGCAGTAATGAAAAGGCACAGGACACAAGGATTTACAAGGTTCGGCACCAAAGGCCTACATCCTTGCCATGCTCTCCCAGCATGGATTCTCCCATTATAACTTGTTAGAATTACAATGGTTGATACAGAGTCCCAATGTATCTCTCCTGAGTCCCACAGGAGGGTCTTTATACTGCGTCCCACAGTGTTACCAGAGTCCCACTGGCCTGCTCCAGAATCCCACTGAAGACTTCTTCTCCCTGAGTCCCACAGGGTCTTCTCCTGGCTCCTCGAGTCACACGAGTAGCTCTACTTCTCTTTAAGCTTCTTCAAGTATCCTCAGCAGTCTGGGATAAAGACTGCTGGCCTTGCTCTGTACCTCTGATCACTTGTGATGATCAGGTCTTCTCGTCTTGCTCGGGCTTTATCACCTTCTTCTAAGGATGAACCGGCTTCTCTCCAACTACTGAATGCTCAGACAAATAATATCTTTAACTTTGGTCTGGTCCAGTCTCAGTTCACTTCAACTTCATGCACTGAGAGCATGAGTCTTCAAATCTTCAAGAACTTTTGTTCCTGGACTCCTCAGATGCACACCACTGATTTAGCACTGTTCACGTGTGCACGTGCATGCATGCATGCATGCACTCCTCTTTCTTCTTCTTGGTGCAGTAAACCCTCAAAGGGTATAATTCTTTTAATCACACACCTTCACTGAACTTCACACACTTTATCAAAATTGTTCACACACTTAGAAGTGTGTTTTACTTTAGTGTGGAGTATCCTTCTTCTTCTACTTCTAGGTGTTTACACTTTTAGTGCACACACTAGGTTCGGCCACTTCTTTAATTTGCACACAATTGTTTCACTTTAGCACACACATGAGTTGGCCTCCTCCTCTTCTTGTTGCACACACACACTTTAGTGTTCTTTTAGTTTGTTCTTCAAGGTATGCACACACAAGGTCACAGCCCTCGGCCTCATCAAATGCACACACTTAAAGTGTGTTCTTCTTTGTTCAAATGCACAACCAAGACTACGGATTATTCAATTCTTACACACACACAAAGTGTGGTCTTCCACTTCACTTGGCACACACCACTTGGTGTTGTTCTTTGTGCACAGACATGGCCTCGGGTCTTCCTTCACTTGGCACACACACAAGGTGTGGAATCGGGTTCTCCTTGCACACACAAGGGCCACGGCCTTCTCTTGTTCACTTTGCACACAAGGCACTAAGGCCTCGGCCTTCTTTTCTTCCACACACTTAGCTACGGCCTCCCACTTTGCACACACACTTAATGGGTGTGGTCTTCACTTGGTGCACACACAGCACCCGCAAGTTCTTCTTCTGTTTTTGCACACACACAAGGCTACGGCCTTTCTTGGCTTCTTCTTGCACACACCCGAATTCCTTTGTCCTTCAAAGGAGGCGCGCAAGGTGTCTTGGTGCAAGGCTCCACGGGTGCACAAGCCTTCGAGCGCGCAAGCTCCTCCTGCCGCGGGGCGCGCAAGTGCTGCACCCGCGGGCACTTCCTCCTGCCGCACAAGTATGCGGGCAGTGAGGGTGCCAATCCTTGAGCGCGCAAATTCAAGCGGCTCGGGATCTTCCTGTCGCGCAAGATAGGCGCGCAGGGAACTCTTTCGGGCCTCGGGTGGCACCGAGATCTTCAGCCGTGCAAGTACTTTGCGCGGCGGCTTCTTCTTCGCGAGGCAGAGGCACACGCGGGACACAAATCTTCAACAAGGTTTTCAGGAAACAAAACCATCGCCTCGGGTGATCCTTTTATAGGCAGAGGCGGCTCAGTCATCCGCGGAGAGATACAACTCAAATCCCCGAGTTATTCGGGTTTTCAAGATTCTGTGATGTAACAGCCCGAGATTTTATGAAAAATGTTCCTTTTAATTTTATTAATGTCTTGTGTTGTACGCTACACCAAAAGGAGCTTGCACAACACACATCCTTGACTTGCCTTGCATTACACCCAATCGCGACCTTCCTCGATAGCGTGTGTAGTACGCAATACCGAGTTTCACTAAACAACGATATGCTATAAAAATATTATTAAAACTAGCCGTTATGAATAGTAATAACCACTTTTTGAAATCCAGTAAATCTTATTTTTCAAAATGAACTTTATTTTTGGATTCGGAGTATCGAATTTAGCCTAAGGTGAAATTTTGGTACTTTTCGGATAACTTTCATATTCTGATGAATAGTGAAAATTACTAAATTATAATTAAAAACAACTTTTTTAATCGAAATAATTAATAGTGATAAATCATTAATTTGAGTGATTTTAAAGTATATTTAGAATATATTTTTACAATTTAATACAAAGTTGTTCATTGGATGTAATTTCACATTTAAACTAGACATAAACAAGTGTCAATCTTTTGATAGATATTGTTTCTTAAAAACACGCTATTTGTTTTAACAGCGGGATTTAATTATAAAATTAATTAATGCAACTTCTATGTTATGAATTTGGTAAAATAGACTTCATTTTTGAATTCGGAATATGAAATAAAGCTTAGGATGAAATTTTGGCATTGTTCTGAAAAACATCAATTTTTGATGAATAGTGAAACTACTAAGTGGTAGGTAAAAAACTGAATTTTGCATAAAACTTAATTTTACCGCTTCTGTGAATGGAATTTCAAAAATCCGAGAGACACGGTTGATGTCAGTAAGTAAAATGTGGTTCAATGAGATGAAAATAATTTTTGGTGAATAGTAACTTTTTACTTTTTTTTACCGCGGTTAATAGTAAATAGGGTAACTAAGGGTAAATATGATATTAATATTACCCTAACACATGTCCTAATTCTATTGGATAAGTGTAATTCGACCAAAAACAACCTTATGAATAAAATATGACCATTTAGGCCCACTTGGATTAGATTAGGACATTTATTATTATTTAATTCAAAGAAGAGTTAAAAGAGACAAAATCAAAGTTTATTTACTAAAACATTTTTAATATAGGGTTATACATAATATAAATTCGATTGAAAATATTCATTAGAAAGCTAAAAAGATTTCCTACATAATGATATTTTATTTATAATTTTTAGACTTTATATAAATTAATTTATTTATGACACAACGATGATGCAGTAATTACCCTTTTTAAGAAAATATTAACATAATTGATGTTATAAATGCTCAAATGAATGTAATTTGAGACTTTTTATGAATTACACTAATTTTCTAGGTTACTATGATATATTAGTGTTGATTTAATCAACTTGGTTCGAACATATAAATCTGTTATGACTTTCAAAAAAATCATATATCAAATAGTGTCAAAATTGACACAAAATAGTTTTTAAATCAAATATTATATTATTAATTGTTATTTTATTCCTAAAAATCTAAGGTTCGGCCAAATGACTTAGATAAGGATATATATTTTAATAATAAACAATTTGGGGTTCGTTTGGCATGTTATAGTAAGTATATTAACCATATAGTGAAAGAAAACAAAAAGACACGGTAAAAGTAAAATTATTTAACTTAGAGTTAAATCTAATGGATAAGGTTAAAATAATACCCTAAACTTGTCTAAATCTTATTGGTTGATAGGATTTCGACCCTTCCCCACTTTATCTTCGAAATAAGACCCTTTGGAACCATTATAAACCGATTTTGACTTTAATATAAAATAATATTTTGAGATATTCCTAAGGTGCCCCTCTCCTCCCCTATAAAAGGACACCTCCTCCCCCTCCTCCTCACACCAAATTGAGCACTCAAGCTCGGCCAACCCCTGCCAAAATCTCTTCTCCACTTCCCTAGCAACATCCTAGAGGTTCTGGTCTTCCTCAAAGACCAATTCTAGTGCCCTAAGAGGAGGTCTCAAAGAGGCACTTCAAAGAAGAGGTAATTACCGTTACCAATTCTTTCATATTTATTTCTTCTTCCACTTCTTCTTCTTAGGTTGTTTCATTATGAAGTAATAACATCAGTATCACTCATATACTGATATGTTATTATAAGTATGAAACAACCCTATTTCACCATCTATCCATCCTACGAAAAAAGAAATCACCGCGCGTGCGTACGTACGGAATACCGTCTCCACGCCGTGGTGTAATCTATTTTCCACCACCACCTTACATGGATGGGTATAATGGTGTAAAGAATAACTATACATAGTTATTACAACATCATATTGATTCTGATATATTGTATAATCCACTCCAATTCAGTTCAATATTTATGGAAATGATATCATCGCTCGTGCGTACGTACGGACTACCGTCTCCACGACGCGATGAGATTCATTCTCCATGTTAACCATTTAAGAATGATTATAAAGTATATATAAGAAATAATAATGAAATATATGACATTATAAAGCTACTGGATTTATGTATATATATATGTATGTCATCTACTTACTTCCATTTTAAGACAATAAGGAAAGTAAAACAGCGTTCATGCGTACGTACGGACTACCGTCTCCATGAACGGTGTTTTTCATTTTATTTATCTATCTATTATATATATATATATACTGAATATATATGATATATAAATCATATTTTATATTCTGGAAGTAAGTAAATCATGATATAAGTAATAGTGATGTCAAGAACAACAATTCAAAACACCTAAGATAAATGAAACGATTTTACCCAAAACGCTTCTTTAACATGGAATTTACAAAAGAACGGGTAATATAATGTCATAAGTGAACCATATATGATATCATAACAATGAATATGATTCTGGAATAAGTCAATAACATGATTTAAATCATTATACAGGAGGTTTGGACACTTACAAAGCAAGTCGGACATAAGGTAAGGGAAATATCACAATCTCATTTTTATCCGAGATTGTTTATTCGTAAGTATTTACTGGGGTGTATTTTATCATCCACATCCATGTTTCATAAATATGTAATATTATTTCCATCCAACTACAATTGTATAAATCCAATTTTACCCTTCGGTGAGTTTTTAGTAAAAGTACGAAAGGAATCTTTTGTCGTTTTTTTTTCGTACGAGGTACTTTTTGACTTTTCCGACAAAAGTACGAAGAATGTTTTTTTTACTTATAGGGCACGAACGGATTTTTACGGTTTTATAAAGCCTTATTTTCATGAATCTTCCTCCAAAATATTTCATGACTATTTTCAATAAAATCTCTTTCTTTTAAAATTGCATGATGTTTTGTGAAAAGAAATTGATTTTGAAGAAGAAAGGATATTTTCCTCAAGAATTCAATTCAAGTGTTTTATCAAAATTATTTTCCATCTAAGATAATAAAGGGTTCTGTTTCTATCCCTATTTTTACATTGACTTGACTATGTTGTGATGGAATTATGTTTATGAATTCCTTTATCTTATATGAATGGTTTTATGATGTCACGATGTTTAAGATACCCATTTTTATTACATGGGTTATGCTATGATGTATGGTTTTCTGATTTTGTGGCACACATAAGAATGGTTTCATTAAGAGATGGGTGGGACCTATATCTCCCTCCAATGCATTGGGTAAAGATTTTATATCTCATGAGATAGACATGGCTGGAATGGTAGGTTATACCGGTTCAGTGAAACAGGACTGAAACGAGGGTGACTCGATTCAGAAAGGGACTTTGTCCACTAAGATAGTCTTGGCATTGAGTCTTGACTAACAAGAAATGATTCTCTATGATTATGTGTGTATGCCACAAAGTTTCATGTTTTAAGTTATGATTATTGGGATTACATTTCACTTCTATGATTTATCCCATGTTATGATGTTATGAGCCTTTTTGCAGGTTAAGATTTCCAAAAGCTATGTTCTTATATATATGATGTGATTGATATTTCTTTTGTTTACCCTTACTGAGCATTTGAGCTCACCCTTTTATGTTTTCTTTTCCCCAGGATATAAAGAAAGGTTTTAGGTAAAAAAAAGGGATGACCTTTATGGGAGATATTGAAGAACTTTCACCACGATTAGAAGATTACGTTCCGAGTTTCCAAAGACACTAAACTATTACGATCCTTTAGTGTGTGTTTTTGTTATGTACTAAGTATTCCGCAAATGTAATGTAATGTCAATGTACGTCAGGCTTCGGGCCTCTACAGTTGGTATCAGAGGAAAGGTTTAGTCAACCTTTGGAAACTAGGATGTGAGAACGTTAGTGAGATCCCTAGAGATATTTCTAAGGTATGTCTAGGGATGCCCCTAAGGGTAAGTATACGTATAGGATATAGTCCTAGAACTATGGTAACGATATTAGATTAAACCAAAGATGTTAGATATTTAAGTTACTCCCCCTTTATTATGATTTTTGCCTCTCACACTATTCTTTTTTGGGTTTTAGAATATGGCTGGAAACAAGATGATTCACGATAATGGAGGATATGATGGACTATGGAATGATATTCTTTATGAGCAACCAAATGAAATGGGATTTGGATGCCCAAACATCATTATTATGCCGAATCAGCAATCTCACAACATGATCAATAAAGTAGAATTTGGTAAGTTTCCTGACTCGACTAATAAGAGAAAGATGGGGTTCCATGATGATCATAGAGGAAAGAAAGTTCAATTTCCCCTATGTAAATCATGTGGGAAGAGGCATCAAGGAGAATGTTTCAAGGGAACTAGAAGATGCTTTGGGTGTGGAAAAGAAGGACACAAAGCAAGTAAGTGAAAAGGAAAAGGGTCGGTTAACACCATGGATGAGGATAATGGTATTGCTACGACATCAAAGATGGTTAAGTGTTTTAAATGTGGAATGTATGGGCATTATGCAAACAAATGCCCTAAGGGAAAGACTCATGAAGAGAATCAGTATGGTCATATGGGTAGTATTTATGTGGATGATGATGAAGAGACTACAAATGATATGTGAGATGAAAGAATTTTTGAAGCTCGGTCAATGGTTTGAGAATGTAGTGGAATGATTACATGTTTATCATGTGTAATTTTGGAATAAAGAGACATCTGTGGATTGTTACACTGTTGTCTTTCCTTGTGTTTTGAAAGTGTATGATTAATGTTACCAGTATCCATGAAAGGTTATTCAGATATTTTTGGAATGTAGATGATATGCGCATAATGAAGGGATAAGGAGAAAATTAAATGTTTGATAGTATTCATGAGCTCATGATTGATATAAGGACTAAGTGATATCATGGTTTGAGTATATAGAATTTTGAGGATTTTGGTATGTGGAAAGTGTTAACTTTTAACTGCACTCATGTTTTCACTAAGGTATTCAAGAGAATACACGATTAAGGACTTTGAATGTTTGGAATGTGACCAACAAGACATATCTTATGATATGTGGGGATCAACGACAGTATTAAATCTCTGGTAATCGTTGTCACTATATTATGAGAGTGGACTGCAGTATTATGTATAAGCCTAAAGATTAGACTGGATTATGTTGGACATAAGTTAGTATTGTTTAAGGATAGGAGATTTTCGATATTATTGATGGGATGTTATAGTAATATAGTTTTATAAAAAGGACAACCTGCAGGACGGGCGACAGCCCATCGCTTCGGACAAGGCTGTAGGAATCGAACCCACAACCGAAGTGCGACTGGCCTTTATCGCCTACCACTGGCCTACAGGAAGTCCCTGTTTAGTAGAAACTAGTTTTATTTTATTAAGCGGTATGATATATGAAGTATAAGTTCATTTTTGGAACCATATACGATTAATCTCACTATAAGATGGACTTATAACTTTTGCTAACCCTTTGTTTGAAATAGATGGAATGACCCATCCTTCTATCACATGATCTGCTAACACTTCACGAATAACAAATTCAACTTCATTTATTTAAGAGATGAAGTGGAAATTGTTAAAGGCACGAACAACAGTGAGATTGTACCAAAATAAAGTAAGTATTTATTCTAATTCAAATTCTTTAACTTTAGGGAAACGATCTTGAAAACCAAAAATGTTGTCCAAGTGCTCTTATATCTGATGAATCAGATGGTACCTTAGATCATCACAAATCTATGGCTTTGTGATTGTTGGCTATTTCATAGCCATGTTCTCTACCACTCTCCATCAGAACATGATGGTTAGATTTCTCTTCCATATCCATATTTCCACCTATGTGGAAACCCAGTGATTAGTTTATTTGGGTAATCGTTACATTTCATACTTTAGTTTTTAAAGCCAGGTTTTGGTATTTTTTTTTTACGATGTTGGTTTCTATTAAAGAAACTTTCGAATAGTAAACCATTTATAACCCCGATGAATTTCGAGGGCGAAATTCATTTTAAGGGGGGTAGAATGTAACAGCCCGACATTTTATGAAAAATGTTCCTTTTAATTTTATTAATGTCTTGTGTTGTACGCTACACCAAAAGGAGCTTACACAACACACATCCTTGACTTGCCTTGCATTACACGCAATCGCGACCTTCCTCGATAGCGTGTGTAGTACGCAATACCGAGTTTCACTAAACAACGATATGCTATAAAAATATTATTAAAACTAGCCGTTATGAATAGTAATAACCACTTTTTGAAATCCAGTAAATCTTATTTTTCAAAATGAACTTTATTTTTGGATTCGGAGTATCGAATTTAGCCTAAGGTGAAATTTTGGTACTTTTCGGATAACTTTCATATTCTGATGAATAGTGAAAATTACTAAATTATAATTAAAAACAACTTTTTTAATCGAAATAATTAATAGTGATAAATCATTAATTTGAGTGATTTTAAAGTATATTTAGAATATATTTTTACAATTTAATACAAAGTTGGTCATTGGATGTAATTTCACATTTAAACTAGACATAAACAAGTGTCAATCTTTTGATAGATATTGTTTCTTAAAAACATGCTATTTGTTTTAACAGCGGGATTTAATTATAAAATTAATTAATGCAACTTCTATGTTATGAATTTGGTAAAATAGACTTCATTTTTGAATTCGGAATATGAAATAAAGCTTAGGATGAAATTTTGGCATTGTTCTGAAAAACATCAATTTTTGATGAATAGTGAAACTACTAAGTGGTAGGTTAAAAACTGAATTTTGCATAAAACTTAATTTTACCGCTTCTGTGAATGGAATTTCAAAAATCCGAGAGACACGGTTGATGTCAGTAAGTAAAATGTGGTTCAATGAGATGAAAATAATTTTTGGTGAATAGTAACTTTTTACTTTTTTTTACCGCGGTTAATAGTAAATAGGGTAACTAAGGGTAAATATGATATTAATATTACCCTAACACATGTCCTAATTCTATTGGATAAGTGTAATTCGACCAAAAACAACCTTATGAATAAAATATGACCATTTAGGCCCACTTGGATTAGATTAGGACATTTATTATTATTTAATTCAAAGAAGAGTTAAAAGAGACAAAATCAAAGTTTATTTACTAAAACATTTTTAATATAGGGTTATACATAATATAAATTCGATTGAAAATATTCATTAGAAAGCTAAAAAGCTTTCCTACATAATGATATTTTATTTATAATTTTTAGACTTTATATAAATTAATTTATTTATGACACAACGATGATGCAGTAATTACCCTTTTTAAGAAAATATTAACATAATTGATGTTATAAATGCTCAAATGAATGTAATTTGAGACTTTTTATGAATTACACTAATTTTCTAGGTTACTATGATATATTAGTGTTGATTTAATCAACTTGGTTCGAACATATAAATCTGTTATGACTTTCAAAAAAATCATATATCAAATAGTGTCAAAATTGACACAAAATAGTTTTTAAATCAAATATTATATTATTAATTGTTATTTTATTCCTAAAAATCTAAGGTTCGGCCAAATGACTTAGATAAGGATATATATTTTAATAATAAACAATTTGGGGTTCGTTTGGCATGTTATAGTAAGTATATTAACCATATAGTGAAAGAAAACAAAAAGACACGGTAAAAGTAAAATTATTTAACTTAGAGTTAAATCTAATGGATAAGGTTAAAATAATACCCTAAACTTGTCTAAATCTTATTGGTTGATAGGATTTCGACCCTTCCCCACTTTATCTTCGAAATAAGACCCTTTGGAACCATTATAAACCGATTTTGACTTTAATATAAAATAATATTTTGAGATATTCCTAAGGTGCCCCTCTCCTCCCCTATAAAAGGACACCTCCTCCCCCTCCTCCTCACACCAAATTGAGCACTCAATCTCGGCCAACCCCTGCCAAAATCTCTTCTCCACTTCCCTAGAAACATCCTAGAGGTTCTGGTCTTCCTCAAAGACCAATTCTAGTGCCCTAAGAGGAGGTCTCAAAGAGGCACTTCAAAGAAGAGGTAATTACCGTTACCAATTATTTCATATTTATTTCTTCTTCCACTTCTTCTTCTTAGGTTGTTTCATTATGAAGTAATAACACCAGTATCACTCATATACTGATATGTTATTATAAGTATGAAACAACCCTATTTCACCATCTATCCATCCTACGGAAAAAGAAATCACCGCGCGTGCGTACGTACGGAATACCGTCTCCACGCCGTGGTGTAATCTATTTTCCACCACCACCTTACATGGATGGGTATAATGGTGTAAAGAATAACTATACATAGTTATTACAACATCATATTGATTCTGATATATTGTATAATCCACTCCAATTCAGTTCAATATTTATGGAAATGATATCATCGCTCGTGCGTACGTACGGACTACCGTCTCCACGACGCGATGAGATTCATTCTCCATGTTAACCATTTAAGAATGATTATAAAGTATATATAAGAAATAATAATGAAATATATGACATTATAAAGCTACTGGATTTATGTATATATATATGTATGTCATCTACTTACTTCCATTTTAAGACAATAAGGAAAGTAAAACAGCGTTCATGCGTACGTACGGACTACCGTCTCCATGAACGGTGTTTTTCATTTTATTTATCTATCTATTATATATATATATATATACTGAATATATATGATATATAAATCATATTTTATATTCTGGAAGTAAGTAAATCATGATATAAGTAATAGTGATGTCAAGAACAACAAGTCAAAACACCTAAGATAAATGAAACGATTTTACCCAAAACGCTTCTTTAACATGGAATTTACAAAAGAACGGGTAATATAATGTCATAAGTGAACCATATATGATATCATAACAATGAATATGATTCTGGAATAAGTCAATAACATGATTTAAATCATTATACAGGAGGTTTGGACACTTACAAAGCAAGTCGGACATAAGGTAAGGGAAATATCACAATCTCATTTTTATCCGAGATTGTTTATTCGTAAGTATTTACTGGGGTGTATTTTATCATCCACATCCATGTTTCATAAATATGTAATATTATTTCCATCCAACTACAATTGTATAAATCCAATTTTACCCTTCGGTGAGTTTTTAGTAAAAGTACGAAAGGAATCTTTTGTCGTTTTTTTTCGTACGAGGTACTTTTTGACTTTTCTGACAAAAGTACGAAGAATGTTTTTTTTACTTATACGGCACGAACGGATTTTTACGGTTTTATAAAGCCTTATTTTCATGAATATTCCTCCAAAAGATTTCATGACTATTTTCAATAAAATCTCTTTCTTTTAAAATTGCATGATGTTTTGTGAAAAGAAATTGATTTTGAAGAAGAAAGGATATTTTCCTCAAGAATTCAATTCAAGTGTTTTATCAAAATTATTTTCCATCTAAGATAATAAAGGGTTCTGTTTCTATCCCTATTTTTACATTGACTTGACTATGTTGTGATGGAATTATGTTTATGAATTCCTTTATCTTATATGAATGGTTTTATGATGTCACGATGTTTAAGATACCCATTTTTATTACATGGGTTATGCTATGATGTATGGTTTTCTGATTTTGTGGCACACATAAGAATGGTTTCATTAAGAGATGGGTGGGACCTATATCTCCCTCCAATGCATTGGGTAAAGATTTTATATCTCATGAGATAGACATGGCTGGAATGGTAGGTTATACCGGTTCAGTGAAACAGGACTGAAACGAGGGTGACTCGATTCAGAAAGGGACTTTGTCCACTAAGATAGTCTTGGCATTGAGTCTTGACTAACAAGAAATGATTCTCTATGATTATGTGTGTATGCCACAAAGTTTCATGTTTTAAGTTATGATTATTGGGATTACATTTCACTTCTATTATTTATCCCATGTTATGATGTTATGAGCCTTTTTGCAGGTTAAGATTTCCAAAAGCTATGTTCTTATATATATGATGTGATTGATATTTCTTTTGTTTACCCTTACTGAGCATTTGAGCTCACCCTTTTATGTTTTCTTTTCCCCAGGATATAAAGAAAGGTTTTAGGTAAAAAAAAGGGATGACCTTTATGGGAGATATTGAAGAACTTTCACCACGATTAGACGATTACGTTCCGAGTTTCCAAAGACACTAAACTATTACGATCCTTTAGTGTGTGTTTTTGTTATGTACTAAGTATTCCGCAAATGTAATGTAATGTCAATGTACGTCAGGCTTCGGGCCTCTGCATGTGAATCTTGTTTTTCTTTTTTATTTCACGCGGGTTGCATTTTTATTTTCCTTCGATCTTCTTCACGTGCATGCGACTTAGAACGCATGCACGGCCTTCCTTCGATCCAATCCATGTAGAACATCAACACTGAATGGCCTCGCACCTTCGGTTTGCTTCGGCCTTCATCGAATTTCTCCATCTATTGCATGCATGCCTTTTTTATTGCATGATCCTGTTCGTTATGACCAGACGAGCACCATGGAGGTCTCGGTTTGCTCGGAGGTGGCCGGATGCTCGAAAACAGGTGATCGGATGGCCTCTGGTTCATCGGGTGCTCGCGGGAGGCTTCGGCATGGCTGGAGGAAGGAGATGGACGAGGAGCCGTCGGATCAGGTCTTTGGACGGCCTGGATTAGATCATCGCCGCGGAGATGAATCGTGCGGCGTGGATCGAGCGCACGATGGCTCGGACGGCCATGATCTCTTCCGCGGGAAAATCCCGCGTCCCACATCGAAACGCCGGCCATTTTTCACGCGGTTTATCAAATAAGCGCTCCCTCAACCCCACAATTGAACTCTCTCCCTCCACGGTGCCGCCCCGCACCGTGTTCTCCCTGCGGGCGCGCTCTGCGCCCACTATGCTCCCTGCGGGCGCGCCACTGGCGCCCACTATGCACCCTTCGGGCGCGCTCCTGCGCCCACGCTGCGCGGGCTTCATCACCGCGTGGCCTCGGGGCTTATACACGGCCCCGGCCTCTCTTGGGGTGGCCCCATGGGATCCCCTTGGGCGTGGTGACTGGTTCCCACATGTGCCTTGGGTTGAACCCTTAAGGCTGGCCCTTGAGGTTGGCATATTTTTTGCTTGAATATACACTAAGTATACAAAGTACTTAAGTGTAAAATGCCAAATGCCCTTTCTCTTCTTCTTCATTTCTTCCCTTCTCTTCTTCATTAGAATTCCTCAAATCTCCTCAACATATACTCATTACTTAGGAGTGAATTCTTGAAGGTTCTTTTTCATCAACCGAACTCTTGAATCAAACATATTCATCAAAGTTCTTTATTGATCCAATCAGAGATCAAGTTGGATCTTCTTCTGATTCACATGCACTAAGAGATAGTGCATGGACTTCTTCAGCTCACTTCATCCACTTAGGACTTGTGCATGGATCTTCTTCAACTCCTCATGCATTGTCACTACAATGCATGGTCTTCAATCATTGTTGTGACTTTGTATCATCAGGATACAAGTTCTATGAACTTAAAGATCAGCTCAACAATCGTCAGATGTTCTTAGAGAATGTTTCAACCATCATCTCCTATGTCACTTAGTGAATCTCCTAGGTGACATGCATCTTAGTACTATGGCCATTCTCCTTCATCACCATCACCATCACAACCGTTGTCATTCACATCTTGACATTCCTTGACTTCCATTCATTCCAAGACAACTTCATGCCTCATTGACAACAAATGCAACACAATGCACTTCAATCTCCCCCTTTGTATTTGTTGTCAATACACCACTTCAGCACATATGAATGGGTCAATATGTGTGCCAATATTTCTCCCCCTTATTGGCAACCAAATGCAAAGGTGTGGTGTGGTTTGCTTTCAAAATATCTCTTCCTCCCTTATAAAAGTATTTTCTTGAAAAACACTGAGAGAGGGATGATGTCACATGTTCTCTTTAGCAAAGAACCTTTAGTACATCAGCTCTAAGTCTACTTGGGCTAACCCGGTGTAGAAAACAAGAGTGATGTAACCAAGGTACTCAATGTTGTCCAACATTCACTATACATGTGAGATCATGCTTCAGGGGTTTGAAATTTTTCAGTTCTAACAATGAATTTGCTAAATCCTGCACAACTTCACAAAACTCATTAGAATGTTCAGGTGTAAAGATAAAGCTCCCCCTTTCATCCATTTGTCTTCAATCCATACTCCCCCTTAATTGACAAAATAAACTCAATTAAGAAACAAGGGATGAAAGTATGATTGGAATACCTTCACTTTTCTCAAGATGGTATTAATCTCAGAATCCCATCTTCTTCAGATTGGCTCCCCCTCAAGGGGTGCACTCCATTCTTTCCAAACCATCCTCCAGTTGAGAATGATCATCATCTTCAATTACCTGCAATGTTAGCACATGTATATACCAAGAGTATAAGGGAATAAGATGGAACCTCCTTGGTTCATCAATGTGAACAACAAGGTTGAGAAGATTCTCTCAACCGAGATGTCCCATTTTCACCAGTCTTCACACTTGCACATTTGATCTTCATTGATGTTAGTGCTGGTGTGGATCTCAAACCATCTTCATGTGAAACCTTATTCTTCCCTTTTGCCTTAGCAATTGCCAGAACTTTATCTTCAGCTTTTTGCAAATCTTTGGCAAGTTGCAACTGATTTGGCCATATGACAAGTAAATCATTTGGAAGAGTGGCCTCAGTTTTGGAAGTTCCACATGGTTCTTTGGATGCTGCTAAGCTACCTTTCTTAGGCAACTTATTTTCAATCAATCCCTTCCTTTTCTGGATTGATTGTCTTTTGGAGTTCAGTCTGCTTCTATTTAGTATCATGGCTTCTTTACAAAGGTCCATGATGTGTCCTTTCTTTCCAAAGTAGAAGCATATTTTCTTGGTGGTCCTTCTAGATGACTCACCCTTCTTGGATTTAGAATCCAAGGACTTCTCTTCATTTCTAAAACTCTTCTTGGGAGCATCTTCCACTTTTTTCTTGCTTCCCAAGGAATATTTTTGAGCCAGGTTCTGTGATCTTTTCTTCTTTTGAGCTCTGGATACAGTTGGAGATTGACATGTATCATTCTTTTGACCACTTTTGCAACCATCCCAGATGTTGTCAAGTAATCCAAATCTATTTGCAGTAAACAGATGTCTCTGGACCTGTGGATGTTGCTTCTTTTCTTCTGGCTTGCTCCCCCTAGGCATGGGCTTCCTCTGTGCTTTGGCATTCAGTGGATTGTACCAACAATCCTTTGCACAATGCCCATACTTGTTACAACACCAGCATTGTCCCACGAATCTTGACCTCTTCAGTCCTTCTGATTGTAGGGTACTTTTCTTGACAAGTTGTGTTGTTTCAGGAGAGCATTCTTTCTTCACTGTCTTCATCCATACTTGTTTGGATTCATTCTTCCATCCTGCACTTTTAGTAGAAACACTTTTAGAAGCATGAGTACAAGATGGTATGGATGGTACCTTCTTTCTAGAAGATGTTGCACTTTTATTAGAGGATGTCTTTCTTTTAGAATCATCCTGCTCAAAGCATACTTGAGTAGCAACATGTCTTCTTCCAGCTGACTGGGAGGATTCAGCTTTAGGTGATTGCAGATTTTTCAATATCACCTCCAGTTCTAAGTATTTCATGTTGAGGGAGTTCTTCTCATCCTCAACAGTTCTTAGCTTTCCTTCCCAATTCTCTTCCAGCTGTTTTATCTGGTCTTCATGCATCTGCTTCATTTCAAGCAATGAGTTGTCAAGCTCCTTCACCCTTTTGACTTTGTCTTCTAGTTGAGCATCCCTGACAACCATTGAAACTTTGTGCCTCTTTTCCAGTGCATGGACAACATCTTTGATCATTATCATAAAGATGTCTTTCTCAGAAAGGCTTCTTTGCAATTCTTCAGCAGTGTCTTCATATCTTTCATTGCAAAGGGAAACTGTTTCATCTTTGGCATTTACCAGCTTTCTGAGAGTGTTGGTTATCCCAACCCTTTTGGCCAATTGGACTTCGAGAGAATTGGCTTCATCTTCTAGCTGTAATTTTTCTTCTTGAAGATCAAGGAGGCCTGTAGCTATACACATTGCAACTTCCTTGGGGACTCTCTTCTGAAGATATTTGATTGCATTTAGAAGATCATTGTTTCTTCCATCTTCATCACAGCTAGAGCAGGCTTCATCAGAAGAATGATAAAAGGAATTGTCATCTGATGTGACTTTCACATTTCTTTCCATATAAGGATTTTCTCTGATTGCACCAGCCTTCTTCTTCATCTTCTTTGCCTGTTTCTTCATTCTGTTTTTCAGAGTCTTGGCAGATATCTCCATTTGAGGCTGTTCTTTCATTTCCTCAAATCTGCACTCCATATAGACTCTCTTGGATCTTTTAGAGGTAACCTCGCTCTGATACCAATTGAAGTGCCCAGATCAGTGTGAATCACTGAGAGGGGGAGGGGGTGAATCAGTGATCCCTTAAAACTTTTTACTAATTGATTCTTAATCAATTAAACCTCTATGGCTGGTTAAAGCCTCGATCGACTCTTCTTGTATCTCTCAACCTTTCCCGGATAATGCAGTAATGAAAAGGCACAGGACACAAGGATTTACAAGGTTCGGCACCAAAGGCCTACATCCTTGCCATGCTCTCCCAGCATGGATTCTCCCATTATAACTTGTTAGAATTACAATGGTCGATACAGAGTCCCACTGTATCTCTCCTGAGTCCCACAGGAGGGTCTTTATACTGCGTCCCACAGTGTTACCAGAGTCCCACTGGCCTGCTCCAGAATCCCACTGAAGACTTCTTCTCCCTGAGTCCCACAGGGTCTTCTCCTGGCTCCTCGAGTCACACGAGTAGCTCTACTTCTCTTTAAGCTTCTTCAAATATCCTCAGCAGTCTGGGATAAAGACTGCTGGCCTTGCTCTGTACCTCTGATCACTTGTGATGATCAGGTCTTCTCGTCTTGCTCGGGCTTTATCACCTTCTTCTAAGGATGACCCGGCTTCTCTCCAACTACTGAATGCTCAGACAAATAATATCTTTAACTTTGGTCTGGTCCAGTCTCAGTTCACTTCAACTTCATGCACTGAGAGCATGGGTCTTCAAATCTTCAAGAACTTTTGTTCCTGGAATCCTCAGATGCACACCACTGATTTAGCACTGTTCACGTGTGCACGTGCATGCATGCATGCATGCACTCCTCTTTCTTCTTCTTGGTGAAGTAAACCCTCAAAGGGTATAATTCTTTTAAGCACACACCTTCACTGAACTTCACACACTTTATCAAAATTGTTCACACACTTAGAAGTGTGTTTTACTTTAGTGTGGAGTATCCTTCTTCTTCTACTTCTAGGTGTTTACACTTTTAGTGCACACACTAGGTTCGGCCACTTCTTTAATTTGCACACAATTGTTTCACTTTAGCACACACATGAGTTGGCCTCCTCCTCTTCTTGTTGCACACACACACTTTAGTGTTCTTTTAGTTTGTTCTTCAAGGTATGCACACACAAGGTCACAGCCCTCGGCCTCATCAAATGCACACACTTAAAGTGTGTTCTTCTTTGTTCAAATGCACAACCAAGACTACGGATTATTCAATTCTTACACACACACAAAGTGTGGTCTTCCACTTCACTTGGCACACACCACTTGGTGTTGTTCTTTGTGCACAGACATGGCCTCGGGTCTTCCTTCACTTGGAACACACACAAGGTGTGGAATCGAGTTCTCCTTGCACACACAAGGGCCACGGCCTTCTCTTGTTCACTTTGCACACAAGGCACTAAGGCCTCGGCCTTCTTTTCTTCCACACACTTAGCTACGGCCTCCCACTTTGCACACACACTTAATGGGTGTGGTCTTCACTTGGTGCACACACAGCACCCGCAAGTTCTTCTTCTGTTTTTGCACACACACAAGGCTACGGCCTTTCTTGGCTTCTTCTTGCACACACCCGAATTCCTTTGTCCTTCAAAGGAGGCGCGCAAGGTGTCTTGGTGCAAGGCTCCACGGGTGCACAAGCCTTCGAGCGCGCAAGCTCCTCCTGCCGCGGGGCGCGCAAGTGCTGCACCCGCGGGCACTTCCTCCTGCCGCACAAGTATGCGGGCAGTGAGGGTGCCAATCCTTGAGCGCGCAAATTCAAGCGGCTCGGGATCTTCCTGTCGCGCAAGATAGGCGTGCAGGGAACTCTTTCGGGCCTCGGGTGGCACCGAGATCTTCAGCCGCGCAAGTACTTTGCGCGGCGGCTTCTTCTTCGCGAGGCAGAGGCACACGCGGGACACAAATCTTCAACAAGGTTTTCAGCAAACAAAACCATCGCCTCGGGTGATCCTTTTATAGGCAGAGGCGGCTCAGTCATCCGCGGAGAGATACAACTCAAATCCCCGAGTTATTCGGGTTTTCAAGATTCTGTGAATCTTGTTTTTCTTTTTATTTCACGCGGGTTGCATTTTTATTTTCCTTCGATCTTCTTCACGTGCATGCGACTTAGAACGCATGCACGGCCTTCCTTCGATCCAATCCATGTAGAACATCAACACCAAATGGCCTCGCACCTTCGGTTTGCTTCGGCCTTCATCGAATTTCTCCATCTGTTGCATGCATGCCTTTTTTATTGCATGATCCTGTTCGTTATGACCAGACGAGCACAATGGAGGTCTCGGTTTGCTCGGAGGTGGCCGGATGCTCGAAAACAGGTGATCGGATGGCCTCTGGTTCAGCGGGTGCTCGCGGGAGGCTTCGGCATGGCTGGAGGAAGGAGATGGCCGAGGAGCCGTCGGATCAGGTCTTTGGACGGCCTGGATTAGATCATCGCCGCGGAGATGAATCGTGCGGCGTGGATCGAGCGCGCGATGGCTCGGACGGCCAGGATCTCTTCCGCGGGAAAATCCCGCGTCCCACATCGAAACGCCGGCCATTTTTCACGCGGTTTATCAAATAAGCGCTCCCTCAACCCCACAATTGAACTCTCTCCCTCCACGGTGCCGCCCCGCACCGTGTTCTCCCTGCGGGCGCGCTCTGCGCCCACTATGCTCCCTGCGGGCACGCCACTGGCGCCCACTATGCACCCTTCGGGCGCGCTCCTGCGCCCACGCTGCGCGGGCTTCATCACCGCGTGGCCTCGGGGCTTATACACGGCCCCGGCCTCTCTTGGGCTGGCCCCATGGGATCCCCTTGGGCGTGGTGACTGGTTCCCACATGTGCCTTGGGTTGAACCCTTAAGGCTGGCCCTTGAGGTTGGCATATTTTTTGCTTGAATATACACTAAGTATACAAAGTACTTAAGTGTAAAATGCCAAATGCCCTTTCTCTTCTTCTTCATTTCTTCCCTTCTCTTCTTCATTAGAATTCCTCAAATCTCCTCAACATATACTAATTACTTAGGAGTGAATTCTTGAAGGTTCTTTTTCATCAACCAAACTCTTGAATCAAACATATTCATCAAAGTTCTTTATTGATCCAATCAGAGATCAAGTTGGATCTTCTTCTGATTCACATGCACTAAGAGATAGTGCATGGACTTCTTCAGCTCACTTCATCCACTTAGGACTTGTGCATGGATCTTCTTCAACTCCTCATGCATTGTCACTACAATGCATGGTCTTCAATCATTGTTGTGACTTTGTATCATCAGGATACAAGTTCTATGAACTTAAAGATCAGCTCAACAATCGTCAGATGTTCTTAGAGAATGTTTCAACCATCATCTCCTATGTCACTTAGTGAATCTCCTAGGTGACATGCATCTTAGTACTATGGCCATTCTCCTTCATCACCATCACCATCACAACCTTTGTCATTCACATCTTGACATTCCTTGACTTCCATTCATTCCAAGACAACTTCATGCCTCATTGACAACAAATGCAACACAATGCACTTCAATCTCCCCCTTTGTATTTGTTGTCAATACACCACTTCAGCACATATGAATGGGTCAATATGTGTGCCAATATTTCTCCCCCTTATTGGCAATCAAATGCAAAGGTGTGGTGTGGTTTGCTTTCAAAATATCTCTTCCTCCCTTATAAAAGTATTTTCTTGAAAAACACTGAGAGAGGGATGATGTCACATGTTCTCTTTAGCAAAGAACCTTTAGTACATCAGCTCTAAGTCTACTTGGGCTAACCCGGTGTAGAAAACAAGAGTGATGTAACCAAGGTACTCAATGTTGTCCAACATTCACTATACATGTGAGATCATGCTTCAGGGGTTTGAAATTTTTCAGTTCTAACAATGAATTTGCTAAATCCTGCACAACTTCACAAAACTCATTAGAATGTTCAGGTGCAAAGATAAAGCTCCCCCTTTCATCCATTTGTCTTCAATCCATACTCCCCCTTAATTGACAAAATAAACTCAATTAAGAAACAAGGGATGAAAGTATGATTGGAATACCTTCACTTTTCTCAAGATGGTATTAATCTCAGAATCCCATCTTCTTCAGATTGGCTCCCCCTCAAGGGGTGCACTCCATTCTTTCCAAACCATCCTTCAGTTGAGAATGATCATCATCTTCAATTCCCTGCAATGTTAGCACATGTATATACCAAGAGTATAAGGGAATAAGATGGAACCTCCTTGGTTCATCAATGTGAACAACAAGGTTGAGAAGATTCTCTCAACCGAGATGTCCCATTTTCACCAGTCTTCACACTTGCACATTTGATCTTCATTGATGTTAGTGCTAGTGTGGATCTCAAACCATCTTCATGTGAAACCTTCTTCTTCCCTTTTGCCTTAGCAATTGCCAGAACTTTATCTTCAGCTTTTTTCAAATATTTGGAAAGTTGCAACTGATTTGGCCATATGACAAGTAAATCATTTGGAAGAGTGGCCTCAGTTTTGGAAGTTCCACATGGTTCTTTGGATGCTGCTAAGCTACCTTTCTTAGGCAACTTATTTTCAATCAATCCCTTCCTTTTCTGGATTGATTGTCTTTTGGAGTTCAGTCTGCTTCTATTTAGTTTCATGGCTTCTTTACAAAGGTCCATGATGTGTCCTTTCTTTCCACAGTAGAAGCATATTTTCTTGGTGGTCCTTCTAGAAGACTCACCCTTCTTGGATTTAGAATCCAAGGACTTCTCTTCATTTCTCAAACTCTTCTTGGGAGCATCTTCCAATTTTTTCTTGCTTCCCAAGGAATCTTTTTGAGCCAGGTTCTGTGATCTTTTCTTCTTTTGAGCTCTGGATACAGTTGGAGATTGACATGTAACATTCTTTTGACCACTTTTGCAACCATCCCAGATGTTGTCAAGTAATCCAAATCTATTTGCAGTAAACAGATGTCTCTGGACCTGTGGATGTTGCTTCTTTTCTTCTGGCTTGCTCCCCCTAGGCATGGGCTTCCTCTGTGCTTTGGCATTCAGTGGATTGTACCAACAATCCTTTGCACAATGCCCATACTTGTTACAACACCAGCATTGTCCCACGAATCTTGACCTCTTCAGTCCTTCTGATTGTAGGGTACTTTTCTTGACAAGTTGTGTTGTTTCAGGAGAGCATTCTTTCTTCACTGTCTTCATCCATACTTGTTTGGATTCATTCTTCCATCCTGCACTTTTAGTAGAAACACTTTTAGAAGCATGAGTACAAGATGGTATGGATGGTACCTTCTTTCTAGAAGATGTTGCACTTTTATTAGAGGATGTCTTTCTTTTAGAATCATCCTGCTCAAAGCATACTTGAGTAGCAACATGTCTTCTTCCAGCTGACTGGGAGGATTCAGCTTTAGGTGATTGCAGATTTTTCAATATCACCTCCAGTTCTAAGTATTTCATGTTGAGGGAGTTCTTCTCATCCTCAACAGTTCTTAGCTTTCCTTCCCAATTCTCTTCCAGCTGTTTTATCTGGTCTTCATGCATCTGCTTCATTTCAAGCAATGAGTTGTCAAGCTCCTTCACCCTTTTGACTTTGTCTTCTAGTTGAGCATCCCTGACAACCATTGAAACTTTGTGCCTCTTTTCCAGTGCATGGACAACATCTTTGATCATTATCATAAAGATGTCTTTCTCAGAAAGGCTTCTTTGCAATTCTTCAGCAGTGTCTTCATATCTTTCATTGCAAAGGGAAACTGTTTCATCTTTGGCATTTACCAGCTTTCTGAGAGTGTTGGTTATCCCAACCCTTTTGGCCAATTGGACTTCGAGAGAATTGGCTTCATCTTCTAGCTGTAATTTTTCTTCTTGAAGATCAAGGAGGCCTGTAGCTATACACATTGCAACTTCCTTGGGGACTCTATTCTGAAGATATTTGATTGCATTTAGAAGATCATTGTTTCTTCCATCTTCATCACAGCTAGAGCAGGCTTCATCAGAAGAATGATAAAAGGAATTGTCATCTGATGTGACTTTCACATTTCTTTCCATAGAAGGAGTTTCTCTGATTGCACCAGCCTTCTTCTTCATCTTCTTTGCCTGTTTCTTCATTCTGTTTTTCAGAGTCTTGGCAGATATCTCCATTTGAGGCTGTTCTTTCATTTCCTCAAATATGCACTCCATATAGACTCTCTTGGATCTTTTAGAGGTAACCTCGCTCTGATACCAATTGAAGTGCCCAGATCAGTGTGAATCACTGAGAGGGGGAGGGGGTGAATCAGTGATCCCTTAAAACTTTTTACTAATTGATTCTTAATCAATTAAACCTCTATGGATGGTTAAAGCCTCGATCCACTCTTCTTGTATCTCTCAACCTTTCCCGGATAATGCAGTAATGAAAAGGCACAGGACACAAGGATTTACAAGGTTCGGCACCAAAGGCCTACATCCTTGTCATGCTCTCCCAGCATGGATTCTCCCATTATAACTTGTTAGAATTACAATGGTCGATACAGAGTCCCACTGTATCTCTCCTGAGTCCCACAGGAGGGTCTTTATACTGCGTCCCACAGTGTTACCAGAGTCCCACTGGCCTGCTCCAGAATCCCACTGAAGACTTCTTCTCCCTGAGTCCCACAGGGTCTTCTCCTGGCTCCTTGAGTCACACGAGTAGCTCTACTTCTCTTTAAGCTTCTTCAAGTACCCTCAACAGTCTGGGATAAAGACTGCTGGCCTTGCTCTGTACCTCTGATCACTTGTGATGATCAGGTCTTCTCGTCTTGCTCGGGCTTTATCACCTTCTTCTAAGGATGACCCGGCTTCTCTCCAACTACTGAATGCTCAGACAAATAATATCTTTAACTTTGGTCTGGTCCAGTCTCAGTTCACTTCAACTTCATGCACTGAGAGCATGGGTCTTCAAATCTTCAAGAACTTTTGTTCCTGGACTCCTCAGATGCACACCACTGATTTAGCACTGTTCACGTGTGCACGTGCATGCATGCATGCATGCACTCCTCTTTCTTCTTCTTGGTGCAGTAAACCCTCAAAGGGTATAATTCTTTTAAGCACACACCTTCACTGAACTTCACACACTTTATCAAAATTGTTCACACACTTAGAAGTGTGTTTTACTTTAGTGTGGAGTATCCTTCTTCTTCTACTTCTAGGTGTTTACACTTTTAGTGCACACACTAGGTTCGGCCACTTCTTTAATTTGCACACAATTGTTTCACTTTAGCACACACATGAGTTGGCCTCCTCCTCTTCTTGTTGCACACACACACTTTAGTGTTCTTTTAGTTTGTTCTTCAAGGTATGCACACACAAGGTCACAGCCCTCGGCCTCATCAAATGCACACACTTAAAGTGTGTTCTTCTTTGTTCAAATGCACAACCAAGACTACGGATTATTCAATTCTTACACACACACAAAGTGTGGTCTTCCACTTCACTTGGCACACACCACTTGGTGTTGTTCTTTGTGCACACACATGGCCTCGGGTCTTCCTTCACTTGGCACACACACAAGGTGTGGAATCGGGTTCTCCTTGCACACACAAGGGCCACGGCCTTCTCTTGTTCACTTTGCACACAAGGCACTAAGGCCTCGGCCTTCTTTTCTTCCACACACTTAGCTACGGCCTCCCACTTTGCACACACACTTAATGTGTGTGGTCTTCACTTGGTGCACACACAGCACCCGCAAGTTCTTCTTCTGTTTTTGCACACACACAAGGCTACGACCTTTCTTGGCTTCTTCTTGCACACACCCGAATTCCTTTGTCCTTCAAAGGAGGCGCGCAAGGTGTCTTGGTGCAAGGCTCCACGGGTGCACAAGCCTTCGAGCGCGCAAGCTCCTCCTGCCGCGGGGCGCGCAAGTGCTGCACCCGCGGGCACTTCCTCCTGCCGCACAAGTATGCGGGCAGTGAGGGTGCCAATCCTTGAGCGCGCAAATTCAAGCGGCTCGGGATCTTCCTGTCGCGCAAGATAGGCGCGCAGGGAACTCTTTCGGGCCTCGGGTGGCACCGAGATCTTCAGCCGCACAAGTACTTTGCGCGGCGGCTTCTTCTTCGCGAGGCAGAGGCACACGCGGGACACAAATCTTCAACAAGGTTTTCAGCAAACAAAACCATCGCCTCGGGTGATCCTTTTATAGGCAGAGGCGGCTCAGTCATCCGCGGAGAGATACAACTCAAATCCCCGAGTTATTCGGGTTTTCAAGATTCTGTGAATCTTGTTTTTCTTTTTATTTCACGCGGGTTGCATTTTTATTTTCCTTCGATCTTCTTCACGTGCATGCGACTTAGAACGCATGCACGGCCTTCCTTCGATCCAATCCATGTAGAACATCAACACCGAATGGCCTCGCACCTTCGGTTTGCTTCGGCCTTCATCGAATTTCTCCATCTGTTGCATGCATGCCTTTTTTATTGCATGATCCTGTTCGTTATGACCAGACGAGCACAATGGAGGTCTCGGTTTGCTCGGAGGTGGCCGGATGCTCGAAAACAGGTGATCGGATGGCCTCTGGTTCAGCGGGTGCTCGCGGGAGGCTTCGGCATGGCTGGAGGAAGGAGATGGCCGAGGAGCCGTCGGATCAGGTCTTTGGACGGCCTGGATTAGATCATCGCCGCGGAGATGAATCGTGCGGCGTGGATCGAGCGCGCGATGGCTCGGACGGCCAGGATCTCTTCCGCGGGAAAATTCCGCGTCCCACATCGAAACGCCGGCCATTTTTCACGCGGTTTATCAAATAAGCGCTCCCTCAACCCCACAATTGAACTCTCTCCCTCCACGGTGCCGCCCCGCACCGTGTTCTCCCTGCGGGCGCGCTCTGCGCCCACTATGCTCCCTGCGGGCGCGCCACTGGCGCCCACTATGCACCCTTCGGGCGCGCTCCTGCGCCCACGCTGCGCGGGCTTCATCACCGCGTGGCCTCGGGGCTTATACACGGCCCCGGCCTCTCTTGGGCTGGCCCCATGGGATCCCCTTGGGCGTGGTGACTGGTTCCCACATGTGCCTTGGGTTGAACCCTTAAGGCTGGTCCTTGAGGTTGGCATATTTTTTGCTTGAATATACACTAAGTATACAAAGTACTTAAGTGTAAAATGCCAAATGCCCTTTCTCTTCTTCTTCATTTCTTCCCTTCTCTTCTTCATTAGAATTCCTCAAATCTCCTCAACATATACTCATTACTTAGGAGTGAATTCTTGAAGGTTCTTTTTCATCAACCGAACTCTTGAATCAAACATATTCATCAAAGTTCTTTATTGATCCAATCAGAGATCAAGTTGGATCTTCTTCTGATTCACATGCACTAAGAGATAGTGCATGGACTTCTTCAGCTCACTTCATCCACTTAGGACTTGTGCATGGATCTTCTTCAACTCCTCATGCATTGTCACTACAATGCATGGTCTTCAATCATTGTTGTGACTTTGTATCATCAGGATACAAGTTCTATGAAATTAAAGATCAGCTCAACAATCGTCAGATGTTCTTAGAGAATGTTTCAACCATCATCTCCTATGTCACTTAGTGAATCTCCTAGGTGACATGCATCTTAGTACTATGGCCATTCTCCTTCATCACCATCACCATCACAACCTTTGTCATTCACATCTTGACATTCCTTGACTTCCATTCATTCCAAGACAACTTCATGCCTCATTGACAACAAATGCAACACAATGCACTTCAGCGTACCCTGAGGGGCTTTTACGCAAGCGAGTCCGGCAACTCGAGGTTACTCGCACAGAAACCGGGCAACGGGAAAGAAGTCAAGGTCCCACTAGAAGGGGGGAACCAAGGGTGTGTCAGGCAGTGAGGCCTGCGCAGGACGGGACTTCAGCAGCGGGAACATCACATAGTGCCGCCGTGTCCTCGTTACCCATGGGGGGGTCACATGAGGCGGCCAGGGAACTTCCCGGGAAGCAGATATGATACCTGCTCGAATCTTCCCAAGATGCAATTCTCTCGGCATTGTGGTCGGCCTGGATGACCCTGCGGCAATCGCTGAGCATTGAAGCCATCTGCCAGAAGATAATGCAAAACGGGATCCAGCTACCAGAGGTCGGGCTTGTTCAAATTACTGACCGAGTAAACTTCCATCGGTGGCATGCTTATCTAACAGACATGGACACATACGCACGCCAAAGGGGACAGCCTACAGAGCCACCTTTCCTAGTGAAAGTGATGCTCGGCCAGGAGCATGATCCGGAAGCGATGCCGCCGAAAGAAGGCGACAGTGACGAGGAGTCAGAGGGGGAGGAGGAAACCGGAGAAGACGAAGGCGAAGGAGAAGATGAAGAAGGAGAACCCGAAGGTGAGGGGTCGCAAGGGGTGACCTACCAAGGGAGTCTCCGAGAGAGCAGCGAGATTGGCGGATCTGATCTCGACATAACCGAGATACTCGTGGTCTGTCTCTATCTTCATTAATTTTCCTTATTCATCCATTCTCCTTTTCAACTTCTAACTCATTTTCCTGCCTCACTCAGGAGCAGTTGAGCATTGGAAGGGCATACCCACCAGAAGAGGGAGGAGAGGAACCGGTGGGACATGATGGGGATCCGACACCCATCATTGAATTAACAAGCGCAGAGGGGTCTCCCCTTACGGCGGCTCCTGTAGTGGCCGGAACACTAGAGACCGACGCTCTGGATTCCTGTAAGTCTCACGCTTCACTATTGGCGCTTGGTGTCAAAAGATCCCAACTGACCAGCGTATGCCTTGCGCAGTGATCTCAACATTGGAGGCTCGTCAGGCTGTGGAGCCCAGGCCGTCCACGAGTAGATGAGTGGCGGACATACCACCTCATTCAGAACATCCTCCCTACACTGAGTCGGCCCCAGCAATTGGTGTGTAAGGGGTGGCGGACATTAGTGGCGTTGTTCCTGAGGCAAGGTCGGAAGCTGATGGAGGCATCGTCGCTGCTGGGGCGAGAGAAGAAGGTCGCCCGGATGTCGGGGATCCTATTCCTCACAAAGGCGTCCCTGTGCCGGATCCTGCTGTCGATCTTCTGGCTGCCTTACCTATATACCGACCCGCTGACCCTGAGGAGATAGATGACTCAGACTCAGAGGCAGCCGAGGAGAGCCGGATGACACGGCGCAAAGGGTGGAAGTGTATCCAGCGCTTTCTCAGACATCCCCAGTCGGATTGGCTGAGGCGGATGGGATCACTCCAGACCTGATTGCGCTTCCTGTGCACCGGAGGGGCTGACGCTCAATGCCTTCATCTGACGATCCGTGATTACATGGTCGAGAAGATACGTGAGAGCAGCCGGCGCACCGACGTTGCCCAATGTCGGGAAGGATCGACAAGTGCCCAAGCGTTGCTGAGGGCGAAACGGGAATTCCAGCACCTTGAAGGGCAGGCGGAAGATAAGGAGGCCTTCATTGCAACATGCTCTGAGCTTGTGGAGCAACTGATGGCCCAGCTGGCTGACGCGCATGAACAACTGATGGAGGCGAATCACCAGATGACCGTACTTCGAACCGAGCAGGCACAGGCACAAGCTAGGGTTGGCGAGCTGCGCTCTGTGGTGGTTGATGAGGAGAGAGTCTTCAAGGAGTGAGAAGCAGTCCTGGAGGCTACCAGCCAAAGGGTAACAGTGCTGGAAAGATCGCTTCATCACGATGATCCCTAAGGGCTTTGTTTTGGCCATCTCACGAACTTCTTGCTTATATCAATCCAATACATGGCCAAATACATTCACTTGTACTCTTGGTTTAATATGCTCAACCATAATTCTGAAACGAATAACAACTCATCCCTAGGCTCCTGTGGGTCGTGCCCAATGCAAGAAGCAAAGGATGCTTTTGCCATCATTTCGTCCAACTGTGGGGCATTGACCAAGCTTCAGGCATCCGAAATTGGGCCTGGATTTCTGAGGAGACCTCAGACCGATTGATGTTTCAACTTCTCAATGTGTTCTAACACATGAGTGGGGAAATACCGGGGGCATTAAAATCCATCCGAACATAGGGAGATGGAGAGGAAAGGTGAATCACGCTGCCCAAACTCGGAACACTATGGGGCGCAACGATGGAGGATAACTGTCAGCCGTGGCAGAAACACAGCATCTATAACGTGTTGGCCTAGAATGGGGACAATAAATGAGGGCTGACCGCTGACCATGTTTGCAACACGGGGCCTAACTCAAATATCGTCGGTCAGTTTTCTGGAATGTTGGCCCAGGGCAGTAGGCGGACCATAGGTCTATCATCCATACTATTAGGGGGTTCCTTCAAACATGACCAGTCCTCCGGAACGTTGGCCCAGGACAGTAGGTGGACCATAGGTCTATCATCCATACTGTTAGGGGGCCCCATCAAACATGACCAGTCCTCCGGAATATTGGCCCATGACAGTAGGTGGACCATAGGTCTATCATCCATACTGTTAGGGGGTCCCGTCAAACATGACCAGTCCTCTGGAATGTTGGCCCAAGACAGTAGGCGGACCATAGGTCTATCATCCATAATGTTAGGGGGTCCCGTCAAACATGAAAGGAAATGAGGATCCGAATAAAGGGGCATGCAAAGCGTGGAAGGTGGAGTGGTGGTTTGTTCGAACAGAGTCCAACACTCCCGAAATTGCACCACCGTGGCGGAGGCGCATTAGCCGGACATACCGACCTGATCACGGGTCGTCCCAACATTCAGGCAGGACCTCTTTGGCAAGAGAACTGTCTCTTCCCATTATTACTATGGGGCATCCCAAACTTATTCAGGGTAGATATCCCGATTACACCACTTCCCATGAAGTCAGGCCGAGGGGCCGACAATAAGGAGGGACGGAGTTTGGTAATCCCTGGGGATGGACCCAAAACGAAATGTCCGGGTGTTCTTACGTATCTCATTAGGATGAGAATCAAGCCACACGTAGTTCTAGAAGCACAGTTTAATGTCATGTTGGACAAAATACAGTTTAACGTCATGCGGGATGAGGGACACGTCTCATCTAGGGATAGGCACGACACGACGAGTAACATGACGTGAATGAGGACATAATTCTGCACCACATCATGCAATCCCACAAGAGAGAGCAAGTCGTATAAAGGCAAAGAAAGGATCTTAGTTTTAGGTCTTAGAACTCGGACCAAAGGAGAAGGGGAATGGGAGACACACGGTAAAGCGATTGCCAAACCCAACGTGAATGGGGAAAAACCCTGCTTACTATGTGCTCCCAAGGACGCGTTTAGGCCGAGAGACCAAGCGCAAAAAGTTAGGTTGGGCCTGTGGGGAAGTTCCCAAGCGCTCCTATGTATCTCATAAGGATGAGAATCAAGCCATACGTAGTTCTTGAAAGGAAGCATGGCGTGATGTGGTGCCTGCGCAAACGACAAAAGAGTTGTGCGGGTCTATCCCTCGCACCAAAAGAAGCGGCATTTCATATATCTTGTTTGTTCTTGAAAGTAAATGGTTTTTATTTTGTGGAGCGGCTGGCCTAGGGTAGAAATTCCTGGCATCTCCACAATAATCAAGCCATAACAGGCATTGACAAGTGGCATGGTGATCAACCAGTACCTGGCGTGATGTCCCCCATGGGGAGGTCACCACAATGCAGTGCCATTTTTCGTCGTGTGGCCAGGATGATATCATCACAGTTTAAGGTTGTATGGTTTGGACCAACAGCACTGTTTAAGGTCTTATGTTTTGGACCAACAACACAGTTTAAGGTCGTATGGTTTGGACTGACAACATAGTTTAAGGTTGTATGGTTTGGACCGACAGCACAGTTTAAGGTCGTATGGCTTGGACCGACAGCACAGTTTAAGGTCGTATGGCTTGGACCGACAGCACAGTTTAAGGTCGTATGGCTTGAACCCACAACACAGTTTAAGGTCGTATGGCTTGGACTGATAGCATAGTTTAAGGTCATATGGCTTGGACCGATAGCACAGTTTAAGGTCGTATGGCTTGGACCGACAGCACAGTTTAATGTCGTATGGCTTGGACTGACAGAACAGTTTAAGGTCGTATGGCTTGGACCGACAGCACAGTTTAAGGTTGTATGGCTTGGACCAAAATCACAGTTTAAGGTCGTATGGCTTGGACCGACAGCACAGTTTAAAGTTGTATGGCTTGGACCGACAGTACAGTTTAAGGTCGTATGGCTTGGACCGAGGGGAACATGCACGATGCGATACCATCACTGCGTGCGATTCCGAGAGAGGAGACTTGGGCCAAGGGGCCGGAAAGGGTCCAACCATCAGAAGGGGGACATGAGATGTTAGCTCCCAGCTGTGCTAGGCCCGAAACGCAATGTCTGGGTGACTCTTCGTTTCCCATGGGGATGAGGGTCAAGCTGCACACAACCTTCAAAGAAAAAACCCAAGCACATACTCTAGCGCTCAGATTGCGGGAGCCCGAAGAGACACTGTTATGTAGCTTGGTATGTCTGACGTGTGGGGGTATACTGAGGGTTATTACAAGGAGTGTCAAGATTCCACCTTGACACGGTGGGACGGAACATAATGTGAATCATGCAACCAACATTCAGGGCCCGGGGAAGCCGGCGTGACGACTGAGGATTACTGTTGGCCACGTTCGCAACACAACATCATATCGCATTAGCCATGGGGACAAACAAATGAGCATCAACCACTGACCATATTCGCAACACGGGATTTCTATCAATTTGTTGTCTGAAACCCTCGGGGGAATTGGCCCGTGACGGTAGGAGAGCCCTTGGGCATTGTATCCAGGCAGTTCTTGGGGGTCCCTCCGGGTGTGAAGGATGATGGGGGCCCGAATGAAGGGGAACACGAAGCTTGGAAAGTGGATAGAACTTGCCTAAGTCGAATTTGACACTCCAGGTCCTAGACCAGAGTACTCTGAACACATTAGCAGACCACTGGAAAGGGTCAAAGGGCTCAGTCTGAGAGCGGCCAAAAGATGGCGGATCCCCGGGAAAAGGGGGGCGTAATGCCAAACACCCTGGCAACCGGGAGATCATGGGATCTCCTAAGAGATGGGGATTGACCTGACATCTAGGTGTTCAGGTGGTCCTATGTATCGCATAAGGATGAGAATCAAGCCACACATAGTTCTTGAGGGCGCCTTTTAATGTCATGGGGAACATGACATGGGAGGGCTAATCCTGAGGATAGGGTGCGCGTGGTGCAGCTATTGCAATCCCAATGTGAATGAGGACATAATCCCATACCACGCCACGTGATCCTATGGTTAAGGTCTCAAAGGTGAGACAGACACGATAGCGGACCTCAAGCTGGACCCAAAGACGAAAGGTCTGGGCGTTCCTACGTATCTCATTAGGATGAGAATCAAGCCATACGTAGTTCTTGAAACACAGTTTAACATCATGTAGGATGAAATACAGATCTTAGTTTTAGGTCTTAGAACTCGGACCAAGGTGCAGTTTAAGGTCATGCGGGACCGTACAGTGTGGTTTAAGGTCATGCAGGACCATAGAGCCCAAATGTAGGGAAAAATGTAGTTTAAGGTCATGCTGGACCGGGTGCAGTTTAAGGTCATGCAGGACCAAAAGAGGATCTTAGTTTTAGGTCTTAGAACTCAGACCAAGGTGCAGTTTAAGGTCATGCGGAACCGTACAGTGCGGTTTAAGGTCATGCAGGACCATAGAGCCCAAATGTAGGGAAAAATACAGTTTAAGGTCATGCTAGACCGGGTGCAGTTTAAGGTCATGCAGGACCAAAAGAGGATCTTAGTTTTAGGTCTTAGAACTCGGACACTTGACACTCAAGAAAAATACCGTTTGAGGAACCTGTCGTTGGTGGGAGGGGTGAAATGCTCACCATCCATAGTCACCAGGGAATACGTGCCATTGGGATAAACCTTATGGACAATAAAAGGCCCCTCCCACTTGGGCTCCAACTTGAGTGGTTTCCTGCCGGGAATCATTGGCGCTCTGAGAGCCAGCACTAGGTCACCTTTCAGGAAGGAGCGGAGGCGATCCTTCTTATTGAAAGCTCGAGCCATCCTGCTCTGATGACTTTCCAAGTTATGTAAAGCGTGAAGCCTACTTCCGTCCAGCGCTTCCAATTCAGCTAGATGGATTTTAGAAACTCTATCTGGCGCTTGCTGTTCATAGACCACCGTGCGCAATGAGGGAAACTGGATCTCAATGGGCAGGACAGCCTCAGCTCCCTATACCAGGGAATAAAGAGTCACCTGGGTGGAGTTACGAGTCGTCGTCTTGTAAGCCCAGAGGGCGTTGTGGAGCTTTTCCGGACAACTTTTCTTGTTCTGACCAACCATTTTTTGCAAAATGTTAGAGAGGGTTTTGTTAAATGCCTCAATCTGTCCATTCGCCTACGCATGATAGTGGGAGGTGTGGTTAGAGCGAATGTTGTACTTGGCGTACAATTTCTTCAGCTCGGCCGCTCGGAAGTTGGTTCTGTTATCCATGAGGATAGCATGAGGTACTCCAAACCGATAGATGATATTGGATCTCACGAAGTCAGCGATAGAACAGGCCTTGACTTCCCTGAGCGGGATTGCCTCTACCCACTTCGAGAAGAAATCTGTAGCGGTTAAGATGAACCGGCACTGGTGGGCCATCGCCGACGGGTAAGGCCCTACGACATCCAACCCCCAGACTGTAAAGGGCCAAGAATACTTGGTAGTATGGAGAGGCTCCGGTGGCCGATGCACAAAGTTAGCATGAACTTGGCACGCATGACACCTCTTGGCATACTTGATGCAGTCGTGAATCATGGAGGGCCAAAATTATACCAGCCTCTAAATCTGGTGAGACAACTGCGACCCGGCCTGGTGGGCTCCACAGGAACCAGCATTCACTTCTTGCATGACCTGTGGAATCTCGACTCCTTGAAGACAACGGAGGAGAACACCATCAAACCTGCGCCTGTAAAGGAGCTGCTCATGGCTGGGACCGCTTTGAAGGGTGAACTGCGGCGCGCGGCGTCGGATTCGTTCTCGCTCGGCTCGGTCTAGCGGAAGATTGTTGTACCAGAGATATTCAACCAAGGGTGTCCTCCAGCCAGGAACTGTCTCGATCACCACGCTTGAAGCCCCTGAGGGTCCTGAAGTAGGGTCGCCAGCGGTGAGATGGTTCACTCGTGGGCCATGATCGCCCTCCGGAATAACAAGAGCAATGACTCTCTGGTGCGCCATGTGGATGATTAGGTCATCCTGTTCAGGCTCCGCGAGTGATGCGGCCAGGCTGTCCAAAGCATCTGCTCAACTGTTCTGCGACTGGGGAATGTGAACGACCTCTGGCCAGGAGGGGAACTTAGCCATTAGATGGAGGGTGCACTCCAGCAATGGCATGAGCTCTGGCTTTCTGACAGCATAGTCACCATTGACCTGCTTGATGACTAGTTCAGAGTCCCCTTTTACATTCAGATGGGGTATGTTAACCTCCAGAGCCAACTCAAGGCCAGTGATAAGGGCATGATATTCTGCCTCATTGTTGGTGAAGCCTTCTGACAACAGGAATGAATATGGCAGAACGGCTTGTTCCGGGGTGATGAAGATGATACTCAGGCCCACTCTGTTAAGCCTAGGATCGTTGAGCCTTCTACCAGTGGGTCTTTGGGAGGCATCGTCAAATTGAATCTGCCAGCATGGGATGGCATGATCGACTGAGAGGATTGCCTCATCAGGAAAGCCTAGATCCAGTGGCTGGTCCGCAGAGGTTGGGTGGGCGTCTAAGAAGTCTGCCAATGCCTGTCCTTTGACGGCCTTCTTAGGTACGAACCTGATGTCGAACTGCTGTAGGATCACCGCCCAACGCGCCAATCGGCCGGTCAACATAGGTCGGTTCAGGATGTATTTTAACAGGTTTACCCGAGAGACCAGTTGTACCTCGTGGTGCTGCAAGTAGTGCTGAAATTTCTGTATGGCAAATACGAGTGCCAGGCAGCTCTTCTCAATGGGAGAATATCTAATTTCCGTGTCGAGGAGCATGCGGCTGAGGTAGTACAAGCTATTCTTTGTTCCCTCGCTGTTCTTCTGGGCGAGAAGGGCGCCGAGGGATCGCTCTAGGGCGGTCACGTAAAGGACCAGTGGCTTTCCGGGAACGGGTGGAATCAGGACCGGAGGTTGAAGCAGGTACTTCTTTATTTCTTCAAAAGCGATCTGACACTCTTAATCCCACCCATAGGAGGCGCCTTTCCTCATGAGCTGAGAAAAGGGCTTACACTTGCCAGCCAGATTCGCAATGAATCGTCATATATAGGCTAAGTGGCCTTGGAGGCCTCGAAGCTCCCAAATATTATTCGGGGGAGGCATCTGACTGATGGCCTTGATCTTCTCTGGGTCGATCTCGATGCCTCGATACCTAAAAATGAAGCCAATAAACTTTCCGGAGGTGACCCTGAAGGCACACTTCAACGGGTTCATCTTCAAGTGGTGACAACGGAGGAAGCAGAACACTTTATCGAGGTCTTTGAGACAGTCCTGGAACTGACGAGATTTAACCACTAGGTCATCTGCATAGCACTCCACCAGTGTCCCAAGGATCGGCTTGAATATGCGGTGCATAGCCCGTTGATAGGTGGGACCCGCATTCTTCAGGCCGAAGGGCATAACCTGGTAATAGAAAGTACCATGGGGGGCCCTGAAGGCAGTGAACTCTTCATCCACGGGGGCCATCCGGATCTGGTTATACCCGGAGTACCCATCCATGAAAGAGAGGGCTTGGAACCCGGCCGTTGCATCGATCAACAGCTCTATCACGGGAAGGGGAAATTCATCCTTCGGACTGTGGCGATTGCGATCGCGAAAGTCGATGAAGACCCTGATCTGCATGTTCTTCTTCCTGACTAGAACAATGTTGGATAGCCACCTGGGGTACTGGAATTCCTTGACGAAGTTGGCCTTTATGAGGTTATCAACTTCGGCCTCAACCATGGCACCATGAGAGGGGTGCATCTTTCTGGGGGGCTGCTTGAACCCGCGATGGTTTGCTGGGACGCCAAGGCGGTGGATGGATACCTGGGGATCTAGTCCCGGCATCTCATCATAACTCTAGGAAAACACATCACGGTGCTTTTTGAGGAAGTCTATGTACTATTTCCATTCCTTAGGGGGCATAGCGGCGCTGACCGATGTGGGTCTCGGGTCCGCCTTGCTACCGAGGTTCACCTGCACTAACTCGTCGACCGTGGTAGATACACCCTCCTCAAAGGCAGGAGGAGCATCTTCCTTGTCTTCCTCTCCACTTGTGGAAGGATCTTCCATGGGGGGATCCGTTTCGGGGATGCTAGACACTGATGGGGAGCTGGCGCTGGCTTGGGCGGCATAGGTCGTCACGTCGAGAGACTCATGCACCACGGAGACCATGGCGACGAAGGTGGTTGATCCAATCCCATCTGGCCTTTGGACCAAGGGGGAAAACTTTACGACATCAAAGAAGTAGTGGCGCGTTGTCTTGAGCTGGTCGATTCTGGCCCGGCGAAACAGACACGTATGATGTACTGTCGTTGCCATGAGCCCAACGTCCTGATATTGTACAGGGGTAGGAGGCTTGGGGATCACCTGAGCCTGGTTGGTGTAAGAGTATGAGGTGATTTCTTGTCGTCTCTTAGACTCGGAAATATTCCTTCCTCTGGTACCCGAGACAACAAATCACTCTCCCATATCAGGGGTCGTGCCCTCCAACCGATGGATTGGGAAGACATATGCGTCATCCAAACCTATCCAGGGATCACTCGTGACAGCAGCGGGCCCAACCTCACCTGCCAGGATCTTCTTGTCCTTGCTCTTGTAATAGTCAGCATCCAGGTAACGGGCTTCACAAGAGGCAAACGGAGACACGTCTCTTTGGAGCACGCCCACTCGACCCTTAAGGGAGTATTTGAGGAACTGGTGATATGAGGAGGGAACCTCTGCGTGAAGGTGGAGCCACAGCCTTCCCATCAATGCATTGTAGGCGGTTTCTTGAGAGACAACCATGAATTCGGTATTGGCAATTAGGCCGCCGAACTGGATCTTCAGATGAATCTTGCCGAGTGGAGTTTGCTCGGTCATGTCATACCCCTGGATCCTGAGGTCGGAGGGAGTTAAATCATCCTCAGACAACCCCAGTTTCCGCAGTGTCCGAGTGGGGATCAGGTTAATCCCGGAACCCATGTTGACAAGACAGCGGCGGACTTCCACGCCATTGAACTGGCCGGTGATGTATAGTGGGCGGATGTGCCCCTGTATGGGAAGGTCTTCATCTTCACCGGAAAACGAGATAACCGCCTGACATTCGGCATCCTCAATCACCTCGGTGTGGAAGGATTCTACAGCCGCTACCTCCGTTTCAAACTGGAGGGGGATCCTTAGAGCCTTGGCGAGTGCCTCATGCATTTCAGACGACAGGTGAATGGCCTCAAGGATAGAAATCCTTTCCAGAATGCCGGCCAGGTGCTTCAGAACATCATACTTTCGAGCCAAACGCGAGCTTCTTCTTACAGGAGGTCACTCTGCGATTGGAGGCATGACGGGCCCTGCTGGCGGGACCGGTGACTGACTGGTATGAGGCACGTCCCACTGTTCACTAGCCGAAGCCTGAGAGGTGGCTGTCGTACTAGGACCGGAAGGCCGTAGTCGGCCGGTGGCAGGGCAGGGCTGGTTGCGACATGGATGAGGCGGTTCCGCCCGATCCAGCAACACAAATGGTGGTGGAAGCGAACCTTTTGACACCGGGTGAGGGAGCCGCGATTGTTGCTCTCTGTACCGGGCTTGCCACCTAGTATCGGTAGCGTGCACGACCTAACTGGAGGTGACGACTGTCGTTCCCCGACAATTCACGTAGCCACGGCTCCGCTGACGTTGGCGATGGCTGGGGACATTGGGGAGGTCCACCTGGCGTTCCTCATCTTCGGGAGTCAAAAAGGGATTTAAAAACTCTATGGTGTTAACCGAAGTGTACGCCGGGCTTTCACTCGAGGAGTCATCCACTACCGGACGGGGTATTGGAGGGATCCCCATTTCTGGGGGCATGAAATCGTCATGCGTGCGGGAAGATGACGGCAATGGCAGGGCGCGTTCTTTCTTCTTGCGTCGCCGCTTGCTCTTCTGGAAAGAGGTAGGCTGGGATGACGATGCCAAAGCGGCGCTTGTAGACTCTGAGGGCTTTGGCTGACTCAGGCGGGCACAGATGATTCCATGGGCATGGGAAACCGTCCTGCGGGCCATCCAGTCATTATACTTCCGGGACCCACGGTCAGAAACCTGTTCCCACTCATCCCAGTTTCCACTGCTGCCATCTGATCTCACAAAGACACCTGCCACCTGTGCCAGGGCTGGGCCCAACCTGACTATGTTGTTGTCAATCTGGTCTTGGAGCTAGTCCTTGAACACATAGCATCTCTGGATGGTGTGTCCCAGGATCTGGTGATAAGGGCAGTAGTTAGGTTGATTAGTGAGACACGCCTCTTGTGGCTTCCGGCACTCAGACAGCTGCACGATCCTCTGCTCCAAGGCGCTACGGAAATAACCGAGGACCTGGGCCTCTCCAAACGAGTAATTCTGATTCCTTCTATCTGGAAAGTGGGCTCTTGGGGGCTGACCATGACCAGAGGACGGAGGAGCAGGCCGAGGAGGTGGAGCCTGATTATCTCGCCTAGGTGGTGGCGGTGCGTTACGCAGAGGCGCTTGCCGATTTTGAGGCTGTCGCTGCTGGGCCGGAGGCTGCGCCCGTGGAGGTGGACCCCTATGAGCCTACTGAGCTGGCCTTACTGGTATCAACTCTAGCTGTCTGGGGGCCTCTATCTAGGCTACAGCAGTGGGCTCAGCTCTAGCGGCTCTCCTTGCAGAGGTTACAATAGGCAGCGGGCGTGCCTGACTGGCATGTTGCAGGGCTTCTTCAAAGCACTGAGCCTTGTCTGAGAAGTCCCGGAACCCTGTAGGGTAATTCTGTGTGATCAAAGAAGGAACCAACTCTGCCTTGACGTTCCCTAAACACATCGTCAGTAATTTCTCCTAAGTTAGTGGCATGTTAAGGGAGTACGTGAGCCCCTTCCACGTGGCAATGAAGTCCGCGACTCGCTCGTCGGGCCTTTGTTTTCACCTGAATAGGTCTTTAATGTTCGTCTTCCGGGTTGTGGAACTGAACTGGTAGAGGAATTTCTGGCGAAGGTCCTCCCAGCTAGTCACAGATCCAATAGGGAGCTGGCTGTACCAGACGAATGATGGCCCTTCTAGGGTCTGAACAAAGCAACAGAGCTTGGCAGCCTCCTGCTGCGCTGGAGTCCCTAACATAGGCCCACACCTCTAGTTGAAGTGGTCCAAGTGTTGTGGCAGGTCTCTGGTCCCGTTAAAGGGGGTGAAAGTGGGGTTCCCAAATCCCGGCGGTGCCGGCATATCATCCACCCATGCTGGGTATGGCTTGCCATCTGGTGGGATTGCCACCTGCCGAGTTTCCAAGGCCTCCAAGCGGGCGATGAGCACTTCCATCAGATCATCCGGATGTGCATTCCTGTCCTGACGGGGATCTCTAACCACAAGCGCGTTTCCAGGCTCTTCGATACGGTAGTCAAGCTCAGCAGCTCACGAGGAGGCTGGAAGAGTGACTCTCGGGGCGGCGGGAGGAAACTGAGCAGGGTCCCCCGGGTGGTCCCACCGCTCAGGAGGGTTCGGTGAAACATATCGCGCCCTCTTGACATGGGTTCCAGCCTATCCCCTATCGGCGAACGCAACATGGTCGCGGTTGCCCGGGGGAATCTTAGCAAGGGATAGATGCTCCTACCCCTGCTGTCCTGGTCTAGGTTTACCGTAGTCAGGCCGCTGCTCTGCAATGCATTCTGCCAAGAGCTCATCAACCAGCCTCTTTTTCTTAGCAAGTTGTTGGCGTAGCGTGGCCTTCTCGGGATCTTCCTCTGCCTTCTGCACCAAGGCATATGGGTCGGTGAGTTTGACATACCCGACGGGCTCTTTACCCTTGCCGATGTTTCGGTTGAGTGTCAGTGCCTCCGTGGGTACAAGGAGACCTAGGAGGCTCCTCTGTTGGCGAGTAATCCTCCAAGATGGATCCAGTAGCAGATTTTGTTAAGGGGGTGAGTCCCCGTCGAGGGGCTCCACACCGTTTCCCTCATCTGAAAGGTCAACCATGTTGACTGCCACTACCCTTGGCGACGTTCCCTCAGGGCCGCCCAGTGAATCGAGCTGTCGGCGGATCGCACAGAAAAGAAGGGCAGCATACCGCCCCCATCCACGGACGTGCGCGTGGGGGGTGGCTTCCTCAATAACTTTTCGGAGTACATGAAAACTCTGGACACATTGTTGCTGGAGGGCCCCATGGTGGCCTAATGACTCGGGGTACCGAACCGCAGGGAGCGCTGCTAGGTCGACCTGACGGCACTGCTCACCGATATCCTCGAGATGTGCTTGGCTCCCGGGATAAGGCGCTAGATGATGGCGAAGATGGAAGTGAGTCACCCAAAGAGTCTGGCAGAAGCATTCAAACTCTCCCGGGGTGAGTGACTCTGGCACATCAAAATCTGATCCTGCGACCGGCCAAAACTTCTTGGGGAAGTGGCTCGCTGCAAGGACGGTCCAGAAGCTCCATGACTCCGGTTCGTGGTATGGACCTTGCTTCCCCTGCTTATCCACCGAGGATAGTCGGGTAACTAGCAATAGCACCAAGGTAGGCCATCGGGCCGGTGGGCTGGCCGGTGGGAAATACGGCGAACAGGCCGATTGGCCGCCGATCCCTGAGTCATCCTCCAAGGGTTGCAGTGCCCTGGCTGCCATGTCGCAATATGATGGGTCAGCGAATGGGCCTCATGTCACAGCGTCGGTGCTTGCTGAGGGTGTGTCACTTCGCGTCTCTTCCTTCGGTCCCCAAAAAAGTTCCCCACCCTCCCTGACAGGGGTGGAAGGTGCTTCCGGGGGAGCCAGTAGCAACTGCGGGTTTGACCACTGGGGGGACGCCGAGTCCTCGTCCTCCTGGATATACCTTCCGAGGGAGGAGGGAATCATACGGATCTCTTATTCGGGGAGTACGAGACTGACACGCCATGTCCCCATCCCTGCCCTCAACTCGAAGGGTTGGGGGGAAGGTTCCATCGTCGAGTCGTACTCCGCCTCAGAATCCGAGAAATGGACTGGTCTAATTTCCGTCCGGACTCCCCTGACATTCCTCTTACGGCGAAGACGCCCGGCCTTCCTGACCCTGGGTGGCTCCTCAGGGTAAGGATGATTTCCATCAAGGAGTCCCCTGGCTGCAATAGAGCTGGGGCAGAGGGCACTGAAGGCCGGGGTGTGGGAAGCACCGGGACAGATGTCGAAAGGGACATGGGGAGGACCTGTATTTTAGTGAGCAACTAGATACACAACTGCTCCATATTCACGGCTGACAGTAGGGGGAGTGACCTCATACCCGATGTAGTGGGCGCTAGAAAGATTCATACCCCGAGCATAGTCATCACGAAGAAGCCTTCGGCTTTCCAGATCAGTGGCACGGAATGAGCCTTCATGGTGGGTGGAACTATCATGGATTGGTCCGCGGTGGCCATTTCCAATGCCCGTGACTGGGAGATTCGACCCAAATTGCCTACAGGGTGGTCGGGGTTTCGATCCCAGTCAGGCATGTGGCTGCCCCTGCTCAACGTGTCCGTGGGTCTGGTAACAAGAAGTCAGCAGTGGCTTAGGCCACAGTGGTTGCTGATGTTGGTGCCCTAGGACGGGCATTCTCTTCCGCTTGCGGCCGACGCTGGCGTCGGGTCAGATGGGTCGGAGCCGGTGGTGCGGGCATGAAGATTGCCTGCTCCTCGGCTCGGGGAGTCGGGCGGCATCGTTGACGTATCCTGGCGGGGGTTCTTGCCATTATCCCCTGGGATCGGTCTCCGATCAAGTGGACCTGGACATCCCCCACCTCATTGGAATAGGGGAGGGATGTGTCAAGGCGCTCCGGGGATAGGCTCCCGAAGCGGTTGGACGTCGGAGTGGGGAGCGGCGGCTCCCTGCGCGGCCCTCGGGGGCAGCGATGGTGGTGAGGCGCAGCCGCCTCTAGATCCAAATGGGCCATGCCCATGGTGGGGATGATCCCTTCCTCTTCGTACCTATGAACCAAGTCATTTATCACCCTCCGCTGGATGATTTATGATGGGGAGAGGGGCGTGAGCGCCCGGCAGCTACGGAGGCCGAAGTCAAAGAGACTGTGGAAAAGGTGGGACCATGCGGGGTAGCTGCGTCGGTACTGCCCCTACCTCTACGCCAGTGGCTAGGTGGTGATTCAGTTTCGGATGCAGTGATCTGATTCCTAGAAGCAGGGAGATGAACCCATTAGTACCAACAATAAAAGGGATCAACAACCAAAGCCCAGCGTCATTCTGTCTTCTGTGGCCGGCGAGAGGGATCCATGCTGACGACTTCGCAGAACGAAGTGGTCAACGTCCTGGAGGGTTCCACGTCCCGGTGAGGGTTACCTGGACCTGGTGACATGCTAATCTTCCGACACCCCGACCTCTACCATTATCCTTATTGAGGAGAAGAGCTTCACGTCGGGTTCACCATTTTGTGTTTCCAATGCTTTCGTCGGGGCGCGCGCATCCGTCCGTGGGGAGGACATGCAGCTTGTTGCCCCGCATTCCCGCTTTCCAAAGGCGGGCGGCATATGTTCCTTGTTCGGGGACGTTTACTCCTTGATTGAAACCGGGATGATGGGATGTTGGTTCTTCCTTCCATGGATGCCTCCTCGGAACTCGTCACCTAGTTCAAGTCTCCCTCATAGATTTAAGACGGGTTCGTGAAACTCATTCCCAGTGCCATATCTACATGGATGCCAGTTAATTACACTGCTTCCGTCAAGACGCTCCAAAGGGTCTTGTCAGGGCAGCAACCTTTGGTGAGGAGAATGGTCATGTTGGGGTGTCGTTGGCATGTCTGTCTTCTGTCCCTTATCACAAGGCTTCTCGAGGGCGCGGAAGCCTGAGGCATCCCACATTGAACGCGTGGATTGTGTACCATATGAGGTTTTCCTCATCTTCCCATGTTTAACACAGGTTATGTCGTGAGTTTATAGTCTTGCAGAGACGGATCGGGTTGAAGGACCCCTAGGGGGAACATCGATGTTGGGGCCAGTACGTGGGCGGCTTCCCAGATGTCATGGAGTGGGATGGGGTGGCATGATCTCACTGGGATGTGGCGGCCCGGGTAAGGATCAAGATGGATGGTGGAGTGATAGGCTTGAACCTCATGGAGGATTCCTACGTTTCCCCATGGCAGGGAATCAAAGTCCGCATAGTTCGGTGGTACGATGGGACACCTGGAGAGGCGACCCGTGAGAATGAATGCATGGATTGGAGCCTAGAGGAAGTAAGATCTCCGGGCTAGGGCATGAGATTTCCAAGGCATGTGGGCTCATGGGGGAAGTCAGGATGAGACGTGGGTGCGAGACATGGGGGCTTACACCCTGAGATGGCCCAATAGGGGGAATACAGTTTAACGTCATGTGGGACGTGATACAGTTTAACGTCATGCGAGACGAGGGAATACAGTTTAACATCATGCGGGATGAGATATTTTGGGCTTACGCTCTGAGGCGGCCCATGGTGGGTATAGGGCTTATTCTCTAAGGCGACCCATGGTGGTTAGGGAACTGACGTGGAGAGGTCGGGACGACCGGGTGGTGGGCATGAACCTCGTGGAGGCTTCCTATGTACCATGCGTTAGCACGGATCAAAGTCCACGTAGTTCGCTAGGATGGGGCTTACACTCTAAGGTGGCCCATGAGGGTGTCATGGTCGATGCACGCTCTAAGCCCACGTGAGTCATGCTTTCTGTGAGAAACAAGAGGCAGAAGGGACCAGACGATCACATCGCAAAGGGTGCATCCGTGAGAAGTGGAATGGGGCTTACGCGTTGAGCGGCCCAAATAGGAAATAGGGGCTTACGCGTGGTTAGCGTCCCTTGGTGTCAGGGCTTACTCCAGGGTGGAGGCCCGTGGTGCGACAAAGCACAGTGGGAAAAGGACTCCACTGGACTTGGAAGGGGGAAGTACGGAGATGCACGGGTGCAACCTTCCGCAAGAGAGGCTAGGGGCTTACGCTCTGAGGCATCCCTTCCCCCGCAGACAAACGCCACTCCGACAAGGAGGATCTCATTCCATGCGAGGAAGAGTCCATTCCCGTGGAGACGACTGGGCGTAAAGAATGCCCGAGATGGGGGGGAACCTACGTGCGAAGCACGGGGTCATACCACAGTTTAACATCATGTGTTAATGACGAAGTGCTTGGAAGTTTAACGTCCTGCATCTTGGACGAGGTGGGTTCGCTCCACACCCCTAGGGCTTACATGCCCAATGCCCTCTACCCCTTGTGGGAGGGAAGGCATCATCAAGGTCTTAGTAAAGGGAAGCCGCAGGGTAAACCATTGAGGGGTCCACGTTAGTGTGGCAATGCGAAGAAGCAATAGCCGTTAGCATGCCTATGCGGAGAAGCATAAGGCAAAGCAACACAACGGGAAACACTGCCCAAGGGACCTTGAGGTTACTTTGTACAATCCTGGAAGGCTGTACAAGAAAACAACGCGTGGCGTGCATGCCCGGCAGGGGAGACATCAGGTGCCAGCGCAGAGAGGCATCCAAGGGGCATCAAGGTGAGGGGTCCTAGGTTTTGCGCGCAAAGAGAAGGTTTGCGTGCAAACCACTGGGATGGCGCGCAATAGGGACAGAATTTCACGCAGAGAGGGGATTGCGCGCACGGAAGGGGATTGTGTGCACGGGACACGGATTGTGCGCAATGAAGGAACTGGGAGGGGGGGGGGAATTCACTTAAGACAGTGGAGTTGCGTGCAAAGTCGAACCCCGGGGCAAGGTTGCGCGAAAAGAGGAATTACCTGGAAGTCATTTTGCGCGCGGGGGGAGTCGACTTACGCGCATGAGAGCCGATCCGAATTCCGCAACCCCCAAACCGCTTGGGGTCGCCTTCTATTTATAGGCATCGGACGGCGCGCAATCCAGGCGGCGCGCAAAAGCTTCCGCCCCGGGAGCCGTCGATGCGCAAAGCCTCGCCGCGAGGAACCGGGGCGCGCAAAAATTGTGCGCCTCACCAGCTTGATTGCGCGCATCCCGGGGATACTTCGCGCGCACAAAAATATTTCATGCGGATCCTCCTTTATTTTGCGCACCACTTCCCGGGCCTCCGGATCAGGCCTCTGATTCCGAATATGACTTCGCTTCGTCATTTCAAAACTTCCTCCGGGAGTTACAGACTTTTGCGGCGTCTACAGATATGATTTATGAGACATCTTTTTCTATTTTCACTAGGAAGAACTCCTTGGTGTGGTTCGTGCATTAATCATATTAATTTAATGAATTAAAATTTACTCAAATGTTAAATATTCATGATGTTGGGAATATATATATTCATCATTTTATTTGGATATGTGACTTTTCCCATGAGTGAAAATGTTTATATGTGGGGGTGTGATCGCACCACGATTCATTGTTTCATTTTCACCCTTACACCACTATGCTAAACTTGTTTTATATTAAAAATTATAAAAATAATAACAAATTGAATTCCATTTTTGAATCATTTATTTTGTGTTTATCACTGTTTAAAAGTTCAATGTTACTTGTTTTTATGATTCCATTGCAGGAGGAGGTGATTTGGAGGCCCCATAGATGATCCTGAAGGAAAATGGGCCAAAACTGCATGGGTCCCATGAACAACTTTCCACTATTGGGTAGTGTATGAAAACTCCGTGCATCCAAATGGGATGATAGTTTGTGGGATGGTCAAAATTTCAATTATATACAACTCTTATGAATACAACCAAGCCCCATTCGGCCATTAAGGGTCCTAACCGAAGTGATCTGTCCAAGCCACCAAATCTGTACTGAGTCAATAGTTGTGTGTTGTGTTCTATCCATATCTAGAGTTGTATGTTTCCCAAGGGAGAAAAACGTTTGGTGTAGATATCCAAGACATGGGGAAACAACTTTCTAGTTTTTTCAAAAGTTATTGAAGACTGTCTAGAGGCCTAAAACAATGTGACAAGTGGTTTTACACAATCTGTATGCCTAAAACCACTTCCCATTTTTGATATAAAAGAGCACCATGAGTACCTCATTTGGAGAGTTCGGCCAGGAGTCAAAGCTCTGGTATTTTGGAGAACAAAAGGATTCCTCTAATCATACAATGAGTTTTGGAGGCCCCTATCCTCATAAGGGGATCAAGTATGAAGGTGAAGTTCCACTCGGGCTTATGCCTCCTCCCGATGTTGACCTAAATGGTGGACAATCATTTCGAGGGAGCTACACACAGTTGGGAGGGAGTTACAAAACTTTTTCTTATACTAGTTTTGTGTAATTTGTGTACTAAATATTTCAATTATTTCTTATCTTTTCATTATTCTCCTATTATCGCATTTCTATTGTTAAAATTAAGTGAAACACTTTTCATTTCAACATCGATTAGGTTGAGATTTCAACTAGGAATCTTGGGTTGTTTCGATTAGACAAGACAACAGTCCTATTTATCTCACACATACATAAGATTTTAGTATTATTTGGTAGCCTTTATTATCTATGATTTATACCAAAACATTGACAACATTATTGTTGTGTCAAGGGGTGGTTCTTTGAGAATCGTTTAAGAGGCAAAAGGGAAGTTGAGATCTTGACAACCCACAACCAAAGGATTCCATTAAACCATGTGTATTTTTCAGAATGATGAACTCACCAATATGTGTAGTGAACTTGAAATGATCTCCTTATCTTGTAATTCTAAAACACCACTTTTATTTATCAACTATTAAATTATATAAATCAAGTCATTTTATTTAAACTGTTTTAACCCCCCCCCCCCACTTTTAGTACTTGTTATTAAAAACGCACACTTTAAACCCATGAACGCTCCTTGAGAGATGACCTATGGTCTATCCTAGACTATAAATAAACCTTAAAAACATAATCAATTTGATGTGTCACGAAAGCATGGTCATCTGATAGGCCCTGAAAACTATTTCTCCTACCATCAACGTCTCAGATGCACCATAAAAGTTTTAGTTTTCTTTAAAGACTAGAATAAAGTATAGAGGGACATGGTGATATTGGAACCAATAAAATCTAAATACCCACACCAGTCATCTGATCACTATAAAGAGGGAACACCAATTTCACATAAGAGTATGAACTCCCTACCTCACAAGGATAAGTGACCATATTTTAAATCAAGATTGAACAAACCATATTTATTCCTAACAAAGCATGTCTCTGAATATTTTTACTATTCCATGGAAAATGGTTTGATGGAACTCCCAATAATGAGAAATCCTAGAAATTTAGGGTTGATTGCCCATGATAACTATTACCCCTACCATCGAAATCTTAGGAACACAATAGAAAGTTTCTTTGTCTTCAAAGATCAGTTAGAGGAATAGGTATGTATGGGATTTATAGAGTTGAAAGATCCTGAAAATCATGTAATATGCATAATATTTGCATGATATGTTTCAGAACAGCCACTTTTCTTATAGTTTACTTGCTCTCGTCATTACTGTAAGACATTAAACTACATGTCCATAGTCCTTACCATAATATATTAAACTACATTTCCATCTTCCTTACCAGAAGATGTTAAACTATATTGATCTTTTCCTTACAGCATGACATTAAACTACATGGCAGACATCCTTGCAACAAGACATTAAACTACATGGCTCACATCCTTTTTACATGACGTTAAAATAAATGGTCCAACTAGAACTACATATTGCTTGATTCTCATTTTCAATGAGATACGTATGGATTATTTGATCCTATATCTTTTCCCAGCCACCACATGACATATAATACTCCTATATTACCCTCCATTTCATCTAAATAGTGTAATAAGATGTTTTTATTCATTGTTACTCACACCGAGCATAGCTCACTTAATCTTAGGAATTTAGGTAAGGGTTTCCCCACACAAAATAAGGCATGGAGGCTTGAGATAAGCTTATTTTATTCCTTAATGAAAGACGATAAAATCCATATCGTGATTCCTCACCACATGGTGTAAAACTGCATGGTTGATGCACCTTACATGACATAAAACTATATATTACTATAGATCTAGATCGAGAGGACCACTGTTTGTGGTGTTAGTCTCCTACCACACTTTCATTCTTGAACTATGTAGGTCATGGTTATCATCATAATGAGATATTTAGGGATGCTTGGATTCTATATCATGGCCCAGCCACATATATTTATGTCATTAACATATGATGAAAAACTAAATAGAACATGTCCCAGTCATAGGATGATAAACTGTGTGACATCTCGATCTCTGTGAGATATCATTAGCATCAGGTGGGAAGGTTAGTATACTTCATGGTGACAGTTCCCCATTAAAAACTTATGGGGACATATATTTTGAAGCATGTGTTTATGAGAAAGGAGGTATGAAACCAATGAAAATCATCCTAGTAACGCAATGTAAGACTTCAAAAATATACAGTGTTCCCTACCATTCACATCGGGTGACTCACATCCTTTTCGAAATATGTTTAACTACATGGCCACCATCCTAACCACATTATGTTAAACTTTATAGATCTTATCCTTACCACAAAAAATTTAACAGCATGGTTTCCTAAGAACTATAAATGGATTGATTCCTATCATTATAGGATACATATTGATTCCTAAACTTATATTCTTGGCCCCAGCCATGTGATTATTTTCCTCCCACATCAAGTGATACAATTTCTTTATTGAATGATGTTAAAATGCATGGATCTAGAACTCCCCCTTTACAATGGGAGACCCAATGTCCTTACCGTATGACATAAAATAACATGGATCCGTAATATCTATCTTCCTTCATCCCAAGTCACCAAAATCCTTGCAACGTGACTTTAAACTGCATGGATCTCCAAGAACTATTTGTGGTTTGATTATCATTCTCATGAGATACATAGTGACACCAGACTTCCACTCTTGGGCCCAATCACAATGTATCCATCAATTTATGTCGGTTCTTCTTCATCCTCACCACATGAAATTAATCTTCACAAAATTTACAGAACTACATATAGCTTAATTCTCACTTTTATGAGATATGTAGTGATTCCCGAACAACCATTCTTGATCCCAACTGTAACATTTCCATTCATTCACATCAGTCCACCTTCATCCTTTCGGAAAGACGTTACACTGCAGGGAACATAAAGAACTATGTAGAGCTTGATTCCTATCATCATAGGATACATAGTGACGACTAGATCTCCAATCCTAGTCTGGGATACAAAAGTTGATTGAAATAATTCCCACCTATATGTATGGGCCAGACCTGTGTAGAGTATTTTCCTTTTAAGAACTATGTGTGGCTTGATTCTCATCCTCATGATATATGTAGTAATTCCTGAGTCTCCATATTTGGGCCCATCTACAACATTTTATCACTTTTACATTGGTTCCTACACCCTTACCGCGTGATGTTAAACTGCATGGAAGTACATCCTTACCACATGATGTTAAAATGAAAGGAAGTATGTCATTTCCGCATGATGTTAAACTGTGTGGTAAATGTCCCCACTACATGAAAATAAACTATGTATACCATATACCATTTTTTATTCCTTATCAAAGGGCTACAAGAAACTTACCTCAGCCAACTGGAGTATGACGTGCTTCCACTGTCTTTTAAAATCACCTCAATCCATGTGCCACACTTCACATCTTGAATGGAATAGGTTGCCACAATCCATTAATTACCCTTGAAAAAGGAAAAGGAGATCTCTTGGTTGGCCTTTATACTAATGAAAAAGGTCTTTAGAACTACTAACTATAAACATATTGGTCTAATATAAATGGCCTTCTAATTATTATGAGCCTGACATCCCTGAGGCAGAACCAAACATCTTAAGGTGTTACGGGACATACCCAGTATGATTTTCACATATCATTTCTCATGACCTAAGGAACTTGAGGTGTGATTTAAAACATTTCTACCTCCTATTCAAAATGATTTTCGAGTAGTATTGACCCTGGTTATCCTAATGAGCCTCTTATGTAACATCTCCCATATTAGGTCCATGTAATTCATGACCTTAAACTTCTTGTTCTTTGTTAAAATTTGTACACCCTTAAACTTTAGGCTATAATGGTATAGATCATAAGACATTAAACTGCTAACAAAAGAGACACAACACTTGTCAGGTTAAAATCTGAAAAGGTCATCCTGAGAAAAAGTCGAGTCTCTTCCCACTAAAATCTTCACCTATAGAGTTTAGGAAAACTTTAGAGCCCAAATAAAATGCATAAAGCTCATTGGATCTATTATATAGCCATAGTAAAAGTCAATATATGGTCGATGGACCCACCCTAGTCAAAAAAATGTTAGAGCAATGATTTTTCACATTTCCTCAACATGATAAAATGTTCTATGGGTGGTGGTGAAACTTTTAGTGTACTCGAACCCTTCTAGGATTTTACATTTTCCATAAATAAAACTTTATGATTTAAAGCATCTTGGTTCATTTAAAACCTTTCATAGCCCCTGAATAATAAAATAGATCTATCAGTTTGACCATGCTACTGAAACAGAAGGTCTTTAGACCTATCGACTGAATACATCTTTGTCTAATATGAAGGACTTTCTGATTTTTGTGAGCATGACATCATTATAGTGGAACTAATCACCTGATAGTGTTTTAATATATCCTTAGTGTGACTGTTTCATACCTTCCTCATGATCTGAGTTCTTTGGACTATGATTTACAATCTCCATACAATACTACTCTGGTGGATCCAATATACTCTGCATCACCATGTTTTTGTACCTTTTCTCAAGGTCGGAATTCTACATTTCATTCCTGGACCTTTGATGGCCCACACCTTGTGATTTGAAACCATAGGGTGTAGGGATCAGGCTCTATCACATAAGATTTGGATTGCCCTATGGTGTCATATCCCTTCCTGGATAGCTTTCCTTCCATACCCTACTTCATCATCTAGATGTTTTATCCTTCCAAAAAGTAAATCCAATCCCTATGATCCCCAACAACACTAAAGAAGAACCAAACATCTCAAAATGTTATGGGATATACCCAACATGTCTGCCCTATCCCATATTCATGGACTCAAGATTTTGTGTTATGATTTATATCACCCACCCTTCAACCATCCAGGCGAGCCTAGTATCTCTAGTATTTTACCCTCAGCCATAACTCCTTCCATAAATCATTCATAGTGCTTAGAAAATACCAAAGATTGTATTTTCTTGGAAATTTTATCGATGCATAAGGTATTTATCCTTCCAACTAAAGTCATCTCTTCCTTGCATAAAAGGAACTCCAATCCTCATGATCCTTAGAATTACCATGGAGAAACTCAAAACCCCATAGTGTTTTGATTCATCCTTGGTCTGTCAGCCCCGTATTCCAAGAAGGTATGAGATAGAAGAACATAAAATATTGTACACCAAAAGGTCTGAGCAAGAAGACCCTAAGCTACAATGATAACAAGGTCTGATCTAGAAGACCTTAAACTATATTACACAAAAAGATCTAATCTATAATACCCTAAATTGCAGTGATAAGAAGTTCTGAGCTAGAAGATATTAAACTAAAGTACATCAAAATTTCTAATATAGAAGACCCTAAACTATAGCATAACAATGGTATAGTTTTCATGACCTTGAAAGAAGAAAAATAAAAGATACATAATGTTCACCATAATGAAAACCTGGTAAGGGAATATTGGAAAAAGTTGAGTACTTTATCACTAGATATACACTTTGTGTGATCCAAGAAATATTGATCATCTATAAAATAGAAGAGGCACAAAAACTTATTAGGATGAAAACCTATAAGAATTTGGCCTGAGAAAACGCCAAGTCCATGCCTTCTAAGTCTTCCTCTATATAAATATTAGGAAAAATATGGGTTTAAACAAATAAAAATATAAAAAATATTATGGGGACCTATCACATGACCTTAGAAAAAATAAATCTATGCTCTCTAAGTCCCTTGACATAGAAAAAACTCAGAGCATTTCACCTTCAGGAAGGATACCATGACCAAATTGTCCTTGTAAATCAGATGATATCAAGACTACTAGAGCTTGTGCATCAATGAGGATTTTATTTCAATGGGAATTCATGAACATTTATCAAAGAGAAACCAATTGAAGGTCAAGCACTCAAATCTAGAAAATATAATCACTTTGGTAATTTTCATAAAGGATGGGAATTGTGGGTGATCTAATAATAAATATCCACCAAAACAAAGACATTTACCTAGAAATTTATCACAAAAAAATAGTGATATTTCCCATCCTATGTATGAGCTAAATCTATGAAAGTAAATTCATCATATATTTCTATTTCAATGAAACTAGGCTCTTTATGCATGATCTTGATCTACATAGTAATTTATTTCAGAACTATGTGTGGCTTGATTCCCATTTTAATGGGATAAGTAAAGACATCCAAGTGCTTTAATTTAGATCCATTCACAAGTTCCTTTCCACCCAATACTTATTCCATTATGTAATTCATATAAATTCCAATTTCAGAGTATACATGCCCTGATCCAAAGCTAATTCTTATATTGGATTCATCCAAACAATTATGGCCAGGTGTATAATCTTCATAACACTTAATAAATCCTCTGATATACTCAAGACTGACCCTCTCAGAAATTTCAATATCATGGATCTTTAGATATTCAAATATATTAAAAAAAATTCATTTATTTACCTTAGAATTAGATTTTTTTTAATGAATCTAATTTTAAGGGGGGAATTTGTTGACCTCATATATTCACATCAAACACTTTTCCCTGGAAGGAAACATTTTAGGAATATTAGGTTTTGGGTAAACAATATCATACATAATATTCTTCAGGATCATGATGTTATTTCATCCATGAAAATTTAATGTATCAAATGATATAAAAGTAAATATCCTTGATGAAGTCTGCATGTTGTCACGAGACCCCTAAATGTACATGTGGTGCATCAAAGTCAAGTAGAAAAATTTATCTCTGAAAACATATGCATGCCATCAGGATATCTAGTACTGATCATGCAATGTGCCATAGGAAAATGGGACAACTGAACAAGAATAAGTATGTGCACCATCACGAGATCCCATATTGTTTATGTGATGCACTCACGAAAAATCAGTGGCTACATGCCGCAAAAATACTCAAAAAATGGGTGGATAATGTCCAAATCAGCATCAAAAAAATCACAAGGTAAGAAATACCTAAATATTGGTGTAATTTTACCTGAAAAATCAAAGGGATGAGAGGGTGGTCGTGTAACACCCCGCCCCTACCTCATTGGCTTGAGGAGGTAGTGAGGGATACTTGGCCTTAAGTGACGTTCCAAAGAAGCCAAAGACTGGAAATAAATGTCGAGGGCTTCAAGTTCAAGTTGGTGAACTATTTTCCCTTAAGACAAAACCATCCAAACCAACAGATAATGATGCATGCACTTTCAAACCCAAACATGTATTCCCAAATAACAACCAAGTTGTTCCATAACACAACTCAAAACCAATACAACTAGACATGTCCACACAACTTCAGACTACACTGCGGAAACTAAATAACCAAAAACCAAAAGCCATGACACCACCATAGCTCTACGCCAAGCTCCAACCTCCAAGCTCCACCAAGGGATCACAATGCTCCACTAAAGGAGGTTGATGCCTTACCTTTGCCCATGTCATGGTACACGACATCTGCAAAGACACCAGTGTGCCAAAGCAGGGGGTGAGTACTAAAACTCAGTAGGATTTCCCCAAATGACTTCCCTACACACTCTACTAGGATAAAACTATTAGCAAATTCATATAAAACAGTTTATATAAATTAAATCACAAGTCAAACCATTTTCATAATCCAAACATGCCCTTACCAAACCATCACACCCAAACCAAGCAACCAAGGGAAAGCCAAAGCAAACATGCCACAAACCATTTCATCATTCACACGTTAGCCCAAAAACTTCCATCTTGCAAAGAAATGCACAAAAAACAACCAAAACGGTGGGACTTCGGCCCGACCCGTTCACCCATTCACACCAAAACAACCAAAATGGTGGGACTTCCGCCCAACCTGTTCACCCATTCACAACTAGCGGTACTTCCCAGCCACTACTCATATGGTGGTTATTCTGACCACTATCTATACCCTTTTTATAGTGAGACCTCCCACCCACTTCCATAAAACATTTCAATCAATCCAAACCAAGTATAAACCCACCAAGGACACAACAACATGTAATCAACCAAGTTCCATTGCATATCAATCCACTTCAAGAAAACACTCATTTATTGAGAACCATTTTCCATGCCGAACAACATTTCAATAAAACATCCCTTTTTTTAAAAACCCTTTCCATCAATCATTTTCACAAATCAACCATAGAATCCTAGTTTAAAATCTCCATTTTAAAATCCACAAGAATAGCATTTCACCATAAAACGCCCTTTTTCCCAAAAATCTCCAAAACATCACCCAAGGGATTTATAACCATTTTTGCACATCAAACACAATTAATTTCAAGCACAAAAAATTAATTGTAACTGAAAACATTATCTCTAACCAAGTGGAGTCGAGAGAGAATCCACCTACCTTTAGGGTTCCTGAGAAATCGACCCACGAACAATCGCGCCTCAAATCCGGCGAACGCACCACCGAAACCTCTCTAGATCCCTTTCCCTAACATCCACAAGCCTTAATATTAACATCCAAGGCAAACACAACCCTAGATCTACCCACAAAAAGTGTATATCTTGAAAACCATGAAAGAGAGGGATGTATATCTAGAGGAAAATACAAGAGAAACAAGAGGAGAGACTTACCCGGGAGAAACCACCTTCAAACCGCCTTGAAACCCCTTTGAAACGCTTCCAAAACGAGTGGGAGAGCACACTTAACCCCTGAGAACCCAAAATAACAAGTGAGGATCGAGTGGGAGGAATATTGGAGTCAAATAGATTAAGCCCAAGGGAGACTAGAACTTATAACCCTATTTTTAAGTGGCCGCACAGTTAGCCCGCATGGTTTGACAAACTGTGCGCTAACTGTGCGCACGCTACTGCCTCGGGAGCAAGGGTCTGCATGGTTTCCTTGCATGGTTTGGAAAACTGTGTGCCAGATATGCGAATCCTACTATCTCCCCTATACGGTTTCCTAGAGAACCCGCACGGTTTCCACTAATCGTGCTCAAACTGTTCACCCCTTTAAAAGCCTCCAAACTCATCCAAAACCATTCCAAACTCTCCCAACCTCTTTCCAACTCATCCCATGCACTTTAAACACATAAAAATTCATAAATAGAGGCCACATACCTCAAAACGGGGGTACTAAATTCTCACCACCATTGGACTTTCTATCCTCGGAAATTAGTGAACCCACCCATTGTCAAAAGAGCTCGGGCCACTACTCGACCATTTCTGTCTCCTGCTCCCAAGTCTCCTCTTGAATCTGGCCATGTTTCCACAAAACACAAACTAAACCAATGATTTTATCACACAATACTTTCTCTTGCCTATCTAAAACCCACACTAGCACATGCACCAAAGAAGCATCTGATTCTATCTCAACATGATCCCATTGAATCACATGGTCACGATCCGGCTGATACTTTTTCAACTGCGACACATGAAACACATTGTGAACCGCACTAAACCTAAGTTGAAAAGCCAAATCATAATCCACCTCACCAACCTGCTCAAGTGTCTCAAAAGGCCCAATATACATTGGAGATAACTTTCCCTGCTTTCCAAACTGACGATGTCCCAACCTAGGAGAGATCCTCAAGAAAACATGATCACTCACCTTGAACGACAACGACCGTCGATGATGATCCACATATGATTTATGACGACTCTGAGCCATCTCCATTCTCTTCCTGATCAAACTGATCTTCTCCATAGTCTCCTGGACAATGCTCTGTCCAACCATTGAGGACTCACCCATTTCCACCCAACATAGTGGAGAATGACATGGCCTCCCATACAATGCTTCAAACAGAGTCATCTGTATGGATGCCTGATAACTGTTATTGTACAAGAACTCAACCAACGACAAGTGCTCCTCCCATGACCCACCAAAATCCATGACACAAGCCCAGAACATATCCTCCAGAGTTTGTATCATCCTCTCAAATTGACCATCCGTCTGAGGGTGATACGTTGTACCCATCGTCAACTGTGTCCCCAGGGATTGCTACAAGGATTTCTAGAAATGAGATGTAAACCTCGTATCTCTATCTGATAAAATCAAAACTAGAACACCATGCCTCTTTACCACATCCCATATATAGATTTTGGACAGATCCTCCGTATGAGATTCACGAATCGGGATGAAATGGTCCGACTTCATTAGCTGATCCACTATCCCCTATATGGCATCGTGCTTTCTGACCATTCTTGGGAGACCTATGACAAAATCCATCGCTATATGTCCCCACTTCCAAACAGGGATTGGTAAAGACTGCAACATTCCCACTGGCCTCTGATGCTCTGCCTTGACCTGCTAACAAGTCAAGCATCTCGAAACAAACTCAGCCACTCTTCTTTTCATACCAGACCACCAGAACTGTGGTTTCAACACATTATACATTTTCTGAATTCCAGGATGAATAGCCCACCTGGAATGATGATACGCCTTGAGAAGATCCTATTGACAAGAAACTAATACAACCATCCAATTCTGAAAACACAAAACTGAATCTCCATTCAATTGCCAACCGTAAATGGTCTCCCCACCATTGAGTCTCGATCCCATGGTAACACACTAAGAATCGGATATCTATGACTTTCTAACCATTCCAACCAAGTCAGTAATCAACAAAACCGGAAAAAAAACCTCTCTATCACCCTGGTCCTCACATTCCAACCGCATATCAGCTATAACCGACATCAACTACCACTGGTCGGATGCCTGTTTTACCACCTGAGCATATGATTTTCTACTTAATGCATCTGCCACTGAATTTCCCTTACACGGTGTGTACATCAAGTCAAAATCAAACATCTGTAGATATTCCATCCATCTCCTTTGCCTCAAGTTCAAATCACATTGTGAGAAAATGTGCTTCAAGCTCTTATGATATGTATATACCGTAAATTTCTCACCGAAGAGATAATGACGCCACACTTTCAAAGCATGGACCACTACTACCAACTCCAAATCATGAGTTGGGTAGTTCTTCTCATGCACTCTCAACTTCCATGAGCCATATGAAACCACATGATTCCCTTTCATGAGAACGCAACCCAACCCTAATCTCGATGCATCACAATACACCACATACCCTTTTCCTGATTCTGGAAAAACCAATTTGGTGTTGATGTAAGACGACCCTTTAGCTCTTTGAAACACTGCTGACACTGTTCATTCCACTGGAATGGAACATTATTTCTTGTCAAAATTGTCATCGGTGAAGCCAAACGTGAAAAATCACAAACAAAATGCTGATAATAACCAGCTAGACCAAGAAAACTTCGTATCTCAGACACATTCTTTGGCGGTTTCCACGAGATAACAGCCTCTATCTTTTCTGAATCTACTAAAACACCCCTTTCAGAAATCACATGGCCAAGAAAACAAACCTCATGTATCCAAAAGTCACACTTTGACAATTTGGAATACAACCAATGATCCCTCAAGATCCCCAGCACTGTCGCTAAGTGTTGCTCATGCTCCACCCTTGACATAGAATAGACCAGAATATCGTCTACAAAGACCACCACAAATGAATCCAGATATCTCTCAAATATCTAATTCATTAATGCCATAAATAGCGCTGGCGCATTCGTTAGACCAAATGGCATAACCACATATTCATAATGGCCATATCTACTTCTGAAAGCTACTTTAGGAATATCCTCCTTCCTCACTCGCAATTGATGATATCCCGACTTCAGGTCGATCTTAGAGAACCACTAGGCTCCCCTCAAATGGTCGAACAAATCATCAATTCGTGGAAGTGGATATCTATTCTTTATCGTAACTTGGTTAAGTCTATGATAATCAACACATAGCCTCAAAGTTCCATCCGCCTTTTTTACAAACAACACTGGTGCTACCCACGAAGATGTGCTAGGCTGGATAAACCCTTTGTTTTCTAGTTCTTCCAACTGGACTTCCAATTCCCACAATTCAGCTGGTGCCATCTGGTAAGACGGAAGTGAGATAAGACTGGTCCCCGGAAGGAGATCAATCGTAAAATCCACTTCTCTTACCGGAGGTAACCCCGAGAATTCTTCATGAAAAACATCCTTGAACTGATCCAACACTGCCGAAGGAACACTCTTCTCAACACCCTCTTCCGATTCCAATGACAAAACTGTCAACTGATACGATAACATACCCACTGCTGGTGCCAAAAAACCCATTGCACCCTGCCTTTCATGATTCTATCCTCTAAAGAGATGTCTACCACCATTTTGTGTCATAAAAGCCACTGTTTGCGCATCACAATCAAAGTGGGCCTTAAACACCACCAGCCAATCCATTCCCAAGATTACATCATACCCATCCATCTCAAGAATTGAGAAATTCCACACTATCTCAACCTCACCCACAACGATACAACATTCTCTACACAAGAAGGCTCGACACTCTCTTCGACCTAGAGGATTTTACAGTTTCAAAACTGTGGGCATCATTTATACCCTTAAAACCAGAAAATCAACCACACATGCAACAAAAAAAGAGTTTGAAGAACCGATATCAAATAGAACTTGCATCAAGGTTGAATTTAAAACAATAGTACCTCGCACCATGGATGGTTCTGACTGATCATCCACCACAACCTGCTCAGCTCCGAACACATGTTTTCTTGCCACACTCTCCTCTTTATTGCTCTGTTGAGGCATCGTGGTATTCCAAGAATCACCATGACCCACTTTACTCTGCTGATGAGGGATGTGTTGCCGTCCCCGTCTAGTCGATGCATATGACATCTGTGATCCCTAATGAGTGTCACGAGTACCTGAACTAGGAGAATTTCGACAATAACATTGTAGATTCCCCATCTGCTTACAATTATGACATGCTCGAGGTTGTTTCATACAACCCTACTTGATGTGGCTCGTAGAACCACACTGAAAACATCCCGGCTTGCTCTGGGACTTTGGAGTAATATTTTTCGATCCTACCGTCAGATTATATTCCATATTCTCTCCCTGGGAATAAGTATCCCTCCTTCTCTTGAACCCTGCTTTAGAGTTCCCACTATTCCCCATGGGTACCACCATGCTTCCCCCACCTGGAGCTCCCAACAGATCCCGCTTAGCCACTGAGGCTCTAATCACCATCTCTGTGTAATCATCTATACACAACACCGCTATCTTTGAAAGAATTTCTTTCCTTAACCCCGCTTAAAATATCCTTTCCTTTAACGATGTGATACCCGCCACCTCAAGTGCAAACTGCACTAAGTTCAAAAACTTAGCTGCATACTCTGTCACATACATAAGCTCTTGCTTCAAACTGAAGAAATCAGTCGTATGCTGAATTCAAAATGTATGTGGGTAGAATTGTTTGTTAAACAAATCCTCAAAGCCTTCCCACATCATAACTTGGTTCGTCACTGCTTGGACTACCAACTCCCACCAATGAAGGGCAAGATATTCCAACATATATGTGGCCAAATTCACCTTTAACTCTACTGGAATTCCCAAGAACTCAAAGATCTTGTTCATTCTAATCAACCATGCTTCTGCCCTCTCTGGCTCTGAATCACCCCTGAAGATGTGTGGATTATGCTTTTGAAACTGAACTGCATGATCCACATGCCTTGGTTCATCCACTTTGTTTCCACTTTCCACATATTGGAAAGCTTGCACTATGCTTTGCGCTAGTTGCTGGTTCACCTGAGGCTCAGGTGCTACCACATTCTCAACATCCTCCTCCAGTTTGCCTCTATGACGCCTACCCGGTGCCATTTCTATAAATAGAAAACAAACAACCATGAGTCTCACTTCCGTAGACATCACGAAATCCAATTTCAAATCACATTACACAAAAATTTCACAAAAAGGCTTTCCAGAAGTTCACATTTCCCATGTTTCACCATTTTGAAAATCATACCATTTTCAAAATATCAAATTTATTCACATTATAGTTTCACACAAAAATCACTTCTCAGTTCATCCCATAGATCATTATACCCCAATGAAATATGAATCCTAGTGGGAAGTCATTTCTACCATGCCTGTCATGCTCATCTCATTGGCTACACCCACAACAATGAGATATCCAATTCCTATAAGTGTCTCCAAAACACTTTTGTACCCAACTCCCTAGTAAATTGAATTTCAGCATAAAAGGGTTAGCTACATCCTTTTATGCTATACATTCCAAGTTCCGATAATCCTACACCTTGCTACCATCCCGACCCAAGGAATGTAACAAAACGAATGTCAACAGAAAATCTTTGAATCTACTCCAAAGGACCGAACAAACTGATACCACTTGTAACACCCTGCCCCTACCTCATTGGCTTGAGGAGGCGGTGAGGGCTACATGGCCTTAAGTGATATTCCCAAGACGCCAAAGGCTGGCAATAAATGCTGAGGGCTTCAAAATCAAGTTGGGGAACAATTTGTCATTAAGATAAAGCCAACCAAACCAATAGCTAATGATGCATGTACTTTCAAACCCAAACATGTCTTCCCAAATGACAACCAAGTTGTTCCACAACACAACTCAAAACCAATACAACTAGACATGTCCACACAACATCAGACTACACTGCGAACACTAAAGAACCAAACACCACAAACCATGACACCACCACAGCTCCACGCTAAGCTCCAAGGTCCAAGCTCCACCAAGGGATCACAATGCTCCACTAAAGGAGGTTGATGCCTTACCTTTTCCCACATCACGGTACATGAAATCTGCAAAGACACCAGCGTGCCAAAGCAGGGGGTGAGTACTAAAACTTAGTATGATTTCCCCAAATGACTTCCCTACACATGCCACTAGGATAAAACCATTAGAACATTTATATAAAACAGTTTATATAAATTAAATCACAAGTGCAACCATTTTCATAAGCCAAACATGCCCTTACCAAGCCATCACACCCAAACCAAGAAACCAAGGTAAAGCTAAAGAAAACATGCCACAAACCATTTCATCATTCACAATTTAGCACAACAACTTCCATCTTTCAAAGCAATGCACAACAAAAAACCAAAACGTTGGGACTTCTGCCCGACCCGTTCACCCATTCACACTAAAACAACCAAAAACGGTAGGACTTCCGCCCAACCCATTCACTCATTCACAACTAGCAGTACTTCCCGACCACTACTCATATGGTGGTTCTTCCAACCACTATCCATTCCCTTTTTATAGTGACACTTCCTTCCCACTTCCATACAACATTTCAATCAATCCAAACCAAGAATAAACCTACCAAGGTCACAACAACATGCAATCAACCAAGTTCCATTGCATATCAATCCACTTCAATAAAACACTCATTTATTGAGAACCATTTTCCATACCAAACGACATTTCAATAAAACAACCCATTTATTGAAAACCATTTCCATCAATCATTTTCAAAAATCAACCATATCATCCCATTTTAAAATCTCCATTTTAAAATCCATAAGAATAGCATTTCACCATAGAATTCCCTTTTTTTCCAAAAATCCCTAAAACATCACCCAAGGGATTTCTAACCAATTTCGCACGTGAAACATAATTAATTTAAAGCACAAAAAATTAATTATATCCAAAACCATTATATCTAACCAAGTGGATTCGAGAGAGAATCCACCTACCTTTAGGGTTCCAGAGAAATCAACCCACGAACAACTGCTCCTCAAATCCAGCGAACACACCACTGAAACCTCTCTAGATCCCTTTCCCTAACATCCACAAGCCTTAATATTAACATCCCAGGAAACCACAACCCTAGACCTACACACAACAAGTGTAGATCTAGAAAACCACAAAATAGAGGGATGTAGATCTAGAGGAAAACACAAGAGAAACAAGAGGAGAGACTTACCTAGGAGAAACAACCTTCAAACCACCTTGAAACCCCTTTGAAATGCTTCCAAAACGAGTGGGAGAGCACCCTTAACCCCTAAGAACCCAAAATCCCGAGTGATGCTCGAGTGGGAGGAAGATTGGAGTGAAATAGGTTAAGCCCGAGGGATCCCAGAACTTATAACCCTATTTTTAAGTGGCAGTACGGTTAGCCCGCATGGTTTGGAAAACCATGTGCTAACCATTCGCATGCTACTGCCTTGGGAGAAAGGGTCCACGCGGTTGCCTTGCACGTTTTGGAAAACCATGCGTCAGCCATGCGAAGACTACTGTCTCCCCTGCACGGTTTCCTGGAGAACCCTCATGGTTTCCACTAACCGTGCACCCCTTTAAAAGCATCCAAACTCATCCAAAACCATTCCAAACTCTCCCAACCTCTTCCCAACTCATCCCATGCACTTTAAACACATAAAAATGCATAAAAAAGGCCACATACCTCAAACCGGGGGTACTACAGGTCGATACTCACATATTCCATGAGCCTCTAAGGGACTAAAGATTGTGTGACCATTTCAAGATCATGTGAACACTCCACATGTAACACACAACCTATGAGGAATCTTGTGAGTCCCCTCTGAAGAACCTTCCTAATCTTACAAAGGATCTATAGAAAACCAATGTTCGAGTGATGAATTCTAGATGAGCACCTCGAGTCCACATGGTTTTTCATTGGAAATTGACAGAAAAAGCATCCAAAATTATTTAAAAATAAAGATGAATGATATCCAAAGGAAGAGAATGCCATTGGTCATAATGCTCATGTGCAATATCATCATTTGAAAGGATGAATTTCCTTCTTGATATCCAAGAAAAATTACATGGGGCCCCAACCATTGTAGGATAAAATAAAGGAGATAAAGATGAGGAGGTGAGATGTTTTCATGGTCACTAAAATACTAGTGATTCTCCCCTTGAAATCTATAAGGAATTGTGAGTCCCAAGTGGCATGCCTGCCTCATCTCATAAAGACCCTTTGGCTTGTTATCCCTACTACATGAAGTGCCTCATATTTCCAGGTGACCACTCACATCCCTTCATCTCTAAAATTAAAAATGAATATATTTTTCAATTAAATAATCACTCATATCCATAGTACCCATGTCATTCATGTGACACATCACCAAAAAATAGAGTAATTATCCTTAACATTTCTCATGAAATCTCGCTTGACTCCCCAACTTTATAACATAAAACAAAGTAAATTAAATAGGTAGAAGGAGGAAGGTAATCGTGACTACTGAAGGACATGCAATGCACCCAAGGCACACACAATGTGGTCTAGCGAGACCCCTGGAAAAACCATCCTTGTATCGTGGAAGGCCCAAGAAAACTCATCAAGAATCTCAAAGAAACCGTTCAACATGCATTTGGATCTTGGGAAATCCCTTTGACATGTTAAACATAATTCCATGGGAGTCCTTCGACATGTCTACATGATCAAACAAGTCCCCATTAATTTTATATAGTCCAATAATGGAGGTGTTGATGAGAGGGACTCGCGATTGCTGAAAATCAGGAAAAGACTTCAGAGCAGTCCATAGCAGAGACTTGGGAAGATGTGTAGTGCCAGACCCCTATACCAACTCTAGCCTAGACTCATGCTAGATATGTCTCACAAAGCACCAAAAAACTAGGGTGGAAACACCTATAAATTCCCCACCCCTATATAAAGAATGTGATGTATTTTGGATGTCTACTCACACACGGATAATGACCCCATTTCAAGAGTAAGTTTATTAGAGAAATAAATCATGTGACCATCCATCATTATATCAGGTAACACATCAGCGAGTAGCTAGAGAAATAATATTCCATCCATAAGGTAATTCACCTGATCATTCATAGATCACATGAAGGACTTCTGTCAATATGTTCAAAGAAAGTGCTGCATGTCTTCCATATCACGAGAGACTCAAAGAAACTGATACTGAATAAGTATAAGGCCTTCATAATACAAGTGTTAGAACCAAGATTAAAAGTGGAAGAATCTAGCAAAAGACATGCTCATTATCCCTCATGTGCTTCATGTGATTCATCCAAAGGCAAACGACAACACCAGGACATGTTACCCAGATCTCACGAATATCCTTCAACATGATATTTAGGACACATGAAATACTTCATACATGTCAAATAAATTCACACTATCCCTACACAGACACCGCTTTGATCTAGCGAAACCCTCTTGTTCTATCACCCAAGACTTGTGACATCCTTCAAACACATCGCTTGACTCATATAACGGAATTCTCTCATATCAGTAAAGTATCTTTACCGCATTTGGGCATGAAAACCAAGATCTCAAGACACCCTCTGAAGCAATTCATGTAAGACCCACGATGCCCTCTAGACATGTTGGCTGGGTATCGCAATGACTTCAAGGGATGTCATCCAATATATGTGACATCCTTCGAGATATGTCATACTCACTCTTGTGACACCATATATATGTGTCAATCCTAGTCATGAAAGGACACCATGGAACGTCATCCAAATCATGCAGTATACCACTGAGAAAGTCATCCAGGTCATGAAATGGCTTTCAAGACAAGTCAACTAGGTTATGAGACACCCTTTATACAATAATTCTAGATCATCGGGGCATCCCAATACTTGATAACATAATTCATTCTTAGTCTGTAAGCCCTGATCAACAGGTAATCCTTTGTGAATAACCTCCAGCATCGAATGAAATACTACAAATCTGATTCCTTCTATAACCAGGATATGTTGGATGCCTTCTTAATGCCCGAGCACTATACCAAACACCCTGAGGATTTTCCCAATACACAAGTCCCACACCATGAGGTTGATCATCTACACCCCCCTTGTTTCCGACTCATAGCATAGTTCACGTGGGATTATTAGGATAAAATGAACACCTCATTAGTCATCATAACACTCCGTTAACCAGGGCTACCTCATTGTGTAAGCCCCAACATACATTGAACTACGATGACTCTAATTCCTTCCATAACCAGGATATGTATGACATCTCCTTAAGACATGGGCTTAGATAATTAGTGTTCAAGTACCCGTACATATTTCCTCTCCACATGATACTAAACTGTAGAGAATTAACGATCTATGTGGGTTTTGATTCCTATAATATTTGGGATACATAGTATGCCTCATAATGGTTTAATCCACTCCTTATAATATTAACTGAATCTTCGCATGACAACACATTATGAAGAACTTGGTTATAGGTATTTAGCACATAAAGAATTTATTCACCGTTAGAGAAATGGATGAAGAACATCAGATACATACAGATGGATCCACTAGTGAGACTCCCTTTCTTCGTTTATTGAGAGGATTAACCAATAAATCATTTTTTCAGGGTAACCACTCATTTATCAGGATTAGGAATATATTAAAAAACAAATATTAAATCTATAATAGAGTCCCATAGTATGAAAATTTTCCCCCCAAAATGGTGAGGTGAGGTCGACCTCTCGTCCTCTTAACCAATGCGAGTCCCTAAGAGTCGTTGGGCCTAAAAATCCAGATGACTTATAGCCTTTGTAAAGTAGTTCCATACTCAGCTACAGATGATGGAACCATTGCGATTTTCTAGGTAAGATGAAATAGATTTCAAACCTGTTGTGTGTGATTGAGTGAGTCCTTAAAATCCCCATTGGTATAGACTTATACCAATGGTTCCCCACAAACCGTTGGTAAAAGTCAAGTAAAATTTTCTATACCAATGGTTTGTATACCTTTGGTATATACTTTTGTAGAAGGTTTACATGAAATCATTGGTATATGTTCAATCTAGACACATATTCCAATGGTTTAAAACCATTGACATAGACTTTATACACCTGAAGCAAGCCTGCCTCCCCCCTGTGCACCTACAACACTTCTACCAGAAGGTCTGCCTCCCCCTGTGCAGAATTCATATAGAATTCAATAACTTCAGAATACATAAATAATTTTTTATGAATTCATACAACACATAATTCTCAATACCTCTAATTCTTTATTTAATTACACACATATAGAATTCATAATTCATAAGTTAATTAAAAATTAACACATACAGAATTCAATTCATAATTCAGAAGTCAATTACCCAATGCAATACAGAATTCTGAATTGAATACATACAATATTTAATTCTCTATAACACATATAGAATTGAATTCAGAATTTAGAATGTAATAAAACCTATATAAGAAAATCATGTTTCAGGTTTTGAATATGGAATTGTTGTTCATAGGCATGGGTGAATTTAGATGAGATTTGAATTTTTGGATAATGTGGTATGCCAAGTTGTAGTAAGGGGGAATGTGACATGGGGGTGGGGGATATCTAGGAGTTGGGGCTGTCCAATAGGGTAGGGGTGGGGGTTTTCCAGGGGTAGGGGGCTATCCATGTGGTTGGGGGTTGTCCAGGGGTTGGGGGCTATCCAAGAGGGTAGGGGTGTTTAGGGGGTGGGGGCAGTCCAAGGTGCTGGTGGGGTTATCTGGGGGGATGGGGGTGTCCAAGGGGGTAGGGGCTATCTAGGGTGGTGGTGGATGTCCATGGGGGTGAGGGTGGGGTGGTTTATAGGGTGTGGGGTTTATACAGGGGGGTTGGGGGCTGTCCAATGGGGTAGGGGGTGTCTGGGGGGTGGGGGTTGTCCAGGGGGTGGGGGCTGTCCATGGGGGTGGGGGTTTCAGGGGGTGGTGGGGGTAACCAGGGGGTGGGGTGTTGTCCAGGGGGTGAAGGGGATCTTCAGGAGTTTTGGGGATATCCAAGGGGGTAGAGGGTGTCTGGGGGTGGGGTTGGGGTTTCTAGGGGTTGGGGTGGTGTCCAGGGGGGTGGGGGATATCCAGGGGTTGGGGGTGGTCCAAGGGGGTAGGGGTGTTCGGTGGGTCGGGGGTTATCTAGGGCAATGGGGATGTCTATGGGGGTGGGGGATTCCAAGGGGTGGGGTGGTGCCCAGGGGGTGGAGGGGCTATCTAGAGGGTTGGGGGTTGTCCAAGGGGGTAGGGGGTGTCCAGGGGGTGGTGGGCTTTCTAGGGGTGGGAGTTGTCCAAGGGGGTGGGGGTGTTCAGGGGGTGGGGGTGTGTAGGGGGTGGGTTGGTGTTCAGGGGGTAGTGGGGCTATCCAGGGGGTTGGTGGGGCTGTACAGGGGGTCTGGGTGTCCAGGGGTGGGGGTGTCCAGGTGGGGTGGGCGGATTGTCCATGGGGGTGTGGGGCTGTTGAAGGGGGTAGGGGTGTCCAGGGGTGGGGGTGTCCAGGGGGGTGGGGGTTATACATGGGGGTGGGGGATGTCTATGGGGGTGGGGGTGTCCAGGGGTGGGATTTTATAGGGGATGGGGTAGTGTCCAGGGGGTGGAGGTTGTCCTAGTGGGTGGGAGTGTCTAAGGGGTGGGGTGGTGTCCAAGGGTTGGGGGTTGTCCAGGGGGTAGGGGGTTTCCATGGTGTTGGGGGTTTCCAAGGGTGGGGGACTATCCATGTGGCCATTTTTCAGCCTGTTTTTCTTGTGCCTTAACCTACTAAAACTCATTGGCACTACAAATCGTACTAGAGGAGGGACAATACCTTGTTGGGACAATAATCTTCCAAGGTCGGTAGCATATTCTGCCAAGGTTCTCATCACCGAACACCTGATGTAAATGATCATTTGGCCCAAAATTGTCAAGATCCTAGGAATCAAGGGCCTCTAAAGTAGACTATTACAAATATAAATAGATTATTAAGTTACAAAATATATATTAAAATTTGAAATCAACAAAGTAAAACTTACAATCTACTGTTGAGTCAGTTCATTAACCGCACTTCCATCTTTCTTCCTTCTACTCGTGCAAAACAGTTTTTCTCAAGGCACACATCCTTCAATATTAAATGTGTGCCTCTAAAATGACATTGAATGTATGAAACCATAATTAAAAATAGGTTACCAATAATTAATTTCATAACTAAAATTATATAAAAAGCTATCATACCAGCTTACTCTCACGATCTGGCATCGTAGTATGTCCCAATGTGTGGAGGTATTTTTTAGCATCAATGTTTTTTTATTTCTTCTGGATGATTCCTATATAACATTCATTAATAAAAAATTTATTATTAACAAGAAACATGAAAAATTTCATTTAAATACCTCAAATGTGATTAATAACTTAAACTGGGTAGTCTTCTAATGAGTAATCATTTGCCGATATTGTTCTAATAGACAGTCATCAATGATAGGGATCTCCTCTAAACTCTGTGCTAACTCTATCATGCCATACAATATATAACTCGTGCTTATAGGCTCTCCAAATATCACCTAAATACTTTAGACGTGCTGGTCATGCACCCTCACCATTGCGGAAATTAAACCGAAGATGACACCAAAATATTAATTCATATAAATACAAAAAAAAATATTGCATCAAATGCAACATATTTTTTTACCCATGACTCTGCCCAATAATTATCCTTAACTTCATTTGGAAATTGTCTCCATGATAGCAGGCTAACAGGAATGATGTCAGAGTATTTGGCAAGAATCAACAAAAAACCCTGACATTGTTGCCCTATTTTTTCAATCATTTGATTGTCTTCATTGTAGTCCACCATAAACTACGTGTAGAGGTTCCACACTGCACACATGCATGTACTCCCCCACCCCCACCTCTTATCAGTAGATTTATCTATTATGAAAGAAAAAAAATATTTTATCAACACATGTTATGATGAAAATAAATAATGGTATTGAAATTTGTTAGGGTTGTATAAATATATTTGCGGTAGTATGATCAATGGGTGCCACTGGATCTGCAGAAACTGAAGGAACACCTTGTACCTGTGGATTGGGTCCCAATGTATTCTTAGCAAGGACAGACTTTGGCGGAGTAGGAGTCGAAGAAGACGGAATGTAAAATCTTGGATAAAAGGAAGAAAAATTAAAAGAAGCTGACATGGGTGGCTGGACGAATACTTGATGGGGTGTGGGAATCATCATCGGATATGGTAAAGATGGGTGAGGAGGCTCATATGTAAAGGGTGTAGAAAACATGGGAGGATTAAATATCTTATGTGTCCCTAACAATGAATTGGGATCAGAAAGTTGGATAGATGGTATGTCAGTGGGAGGGGTAGGGTCTAATCGGGTATGCCAACCAGATCGGGTAGCTCTCAGACCACCCCCCTCGTAGGAACACCCTGAGTACTGGGACCACTACTAGGCTACTCATCAAATAATTTTTACCTAAGAGGTGGATCCTAAAAAATGTTTAAAATTAAATTAATCACATGACATTGTATATTATTTAAATATATATTTGATATAAAATACTCACTACAGGCACTAGTGGAGGAATTCTCATCTCATCCATGCAACGATTGTTTTCCATCATCTTTTCCCATCGCCTCTCTTCAATTGGTTTCATTTCCTGCATTTGAAAACAAATATGGAAGTAATTAGAAAAGGATAACTAATTTTTAACCCAAAAAACAAAATATATGAGAGGGAATAGGGGGATTCATGGATAATTTAATTATACATTATTTTAGGTGAGCTTGAATTGATATATAATGAATTCAATAAATCGTACAAGATGTAATAAAAATTTTAATTTTGAGTAGGATGGTTATTTACTAAGTGTCATCGGTATATATATTATGAATGATTAAACGCTTAAGATGGTTGGAAATGATTATATAAACATATTAACAAGGATAATATATCTACCATATTCATAAGGGGTAAAACACTTTTCGAAATTAAGGGAAAATATAATTTCTTTAGCCCAGGTAGATGATGCAGGTTTCTATTCATGTTTTGAAGAAGAAGACAAACCATCATGTTCATTATCCGATGAAATGTTAAAGGGAGGTCTTAAAGTTATACTAATTTTATAAATGGTCAATAAAGCATTGAAATGTTCACCAAGATAGAAATGTTGGTTTCATAGGGTTGAATACAGTTCAATTCCAAATTAGAAAACGCAATTCAAATAAAATTGCAGACAATAAACATTGAAAAATCACATAATGGTCAAGTTGTATACAGCATATTTGTAATCAATATTAAATCTATTTTAATAGTACCAACCCTAACGACCCAAGTCGAGGGAAACCAAAATAATTGAGAACATGGATGGATGATTCTATATATTTCTGACCACAAATTCCGGTTCACAGTAAACTCTGAAAATTAAGCTATTGGAGTCATCAAAAGTAATAAATGGATCATTTATAATGGCTATAGGGATGGTGTCGATTCCATCATCACCATCGTCAAAAATATTTCTTGTAATTACTTCAATAATGACACCAAATTCAAGTAGAAGATGGTCTTTGACATAAAAAAACTTGTTTCGCAATTGATGCCAATATATATGGTTCATCGGTAGCAAGAGTGTGAGTCATATCAATTACTCAAAATCAACAATCATAAATAAATGTTCCATGTCTCTTCATCTAATCAAACCACTAGCATTTCATCATCGTGACTCGTCCATGAGAGTAAGAATCCAATATTATTATTTTTTTCAATGACTCCATAATAACCTACATTTTCAAATCATGGTATACTATCTGATGCATTAGAATAACATTCTGTTGTGGTAGTAACCATAACACCATCATGTTGTGTTATCATGTTCTTTTCTCGTTCAGTGATAATAAATTTGTACCCATTGATAATAATTGATTTACAGTCAGGAACAATGATATTAGGACCAAAATCCAAAGATCTTATTTCGTCAGAGACAGAGTGAGTAGGAAAAATCAATACCAAAAATATAAATTAATATTAAAATTAATTAAATATTGTTTTAATTATTTAAAATAGTAATATTATTACCTTCAATTTTAAACAAGTAGAAAACTCTTTGCTATGCAAAGTATCCCTCTTTATTAAAGATAAATAACGATACTTTCTATTTATCATTGCTTTATGTTCCATATAGATAAAATAGGAATAGTTTAATATATATATATATATAAGATATACATATTCAATTTACTTACAATATTTAGTCATCAAACAAATCACATTTTAACAAAACTGTGCGATGTGTCATCGCCCTCTCTTCAGGGATTAATATCGTTAATGTATATGATCCATGAATTCCTCATGTTTTAGGAAGTTATAGAAAATTGGGTTCAATTTGATCATACTATTCTTCTTCATTTCTCATTGGTATGTTCATTCATGTAGTAAGATCATACAAATACAGAGATCATAAATCCATACATTCTTGAGCCAAGTAACCGTTCACAATATAACCTTCAGAATGATTCCTGTTTTAGACATAAAACTTTAATTTGTACATATTTATTTCAGTTGGTTATATCCAAAGAAAATAAATAGGTCCTCCTAGAAGCATTTTAGTTGGAATATGGACAGTCAGATGCAGCATGCATGTGAAAAACGATGGAGGAAATATTTTCTCTAACTCACACAAAATTAATGGGGAATCTACCAACATTTTTTGCAAGAAAGACTTGGAAAACTTCTTACCACAAAAATCTATAAACAAATGGAACAACCTAATAACATACACCCTTACATTAGTGGACAAAATATGGCAGATTGTTATTGGAATCAACTCATGTATTAGTAAGTGTTAATCTTGAGTTTTCAACGATTTTAGCGTCAAATCCCTTCTGTTGACCCGTTTAGATATGATGCTTGAATAGACATTAGGAACTTTAATAGTATCTAGAACTTCAATAAATTGATTTTTTTTCTGTAGGTTTCATCACATAAGAAGCACATGTAACTATCCATTTATTTTCACTGATACACACAGGATGCAATTCTTGTGTGATTCCCCAATCCACCAAGTCACGCCAAGACCATAAATCATATTTTTTCTTTCCCTTAACATTTAGAAGAATCAAAAGAAACATTTCACATATATTTTTTTCAATGTGCATTACGTATAAGAAAGGACGTAACAAATTGGTTGACCAATAATGAAAATCAAAGAAGATACTTCTCTTCTTCCAATTGTAATAGGTTTTAGTGGAAAAATTCTTTCTCTTTCTAGATTTCATTTGACCCTTCTCGAATGAAAAACTAAAATCTTTCAATTCATTTAGCACATCAGTGCCATACATACACTGAGGTGGATCATCAGTCTCCATGGTATTGTCAAATTTTCGACGATTATTTATATATGGATGGTCTATTGGCAAGAATCGTCGATGTCCCATAAAACTGAAACTACAGTGACGTTTTAGTCTTCTGGATTGTGTATTCTTCATAAAAACTGGACATGATAGTTTTCCCTTCGTGATCCATCCAGACATAATTGCATAAGCAGGAGAGTCATTGATCATCCACATAAGTGCAACATGCATCTGAAATATTTCTTTCGAGCATGTATCGTATGTTCACACACCCACATGCAAAATAAGTTTTAACTATTTTATTAAAGGTTTCATATATATTTCTATATCATTTTAGGGATCATAATGACCAAATATGAGTATACTCATGAAAGTGAAAGGTTTGTTCATACCCAACCATGGGGGAAGGTTATAAATGTATAAAAAAACTAGCCATGTGCTATGTGAAGTAAGCATATGAGAAAACAGATTAAAACTATCACATGAAAGACCCAACCTCACATTACGCACATCAGCTACAAAATCAAGATATCGAGCATCAAATCTCTGCCATGAAAATCCATCTGCAGGGTGAACTAACTCATCATTAGTCTTCTTTCTCTCGGTATCATTCCATTTCATTTTTATTGATATTTCATCAGACATAAAAATATTATGGAGTTTGGGGATCAATGGAATGTTCCACATTACTTTTTGTGGCACATGATATGGTGTTCCATCAGCTTTTGGCTTCTAGAAGGATGTGACACATTTTATATAATCATTTCGTTTAGCAGTTTCCTCCCAGAATAAACTGCAATCTTTTGGGCAAGCATGAATTTTATTTCTTGAAAATCTACGTTCCTTAACTAACTTCAATGCCATATAGTGTTTTGAGGGAATATCTGCATCATATAGAAGTAATTCCTTCAAGAAGGTAATAATGTAATCAATGATAGTATTAAAAATCCCATACATAGTTTTCCCATGAAACAATCGGATTAAAATTTCCATCATTTTCATTTTACTGCATTCTCGATATACTGGAGTCGTGGCAGCATCGTTCAATTTTTTCACCCTGACAACATCATCATTTTCATTAGACGCATCATGTGTGCTCATATCATAGTCTTCTTGGGTACGAATCCTTTCTTTTTCATGATTAAGAATAAATATAATCTGGTCATATAACAAATTCTCCAATCCATTCCTCTCATTTGGATCATTAGCAATTTGAGATTTCATTTTCTCCCCATTTTGATACCACATAGAGTAGTTTTCTTGAAAACTATATTTGGTTATGTGGTAGCTAACTTCTTTACAGCTCAACCATGGTCTTCCAACACAATTGTAACAGGGGAAGTGTATGTGACCACTATCTAAAGCATTGTGAAATGAAAAATCCAAAAAACTCTCCGAATTATATTGAAAATTGTTTGAGATCTGATCGGTTTCTTACATCAAACTTCGATCAATTCTGTAAAAATAGTATCATTCATTTCATCAAAATTAATTCACTAAGATTGAAGTTTCTTCAGAAATATATTTAATTAAATGAGAATTGTTCACTTTATTTGAAACCATAACCGACACGCTACTCTATATGAGAATCAAAATATAAAAGAAAACAAAATACTATATTTATATAAAAATATCTTTTAAGAACAATACATGAGTGTAAAATATCATGTACACTTGTGGATGATAATTATTCAGAAGTTGAGTAAATTTTAGATCAAAGAAATTTTATATTTTAGTAGATTATTTGAGTGATCACATACACTGCCCAAGGGGGTGGGGGTGGCTAGGGGTGGGGTCTATCTCAGGGGATGGGGGGCTATCCGGAGGGTGGGGGTATCCAGGGGTGGGGGTGTACAAGGGGTAGGGTGGTGTCCAAGGGGGGTTGTCCAAGGTGGGTGGGGGTGTCCATGGGGTGGGGGTTGTCTAGGGGTGGGATCTATCCAAGAGGGTGGGGGTGTCTAGGGGGGTGGGGGGTGCCCAGTAGGGGTGGGGGTGTCTAGGGGAGTAGGAGGTGTCCATCAGGTGGGGTGGTGTCCAAGGGGGTTGTCCAAGGGGGTGGGTGGGGGTGTCCTGGGAGGTGGGGTTGTTTAGGGCGGTGGGGGCTATCCTTGGGGGTGGTGGGGCGTCCATGGGGGTGGGGGTATCTAGGGGTGGGGGTGGGGGTGGGGGCTATCAAAGGGGTGGTGTGTCCACCCCCAAACTAAGGTCGTAGAATCCAATATCTATACAATTGTAGCATGAATTCAAGCCTATTATAGATTACCTAAAATACTATTGGTGTAAACCATGAATATCATACATATAAATCACAACACACCTAGTTGTAAACACACCTCCAAATATCATACGTGGATCGGATTTTATCTTCCACTCTAAATATCATACATGAATTCTAAAAAAACACACCTAATTGTAAATACACTTCAACATTTTGAGCTAGGTATGTGGCTTATTGATTCCATGAAAGGCTAGCTTAGAGTTAATTCTAGGTTGTGATACAAGGTGTATGTTTACAAAATTTTGTGTGTGTGTCAAATATGATCTTATGTTTATTGTTTAGGCATATGATCCAAGATTCAATGGGACACTACTCATAGGAGTTTGAGCCTTGTTATATCATTAAGAGATATATAGTTTCACGAATGTTAAATTTGTATGAGATCAATATGGATAGTGGATAAGAACCTGAGTGATATTTCTTTGTAGAGATCACTTCTTCTTGGAAGGGTAAGAGTGAGTGTTGGTATGGAACTTCAAGAAAATTATTAATGTGTAAAAGAAACTATACATTGGTTATATGTGATTCCTATTTTTTGTAGAGTATCAAAGTGGACAACCCACCCCCTCCCTGGATAGCCCACACCCCCACCCCCCACCCCAACCCCCACCCCCAACCCCCCTATAGCCACCCCCTACCCCCATGCATCCCCCTACCCCCTGCACCCCCACCTGGATAGCCCCCCACCACCACCTGGATACCCCCACCCAACCTGGACACCCCCCTCCTCCCTAGAACCCCCCCCCCCACCTGGATAGCCCACCCCCACCCCCCCCCCGACAGCCCACACCCCTCCCCCACCTGGATATCTCACACACCACCCCCTAGATAGCCCACCCCCTCCCTGGACAACCCACACACCCCCTCCCCTACATACTCCCAACCCCCTACATCCCCTTGGACAACCCCCCCCCCCTGGACAACCCACCCCCCAACTGAACACCCCCCCCCCCAACTTGGACTCCTCGCTCCTTGGACAGCCCATACCCCTCCCCCACTTGGATATCCCACACCCCACCAACTTGGATAGCCCACCCCCTCCCTGGATAGCCCACACCCCCTCCCCTAACCCCCCCCCCCCCCCCCCGCACTTGGACACCCCCCAACTGGACAGCCCCCACCCCACCCCCCACCTGGACAGCCCACCCCCCACCTGGACACCCCCCCCCCCAGACAGCCCACCCCACCCCCTGGACATCCCACCCCCACCCACTGGATAGCGCACCCCCCAAAGATATCTCACACCCCCTCCCCCACCTGGACACCCCACCCTACCCCCTAGACATCCCACACCCCTCTTTAGGAAGCCCATACCTCCTCCCCCACACCCCTGTAGCCCTCCCTACCCCTCTGTATCCCCCCTACCCCTTGGACAACCCACCCCCCACCTGGACAGCCCCCCGCACTTGGAAAGCCCCCCTACCCCCCTTAATCCCCCTGAGGGTAATTTTATTTAAAACCATTTTATTTATTAAGAAAAGAAAACCATCATTCATTAGCAATTTCATTCCCAACAACCCATTCAATTTATCAAAACATGACAAATTCAATTAATCAAAACATGACAAATTCAATTTATCAAAACATGACAAATTAAATTTATAAAAACAAGACAAATTCAATTTATAAGGCTTTATGGGTGAATTAGGAAATGTCATTAGGGAAAGGGGAAATCACCTACATTGTTAATTATAATTTAAAAACTGGGCCAAACACTTAGGAGGTGTGGTGGTGTCCAGGAGGTGCGGTGGTGTCCAGGGGGATGTCTAAGGGGGTGGGGTTATCCAAGGGATGGAGGGTGTATAGGGGTGGGGGTGTCTAGGGTGTGGGGTGTCCAAGGGGTGTCTAGGGGATGGGGGAGGGGGTTGTCCATGGGGTGAGGGGTGTACAGTGGGTGGGGGCGGGGGTGTCCAGGGGGTGGGGGAGGGGGCGTTCCAAGGGGGTGGGGTGTCCAGGGGGTGGTGGTGTCCAGGGGGTGGGGTGGGGGTGTTCAGGGGTGACAATACCCATATAACACCTTAAAAATTACCTATACTCAATCCAACCAACATGAAAATTCTAATCCATCACCCAACCAACATCCAATTCATTCTAAATACCAATACCCTTCCCATTATTCCTTGAAAAAAAACTATAAATACAAAATCCAAATCCAATTTTCAACTAAACTAAAGTCCATAGAAACAACCACATCACCCCACTAAAAAATGGAAAACCACCTACACCACTACCCTAACCATCCACAATCCCTTCACATGGACCATCCTTATATCCATTACCCACATCAAGACCATATGAATAAACAAAACTTTTATGATATTTGAAGTGTATAACAAAAAACAGAAAACAAATAAAAGTGTTCGATATGCCACAGACTATAGGAACTCTGATTTAGAACAAATCAAAATAGAAAACATAAAACAATAGATGCGTAACATTAAAACAAATATAACACTTACTAATTTGAAGTTTAGAAATAAAAAATTTCTTGATTTAAGATGGATCTATAGTTGAAAGGATTTTCGCGGACTATGGTAAATAGATACCTTATGGAGGAGCTTCAGATTAGGGTTTGCAATCGGGAAGAGTGGGAGCTGGGTTGCTGTGTATTTGGGGGAAAACATTCCCAACAGTTTTTAAAAACTATTGGGAAATATTCTCTTTACCAACAGTTTATAAAAACCATTGGTATATATTAGATAAATTATAGATTTCCAAATGGTTTGAGTAAACCATTGTGAAATCTTAATTATAATAACACATTAACAATAGCATGAACAAACCATTGAGAAATGATGCTTTTTTACAGTATACCAATGGTTTCTTCAAACCATTGGTATAAACCCATTAGTAAAACCTCTCTTTCTAGTAACGAAAGGAAACCCTCTAAAAAAATAAAACATGATTTCTTTTCTTGATAAAAATATCCTTGACTTATTGCTTTCTCTTACTCATCCCTATACCATGTGAAAACATTTTAAAAACATTGGATGGTCATAAAAATATCAGTAAGGGATATAAAATAAGGAATGAAAGCATTAGTCCATGAATACGTATAATGCCTTGAACTCATAAAATTCACCCATAAAACATAATCTCTTCAATATACCTCATGAAATCATTGTATTCTAGAAAAACTCATAGAAATCATAAATCATAAAGGTAACTTGTGGAATCCATATCATACTTACTTTGTAGCTTTCATATTCACATAGGGAGTAACCTTCATCATTGCATTGGGAATACCCATCATAGTATATTCCATAAATCTCTTAGGAGAAACCTCAACGTTTACCTTCATCTCATTACCCAATGCATTGGAGAGATATCATGGGCTCACCCACCCTCGGTTTATCCTAGAACCACTCATATACATAAATAATTCCCAAGAACCATAACATAATCATAACACATAAAACATGCATAAAGGAAAAACAAAAATTCTACATTGTAATCACAAGATATCATTTCAAGATATTGACATAATCAATAATTTATCAAAACCATTTTCAATACCAAAACAACTAAAAAGGGAAAATGGTATTTACCTTTCTTTTAAAATCATTACGGCTTATAGAGGAATCCAAATACCAAATAATGGTCATGGTGGAGGAAAGTTCGTTGTCACCACGTACGTTAAAAAAACATTCCTCTTTTCCATTTAGTAAAATTCTTCATAGAAAAATATTCCTTTTTAAAATCATTGAAATAAATTAAAAGTCAAAGGGTGTTATTATACACCAAATAAAATAAGGTCATGTATAAATCAAAATATGCCTCAATGAAAGGATATTGAGACAAAGTCCCTTACAAAGATCTAATAATTAAATAAAGGATAACTCAATGACATAATTATGTGTGAAAAATATAAATACACCCAATATAAGTGGATATTTAGTGTAAAAAAATAATAGGTCATTCACACATATTCTTGGAAAAAAATCCAATGACATGGATATTTAACTCAATGAATGGAAATTGAGTTAAGATTTCCATTACAAAGATCATTTTGTTAATAAAATAGATCGTTTATCTGTATTCACTATAAATACACATAAATCAAGTATAAATACAAGATAATATATCAAATTTATTTATCACATAATCATATCATGACATAATCAAGAAGTATAAGATTAACCCAAAGAATGGAAATTGGGTTAAGAAGTTCCCTTACCTCGAGTCCGACTTGTCTCGTTCGTTCTTTATATTCCTGAATAATAAATATAGGTTAATTTATACTTTATTCAGAACCTTTTTCAAGTTTATTATTAATTTTATATCACTTATTATCATGTTATAATAATTATTTAATTATTTTAGTTCATATTAGTCGTTTTATCGATGTTTGGTACTTGAGTCAAAAATGAACTTGTTTTGATGAAAATTGTCCATGTGTTCAAAAGTCCAAAATCTCTAGAATTGTATTTAGTATTTAAATATCATATATATCCAGTATATATGTATTTATGATAGTTCATAATATTTCGAGATAATAAATGAAATGCATTGTTCATGGAGACGGTAGGTCATACGTTTTCATGAACGCTACTTTCATTTCTTTATCATATTAAAGGAATGAAAACTAAATGATACATAGGTATGTTATTATTATATTATAATATATATGTTATATATGTTACATAAGTTAATTAAATTTGTCCTTTATATGTTCCACGTATGGAATGAACGAGTCATATCACTTTGAGGGGCGGTAGTCCACATTTCCTCAAATGAAATTATCGTATTTACACATTATAGAAAGCATAAAGGTATGATGTAAATAAAAAATACAGAATAATATAAAAATAAAAATATAATATGTATCATATATAATTTGTTTTTATAATTATCTCCACCGTGAGAGGTGGTACGGGAAAATTGCATAATCATCATTTTGTGGGGTAGTAGTTCACCGTACATAGAAACAATATGTTCTATATCCATTAGATGGAGGTGTGTGTAAGTGTTCATTGATCCCTTAGCAGTAAAAAATAATATAATATTTAGAATACTTGTGCTTTTATTTAATCATAGAATAACAATAGCATAGTTATTGGAGAAGGAAAATAACATAAAGGAGTTTGAGAGAAGATGTTACCTCTAAATCGTGTTACTCCTTTTGATTTTTGCAAAAAGGATTTATTGAATTTCCCTTTTCCCAATTTAAGTCTTTTAAGAGAAATTTATGTATTTTGGGAGATTTTTTATCATAATTTTTATGATACAAGGGGCTTGAGTTGTGTGAGTAATTGGGTAGAGGTGGTTGCCTTTTATAAGAGGGAGGAGGGGCAATTTAGGAAAGTCTTGAAATATTATTTTATCATAAATTTATTTTAGAATTATAATAGCTCCAAAGTAATATATTTCTAGGTTACGATGATTATGTGCCTAAATCCTCTCAAACAATAGGTTTTAGACAAGTTTATTCCACAAATTTAACCTTATCCTTTGGCTTTAACACTTAGTTAAGTAAATTAACTCTTACTATGACTTGTTGTATTTTTACACTATATGGTTAATATAGTTACTAGAAAATGAAAAGTGAACCTCAAGTAGATCATTAATGAAATTTTTAATATTATATAAGTCATTTTGAAGAATCTTATATTTTTATAACAGTTATATCATTTAATTAAATAATATTTGTTTTAAAAAACTCATTTATGTCAATTTAGACACTATTTAATAATTGATTTTTGTTAAAGTCATAAAAACATGATTCATTAGAAAAAAACTACATGAAATCAAATATAAAATATCATAATCATCCATAAATTTTTTTTATGGAATCAAAATTTTCAAATTACATTTATTTTGATATTTATAATATCATTTATTTGAATCTTTCATTAATAAGGTAATCATTGCATCATCATTGTGTCATAAATAATTTTTTTTATTTAATGTATAAAAATTATAAATAAAATAACATGATGTAGGAAATATTTTTATCTTTATAATGAATATTTATAGTCAAATATATCAGTTATATTACCCTATATTAAATTTGTTTTAGTAAAAGGATACACGTTTATGTTATATTTCTCTTTACTTTAAATTAATTGTTATAACATGTCATTATCACACCAAAGTGGCTCCCAAATAACAAAGGTTAAACCTAAGTATTGTTTTGGTATACAATGACTCATATAATAATATTATGACATGTGTTAGTGTAGTTTTAAATTATTATAATATTATTTTTACCCTTATTTACCTAATTTACCCTTTAACCGTGGTAAATAAAATTAATTACTAAAGTTACTATTTATAATGTCCAAAAATAAAAGGTACCTATTTACTCAATTTGGACCTTCTAATTACAAATATGGAATCAGTTTTTCCAAATTCAAAATACAGAAGTTTTAGTAATTAATTTAAAATTAAATCACGTTGTCAAAACCATAAAGCGGGCTTTTAAGAAGTAAAAAATCTCAAAAGATTGAGATGTGTTTATGTCCAATTTAAATGTGAAATTACTTCCAATGACCTAAATTGGATTGAATAATAAAAATTAATCCAATTAATCTTTAAAACTAATTAAAATGATAAAATAACTATATAAATTAATTATATGAAAGGACAGTTTTGAATTAAAATGCAATATTTTTACTATTCATTAAAATGTGAATTTCATCAAAAAATACCAAAATTTCTACCAAGGTAAATTTTGGTGTCCCGCTTCCAAATAAGAAGTTTATTTTTTTCAAATAGAACATATAAAATTGACAAAAACTATTTTTAAAAATGTTTCACCATCAAAAGCCAGTAAAACGACCTTTTAAAAATATTAGAGTATTTTATGCTTAAAATTGGATTCATTCTCATTTTAAGCCTCTGGAATTTATTGGATAAATGTAAACACTTTTAAAAAACGTGTTTAATAATAATATATTTAGTTCTTTCCATTCCTTTCAATACAATGAGTAGGAATTAACTACTATTTAAAATAATAATTGTATTGTTTTTTTGTATAACTTTGTGTTGCATGCAACGTAAGATTTTAGAGAAACCTATTGTTACGTGTCAAGTATGTTGTCATACAAATAATTCCCTTTAATGTAAAATTAATATCATATTCATAACTATTAATATATATGGAAAATGTTTTATTCTATAATTAACTGGGATGTTACAGTTAAAGTGTTCGGAATGTGTTTTAACGTATTCTGGAAACACTGTTCATACCCTATGTGTGAAAGCATAACATAAGGATGGAACCCTACATGTAACGCCCCGACCCCAGTTACCTAGAGTTGGTGCATTATTACATAACATTGGAATGATCACAAGAAAGATCAAGTCTCGAAAGACCGATTAGTTTAGTAGCCTTGGAAACACTAGATACAATCATAAAGTTTTACATTACATAAGAAACATCTTGTCTTCATATCCCCGCATACTATCCCTGCAGGTCATTCATAAATTACTTCTTCATAATTCTGGGAAAAATAAAACATTGAAAGGGGTGAGCTCAGATGCTCAGAAAGGATAACATTATAGCAGAAGCTTTCATTGATAAGCATAAACACTTAAGGCAGTTTATAACTAAAATGAAAGCCTTTTAAACTTGAACTTTAGCATAAAATGGCAAAGATAAAATAAAATAATGCCATTTAATTACTCACATGGATATTCTACTAGTCGAATGATCACATGCAATATCAATAAACTCTTTCATAATGATGGAATGCATAATGCCAGACTATCATAACCACATAGCCAAGACCTCGTGCCAAGACTACAAATAAGATTTTGCCAAGGCCTTGTGCCAAGACACTAGTTTGTCTCATGAGACCTACCGATGCATCCAGGAGCTATAGCGGGCTCCACCCTTCACTTATTAAGTCCAATGCATTCCTCATATGAACAGGTTTAAACATAACATAAACATTCATATTAAAACTAGCATACGAAATGTCAATACTTTAACCACAAACCATGAATGGTATAAAAAGAGCACATCCATAGTCAATCATAACTCATTTGATACAATATGAAAGATTTTATTGTATCACATTATACTCAATCAATAACAATTAAGGATGTTGACATAGATGAAATTAATTATCAAATCTATTTGAGAGAAATATCCTCCTTTTTCTTGAAAACATTTAAAAGTCACACTATTTGTCAAGAAGCCATTTAAAAATAGATTTTTGAATCAAAGTGTCCCATACCACTTTGAAACTTTTTAAAAGGAGTTTTAATTTTAAAACTTTAATTTCCATATAAATAAATCCTTAAAAACATTTTGAAAACATGAACATTAATGAGAAAGATTTAGATGAATAAGTCTTTAAAATATTTAAAAATGGTATTTTAGTTAGATATTCTAACCAAAAGACAGACACTTGAATAAAAATAATTGAGGTAATCAAAACTTTGTAATATCATGAAAATAAAGGGATTCATGATATACTATTTCAAAGTACATTATATACACCACATAAAATTGATTTGGTGTATAACAACAAAGAAGTCTCAATGGAATGTAAATTGAGATGAAATCTCTCATAAAGGCCGTATCTTTAGGTTAAGGATAAATCAAAGACATAGTTATGTGTGACAAATATAAATACACTAAATATGATTGGATATTTAGTGTAAAACAATCAAAGGACATTCACACATAATCTTGTAAAAACAACACCAATGAATTGGATGTTTAACTCAACAAATGGAGAATGGGTTAAAATTACTCTCATCAAATTCATATCGATGACTTGAGAAATTATCAATGGAGTGATTATGTGTATCAATAGTATATCCACTGGAAGGGGAGTGGAAATTATGACATAATCAAATGAATAGTGATTCCACACATAATCTCGGAGTAAAATAATCAATGAAGTATGCGTAAAGCCGAATGAGTGGAAATTGAAATCTCAAATTCCCTTATCGATTTGGTAACTTATGAAACATGCACCCATGAAAGAAGGATCATAAAATTATGATTTAAATACCCATAAATAAAAGTATATTACACAATTAATACAATCATGGGTAGTACACATACACCACATGCAATAAATAAGTGGTGAACAATGGAATTCTCATGAAATTAAGAGTGAGATAAGAAACCCCTTACTTTGTACTTTTTCCTTGGTCGATGGTAGGTTAACCTCCTTTATAATGGTGAAATAATTGTTATTTAATTATACAAGAATCATATGCATTAATATGATATCATATATGATCTTTTAACATTGATTCGTTAATAATATCTTAGAATTATCGTCATTTCGGGTGTTAACGGGTTCATTTTACTTTATATTCATTATTATGTGAGCCATATTTGTTATTAATGGGATGTATATTATTCATATCCAGAATTATATCAAGTACTTAAATATTATTTTTAATCACAAAATGAGAATTATACTTGAATGGATATGATGGAGAATGAATCTCATCGCGTTCGTGGAGACGGTAGTCCGTACGTACGCACGAGCGACAATATCATTCTTTTGATATTAAAATAATATATAATTGGATGGTATATCATATATAAAGAATAATTATCATGTTATATTTATTATTTAAATGAGTTACACATCATTATTATACCCATCCAAAATAATAATATATTGAATAACAATTACACCACGACGTGGAGACGGTAAGCCGTACGTACGCACGTATGGTGACATGTTATTCAAAGGGTGGATAGAATACTGAATATGGTTGTACCATATTTATAATAACATCACAGTATATATATGATACTGGAGTTATTATTTTAGAATGGTAATAACAAAGTAAGAAGAAGTGGAAGAAGAAAGGATCTTGGAAAAGTGTGGTGAAATCATTACCTCTTCTTCGGGTTCTTCCTTTTGATTTGATCAAAAGGGCTCTTTAGGTTGGATTTCTAATCAAACTAAGGCATCTAGGTTGTAGTGAGGTAATTTGGGAGAGTATTTGGGTAGGTTTTGTCTGAACCAAAAGGATTTGAAGGTGTGAAGAAATGAGAAGGAGGAGTGCCCTTTTATAAGAGGGGTGAGGGGCATCTTTGGAAAAGCTAGAAATATTAATTTATAATAAATTCATATTCGGTTTCTAATGGATCCAAAGTTGATTATTTAAAGGTTAAGGTGGGGATGGGTCGAAAACCACTCAACCAATAGAATTTAGACAGGTTTGGGTCATTATATTAACCTTATCTTTAAGTATTAACTCTTAGTTAATTAGTTTCACTTTTACAATGTCTCTTTGTATTTTTATATTATATGGTTAATAAACTTATCATATACATCCAAGCGACCCCCAAGTGGTTCCTTAATGATATAAATATCATTATATAAGTCTCTTGGCCAAACCTTATATTTTTAAAAATTTAATATCAATTAATAATATAATATTTGTTTTAAAAACTCCTTTATGTCAATTTTGACACTATTAAATAGTTGATTTTTGTGAAACACATAACAGAATGATTACTTCGAAAAAAGTTAATTAAATAAATCTTAATATGTCATATTAACTTATAAAATTAGTTTAATTCAATAAAAGTCTCAAATTATATTTATTTGGGTATTTATAATATCAATTATTCTAATTTTTCACTATTATGGTAATTACTGCATCACCATTGTGTCATAGATAAATTAAATTATTTAATGTCTAAAAATTATAAATAAAATATCATTATGTAGGAAATCGTTTGAGAGTTCTATTGAATATTTATAGTCTAAAATACAACATATATAACCCTATGTAACAATTGTTTTTCTAAAGGATATATGCTTGTGTCATTTTTGTATTCATTTTAACTTAATTAAAATAAAGTGTCCCTATCACTTACAAGTGGATCCATGGGGTCCCAAAATCGACCCAAAGATGCCCATGGTCGACCATGTATCAACCAATAGGGTTAAGACACGTTTTATGGTAATTTAGTATTATTATAATATTATTTTTTAAGCCTTTTTTACCGGATTTACCCTTTAACCATGGTAAATAAAATATTTACCGAAGTAATTATCCAAAATGTCTAAAAATAAAAGTTACCTATTTACACAATTTGAACATACTGATTCCAAATATGGAAACGATTTTTTCAAATTCAAAACACAGAAGTGGCAGAAATTAATTTAAAACTAATTCCCGTTGTTAAAACAAAAAGCGTGTTTTTAAGAGATAATAACTTTCAAAAGATTGGCACTTTTTTATGTCTGGTTTAATTGTGAAATTATGTCCAATGACAAACATTGAATTAAATGGTAAAAATATATTCTAAATATACTTTAAAACTACTCAAATTCACAATTTATCAATATTAATTTTTTTGATTAAAAAAGTTGTTTTTAATTAAAATTTAGTAATTTTCACTATTCATTAAAATATGAAAGTTATCCGAAAAGTACCAAAATTTCACCCTAGGCTAATTTCGATATTCCGAATCCAAAAATGAATTCAATTTTGAGAGATAGAATTTATAAAATTTCAAAAAGTAGGTATTACTATTCATAACAGCTTGTGTGATTGGTTATGGTGTGTTAGGACTCAGTGTTGCGTACAACACACGCTATCACATTATTCAAAAAGAAGTGTATCGTAGAAGCTTGGGGTGTTACATTCTCCCCTCCTTCAATAAATTGCATCCTAAAATTTTTTAAAATTATGCTTGGGAATATAATGGAAAGTCCCACATCGGAAAAAGAGTCAATAAAACTATCACTTTAAAAGAAAGAAAGAGAGGTATAAAGGTCAACCATGATAACCCATACTCGGATTCCATGTAGGAAAACATGGATATGGATGATAAACTAAGTGTCATGTTCTGATGGAGAGGGATAGAAATCATGATTAGGAGAAAGTTAACAATAAGAAAGCCACAAACTTGTGTTGGGACAAAGGACCATTAGTCTCCTAGTAGGAAAGTAAATGGATGACATTTTTTTGTTTTAAGTTACATTCATTTATGATATTGATTAAGAATATAAAGATATATACTTACATTTTAGGTATAGTTTCATTCTTTAATAAATTTCCACCACAAACTAATTTTTTTTAAACGATGAGTATTCAAGAAGACTTGGTCACATTGGAAGAGCTAGAATAAACTTCTATAGAATCACATGATCCATGCAGGATGAACTATATATTTACATTGTCTTTAGAAATTAATCAAAACCAAAATGGTTAGTTTAAGATCTAATGATCCCCCAAAAGGATATTCCTTGAGAGAAATAAACACTAATCTTAATTTCCAAAATTAAACCAACAATACCCCAAAGTTAAATAAATACCATTCAATAATCAATTGTCCTTAAAATCCTTTAATATAATCAAAACTAATATTGAAAACCAAAACTTATTATGAATGTAGTCTTCCACGTTAAATTGTATCTCCAAATGACATTAATTACTCTTAAAGTCACATACTTAAAAGTAATTAACCTAATCATTTCCATAAATAACCCAAATCATTATAAATCCACAATAAAAACATAGATAAAAATCCACCATTACTCCACAAATGAAATCCCATACTACTCTATTTTCCTTTGGCATATAGTGTTCTCAACAAAGTGAACAACTTCCAAAATAACATTTATCACTTAATCACCAAATCATTTTCCTATACTAAGGGTATTCATTTGATAATACATAAGATCCCAAATCAAATTATTATTGATCAATAAAATCATTTAACTAAAAATAATAGTCACACTAACCAAGGACTTTACGTAGTCCAGTGGTAGGCGATAAATCTCAATCGCACTTTGGTTGTGGGTTCGATTCCCACATCTTTGTCCGACGCGACGGGTTATCATACGGTCTACGTGTTGTCCTTTTTCAAAAAATATATTTTATAATATTACCAAAATGAGATAAATTCCTCAAAATACCATAACATAATTTAACCACAAATCTTATCTCATACCTTACATTTTCATCCCAAATTATAATAACTTATAATTTCCTCAAACCCAATGATCATATAAGACCAAATGGTTATTTATAACTATATCCGCAACAGAAAAGATAATTCTTCCTCAAATATCATTTTCACATGATAAATTGAAGGTTTACACATACAAGAGAAAATTATTCTAAAGTAATCTCATCAATAAAGAGAACTAACACTTTTAAACATTTCACCATCCATTTATTTCCACATAGGTTCTTCATCATATGTTCCTTGGGTTCCCACATTACCTCTTCCATATTATGATTTCTCCATAGATCTTTTACCAGATGAGTCATCCGGTTTCTCAACACTTGATCTTTGGTATGAAGAATTCTGATAGGCTCTCCATAATAAGATAGATCGGGTTCCAGTTCTAATTCTTCATAGGTGAGTACATGCGTTGGGTCAGGCATGTATTTTGTCACTAGAGATATGTGGATCACAACATGAACTCTGGAGAGACTAGGCGGATTTGCCTTTTGGTAGAATGCGTTCATGTGTCACAATGGTACCTCAGGAATTTTTCAAAATCATATACTTCCTTTACCCAAAAACTCCTCATCCATCTTGGATTATATCGATGGAAGCATCGATGCATCATAAAAAAATATGTATTTCTTATATATAATTTTGAGACATCGTCTTTAACATGTTTTTTTAGAAAAAATCTCACTGATTCATCTTCAAATATTTCAAAATAAGGTTTTGGTAAATCAGTTTTCGTATATCCCAAAAGACATAAATATATAATTTGATACATATAGGCTGCTCGAAGGTCTCCCTCTTCTGCAGCATCTAGAAAATCATTTAGTGCATCGTAATTTTGAGATAAAGTGAATAATTTGAAAAGACCCTGATGGTACTTCCCACGCTTAGCGTGGTAAGAAAGTTGAGAGCGAAACATTATCCCATAGTCGGTACTTGATCCTTGAAAGAATCGTGCAATTCTAGAGGTATTGGATGTCTCATAAAGTTGTTTGCATGTAACTTGGACATTTGAAAAAGTTTCAACATCGTCTGCGCATGACTTCTGGATAATAATTGTAAGTAGTTCTTCAGGAAGAGAGAGAAGAGTTGTTCATGATCTTTCTCCCTCCATGTTTCAACTAACAAAAAGAAAATATAATTAGGGTTTTTTAATACTTATCTAATAAGAATGTAAAAAAAATAGACATAATAGGATAATCTTGTAATTGAACAATATATCCTAACTTGGGGTACCCTATGTTAAAATATAGGTTATCCACTATCTATTTGACAACATATATTCTTAGGGGAATTTTTTTTTGTATTCCCTTAATAATGGTTTATACTAATCTTGTGAATTTACCAAATCATATCCCCCGAGAGTGTCGTAACCAAGAGTGCAGCAAGGCTCGTTGTCGTGCACCAGTTCCCGTTCGAGTCTAGCTCAAAGCGGTGTTTTCGGGTTTTACCACTAGGTACATCTGTGCCAGAGCCACCTCTACCTACTCGTATCCAGATAGGGATGTATTGCTCGGAAAACTCACAAAATCTTCTACAATACCAGAATTCTAGGAAGTTCTTCTATACTAATCCTCAAATTTCATCTTAGGTCTACGTGCTCTAATCAGATTTTATCTAAATCTAGCTTCCAAGGTTTGTACTAAACTTCCTCTGATACCAACTGTAACGCCCTGACCCCAGTTACCTAGAGTCGGTGCATTATTACATAACATTGGAATGATCACAAGAAAGATCAAGTCTCGAAAGACCGATTAGTTTAGTAGCCTTGGAAACACTAGATACAATCATAAAGTTTTACATTACATAAAAAAACATCTTGTCTTCATATCCCCTCATACTATCCCTGCAGGTCATTCATAAATTACTTCTTCATAATCCTGGAAAAAATAAAACATTTAAAGGGGTGAGCTCAGATGCTCAGTAAGGATAACATTATAGCAGAAGCTTTCATTGATAAGCATAAACACTTAAGGCAGTTTATAACTAAAACGAAAGCCTTTTAAACTTGAACTTCAGCATAAAATGGAAAAGATAAAATAAAATAATGCCATTTACTTACTCACATGGATATTATACTAGTCGAATGATCACATTCAATATCAATAACCACTTTCATAATGATGGAATGCATAATGCCAGACTATCATAACCACATAGCCAAGGCCTCGTGCCAAGACTACAAATAAGATTTTTCCAAGGCCTTGTGCCAAGACACTAGTTTGTCTCATGAGACCTACCGATGCATCGAGGAGCTATATAGGGCTCCACCCGTCACTTATTAATTCCAATGCATTCTTCATATGAACAGGTTTAAACATAACATAAACATTTGTATTAAAACAAGCATATGAAATGTCAATACTTTAACCACAAACCATGAATGGTATAAAAAGAGCACATCCATAGTCAAACATAACTCATTTGATACAATATGGAAGATTGTATTGTATCACATTATCCTCAATCAAGAACAATTAAGGATGTTTACATAGATGAAATTAATTATCAAAACTATTTGAGAGAAATATCCCCCTTTTTCTTGAAAACATTTAAAAGTCACACTATTTGTCAAGAAGCCATTTAAAAATAGATTTTTGAATCAAAGTGTCCCATACCACTTTGAAACTTTTTAAAAGGAGTTTTAATTTTAAAATTTTAATGTCCATATAAATAAATCCTTAAAAACATTTTTAAAACATGGACATTAATGAGAAAGATTTAGATGAATAAGTCTTTAAAACATTTAAAAATGGTATTTTAGTTAGAGATTCTAACCAAAAGAGAGACACTTGAATACAAATAATTGACGTAATCAAAACTTTGTAATATAATGAGAATAAATGGATTCATGATATACTATGTCAAAGTACATTATATACACCACATAAAAGTGATTTGGTGTATAACAACAAAGAAGTCTCAATGGAATGTAAATTGAGATGAAATATCTCATAAAGGTCGTATCCTTAGGTTAAGGATAAATCAAAGACATAGTTATGTGTGAAAAATATAAATACACTAAATCTGATTGGATATTTAGTGTAAAACAATCAAAGGACATTCACACATAATCTTGTAAAAACAACACCAATGAATTGGATGTTTAACTCAACAAATGGAGAATGCGTTAAAATTACTCTCATCAAATTCATATCGATGACTTGAGAAATTATAAATGGAGTGATTATGTGTATCAATAGTATATCCACAGGAAGGGGAGTGGAAATTATGACATAATCAAATGAATAGTGATTCCCCACATAATCTCGGAATAAAATAATCAATGAAGTATGCGTAAAGCTGAATGAGTGTAAATTGAAATCTCAAATTCCCTTATCGATTTGGTAACTTATGAAACATGCAACCATGAAAGAAGGATCATAAAATGATGATGTAAATACCTATAAATAAAAGTATATTACGCAATGAATACAATCATGGGCAGTACACATACACCACATGCAATAAATAAGTGGTGAACAATGGAATTCTCACGAAATTAAGAGTGAGATAAGAAACCCCTTACTTTGTACTTTTTCCTTGGTCGACGGTAGGTTAACCTCCTGTATAATGGTGAAATAATTTTTATTTAATTATACAATAATCATATGCATTAATATGATATCATATATGATCTTTTAACATTGATTTGTTAATAATATCTTAGAATTATCGTCATTTCGGGTGTTAACGGGTTCATTTTACTTTATATTTATTATTATGTGAACCATATTTGTTATTAATGAGATGTATATTATTCATATCCAGAATTATATCAAGTCCTTAAATATTATTTTTAATCATAAAATGAGAATTATACTTGAATGGATATGATGGAGAATGAATCTCATCGTGTTCGTGGAGACGGTAGTCCGTACGTAGGCACGAGCGAAAATATCATTCTTTTGATATTAAAATAATATATAATTGGATGGTATATCATATATACAGAATCATTATCATGTTATATTTATTATTTACATGAGTTACACATCATTATTATACCCATCCAAAATAATAATATATTGAATAACAATTACACCACGACGTTGAGACGGTAAGTCGTACGTACGCACGTATGGTTACATGTTATTCAAAGGGTGGATAGAATACTGAATATGGTTGTACCATATTTATAATAACATCACAATATATATATGATACTGGAGTTATTATTTTATAATTGTAATAACAAAGTAAGAATAAGTGGAAGAATAAAGGAACTTGGAAAAGGGTGGTGAAATCATTACCTCTTCTTCGTGTTCTTCCTTTTGATTTGATCAAAAGGTCTCCTTAGGTTTGCTTTCTGATAAAACTAAGGCCTCTAAGTTGTAGTGAGGGAAGTTGGGAGAGTATTTGGGTAGGGTTTGGCTGAACCAAAAGGCTTTGAAAGTGTGAAGAAATGAGAATGAGGAGTGCCCTTTTATAAGAGGGGTGAGGGGCATCTTTGGAAAAGCTAGAAATATTAATTTATAATAAATTCATATTCGGTTTGTAATGGCTCCAAAGTTGATTATATAAATGTTAAGGTGGGTATGGGTCGAGAACCACTCAACCAATAGAATTTAGACAGGTTTGGGTCATTATATTAACCTTATCTTTAAGTATTAACTCTTAGTTAATTAGTTTCACTTTTACAATGTCTCTTTGTATTTTTATATTATATGGTTAATAAACTTACCATATACATACAATCGACCCCCAAGTGGTTCCGTAATGATACAACTATCATGATATAAGTCTCTTTCCCGAACCTTATATTTTTAGAAATTTAATATCAATTAATAATATAATATTTGTTTTAAAAACTCTTTTATGTCAATTTTGACACTATTCAATAGTTGATTTTTGTGAAACACATAACAGAATGATTACTTCGAAAAAAGTTAATTAAATAAATCCTAATATGTCATATTAACTTATAAAATTAGTGTAATTCAATAAAAGTCTCAAATTATATTTATTTGGGTATTTATAATATCAATTATTCTAATTTTTCACTATTATGGTAATTACTGCATCATCGTTGTGTCATTAATAAATTAAATTATTTAATGTCTAAAAATTATAAATAAAATATAATTATGTAGGAAATCTCTTTAGCGTTATATTTAATATTTATAGTCTAAAATTCAACATATATAACCTTATGTAACAATTGTTTTTCTAAAAGATATATGCTTGTGTCATTTTTGTATTCATTTTAACTTAATTAAAATAAAGTGTCCCTATCACTTACAAGTGGATCCATGGGGTCCCAAAATCGACCCAAAGATGCCCATGGTCGACCATGTATCAACCAATAGGGTTACGACACGTTTTAGGGTAATTTAGTATTATTATAATATTATGTTTTAACCCTTGTTTACCGGATTTACCCTTTAACCATGGTAAATAAAATATTTACTGAAGTAATTATCAAAAATGTCTAAAAATAAAAGTTAACTATTTACACAATTTGAACATACTGATTCCAAATATGGAATCCATTTTTCCAAATTCAAAACACAGAAGTGGCAGAAATTAATTTAAAATTAATTCTCGTTGTTAAAACAAAAAGCGTGTTTTTAAGAGATAATAACTATCAAAAGATTGGCACTTATTTATGTCTGGTTTAATTGTGAAATTATGTCCAATGACAAACATTGAATTAAATGGTAAAATTATATTCTAAATATACTTTAAAACTAATCAAATTCATAATTTATCAATATTAATTATTTTGAATAAATTTTTTTTTTAATTAAAATTTAGTAATTTTCACTATTCATCAAAATATGAAAGTTATCTGAAAAGTACCAAAATTTCACCCTAGGCTGATTTCGATATTCCAAATCCAAAAATGAAGTCCATTTTGAGAGATAGAATTTATAAAATTTCAAAAAGTAGGTATTACTATTCATAATGGCTAGTGTGATTGGTTATGGTGTGTTAGGACTTGGTGTTGCATACAACACACACTATCACATTATTCAAAAAGAAGCGTACTGTAGAAGCTTGGGGTGTTACACTACATATGAAATAAAATGTATGGATCATCATACCTACACTGTCAGAAAGTATGGTTCATCAACCCAACGTTATTATGGAACTCGATGTTTGAGAAAGTTGAAAGTATGGTTAATCAACCCTACATTCTGAATCAACCCTGTTTTTGAGGAAACAAACATATGGTACATCAGAAATACTTTTGTATTCAACCCAACATTTTAAACCATATGTTTTGTTTTTTTCATCTCATGAAGGAACCCTAAGTTTCATTATTTAATGAAAGAGTTTTAAATCTATGATATTATCTATTTTTTATGCAATGATCTTGATGGAAGTAAATATTAGTTCAAAGCTATTTTGTGATCGATTAAAAGGATTGTTATGATTTCTTTAAAGGATCATATTCATCAGAGTAAAATAATACTATTCTCACTGGAATTTATGACTCTTTTGAATGTTTTTGAATTCAAATATTCATGATTTCGTGTCTGATATTGTTTGAGCTAATTTGACCTGGATTTTTTCATCCAGCTGTATAAATATCTAGATGTTCTTCATTGTAAAATAAAAAAGTGTGTGATGGAATATATGCATATACATATACATGAAAAGTTTTTTTCATCTAGAGATACTCTATAGGGATATAGATGTTTATATCTATCTTATATACTTGTTATTGTTATCATCTCTTCTATTTCATTTATTTTTTACATCTTCTTATGCAAGAACAATGAATCATTTGGTGAAGACACACTTTGGAGACATAAATGTTTAAACATATTTCTGGTGTTTTCTTTACTGCAGTTTAGAGAATGCCTTTGAATCATTGAAGATCTATTTTATTCTATGCTATATTAAAGATCTTATTTCATATGTCAGTTTCTGCTACAAACTGTGAAGTTTAACATGTAACATTAAAAAAATCAAACTCTTTTTATTTATTTGAGTTTTTTCTACTCATACTCAGTCGTAGTTATGTGTAGACTTATTTTACTATGTTTTGGATATTTGGTTCCATGTAAAGGAAACATAAGGATTTATAAAGTCTTGTAAGGTGTCAACTGTCTACACTTATTTGTGGTTTCAAGGTCTTAGGATAAGAGGACCTGATAGTAAAATCACCAAGCTCATGGATTTGAGAATTGGTGGAGTGGACTAGGGGATCTTTTTTCCCGGAACCACTATATGTCAATGTGTTCATTTCCATCATTTATAACCAATTCTCACTCATCTTAAAGAGAAAATAAATGTCTTATTTCATAATAAAAGAGGTGTCCAAAATTTATCAAAAGTATTTAAAGTGAACAATTCACCAACCCATAGTGTATTTATCTTCTTCATAGTCATCCTAACCTAACAGGTAGGACCTTGAACATGGAACACTTATCTAGGGACACTATCTAGTGAAATAATCCAAAAAATTGTAACAATCATATAAATTTCCCAAACACATTCCCAATGTTCTAATATTCAAAACATCAATAAAAAATTTCTCATAATATATCCATCATCATGTAAACATATCAAGAAACATGTCAAACATACTAATGAAATTTCTAAATGGGATACACAATATAAACAACAAATAACCACAAAACCAAACAACCCTTACTATTAAACCAAGACTTATAAATCAAGGAAAAAAATTTATAAAATAATTAACTTTCAAAACCACTTTTGAAAATCAATTTGGAATAAAAATATTATTTAAAATTTTTTATCAAATACCTTATATTTAGAAAACTAGTTTTAGAGTGAATTCCATTTGAAAAAAAAAATTAAAAACCCCATTTTTGTCCAACAAAAATTCAAGGAAAAAAATCAAGTATAAATGGGTCCTCAATAACATATTACAATCATAATATACTAATATGAACCGTACAAAAACTCCTTCACCAAATAAATTCTAGGGAAAGGTCATTATTCATAGACACCTACCTCAAATCCATTATAAACTCATCACCTTCTTTAAAAACTAATATATTGAAGATAAAGGGATCCTCACACACCCTAAAATCAAGGGATTCAACATTTTAAACTATCCATACTTGTAAACTTGGCCACCATGTCCATCTAGGTTATAAATATAATATAAATAAGGAATAATAATTGATTAGGATGATAGAGGATAAAAAAAGAAGAGGAGTCAAGAGTTACCTTGAAGGATTTCACTTAAATCAATGAAATATCACTAATTAATATAAGAAGAAATAACCCATTGCTATGAGAGGAATCTTGGTAGAATGAATGGATAGTAGAAAGAAATAATTGGGTTAAATTTGTTAAGTTAAAACATGTAATTTCCCAAAATTAGAAATCTATCTTGGACAAATGGTTTAAAAAACCATCCATCAACTGTACAGTGGACACTAAAAGGGATTCCCCCATATGTAAGGGTAGTTTACATGGTTTCCCCTAATAATGTGATAATTATATGTCTATACCATGTTCCATACTATTCTGTATCATACATGGATGCATGGTTAATATAATTGTGCACCAACTATGCTAAATCCACTAGAATACTTCCTCCTCCTACACATGGTTTGAGTGCACAATCAAAATTAATTTTGTGAAAATTGTTCTCCCTAACTTACTTTGCTATTTTCCATGATTTAAAACCTCTAATTACCAAAACTCACAAGAAATTAAATAAGTGAAATACTCCAAATAAATACATACTAGTGATCTAGGAGTGTCACAATTCTCTCCAACATGCTATTTTCTACCCCCCTAAAAAGTTATCAATGCACTTTATTAGAGAAAAGGGGAGTTCATTGCCCTATCAACCAAGTCCTAAAACCCACAATTCTCATGGAACTATATATAATGTATTCATAAAACACTAACTAAGGGATTATATTTACTCCACAACACTCTATCTAGATGATCCATGATGTAGAAAGATTACTCAACCATGATGGTGTCAGGTTCCAAATCTAAATCCTCCCATTCAACCATTTGAGATGGGTTTATATGATATTTGTTTAACTGAGATACATGAAATATATCATGAATTAATTTTATCTAGGATAGTAAAGCTATATGGTAAGACACTTTCTCATAATGATCCACTATATCAAATGAACTGATATAATGCAACATAAACTTACACTACTTACATAACTGATGATTTCCAAGTGGAGGAGATATCCTAAGAAAAACATGATCACCAATGGAGAAATACAATAGATAATAAAAATGATCAGGATAAGATTTTTAGTGACTCTAATTCATCACCAACCTTTTCTAAATAAATAGAAACTCACTTTTTTATCTCCTGGATGATGTTTAGTCCAAAAAATTAATGCTCACTAAATTATGACTAACAAAGAGGGAATCTTCATGGTTGTCCATAAATATCTTCAAAGGGGTCCATATTCATAAATTCTTGATAACCCTTAATATAATAAAAATCAATAAACATAATATTTTTCTTCCTTGAGCCACCAAATTCAAGAACACAATTTAAAGAATATCATTAAGAATCTAAATAGGTTTCTTGGATTGAACATCCATATATGAGTGGAAATCCATGCTCAAATTCAACTGATAACCCATCACTTTCAAAAAAACCTTCAAAACTAGGAAGTAAAATATAGTTCTCAATTAGAAACATTTACCAATAGTACATAATGAATCTTCATGGTCTGTTGAATGTATAAGTTTATATGTTCTTACATGTTATTTGACTTTTTAATAGAGAGATGCTAATTTCATCAACTGATCAGTAATACCCATATGGTGTTCTTATGAAAGAAAGAAAATCACAATATCCATATATATTTAATCTTACTTTAATATCGAAATGTGAAGATATTTAAATAATATCATAAACTTATGAGGCTTAGATTTGGACTTTAGATTGTTAAGGCACCAAGACATAAATTCAATAATCATATATATTATCTTGGGCCACCAATACTGATGTTTGAGATCATAAAACATCTTTATAGCATCGAGGTGCACTGGTCAACCCGAATGGTTCCAACCTTCTATCACCTTCTACCTTGAGGTAAATAGAATCACTAACCTGTTTATGAAACAAATTAAACCATTGAGACTCTGAGACCAATCACCTAAGGTCTCCTCGCTATTTATAATTTTACTTATTGAATGCCAATTGGGATCGAATACCTACTCTAGCTGAATTTGATCATCCATAGAGGCTGGGATTTTCATACTAACCAAGAATACCTAATCAGCCTCCTCTTTCACATTCATATTTAACATGTAAATTAGACTCATCAAATGACATTTATCCTATGATTCTTTCACCTCTTAAGTCATCATATTCTAGGCCAAGAAATATACTACCAAATTCCCTTTACCAAGGTTGTAAGATAAATCAAAATCAACGTTATAGAGGTATTCAACCCAAAACCTCTTTTTGAGATTCAAATACTTTTAGGATAAGATGTACTTCATAATTTTATAATAAATATACATCTTAAGATTATCCCAAAAGAGATGGTGGTTCTATGTTTTCAAATCATGCATCACTGCCACCAACTCAAGGTCATGGGTGGGTTAGTTCTTATTATTAATGTGTAAATAGTGAGATTTATATTCCACAACATGGACACACTACATCAAAACACACCCAGAATCCATACCAAAAGAATCGTGATATGCTAAATAAACCTCATAAAGCTGAAGAAGAATCAAACCTAGAGATAAATCCAAGATATAATTTAATTACTAAAAGGTTCTGTAGAATTTATCATTCTATTCAAATATCACTCCCTTGTGAGTTGAGGTCATAAAAGAGATTCCAACTTAGAGAAATATTGAATATAAGATCTGTAAGATCTAGTTAGACCTAGTAAGATTCTAATTTGGAATGTATTATTGGGATTTTACTAAGATATCACTTCTTGTATCTTTTCAGGATCAATAAAAATTCATTTATATTATACTACATAATCCAAGAATCTCACTTCCTAGACTTAGAGAAAATATTAATAAATCATGGAATTTAAGATATGTTCCTTTAAAGTGCCTAAAAAACATGTAAATCATAATCATACTCTTTCTTTAACTTAGATTAATCTAATATATCATCCACAAATACCACCACAATGCTGTTGAAATATTAGTGGAAAATATGATCCATCATATACTTGAAAATAGAAGGGTGATTATTAAGATCAAATTTCATAACAAGATACTCAAAATACATTTCATTTCCCCTAAAACTGTTTTTATATCCCAAATCAGGCGCCACACACTAATTCCCTGAGATAGTTCATTACATGACCTTAGGCATGTCTCTCTATATTCCATAGGTTGGAAACTATCATTGGGGGTCAAATAAGTATCATGGGGATACTATACAATATTTATCAAAGTGAGACAATAGAAAAACCAATATACCAATAGACATGGTAATAATAAATAATGAAAAATAATCAATAAATATCAAGCATCACATTATAAATCCCAAAAGAAGGAAAAATGACTATAATCCAAATTAGTAGATATATCATGCCATATATGTGTCAAGTGTTGAATGAAAACCCAAATAAGACATAATAAAAACTCCCAAGAGGGTCCTAAGATCATATATAGTTCCCTTATCCATGATCCATCCTAAATACCAACTAAACTATATAACATAGGTCTCTTTCCCTTATCATATCCAACAATCGTGAAGTTTATTCAGGTACCAAATGGAAGCCTGAGTAGGGTGTGAGTACAACTCAGTAGGCCACTGCCTATGGCATCTAAAGAAATATCCAGTTTATAACAGTTTTTGTAGTTGTATAAAGATTAAAATAAAAAACTGTGAAAGTTAACATCATTCACATTTATTATTCTTTATTTAACCACATTAGCATTTAGTTTCATGATGGAACCTGAAAAAATCATACATGCTTCAACCAATGCTAGAGTCTAAACCATACACCATAGTGATTTTACAATTTATTATTTCATGGGCTTTCATTATTCAGATTAATTTCATTTTCATTTCAATACCCTGGAGTATCTTTTTTGAAACCATTATCATAGATACATGGAGTGTTAGTCCAACATCATTATCATGGGTACTTGGAGTATCATTTCACCACCAATATCATGGGTACTTAGATCATCAGTATACCACAAAAATATCAAGTATATATAGAATCAATCTTTCACCAATTCACATGAATGCATCAGGGACCTAAATCATTATTCGGGTTCCCTATGGTACTTGAAGCATCAGTCTAGTTCCCTCTCCACATTGTTCACATTTACATATCAATGTTCATCATTATTAACCCTTTTTCCTCAACCCTTCTCAATATAGTGCACCATTTCACTTAAAACATTTCTATTTAATCCAATTTCACTTAATCATCCCGCATTTCATTAACAATTCCACGTTAGGCCAAATAATCATTTATAACAAGTTATCATGACAATATATTCCCAATTGTATTGGTTTCATAAACCCATAAATTCCCATTTTATATTCCATAAATCATCATTTCAAGGATATTGGAACACCCCATGGGTTCCTACCAAGCCAGGTCTCATAATCTCCAACAGATCCAACTGGATTCGAGAAGGGTCTCACAATTTCATGGTAATTCAATTCATTTGTGTAATTTAAAAGAAATTGAAAAAAATTCAATGCAATGATACAACTACAACACAAGATCATGATCAATACTATGGGATTTAGCATATGGACCACCAACCTTAGGATCTTTGATGAACACTCTCCCAACCATAGCCCTTAATTTGATGTAGAAAGGATTAATTCACAATGGTGGTGGAGATCCATGATAAAAATCTAAGATAATGATCCAATGAAACAATATCCATTAAAATATATATTAAAACAATCAACAATAACCAGAGGATTTCTTCCCTCTCCAAATGAAGAAGAAGACAGGAGCGAGAGAAACCTAAACAAAGAATTGATCACATACCAAAGAGAGTTTAATTCCTTCCACTAGATCTTATATTCACAAATTAAGGGGTTTGAGGAGCCTTGTAATCCTCTTAGGAGACTCAAAAATCCAAGAAAACCATATTAGGATGAGTGGGGTGACTAAGGATATAAACCGTGGGGTTTGAAAATTTTTAATTTAATTTTTGGTGGTTTAGAAGTCATTGTGCATGGTTTTTGAGATGGGTTACATGGATAGAAAAATAATGTTCCAAAATGATGTTCACCAACTATCTAGGGGGTGTACAATTTCTCCTCAAAGTTAATGGTTTATTAAACCATTCACAAACCGTGTAAACCCCACTATCCTAGGAGTGTACGGTTTTTTGGGGTTGATCCATGTTTTAGGAAAATTGTGCACTAACTATGCACTACCCCAAATCCCCCCCAAAAACTTTAAAACCTCACCCAAACACACCTAATACATGATCCAACTAAAAGGAGACTAAAACAAGGGTAAATATTCATGAATCAAGTGGGATACGTCTCCATAAATGTTGGGATCTTACAATCTCCCCACCTTATAACAACTCATCCTCGAGCTACACTCCCAAGAATTACTAAGCCTCTAAGGTGAAAAGATCAGCCCAATTGGATCATATATATGCTTCCCTCTACCATGTTTCCTCCTGAACACAACCATGTTGTCATATCACTTGGACTATTAACATGGTATTTCCCCATAAAACTTTCTCACTTCGATCCACAACCGAAATTGAATGCTTCTCAAAGGACGTATCAGCCTCCAACTCAACATCATCAACATCAATCACATGAGAAGGTTTGGGGTGATACAACTAGAGTTTTGAAACATGGAATACATCATGAATATAATTAAACCTTTGTGGAAAATCCAGTCAATATCCCACCAGAATGATCCTCGCCATAATCTCAAATAGTCCAAAAAACAAGGGCACCGACTTTCCATGCTTTTGGATTTGATGGTGACCCAATCTCAGTATCACCTGAAGTAATACATAGTATCCCATTGTAAACTCAAGAGGTCAATAAAATCGATCATCATTGGACATATGACTACTCTAATATATATCCATATGTTTCTGAATCAACTGAACCAGCTCCAATGTATCCTGCACAAGACTTTTTCCCAACAACTCTGACTCACCCACCCCCATCCAACATAAAGGTGATCTACATGGCCTACAATAAATTAGCTCATATGGTACCATCTAAATAGTTTCATGGTAACTATTGTTTTAGATTAATTCAACCAAAACTCATATATTCTCCCATGAACCACCAAAATCAAGGATGCATTCCCATAGAATGTTCTCCAATAATAGAATAGTGAGCTCTAATTTTCAGTCTGTCTGTGGGTGAAAATATATACTTAGAAACATCTTATGTACCCAGTGCCCTCTGTAAGCCTTTCTTGAAGAGTGAATTAAATCACAGATTGTGATCTGAAACTATAATCTATGGAAACCCATGTAAATATACTATCTCTTGAACATAGAAATCACCCAACTCATCAACTGTTAAGGTTTCCTGAATTGGAAAAAAATTGGAAACTTTTTTCAACCATTCCATAATTTCCCATATAGAATAATTATTCTAATTAATCCTTGAAATACTCACCATGAAATCCATGGTAACTTCATCACGGTTCAATTCTAGAATGGGAAATAGCTGTAACAAATCACCAAGTTTTTTATGTACATCCTTCACCTACTGATAGGTGTAGCATCATGTCATGAAACTTACAATTACCTTTATTATTCTCATTCACAAATATTTCCTACAAAGGTAACGGTACATTTTGGTCAAACTAGGGTTTAATACCCACATTGATGTATGAAACTCACACATCAACTCCACTTACATATACATAGGCACAATAACATGGATCTAGATATAGATGATCTTATCCTCATCTCTAGTCCAGTTGGAAGGTGACTCCACACCTTTATAGATTTTCCTAAAGGACAAGAACTATGGATCCTTGTACTTCTTATCCATGATCTGTATTAGAATTTTGGACTCAAATGATGAAAATATGAGGGTCCTCTACTCCTTACCCTCCCGAACCTCTATATGCATCTCAACAAACAAATTCATTATTTTCCACTAAGAACTAGACTATTGGACTGCCTAAGTCTGTGTCTTTTAGCTTAAGGCATCAGCAACACTATTCTATTTCTCTATAATATAGGATAGAAAAAAATAAAAGAACTATATATACTCAAACCATATCCACTTTTTTAGATTCAAATCATGTTTTGAAAATATGTACTTTAAGATTTTGTGTTCATTATACATAATTAACCTTTTTTCCAAAAGGTAATGTTTCCATCACGTTAAGGAATACACCACCATAGCCAACATGAGATCATGTGTAGGATAATTCTATTCCTGTGTCTTCAAATTTCGTGATCCATATACCATGACTTGAATGTTCTGCTTCAACAATACCCCAAGTATGATTTAGGAAGCATCATAAAAAAAGGTATACTCATCACAAAGATCAGGTAGTATCAAAATCAATGCAGTAGTCAAATTATTATTTAAATTTTGGAAGGCATTCTCACATGATCCATACCATTAAAATTTGATACCCTTCTTGGTCAGGCCTGAAAGCAGCACTGCCAAGAAATAAAATTCTTCTATGAATCTCCAATAATATCCCACTAAACCCAAAATTATTTGGATATCAAAAAAAAATTAGGTTTCTCCCAATAAACAATTACCTAATCTTTCTTTGGGCCCACTGACACACCTTCCTCAAAGATGATGTGACCCAAGAAATGTACCTTGTCAATACATAATTGAAACTTATATAGTTTAGTGTATAGCCTATGATCTATTAGTGTACTTAGGATGATGTCAATATGTTTGGAATGTTTGGAATGGGGCTAGGAGTACACAAAGATTTCATTGAGGAAAATAACCAAAAAATAATAAAAAAAGTCAAAGATTTGTTTCATCAAAACCATAAACCCAGTAGAAATTTTTTTCAATACAAACATCATCACAACAAACTCATACAATACATATCTACTCCTAAATTTATTTTTTGGTATATCGTAAGGTCTCACTCTCAAAAAATGATAACCTAACCTCAAATAGATCTTGGAGAATACACAAACACCCTTCAACTGGTCAGAGAGATTATTGATACATGGAAGAGGATATCAGTTCTTTATTTTCATTCAATTCAACTTTTGGTAATCGATATATAAACGCAACAATTATAAAGCCATACCTAGATGTTACATATGATGTTCTTCTCTATTTGGGTGAGGGGAATGTGATGTTTTCATCCATAAAAGTGAATGATATAGGATGTATTCATCAGCCCAGAAATTATGTACTTATAGAATCAGGAATGAATGAGTAAGATATATGGGATTGATACACACCATTTCCCATGTTTACTTGATGTATTAAACAAATGGATCATATGAAAATACATGATTCCATGTGAGGCAGTCGGTGTGTCATAAACCAACCCAGATCAACTTGACACATCACCCGGAGCAATCTATGTAAAGGCCTAAATGGAATTTCTGATCCCCATGGGCTGGAAAATATTGAATGTGCTTCATGTATCAGGATTTTTTGAATAATCACACCCTAGAATAAAAATTAAATAACAATATAAACTTACTAAGAATCAGGCATGGTATGTCCATATATTGGACTATCAGGCATAAAAAACAAGCATTAATAAAAAAAATAATCAAACTAAATTCCATAACCAAAATAAAAATATAAAATATCCTCTATATATTTAAATATATAGAGTTTACAATACAAAAGGTGTAAAAGAGTCTAATAAAAAAATAAGTATATTTGACAGAGATTGCTATTACACAAAATCATAAATAAGACCAAAACAAACTCAAACAGTAGGAAAACCCAAATTTATGTGGCCCATGGCCACTCACTACCTTTTAACGCATCCTCCCAAAAATCAAACTAGCAAAAATAAACAATGGTAATAGTCCAATAACATTAAATAAAACATGATATCAACATGAACACATAAAATTGTGTATATATGGTGTGATATAAAATTCCCAAAGTGATCTCACCAAGGATTCTATGTAGTTCCTTAAAAATGATATTTCAATAATGTTAGTTTGAAACTACATTTAAAAAGTAGGATTTTACTTGTGAGTGCACAAGATAAAATAAAGAACATCTATTTTCTTTGAAAATACCTCTTTCAAAATCAACTTCCATTTGAAATAAAAATAAAAACATTTATTTAAAAAACCACACTTGAACCATGAATAAAAACCTCCATTTTTTTATAAAAACCAACCATTCGCATCAAACACATTTTACTTTGTCATAATATTTATTAAAAACCCAATTCTGTTAAAATTCTTTAATTTATAAACCAAACTATGAAAGAAATAAGGTAACAATCAAGATGGAACCATAAGTAAATAAACCCAAAATAAGATAAACAACAATAGTATAGTAGCGTCATATAATCCAATTGAATAAGGGGGTGAAAATAATAATAATGTAGGAATACCCTATTTGAAATCATAAACAATAAATAAGAAACACGGAAAATTCACTAGGCATGAGGCACACCTTTTTAGATCATGGAAAAAGAAATTTTATTTTCCAAATGCAGCACAGAGGTTGACCAAGTCGTCTCACATGAGGAGCATTACAGTTGATTAAATCACAAAGTTCTAAATTCACCTAATTTAATTTGTTTTGGTTTTTATATTATTTATGAAAAATATGGTTTTGGTTTTTTGGAAATAATTTGATGAAATAAAATAATGTAATATAGAATTGAAATCTAAATGTAGATGCAGACACAATGAAATTAAGAGATAAAGGTCTTGGTCTAGGGTTTTATAATGTGGGTTCATTTGTTATATATTTTTCATTTAAATTTAATTTGATAGTTCATTTGATTAAAACCTATTAATGAATTAATTTCCATTTATTTATATAGTGTGTGATTTTAGTATGTCTTCATTACACCAAACCACACCTCCTTTAATTTTCAAATAAGATAACACCTCAATCAAGAATTCAATTCCTAAGAGACCTGACTCCACTATATATTGTTTCATCCCTTCAGGAAACCCAAGATCCACCATATGAAGGGTTTTCCCAATATAATGTAGGGAAAAATAATGAATCAAATCAAAGTAATGGAATTTAAAAAAATCATGGTGGATGACCACTGAACCCATGAAATACTCTCACATCCACCACATATAGAATAAAAACATGTTGAATTGAAGTGCAATAACAAAGAACGTCGTGAAACCTCCCCCAAGGAGAAGCCTCAAGTTATTCACTTACCATTGAAAAGTTAATATAAGATCGTATTGGAAATATGAAAGATAGAGAATGATATTGGGGTTGGAATAGGAAAAAAAGGATGGAAGAAGAAAGTGAAACACTTTAATTAAAATATAAATTCACATTACATGGGAAAATAAAACAAAAAATAAAAGTTCTAAAGCATGGGCTTCATCCAAAGATTCCATCTTCAATAAATATATCACCTTAAGTCCACCCATATACTCTTATTTATCATCATGGAAGAGGCTCTGTGGTGTAATAATGGTAAATTAATGTGTTTTGGGAAATAATGGTTTGTCAATGGTTGAAATTTCTGTTCTAGAATTTTCCTTCAGAATTTTTCTACTGTTTTCTCATTTTTGACTTACTAATAAAAAGTTTTATTCTAGATTTTTTTTATAAAATATATTTTTAATTTTACCAAAAAATTCCAGTTTTATGTTCCGTGTGTATAAGAATTTATATCTTAATAACTCGGCAATTTTATTCTATCCAAATTCTTCCAGAATCTTCCTTCAATTTTGAGCATTAAATAACCCTATTATTGAGAAAATAACTCATTAAAAATTAATTTGGGGATGTATAAATTAATCCTCTTTAAAATACATTTTAATTCACCTCAATTGGAGGTGAGTAATTGGTAAAACACTATTTTTTTGAATATTTTATTGATAATAAATGACATAATTTCCTCACATTGTACTAAATATGTTCATTTATGAAATATTTGGTATTAGATCATTCATTTGAAAATTTGATGAAAATTCTAGTTTTACCCTTTTAAAATGCACTGTAGTATTTTGCACATAAATATTTTTTATGACTTATTTGAACTTAAAATTTTGTAACACTATTCCTCAGTTAATTTTATACAACTTTTGTTCAGGAAATTGGAGCTAAATCTTTCATTTGGTTGGACTAAATTGAGCATGAAGGCAAAGGTGGGCTGGACCCGCCAGATTGGACATTAGTTCTGTATTTGGGCCATAACTTCTTCATAAAAGATTTGGTTAGAACCATATTTTTAGAGTAGATCTCAAACCCAATTTTTCACAAATCATTTATCTAGAAGAATAGCTGGTTCACGCGTTTTGGGGGTAAAATGGGCGCTGCAAGTTGCCTTAAAATATTTGGCAGACATTCCCCATTCACACTTGAAACCTCTTTAAACCTAGCCTCCCATCCACTCTATAAATTAGTTTTTTTCTCATTTGGAGGGGTTGGTACATGTATTGGGAAGTTGAGGGAATAATAGAAAATGTTCCACTCAAAATCTCCAAGCAATGAAATAAGTGTAGCTCTTGAAGCAAGGATCCCTTCATCGAAGTCTTCTTCTTCCTCCTCATGTTGTAATGTTTGTGTTTTCATAATAAAATTTGTTGTTATTATTTTATTTCTTCTCTTCTATTATTTTTTGTTCAAATTTATTATTCTCTTAATCTTCCTAATTGGTCTAGAATCAAGAGTAGCAACATGATTGGGTTCTACCCTTTCTAAACTATTGCACATGAAAAATGTTTCTATGATGACTACACCGCCCATGGAAGAGTGGTTCTTTTTAGTAATTGCTATACCTATAACCATCTTCAATAATTTATTTTGAATAAAGGAGATAATTTAATTCACTTAATATGATCTATTAATTAAGTTTTAAATTTAAATTAAACTAAGTAAGAAATTGAACAATTGACACAAAAACACGTGAGGTCAGAAGTTGTTCAAATTGTGAGAGTGAAATCATAATATGTAATAAAAGACCACACATGATAAATTTTTAGAGTTCAAATATAATATATAAACTCAATTATTCCTCATTTATAGAGTGTATATGTGCCTTAATTTACCACTGACCATAATCTAGATTTATAACATTAATCAAATTAGGGTGTTGCGATTGCATGTTTCAAAGCTAGCCTAGAGTTTAATTAATTTCATCTTTGTGGTAAAGTTAATTCTTATAGGGTTCAAGGGTTAAAAAATTAAGGGATCATAATTAAGTGGATATTAATTTAAATGATAGTGATTAATAATTAAATTAAGATGTAGAGTTATATCGATTACACCTTTTAAATATTTTCTAAAAAAACATCTTATTGTTGGGTCATTTTAATCAAACTTCATTTAAAAAAAACAAAACAAAAAATACAATATTCTTCAAAAAACTTATTCTAGTTTTATAAATGATAAACAACCCACCATCCTTTCAAGTAGTGTTTTTATTCTCTTTTATTTTATTTTTATAATACCATTAAGAATTTGTTTAAATTCACTTCCTCCTTTGAGAGATGACTATGGTCAGCCACTCTACTACACCTAAGTAACCCGAAACCGAACATCATTTGAAAGCACCCATGACAGAACTATCCAAATTGGTGTCATTTCCAGGGAGGCAAGTAATTATTTCAACCATTTAGAGTTATTTATTTTATTTTACATTTTATTCTCTTCTTCTCTTCTTTCTTCCTTCTTTACCCAATCTGAATTTTTTTCTTATTTTATTTTCATCTTCTTATTATTTTTGGACCATCAACTCAAACTTCCTATCTTTTATTTTATCATGGTCCACTTCTATTATTTTCATTTTTATTTGATTTATGAAATGAACTAATACCGAAGATCTCTTAGATATTGACCCTGATATTGAATGCTGCCTTCGAGCTTGAATCAGACATTCTCAGTCTATGGGAAGTTTTAACATTCAACCAGTTGGAGAATTCCTATAATATCATAATATTGAAATTGGAATCAATTCAAATTAAAACATAAAACAAGAACCAGTGGATAAAAATAATGGAAATGAACTTAATATAATCATTAGATAATTGACTTCACCTGATATTAACTATCAACTAAATTGTATTGCATACCCAAATCTCGAATCAGACTTTGAACTGAAATCTAGATTAATTAACCTTCTTCCAAAGTTTCATGGCCTCTCTGGTGAGGATCCCAATAAACACCTTAAATAATTTAATCTGGTTTTCTCAACCTTAAAACCAAGAAATATTTATGAAGATCAAATCAAACTAAGAGCATTCCCATTTTCACTTGATGGAGCTATGAAAGATTAGATGTATTATTTACAACCCGAAGATGTAACTTGTTGGAATGATTTGAAACGTCTTTTCTTGAAGAGATCTTTTCCAGCATCAAGGAACACTTCCATTTGTAAGGATATCTATGGGATAAAACAATCCCAAGGGGAGTCAATGTATGAGTACTGGGAGAAATTCAAGAAGTTGTGTACAAGCTGTCTGTATCACCAAATCAGTGAGCAACTCCTCATCCATTACTTCTATGAAGGGATCACACCTATAGAGAGGAGCATAGTGGATGTCGCATCTGGAGGAGCATTAGTGGACAAGAAAATAGTAGTTTCATGTGCATTTATTGACAAGATGGCCCGAAACTTTCAACAATTTGGAGATCAAGGTACACCACATGTCAGGGGAGTATATCAGGTAAGTCCTTCTTTTCTTGAGAGTCATTTAATTGATACCAAGTTGGAAGAATTGACCACTATGGTGAGGCAGATTGCATTCGCTCAAAAGACATCCCAACCCCCTCCTTCAAGGCCATGTGACATTTTCACCGAAACAGACCACCCAACTGACTGTTTCCCCAACTACAAGAAACAAAAGATTGTGCATCAATGTTTCCTAGGATACCATATCAGTAGAAACAAAAACCATATCCTCAAAAGAATTTTGATTCCTTTACTCCAATATACAACCAAGGGTGGAAGGATCCATAATACATGAGGTATGGCTCTGGACAACAACAAAGTCCCCCTTTTCAACAAAATTTCCGACAGCCTCTACCTTACGAACAGGGTTTCCGACAACCCCAAAGGATATTTGAGGCACAATCATCAACAATCCAACAATAAGGGAATCACCCACCCAAGGTAGATTCTAACACTGATGACATTTTGAAGAAATTTTTTCTTAATTAACAGAATGAGATGAAGAGTCAAGGTTCATAGCTGAGGGAGTTGAAGACTCAAATGAGCCAGATTTCCAATGCCCTCTATGAACTAGTAAGTAAGAATTCAGGAAATCTACATTCCCATCCTACTCCAAATCCCAAGGGGAATTTCAGTTCCATCACATTGACAAATAGTAATAAAACAATAGATACATCTACACCTACCATTCCACTGGGATTCACCTCAACTCTGGAGAATCCCCATTCCATACCAACTAATTTGAAAGCATCCACCAGTGCACAACCATTCGGATTTGGACGTTTGAGAGGGTATGGATCTAGCCATCGTTTCCAGGCATGTGTAACCCTACAAAAGACATCTTGCCTTGTGGCCATGCGGTGGTGGAGGTTTGTTTTATTGATGTAGGTGTTGAGGAAAGGTAGCTCTGAAGAGTCTTGATTGGAATGTCTTCTACCTTTTAATGGTGTTACTTGGTTGTAATAGTTTGGGTCCACACTTACCTTTAAAATTATCATTTGAAAATTAAAAAAATATTGATTGTGGATGGAATGATGTTCCTCCTAAACCCCTTCCTTTTCCAAAAAAGGTTGTACAAACCAAGAAAATGGCTGAGGAGGCGATGCAAAAAGATATTTTGGATACATTCAAATGTGTGGAGATCAACATCCCTTTACTTGAAGCCATCAAGAAAATCCCAAGTTATGCCAAATTCTTAAAAGAACTTTGTACCAATAGAAGAGGGCTCAAGGTAAATGAGAGGATCAATCTTGTAAGTAATGTGTCAGCACTCATTACACCAAATCTAGTAATGCCAACAAAGTTCAAGGATTCAGGGACATTCACCATCCCATGTACCATAGGGGAGTTACACTTTTCTGATGCTCTTTGTGATTTGGTAGCTTCCATAAATGTGATGCCTCACTCTGTATTCTCTTCTTTACAGGTTGGTGAGTTAAATCCCATTAGAGTAGTGGTGAAGTTAGAAAATAGAGCTATGACATATCCAGCAGGAGTCCTTGAGGATGTACTAGTTTGGGTAAGATACATGCTCTTTCTAGAAGATTTCTACGCGCTTAAAATGGAGGACGATCAAGTAAGTTCTCATGCTCCTATTATCTTAGGTAGGCCCTTCCTCAAAACTGAAAAAACTATCATAAATTTCAATGAGGGTATACTTTCCATGGATTTTGGGGATGTAGTTGTGATATTTAATGTTATGGAATCCATGAAGTACCCCTCAAAGGACCATTTTGCATTTTTTATCTCCCATTTTGAACCAAAAAATAAAAACACCATGGAATTTTATTGTGCTATGCTTAGGGATATTATGAGTATTGGTTCTATTTTGATGTCTATGAGTACTTACACACCTGTTTATAATGCACAAGACTCTCTTATATTTGATTTTGAAATGGAATAATATTCTGATTTTGATCATGTGAACTCTGATTATGACATGGATGTTGAGTATGTTGATGGATTTGATGATTTATTTTCTGATTTTGATGATGTATATTCTGATACTAATGTTCATTATGCCCATATTTTAGTTCCTTCAATTTCACAATCTATACATCGCCCCCCTACATTGGAACTCAATCCATTGCCACCAAATTTCAAATACTCATACTTGTTGAGTGGTTAGAAATTACAAGTTATCATTGCTAACAATATCCATTTTGAACATGAAGAAAAACGTTTGAATCTTTTGAGGGAGAACATTAAGGAAATCAGGTGGACCCTGGCTGACATATCAGGTATTAAACCCTCCATTTTCATGTATAGGATTCTTTTGGAGGATGGGGATAAACCGGTTAGGTAACCACAAAGGAGACTCAATACAACACTTTTGGAGGTTGTTAAAAAAGAGGTAGAAAAATTGCTCGAGGCAGGTATAATCTATCACATTTAATATTCCCAGTGGGTGAGTCCTATTTAGTTTGTGCCTAAGAAAAGTGGTGTTATTGTTGTTAAAAATGAGAAAGATCCAATGAGGGTTCAAAACAGTTAGAGTGTGTGTATTGATTATAGGAAACTAAATCAGTCCACTCACAAAGACCATTTCCCACTCCCATTTATTGATCAAATGCTTGAGAGACTAGCTAAGAAGACACATTATTGTTTCTTGGGTGGATTTTCTAGATATTTTCAGGTTATTATAGCTCTGAAGGATCTTGAGAAGACTACATTCACATGTCCCTTTGGCACATTTTCCTATCATAGGATGCCATTTGGACTTTTCAATGCCCCAGGTACCTTCCAGAGATGCATGGTGATTATTTTTTTGATTTTATTGAGACCTTCATGGAGGTATTTATGGATGATTTTACATTGTATGGCTCTTCATTTGATGAATGTCTAAGTATTTTGGGAAAGTTGTTGAATCTTTGCATTGAGAAGAATATGGTCTTGAAATTTGAAAAGTGTCATTTCATGGTAGATCATGGCATTGTATTAGGGCATGTAGTGTCAAAACATGGGATATAGGTTGATAGATCTAATGTAGATATTATTTCATCCTTGCCATATCCTTCATGTGTGTGTGATGTTAGATCTTTCCTAGGGAATGCAGGATTTTATCGGCGCTTCATCAAATATTTTAGTAAGATTTCTCTTCTTATGTCACAATTACTTAAAACGGATTCTGATTTTATGTTTGATGATTCTTGCAGGACTTCCTTTGATGAGCTAAAGAAGTGTCTGACCACACCACCAATCATACAACCCCCACGGTGTGAGATTCCTTTTGAGCTTATGTGTGCGCCTACAACTTCGCGGTTGGAGCTGTCTTATCTCAGAGGGTGGAGGGATGTTCACATGTGATCACCTATGCTTCAAGGACATTGCATTCGGCCCAATCAAACTACACAACCATATAAAAGGATTTTCTTTCTATCATATTTGATTTAGATAAATTCCATTCATATTTATTGGGCTCTAAAGTAGTTTTTTTTTCTAACCATGCAGCTCTGAGGTACCTCTTGAAGAAGCCGGATGCAAATCCCAGCCTTATCCAATGGATGATCATTCTTCTAGAATTTGATATTGAGATAAAGGACAAGAAGGGGTCAGAAAATATGGTGTCATACCACATGAGTAGGCTTACTCACACACTAGAGGATGACACCTTGGACCAGGTACCACTTTGAGACACTTTCCCATATGAGAATCTTTATGCCATCTCAAGTATGCATCCTTGGTATGCAGATTTAGTTAACTACCTTGTTGCCTCTAAAATACATGTAAATTTAAAGAAACATCAAGTCCAAAAAATAAATAGTGAGTCAAGATTTTATTTTTGTGATGATCCATAACTATGGCGCATGTGTAGTGACCAAGTTATTAGGATGTGTGTTCCAGATCATGAGTTTGATTCTATTTTATATTTTTTTTCATACACTTGCTTGTGGTGGACACTTTGGAACCCAACAAACAGCTAGGAAAGTTTTGGACTCTGGATTGTATTGGCCTAGTTTATTCCATGATGCTAATGTGTTTGGTAAGTTATGCTCTTGTTGCCAACACACTAGTAATATTTCTAGGAGACACGAGATGCCCCAACAACCCATATTATTCTGTGACATTTTTGATGTATGGGGCATTGATTTTATGGGTCCTTTTCTTATTTCATTTGTTTTTTTGTATAGTTTGGTTACTGTTGATTATGTGAGTAAATGGGTGGAGGCTAAGGCCACCTGTACTGATGATTCTCATGTTGTTGTGTACTTTTTCAAAGTGCATATTTTTTGTAGGTTTGGAGTACTGAAGGCTAACATCAGTGACCAAGGGACACAATTCTGCAATCATAATCTTTCTTCCCTCCTTTATAAGTATGGGGTGACACATAAAACCTCAACACCATACCACCCTAAAACAAATGGCCAGGCTAAGTTTTCAAATAGGGAGTTGAAACAAATTTTGGAGAAAACTATGCAGCCTAATAGGAAAGATTGGAGTAAGCACTTGGATGATGCACTTTGGACTTATAGGACAATATACAAGACACCCATTGTTATGTCCCCATTTCGGATTGTTTTTGGGAAAGCATGTCATCTCCCCATGGAAGTTGAGCATCTGGATTATTGGGATATAAATAAATGCAACATGGATTTGGCCCAAGCTGGAACCAAAGGAAGACACAAATTCAAGAGCTTGAGAAGATTTGATTGTCTTAATATGAGAACTCAAGGATCTACAAGGAAATATCAAAATCATATCATGATAGAATGATCCAACAAAGGGAGTTTCATGTTGGAGATAAAGTCTTGCTCTATAGTTCATTATTGAACCCAATGCCTGGAAAGTTGTGTTTCAGGTGGTTTGGTCCTTATGTTGTGACTAATGTTTTTCATTATGGTGCAGTGGAGATCACAAAAGAGGACACATGAAGGATCTTTACAGTCAATGTGAAATGTTTGAAGAGATACATTGAGGGACTTCCTACTAATGTAGTGGATTTCAACACGCTACATGACCCCATCATCACTTGAGCATGTCAGGCTGTTCCTAACCCTTTCACTTTTTTCATTCTTTTTCCTATTTAAAATTATGAATTTTATGTGCACATATCATATAATGGCTTCATATTGAGTACAATGAAATATTTTATGTGTGGGGGAGGGAACCTTTTAGTTTATTAATTTCAATTGTTTTCCTATTTTTCAATGATTTTAAAAAAAAAATGTGTTTTTTTCAAATTTTGTGTGTTTATTTTTCAATTTTTTGTGTGTTTTTGAAACTTTTGTGTTGAAATTATTCTCATAACCATTTTGAAATTTATATCAATAAGTTAAACAATTTATCCCATGAAACCAATCTTAAATGAATGCTAAAAATAACTTTGTTTCAAGTTCAAATATCTACTAGTTTCATGAAAAGTACTCTTAATTTTGTATCCCATGACACATCTCACTGTCTTTATATTTGAAATCACTTTCTTGTGAGGCTTATGAACCATTATTTTCATATTCTTCACATTTATCTCACTTATTGAGAGAACCAAACCCTGCTAGATTTAACTAGAATTTGATTTATTCCTGTCAAAACTTGAGGGTTTGAGATACTTATGTATTAAATGATTGAGGCATTTGTTTCGTATTAAAGCCCCTATTTCGAAGAATATTTTTTTTATAATGGCCTACCTTGAAAATTTAATCCTTGTATCCCTTAGAATCTATGAACATCATGTTAGGTTAGCCACATTACAAGCCAATTTTTCCTATCCAACCAACTCTTAAAGTGAAATTGCATAATCTAGTTGAACTTAATTGTGGGAGAATTTGTCTTGTGTTGTGCTACTATATTTTGTGATACTTTGGGTAGAAAATTAAATTCTAAATAGTTGTGTTTACTTCTGAATAAAATAATTATATTGAAAGTTGTGCCTTTTCTGGAGCTTTCATGATAACTGAAGTTGTGCCTTTCTGGAGCTTCTAATATAGGAAGAAAGTTGTTCCTATCTGGAGCTTTCAAGAAAATCATGATTGAGAAGATTGAAATTTTTACTGCTAAAATGTTGATTGGTGTGCAAATTCATTTATTTTTCATGATGATGACAATGAATTGATGTTATGGGGATTGAGGAGGAGACTGTATTTAAGTGAAAATTAGATTAATGCAATTTTTCTTCAAAAAGAGTCAAGCCCCACTAATTCAGCCTTAGAAGTTTTCACATCTAAATCCTACCAACCGAAATCCAAAAACAACCTTGGAAAGTCCCCATGATAAACATATGTCCTTGACTCACATCAGGTGGTGATTTAGGAATTTATCAAGCCTATGGTGACCCTTGTATGAGTTTGGATGAGAAAGACATTGCTAAAAATTGACATTTGTGTGACAAGAGAAAATTCAAGTGAGGTAAGTGTTTTGTGCATGGGAGGATAAATAAAGTGGAAATATATTGAATGATATAAATGGAGAACTTGAAATAATAGTTTTTTATGAGGTATGATAACTTTTTATTCTTGGTGTGGAATTGTTGAATATCAAGGATATGTGTTTTAAAATTTGTTTTGATTTGATATTGATCTTTACTTGATATGAGGTTTTGCCTAGGAGTGCAAAAGGGTAAGTATGGGGGAGTTGATAAAACACTATTTTGTTGAATATTTTATTGAAAATAAATGACATAATTTCCTAACATTGTGCTAAATATGTTCATTTATGAAATATTTGGGATTAAATCATTCATTTGAAAATTTGATGAAAATTCAAGTTTTGCCCTTTTAAAATACACTGTAATATTTCACACCTAAATATTTTATTATGAATTATCTGAACTTAAAATTTTGTGTAAGGGTTACTCACTTATTATTTTACAACTTTTGTTTCAGGACATTGGAGCTAAATCTTTCATTTGGTTAGACTAAATTGACCATGAAGGAAAAGGTGGGGTGAACCAGCTCGATTGGACATCAGTTCTGTATTTAGGCCATAACGTCTTCATACGATCTTTGATTGGGTAAAAATTTTGAGAGGATCTCTCAAAAACCAATTTTGAACCAATAATTATTCTGGAACAACAGTTGTTTCATGCGTTTGGGAGGACAAATGGGCGGTGCAAATTGGTTTAAAATATTTGGCTGAGATTCCCCATTCACACTTGAAATCTCTTAAAACCTAGCCTCCCCTCCACTCTATAAATTAGTGTTTTTATCATTTGGAGGGGTTGGGACGTGAATTGGGAAGTTTAGGTCATAGGTTAAGAGGTTACACTCAAATTATCCAAGCAATTCAGTAAGGGTATCTCTTGAAGCAAGGATCCCTTCGTTGAAGTCTTCTTCTTCTTCCTCATGTTGTAATGTTTGTGCTTTCATAATAAGATTATTTGTTCTTATTTTATTTCTTCTATTATATTCTGTTTTGTTAAAATTTCTTCTTCTCTTAATCTTCCTAATTGGTTTGGAATCAATAGTAGAAACGTGATTGAGTTCTACCCTTTCTAAAACTTTGCACATGCAAAACGTTTCTACGATGACTACATCGCCCATAGAAGAGTGGTTATTTTTATTAATTGATATACTTCTATCCATATTCATTAATTTATTTTGAATCAACGATATAATTTAATTCACTTAATATGATCTATTAATTGAGTTTTAATTTAAATGAAACTATGCAAGCAATTGAACAATTGACAAAAAAACATGCAAGGTCGGAAGTTGTGTAAATTGTGAGAGTGCAATCTTAATCGGTAATAAAAGACCACATGGGATAAATTTATAGAGTTCAAATATAATCCCTAAACTCAATTAATCATCTTTTCCAAAGTATATATAGGACTTAATTTTCCACTGACAATAATCTATATTTAGAACATTAATCAAAGCAGGGTTTCGTGATTGCATGTTTCAAAGCTAGCCTAGGGTTTAATTAATTTCGTCTTTGTGGTAAAGTTAATTCTTGTAGAGTTAAAGGGTTAAAAAATTAGGGAATCATAATTAATTGGATATTAATTTAAATTATAGTTATTAATAAGTAAATGGAGATGTATAGTTAGATTTATTATGCCTTTTAAATATTTTTTAAAAAACATCTTCTTGTTGTGTCATTTTAATCGAACTTAATTTCGAAACTAAACACAAAACAAAAATAAAATCTTCTTCCAAAAAACTTATTCTAGTTTTATAAACAATAAACAACCCCCCATCCTTTCAAGTAGTATTTTTATTATATTTTATTTTATTTTTATATTACCTTTAAGATGTTGTTTTAATTCACTTCCTCCTTTGAGAGACGACCTCGGTCAGCCACTCTGCTGCACCTAAGTAACCTGAAACCAAACATCATTTGAAAGCGCCCATGAAAGTGAAATTTAGTAATCTGATTTATGCCTCATTTCTGAAGGGGGGTCCCACTCTATCCACCTAAATTATTTTTAACATTGATTGATTTTTTCTGTCCCTTAGATGTTTGAATTAGATATGTGTTTAAAAGAGAAAGGTCCATACAACTAAAAGTGGAATTATAAAAAAAGAATCACTCAAACTGGATTAATGTTTTAAAAGTTATGATCAAAATACAAAATTGAATAAAATTTGTTAAAATTACAAAATTAAGAAATTTTAACATTTTATCCCAAAACACACCATAAATCCAGAATTGATTCAAATATGATCAAATTGATAAATTTGGAAGGATTAAATAATTTAAATAAATATAAAAAATAATCCAAATATTAACTTTATAAATTCCCCAAACTTAAACCATGCTTTTCCTCAAGCATAAAATCTCAACATAGAATTCATAGGGTACCAATGTTACAAATATTCAAATTCCAAGGCAAAAAAATCAAAAAAAAATAAATGTAAAATACAATTTTCAAGAAAATAGATAAAATATCAATTTAATTTATCAAGTTTCAAAGAAATGATAAATTCATGAAATTTATTTCTCCACTTTGAAAAATTATAGAACTTATCCTTTTATACATTGAAGTTTCTCAATTCATTATTATTGAACATTCCAAATCATGATGTACCTCACAATGGATTCTCTTCTCTATCACTCATGATACAATTAAAGTATAGTTATTCTTATATCATTAGAACATTATCCTTATCCACAATCTTGTAAAGGAACAAATTTCTTAACTTTGTAAAGACAAAATGAACTTAAAATAATGTGGAATTTTCAATCAAGGTTTAAATGATTCTGAGAATTAAGGTTGGTAGGATTTGATTCTTTAAACATTAAGGGTCAAGGTATAGTTTTATCTCTTAAGTACAATGCATGATATCAAAAATAAAATTTTAATGAAATTATCCCCTTTAAAGTAGCAACTCCTACTTCCCCAAAAATCTCAAAGTAAAGGTCATGAATAATGAAATCATAATGAATGATGTGTGCCTTCTTGAATTTTTCTATACTTTTTTTAATGTTTATTTTTTCTTTATTTTTTATTTTAAAAAATTATTCTTTGAATAAACTATACATCCACCACCTAACACCATATGATAAAAATAATCATTCAATTGATTGTTTTTTCTATTCTTCAAAGTCACAACCCATTTATTTTTTTCAATTGTTTCAAAAAGGGAAAACAATTAAGTACATAGAATGAATAAAAACTTTCCTTATTCTCACAATAGCACCCCAACAATTTTTCCTTAAAATTTATTTCATCCCTTTCACCACGAATCCCTTCACCCCCACACTTCAACTTTAAAATATCATGCATTTACTAAAAGAATGGTAGGAATGGTAAAAATGGATTGAAACATGGATAATCCCTAATAAGGTCATTTATGGTTTCTATGATTTAAATAAATATTGATTCAAAGGTTCCCTTTTAAGGATAAAGGCTTTTCAAAAGATGACTCGGTCATTTTAAATGTGTTTTTGCATAGTAGTATCTTTAAAAAGTTCAAATTCAAGTTCTCTTTAGTTACATGTCCCAAGATCAACAAAAGAAATATTCTCAAGATTAAAATAGGAAATATTTGGTCCATAAATTCTCTCAAGAATGGTAATAAGATATTGGAAAATCACTCAAGTCATGATTAAAAATAAAAATCAATTCACATAAATTTCTTAAATTCAAAGCATGAAATAAATAGTTGGGAAATTTCATTTACTTGAATCAATAAATTAACTCAAATCATGATTCATTATTTCAATATACATTCTCTAATTTAAACATTAAATTCTCTATTTTACTAAATCAATATCATTAAAATTAAAATATAAAACATGGAATCACAGTATTCTTAAGAAATTCATGTCTTCTAAATAAGACAAGTAAATTATAATTCAAGTGCGGTCATACAATTTAAATTGTAAAGACCAAAACATGTTTCTATAAAAAAATGTAAGTATTTAAAAATATAAACATAAAAAAGTGAACTCCATTTTGAAATAAATATTTTTTCCTCTTCCTTCAATGTTTGGGGCTGCTTTCTGCCATTATCATGCTATAAAAGAAAATAACTCAATTAATCACTATGATCATGTCATTTAAGCTCAAAAATAAAAGTGGGAGTGGTCTGTGTGATAAAATAATCCAAAAAATAAAATGTAAATTCAAATTTATATAAATAATTTAAAGATAAATCTTGGTATGATCCCCCAAGTGGGCCCTAAATTTTTACTTCCTCTAGAGGGAAGTACCAGCTGTTATCTAAAGTCTGGTGGTGGTTGGGGATTCTTTGACTTGAACCACCATATTTGGATTCTCCCAACATCCAATTCTTTGTTCTTATTGATAATAATTCCATGTATAGAGTAAACTAGATCCCCCCCCCTTCTCAATGTGGTACAGTTTTCATAGCGGGGGTAGGATGAAGTATGGAACCTCCTCCTCCTTCATTGCTACTTTTTCAATGCCTTTTTCTCCTTCTAGTGGTTTCTTCAGATGCACTACAATAAAATAATATTTAAAATAGAAGTGACAGTTATGTTTTATTTTAACAGAATTCAAATTTGGAAATTCTACATTAGATTCCTCTCTATTTATATAGCTATCATGTGTTTATAGTTCTTTAGGAAGAGTCATTGGGATCTTTTCATGGGATACCTTTAGTAGATGTTCAATAAGTTCAGGGAGATCCATGTGTTCCTCAACAGGTGCATGTTTATTTTCTTTTAATTCTTCTAAGGCATGTATATGATTTAAAAAATCTATAATTTTAAAAAAATAAGGATATATACTCAAATTATATTAAATAAAATCATAAAAGAAGGAGTTCAAGGAAAGATCATCTACCTGAATTAGTTCTGGTTCAATATTTTTTTCAATAAAGAGTGCCTCTTTGAGTCGGATGGTGTCAATTAAAGTAAGGTAGTATGGCTAATCCACCTCAATTTTGGCCTCAAGTTCTTTTATTTACTTAGAAAAATCATGAAAGACCAGTGTAACTTCCTTCTTATCCTTGAATCTTTACAAGTTAATCCAGAGTTTATTGATCAAGCTCATAAGATATTAAGTAAATATGCCTATCTCTATGCCTGCTTACTTATTCTTGACCATTATCATAATATAATTAAATTTTCATTTTATTTCCTCCTTAGTATATCCAATTTATAGTTCTTTCACTTGTGAGTAATTATTCCTTGAATTGAAAAAACTATCATTTAAAAATATCTTGGAAAAATATTTTTTTGGGTTTTCTCAATAAATACAATTAAAATATATCTACAATATTAAAATAGAAAAGTTGATTGAAATAAATATTTAGATCCCAAGAAATGATTCCATTTTTGAAGCACAACTAACATAAGGCGTGGAAAAATAAATTTTAATTTTCTAATGCATCACAGAGGCTGACCACAGTCATCTCACTTGAGGAGAATTGTCATCAGTTCAATCACTAATTTCTAAATTCACCTAATATAATTGTTTTTAGTTTTTATATTATTTCTGAAAACTATGGTTTTGGGTTTTTGTAAATAATGCAATGAAATAAAATAATGTAATGTAGAATTGAAATCTAAATACAGATACAGACAGAATGAAATTAGGGAAGACAGGTCTTTGTCTAGGGATTGATAATACAGGTTTATTTGTTATTTATTTTTTGTTTAAATTTAATTTTATAATTCATTTTATGAAACCTTATTAATGAATTAATTTCCTTTGATTTATTGAGAGTGTGATTTTATCATGCCTTTGTTTAACCAACCCACACATATTCCAATTGTCAAATAGGATAACACCTCAATTGAGAATGCAATTCCTAAGAGACTCGGCTCCACCATATTCCATTTTAACCCTTTATGAACCCCCAACTCCACTATTTGAAGGTATTTCCTAAGATAAGGGAGGTAAAATTAATTAATAAAAGAAAAAAATGGAAATGGAAATAATTTCTTGGTTGATGGACCCCACACCCATGAAATACTCACACATCCTCTACAAATAGAGTAAAAACATGTTGAATTTAAGTGAAATAACAAAGAACATCGTGGAACCTTCCCTAGGGACAAGCCTTGGGTTATTCACTTACCATTACAAAGTTAAAATATATCATGATGGAATTATAGAAGAGATAAAGTGATATTAGGCTTGTAAGAGAAAAAAATGGGATAGAAGAAGAAAAGAAAACACTTTAATTAAAATATGAATTCATGTTAAATAGGAAAATAAAACAACAATAAAATAAAATAAAATAAAGGTCCTATAACAAGGACTTCATCCAGATTCTCCCTCTAAGGTCAATTTATCCTATTAAATACAAAACTATCATCTTATTTATAGGCATGGAAGAGTCGTCAGGGTGATATAATGGTCCATTAATGTGTTTTAGTACATAATGAGTCGTCAATGGTTGAAATTTCGGTTCCAGAATTTTCCTTCAAAATTTCGTGCCTAATTCCCCCTTAATTTGATGAAATAATACCATGTTTTATTCTATAAATATTTTCAAAAAAATCATTTTATTTAAAAATTTCAACTTCATCTTCCACGTTTATAAGAGGTTATACCCCAATTACATAGTAATTTTATTATCCTAGAATGGTTCTTGTATTTTCCTTCAATGTTTAGTATTAAATATCCCCATTAATGAGTGAATAACCCATTTAAAATTAATGTGGGAATGCATAAATTAATACTCTTTAAAATACATTTTGAATCACCTTAATTGGAGGTGTGTATCCCAATTTATGCCTCATTTTTGAAGGTGGGGTCCACAATGTCTTCCCGAAAGGTTTTTAATATTGATTGATTTTTTCCCTTATATGTTCTAATTAGATCTCATTCCAATGGATAAATTTGAATCCAAAAAAAATTTAATTCTATAAAAAAACAATTTATCAAATTGGATCAACGGTTTAGAAGTTATGATCAAAATACCAAAGTAAATAAAATCTGTTAAAATTTCAAAATTAAGCAATTTTCCCATTTTATCCCAAAAACACATTAAATCCAAAATTGATTCAAATAAGCACAAATTGATAAATTTGGATGGTTTAAATAATTGAAATTCATATAAAAAAATGAGGAAAATATAATCTCTATCAAGGTGCTAAAGATAAATTGTAACATCCCAACCCAGGTGCCACACACTAGTGCCCCAAGACAGTCGGTTACAAGACCTCAGGTGCACATCCCCATATGTCAGAAGCTTCTGACTAGCAATGAGGGTTTAATATCGATCATGGTAAGACTATACCCTATTTATCAAAGCATCAAAATAGTAGAAATAAATAGATAATAACCAAAGGATATTACTAATAACCAAACCAAAGTAGTATCACATGATAACCAAAAAGGAAATACAATATCCAAAACTAAATAGTATATATGTCATGTCAAATATGTGCCAAATGTCATTATAAAAAACCCAAAATAGATAAAGACACTGAAAACTCCTAGACGGGTCCCAAATCATGTCTAGTTCCCCCATCTATGATCCATACCAACTCATCTATATAACATATGACCCTTACCCTTATATTTTCATGCAAACAAGAAATCTATTTGGGTACCGATCAGGCAACCCGAGTAGGGTGGGACTAAAACTCAGTAGTGTAACGACCCAAACATTCATTAATGGAAATTCCTATTGATCTAATTAAATGTATAATTATGTAAAAAATTTAAATAAAATGTGAACTTATTTGGTTTTATGCTTTTGGATTTTAAAATATCATTAAGAATTATGATCATTGCTAATATAGCCATTGAACAATGATCACATGATTAGTATAAATATAGGGCTTTAACAAATCCAATTTACTCAGAAAAAGGAAGTGATGACCTCATCTAATATACTTTCCCCGTATGAAGCCCATTTATCAAAGCTCATAAAGGAGGTGGCGTCATTGGGATTCACTCTTGACCAAGCTCAAGTCGATCTTGAATACGTTATGCTTGAGTGGAACCGACTACAGGATTACTGGAAGTTGATAGAAATTACCACTCGAGTAATGTTATCCGAGCTACCCCAAGAGTCTATCACCATTGCGCACCTTACCATAAGGTCTTATGTGGGTGTTCTAAGGGGATATGTAACAATAACCTAGCACTATGAATATGTATAGAGATTATACATTCATTTATTATTATTACTTCGTAAATAGTCTTTAAAGCACAAATAGTATTTTAGTTAATATTCAATTAAGAAATCTATTTTGATTAATTAATGGATTTTTTAATTAAATAATATTTTAATAATATATTATTATTAAATTAATTTTTATTAAATATAAATCATCGTGTAATTTTATGAATGCAATTGTAATTTTCATTAAGGTTTGAAAGTCGTTTTTGTCAAAACCCATGAATTTTTTATAAATGTCAGTTTTTATTTTAAACATAAAAATTCAAATATTTATAAAATTATTTATATAAAATGAATATTATTTTTGGAATCAGGATGTCAAAATTATCCAATGGTGAATTTTTCATAATTTTCTGAGATAGTCAATTTCTTGGGTAAAAATTAAATAGTGTTTAAATATATAATGTGTTTTATGACATTATAATGACCCAATAGTGATGTAATAAAATACTATAAACATTATGTTTGGAAATTATATATTTTAACATTAAAATATTGTGATTTTGGGTTTGTTTGATTTATTTTACAAAGCTTTAGTTGACCCTTCAAGGCTTATAAAACATTTTGTATTTTTAAATTGTTTTCTTTGAGAGTGTGACTCACCTCCACATAAGCAAGCCTATTATACTAATATTTTTGGCCATTGGCCTTATAAAATATTGTTTTCCACTCTCCTTTTTCAAAAATCATGGGCAAAAACCATGGGCTGGTTTGGGGTTTGGATTAGTTTAATGTGTGGTGTCCCAAACCTAAATAATAAAGAATTCCATCTCATTTCCTATATAATCCCACAAAAGATTCCATTTTCTCTTCACTCAAAGCCTTTGGAGTTAATCCAAAATCTTCCCTTATCTCTATAGAATCCTCTAAAGGTGCCCCAAGCTCCCAAGAAGCCTCTCTCAATCCTCTCCCAAGCCTTGGGAAGCACACTTCCAAGTAAGGGATTCATTCCTTTCTCTTTTTATCCAAGATTCTTAATATTTTTATGCTCTTTTATTTTAAATTATAAATGTTGGGGTATGATTTTGAACCTCCCCTATAATATCTATTTATGTTTGAATGATGATATACCCCTTTATCTCTCATCGATTCCTTCCATGTATACTCATTACCATGCTGAGATTTCGTAAGGAATTTCTCTCTCCTCATTTATATTCAAGTAATCCTTTGGTATCATGAATCTAAATTCCATTAAAATTATTGGTACATGTATCTATATGACCCCCTTACTATCCATTTCAAGTTAATATGATGAGTAACCCATGTATCTATCATCAATTATTTTTATGAGTTCTTATGTTACGTTGTTAGGATGTTGAAATTGCACCGTGATTTTCCAAGCCAAAGTCATTATGTAGTGAATTCCATGCTCATTTCTCTATCAAGGGTATTCACCTTTATAAACGTTTACTTATTGTTTAAGGAATTTAATGTATTAATTATACACTCCTTTATCATGGAATAAATGATGATTTTTAATGAATCCATGTTTTATGATTCATGTGGCACACTTATGCATGAAATGAAATGATTAAGAAGGGTGAACCCTGAGAGTGCTCCAATGCATTGGGTAAAGTATAGTATCATGATACGTCATGTGTAATGTGTTTTGACTCATGCTAATTCTAGTGCAACTAGGGTTTACTTGTGCTTCATGTTAAATGAGGGTTTACTCATGCTCCATGTTCAATGAGCCTTGGCTCATGCTAATTCCATATTAAGTGTTGTTGCCACATCTCCATGTTATGATTATCATGATTTATCATGCCTTTATGTTCATGTTTCTCTTATGCTCCATTGATATGCCTATTTCCTTAAATTTATTTTATCTTTTATGTTTTACCTTTTTAACTCCCTTACTGGGCTTTATAGCTCACCCTTTTCTTATGAAAGTCCTCAGGTTATCCCATGCAATGCTAAGTATGAGGGAATGTGGTGGTCATGTAAAGGAGGTTTTCAATAACATGTTGCATCCTATGTTTTAAGTTGTTATGTAATGTTCCTAATCCCCAAATACACTAGACCTCTCGATCTTATTTGTTGTATCAAGTGATGTTTTCTATGTAATAAATCATGTTTATGTGTGTAATAAAAAGAAGGGTTGTTATAAGTAGGCCACCACCAATGGAATCTAAAATAATATTCAGTCAATAACAGTGTATGTAGTTGTATGAAGAATAAAATTAAAGCAATAAAGTAAAAAGTTTATATATATTCAATTATTCTTTATTTAACCACATAAACCCCCAGGTTCTTGAGGACACATGGACCCTCAATACCTACTTTGGCCCATGATAGAGTCTGAACCATGTCATAACACTAGGATTATAATTTATCACTTAATTTAAATTCATATTATGACTAATTGTAACCATAGTCAATTCCAACATTCTGGGCCAAGATCTCCATGTCTATCACCCCATGGGTATTTGAAGCAGCAGTCTATATCCCCCAACTCATTTAACACTATGGGCCTATGAAGAAATATTCCATGTCTCACACATGAATATAAGTTTATCGCTTTGGTATTATGAAGTAGCAGTCCATGTCCCACACACAAATATCAATCAATCGCGCAAGTGGTCTTTTGAAGCAGTAGTGTGTATCTCATACTTATATATAAATTAAACACATATATCACATTTATCCTAGTTAATCATAATTAACCCATTCATCAACATTTCACATCATGATATACCATTACAATTTATAACAACATTTTATGAATCAATACTTTAATAACATGGAATAATATTAGCAATTCACTATTAAATCACTTTTCAATATTCAGTTCATTTAACCCATTAAGGTCAAGTCAACCATATCAAAATCCCCATTGTTAATTAATTCATATTACATTAATTGAATAATTAAAAAATCTTAGTTCCCATAAATTCCATAATCATAACATCCCATTAATTAATTAATCCAATTAATTAATCCAATTCCACCAATTTCTATTACCCCTGATTTACCCAATCATCATTACATGGAAATTAAATTAAATAAATTACATCAATAATGAAATTTCCCAATCATGTAATTTTCTAATTTCATAGTTAAACTCGTGTAATTAAAACAAGAGTATGGGATTTTCAATTTATACCAACTACCTAAAAATTAATGATGAATGCTAGCCAATGGAAACTCCCAATTGAAGCAGAACAACCAAGATCATGCTGAAGAACAAGATCAAGATCCAAAACCTATATCCAAGATCAAATAGATTATATTTACCAAAACCTATATCTATATCCATCACCAATAGAGGAAAAAATTATTCCAAAGGATGAGTGAAGGATGGGAGAGAGGGAGGAAACCAAACAAGATGAGAATCTCTTACCGAGAGAGGTTCATATCTTTAATCTGGGCTTTGAATCATCAAGAACCGAGTTTTGAATGCCTTTGGATCTGTCTAGGAACCTCCAAAAACAAGAAAAAACATTTTATGGTCGATATAGGATGTTTAGGGATAAAAAACAAGGGTATGGGTGTTTTTCAAATAATTTTTTGGGGGTTTAAAATTCTGCATGAACGGTTTCCTGCTTAAGGCACATGGTTTCCCCTAACCATACACCTAATTATGTGCCTTTTCCCAGGGGGTCACATGGTTACTACTAAGAGGGTGTATAATTTGAAAAACCATGTTCCAACCATGAAATCTAACTCTATCTTGGGTTTTATGGTTTTTTGGGGCAGGGCGCATGGTTTAGGAAAACCATACACCAATTGTTCACTACCCAAAACCCTTCCAACATTCTCAAATTTTACCCCAAAACACCCCAAGGAAAAACTCAAAAAATTACTCAAAAAATGAAAAAGAGTACATATAAATGTGCATGATACATCTCAAGAGAAGGTTAGGATCTTATAAGCTCCTAGCCTTATAATATCTTGTCCTTAAGCTGTAATCCCAAGCATCTCTAAGATTTTGAGATAAAAAGATCAATCCACTAAGCTCGTACATCTACTTCTCTCTCCCATGTTTCCTCCTAAACATGTTATTGTTTCCATAATGCATAAACTATCAGACCATTATTCCCCCAAAACACTTTCTCAATGAGATCCAACACACATATTAGATACTCCTCAAAGGATGCATCAGTCTCAATCTCAACATCATCCACATAGATTGCATGACAAGGGTCAAGGAAATACCCTCAAAGTTTTGACACATTGAAAACATAATGAATTTCACTATAACTCTATTGAAGAGACAATTAGTATGCCACCAACATGATTCTTTCCACAACCTTAAACGATCAAATGAACCTGGGTTCCATATTTCCCTTTCTATGAATCTGATGGTGACCCAATCTAGGTGACATGTGAAGAAATGCATGGTCACCCTCTGCAAACTCTAGGGGTCATTGATGTCGATCAACATATGACTTAGTCTTACTCTGATTTGTATCTGTACATTTTTGAATTAGCTGAACCTTCTTCAATGTATCATGCATGAGACTCATTCCCAACAACTCTGACTCACCTGCCTCCATCCAGTATAGTGGTGATCTACATAAGCTACCTTAAAGAGTCTCATATGGTTCCATATGAATAGTCACCTGATAACTATTGTTATAGAAGAACTCAACCAAATCTAGGTGCTTCTCCCAAGACCCACCAAATTCTAGGAAACATGATTTAGGAATATCCTCAAGCACTTTCATAGTATGTTCTAAATTCCCATTTTCTATGGGTGGAATTTTGTACACAGTAAGACCTATGTACCAAGTTCCTTTTACAATTATTGCTAGAATCACAAAGTAAAACACAATTTAGAGTCTATAACAATACTCTCAGGCACCCCATGTAGACAGACTATCTCCTAAATGTACATATCTCTAAACTAATCCATAGAAAAGGTCTACTGTATAAGTAAAAAATGCTCTACCTTTTTCATATGGTCCACAATCACCCAAATAACATCATTCTTCTGAGGTTTCCTTGGGAGACCCACCAAAAATTACATGGTGTTGTTGTCCCACTTCCATTTGGGAATAGGAAACAACTACAAGAAGACACCATGTCATTAATTCTTGGCATTCACTTGTTGAAAGAAGTAGAATCGTCTCAGGAACCTTGTAATGTCCTTTTTTTATGCCCGGCCACCAATACTGTCATCATAAGTCACAGAACATTTTGGTAAAACCCAGATGCACCACCCACTTCCAAGCATGAAATTCATGCATCAACTCCTCCCACATGATCATAAGAACAACAACCCGATTATTGGCATATAAGATCTCATTATCATCTATTCTAAAATCTAATAGTAACTCCCTACCTTCAAGGTTTTTCCTAAATTCTAAAAATTCTGGATCCTCATACCGCATACCCCTGATCCAGTTCAAAAGTGTAGACTTCACTAAAACTGATATGAGAGTCATCTACTCCTAGATCTCCTGAACCAAAACATGTATCTCTTCCAATAAAGTCATCATCTTCCACTCATCACTAGACTCATGAACTGCCTAAGTCTCAGTTTTCCTACTTATAGTGTCAGAAACACTTTTTTCCCTTCTTGGGCATATATGCTAGGTAAAAATCAAATGACTTCATATACTCAACCCTCCTCCACTACCAAATATTCAAATATCATTTTGAAAATATATACTTTATTCTATTTTGATCAGAATACATAGTAAACTTTTATCCCTAAAGATAATGCTTACAACACTTCAAGGCATAAACCACTACAGCTAATTTGAGGTTTTGTGTAGGGTGGATCCTTTCATGTGGCCTCAAATTCTGAGACCCATATGCTAAAACTCAATCTCCCTACACCAACACTACTCCATGATCGATCCCAGAAGAATCACAAAAAAATTTATACTCCTCCCCTGGCTCAGGTGGGATCAAGATTGGTGCCAAAGTCAAGAACTTATTCAGTTCATGGAATGAATTCTCACATGCTTCCAACCATTCAATCTTTATCTCATTCTTGGTAAACCATGAAAAAGGTGCTTCCAATCAGGAAAATTCCTTGATGAATCTTTGATAATATCCTTCTAACCCCATAAATCTTTATATATCAAAAACATTCTTAGGATACTCCCAAGAAACCACTACCTGAACTTTCTTTGGCTCCACTGACACACCTTCCTTAGAGATGATGTGAACTGAGAAGTATACATGATCAATCTAGAGTTGACACTTATATAGTTTGGAATATAGATGATTCTCTCTTAGTGTACCAAAGGTGATGTAAACATGTTTAACATGATCTTTCTGAGTCTTGGAGTACACTAAGATATCATCCATTAATGCAACCACAAACTGATCTAGGTACGGGTGGAAGATTCTATTCATCAATTCCATAAACACTACCAGGGCATTTTTCAACCCAAACGGTATCACAACAAACCCATAAAGGCAAAACCTACTTATAAAAGAAGTTCTTGATATATCAGAAGGTCGAACTCTCAATTGATGATACCCTAATCTTAACTTAGTCTTGGAGAAAATAAAATCTACCCTTAACTAGTCAAAAAGATTGTTGATATGTTGTAGAGGATACCGGTTCTTCACAGTCATGCAGTTCAACTTTTTGTAATCAACACATAGGTGTAGAGTCCCATCATCCTTCTAAGTAAAAAAGACTAGAGAACCCCATGGAGACATACTCGGATGGATAAACCCCTTATCCATCAACTCTTCATGTTGATTCTTAAGCTCTTAAATCTTTGTTGGTGTCATTCTGTATGGTGGAATAGAAACTAGCTTAACCCTAGGCATGAGATAAATTGTAAATTCCACATCTCTCTCATGTGGCATCTCTGAGAAGTCTTTAGGGAAAAAATCCTAATTTTTTTCACTACTTGTGGAATGAAATCATGCTTAAAACTGCCATAATCTAGGAATAGACTAGAAACCTAGGTGGTAAGCTCCCTCAATTACTAATTAATGGGTCATTCTTGGCCTTTCTGGATACCCACTCTCCACGGTGAAAATATTTTTCACCATCAGGAGACGTAAAAGTCACTCTCCTTATGTAATAATTAATGTGGGATAAGTATGCCACCTACCAGTCCATACCCATAATTAGTTCGAAGGATATATCCAGGATGTAAAGATTCCATAGAAAACGATACTCCCCAACCTCAAGAGAACACCCTTTTCATAAACTGATGTATCTCTATCGTACTACCAAAGGTGAATCTATCATCATAACCTCACTCACAAACTCTACCTCCATGCTCAAACTATTTACAAGTTGTGCAGATTTAAAATAATGAGAGGAACCAGTATTAAATAAGGCACTATTTAGTGTAGAATCTACAAGAATGGTACCTCTAACTATCAATTGTCTAGACTCGATATCCACTAGTGTATGCCTGTTGGCATGAAATCATATTTCCCCTCTTACCTATGATTAAATCTGAATCCCTTGATCTTCACCACATTACTGATACAGGCACCCTTTCCTAGCAGCACTGAATCCATTGCCTCTACCACCACGGCTAGTAGAACTCCAGCTGCCAAACTGATACATTGTAGAAGATCCCCTTCCCACACTCTAATTCTTCTTAGGTTCTCTATCATTACCCATATATCATGGGTCTCTACAGAACCTCTATATATGTTGCATCCTAATGCAATATCATCACTCTACCAATGGTTAAGGGAACAATCTATGAAAGTGACCCAACCTACCGCATTGTTGATAGGTCACCTTGGTAAGGTCCCATGTAACGGATCATTCCCCATATCCACTCTTCTTTCCACTACCTTTCTCAATATTATCATATAGATGCTTCCTTATCTCATAATTTATACCTCCTGAACATTTAACAAAAACCACATATCCTCCACAAAAAACCTTCTTTAGGTTCCCCTTATAAATGAGAGCCTAATTCACTACATCTAAAAACGTCTTCATCCTAAAGATATTCACCTAGGAATTAATCTCACATTTAATCCCATCCTGAAACAACTTTTCCACGGTAGCCTCATCTCCTTTCAATGTTGGACCAACACATTGCAAGTCTATAATGCGACCAGAATAGTCCACAATGGACATACTCTTCCAAGTAAACCTTAGAAACTCAATTTCTCAATCCTTCCTAAGAGTCTTAGGGTAAAAGTTCTCCAAGAACTTATCCTTAAATTCCTTCTACTCCATACTGTCCAGTTTCCCATCCTGAATTTGGATGTCCCACCAAACCTTTGCTTGACCACATAACATGTACACATCCAATTTTATTCTCTTATCAACAGGAGTCTCTAAGTGGTCAAGTATGTTCTGGATAGACTCAATCCAGAACTCAAATACCTTAGGTACACCCTCTCTAGTAAATATATGAGGGTTCTACAATTGAAACTCTCATGTTAGGTTAGACATACTCTTCACAACCCTCCCTAGGTCTCTTTCAAAAAAATTCATGAACTGAGAAAAATTCTCCCAGAACTGCTCTATAACTTCCTCACCTAGAACTTTTGGAGCCTCAAGTTCCACAATTAGAGGATAATTTCTATCCATAACCAAATTTCATTCTCTTAAAAAGAATCATCATAGAGGCATGTCTCTACAATGAAAAACACACATCCTAGGAAACATTACACAACTTTAACACATTTAACAAGAGGGTTTCATAAAATCCATAACAAGTTATCCCCCATACCCCACCACACGGTTGAAACCAAGCCTCTATCACTACCCTTAACCATCCCACATATAGTTCATGATTAACAAGGTAAAACACATTTTCATTTTCCATTTTCTCATTAGACACCCAATTATTCACATTTTTCATCATTTTAAAACTTACAATTTCATATTAGGTGAATTTTTCACTTCAATTACACAATAAATGAAAAACATTAAAAGCCAACAACTTACCAAAAACCTATTTTTCCCATGCATGCCTAAAATGATGCATGTCACAATAAATCCTGAGTGCCTAAAATGATGCATGCATACTCAACTCTCATTCCATTAGGATCAATGATTCAAATCTCAGAAAATCTCAAAAATAATAATCACATCACAAAACAAGTGAATCAATCTAGGTGAAATAACATCCAATTGTAACAACACACATCAATAAAAATTATCCCACCCTATGTGCTTGTGTTTTCCCCCATACATGGGTTAGCTACTCTCACGCACAAGCTCATGTCCAAGGCATGAATATTCCTATTTTCATATCTACATTTCCCAAAAAGTAAGATAAAATAGAAGGAAATAAACTCATTTGATACCACTTTGTATCATCTTAACCTGAATTCTACACACTGGTTCCCTTAGTCGGTCAATTACAAGACCTCAAGCTCACCTCCCTATATGCTAGAGGTTGTCGACTAGCTGTGAGGGTTTAATATCGATCATGGGGAGATGATACCCTATTTATAGAATCATCGAAATAGTAGAAATAAATAGACAATAACCAAAGTATAAAACCAATAACCAAACCAAACTAGTATCATATTATGACCAAACAAGAAATAAAATATCCAAAACTAAACAGTAGATATGTCATTCCAAATGCATACCAAGTGTTAATATGAAAAACCCAAAATAGATAAAGACACTAACAACTCCCAATAGGGTCCCCAATCATGTCTGGTTCCCTCATCCATTATCCATCCTAACTCATCCATATAACATAAGACTCTTTCCCTTTATCATGTCCTACAAACATTAAGTCTATTTGGTTACTCATTAGGCAGTCTGAGTAGGGTGTGAGTAAAACTCAGTAGGACATTATCAATAGTGTCTAAAACAATATCCAGTCAATAATAGTGTATGCAGTTGTATAAAGAATAAAAATAAAGAAATAAAGTAAATAATTTATGTATATTCATTTATTCAATATTTAACCACATAAACCCTCGGGTTCTTGGGGACACATGAACCCTCAATACTTTCTTTGTCCCAAGCCGGAGTTTGAATCATGTCAGAACATCGGGATTATCATTTATCATTTCATTTTAATTCATATTAAGACTAATTTGAACCATATTCCAATGCCAATATTCTAGGCCTAAATCCCCATTTCTAACACCCCATAGGTATTTAAAGCAGTATTATGTGTCCCACAACTTGTTTATCACTACTGAATATTGAAGTAATGGCCTATGTACAATAAATGAATATCAGTTTATCGGTATGGTATTTTGAAGAAATAGTCCATGTCCCACACATAAATATCAGTCAATCACACAAGTGGTATTTTGAAGCAGCAGTTTTTGTCCCACGCTCATATATAAATTAAACACATATATCACATTTATCTCGATTAATCATCATTAAACCATTCATAAAATTTTTACACCATGATATACCATTACAATTTATCATAACATATAATGATTTAATACTTTAATCACATGAAATAATATTAAAAATTCACCATTAAACCACTTTACAATAGTCAATTCTTATAACTCATTCACCCAATAAGGTCAAGTCAACCATCTCAAAATCCCCATTTTAAATTAATTCATATCACATTAATTGATCTATTTCAAAATCCCAATTCCAATCAATTACACAATCATAACATATCATTAATTAATTAGATGATTAATTAATCAAATTACACTAATTCTAATTGCCGTGATTTAGCCAATCATCATCACCTGGAAATTAAATTAAATAAATTCAATCATCAATGAAATTTCCAAATCATGGAAATTTATAATTTCAAAATTATAGACACGTAATTAAATCAAGAATATGGGATTTTAAATTTAGACAACCTACCTATAAATTGATGATGAATTCTTGGCAATGAAAATCCCCAATTATAGCAGAATAACCAAGATCACATCGAAGAATGAGATCTAGATCCAAAACCTAGATACAAGATCAAATACATTATATCTATCAAAACCTAGATCTATATACATAACCAATGGAGGATAAATACCATCAAAGAATTATATATGTATGGGAGAGAAGGAGGAAACCATCCAGGATGAGAGTCTCTTACCGAGAGAGGTGTAGATCTTTAATATGGGAATCGATTCATCAACAACGGATGTTGGAATGCATTAGAATCTATTATTGAACCTCCAAAAATGGGAGAAAAAGTTTTATGGTCTATTAAGGATGTTTAGGGATATAAGATAGGGGTTTGAGAACTTTTAAAATAATTTTAGGTAGTTTAAAATTTTGTGCGCACGATTTCCTGCTCGAGTCACATGGTTTCCCCTAACTGTGTGCCTAACTGTGCGCCTTTTCCTAGGGGGTTGCATGATTACTAATAATAGGGAGAATGAATTGAAAATCCCCCTCTATCTTGGGTTTCATGGTTTTATGGGTTATGGTGCATAGTTTAGAAAAATCATGCGCTAACCATGCACATCTCAAAACCCTTCCAACATTCTCCAATTTCACCCCAAAACAGCCCAAGGAAAAACTCAAACAGGAAGTAATCAGAAAAAGGAAAAATAGTACCAATAAATGACCCTAATAAATCTCCAGAAAATTTCAGGATCTTATAAAAATATTCCTAGACATTACATAACATGGTACTAACTTCTGATCTATGTTTAATCCAAAACAAATACACAAGCCAACAGATTGACTCACACAAACCTCATGAGGGGAACTCCCTTAGCCCGAGAAAACCATATAATAAAGGAAAACTGGATAGTTTGTAAGATAACTATTATAGTATAATCTAACACCTCTCTCTTACTAACTAGGTTTTCATGTGTATTCATTCAACTAGAGGTGAGAAACACCAAGCTAATGATCATCGTATTCATCAATACAACATAAAAATTCAATCTTATCTCACCTCCAACACCCTCATAAGAAATATCCCATTTCCAAATATATACATTTTTTAAATATTAAGGATTCACCTCTTTTATTAAAAACAAGAAAAAGATAGGAGTTCAAGAGATAATGGGAAAACATAGCAAAAAACCAAACCAAAAGCCTAGCTGCCTAACGTTTTCATCAATATTTCAGTTAGCTACCTTTCCTATTTGTTGGTTTCATGCCATACAACTCTACCATGAACTCAAATACATCCCCTACCTCTTGATCTCCCCTTTCTTGGAAGAATAGATTTGATTAGTTCAAGTAAATTTTCAGCATCAATGCTTTTAAATTCATAGCTATCATGCTAGTGCTTATCACATTTTTCTTGAGAGGTATCTATTGTCGATAGATTCTTCATACCCTCAAAATATAGTTATTTAGGAAAATAATATCCAATAGTAGTATCCTAAATCTCCCTTGAATCAAGATAGGGGCTACCTTCAATCACCAGAGACTTATCCTTCTTATAGAAAACAAGCTAAAGGCCCTCACTATCCACAAATGGTTTTTGAGAAGATTCTAGAAATGACTCGAGAGTCAGATTCTAAAATTTTATTACCCTTTTGATTTCCTAAGTGTTAGGTCCACGAGGCTAAATACCATGAGAGGGGGGGTGAATCAGGGTTTGAATAATTTAAAATTAACGCTTGTTATGATCTTGTTTTGCTGTTAAGAAAAACACTCTTCTCTCTCTTTCTCGTTGTACAATATAGACAGAAAGTAAAGCATGCACATGACACAACAATTTTTACTTGGTTCACCCTCATTGAGATATGTCCAAGGAGCATACACCGACAATGTGTCAATGTACCAAATCCACTAAAAGTGTATTTTTGTTTACAAGGTTTGGGATAGATCACTTCTATTCCCAGGCTCACTGCCTTTACAATGTTTAGGGTCAACTCACTGCTTTCCCAAGGGTCACTCCCAATTTCTCTCTCTCTCTGCCTCACTGCCGGTGGAGATGATCACCTTCTTCATCTTCTTTTTCTCATTGCTTTGTAAAGGATCCACTCACATTTTATAGACCTATAGGTCTCTTCATTATCACTAATGAATGCATCATCCATTGTATGTAGATGCTCTGTTGAAGTTCACCTTTCACCCATAGATGAATCTCAATTTGCACCGAAGGTATCGGGCAATATTCCAGCTTTTGTATAGCCCTGGAAAGACAGGCATGCTCCAACAACACCTGGCACTCTTCTCCAAGCCCAGCAAGCAAGTCCCATGACGGCGCGCAAGTCCTTGGCATGCAAGTCAAAACTGGCGCGTAAGTTCACCTCAACCACTTGCACAACACGACCTTATTCAACTCCAAACTTGCGCGACACACCTCCTTTTATGCCCAAACTGATTTTGGCGCACAACTAACAATCGGCATGCAACTTATAACTGGCGCGCAACTTATACTTGAGCGACCACACACCACTTGTGTGACCATCACACCTGCGTGACGAGAGCTCTGATTTTTATAAGTGTTGAACTCTGCACCGAATGAGGAGGGGATGACCTATATTTATAGGCATTTGGACACCCTTCATGATGGCGTGCAAGTCTCCCCTTAGTGTGAAAGTCTTGGGGTGCAAGTCTCTTCCCTTATCTCTGTCGCGCTAGTCACTTGCGTGACCTAACCCAAAACTTGTGCGAACCTTATCCCTTAGCCATATTTTGGTGTTCTAATCTTGAAAAACATATGGAGTCCAACTTTCCCAGCCTTCAAGTACACGGCGCACAAGTCCCTTTTCCAAAAACCACTTTTCTTCATTTGTCGATTTTCAGGCCCAAAAATTTGGAAAACATTGGAAAATAGTGTCACCGTGTAACTATTCTTTTTTTACCGCCTCCTGATCATCCATTCCTTTTTCGAAATTCTTGAATCAATCATGGATCATTAACCATAGCCCTTGAACTCGACATGACACTATGAAATCCCCTTTTTCAACAAATTTGTATCATGGTTTTCTTTTTCAACAATCACAACACAGATGTACACTTTGTCAACGAACACAATCACCTCAAAAATGATTCAATGATTCCTTGAGGGATTTTTGACCAACAATATCCCCCTTTGGGTTTGTTGAAAACTCTTTCATAAAGAGATACGTTGTTAATTCTTTAGCCACCATTCGCCTATTTAGATTCTAATAGCGATCAAGGATTTACACAACACATACTCTAAGCCCACATAAGCAATGCTCGGTGTGAGAAACAAGAGTAAATGAAAATTTCATCAATGAATCACTTCAACTATGACACCCACTATTGACACCAAACTGATACCATTTTTTGGAAATATTCTAACCGCATTCCAACAACACTCTTCTACTTTTATCACGATCCTCATCTGTCGTGATATCTAGTCTTTGATCGATCACTTCTAGCATTGTCAGATTTAATACGTGTCATATTTAATACGCTCCTCCTAATATGCTCCCCCTTTCTCATTGATCCCCCTATCTCATTGCTCCACCTATCAGATTCTTCCCTTATCTTTCATGATTTCTCAAATTTCCACATCATCTCCCCCTTGAACAATCACTATTTTCTCCCCCTTTGTCAACGAACCCAAACGTCACTCCATTGCAGTCTGTAACAGAGTAGAGAACACATATCATCACATTAGGGAAAAACACATCATACCTCGGGGAGAGGTAGGAGGTTTCCACATCCACACTCTTTCAAGTGCGGGGATTTGACTGAACTCCCAGAGCCAGTTGATGGCTTTCAAATGCTTCCTTGGCTAAGGCCTTTGTCATAATATCTATAACCTGTAACTCTGTAGGCACATACTCCAACTTCACAAGCCCTTGCACTACCTTCTCCTTGATTAAATGATATTTGATCTCAATGTTCTTAGTCCTTGAGTGATGAACTGTATTTTTTCTCAGATTGATAGCAGTTGAGTTATCACATAGGATTCTGATCGGATACTTCACTTCAACTCCCATATCTTCAAGTTGTTGCTTCATCCACAATAACTGTGTGCATGCTTGAGTGGCCACAATAATACTCAGCTTCTACGGTGCTCAATGAAATGCAATCTTTCTTCTTTCTTATCCAATAAATACACAATCAACTAAGATAGAATGCACCTCCTGACGTTGACTTTATGTCATATACTGATCTGGCCCAATCAGCATTAGTATATCCCAATAACTCTGTCTGATATTTGTCATTATATGTCAAGCCAAAGTCCACCAAGTCCTTGATATACCGAAATATTCTTTTCACTGCAAGAATGTGACTTTAATTGGGGTTACTCTGATATCTCTCTTCTTTGCATGTGGAGAAAATAACTTCAGGCCTTGTTGCTGTCAAGTACAGAAAACTTTCAATAATTTGCCTGTATTCTGTGATATTAAATGCCTTTTCATCCTCATATTTTGATAATTTCATCCAGTTAGCAACCAAAGTCTTTATCTCCTTGAAATTATTCATTACAAACCTTCTTATAACCTCCATGGAATATTTGGATTGAGAAATGAAAGTTACATTACTTCCTTGAGTCACCTGTAAACCAAGGAAAAATGTTAGCTCTCCAATCATTGACATTTCAAACTCATTTTTCATGAATTCAGAAAACTATCTGCACTGAGCTTCATCTGATCCGCCAAATATTATGTCATCGACATAAACCAACACCATCATCCTTTGATTACTGATGTTTCTGAAATAGAGATTGTAATCAACTCCCCCATGCTGGAAACCAAGCTTCTTCAAGTACTGATCAATCCTTGAATACCACACTCTTGGTGCTTGTTTCAGCCCATACAACGCCTTCTTCAGCCTGTAAACTTTGTTCTCATCCTCATGAATGAGAAAACCATCTGGCTTCTCAATGTACACCTCTTCTTCCATAACCCAATTTAGAAATGTAGATTTGATGTCCATCTGGAACACTTTGAACTTTCTTTGCACTACAATGGCTAAAAATAATATGATTGTCTCTAGCCTTGAAACTGGTGAAAATGTCTCATCAACATCAATACCATCTATTTGGGAGTATCCTTTTCACACCATTCATGATTTGTTTCGAATCACTGTGACATCTTCATTCATCTTGTTGTGAAAGACCCATTTAGTCTCAATGACGTTCTTATTTTCTGGCATCAAAACAATCTCCCACATATGATTCTTTTAAATCTGATCTAATTCTTCATTCATAGCCTGAACCCAGTACTCATCTTCAGATGCATCGAAAAAACATTTCATCTCCACCTGAGACAAAAACGATGTTTGCTGTGATGATTTAATTCTTTGAGTCTGAACTATGGTTGTCTGATCACCAATGATATTTTTCCTATCAATTTCAGCTCGACTCTTTGGCTTATTAGCATATTCAGATTTTGTTTCCACTTACTCATCATCAGTATCTTCTTCTAAGTCAGCCTATGCCACTTCTACTCCCCCTGTGTTGCTTACCTCCTCATCACTTTCATCCAGAAACTGTTCATTGGGTCGTTGAGCATTCTGTTCATTTTCAACTATAGTGAGATCATTGCTCTCAAAAACATTTCCCAGCCTTTTGTTGAAGCATTTATATGCTTTTCTTTTCCCTGAGTAGCCAATGAATATACCTTCATCTCCTCATGACTCAAATTTCCTGTGATTTTATTTATTGATAATGAAGCACTTACTTCCAAAGATTCGAAAGTATTTCAATATTGGCTTCTTTCTATACCACATTTCATACAGAGTCTTCCCTTCCTTTGGAAACAACAGAGACCTGTTTGAAATATAGACTGATGTCAAAACTGCTTCCTTCCAAAATTTATCTGGTAGGTCCTTTTCAATAAGCAACATTATGGCCATGTTGTTGATGATCTGATTTCTCCTTTCAACCAATCCATTCTATTGGGCAATTCCCACTGATGAAACTCGATGCCTTATCCCATGTTTCTCGAGATAGTATTCAACTTGACTGTTTGTGAATTATGTACCGTTATCAGTACGAAACATCAAAATTTTCTGCCCAAGCATCCTTTATGATTCCCTCCTATACTGCTTTATGAAATTGAACACCTCTGTCTTATGGGTAACAAAAAATACACAGGCCATTCTGCTATAATCATCAATGAAAAGGACACAGTACCTTTTCCCATTTATATCTCGTGGTGAGATAGGTCCACATACATCAGTATGAACCAATTCGAGCACTCTAGTTGATTTTTGTTCCTTTGACCTGTATGTCTTTCTGATTATCTTCCCTTGTTGGAAAGAATCACACATATGAGTGCGATCACGTGATAGTTTGGGAAATTCTCTAGCAGCATCACACTTTACCAGATCTTCCATAGATGGTTGGCATAGATGACCATGTCGCTTATGCCACAACTAGTTTTCTTCCTCTCTGGATAAAAGGCATGTATCTTATTCCCCACCTATAAGGTAAAGATATCCCTTTGTCCTTTTTCCCTGTAGAACAACTGATCCATCTTTTCCTTTCACAACACACATCTTCTTGGTAAATCGGATAGAGTGCCCAGAGTCACATAGTTGATTGACACTGAGCAAGTTATGACTAAGACCCTCTACTACCAAGACATCAACACATCTCATTTCTTTTCCCTCAAACTTGGCTTTTCCTGAGCCAACAATCTTCAGGCCTTCATCGTTTCCAAATTTGACAACTTCTTCTTTGTCATATTTTATGCCTGTAACAAGATCCTTATTACCTGTCATGTGAGATGTGCAACCACTATCAAGGATCCATACACCAAAGCTATCTGATGCCTTAAGGAAATTTCTTCCACCATAGCCTTCTCATTTTTCTTCTTCTTGGTCCATAATTTTGCCTTCACACTTGGCATGAATTGAGACTTTTATTATTTCTCATAGCATGATGGACCAGCTTCATCATGCAAAGCTGCAAATCTATTCTTCATTTTTAACTCACCTGTTGGTTTATTGATCTGCTGCTTGTGAACGTTTTGATTCTGCTTTGGCACATTTCTCTGTATGGTTGAAGTGCAGTACCTAGCCATGTTCCCATATCCTCCGCACCAAAAACAGTGTCCTTCGAAATATCTTCTGGAAAACTGTTCTCTGTTTGGCTGCCACCTCTGTTCTTGTTCCCTTCGATATCTCTTGGCTATGGAACACACATATTGTGAATGTCCCATCTTCCCACAATAATAACACCTGATATAAGGTGCATTCCTTCGTGTTACTTCAGCACTATGAGTTTCCCTTTAAGATATTTGAATATTCTAAATCTGTTTTCTTCCCAAATCAACCTTCAATCTCGAAGTGGATGTTTGCGGTCTGAAATCAATATTTACAACTTTTTGTTTTAGATCAAGCCCCAATTCTTCCTTAGAATCTAAGCTCAATTTCTGCTTCATTCCTGCTGAACTGCTAGCCTCCTCATTCATCCTTTCTGTCTTCTGAATGGCCTGTAATGACCTAATCTTTTTGAGTAGTATATTAGCTTACTCTTAATAATTTAATAGAGATGTTAATGGTTAATGCAGAAAGAGGAGTCGATGGCTTCATCCAGTAGACTCGAACCTTATGAATCCCACTTATCATAGCTTGGGAAGGAGGTGGCATCTTTGGGCTTCACTTTGGACCAAGCCCAAGCCGAACTCCAGCGTGTCAAGATTGAACGGAAACGCCTACGGGAGAAGTTCAAGTTAGTAGAGATTACTACTAGGGCAATGTTATCTGAGCCTCCCTCAGATTCTCTCACCATAGCACACCTTACACTTAGGTCATATGCTGGTGTTATAAGGGGCTATGTGACGAGACCCTAGATTCTTTGTGTAATCCTTTGGGATGAATGAATTGTGATTTCTTCCTTTAGTGATGTTTGTGAAATTTCCAATGTTCGAATAATTTTAGGATGTATTTATTGATGAATTTTGAAAAAAAGGATATTTTAAAATATTTATGTAAACCTTAAATAATTAATGATGTGTAATGATTTTCAAAAAATGGTCTTCTACAAAAGTGTTCAGTAAGGAATTTGGAGTCTAATAAGATCAACTTAATTTTTTATGAATAGTAAATTATGAATAGTGATTTTATGCTTAGGATTAGTAATGTGACCAAATGGATTAGTAATTTCACTCAAAGAAATTTTTAATATAATTTAGACACCTAAATTAAGTAATGTGATTAAATAAAATGGGTAAATAACTGTTTCATAAATTATTAGTCAAGTATTAGTTTTTTGGGGTGAATAGTGTTTTTTAATTAAAAATTAAATTAAAAATATTTAGAAAAATATTTTTATAAAATGGACATTATTTTTGAACTCAGAGCACCGATATTATGTTATGGTAATTTTGGGGGTTTTTTCTAAAAAAATGAATTTTCATTGAATAGTGTTTTTATTTAAAAATTAAATTAAAAATATTTAGAAAATTATTTTTATAAAATGGAGTTCATATTTGTAATCAGAGCGTCAATATTTGATTAAGGTGAAATTCTGGGTTTTTTCTGAGAAAGAGGAATTTTCTGTGAATAGTAAAAAAAAAGCAGTTTTAGGGTTTCGGTATGTTTAATTACATCATAGCTGTGTCATGGTGATGTCATGAGATATTTTAAGGGTTGGCCGATTTAAGGTGATGAATTATTGTATTGGGGGACCCATTTGGCCTAACTTCATGGGAAATAACATGGGAGAGCACATGGTTTTGAGAAAAGCACTTGTGAGGTGTCCCTTGGCCATTAATGTCTTGTCCCCTCACTTTCCCTATAAATACCAAGCCATTATCTCATCCTTTGGACTCCAAAATCATTCACAACGAAGTTCTGGTCTCCTTACCTCCCAAGGAGTCCTCCCAAGGTTCCCTCAAGCCTCTCAAGGTCCCAACCTTTGAGTTTTAAGAGTTACGTTTAAGGTAAGGGATCCGACCTCTCTCTTTCTTTTCATGTAATATCTTTTATGTCATTCCTTTTATGTTCCATGTTCTTATGTGGGAGGATGTTCTTTTATATTAATATTACTGCCCTTTTCATGTTTTTATGATGAGATATCCCCTCTTACTATCATCATTTCGTTTTATGAAAGTTTAAGTGATGTTGTTAGGCTGCCGAATTTTTAAGGGATTCTTTCACCCTTCTCATTTTCAAGTTCTATTTTCATGTAAAGTCTTTGAAGTTCTTTTTTATTATGTTGGGGTATGATCTCTATACCTATCATACTTATATTTTATGATCATATGTTGAGAGACCCTATTTGATCTCTTCAATTCATTTTTATTGAATTTTTAAGTAACGTCATTAGGCTGCCGAATTCTCATAAGAGAAATCTTATTTTTTTGTCTTCATTTCAAGTTCTCCGTTTCATATGGTATATCATTAAAATTTATTTACCATGTTCTTAAATCCTTTATATTCTGTTCCCCTACTGTTTTATGGATCATTTATGAGTGGGTGACCCATGTCCCCTCTCTTTTCAATGTTTTCTAAAACCTCGTAACATAGCCTTTATGGTGCAGAATTTCCGTCTCAAAATGTCTCTCTCTTTTTCTAAAGTTCATTTATTTTGTTAATTGAATACTCAAAGCTCTTTCTTATAAAGTGTTATTCACATATATACCAAAATTTTCTATTTTAAATTCTGGGATTTACATACATGAGACCCGCTTTCCATTTCTGTGGGTTTAAAGTGACATAAAGATTATGTCTTTAAAGCAGTTTTTAAAACGTTATGATTATGAAATGAAACCCATTTCTTTTATTCTATATGGGTTGTTTATGAAATGATTGATGATGATTTATGTGGCTCACATGATAATAAATACATGTCAAGGGTGTGCCCAGATAGCGCTCTAATGCATTGGGTAAAGACTTAATCTCTAGAGATGACTTTTTAGACTGATACCTTGGTGAATAACCTTGGTAATTTTTAATGACACATTGGGGATGGACCTTGGTGAAACAAAATGATTTTCAATATTAAATGTTGTAGCCACATCTTCAAGTTACGAAAAATGTTATTTTTATTATGATATATCTCATGATTTCTTTCTCATGCCTTAAAGTTCTTTTCATGACCTTATTGAAGTATCTCAAGTTCACATGTAAAATGTTTCTCTTGTTTCCCTTACTGGGCCTTCTACTCACCCTTTCTTTTGATGTATGTCCCCAGGTTTTGAGATGCAGTAATGAACCTAGGATGAACTTAAGTAGAAGACTTTCAAGTGTTTAAGAATAATGCTTTATGTTGTTTTCATGTATTATGTTCCTGGTTTCCAAGACACTAAACCTTAAAGATCCTCAGTTTTGTGTAATGTAATGAAAGTTTATGTTATAAAAATGCGGGATGTTATAGTTGGTATTAGAGGGTGGTTTAGTTATTTGTGGAAATTAGGATATAAAAACTTTAGGAATAACCCTATAGAAAAGTTTAAATATAGGAAAACTTCCTGGTATTTTCGTAAGTATTGAGTAAGTGCTTTATCAAACAAATACATCTTGTCTGGATACGAGCAGGTAGAGGCGGCTCTGGCACAGATGTACATAGGGGTAAAACCCGAAAACACCGCTTTGAGCTAGACTCGAACGGGAACTGGTGCACGATAACGGGCCTTGCTGCACTCTTGGTTACGACACTCCTGGGGGATATGTTTGGTTAATCAAAAGCTTTTTATGAATCATTATGAAGGAATTATAGAGAACTGTAATTGTCTAAGAATAAAGTATTAATTAAAAGATTCATAAATGAAATAAGTTTCTCACTAAATTTTTATTCTTTTAGAAAATGGCGGGCAATAGGAGGAACTGTGCAGATGGTGACCGTAATGAACCATGTGCTGACGGCCCTCTGATGGAAGTCGGAATGGAAACATTCATGCGAATGATGAAACAACTGACTCAAGTTATGAGTAATAACTTGAATCAAGTTGAGAGGCGGATCTCACCATGAAGGGAACAACATTCTGTTGAGTCCTTCATGCGTCAACGACCACCATCATTCAGTGGATCTACTGACCCTTTGTTTGCGTAACAATGGATAAGCTCCATTGAAAAGATCTTTTCTGTACTCCTTTGTTCGGAACAAGAAAAAGTCACCCATACTGTTTATCGCCTAGAGGGAGAATCTGATCAGTGGTTGTCACTGGTCAAAAACACGAAGCCTAGAGGAGAGATGGAAGCTATGGAGTGGGAAGAGTTCTGAGGAATATTCTTTAATAAGTATTTTCGTCGTTCCATGAGAACGAGAATGGAGAAAGAGTTTCTCGAGCTGATGCAGAAGGAGAACGAATCTATCAGAAGCTATTAGATGAACTTCACCCGAATTTTACAATATACCTCTAGCTTTGTCGTGGATCCAAGTGGGAAGGTTGATAGATTTTTTGGTGGACTGAGACCTCATCTGCGGAAGAATTTAGCCAACCGGGACTACGATAGCTATGAGGAGATCGTGCGAAGTGCAATGAAAGTCAAGCTAGAGTTTGGTGAGACACAGTGGTCTCATAAATCAAATGAAAAGAAGAGATCGTTGGAGCCCAGTTTAGGGAAGACTTTTGATCAGGGAAGAGTTGGAAAGCAAATGCAACTTACCACATGCAAAAAATGTGGGAAGAAGAATCTGGGGAACTGCTTGATCGGAAGTGGAAAGTGCTACAAGTGTGTAAGAGGAGGCCATATTGCTCGGAATAATCGTAGTGAGGTGAAGCCTCAACTCCCCGACACTAATGATAGAGGAAAGATGGTTCTGGCCTTACCTGAAGTACATTGCTTCAAGTGTGGATAGCTTGGGCACTATGCTAATCTCTATCCAAATCCAAGGGCAGTGGAGGGGAATCACCATCAACCTCAGCAAAGGCCAGGGGAGAAAGGTCGTGCTTTTGCTATCACAACAACTGAAGTTGAAGCTCTGAATGACATGGTAGCAGGTACTCTTGTTGTCCTCTCAAAACTAGCAACTACTTTGTTTGATTCTGGTTCTACGCATTCCTTTATTTCCTCTAAGTTTGCAAAGAATATAGAATGAATCCCTGAACTGCTTGAGGTAGATTTTTCAGTCAAGACTCCAAGTGGGATTATCCATGAATAAACAGTGTTTAGAGACTCTAGTGTTTACTTTAGTGACCACAATGTTATTGGAAATCTAGTAGTCATTCCCATGTTGGAATTCGACGTTATACTAGGGATGGACTGGCTCTCAAAGTATAATTCTAAGATCAAATGCAGAAGTAATGAAATCTTAGTAGTCTTGAATAAACGACCTACAGTTATCTTCCAAGGAGAGATATCCCGATTTGATCCCTATCTAGAAGCACCTCCTATAGCTTTCTTTATGAGTTCATTGGTGATGGTGAAGAAGGAAAAGGGCGCATACAGATAGAAGATGTTCCAATTGTTCAGGAATACCTGGATGTATTTCCTGAGGAGTTACCTGGACCTCCCCCAGAAAGAGAGGTAGAGTTCTCCATTGAACTCGTACATGGATCACAACCGATATCAAGGACCCCGTATAGAATGGCAAATGTGGAGCTATAAGAGTTAAAGAAACAACTCCAAGACTTGTTGGAGAAGGGGTTTATCCGACCGAGTGTGTCTCCTTGGGGGGAACCGGTTCTCTTTGTGAAGAAGAATGATGGATCAATGCGGCTATGCATTGATTTTAGAGAACTGAATGGGATTACAGTGAAGAATAGATACCCTCTTCCAAGAATTGATGATTTATTTGACCAACTTCATGGGGATCAATTCTTCTCTAAGATTGACCTTCGATCTGGTTATCATCAACTGAGGGTGAAGAAGGAAGATATTCCAAAGACTTCCTTCCGATCAAGATATGGGCATTATGAGTTTTCTGTTATGCGCTTCGGCTTGACTAATGCTCCTGCTATTTTCATGGATTTGATGAATAGAGTCTTTAAGGACTACCTTGATAACTTTGTGGTAGTTTTTATTGATGATATTTTGATATATTCAAAAAGTCGTGAGGAGCATGAAGATCATCTGAGGGTTATTTTGAAAACTCTGTGGAAGGAGAGACTCTTTGGAAAGTTTAGCAAGTGTGATTTTTGGTTACAACAAGTGGCATTCTTGGGGCACATCGTAAGCAATAAAGGAATCTCGGTTGACCATGCAAAGACAATGGTTGTGGAGGAGTGGCATCAACCCACAACAGTAACTGAGATTCGTAGTTTCCTTGGTTTAGTGGGATATTATAAGAGGTTTGTGAAAAACTTTTCACAGATTTCTAATCCACTAACCAAGCTTACTTGAAAAGGGGTTAAGTTCATCTAGACAAAGGAATGCGAGGAAAGATTCCAAGAGCTGAAGAAGAGATTGGTTACTGCACTTGTGTTAACACTACCCTCTATTGGAGAAGGATTCGTTATTTTTAGCGATACATCTCTGAAAGGGCTTGGGTGCATCCTCATGAAAAATGAGAAGGTAATTTCTTATGCATCTCGACAGTTGAAGATTCATGAGCGGAATTATCCTACGCATGATCTAGAGCTAGCGGCAGTTGTTTTTGCTCTAAAGATATGGTGGCACTATCTTTATGGGGAGAAATGTGATATATACACTGACCACCAAAGTCTAAAGTATATTTTCACACAGAAATAATTGAACATGAGACAAAGGAGATGGTTGGAGCTTATTAAAGACTATGATTTTTCAATTCATTATCACCCTAGAAGAGCAAACAAAGTCGCGGATGCATTAAGCAGGAAAGACCCTGTTGTTCTGGCAACAATGAGGATCCTAGGAGATCCCTTGATTAAAGATCTAGTAAAACTAGACATGGGAATTATAAGGAAAGGGACATCATCAACCCTATCCCAAATGATTTCTCAACCTTAATTACTAGAGAAGATCAAGAAGGCTCAAAAATAAGATCCTTTGTTGCAGGAGAAGTTGGAGGATGTAAAAGATGGGAAGTTCCCTGATTTCAATATTGATCAAGAAGGTGTATTGAAATTTCGTACAAGACTATGTGTTCCATCTATTCTGAAGATAAAGAAATAACTGATGGATGAAGCTCATAGATCTACTTTCTCTATACATCCAAGAAGCACTAAAATGCATAGAGACCTTCGTGATCATTATTGGTGGGATAACATGAAGAGGGAGATTGCTGATTACACTACAAGGTGCCTGGTGTGTCAACAAGTAAAGGCATAATGACAACTTCCTAAGGGGGTATTACAACCACTACCCATACCAGTATGGAAGTGGGATAATATCACTATGGACTTTGTAACTGGTCTCCTGAAAGCATCCAAAAGAAACAATGTGATATGGGTTATTGTGGACCGTCTCACCAAGACTGCCCATTTTATCTCTATTCGGGAAGATTTCTCTCTAGATCAAATTTCCAAGATTTACGTAAAGGAAGTGGTGAGGATGCATGGGGTACCACTATCCATTGTGTCTGATCGTGATCCAAGATTCACATCAAAATTCTGGAGAAGTCTTCAACATGCTCTGAATACTGAATTGAATTTTAGTACGGCATATCATCCTCAAACTGATGGCCAATCTGAAAGGACTATTCAGACACTCTAAGACATGCTGAGATTATGCTCAATGGAATTTAAAGGTGGATGGGATCAACACCTCCCATTAGTTTAGTTCTCCTATAACAACAGCTTCCATTCGAGTATTCAGATGGCACCCTATGAAGCTCTGTATGGAAAGCGTTGTAGAACTCCTACTTGTTGGGATGAAACTGGTGAGAGAAATCTTCTTGGGCCTGATCTCATGCAAGAGATGACAGAACAGGTTCATGCCATCCAACAAAACATAAAGGCTGCTCAGAGTCGGCAGAAAAGCTATGCTGACAATCGTCTAAGGGACTTGGAGTTTTGTGTTGGTGACAAAGTCTTCCTTCTAATTTCTCCATGGAAGAGAGTCATGCGGTTTGGGAAGAAATGGAAGCTAAGCCCTAAGAACATTGGCCCCTATGAAATCCTTGATTGCATAGGAGCAGTGGCCTATCGTCTAGCACTTCCACCAAACCTAGCTCAAGTTCACAATGTCTTCCATGTATCTCTCTTGAGGAAGTACATACCCGACCCTTCGCATGTACTGAACCCAGAGGTGGTACAACTGGAACATGACCTCTCTTATGAGGAGCGACCAGTGGAGATCTTAGACCGTAGAGACAAGGTTCTACGAAACAAGACTACCCACCTTGTGAAAGTGTTGTGGAGGAATCATAAATATAAAGAAGCGACTTGGGAGCCTGAGGAAATGATGAAGCAAAAGTACCCTCACCTTTTCGACTAGGCCTCAAGTATAAATTTCGGGGACGAAATTTCTTAAGGGGGGAAGAATGTAACGACCCAATCTTTTTGAGTAGTATATTAACTTACTCTTAATGATTTAATAGAGATGTTAATGGTTATTGCAGGAAGAGGAGTCGATGGCTTCATCCAGTAGACTCGAACCTTATGAAGACCACTTATCAGAGCTTGGGAAGGAGGTGGCATCTTTGGGCTTCGCTTTGGACCAAGCCCAAGCCGAACTCCAGTGTGTCAAGCTTGAATGGAAACGCCTACGGGAGAAGTTCAAGTTAGTAGAGATTACTACTAGGGAAATGTTATCTGAGCCTCCCTCATATTCTCTCACCATAGCACACCTTACACTTAGGTCATATGCCGGTGTTATAAGGGGCTATGTGACGAGACCCTAGCTTCTTTGTGTAATACTTTGGGATGAATGAATTGAGATTTCTTCCTTTAGTGATGTTTGTAAAATTTCCAATGTCCAAATAATTTTAGGATGTATTTATTGATGAATTTTGAAAAAAAAAATGATATTTTAAAATATTTATGTAAACCTTAAATAATTAATGATGTGTAATTATTTTCAAAAAATGGTCTTCTACAAAAGTGTTCAGTAAGGAATTTGGAGTCTAATAAGATCAACTTAATTTTTTATGAATAGTAAATTATGAATAGTGATTTTACGCTTAGGATTAGTAATGTGACCAAATGGATTGGTAATTTCACTCAAAGAAAGTTTTAATATAATTTAGACACCTAGATTAAGTAATGTGATTCAATAAAATGGGTAAATAATGGTTTCATAAATTATTAGTCAAGTATTAGTTTTTTGGGGTGAAGAGTGTTTTTTAATTAAAAATTAAATTAAAAATATTTAGAAAAATATTTTTATAAAATGGACATTATTTTTGAACTCAGAGCACCGATATTATGTTATGGTAATTTTTGGGGTTTTTTCTAAAAAATGAATTTTCGGTGAATAGTGTTTTTATTTAAAAATTAAATTAAAATTATTTAAAAAATTATTTTTATAAAATGGAGTTCATATTTGTAATCATAGCGTCGATATTTGATTAAGGTGAAATTTTGGGTTTTTTCTGAGAAAGATGAATTTTCAGTGAATAGTAAAAAAAGCAGTTTTAGGGTTTCGGTATGTTTAATGACATCACAGTTGTGTCATGGTGATTTCATGAGATATTTTAAGGGTTGGCCGACCTAAGGTGATGAATTATTGTATTGGGGGCCCCATGTGGCCTAACTTCATGGGAAATATCATGGGAGAGCACATGGTTTTGAGAAAAGCACTTGTGAGGTGTCCCTTGGCCATTAATGCCTTGTCCCCTCACTTTCCCTATAAATACCAAGCCATTCTCTCATCCTTTGGACTCCAAAATCATTATCAACGAAGTTATGGTCTCCTTACCACCCAATTAGTCCTCCCAAGGTGCCCTCAAGCATCTCAAGGTCCCAATCATTGAGTTTTAAGAGTTGCGTTTAAGGTAAAGGATCTGACCTCTCTCTTTCTTTTCAAGTAATCTTTTTTATGTCATTCCTTTTATTATCCATGTTCTTATGTGAGAGGATGTTCTTTTATATTCCTCTTACTGCCCTTTTCATGTTTTTATGATGATATATCCCCTCTTACTCTCATCATTTCATTTTATGAAAGTTTATGTGACACTGTTAGGCTGTCGAATTTTTAAGGGATTCTTTCACCCTACTCATTTTCAAGTTCTATTTTCATGTCAAGTCTTTAAAGTTCCTTTTTATTATGTTGGGGTATGATCTCTATACCTATCATACTGATCTTTTATGATCATATTATGAGAGACCCTATTTTATCTCATCAATGCATTTTTATTGACGTTTTAAGTAACGCTATTAGGATGCCGAATTCTCATAAGAGAAATCTTATTTTTTTGTCTTCCTTTCAAGTTCTTCGTTTCATATGGTATATCATTTAAATTTAATTACCATGTTCTTAAATACTTTATATTCTATTCCCCTACTGTTTTATGGATCATTTATGAGTGGGTGACCCATGTCCCCTCTCTTTTCAATGTTTTCTAAAACCTCGTAACATAGCCTTTATGGTGCAGAATTTCCGTCTCAAAATGTCTCTCTCTTTTTCTAAAGTTCATTTATTTTATTAATTGAATAATCAAATCTCTTTCTTATAAAAAGGTATTCACATATAAACCAAAATGTTCTATTTTAAATTCTGGGATTTACATACATGAGACCCTCTTTCCATTTCCGTGGGTTTAAAGTGACATAAAGATCATGTCTTTAAAGCAGTTTTTAAAACGTTATGATTATGAAATGAAACCCATTACTTTTATGCTATATGGGTTGTTTATGAAATGATTGATGATGATATATGTGGATCACATGATAATAAATACATGTCAAGGGTGCGCCCAGATAGCGCTCCAATGCATTGGGTAAAGACTTAATCTCTAGAGATGACTTCTTAGACTGATACCTTGGTGAATAACCTTGGTAATTTTTAATGACACCTTGGGGGTGGACCTTGGTGAAATGAAATGATTTTCAATATTAAATGTTGCAGCCACATCTTCAAGTTACGAAAAATGTTATTTTTATTATGATATATCTCATGATTTCTTTCTCATGCCTCAAAGTTCTTTTCATGACCTTATTGAAGTATCTCAAGTTCACATGTAAAATGTTTATCTTGTTTCCCTTACTGGGCCTTCTGCTCACCCTTTCTTTTGATGTATGTACCCAGGTTATGAGATGCAGTAATGAACCTTGGATGAACTTAAGGAGAAGCCTTTCAAGTGTTTAAGAAGAATTATTTATGTTGTTTTCATGTATTATGTTCCGGGTTTCCAAGACACTAAACCTTAAAGATCCTCAGTTTTGTGTAATGTAATGAAAGTTTATGTTATAAAAATACGGGATGCTATATCGCCTGTTTTTCTGATATCAAATTGGTGGTCAAGAGTTTTCCTTGATCCTTCATTTTTCATTATAGACTGACCACTTCTTCTTCAAGCTCTTAGATACACCTGACTTGATCTTTCACTTTTCTATTCAAGCCATCAATATCCCTTTTCTGTTCTTAAATCATGAGTTTATACTCACTAACTGATTCTAAGTTATCTGGTGTTGATAACTTGAGTTTCTCAATTTCTTCCATCAACTCAGAATTCTCTTCTTCCTACTGCTGCATATAGATTTTGGCATCGCGAAATTTTTTTTAGCTTTCTTTGCTTTGGCTCTCCAAACATCTATCTCCTCAAGAGAAGCCTCTAACTCAGCTTGCATATCTATTCTTCATTCAACTTCTTCTTCTTCATCATCACCTTTGGTTTCGTTCTTCTCTTGAGAACTACCAAGGACTGCCACCATAGAATTTTCTCTATGATCTTTTCAATTTTGAATCTCCTCAACCTTTTCAACCTCAGACTCATCTGAACTATCTATTTCTTGTGAAAGAAGATTCTTATTCTTGAAGAAATTTCTCTTGAACTACTTCTTCCCTTTCACATAGGCTGAAGATTTCTTCTTGGGAATTTCAACTTCATCTTCATCATTTTCTTCTTGAAACTTTTTGGGGAACCTTGCTTCCAGATGACCAACCTTTCCACATCGAAAGCATGCTAGTGGAAGTTTCCCTTTAAACTTTCCTTTTCATCTTTTCATATTTAAAGAAAGGAATGACATCACCTCATCTGTCTCTTCTTCTTCTTGAGAGTCTTCAATGGTGAGCTTCTTCATGGACTTGAATTCCACTTATTTGTATTTTCCCTTTTCCACAACATCTTTATCATCATTTCTCATTTCATATGCAATTAAGGTGTTGTGCAGGTTATCCAATGTCAGCTCTTTCAGGTCCTTATCTTCCAAAATAGAAACTTTCAGATTGAACCGAGGTGGAAGTTTTCTTAGGATGCGCTTTACAATTTTTAAATATTCAATAACTTCTCCAAGACCTCTCATATCCTCCACTACAAAATTTACCCTGTAAAATAATGAATCAACAAATTCATTCAGGTTCATTCTCAGATCTTCATACTTGTTCCACAACACTTGCATCTTTGCCTCTCTGACCTTTGTATCCCCTTCATATATATTCAATAACTTTTCCCACATGGCATGTGACGTTTTTCAAGACATCACCTTTGTATATATATGATTGGATAGGGATCCCCCTAAGGAATTGATTACTTTGGAATCATCATCCAACTCTCTACGATCAGCTTATAATAAAGCACCACTATTAATATCAACTGTTATGTCATGCATTGCTGCTGTGAATACATCCGTTCCCAAAGATCGGAAGTAGTGTTGAATATGATTCTTCCATAGCTGAAAATTTTTCCTATCGAAGATCGGAATCCCTTTATGATTAGTGACCTCTATTTAGAGAATAACTAATATCAACCTCCCTCTAATACCAATTTTTAGGTCCACAAGGATGAATACCCTGATAGAGGGGGTGAATCAGGGTATGAATAATTTAAAATTAACGCTCATTATGATCTTGTTTCATTGTTAATAAAAACACTCTTCTCCCTCTTTCCTATTGCACAATATAAAAAGAAATTAAAGCATGCACAGTACACAACAATTTTTACTTGGTTCACCCTCACTGGGCTACGTCTAAAAAGCATACACCAGCAATGTGTCGATGTACAAAATCCACTAAAAGAGCACTATTTTTTACAAGTTTCAGGATAGATCACTTCTATTCCCAGGCTCATTGCCTTTACAATGTTTAGGGTCAGCTCACTACTTTCCCAAGGGTCACTCCCTATTTCTCTCTCTTTGTATCACTGCCGGTGGAGAGGACCACCTTCTTCCTCTTCCTTTGCTCACTGCTTTGGAAAGGATCCACTCATCGTTTATATACCTGTAGGTCTCTTCATTATCACTAATGAATGCATCCTCTGTTGTATGTAGATGCTCTGTTGAAGTTCACCTTTCACCCATAGATGAATCTCACTTTGCACCGAAGGTATCAGGAAATCTTCTAGCTTTTGTGCAGCCCCGGAAAGACAGGCGTGCTCTAACAACACCTGGTACTCTTCTCCAAGCCCAGTGTACAAGTCCCAATATGGTGCGCAAATCATCAGCGTGCAAGTCAAAACTGGCACGCAAGTTCACCTCAACCACTTGCATGACGCAACCTTCTTCAACACCAAACTTGTGCGACGCACCTCCTTTTTTGCCCAAACTGATTTTGGCGCGCAACTAACAACCATCGCGCAACTTACAACCGGTGCGCAACTTATACTTGCGCGACCCCACACCACTTGCGCGACCACCACACCTGCGCGATGAGATCTCTGATTTTTCTAAGTGTTGAACTCTTCACTGAATGAGGTGGGGTCGACCAGTATTTATAGTCATTTGGATACCATGCGTGATGGCGAGCAAGTCTCCCCTCAGCGCGCAAGTCTTGGCATGCAAGTCTCTGCCCTTGTCTCTGTCGCGCTAGTCACTTGCACGACCTAACCCAAAACTTGTGCGACCCTTATCCCTTAGCCATATTTTGGTGCTCTGATCTTGAAAAACATATGGCGCGTAACTTTCCAAGCCTTCAAGTACACAGTGAAAAAGTCACTTTTCCAAAAACCACTTTTCTTCATTTGTCGATTTTTAGGCCCAAAAATTTGGCAAACACTGGAAAACAGCGTCACCTTGTATCTATTCTTTTTGTACCGCCTCCAGATCATCCATTCCTTTGTCAAGGTTCTAGAATAAATCATGGATTTTTAACCAAATCCCTTGAACTCTACATGCCACCATGAAATCCCCTTTGTCAACAAATTTGTATGTCATGGTTTTCTTTGTTAACAATCACAACACAGATGTCCACTTTGTCAACGAACACAATCACCTCAAAAATGCTTCAATTATTCCTTGAGGGATTTTTTCCCAAAACTAAGACATCCATGATTTTGTGTGAAATCTGATGATAAACCTCTTTTTGTATTTTTTTTCTTCATTCAATTGTTCAAACACCAATCCATCGTCACCACCTAGTATCTGAGAACTGAAAAATATTTGAGATTACTGCAACTCAGCACTTTTGCCTATGTCAAAAGAATCATCATTATGGGCATCTCCTTCTTCATAGAATATGGAATCCAAATATCTTGTCGTAGACTTAGAATTAGTAGGGTCACATGGCCGACCACCCTCAATAATTAGCTTGGCTATATCTCTAATAACAATTTCTAGAGCATTTTTCTTTGACTCAACATTATCACCAGTAATGCCAATTTCATCACCATTCTTACAAGGGCTATCATTATCCTCAGTTTGTAGTTGAGGAAGAATATCAGCCTTACATTAAGGATTTCTCTTCTTAAGATGGACCCTAGGGAATTTATACATTCACATGGAATTTTTAAACCAACCCTTTCAAAACCCAAAATAGAAAATCGATGAAAATACTCTAGTTTCAAGTGAGTAAAACCCTTAACAGCATTTTAACACCCCCCAAGGGCACCATATATAATTATAATTGGATATAAAAATAATTTATAAAATTTCATGCCTTCAAATACATTCCATGAGAAATGTTGGGCCCTCTAAGAAATAATGGTTTTCATAATCAAAAATCATGTCAATCTACATATCCTATTAATTATGATATTAAGTAATAAATAAACATGATCATGTCATTGAATATATCTATGTAAATAAATTGTGTCATACTGTACAATACATTTAAATAAATCAATAAAAGGTATATTTATACTTCCATATGTTTACAAGTGTATACTTACATGTATTTATGAATTTCACTTAATCACATAGTGTTATGTGTAAGATAGACACTTTATAAGTTTTTCAGAGTCTCTGGCACTGATAGTTCAAAAAGAGTCATTGTTGGCCAACTCATTGATGAGGACTCACCTATTAAAGAAGTCATTGACGGTTGAGTAACCGATGATTGGTCACACTGATAGTTCAGAAGACTCACCGATGGACAAGTCACTGATGGACGAGTCACTAATGGACAAGTCACCGATGGACGAGTCACTGATGGATGAGTCACCGATGGACGAGTCACCGATGGACGAGTCACTGATGGACAAGTCATCGATGGATGATTCATTGATGGGTAACACATCGATAGATCAAAAAGAGTCATCGATGACAACTCATTGATGCCCGGACAAACCGATAGCACAAAAGAGTCATCGATGAATGAGTGATAGATACCGATGGAAAGGAATCACTGATACTCAGAGTCACCTGTAACGACCCAAAGTTTTTCAATGAAAATAACCTTCTTAAAATTATGTCATAAAATCACATGAAAGCACAACATAATGAACTACTAAGTGCTAAGTGACCTTTAACCATAATTTTTTCACTTCTGTATTGAGAATTTTAAAAATATGACATACACGGTTGTGTTCAAGATGATTTTTGGAGTCTAATGAAACAAAAATAATTTTTGGTGAATAGTAATGTACCCTAGTGAATAGTAACCTACCCTTATGAATAGTAATTTGACTCTTATGAATAGTAAATCATCCAACATAAGAGTAACCTTACCCATGAATAATTAAATAAAATTTAGACATCTTAGAAAGTGACAATTTGACCTTAGTAAATGTTTTGGTATTTTGTAAGTCATAAATAATTAATTATAATTAATTAATTAATTTAAAAGAAAATGTATTTTCTTAAAATGTATTAATTAATTACAAAATCAATTTTTTATAGTTTTTAGATAATTTTATAAGACCCAACGTAATTTTTGAAAGAACTATAAAATCAGTTTTAATCTTAAAAACTGTTTTTTTAAGTAAATTGTGATTTTAATTAAATATTAAATTTAAAATATTTAAAAATTATTTTTGAAAAATGGACTTCATTTTTTGATTCTGCACATCGAAAAATGGTAGGGGTAAATTTTTGGGATTTTTCTAAAATACTTGATTTTTTATGAATAGTGAAATACCGTAATTTACAAAAATAAGCTAAATAAGATAATTATAGAGTCATGTGTGATGTTCTGCTGATGTAAGCCCACTTGTTCTGGGATCACATGATAAAATTACTATTATTGGTCATTCAAGACTCACTATTCCTTGTCTTAGAGGAAATTAATAAACTAATGAATTTTATATTAAGGAAACTCCTCTCCCCTCCACTATAAAAACCACCCTTCACCCCCTCATTCCCTCACACCTCTCAAGCTCCAAGCCTTCTCTAAACTCCGACCAAAAAACCTACCTAGACCCTCTCCCACGTCCAAGAGCTTTTAGTCTCATCAAAAGACCAAGTCTATCTTCCTTAAGGAGAATCTCAAGAGGAGGATTTAAGAGGTAATTTCTCTCCCTCTTCTCCTTTACTTTCCTTTCAAGTTCAAGTTCATTTCTTGATCTCTCCCCAACTATCATCATACAAATGGTATTGTAGCTCCAGTATTATACATGTACTGGAATTTTATGATGCTAATGGTATATTATATCATCCAACCCCCTTTCCATCTTCCTTTTATTTTATTAAAAGGAACGTTGTTCGTGAGGTGTTAATTTATCACCTTAAAAAACGACATGTTTTCTTCTTCCATTTCTACATTCAGATCTGGTCATGAAAACATTTTCATGGTTGAACCAGAATATTTTATATGTATTATCTTCTATTTCAAGTTCTGTAACTAACTTATCACCATATTTCTAGTGATAAAATAAAACAAGTTCATTATGATCGAAAAATCACTCAAATTAACCCAAACAATCATCATTTAATTCTTATCTAATGATTCATCCACATGGATCTAATATAATTCATTATAAGAAAATTAAAACTCCTGTAATATCATTAATAACATGTAATATCAGTTCTTGATGTCTACCCATGTTCTACCAAAACTTTAATTTAAGAATATAATTGAACCACTCAAGAAAACCATAAAAACAAACATTCCCGAATAATGTTTTTAAACTCTATAACTCATCCAGGGGAACATAAAATCTTTTAATGAAACCATAACTAACCATATTAATGTAAAAAAGGTTTTGGATTTCTAATTAATGAATATAATGTCATTATACAGGGCATTAAAGAGAAGGAAGCATTCGGATACAAGGTAAGGATAAATTCTCGAACCCAAATTTCATCCTTCGGGTTCTCCCTCTTTCACTCCATATTTGATATGGTTACTCCTAAAGAATCATTTTTTAATCATTATCTTTATTTTTCTAGGATATACATGTTTACCACTATTGTTTATGTCAAACAAAATGCTTTCCAAAATAACTCTTCTTTCAAGAAGACACCTTTTACTTCTCATTCAAGATTTACAATTCTTGTATCAAGTATGTTATTCCCTCTTTATTTTGGGAACCCAAAGTTTATTAATATGTTCTTAGGAGATGAAAATCATTCCTTTTCATGAGTTAGTTGTGTTCATTTATGCTATAGGTTCATTGTGTCATGCATGATAAATGATAATTTTATGATGTGACGGGTGCTCCCGGAATTATATAGCACAATAGGAATGTTTAAATGCGACAGGTGCACCCAGAATTATACAGCGCTCCAATGCATTGGGTAAAGTGATTAATCTCATTATTAAATGTGAAATGATTTTTGAACAAGATTCTATCTTGGTTCAAAAGTATGTGTGGTAGTAAACCACTAAGACATTATGATTCATTTTTATGCATTGCCACATTTCAAGTCTTATATTTATGCTTCCTCTCATGTTCATGATCTTTTTCTCATGTTATTATTATACTCACCCCATGATATATTGTTCTTATCTATCCTATTATTGGGCTTCTATATCACCCCTTTTGATTTATATCCTCGGGTGTCTACATGTACTAATGAGAGGACAAGTTCCAATAAGAATCTAGAGAAGAAGAAATTTAATAAATGTTTATACTTGATGTTGTAGTTGTTATGTATGGTACTAGTTTTCCCAAGACACTAAACCTTTGGATCCTATATGTGTAATACTATTATGATGTCTGTCTTTAAAATTATGTAATAGTAATGTAAGAAAATTCTAGGTTGCTATAGTTGGTATCAGAGGAAAGGTTTAGTTAATTTGGGAATTAGGATTAGTGAACCCTAGAGAAAACCTATAGCATGAGACTAAGTACAAATATGCTCACAAGAATATTTACATAGGGATCCCATATGTTATGTTTTTGGTATAAATTTTTTAAATTAATAAGTTATTCACAACTTGCTTACTTATGTTTTGTTCTAACCTTTTCTATTTTAGAAAATGGTGGGAACCATAAGAAACCAGGCCAACAACTCGTGCGAGGGATAACGCAATGATTGCCCAAAAGAAATCCCCAATGATTTGGGAGGTGGAGTTCAGAACTTCATGGAAATTCTTACATAATTATCCCAGGTTATAAATAATAACCATAATAATGGGGAATGTCCTCCTTCACCAAAGAGGGTGAAATTGGCTATCGAATGTTTTATGCGGCAACGACCACCGACGTTTAATGGATCTTCTGATCCACTAGTTGTGGAATAGTGGGTCAACTCCATGGAGAAGATCTTTTCCGTTCTTCATTATTCTAAGATGGAGAATGTGACCCTATCCATTTATTGTCTTGATGGAGAAGCCGGTCAATGGTGGGATTTTATTAATAACACCAAGCCGAGGGTGGAAATAGAAGAGATGGAATGGTAAGACTTTAAGATAATGTTTCTTAACAAGTATTTCCCACGAACTCTTCACACAAAGATGGAGAGAGAATTCATAGAGATCAAGAAAAAAAGAAATAAAATCTAACACAGCCTATGAAGAGAATTTCACAAGGCTTGAAATGTACGCTTCGGGTTTTGTTATCCACAACGATAGAAAAATTGATAGATTCTTTAGTGGATTAAAACAACACCTTCGAAAGGCTCTTACAATTCGAGACTTTGGGAGTTATGAAGAAGTTGTTCGATATGCTCTCAAGTGGAGAGGGAGTTTGGAGAATGGTACCATGTTTATGGTGATAAGAAAAAAAATATGGAGTTTCAAGCTGGAGGATATAATGATAAAGGTGGGAAGAAAACTCAACGACCCACATGCCAAAAATGTGGAAAGTTGCACCATGGGAACTACCTCAAAGGGACAGGGAAATACTTCAAGTGTGGTAAAGAAGGACACCATGATCAAGAGTGTTGAAAAGACAAGAAAAGGAAGGAGAATGTATCTGATGAAAGGAGAGAACCACTCATGGTTCAATGCTACAACTATAGGGAGATAGGGCACTATGAAAACTAGTGCACTAAACCTCAAGTTCTCGAGGGTAATCATCATCAGCATCCACCAATGCCAAAGGAACAAAGGAAGGCTTATGCAATCACTACTATGGAGGTGGAGCATGATAATGAAGTCATACAAGGTACACTTCCTATTCACTCAAGAATGAAAAAAATATTATTTGATTATGGTTCTACGCATTCCTTTATATATTGCAAGTTTTCCAGAACTATAGAATCGAAGCCCTGAAACCTTAAAGTAGATATATCTATAAAGACACCAAGTGGTGCAATAATTGCAACCAAAGTGTTTGACTCCTCTCCTGTTAGCGTATGTGGGATGATTCTTCCATCGAATCTTGTAATACTTCCTTTGGTGGAATTCGACACTATAATGGGAATGGATAGGCTCTCGTTATATAGAGTACATATCAACAGTTGGGAAAAGGAAATATATTTTCATATTCGAAACCATCCCATGCTCCTCTACAAATTCAAGGAAGATCATGAATCTCTGTTGAAAAATCCTTCAAAGGTGTTGGTGTTGATTCACTATGAAGAAGCATACCTCACCCAAATGGTTGAGTTGAAGGAAAGTGCCAACCTTGAGGAAATGACCATTGTGAGGGAATACGGTGATGTATTACTCGAAGAGTTACCCAGAATTCCCCCGGATCGTGATGTAGAGTTCTCAATTAAACTCTTACCCTGAGCTACTCTTATCTTTAAGTGTCCCTATAGGATGGCTCCTATCAAACTGGAGGAGTTAAAGAAGCAGTTGCAAGAGCATCTGGGCAAAGGGTTCATACGCCCTAGTGCATCACCTTGGGGTGCGCTAGTGCTCTTTGTGAAGAAGAAGGATGGAACAATGCGGCTGTGTATCGATTATCGGGAACTCAACAAGATCACCATAAAGAACAAGTATCCTCTCCCTAGTATTGATGACTTGTTCGATCGGTTAAGAGGATCTCAATACTTCTCAAAGGTGGATCTTTGTTCTAGATATCATCAGGTAAAGGTGAAGAAGGAAGATACTAAGAAGACTGCCTTCCGAACAAGATATGGGCACTATGAGTTTTTTATGATTCCCTTTGGGATTACTAATGCCACTGCAATCTTCATGTAATTGATGAATAGAGTCTTTAGACATTACCTCGAAAAAATTGTGGTAGTATTTATCGATGATATTCTCATCTACTATAAGAGCAAGGAGGAACATGAAGAACATCTAAGACTTGTGTTGGTGACTTTGAGAAAGGATAAGTTATACGCCAAGTTAAGAAAGTGTGACTTTTGGATGAAACAAGTCACATTATTGGGACATGTGATCACAAGTGAGGGAATTTATGTGGATCCTTCAAAACAAAGGCGATTGAGGAAGGGACCAGGCCCTCTGGTGTCACAGAAATTCATAGTTTTCTTGGATTAGCTGGGTACTACCAACATTTTGTGAGAAACATCTCACGATTTTCAAGCCTACTAACTAAGTTAACAAGGAAAGGGGTAAAGTATGTCTGGACAGAAGAATGTGAGGGAAGCTTCAAGGAGCTAAAGAGAAGGCTGATCACTGCACCTATAATCACACTACTGAAAAATGGATAAAGTTTTGTGATATAAAGTGATGCTTCAAAGAAAGGCTTGGGTTGCGTACTCATGAAAAATAATAATGTGATAGCCTACGCCTCATGACAGTTGATGATCCATGAGCAGAACTACCTGATGCATGATCTAGAGCTGGCAGCCGTGATTTTTTCCTTGAAAATCTGGAGGCACTACCTTCATGGAGAGAAGTGTGACATATACACCGACCACAAGAGCCTAATGTATATATTCACATAAAAGAATCTCAACATGCATCAAAGGAGATGGTTATAGATAATCAAGGATTATGATTGCTCTATTAACTATCATCTTGGAAAGGTGAACAAGGTATCTTATGATCTAAGCAGAAAAAACCTGCTACTCTATCCATGTTGCGGATTGAGAAAGACCCTATCTTCTTGGATATGCAAAGAATGGATTTGGAAATCATAAGGGCAGGGGATACATCCTACCTTTCCCAAATGATTGTCCAACCATCCATCCAGGAGAAGATTAAGGAAGCACAAAGGGATGATGTGGAGATACAAAAGAGGGTGAATGCAGTAAAGGAAGGGAAGATGCAGGAGTTTTATATCGATGATTATGGTGTGATTTGGTTTGGAATAAGTCTTTTTGTTCCTTCATCACCTGGGATAAAGAAGGAGCTATTGGATAATGCACATAGCTCAATATTCTCTATCCATCCTGGGAGTACCAAAATTTACTGTGATCTCCGAGAACACTTCTGGAGGGATAACATGAAGAAGGAGACTGCAGAATATATATCAAGGTGCTTGGTATGTCAGTAAGTTAAAGTTGAGCAACAAAACTCCAAAGGTATGATGCAGCCATTGCCTATACCCAAGTGGAAATGGGAAAATATTACTATGGACTTTGTCACAGGTCTCCCGAAGACGTCAAAGGGAAATAATGTGATATGGGTTGTGGTTGATCAACTCACCAACACTACCCATTTTATTGCTATTCGGTAAGATCTCTCGCTTGAACAACTTGCAAAGATATATGTGAAGGAAGTGGTGAGACTGCATGGTGTTCCACTCTCAATTGTCTATGACTGTGATCCAAGGTTTACATCTAAATTCTGGATGAGCCTTCAACATGCTTTGATTACTGAATTAAATTTCAGCACGACCTATCACCCCCAAACTGATGGACAGTCTGAAAGAACTATTCAGACGCTTGAAGATATGCTAAGAGCCTGCTCTCTATAATTCAAAGGTGGATGGGATCAACATCTCCCATTAGTTGAGTTCTCATACAACAATAGCTTCCACTCGAGTATTCAGATGGATCCATATGAAGCTCTGTATGGAAAGTGATGTAGAACTCCAACCTGTTGGGATGAAGTTGGAGAAAGAAAGCTACTTGGACCTGATCTTGTTCAAGAGATGACAGAGAAGGTCCAAGTCATCCAGAAACACATCAAAGCTGCTCAAAGTCAGAAAAAAGAGCTATACTGACAACCGTCGAAGGGACTTGGAGTTTGACGTTGGAGATATAGTCTTCCTAAGAATATCTCCAGGGAAGAGTGTCATGCGATTTGGGAAGAAAGGGAAGTTAAGCCCAAGGTACATTGGCCCCTTTGAGATCCTTGACCGCACAGGAGTTGTGGCTTATCGTCTTGCACTTCCATCGAATATGGCTCAAGTTCATGATGTGTTTCATGTATCACTACTGAGGAAGTATATACCAGACCCCTCACACGTACTAAACTCAAAGGTGGTGCAGCTGGAAGATGATCTCTCCTATGAGGAGCATCCAATAAAGATTCTGGATTGGAGAGATAAGGTTCTACGCAACAAGACAACTTATCTTGTCAAAGTGTTATGGATGAACCATAAGTTTGAGGAAGCAACTTGGGAACCGGAAGAGGCAATAAAGGAGAAGTACCCTCACCTTTTTGTGTAAATTGAAATTTTGAGGGCGAAATTTCATAAGGGGGGGTGAATGTAATGACCCAAAGTTTTTCAATGAAAATTCCATTTTCAAAAATTATGTCATAAAATCACATGAAAGCACAACATAATGAACTACTAAGTGCTAAGTGACCTTTAACCATAATTTTTTCACTTCTGTATTGACAAATTTGTAAATCCGACATACACGGTTGTGTTCAAGATGATTTTTGGAGTCTAATGAAACAAAAATAATTTTCTATGAATAGTAACGTACCCTTGTGAATAGTAACCTACCCTTATGAATAGTAATATGAACCTTCTGAATATTAAATCATCCAACATAAGAGTAACCTTAGCCATGAATAATAAAATAAAATTTAGACATCTTAGAAAGTGACAATTTGGTCGTAGTAAACGTTTTGGTATTTTGTAAATCATAAATAATTAATTATAATTAATTAATTGATTTAAAAGAAAATGTATTTTCTTAAAATTTATTCATTAATTATAAAATCAATGTCTTATAGTTTTTAGATAATTTTATAATACCCTACGTAATTTTTGAAAGCACTATAAAATCAGTTTTAATCCTAAAAACTGTGTTTTTAAGTAAATTATGATTTTAATTAAATATTAAATTAATAATATTTAGAAAATAATTTTTGAAAAGTGGAGTTAATTTTTTTATTCTAAAAATCTAAAAATGGTTGGGGTAAATTTTTGGTATTTTTCTAAAATACTTGAATTTTTTATGAATAGTGAAATACCATAATTTACAAAAATAAGCTAAATAAGCTAATTATAGAGTCATGTGTGATGTTCTGCTGATGTAAGCCCACTTGGTTCGGGATCACATGATAAAATTACTATTCTTGTTCATTCAAGAATCACAATTCCTTTTCTTAGGGTAAATTAATAAACTAATGAATTTTATATTAAGGAAACCCCTCTCCCTTCCACTATAAAAACCACCCTTCACACCCTCATTCCCTCACACCTCTCAAGCTCCAAGACATCTCTAAAATCCTCCCAAAAATCCTCCATATCCCCTCTCCCACTTCCAAGATCTATTGGTATCATCAAAAGACCAAGCCTAGCTTCCTTAAGGAGAATCTCAAGAGGAGGATTTAAGAGATAATTTCTCTCCCTCTTCTCCTTTAATTTCCTTTCAAGTTCAAGTTCATTTCTTGATCTCTCCCAAAATATCTTCATCAAAATGGTATTTTAACTCCAGTATTATACATCTACTATAATTTTATGATGCTAATGGGATATTATATCATCCAACCCCCTTTCCCTCTTCTTTTATTTTATTAAAGGGAACGTTGTTTGTGAGGTGTTAATTTATCACCTTCAAAAATGTCAAGTTTTCTTCTTCCATTTATACATTCAGATCTGGTCATGAAACCATTTTTATGGTTAAAACAGAATATTTTATATGTATTATCTCCTATTTCAAGTTCTGGAACTAACTTATCATCAAATTTCTAGTGATAAAATAAAACAAGTTCATTATGATCGAAAAATCACTCAAATTAACCCAAACAATCATCATTTAATTCTTATCTAATGATTCATCCACATGGATATAATATAATTCATTATAAGAAAATTAAAACTCATATAATATTATTAATAACATGTAATATCAGTTCTGTATGTCTACCCATGTTCTACCAAAACTTCAATTTAAGAATACAAGTGAACCACTCAAGAAAACCATAAAAACAAACTTTCCTGAATAATGTTTTTAAACTCTATAACTCATCCAAGGGCACATAAAATCTCTTAATGAAACCATAATGAACCATATTAATGTACAAAAGGTTTTGGATTTATAATTATGAATATAATGTCATTATATAGGACATTAAAGTGAAGGAAGCATTCAGATACAAGGTAAGGGGAAATTCTCGAACCCAAATTTCGTCCTTCGGGTTCTCCCTCTTTCACTCCATATTTGATATAGTTACTCCTAAAGAATCATTTGTTCATAATTATCTTTAATTTTCTGGTATATAAATGTTTACCACTATTGTTTATGTCAAACAAAATGTTTTTCAAAATAACTCTTCTTTCAAGAAAACACCTTTTACTTCTCATTCAAGATTTACGGTTCATGTATCAAGTATGGTATTCCCTCTTTATTTTGGGAACCCAAATTTTATGAATGTGTTCTTATGAGATGAAACCCATTACTTTTCATGGGTTAGTTATGTTCATTTATTATATATGTTCATTGTGGCGTTCATGATAAATGATAATGTTATGATGTGACGGGTGCGCCCAGAATTATATAGCTCAATATGAATGTTTAAATGTGACGGGTGTGCCCGGATTTATACAAAGCTCCAATGAATTGGGTAAGGTGATGAATCTCATGAGTAAATGTGAAATGATGTGTGAAAAAGATGCTAGCTTGGTTCACAATTATGTGTGGTAGTTAACCACTAAGACATGATGTTTCATTTTTATGCATTGCCGCATTTCAAGTCTTATATTTATGCTTCCTCTCATGTTCATGATATTTTTACCATGTTATTATTATGATCACCCCATACTATATTGTTATTATCTATCCTCTTACTAGGATTCTAGCTCACCCCTTTTGATGTATATCCTCAGGAGGCTACATGTACTAAGGAGAGGACAATTACCAGAAGCTAGAGAAGATGAAATTAAATAAATGTTTATGCTTGATGTTATAATTGTTATGTATGGTCCTAGTTTTCCCAAGACACTAAACCTTTGGATAATCTATGTGTAATAATATTATGTTGTTTGTCTTTAAAATGATGTAATAGTAATGTAATAAAATGTTGGGTCATTATATCACCGATGCTGAGTCACCAATGCTGACAGACTGATGCTGACAGACCGATGAGGACAGACCGATTACAATGATTCACTTGTACTTATGACTCACCGATAGTCATAAAAACTATCTTTAAATTTATTTATTCAAATTTATATCTAATGGTCACATTTAGAAAAAATAATTTTTCTAAAATTATTTAATGTTGACTGTTGGACTATTCGTAGACAGTATGAGGTACATGCACGTGGGGAGATCTTCATGCCTACAGGACCTTGAAGTATAAAAGAATTACATGTAGGATCTTGTAGAAAGAAAAGATATGGACAGACAAGGAATGTGTTGAAAAGTAAAGAAAACATAATAATTGCAAACTCCTGCAACTCTCGAAGTTTTCTTCAAAATCCCAAGAACTCAAAGCTAGAGCATACGGAGAGATCAAAAAAAACCTGTTATGCTGACTCAAACATCCTAACATCAAGGAGCTAAAGTTTTCACACTTGGAAGATAGAGCACAAAGGCTATGATACTTTTTTTGAATCCAAATTCTAGAAGAGGACTCAAATATCATTTCCACTGCATCTGTTGAGTCTAGAGCTTCACTGCATGACACATAGAGATTTCTAAACCTTGTTTTACATATCTAACTTGGTTGTGTTATTTTGTTTACATTTTTGAGCAGTGTGTGTATCTGTCTGTTACACACACACTGTCTCCTATGCATAACTGGAGGATACTTGATATCCTCAAAATCACTCTCTATTTTACGCTTTTATCCCACATAGAATAGTGGAAGAGTTCAAGTGTGACCTTTTTGTTACTTTTTCCCATAAATAACTATAGTAGAGGTCAGGTGTCACGTACGTAACCTATTTTAGGGTTATTTTAAATTTATTTTCCACTCATGATTTGTTTTGGTGGTTTCCAAAGGTTTTATTGAGAATAGGTGAGTTTTCATGAATTGGGCCAAACTGCGAGCCCAATTCCAGATTTAAAAATAAATTTTGTTTCATTTATAACTTTTTCAATTTTTAATATTTTTGAGTCATTCCAACTCCTAATTGTTCTCCCCTGATATATTAACCCCAAATTTATATTTGGGGCCTTTATAAATCCATAAGCATGGAGGAGTTTTGTTTTTATTTGAGAATTGGGCCAACCCGAAGGCCCATTTTCCAGTTTTAAATTGTTTCATTAATTTATTAATATCTTATTCATTAAAATGGATTTTTCGGTGATTCCACCTCCCTATCGACCCTAAGAAGCCCAGGCACGACCTCATTCCCTCCTCCCACAATTTGGAGCTCGATAGAGTCGCAAAGATAATCGAAACTTTCTGGATTTCAGAAATCGTCCAGATTTTGGAGAGGTAAATTGATCCTTTCATAACTCCTTCTATTCTTAATCTTTTCCCTCCATTCCAATTCCTAAATGACCTAATAGTTTTTTTGAGACCATTACCTGAGTTTTGGCCGTTTTAAATTTAAGATACTAGTGTTTTGGGGAGATTCATTCTAGATTTCTCAAGTAAGTTTGTCCATTTCTTTTCCCCTTTCAAATTGATTAGGGTTTCATTCTATTTTTTTAGGGTTTCCTCCCTTTTTATTGAAGTGAACAATGACCAGTGGGTAGGGGTTCGAACTTAAGGTTTAACCTTGGGTTTTCTTGGTCCAATTTTCTATTTTTAGGTTTGATCTACCCTTCTTGAGGTGCGGCGGTGGTGCGTTTGTGTTTTCGCACAAAGGATTCAATGGTTTCATTTGATTTGGTAGGTGATTCCAATGTTGATGCAATCTTTGTGTATTATCATGCTGTATTTATCATATTTTCAGATTTATATAATTTTATTATTGCTACAAAAATTGGTTCTAATGATGTTTCCATTGCAATTGAATTTAAAATGCCAATTTGGTGTGAAATTGGGGGTTTTCCAAAGAAGTGTTTTGTTTGTTTATTTGGGGATGCCCTATAAATACTTAGTTGTTTTTATTGATCTGTAATAAGGCATAAAATACTGTTTATAATGTTTATACCCTTTGGTAATTGCTGCAAATAATGAGTTTTAATTGTGCTTGTAAAGAAAGTGAAGTTTTGGTTCCACTTTTGTGTGAAAATGAAGGTTTTACAAAGAGAACACTTCTTGTTTAACACGAGGATGCCCAAAAATTGATTTGTTGTTTTAATTGATATTTATTGGGCTGCCTTTACTATTTTGGTAACTTACAATTGTGAACATCGTGTACAAGTGGGTTTCTTAAGGGGTTTTGTGTGCAAAACTACACGAGATTTTGTGAAATTGATTTATTCAAATTCAAAGAGTTTGTTGTGTGTTTTAAGTGGTAGAAAATGAGATAGCTACTGTATTTGGTGTATGTGACCAGTAGTGGTGTTTTACATTAAAATGTATGTGTGTTAAATCCTGAAATTGTTTCAGCACAAAGGGGGAAGCCCGGGTACCTAGGTGGGGCGGATTTGTACTAGTACGGCTAGTGGACCGGATGGGTTTTGTCCCTGTTTCACTTAGCATTTGGATAACGACAACTCTAAATAAACTATGTGGATGATGATTGGGGACCACTAGGTTATGGGTATGTTCCCTACTAGTGGCTCGTGCATGAGAAAGGATTTTACTATGGTTACAATACACTGAGGTACGAGGTACATGGGGCCTGAGACTATCTAGTGCCTAGGGGTGTTCCCGGTTTTGTTGCTCAGTGGATTTGTGGTATTTGCCCTTGTTTTTGGGTGTCTTTGGAATTATAATGCAGTATCTAATATTCCTATTTAAATGTGTTAACATTCTGAAAGTTTTATCTTGAAAAATGTTTTCAATTTAAAGTTTCATTTTGTGGAATTTTTCACCGCTTTTAATTGCATATTAAAACTGCTTGCTTTTTCACCTTGTATTGCATGCACCTTGGAATCATAGGGTGGTATCCTATTGGGCTTAGGCTCACACCCTACTTACACCCCTTGGGTGTAAGTAGACCTTTTTTTTTGACCCAGGTAAAGGAAAGGCTAAGGGTGATGGCGGTTCAGGGTGTTAGTCCTCATCCTTGGGGCGGAGTAGTGGAGACGACTTTGGGGTGATGACCCCTTGTCATTTGGAGTCCATGGGGCTGTTTTTTTCTGTTCCATTGTGTCTTTGGACCTTTTGTATTGACTCTAAACCTGTGTATTCAGTTCTGGTTTTTGTTTAAACATCATTTGGTATGAATTTTCAGATTCAGTTTATTGATTGTTTTTAATGGTTTATGACTTCATATTTGGGTAAATCGTTCCCAAACCTAAATAAATGATACCCGGGCACTTGTGCTAGCCCGTGGGGATAGGGAACGCCATTCGGGTCATGTCACGGGTTGGGTTTGGTGCCAGTTTGGGCGGCGACCAGATTTGGTTCGTGACAAAATGGTATCAGAGGAGGTTCATGTTAACTCTTTGGGTCATGTTATTTCGGGAAGAGTCAGGATATCATGGAGTTAGGATTGTAGGGACTTGGTATTATAGTTATGGGTAGTGTGCTTGATCACCACACCTCATGACAGGATTCATGTTTCCTAGGGAAGTCAGGATTTATCTAAGTCCTTTGGTTTTCTTGTTTTAATGATGGTTAGGGGAAATGAAAAGAGGGTTGGGTTAATGGTCTCTGTAAGCTCACAGGGCCTGGCAAGCCATGTGGAGCTGGGGATATACCCTAGAACACTCTCTATGATAGTGAAGTGATTGGAATATGGCCGCCAACCATATGTCCAAGTCACCCACTGAAACTAGTTTCCTATCAGATTGTTTTGTACTATAGTTTTGCAATCTTGGAACTTTGGTTTTAAAAGGACTTGGTTTTAAGAAGTATAAAGTTTTTTTGAAATTATTTTCAAATAAATAAGGAATGGATTGATTTATGAAATGGTGGAACTGAATTTTTAGAATTGTTTTGAAATGGAAAATGGTGTTTTTACACCTATTTTGAAAGCAAGAACTATATTAAAGTTGGTTTTGAAAAGTGTTTCCAATAGAGTTTTCTAAATAATAAAACAGTGTTTTAATGGGATGAGATGTTTTGATATTGATATGAATATCTTGAATGTGGGTTCTTTTCCAAATTGTTGTGTCTTTATGAAATGTTTTGTAATATGTGAATTGGGATTTTGATCTCATTGTTAGCAGTTTTGAGAAAAAGGTTGGGTTGGTTGAGCATTTTGTTTTTGAAAAGTGGAAGGAATTTTTGTTTTACCCTTTGGTATTTCCATGAGTGACCACATGCATGGGGTTATATGGGATGATGGATGGTTGATGGCATGACTGGATGAGTGCTGGGATGGTTATGAAGAGGGTGCCCGGTGTGACACAAAAACATGCTTGTGTGAGGCCCATGGGGTACCATTGGTGGATACTCTTACTGCAAAACCGTTTGTTTTCAAAGAAATAGTTTTAAAGAAAAACATGATGTATTGATGAATAGTTTGGTATAGTTTTTATTATGGGTTTTTGATAATGTTGATGTTGTGGGATGTTTTGAGTCCAAGAACCCCTCCTGTTTGAACTGTGTTTTGGGTTTGTGTTTGGTCGGTGAGCTGTGTTGTAGGGACGATTAGTGGTCTCTTTTGAAAAATGTTTTGGGATGCCTCTACGGTGGTTCCCTTCATGTGTTTGGATCTGGTTTGAGGCATGTTTTGACTAATGGAACAGATTGGTTGGGTCCTTGGGTTCTCTCATTAGATAAGGTATGCCCCCATTAAGGGTTAATGCACAGCTGAAGTGCAATCCATATTGTTTCGCCATTGGAAAATCCTCCAGTTGATCAATATAAGGAATATTTTATCGATCATTGTTGATTGAGTCTACACCCATTCATTTAGTTGATTTTTGGATCCTCTTGTAGTGGTAAAGTTATTGTGGAAGGTTGAAAGAAACCATAGTTTCTAATGTTTCATGATTCATCGAAGGTGGAAGTGTTCTTTGGTTGTAAGTGTGGATGAGTGTCTCGATGGTGTCTAAGAGGACCTTTGGGTTCTTCAAAGTTTCTTTGATGCATTAATTCATGTTAAACCACCAGTGTGGGAAATATGGTCACGATAGGATATTGTGGCCACTTTCTAGAATTGTGTGTTGTTTGGGGATGTTGTATAAGGTCCCTCTCCATGAATTGTTTATATCATTTGAAATGGTCATGTTTGGTGATGCCTTATGATGTCATGTACTCGATTGACTGTATATGTGAAAGTAGTGAAATCCTCTGAGAGTCCCTGTTATGTTGGGCAAATGTCTCCCTTGGAAAAACTTCAAAATCATCTATTTTAGAGGAATGTGAGTGTTGGTGTTCTTTACTTATATTGTTTCTCACCTGAAGAAACAAGTTGTGATGTGTGTGTATCTTCTCAGCCCTTGTTTCAGTGAAATATCGGGATAAGGTAAAGTGAGTTTGGAATGTGTTATGTCTAGAAAACTTATTTGGGACTACGGTGTAGTTTTTGGTTGCACCGAAAAGAAGAATTCTCATTCAGTGGGTTTCCAAATATTAACTACGAGGCCGAAGATGCTTCAATCATTTGAGCTCCAGCCATAGGTATCGGAGAGAAGCTGGCTCGTAGTCAGGGAAAATCCCAGGGCCATTTAAACCCTTGTACAAATTCCTATCCTTAGTATGAAAGATGGGAATAGTTCAAACCTATGGTTTCGTCATGGTTGAGCACATAGTTTGTGCACGTTTAGTAGTGGTCGTGCGCTAGGAAGCCATGTAGAAAGGATTATATTCATAGTTAGTGCACAGTTTCTCAAACCATGCATACTAATCCTACGCCCTTCCTAAATCTTTGATTTCCTTTTGGGTCTTTCTGTGTTGGCCCATGATGGTCGGTTAAGATGGTCAGTTCTTATGGTGGGGAGACCCACTATGATTCTCATGAATATTCCTTCATAAACATTTAATGGAAGTATATACCTTTTACTAGAGAGTATGTTTGGGCCTCCCACTATTAGTGTCTTGATTCTGTCTCGGGAAAACAATTTAAGTTGTCTCTTATGGTGGGGAGCCCATTTGTGTCTCTTCATACGAGTAACTCATATTTTTTTTTCTTTGGACTTGTCTGGGAAGTAGGTATTATCATTAGAAGATATCTAACTACCTACATATTCATTAGGTAAACATTGATATTGGAGAGTTTCCAATGGTTTAGTTATAGTAGGGAAGTGTAACCTTGTTCAATGTTGTTGTTTTTTTTGGGTAAATTGATTGAGTATTGTTCAGATTGTATTTGAGGAGTTTTCATTTGGGATAAATCCTGAATGTACTTTATTGTTTCCGGAAAGTGGTGTAATATTGGTTTGTGATAGTATTCCTTCCATCATTGATCACTGGAGGTGTTTTGACCTTTGGGGGTGAAACCTGGCAAGGGTGTACCTATTGGTTTCTCAGTTGGGTTTGGTTGTTGCTTTGACCTTGCTGTGACTTTCCGGGGCAGAAAGTTTTCAAGGTGGGGAGAATTGTCACGTACGTAACCTATTTTAGGGTTATTTTAAATTTATTTTCCACTCATGATTTGTTTTGGTGGTTTCCAAAGGTTTTATTGAGAATAGGTGAGTTTTCATGAATTGGGCCAAACTGCGAGCCCAATTCCAGATTTAAAAATAAATTTTGTTTCATTTATAAATTTTTCAATTTTTAATATTTTTGAGTCATTCCAACTCCTAATTGTTCTCCCATGATATATTAACCCCAAATTTATATTTGGGGCCTTTATAAATCCATAAGCATGGAGGAGTTTTGTTTTTATTTGAGAATTGGGCCAACCCGAAGGCCCATTTTCCAGTTTTAAATTGTTTCATTAATTTATTAATATCTTATTCATTAAAATGGATTTTTCGGTGATTCCACCTCCCTATCGACCCTAAGAAGCCCAGGCGCGACCCCATGCCCTCCTACCACAATTTGGAGCTCGATAGAGTCGCAAAAATAATCGAAACTTTCTGGATTTCAGAAATCGTCCAGATTTTGGAGAGGTAAATTGATCCTTTCATAACTCCTTCTATTCTTAATCTTTTCCCTCCATTCCAATTCCTAAATGACCTAATAGTTCTTTTGAGACCATTACCTGAGTTTTGGCCGTTTTAAATTTAAGATACTAGTGTTTTGGGGAGATTCATTCTAGATTTCTCAAGTAAGTTTGTCCATTTCTTTTCCCCTTTCAAATTGATTAGGGTTTCATTCTATTTTTTTAGGGTTTCCTCCCTTTTTATTGAAGTGAACAATGACCAGTGGGTAGGGGTTCGAACCTGAGGTTTAACCTTGGGTTTTCTTGGTCCAATTTTCTATTTTTAGGTTTGATCTACCCTTCTTGAGGTGCGGCGGTGGTGCGTTTGTGTTTTCGCACAAAGGATTCAATGGTTTCATTTGATTTGGTAGGTGATTCCAATGTTGATGCAATCTTTGTGTATTAGCATGCTGTATTTGTCATATTTTCAGATTTATATAATTTTATTATTGCTACAAAAATTGGTTCTAATGATGTTTCCATTGCAATTGAATTTAAAATGCCAATTTGGTGTGAAATTGGGGGTTTTCCAAAGAAGTGTTTTGTTTGTTTATTTGGGGATGCCCTATAAATACTTAGTTGTTTTTATTGATCTGTAATAAGGCATAAAATACTGTTTATAATGTTTATACCCTTTGGTAATTGCTGCAAATAATGAGTTTTAATTGTGCTTGTAAAGAAAGTGAAGTTTTGGTTCCACTTTTGTGTGAAAATGAAGGTTTTATAAAGAAAACACTTCTTGTTTAACACGAGGATGCCCAAAAATTGATTTGTTGTTTTAATTGATATTTATTGGGCTGCCTTTACTATTTTGGTAACTTAAAATTGTGAACATCGTGTACAAGTGGGTTTCTTAAGGGGTTTTGTGTGCAAAACTACACGAGATTTTGTGAAATTGATTTATTCAAATTCAAAGAGTTTGTTGTGTGTTTTAAGTGGTAGAAAATGAGATAGCTACTGTATTTGGTGTATGTGACCAGTAGTGGTGTTTTACATTAAAATGTATGTGTGTTAAATCCTGAAATTGTTTGAGCACAAAGGGGGAAGCCCGGGTACCTAGGTGGGGCGGATTTGTACTAGTACGGCTAGTGGACTGGATGGGTTTTGTCCCTGTTTCACTTAGCATTTGGATAACGACAACTCTAACTAAAATATGTGGATGATGATTGGGGACCACTAGGTTATGGGTATGTTCCCTACTAGTGGTTCGTGCACGAGAAAGGATTTTACTATGGTTACAATACACTGAGGTACGAGGTACATGGGGCCTGAGACTATCTAGTGCCTAGGGGTGTTCCCGGTTTTGTTGCTCAGTGGATTTGTGGTATTTGCCCTTGTTTTTGGGTGTCTTTGGAATTATAATGCAGTATCTAATATTCCTATTTAAATGTGTTAACATTCTGAAAGTTTTATCTTGAAAAATGTTTTCAATTTAAAGTTTCATTTTGTGGAATTTTTCACCGCTTTTAATTGCATATTAAAACTGCTTGCTTTTTCACCTTGTATTGCATGCACCTTGGAATCATAGGATGGTATCATATTGGGCTTAGGCTCACACCCTACTTACACCCCTTGGGTGTAAGTAGACCTTTTTTTTGACCCAGGTAAAGGAAAGGCTAAGGGTGATGGCGGTTCAGGGTGTTAGTCCTCATCCTTGGGGCGGAGTAGTGGAGACGACTTGGGGGTGATGACCCCTTGTCATGTGGAGTCCATGGGGCTGTTTTTTTTCTGTTCCATTGTGTCTTTGGACCTTTTGTATTGACTCTAAACCTGTGTATTCAGTTCTGGTTTTTGTTTAAACATCATTTGGTATGAATTTTCAGATTCAGTTTATTGATTGTTTTTAATGGTTTATGACTTCATATTCGGGTAAATCGTTCTCAAACCTAAATAAATGATACCCGGGCACTTGTGCCAGCCCGTGGGGATAGGGAACGCCCTTCGGGTCATGTCACGGGTTGGGTTTGGTGCCAGTTTGGGCGGCGATCAGATTTGGTTCGTGACATCAGGTGTGACCTGGATAACCATTTGTGCTGTTGTGAACCCCGATCCAGGGTGTGGATTAAACTGTTTTTTAAATTAAACTTCTTGGTGTCAGGTGATCACCAAGTGGAGAGGACTAAGTCTCATCTTGATACTAAACCTCTTGTTTATATCTTTTGTGCCTATGCCTTTCAGTTTTAATTTTTGTTTATTTTATTTTACATAAAACTGAATTAAACTTTGATAGTTAGTTTAGCAAGTGTTTATATCTATTTTGAAATAATAGATTAGTTTCAAAAGTTATACTAATCTTCATATTTTTATAGCTAAGAACTAATCAATCTTTTGAGAAATTAATTGAACATTCAAGATTTTTATAAATTCAATACAAACTGACTTTGATTATAGTTTTAATTTGTGAAATTTTTAAAGAATCAATTTTAACAGAAATTTTTATAGATACTCATTCCCCCCCCCCCTCTTGAATAATATACTCCGACCAAAATTTGGTATCAAAGGATTTAAAAAAATAATTTTTCAAAGATTTTCAATAGTGATTGTAGTTATTTTTCAAAGATCTTAAAATTTATGTTATTTTTAAATTTTTATATCTTTGAAATTATGCTACAATTTATATCATGGATAATAGACTATAAGGATATGCTACTAATAGACCATAGTTTTTCAATGGAACCAAATATGTTCAATGGACGATTAAAATGAAAATACATCTAGAAAGCATGGGATTTGAAATCTGGACTACTATTGAAAGTAAATATGCAATTCTTGAAATTGATAGAAACACTTGGGATAAACCTACCAAGACTGCCTATAACTATAATTATAAAGCAATGAATACTCTATACTGTACACTAGAAGATGGAGAGTTTAATTGTATTTCTTCTTGTAAAACTGCACATGAGATTTAGGACACATTGTTTGTTTCTCATGAGGGAACATCTAATGTGAAGGAAATTATATTAAATAATTATACTATTAAATATCATAATTTCGTAATGAAGCTTGATGAATCCATTTTTGATATGTATCTCAGGTTCGACAAAATAGTGAACACTATGATTTCTTTATGAAGAGTTGTCACAGTAAAGGAATAAATCATGAGGATTCTCCGATGCTTACCCGAGAGATGGTGAGGGACATTTGTGTCCATTAGAGAATTGTGCGATATTGATAAGATTCTAATGAAGGAATTGATTGGTAAATTAATTATGTATGAAGAGGAATTGAAGGTAAATCAAGAAGAGGATGAACTGAAAATAATGTTTGTAGATTTCAAGACTACTACCTCTAAAATTAAATACAAAGAGAAAGTTCAAGTTGCTATTGAAAGTTCAAGTAGTGAAGAATCATCTTCAGACATCGATGAAGAAATTGCCCTGATTTTTCGAAGATTCAAGAAATTCTATAAGAAAAAAAAAGTTTTTTTAGAAATCCCAATTACAAAGGAAAATATGACAAAAAGGGAAACTGGAAAAAGGATTGGAAGAGAAATGAAAAATCATAATAAATTGTTTTCTTCAAATGTAAGGGAAAAAGACATGTTAAAGCTGATTGTTCAAAGATAAAATACAAAAATAATTATGAGAATAAGGATAGAAAGTATAAGAAATCTATGAAGGCCACCTGGAGTGCCTCTTAGGATAGCTCTAGTGAATTGTTTTCTTCTCATGGTGAGAAATATGATATGGATAATATGGTTTTTAGGAAAAACACTTCCTAGGTAACCTTAAACTCTCCTGTTCACAATTCTTATTATTCTAAAAATGAAAGTGAATCTAAAAATATGTCAAGTGGAGAACTATTTGAGTATTTCAACATGTTGTAAGAAACATGTAATGAGTTAAAAGGTAATTATAAATCTTTAAAGAAACAACATGCTCTTACTATAATTATTAAATCTGATCTCACAACTGAAAAGAAGAAAAATAATAAACTAATCAAGGAAAATAATGAATTAAAAATTTCTAATGATAAATTAAAGAAGGGCTTAGACAAGTTTACCAATGGGAAAAATACCCTTACTCAAATTTTTGGTAAACATATAGCTCCTGAGTACACTTTTGGAATAGTATATCAACCAGGACAAAGGAATTTATCCAAAACACACTTTATAACCAAATCTGAAAAATATTCACCTTTCTTCAAAAACCATAATTTTACTGCACGTTCCAGTTCTAAAAATTCTTTTACTACATCCAGTTCTTCTGGACCAAATAGAGTTTATTTTTCAAATACTCTATATTCTTCATATAGGAATCCCATAATAAAATTTTGGGTTCCTAAATATTTTATCACAAATTGTTTGTGGACCTAGAAAAATATGGGTACCAAAATCGTTTCTTGGATTAATTGTTTTGTAGGTAAATTGCCTAAAGAGTTCTTGTATAAATCTGGGGTACTTAGATAGTGGATTTTCAATACACATGACATGGTACTACTCAAGATTTAAAAGTCTTATCAAAATTTATGGAGGACATGTCACATTTAGTGACAATGGTAAAGGAAAAATCATCGACCTAGGCTAGATTGGTAACCCTAACTCTATCTCAATTTCCAAAGTACTTTATGTTGATGGACTAAAGTATAACCTTCTTAGCATGTCTCAGTTTTGTGATGATGGATTTAATGTAAAATATAAAAATGATTCATGACATGTTTTTTATTCCAAGAATAAATTAGTATTTATTGCTCATAGAAATGATAATGTATATGCAATAAATTTAGACACACTGGCCTCACAGAATGTTTCCTGTCTAAGTTCCTTCACAAAGAGTCTTGTCTCTAGCACAAAAGACTAGGACATTTCAATGTACATTCTATTAATAAGTTTCCTATAAAAGGTTTAGTTAAAGACCTGTCCAAATTAGAGTTTCCAGACAATAAGGTGTGCAATCCTTGTCAAAAAGGAAAGCAACATAAAATTAATTTCAAACCAAAGAATAAAGTAACTACTTATCAACCTCTCGAGTTGGTTCACATGGATATTTTTGGACCATATAGAGTTTCAAGTACCAATGGGAAGCACAATGTTTATGTTCTTGTTGATGAATTTTCTATTTATAATTGGACCTTTTTCTTAGCTCACAAAATTGAAGCTTTCTCTCACTTTACCAAGTATGCTAGGACTTTAGAAAATCTTAGTGGACTTAAAATTAAATCCTTAAGATGTGATCATGGATATGAGTTTGAAAATAAATATTTTGAATCTTTTTTCTAACAAAATGGCTATATTCATAACTTCTCTTCACCTAGGACAACCCAACAAAATTGTGTAGTAGAGAGAATAAATAGAACCATATAGGAAATTTCCCAAAATATGCTTAATGAATATAACCTACTGATTTATTTCTTGGTTGAAGCTATTAATATAGATTGTTACATAATAAATATAATCTTAATCAAACCAATTCTTAAGAAAACTACGTATGAGTTGTGGAACAATAGGAAACCCAAAGTATGTTTTTTTAAAGTGTTTGGATGTAAAGTTTATATTCTAAACACTAAAAAAAATTAGATAAATTTTCCTCCAAAAGTGATGAAGGAATATTCCTTGGATATTATACATAAATTAAATCCTATAAAGTCTATAATAAAAAGAACAAATGTGTGGAATAATCTATACATGTCATGTTTTATGAAACATATTCACATGAGCTGAAGACCTCACTAGAAAATATTGAAGACGATATGTCCAATATGGACATTAATGATAAAACCTAAAATCATCCTATGATGGAATCTGTGAAAACATCTAGTTCTGGAAATTCTCCAAAATATATCCATAATGTACCAGATCAAAATGATAAACCTGAAATAACTAGTCCCACGTTTACTAGACCAACTAGGACCCTTAAAAACCATCCATTAGATGCTGTTGTTGGAGATTTAGATAGAGGAACTCAAACTAGAAATTCTTTGAGAAACCAGGTTGAACCTCAAGTGTTCTTGTCACAAATTGAACCTAAAAATATAAATGATGAAATCAATGATGAATTTTTGGTAATGGATATGTAATAAGAGATTAAACAGTTTGAAAGAAATAAATTTTGGAAGTTTGTAGATAGGCAAAAGGATACTTGGACCATAGGAACCAAATGGGTGTTTAAAAATAAAGTGGATAAAGCTGGAAATATAGTTAAAAAAGCTAGGTTGGTTGTATAAGGATATAATCAAGAAGATGGAATTGATTATGAAGAGACCTTTGCACCAGTATCAAGGCATGAAGCCGTTAAAATCTTATTTGCCTATGCAGCACACTCGGATTTTAAACCTTATCAAATGGATATTAAAAGTGTATTATTAAATAGATATATAATTGAGGATTTTTTTATTGAATGACTCCTAGGTTTTACAAATCCTCATTTTCCATATCAGGTTTTCAAATTATCTAAAGATTTATATAGTTTGAAACAAGCTCCATGAGCCTGGTATTAAATATTAAGTAATTTATTTATTTCTAAAGGCTTTAAAAAAGGATTTTATGATGCTAATTTATTTATAAAAATAATTTCAAAAGATGTTTTAATAGCTCAAATATATGTAGATGATATAATATTTGGATCTTCTAAAATTTCCTTATGTAATGATTTTTCAAACATGATGCAAAGTGAGTTTGAAATGAGTTTTATGGGTGAACTTAAATATTTTCTTGGATTTCAAATATTTCAAAATAAAGAAGGTATTATTATAAATAAAAGTAAGTAAACTAAGGATCTTTTGAAAAGATATGTCTTTTATAGAATTAAAAGTAGTGAAACCCCTATGATTTCCACGTGTAATTTAGATCTTGATGAAAATAAGAAATCTATTGATCAAACTACTTACAGAGGAATGATTAGGAGCTTGCTGTACTTAAATGCTAGTAGGCCAGATATTATATTCAGTGTGTGTATGTGTGAAAGATTCCAAGAAAACTCAAAATAATTACATTTTAATGATGTTAAAAGAGTTTTCAACTACCTTAAGTATACAACTAATTTTGGATTGCTCTATCCTAGAGGAAAACCTTTTGATTTAGTTAGTTATTCAAATGATGAATTTGGTGGATGTAAGTTAGATAGAAAGAGTACCTATAGAACATGTCAATTTTTTGGAAAGTCTCTAATATCATGGTGTAGTAAAAAGAAAAATTCAGTTGTATTATCAACTACTGAAGCAGAGTACAGTGCTTCTGGTAGTTGAGGTGCACAAATTTCGTGGATGGAACACACTTTATTAGACTATGGATTTCAATTCATACATATCCCCATAAATTGTGACAATAAAAGTGCTATTAAAATTTCTAAAAATCTAATTTATCATTCTAGAACAAAATATATTGATTTAAGAGATCACTTTTTTAGATATCATTATCAAAAAGGTTATATAACTCTTGAGTTTATTGGGATTGAGCATCAACTTGCTAACATACTCACCAAACCCTTAAAATCAGAGAGAATAAACTACATCAGACATGAACTAGAAATGACAAATCTCTAAAGAACTTTCAACCACTTTCTCCTTAGGAAAAATATGTTTATCTGTGTTACTAGATTAGGTGAAACCAATCATGTGAAACAGATCCAGTGAAACTGATCTGGTGAAACCGATCAGGTGAAACCAATCAGGTGAAACTGATCAAGTGAAACCGATCAGGTGAAACTGATTCGTGAAACCAATATGTCAAACTATTCGTGTGAAACTGATCACTTGAAACCAATTGTGTAATACCAATTGTGTGAAATTGATGCCTTTAAGGACCCTTTTTTAATTTTTTTTGTTTTAAGTAAAACAACATAGTTTTGTTTTCTTTTTACTATTTTTTATTTTTATGTTTTACGATTTACAATCCCTAAATGATAAAATAAATTCAATCCACTTCAACCATTCACCTACCTATCTACATTTGAACCTTCTTCTCTTGGACACTCTACCTCTCTACCAACAACCTTTCTACTCCCTTTAGACTTGAATATTCAGAAATGGAAAGGATGAAGTGCATGATGGAAGAGCAGAGTGAATCTCCATCAACTACGCGTCAGAAGGGTGAGTCCAGTGGTACTGAAAAGACGGGTTTGGAAGCTAAGTAGTAACAGTTGAGAAGGAAGTGTCTACTGATTGGATTCTATCAAGCAAGTCTCTTTTGTTGAGAGTGTTGGAATCTCAAGGTTGGATAAGTTGGTTCTCGAACAACGAGAGGCCTTTTTATCCCCAATTTGTGCATGATTTTTATCTCAACTTGAAGATATCCCTAGATGGATCTGAGGAAGAAATTATGAAGTCAGTAGTGAAGGGAAAAGATATTTATTTTTCATCAAAGGAATTGGATAAATACTTGGAAATTCCTCATGAAGGTATCTATGCTAATTATCAGGGTAACATTCCTACTTCTTCTGATTTTTTTTCATATGAGTATTCTCTGAAGGAGCTAACTGGAAGTGAACAATCAAGGAGAGATACTACCAGTGAGTTGGATGGAGATGCAAGATTGCTCAATAAGTTCATCTAACATCAAATCTACCTAATGAAGGGAGACTTCTCTTCTATGAATTATCAAGATGTATTCCTGATTTACCTATTAAAAAATGGGATAAAGGTGAATCTATGTAGGTCCCCAATGGTACATATTTCTGATATGATAAAACCCTCCAAGAAGAAAACATATTTGTATTATCCTAGGATGATATCTACAATGCTAAATAAGTTGGGTTGTATGGAAGATATAGATGAAGTGATCAGTGCTTACAGTGGTTCCTGTCTTGATAAAGATATTTCCAAGAGGATGAAGATATTATAGAACCCTTGGAATAAATGTTGGGTAGGATATGAAGAATGACATTATGAAGATTACGATCTGATTGAACATCCTACCAGACCAAATGATCAAGCAGATCTAGGCCTAAAACTTGGAGAAGAAGCTATCTATTCAGATGAGGAAGTTAAAGCTGGTTTTCCAAGGGAAGAAGGATCTCCTATTGATGATAGGAGTGATCCTGATATTGTTGACATCCTAAAGGACATGTGTTATAGACCTTCTAGTCCACCATTGGATCTACCCTCAAGTGAACCTTTGTTAAGTGATGAGGATGAGGAAGAGACAGAAGTCATTGGTGTGGAATGCTATGTAAGTAAGTCAGATGAGGAGTCTAATGATTTTGATGATGAGGAGGAAGGTAATGATGAGAATGTCAGTGATTCTTTAAAAGTGGGTCAACAAGTGGTTGATAGATCAAGGGAGGAATCTGTATATGGAGCTGCTGATAGAGCTGATGGATAGAGTGGTGCTAATCATGTTGAACAGGAGGCTGATGATCATAGAGATACTGGTAATAAGGATAGGCCTAACCATCCTGATGTTTAAAATCAATAAATCATTCATTTTATAAATGAAATTATGGATGGTGTCCAATAGGAATAGGTTTTGGATCAGATTGAGCCTATTCCTTAGGTTGAGGAAGTTCCGGGAGAAGCTGAAGTGGTTGGAGTACATGAAGAACCTCAAGTTCAGCTAGTACCAGTTCCTAGAAATATTGTATTTTCTATAGGATAGGATGAAGAAGAAGATGAAGCAAAGATTGTACTTGAGCCTTAGGGAAGAAGAGTCAGGATTGACACAGTAGAGTGTAGAGGATGGACATGTACTGGTGAGTGGAACAGGAATCCAGGGCTCATTCTTTTTAGTTTGGATTATGACTCAGATGAAGATATCATGGCTCCTCCTCCTGCTCCACAAGCCCAAGATGAACCTGAACCCATTTCACCTGCTCCACCGGTTTCACCTCCTATAGTTGAGCCAGTAGTATAGCTAGTGCCTAGTGACTATGTCACTATGGCTGATTTAGAGTAATTCAAAGCTGATATCTTTGAGTCAGTGAGTGACTCAATTAGAGCTGAAATTGAATCCTCTACTTCTATGAATATTTTAGATGATGATGCTGCTAAAATTGAAAGGATGTTGATTCATGAGATTCAACATAATCTCATTACTACAACTGATACTATCATCAGAAAAAATACTTTATTTAGATAAGAAGTGAAGAGGATGAGTAATGAGTTGAACTCTTTGACCACTGATTTCAATAATTCTTTTAGTGTTGTGATGGAGGTTCTTATGAACTTAGTGAAATATCTATTGAGTGTAGATTTTAATAAATTAATGGTGTAACTTTGCTGAATGATCTCTATTCCACTAGTTCTAAAGGTAGCAGAGCTGTTGTTGCTGATTTAGAGTCTCTCAAGGCTGTGATGAGGGAAGAACTCAAGAATCCTCAAAGTGATTCCAATAAAGAAACTCTTTCTAAGGTGCATATAAATACCGATATTATTTACAACATGGTAAGGTAGTGTACAAATGAAGCCTCTTCTACTTAGAAGAATATTAGATAGAAGGTGGATAAGTATTTTTCTAAGATCTATACCAAGTATTATATCATCAATAACTTCAATTATTTGCCTGAAAATATAAATATTCCTCTAGTAATAGAAGATTTCATGAAGAAAGTGGCATAATTGAAGGAGTTTACTCCTATGGTGGATAAATTCATAGATAATAAAGATGATTTCGAGAAGTCCATACAATGTGGTGGAGAAATCATTAATGATTTTATCAAACTTCTCATGTCTTACATGCATGTTAAAGATAAATCCTTAGTGGTTCCACCTACTACTTCCATTAAAAATACATCTCGGCCTCCTACTTAGATGACTGTATCTCAGTCTCTCTCTTATATTCGACTAGTAATTATAGAGAAGCCTCATTTCCATGTTTGTTTCAGAAAGGAGACCTATCCTTGCTGCCAATGTCCCTACAGGTGTTTCCATGTCTGGTGTTGTCCTAAGACCACATCTTCCTATATCCCAAATCACACCACCTCCTGCACCTCCAGTTGATCCAGTAGACAAAGGCAAAGAACCATAGAATCCAAACCCTTTGTAGTGTATTTTTTATTTGATAGGGATTTATCTATTTATTTTTCTAATTTTACTCTCTTCAACCTTAATGAAAATCCTTTTTTTCTTCACTGTGTTTCTCATTTTATTTGTAACGCCCCGACCCCAGCTACCCAGAGTCGGTGCATTACTTCGTAACATTGGCATGATCACAAGAAAGATCAAATCTCGAAAGACCGATTAGTTTAGTAGCCTTGGAAACACTAGATATAAACATAAAGTTTTACATTACATTTCAAAGTGAAAAACTACTACAACAACAAAGTCTTCATATCCACACTATTAACCCCTCATAATATCCCCGCAAGTCAATCATAATTTACTTCTTCACTACCTGGGAAAAATAAAACATAGAAAAGGGGTGAGCTCAAATGCCCAGTAAGGATAACAATATAGTGGAACATTCAAAATAAGCGTAAACATTTAAGGCAATGAATTACTAAAACAAAAGCCTTTTAAACTTGAACTTCAACATAGTATGACAAAAGTAAAATGAAATAATTCCATTTACTTATTCACATGGATATTCTACTAATCTAATAATCACATGCAAAAATCAATAACCACTTTCATAATGTTGGAATGCATAATGTCAAACGTTAATTTCATTGTCTAGGCCTCATCCCAAGACCTAGGGGTTACTTCTAACTGGAACCCAACCCGGAGTGCCTCTAATAACCGGACACCAACCCGGAGTGCCTCTAATAACCGGACACCAACCCGGAGTGCCTCTAATAACCGGAGACCAAACCGGAGGGCTTACTTTTACCAGTCCCTAACCTGGAGGGCTTACTTTAACCAGTCCCCAACCTGGAGGGCTTACTTTTACCGGTCCCCAACCCGGAACATACTTGTTTAGCACATTCATCTGAAGAAAAGTTTGAAATATAACATAAACATTCGGGTTAAAACTAGCATACGAAATGTCAATAGTTTCACCATAAACTATGAATGGTATAAAATAGCACATCCACATTCAAACATATCACAAAATCTTCAATACAATATAGAAGTTTTGTATTATAATAAATCAACCTCAAATAATCTTAAAATCCATCAAAGGATGTTGACATAGATGAAATCAAAATTCTTTTAAAAGAAGAATCTCCTTTTATTTTGAAAACATTTAAGATCTATATAAAATAAAACATTTTCTTTGAAAATATTCTTATAAGCTTGTAAGGAAAGCTTCGACGATTTTATAACGGTGGAAAGTAATCGCACCCGCCGTATAAGTTAAAAAAAACATTCTTACCTCAATTCTGTCGAAAAGGTTAAAAAGGACCTTGTTTTAAAAACGACGGAAAGATTCCTTTATAAACCTCTTATAAAAAGTCAAACAAGGGTATAAATGACTTTAACCCATATTCTTGTAAATAGTAAAAATGTTTTGAAATACATTTCGAAGAAACATGGATGTGGATGATAAAGAGATCCCAGTAGATTATTACGTATAATACAACCTCGGATAATGAAGAGATTGTGAAATAACCCTTACCAATTTGGTAACTTATGAAACATACAACCCATGAAAGAGGTATCATACAATGAATATGTAAATACACATAAATTAGAGTGTATTACACAAAGAATATAATTATGGGCAGTACATACACCACACAAAAGGTGATGGTGGCAATATGGCATGAATCTCACGGGAATAAGGAGTGAGATGAAAACCCCTTACCTTGTACTTTTCCTTGGTTGGGGTAGGTTAACCTCCTGTATAATGGTGAAATAATTGTTATTAAATTATACAAGAATCATATACATTAATATGATATCATATATGATCTTTTAATGTTGCTTTATTAATAATATCTTAGTATTATCGTCGTTTCGGGTGATAACCGATTCGTTCTTTTTAAATGTTTGGTTACGTAAGACATATTTGTAATGGATAGATTATATCTTATTCATAATCATAATGATATTAACATTATTTTTAACCCTAAAATGAGAATAATACTTGAATGGATACGATGGAGAATTAATCTCATCGCGTTCGTGGAGACGGTAGTCCGTACGTACGCACGAACGCAACTTCCATTTAATTTTTATTTTAAAAGAATCGAATCCAAATGATACTTAGGTATATTACTATTACAGTATAATAGAATATTTTATATATGTTACTTAAGTTCATTAACACCATCCTTTATACGTTCCATGTGTGGTATGAACGAGTCATATCATTTTAAGGGGGCGGTAGTCCGCACTTCCTCAAATAAAATTATCGTATGTATATACAACATGAAACGAATAACGGTATGAAATAAAATGGAATTACAGAAGCTTATATATAAAATATATATCATTAATATCATATTTAATTACAGTGCCATCATAATGGCCACCATGAGAGGCGGTAAGATGTATTTGAACAATCATCGTTTCGTGAGGCGTTAGTTTGCCATCCACAGAAACATTATGTTCATCATCCATTAGATGGAGTTGTGTGTATGTGTAGTTTGAATCCTTCTTATAAAAACATCCTAGTATATTGAAGATACTGGTGTTGTTACAAAAGAAAGGAAATAAAAAGAGTTTGGGGGTTGGAGAATCAAAATAAATGAAAATAATTTAAGAGAAATCGTTACCTTTAATCTAGGTAACTCACTTTGGTTGGAACCAAAGGACTTCTTAAAATGCTTTCTGCCTAAGGGGAAGCTTCAAGGAGGAGGAGAGGGATGTGGGGAGCTTATTTGGGCAGAGTTTGGACGAGCCAAGTGGCTTGAGAGGTGTGAGGAAAAGAGAAGGAGGAGTGCCCTTTTATAAGAGGGGTGAGGGGCACCTTTGGAAAAGCTAGAAATATTAATTTATAATAAATTCATATTCGGTTTCCAAAGGCTCAAAAGTTTACTATTCAAAGGATGAGGTGGGGATAGGTCGAAAACAACTCATCCAATAGAATTTAGACAGGTTTGGGTACTTATATTAACCTTATCTTTAAGTATTAACTCTAAGTTAATTAGTTTCACTTTTACAATGTCTCTTTGTATTTTTATATAATATGGTTAATAAACTTACTATATACATCCAAGAGACCCCCAAGTGGTCCATTAATGATTAACCTATCATAATATAAGTCTCTTGGCCGAACCTTAGATTTTTAGGAATTTAATATCAATTAATAATATAATATTTGTTTTAAGAACTCTTTTATGTCAATTTTGACACTATTCAATAGTTGATTTTTGTGAAACTCATAACAGATTGATTACTTCGAACAAAGTCAATTAAATCAATCCTAATATATAATATTATCCTATAAAATTAGTTTATTTCATTAAAAGTTTCATATTATATTTATTTGGGTATTTATAATATCAATTATTTTAATTTTTCACTATTATAGTAATTACTGCATCATCATTGTGTCATAAATAAAATAAATTATTTAATGTCTAAAAATTATAAATAAAATATCATTATGTAGTAAATCTTTTTAGCTTTCTAATGAATATTTATAATCGAAAATCCAACTTATATAACCCTATGTAACAATTGTTTTGCTAAAAGATATATGCTTGTGTCATTTTTGTATTCATTTTGACTTAATTAAAATAAAGTGTCATTATCACTTACAAGTGGATCCATGGGGTCCCAAAATTGACACAAAGATGCCCATGGTCGACCATGTATCAACCAATAGGGTTTAGACACGTTTTAGGGTAATTTAGTATTATTATAATATTATTTTTTAACCCTTATTTACCGGATTTACCCTTAACCATGGTAAATAAAATATTTACCGCAGTAATTATTCAAAAAGTCTAAAAATAAAAGTTACCCATTTACACAATTTGAACATCCTGATTCCAAATATGGAATCCATTTTCCTAAATTCAAAACACAGAAGTGGCAGAAATTAATTTAAAATTAATTCCCGCTGTCAAAACAAAAAGCGTGTTTTTAAGAGATAATAACTATCAAAAGATTGACACTTGTTTATGTTCGGTTTAATTGTAAAATTATGTCCAATGACCAACATTATATTAAATGGTAAAAATATATTATAAATATACTTTAAAACCACTCAAATTCATAATTTATCACTATTAATTATTTTGATTAAAAAAGTTGTTTTAAATTAAAATTTAGTAATTTTCACTATTCATCAAAATATGAAAGTTATCCGAAATGTACCAAAATTTCACCTTAGGCTAAATTAGATATTCCGAATCCAAAAATGAAGTCTATTTTGAAATATAAAATATATATAATTTTAAAAAGTAGGTATTACTATTCATAACGGCTAGTTTGATCGGTTGTGGTGTGTGTTAAAACTCGAAGTTGCGTACAACACACGCTACTGTATTATTCAAAGGAAAGCGTACCGTGGAAGCTTGGGATGTTTCATTTTAAATTTTTTGATGTCCCCATTTATTCAAAAAGTTTAAAATATTGTATTTAAAAAGGTTTCACTATTGATAAAAGTGCAATACTGAAAATGAATCTGTTCTTGCATTATGACTAAGAAACTCATAATATGGATTCTAAAATTATAAGGATTATATAAAGTGAAAAATTTAGTTAATGCTATTAATGACCTCTTTTAATGCCTTTTTTTTGTAAGTCATGGTGTGATTGAACTCGGTGTTGCGTGGAGTGCAAGTTATTGAATTATTTTGAAGAAATAACACACTATGAAATCTTGGGGTGTTACATTCTCCCCTCCTTAAATAAATTGTGTCCTCGCAATTTGAAATTGTTCTTCGAAAATAAAAGGTTGAAAATAGAAAATATATTTGTGGGAAAACCCACATCGTAAATTGGGTTACTAAAATTTAGTCTTAATATGTGGAAAAGAGAAATGAAAGGGTCACCACCAAATTATGATCTTGATTAGGAGAACATTGGTGGCAATCAGAGACATATAATTGGAGGAAAAACGTAAATATTTATAGGTAGTGATTGAGGTCATCAATCACAAACAAGTGTAAAATTTAGGTCCTTAAATTCATCAATCTATGATGATTTGAAATACCATCGGTTCAACAAAACATAGGGTATTAGGATAACACATTTTTGACGTTTCAAAACATCTTAGTTGAAATCCCACATCGAAAAATGAATTAATGAGGCCTCTATTTAAAATAAAGAATGGAAAGTATGAAGATTACCGAAAATAACACATACTAGGGTTCCATGTAGGAAAATATGGATATGGAGGAGAAATCTAACCATCAATTATCTGATGGAGAGTGGTAGAGAACATGGCTATGAAAAGGCCAACAATCCCAAAGCCATAAATTAGTGATGATCTAAGGTACCATCTAGGACAACATTTTTGTTCTAAGTTCCTTTTATTAACGTTGTGGAATTTATTTATGAGATTGGCTAAGATCATAAAAAGGTATACATACTCTATAATTAGAGTTTTATCCATTAATAAATTTCTACCACAAACTCATCTTTCACTCTAAAACATAATAGAACGTAAAAAAAAATCTATTTACACTATTCGTATAGGGTTCCAAAATAATCGAATTTATAATTCATCTACAAGATCTTTTAATAAAAACTAAATTATTTAATCCAGGACATCTCGTGGGCCAGTGGTAGGTGATACACCCTTGTCGCCCTTCGGTTGCGGGTTCAAGTCTCACAGCTTTGCCGGACGCGACGGGTTGCCGCCCGACCTCCGGGTTGTCCTTTTATGGCAGTCCAAAATTAATATCAAACTTAGAATTTATTCAAAATACTTCTGTCCAAACTCACAGTCCAACATTTATAAGGAAGGTAAACATAATGTAGATCCTTTTTACCCTGTAATAGAATATTAATACCTTCATCATGTATTCTTTTAAAACACTGAAACATCCTGATTTACCATAATCCTTATTGATTACATTCATGTTCCCTTATTCCATATAGAATACTGAATATACTTCATCAATCCAAAAATGTTTTAAACCCCACAATGATGGAATATACAAATAATTAATCAGCTTCAAGGTAGTCAAGAATATCCAATATAATTTATCCAAATCAATCATGTATTATTCTAAAATCACTATCTCGGTATCAGAACCATATTATGGTTTATCTTTCTCTCAACCATATATTTTCCAAAAATTTAACCTTCTATTGAGTCACTTTTCTTTGTTCCACACAATCTCAAGTCCTTAATGAAATAGTACTGCAGTACAATCCTTATATACTCCATAATTATTATAACGAGTACATTGTTGATACAACACTCAATTGACATAATCAACATAAGAACTCTAATCATTCCTCTTCATCTGTGGTAGTATCATAACTTGATTATTATCCAATAGCATCATTTGCGGCATAGTCTGATGACTGGGACATAGGTTCGCGTAGTGTCCAAACTCCTTGCAAATGAAGCATTGTACATTTGAAACCATTTTCTTACCCTTGCAGTCACGTACTTTGTGCCCTTTTCCTCCACACTTATAACAAACTCCCATTCCTTTCAGGCAAGTTCCAGGGTGTTTCTTTCCACAGTTACCACATATGGGAAAATTCTTCTTTTCCCTCTTCCCTTTATCCATCTTTCTCTCTTCCATCCTTTTCTTCTCTTGCTTCCCTTCAAATCCATAGGACTCAGTAAAATCTTTACTTATCTTATCAACACATGATATTATTTCTTCATATGATGATAATACATGGGAGACTATTTCTCTTATAAATTCTGGCTTAAGACCATGAAAGATATGATCCTTCTTTCTCTTTGGATCATGTGCATTGCTGGAGTTCTCATTCCTTCTACTGGGCGCCATTTCTAAACAATGGCATACACTAGATCAGTTTATGAATCAAAATACATAATCCCATACTTATAAAACACTTAACATAAATTGAAATATTTATGGATATAATCCATAATCATAAAAATGTTTCCTTTGAGGATGTATATACTCATAAACCATTCATAATGGTTTGTAAAGAAAATGAGAGTTATCCTAAGCATATCCCCCAGGAGTGTCGTAACCAAGAGTGCAGCAAGGCCCGTTGTCGTGCACCAGTTCCCGTTCGAGTCTAGCTCAAAGCGGTGTTTTCGGGTTTTACCCCTAGGTACATCTGTGCCAGAGCCGCCTCTACCTGCTCGTATCCAGACAAGGATGTATTGCTCGGAAAACTCACAAAATCTCTACAGTACCAAAATTCTAGGAAGTTCTTCTATACTAATCCTCAAAGTTCATCTTAGGTCTACGTGCTCTAATCAGAGTTTATCTAAATCTAGCTTCCAAGGTTTGTACTAAACTTCCTCTGATACCAACTGTAACGCCCCGACCCCAGCTACCCAGAGTCGGTGCATTACTTCATAACATTGGCATGATCACAAGAAAGATCAAATCTCGAAAGACCGATTAGTTTAGTAGCCTTGGAAACACTAGATATAAACATAAAGTTTTACATTACATTTCAAAGTGAAAAACTACTACAACAACAAAGTCTTCATATCCACACTATTAACCCCTCATAATATCCCTGCAAGTCAATCATAATTTACTTCTTCACTACCTGGGAAAAATAAAACATAGAAAAGGGGTGAGCTCAAATGCCCAGTAAGGATAACAATATAGAGGAACATTCAAAATAAGTGTAAACATTTAAGGCAATGAATTACTAAAACAAAAGCCTTTTAAACTTGAACTTCAACATAGTATGACAAAAGTAAAATGAAATAATGCCATTTACTTATTCACATGGATATTCTACTAATCGAATAATCACATGCAAAAATCAATAACCACTTTCATAATGTTGGAATGCATAATGTCAAACGTTAATTTCATTGTCTAGGCCTCATCCCAAGACCTAGGGGTTACTTCTAACCGGAACCCAACCCGGAGTGCCTCTAATAACCGGACACCAACCCGGAGTGCCTCTAATAACCGGACACCAACCCGGAGTGCCTCTAATAACCGGAGACCAAACCGGAGGGCTTACTTTTACCAGTCCCTAACCTGGAGGGCTTACTTTAACCAGTCCCCAACCTGGAGGTCTTACTTTTACCGGTCCCCAACCTGGAACATACTTGTTTAGCACATTCATCTGAAGAAAAGTTTGAAATATAACATAAACATTCGGGTTAAAACTAGCATACGAAATGTCAATAGTTTCACCATAAACTATGAATGGTATAAAATAGCACATCCACATTCAAACATATCACAAAACCTTCAATACAATATAGAAGTTTTGTATTATAATAAATCAACCTCAAATAATCTTAAAATCCATCAAAGGATGTTGACATAGATGAAATCAAAATTCTTTTAAAAGAAGAATCTCCTTTTATTTTGAAAACATTTAAGATCCATATAAAATAAAACATTTTCTTTGAAAATATTCTTATAAGCTTGTAAGGAAAGCTTCGACGATTTTATAACGGTGGAAAGTAATCGCACCCGCCGTATAAGTTAAAAAAAACATTCTTACCTCAATTCTGTCGAAAAGGTTAAAAAGGACCTTGTTTTAAAAACGACGGAAAGATTCCTTTATAAACCTCTTATAAAAAGTCAAACAAGGGTATAAATGACTTTAACCCATATTCTTGTAAATAGTAAAAATGTTTTGAAATACATTTCGAAGAAACATGGATGTGGATGATAAAGAGATCCCAGTAGATTATTACGTATAATACAACCTCGGATAATGAAGAGATTGTGAAATAACCCTTACCAATTTGGTAACTTATGAAACATACAACCCATGAAAGATGTATCATACAATGAATATGTAAATACACATAAATTAGAGTGTATTACACAAAGAATATAATTATGGGCAGTACATACACCACACAAAAGGTGATGGTGGCAATATGGCATGAATCTCACGGGAATAAGGAGTGAGATGAAAACCCCTTACCTTGTACTTTTCCTTGGTTGGGGTAGGTTAACCTCCTGTATAATGGTGAAATAATTGTTATTAAATTATACAAGAATCATATACATTAATATGATATCATATATGATCTTTTAATGTTGCTTTATTAATAATATCTTAGTATTATCGTCGTTTCGGGTGATAACCGATTCGTTCTTTTTAAATGTTTGGTTACGTAAGACATGTTTGTAATGGATAGATTATATCTTATTCATAATCAGAATGATATTAACATTATTTTTAACCCTAAAATGAGAATAATACTTGAATGGATACGATGGAGAATTAATCTCATCGCGTTCGTGGAGACGGTAGTCCGTACGTACGCACGAACGCAACTTCCATTTAATTTTTATTTTAAAAGAATCGAATCCAAATGATACTTAGGTATATTACTATTACAGTATAATAGAATATTTTATATATGTTACTTAAGTTCATTAACACCATCCTTTATACGTTCCATGTGTGGTATGAACGAGTCATATCATTTTAAGGGGGCGGTAGTCCGCACTTCCTCAAATGAAATTATCGTATGTATATACAACATGAAACGAATAACGGTATGAAATAAAATGGAATTACAGAAGCTTATATATAAAATATATATCATTAATATCATATTTAATTACAGTGCCATCATAATGGCCACCATGAGAGGCGGTAAGATGTATTTGAACAATCATCGTTTCGTGAGGCGTTAGTTTGCCATCCACAGAAACATTATGTTCATCATCCATTAGATGGAGTTGTGTGTATGTGTAGTTTGAATCCTTCTTATAACAACATCCTAGTATATTGAAGATACTGGTGTTGTTACAAAAGAAAGGAAATAAAAAGAGTTTGGGGGTTGGAGAAGCAAAATAAATGAAAATAATTTAAGAGAAATCGTTACCTTTAATCTAGGTAACTCACTTTGGTTGGAACCAAAGGATTTCTTAAAATGCTTTCTGCCTAAGGGGAAGCTTCAAGGAGGAGGATAGGGATGTGGGGAGCTTATTTGGGCAGAGTTTGGACGAGCCAAGTGGCTTGAGAGGTGTGAGGAAAAGAGAAGGAGGAGTTCCCTTTTATAAGAGGGGTGAGGGGCACCTTTGGAAAAGCTAGAAATATTAATTTATAATAAATTCATATTCGGTTTCCAAAGGCTCCAAAGTTGACTATTCAAAGGATGAGGTGGGGATAGGTCGAAAACAACTCATCCAATAGATTTTAGACAGGTTTGGGTACTTATATTAACCTTATCTTTAAGTATTAACTCTAAGTTAATTAGTTTCACTTTTACAATGTCTCTTTGTATTTTTATATAATATGGTTAATAAACTTACTATATACATCCAAGAGACCCCCAAGTGGTCCATTAATGATTAACCTATCATAATATAAGTCTCTTGGCCGAACCTTAGATTTTTAGGAATTTAATATCAATTAATAATATAATATTTGTTTTAAGAACTCTTTTATGTCAATTTTGACACTATTCAATAGTTGATTTTTGTGAAACTCATAACAGATTGATTACTTCGAACAAAGTCAATTAAATCAATCCTAATATATAATATTATCCTAGAAAATTAGTTTATTTCATTAAAAGTTTCATATTATATTTATTTGGGTATTTATAATATCAATTATTTTAATTTTTCACTATTATAGTAATTACTGCATCATCATTGTGTCATAAATAAAATAAATTATTTAATGTCTAAAAATTATAAATAAAATATCATTATGTAGGAAATCTTTTTATCTTTCTAATGAATATTTATAATCGAAAATCCAACTTATATAACCCTATGTAACAATTGTTTTGCTAAAAGATATATGCTTGTGTCATTTTTGTATTCATTTTGACTTAATTAAAATAAAGTGTCATTATCACTTACAAGTGGATCCATGGGGTCCCAAAATTGACACAAAGATGCCCATGGTCGACCATGTATCAACCAATAGGGTTTAGACACGTTTTAGGGTAATTTAGTATTATTATAATATTATTTTGTTAACCCTTATTTACCGGATTTACCCTTAACCATGGTAAATAAAATATTTACCGCAGTAATTATTCAAAAAGTCTAAAAATAAAAGTTACCCATTTACACAATTTGAACATCCTGATTCCAAATATGGAATCCATTTTCCTAAATTCAAAACACAGAAGTGGCAGAAATTAATTTAAAATTAATTCCCGCTGTCAAAACAAAAAGCGTGTTTTTAAGAGATAATAACTATCAAAAGATTGACACTTGTTTATGTTCGGTTTAATTGTAAAATTATGTCCAATGACCAACATTATATTAAATGGTAAAAATATATTATAAATATACTTTAAAACCACTCAAATTCATAATTTATCACTATTAATTATTTTGATTAAAAAAGTTGTTTTTAATTAAAATTTAGTAATTTTCACTATTCATCAAAATATGAAAGTTATCCGAAATGTACCAAAATTTCACCTTAGGCTAAATTAGATATTCCGAATCCAAAAATGAAGTCTATTTTGAAATATAAAATATATATAATTTTAAAAAGTAGGTATTACTATTCATAACGGCTAGTTTGATCGGTTGTGGTGTGTGTTAAAACTCGAAGTTGCGTACAACACACGCTACTGTATTATTCAAAGGAAAGCGTACCGTGGAAGCTTGGGATGTTTCATTTTAAATTTTTTGATGTCCCCATTTATTCAAAAAGTTTAAAATATTGTATTTAAAAAGGTTTCACTATTGATAAAAGTGCAATACTGAAAATGAATCTGTTCTTGCATTATGACTAAGAAACTCATAATATGGATTCTAAAATTATAAGGATTATATAAAGTGAAAAATTTAGTTAATGCTATTAATGACCTATTTTAATGCCTTTTTTTTGTAAGTCATGGTGTGATTGAACTCGGTGTTGCGTGGAGTGCAAGTTATTGAATTATTTTGAAGAAATAACACACTATGAAATCTTGGGGTGTTACATTATTTCTGTTTTTTCTCTCTCCTTCCATTAACCTTTTTCTAATCAAAAAATGGGTATAAAGGTATAGGAATAGATTCTTAATATCTTGGGGAGAAACTTTGGCATAGGAGACATGACATGTACTCAACATAATATATATATATATATGTATATGTATATATCATCTATAATACAAACAACCCTCTGATATACACTCTCTAATATATACTTTTCTTATTACATAATTGAGGGGGTCCTTAAAAAGTAAAGCCTTAGTGTTTATGTTTCCTCTATTACATCATGTTTATGCCATAATTTGTGGTCATAAAAATGGGGGAAATTGTTGGACCCTATGAGAAATATTGGTTTTCATAATCACAAATCATTTCAATATAAAGATCCTATTAATTCTTATATTAAGTAATAAAAAACTTGATCATGTCATTGAATATATCTAAGTAAATCAATTATGTCACACTATATAATACATTTCAATAAATCAATAAATTGTATGTTTATGCTTCCATATGTTTAAAAGTGTATATTTACATTTATTTATGAATTTCACTTAATTTGGTAGTGTTTTGTGTAAGACAGACACTTTATAAGTTTTTTAGATTTTTCGGCATTGATTGTTCAAAAGGATTCATCGTTGGTCGACTCATTGATGAGGACTCGCCGATCAAAGAAGTCACCGATGGTTGAGTAGCCGATGATCAGTTTCACCAATAGTTCAAAAGAATCATCGATGGACAAGTCACCGATGGACAAGTCACCAATAGAAAAGTCACCACTGGACAAGTCACTAATGGACGAGTCACCAATGGATGAGTCACTGATGGGTGATTCACTGATGGATAATTCACTGATGGGTGACACACTGATAGTTCAAAATGAGTCACTGATGATGACTCACCAATACCTGGACAGATCGATAGCATAAAAGAGTCACCAATGAACAAGTCACCAATATCGATGGATAGGAATCACCGATACTCAGAGTCACCAATTCTTAGTGACCAATGCTGACAGACTGATGATGACAGACCGATGACAATGAGTCGTGAATACTTATGACTCACTGATAGTCATAAAAATTGTATTTAATTTTATTTATTCAAATTTATATCCAATGGTCATATTTAGAAAAAATTAATTTTTCTAACATAATTTAATGTTGTCTGTAGGACTATCTGTAGACAGTATGATGTAAATGCACATGGGGAGATCTTCATGCCTGCTAGACCTTGAATTATAAAATAATTACAAGCTGGATCTTGCAAGAAAAAAAGAGATGGACAGACGAGGAATGTGCTAAAAAGTAAAGAGAACAGAATAACTTCAAACTCCTACAAATCATTAATTTTTCTTCAAAATCCCAAGAACTAAAATCTAGAGCATACGGAGAGATCAACAAAAACCTGTTGTGCTAACTTGAACATATTAACATTGAGGAGCTGAACTTTTCACACCTGGAAGCTAGAGAAAGAAGGCTATGACGCTCTGTTTTGAAGACAACATCCAGAAGATGACTCAAATATCATTTCCACTACATCAATTTAGTCCAGAGATTTACAACATAACACATAGAGATTTCTAAACCTTTTTCTACATCTCTAACCCTGTTGTGTCGTTTTGTTTACATTTTTTAGCAGTGTGTGTGCCTATTTTTTACACACACACTATCTCATGTGCATAACTGTAGGATACTCGATATCCTCAAATTTAATTTCTATTTTACTCTTGTATCCCATGTATAATAGTTGAAGAGGTCAAGTGTGACCTATTTTGTTTTCATGAATAACTATGGTAGAGGTCAAGTGTGACCTGGATAGCCTTGTGTGTTGTTTTGAACCCCAATATAGGGTGGGGATCAGACTTCTTATTAAATTAAATTGCTTGGTGGTAGGTGATCACAAAGTAGAGAGTAATAAGTCTCCCCTTGAGACTGAACCTCTTGTTAATATCTGATGTGCCTTTTCCTTTCAGTTTTAATTTTTGTTTATTTCAATTTACATAAAACTAAATTAAACTTTGATAGTTTGTTTAGAAAGTGTTTATATCTGTTTTGAACCAGTAGATTAGTTTCAAAAGCTATACTAATATTCAGATTAGTATAACTGAGAACTAATAAATCTTCTAAGAAATTAATTGAACATTCAATGCTTTTATAAATTCACAACAAACCAACTTTGATTATAGCTTTAATTTGGGAAATTTTTAAGGAACCAATTTTAACAAAAAATTTTATAGATACTCAATTCACCCCCCTGAGTAATCTACTCTGAAAAAAAAAGTATTTATATAGAAATAACTACCTTAAAATCAATTAATACTAGTTTTTTATAATAGGGGGAATCCCAAAAAATGATGAATAAGATTTTTCAAACCCTAGACATCAAAATACCAAATATTAGGTTAATTACAAACCCTAAATTCATACAATATAGAACCTAGGAATTGTTAGAGAAAAACAATCCAAGAGAAAATAAATAAGGATTGGGAATAGATTTAGATGATCTTTCCTTAAATAATCAAGTTCAAACATGGATAAAATCCTAAGGAGAAGCCATGATGGATAAAAGTAAAAGAGTATATGTGTGTTTGGGGTTGGATAAACTGAATGGGGAGTAGAAAGTTTAAACCCCCTTTAGTATAGGGTGGTTTATTTTAAGGAAAACCGAAAATTTTAAAAAACCATACAAACCACATGGTTTGGAAACATAATTTTCGAAACCTTGCACCAACAATATAGGATCCATTGAATGAAATCAACAATAATTTCTTAGTTAAGCTACATGGTTTCTCTAAATAGCGAACCAATCATGGAATTAATCTCTATATACTCAACCAAGCCATGGGATTTCATAGAGATGTCTTATAATTTAGAGAACTATGCACCAAGCATGCTAAACCCCACTGATAAGGAATTTTAGTATATGAACAGTTTCCTTTGAAACCTGCATGGTTTTCCCTAACCGTATAGAAACAATGAAACAAAAGAAAAACATTAAAAAATATATAAATATATCACAAAACTCTAAAAAATATAAAATAATCCCAATATAAAATAATAATAGTAATAATAATAGTGACACCGAGGTGTTATAATTCTACCAACCATGCCACTTTCTACCATTAAAAAGTCATTGACCAAAGATGAAAGTACATATGACAAAAAAACCTAAATGCCCAAAAAATATAGCGGGAGGGAAGGGTAAATATAGAAAATATTCTAAACATGGGGAAATCCAACTAAACACTATTCCTCAAGAGTTTTGGAACACATCCTCAAATATCATCTCAAACCTCTAAGTGAAATTCAACTCATAAATAATAGAAACAATGTTCAAAGAACATGAAAAACTAATAAGGTAATAATGTATCCCATAACATTTAGAATTCATCTAAAATGTTGTATCAAGGTATGGATGCTACTAAGAAGTCACATCACTAAGAAAATAAACTTCCACAAAACCAATAAAGGGAATTTTTACCCTATAATCAATCACACTAACCATTTAAAACGTTAGATCAAAATCCCACAAAAAAAACTTCAAAAAAAGAATACTACTAAGATTTACAAGATGAGGACCAAATAAAACATCATCACCAAACCACCAAGGAAGATATTCCTATAATTATAAGTATCCATTCACAAGAAAAAACATGGATCTAAACATCAGTTGTGGAATTAGAAGATGGGGTAACCCAGAACCTCACCCATGGAATACCACCCATGGTGAATCTAGAATAATTCAAATGGATCTAACCAAAGCAAAAACTAAACCATACCCATTTTGAACCCCCAATAACCTACCCAAGGTTCTTATGTTTGATCCAACAAAACCAAAATACCAAATATAAATGAAACCTAAGATAAACCACAAGAAAAAAAATCAACACCAAGTCATAAGCACCACAAGAACAACCATTATCCCATACACACCCAAAATAGAAATACCTAAAGTACATACTATATAATAATTTCCTAAAAAACTCTAATCCCCCATATAACCATTGGGAACGAATCCTAAAAATAGAATTTAAATTATCTTTAAAATACAAACAAGACTTCTTCCCATAAGACACAAAAAGGATCTCGTAAGTTTGACCCTCCTTAAGTTTATTTATTTTGGGTCTAACTCCCTTATGACCCAATTATACTATGAAAAGAATAAATAAAGTGATTCAATAAATCATAGATAGGGTCCAAGAGAAAAAACATTTCTGACTCCACCACTCTATTTGAGTCTTATTAGAGTCACTAGTAGAAATAATTAAACCTAAGAGACAAATAGAATCACTATAAGGGTCATCCTTTGAGGTAGACTTTCCACCCTTTTCAAGACCTTCCTATGAGGCATGATCTCAATAATATGAAATATTAACCCATTCCACTCATCAATCCCTATAAAAAATGGTCCCAATATGAACTATGGGACAATCTAAATCAATAATTTCTAAATCCAATTACCATGTAAAAGCATTTTCTTTGTTAAACTTCATTTCTTAAAAACATTTACTCCTCAAAATTAAACCAACCAGTAAAATAAATTCATTTAATTTTTAAAGACTCAATAAAATCATTTTACATCCTTATATTAAGACAGAACTCCAACTCCTATACCAGGTGATTCAAAACATCCACAATGCCCCCCTTTAATTTAGAAAACCAAATAGAATCACGTCACAACTTTATTATAAGTTAAAGTTCCCAATATCATTCTAATAAATTTGAAACCTTTACATAAATAATAACTTTTACTTCAAAACATTTTTCAAATACAACATAAAATTGGTCACATAAAAAAACATCTCAAATGGGAAAACATTTATTAGACAACCCATCAAAACATTTTTTAAAATCAAATGTTTTATAAAATCCTATTTTTCACTCAAAATAATACATTAAAGTACCAATAATAAACCAAACATAGAACAAAATATCACATAAAAAACCTCATAACATAAAATCATAATACAAACCCTCTTGAATTCTTTTATAATTAGTGGATATCACTACAGAAGTGATTTGGAATCAAGAGGGGTCTAATAAAAAAGTATAGAAGGGATGTAGAGTTGTGCATAGTTTGGGTGTATATTTTGGTGGATGATGTACCAAATCATATGAATCCCTCTAAATCATTTACAGTATCACCACACAATTTTCCATACCATGCAATCTGACCTTGAAAACCAGGTTCTTCACACAATTTCACTTTAAAACTCAATAATTCTCTAAAATAATCTATAAAACACCCTTATCATAATGAATCAGAATGTATTCCACCCAAATTGGTACTTGAACTGATCTTACACTAGCCCTAAGGGAATTAATGATCTCCATGGGATGGATATAAGTGTATGAGAATCATAGAAAAACCTTTGGGAGTGATTTCACTCTCAAATAAGAGTTAGAACAATAGCAGATCTGAACCATGAATCTCTCATGGAGTGGCCATACATTGGATGTCCATACAAAATAAGATAAATAGTTATAAATAAACATGAAAACCCAAATGATTCATAAAAAACATAAATAGTGGTCCAACGCATTCACATAAACATGCAACACCATTCTAAATAAACATATCACAATACACAATAAAAGAAATAAATTAAAATTAAGAATAATTTTGTTGTGGATGATACATCTAATTCTATAAAACAAAAAACACAACCTATAAGAACACCTACATGTGATCCATATTCACTATCCACATCCTGACTCACTAAAAACAACCCAAGAGAATGATAATAAATCCAAAATGGAACATGTAACTTGTGGTAAAGATAAATTTTCATAGACCAATTGGTGTATGTGAGGTGTAAATGAACAAGCATAATAGGAACTCACTAAGAAATCTATACAATAGCTTTTATTAAGAAATTCATAAATTATAACTTGAAATACATTAGAAAAGTAAGGGTTTTTATTAAAAAATTCATAAATGAAAACCAAATCACATTCCACCAATCATGAAAAAAACATTTCTCCATATAAAAGTGGTTTAAGGATCTAGGTAAAATTCCAATTTTTATTTCTTTAAAAACCAAAACAAAACCAATTTTACTGCATTGAAACCCTTGTCAAAAACCTTTGAATAAAATTAATTATTCCTCAAAAAAATTCAAAAAAAAATTCCCAAAACCATAATTGAAAACCCATTAAGAGAAAAAACTCATAAGTAAATAAAAGAACAATTTAAAAGGACATTAATATGTATCTCAAGAAACTAAACAAAACAATAATGGAATGGGTGTCATAAGAAAATTATAAGAAATAGATTTCAAAAAATAATAAAGGAAATCCATAATAATATAACCACAAATCAAGGGATGAGTATCATAGGCTACACCCTGGGTGGTATAGTGAGATGGTCCTAGACTTTAACAAACCCAAAGGACCAGTTTTTTATGCATGTGGTGTCCAAACAAAAACAATAGCAACCCAACTTACCCACACATTGCCTCATCAGGGGAACTCCCCTAGCTAGGGTAATAGTGTATGACTAGAGGATACTAGACTAGTGTGTGTCCTAGTATAGTGTAGAATAAATCAAGGACTCCCACTTATTTCTCTGGTTCTGATGACCAATATAAAACTTGAGGAGAGAAAATAATCAAGACAAAAATTTATAAACAAAGAACAATCAATAACTCTCCCACACCTCTAATGCACATCATCCAATCATAACAATATAATCAATAACCCTCAATGGGTGTAACAAATATAAGGGGAAAAAATAGGTCCTCATAATCAATGAACAACCCATTTAAAAGTTCCAAATAGTCCTCTAAAATCACACACACTAATCACATTTCAAAAACTTCATTTTAAATCATTTAAAGTTAAAATGCTCATTGTAAAAAAATCCCATGTTAAAACATAGATTTAATCCCTTGAAAACCAAAACAGAATCAAAATCCAATATGTGAAATTAAAACTAATACAAATAGCCTCATGTGAATTTCATAATGATTAGAACATGAAAACATACTATTTCAAAATGAAAAAAAGAAACACACAAGAGAAACCCATTATTTTAAGCCTAAATTCCTTAGAAACCATTTGAAAACACTAAATATATATAATATATATTTATAATTTCAATAAAAATTCCTTTATAAGGCTAAAAAATTACATGAATTTAATAATAATGGTAAATCATAGAAACACCTACCACAATCAGATGAAAACCAAGTGGAAACCAACCACCTTAGATGGCGATGGCTAATCCATGAAAGAGAGCACCCTCTAAAACCCCTATACATAAAAACCCCAAATTAGGACCACCATGAACCCTATTCATGGCTCAAATGATGATTTATGGTTCCAAGAGGATATAAAAATCAAGGGTAAATTGGAAAGGAAATGAATAGGGTATAAAGAAGGAATTAGGAGAATATATTTCCAAGGAAACTGCTTGAATTCCATAAGAGAAAATCCATGGTCAAAGGGTGAAGAGATAAAATATCTCCTTGATCTCCTAGAGGGTTTACCACATGATAAAAAGATAGATAATGAGGATAAATTCAAATTAAAACCAATTGCTAAATTAGGTAAAAACATTTTTTAAGTGATTCTCTAAAGGTCACATGGTTTGGCTACATATTGTTCCAAAATGTGTGCCAACCATGTGGGTATCCCCCAAGAGAAAAATAAATCACATGATTTCTTATAAATCACTACATGGTTTGAAAAATCATGTGGTGTCGATAAAAAATAACATTATCTCCCAAATAGCACCTTTCACATTGTTTCAACGCGGTTACTCTTGCACTAACTATTCAACAACCAGAAGAACTCAAAAATTCAGATTCTTGAGCTTAAAAATTAATTAAACTTAAAGTGACCCAAAATAATATAAAATAATATTAAAAAAAACTAATATAAAATTTTGGTGTTACAATTAGGACAAAATTCCTCATTAATTAAAACTAACATAAATCAAATAAAAAAATAAAACCTGAAATCAAAATCTAAGAACCAACTACCCATGGAAAATCAAGTATCGTCGTGAAATGTGGTGATCAAGAACCTAATCAGGATATATCTTTTTAATATTAACTATATTATTCTACTCTCCACCGAGATTCAACTCATATAAGAATATATCAATTCAAGAACCTAGGCCTTTTGAAAACCTAGGCTTTGATAAAAAAAATTCATTAACCAACCTAGGTCAACTTGATACATCACCTAGATCAATATGTGATAAGTCCTAATGATTCTTCCCATTCCCCATATACTAAAAACTAGAGCCTATAAATCAATGACAACTCTTTTCAGAATGGATTCACCCTCAAATAAAAAATAAAGAAAAGTAGAAACTTACTAAGAATCCAGTATGGTATGTTTATACATTTAACTACTAGTCATATAAAATAAATAGTTCTAAATAAAATAATTTAACTAAACATATCGTAATGAAAATATATATCCAAGATCACATCTAAAATTTAAAGATATAGAGCACACACCAAAATAGGTACAAAAGAAACTAATAGAAACATAAGTACAAATGGATGATATTGATAATACACAACATCCCAAAGAATACCAAAAAAATCTCGAACATGGTGAAAACAAACTCCATATACCCATGTCCACTCACCACCTCCTGACACATCCCACCAAAAACCAAACTAGCATGAAATAACAAGTGACATAATCCAAGAACCTAAAAGAAAACATGAGAACTACATGAATGCACAAAAGGGTGTATGCGGGTGTAAGGTAAACATTCTAATAAAGATATCACCAATGATTATATGCAATTACTTAAAAATGCATTTCAATAATGCTAGTTTGAAATAACAATTAAATATTAATACTTTACATATGAGAGAACAATAGAAAAAAAAGACACATTTCTTTCATTTCAAAAAACCTCTTTGAAATAAACATCCATCTAAGATTGAAACAAAATATTCACTTTAAAATAGCACACTCCTGAACCATGAAGGAAAACCACCACTTTTCTATAAAAATCAAACATTTCCATCAAACACTTTTCCATTTTTAAACATATTTATTTAAACCTAACTTTAATCAAAACATTTTAAAATATAAACCATAGCATGAAATAAATGAAGTAACCATAAATATGGACCCATAATTCAAAAAAGAGAAAACAAAATAAATAATAGTAATACAATGGTGCCTTATAATCCAACTGAATAAGAGGGTGTAAAGAAGAAAAAATAGGAAATATCCTAGTTGGAATCATCTATAATAAACAACATACATAGTAAACATGCTATTAGTTAAAGGGAAATGGTCCTAGATATTACATATCATGGGATCAACTATTGGCATATGTTGTGCCCAAATAAATAAAAAAACCACTCGATTTACCCATATAAGCCTCACCATGGGTACTCGCCTAGCCTAAGAAAACAATACAAATAGGGTAAACTAGCTAGTGTGTGAGTTAACTAGAGTAGAATAATTAATACCTCTTTCTTATTGCCTGGGGTACCCATATAGCCAATCAAGTGTAGGTAAGAAACAACAAGACAATGATCATTATTTGAATCAATATAGAATAAATAATAAATTTCCCCTTACCTCTAATACCCTCATAAGAAATAGATCCTTTACATATCTATGCATAAACATCAATAATTTCATAATAATAATCAATCTACACCACTTAAATTATAAAATCTACACAGGTCATTTTAAATAAGGGGATCAAATTCAAGGGAATCAAAAATCATCAACTTAAATTCCTTTTAGATGGTTCCTGTTGGACTCCTCATGTGTTAATAATGTTTTAATGATCAAAAATCCTATACATTCTGTAAATCTTGCTAATCTTGTTTAATCTATCTAAAATCATGTGTACAAATTATTAGTTTCTTTATGCTTTAAATAAACCTATCCAAGATATTAAGTGCTATGTTTAATGATTGTAAACTATTTTGAGTTTGTGTAATAATGGTTTCCCTTGAAAAATGATTAAGTCGAATTCGTTATATGAATATCACTGTTTATGTATGTATACAGATATCTAGATAAGTCTAAGAAACCGTGACCAGACTCCATGACCAGACACCGTGAACATCCAGACACCGCGACCATACAGACACCATGACCATCCAGACATTGTGACCATCCAAACACCATGACAATCCAGACACCGTGACCATCCAGACATCATGACCATTCAGACACTATTCCAATGAGATATTGTTTAATGAAGACACTATTTCTAGATAGACTGTGACACCGTTTCTTAATCTATTTTTTCGTTTTTCAATTTAATCTCTAACTGTCATATTTGAAGTTTTTTAAATGCACTAACAAAATAAATGTTTCTTTGTAGACATGTCACCTGATAGTATGAGGTATGAGGTGCAGAATACATGCATCATGTCAACTCCAACACATAAATTCTAAGAATAAAAAGAATAGAATGGTCAGAAGAAAAGTTTGTGACAAGCGACAATAGTTGCAACAGAAAAACAAGTGTGTGTGCGATAATGGAGAAGTACAAGCATTCATGAAAGAATAAAAAACTCATGCAACCCAAAACTACTGAAGAACACACGAAGCATACTCGAATCCAAGATTTGAGAACATTTCTGCATTATTAACTCCATGAAGAACACAAGCCATATCTAGCTAACTTGCAATACTCTATTTTCCCCAAGAGGACTTGTTTTCTACATATTCTTCATTATAGAAGTCCATAGCTGCATAGAGTAACACTCATAGCACTTCTAAACTTATCTCATCAATTATGCTATGTTGTGTACTGATTTTATCTTTAGAACAATGTGTCTATCTATATTAAAAACATGCATTGTCTCTTGAATAAAACTTAAGGATACAATATATCATTTATCTTACATCCTTTTACACTTTTGTATTCCCACAGATAAGTGTGGAAGAGGTCCCTGTGTGACCTGTTAACTCATACCCACAAAGAACTGTGGAAGAGGTCGTGTGACCTGGATAGTCTTGAGTACTGTTGTTTACCCCGATCCATGGTGTGGATCAAGTTTATTTATATAAAATGCTTGGAGGAAGGTGATCACCAAGTGGAGTGGATTAGGTATTAGCTTGAGACTGAACCACTTGTTTTATATCTGATGTGTTGTTTGATTTAGTCTTCTTTGTTTTACTATATAATCCAGAAATCACTAAACTTACTTAGATAGTTAATCTTGGGAAAAAGTTATAATTGTTTTTACTTATCAAAAGTAATGTTACTAACTGATATTAAGATTACTGAGAATTAATCCATATTCTAAGAATTAATTTAAACAGTCAAACTTTCATAACCATACACCTTTGATTAACTGGGTTGTATTTAAATTTATTGGGGAACCTTTTTAAGAATAAATTTTAAACATAAATTTTGAATAGATACTCAATTCACCCCCCCCCCCTGAGTACTCTACTTCGACCAACATTTGGTATCAAAGGGATCATTATTAAGACTCTATTTTTGATTATATTAAACTATGATTTTAGTTGTACTTTAAAGATCTATAAGTTTCTGTTAATTCTAAATTTCAAGCTCTTTGAAAATATTACTTTATTATGGATAATAGATTGGAAGATGTTGCAACAAAAATACCACCATTCTTTAATGGAACCAATTATGCTCAGTGGAAATTCAAAATGAAAATGTATTTAGAAAGTATGAGTTTTGATATATGGCCTTCAATTATAGATGAATATAAGATTCCTTATACTTATAGAATCACTTGGGATGATCCAACCAAGACTGCTTACAATAAAAATTTCAAAGCTATGAATGCTTTATATTGCTCTTTAGGAGATGTGCAATTTAATAGATTTTTTCATGTAAAACCACCCATGAAATTTGGGATACCTTGTTTATTTCGCATGAAGGAACTTCTAATGTGAAACAAATGAGACTTAATACTTATACTATTAAATATTATAACATTAAAATGAAACCTAATGAGCTTATTTCTGACATGTATCTCAGGTTCAATGAAATTTTCAACACAATGATTTCTCTTAGAAGAGAATTCACTGCCAAAGAACAGATCATGAGGATTCTCATATTCCTACCTGATAGATGGAGAGGAACCTCTGTCTCTATTAGAGATTCATGTGACATTTGCAAGCTACTTGTAAAAGAACTCATTGAAAAATTGATGTTGTATGAAGAGGAGCTTAAATTCAACAAGGAATAGGAGGATGAACCCAAAAAAAACAGTTGCGTTCAAGACTACCACCTCTAAACAAAAAGAGAAAGGGATATTGGAAGTTTCTATAGAAAGTTATAGAAGTGAACAATCATCACCTGATAGTGATGAGGAGATGGCTCAATTATCCAAAAGGTTTAATAGATTTTACAAGAAGAATAACTTTTTTAGAAATCCTAAATTCAAAGGAATATATGATCAAAAAGTAAGTTGGAAGATGGATTGGAAAATAAGTGAAAAGTCTGATGAGATAGTATTCTATGAACATAAGTGAAAGGGACATATCAAGGTTGACTATCCCAAGATCAAGTAAAAAAAGAAATATGAGGAAAAAGATATAAAGTATAAAAAGTAAATGAAAGAAACATGTAGTGCTTTGGAGGACAGTTCAAGTGACTCAGAATCTTCACATGATGAACAGGCTAACAAAGCCAATATATGTTTTATGACAAACATGTTTGAGGTAACACTGGAATCTCTTGTACACAATTCCTATTATTCTAGATATTAGAGTAAATTCGAAAATATGTCTAATGAATAAATGTTTGAGTACTATAATATGATTGAAGAGACATGCAGTGAACTAAAAGATAAATACAAGTCTTTAAAGAAATATCATGCCCTTACCTCAACTGTTAAAACTGAACTCACTGTAGAAAGGGAGAAAAATGTGCAATTAATTAAAGAGAACAATGAACTAAAATTATATAATGAGAAATTGAAAAAGGATCTTGAAAGGTTTACTAATGGTAAATATACCATGGTATAAATTCTAGGTAAAAAGATTTCTCCTAAATATACTACTAGCATTGGCTATCAACCTGGTAAAAGAAATTCTGGAAGAACTATTTTTTTTTCAAAGTCTAGGACATACAACATTACTCCTAGTTCTAGAAAACATTCAGCTAGTTCAATTTATGATACACTCTCTATTTTTTCAAGCTTTTTTGGAACAAATATAGTTTTTTTCAAGTACTTTACATAATGCTTATAGGAAACCTATAAGGCACATATGAGTTCCTAAAGCACTTGTCACTCATATTACTAGACCCAAACAAGTGTGGGTACCAAATTTGTTTTTATTTGACTATTTTTTAGGAAAGTGGCTTAAATATTTCTTGTAAAAGTTAATAGTACTTGGATAGTGGGTGTTCAAGACACATGATAGGAGACTATTCATGCTTTAATAATTTAATAAAAATTAATGGAGGACATATCACCTTTGGTGAATATGCCAAAGGAAATATTATTTTCCTTGGCCAAATCGATAACTCTAACTCAGTTTTGATTTCCAAAGTACTTTTTTTGATGGATTGAAATATAATATGCTTAGTATTTCACCACTATGTGATGATGGATTTCATGTAAAATTTGAAAATGATTCTTGCAATGTTTTTAACTCTAAAAATTAATTAGTGTTTTCTGTATTAAGAAATGAAAATGTTTACTCTGTTAACTTAGAATCTTTAGTTTCTCAAAATACTTCATGTTTAAGTGTATTTCACAAAGAATCTCGGCTTTGGAATAGGATACTAGGAAAATGTAACACTCACTCCCTTAGAAATTTAACTAGAAAAATCTTAGTCGAAGACCTACCCAAACTTGAGTTTCCAAATGATAAAGTGTGTAATCCTTGTCAAAAGGGATAGCAATAAAAAATTTCCTTCAAATGAAAGAAAGAAGTGTCAACTTATCAACCTCTCAAATTGGTTCACATGGATTTATAAAACCCTATATATCTAAGTCTTACCAGTTCTCTTCATATGCAACCTCTAACTGATGATCATCCATCCAACAGCATCATATATCTCAGTCTGATGTTCATCTATCTGATATGCTTTATATTTCTCTCTATTTGGTGAGACTTAATTTGGATCTCTGAATAATAATTATTTGTATATCTCTCCATCCAATGCAACTTATTTTCATCTCAAACTTTGTGTGCTCATTTATTCTCAGATAACTTTAATAGTTTTCTATCCGATTTCAAAAGAAAATCTTGGCCCGTTGGACCTTTAATGGGTCTGTATGATGGTACTTAAACCATTACAACTTCATTTAAAACCCTATATTTTTTTATAAATGGATTTTCTCTAGATGATACCATAAACAATTTATCCTCCATTGAGTGAACTTTGTACACTCTGAATCTTCATCTAATGAATCTTTATATCATTCCTTCGACTGATCATAACTTCTTTGACTTCTCTATCTAATCATTCTATATCAAAACATTGTAACTTAATACTTGTAAGGACAAAATTAATATTTATAAAGTCTCTTATTTTTAATTCATAACTTAAACCTCCATCTAATTAGAAATTCTCCATCTATTCCATTAGATAACATTGTTCAATTTTTCTGATCACATTATTCAATATCATATGAATAGTATAGCTGATAACTGTAACTTAAACTTTATACTACAGTTTGATCTTAAACTTCTCTCACTTTTTGGTTCTTTAATTTTATAAAAAAACATACAAAATTTTCTTTGATCATGATAAACTTCATGATGTTAGGAACATTGATATTATCATATCATTATCTAACATGTTAAGAAATTTTCTTACACTCCATAAGGAAATTTTCTTACACCTCATAAGGAAACTATCATAACCTCTATAAGGAAAGTTTCTTACATAACTTCAGTATCATATTCTCTCAACATTATCAACAAATACATATTTACATATTGAAAAAAAATGAAACCAAACACACTTTAGTGCAACAATCTCCCCATTTAGGTTTTTTTTAATACCCATATATGACTTCAAACATCTTTGAAATCAATATGATATTTTTATTTATTCATCCCCTATATTACTTATCCCCCTTATTGAAAATAAAATGAAAATTTAAAAATAAGGATCATCTCAAGTCATCTTCTTTTATCTTAGAAACTTTAAATCTATATTTAAAAGGAAAGTAATATACATGAGTTTATTAAACAAGAGACTTTAACTAAATATATATAATTCTACATGGGTGAACCCAATTTAAAATAATATTTTAAAATAAAGGTAATAAATTTTTTCCATAATACAAATTACATGTAATACTTTCCTCAAGATTCTTTCCACATATTTATATTATGAGCAATATTGAAGATAATTTGTAAAGGAAAATCATACATCCATATTAACAAACATATCAAAATAGTTCATGTGTATATACACAATTCCCCTAATATCTTATCTTTCTTAACATCATCACAATTTTTGTATGAAAAATATGATACACATACCTTAGCATCATCATTGATCCCACTCAAGGGTAGCATGACTTTCTTCATCGTGTTGGTAACAATGTTCCATGATGGATTTCTAAAACATTCTATAAAACTTCTATATGAATCATCAATATTCCTTACTTATTCTCCTTAAATTACCTACAAGTTAGTTAAAATAAACAAGTATTGATAAAATAGAGGAACCTCAATGTTCCTTAGAAGTAATGTTTGTAGTGAGAATCTTATGTCAGCCTCAACTTCTTCTTCTTATTCTTATATTTATCATGGGTTGTAATTTATTTCTTCTCATATTTAGAATATTCAAATGAAGCTATTATATTTTCTTTATATTTCATAACATTTTTTTTCCTTGATTTTGTAAAATCATCTTCATTCTTTCTTCTTGGGCTGGTAAGATAGTTATATAATTTTTTGTAGCATTCTCATCTTGTTCACACCTCTTTTATTTATTCTGAATATTCAACTTTCTATCTGTTGATAATTTATTATCAAATTTTTTCCCATTTTAGAAACATTTTTATCCTCTTTTTATTAAGAATAAATTTTTTCTTCCTTCATATTTCATGTCATTTCAATTTGATCTGGCCAAATAACTAAACATGTTTTCTTTTCTTATTGAACTTTCATATCTAGTTCAAATTTCTTAAATTATTTCCTTTTCTAAATTTATTTAAGCTTCACATTTGTCTCTATTAAAGCTTTAAAATTCTTCATCTTGTAATATTTCTTTAATTCTTCATTATAATTTATCAGAATATTTTTATTCTCTACTCATTATATCCCCCCCTTAATTCATACATGTTTCCTAGTAGGGACATTTTTTACCAACATTAGTATGATCTGTGCTTGAAAACCCCAAAACACCAGCAGTGACCTCTGAATCTTGATCTTTCATACTGATATTAGTACTTCTCTAATGATTGTTATTATTGTTTCTTTATAAAGTACATGAAAATTTTTAGGGAGATTCTTTCTTGGTAGATTCCACTCTTTATTATTAAAAGATGATTTTTCAAAAATATTAACTTTTAAATTTACATTATTAACAAAAGAAGATGTACTTTGAGATTTTTTGGGTAAAGAAACAACCTTCTTATATAGACCCTTATTTTCACCAGCTTGAAATGATTCACCTTTAACCTCAACTACTTTGGAAAAGACCTCTCTCCCTATTTTTAACCCATTTTGTGGTGTTGTAAATACTGATTATTTTTTTAATAAATTTTCTTCTTTCTCAGCTAATCTTTCTTTAATATCATTTACTATCATATCATATTTAGCTAATTTAAATTTGTTCTTCTTACATTCCTCAACAAGTGTTGTTTCTACCTTATTAATATTCTACTATCTGGATAATTCTTCTTCAAAACCTTTCAATTTCTTTTCAATATCACCAACTTTTATGTTTTGAGATCTAATCACATTAATTCTTATATCCTATTTTTTATTTTCTCACTATTCTCAAAAATTGTCTCCTTAACTTCATTTTTCAACTTCCTTATTTACTTCTTGAGTTTTATAAGTTTCTTAAGAGAATCTTACAAATTTTCTTTAAGAATACACTCAAGTTTTTTACTCTCTTCACATTAATCATCAATTTTTGATGAATAACTTCCTCTTCTTCTATGATCTAAGCAAATTACATGATAATATGATTCATTTCAAGATAAAAAATAATTCTTCCATCTTCTTTTCAATAAACTTGTCTTCTTATTGTAAGGAAACTTTTTCTTATGTTTATTCCACTTCTATTTCTGAGACTTATAATATTATTCTTCAAATCAGAATCTTTATACTTATTCTTATGACAATAACCTATTAAATGGAATTTTTCATTACAATTCTATCATTTAAGAGAAATTATAACTTTCCACTTTCCCTTACTGTATCTTTTTGAAAGAAGGGTGATGATTTTGTTGAAGTCATATTCTTTTTCCTCTACATTTGAAATTTTTTATTCTTCTACAAATTCTTAATATTTTATATTTATTTTTAACAAGGCTTAAAATTTTATTTCTTCCATATCCTTCTTCTTAAATACTATTATTTTCCTCATTTCATATGCCATGATAATATTTTTAAGTTCATATATATATAATATTATCAATATTCTAAATCTGATAGTTTGGAATAAAATCTATCTAGAAAGTTTCACATAAATTTCTTAATGAATATAGAATCTTATAGATTCTCACCACAACCTCTAACATTGTTTAAAATATCATTAACTCTTTCAAAGTATTCATTAATACTTTCTTTATCATCCTTCTTAATATCTTTAAACCTAATCCTCTATATTTGTATCTTAGATTCCTTAATTTTATCATTTCCATCCTAGTTGATTCTAAACTTATCCCATATTTCTTTATCCATTGAAAAATGCACTATCTTTATATAAACATTATATATGAGAGCTATCAACATGAAATTATGATCTTTTCCATTAACTTTAAAATTTATTTTATCAGCATCTGTCATATAAACTTCATTAATAGGAGGAAATCCCACTATTGAAACATCTATAACTTCAATGATAATATATATAATATTGGGTTACATCATATACTTATAATTTTAATAGCTTCTACCATAAAAAAAATTAACACCCCCATTGTTCACTAAATTAATATTCTCCATCTTTAGTATTTGGATCTTTCAGAGGGAACCTGCTCTAATACAAATTGAAGTTCCCTTGTATCAATATAGGATCTTTGGGAGGGGGAGTGGTGAATTAGTGATATATTTTTCTTTTTCTTTTATATAAAAAGTATCTTAACAATGTAAGGAAAGTGTTACTAACCTATAAAACTTGTTAAAATTAAAATCCACTCAAATATAATTCTTAACCTCATTTTTTGTATGCAAAAAATATAAATAGAGATCAGTGAAAGGTATTTATAATGTTTGAAACAAAGTCCAACTCATTTCTATATTAGTTATTCCTACTAACATAGATTCTTTTACTAAATCTTTTTAGGATTATAAATTCATGGGTAGTAAATATTTATACCCCACAGTAATCATTCCTCCAGCTAACCCTAGTTCTACCGCACAAAAATTAGCTTTCCTTCCATATTTGGTTATGATCCCCCCCCCCAACTATTCTAAATGTATCATCTTAAAGTCATATATGGTTATTCCCCCATCCAATAAGCCTTTTTAGTAACTGGTTATACCCCCCATATGCAATATCTCTTCTTTATCTTTTCTAATCCACTGTAGAAATATCTTCTCTTACTCCATAGAAAAGTTGGATCACCTTTACCTATTTAGAATATTTAATATCTTCAACAACTCTATTAATGTTTTATTGGCCTTAAAAATTCCACTTTATCTTTAGAAGACTTATATATGCTTAGTCATAAGTTTTCCAAAAACTTCATCAAAAAACTTCCTTAATAATGTTCTTATGATTGACTCTATCTGGTATTCCCTCTATATGAGGACTCTATCTGGTTGGTCTCTATATAATGCTTCTCCCTATTCTTCAGTACGACATGATATGTTTGATGCAGATGTACTCAGTCTGATGCTTCTCTGTTTGATAAATAAATTTTACTCTATTGTGCCTCATGCATCTTTGACTAAGTAAAACCTCAATTGATTACTCTCCATTCACTTCATCTTCATCTGATGATTCAAAATATATTGAAATTACTACTTCATCCAATGAAACTCGATATAACGGAACTCTTCTTTAACAAAACTAGAACCATTTTGTATTCTCACAGCAAAAAACTTCATCACTTCATGATCAATGAGTAATAATATTGTTCCACACATTTATATATATTGTTTCACCCCTTTATATAGGTGTGCTTCCACAAGTTTGGGATAGAAATAAAATGAATTTTTCAGCTCAATTAGAACTTTGTATTTTAAATCTTCCACTAAATTTAATTTCACAAAATGCTTCTCAACTCTTCTAGAACCTTCCTAAGGATTCATGAAGTTTCATGAATGCTTACCCTTTCTATGAACTTACTTAACCTTGATATATGATAAATGTTGAATGATCAACTCAACATTTTCAAGTTAAAGGCTTCACATTATTTTATTTAAATCTATTTAGATATACTTTTTCTAGTGTAAGTTTGTTTTTTACTTTATTAGGACAACTTTGTTCAATGGTACACCTTTATAATTATCTTCCTATTGGTAAACCTCCATCATTCTATGTCTGATGGACCTCTATTTGGTTTCCCTTTGTTAAGAAACAAATGTCTGTTAAACTCAACATATGTGTGTCTGATGAAATCTCATATCTCTTTCATATGGATATTTATACTTCATTCAATTGGTTTTTTCATATGAAACCTATGACTATAGATTATCTGTCGAAAAATATCATATGTCTTTTTATGATGGTTGTTTTTCTGATAGTCTTCATACTACTCTTTATCTGGTGATACTTTTTTTAATCTCTTGCTGATAATACTTCATACGAATCTCCATTTGGTTAAACTCAATGTCATATCAAAATTTTTATGATTGTATCAAATTAGAGAACCTTCATAGTTTTAAATCATATATTACTAGAAAATATCCATCTATTGGATCTTTTATGTGTCTATATAATAGTAATTAAACCATTCCAAATTCATTGATATCTCTATTTGGTGATCTGATCAGATTACTTCTATCCAATTTTATAGACAATTTATCCTCAATTTGGTGAACTTTTTACACTCTCAATATTTTTATGAGGTATCTTTATAACATTCCATTGACCGATTAAAATATCACTGACTTCTCTATTTGATTGTTCTATATCATAAATTTGTAAATTAGTCTTTATAAGGATATAATCAATCTTTATACAAATGATTCAACATACTTTATAATTTGGTCCTTCATCTGATAATAACTTCTCCATATTATCTATTTGGTAACATTGTTCAGTCTATGTGATCACATTATTCAACATCATACAAACAATCTATCTGATAACTCCATCTTAAAATTTTTACATCCACTTGAACAAGAACTTCTCTAACTTTTCACTTCTATAACATTATACAAGAGTTTAAAAAATCTTCTTATATCATGATAAAATTAATGATGTTAGGAAATTTGATATTGACATAGCATCATCTTACTTATTAAATAATTTTTTACACTCCATAAGGAAAGTTTCTACACCTCATAAAGAAACTTCCTTAACTTCCAACAGAAAAGTTTCCTACACCACTCTAGTGACATCTTATCTCAACTTTCTCAATAAACACATATTGATATATTGATAAAAAATGAAACCAAACACACTTTGGCAGAAAACTTATGATATCACATATCATAAATGAATACATAATTCAAAATCAATATTGTATTTTATGACATGAAATATGATATCTAGTGTATTAATTTTAAAATAATATTTCATGGTTAATTTAAATTATAAAAAGGATATGATACAACTATTGGTTTATAAGGATCAAATAACTATTATTCTAGCAAAGTAAGACAATAATAAACCACAAACCCAAGATATTTATGTTGTGAAACTAAAACTATGTATAATATAAATAAAGAATATGGGTGTTCCTACACTGTTTTTAGCCGGGTATCTTATCTTTAAACACACATTTGATGAGTATCCTAGAGAAAAAAAATGATTCCATCTTTGGTAGTGTATTCACAAGCCAATTGAATCACCCAATGTTTTGGTCGGATTCTAATTTAACCACATCAAAATACACTTTTAATAGTGGTTTTTTTGATTTATCAGTGGTTCAAACCATTTTTAAATCATTTTGTAGTGGTTTTTAATAATCTTCACTAATTTGTACATCAGTAATTATTTTTCAATGCTTTTTATCAACCATCATGAAAAAATAATTCACAACATTTTTTTCTTGTTTAGTAGTGGTGATTTACAAACCACTAATAACTATTTCCCCAATGCACATTTTTTAGAGGTGGTTAAAACATCACTAATTATTTATCATTAGTTATATATATAGAAAAAATTTACATAATTGCCACTAAATGTTTCCCATGGTTCCATATTTAGTGGAACTTATAATCATCGATAATTTTTTAATGGTGAGTACATATATAGTAGCAGTTTTTATGAACATCATTAAATAAATTATATAACATATTTAGTGGAAGTTTTAATATCCTCAAAATAGATAATGACGATTAAAACCACTAATAAATATGTTATATTATAAAAAAATGAATTCCAAAGAATCTACCCAAATAAACTCAACCCATAAAAAAATATACACAAAAAAAATATTCAACTAGTATAACATAACATTTAAAATGATTCCCATATATCAAAATAAAAAAATTGTATAATGTAAATAAATTATATTATAATTAACAAAACATTCATTATTAAGTTAATCAGTAATGAAATATTTTAGTTAGTAATAGTTCACAAACATTGCTGCCCTCACATTCACTCTCTCTAAATGGGTCATACCACCCATCACCTCCTTTCCTAATACCATCATCTGGTGAATGTATTTGAAGTATTTAAATGCACAGTAGTAATGAACATATTCCAAAAATATTAATCATATATTAGTCAACACTACTATACTAATAAAATATAACCATGTTATAAAAAAATAATACATTAATTATATAAATGCGGATAATGATAATGCTTCCCCACTAATAGATTCCCAAAAAGGAAGACCAAAATTATTTACCAAAAGTAGAATATCATCTTTATTAGTATACATTATTACACTGATAAAACTATCATTTAGGTCATCAATAATGATATCTAGCAAGACCTTAAGCCCAAAGAATATTATTTATATGTATCATAAATACTTCTTATTATTTGATATAATTTATGTTTTTTAATTATATATAAACAATTATAATTTCTATTATTTCATTATATATGATTAATATGTCTTATTATTTCATGATTGATTTCTTGGATAGTCTTTCATTATACTTTGATGTTTATGACTTGGTTGATGTTTATGTTAATATAACATTTTTTTAGATATTTTAATGCTTTAATGTAATTTTATTCCTTTAATAGGTAATTTTATAGATTCTTTTGAGATTTTTTTTATTTAGGGTCCATTTGATTTAATTTGAACTATAATTATTGATTTAATATAGATATAGATTTAATTAGATAAATTTAAATGATTCAATAAATTTATGGAATTTTTGGCTAGTTGGTATAAGTTTTTGTGTAATTATATTCTTAAATGGTGAAATTTTTAATTATTATAGAATAATATTAAATTAAATGTGTTATAATTAGTAAAAATAAAAAAATGTATTATACCCCTATACTTATGTGTAGTTTGGATTAGATTATAAAAAATATTGATTGGTTAGAATGTGTATTCCAAAATTTATACCATGAGACTAAAAAATTGATCTAGAATGAGGATATGCTAAAATATTAGTTCCTTGAGTTTTTAAAAAAAATGAGAGTTGAATAAGGATTTGATGTTTTATAAATCTAATTGATGTGTGGAATGTAGTTTGATGGGTGTATTGTGAATTTTGGGTGTATAGTGAATATTCTATTATTTTAGGGAGTTTTTATATTGATTTAATGTGTTTTGGGGTGTGTTTAGTGTTTTAAAATAGTTTAGTAAGTTTAAATGAGAATTAGAGTGGATTGATAGGGAGTTGTATTATTTTCTTGAAAATATCCTCAAAAATAAACTAATGTGATCCCAAATAAACTAAACTAAATAATATAAGTTTGTTCTGTTGTTATATTTTTTATCTTTGTTTAGTGAATGAGGCTACTATACTGATCAAAATTTAATTAAGAAAATACAAAACAAAAGTGTGAATTTATGAATTTTAAGAAAAAAATGTTACCACATTGCAATACATATAGATACCAGTGACATGTTAGTAGCCTCTCAATGGTAACAGGGACAAGATTTGAATGCCTAATTCCCCAACATCCTCAATAGTAGTCATGCCTATAAATGGAAGAATGATAAGATAAGTAAATGAAGTAACAAAATTTTTTCATGGTATATGGAAAATTGTTCCCTGTGTAGTATCAGTAGATCAACTCTCTTGTACTTTTGATGTACTTTGGTTAGTAGGAGTATAATGATTATCTTGTTCCATAGAGAAGGTACCATCTCAAAAACCTCTTTGAGTGGGGAATTCCTTCAAAAAATATCAACAAAAAAACTAATTCAAAAAACCTTCAATTCAATTAAAAGTCATTACATTCATATTTATACAATTAAATATTAAAAAAGATTTCATATTTGACCTTTAAATTATTTTATTATTGTTTGTTAATGTTATTATAATATTTTATTGTGACAATTAATTCTTATTCTCCATCATCTTCACCTTTGATAAATCATATATTTCCATTACTTTTATCTTTCATTTCAATGATTTAATCTCTAGTATTTCATTATTTTAAGGAAAATTACAACATTTCTAGGTTTTAGGAACATTTTGGGATGTATAAAACAAATGGATAAATTAATAATTTTTAATTTTTTTAATCATTTATAAAATTATTTGAGCAAACCATTATATTATTTGTGTTTTTTGTAAAAAAATAGTTTGGGCTTGGATGGGTAGAATTTTGGTTAAGTCCTGAATGGTTATGGTTTTTTAACTTGATAAGTAATATTTTTTTCTTGTGGTGAATAAGAAATACACAAAGGAAAGAATATGAATCATATTTTCTAAATTTAATGATGATACCTAACATATTCTCCCTAGTCAAAAGGATTTGTAACATATTTTTAGATCAGGTAGGAGCATACAGAATATTTTATTTGGAACTAAATTTTTTTCATATGTAACATATTTTATTGTTGTATAGAATATTTTAAACGGGTATAGGAATATGTTACATATTTTATACCATGTATAATATAAAATCCATGAATTAATTCATATGTAACATTTTATAATTTTCTAAATTTATAGAAGAAACATGTGTAATGTATTTTTTTCAAGGTGAGTTCATATATAACATTTTATTGAGCTAGGAATATAGAAAAGTAAAAAATGTTACATATTAGTTTTATTTAAATAAAAAATGTTATATATAAATAATTTTCAATAAGTAATATATTTTACAAAGCCATAAATGGTGTGTATTTATTGGGAGATGAAAAAATTGCATATAAAGTAAAAAATCATATGTATCAATTATCTTGCATTTAAGTTTGCTTTCAAAGTGGGATTCACGTAAATTTTTATAATTTTTAGAAATTAGAAGTAATAATATCTTTCACCATGAATGATATGTCATAGTTGTGATGAGATTTTGATGATTTATATTGAAACTACCAAATTTAAGGATCATGTTCCATGGTAATTCTAGTTGTGTTGTTACTAAATAAGTATAAGAAAATCATTAGAGTTTTACTACAAGATTACCCATTACACCATGAAGAATCACTCGAATTATTTCATCCATTTTCATATCTCAACAATATGATTCTTTTTAATGGTAAGATGATGAGTCTATGAGTTATGGAAATATTTCAAAGTACATTGAGGATTATTGTTTCTATTGCTGCACCCAGGGAAGATTTTAGGGAATATAAAGATAAAAGAGATTCCACTGTATGTGGAATTTACTATTTCTACCTAGAAAAGGGATACATGAAGAATACTACATGTATGAAAATCTTTCCCCATGAAACTCAAACTTACTATTTCCTACTATTTTAGAAGATGTTACTCAATTTATTAGGGGGAATGAACTACCTGAGAAGTGTTGGATGATTCTGCTATTCAATTTTCATTTTTTTGTTTTTTAATTTTCTTCTCTATTATAACCCTATGCATGGAGGGATAAACCCTTTTGGTGATTGATATGGTGGGGAGGATAACCTTTTGTTATTGTTGAGTTTGAACACCAATAAAAATTATTTTTTTGTTATTTGATCTTAGTTTCGATGTTGTAATATTTAATTGAATGTGATTATGTTTACTTAATATTTCTCATTATCTACTTTATGGAATGATAAAAAAATTTATCCATCCACTTTACATTTCTCATATATAATGGAATTAGTAGGATTTTGTGGTGAATTTAGAAACAATTGATGATAAGAGTGTAGAAGGGAGTAGATATTTATATATTTATTAGGAGTCTCTTCACTCAATTGAGTGTTGTTTTAGTGGTGTAGTTGGAGTCCATTGTTTTCTTTCCCATTCATGGAAATGAGGATCTTTTGGAAGTGATCACTACTGATTAAAACTCACATTCATTTTTTATCATTGATTAAATTTAATTGTAAGGTTTAATCAACTTAAGATTGTGATAATATAAAAAATAGTGATCTAACCTATAAGGGACAGGTTTTTATCAACCATTTCCTTTGTTATAGAAACTTGTTCATTTATAACTTAAAAATTATATATTGTTAGAATAATATTGGATATATTTCATAATAGTACATTCCTGAGGAAAATAAATGTTCAGTGTACTTTTATATTACATATGTAATAAATTCATTTTAGCTAAAACATTTTTCACATCAGTTGTTAAATAACAATCATGAAAAATAATACATGTATCTTTTTCACATCAGTAATTTCATATCTGACTTTTAAAACCGGTTTTTCACATTAGTTTTTAAATAACTAATGAGAAAAACCATTAAAATTTTAATGAAATGTTGGGACTAGACTTTTTTGTTTCATTCTTTCATTCTCTAGCCTTATTTTTCTCTCACACAATGAACCCTAACCCATCCTTCTTCAATCTAGTAGCCTAGAATCTCTTAGTTATTTGATCTAGTGTCCTTGAATCTCTTTTAATTTTCATCCAACACCATTATCTATTGTCACCCATTGTCATGCACCACTTTTTCTTTGTCTATTCCTTCTTCTCATTGGTGTCGCCTCCTCAATCATTCCATTTCCTAATATCAATATATGGTTTGTGTTTATTGTTTCAATTTTCTATACATCCAAGGTATTTTAAATTTTATTTTTAGTTCTAATTTTCTATTTATGTTTTATTCTCTTCACTATTTGAATTTTTGGTTTTGATTATTCACACATATAAGCTATTTTTTAATTAATGAATGATTATTTTTAGATTAAGATTTGATTAAATGGTTATTTAATCAATTATTATTATAAATAATGTTAGTTTATTAATTAATGTGTGTCTAAGGTATGATTTTTTGTTTGTATTATGAATGGGTGTTTTGAAGGTATAGTGGATTATGGAGTTTAAATATGTTGTATTGATAATGTATATTTATATGATCATATTGGTTTCATGATACTTTGTGATTTTTTTAAAAATAATGATAATTAAATATGGTCAAACTTATAATTTTTTTATCAGATATGTTTTCTTTCTTTTATTTGTGAAATTTTTTAGGACATTTTATTATTATTATTTATAAAAGTGAATTTGAAATTAAATTTCAAAATATAATAACTTATTTTCAATTATTTATATGTGTTATAGATAATAAATAATATAAATGGATTACTACACTGTGAAGAAGTGATGAATATGAGGAAGGTGTTGATTCTTTTTTAGAATTTTCTGAATGAAATGTTCCAAACAACCTATTTTTCTGTCCATGTTTAAAATGATTAAATATGAAGAAGTTGAAAATCATAGAAATCAAATATCATTTAATTTTTCATGGTTTTAATCCAAGTTATAGCCCTTGGATTTTTCATGATTAAACTAGGAAGAATTATTATTCTATTGATAATGTTGATTTTCAAGATGATAGGTCTGGTCAAATTGAAGAAATGATTCGTGATATTGAATTAGTGGTAATTGTGAAAGAAATAAAAATGGTGTGTCTATATGGTAATTCTAAAAACCCATTATATCTAGGTTTTACAGAATTTATGTTTTTATAAATGGTGTTAATATTGATAAAATTGCAATTGAAAATGGATGGATTGATAAGAGTTTTACTAAGTTGTTGCAGGTGTTGAAAAAAATAATTCCTAAAGACAATAATCTTTCATATTCACATTATAATGCGAAAAAATATTATACCCAATGGGTTTGGGATACAATAATATAAATTCCTATATAAATGATTGTTTATTATATAGGAAGTAATATTAATGTCTATCAGAGTGTACAAAATTTGGGACATCATGGTATAAGTTGAAAGAAAAATCACATGATGATTTAGCATTTAAAAAGGCTCCTTCCAAAGAAATTTGGTATCTTGCTGTAATTACTCATTTGAAATGTTTATTTAAAAATTTAAATGAAGAAAAAATGTTAATATTTCATGTAGATGAGTGAATATATGATAGAAAATGACATCACCTAGCTGCTTGTCCATAGTGGAAGAAAATTGATCAATAGTTTTCTACATTTTTAAATGAATTTAGAAATATCATACATGGACTATGCATAGATGGAATGAATCCATATTGAATTCTTATTATAAAAAATAGTTCATGTCTAGTTTTTTCAGTAATTTACAACTTACCTCATGAATTTTGTTTGGAGTAGAAATATATCATGTTGAGTTTAACTATTTCTAGACCAAAATACTCAGGAAATGATATTAATGTTTTCTTATCACCATTAATTGATTATTTTAATCTGTGATGGGAGGAAGGTATTAGAGTGTATGATTTTTATAAAATAGAACATTTTAAACTGCATTCAATGATTATGTTCACTATAAATGACTTCCTAGAATATGGATATTTTTCTAGATATAGAGTTAAGGGGCATAAAGATTGTCCAATTTGTGAACAACATACTTCATATTATCAATTTAAACATGGGAGAAAAATAGTATACATGGGTCATTAGAGATTTTTATATATGTATCAGTCTTATCAATGATTTAAAAAGGAATTCAATGGCTCAAAATAATTTTATATTTCTCTAAAAACTTTTTCCACCAATCATAATTTTGAGAGTGTGAAAACATTAATGTCATATTCAGAAAGACATGAAAAATTTGGTAATTCTAGAAATATTTAGAAGAAATGATCAATATTTTCTTAGCTACCATTTGTAGATATTGTAAATACCCTGGCCCTAGTAGCCCAGAGTTGGTGGCTACTTTATTATATTGGTACTAGGAACAAGGGATCGCATCCCAATGGATAAAATAATTTAATAGTTTTTAGGAACTAGATACATACATGATTATTTCATTATAATTGAAAAATATGAAATAAAACATAGTAAATCCTTTGATAAACCCATTATCCCCCTTAGCTTAACCCTACATATCAAACATAAATCACTTCCTAGTATCCTGGGGAAAATAAAACATAAGAAAGGGTTGATCTCAAATTCTCATTAAGGGTTAAGTACAACATAAGCTATGAGTAAATAAGACACAAACAATATGGAAAAGTAAATAACTAAAATTCGTTCTATTTAATCAATAACATGATCATAATATAGAAGGAATAAATGATGATCAAATAATTCCATATAAATAATCACATGAGAATGAAACTTAACCATGGATATTATACTAATATAATGATCTCATGGAATATAAATAACTGAATTCATAATAATGGAATTCATAATACAGGATTTTTAAGACATAACATCAATTATTTGGGTAATATGTCTACATAATTGGGTAAGGCCTCAGCCAAAACCCGGTCTAGTTTATCTCATGAGACCTACTCATGCATCGAGGGGCTATAAGAGTCCCCACCTATCACTTATTAATTACAATTCATTCCTCATATTAAAAGGTTGAAACATGATAAACATAAAAATTAATATTTAAAAACTAGAATACAAAATTTTAATACTTTCCCCAATCTATAATCATAACCATAAACTATCCAGAGTAATACAGAGAGTAGTATCAAAATAGCACATCTATAGTCAAACTAATCATAAGCCATCCAACAAAATATGGTAAATAGTTTCATAATAGGTCAACCTAAATGAATAATAGTATTCAATAAAAGATATTTACATAGATACATTAATAATATCACTGAAAATTCCATAATGAAAATACATGTTTTCACTTTGAAATCACTTATTCTTAAAAAAAACTATGCAATTATAAAAGAAAACGTTTCCTTTGAAAATAATCATGTAATATTGTAAAGAAAGATTAAAAAAATTAAGGATTCATTAAAATGGTAAAATATTCTTATTCCATATAATTTTAAAAAACATTTTTAAAAAAATTTGAAAAATAAATATTTAAAAGAGTATTTTTAAAAGAAAGTCTCTTATAAATATCATATCATTGATGTGAGCATTAATCAAATTAATCTATTATGTGTATCAGCTGTAAATACAAATAAAACAAGTGTAAATATATCTTAAGATAATAAAAAGTCATTTCACACATAATCATAGCATGATATAATTAATGGAGTAGAAATTTATCCCAAATAATGGAAACTGGGTTAAGAATTCCCTTACCTTGAGTTTGACTTCCTTAAAACATGAATTAACCTCCTGTATAGTGGTTTTAAACATATTATTAACTTATACTAAAATTAAATTAATATTTATGATATCATATATGATACCCTTATAACATTTTACCACTCTTTTATTAATAATGTTTTATTCATTTCACTATTTCAGTTGTTAATTACATTGTTTTCTCGTGATTTTTTTGTCTTGAAAGTTCTGATTCTTTTTCATAGAATATAGATAAAAAATCTAAAACATAAAATTAATGTAATAAATGTAATATTTAATCATTCAATAAATTTTTATAACTATTCTTTAATAATTAATATATAAAATTAATTGTGTCACTTTGTAGAGACAGTAAGTCATACGTATGTATGAGCGATGATATCATTTATGAATGGTTTAAAGGGTAACGAAATGGATGTTATATTAATTTTAAAGAATAAATATTATTACATAATTATCATATATATCCATTATTTCCATAATTATAACTATCTGAGTAAAGTGGTGATGAAAAATTAATTATACTGCTACATGGATACAGTAAGCCGCATGTATGCACATGTGGTGCTTTTATTTTTCATAGAATAGATAAAGGGTAAAATATGATTTTTTTCATAATATAATAAAATATAAGTATATAGATTATACTGGATTTATTATTTTATGAGGGAAACAACACATGAAGATGAAGTAGAAGAAGAAATGAATTTGAATGAGTTGGTAAAAATGATTACCTCTTCTTCAACAGACTTCCTTTAGATCTCTTCTTATGGGACCTACGGTTGGTCTTTTTGGAAGAACCATGACCTCCATAACATGTATAATCATGTTGGTAATATAAATGGGTAGTTTTTGGTAGATCTATAAGGTTTAAGGTGTTGTGAAGAAGTGAGGGAGGAGGTTCCCTTTTATAATTGAGGTGAGGGACACTTTTGGAATTTCTCAAAATATTAAATTTTAATAAATTAATTTATCATGAGAAATGCCTCTAAATTGAAATATATTAAAATATAAGAAATTATACATTTGTAATAGAATAAACCAATATAATTTATAAATGTTTTGGTGTCATTTAAAACATTATCATTTTGATTAACCCCTTGGTTATTTATTTTTGACCTAAACAATGGTAACCATTATTTTATTCATAAATAGTTAATAATGTTACTATATATGGAAAAATGACTCATAAATGGAATATTTATGATTTGATAAACTATATTTCATTCACATAGACTAGGATAATATTTTTATGAATTTTAAATAATTTAGTAAAATATTATTTTGATAAATTATCATTAATTTCAGTTTTAACACTATTCCTTTACTTTGACATCAAATACATTAATACAAAAAATAAATTTGAATATAATAATTAAAAACATATCTAATATCATAAAGATCTATAAAATTTATTTCACACATTAACTCATTCAAATTATATCAAAATTAATATTTTAAAATCATTTATTTTATTTTTTCTGTTAATTAAATAAATATTATATTAGCATTTCACAAGCATTTAAGGTAATTATATAATTTATAAAAAAATAAATATAAATTTATATAATTAAAATAATTTCATTAATATTGACATTTACATTTAGGTTCATTCATATCTTGATTGTTTCCCTATGTGGACACATAAAAGATATTAAATACAAAGAGAGTGACATTTTGCAATTATCTTTGATCTAAATAATATATAAGTCATTTTCATGGAAACGTGTCCCTTAAACAACTCAAATTCGATATTAATCTGATAAAGGTATAATCCTATTCATTTAGTATTTTTTGGACATGTTTAGGTCATGGTTATACCCTTATATTTTTGTTTTAACCACTCGTTAACTCTTTTGACAATTACCATACTATTAAATGTTCTACTATATATGGGTCAATAATGTTACAATAAAATTCCAAAAGACCCATTAATGGATTTTGGTGGATTTGATTAACCATATCCCATTAATGTTTCAAAATTAATTATTTTTAGGATTTTTGTTTAATCATTTAATAAATATTAATTATATAAAATATTATTATTTTCAAATTTAATATTATTCATTATTTTGAAATTAAAAACATAAAGACAATAAGTATAATTCAAACTAAATATTTTATTATATCATAAAAATGTCAATAAAATTCTTATATAATCTTAATTATATAAAATTATATTTATTTTAATATTTTTAATATCATTTATTTGATTTTTCTGTTAATTTAATAATTAATGCATCATTTTTGTGAAAGCTTTTAAGGTATTTATTTCTTCCATAAAAACTAAACATAAATTACCATGATGAAGATAAATATTTTATATTTCCAAATACTATTTATAATCAAACAAAACTTATGGTTAAAACTATATTATAAATATTATTCTTATTGAATACAAGAGTATGACATGTTTGACTTTTAATAAAATAAAATACTATAAGGGATTAATGTCAACCAAGTGTCTCTAAGACATTTTAAATTCAACACATGGATGATAATGGTATAAATATACTCAATAAATACTATTTAGTGATATTTTTAGCTCATTTAATGGTTCTTATTATTTTAATTAAAATCATTTTATTAATTTTTCTTTTTCTTGCATAAGCACTATGTTAGTGTTTCATAAGCATATAATGTAATTATTTCATATATAAAAATGAAAAATAAATTAATATCATAAAATTAATTACTTTAACTCAATATAATACTTTATATTCATTCATTATTTATATTTACTCATATCCATGTTAGGATAAATTATTTAATTTTTTAATTTGACTTTTCAAGCCTTACATAAGCATTGCACAAGCATTTGGTTAAGATTATTGTTATATAAGTCAAAAATTATAAAAAATCAATAAGAATCATCATTTATGCATGATATTTAATAAAAAATCATTAAATGACTTTTAATTTATCAATTAATATTTATAAGGTGCCAATTTTGACATTTCCAAGGTTGCATAGTCACTACATCAGTATTTGAAATAATTATCATATTTATCATGAAATAATTTATAATATATATGTTATGAATTATTTTTGTATGGTATTTTTATTATATTATAAATCATAAGTCCTTTAATAATTTTAATAAATTCTTATATCATATTTATGTTTTGACGATATCATAGAAGATACTATATTTCATAAAAACTCGCATTTTATTTTACTATTTGCCAAAAATTTAACTTTTTCAGAAAATTTTCAAAATTTCACAACATAATAATTTGGGTATGATGATTTAAAAATTTAAATTCATGTTTTTTAATACATTTTCTAAAATTTTCAAAAATTAACTATATTTATTTCCTCATAGAAAGTAATAAATATCACCTTTTGAAGAAAACATATATTTGAAGAATAAAATTACTTTAAAAATAATTGTATTTTTATTTTCTAGGAATAAATAAATAAATTTTTATTGAACATGACCTTCATATATATTTCATAATATATTTATTCCTATTAAAATCTACCAATTTAATGGCTAGGTTATAATGGTCGTGTTAAAATAATAATATTTAATAGTATATTATGGTTTTAAGCTTAGTGTTGCGTGTATCGCAAGCTATCAATTAAATTTTATATGTTCTAAAATATCAGGATGTTACTTTCTTCCCTCCTTCAATAAATTTTTTCCTCCAAATTTTAAATTTCATTTCAAAAATAAAAGATTTATTATTTGAAAATTCCTTTTTGGGAAACTCACTTCCTAGAAAGGGTTAATAAAACTTCCTCTTAAAAGTGGGAAAGAGAAATGTGAAGGTCCTCATAAAACTATGATTCTGATTAGAGGAACATTAGTGGGAAGTAAAAATATAGAGATGAAAAAAAAATAACTATAAAGTTTTTATGGAGAGTGATAGAGGACCTAGTCATTAGAAATTTAACCATCAAAAAACCATAAATTTGTTCTGGGTTAAAAGACCATTTATTTATCAGTAAGAAAAGTAAACAGATAATTTTTTTGTCCCATAATTCTTTTCCTATAGTTGAGGTATTATTTTACTATCCAAATTAGGACTTGAGAAAATAAACTTACTTATTTATTTTCATGTCAAAAGTATAATCTCATCCTTTGGTTGTGCTTCGATCTATTTCCACTTCATCTCTTACTCTAGGAAATGGGTATTCATGAAGAATTTTTCATTCTTGAAGCATTTTTATCAAAATATCCATAAGTCATTCCTTCAGTCTTTAAATTTTTACTAAAACCAAAAAAATTGGCACATTTTATCAACAAACAATAATATCCAAATTTAAATTTAATACATTTCATATGTATTTAATCTTAAGACTCATCCAAAATATGTATTTCCAAATTCAAAGACTAAAAATTTATAAGGAAGGTCACTAAATTTCCAAAATCAACTTAATATTGGATTCCCCAAATAGAATAATGTAACTATTAATGTCACGTAACAAATATATGAATACCTTAATCACCTTAAAGCCTTAATGAAAACATGCATGCTTCCAAAAATAAAATCTCAGGTTGTCAAATATATTCCCTAAATCCAAACATGTAGTAAAACCTATAATGATAACATAAACCATCAATTCACTAACTAATTTCATTTTCACCAATACTATCTCATAAACATACCTTTATCATTATTATCTCGATATCGGTCACATATTTATGGTTATATTCACCAAATCATGTGTTTTACAAAAGATAAACTTATAACAGAATCACTCTCTTGGTTACTGGTATTATTCATCACATGTTTCTAAATCCTTAAAGAAGAATTACTGCATTGAAATCCTTATATATTCCATAATTCTTATAACCAGTACATCATTGATAAAATAATCAAATGACATAATTGCTGAATCCAAGCATAATTAGATTAATCTTTTCTCTTCGTATGTGGTAATACCATAATCTTGACCATAACCCATTAGCTTCTTTTGAGGTTTATTCCTTTGATGCTTGGGGAATTATTTTATGAATTTCCCCATATCCTTATAGTTGAAGCGTTGAAAATTGGAAAATTATTTTCTTCTCTTATAATCATGAGAATGGTGACCTTTTTCTTCACACTTAAAGAAAACTCCTTTTACTCTTAAGCATATACCAAGGTATTTCATCCCCAAATTATCAAGTGTGTGAAAATCCTTCTTTCCCTTATTCCCTTTATCCATATTTTTTTTATGTCGTCCTATTATTATTATGATTCCCTTTAAATCCATAATATATAGATAATTTTTTATCTGTCTTGATATCACAAGATATTATTTCCTTATATGATGATAATGTTTGTGAGACAAGTTCTCTTCAAAATATGGGCTTAAACTCATCAAAGAAATGATCATTCTTACTCTTTGGATTTTTTTCATTGATACGGTTTCAATTCCTTCCTCTATGTGTCATTTCTAAGAAATGGCATACACTAGATTAGATCATAACATTATGAAACCTAATTTATAATTTCAAAACTAGTGACACACTTAATATAAATTGAAAATTTAGGTATAACTAATATATAAATCATAAGCTTAGTTTATTTGGATATATTTCAAAATTATATCATAGGTTTTTTTCTCTAGTGTATGTTTTCCTAAATCTTGTTCCCAAGTTTTATACTAAGCTTTCTCTAATATTAACTATAAATACATTGACCCCAAAATCCTAGAGTCAGTTTTCACTTTATTATATTGGTACTAGGTACAAGCAATTTTATCCCAAATGACCGAATAGTTTAGTAGTTTTGGAAAAATAGATACATACATGATTCTTATATTATAATTTAAATATAAAATACAACATAGTAACTACTTTGAGAACATAATTATTCCAATTATCTTAACCCTAAATATCAAACATAAAACACTTCCTGGTATCCTGGGGAAAAGAAAACATAAGAAAGGGGTGAGATCAAATTCTTAGTAAGGGTTAAGTATAGCAAAATCTATGAGTAAATATAAATAAACAATATGTAAAGGTAAATAACTGAAACATATTCCATTTAATTAACAACTTGATTATAATATGGTGGGAATAAATGATGATAAAATAATTCTATATGAATAATCACACGAGAATGAAACTTAACCATAGATATTATATTAATCAAATGATCTCATGAAATATCAATAAATTAATTCATAATGATGGAATGCATAATCAATGTTTTCTAAAACATACCATCAAGTCTTCATCCAATAATTCCACATAAATGGGTAAGGCCTCAGCCAAAACCTGGTCCAGTTTGTTTCATGAGACCTAACGATGCATCGAGGGTCTATAATGGGCTCTGCCTGTCACTTACTAAGTCCAATTCCTTATTCATATGAAATGGTTGAAACATGATAAACGTAAATATTCATGTTAAAAAACTATCATACAAAATGTAAAAACTTTCCCTAATCAATAAGCATAACCATAAACTATCCAAAGCAATACAGAGAATGGTATCAAAATAGCACATCCACAGTCAAACTGATCATAAACCATCCAAAAAAATATGGTAAATGGTATCATAAGAGATAAAACCCAATGAATCATAGGATTAAATAATTTAATTTTACACAGATATTTTTATATATCATAGAAATTTTCATGAGGAAAACACCCGTTTACACTTTGAAATCACTTATTTTTTAAAATTTGTGCAATTATAAAAGAAAAATTATTTTAAAATAACCTTGTAATATTTTAAAAGAATATTCCGAAAATTAAGGTTTCATGAAAGCGGTAAAATCCTCTCATGACATATAAGTTTAACAATCCCTTTAAAATTTTGAAAAAGAAATATTTAAAAAAGTATTTTTAAGAGAAATTCCCTTATAAATATCATATCATTAATGTGAGGGGATTATGTGTATCAACTATAAATCAAAATAAAATATTTTTAAATAAAAATTAATATAATCAAAATTTATTTCACTCATATTCATTGCATGACATAATAAATGGAGTAAAGTTGAACCCAAAGAATGGAAATTGAGTTCAGAATTCCCTTACCTCAGGTTTGACTTCCTTGAAACATGTCTAAAACACTTATATAGTGGGTTTAAACATATTATCAACTTATAATATAATAATATTAATATTTATGATATCATATATGATCCCCTTATAACATTTTACCACTCGTTTATTGATAATATTTTATTCATTTCACTATTTTGGGTGTTAATTACATTATTTTCTAATGCGTGTTTGGTCTTGAAAGACCCAGTTATCTTGAATATGATATAAATAAAACATATCAAAAATAACATTAATGTCATAAACATAATATTTAATCATTAAATTCTTTTTTAGAACCATTATTGAAGGTAGAACAAATAAAATGAATCGCATAACTTCGTGGAGATGGTAAGTCATACGTATGCACAAGCGATGATATTATTTCTAAATAGTTGAAAGGTTAAGTAAGTTAATGTTATATTAATTTTATAGAATTAATATCATGTAATAATTATCATATATCCACTATTTCCATCAGTAGAACCATCCAAGTAATGTGGTGATGAAAAATTAATTACACCACTATGTGAAGATGGTAAGTCATACGTACGCACATGAGGTGATTTTGTTTTTCATATGATGAATAAAAGGTAGAATATGGTTGTTTCATAAACATAATAACATATCAGTATATATATGATATTGTATTTATTATTTTATTAGGGAAACAACACATGAATAGGAACTAGAAGAAGAAATTAATATGAATGAGTTGGTAAAAATAATTACCTCTTCTTTGGTGGACTTCTTTTAGATATCTTCTTAAGGGGTCTAGGGTTGGTATTTTTGGAAGAAAAGGACCTCCATAACTTTTATAAGGATGTTGGTAAGAGAAATGGGTAGGGTTGGGTCAATATATAAGGTTAACAGTGTTGTGAATAAGTGAAGGAGGATGCTCCCTTTTATAATTGAGGTGAGGGGCAATTTTTAGAATTCCTCAAAATATTAAATTATAATAAATTAATTTATCACAAAAACAACCTCAAAATTGTAATGGATTTGAAGAAAAGATAGTATAGTATTTTAATACAATCAACCAATAGAATTTATACATTTTTTGTTCCATTTAAAACCTTATCATTTGTATTAACCCCTTGGTTATTTATTTTTTACCTTAACCACGTTAACCATCATTTTGTTCCCAAAGGGTTGATAATATTACTATAAATAGAAAAATGAATCATTAATGGGAAATTTATGATTTTAAAAACTTTATTCCATTCATGTGGACTAATATAATATTTTTTATGAATTTTAAATAAATTAGTAAAATATTATTTTCATAAATTATCATTAATGTCAATCTTAACACTATTCATTTACTTTGACTTCAAATACATCAAGAAAAAGGTAAATTAGAATATAATGATTTAAAACCTCTATAATATTATATATATATATATAATTCATTTCACACATTAACTAATTAAAATTACATCAAAATTAATATTTTTAAAATCATTTATTTTATTTTTATGTTAACTAAATAAATATAGTATTAGCATTTCACAAGAATTTAAGGTAATTATATAATTTATAAAAATTAAATATAAATTTATATAATAAAAATAATTTCATTAATATCAATATAGATATTTATTTTCATTCATATCTTGATTTTTTTCCTATATGGACACATAAAAGATACTAAATAAAAAGAGAGTAACATTGTGTAACTATCTTTGATTTAAATAATATATAAGTCATTTTCATAGACAAGTGTCCATTAAATAACTCAAATTAGATCTTAAGATTATAAGGGTCAAATAATCTTCATCCAGATTTTTTTGACATGTTTAGGTCATGGTTATACCCTTATCTTTTTGTTTTAATCACCTATTAACTCTTTTGAAAATTACCATAATATTAAAATATTCTACAATATAAGGTTCAAAAATGTTACTATAAAATTTCAAAAGACCCATAAATGGAATATGGTATATTTAATTGACCATATATAATTAATTTTTCTGAATCTATGTTTTTTAGTATTTTTTTAATAATTTAATAAAATATTAATTCTGTAAAATATTATTATTATCAAATTTGATACTATTCATTACATTGAAATTAAAAACACCAAGATAATAATTATAATTAAAAAAAATATTTTATTATATTATAAACATGTTAATTTCATCTTTAAAATTCTTTGATCACATTAATTATATCAAATTGTATTTATTTTAATATTTTTAATATCATTTATTTGATTTTTCCATTAATTTAATAATTACTCTATCATTGTTTAGTAATATTTTAAGGTAATTATTTATTCCCTGAAAATTAAAAATAAATTACCATGACGAATATAAATCTTTTAGATTTCCAAATAATATTTATATTCTAATAAAACTTATGGATAAAACCATATAAGAAATATTATACTTATTGAATACAAGATTATAACATGTTTGACTTTTAATTAAATAGAATACTATAATGGAATTAATGACAACCAAGTGGCTCCAAGAGGTTTTAAATTAGAACCATGGATGATAATCATCTAAATATACTCAAAAAGGCAATATTTAGTCAGATTTTCAGGACATTTAATGGTTCTTATTATTTTAATTAAAATCGTTTTATTAATTTTTCTTCTTCTTGCAAAATCACTACGTCAGTGTTTAATAATCATATAATGTAATTATTTCATATATTAATATTAAAAATAAATTACTATCATGAAAATGAATTAATTAGTCTCAATATAATCCTTTATATTCGTTCATTATGTATATTTACTCATATCAATCTCAAGATAAATTATTTAATTTGTTAATTTGACTTTTCTAGCCTTGTATAAGAATTGCACAAGAATTTGGTTAAGATTCTTATTATATAGGTAAAATTTTAAAACTATGAGTAAAAATAATCATTTATTCATTAAAAATTTTATTATAATACTTTTTAATTCCCTACTAATATTTATAAGGTTCTAATTTTGACATTTCCAATGTTGTGTAATCACTATGTCAGCACTAGAAATGATTTCCATATTTATCATGAAATAATTTATAATTTATATGTTATGAATTATTTTTTTATGATATTTGTATTATATTATAATTCATGATTATTTATATAATTTTAATAAATTATTATATCAAAAAAAATTGATTATATCATAAAAGGTATAATATTTTATAAAAAACTACATTATTTTACTATTCACCATATTTTTAACATTTTTAAAAAATTATCAAAAATTTCACCATATAATAATTTTGGTATGATGATTTTGAAAATCAAATTCAATTTTTAAAATATATTTTCTAAAATTTTCAAAAAATTATTTATATTTATTTCCTCATAAAGAGCAATAAAAATCGCTTTTTGAAGAAAACATATATTTGAAGAATAAAATGACTTTACTAAAAAAATTATTTATTTTATAAGAATTAATAAATAAATTTTTATTTAATATGACCTTCATATATATTTCATAATGTGGTTATTATTATTCACAACTTCCAATTTAATGTCCAGGTTATAATGATCATGTTAAAAAATAATATTTAATTGTATATCGTGGTTTTAATATTGGTATTGCATGCATCCCAAGATAATAATTAAATTTTATATATTCTAAAATCTTAGGATTTTATAGATATAATGAGGTCAAATATAAAATTTATGTCATTCATGTGGATAAAAATATTTATGACAGTTTGATTGGAACATTGTTAGATATTAAAGGAAAGACTAAAGATGGGTTGGATGAAAGATTGTAATTACTCTAAATGAAAATATGTTTGGAGTTAGCCTCTGCTCCTGATAGAATATGGACATACCTAAATCTATCTTGTCATAAATTATCTAAGAGGGAGAAAATTATTTTTTTAGTGTCTTCATGGTATCAAAGTGTTACAAGGTTATTCTAAAAATATAAAAAAAATGTTACTAAAAGATTTAAAGTTGAAAGGCATGAAATATCATGATTTTCACGTCATGATGCAATAGCTCATACCAGTTTCATTTTGTGTAATATTTCCCATCCATGTTATAATGAATATTATGAAGGTATGTTATTTTTTCAATTCAATTTTTAAAAAATTGATTGGTCCAAATTCATTGAGAAATTTGTAGAATGATGTTTTTTATACTTTTCCAACTGTAAATGTATTTTCCTCCTTATTTTTTTGATATCATGGTGTATTTAATGGTTTATTTGGTATGAAAAATAAATCTTTGAGAACCTTCATGTCTACAATGGATGTATCTTTTTAAAATGTATACGAATATACTAAAGGGATGTGTTAATAATCCATATCGACCTGAAGCTTCCATTATTGAAAAGTATATTTCTAAGGAGGTTGCATATTTTTGTACTAGATATTTTTATGCAGTGGATCACATTGGTTTTCTTACATATATCCATGAATGATCCAATTATGTGAGAAAGGGGATAGGTGGATTGAAACTAAAATTGTTGGTAGGTGAATAGATAAATAAGGTTTATGTATACATCCTAAATAACATAAATGATTCTTATCCATATATAAAACTGCATATTAATGTGTTAAAGAAATTTTATCCAAATAAGAAAGATATTTTTATTTTGAATGAGAATAAAAAAACTTGTTTCCAAAGTTTAAAGAGACTATGCATGGTAGATCAAATGCATCAGAAACATTGAGATGGTTAGTGGGTGGCCCACATATAAATTTGATAACATGGTCTGAGTATAAAATTAATGGATATGCATTTCATATAAAAGATCGGGACAAACATAAGTGAAGTTCAAAATAGTATTGTTTTAGTGTTTTCAAAAGTTATGCATTTTTTGAGTGACAATGATAAAAACCCAATATTTTCATCGAGTGCATATTATAGTCATTGGAGAAATATGTGAGGTTTATTACATTAAATTTTTAGTTCTAGTGTTTAACTACAAATGGGTTATCGGTAACAATAGTATCAAACGTGATGAATTAAAAATGACAATAATTAATATGAATAGATTGGAATACATTTTTTATCCTTTTATCATGGAAAAACATGGAAAAAAATATTTTCTTGATCCATCAAATATGAAGTGTCCTATCATTTTTAGTGAAAACCCAGTATACTAGTGATGAATTACTTGACGACAATGCAGATTTATGTGATATCAGTGCTTCAATGGAAATATTAAAAAATAATATTTTTAACTACACCATAAACATGATTTTTTCCATATTGAATAATCATGGGGAATAAATATGGGTACAAATCCTTTATTAATTTTCTAATATAATATGTAACATATATTTATTTCTTGTTTACTTTTTTAAATTTCATAAAATATTAGATATATTTGTTTTATTTTTTACTTAAAAAACATATTATAACTAATATTCCAAATTGTTTATTTAGATTATTTTGGCTTTTTTGTTGTATTATTTTTCAATTATTCAACATTATGTGTAACTATTGGATTTGTATTAATTTTTTCTTAAGATTTGTTTACTTTTGTATTTGTCATTTTATGTTCGTAAATATTGTTCATATTATTTTAACATACTTAACTAATAACAAATAATATAAAGAATATTTTTAGTATTATTTTTAACATTGTTTTTAACTACACTAACAAATATGATAAATAGATTTTTGTTTAGTACTATTTTTTTGCATCATTTTAAAATTTTTAATCAAATTTGTATGTAATAGTTGGATTTGTTTTACTTTTTTTTGTTTCATCACTCATTAATGTTTTTCTCATTTTAGTTAACTATTTTGAAAAATATGAATAAAATTTTTTTTAGTTTAGTTTACTTTTTGTTGGATCCTTTTTCAATTTTTTATTTAATTATATATATAATATTTGCATGTGTATATTTGTGTACTAATATTTTTTTGCTTTGATTTATAGGATAATATCAGATCAAACATTGGAGTCACCTCAAGCTTTAGGGGAGGACAATACACATACTTATATTGAGGATCCTCCTCATATTTCTATATAGGATCCATAAACTTATGTAGGGGAAGAGAAGACTTCTAGGGTTGTTAAACATGGAAACACATGTTTACCAAAATTATATGTTTCTCGTAGCTAGGACCAAAGGATACCAATTTATTTTTATGATAATGATATTCCTAGGGGTTTAAATTTAAAAAAAATTAAGTATTTATTTAGTGTAATATCAATACAAAATTAGTATTTTTATTTGTGATTAGAGAAGTGTCAAAAAATAGACATTAACTCAATTATTGGAGATAATTTTAGTAAGATCATTTGTTATTATTTTACATATTATGAAATATTTTTACTAATATAGGTTTTTTCCCCTTCTCATCTTATGGCATATGATATACATGACACTTGAGTATTCAAGAAGATATGTTTCGATTTGGATGTTAGAAGATAGAGGTATTTTAAATCAACCCTCACATCAAAATTCATTTTTGGGGAATTAAAAAACTAAAATCCATGTGAATATTTTCTTTTCTAGATGAAGATTCATGGAAGCAATTTATTGAGAGTAGAAAATAAGAATTGTTTTTGGTAAGTGAAATGATATCTTTTAGAAGTTTTTAATATATTAATGATTTATTTATTCTTAATTTACATCAAATGATGAGATATCATCAAGATATCCAATAAAAAAACTTATACCCTCATACTTTATCTCGTGAAGGGTATACATGATTAGAAGAACAAATCATGGATGAAAATTTCAAAAAATGATATCTAAATCTTTTGGATCCACATAGGTTAAACCTCATTCCCCTATAACTAGACATAAATAATAGAAAAGGGTTTTAATGAGAAAAAGGTACAATATATTTTGAAAGAGTTTAGATCTATAGTTGAGAGAATTGTAAGAAGTTATTTGATTTATTTATGTTATTTAAGTTAATTCAAATATTTATATATTTTGATTCACTAAGTAATTTTTCAAATATCCTATATAGGAATCCCTTGAAAATCATATAATATAGAGAACCTTCATACCTAAGGGTAGGAATGATATTTTATCTACTATATTGGGAAATCCTAAACACCCATGTCGCATATGAGGATACACAGTTGGTGTACCAATAAAAATGGATTTTTTCATTCTGAAGATTCTTCAAGAGAGTATGTATACAACAAGAAAATAAAATCTTTAGAAGTAGAAGTTTATGATATAGGTGAGAAAATAGAGTGTAAGATCAAAGCTTTGGTACAGTCGATGTTTGAAGACATGAAAAAATAGTTTCAAGATGTAGATCCCACTCCTCCACCACCACCTACTGATCCCACTCTCTCTCCATGTTAATCTCGTTGCTCCACATCCTCCTACTTATACAACTCCTACACCTCCTCCTCTATAGCTACCCATATATTGTGAGTTATATTTTGAGGATACCCAATAACACATTGTTTCATATGGGATTATATATTATATTGGGGATACTTTTTATCATCAATAGATAGATACAGAGCATCTTAGGGACACTTTACAAGAACTTATAAATAGATCGAAAAGAATATTATTTTCTACAAATGAGGTCACTATAGATGGAAAAAATATCACCCATTTTTTAGATTTTCCATCTACACTTTTCTAAAAAATTACCATTGATGTATGTATAGATTAAATCATTTATTTCATATTAGTGTTGAATTTGATTTAAAATTTTAAAATTTATCTATCTATCTATTTTTTATAGTAATAAATTAAAGGTAAATACATATTGTATAGAAAACAATAAGTAATGAAATTTATTAATTCAGATACTACTTCTTTTGTACTTGATATATTATCAATATATTCTTCTTTGTTGTTGTAAGTTTATGAGCTTCCAATGGATGCTGATATTTCTGGGTGTGAACTAAAAGTGATAATATTAAAGAGATATTTCATGGATCTTATTACTAGAGATTTTTTTGGAATAAACATGATGCAAGTCATTTCCATGTAAATTTATTATCACACATCTTTCAGTTATTTTAATTTATTGAAACTTAATACATAGGTTTTTTTTTTAATTAGGTTTCTTTATATACTTTATATTAATTATGATGTGACATTGGTGTATGGATTTTTAGACCCACGATGTATTTCACCAATAGAAATGGAAATGAAATATGATTAAATAAAAATATTTTTTGATGAAATATTTAAAAATAATTCAATTGAGTTTTGGAAGCTTCTTTATCTTGAAGATTATAGAACATATATTTCTTAAAATGTTATTTCTATAAATTGAATAACCACTACCATTTTTTTGTATATTAATATCCATTGGATGTTTTGTGTTTTTTTCCATGTAAAAAAGATAGCTTATTGCTTATGATCTATACATGGTGAAGTGTGAAAAAATTTTAGTGGCCTATTTACATGTAAGTTTAATTATTTCAATATTGTTATATTAAAATGAAATTTTATTTTATTTTATACATCTCATTTTCAAATAGAAAATGGGATTAATTTAGAGATACATTAGCAAATAGTAGCACAAAGATAAAATATGTAAAATAAAAAGTGACTTATTATTTATAATTACTACATTTTGGATACGATTACTTAAAATTTTATGTTGAATTAAAGAATTATTTTGAAATAAAACTATCATCATCAGCTAGGGATAAAGGAATGTGGATATTATATTCTAAGATTTATGTTTCAAATTATTTTAACCAAGAAAATTACAAATTTCCACAAGGTTAAATTTATTTATAATATTTCCTTTAATATATATTATAATTATATTGATAATAAATTTTAAATGAATTGTTTTTAATTTGTAGCTTTTTGATGAACCTCACTCTTATACTGAACAATAGCTAAATCACTTAAAAATGGAATGGGAAGAATATTTAACATGTTTGGTTGGATTTTAGTTTATTTTTAATATATATTGTAAAGTTTTAAAATAAAATTATAATATTAAAATTATTTGAATCTGTGATTCTATTTTTTATTTTAGTTATCATGCTGAGTTATGTTGTTTTCTGGCTACTCGTGATGCTGCTTTTTTCTGTTATTTTTTGTACTACTAAGAATATATATTGTAATTAAATTTAAAAAATAATTATTCACATAGGTAATTTTATAACCAACATGAAAAATTGTATATATTGATTTATAGCATTGGTTTTTATATACCTAATATGATAAATCAATCCATATATGTGGTTCTAGAGTGATTTCTATAATGGTTTTAAAATAATCAATGTTAAAAATACTTTATCACATCAGTTAAAAATAATCAACACAAAAAACCTCTTTAGAGCCTCTATTTTAACAACTTCCCAATGTAACCAATGTCAAAAACCTATTTTTATGCTAGTACTAAATACATAAACAACATATTTTCATGAATTATCTTCAATATTTCCCACAACATTCTTCGTATATATTACCCTTATAGTCTTATAATACTTAATATCCTTCTTCATAACTAGGGGAAAGTGGAAGAATAAATAGGAGTAAACATGATCATACCTTATGAAAATAATACCCAATCATTCAAGATCATCAATAACGAGTCACAGAATAAGTATTTTAGCTCAACATAAGACATTTTTATAATCATGAAGCTAAAATCATGATTGTGTAGCAAGACATGAGAATATATAATAGGAATGTTACACAAGAACAAATTTATTAAATCATAGCATTGTAAGAATGTATAAACAACAACAGGTCCACCCATCATATTAAAGACATGTAATCAAGTCTCGGTATAAAATTTATGGACAAGAAACCAGGTCCATAGAGAAAATTATGAATATTTCATAATATGAACCAATTCATGCTTGATGACGTGAACATGAAATCAGGTTCACACATAACATAGTTATCTTATGATATTTAAATATTTACCTAATGCATTGAAGGGGTATATAATTTTGGTCCCACCCATCATATAATTAAAACTATATATAGATGTGTGTGTGTGTGTTCCACAATATCATAAAAACATTAATCATATCATCATAGCATAACCCATGGAAAATTAATATGTTTTTTAAACCTATCATCATCACATAATCATAAGTCATCTAGAGAAAATAATTGGATGGTATCATAATATAATATCCCCAATAAATAATAAAAATCCATAAAGGATATTAGCATACATTAAAATCCCTTTAAAATAGAATTTTTACATTTCTTTGAAAATAGTAAAAATATTATTTTCTTTCAGTATATTTAAAAACAAAGAATTCCAAAAATATTTTATTTTAAAATAAACATGTGAACATTTAAATTAATCTATAAATAAAATAATGGTCATGATGTAAGGAAAATCCATTCATGCCATATAAGGTAAAAGAGAACATTATTTTCACACTTATAAAAAATCAAAATTGTGTCATATGTAAAAAATTTGAAAAGATTCATTTTAGTAATTTGTAAAGAAATTAAAAGGTAGTAAAAATGATATTTACCAAACATTTATTTATAGATAAAAACATCTATAAAACATTCTGAATAACATGGACATTGAAGAAGAATTTTTTCAAACAAAAAGGAAATAAGTTTGGTTTTTCATAAAAACATTTTCTCAATCATCTTAAGTACCAAATAGAGGGAAATAGTGCTAATACTTGATAATTACACGAATAAAAATAGGAGAAGAAAATAGATGGTTGTTAAAAGATAAATATCTTATAATTTCCCTTAATGGTAATTTAATATACAATCCTAAAAATAAATGTGATTGTAACATAAACCCTCCCCATAGGTCTTTTCTTGCATTGTATGCATTCAAATATCCTATATAACAAATATTGATTTATAATATATTTATTGCATTATTGTTTCATATATATCTTACTATATATCATTCCTTTATAATTTCTAATTACCCCTTTATTAACGATTCATCATTAAAATTAACATTTGGATGAAAAATGGTTTTTTTTTCATGCAAGTTTCAATTTAACCATTATGATTCTTTCACCTTGTTCATGTTTTCATCATGTCTAGAATCATAATTTTAATGTACTAAATTTTTAAATTCAATAAAAATCCTTATTGATAATAAATTATGTTTATTTTTATGTGAAAATGTAGTTTTTTAATAAAAATAACTTAATAGATGATTTAAAGGCTTTTTGTAATAGTAAATTCCCACTTAACACTTTGTAATAATCTATGGAATATTTTTGGAGTTCAGTTCTAAGATAGCATGGGATTCTGGGGCCCATAAGGCTTGGTGTATATGGAATAAAAATATTAAATATATTATATTACAAGTGCATAATTTTTTCAAAATAATTGAATATCTCCAAAAAGGTGTATCATATGAGAAATATAATACCTTCATTAGGTCCGGGATGAGGGGTTTACCATAGGTGAGACATAACATTTATGTGTGTCAAGAATTTGGTAAGATCGTATACAAGGATAACTTATTTAATATTTTTATTATATTATTGTTTTGAAAATAATTAGATATCTCTCAAATGATGTGACATATGAGAAATACGAGACTATTATTAGGTCCAAGATGTGTGATTTACACTAGGTGGGATATAACTTTTTAATGCATCAAACACTTTATCTTATTACAATTAAAGTTAAGTTATTTAATATTTTTATTATATTATTATTGTTATTATTAAAAATTATTTTTGGGTTTCTTCTACTTCCCCAAAATGCACAAACATCCATTATCATAAACCAAACAATATAAAACCTTCAGTTTAAAATCATTTTGATTTACTTCAGTTAATGAGGTGAATTAAAACACTCATCCACCAATTTTTAGTTGAATCATAGATTAAATCATGTGTTTTAAAATGGGGTTAGAAATGCTGCAATTTTGGGGTTTTGATATAGCTGAATCTTTTTAGGTTCAATTTTCTTCAATTCTGTTGAGATGAGATGACCCTGATACTCCCTTATTTGCATTTAGTTAAGTCTTAGTTTATCAATATAGGCACAATGAGCTTCGTTCTCTTTCCACTCCTTGCATTTCACTATGGGTTATTTATTCAGGTTTTTTTCTTTTTATTTTATTTATTTTAACTATTTTATTCCTTTTTCAATTATTTTTAAATTCTAGAAAACTAAGGATTGATTATAAATAAAAATATTGATAAAATGAAAATAATTTAAGTATAAAAAAAGAATTATGAATGGATAAATTTAATCTAATTGCCATGGATAATTGATTAAAGTTATTAAAGGTTTGATTTATTGAAATTGTTAAATGATATTTGAATGATATCAAAGGATAATTAATAAAATTATCAAATAATATTTTTTAGATTATCAAAGTATAATTATTAAAATTATAAAATGATAATTGTGATATTATAAAATATAATTAATAAAATTATCAAATTATGATTGCAATATTATAAAAATATAATTATGAAAATTATCATATGATAGTTGCTATATTATAAAATTATAATTTATAAAATAAAAATTATTAAAGGATAATCTCATGGATTTATTGAGGGATAATTTAAAGTATTACTATATGATAATTAATTTGAATTATCAAAGGATAATTATTAAAATTATCAAATGATAATTGAGAGTTTATCAAAGGATAAATTATTAAAATTATCAAAAGATAATTATAAATATGATATTTTATCATAAATTATCAATAGATAATTATAAAGGATAATTTATTATAAAAAGATAATTATAAAGGATAATTTATAATAAATTATAAATATATAATTATAAAGGATAATTTATAATAAATTTCAAAAAGATAATTATAAATGATAATTTATAATAAATTATCAAAAGATAATTATAAATCAAAAATTATGATAAATTATCAATAGATAATTATAAAAGGATAAGTTATAGTAAATTATCAAGAGATAATTATAAAAGGAAAATTTATAATAAATTATCAAAAGATAATTATAAAAGGATAATTTAGGATCAATTATCAAAATATAATTATAAAGGATAATTTATAATAATTTATCAAAAGATAATTATAAAGGATAATTTAGTATAAATTGTCTTGAGATATTTATAAAAGGATAATTTATGATAAATTATAAAACGATGGTTATAAAAGGATAATTTATGACAAATTATCAAAATATAATTATTCTTAAAGAGAATTTTGTGACCACGTGCCTAGAACAATAATTCATAAATTATACAAGAGAGAGAAAGTGTCATCACATTTGATATTTTATTTTATGTTTTTGAAATAAAAGAATGGGTTTTGGTTCTAGGAACCCTTGATGAACCTATATCTTTGAAGCATAAATGTTTATGATAATAAGTCTATGAAGAGGTGTTCTTGACTATAGAGGTTTCCACTCTATCTATCGAACCACATATGGTGGTTTATACTGGACTTTGACACTGATGACTTTTTGAGGTAGTGAGTTCCTTACCTTTTTGGGATTTTGTTACACATGTTTCCTTAATAATAGTTATGCATAGAAATATTTTCTAACCATGATGGATTATGATTGCATGTGGGTGTGTGTGTAGCCTCAATAACTTTATGGGACACCTGTTTAAATGAGTACTTTGTAGCTTATTATTCATGTTCGATGTTGATTTCATGTGTTGTTGTGATAACATACTTAGGATGATGTGATGTTCTTTCTCGTGTATACCATCATTCTATGTTCACTTATTTGGTATTGTTCTTCAATCCCAAGGCTGGTGGACCATCGTGACATGTTCATCCCTTAGATGGGGAGTGTGCACGACTTGCGGCGATGGAAATGAGGGACCTATGTACAAGGTTTGGATACAACGATGCCTATGGGATGTCATGTGAGGCACTCGATGCCTAGTGGATTCTATGGGGATGTTCTAGATTCCTAGTGGATGTCGATTAACTATCAATTCCTATAGAATGGTGAGAACATGACTTCCTTGATTCTTATTTTATATAGATTTTCATGATAACACGATGTCGAGTATCATGATTCATGATCCTTGGGGATAGTCTTTGATTCTTCTAACACCTAGATAATCCTTCCTGTATATAGCTGAAGTAGGTAGGGTTTGAGGTTTTTGGTGGATTTTTTAGTGCATGACTATTTTTTATCGGGTGTCTCTATTCTTGTTATGCATTTATTATTATTATTACAACATATGCTTCTATACATGAGCACATCAAGTTAAGGATGCATTAGTGGCATGATTCTAAGTCTTATACTTATACATTACTGGCGCATTTCGGTGTGATTCTAGATTTCATATGGGATCTAATAAAGGGAAAGGTAACTTTGGTGGAATGCTAATATAAGGAGTGTGGAGCTGGTGGTGGGCTAGAATAGACACCGGTGGGACCTACAGTTTATCATTTATTTTCTTATATGATTTATTTTCCTGGTATAGGATTTCCACTTTTGGGAGATTCTTTTATTTACTCATCATGTATGTCATTTATTTAGTTATTATACATTTTTACTCTAATAATTTATTAGGTTAGTTATTGTTTATTATTGATCCTATTACTCGATGCTATGGTTATAGTCTCCCAACTATCAAACTCAAACCCCCACTACTGGTTGGCAGCCTCTTGCATATGGGAAGGCATGCATGAGGTCATGTTTCACTCATGCTCAGACTCAGTATTTCGGGTTGGGATGTTATTAAGTGGTATTAGAGGACCAATACTGACTAACTTGTATCTTCTCATTTTCTTGATTTGGGATAGTTTAGATAGGAGATAGGAAGGTTGGGACTCATGTAGGGGCACTATGAAAGTGTCTTCTTAGCACTATATTGTGGACCTCTGAGTTTTTATAAAATGGAGAATTTATTTTTTGTTATTAAAATTGATTAAACTCACCTTTGGTGATGCACATTATGTTTATATGTGATTTATAAGATTCTTGGTGCGTTCATGCATCATGACTAGGCACATAGATTCACATTCCATATATATACTTGTTGTTGTGTTGCATAGTAGTTCATTAATTATATACCTTGATTTGTTTTATCTATTCAGAATATTTTCTTTTTGTGTGATATACATATGTTTCATGTTGTTGTGATATATCTTTATTGGCATTAATTAGTTAAACTGAGCATGTTGTTGTGTTAGTATGTATATGATGACTGTGACTAACATACAGGGATGGAAATGAGGGTTAGTGCTCGTAGGGGCATACCTTGGGCTAAGGGTAGACTCCTAGAAGAACCTTTTGTGATCCCATGTACTCCTAAGAGAAACCTTGTGTGATCCCATAGACTGATTAGGGTTTATCTTAATGAATTTGTTTCTCCTATGAATTGTGTTCCTTCGCATTGCAGAAGATATCTCCTTGACATAGTCTTATGGGACTACTTGGGAAGTTGGATAGAACACTTATGAAAGAGAGTAAGTTTCAATATTACCATTGGACATGTAAGATAATTTATTTGATCTTTCTCTCACACCTTCTCTATGATTAAGTAGTAGGGTCGCATCAATTAGAAGTCTTTCACTTAGTACATGTCCTAGGTATCAGAGTTTAGAACCATGGTAAAATACTCCCTTACTTCAACTTCAACATCCTTCATCCTTATAGGGAACTAGGGTCCCTAGGGATATTGAGTAATGGGTTGAAATTATTGTGGATCTTTGACCTAGTATAGACTTTGAAGGATCGGTAAGTTAATCTGAAAAGAGATCATGTCGAGTGCACATCCCATTTTGATACCCCATATCATATGGAATCAACCAAGATGAAGGAGATCAAGGTTCTGATAGATGACTTAGATATTAAGGGATTCATAATTCCATGTACTTCACTATGGTGTTTGCCTTTGTTGTTCATCGAGAAGGTGGACGGTGGTTTCAGTTATGCATTGATTATCAGAAACTGAACCAGGTGACAGTGAAGAATATATATCCTTTTCCCAGGATCAATGAAATTTTTGATCAATTATGGGGATCTCATTGTTTCTCCAAGATTGATCTTTGATCAGGATATCATCAGTTAAGACTTATAGAGGAATAAATTTTGAATATAGGGTTTTGGAGTAGGAATGGACTGTATGAATACTTGGTAATGGAGTTTGGGCTGATGAACGCACCGACAGTATTCATGGTCCTCATGAACAATATCTTCCACCCATTCCTAGACTCTTTCTTCAGGTTGTTCATCAAAAGACATCCTTAACTACCCTTTGAGACCAAATAAACTTGTTAGGTGCTTAGAGATAGTCTTAAGTACGCTTCAATCACACAGGATTTATGCCAACCTATTGAAGTGTGACTTTTGGATTTGAGAGGTGAAGTTCCTATGACATGTTGTATCTGAGATCAGTATATATGTCGACCCATATAAAGTTGAGTCAGTCTTATCCTAGACACATCCCCATAATGTGTTTGAGATTAGGAGATTTCTGGTTTTATTAGAATATTACCAAAAGTTTATGCATGACTTCTCATGACTATCAGCACCAATGACAACGCTGTCAAAAATGGGATTAACTTTATAGTGGTTAGGGAAATGTGAAGAGGTATTCCTTGATATAAATAGATGGTTGATCATAGCTCTAGTAAAGACACTCACTGAGCCAGGGATTGGTTATGTAGTGTACTATGATGCATCAATCATTTGTTTGGGAGTAGTGATGATACAAGGAGAGAAGGTAGTAGCCTATGGGTCTTGTTAGTTATAAATTCCTGAGAGGAACTCTCCTAAACATTACTTTGATCTAGCATCTATGTTCCATGATCTGAAATATTAGAGACACTATCTCTTTAGTAATATATTTATAGTTTACATGGACCACTATAGCCTTCGTTATATCTTAACATAGAGGGAGCTAAACTAGAGACAGATATGTTGGGTCGAGTATCTACATGCATTTGAATTTGAGATGGCGTATTCAACTAGGAAGGTTAATGTATTTTTGGATGATCTTAGTCATAATACACAGGCTGAGCAGGAACTTGGTGAGAGGCTCTCACAGGAGTGGTGTAACTTGATGAGCTTATTGGCTAATTAGAGGATGGATGCCTCAGAGGACCTGGGTTCTATGAATTTTTCTCCATTGGTAGTCACATATTCACTTGTGGGCCAATTAAAGGTGAAATAGAAGTTATAATCAGAGTGTTTTGTAATGAGGGAACAACTAGCTAGTGGTGACTCAATACCTGGATGGTCGATGAACAAAGATGATGTGATCCCGGTACATGGGAGTGTAATAGTCCCTGCTTACATCAGAGAGAGCTAATGATGGATTACCATACCTATATATGGGCATTGAATCCTGGTGTGACAAAGATGTATCATGACTTCAGGTGGTATTTCGTGTGTTCAAGGATGAAAAAAGACATTACTAGCTTCATCTTCTGATGCCTTACCTATCAGAGGATGAAGACCGAGTACCAGAATCCTGGTAGGTCGTTGCAGACACTCATGATACCAATGTGGAAGTGGGAGGATGTCATGATGGTCTTATTTATGAGAGTTAATCAGGAATCTAAGGATTTGTGATGTATTTTGGGTGATTTTTTACTAGCTAACAAAGTCTACTCACTTCCTACCAATCAGAGAGACTCACTCAGTGGAGCAGCTGAGAAATATCTATGCCCGAGATATCATATTCTAGCATGGAGTTCCCTTTATAATTTTTTCAGATAGAGATGCATGTTTTAAAATTTGATTTTGGTAGGTCTTTCAGAAATACCTAGGGACTCATTGAGATTGAGCACAACTTACCATCCTCAGACCAATGGATAGTCCGAGCAGACTATATTCATATTAGAGGACATGATTCAAGCATATAATCTAGAATTAAAGGGATCATGGGATGATCACCTAGACTTTATTGAGTCCACATACAATAATATTTACTAGGATTCAAAAAATATGGCACCTTATGTGGCTCTTTATGGGAGGTTATGTCAGTCACCGCTCTATTGGCATGAGGTGGGTGAGGTGACGGTTGTTAGACCCAATATGGTTCAGGAGAACTCTAAGAGAGTGAGGTTGATCACCACTCATAGCAGATAGTGATCATATGCCAACCATTGGATGAGACCATTTTATTTTTCTATGGGAGATCAGGTTTTCTTGAGAGTGACTCCTCATTTGGGGCACAAAATTATGGGAAATCAAGGGAATCTAACACCTATTTTTTTACCTTTTGATATTACCGAACAAGTGGGGATAGTTTCATTCTATTTGGACTTTCATCCATTTTATTGAGGCATGAATTATTTGTTCTAAATTTCACATATTCATAGGTACAAGTCGTATCCTATGCATGATATAGATTGTGATAATGTTGAGTTGGAATCTGATGCATCATGTGAGGATCATCCTGTATGGATTATAGACCAGAGTGAGAATGTCCTCTAAGGGAGAATGATACAACAAGTTTGAATTCTATGATAGCATAGATGGATTGAGGAGGAGACGTGAGAGCGTAAGTCTGATGTTCTATCTTAATGGCCTGAGTTGTTTGAGAAATACCACTAGAGATACTTATTAGGGGTGACAAGTCAATAGAGGAGGAAACATTTAATATATTAATTTTTTAAATATAATTAAACCCTCATTTATGATAAATTATAGTTATTTCTGTGTAAAAAATGTATCTTTACAATAAAAATAACTTAATAGATGATTTAGAGGACTTTCATAAGGGTAAAAACCCAGTTAACTACCTGGAATATTCTATTGAATATTTTTGGAGTTATGTGCTAAGATAGAATGGGATTATAGGGCCCATAGAGTCTTGGAACAAATGAAATAAAAATATTAAATATATTATATTACACATGTTTTATTTTTTCAAAATAATTGAATATCTCCCAAATGGTGAATTGTATGAGAAATCTTAGACCACTGTTAAGTCTAGGATATGGGGTTTAACCTAGGCATGACATAACATTTGTGTGCATTGGGTTTTTGGTATGATCGCACATGTGGATAATTTATTTAATATATTTATTATATTATTTATCTAAAAATAATTTTATATCTCTCAAATGGTGCATCTTATGAGAAATTTGAGACCAAAGTTAGGTATGGGATGTAGGGTTTACCCTAGGCAAGACATAAATTTTTCACGCGTCGGGCGTTTGGTCAAATTTCAGGTAAGGTTAATTTATTTAATATTTTTAATATAGTATTATTATTAATATAATTATTAAAAAATATTTTTGTGTTTCTTCTTCTTCCCCAAAATGCTCGTACCTCCAATATCACACACCAAACAATCTAAAACATCTAGTTTTAAACCATTTTGATCCATTTCATCTTTCAATGCTTTAATGGGGTGAATTAAAACACTCTGCCATCTAGTTTTGGTTAAATCATGGATTAAATCGGGTGTTTTAAAATGGGGTTAGAACTACTATGATTTTGGGGTTTTTGATATAGTCGAATCATTTCAGATTCAATGTTGGTCAATTCTGTTGAGTCTATATAACCCTGAGACTCCCTTATACTCGTTTGGAGAAGTGATAGTTGATCAATCTAAGTGTAGAGATATGCCTTCACTTTCCTCTCCTTACACTACTCTATGGGTTCTTTGTTCATGATTGTCATTATTTTTCTTTTATTTATTTAATCCCTTTTTCATTATTTTTAAATCCCTAAAAATGATGATTGATTATAAATAAAAAGACTAACATAACCCAAATAATCTAAGGATAAACCAAGAATTATGAACAAATAAATTCCATCTGATTACCATGGATAATTGATTAAAGTTATTAAACGGATAATTTATTGAGATTATCAAATGATAATTTCAATATTATCAAAGGATAACTATTAAAATTAGAAAAAAAAAATTGTGAGATTATCAAATGATAGTTATTAAAATTATCGAATTATTATTTCTATATTATCAAAGATATTATTAAAATTATCAAATGGAAATCGCGAGATTATCAAAGAATAATTATTGAAATTATCAAACGATGGTTGCTAGATTATCAAAGGATAATTTATAGAATAAAATTTATCAAATGATAATAGAATGTATTTATCAACGGATAATTTAAAGAATTGGTATATGATAATTAATTTTAATTATCAAGGTATAATTATTAAAATTATCAAACAATAATTTTGAGCCTATTAAAGGATAAATTATTGAAATTATCAAAATATAATTATAAAACATATAGTTTATATTAAATTATCAATAGATAATTATAAAGTATAATTTATTATCAAAATATAATTATAAAGGACTATTTATAATAAATTATTAACAATTGATTATAAAGGATAATTTATAATAAATTATCAATGGATAATGATAAAGGATAATTTATGATAAATTATTAAGAGATAATTATAAAAGGTTAATTTTTAGTAAATTATCAAGAGATAATCATAAAATTATTGTTTATAAAAAATTATAAAAAAATAATTATAAAATTATAACTTTGGAAAAATTATCAAATTATAATTATAAAGGATAATTTATAATAAATTATCAAAAGATAATTATAAAGGATAATTTAGGATAAATTATCAGAGATAATTATAAAAGGGTAATTTATGATAAATTATTAATAGATAATTATAAAAGGATAATTTATGAGAAATTATCAAAAGATAATTATTCTTAATAAAAATTTTGTGACTGCATGCGCTGGCTTGAAACTATAATTCAAAACTTATCTAGGAGAGACAAATTATCATCGCATTTAATATTTTATTTTACTTTTTGAAACTAAATAACTAGTTTTGGTTCTAGGAACCCTTGATGAACCTAGAGATTTGACGAATCTAAATTTGCAATAATAAGTCCATGAAGAGATATTCTTGATTATAGAGGTTTCTACTCCAACTATCAAACCACATATGGTGGTTTATCCTGGACTTTGACATCGATGAATTTTTTTGTGGGAATTTCCTTACCTTTTTGGTATTTTGTTACACATTTTTTCTTAATATGATTTATGCATAGACATATTTGATGATCGTGTTGGATTATGATCACATGTGGGTGTGTGTGTAGCCCTGAGAACCTTATGTGACACTTTTTTTCATGTGTACTTTATAGATTTTTATTCATGTTTGATGTTAATCATGTGTATTTTTTTTCTACCTTACTTATGCTGATGTGAAATTCTTTCTTTTGTATCCCATCATGATATGTGTGCTTTTTTGGTATTGTTCTTCAAGCCCAAGGCAGTTGGACCATAGTGACATGTTAATACCTTGGAGGGGGGGTGTGCATGACTTGCGATGATGGAAACGAGGGACCAATTCATAAGGTAAGCATATGAAGATACCTCTAGGATGTCATGTGATGCACTTGATGCCTAGAAGATTCTAAGGGGGATGTTATCAATGCCTAGTGAATGTTGAGTAGCTCTCAATTCCTAGTTAATGATAAGAAAAAGACTTCCTTGATGCCTAGTGTATGTCGAGTTTCAAGATCACACAATTTCAAGTATCATTATTCATGAGCCTCATGCATAGTCCTTGATTATTATGATGCCTTTATTATCATTCTAATATAGAGATAAATAAATTATGGTTGGGGGTTTGTGGTTGTTTGGTGAGTGTATGATCGCTTGGTTTTATATTGTGTATTTATATACTTGTTACACATTTATTATTATTTTTTCATACACTTTTATACTTGAGATAATCATTTTAAGGAAGTATTGGTGGTGTCCTACTGAGTCTTGTACTTACACCTTAATCACGAATTTTGGTGTGATAGTATATTTTATGAGGGGTTCTATAAAGGGCAAGGTCCCTTTGGCAGACTACTGAGATGAGGATTGTGGAGCTAGTGGTGGGATAGAATAGACATCAATGGGGAATGCAGTTTATCATTTATATTTTTATATTATTTATTTACCCTGGATATACTTGTTACTTTTGGGGTCTTCTTTTATTTACTTTTCATATATTTCATTTAATCAGTTATTCCACATGTTTACTCTAATGATTTATTATGTTAGTTATTGTTTATTATTGATCAAATGACATGATAATGAGGGTATAGTCTCCCCATTGTTAGACTCAGACCCTCACTTCTAGTTAAAAACCTCTTGCATATGGGGAGGTGCACATGAGGTAATGTGGCACTCCAACTTGAACTCGATGGTTTTGGTTGAGATGTTACAAAATGGTATCAGAGTAATAGGATTCTATAACTTGTTTCTTCTCATTTACTTGATTTGGGACAACATATACAGGTGATAGGATGGTTGGGACTCGGGTAGGGGAACTAGGATAGTTCCTATATGGAACTATATAGTGGACCTATGAGTTTCCATAAAGTGTGTAATTTATTTTTATTTATATTAATATTGATTAAACTCACCTTGGGTGATACAAATTATGTTTATATGTGATTTATGAGATTCTAGGTGAGTTCATTTATCCTAGCTAGGAACATAGGTTCACAGGCTATATATATATTTATTGTTGTGTTGTATAGTGGTTTATTAATTAGATACCTTGATTTTTTCTATCTATTCAGGATAGTTTCCCTTTGTTTGATATATATGTTTTTTATGTTGTTTTGATGTATATTTATTGGCATTAATTAGTTGAATGAAGCATGTTTTTGTGTTAGTATATTTTTGATGACTATGACTAACATGTAGGGTTAGAAATAAGGGTTAGTGCTAGAAGGGGTATACCATGGGTTAAGGGTAGACACTTAGAAGAACCTTGTGTGATCCCATAGACTCTAGAGAGAAACCTTGTGTGGTACCATTTACTGATTACGGTTTATTCCAATGACTTTTTTTCTCTTGTGAAGTGTGCTCCTTCACATTACAGAAGATTTTGCCTCGATATAGTCTTATGGGATTACTTGGAAATTAGGCTGTGATACTTCAACATGGGAGGAAGTTTCAGCATTACCACTGGATGTATAATAGAATACAGTTGAGCTTTATCCCATACCTTCTCTTTCGTAAGGCATAAGGGTCACTTCAATCTAAATTCATTCACTTAGTGTGTGTCCTAGGCATAGGAGTTTAGAACTATGGTCAAATATTCCCTTAATTTAACTTCAGCATTCTTCATCCTTTTAGGTAACTAGATGACCTCAGGATGTTGAGCAATGGGTTGAAATTATTGTGGATCTTTGACCTATTAAATATATCATGTTAGTTTCATATCCCACTTCGATGCCCCTTATTGTATATCACCAACTAAGCTGAAGGAGATCAAGGTTTCATTGGATGACTTGGAGAGGAATGGATTCATAAGGCCATGTACTTCACCATGGGCTTCATCGATGATGTTCTCTGAGAATTTGGATGGTATTATTCGGTTATGTGTTTATTACTGGAAACTAAATGAGGTGATGGTGAAGAACTAATATCCATTACCCAGGATCGATGAACTTTTTAATCAGCTATGGGGAACTTGGTGGTTCTCCAATATTTATCTTTGATTAGGCTATCATCAGTTGCGAGTTAGAGAGGAGTACATTCTGAAGATGGGGTTTTAGAGTAGGTGTGTACTATATGAGTACTTGATAATGTCATTCGGGATGAAGAACGAGTTGCTAGTGTTCACACACCTCCTGAACAAGATCTTCCACCCATACGTAGACTCGTTCATCATGGTGTTTATCAAATGAAATCCTCATCTACTCATCGATGCCAAATCAACATGCTAGGAACCTAGATATAATCCTAAGTATGCTTCAATTACACAGGCTTTAATCCAAGATATCGAAGTGTGACTTTTATATTCAAGAGGTGAAGTTCCTAGGACATGTGTTTTATGAGACTCGTATATCTATAGACCTAGAGAAAGTTGAGGTATTCATGTCCTAGACATGTCTCTAGAACATGTTTAATATTAAGAGAATTTTGGGTTTAGTAGGATATTACTGATGGTTTATCTAGGACTTATACTAACTTTTAGAACCCCTAACAGTTCTGAAAAATAAGGGAGTAAAGTTATAGTGGTTGGACCAATGTGAAGAGGTGTTACTTGAGCTAAATAGATGGTTAACATGAGCTCCACTATTAGCACTAACTAAGACTAGGATTGGTTATGTGGTGTACTGTGACACATCAGGCATTGGTTTGTGAGTGATGTTGATGCAAGGAGATTAGGTAGTAGCTTATGGCTCTCATCATCTATGACCCCATGAGAGTACCTCCCCTACACATGAATTAGATCTATAATTTGTGGTCCACACTCTAAAATGTTATATACACTATCTCTTCATTGAGATATTTATTGTTTACACAGACCATAAGAGCCTTTACTATATCTACACACAAAAGGACTTAAACCTAATACGGAGTTGTTTCGTTGATTATCTATAGAAATTCTACTTTGATATGGTCTATGGAACTGGGTAGGGTGATTTTTTTATGGATTCTCTTAGCCATAAGACATAGGCTGAGCAGGAGCTTGGTGAGAGGCCCTAAAAAGAGTTGTGGTGCTTTATGAGCTTATTGGATAATTGGAGGATGGAATACCTCAAAGGACTAGGGTTCTATGACTTGTACTACCTTGGTAGTCACATATTCACTTATGGACCAGATAAAGGTTGAAAAGAAGTAATAATAAGAGTGTTCTATAATGAAGGAACAACTTTCTATTAGTAACTCAATACTCGGATGCTCGATGAATGATGATGATGTGATCTTGGTAATTGGAGAGTAGTAGTACCTGATTCCATTAGGGAGGAGATGATGAAGGATTACCATACCTATAGATGGTAAGTACATCCTAGTGTGACCAAGATGTATCATGACATTAGGTGGTAGTTCTAGTTGTCAGGGATGAAGAGTGACATTACTGATTTCATCTTCTGATGCCTTACCTATCAGAGGTTGAAGGTCAAGCACCAGCATCCTGGTAGGTTGTTGAAACCACTCCTAATACCTATATGTAAGTGGAAGGAAATCATGATAGTATTTTTTATGGGGTTACTTAGGACCTCAAGGAGTCATGATGTGGTCTAGGCGATTGTCGACTAGCTAACAAAGTCTAGTCACTTCTTACTGATCAGAGAGACTCACTCAGTGGAGGAACTGGGAAAGATCTATGTCTGAGTGATCATACACCTTCATGGAGTTACCTTCAGCATTGTTTTAGATATATATGCATGTTTTACATGATTATTTTGGTAGGTATTATATAAATACCTAGGTACTCAGCTGATATTGAGTATAGCATACCATCCTCAGACTGATGGATAGTCCAAGAAAATTATATGCATATTAGAGGATATGCAGTGATCTTGCATGCTAGTCTTTAGTGGAGTATGGGATGATCACCAATCATTGACTGAGTTCACATAAAATAATATTTACTAGGCTTTGATTCATATATAACATTATGAGGCTCTTTATGGGAGGTCATGTCGCTCACTGCTCTATTGGCATGAAGTAGGTGAAGTGGCAATTTCTTTCCCTAGTATGGTTTAGGAGACCTCTGAGAGGTGAAATTGATACAGAAGAGGTTGATCACCACTCATAGTAGATAGAGATCTTATTCTAGCCTAATGAGGATACCATTGGAGTTCACTATGGGGGATCAGGTTTTCTTGGGAGTGACTCCTTGGTTATGGCACAAAATTATGGGAATTCAGGCAAGACAACACCTCATTTTGTTGGACCCTTTGAGATCACCGAACAAGTGGGGGTACTGGAATACCATTTGGAACTTTCTCTATGTTATTAAGGAATTAATGATGTGTTCCAAATTTCTCATCTTCATAGGTACATGACTGATCATGCATATGTTATAGATTGTGAGTATATTTAGTTGGAACCTAATGTATCTTATGAGGATCATCATGTGTAGATTACAAACTGGAGTGACAAAGTCCTATGAGGGAAAATGATACCACTAGTCTGAATTATGTGGCAGTATGGACAGATCTAGGAGGAGATGTGAGAGAGAGAGAGAGAGAGTCTGATGTTTGAGCTTAGTGGCCTGAGTTATTAAAGCAAGACCATAAGAGATACTTATTAGGGATAATAAGTTGATATAGGGGGATAATTGTAATATCCTAAATTTTTAAAGATGATAAAACCCCTCATTGGTGACAATTTATGGTTATTTTTATGAAAAAATTTATTTTTTAAATAAATATAACTTAATAGATGATTTAGAGGCTTTGTGTAAGGGTAAAATCTTAATTAACTCCTTGGAATATTCTATGGAATGTTTTTAGAGTTAGGAGTTGAGATAGAATGGGATTTCAAGGCCCATAGATCCTCGGCACAAATAGACTAAAAATATTAAATATATTATATTATGTGATTTTTCTAAAAAAAAGTAATATCTCCAAAATGATTTTTCATGTGAAAAATCTATGACCAAGGATAGGTGTGAGATGAGGGGTTTACCCTAGGTGTTATATAACATTTTTACACATTATTCATTTAGTAATATCATATGTGAGGATAACTTATTTAATATTTTTATTATATTATTTTTCTAAATATATATATATATATATCAAATGGTTTGTCGTATAAAAAATTTAAGATCACCATTAGGTCTGGGATGTGTGTTTTATCCTAGCCAAGATATAAATTTTTTGTGCATTGGGAGTTTGGTTAGATCGCATGTAAGGTTAAGTTATTTAGTATTTTTATTATAGTATTATTATTAATATGATTATTAAAATTTGTTTTTAGGTTTCTTATTCTTCCCCAAAATGCACAGACCTCCATTATCACACACAAATTAATCTAAAACCTTCAGTTTTAAAACCAATTTTATTTGTTTCATATTTCAATGAATTAATAGATTGAATTAAAACACTCTTCCATCAATATTCGGTTGAATCAGTGGTTAAATTTGGTGTTTTAAAATGGGGTTATAAATGCTATGATCTTGGGTTTTTTGATATATATGAACTATTCTAGGTTCAATTTTGTTCGATTTCATTGAGTAGGGATGACCCCAAAACTACCTTGTGCTCATTTAGTGATGTCGTAGTTAATGAATCTAGGCACAACTCTCTCCCATCTCTTTCCTCTCCTTTAATTGTGCTATGGATTATTTGTTCAGGTTTGTTTTTCTTTTTATTTTATTTATTTTAACTATTTTATTTTTTTCCATTATTTTTAAATCCTGGAAAAATGATGATTGATTATTGTTATCCAAACTTGGTTAAATACCCTGATAGGGTGGGTGAATCAAGGTATGATAGATTAAAAAAAATTCCACATCGGATCTTGTTTAGTTGTTAAACTAAACACTCTTCTCTCCCTTTCTCGTGGAAATGTATGGGTAGAAATGAAAGAATGAACAATACATGGTTATTTTACTTGGTTATCCAACATTGGGTTGCATCCAAGGAGTATAAAAAGGTAATGTTCCTATGTTCCAAATCCACTTAAGTACACTATTGTTATAATTTTTGAAGCAAACTCACAATCTCACCTAGTTTACAACCATTCATAATTTAAAATCTCATTGCTCTCTCAAATGAAGTATGTGTACTGATTCTTCAGAAGATTATTCCATTGATTTTAAACACCTTAGAATAGTTTCACACATGAGAGTTTCATGAATCTCCATTTTCACTTAATATATGAAGTACACATCACCACGTGGAGATCACCTTGTAGAGAGAACTTTCACAAAAATTTTATGATATTTCATGAAATGCCTAAATCCCTTCGTGAACTACCTCCTTCATGAACCAACTCTATTGTATAATTCCTCCTTCTTGAAGTAATTCCTTTTTGAAAACCCATTCTCTACATAGTATGAGCACTTTGCAATCCTCTTCTCCTTTTTGGACTATATTTCCCTTCAAACTCCTTCCCCAAACTGCTTTCAGACTTAGCCAAATTCTCCCAGTGAAAATATTATCTGATGAAATTCTCTATCTTCTTAATGAAATTATTAGGGTTCCATTATAAAGGTAAAGATATCTTCAAAACCTAATAATCACAATTAATGAAAACTCTTTTACAGTTCGAGCATCATCGTGCACTTCTCTCTTTATGCTTTTTATATAGCTATTATTCCCTTTCAATAGCCTCTGAAACTTCACCTTCATTCAAAAAAGAAAACTCTATTTATGGTGACCTTTAAATCACCTCCTTGTACCACAAATTATGTGCCTCCTTTTTGGATCACATAGAACAGATTCTATGCGGAAATCTTTCCTTTTCCAATTTTTCCTTACGGTTCTACGAACTCCCTATGCAGTTTGAATAGAAAAATTCTTATGCGGTCAATTTTATCATTAAATCCATTAGTAAATATGTATTCCACCCATTTTCTATGTGTAAATCCTCCCTTTTATATAAAAAACCCAGATTTTGACGCCCAAAAATATAGAAAAACACTAGGAAATGATGCCACCTTGTATATGCAATTTTTTGTAATGCTTCTGAAGCATCCATTCCTTTTTCTTAGATCTTTGTCAATATACTTTATCAATAATCTATTGGGAATTCACAACTGTCCTTGGAAAACTTATTTTTTAATAAACATAATCAACCTAAAAATACTCCTAAGTTACCTTGAGGTATTTTTCCTAACAATTATAAGTAAAAGGAATGACAAAACCCAAATTATGTAAGGATAAACCTAGAATTATAAAAGGATAAATTTCATCTGATTACCATAGATAATTGATTAAAGTTATTAAATGGATAATTTATTGAAAATTTTAAATGATACTTTTTAGGTAATCAAAGGATGATTATTAAAATAATCAAAGAATAATTGCGAGATTATCAAATGGTAATTGAAAAATTATCAAAAATAACTATAAAGATTATCAAATGATAATTATTAGATTATCAAAAGATGGTTTCTAGATTATCAAAGGATAATTTATAGATTAAAAATTATCAAAGAATAATCACACGGATTAATCATGGGATAATTTATAAAATTTCTAGATGATAATTACTTTAAATTTTCAGAAAATAATTATTAAAATTATCGAATGATAATTTCAAGTTTATCAAATGATAAATTATTAAAATTATGAAACGATAATTATAAAAGGAATATTTTACCATAAATTATCATTATATAGTTATAAAGGATAATTTATTATCAAAATAAAATTATAAAGGATAATTTATAATAAAATTTAAAAAAATAATTATAATGGATAATTTATGATAAATTATCAAGATATAATTATAAAAGTGTAATTTATAGTAAATTGTCAAGAGATAATTATAAAAGGAAAATTTATAATAAATTATCAAAAATAATTATAAAAGTATAATTATCCAAATATAACTATAAAGTATAATTTAATATAAATTATCAAAAGATAATTATAAAGGATAATTTATGATAAATTATCAGAGATAATTATAAAAGAATAATTTATGGTAAATTATCAAGAGATAATTATAAAAGGATAATTTATGACAAATTATCAAAAGATAATTATTCTTAAGGAGAATTTTTTGAGCACATGTGCTGACCTGGAATGATAATTTGGAAATTATATAGGAAAGAGAAAGTATCATCGCATGTGATATTATTTTGAAATAAAATAACTAGTTTTGGTTCTAGGAATCCTTGATAAACCTCAAGCTTTTACGCATCGAAATTTATGATAATAATTCTATGGAGAAGAGTTATTTATTGTAGATGTTTCCAATCAAACTATCAAACCACATAGGGTGGTTTATCCTTCCCTTTGACATCAATGACTTTTGAGGTAGTAATTTCCTTACCTTTTTTGGATTTTGATAAACATGTTTCCTTAATATGATTCATGAATAGACATATTTGATGACCATGTTAGATTATGATCACATGTGGGTGTGTGTGTAGCCCTGAGAACCTTATGTGACACTTGTTTCCATGAGTACTTTGTAGCTTATTATTAATGTTTGATGTTGATCACATGTAATGTTATGCTACATTACTTATGATGATGTTATATTCTTTCTCATGTATCCCACCATGCAATGTGTGATTTTGGGGTATTGTTCTTAGAGCTCAAGGTAGGTGGACCATCGTGGCATGTTTATAACTTAGAGGGGGAATGTACATGACTTATGAGGATGGTGATGAGGGACCTATTCATAGTATATGGATATGACGATGACTCGGGGATGATTTGTGATGAACTTGATGCGTAACGGATGCCAAGGGGTATGTTCTCAATGACTAGTGAATGTCGAGTAGCTCTCAATTCTTATAGAATGATGAAAACATGAATTCCTTGATACCTAGTGTATGATAAGTTACATGATCACATGATGAAAAGTAGAAATATTCATGAGCCTCATGGATAGTCCTTGATTATTCTAAAACCTTGATTATATTTTAGGCATAGAGAGAAAGAAATTACGGTTGGGGATTTGTAGCAGATTGGTTATAACACAACCGCACGATTTTGGATTGTGTGTTTCTATACTTTTTATGAATTTATTATTATTATGGAATACACATGTATACATGATCATATTAGGTTAAGGATACATTGGTGGTGTCTTACTTAGTTTTGTACTCACAACCTACTTAGACATATCAGTGTGCTTGTAGATTTCATGAGGGATCTAGCGAAGGGAAAGGGCCTAGTGGTGGACTACTGAGCTGAGGAGTGCGGAGCTGGTGGTGGGATAGGAAAGACACTAGTGGGACCTGAATTTTATCATTTATTTTTTAATATCATTTATTTACCCTGGACAAGTTTTCCACTTTTGGGGGAAGCTATTATATACTTGTCATGTATACCGTTTATTTAGTTATTCTTCATGTTTACTCTAATGATTTATTATGTTAGTTATTGTTTATTATTAATCCTATGAAATGATACTGAGGGTATAGTATCCTCACTATCAGACTCATATCCTCTTTTGTATGGGGAGGCGTGCATGTGGTCATGTGGAACTCTAGCTCAAACTTGGTGGTTCATGTTGGAACATTACAAAATAGTATCAAAAGGATCAGTACTAACTAACTTGTTTCTTATCATTTCCTTGATTTGGAATAGGGTGGAAAGAATATATGATAGTTGGGACTTGGGTAGGGGAACTATGAAAATTCCTGGACAGAACTATATAGTGGACCTCTAAATTTCCAAAAAGTGGGTAATTTATGTTTTTGTTATTACTGTGGATTAAAATAGCATTGGTTGATTCACATGATATTTATATATGATTTATGAGATTGTGGTTGAGTTCATGCATCATGACTAGGAATATAGGTTCACATGCTATATGTATACTTGTTTTTGTGTTGCATGGTAGTTCATTAATTGGATATATTGATTTGTGATATATGTTAAGGATAGTTTCTCTTTGTTTGATATATATGTATTTCATGTTTTTGTGATTTATCTTTATTGACATTAATTAGTTGAACTGAAAATGTTGTTGTGTTAGTATATATATGATGACTGTGACTAATGTGTAGAGAAAGAAAAAATGGTTAGTGATAAGAGGGGTATACCTTGGGTTAAGGGTAGACTCCTAGAATAACCTTGTGTGATCCCATAAACTCCTATGAGAAACCTTTTGTGATCCCATAGACTGGTAGGGTTTATTCTGATGACTCTATTTCTCTTATGAATTCTAATGACTCTATTTATCTTATGAAGTGTGTTCCTTCACATTATACAAGATGTCACCTAGATGTAGTCTTATGGGACTACTTGCAAAGTAAGATTTAATACTTCTAAAAGGGAGTAGGCTTTAGAATTACTACAATACGTGTAAGAGAATGCAATTGAACTTTCTCCCTCATCAGCTCTGTGGTTAGGTAGCAAGGTCACTTCAATTGGAATTCTTTCTCTTGGGGTCTGTCTTAGACATAGAAGTTCATAACTATGGTCAAATATTCCCTTAATTCAACTCCATCATTATTCATACTTCTAGGGAACTAGAGACCCTCAGGATATTGAGTAATTAGTTGAAATTGTTTTGGATCTTTGAACCAGTAGAAGGATTATTAATTTAAGCTAAAAAGAGCTTGTTCTGGGTGTACAGCCCATTTAGATCCCGCGTATTGTATGGCACCAAACAAGCTGACCATGTTGTCATGACACATAAAATTGATAGTTATTTAAATAATATTTTGTAGTATAGGGAAGACCCTAGGTATTATCTCGAGGAGCATTGGTATCTTATAGTGTGTATTTTTAATAAAATTTACTAAAATAGGGGGTGAATTTGAAAACAGATTTAAGAAAATAACATAACTTAAAGAGTTTAATAGTTGATAAATAAAGTTAGTGTTTTAGAATTATTAGATAAGAAGATCATTTAAAGTCACTACAAATCTTAGTGAGTTCATCATTCTTAAAAATACACATGGTTTAATGGAACCCTTTGGATGAGGGTTTTCAAGATCTTGACTTTCCTCTTGCCTCTTAAAATAATGCTCAAAGTACCACCCCTTGACACAACAATCCTATTGTCAAGGTTTGGGTATAGAACATAGAAAATAAATTCTAAAAAATCACACTGAAATCTTATGTATGTGTTAGATAAATAGGACTCTTTTCCTGTCCAATCGGAACAATACAAGATTCCCACTTGAAATATCAACCCAATCAATGTTGAGATAAAAAGCATTTCACTTAATTATAATGGAAGAAATGTATTCAGAGGATAATTACATCAAATTTAAACATAAGTGAAATATTTATCACACAAATTACAGAAAACCACTACAATATCAAGTGTCAGAACTCCCACCCAAGTATGTGTAGCTCCCTCGAAATGATCGTCCACTGTTTAGCTCAACATTGGAAGGAGGAAGCTCAGGTGGAACTCCTTCTTAATCCTTGATCTCCCTATGAGGATAAGGACCTCCATAACTTCTCAGATTAGTAGAGGAATCCTCTAGAACTCCAAATTGGTAGCACATTACTCCTTGGCCTAACTTACAAATGGGGAGCCCAAGGTGCCATTTTATAACAAAATGGGAAGGTGGTTTTGAACACACAGATTTCTTAAAACCAATTGTCACATGGGTTTTGACCTCCATACATACTTATATATTTTTAGAGAAAAAAAAGTTTTATCCCCGCCTCTTTAATTTCTCCAGTGAAATTTTGGAACCATTTGGACAAGTAGAGCCCGAGATATAGACAGATCATAGCACACAACTTTTGACTTCGTGCAGATTCAATGTGATGTACAAATCAACTCATTTGGGACACCATATAGAGAAATGAGTCTTGTATTTCTTCATATTAAATGTATCTCAATGAATTTTGGACCATAACACAAAATTTCAACCCATTTAGATGCATAGTTCAGTAACAGTGTGCGGATGAGTCCACCAGTGTGCATGGATCCTATGTAGTTTGCCCCATTTTTCTTGGACATCATCATGGGCCCTCCAAATCACCTCCTCCTGAAATGGAATCATCAAAACAAGTAACATTTACCTTTTAAATAGTTATAAACACAAAATAAATGATTCAAATGTGGAATTCAATTTGTTATTATTTTTATAATTTTCAATATAAAACAACTTTAGCACAGTGGTGTAAGGGTGAAAATGAAACAGTGAATTACGGTGCAGTCACACCCCCACACCTAAACATTTTCACTCCTAGGAAAAGTCATAATTTCAAAAATTATGCATGTATATATTTCTAACTTCATAAATATGTAACATTCAATGAAAATTTAATTTCTAATAGAAATGTGATCAAAGAAAAAATCACACCGAGGAGTTATTCTCAGTGATCATGGAAAAATACGTCTTAAAAATTGTATCCAAATGAATTTTCAAGAGATTCATAATACCAATCAAAGAAAATAATAAAAAAAGTTAATCATGTAACTAATTATCCATGTGTGTGTATGAAAACCATTTCCTACTATTCTTTCCACTTTTTATCGAGTAAATATAAGTTATTTTAATAATTGTCTTCTTACAAGATCATTTCCACTGAACTTTCCCCACATCCTTTACAATAAAATTTAAAGACCCACTCACTTAATCATTCCCAGAAGTAAAACCATAAGCTCTCGACCTAGATACCCTCTTATGTTTTATATTTCATCACTCCCCTCATTTATTAATTTTTCAAAAGTTTCACTTGGAACAAATCTCACACTCTTCTCCCAACCTATGTTTGATCTCCTCACGACACTAATTGTAATAGTTATAACAATATCAAAGGTCGAAGAAGGGTGGTTTTTGACATGCCCAATATACAACCCCCTTTTTTAGGGCATACAACAGTCAGATAGAAGGTACACACACATAGGTCAATCTGGTATAATAATTAAATAGATCGGAAAAGGAACAAACATATGGAAAATGATTTTGGAAAGTAGAGAAAAATCAACCTAACTTATATTTACCTTTTATTAAGTAGAAAGTTTTACACTTTGTAGTTGGGTGAAAATTTGTGTGGAGAAATTAAGTGACACAATTTTCCCTTAAAATATTCACAACAAATGGAACCATTCTTCTCAAAGGTTTCAAAATGATACAACCATTTATATCATCGACAAAGAACTAAATTTCAAAAGAAAGTCACACCACAATATTGATTTTTTGCTGAAATGCACATTGCATCAGATTTTTTTTTGAATTCTAAAACAATATGAAATACATAAATTCCATAAGCATTTTCAATAACTTCCATGATTAAATGAGAATCATTTTCCATGATAAAGTGGGAATAAAAAAAGTAATATTCTGGAACAAAGGTGAGTGGGGGGGAAGGGGGAAAAGTGACAATACAATTCAGTAAGATAAAAAGAGAAAAACAATAAAGATGATGAAAATTCCTAACTAACCCAGGAATATACCCATCCCCCCACACTTAAAGTGTGTAGTTCCCTCACTGTAATAAAATAGAATGTGGGAAGGAAGGATAAAACCGGGTAAGTGGCATTCATAAACTGCTTCTTGAACTTGGAGTTCCTCCATCGGGGACTCCAGAATGGATTCATGGAAGTGCTTTAGTCGCTGCCCATTCACAGTGAAGGTTTTCTTGGTTTCATCATTTTGAACCTGGAGAACACCAAATGGAGAGACATTAGTAACATTTTATGGTCTAAACGAGTGGGAATGAATCTTAGCTAGATGCAACTTCAGCCTTTCATTGTAAAAGATGACCTTATGCCCAATGTGGAACTGATGATGAAGGATGATATGGTCATGGGTAGCCTTGATTCGCTTCTTATAAATCCTAGAGTTCTCATATACATCTCTGTGCATTTCCTCCAACTCCTAAATCTGTAACTTCCTTTGAGAACCTACCCCAAAAAGGCTAGAATTTCATTTTTTTTTAATAGGCTAGTAGGCCCAATTCTCAATCTCAATAGGGAGGTGACAACTCTTTCCAAACACTAACAGATATGGTGACATGTCAATGAGAGTTTTGAAAGAAGTATGGTAATCCCATAATGAATCATCGAGTCTAAGACTCAAATCATTTCTATTGGGTTGAACTTTTTTTTCAAGAATTTGTTTTACTTCTCTATTTGACACCTTGGCTCAAACATTGGTCTGTGGGTGATAAGAAGTATACACTCATTGTCCGACCCCATACCGATGCAAAAGAGATTGAATTGTTCAGTTTTAGAAATGATAACCCTGGTCACTAATGATGAACCTAGGTAATCCAAACCTACAGAAAATTTTGCTTCTCAAAAATTTCACAACTACCTTAGAATCATCATTCCTTGTATCTCGTGCCTCTACCCATTTTGAAAAATAATCCACTACCAATAGAATGTATATCTTACCAAATGAATTGGGGAATGGTCTCATAAATTCAATGCCCCAAACATCGAAAATATCATGGAAGAGAAAGGGTTTTTGTGGAATCTCATTTATTTTAGATACATTCTCCATTATTTGATAGTAAGGAAAAGATTTATAGAAGTCATGGGAATCCTAAAACAATGTGTGCCAAAAGAGACCAGAATCAAGGACCTTGTGAGTAGTCCGTTTGGGACCAAAGTGGACCCCACAAGCAAGAGTGTGGCAGAACTTAAGAATGGACTGAAACTCACTATCAAGAACACAACACCTGAGTACTTGCTCACTACAGGTGTGAAAAAGGTAGGGGTCATCCCAAATGTACCAACGAGACTCATGTTTTAGACAGTCAGCCAGGTTTTTGTTGAAATCGGTAGGAATATAAGATGCTACCAAATAATTTACAATTTCAGCATACCAAGGAATAGTATCTTGCACTCAGTACAGTTTATCATTAGGAAACATATCAATTATAGGAAGATAGGGGGATGAGACAATGTCTAAGGATGGATGGATCTTACTAATATGGTCAGCCACCACATTCTTTGCTTCTTTTTTATCTCTAATTTCTAAATTGAATTACTGAAGGAGGAGCATCCAGCGAATGAGACGTAGTTTGGCTTCTAGTTTCTTAAGGAGATACCGGAGGGCTTCATGGTCTGAGAACACATTGACTTTGGACCCCAAAAGGTATGACTTGTATTTTTTCAAGGCAAACACAATGGAAAGGAATTATTTTTCAGATGTGGTGTAGTTTTCTTGGGCAGTTTCCAAAGTACTTGAGGCATAGGCAATGAAATGTAGTGCTCAATCGACCAATTGTGATAAGAATTCCCCAACTGCATAGATAGAGGCATCACACATGAGCTCAAATGGAAAATCCCACCGAGGTAGTTAGATTATCAGGGTGACGTGAGACTCCATTTTAATTTATTAAAAGCTTTCTCACATTCTTTATCGAAAAAAATTCTTTTTATTTTTGGATTAATCGGGAGAGGGTGAGTGCAATTTTACTAAAGCCATGAATGAAATGATGGTAAAATCTAGCATTACCTAGGAAATACCACACATCCTATACATTTTTGGGGAATGGTAGAGAATAAATGACATCCACTTTTGATTTATCTACTTGGATACCATCCCCACAAATGACATGCCCCAAAACTATACCTTGTCGCACCATGAAATGGAATTTATGATAATTTAATAAAAGATTATTTTCAATATAGTGACATAGGAATAAACCAAGACTACTCAAACATTCATCAAAACAAGAGCCATAAATAGTGAAATCGTCCATGAAAACTTCCATGCAATTCTCCAGGTAATCCGAAAAAATACTAACCATACATCTCTAGAAAGTACATGGAGCATTGCACAGACCAAATGGCATCCTCCTATATGAAAATGTGCCAAAGGGGAAAGTGAAGGTTGTCTTTTCTTGATCTTAAGGGGAAATATGGATCTAAAAGCATCCATAATACCCATCAAGGAAATAGTAGTGGGACTTACCCACTAGCCTCTCTAGAATTTGTTCAATGAATGGAAAAGGTAAATGGTTCTTCCTAGAGTTTTGGTTTAGTCGGTGATAGTCTATGCAGACACCCCAACTATTCTGCACATGAGTTGGAACCAATTAATTGTTTTCATTTGTTATTACAGTCAGACCGGTTTTTTTAGCAACCACTTGTACTGGACTGACCCATTGGCTGTCAGAGATGGGGTAAATGATTCCAACAGCTAATAGTTTTGTTACCTCCTTTTTTAATACATCTAAGAGGTTGGGGTTTAGTCTTCATTGTGATTGCCTCACTAGTTTAGCCTCATCATTTAATAAAATATTATGTGTGAAAATTGATGTGCTAATACCAAAAATGTCTGCAAGTTTCCATCCCAAAGGTTTTTTATACTCCCTCAAAAATTCAATCAGTCGCAATTCATGCTCAGGAGAGAGTGAACTAGCAATGATGACTGGAAACTTGTTTTTATTCTCTACATATGAATATTTTAAAACTTGAGGCAATTGTTTTGGTTCCAATTTATGTGGATTTTGGATTGATGGGAGTGTGTGTGAAAGTGATAGGTCACTGATCTCATCTTACTTCTCAATGGTATCATCCTCAATAGAGGAATGGGATTTTATAAGCTTAGTAGTATCATTGATGGTCAAGTGATCCTTAGTGTTCAAGAAATCATCAATCAATAAACATGCATTACATTTATCTAAAACACTACAACAATAAATTCATGAATCATTTCCTAGCATTTCTATCAATGAAGAAAACTCAGAAAGGGGATTAGGGGAATGAAATAAAGTTTTTTCAAGGAAAGGGAGTACATCTATAGAATTAATAGAGAGAGAGGAATGTTCTTCTGAGGGTTGATTCATGAAATCAAGAATGTTGAAGTGGAAAATGTCACCACCAAACTACATAGATAATGTTCCATTATAGACATTAATTATGGTTTTGGCAGTTTTCAAGAAATGTCTCCCCAATATAATTGGGGCATATCCATTCATCATATCATCTTCCATTTTAAGCACATAAAAATCAGCATGAAGAATTAAATTTTGAACCCTCACAAGAACATCTTATAACACACCAGAAGGGTGTGTGGTACTTCAGTTATCTAGTTGAACAACAATTCTGGTGTGATTTAGTTCCCCGACCTGCAATGTAGAGTAAATGGAGAAATTCATCACATTTATAGAAGCATATAAGTCAAGCATAGCATTGGAAAATGAATACTCCTCTATGGTGCATGGAATCTAGAATTTCCCAGGATCTTTGAACTTGGTGGGAAGTGATGTCTATATTAATGCTAATAATTTCCTCCCCAAGCTCACCTTTTCATCTCCACAAAGTTGCCTTTGGTGTGTACATGTCTCCTTTAGAAACTTGGCATATCGTGGAATTTTATTCATAGCATCAATAAAGGGGATATTTACCTGCACTTTTTTTAAAGTCTCTAAAATTTCCTTATCAAGATCAGTTTCCTTTTGTTTTCTTGTTTGGGTGGTACTTTGGGTAAATGGAAGAGGAATGATTGGGATAGATGACTCATCAACAGAAACACTCTTTCCTTTTGAAGGGCTTCTCTCAAGACATGGTTTTTTAACATTTGGAACAATTTTAATGGTTGGGATGGAGATTTACTCTAGAGGGGATGACTCTAATGGATGATCCATTTTACCTTCTAGTTTTTTTCCACTCCGAAGTGTGATTTCACTAACATTTCCTTTATCTATAGGGTTGAATAATGGTTGAGATGGTAGTTTACCCAACCTGTGACTTTAAATTTCCCCAACTGAGTTATCTAGTTGGCCTAATTGGGTTTTGAGGTCTTGTATGGAGGCCTGAGTGGTTTTTTAGAATTGGATATTGTTGGCAGCCATTTGTTTCATCATATTTTCTAGTCTAGGCTCGGGTTTTGGAGGGGTTTGTTGGAAAGGCCTTTGGGGATTTCTGGGTGGTGCTGGTGGATAACTACTCTGACCCTGTTGGTTCCATTGTTGTTGATCTTGGTTTGAATACCCCCTTTTCTATAGGCTTGGTTTTATTTCCACCTAAGGTTGGATGGATAGTAAGGTTATTTACTAAAGGGTTGGTTATAGGGGCGTCTTTGAAAGATTTCCTCACAACTCTCAGAAGTTTCCCTTAATCGAGGACATTGGTCGGAGTAGTGGGTGTTATAAGAACATATACCACAATGGATGGGAGGAGGAGATTGGGATTTCCCTTGGGAAAGATGAAGTTGTCGAAGAAGGGTACTTACCTCTTCGAACTTTATTTCCACCTTCTTCTCAAATTTGGTAGATTTCAACTCATGGACACCTCAAATGGGTAGAATGGACCTTGTACCAAATTGTTGAGTGTTCTGTGCCATGTCCTCTATTAGGTTTCTTGTAGCAATTGGGGTCTTATCTACCAGTGCACCACCTTCTGCAGCATCAATCATGTTTCTATCAATAGGAATTAAACCTTCATAAAAATATTGAATCAAAAGTTGATCACTTATTTGTTGGTGTGGGAAACTTGAACATAACCTTTTAAAAGCGTTCACAATATTCATGTAATGTTTCCCATTATGACTGCCTTATACCACAAATTTCTTTCCTTATAGTTGCAGTTTGAGAGGCTGGGAAATATTTTTTAAGAAAAAGGAATTTTATGTCTTCCGAGCCACTTATTGGTGAATTAACATAGTAAATCCAATCTTTTGTGGTATCTTCTAATGAGAAAGTAAATTATCTCAGCTTTACCTATTATTCATCCACATTATTAGGTTTTAAATTAGAACACACTGTATGAAATTCTTTAAGATTCTTGTGTGGATCTTCTCCAGGAAGTCCATGGAATCTTGGTAATAAATTAATTAAACCAGATTTTAGTTCAAAGTTGGGTGCCTCGCCTTAAATTTGAATATAGGTGGACTAGATATCAACATTTGGTGAGGTTAGTTTTTTTAGTGTTCTATTGTTTTCAGCCATTTTATACAAGTTTATTTCAGTTTTGATGTCAATTCCAGAAGAATAAGATGAAGGATCAAGAAGAGTGTTGTTGTCTTGTGTGTCCTCCTTCAAAGGGTTCTCTTGTGCATCTCAGGGTCGTTGATGTAAGATCCTCTCTGGTTAGGGTTTGAAAGGAGTTAAATATCCCAAATTAGAACACATCATTCACCAAACCTACACAACAAATATATCAGAATAAAAAAAATATTGGTATAGGTATAATATAAAACAGATAAATATTCACAAAATTTACAAAAACCTTATCAAAAAATCACACTAAAAACCAAAGAGATCCCTGGAAATGGAACCAAAATTTGACTGCATTGTCATGACACATAAAATTGATAGTTATTTAAATAATATTTTGTAGTATATTAAAGACCCTAGGTCATCTCTCAAGGAGAATTGGTAGCTTATAGTGTGTAATTTTAATAAATATTACTAAAAGATGGGGTGAATTTGAAAACAGTTTTAAGAAAATAACTTAACCTAAAAACTTTAATATTTGATAAATAAAGTTGTTGTTTTATAATTATGAGATAAGGATATCATTTCAAGTTCACTACACATCTTGGTGAGTTCATCATTCTGAAAAATACACATGGTTTAATGGAACCCTTTGGTTGAGGGTTTTCAAGATCTCAACTTTCCTCTTGCCTCTTAAAATGATGCTCAAAGTACCACCCCTTCACAAAAAAATCATGTTTTCAAGGTTTGGGTATCTAACATAGAAAATAAAGGGTACCAAATCATACTAAAATCTTATTTATGTGTGAGATAAATAGTACTGTTGTCTTTTCCAATCGGAATAATACATGATTCCCACTTGAAATCTCAACCCAATCGGTGTTGAGATAAAACGTGTTTCACTTAATTATAATGAAATAAATGTATTAATAGGATAAGTTAATCAATTTTAAACAAAATTGAAATATTTATCACGAAATTTATATAAAATTCAGTATAATATCAAGTTTCTTAACTCCCTCCCAAGTATGTGTAGCTCCCTCGAAATGATCGTCCACCATTTAGCACGACATCGGGAGGAGGAGGAAGCTCGGGTGGAACTCATCCTTCATCCTTGATCCCCCTATGAGGATAGTGGACTATAGAACTTATAGTATTAGGAGAGGAATCCTATGGAACTCCAAATTGGCAGATATTCACTCCTTGTCTGAACTTACAAATGGGGAGCCCAAGGTTCCATTTTATAGGAAAATGGGAAGATGGTTTTGAGCACACATATTTCATAAAACCACTTGTCACATGGGTTTAGACCTCCATACAACATTATCTAGATTTATAAAAAATAAAAAAGTTTTATAACTATATATTTCATTTCTCCATAAAAATTTGGGCACCAATTGGACAAGTAGATCCTAAGATATGGATAGATCACAGCACACCACTTTTGACTTTGTGCAGATTCGGTGTTCTGAATAGATTAGGTCAGTTAGGACACCAGATGGACGAATGAGTCTTGAGTTTCTTCAGATGAAATGTACATCAATTAATTTTGGACTATCTCACAAAATTTCATCCCATTTGGATTCACGGTTTAGTATCAGTGTGTGGATGACTCCACTGGTGTGCATGGATCCTGCTCAGTTTGGCCCATTTTTCTTGGACATCATCATGGGCCCTCCAAATCACCTCCTCCTGCAATGAAATCATCAAAACAAGTAACATTGACCTTTATAAAAGTGATAAAGACAAAATAAATGATTCAAACATGGAATGAAATTTATTTTTATTTTTATAATTTTCAATATAAAACAAGTTTAGCACAGTGGTGTAAGGGTGAAAATGAAACAGTGTATCGCGGTGTGATCAGAGATAGAGGTTCTGGGTCAAGTATCTATAGACATTAAAATTTAATATGGTGTATGCACCTGTTAAGTATAATTTCATTACAAATTTTCTTATCCATAAGACACGGGCTAAGAAAGATCTTGATGAGAGGGCCTTGGAGGATTGGTGGAACTTGATAATACTATTGGATGATTGGAGGATGGATGCCTCAGAGGACAAGAATTGTATGACTTTTTATTCCTTAGTTGTCACATATTTAATTTTGGACTAGGTAAAGGTTGAATAGAATTCAAAATCAGAGTGTACAATAATGAGGGAACAACTAGCTGGTGGAGATTCAATACCCATATGGTCGATGAACGATGATGATGTGATCTTGGTACATTGGGGAGTAGTAGTCCCTAACTCCATCAGGGATGAGCTGATGAGGGATTTTCATACCTCTAGATGGTAAGTAAATCCTTGTGCAACCAATATGTATCATGAATTCAGGTGGCGGTTCTTGTGGAAAGGGGTGAAGAGAGACATTAGTGGTTTCATCTTCAGATGCCTTACATGTTAGAGGGTGAAGATCGAGCACTAGAATCCTAGTGGGTTGTTACATCCACTCTCGATACCTATGTGGAAGTGGTAGTATTTCATGATAGACTTTTTTGTTGGGTTACTCACAACCCCAAGGAGTCTTAACATGGTCTAGGTGATTTTTGACCATCTAACAATTTCTGCTCACTTCTTACCGGTCATAGAGACTCACACATTGGAGGAGATGGGAATGATCTATGTCTGAGAGATGGTATTCCTTCATAGAGTTCCCTTGAGAATTGTTTCAGATATAGATTCTTGTTTTACATCATGATTTTGGTGGGGCTTGAATAAATCCCTAGGTACACATATGATATTGATCATGTCATACCATACTTAGTCTGATGGACTATCTGAGTGAACTATACGCATATTGGGGGATATGCTTTGAGATTACGTGCTAGATTTTTGTAGAGTACGGTATGGCCACCTAGACTTGATTGATTTCAAATAAAATAATAGTTACCATGCTTAGATTTAGATGGAATGTTATGAGAATATTTATGGGATGTCATTTTTCTCACTATTATATTGGCAAGAGGAAAGTGAGGTGGAGTTTTTTGATCCCATTATGGTTTAGGAGACCTCTGAGAGAGTTCAAATAATATTGAAGAGGTTAATCACCAATTATAGTATAAAAATATATTATTACAATCATAGTAAAATATCCTAAGAGTTTTCTATGGGAGATTTGGTTTTTATGAGAGTGACTCCTCAAATAGGGCATAGAATTTTGGAGAAGCAGGGAAAGCTAACACTTCATTTTATTGGACCATTTGAGACCACCAAATGAGTGGAGAAAATGTCATACCAATTGTACATTCCTCAATGTTATTGAGGAATGAATGATGTGTACCACATTTATTAGCTTTAGAGGTACATGCTCGATCCTACACATGTTATAGATTGTGAGGATGTTGTGTTGGAGCCTAATAAATATTATGAGGAGAATCCTATGCGGATTAAATATATGAATGAGAAATTATTCCAAGGGAAAATAATACCACTAGTCTAGATTCAATGGAAGCATGGACTGATCCAGGAAAAGATGTGAGAGCTCAAGTATGATTTTCAAAATTAGTGGCCTAAGTTGTTCAAGCAAGACCACAACAGATACTTCTTGGGGATGAAAATTAGATATAGGGGAGAATTGTTATATATTAAAATTTTAAAGAAAATAAAAACCCTTGTTGATGAAAAATTATGTCTATTTTTATGTGAAAATGTATTTCTTCAATAAAAATTACTTAATAGATGATTTAGAGGATTTTCATAAGGGTAAATCCCATTTGACACCTTGGAATATTATATGGAATATTTTTGGAGTTAGCCACTAAGATAGCATGGGATTTTGGGGCCCGTAGAGCCTCAATGCAAACCGAATAAGAATATTAAATAAATTATATTATGAATGCCTTATTTTTTCAAAATAATTCAATTTATCTCAAATAGTGCATTATACAAAAAATTTGAGACCACCATTAGGTCATGGATTAGGGGTTTACCATAGGCGCAACATAAAATTTTTGTGTATTATTCATTTAGTAAGATCACATGTGAGGATAACTTATTTAATATTTTTATTAAATTTTTTTCTAAAAATAATTAGATATCTCTCAAATGGTGCTTCATATGGGAAACTGGAGACTACTGTTAGGTCAGAGAGGTGGGGTTTTCCCTAATTGGGACATAAATTATGTATGCATCATTCATTTGGTCGTATCGCACATAAGGTTAAGTTATTTATTTTATTTTTATTATTATTATAATTATAATTATTAAAAATTGTTTTTGGGTTTCTTATTCTTTCCCAAAATTCAAAGACCACCATTATCATGCACAATAATCTTAAACCTTCAATTTCAAGCTATTTTGATACGTTTAAACTTTGAATGCATTAATGGGTGAATTAAAATATTATGCCATCAATTTTTGGTTGAATCATGGATTAAATAAGGTAATTTAAAGGGGGTTATAAATCTTGTGATTTTGGAAATTTTGATATAGCCAAATCATTCTGGGTTCAATTTTGGTGGATTTTGTTGAGTCTGGATGACCATGAGATCCCTTATGCATGTCTGAAAAAGATGTAGTTGATCAATCTAGGGGCGGCAAGCTCCCTTCTCTTTCCTCTCCATGTGTTTCACTATGGGTTCTTTGTTCAAGATTTTTTTCCTTTTTATTTTATTTATTTTATCTATTTTATTCCTATTTCCATTATTTTTAAATCTTGGAGAAATGAGGATTAATTATAAATAAAAAAATATAAAACCCAAATAATCAAAGGATAAAAGAAAAATTATAAACAAATAGATTCCATCTAATTACCATGGATAGTTTATTAAAGTTATTAAAGGGATAATTTATTAAAATTATCAAACGATAATTTCAAGATTATCAAAGGATAATTATTAAAATTATCAAATTATAATTATGAGATTATAAAGGGACAATTATTAAAATTATCAAATGATAATTGTGAGATTATAAAAGATAATTATTAAAATTATCAAATGATAATTGTGATATTATCAAACGATAATTATTAAAATTATCAAACGATTGTTTCTTAACTATTAAAGGATAATTTATAGAATAAAATATATCAAATGATAATCACATGTATTTATCAATATATAATTTATAGAATTTATAGACAATAATTAATTTGAATTATCAAAGGATAATTATTAAAATTATCAAATGATTGTTGTAAATTTTTTAAAATATAAATTATTAAAACTATAAAAAGATAATTATAAAAATGATAGTATATCATAAATTATCAACAGATAATTATAAAGGATAATTTATTATCAAAATATATTTATAACGGATAATTTATAATAAATTATCAATAGATAATTATAAAAAATAATTTATAATAAATTATCAAAAGATAAATATAAAGGATAATTTATAATAAAATATTAAAAGATAATTATAAAGGATAATTTTTGATAAATTATCAAGGGATAATTATAAAAGGATAATTTATACTAAATTATCAAGAGATAATTATAAAAGAATAATTTATAATAAATTATCAAAAAATAATTATAAAAGGATAATTTAGGATAAATTATCAAAACATAATTAAAAAGGATAATTTATAATAAATTATCAAAAGATAATTATAAAGGATAAATTATGATAAATTATCAAAGATAATTATAAAAGGATAATTTATGATAAATTGTCAAGAGATAATTATAAATGGATAATTTATGAGAAATTATCAAAATATAATTATTCATAAGGAGAATTTTATGAGCACATTTTCTATCCTAGAATAATAATTCAGAAATTATCCAGGAGAGAGAAAATATTATCACATGCAATATTTTTGTTAAAATAAAATAACTTTTTTTGGTTCTAGAAAACCTTTAAGAACCTCAATATTTGATGTGTCTAAGTTTACAATAATAAAGCTATGAACATATGTTCTTGACTGTAGAGTTTTCCACTTCAGATATCAAACCACATCGGGTGGTTTATTCTTACCTTTAACATTGATAACTTTTAAGGTTGGAAGTTACTTAACTTTTTGGGATTTTGTTATAAATGTTTACTTAATATGATTTATATGTAGACATATTTTATGACCGTGTAATATTATGATTGCTTGTAGGTGTGGGTGTGGCCCTGAGAACCTTATGTGATACTTGTTTCCATGAGTAATTTTGTAGATTATTATTCATTTTCGATGTTGATCACATGTATTGTTGTGATACCATACTTATGATAATGTCATATGATTTCTCATTATCAAACCATGATATATGTGATTTTTTAATATTCTTATTAAAGACCAAGGAAGGTGGACTATCATGACATGTTTATCCCTTGGAGGGGGGTGCACACAACTTGTGATGATGGTGATGAGGGACCTGTGCAGAAGGTAGGGATACAAAAATGCCTCAGGGATGGCGTTTGATGTACTTTATTCCTAGAGGATTCCAAGGGGTATGTTCTCAATGCCTAGTTGGTGTTGATTATCTCTTAATGCCAAGATAATGTTGAGAACATGACTTCTTTGATGCCTAGTGCATACTGAGTTTCCCGATCACATGATTCTAAGTAGCATGATTCATGATCCTCGTGATTATTCCTTGATTCTTATGATACCTTGATTATCCTTTTGGTATGTTTCGAAAGCTAGTTTGGAAGGGGGTTTGTGGTGGCTTGGTTAGTGCATGAGCGATGAATTTTGGATTCTGTGTTTCTATACTTGTTATGAATTTATTATTATTATGGAATACACTTGTATACTTGTGAACATCATGTTAAAGAAGAATTGGTAGTGTCTTACTGAGTCTTGTACTCACACCCTACTCAGACATTTTAGTGTGCTTTTAGATTTCATGAGGTATCCAGTGAAGAGCAAGGGACCTATGGTGGACTGTTGAGCTAGGGAGTGTGGATCTTGTGGTGGGAAAGGACGGACACTGGTGGGACCTACATTTTATCATTTGTTTGTTTATTTTCATTATTTACCCTAGAAAAGCATGCCACTTTAGGAAGATACTTTTATTTAATTGTCATGTATGCTTATTATGTTATTCCACATGTTTACTTTGATGGTTTATTATGTTAGTTATTGTTTATTATTGATCCAATGAAATGATTTAAAGGGTATAATCTCCCCACTTTCATACTTAAATCATCACTAATAGTCGGTATCCTCTTGCATATGGGGAGTATTTCATGAGTTCATATGGCAATTTGTCTCAAACTCGATGGTTCAGGTTGGTACGTTACAAAATAGTATCAAATGACCAAGACTCACTAGCTTATTTCTTCTCATTGCCTTGATTTGGGATATGGTAGATAAAACATAGGATAAGTGGAACTCAGGTAGGGTAACTATGATAGTTCCTATACATTATTGTATAGTGGACCTCTGAGTTTTCATAAAGTGTGAATTTATGTTTTTACTATTACTATTGATTAACCTCAACTTGGGTGATGAACATGACATTGATATGTGATTTATTAGATTGTGGGTGTTTTAATGCATCATGACTTGGAATGTAGGTTCACATTCCATATATATACTTTTTATTGGGTTGTATAGTAGTTCATAAATTATATTCCTTGATTTGTGCAATATATTCGAGATATTTTCTCTTTCTATGATATATATGTGTTACAATATATTGTGATATATCTTTATTGGAATTAATTAGTTGAACTAAGCATGATGTTGTGTTAGAATATGTATGATAATTATGACTAACGTGTAGGTCTGGAAACAAGGGTTAGTGCTAGGAGGTTTATACCTTGAGTTAAAGTTATACTCCTATAAGAACCATGTGTGATCCCATATACTCCTATAATAATCCTTGTGTGATCCCATAGACTGATTAGGTTTTATCCTAATGACTATGTTTCTCTTATAAAGTGTGTTCCTTTACATTACAGAAGATGTCGCCTTAATGTAGTCTTATGGGACTACTTGGGAATCCTAGAAAAATAATTCCACAAGGGAGGAGGTTTCATCATTACCATTGGATGTGTAAGAGAAAGTAGTTTAGATTACTTCTACACCTAATCTATGGTTAGGTAGCACGGTCTATTCAATCAAAACTCTTTCTCTTAGTACATGACCTAGGCATAAGAGTTCAGAATAATGGTCAAATATTTCCTTACTTCAATTCCATCATTATTCATCCTTCCAAGGCATTATAGGTTCTCTATATTTTCATTAATGGGTTGAAATTATTTTGGATCTTTGATCTAGTAGATACTTTGAAGGATTAATAAGTTAAGATGAAAAGAGATCATGTCAGGCGCACAACCCATTTTGATACCCCGTATCGTATGGGGCCAACCGATCTGAAGGATCTCAATGATCATCTAGAAAAATTGAAGAGTAATGGATTCATAAGGTCATGTACTTCATAATGGGGTTTACCTATGCTATTTCCCAAGAAGTTAGATGGTAGTTTTCAGTTATACATTGATTATCGGGAACTGAACCAAGTTATGGTGAAGAACTGATATCCATTTCCCAGGATCAATGAACTTTTCAATCAACTATAGGGAGCCCTATGGTTATCCAATATTAATCTTCAATCAGTTTATAATAATTTGAGAGTCATAGAGGAGTAAATTATGAATATAGTGTTTTGGAGTAGGTATGGACTATATAAGTACTTGGTAATGTTGTTTGGGATGAAGAACACACTAATGGTGTTCGTAGACCTCATGAGAAGGATCTTCCACCCAAACCTAGACTAATTCTTCATGGTGTTCATCAACCAGCATCCTCATCTACTCACTAACACCAAAGCAACATGATAGGCACCTAGATATGGTCATGAGTATGCTTTGAGCACTTAGTCTTTACGAAAAGATGTTGAAGTGTGACTTTTGGATTCAATAGGTGAAGTTCCTAGAATATGTGGTGTCCAATATCGGTATATCTATAAACCCACATAATTTTGAGGCATTCATATCATGTACATGTCCTCAAAACGTGTTTGATATTAGGATATTTCTTGGTTTAGTAGAATATTACTAATGTTTTATCCAAGACGTCTCCCGACAACCAGCACTTGTGATGGGATGACATTGAAGGGATTGATGTTCCAGTGGTTGGACCAATGTGAATAGGTGTTCCTTGAGAAAAATATGTGGTTGGTGATAACTCCAATACTGACACTCCTTGATCCTAGGGTTGGTTATGGAGTGTACTGTGATGCATCATGCATTGGTTTGGAAGCAGTGATGATGTAAGGAGATTAGGTAGTAGGTTGTGGGTCTTGTCATCTATGACCCCATGAGAGGAACTACACTACATATGACTTGGAGCTAGAAATTTTGGTCCATGATCTGAAATATTGGAGACATAATCTCTTTGGTGAGATATTTAATGTTTACACGGACTACTAGAGCCTTCTCTATATCTTCACACATAGGGACCTAAAACAAAGACCGAGTCATTGGGTCGAGTATTAATAGATTTTTAAATTTGAGATGGTGTGTGAACCTGGGAAGGGTAATGTTGTCATATATGCTCTTAGCCGTAAGATAAAATCTTAGCAGGAGCTTGGTGAGAGGCCCTCATAGAAGCAGTGGCGCTTGCTGAGCATATTGACTAATTGAAGGATGGATACCTTAGAGGACCAGGGTTCTATGACTTTTTCTCCATTGGTAGTCACATATTCACTTGTGGACTAGGTAAAGGCTAGACAAAAGTTAGACTTAGAGTGTGTTGTAACGAGGTAACAACTAGTTGGTGGTGACTCAATACTCAGATAGTCAATAAATAGAAATTATGTGATCTTGGTACATGGGAGAGTAGTAGTCCCTTATTACATAAAGGAGGATCTGATGAGGTATTACCATAACTCTAGATGGGAAGTACATCCTAGTGTTACCAAGATGTATCATGACTTCAGGTTGCAGTTTTGGTGTTTAGGTATAAAGAAATACATTATTGGTTTCATATTCTGATGTCTTACCTATCAGAGGGTGAAGGTCAACCACCAACATCTTGGTGGGTTATTGTATTTACTCTCAATAGCTATATGGAAGTGGTAGGATGGAATTGTGGACTTTTTGATGGGGTTACTCAGGACCTTGGGGAGTTGTGATGTGGTTTGGGTGATTGTTGAATGGCTATCGAAGTCTTCTCACTTCTTACTGGTCAAAGATGCTCACTTAGTATAGGAGCTAGAAAATCTCTATATCCAGGAGATCATATTCTTTCATGGAGTTCCATTTAGAATTGTCTCATATATAGATACACATTTTATGTCATTATTTTGGAAGGGCTTACAGAAATCCCTAGGGACTCAGCTGATATTGAGCACGGTGTACCTTCCTCGGACTGATGGACAGTCCAAGAGGACAATACGCATATTGAAGGATATGCTTTGATCTTGTGTGCTAGACTTTGGTGGAGCATGGGATGATCACATAGACTTTATTAAGTTTTCAGAAAATATTAGTTACCAGGTTTCAATTCATATGGAACCTTATAAGGCTCTTTATGGGAGGTTGGGTCACTTACTGATCTGTTATCATGAGGTAGGTGAGGTGGTAGTTTTTAGCCTAAATATGGTTCATGAGACCTCCAGTAGATAATAGATGATACATAATAGGTTTATCACCACTCATAGAAGACAGAGGTATTATGCCAACCGTAGGAGGAGGCCCTTGGATTTCTCTATGGGAGATCTGGTTTTCTTGAGAGTTACTCCTCGGTTAGGTCATAGAATTTTGGGGAAGTAAGGAAATCTATCACCTTGTTTTGTTGGACCTATAATAGTCTATTACCTCATGGTCTATTACTTTTCCAATTTTTAGTGTTGGAGGTGTTCAGTGGAGGATCATGGAGTTTTTGGTGGAAGTTGGAGATGCAGCAGAACTGTTACAGGAAATACACATCGTGTAAATATATTAAATGAAATGAAAGTTGGTTTCATGGATTATCTATTGTTGGTTCATGATGTTTAAATATTTGGGGTTAAATAATAAAAAGGTGACAAATTTTTCGATGAAACGGAACCCTGAGGATTACACAATGTGAAAGGGGATTACAAATCATGTAAATCCCTAATGAAATGCTATTATAATGTTGTAGGGTGCTTAGGTTTCTACAAACCCTATGCTATCTCTTATTCCAGGCATCCAACATCTCCCCTTTTAGGTGTTTGGATATTTCTTTCTATGGGTATTGATCCTTGGGATTCTATCTTCAATCTATGGTGATTTCTCCTATCGTTCTCATTTGTTCCCTTCCATTCTTCTTCAAGGTTTATCTACGGTGGTGTGATTTGGTTTTGTTTGTGTGTTTGGGCCACGTTTTGATGGTCTTTGGGTGCGGTGTAGGTTGATCTACATTTTCTTGTGGTTTGTTTGTGGTTTGTGGGCATTCTTCTTTGCCCTACAATGCGCATTTATTTGAAAAGATTATTTTAGGTAGGGTTCCCCTCATTTCTCTTCATTGTGTGTCATGTGGGTGGGGTTTAATTTTATTATCTATGTATTATGGTTGTGTTGTATTAATCAAAGATAAATAATTGGATAATTTAAATTGAAAGGGGAAAAGGGTTTGATTTTCATTATTTTTATAGCTTTGATATTATTTTTGTAATTGTGGATTATTCGTTCTTGATGCCCCGTTGAAAATTGTGGTAGTTGGGGAATTTTTTTGTATGGGATATGTGTGTTGTGATTGTTTTTTTTTTTGTTTTGATTTTTTGGTATCAACCTAAAATAGAAATTTTCTAACCACGTATATTTGGATAATAAAATGGTTTCCCTAGGATTTTGGCATGTGTGATAATGCCCCTAAAATGTATTGGAATGTGATAAAAGCCCCTTTGTGAATTTTTGAAATGATCTTTATGTGTTATGATGTGTGTTCATTCTTTTGGGATGGTGGTGTGTAGTTTTAATGGGGTGTGGAAAAAATATGAGTTTTTTTCATGCTTTTGTGGTGATGAGGAGGTAGTTAGTTTGGTCGTTATTTTGGGGCGGTGAGAAGGTGGGTTTTTTGTCATGCTTTAGGGGTGGTGGGATGATATTATGATGGGGATGTTGAGCTATTTGTGATATTTGGTTTCCTTATGCTAGATGATCGAGTAGTTATGGAATAAATGAATAATTGTATAAAAATGTTTGGAATGATATGATTTGGTTTGGTTAATAGGATGAAAGTGGTTAATGAATAATTTATGTGATGGTTTGTGTGGTTAAATGTGGTTGATGTTAAATAATGAAAATAATGGGATGGTTAAATGGAATTTTTTGGAAATGTGAAATGGGGTTTGTGCCTAGTTTTTTGGTGTTATGAATTTAGGGTTTGCATGAAAAGTGATGGTGTTGGGGGTTTGTTTGTTTGTGAACCCATAGGTTGTTCTTGAGTGTTTGATTCTATATAAATATACTTGTATATTCGTGTGATTTCTAAAGGCACCCTACCCACATCGATCACTTTGTGCCGACACCTGCAAAGTCATGTGGGGGTGTTTTCCCCAACATCTGATGGGGAGTATAGGTGGATGGGTACCCAATCTTTCCTAATCTCTCTTCTAGGGGAGGTAGGTTTTTTATACATTGGGATGGCCAAAGGTCTTTTAGTGCATTAGATGGTGCTTGTGATAGCCCATCTATTTTAAGGTGATATGTAGTTGCCCAGGTATCTTTGGGAGAGGTGAGACCATGCGTGTGGGGTGGTGACCCATGTGTTTTCAGGTAGGTTGAGATATGATTGTGCTTGTGGGGTGGCTTTTGGTGGGGTTATGCATGGTTGGAGGAGGGCATGAGGTTGATTTCATACATGTTCATGATACCCTATGTAAAGACCCGAAAAATTCAAGGAAATTTTTTTCTTAATTTTCTTTGGATTTTTACAAGAACGCAGTTTCTGACGGCACCTGATTTCGAGGCCCGGTGTGCCCGGAATCATTTTCTGAAGTTTGGCTTGGGTATGTTCAGTGAACGAACAAGTGGGTTTTTTCTAACTTTTGAACCGGTGCTCGGAATCCAATTCTGAGGGCACCGATGGAATCGCAGCGCTGGTATTTTCTTAGAAACTCCTCTTCCGGAGTTGCGTTTGCTCAGGTGTGGTTTTTAATTTTTGGCCTTAAAGTTAAGAAATAAAATAATTGGTACGACAAACTTTATTTTATTTCACTTAAAGCCACTTGAAAGCCACTTAAAGTTGCTTAAGCTGATTTGATGCAGATAGGGTGCTATCCAAAAATATCCTACCCTCTTTGTAGGATATTTATGAGGTGGGGCCCGCACGAGCCCCACCGTTTCTTTTCCGCTAAGTAACGCACCCGCGAAAACCCGTCATTATGAAAGTCAACTGACGCGTTTTCTTAAATACTTAACGCACCATTTAATTGGGCGGTTTTATTCATTGAATTAATTCTATGAATTAATGGGTCGTTATTTAACTTATCTCTTTAATTCTTAACGCACCACTCTCAGCTTTGACGAAGAAGGGGAAACCCTTTGTGTGGTCAGACAGATGTCAACAGAGCTTCCAGGAGCTGAGACAGAGATTGACCAGCGCACCTATCTTGAGGTTGCCTAAGGAGGGAGTAGGGTACGTAGTTTACTGCGATGCATCGGGGACCGGGCTCAGATGTGTCCTGATGCAGGAGAGGGCAGTGATCGCCTATGGATCACATCATTTGAGTCCGCATGAGCAGAACTACACTACCCATGACCTGGAGTTAGCAGCAGTGGTCTTCACTCTGAAGACATGGCGATACTATCTGATGGGCGAGCGCTTTACAGTCTTTTCTGACCATCAGAGTCTCAGGTACATCTTCTCGCAGAAGGACCTGAACCTGAGACAGCGATGATGGCTCGAGTTCCTCCAGGACTATGACTTTGAGATAGTCTATACTCCTGGGAAGGGGAACGTGGTAGTCGATGCCCTCAGCAGGAGGACGGACATTCAGCTACTTGAGGAGGTGACAGAGCAGCTAGCCGCTTTGAAAATATCCTTTGTGGATAGATATGGAGCAGCATTCCTTCAGTCTCTCATAGTCACTCCTCCACTACTACAGCGGGTCAGAGAGGCACAGCGTGGGGACGCTGACTGTGAGACACGGCGTGCACAGATATCCTCAGGACAGGCACCTGATGGCTTCTCCTTGGGAGCAGAGCACGACATCCTTTTCAGAGGACGTACCTTGGTACCAGTCGCTTTACGAGAGTAGGTGCTGAGAGAGTTTCACACTTCTCCTTTGGCGGTACATCCTGGAGTGGCAAAGATGTACCAGGACCTCAGACGACAGCACTGGTGGCCAGGCATGAAGAAGGCTATGGTAGAGTTTGTTTCTCGATGCCTCACCTGCCAGCAGGTGAAGGCAGAGCATCAGGTACCAGCAGGCTTGGTACAGCCCTTGGAGGTCCCGGAGTGGAAGTGGGATGACATATTTATGGACTTCGTGACTGGACTTCCATGTACTTTCAGAGGTCACGACTCCATCTGGGTGATTGTCGACCGACTCACCAAGTCGGCTCACTTCTTACCCATCAGAGAGCTGAGCTCAGTGGAGAGCTTGGGGCATCTCTACGTTCAGAAGATTGTACGGCTTCATGGTGTGCCATCATCTATCGTCTCCGATCGAGATGCTCGCTTTACTTCTCAGATTTGGAAGGGGTTGTAGGAGGCGTTTGGGACGCAGCTACATCTGAGCACCGCCTTTCACCCTCATACGGATGGTCAGACGGAGAGGACCATTCAGACTCTCGAGGACATGCTCCGCGCATGTGTCCTCGACTTTGGTCGCAGCTGGGAGGACCACCTACCCTTGGTGGAGTTCGCGTACAACAACAGCTACCACTCCACCATCGGGATGGCACCATACGAGGCGTTGTACGGCAGACCTTGCAGATCTCCTTTGTGCTGGACAGACCCTGGGGAGTCAGCACTTGTGGGACTAGAGATGGTCCGGGCCATGACAGAGAAGGTCCAGGTCATCCAGGAGCGGATGAGGACAGCTCAGAGCCGGCAAAAGTCTTATGCTGACAGGAGGCGGAGGCCACTAGAGTTCGAGGATGGCGACCACGTCTTCTTGCATGTCTCACCTCGACGTGGATTACGGAGATTTGGCTGAGGCGGTAAGTTGTCTCCATGCTTCATCGGACCATTCCAGGTCCTTAGCAGGATTGGCGAGGTGGCTTATCGCCTGGCTCTACCACCTCAGTTGCACCGGGTGCACGACGTCTTCCACGTATCCCAGCTGAGGAGATACGTGCACGACCAGACACATATCATTGACCATGGGGAGCTAGACGTGGATGATGGGGCGACTTTTGTGGAGGTCCCGGTGGAGATCGAGGATCGACAGGAGAGGGTCCTACGTGGACGATCAATGCCTCTTGTGCGCATCAGATGGCAGCACAGGAACCTCCAGGAGAGCACTTGGGAGCGGGAGGCTCAGATGCGTGCTCAGTACCCACATTTGTTTCCCTAGTTTATGATGTATCTTTACGGGGACGTAAAGCCCTGAGGTGCGAGTGATGTAAAGACCCAAAAAATTCAAGGAAATTTTTTTCTTAATTTTCTTTGGATTTTTACAAGAACGCAGTTTTTGACGGTACCTGATTCTGAGGCCCGGTGTTCCCGGAATCATTTTCCGAAGTTTGGCTCGGGTACGTTCAGTGAACGAACGAGCGGGTTTTTATAACTTTTGAACCGGTGCTCGGAATCAAATTCTGAGGGCACCGATGGAATCGCAGCGCCGGTATTTGCTTAGAAATGTCTCTTCCGGAGTTGCGTTTTCTCAGGTGTGGTTTTTAATTTTTGGGCTTAAAGTTAAGAAATAAAATAATTTGTATGACAAACTATATTTTATTTCACTTAAATCCACTTGAAAGCCACTTAAAGCTGCTTAAGCTGAGTTGATGCGGATAGGGTGCTATCCAAAAATATCCTACCCTCTTGGTAGGATATTTGTGAGGTGGGGCCCGCACGAGCCCCACCGTTTATTTTCCGCTAAGTAACGCACCCGCGAAAACCCGTCATTATGAAATTCAACTAATGCATTTTCTTAAATTCTTAACTCACCATTTAATTGGGCGGTTTTATTCGTTGAATTAATTCTATGAATTAATGGGTCGTTATTTAACTTATCTCTTTTTTCGTTTGTTGGCATGTTAATAAAATAAGACCAATGCTTTATTCTTCTTAAGTGTTGTTTGTTGAGAGGATTTGACAGAAACCTCAAGTTCTTCATCATCCTTCGCAAAGAACGCGAAGAACGCGAAGAACGCCAGCCTTCGACGAAGGGTGACGAAGAACACCGAGCCCTCGGAGATCGACGACGTGACGCCAAGTACCGCGACACCGGCAATTCTTCTTCCGCGACGTTCTTCCGTGACAATCCAACCCCGCGACAACCTTCGATCGACAACGACAAGGTAGGGGGGTTGCGCTCCTTTTAAATTCTTTGTGGATTTATAACAACAATATGGATTTAATTAATATTAATTAAATCTATATGTTCTTGAACCACGGAGTTCGTCGACGTGACACCGTTTTCCATGACGACGCGACGCCCTTCCGCGACGACGCGACGCCCTTCCGCGACGCGACGATCGCCTCCTTCCGCGGCGATCAATTCCGCGAAGAACGCGTGTGCGACGACTTGATGAGTTAAGGGTTTGTTGTGAAATAATTTATATTCCCGTGATTGTTTCTTTTAAAGCAAAGAACCCGGTTTCATAAGAACAATTTTAATTTATTAAAATTGTTATTTGTTATGTTTTCATGTGTCGTTTATTTCTCCCGACTGTTATCATCTAACGCGGAGGGTGCGGGCCAAACAAACACGGCCCGATAACCCTCCACATTTCTTCGCTGATGCGCGGATTGGCGGGCGACGACAAAACATGCCGCAGGGACGATCCGTTGTTTCCGCAGTGAAGAACGGGACCCGGGAGGAGCTTCAGCGCAGACGGGAAGGAAATCGGACCACTGGAGCAACTCCGGTGGCCCTCGGAAGCCACCGGCGGCGCGGGTCGCCGGCGCGCCGCCAGACAGGGCCGCCGCGGCTGAAGCCGCGGCGGCGGCGGCCGCGCGGGTCCGGCATGCACAGGACGCGGCAAAGCCGTGCCCGCTAATCCCAGCGCGGCCCCACGTGGGTCGCGGCTTCTCATCCCGCGGGGGGCAGCGCCACCCCGCGGCTCCCTCGCTCGGCCGCTCGGCCGAGCCGAGCCGGGCCGGCCCGACCGGCCGGGTCGCGCCCTGGCTGGACCGAGCCGCGCCGAACCGGGTCCGACCCGGACCCAGGTTGGGTCGACCCGGTTCGGGCCGACCCAGGGGGGTCGGGCCGGGTCGGTCCAGGCCCAGACCCCCCGTCTTCGGACCGTTTACGGTCTTTTGCCCGTAACTTGAGCTAAGGGCCTCCGAACGATGCGCCATCAGCGGCGATGCGATCCTTGGATCAAGACGGTCATTTCGGTATATCGCACTCAAGGTTTCAGAATACTTTGGGTTCGGCCAGGTTGGTTCGTACACGAAACCAACCAGGCCCTTGGAGCGGAAACGCTCATATCTTGAGCTTCGGACGTCCGATCGACGTGTCGTCGACTTCGTTGTTTTCCTCTAAGTGAGACGGATCTTTTAGCACACTCCGCCCGAGGTTTGGACGTAGGTGGAGTACGGTCGGTTGGTTTTTCCTTAAAAACCAATCGGGCCCCTGGGACGAAAAAGCCAATATCTCTCAGACCGGGCGTCCGATTGACGCGCCGTCTGCGATGTTGAGTTCTTGTTGACGATACGGAACTTTTGGATACATCAACTCTGGACTATGTGTCAGTTGATGTATCAGCCTCTCGGCTCGTGGAGCGGACCCTCCCAAGCGAGTTTGTTGTGTGTGGGAACCCTAGAGCTGGCTGCGACTGCTACTGTGACGACGACGACTATGCAGAGATCCTCAGTAGATTCGACGACAACGACTACAGCACTCAGCGATCCTTTGTGGGTCAGTGCTACTGATCCTGTGTAGGTCTGATCCTGTGTGGGTCAGCGCTCAGCGGTTCTGTGTGAGCCAGCGCCTATAGGTCCTGTGTGGGCCCGATCCTGTGTGGGTCTTTGCGGGGGTTAGTTTCCTATCGATCCTTTGTGGGTCAGATCCTTTGTGGGTCATTGCGGGGGTTAGTACCTATCGATCCTTTGTGGGTCCGACGACTTAGATGGATCAGTGATCATCTCTATCGTCATTCGAATAAGTATACCTGTGTGAGATGAAACTCTGTTTTACTTTCCTTTGTGGATTGTGTTGAGCTATCCTGTGTGGATTTACGTTTTACTTTCCTTTGTGGATTGTGTTGAGCTATCCTGTGTGGATTTACGTTTTACTTTCCTTTGTGGATTGTGTTGAGCTATCCTGTGTGGATTTTACGTTTTTCTTTCCTGTGTGGATTGGGTTGTACTTGAGCTCGGATGTTGGAGCCGAGCGAGAATTGATGACTTAGGTATATGTATGGGCATATACCTAAGCCGTGTTGGATGTTACTTCGTGATTGTATCTTTCCTTTGTGGTTTATCCCTTGTGGATTCTGGGAGACCTTCGGGGGTCTCAGGGTCCCTACTGAGTAGCTTATACTCACCCCTGCACGGGCTATGCCCGCACTACGTTGTGTTGGTTGCAGACGACGGACAGCGCTGATCGTGGTGGAAGCTTGCGGAGCAGGACGGTACCTGGAGGTGGACCACTGGGCGGGGTGTACTCGGAGCGGTAGGCTGGACCCGAGGAGCAGTGGAGGCTTTCTGTACCCACCCTTCAGGTGGGACTTCCATAGGACGACTCTACGTTGTGGCTTTACTTTTCAGTTGCTGTTTTTCCCCTTTCAGTTGTACTTTACAGTTGGGCTTGTATTTCCGGGCCCCTTTACTTTTCTACACTTACTGTTGTACCAGTTTTTACTTAGTGTTTACTTTTTCTGCTTGCTTACTCTGTATTGCTTGTTTACTTTCCAAAGGTAATGTCTTCCCTTATACGGGGATTTTACGCCTTGGTGCTAGTCGCCAGCCCCTGGCCTATGGAAGGCGGGCTTGGGGTAGTCACGGCACGGGCCCTGAGGACGGGTCGTGACACCCTACTACTCTGGGTTTGGTAGTAGTTGTGTTGTGGCCTAGGAGTTTTTTGGGTGAGATGTGATGTGTTCGTTCTTGTGGGGCGGCTAGCCTAGGTGTCTGTGAGTGAGATGTGTTGTGACCATGCTTGTGGGGAGGTGTGGAATACGGAAGGGATGGGAGTTCCAACATGTACAATGTTGGGTTTAAGAGCGACATACCAATGGTAAAGTGGTGTGGGGTACCCTTGTCGATGTGATTCCTATTATATTATATTACTTGGTTTGCTTTATTTAGTGAGAGTGACTTGGTGAGGTTGGGATAGTTAGTATACCTTGATAGGTGTTGTTTGGTTCTTCTATTCTCTGACAGGGTTATTAGTATGATTCTTTCACATGTGAATGAGAGACTTCGGTTTTCCTACTGAGTACACTTGTGTGCTCACCCTATGTATATAAAACTGTTTTTAGGTTTCTAGGAGGATTATGTGGACTGTGATGGGCATTACTAGCTCAAACTATGGGATAGTTGTTGTGTTTCTACTCTAGTTTTTTTGGGACTTTTACTTGTATCAGTTTTATTTATACATGAATGTGGGATGGTTTGGGTTTCTATTTTATATTATTTCTTGGAGCTGTTTGTGGATGATTCATTCTATCTCCTGATCTGGTTTCTTATAAAGGGTAATGCCTCTCATATTGTGATATTTGTACACCCTTTGTTCTAATTTCCAACACAGGGCCTACTGGTGGCAGGACTCGAGGGTTCATAATCTCCCCTTCTCCATTTTCAGCCTAAGAGGGTATCTTTAAGGGAGGGGTCGTGAAAGAGTGGTATCAGAGCTAATGGTTGAGAGATAGGATGGAATTTGGAGTTAGTAACTATGAGGTTTACATTGATTGGTATGGAAACAGTGCCAGTTGACCTTGGTACATGATATAGGACAGAGAGACTAGCTCGGACATGATATTTTAGGGGGGCCCATGATCCATTGCATGGACTCTGATCTTATCAAATAGACAAGCAATAAGGACCTACTTTCATGGTAGAGACCTAGGAGAGGTACATTCATTATAAGACTTGTGTTTCTATTTAAATTGGGTTTTTTTGGGAAGGTTAAAATTAATTAAATTAATATAATGAATTAAAATGAATCTTAGTAAAACTCCACACAACCGAGATTAGGAAATCTTTATTTTCCTTTTATCTATGTCTCATGTTCACCATGTGTGTGCGGATTAGGCAGTTTAGGTTTAGTAGGTTGATATAGTTGATCACCATAGGGTTGATCCAATTAAGGAGGATAATCAGTGGTATAAGAAATTGTTTGATATCCAGTGGAAGGCCTTGGGGGTGTACGAGTGCAGTATTTCAGATATGGAGATATAGAGTTGTCTAGAGGAGATTGAGATCTCTTTTAGTTTGATCTGGGCCCTGAATAAGTATTGTTTCCCATTGTAAGTCAGTAAAATGAGAGTATTTGTGCACCAGTAGTGGATGTTGTATCTTGGAGAGCAGAAGGAGGTAGAAGTTTTTTAGGTCTACTTCCAAAAGGAGTTTAGGGTAGAGTTATTTCGTCAACCATGAAGGTAGTAAATATGTAGTAGCTTCTTTCTCTTTAGTAGGGGATAATGTTAGTGAAAGATCTCAGAATCAAGTTCAAGGACCTTCTATGTTTTTACCTAAATATTTTTCTGGATGCGGACTCTCTTGCGAGACATCTTGAAGTGGCACTATGTCCTTCTATCCATTATAAAGTTACTCTTTTTATGTTTCCAACATATCTAGAGGTTTTTAAAAAGGCATAAGTGATTGAGAATATGCACTCACAAGGAGGTTTTCCATGGTAGGGGAACCAATGGGGTTCCTTAATAAGTAAAGTTCACAGTGGTAGGTATCAGGAACCATAACCTTCAAGGTTTTGACTGGTAGGGAGTCGACCTCAATAGCTTCATTTACAACCTTCTAGGGCTAGTGGTTTCTGTGTTTTTTCTGAGAACTTTGTGATAGTGTGTTTTGGTTGTGGGTTTTGTGGCCATCTTTAGAACTAGTGCCCAGTGGTTCCCTGAGCTCAGTTTGTTGGAGGTGTATAGGTTCAATTCCAACATCAATAGCAATTTCCCTTGTGGTTGTTTCAGCAGCAGGGGCAGCAGGCTAATGCTATGATGAGGGGATATGGGGCAGGTAGAGGCCAACCTTAGGATGTTCCTCAGGTTCAGGGACTGTGAACTGAGCATGGTCATGGAGTTGGTTTTTAGAAGATAGGTAGAGGAGCTGGGTGTGGTCCATTTCTCATATGGAAGCAGCAATTCTACAGGGGACAGATATCATGAGAGGTGCGATTAGTTTGTTTAGTACCCTTTTTTATGCCTTGTTTAATTTCATAGTTTCTCACTCCTTTATTTCATACTCTCTATCCCATCTGGGACTAGAAGTAGATAGGCTTCCCATATCCCTGGTGTTAACTACATCAGTCAGAGGCTAGACCATCTTTTTTTATGTTTTTCTAGGGTGCAGACTGATGATGGGGTTGCATCAGTCCCATGGGGATCTTTTCTTTCTATATATGCAGTCATATGATGTCATCCTCAATAAAAAATAGTTTTATTCCTTAGTTTTTGGTATCAACTACTTCTATAGGAGAGTTGTGTTTTCTAATGTGGATGGTTAGCATGTGGTTTTCATTGATGAGTGGAGTTTTCAGGTGGTCAGTCTACATGTGGAGCCCCTTCTTTCTTTATTGGATGAGTTTTCATAGGAATAAGTAGATGTTGGGATGGTAAGGGTTCCTAGGTTTTTTGGGTATTTCTTGAATGTTTTTTATCAGGAGGTTTTGATGCTACCCCTTTGACGTAATTTTGAGTTTGTGATAGACTTGTATCTTGGTGCTTCTCTAATTTTTATGGATCTTATCGGATGGTGCCATCTAAGTTGAGGGATTTAAAGATTCAGATAGATGATATGATGTAGAAGGGTTTTATCCAGCCCAGTGTGTCATCTTGGGGTGCTCTAGTGTTGTTCTCCAAGAAGTAGGATGGTAGTATGTGGTTGTGTATAGGCTACTGGAAGTTGAATCGGGTGATGGTCCAGAACCATTACCATATTCCAAGGATAGATTATTTTTTTACCAGCTGAGAGGGGGGAGTTGGTTTTCTAATATCAATCTTTAGTTTGGATATCACCGGTTGAGGGTGCAGGAGGGTGATATCCTGAAGACTGCCTTTGGATGTAGGTATGGGCACTTTGAGTTTTTATCCATGCCATTCGTTGTTACAAATGCACCATTTGTGTTTATGGGGCTTACTAAATCTGTGTTATGTGTGTTCCTTGACTGGTTCATCATCGTATTCATCGATAATATCTTTATATATTCAAAGTTAGAGGAGGAGCATGTCGAGCATCTCAAAACTGTATTACATGTTCTTTGACGCAACCAGCTTTATGTAAAGTTGTCCAAGTGTATGTTCTAGACATGAGAAGTGAAATCCCTTATGCATGTGGTGTCTCATTAAGGTATGGTAGTTCACCCATCAAAGTTTGAAGCAGTTGTTTCTTGGGAAGTACCCAAGAACGTGGCAAAATATCATAGATTTCTTGGTATTTTAGGCTATTATCAAAGGTCTTTGCCCAATTTATCTCAAGTTGCAGCCTATTTTACAGCTTTAACTAAGAAAGATAAATATTTTGTGTTGAGTGATCGGTATCAGGAAGTATTCAGTTACCTGAAGGGAAAGTTGGTTAGTTCTCTAGTGCTCTGGTTTCCTAAGGAAGGGGTGATGTTTTAGGTTTTTTGTGATTATTCCATTTTGGGAATGGGATGTGGGATGATGCAGTGGTGGGAGGTGATCTCTTATGGGTCTAGATAGTTATATACCCATGAGCGTAACTATTCCACCTATGATATGGAGCTAGCAATGGTTATGTTTGCGTTAAAGTTTTAGTGACATTAGCTCATTGGGGAGCACTTTGTGGTCTTCAAAGACAAAAATAGTTTAAGTTGTATCTTTTACTAGCATGATTTGAACTTATGGTAGTAGAGGTGGATGGAGTTTCTTCAAGAATATTATTTTTAGATCTCCTACACCTTAGGAAAGGGGAATGTTGTGGCTGAAACTTTGAGTAGGAAGTCCCGTAAGGGTATTGTTCAAGAGTCTGGGGACGCTTGGAGAACAATGGAGGAGCTAGTGGTATTTCACTTAGATACAAGGGTGTATGGTGGTAGGGGTTATTTTTATCAGATGAAGATTTAATATTATCTAATGTAGTAGTAAGAGGAGTCTTAGTGGGGAGAATCAGAGGGATAGGTGATGTGTGATCGTGTTGCCCATGGTGATGCTATGAAGGGATGGTTGAAGGATGGTCAAAATTGTATGTTGTTTCATGGAATACTATTTGTTCCTGTAACAATGTGAAAGGGAGAATTTTGTGATTTTAATAGCTAACCATTGGTAGTACACCTAGGAGTTTCTAATATGTACCATGTCATGAGGATATAGTTTTGGTGATCCAGGATGAAATGGGCAGTGGAGGAGTTTGTGGTGAAGTTCTCGGTTTTCCAGAAGGTAAAGGCAAAAAATCATGTTCTTGGGGGTTTTTTATAACCCTTGGATGTTCCCAAGTGGAAATGGGATGAAATATCAATGTATTTCTTCATAGGGTTACCTAGAGCTTAGGGATTTTGCGGTGTTATTTTGGTGATCATGGATCGGTTGATGAAATTGGCCCACTTCTTAGCGATCAATGAGTCAAGCACAGTGGGTGCTTTGTCTAAGAGGTATGTGGATGAGGTAGTGTGGTTTCATTCAGTTCTGAGGTATATTGTCTTTGATTGGGATGCATGATTTACCTCACGATTCTAGAGGGGATTGCAGTATGCTTTTGGAACTCAGTTACACCTCATCACTACTTTCCACCCACAGATATATAGAAAGATATAATGGACTATCTAGACATTGGAGGATATGTTTCGGACATGCATATTGGACTTTGGTGGGTCTTGGGTATGACATCTACCCTTGTTAGAGTTTTCTTATAATAATATCTATCACACTTTAATTGGAATGGCCCTATTTGAAGCTTTGTATAGGAAACCATATTGTTCTATATTATACCAGACGGAGGTTGGGGAGACAACAGTTCTTGGTCCTGATGTGGTGTAGAGCACGACAGTGAAATTTATTCTTATTCGTGAGAGGATGAAAGTAGTACAGGACTAGAAGAAGTATTGTACCGATCTCAGAAGGAGGTCCTTGGATTTTGAGGTTGGGGACCATGTGTTCTTGAAGTTTTCCTCGCAATGTGGGAAGTGGAGGTTTGGTAGAGGAAGTAATCTTTATCCTAGGTTTATTATACCATTTGAGGTGTTGGGTGAGTTAGTGAGGTGGCATATTGGTTGGAGTTAACACCGCAGTTGGAGAGGGTCCATTATTGTACCTCTCGTACCCCTCGTGGTTTAATTTTCATGATCACAATCACTCTCTTATTTATCTAATCTTGTTTTAAGTGTTTTTGGATGATAGGCATGATTTCAGGTTGCCAAGGAATTGGGCCAAGAAAGCTGAAAGCAAAAATGGACTGATTTCAGTCTACCGGCCAACCGGTGGATGACCACCGGCCAGCTGGTGGTGCCTGGGCAGAAGGCATCCCCACTGTCCAGACCACCGGCCAACCGGTGTCCCATCACCGGCCAGCCGGTGGAACCCAGACAGAAGGGACACCTACTGTCTCAGCACCGGCCAACTGGTGGCCTCCTCACCGGCCAGCCAGTGGTGCCTGGGCAGAAGGCCTCTCCTTTTTCCAAGCACCGGCCAACCGGTGGCACTGTACCGGTTAGCCGGTGGAGCCAGTCAAAATAGCCATTGGGCTTTGACCAGACTTGTCCACTTGACTCCCAACGGCTCCGAAGGCCTCTCCAACGGCTCCGAAGACCCCCAAAGGCCATTTGAGGGTTCCCCCTCTATAAATAAAGGACTAGGAAGCCCCGGAAACGTACGGTAGCCCACGGGAACATTTTTCGATCATTTGGCGAACCTCCGGCGCATTCCTTCAAGGATCCCCACTTGCTCCAACTCACTTCCACAACCAAGGAGCACCACCATAGAAGCTTGGGAGCGCTCTTCATCAACTCCAATCAATCCATTGGCACCCAATACTTTTCTACATTACGGTTTTTCTTGTTTTATTATTTTGAGCATCAATTTGGGTTTGTGCCTACAAACCCCTCTTTCTCTCATCCTCTCTTTGTTTGGGTTTTCACACCACCTTCAAGGTGTGAAGAGGTTAGTCAAGCCTTCCCTTTAAAAGGCTTGAGTCATAGGTGAGCTAGCCTTCACCTGTAAGAAGGCTAGTGGGTTCTTGCTCAACCATTAAAAGCAAGCTGTAATAGGTTCTAGACTACCTAAAATTCTAGTGGGTTTCTTGCTAAAACCATTAAAAAGCAAGCGGTAGTAAATCTCTCAACGGTTGAGTTGGGAGCGGAGACGTAGGCTTTGGTTTAAGCTGAACTACGTTATCAAGTTTTGTGTCTTGACTCTTTTATTTCCGCTGCACTTTTAACTTTGTTTTTAAATTGTTAATTATTTTTTAAAAGGCAATTCACCCCCCTCTTTCCATCACTCTCCGACCTAACATTTGGTATCAGAGGAAAATTTGAGTAATACCCCAACCGGTTTCAAATTCAAGATCCTTGGTGATGGCTTCAACTTCTTTTGCCCCCGAAGGCTATTCTTTGGGTCGTGCTCCATTCTTTGATGGAACCGACTATACTTATTGGAAAACCCGCATGACTACTTTTCTTAGAAGTATAGGTTATCCTATTTATAAAATTGTCATGCATGGTTATTCTCTTTCTTCTCTCGATGAATCCAAATGGACTCAAGCCGATATTAAAAATTTCAAGCTTGATGGCAAAGCCATGAACGCTCTTCATTGCGGCCTTGATCGTAATGAATTCAATCGAGTTTCCACATGCACTTCATCTCATGAAATCTGGAAACTATTGGAGGTTACCCATGAGGGGACCAACAAAGTCAAGGACACTAGATTAGATACGTATCGTCAAGACTTTGAAAGTTTCACCATGCACCCACACGAATCTATTACGGAAATTTTTACTCGCTTTACTGATGTGTGTAATGGGAGAAAATCTCTTGGAGATGATGTTTCTGCAGAGATGATGGTCAAGAAGATCCTTTGGATCCTACCAAGCTCATGGGCACCGAAAGTCACGACAATTCAAGAATCAAAAGACATCAAGAACATGCCGGTCGAAGAGCTCATCGGATCCCTCATGACCTACGAGATCACCATGAGGAGGCAAGCTGAAAAGGAAGGCAAACCGATCAAAGTTCCAAAGAACATCGCCTTCAAAGTTCAAAAAGAAGAAAGCTCCTCCTCCTCATCGTCTTCCTCTTCAAGCGGCGATTCAGAAATGGAGAATCTTGCCCGCAAAATGCACAAATTCATGAAGAAGCACAAGAAGAAGAAATCCCGCAAGGCTCAACCCAACGAAAAATCCGAGCCCGAGGTAACATGTTATGGGTGTGGCAAGAAAGGCCATTACAAGCCCGATTGTCCACTCAACAAGAAAAAGGCCAAGCAAAAGGAAAAGAAGAAGGCATTCAAGGCCACATGGAGTGATAGCTCCATATCCTCCTCCTCCTCCTCCTTAAGTGACAATGGTAAAAAATGCCTAATGGCATTTCATGAGGTATCCTCTTCCGACTCCTCATCCTCTAGTTCTTCAAATTCTTTCAATCGTTTATCTTATGAGGATCTCCAACATGCTAGAGATCAATTGGAGGAAGGTTTTCACGAACTTTATTCCAAATTTATTGCTTTGAAAAAGAAAAATAAAATTTTCATTTCTGAAAAAGAACAACTTCTCAAAAAGAATGAGGAACTTACCCTTAAGATCCAAGATATTCCAAATGTTGATTCTTTGAATTCAACCATTAAAGATCTAAGGGAGTCTCTTGCCAAGTTCACCCAAGGTGAACAAAATTTGACCAAATTACTTGGTTCCCAATGCATATCTAGAACCACCCAAGGGCTTGGCTATTCCAAGCAAGCTTCCTCTTCCCATGCTCCAACTATTTTTGTAAGGGGGAGCTCCCAATATAAATTTTGAAACTATTGTAAAAAACCCGGGCACTTAATTTATGAGTGCGATTGCAAAAATGCCCGGTATGGAAGGCCCAAAACCATTTCCTTTAATGATGAATTTCATAGGAGAAGACCCGCCACTAGATAAGTATGGATTGAAAAATCCCTTTTAACGAGTCTCACCGGACCAAAATTTGTCTCGGTTCTAAAATCCTCTCCCCGGTGATTTGTTGTTTTTATTTAGGGGGAGTTAGGATCGTTTAAGCCTTTTTGCTTTATATTCAAAACTTTCAATTCAAAAATTTCAATTAAAAACTTTATATTCAAAACTTTCAATTCAAAACTTTCAATTCAAAACCTTCAATTCAAAACTTTCAATTCAAAACCTTCAATTCAAAACTTTCAATTCAAAACTTTCAATTCAAATCTCAAAAAAAAACTCTATCTTGTTTTTCAATCCTTTCCCTCAATCAAGTTTTATGCCCCATGCTATTTTGATAATCACAAAGGGGGAGAAATTCTTGGTTGATTGGGGGAGAAATCTTTCTCTCATGCTTTGCTTTACGCTTCAATTTATCCTTTAAAGCATGCCTTTCATTTTAGTCTTTTACATTGCTTGTTTTGGTGACTGTGATCATCAAAATAGGGGGAGATTGTTGTACCTCTCGTACCCCTCGTGGTTTAATTTTCATGATCACAATCACTCTCTTATTTATCTAATCTTGTTTTAAGTGTTTTTGGATGATAGGCATGATTTCAGGTTGCCAAGGAATTGGGCCAAGAAAGCTGAAAGAAAAAATGGACTGATTTCAGTCTACCGGCCAACCGATGGATGACCACCGGCCAGCCGGTGGTGCCTGGGCAGAAGGCATCCCCACTGTCCAGACCACCGGCCAACCGGTGTCCCATCACCGGCCAGCCGGTGGAACCCAGACAGAAGGGACACCTACTGTCTCAGCACCGGCCAACCGGTGGCCTCCTCACCGGCCAGCCGGTGGTGCCTGGGCAGAAGGCCTCTCCTTTTTCCAAGCACCGGCCAACCGGTGGCACTGTACCGGTCAGCCGGTGGAGCCAGTCAAACTAGCTGTTGGGCTTTGACCAGACTTGTCCACTTGACTCTCAACGGCTCCGAAGACCCCCAAAGGCCATTTGAGGGTTCCCCCTCTATAAATAAAGGACTAGGAAGCCCCGGAAACGTACGGTAGCCCATGGGAACATTTTTCGATCATTTGGCGAACCTCCGACGCATTCCTTCAAGGATACCTACTTTCTCCAACTCACTTCCACAACCAAGGAGCACCACCATAGAAGCTTGGGAGCGCTCTTCATCAACTCCAATCAATCCATTAGCGCCCAAGACTTCTCTACATTACGGTTTTTCTTGTTTTATTATTTTGAGCATCAATTTGGGTTTGTGCCTACAAACCCCTCTTTCTCTCATCCTCTCTTTGTTTGGGTTTTCACACCACCTTCAAGGTGTGAAGAGGTTAGTCAAGCCTTCCCTTTAAAAGGCTTGAGTCATAGGTGAGCTAGCCTTCACCTGTAAGAAGGCTAGTGGGTTCTTGCTCAACCATTAAAAGCAAGCTGTAATAGGTTCTAGACTACCTAAAAGTCTAGTGGGTTTCTTGCTAAAACCATTAAAAAGCAAGCGGTAGTAAATCTCTCAACGGTTGAGTTGGGAGCGGAGACGTAGTCTTTGGTTTAAGCCGAACTCCGTTATCAAGTTTTGTGTCTTGCCTCTTTTATTTCCGCTGCACTTTTAACTTTGTTTTTAAATTGTTAATTATTTTTTAAAAGTCAATTCACCCCCCTCTTGCCATCACTCTCTGACCTAACATCCATGATATCTTCCACATCTCGCATCTTCATCATTATCTTCATGATGACTCCCATGTCATTGACTGGGGAGAGTTGGATATCACAGATTATGTGATGTTTGTGGAGCATCCAGTAAAGATCCAGGATCGTCAGGAGAAGGCGCTACATCGATGGACCATTACTTCGGTTCATTTGTTGTGGAGACATAGTGGCATAGAAGAGATTACTTGGGAGTGAGAGATGAAAATGAGTGCCCAATATTCAGAGTTGTTTTTAATCTTTCTTTACTCTTACTATCTTTGTGATTTGATGTTTGAACCTTGTTTTATGAGATGAAATATTTTCCTTGGTTTTTGTTGTGTGTGGTGTGATGTGTGATAAATTCCAAACATATGAAAAGGGTAAGAATTTATTCCTAATCAAGATTCATTAAATATATTGTGATTAAACCTGTGCGGATGAATTAGTGTCGCCCATAGTGGATAGTATCTTGACATGGAAGACAGAATTCCCTGATTTGTGTGTTCAGGATGGTGCATTTTTTTGTTTTAGCGGTTGTTGGTTTGGGATACATGGAGGTTGAGATGGTAGTGTAGTGGTTGTGTGACCATGTGGTTATCTAAGAGGTGGTGGCTTTTGGTTGTAGTGATGTGGTTGTGCAGTGTGTTTTATGGTTTTTTGGTTTGGCATGTTTGGTTGGTGGTATCATTTGAGGCATAATGAGATTCTTAATAGGTATCTTACGAGGTTGTTGTTCAGACCCCTTTTGTTTTGGGTTTGGTTTTGTATTCTCGAGGTCAAGAATCATTTTAGAGGTATCTAATGTAACTTTTTGTGCCCTCTCAGTCCATTAATTTTCCATTTTTTGAGTGTTGGAGGTTTTCGAGGGAGGTTTTGGGAGTTTTTGGTGGAAGCTGGAGGTGCATCAGAACTTCTGTAGGAAATACACATTGTGTAAGTGTATTGCATGATGTGAAATATTGTTTCACATCTTATCCAGGTTTGGTTCACAACATGTATATTTTTAGGATTAAATAATAAAAAGGTGACATGTTTTTTAGTAAAACTGAATCCAAAAGATAACACAATGTGAAAGGGGATTACACGTCATGTAAATCCCCGATGTAATGCTATTATAACACTTCAGGTCACTTAGGTTTACCTCAAACCCTATGCTCTCTCTCATTCCAGGTGGCCAGTGGATCCCCTTTTAGGTGTTTGTAGATTCCTTTTGATGAGGATCGATCCTTGGGCTTCTATCTTCGATCTATGGTGTGTTCTCCTCTCATTCTCATTTATTCCCTTTCGTTATTCTTTAGGGTTTCACTATGATGGTGTGATTAATTTTGGGTTGTGTGTTTAGGCCATGTTTTGATGGTATTTGGGTTTGTTCTAAGTTGATCTATGTTTTCTCATGGTTCAATTGTGGTTTGTGTGCATTCTTCTTTGAAATGCAGTGTGCAACGATTAGAAAAGATGATTTGAGGTAGGGATTCCATTATTTCTCTTTATTTTTTATCATGTAGGAGGGGTTTAATTTTGTTATCTATGGATTATGGTTGTTCTAGATTAATCAAAGATAAATAATTGGATAATTTAAATTGAAAGGGTATAAAGGGTTTGATTTTCAGGATTTTTATAGATTTGATATTATTTGTGTTATTGTGGATTGTTTGGTTCTGATGCCCCACTAAAAATTGTGGTCATTGGGGGATTTATTCACATTGGATGTTTGTGTTTTGATTGTTGTTTTTATTGTTATTTTTTGGTATCACCCAAAAATGGAAATTGTCTAACCACATATATTTGGATAATAAAATGGTCTCCCCAAGATTTTGTCTTGTGTGATAATTCCCCTAAAATGAAGTGGAATGTGATAAAATCCCCTTTGTAAATTTTTTAAATGATGTTGATGTGTTTTGATGTGTGGTCGTTCTTGTGGTATAGAGGTGTGTGGTTGAAATGGGGTGTGGGGGAAGTATGTGGTTTGTTTGGCCATGCTTTTGGGGCAGTGAGGAGGTGTTTTTTTTTGCCATGATTTTGGGATGCTGAGAAAGTGGTTTTTTCCTTCTTTTGGTGCGGTGATGTGATGGTGTGATGGGGATGTTGATCTATTTGTGATATGTGTTTTCCTTGTGCTAAATGCTCGAGTAGTGATGGAATAAATGAATAATTTTTTAATAATGTTTGGAATAACATGATTTATTTTGGTTAATGGGATGGAAGTGGTTAATGAATAATTTAAGTGATAGGTTGTTTGGTTAAATGTGGTTGATGCTAAATAATGAAAATAATGGGATGACTAAATGGAATTATTTGGAGATGTGAAATGGGGTTTTTGGATGGTTGTTTGGTGTTATGCATTTAGGAGTGGTAGCAAAAGTGATGGTGTTGTGAGATGGTTTGTTTTTGAACCCATAGGTTGGGTGAGTGTTTGATACTATATAAATATACTTGTATATTATTGTGATTTCTATACTCACCCCACCCACATCAAGCACTTTGTTCTGAAACCCACATAGTCATGCGGGGTTGTTTTTTCCAACATCTGGTGAGGAGTACAGATGGCTAGGTACCCTCTATTTCCCAGTCTATCTTCCAAGAGAGGTAGGTTTTTCATAGGCTATGATGTTTAGAGGTATATTAGTGCACTAGTTGGTGGTTTTGATAGCCCATGTGTTTACAGTTGAGATGTGGTGGCCCAAGTGTCTACAGAAGAGGTGATACCATGCTTGTGGAGCATTGGCCTAGGTATTTTTGGGAAAGATGAGATATAATCATGCTTGTGGGGTAGTATCTAGTGGGCGCCATGCATGGTAGGAGGAGGGAATGAGGCTTATTTCCTACATGTTCATGATACCCAACTACTCTAGTTTTAGCAGTGTTTGTGTTGTGGCCCAGGTGTTTTTGGGCGAGATGTGACATGGATGTTCTTGTGGGGTGGTAAGCCCAAGTGTCTGCGGGCAAGGTGTGTTGTGACCTTACTTATGGGGCAGTGTGGTATACAGAAGGGATAGGAGTTCCAGGAAATTAGACGTTGGGTGTGAGATCAGTATACCAATTGGAAAGTGGTGTGGGGTACCCTTATCCATGTGATTTTGATTATATTATATTACTTGGTTTGCATTATTTTGTAAGCATGACTTGGTGAGGTTGGAATGGTTAGTATACCTTGGTAGGTGTTTTTTGGTTCTAATATTTTCTCATAAGGACATTAGTATGATTCTTTCACATGTGCATAAGAGACTTCAATTTTTTCTACTGATTATACTTATATGATCACCCTACATATACAATACTATTTTCAAGTTTCCAGGAGGATTACATGGATCGTGTTGGGAATTACTAACTCGAACCTTGGGACAATTTCTATGTTGCTGCTCTAGTTTTGTTTTTGGGTATTTAGTTTTGATACTTTTACTTATATCAGTTTTATTTATAAATGCATGTGGGGTGGTTTAGGTTTATATTTTATATTATTTCTTAGAGTTTTTTTGTGGATGATTCATTCTATCTCCCAATATTGTTCCTTATAAAGGGTGATTCCTCCCATATTGTGAGATTTGTAAACCCTTTGTGCTAGTCTCCAACCTGAGGCCTACTGGAGGTGGAACTCGAGGGGTCATTATCCCCATTTCTCCTTTACCATCCCAAGAGGGTTATCTTTGGAGGGAGGGGGTTGTGAAAGGACCCTTTGAGATGAACAAATGAGTGGGGATAGTGGCATACGGTTTGAAAATTACAACATGTTATTTAGGCATGAATGATGTGTTTTATTTTTTCTCAGCTTCGAAGGTACATTCCCATTCTACACATGTTATAGATTGTGAGTATGTTGAGTTAGAACCTGATTCATCCTATGAGGAGCATCCTATATGGATTAAAGACTAGAGTGAGAAATTCCTATGAGATAAAATGATACCACTAGTCCAGATTTAATGGAAGCATGTATGCATATAGGAGAAGAAGTGGGAGCATGAGTCTGATGTTCGAGCTCAGTGGCCTAAGTTGTTCAAGCAAGACCACTAGAGATACTTCTTGGGTACATGAAGTCGATATAGGGGTAGAATCTTAAAATCTTAAATCTTTAATGACAATAAAGACCCATGTTGATGATAAATTATGGTTATTTTATATGAAAATGTAGTATTTCAATAAAAATAAATTAATAAGTGATTTGGAGGTTTTACGTAAGGGTAAAATCTCAGTTAACATCTTGTAATATTCTATGGAATATTTTCAAAGTTAGGTGTTATGATAGCATAGGATTCTGGGGCCTATAGAGCCTTAATGCATATGGAATAAAAGTATTAAATATATTATATTATATGCATTTGATTTTTTCAAAACAATTGAATATCTCCCAAACAGTGCATCATATGAGAAATTTGGGACCACCATTTGGTTCAGGATGGGGGGTTTACCCTGGGAACAATATAACATTTATGCTCGTCAATCAATTGGTAAGATCGCATTTGATGATAACTTATTTTATATTTTTATTATATTATTTGATGGAAAATAATTAGATATCTCTTAAATGGTGCATCGTATCAGAAATATGAGACCATTATTAGGTCTGAGATGTGAGGTTTACCATAAGTAGGATATAACTTTTTTTTTCCGGTTTTTTTTATCGCACGTAAGGTTAAGTTATTTAATATTTTCATTATATTATTATTATTATTATTATTATTAAAAAACATTTTTGGGTTTATTCTTCTTCCATAAAATGCAAAGACCTCCATTATCACACACCAAACAATCTAAAACCTTTGGTTTCAAACTGTTTTGATTTGTTTCAGCTTTTAATTTATTAATGGGGTGAATTAAAACACCCCACCATCAATGTTTGGTTGAATCGTGGATTAAATCGGGTGTTATAAAATGGGGTTAAAAATGTTGTGATTTTGGGGTTTTTTATATAGATGAATCATTTTGAGTTCAATATTGGTTAATTATGTTGAGTTTTATGACCTTGTGACTCCCTTGTCTGTGTTTGGTGAAGCCATAGTTGATCAATCTAGGTACGGCGAGCTCCGTTCTCTTTCCTCCCCTTGCGTTGTTCTATGGGTTCTTTGTTCAGGTTTTTTTTCCTTTTAATTTTATTTATTTTATCTATTTTACTATTTTTTTCCCATTATTTTTTAATCCTATAAAAATTAGGATTGATTATAAATAAAAATAATGATATAACCCAAATAATCAAATGATAAACCAAGAATTATGAAAGGATAAATTTCATCTGATTACCATGGATAATTAATTAAAGTTATTAAAGGGAAAATTTAATGAGATTATTGAATTACAAATGAATGATTATCAAAGGATAATTATTAAAATTATAAAATGATAATTGTGAGATTATAAAAGGATAATTATTAAAATTATCAAAGGATAATTGTCAGATTATTAAAGATAATTATTAAAATCATCAAATGATAACTATGAGATTATCAAAGGATAATTATTAAAATTATCAAATGATAGTTTCTATATTATCAGAGGATAATTTATTGAATAAAATCTATCAAAGTATAATCACATGGATTTATCGAGGTATGATTTATAGAATTGGTATATGATAATTACTTTGAATTATCAAAGGTTAATTATTAAATTATCAAATGAAAATTTCAAGTTTATCAAAAGATAAATTATTAAAATTATCAAAATTTAATTATTAAATCATTAGTTTATCATAAATTATCAACATATAATTATAAATGATAATTTATAACAAATTATCAACATATAATTATAATTTATAATTTATAAAAAATTATAAAAAGATAATTATAAAAGATAATTTCTAATAAATTATCAAAATATAATTATAAAGGATGCATTATGAAAAATTATCAAGAGATAATTATAAAAGTATAATTTATAATAAATTATATAGAAATAATTATAAAAGTATAATTTATAATAAATTATCAAAATGTAATTATAAAAGGATAATTTAGGATAAATTATAAAAAGATAATTATACAGACTAATTTATAATAAATTATCAAAATATATTTATAGAAGATAATTTAGGTTAAATTATCAGAAATAATTATAAAAGGATGATTTATGATAAATTATCAATAGATAATTATAAAATGATAATTTATGAGAAATTATCAAAATATAATTATTCTTAAAGATAATTTTGTGACCACATGCAATGACCTAGAATGATAATTTGGAAATCATCAGGGAGATAGAAAGTATCATTGCATGTGATATTTTATATTGTTTTGAAATAAAATAACTAGTTTTGTTTATAGGAACCCTTGACAAACCTCAAAATTTGGCTTGTCTACGTTTACGATAATATGGCCACAAAGATGTGTTCTTTACTGTAGAGGTTTCCACTCTAACTATCGAACCACATAGGGTGGTTTATCCTGAACTTTGACATCGATTAGTTTTTAGGGATCAAGTTCCTCACCTTTTTGGATTTTGTTACACATGTTTCCTTAATATGATTTATAGATAGACATATTTGATGATTGCGCTAGATTATGATCACATGTGGGTATGTGTGTAGCCCTGAGAACCTTATGTGGAACTTTTTTCCATGAGTACTTTGTATCTTATTATTTATTTTTTATATTGATCACATATATTGGTGTAATGCGTCTTACTTATGGTGATGTTCTATTCTTTCTCATGTATCCCACCATGCTATGTATGATTTTGTGGTATTGTTCTTTGAGCCCAAGGTAGGTGGACCGTCATGAAATCTTTATCCCTTAGAGGGGGAGTGTGCACGACTTGCAACGATGGAGATGAGGGACCTATGCATGTAGTAGGGATATGACGATTCCTTAGGGATGTCATGTGATACTCTCAATGCCTAGTGGATTCTAGGGGGTATGTTCTCGATGCCTAGTGAATGTAGAGTATCTCTCAATGACTATATAATGTCAAGAACATGACTTCCTTGATTCCAAGTGTATGTTGAGTTGAACGATCACATAATGTCAAGTAGCATGATTCATGAGCCTCATGGATAGTCCTTTATTCTTATGACATCCTTATTATTCATCCGACATAGAGCCTAAGTAGAAATGGTCAGGGGTTTTTGGTGGCGTGGTTAGCATATGACTGCGGTTTTGGATTGTGTGTTTCTATTCTTGTTACACATTTATTATTATTATTCCATACACTTTTGTAATGACCCACTTATTCTCATCAGATTGAGAGGGTAGTGAGACATTACTAGACCTTAAGAAGCATCCCCAAGATGCCAAAGTCTAGAAATAAATGTCAAAGGGTTTCAATACATGTGGGGGATGATTTTCCTTTTAAGAATAAGACAACTATCCAACCAATCCTAAACAAACAAACCCCAATATGATGCATGATAAAAATAGAATACAACTCAAAATTTCATTTATCAAAATCATACTAAAAACAAGTTCCATAGTGGAAGACTACAATGTCAAACTAAACAGCGAAAGACAAACTAACAAGACACCAAGGAAACCACAAGACTCCATTCCCAACAAGCTCCATGCTCCAACTTTACCAAACATCCCAAGTATCACGAAGTAGTGATAACAACATGTGATACTTTACCTTTTACCATATCCTAGTAGATGACATCTGAAAAAGCACCAAAGTGTCAAAGTAGGGGTGAGTACTAAAATTTAGTAGGTTTTCCCCCAATGAATTCCCTACTCACGCCACTAGAATAGAAGAGTTAGAAACATTTATATAAAATAGTTTATATAAAAAAATTTCCAAAATAGTTTATAACTAAATATAAACAAGTTTTATATCAAAAAAATTACATAAAAAGATATTTTCAAGAGAAAAAATAAACCATGATTTAAAACCAATCCACAAGTTCCATTTGGAATAACCAATCCATTCCCCATATTCACACAACCAACCATGCATGCTTTGTTATGATAGTTCCATACTCATGAGTGGTTTGTTATCAATCTACCAAGTCATCAAAAGGTAATTATATTCCATGATCCATTACACCTTTGGCACTGAGAATAAGGTTATATTTTAACCAAGCCTTGTAAATTCAATATGAACACACACACACACACCAAGTATTCCCAAAACCATGCCAATACCAACATTCCAACACCATTTCAATAAAAACACCCTTTTTATTGAAAACTCTTTTTCCAAAAATACATTTTAAAAACCATAAAATCCGTGTTTTAAAATCATCATTTAAAAATCAACAAAACTAAATCACCTTGCACCACAAAACACCACAATTCCAAAATTTCACCAAAAACCATAAATCATCACTAAAAAATATTTATCTCATGCTTTGAACATCAATTTCATAATAAATTTTATGTAATTAAATAAATTTGAAATTAATCCAATAAATTCTAGAAATAGGAGTCAATAATGAATCCACCTACCTCAAGAGTTTTGGGGAAAATGATAAACGACACAAAAAACATCACAACAATGGGTTGAATCTCCACGAACTCACCTTAGATATCTTCTACTATAAAAAACAAACCCAAATATAAACCTATTTGGAAGAAAGAATAATATATCCACCCACAGTGGGTGTATATCTAAGAAACTAAGGGAAGGAGTGAAGTAGACCTATGAAAACGCAATAAGAATGATGAAGAATGAAGCCTTACCATGAGAATTGGGTTTCAACTCACCAAGGGATGGCTCTAGATCACTTTTAAATCATTTGGGAGAGGTTATCCAACCTTTGAGAGAGAATAATCCTGAGTTAGGGCTGCATAGTAGGAAAAAAAGTGGCTTAATGGGTAAAATGAGTGAAATCCACTTTTTAAGGATCTAACTTTGACCCTACGCATGGTTTAGTCACACAGTTTGATAAAGCGTGCACTAACTATGCTCTTTCTTCTATATTAGGAAATACCTCATAAGATTGGCTCACACAGCTTCCAAACCATTCATCGACCATGAAAAAACTCTATGTCTAACATTTTCACCCCATTTTACAATTTCTCCTAGGCTTTTGCACAGTTTGGATAAACTGTGCACAGCCCGTGTGCCTCCCCTTTAGCCCTAAAACACTTTAAAAGGTCCCCCAAACTCTCCCAAACTTCACCCATATACTTTATTAACTTAAAAATTATAATTAAATGGTTACTTACTAGAAATCGGGGGTGCGACATTCTCCCCACCATTCACCTTTCCATCCCCGTAAAGTATTAAACCATTGTTTCTCTAAAAGAGTTTCAAACATTGCTCTTTCATTTCCTTTTCTCATTCCCTACTCTTATTAAATCTGACCATGTTTCCAAAAAACCTATAGTAGACTGATACTCTTTCCACACAAGAATCTCTCTTTTTTATCCACAATCCTCACTGGGATATATACCAAGGAAGCATCTGGCTCTTGATCAACATGATCCCATATGATCACATGGTCAGGAGTAGGATGATACTTTTTCAATTGAGATACATAAAACACATTATGGTCTGCACTAAACCATGGTATAAATTCCAACTAATATTACACCTCTCCAACCCATTATAGTATCTCAAAAGGTCATATGTATTGAGGATATAACTTTCCCATCTTCACAAAATGATGATGTTCAAACCTTGGAGAGATCCTTAAGAACAAAATATCAGTCACTGTAAAGGAAAATGGCCATCGAAGATGATCCTCATAATATTTATAACAAATCTGATCCATCTCTATCTTCTTTCTGATCAAATGAATCTTCTCCATTATTTATTGAACAGGGATCAACCCAACTAGTGAAGTCTCAACTATTTCCACCCAAAAAAGTGTAGAACGATAAGGACGCTCATAAAAAGCTTAGAAAGGAGCCATATGTATCAAGGACTGATGGATTTTATTATAATATAATTCCACTAATGGTATGTTATCTTCCCATGAAACACCAAAATCCATTACACAAGCCTGTAACATATATTCCAAAGTCTGCATCGTCCTTTCAAATTGGCCATCTGTTTGAGGATGATACGTCATACTCATAGTCAATTGAGTACCCAGGAATTTTTATAAGGATTTATATAAATGAGATGTGAACCTCATATCTATGTTTGATACAATCAAAACTGGTATTCCATGTCTCTTTAAGACTTCTCGAATATAGATTTTGGATAGATCCTCCACTATATGAGTTTCACAAATAGGGATGAAATGAGCCAACTTTGTGAGATTATCCACAATCACCCATATGGAATTGTGTTTTTTGGAGCATTATTGGGAGACCTATAAGAAAATACATAGCCATCTACTCACATTTCTACACTGGAATAGTTAAATACTGCAATATGCCTACTAGTTTTTGATGTTATACCTTAACACTGCTGATAAGTTAAGCATCTGGAATCGAACTCATCCACTTTCCATTTCATATCGTTCCACCATAACTATGCTTTCAAAGGCTTATACATATTTTTTATTCCTGGATGAACATCCCATCTCAAATGGTGGTAAGCATGAAGAAGTTGTTCTTGAAAATACATAGGTACAACCATCCAATTTTTGAACCACAACATTGAAGTCTCAACCAACCTCCATCCCTCAATGGTATCCCCACCATTGAGTTTTGAACTCATATCCACACATTCTGCAATGGATGTATATGCCTCCTTTACTACCTTTACCAAATTTGGAATAAGAGTAACTAAGAATAAAACTTCTACATCACCTCTATCTTCACATTCCACATGCATGTTGGCTAGGACTGATATCAAATACCACTCATCCAAATCTTCTTTTTCCAACTGTGCATACGACTTTCTGCTTAATGAATCTTCCACCAAATTGCCTTTACCTGGTGTATAAACTAAGTGAAAGTTGAAAATTTGGAGATATACCATACATATTCTTTGCCTTAAATTCAAATATTTTTCTGAGAAAATGTTCTTCAAGATCTTATGATCTGTGAACATAGAAAATTTATCACTGAAGAGATAATAACGCCAAGTATTCAAATCATGGATGACTAAAGCTAACTCCAAATCATGTGTTTGGTAATTATTATCATGCAACCTTAATTGCATTGAGCCATAAGTAACAAAATGATTTTCTTGCATGAGAACACACCCCAACCTAGATCTCAATGATTCACAATACACCACGTACCCTTGTTCTGATTTAGAAAAACTCAATATAACTACTGATGTAAGACAAAATTTCAACTCCTGAAAATATATTTTTCAATGATCAATATATTGGAATGGAATGTTCTTCTTTGTAAAGGCTATCATAGGTGAAGCTAATTGTGAGAATTCATGAACAAAGCATCAATAATAACCATGTAGACCAAGAAAGATTCATATCTCAAAGACGTTCTTTGCTGGTTTCCATGATATAACGACTTCTATATTTTATAGAGCAAGAGAAACACATTTCTCAGAAATTACATGGCCAAGAAAGCATACCTATTTTATCTAAAAATCACACTTTGATAATTTGGAATACAAATTATGGTCTCTTAAGATTCCCAACACTATTTCCATGTATTTCTCATGCTCAGATCTTTTCTTTGAATAAACAAATATGTTGTCCACAAACACCACAACAAAAGAATCTAGATATTATTGAAATATCTAATTCATCAATACCATAAAGACCTCTGGTGAATTCATAAGACCGAAAGGCATTAACAAATATTCATAATGGTTATATCTACTTCTGGAAGCTGTTTTCAGAAAACCCACCTTCCAAACTCGCAATTGGTTATATCCTCATAGAAATTCAATTTTAGAGAATCACTGATCTCCCCTTAATTGATCGAACGGATCATTAATTCGTGGAATTAGATACCTATTATTTATCATAACTTAGTTAAGTTTATGATAATCCACACACAAATGAATATTTCCATCTGATTTCTTCACGAACAAGACTGGTGCTGCCCACAACGACATGCTTGGTCACATGAAACCCTTAATTTCCAACTCTTCTAACTACACTTTTAATTCCTTTAATTCTATTGGTTATATCCTATAAGATGGAAGGGAAATATTACTAGTCCCTAGAAGGAGAAAAATCGTAAACTCCACTTCCCTTAGAGGTGATAACCCTGAGAAATTCTTGGGAAAAAACATCTAGAAATTGATCCAAGACTACTGTAAAACTATTATCTTTGATTTATTTCATCGATGAAAAGTTCAAAACTACCAACTAGTAAGATATCATTCCAACTATTGATGCTAACAATACTATTGCACCTATCTTTACAACCCTATATCCTTTAAATAGATGCTCAACACCATCCTCTGTCACGAAACTAACTATCCTTCTATAACAATAGATGTCATCCTTATACATTTTCAACCAATCCATACCCAGGATTACATCATATACATCCATGTACAGCATAGAGAAATACCATTTCAACTTATCTCCAACAATAGTTATAGAACATGATCTACACACAATGGATTTTCATTCTATTTCCCTAAGATGAGTTTAAATGTTTATCATAGAAGGAATCATATCAAGTTTTAAACTTATAAAATAAACAAAACGAGAATAAATGAAGGAATGTGATTCACCAGTATCAAACAGCACTTGCATATGGGTATAATTCAAAAGAATTGTACCTCTCATTGTAGATGGTTCATTCTAATCATCCACAATCTCCTGTTCAGCTCTATATAATTTCTTCATTATTGCACTTTTCTCCTTATTGCCTTCCTAATATTTCCCTTGCTAAGAAGTCATGGTATTTCTAGAATCACCATGGCTATCTCTTCTCTACTAAAGAGATTGATTATGCTTCCCTCTCCCTGTCGAAGCATATGATGTCTACAACACCTGATAAGAATCCATAGTGCCTAACCTTAGAGAAATGTGAAAATATTTCTTAAGATGTCCCATATTGTTTAAATTATGTCATGCTCTCAGTAGTGTTATATGATCTTACTTTATGTAGTCAAAGGAAACACATTGGAAACATCATTATTTTCTCATGGGTCTCGAAGGAAGATTCACTAAGCCAGCTGTCAGATTTTGATTCTCAGTCACACCCTGGAAGTAGGTGTCCCTCTTCTGCTTAAATCTAGCATTAGAGTTACCGATAGTTTCCATGGGTATCAACATACTTCCTCCTCCAATAGACCATGAGACATCCCTTTCATCCATCATCGCTCTATTGACCATCTTTGTATAATCAGTAATACATAGTACTGCAATTTTTGAGTAAATCTTCTACCTTAGCCTTGATTCAATGATGTGTGCCTTCAAGGCCACACTAACCACAACTTCGGGTGTAAATCATGCTGAATTAAAATGATAGAGAGATTTTCCTACTTCAGGCTAAAGAATTTTGTTGTTCTTTGGATCTTGAACATGTGAGGATAGAATTGTTTTTTGAATAATTCTTCAAAATCCTCCCAACTAAGGACCTGATCCACTTTATCCGACACCACTAGATCCCACCACTAGAATGAAAGATCCTTGAGCATATACATTTCCATATTGAATTTCAGCTTTGTTGGTGTGCTGATAAAATCAAATATATGATTCATCATATTCATCCACAGCTCTGTCTTTTCTGTTTTGGAATCACCCTAGAAGATGGGTGGATTATTATTTTGGAACTAGGAAGAATGATCCACTTTCCTTGGTTCATCCCTCTGGTTCCTAATATCTATATTCTTGAATTCTTGGACGATACTCTGAACCAGCTATTGGTTCACATATTTCCTACGTTCAACTACATTCCTCACAACTTCTTCTGGTTGGTTTCTATGACACCTACTAGGTGCCATTTTCTATACAAATAAAAAACACAATAAGTCTCACTCTCTCACAATTAAAGGCTTGTCATTTCAAATTCTATCACATCCACTATCACACATTGCTTTCCAAAAGTCAATATTTTCCACATTGAACCATTTTTGAAAAGTTTAAAGTTGCTTTTGAAAATCAAACCATTTTCAAAAAATCACAACTATGATATTTTAAAAATATTTCACTTGAAAATAGTTTCAAAATTTTTAGAAATAAACACTTTTTCACAAAAATCATAAATTATTACTCAAAATGATCTATGCACTCATAGTAGGAAGTCATTCCTCTAATGCATTTTATTCTCATCTCATTGGCTAAAACCATGACAATGAGATTTCAAAATCCTATAAGTGTCTCCAAAACACTTATGTACCCAAATCCCTAGTAACTTGAAGTTTAGCATAAAAAGGTTAGATAAGTATTTTTATACTCTATATTTCAAATTTTGATAATCCCACTCCTTGCTAAGATCACAACCCAAGGAATAGACAAGAATGAATTCAACTCAAAGACCAAGTAAACTAACGACCACTTGTTCCACCAAGGAAGGACCAAGATTGTACCATTTGTAATGACCCACTTATTCTCATTGTATTGAGAGGGCGTTGAGACATTACTAGGCCTTAAGCAACATCCCCAAGATGCCAAAGGCTAGTAATAAATTCTGAAGGGTTTCAATACATGTGTGGGGAAATTTACCCTTTATGAATAAAACAACTATCCATCAAATTCAAACCAAATAAACCCCTATATAATGCATGATAATAATAAAAGACAACTCAACATTTAATTTATCAAAATCATGCTAAAAAAAAGTTCCATGGCATAAGAGTACAATATCCAAGTAAATAGAGGAAAACAAACTAATAAGACTCCAAGACTCCATGTACCACAAGTTCCATTCTCCAACTTCACCAAATAGCCTAAGTATCATGAAGTGGTTCTAAAGACATTTCATACTTTACCTTTTCCCATGTACCAGTAGATGATATCTACAAAAGAACCAAAGTGTCAAAGAAGGGGTGAGTACTAAAACTTAGTAGGTTTTCTCCAATGACTTCCCTACTCATGCCACTAGGATAGAAGAGTTATCAACATTTATATAAAATAGTTTATATAAAATAATTTCTAAAATAGTTTATAACTAAATATAAACAAGTGTTATATCAATAATTTTCCAAAAAAAACTATTTTCAAGAGAAAAAACAAACCATGATTTTAAACCATTCCATATGTTCTATATGTTACATGTTCCATTACACCTTTTCCACTGAGCACAAGGTCAAATTTCAAACAAGCCTCGTAAATGCAATATGAACACACACAGACACCAAGTATACCCAAAACCATGCCAATATCAACATGTCAAAAACATTTCAATAAAACACCCTTTTTATTAAAATATATTTTTCCAAGAATCCTTTTTAAAACCCATCAAATCCATGTTTTAAAATTCTCATTTAAAAATCAAGAGAACTAAATCACATTGCACCACAAAACACCATAATTCCACAATTTCAATAAAAACCATAAATCCTCACTAAAGAAGATTTGTCTCATTATTTTTACATCACTTTCTTAATAAATTTTATGCATTTAAATAAATTTTAAATTAATAAAATCAATTCTAGAAAGAGGATTCAAGGGTTAATCCACATACCTTAAGATTTTTGGTAAAAATGATAAATGGCATGAAAAACATCACAAAAATGGGTTAAATATACATGAAACCACCTTAGATATATTCCCCTATTAAGAAAAAACCCAAATATAAACTTATTTGGAATCCAAAACCTTATATCCACCCACATCAGGCATAGATCTAAGAAATTTAGGGAAGAATATAATTAGATCTAAGAAAATGCAACAAGAACGATGAAGAATGAAGTCTTACTGCGAGAATCAGGATTCAATACACCAAGGGATGGATCCAGATCACTTCCAAATCATTTGGGAGAGGTTCCCCAACCTTTGAGAGAGAATAATCCCAATTTAGGTCTGCATAGGAGGAAAAAAATAGTGGATTAAATATTAAAATCAGTGAGATACACTTTTTAAGGATCTAACTTTGACCCTGTGCACGGTTTAGTCACATGGTTAGATAAAGTGTGCGATAATCATGCTCATACTTATGTCTTAAGAAATATATCACACACTTGGCTTGAATGGATTCCAAAATATGTAATAACCATGACAAATCCCTCTATACAACATTTGAAACATGTTTCATGGTTTCTCCTAGGATTCTGCACAGTTTGGATAAACCATGTGTAGCCTGTGCACCTCCCCTTTAGCCCCAAAACACTTTAAAAGTTCCCCCAAACATTCTAAAATTTCACCCATAAACTTTATTAACTTAAAAAATCATAATTAAAGGGTTACTTACCATAAATCGGGGGTTCTAAAAATTGTATACTTGAGCACGTCAGGTTAAGGGTGCATTTGTGGTGTCCTACTGAGTCTTGTACTCACACCCTGCTCGCATATTTCGGTGATCTTGTGGATTTCATGAGGGATTCAGTGAATTGAAAGGTCCATTTGGTGGATTATTGAGTTGAGGAGTGTGGAGATTATGGTTGGATAGGATTGACATCAGTGGGACCTATAGTTTGTCATTTATTTGTTTATGTGTTTTATTCACCCTAGACAGGCTTGCCGCTATTGAGAGCTATTTTTATTTACTTTTCATATATACCATTTTTCAGTTATTTTTAATGTTTAATTTGATTATTTATTATGTTATTTATTGTTTATTATTGATCCTATGACATGATAGTAAGGGTATAGTCTCCCCACTGTTGGACTCAGACCCTCACTGCAAGTTGGCAGCATCTTGCATACAGGGAGGTACGCATGAGATCATGTGGAACTTCGGCTCGGACTCGGTGGTTTGGGACAGTACATTAAAATAATCATGTCATAAGTATCATATTTATTAATTATATACACTTTTATATCCATTCATATAATTGGATTATGAAAAATGAATTACATTACTTTGTAGAAACGCTAGTCCGTACAAACACATGAGTGATGTTTTCACTTTTCAATGGATGTAAAGGAAGAAAGGTACATAATAATTAACCATTAAGAAATCATAATTAAATAATATATATCATATATCTATCATTATTAAAATCCATGTAAATAGTAAATGAAAAAAAATCAATTCTTTGTTGAAGTGGTAGTTCACATGTACGCACGAGCGGCGTTATCATTTTCTGAAGGATGGGAAAGAGATAGAAAATGTCTATAAAATTAACATAAAAACATATAATTATATTAAATATTCTAATTAAATCCTTATAATATGTTTATCCAATATTTTTATGAGGTTTATTAAGAAATAAACATGAAAAATATCAATAATAACATGTACCACTTCTTTTTGTATCCTCCTTTAAAAAGAACCATAAGGCTTCTTAGATGGGTATTTTGGGGGGAAACCTCAATTTCATGGATAAGGATGTTGGGAGAGTATTTGTATTGATATTAGTGAATATAAAGGGATCAAGTGTTTTAGATAATATAGGATATGAGGTTACCTTTTATAATTGAGGGAAGTGGAACACTTATAAAATACATTTCACATAATTAAAAACATTTCTTTTTGAAAAAATATTTGTTTTCCCTTAAAATTATTTTATCTTAATTTATAACCAATTGATAATCAATATATGAATGATTATTTATTTTTTCACATTTAATATTAATATATTTCATCAAAATCCTAATTTATTAGAGATCAAGACACATAATATATAAAAAAATACATTACTTTGAAAAATTAATCTTTTAACATAAAATGATATTATTTTTAACATTTAAAATTGAGTACTAATTTCCAAGGAATTAATTAATACATTTTCATTAGGGAAAAATTTTATACATACATTTAATTATTTAGTTAATCCTATTCATACCCTCCAATCTGATTGTTTGGTGATAACAATCACATTAAATAATAATATTTTAATTGAATAATGTGGTTCATTTAAGCTCAATGTTGCATATAAAGAAATCTATTAAATACATCAAATTTATTTAAAGAGAAATATATCATAAAATATTGGTGTTTTATATTCTACCCTTATAGGAATTTTTCCCTTGAAAATTTTTCACTCTGATACAAACAATTTAGGATAATTCTACCTCATCATATCATCAAGTTCCCACGTAGCTTTCTCAAATTTTTTATTCCTACAAAGAACTTTAACCAAGTGATCAGTCATGTTTCATAACACTTTATGTCTATTATATAATATTTCCAATAGTTTTTCCACATAATAAATATCATACTCTATTAGAATAACCTATAATCTCATTACATGTGAAGGATCAGGTATGTACTTCCTCAGAAGTGATACATGGAACACATCATGAACTTAAGAGATGTTAAGTGGAAGTGCCAAGTTATAAGCTACCATCTTGATATAAACAAAAATTCCAAAGGGACTAATATATCTAGATCATATCTTTCCCTTATTTCCAAATATCATAAATTTCTTCCAAGGATATATTCATAGGAATTCCTTATCACTAACTTCAAACACTAGATATCACTGATGATTATCGGCATAACTCTTTTGTCAACTCTAAGTTGTCCTAAATTAATATAAAAGGGCTCTAACATTATCTTCCATTAACTCAGATAACTTGGAACTTAATATATTTCTTTCTCTAACTTCATCCTAACATGTTGGACTTCTTCACTTCCAATAATAGAGGGATTCATAAGGATCCATCTGAATACTCGAGTGAAAACTATTATTTTATGAAAACTTGACCAGAGGAGGTTGTTTATCCCAACCACATTTGAAATCCATATAACAATATCTCGAAATATATTGTAGGGATTTAATGGTACTCTTAGACTAAACATATGTCTGGGTATGATTCGCAGTGATAAATCTAAACTTCATATTAAAATATTACTGAAGACTTCTCCAAAACTTTAAGTTAAACCCTAGATCACAATTAGATACGATTGAGAGTGGTACTCCATGCAATATTACCACTTTATTAATGTATAACCTAGCTAGTAGATCACGAGATAAATCTTATTTTATAAAAATAAAATATTCTTACTTTTTAAGGTGGTCGACTATAACCAGAATATCATTATGGCCTTTAGATTTTTTAGGAATTCCAACGTTGAAATCTATGGTGGTATTTTCTCATTTCCATTATAGTATGGGTAATTTTTATAAAATAGAATTATAATTATGTCTCTTAGTCTTATCATTTTGTCATACCAGGCATCAAGATACATTCTATTCTATATCCCTTTGTATGTTATCCCAATATAAATACTATTTCAAATCTCTATACATATTCACACTTCCAGGATGATTAGAGAATGATGAAATATGAGCTTTATCCAATAGCTCCTTCAAATATGTTATTGATGGGAAACATACTCTATTCCTAAACCTTATTATTATATCACAATCATAGTTAAACTCAAGAGTATCCCTCACCTTCTTTTAAAGTTCCACATCTTCCTTTTGTGCCTCTTTAATACTCACATGGATGGATGGTTAAACATTCATATGAGAAATATATAATCTATCTCCTTTCCTTATGATTTCAAGATCCTTATTGTTAGGACCAAGTTTTGTTTTGGTTGTATTTGTTGTCAATCGATCGGTATGCTGAAGAAAGAAAGGATGTTGAGAAAGGTGATGAATGTGAATTCAGATTAAATGGTATTGAAAGAAAGAATTTTTTGGGTGATCGGATTTTCTGAAAAAGAATAAAGGTATTCATGAAATATTTTATTGGTTTTAAAAAAATCATACTGACCTTTGTTTTAAAAAGAATCGGATACATGTTTTCAAAAGAATCAGATCCATGGTTTCAAACTAATTAGACTATAAAAAGAATCATACTCACTCTATCCATCGTAATGAGGAATTGATCATTATCAAGAATAAGAGAAATGATCGCATGGAAACAATTGTTTTGGGTTATGTTTTGAAGATAATAGGACCCATGTATTCTGACAATCGGACTCATGTATTTAGTAATTTTTTTTCTCAGGATAAGAAGGAAAGAAAGAAACATGAATGAATAGAAAGTTATGTTACTTTCCAATGTAAATGTGATGATGCTTTGCTATTTTGAATTTCTCATAAATCATAAGTAAAGTGGTAGAACTTACGATGCAAGATTGATGGAATAAAGCGGTGAGTAAGAGAAATGAATGGTGATGATGATGGAAGAGTAGTGAATGGTGGTGACTATTGAAAAGTTGTGAATGGTGATGACTATTGAAAATTTGTTAATGGTGATGACTATTGAAAAGATGTGAATAGGGATGACTATTGAAAAGTTGTGAATGGTGATGACTATTTAAAATCTGTGAATGGTGACGACTATTGAAAAGTTGTGAATGGTGATGAATATTGAAAATATGTGAATGGTGACGATTATTGAAAAGTTGTGAATGGTGATCACTTTTGAAAAGCTGTGAATAGTCATACCGATGGGAAAAGTCATGTAGATGAAATAAGAAAAGGTATGTCAAGCTGACATAGTATTCATTTTGTTTTTCATCAGACTCAGATTTGTGCTGATGGAATAGTCATGCCAATGGAATAGTCTTTCTGATTGAAAAATTCATGTCGATGGAAGAGTAATGGTCATACATATTGAAATTTAATAGTCGTGTCGATGGAATAGTTGTTCTGATTGAATAGTAATGTCGATGGAAGAGTAATGGTCATTCAGATTGAAAATTAATAGTCATTCCATTGGAAGAGTAATAGACATGCTGATGGAAATAGTCATACTGATGGAAATAGTCATGTCAATGGAAAGAGTCGGAGAAAATATCTATGCAGATGTAAAAGAGGAAAGAGTCATGATGATGGAAAGAGACAATAAAGAGATGATTCTTGTCATGATGTCACGTAATGACTTTGTTTTACATTGGACTCACAGGTGAAAGTGAAAGAAAAGAGATGGTGCTAAGTAAAGACCATCATACCCAAAAATAATCTTACTCAACAATCCTACCCACATTTTTGGTTTTCTAAAAGAAAAATTGTTTTGGATTTCTGAAATGAGAAATAGGTATGGCGATACAAATGAAAAAACTGAATATTGAGATGAAGTTTGAAGAATATTCCAGAAGCTTTGAGAAACTTTTACTAAGTCAAAATGTATCCCATAATTTTAGGGGGAAATTCAAATTTGGGAAATTTTGAGTGAGCTGGAAAAAATTTTGGACTCCCACCAATCGTCACCTATAAAAGGAGCAGGTACTTTGTACTTTCTGAAAATGAGCATTGTTCACAGCAAAGGAGTTAGAAGCTCTGAGTTTTAGAGAGAGAAAAAGTGGTGAAGAGTATTCATCTTGACTTTTTTTTAAAGTGTTCATTATATCATGATAAATTAATTTATTTCGAGTTTTTCTTACTAGGTGTTTCTATATTAGGCTTCTCAGTCTGAGGACAAATCGTACTAAGTCTCTTTATCAGTCTTAGGTTTTGAAGTGGTGCCGATTCTACTTGTTATGACTATTGCATACATGTTTTGAAGTGGTTATGATTCTATTTGTCTTTACTATTACATACATGTTTTGAAGTGGTGTTGATTCTATTTGTCTTGAAAATTTTATGCAAGTATTAGAGTGGTTCGGATTATATTCTATTGTATTCAATTGAAAGAAAATAGGACCAAGAAGAATCATATTGGTGGAATCGTACTCAGGATAATTGGACAGATTGTTTTACATAGTCCAAGAGGTTCTTACCTTTCTTCTGGGTAAGGAAAAGAAGAATTATTTTACAATTGAATACATTTGGTGAATTGAAAAGAAGCACAGGTAACATGAGTTGTTACAAAAGAAATTATATTTCCCTATTGTCCTAGGAGGGTGCACACACACTAGAGGGATTGTTTCATAGTTCTACACGAGTGTAAGGGTATATCATACTCTTTGTAATCCAAGGATTGTTTTCTTAGTGGATTTTATGGTATTAGATCATTTTCAAACCATACCAAGGATGTAGCTATTCTTTTTGAATAGTGAACCTTGTAAATATTTGTGTTCCTATGGATGTGTGTTGAGTTTATCTTCAGAAGGGAATCGAAATCTCTAATAGGAGGTGAAGGTTTTTTCAATTGAAAAGAATCATAAAATAAAAATAGTATCACTGATTCACCCCCTCCCCCTCTCAGTGATACAATATATTGATTGGAAACTTTCAAGTTGTATCAGAGGAAAGGTTCCCTTCACTATTCCTTGCTGGTGGAGAATCTGAACTATGTAAATAGTAAAGGTATTCCAGTCTTTGATGGAAAGAATTATCATATGTGGAAAGATAGAATGCTTTCATATATCATGTCTATCAATTATGATATTCTTGAAGCTTCAATAGTCGGGTTTCCTCCCATTGATGATAAAACTCCACTTACACCTATTGATAAGAGACATCTTGAGAATGATGGAAGGGAGAAGAATGCTATATTGTCATCACTTTTTGAAAGTGAATTCTTGAGTGTAAAACACTTTTCCACAGCCAAAGGTATATAGGATAAATTGAAAAACACATATGAAGGCAATAAAAAAGTGAATAAGGAAAAGTTAAAAATATGGAGATTGAAGTATGAAGATCTCATGATAGATTAGCATGAATCTTTTAGGGACTTCTTTACTAGGTTAAATGACATAGTAAGTACTATCAGATGACTTTGTGAAAATTTGGATGATTCTACTATGGTTGAAAAGATCTTGATAATCATACCCAAAAAGTGTGATGAAAAAGTTTATTTATTAGAATATAGAGATCCTGAAACATTATCTCTTGATGATTTGCATATTAATCTCATTACTTAAGAAATGAGAAGGGGTAATTCTATAAAAGGAAAAACTAAATTTAATAGAAAAATTTCTTTCAAGGCATCCAAGAAAGAAAAGAAGATTCTTGAAGAAGAATAAGCTATAGATTCTGACTCCGAAAATGAGGTATGTAAAAAACTTGATTCAATTTTGTCATTGTTTTCTAAGAATGTGAAAAGAGGTGTAAGGAGGTATAAAGGGAAACTTCCATTAAATTGTTTTTTACATGGATCCATTTGTAATTTTGTTTCCAATTTCCCTCAAAGATGAAATGAAGAAGAAAGTTATGAAGAAGAAAGTGAAGACGAAGAAAGAGGGCTAAGAAGACCTTGGAAGAAAAAGGGTGATAAAGAAAAATTCTATTCCAAGAGGGAAGATAAGAGGTTCTCCAAATCCAAAAGGATAATATTTTTTTCTAAGGAATATTATAGTGAGGATGTTACAAATTATGGTGAAGACAACACGTTCATTGCAATAGTTAATGAATAAAGTTCTTCCAATAATGAAAGTAGTTGTGCTGAAGAAGAAGAAGAAAGTGAAGATGAATCTAAAAATTTCATTGAGAATGTTGAGGAAAATACTTTAATTGAAACAATGAATGATGATGAATTCATAAGAAAAAATTTATGATGAATAAGATACTCAATATGAGATGCATTATTAGAAAGAAGAATTGAAATAATTCTTGAGAAAGATCAGAAGTCTTGAAAATAAAAACAAAACGTTGGAATATGAATCTTCCTCAATAAGAAATCAGGGATTTTTTGTCAAATATAAAGAGAATATGGATAAATATATTGATGATTTGAAGAAATATATTGAATAAAAAATTATAATGAGTATCTGAAAGTGAAGTTGAAGGAAAAGGAAGAAGATTTGGGACTTGTCCAATAAAAGTTATCTGAAGCTGAATTGAGAAATACAAGTTTCCAAAACTCTATCACTAAAATTATTGGATGTTATTGGAATGAGAAACCTGATAAGTCTCAACAAAATTTACCTTTAAAGGTTGATAATAAGAATGTAATTTTTTTGAAAAGAAGAAATTTGGGAATATTATGTATGTAGCCAAGACCAAAAAGGATAGAATTCAGAAGTTGAGTCTGAAAATGATTTGAAACATTCTGATTCTGGAAATGTTTCCAATACTTCTGGTTCTGATATTTTAGAAAAGAAAAGGAAGAATTTTATTGCTAATAGAAATGTTGGTGGGTTTGAAAATAAATATAATAAGGTGGATGAGAAACACATTCACAATTATAGATAGTATCAAAGTTTTAGAAGAAAATACTTATTTTATGGATATTTCCGGTATTGTGGTGGATTTGGACATACAGAGAATATGTGTTGGTTCAACCAACAACACTATTATTATTCCATAGGTTATGGAAGGAAAGGTTTTAGGGGGAGTCAATTCTCTCAAAAGAAGAAGTCTGAAAAGGTTGTGTTGAAGAAATTTGAGAAGAATGAAGAAAAAATTGAAAATGGGTTATAACCATTGAAAACTATTTGTGAAAGGTACGAGAAGCCTGGAAACCTTGTGAAAGGATGTATTGTTTTCATATAGTCATAACAAAATATTCTTAACAATTCTAAGAATCCAAATGTTTTGGAAGTCAAGAAATATAGATCTGCTAAGTTTTAAAAGAAAGAGTGATTAGTTGTTTGTCCAGAACACATTGACCAGGATAGGAAATTGGAGGAATCACAAAATAAAGTGAAAGAAGAAATGAATAATAAAACCTATGAAGATATGAGAAATTATGACAAAAATGTATCCATAAATGGTGAAGATGAAAAATAAGGGCATGATATCAAAACTTTTTCAATTATCTTTCTAGAGAAAAAGATAGGAATGAACAACATGAAACAAACTGATTGTAACAAGGATGTTCCTAAAGATGAAGAAAAGCTGACATCCTCATCAGAAGATTAAAAAAATAAGAAGAAAGAGGTTAAAAAACTTGAGAAGGATGAATAGAAGGAAGAAAGAACATCCAATGAAAAATCCAAGAAAAAGAAGAAGAATAAGGAAAATTAAGAGAGGACTCTCAGTCAGATTGTTTTTTCTAACAAACAATCAAGGTTCCTCCTTATTCCCAATATCTTTGTATACTTGTGCTAACATGAAAGGAATTGAAAGAGTGTATATAAGGAAGATGGAATTGATGAGTCTCTTACTTTTCTTACAAAATAAAGTAATAAGGATGTGAAAAATTTTGTTTTGAAAAGTTGTGTTTTTATACATCTGAACATTCTAATGTGTTTGTTGAGATGGGTGCAGATTACTTTTGTCTTAGATAAACTCCTTCAAGTGTTTCCCCAATAATTAGAATGATGGAAGAAACATGAAAATGTATTACATAAAAGTTGTATTATGGACAACATCGATCAACTTGACTATTTAAACTTGTTTTCTACACCGTGTTAGCCCATGTAGACTTAGAGTTTTTTAGTTAAAGGTTCTTTGTTAAGTAACTCATGTGATACCTAGGTTGAAGAATGGTTCCAAACTCAGGAAATAAAGATAATTTTTCAATAAGAGAGGAACTTATCATGATGGACCCTTTGAATTTTATTGTCAATAAGGGGGAGAGATAAGAGAAAGGGGGAGAGATAAAATAAATAGGGGCGCAAGAATGGAATGGAGAAAATAAAAAGAAAGGAAAGTTTCATCTGGTTGAATTGATTGAAGTGGGTATTAAGAAAGTAATAGAGAAAATAAAAAATAAAAAAATGTTTCATCTGGTTGAAGTGATTGAATTGGGTATTGACAACAAATAAAAAGGGGGAGATTGTTAGGCCCAAGTTGTGTTTTGGTTGTATTTGTTTTCAATCAATTAGTATTATAAAGAAAGAAAGGATGTTGAGAAAGGTAATGAATGAGAATTCGGATTAAAAGGGATTGAAAAAAAGAAGTTTTGTGGTTGATCGGATTTTCTGAAAAATAAGAAAGGTATTCATGAAATATTTTATTGGTTTTAAAATAATCGTACTGACTTTTGTTTTGAAAAGAATCAGATCCATATTTTCAATAGAACCGGATCCATAGTTTCAAAAGAATTGGAATTGAAAAAAAAAATCATACTCACTCTATCTATCATAATGAGGAATTGATCATTATCTAGAATGAGATAATTAGTCTCATGGAAACAATTGTTTTTTGTTGTGTTTTGAATACAATCGGACCCATGTATTCTGACAATTGGACTCATGTATTCAGAATGTTTTTTCTCAGGATAAGAAAGAAAGAAAGAAACTTGAATGAATGGAAAGTTATGATAATTTCTAATATAAATGTGATGATGATTTGCTATTTTGGATTTCTCATAAATCATTAGTAAAGTGTTAGAACTTATGATGCAAGCTTGATGGGATAAAGGGGTAAGTAAGAGCAGTGAATGGTGATGATAATGGAAGAGTAGTGAATGGTGTGATGACTAATGAAAATTTGTGAATGGTGATTACTATTGAAAATCTGTGAATGGTGATGACTATTGAAAAGTTGTGAATGGTGATGAAAATTGAAAATCTGTGAATGGTGATGACTATTTAAAAGCTATGAATGGTGATGACTATTGAAAAGTTGTGAATGGTGATGAAATTTGAAAATTTGTGAATATCCATACCAATGGGAAAAGTTATGCAGATGAAAAAAGAAAATTTCTATCAAGCCGACATAGTATTCACCTTTTTTTCTTTGGAATCAGAGTCATGTCGATGGAATAGTCATGCCTATGTAAGAGTAATGGTCCTATAGATTTAAAATTAATAGTCGTGCTGATAAAAGAGTAATAGTCGCTTCTATGTAAATAATTGTGCCGATAGAAATAGTCATGTCAATGGAAAGTGTCAGAGGAAAGATTTGTGCCAATATAAAAGAGGAAATAGTCATGCCGATGGAAAGAGATAGTAAATAGATGATGTCTGTTATGCTGATAGGGTAATGACTTTTTTTTCATCGGACTCACAAGTGAAAGTGAAATAAAAGAGATGGTGTCGAGTAAAGACCATCGTACCCAGAAACAGTCATACTCAACAACCATACTTGAATTTCTTGTTTTATAAAAGAATTTTTTTTTCGATTTATAGAATAAGAAATGGGTATGGTGATACAAATTAAAGAGCTAAATATTAAGATGAAGTTTGGAGAAGATTCAAGAAGCTTTGAGAAACTTTGACTAAGTAAAAATGTATCCCATAATTTCACGGGGGAAATTCAAATTTGGGAAAATTTGAGTGAACGGGAAAAACTTTTGGATTCCCACCAATTGTTACTTATAAAAGGAGTAGGTACTTTGTACTTTTCGACAATGATCACTATACACAGTAGAGGAGAGAGAAGCTCTGGGTTTTTGAGAGAGAAGAAGTGGTGAAGAGTATTCGACTTGAATTTTTTTAAAGTTTTCATCATATCTGGATAAATTAATCAGTTTTGAGTTTTCTGTACTAGGTGTTTCCGTATTGGGCTTCTCGGGATGAGGAAGAATCGTATTGAGTCTCTTTATCAGTCTCATTTTTTGAAGTATTTTCAATTCTATTTGTCATGAATATTGCATACATGTTTTGAAGTGGTGTTGATTCTATTTGTCTTTACTATTACATACATGTTTTTAAGTGGTGTTGATTCTATTTGTCTTGAGTATTGTATGAAAGTATTAGAGTGGTGTCGATTCTATTCTATTTTATTCAATTGAAATAAAATCAGACTAATAAGAATCAGATTGGGAGCATCGTACTCAGGGTAATTGGACAGATTGTTTTACATAGTCCAAGTGGTTCTTACCTTTATTCTGGGTAAGGAAAAGAAGAATTGTTTTACAATTCAATACATTTGGTGAATTGAAAAGAAGTGCAGGTAACATGAGTTGTTACAAAAGAAATTGATTTTCCCTATTGTTCTAGGAGGGTGCACACGCACTGGAGGGATTGTTTCATAGTGTTACACTAGAGTAAGGGTATATCCTACTTTTTGCAATCCAAGGATTGTTTTCTTAGTGGATTGTATGGCTTTGGATCATTTTCAAACAATACCAAGGAAAAATTTATTCTCTTTGAATAGTGAACCATGTAAATTTTCTGTTCCAGTGGATGTGTGTTGAGTTTGTTTTCAGTAGGGAATTGAAATCTTTAAGAGGAGGTGAAGGTTGTTTCAATTGAAAAGAAACATAAAATAAAATGAGTATCATTGATTCACCCATCCCCCTCTCAGTGATACAATACATTGACTGGTCACTTTTACATATTATGAAAATCCATATGAATTGAATCTCTTTATGAATAAACTAGCATAGTTCTTATGACTCAGAGCATTGAACACCTTATTTTCCTTCCCAGGGTGGTAATGTATGGAGCATTCAAAATATTTAATCAATTCCAATCATCTCCTTTGGTGCATATTCAACTCTTTTGGTGTGAATGTATTTCAAGATTTTATGATAAATATTTATATCACACATTTCACCTTATAGATAATTCCTCCGTATATTTAATGAAAAAATTACCATTGTCGACTCCAAATCATGAGTCGGTAAATTTTCTATTGGGTTTTCAATTGGTGAGAGGCATATACTACCACCACATAATTTTGTATGAGAAAACATAATAGTCAATTCTTTGATGAATCATTATAGATCACAAACCCTTATACATTGTGGGGTAATGTAGTCAAAGGTGCATAGACCAACCTTATCTATAATTCCTTGAAACTTTCTTCATATTCATCTATCCAATGGAACTTAGCACCCTTTCGAGTCAATTTGGTTATTGGATTTAAAAACCATAAGAAATTTCACACAAAGCATTGATAATATCTATCCAATCTAAGAAAATTATGGGTGTTGGTCACTATGGTTGGTCTGGCCCATTACTCAATAACTTTCATCATTGAAATATCCACGGATATACCCTCTCTTGATATTATATGACACAAGAATGAAACTTTTTGTAGTAAAATTCACACTTGGTAAATTTTTCATAAAACTTTTACCTCCTCGGGGTTCTAAAGATAATCCTTAAATGATCTTCATGGTCTTCCTTACTCTTTGAATATATAATAATATAATCTATAAAGACTACCAAAAATGGATCAATTTAATTTATAAAGATTCTATTAATTAGATCCATGAATATAGAAGGGGTATTAGTAAGTCCAAATGGAATCACTATAAATTCATAATGTTCATAACTTGTATGGAAGGATGTATTTGGTATATCCACCTTAAACCTCAATTTTTGATATCCATAACAAATTTAAATCTTGGAACAGTATTTATCTCCTTACATTTTATCAAATAAGTCATCAATAAAGGGTATAGGATACTTATTCTTGATAGTGATCTTGTTAAGTTCTCGATAATCAATGAAAAGATGCATTGACTCATCTTTATTCTTAATAAAAAGAATAGTTACACCCAAATGTGACACACTCAGGCATATAAATCATTTTTTTATTCCCCTTTAGTTGTTTCTTTAATTTATACAACTCAATTGGGGTCATTCTATATAGATCCTTTGAAATAGGTGTAGCACTATGTATGAATTATATTAAAAACTCAACTTCATGATTCGGTGGAAGACTTGGAAATTATTCAATAAATACATCATCATATACTATAACAATAGGTATATCCTATATATTGAGTTTCTCCCCAACTATTTGAGATAAACATACCTCATGAATATATAGTAAGACCCATATAATGAAAGTAATTTTCATTGTATGTTCATGTTCATCCTCACACCTATATACAATCATAGGTTGATTTTTAATATCAAATATAAATTACCTTCCTTATAAATTGATATGGGATCTATATAAATCGATTCAATCCATACCTAATATCACATCAAATTCAACTATATGGATAATAATAAGATTTATAGGAAGCACATTCCTACAAACTTCTATCGGAGAGGAACTATACACTTGAGTTGCAATCATCATATCATCAAGAGTTTTCACTGCTAACTAAATATCAAATCATTGATGTGGTGAGGCGGTAATATTAGAAAATTCTACAAATATAAAATATTTGTTAGAACTAGAATCAAATAAAACATTTTTAGTTCTAGAGTGGATGATAAGTGTAACTTTCACCACTTTGTTCTTGTGAATTACTTCAGTAGTTGTGATTGCGTAATAATTACCTTTTTCCTTCAACTTAGGATATTTTTTAGGATTATTATCCTAATTATCTCTTGAATTAGATCATTTATTCTCATAATTCTAAACCTTTTTTCATCTAAAGCACTGGATTGTGGGTATTGCATTAGTTTGAATCTAATTACCCTCCATTGCATTTATTGGTCACTTCATCTCCTATAAATAAATAAAATCTCAATAACTAGGCCTCCCACACTTTAAATATATTCTCATTACTTTTAATAAACTACCTGAGTTATTATTACCATAATATTGTCATGTTTTTTGTTGAAATTTCTTCCTTCCATGTCACATGTTATTGGAGTTACCATGAAACTGAATCTTCCTTTTTTTATCACCATAACTATTAGAATAAAAGTTTCCAGCTTCCATTTCCACATTGATTACAAATCAAACAATATCTTTATAACTCTCAAATTCTTTTATGTCTAATACCTTTCGAAGACTTGTCTTAAATCCACTAAATAATTAGTAATATTTCTTTTTAGATTGATAATAAAACCAGAAGCATACCTTGCAAGTCTTGTAAAGTTTGATTCATAAGTACTGATGGATTCATCATCCTTATGCTTCAATTATAGTAAGTACACTTCCATTTCAGTATGAAGAGTTTTATGAAATTACTTATTGAGAAATACCCTCTTAAACTAATACTATTTCATGGAATTTATTTCATTATCTTTCCTTGTTTTCTTGATAAGATTCCACCATTGATTAGCTTCTACTTCTAAGTGATACACTAATAAAATAATATTTGTTTCCATCATATTGATCCATTTATAAGAAATTAGTATACTAGAAGACCCAAAAAATTAATTTGTATGTTTTTTCATAGAATATTAAATGACATATTGCTCCTTACTTAGTGTGTTTATAAGTTTAACATGATTCACATCATTATTCATTGCTCAAGAGAGTTGGACAAGCATTTCCATAATTTTTTTCATTATATCTCTCATTACATTTTTCTTTTCATAAGGGGATTCATTTTATTGTCTTTTATATTTGTTTTTAACACAATTTCTCCTAGTTCAAGCCATTAACTAAAACTAAAATAGATAATATAAGTTTTTTATCAATAATAATTAGAGTGATCGGTTATATAATAAGAAAATAAATCATGATATGTCCTAAATTATGACACCTAAATATAAACCCAAAAAACTCAAGGTTCATCCCTGGTATTTTCAATAAATTTTTAAAATAATAATCTTCAAAAATAACTGAACTCTAATTTTATTCCAACTATATAGACCCGGTCAGTTATTACATAAATATTACATCTTTTTAGATGAATATTCAATAAATCTTCTAATAATACATACCTAAGGACCATAATGGTTTAGTGTATTTGGATAATATATACATAAACAACCTATTTTCATGAAATATATTCAATATATCCCACACAATTCCTCACATATAGTACCCTTTTAGGCTTATCATACTTAATATCCTTCTTCATAACCTGGGGAAAGTGTAAGCATGAGAAGGGGTGAGCTCGGTAAGGGTAAACTTGGGATATGTTTTTCAATGACCTTAAGTGAGAATAATATAAGCATAATGGTATGATAACATGATCATAACTTATGAAAATCATACAAAATCAGTCAATATCATAAATCATGAGTCATGCACATAAGGATTTTAGCCTAATATAAGACATATGGATAATCATAAATCCAAAATCATGAGACATAGAGCATAAAAAGAACATATATCATTGGAATGTGGAATAACCATAAACATAATAAATAATATCATTATGAACATGTATAATCACCAATAGTTCTACCCATCATATTAAGGACATGTAATCAGGTCCCCACATAAAATTTATGGACATTAAATCAGGAAACATGAAATCATGTTCACACATAACATAGTTATCTCATGAAATATAAATCTCTAACCAATGAATTGGACTGATATATAATTATGGAAGAATCAATCACATAATGAAAACCATAATTCCTCATATCTATGTGGTAATTTGGAATTTAATAAAAAAAAATTGATTACTAGATGAGTTGATTTTTTATCAGGGATTCAAAATAAAATTTAGAGATTTGGGATGTCTTAAGATGGTGTTTTTAGATGTTTAATGAGCATAATAAGGTATCTTAGGTTCTTGGTGTAATACCATAAAAAAATTATTTTAAAATAATAATAAACAAAATAGCTTGCTCAACACACAACATCGAGCTTTAAGAAAAATTGAGATATATTATAAAAATATTAGTATTTAAATGTGACCTAGCCATTGAATTGGTAGGTATGAATATGAGTATAAAAATTATGAAATATATTTATAATGGTCCAACTCAATAAAAAATTATTTACTAATTATTTGTAAATAAGCACTCAATTTTTAGTGAAGTCATTTTATGTTTCAAAAATGATTTTTATTGCATTTTTGTGTGTGGAAATTATAATTAATTCTTTAAAATTTTTGAAATTTTATTTAAGAAATGAACATAATTTTTGGAAATAATAATAACAAAATTAACTTAGGGTGAAATTTTGGGATTTTACTGAAATGATTGATTTTTTTAGTGAATAGTGAAAAATGCAGACTTTTCAAAACTCTCATTTATTTTCATTAAATCAAGTAATTTAAAAGTATAATTCTATTTTTAATTTGGTCAAAAAGTGAAATATGATCCTTTTTATTTATAATAATCTAATTAATTCCATTTTAATTAAAAATATTCACGATGTTGATATAAGTTAATTTTTATCTTAAAAACACATTTTTCTAAAAATTATTTTTTATTTTGTTTTACGTATTTAAATTAAAATTGATTTATACCACTTATAGAGATTGAATATTGAAAAATGGATACCATATTTGGAATCCGGGGCTATAAATTTTCTAAATAGGTTCCTTTTATTTTTTGTCATTGTGAATAGTAACCATGGTAAATATTTGGCACCTCGATAAGGGTAAAATGGGTAAAACAAGGTTAAAACCATGAGATAAGGACTCAAAATCAACCCAAAACTTGAATTTATATCATTATATGGGATTAATTCTAACTTATACATCTCAAATTAGAATATATGGTATTTTGGTACCATTTTTCATTGATAATGATAATTATATTACTTTAAACAAAGAAATATACTAAATGTTACTCGCTTTCTCTTAAATATATCTTAAATGTTCCCATAGGAATAAAAATAAGTTATAAGTGAATATTAAAGTTTATTTTGACAATAATAAAATATATTAATGATGTTAATTTATTTATAATTTTTAGAGATTATATAATTACCTTAAACATTTATACAATGCTCACACATTGGTTGTGCAAGTAGTAGAAAAATCAAAGTAAATTATTTTAAAAACATCAAAAGTAATATTTTTTGGATGAATTATGGTATCACGTGATTTTTATGGATAATAATAATGTATAATTTATGGTTAAATAGTTTATATTTGAATTATTTTGTTATGTTGATTTATTTAAACTCAAATTAAATGAATAGTTTCAAAAAATGAAAATAATGATATATTATGAAAAATAATATTTTATTAAATTATTTAAAAATCATAAAAATATTGATAAAAGATAGGTGGTGGTTAACCAGGCCTGAAAGCCTTCGATATTTTTATTTATTTTTAGATAATCTCTATTTTTTAACTAGGTTGAGAGGAAACCCTTACATGATTGGTATGACTAGAGGCATAAGGCTCAATACATAACCCGAAGGTCCAAAGGCATAAGGCCCAATACATGCCCTGAAGGCCCAAAGACCTAACTACACTGAAATTTCCCCTCCTTGGCATATTCATCATTGAATGTTCCTAGAACTCCACCTCTCATGGAAGATCGGATAGCATTTCCCCATGCAGAGATACATAGTTCCTAGTATTGATGGTGATTTTCATACCCTCTAATTCTTAAAATCTATTTATCTCTACTTGAGTGGTTGTTACTTTTTCTGAATCCTAATCTAGGGCCTACTCCAGTGTGGTTTTCCCAGATTACTTCATGGTCATGTGGCTCAAAAGCCCATGGCCCGAAGGCCCTGTGGCTCATAGGCCCAAACCGATGGACTGAAGGCCCATATCAGATGAATAGTTTTGGCTTCTATAATACCACATAATACCTACTACAATACTACTATAGTAACCCAAAAATATCCCTCCACCAAGATTTGTTCTTGGGTTTCATGCAGAATTATGGGGTGTGTTAACCACTCAGCTACCATCCCAACTACTGAAAGAGGACAAGTTGGATTTGAAATGATTTAAAATATCATCCCTTGTACATTTATGATCTAATTTTTACCTTATAAGTAAAATTATAACCCTTTAATATTGAAAATGTTTCTATTGTGTTTAATGTTTAAAATAGTTAATGAAGGGGCTGAACAAAATATAAGGTTTAAAATACCACTTAAACATATCCAAATTTTATTGGTTGAATGGATTTCAATCATATCCTATATTATCTTCAAAATTATTTCCACATGGTGTAACTTTCACATGAAAATAAATTTATTATATTTAAATATTTTTACTAATTCCAAGTGTGTCCACTCCCCCCGCTTATAAAAGGAGACTCATCCTTTCTCTTATTTACACCACTTTATGTCATATAGCTCAAAAAAAACCTACAAAATTCTCTTATAAAATCCTTTATCCATGAACTATAGGTTTTTTTATTCTTAATAGACTATTCCAAGGGTCCTTAAGAAGGTATTTAAAGGAGGCATGCTAAAGAAGAGGTGATCATCCTACCCAACCTCTTTCAATTTATTTCATCTTATACCTCCTATAAATCTATGTTATCCATCATAAAATAATAAATTAAGTATCCTAAATTTATTGAAATATTATTATGATTATTTAACCACCATTATCCACCCTCTATTCTATCAAATGGGAAGTGATTGTATCACTCATGCATACATGTGGACAACCACCTCCACGTAGCAATACAATTCATTTCCTATCACCATCTTTCATGGATGATTATTATGATGGGTTAAATTTTTATATATTATATTTATGACATAATTATAATTCTAGATTATAATATCATATCTAACTTCTTACAATCCAAGTCTGTTGGGAAAAAATAACATCACTCATGTGTGTGTGTGTGGACTACCACCACCACGAAGCGATGTGATTCGTTTTTCATTTATGATTTACATGGATAGTAATAAAGATAGTTTTAACGTGTGTATATATATATATATATATATTATTAATGATATAATTATGGTTACTTAATGATGAAATAACATTTATCTTTCTTTCCTTCTTTTCTTTAGAAAATTAAAACAGTGTACATGCGTACGTACGGCCTACCATCCTCATGAACGGTGTAAAACATTTTTATATATCTACATTTACATATGATTATAAATATGTATATAAAAAATATATATTATATTTATATTATTAATAAAATTATGGATATTATGGAACCATGATCAAAGTATAAGTAATGAAATTTCCAAACCAAAACTTCCATGAAAAACGAAATACCCAAAAATGATTATTTTAATAAGGAATTATTAATAAATGTTTGTAAAAAATTTATAAGTGAAATATAAATGATACTATAAGTATGTACATTATTATTTTATATAATTATAATAAATTTAAATTTATTATACAATATTCTATATTTCATTCAAATAAAGTCAAGACTTAAGGTAAAGGATTTTCATCTCACTTTTATTTTAGTGAGTCACATGCCATATTCACCACTTATTTCTTTTATTTGGTGTATATAATACCCATGATTTAATTTTATGAATATTATCATAACAATTATATATTTTTACATATACATATATGTTTCTATATTTCATGAGGTTTTGGTTCAAAATTTACCGAATTCATAAGGGTTTTATGTTACAATCTCATTCTTTACCATGATTGCTTATGATTAAGTTTCTGATGAAAAACATTTCATGATATACCAATCAATAATCTCATGAATTTTATTATCCTATAGTTATTTATTTAATTTTTAATTTTTAATACAATTTTCCTCCCTTTGGTTCTCAAAATTGTTCAAAAAATCTTTTTAAGAAAAGTTGACCTTATTTCTCCTCTTTTAATTGGAAAACCTTTTTCTTCTACATCTATTTTTTATAAAAAAAATCATGAATATTTTTGAATAATATTCAATGATTATTTAAATTAATTTTTAACCATGTTTTAATTTTTATAAAATGGTTTTAAAATAATCTTCTTGTTGTTTTATGACAATGTACTTTTTATTGAAGGTGTGAACAAAATCTTTGTTTTAACGATTACGGCATGAATGGAGTTTCCCTCCTTCATAACCACTAAATGGATTGAATATTACTTTAAAAGTTTAAATATTTCTTTAAAAATAAATTTATTTCTATAATATTTGGAAATATTTAGATTTTAAAGAAGTGGTTCCAAAATGAAAAGGGTATTTTCCTCAATAAATATTCCAAGTGATATTTTAAAAGAATTTTAATTTATGATAACATACTTTGATGTTACTTATGATTTAATGAGGTTGTGATATAAGGATACCATAATTATTCATTCTCTATATGTTTTATGATTATGATGATGATATTTTTAGGAAACCTGTTTATTTTCAATGGGTTATTCTATGATGAATTTTTGAAATGTTTATGAAACTCGTTTCTTTTATAAAAGTTATAATATTTGATGAATGTTTTATGATATTGTGGAACACATATAAATTTATTATGATTATGTGATGGGTGGGATAATAATTATATATCCCTATAATTAATTTGATAAGATGGATATCTTTTGAGATAATAAGGACTAGACTAGGGAGTGAACCCAGTTTGATAGGGGAGTTTTTCCATTGTGATGGTCTTAGGAGTGAACCTTGACTAAGGGTGTGATGGAATGAGGAGTGACCCAAATACACTATAATAGTATTGGAAGTGATCCTTGACTAAGGAAAATATTTTTCTATGCTTATGTCTATGCCAAAAACTTGTGTCTTAAACTAATGTTATGCTCTAATGGCTCATGATCTTTTATTCATTTATGATTCATGTCTTGTGAACTGTCAAGCTTTATTTCAAGACTCATAATTATGATCTATGATATTTTGGGTATGGATTTCAAATGTTAATATTTTTCATTCATATCCTTATTCTAATTTTATTATTAAGTGATCATTGATATCTTCCTTTTTTATATTTATTAAGTATCTGAGTTCCCCCTATATTACATTTCCTTTTCCTGGGATATAAATAAATTTTTTAAGTATGATATGTATAAGAGGCATGATAGTTTTGAAGAAATAAGTGGGAGATGATGTAGAACCTTTATGTACAAGTTTTTTATATATCCAAGTTTCTAAATACACTAAACCTTTATAGTTATGGCACGGATCGTAATGTTATGTAATGAATATTCATATGTTATGATGTAATATCTATGTATGAAAAGTATGGGTTGTTAAACTAGGATGGGCCTCAATATCTTCAGAATAAGTTTCAGATGTTTTGGAGGATTATGGATAGGGTTTGTGGTTTAGGCACATGTTTTAGGGAAAAAATTTCAACACACTAAAGATTAAGGTATTTTCAGTTTAATTTATATGCAAAACAATTTTCCTACAAAATAAGGGCACGATTAAGGGGAAACCACGTGAACTTACAGAGAAAAATATATAGGAGTTTCTTAGGGGTTTATTTCTATTCTTTATGGTTTGTAAAATAGTTTGGTAACCATGAAACCAAACAATATGATGTGGATGGAATAGAGTTAAATCCATATGTATGGTTGTTGAATTATTTGGACAATTGTGCGTCCTATTAAAAGTATGTTTTTACAATTTTTTCCCTATGATTTTTAAGAGGTATCTCTCACTTTTATTCCTCCTATTAATATTAAAAATTAAAATTGAGGTATGTATAGATTATATCCTTTATTTCATGTTTTTTCAGAATTTTTTTTTAGCATTTTAAAATTTATATATTTATATATTTTTTAGGAATACTTTAAAGGTAAATACATGATATATAGAAAACAAAAAGTACAGGACTTTATGACTTCATATACTACTTTTTATAGACTTCATAGATTATCAATATATTCATCTTTGTTTTTGGAAGTTAACGAGCTTCTAATAGATGATGATATTTGTGGGTTTGAACTAAAAGTATTGATTTTAAAGAGAGATATCATGGAGCTTATAACTGGAGATTTTTTGGGAATTAATGCGATGAAATTGTTTTCCATGTAAGTTAATTATCATGTATATTTTATTTGTTTTAATTTATTGAAACTTAATACATATTTTTTGTATTAGGTATCTTTATACACTTTGTAGTATGATACGACATTAATGTATGGATTTTTGGACCCATAATGTATTTCACCAATATAAATTACAATGAAAGATGATGAAAGTAAACTATATATTGCTGAAATATTTCAAAATAATGTAATTAATTGTTTTATTCTTCCTTATATTAAAGGTTATGTAACATATATTTCTTATATTTTTATTTCTCTCAATTGAATAACCACTAACATTATATTTTTTCTATATTAGTGGCCATTTGATGTTGGGGGTTTTTGTTCAAGTAAAAAAGATATATTATTGATTATTCTCTATACATGGTGAAGTTTGAGGAAATTTTATTGGTCTACTGAAAATTTAAGTTTGATTATTTGAATATTTGTATATTAAAATTAATTTTAACTCTATTTTAAACATGTCATTCTAAAATAGGGAATTGGATTTTTGTAGAGAGGAAACATGAAAGATGGGTTAAAAGATCAAATATGTAAAATAAAATGTGAATTCTTATTTATGATTATTATATTTTGGATTCAGGTACTTAAAATTTTATTTATAATTGAAGAATTATTTTTGAAACAAAACTGTCACCTTCAACTAGGAATAAAGGAATGTGGATGTTATGTTCTAAGATTTATGTTTGAAATTATTTCAACTAGGACAGTTATAAATTTTCACATGGTTAGATTTTATTATAATATTTCCTTTAATATATCTTATAATTATATTTATAATAAATGTGAAATGCATTTTTTTAATTTTTAGATTTTTTATGTACCTTGCCTTTATACTAAATAAGAGCTAAATCACATACAAAGAGAATGGTCAAAATATTTCACATTTTTGGTTGGATTTTAATTTATTTGTAATATATATTTTAAAGTTTGAAAATCAATTTTTATTGTTAAAATGATTTCAATCTGTGAATCTATTTTTTTTGTTATGCTGTCAAGTTATGTTGTTTTTTAGCTACTTGTGCTGATATTTTTTTCTGGTGTTTTTATTTTACTATTGGAAATATGTATTATAATTAAATTAAAAATAATAATTTTTCACATTGGTTATTTTATAACCGATGTGAAAAATAATAAATATTGATTTATCATGTTGTTTTTTATATAACTAACATGATAAAACATTCCAAATTAGTGGTTCTAGTGTGGTTTATACATTGGTTTTAAAATAACTGGTGATGAAAACACTTCATCACATTGGTTGAAACAAATGGTGTGAAAAACCTATTTAAAACATTGCTATTGATGTGAAAACACATTTTTTACACTAGTTCTAGATACATAAACAACTTATTTTCATAAAATATCTTCAACATCTCACAAAACATTATTTATATATAGTAACCTTATGGACTTATCATACTTAATATCCTTCTTCATAACCTAGGGAAAGTGGAATCATAAAAATGGGTTAAAATGATCATACCATATGAAAATGATACCCAATAATACAATATCATAAAGCATGAGTCATGGTATAAGTCTTTTATCCCAACATAAGACATGTGTATAATCAAGAAGCTAAAATCATGATACATGGATCATATCATAAGCATATATCATAGAAATGTGTCACAAATATAAATTTAGGGAATCATAGCATTGTAAATATGTATAAACAACAATAGGTCCACCCATTATATTAATTATATGTAATCAGTTACTCATATAAAATTTATGGATATGAAATCAGGTCCATGAATAAAATTGTGAACATGTCGCAATATGAATAGGTCTATCCATGATGTTGTGAACATGAGATCAAGTTCACACATAACATAGTTATCTCATGAGATATAAAGCTTTAGATAATTCATTGGAAGGATATATAATTTTTTTTCACCCATCACATAATGAAAACCATATTTATGTGTGATACATGATCATAAAAACATTAAATATATCATCATAGAATAACCCATATAAAATAAATGGGTTTTTCAAACCTCTCATTATCATATAATAATAAGTCATCTAGAGAAAATAATTGGATGGTAACATAATATCATATCCCCGGTGAAGAAAAAAATCCTTAAAGTATATTATCAGGGATGAAAAATTCCTTTAAAATAGAATTTAAACATTTTTTGAAAATAGGGAAAATATTCTTTTCTTTCGATATATTAAAAAACTAAAAAATCCCATAATATTAAAAAAATATTTTATATGAAGATAACCATGGAAACTTTTAAAGTAATATTCAAACCAAATAATTTTTATGATGGAGGGAAAATTCATTCATTCCATATAAGTTAAAATAGAACAATCTTTTCACAATTATAAAAATTTAAAATTGGTTCATATGTAAAACATTTGAAAATATTAATTTTAATAACTTTTAAATAAAGTAAAAGGTAATAAAAATAATATTTAACAAACAATTATTTATATATAAAACTTATATATAAAAAATTTAATAGCATGTATGTTGAAAAAAAAGTATTTCAGCCAAAAAATAAATATAGTCAGTTTTTATTAAAATAAATTCTCAATAATTTTAAGTACCAAAGAGATTAAAATGGTACTAATACTTGAAAATTCTAGGAATAACCATAGGATAATAAAATATATGGTGTTTAAAGTATAAATATTAGATAATTTTCCTCAATGAAAATTTAACATAGACAATCTAAAATATAAATGAGATTGTAACATAAACCCCTACTATGGGTCCTTTCTTGCTTTTCATGCATTAACATATCTTATATAATAAATATAGATTTATTATAAATATATTGTATATTTTTTTCATATATATATATATATATATTACTATATATAATTTCTTTATAATTTCTAATTATCCATTTATTAACAATTCTTTATTAAAATGAACATTTGGATGAAAACTGGTTTGTTTTCCATGCATGTTTCAATTTAATCATTCTGATACTTGCACCATGGAAATTTTTTTATAATTTATATAATAATAATAATTTTCTAATTATAATATTTATTCATTTTATACACTTTTATAACCATTCATCTAAACCAGTTACGAAAAATCAATTACATCACTTCGTGGAGACGGTAGTCCATATGTTCGCACAAGTGATGTTTTAACTTTTTAATGGATGGAAATAAATAAAGGTACATAATAATTTACCATTAAAAATAATAATTAAATCATATATATCATATATATTTAATGAATATTTTCTTATTAACATCCATGTGGAGAGTAAATGAAAAACAAAACATGTCGCTTTATGGGGGTGGTACTCCACACATACGCATGAGCAATGTTATCATTTTCTAACAGATGGGAAAGATATAGAAAATGTATATAAAATTAACATAAAAACATATAATTATAGTAAATATATTAATTAATAAATTTTAATATGTTTATAGAACATTTTTATGAGGTTTAATAAGTAAGAAACATGAAAAAGATTAGTAAGAATATATACCACTTCTTTCAGTATCCTCCTTTAAAAAACACCTTAAGGCTTCTTGGGTGGGTAATTTGTGGAAAAAACACCTCAAGGTCATGTATAAGGATGTTGGGAGATTATTTTGGTAGATATTAGTTAATATAAAGTGTGCAAGCTTTGTGGATAAGATAAGATAGGATATTCCCTTTTCTAAGTGAGGGGAGTGCCATACTTGTAATTATTAAGAATTTTAAAATATAATAAAGTTAATATCAATGTAAAGTGGCTCCAAATTGGATCACTATAAAATATGGAATGTTATAAGTTATAAATAAATTTATAAAATAGTATTTAGACAATTTTTTGTGTCATTTTAATCCTTATCTCTTTACTTTAACCCCTTTTTAACTCTTTTAACCTTTACCGTAGTGATGAATTTTTACCTCGGTTGCTATTCATAATGATCAGAAATGAAATTAACATTATTAAAAAAATTGGAAATGATTATTATAAAAATTAAAAACATTTTATTATATTCAATTTCTATAATTTAGGTAAATTAATTTTTAAATAAGTGTTCAAAATGCAACAAAAATCATTTTTTGAAAAATGCATTTTAAGAATAAAACTAAATTTATTCATATTCCTTACCTAGTAAAAACCATTATATTAATGTTAATATATTTAATTAAATATATTATTTAAATGTTTTATTAAAATTATTCATAAATAATGATTATTTCAATTCATTAAGATAAAATAAATTGCACACAATAGAAAATATTTTCTGAAAAAATATCTCGTTTTACCTTTAAATGATTTTATCTTCATTTCTAACCAAATGATAATAATGAATGAATGATTTTTCATTTTTTAAAATTTAATATTAATATATTTCATCAAAATATCATTTCATTAGTGATCAAGACACATTATATATATAAAAATACAATACTTTAAAAAAATTAATCTTTTAACATAAAATAATATTATTTGTAAAATTTAAAATTGGGTACTTATTTCCTATGAATTAATAAAGAAATTTTCATTAAGTAAAACTTTTTTACATAATTTTCATAATTTATTTAGTCTTATTAATACCCACCAACCCAATGGATAGGAGATAATAGTCACATTAAATAATAATATTTCAATTGTATATCACAGTTCATTTAAGCTCGATGTTTCATGTAAGGAAAGCTATAAAATACATAAAATTTATTTAAAGAGATGCATACCATAAAATATTGGGGTGTTACATTCTTCCCTTATACAAATTTTTTCCTTGAAATTTTGTCACTCTGATACAAACAACTGATGATATGTCTACCTCATCAAATCCTTGAGTTCATACATAGCTTCCTCAAATTTTTTATTCCTCCAAATAACTTTAACCAGGTGAGTAGTCTTGTTCCTTAGTAATTTATATTTACAATCCAATATTTCCACTAGTTTTTCCTCATAATAAATATCATACTCCATTGTTATAACCTATGAGCACAATATATGTGAAGGATCAGATATATACATTCTCAAAAGTGATTCATATAGCACACAATGAACTTAGTAGAGGTTCACTGGAAGTGCCAAACAATAAACTACCATCCTGATATGATCAATAATATCAAAGGTACTAATATATCTAGATATCATCTTTCCCTTATTTCTAAATATCATAACTTTATCCCAAGGATATATTCATATGAATACCTTTTCATCAACTTTGAACACTAGATTTCACCAATGATTTTTAGCATAACACTTATGTAAACTCTAAGTTTCCCTAAAATCGCATTAAATAAGTCTAACATTCTCTTACATTACCTAAAATAACTCAAGACCTAATATCTTTATTTATCTAACTTCATTCCATCATTTTTTATTTCTACACTTCCTACAATAGAGGGATTCGTAAGGATCCATCTGAATGCTTGAGTGAAATTTATTGTCATAATAAAACTCGACTAGAGGAAGGTGTTAATCCCAAACACCTTTGAAATACATAGAAATAGATCTCAAAATATATTCTAGGGTTTTAATGGTCCTCTAAAACTGACCATATGTTTGAGTATGATGTGTAGTGTTAAAGATCAACATCATATTAAAATATTACCGAATACTTCTCCAGAACATTAAGTTAAACTTGGACCTTGATCAAATACAACTGATAGTGGTACTCTATGAAATATTACCATTTCCTTAAGATATAACATATAAATATGATCAATAGATAAATCTTCTCTAATAAAAAAATATTCTTATGTTGTAATACATTTGACTGCAACCCAAATATCATTATGGCCTTTAGATGTTTTTTGAAGTCTAATGACAAAATACATGGTGATATTTTCTCATTTCCATTATAGTATGGATAATGGTTATAACATACCCTTAGAATTATTTCTCTCACCCTTAAATTTTTTTCATACTAGGCATCAAGATTCATGCTCTTCTATATCCCTTTTTATGTTATCCCAGAATAAATACTCTTTCAAATATTTATACATCTTCACACTTCTGGGATGAATAGATAATTATGAACTCTGAGCTTCATCCAATAGCTCATACTTTAAATATGGTGTTGAAGGGACACATACTCTATTCTTTAACCTTATTATTACATCACAACCATATTTTAACTCAAGAGTTTTCCTCACCTTCTTCTATAGATCTGTATCTTCATTTTGTGCCTCTTTAATACTCACATAGATGGATAGTTGAACATTCATCTAAGAAAGATATAATTTACCCCCTTTCCTTATAATTTAATGATCCATATTCTATATAATATCCCATATTTTTTTAGGTACATTCCTCTTTGAGTTTTTCATTGGACCTATTTTGTTTGGGTTTTCCCTTGTATTTGAACCTTGGGGTCGAGTTCCTTTGAGGATAGAGAACATTTTTTGTGTAAAATTACCTAAAGTTTGGGGATGTAAGTTTTTTTGAATTAATTTAATCCTAATATGAACATTTAAAAGGGTATTACAAGGGTTTCCCATGAGTTTTGAAAGCTTTAGAAGTGGTTTGGGCTCTTATACAGAAGCGGGGATTAAAGATACCTGTAGGACATTTAAACATAGTGTATATATTATACGAAGTGTAACTATCCTCAAGAATATTCCATGAAATGGGTTCTAGATGTCAATTTTTTAAACATCATGATCCTATTACATGGCATGTAACTATCACATATCATATTTCATGAAATGGGTTCAAGACGTGAGTTGGTTTTACATCGTGAACCTGTTACACGACGTGTAACTATCTTCAGGCAGATACCATGAAACAGGTTCATGACATGAGATGAATACATGTTGTGAACATATTTAACATCATGTAATGTTCGATCAAGTTTATTTTAAGCTTAGGTGATATATTTTTCAATGTAACTCATAAATCGATAATTACACATCATGTAAATGTTACACATTGTGTATTTCTTAGTCTCGTCAGTTTTAAAGCCATGATGTACGTGTAACTCCATTCCATATATGTGTAACCTTTCCTCTCTTGATCCCTAGTAATTTTATAGGTATCTTTGGAGTGATTTACTCCCTTCCAGACATCTCGATCAAGCATCTAATCCCCAGATAGTTTTTTTTTCTTTGGTTTTCCCCTCCCATTCATTTCTCTCCATAGTTGAAATATAATCTTTTGACCATTATAAAAATAGGTTTTGATCTTGATCTCATTTGATCTAGGTTTTCTTTGTGATCTTGTGTGTCTTAATTCTTGTTGGAATTACCAATTGGAAGTGTTTTCTTGATTGTCGGTTAAAGGTGGGTGGTCTAGAACCTAACACTTTGGTCTATTTAATTGTTAAGTATGTGAAATATTGTGATTGCACTGATACAGCATGAACATTAATTAATTTATTAATGGATGATGATAAATCTTTTATGGGATTATTCATTGGATCCCTTTGGATCTAATGATATTGTGACCTGGCTTGCGGCTACCCGTAGGGTGAGCCTACCCAAGAATAATAATGTTTTGTTTAATGGATTGAAGTGTGGTTAGCATGATATGAGTACTTAAGTTATTACTTATGATATATTCACCTTGTAAAATAGTTAAATTGAATATTTAAATGGTTGGTGATGATTTGATAATAATTAAGTGTGCAAACTAGCATGGAAACAGCTTAAGATATAAGTTTTTTGCCCGAATGGCCTGAATGCCTTCTTTTTATTTTATTATAGATAATACCCCTTTTTAAGGGTTGAAGGGGAACCCGTACATGACCCTTAGCCTCAAGGCACAAGCCCCGACATGACCCGCAATACATGACCTAAAGGCCCAGAGGCATACCATGCCCATTACATGACCCGTAAGCCCAGCCCACTAGAACTACCCCTCCCCAGTGTCTTGCATCATTGATCTTCTTATCTCCCCACCTTGCATTGTTGATCGGATAGCATTGCCCCGTACAAAGCTGCACGGTGCCTGGTCCTGATGGCGGCTGCCATACCCTCTCATTCTTCCAATCCGGTTAGCTCTGTATCTGGTGGCTACTACTCTTGTTGCTTTGATCCTCTTCTGGGGCCTGTTCTGTGTGAACTGGGATACTCCATGGTCTACGTGACCTGAAGGCCCTATGGCCCGAAGGCCTTTTGATGACCCGAAGGCCCTGGAGACCCATAGGCCCAAACCGGTGGCCCGAAGGCCCAAATCGGGTGAATAGTTTTGGCTGCTACAGTATCGAACAGTAACTGCTACAGTACTACTATAGTACCCCAGAAATTCACCTCTGTCTAGTTTTGAACCCAGGACTCTTGGATGCCAAGTAGGAGCCCTTATGATATGATGATATATGTGTTACTCTTGTTGTACCCTATGTAGTGTTTATTCTGAAATTCTTATATATAGGATTATTCCTGGTGATGTTAAAATATTTATATTAAGGGATATGCCCAGTGATGTTGAAATGATTATATAGAGGGTTATACCTGGATACTGAAATGCATATATAGAGGGCTATGTCCAGATGTTGAAATGCTTATATTGAGGGCTTGGCCCAAATATTGAAATGATTATACAAAGGGATTTATCCGGTTATGTGTTTATTTTATGGATTGTGATTATGATTTTCATGGTTTTGTAACATGCCCAGAGATATTTTGTCATGGTTCCAAAGAAATTTGATTCTTATATTGTATTAATTTTTTAATAAACACACTTTTTTATCTATTTATTTCATGAACTTATTATGATGATGATTTGTTTAGGCATGGTGGTTTCAACCTACTGAGTTTTACTAACAATCTATTCAACCTGTCATTTGGTCCCTAAGCAGATTACATGGATACAGGTTTGGAAAAGGTAAAGGGACCTTGTTGTTGATTGTTTGTTGTTGATTGTTTGTTGTTTATTGTTTCATGTTGTATGGGTTGGAGCATGGAGGCAGGATCGACATGAGGTTTTGGACTGAGGTTTTGAGTTTTCATGTCATCATGTTCTTTTATTATTTTGACTTCTAACATATCATTTAGTTACATTTCATCCTAACATTACATGGTTCACTATTATTTGGTTTATTGGTTCTTCCTTTACTTTTCAATTGTATGTTGTTCTATTTATACTATTTTTGTTACTCTTATATTTATCATTTTTTTAGTGCCACTATAATATAACTTTGTATCATAGGGTATAGTCACTCCACTATATTGTCTACACCCCCACTACTAATTGGAAGCCTCTTTCATATGAGGAGGTTCTCTTGAAGTCCAATAACTAACCTAATTTGGTCACATGAGAGAGTGTCAAATTGGGGGACATTACAAAGTGGTATCAGAGGTTCAGGTTGTTCAATTGTATTGATTTACTATTTGGGAAAGGTATAAAGAATTCTAGTATGTGTCAGGGCTTGGTAATGAGCTTGTACATGGGAGTAGTTAATCCATGTATAGGGGGAAACCCAAGTGTCCAGGGATGGGATTGTAGTTCATGATGTTTTCTTATTACGATTGTTGTTATTTAACCTTGGTTGATTCACATATTGTGTGATGATATTGTTTCTTGAGATTTATACTTGTGGCCTAGTATGGCATGATATAAGTATAAATGCATCATGATAGGCACGTAGGGATATATATTGACATGGATTGGTCATGGTAGGGACATATTTATTGAATGTGATATATTTTTCTATTTTTACTGTGAAATGAGATACCTTTTATATTTGATAAGTGAAATTAAATAACTGATACATCATTCTAAATCACATATAATCCATGTTTAAAGAGACCATGAGCCATTGGTCCTCTATTGTGTCACTTGTTGAGGTTGACCTTGCTTTAATCCAGTTTTCTAAGGAGTATGTTCATCTTATAGATAAAATTCCTCCTTCTCGCCTTCGAATTGAGTTTCGGGAGATTGGAAATTTACACACACCTAACACAGCTAAACTGGATCTTCTTGTAGATCCTGAGGACTAGGTGGATGTTCAGCTTTACGAAAGTTTCTTTAGGGTCATGCAATCCATGGAAAGGGAGACTGTTCATTTTGTACCTTCGATGTTTGAGCTGACAAGAGAGTTTTAGCTAAATAATCCACCTATGTTCACTTGGGACGGAGGCCTCTAGGTAGCTAAGTTCTGGATTGAGTCAGTCCATATGATCTTCAAGTGCATTGAGATTCCCATAGATAGAAGGTTGAAGCTTTCTACATACATGCTTTGTGGACTTTATAAGAATTGGTGGGCTATTCTAGAGAAAGACGGATAGTAAGAGGAGTTATCCTAGAAGGTCTTTGAGGATAATTTCCTAAGACACTTCTCTATTGAGATGTTGAGTGATGAGAAAGCTTGTGAGTTCATGCACCTTCCATAGGTCATGTCAGTGATGGGCTATACTGGACATTTCATGAAGTTACAGTGCTTTGCGCCATCTTTAGCTACTGATGAGATATATAGGGTGAGAGATTTTCCAGATGGTATTCACTATGAGATTATTTCATAGGTGAATGTATTTCACTTGAGTGTATTTTTGTATGTGATAGATCATTCACTCATAATGGAAGGGAATCTGAGAGAGGCCTCAAGCAGTAGACGGCCTATTTCAGCAAGGCAAAATGAGAGATTTTCTAATGGTGGAAAAAAGCACTACTACGATAGTTATCACTAATGAAATAGTGATAAGATTGGTCAAGGAAATGGATATTCATCTCAGGACTATGTTCCATTATAGTACTATCAGTGTGTAAATTTTTTCCATAAGAGGACTCAGTGTCTATACCCTTTATTGGAGTTTCATACTTGCGGTAGGTGGGGCCACCTATAGAGGTTGTGTAGGGGAATTTAGTAGAAGATCAATTGAAGCGGATCATTTCAAGTACCAGAGTCTGGGAAGGACTTTCCTATCCCTTGGAAAATAGGTTCTAGAGTTCCATAGGATTTCAGGTCGAGGTATGGGATGTAGTACCCCAGTGTTGGATTAGAAGTACTAGGTGGAGGGAATAGCCTAGGGGAGTTATACTAGAGCCCAAAACATAAGGTCAAGTCATCTTCACATTATGTAGTCTACTCCATCTATTATGGAATGTGTGGATGGTGTCTTGACCATTTACACACCAATGGGAGTGCGATAAAGGAATACCAAATGTTTCGAGGGGTGTTCTATAGAAACTAGCGGTTACCATTTCTTTTGGGAACCATTTTTTATGGAAATGATAGGTTTTTATTTGATTCTTGGTATAGATTATCTAGTTATATACCAATATCGCATCTATTGTTATCATAGGAGAGTTACCTTTCAATCTCTAGAAGGAGGCAGCTATTTTCACCAGGGTGAGTGGGATCTTTAGGCCGGTGGTGCAAGGCCAGTTTAGTGCATAAGGGACTATCTCATGGATCAGATAGAAATATTTATTCTAGATGATTGAGGAGTGCAGCATGATACTTTTTCTCCCATGGTATATCTTTTCTAAGATGTATTTCTTAACAAGTTATAGATATTACCACTCGAGCAAGAGATCAATTTTATGATCGAGTTAGTTCTAGGAGTAGATCCAGTTTCTATTCCATCTTACATGATGGCACCAGTAGAGCATCAATAGTTGAAAGTATAGTTGGAAGATATAGAATCTAAAGGTTTCATATGTCCTAGTACATATCTATGGGGTTCTCTAGTTCATTTTACCAAGAAGGTTGATGGGACATTGCACTTATATGTGTATTATCAGATATTTAACCAGATAACAGTCAAGAACCAGTATCCCCTCCTACACATCAATGATCTCTTCAATCTATTGAGAGGTGTTAATATATTCTCCCAAATTTATTTGATGTTATGATACCACTATATGAGTGTGATACCATCAAATATACCTCATACTAATTTTAGGAGTAGGTATGGATTGTATGAATTTGTAGTGATGTTGTTTGGTTTGACGAATAAACCTGAGGTATTCATGGAATTTATGAATTGTGACTTTAAACCTTTTTTGGATCAGTTTATGGTTGTTTTTTCAACTATATATTAGTGCACTTCCAATAAGTAGATGATCATCCCCAACATCTTGACATCGTCTTGAGTACATTAAGAGAGCATCAGATTTACACCAAGACAACCAAATGCAATTTCTAGATTGATATAGTGAACTTCCTGGGCCATCTCATCTCAAATGATGGAGTATCAATGGACCTAGATAAGGTTGAAATTATAGTATCATTGGATCGACATAATAATGTCTTTAATATTCAAATATTTTTGGGTTTAGCAGGTTATTATCAGTGATTCATCCAATACTTCTCCCATATGGAAGAACTGATGTCTAGGGGTGAAATTTGTTTGCTTAGATGCTTGTGAGAGATATTTTCAGAAGCTTAAGATCAAGATGAACTCAGAACCTATCCTCAATTTACCTATTATAGATAAATCATATACTGTGTAATGTGATGCATCTAGAGTTTGACTCAGAGAATTTATAATTCAGGAGGATCGAGTAGTTACTTATAGATCTAGACAGCTAAGATCGCATGAGAGGAATTATCCTACTAGTGATCTAGAGTTATATGTAGTGGTGCATTCCCTAAAATTGTGTAGAAACTATCTTATGGGTGAGAGGTTTTTGGTGTACATGGACCATAAGAGACTTCGGTACATATTTTCTCAGCAAGACTTGAACATTAAGTAGAGGAGGTGGGTCTATTATGTGCGGTGTTTCAACTTCAAGTTTCCTTATATGCTGGGAAAGGGAAAAAAATTTATTGATGCCTTAAGTTTAAAGATGTAGATAGAGGTAGTTTAGGAGTCTTGCGAAGAGTGGTTGTAATGACCCAAACTTTTATTAATGAAAATTCCTATTAATCTAATTAAATGTATTATTATGTAAAGTTTTTATATAAAATATTAACTTTCTTGGTTTATGTTTTGAATTTAAAAATACTATTAATAATTTTTACCATTTCTAATATATCTGTTGAACAGTTATCACATGATTAGTATAAATATAGGGCTTTAACAAATCCAATTTACTTAGAAAAAGGAAGTGATGGCCTCATCCAGTAGAATTTCTCCATAAGAATCTCATTTTTCATAGCTTGGAAAGAAGGTAGCATCACTAGGCTTCACTCTTGACCAATCCCAATTTGATCTTCAACACGTTAAGGTTGAACGAAACCGCCTATAGGAGAAGTGGAAGTTAATAGAGATTACCACCTGAGTGTTATTATCTGATCCCCCCCAACAGTCTGTCACCATCACACGCCTTACCCTTAGGTCTTATGCAGGTGTTATTAGGGTTTATATAACAATACCCTAGCACTATTATTATGTGTATTTTTTTATAGAATAAATAATATACATTCATTTTATTATTATTACATTGTAAATAGTTTTTAAAGCACAAATAGTATTTTTTTAATTAATATTCAATTAAGAAAACTATTTTAATAAATTAATGGATTTTTGAATTAAATAATATTTTAATAAAATATTATTACTAAATTACTTTTTATTAAATATAAATGATCGTATAATTTTTATGCATACAATTGTAATTTTTATTAAGGTTTGATATCCGTTTTTTTCAAAACCGATAAATTTTCGATAAATGTCAATTTTTATTTTAAAAGTAAAAATTAACATATTTAGAAAATTATTTAGATAAAATGAATATTATATTTGGAATCAGGATGTCGAAATTATCCAATGGTTAATTTTTCATAATTTTTCAAGACAGTTGAATTTTTGGGTAAAAATTAAATACCATTTAAAAATATAATGTGTTTTATGACATCATAAGGACTCAATAGTGATATAATAAAGTACTATAAAATGGATTTTAAACCAATATATGTTTTACCTTTAAAATAATGTGATTTTATATATGTTTTATTTATTTTACAAGGCCTTAGTGGACCCTCCAAGACTTATAAAACATTTTAACATTTTAAAATGATTTCCTTGAGAGTGTGACTCACATCCACGTAAGCAAGCCTAATATTTTAATAAGTTCGGACATTGGCCTTATAAAATAATTTTTTCCACTCCACTTTGCAAACAACAATGGGAAAAAAATTGGATGGTTTGTGGTTCTGATTAGTTTAATGTGTAGTGTCCAAAACCTAAATAATAAAGAATTCATTCTCCTTTCCTATATAAACCCACGCAATCTCCCATTCCTCTTCACTCAAACCATTTTTGATCTAGAAAAAAAACTAGAACTCCTCTCTATATAATCCTCCCAAGGTACCCCAATTTTCCAAGAAGCCTCTCTCAAGCCTCTCCCAAGCCTTTGGATTACACTTCCAAGTAAGGGATTTCTTCCTTTCTCATTTTTTTCCCAAATTCCATTATGTTGTTATACAACTTTGTTTTCAATTATAAATGTCGGGGTATGTTTCATAACCTCCCCCATAATTCCCTAATTATTTTTTAATGATGATATACCCCTTTATCTCTCATTAATTCCTCCCATGTACACTTGTTACCATGCCGAAATTCCATAAGGGGTTTCTCTCTCCTCATTTACATTCAAGAAATTATTTTGTATTATGAATCTAAATCCCATTAAATATTTTGGGACATTATCTATATTAACCCATTACTTTCAATTTAATATACATATTATGAGACACACATTTCTCTATCATCAACCATTTTTATGAACTCTTATGTCACGCAGTTATGCTGCCGAAATTGCACCGCGATTTTCCAAGCCAAAGTCATTGTGTAGTGAATACCATGCCCATTTCTCTATCAAGTATATTCACCTTTATACACATTTACTTATTGATTATAGAGTTTCATGTATGAATTCCACATTCCTTTATCATGTAATAAATGATTATGTTTAATGAATCCATGTTATATGATCCATGTGGCACACTTATGCATGAAATGAAATGATTAAGAAGGGTGTTCCCTGATAGCGCTCCAATGCATTGGATAAAGATTAGTATCATGATACGTCAAGTGAAATGAGGGTTTACTCATGATAATTAAATTTAAAAGAGGTTTTACTCATGATCCATGTGCAATTATCCTTGTCTCATGCTAATATCATGTTAAATGTTGATGCCGCATTTCCATGTTATGATAATCATGCTATATCATGACTTTATGTTCATGTTTCTCTTATGATCCATTGATATGCCTATTGACTAACATGTACTGTATTCTTCATGTTATTCCTTGTTTACTCCCTTACTGGTCTTTATATCTCACCATTTTCTGATGCATGTCCTTAGGTTATCCCATGCAATGCTAAGTACAAAGGAATGTGTGTGGTCATGTAAAAGAAGTTTTCAATAAAGATGTTTATTTAATGTTTTAAGTTGTTATGTAATGTTCCTAATCCAAAAAGACATTGGACCTCTCAATCTTCTATGTTGTATCAAGTGAATATTTTATGTAATATATTATGTTTAAGTGTGAAATAAAGAACAGGGTTGTTATAGTTGTTATCAGGGGATAGGTTTAGTTATTTTTGGGATTAGGATTAGAAAACCCTAGTGAAAACCTTAGGGATAAGGTTAAGTATAATAAAAACATTCCTAAATTTTGGTTAACCCTTGGGTCTGTGTTGAAATGGATGATTCTCGTTCTCCCTTTGATTATGTGTGGATTATTGTTGGGGAGGATTACAGGTGTAAGCAACAGGTGATCTATAAAAATTGGACAGAGTTCTATCCATCTTGCAAGCATTTAGGAAACACTTTGGAGGATTTCTGTAAGATAAACTCTGATCATGCATTGAAGGTAAGTCATAGGGGGAATCAGATTTCTGCAAGAAAAGGGGATGCTTCACCGGGTAAGGAACTGAAGGTTGGCGTGATGTCTGGTCTGGTTAAGGAGGCTTTGGGGTCCAACGATGGGGGTCTGCACCCATAGAGGCATACGGAAAAGGAACTCTTGGATGGTGTTCATAAGGCGATCATAGATGATGTTCATGGTTCTGAAACCTCAAGTGCTATGATAACTTAGGTTAATCCGATGGTATCTGAAGTGATCAGTAGGTTGTGGTAGGATTTAGAGGGCTCATCTAATCCCAATCCTCAGAAGGATAATGGTTCGGGTTATAAGGAGAATTGTTTGGAGTAGTGCATGGATGGGGAAAAATAGGTAAGGTACAGAGGAGGGTGGAAAGGGATCTAACTTAGGCATGTCCAGTCCAAACGGTGCTAGGAGTTCCATAGGTATAGACCCTTTGGCCAGGCCCTTCCTAATGTTGAGAAACAGGTTTGAGGGATTTTCGAATGGCATGATTGAAGAGGGTTTGGATATTTAGGTTGTGGTCGGTGGTCATGAAGATGGTTCCTATGTGAAAGGGCACAATGTTGTAAGGTTGGTCCATGAGGAAGCTCCTAGGGCCATGGAAGAGGCTACTAATGTAGACGGGTGTCTTTACTTGATTGATAGTAACACACCGGATCCAAGGAGGGGGAATGCTACTGGTTGCAATGATAATGCCTTGGAGAACAAAGGGAGAGATGTTTCTAGGGGAAATAAAGAAAATGTGAGTGGTCCAGCCTACCTCTCCTATAGTGACATTGTACAGAAGGGTAAGTAAAGGATGACTGAGTGTGAAGGAACTCTATCTTCTACACCAAGAAGAAGAACCAGAAAAGACTACTCTTACCTACCATGACTGGTGAGTACCAGATCTTCCTTTAAGAGGGATAGAGGCGTGATTATTGCTTTCAAAAAAGACAACTTGATCAAAAAAACTTGCCCGGTGCAACCTATATTGGACTAGATGAGGAAGTTTGATCAAAGTGATCACATTTTGAGGTGGTATAAATCGATATCTGAATGGGAATCGGTTACAGCAGAAGGGGTCTCTTGTGTGGGATGTGGAAATGATTATGGGTATTATGATATGTAGTTTCATTATGGTCTATTTGGTTTGTGGTTGTTCTACATATGTTTGTTTTGTGAGTGTTTCAAGTCATGGACTGGTATGTTTTGAGGGTTGTGCGGTTTCTCACATTTCCTAAAAGTTTTGGGAAATAAAAAAATTAATTTTTAGTCAGTCGAGTAAGTGTTTTATCAATCAAATATATCTCTATTTGGATACGAGCAGGTAGAGGAGGCTCTGGAACAGATGTATCTAGGGGTAAAACCCAAAAACACCGCTTTGAGCTAGACTCGAACGGGAACTGGTGCACGAAAATGAGCCCTGCTACACTCTCGGTTATGACACTTATGGAGGATATGATTTGGTAAATTCATAAGCTTAGTACTAACCATTATTAAGGGAATAAAAAATCCCATAGGAATATATGTTGGGAAGTAGATCATGGATAACATATATTGAAGCCTGTAAATTAATAAGTTATGGAAATAAAATTAATTTATAAGTTATCCCTTTTTATAATTTGATTCCCCTTTATGTGTTACCCCTAAATTTCCTTTTATTCCATATAATTGTTGGTAATAGGAGGACTTGGACTAATAACTGATGCGAAGATCAATGTGATGAATGTTCTAATGAGATGCTCAATCCGATGGGAGTGGGAATCGTGAACTTTGTCATGATACTCTCTCAGTTAAATCAAGTTTTGAATAGAAACATGGGTCAAGATAAACGTTCAACCCCCCCTAAGAAAGAACAAGTCGCAATCAAGAGCTTCATGAGACAAAGGCCTCCTACTTTTAATGGATCATCTGATCCCTCAATTGTCGAACAAGGGATCAACTCCATTGAAAGGATCTTCTCCAACCTTCAATGTTCCAAACAAGAGAAGGTTCTTCTAGATGATTATCGTATAGAGGGTGAAGCTGATCAATGGTGGACATTGATAAAAAATAGGAAGCTTGAGGAGGATATCAAGGAATTGGAATGGAAGTATTTTTGGAAAATGTTTTTCAATAAATATCTTCCTTGCACCCTTTGACTTAATATGGAAAGGGTCTTCCTTGACCTCAAGAAAAAATATAAAGAATCCATCAGAGCGTATGAGGAAAACTTCACAAGGCTTGAACGATATGCCCTAGGCTTTGTCATTGCCCCAGAATTCAAGTTTGACCGCTTCTTTGGTGGGCTAAAACCTGGCCTACGGAAATCCCTAGTGATCCATGACTTCAAGAGCTATGAATAATTTTTCTGATGTTCCCTAAAAGTTGAAATGGAGATCAATGAATCTTAGGGGTGTCATGGGTATAATAAGAATAAGGTGGACTTTAATTTTGGTGGTCCGATGGATAAATCCAATGGTTCTAATAAAATACAGCACCCCGCTTGCCAAAGTTGTGGAAAGAAGCACCCTGGAAATTGTCTGAAGGGGATAGGGAAATGCTTTAGGTGTATAAGAGAAGGGAACCCAGCCATTAACTAGTGATAAGAAAAACTCACAGCTACAATAGAGGAGAGGAACACTCTATTCGACCCTAAATGCATTGTTCATTGCTTCAAATGAAAATAACTAGGGCACTTTTAAAACTATTTCCCTAAGCCAAGGGTTTTTTGAGGTAATCAATAACCTCCAAGGAAGCAAGGGAGAGATTTTTCCATCACTACCACTGAAGTGAACCCCGACAACAAAGTGGCGACAGGTACGCTAGTTATTCATTCAATAATAGAGAACATACTTTTTTATTCTGGGTCTACGCATTATTTTATATCTCAAAAGTTTAGTAGAACAATCTCAACACCACCACAAATCATGGAAGTAAAGATGTCGGTGAGAATGGAAAATTGGTAAATCATTTCATCCCATTAATATAACTCCTCCCCTATCAAAATTTGTGGTTTGAACTTCCTAGTGAACCTCGTCATACTCCCACAAGTAGAATTTGATGCAATTCTTGGTAGGGATTGGCTCTCTATATATAGTTCCAACATAAATTGTTGTGAGAGTAAAACCACTCTTCATATGGAGAATCGACCTCTGATTCTGTACAAGTGCAAGGAGGGGGATGAATCTTCTTTGGCACCATCATCTCAAGTGTGGATATTACTACCCTATGAGAACACGTATATTTATCAAATTATTGAGTCTAAGAAAACAACCATCCTTGAAGACATGCCTATTGTGAGGGAATTTGCTGAAGTGTTTCCTGAGGAATTGCCTAGTTTCATCCTAGGAGAGATGTTTAATTATCAATTGATCTTACACCTGGGGAGTTGTCAATATCCAAGACTCCATATAGAATGGATTTTTTGGAGCTTGAGGAGTTGAAGAAACAACTATAAGAGAATCTGGATAAAGGGTTTATACACCCAAGTGCTTCACCATGGGGTGCACTAGTCCTCTTCATCAAGAACAAGGATGGTTCAATGTGCCTTTGCATTGATTATCATGAGCTCAAAAAAATCACGATAAAGGACAAGTATCCTCTGTCATGAATTTATGACTTGTTCGATCAGCTATGTAGATCACAATACTTCTCCAAGGTAGATTTGAGGTCAAGATATTACCAAGTAAGGGTGTAGAAGGAGGATATCCCCAAGACTGCTTTTCGTATAAGATATGGGCACTATGAATTCATAGTGATGCCTTTCAGACTCACTAACGCTCCAGTAATCTTCATGGACTTGGTGAATATAGTCTTTGGAGATTACCTTGACAAATTTTTGGTAGTCTTTATAGATGATATTCTAATATAATCCAAAACCAAGGACGAGCATTAGGAGAATCTAATCACTATACTAGAGACATTTTGAAAGGAGAAGCTCTATGTAAAGTAAATCAAGTGTGAGTTTTGGTTGAAGGAGGTCTCATTCTTAAGTCATATCATCAAAAGCAATGGGATATCTATGGATCCCTCTAAGATAGCTGAAATTGAAATATGGATGAGGCCATCATCGGTAACAGATATTTGTAGATTCCTAGGGTTAGCTGGATATTATCGCCGATTTGTGAGAAATTTCTAACGATTGTACAACCCACTTACCAAGATAAATCGGAAGGGAGTAAAGTTTGCTTGAAGTGATGAATGCAAAGATAGCCTCAAGGAGTTGAAAAAGAGGCTTATCACTACACCCATTCTCACACTACCCACAAGTGGAGAACTTTTTGTGGTATTCAATGATGCTTTGAAGAAGGTAATGGGTTGTGTGTTGATGAGAAATGAAAAATTAATTGCTTATGCTTCAAATAAATTTAATGCTCATGAGAAAAAATATCTAACACATGATCTGGAGTTGGCTGCAGTAATCTTCGCTTTAAAATTTTGGTGACATTACCTCTTTGGAGAGAAGTCTGAAATATAGACAGACCACAAAAGCCTCAAGTATATATTCACACAGAAAGAGTTGAACATGCACCAACCAAGATAGTTAGATATGATCAAAGAATATGAGTGCTCAATCCATTACCACCCTGGGAAAGCGAACAAGTTTGCAGATGCTCTAAGTAAAAAGGACCCAGTAATTCTATCATTGATGATAATTGAAAAGGATCCAATCTTCTTATATTTGATGAAGATAGAAATGGGATTCATAAAGAAGGGAACATCATCAATTCTTTCACAAATTATTTATAAACTGTCTCTTTTAGAAAGGTTAAAAGATGCTCAAAATAATGATGTGGGAATTCAGAATAAAGTGGAAATTATTGGAAGATGGAAATCCATAGAGTTCAATGTTAATGAAGAGGTAATTATGACATTTGGTTCAATACTATGCATTCCATCGAATCTAGAGTTAAAGAAAGAACTTTTGGATGATGCACATAGTTTGAATTTCTCCATTCACCTAGGGAACACAAAGATGTATCAATATCTATGAGAGTATTATTGGTGGGATAACATGAAGCAGGAGATTTCTGAGTATACATCAAAATGCCCGGTATGTTAGAAAGTGAAGGCTGAGAGGTAGAATTCTAAAGGGATGATGCAACCATTACCAATACCAGCATGGAAATAGGAGAACATCACCACGGACTTTGTCACCAGACATCTGAAGACATCCAAAGGAAATAATGTTATCTGGGTTTTTGTGGATCGTCTTACAAAGACTGCACACTTCATTACAATTCAATAGGATTTCTCATTGGATTAATTGAAATGGATATATATCAGATATATGGTAAGGCTGCATGGAGTACCACTATCTATTGTATTTGATCTAGATCTAAGATTCACCTCTAAGTTCGGGAAGAGTCTTCAACATGCTCTGAATACTGAGCTGAAATTCAGTACGTCTTTTCATCCTCAAACCGATGTCCAATATGAGGGTACTATCCAAACAATTGAGGACATGTTGATATCATTCCCAATTGACTTAAAAGTATTATGGGATCAATATCTTCCTATGGTTTAGTTCTCTTACAATAATAGTTTCCACTCAAGAATCCAAATGGATCCTTATAAAGTCCTTTATAGGAAGAGGTGTAGAACACCAACATGTTGGGATGAAGTTGGGGAGTACCGACATGTTGGGATGAAGTTGGGGTGTAAAAAATCCCAAGTCTAGAAATGGTCAAAGAAATGGTGGAGAAGTTTAAGACCATCTAGAAGCACATTAAAGCTTCTCAGAGTCGATAAAAGAGATATGCTGATAATCGACGATGAGACCTAGATTTTGATGTTTGATACATGGTATTCCTTTGCATATCACCGTGGAAGAGGGTTATGAGATTTTTAAATAAGTTAAAGATTATTCCAAGTTACATCGGCCCTTTTGAGATACTTGATCGCATTGGAGCAATGGCCTATCGACTATCACTCCAAACGAACCTATCTCAAGTACATGACATATTCCATGTATCACTCTTGAGGAAGTACATACCAGACCCATCACATGTACTCAATCCAGAAGTGGTACCATTATAAAATGACCTATCCTATGAAGAGAATCCAGTGAAGATCTTATATCATAGGGAAAAAGTTCTACAAAATAAGACAATTACCCTCATTAAGGTGTTGTGGTGAAACCACAAGTTTGAAGAGGCAATGTGGGAATCGGAGGAAGTGATGAAGCAGAGTTACCCACATCTATTTTAGTGTGTGAAAAATAAATTTCTAGGGAGAAATTTCTTAAGGTGGGAAGATTGTAACAACCCAAAATTTTATTAATGAAAATTACTCTTGATCTAATTAAATGTATTATTATATAAAGTGGTTATATAAAATATGTACTTATTTGGTTTTATGTTTTTGGATTTAAAAATACCATTAATAATTGTTACCGTTGAAAATATAGTGGTTGAACAGTGATCACATGATTAGTATAAATATAGGGCTTTAACAAATCCAATTTACTCAGAAAAAGGAAGCAATGGCCTCATCTAGTAGAATTTATCCATACGAAGCCAATTTTTCAGAGCTCGGAAAGGAGTTAGCATCAATGGTCTTCGCCCTTGACCAAGCCCAAGCCAATCTTCAACGTGTTAAGCTTTAATGGAACCGACTACGGGAGAAGTTGAAGTTAATAGAGATTACCACCCAAGCGATGTTATTTGATCCTCCCCAAGAGTTTGTCACCATCACACACCTTACCCTTATGTCTTATGTGGGTGTTATAAGGGGTTATGTAACAATACCCTAGAACTATTATTATTGCACTATTTTTTATAGAATAAACAATATACATTAATTTTATTATTGTTACTTTGTAAATAGTTTTTAAAGAACAAATAGTATTGTTTAGTTAATATTCAATTAAGAAATCTATTTTGATGAATTAATGGATTTTTGAATTAAATATTATTTTAATAAAATATTATTAATAAATTAACTTTTATTAAATATAAATTATCATATAATTTTTATGAATACAATTGTAATTTTTATTAAGTTTTGAAAGCTGTTTTTTTAAAAACCCATGAATTTTTTATAAATGTCAGTTTTTATTTTAAAAGTAAAAAATAACATATTTAGAAAATTATTTAGATAAAATTAATATAATTTTGAGAATCAGGATTTCAAAATTATCCAATGGTGAATTTTTTGTAATTTTCTGAGACAGACGAATTTTTGGGTAAAAATTAAATACCGTTTAAAAATATAATGTGTTTTATGACATCATAATGACCCAATAGTGATATAATAAAATACTATAAAAGGTATTTTCGGAAAATATGTGTTTTAAATTTAAAATAATGTGATTTTAGATTTATTTTATTTATTTTAAAAATCCTTAGTAGACCCTCTAAGACTTATAAAACATTTTAACATTTTAAAATGATTTCTTTGAGAGTGTGACTAACCTCCACATAAGCAAGCCTAATATTTTAATAAGTTCAGACATTGGACTTATAAAATAATTTTTTCCACTCCCCTTTTAAAAAAATATAGTCAAAAACCATGGTATGGTTTGTGGTTTTGATTAGTTTAATGTCTAGTGTCCAAAACCTAAATAATAAAGAATTCTCTCTCATTTCCTATATAAACCCACTCAATCTCCCGTTCCTTTTCACTAAAACTATTTGGATCTCGACCAAACCCTGACCTCCTCTCTCTAGAATCCTCCCAATGTGCCCCAATCTCCCAATAATCATCTATCAATCCTCTCCCAAGCCTTTGGATCACACTTCCAAGTAAGGTATTTCTTCCTTTCTCATTTTTGTCCAAATTTCATTATGTTGTTATACCATTTTTTTCAATTAAAAATTTTGGGGTATGATTTTGAACCTCCCCCATACTTCCCTCCTTATGTTTTAATGATGAGATACCCATTTATATGTCATTAATTCCTCCCATGTACACCTGTTACCATGCCTAAATTACATAAGGGATTTCTCTCTCCTCATTTACATTCAATAAATTATTTTATATTATGAATCTAAATTCCATTAAATATGTTGGGACATGTGTCTATATGAACACCTTACTTTACATTTAATTTACATATGATGACACACCCCTTTATCTCCCATCAACCATTTTTATGAACTCTTATGTCACGTCATTATGTTGCTGAAATTGCACTGCGATTTTCCAAGCCAAAGTCATTATGTAGTGAATACCATACCCATTTCTCTATCAAGGGTATTCACCTTTATGAACATTTACTTATTGATTATATAGTTTCATGTATGAATTAAACATTTCTTTATCATGGAATAAATTATTATTTTTAATGAATCCATGTTATATGGTCCATGTGGCACACTTATGCATTAAATTAAATGATTAAGAAGGGTGCACCCTGATAGCACTCCAATGCATTTGGTAAAGATTAGTATCATGATATTTCAAGTGCAATGAGGTTTTACTCATGATAATTCAAGTTCAATGAGGGTTTAATCATGATCCATGTGCAATTAACCTTGGATCATGCTAATATCATGTTAAATGTTGATGCCACATTTCCATGTTATGATAATCATGTTATATCATGCCTTTATGTTCAAGTTTCTCTTATGATCCATTGATATTACTATTTCCTAACATGTACTGTATTATTCATGTTATACCTTTTTTACTCCCTTACTAGGCTTTATAGATCACCATTTTCTTATGCATGTCCTCAGGTTATCCCATGCAATGCTAAGTATGAAGGAATGTGTGTGGTCATGTAAAATAATTTTTCAATAAAGATATGTATTTCATGTTTTATGTTGTTATGTAATGTTCCTAAGCCCCAAATACACTGGACCTCTTGATCTTCTATGTTGTATCAAGTGAATATTTTATGTAATAAATTATGTTTAAGTGTGAAATAAAGAGCAAGGTTGTTATAGTGGCGATTGATGGAACTCATTGAACACATGCATCTAGATGTTCAGGAGTATTGGGGATGAGTGGATCTGACTTCGCATCTACCATACCCATGATTCTTGACTGAATGAAGATAGATCAATTATTTGATCCATAAGGCTTAGTTATATGAGATAGCTTATATGGTGGGGAGCTACCTTCGGTATGGTCTCTTAGCAGTGTTAATTCTATTCTTTTGTGTGGCCAAGTATTGGTTCCTACGGTCTTTCATGAGGAGATGATGATAGAGTTTCATGATTTTAGATTAGTGATATATCTTGGTTTGATAAAGATTTAGCGTGATCTCCATAGATAGTACTGGTGACTAGGAATGAAGTAGGAGGTAGCGGGATTCATAGAGAAATGTTTCACATATTATTAGGTGAATGCAGAGCGTCATAGGCATGTTGGGATGTTGAAGCCTCTACCTATTACTGAGTGGAAATGGGATGATGTCATAGTGGATTTTAGGATAGGATTACCCAGGACACCTTACAAGAATGATGCGGTATGGTTGATTGTATATCGACTGACAAAGTTATCTCACTTCATTCCTATTTGGGAGACCTTCACTATTGGTGATTTAGGTAGTCTCTATGTGTGAGAGATATTTTGGTTGCACGATGTTCTAAGGAGTATCATTTCTAGTAGAGATTATCATTTTACATCTCGGTTCTGGTATGGTCTTCAAAATGATCTGGGATCGCAGGTTCATATAAGAACAACCTATCATCCATGGATTGATTAAAAATCTAAGTAGACTATTAAGATTATTTAGGATATGTTATGAGCCTATGTTTTGGATTTCTATGGTTCATGGGAGCAGCATATGGAACTCGTGTAGTTTTTGTATAATAATATCTTTTAGGCATCGATCCAGATATAACCTTTCAATTCTTTATATGGAATTTTGTAACATTAACATATTTTTTGGTTGGAGGTAGTTATGTCATAAATTATTGGACTTAGTCTCATGCAGGAGACATCTGAGAAGGTTCGTATGGTCAGGATATGGTTGGTAACCATGTAGAACAGGTATAAATCTTATGTTAACCATCATATATGAGCTCTGGATTTTGAGGTTGGACATCATTTTTTCCTTCGAGTTTCTCCTAGGTTAGGGAACATCGTATCTAAAAATAGGGAAAGCTAGCACCTAGGTTTGTTGGGACAGTTAAGATAGTGGAAAGGTTCAGATTTATGGTGTACTGATTATCCCTTCCAAAGAACTATAGTGTCATGCATAACATGTTTCATGATTCGTACCTTCATAGATACCATCCAGAACCTTCTCATGTAGTAGAAGTTGATGAAATCGATCTTGATGTAGATGCATCCTTTGAGTAGTATCCCATACTGATTGTGGACTATAGTGAGAAGTATCTATGTGGAAATACCATACCTATAGTTCAAGTGCAGTGGAAGCATGGGCATGTTCAAGAGGAGACCTAGGAGAGGGAATCTAATATGAAAAAATAGTGGCTAGAATTGTTCGCTGAGACCCCACAGTGATTTTTTAGCTACTCAGGGATGAGCTATTATATGGTGGGTAGTTTGTAATATCCTATCTTTTTTTAGGTATATACCTCTTTGAGTTTTCCATTGAACTTATTTTTTTGAGTTTTCCTTTATCTTTGAACCTTGGGGTTGAGTTCCTTTGAGTACGGAGAGAATTTACTAGAGAAAATGACCTAATGTTTAGGGATGTATGTTTTTTTGAATTAATGGATTCTAAGTATAAATATGTAAAGGGGGATTATGAAGGTTTCCCATGAGTTTGGAAAGATTCGAAGGTGGTTTGGCCTCTTCTAGAGAAGCTGGGCTTAAAGATACCTACAGAACATTTACATGTCGTGTAAATGTTACATGACGTGTAGATATCATCAGGAATATTCCATGAAATGGGTTTAGTATATGAGTTGGTTACACGTTGTGAACCTGTTACATGAGGTGTAACTATCTTCGGGTAGATGCCGTGAAACGGGTTCAAGGAGTGAGTTGGTTACACATCGTGAACTTGTTACATGACATGTAACTTTCATCAAGAAGTTATCTTGAAATGGGTTAATGACATAAGATTAATACATTTTTTAAACATGGTTCACATCATGTAATGTTTGAGAAGGGTTATTTTAATCCAAGGTGATTCATTTTTTATCATAACTCATAAATTGAGAATTACACGTCGTGTATTTCTTGGTCATAGTGGTTTTAAATCCACAATACGCATGTAATTTAATTCCATACACATGAAACCTTTCCTATCTCGAGTCTTAGGAATTTTTAATTCCTCTTTGGAGTGCTTTACTCCCTTATGTACATCTAGATCAAGTGTATGATCCTCGAATATATGTTTTTCTTTGGTTTTTCCCTCTCTTCTGTTACCATTTGTTGTAGCAGTGTAATCTTTTGATTATTGTGGAAATGGGTGTTGATTTTAATCTGGTTTGATCTATGTTTTCTTCATGATCTTTCCCACTTTCATTATTGTTAGTGTTACTAGTTTGAAGCATTTTCTTGACCATCATTTAAAGGTAGGTGGTCTAAAAACAAACCCCATGGTATGTTTAATTGTTAATTATATGCAATGTTTTGATTGAACCGACATAATGTGTTCATTAATTAATTGTTTAATGAATGATGAAAAATATTTTTTGGGATTACTTTTTGGATCCCTTTCGATATGTTGATGTTTTTACCTGGATTACAGCTACTCATAGGATGATCCTATCCTGGAATAATAATGTTTTAGCTAATGGTTTAAATTTTGGTTAGTATGACATGAAACCTTAGGTTATTGATTATGATATATTCACATTGTAAAATGGTTAAATTGACTATTGAAGTGGTTGGTGATTATTTGATAATAATTGGGTGTGAAAACTAGAATGGAAATGGCTTAAGATACAAGTTAATGATAGGTTTAATTTAAAAGTTAAATGGTAATTACAGAATTAACCATTGAGACTTATGATATGATGATATATGTGTTACTCTTATTATACCCTATGTGATGTTTATGATAAAATGATTATATAGAGAGATATTCCTAGTGATACTGAAATTATTATATAGAGGGATATGCCTAGTGATACTGAAATTATTATATAAAGGTATATGCTTGGATAATTAATTTCTCATATAGAGGGCTTTTCCTAGATGATGAAATGATCATATAGAGGGCTTGGATGAGATGCTAAAATACTTATATAGAGGGATTTTCCTAGTTATGTGATTATTCCATGGATTGTTATTATGGTTAGCATGGATGTGCTAGATACTTATAGATATTATGAAATGGTGGAAAGTAGATTGATTATTATATTATATTAATTGTTTAATTAATGCACTTATTTATCACTTTATTTCATGAACTTATTATCTGACTATTTTGTTTAGATATGGTGATATTGACCTACAAAGTTGTACTCTCACCCTAATCGGGTCATTGTTTGGTGCCCAAGAAAATTTCGTGGATATAGGTTTATAAAAGGGAAAGTGACCTTGTTGTAGATTATTTCTTACTGGATGGGTTGGAGCATGGAAGTGGGACCAACATGGGGTTTGAGGCCTAGGTTTTGAGTTTTCATGTCAGCATGTTCTTTTATTATTTTGACTTTCATCATGTCATTTAGTTACATTTCATCCTAATATTACATGGTTCACTATTATTTGTTTTATTGGTTCTTACTTTATTTTCTAGTTTTATGTTGTTCTATTTCCGCTATATTTTTTACTATAATATTTATCATTATTTTTTATTTTTGTTGTATTGTAACTCTGTACTAGGGGGTATAGTCTCCCCACAATATTCTCAACACCCCCACTGCTTGTCAGCATCCTTTGGCATATGGGGAGGCGTGCTTGAGGTCAAGTAACCAACCTAATTTGTCTACATGAGAGAGTGTCAAATTAGGGTACATTGTATTCTAAAAATCTAGAAGTATTAAATCTATTCATGGATAAACTAACATAGACCTTCTGACTCAGAGCATCAACCATCGTGTTTTCCTTCAAATAGTGGTAATTTATGGAGCAATTGTAATCATTAATCAATTCTAATCACCTTATTTTGTATATATTCAACTATTTTTGTGTGAATATATACTTAAAGCTTTTATGATCAATATATACAACACACCTTTCAACATATAGATAATTCATCCGTATATTTAATGCAAAAATTACCATTGTGGTCTTTGAATCATGAGCCAGGAAATTTTCTCAGGGATTTTCAATTGGCGAGAGGCATATGCTACCGCCATGTCATTTTTCATGAGAAAACATCTCATTACCTTCTTTGATGCATCATTATAGATCACAAACCCCTCTCCATTATAGTTTAATGTGATAAAAGGTTCACAAACCAACCTTATCTTTATTTCCTTGAAATTTTCTTCATATTCATCTATCTAATGGAACTTAGAACCCTTTGGAGTCAATTTGGTTATTGGATTTGATAACCATAAGAAATTTCTCACAAAGCATCGATAGTATCTACCCAATCCAAGAAAACTATGGGTCTTTGTCACTATGTTTGGTATTTTCCATTACACAATAACTTTCATCTTTGAAAAACCACTAATATACCCTCTCTTGATATAATATGACCCAATAATGAAATGTTCTATAGTAAAAATTCACTCTTGGTAAATTCGGTATACAACGTATACCTCCTAAGGGTCCTAAAGACAATCCTTAAATTATATTTATTCTCTTAATTTGTCATGACCCAACCCAATTTGGGGCTCAAGCCAGAACTACCCCAAGCCCGCCTCCATATGCCAGGGGTGGCGACAAGCACTGAAGGCATAACTAACTCGGGGAGGCCTTTGCCTAAGTGCCTATACACACACACAACCATCTTGATGCAAAAGTGTATAGGGAAAGAGTAAATAATTCAACACTTATAGAAAGTAAACCAATCATGAATAACCTCTAGGGTGCACAAAAGTATGATAGTGAAAACTGAAAAGTAAAGAGGAAAATACATGCCCAACTAGAAATATATCCCAACCTGAAAAAATTGTAAAAGTAACTTCTAAGAGAGAGCAGCTCTTAAATCCCATGCTACGACCATCGTATGTGGTCCAAAGTACCAGGTATCCTTATACTCATATGAAGTCACGGTCAACATATCTGTCATCTATAAAAGACATGACATATGCAGGAAAATCCTATGAATGGGTGAGTATAAATACCAAGTAGAACACCCTGAAAGATGAAGGGGGATAAGTGAGAGAAACAATAAGAATAGAAAGATGGTAGATGAAACATACATTCAAAGAGAACAGTTCAACCCAAACCAAGAGTGAAAGTAATATCATCCAAGCACAAGGGGCTCGATATAGTGAGTAGATGAACTATGCGTCGAGTCTTCGCCACCTATAGCAAGAGAGTAGACTCATCCAACCACAAGAAGTTAAACATAGAAAGCACATGGCATATCCCGCACCTCTTCGCCTCTCCTGGAAGAAAAGTAACCAAATCCAAGGTGTGAATACAGAAAAATATGTATATGCTCAGTCAAAAGAAACTCAAACAAGAGAGTATGGGGATCTTCATATCATAGCTTAGCCTAAGAATAAGAGTTTATAACAGTTCCAAAATTCTATCAACAATGCCCAGCATTTCACATATCTTTCCAGAAGTAATATTCCAAGTCAAACTATGCCCCATCACTATACCACACAGTCAAGGGACACAAAATCAAAGTAGAGGATACATGCCCTAGTATACCAGTGGGTTCCACTCTATATGTATCTGTAGAGAACCTATTCCCATGCCGATGGGGGATTACAATCTAGTGTCATGAGGACCCATGCCCTATGCTGATAGGGGGTTCCACTCGGTAAGGTAGAAGACTCGTGCCCATACCGATAGGGGGATCAACTCTATATGTCTAGGAACCATGACATGGTACAACAGGGGGTTCCACTCTAGTCATTGAGGACCCGCCCCCTACACGATAGGAGGGTTCCACTCGGTAGGTAGCTATAGAGAACTTGTGCCCATGCTAATAGTGGTACCACTCTAGTGGTCAAGGACCCTCACCATAGTACGCTAGGGGGGTTCCAATCATAAGATAGATGTAGAGGAACCATATCCATGTTGATGGGTAGTTCTACTCTATCCATCGAGGATTCACGCCCTACTCGGTACAGGGTTCCACTCATAAGAATCCGCTGGTTATCTTGCCTAATCACTATTGTCATCGGGCGTTGCCTCAATATGCGTCATGATAAAAAAAATTCATATAGTATCTTGAAATCCACAATTGATGGAACCATCGAGTTCTAAACATAAAGACACTCAATATAGGCTACTCATAGGTAAAATCTAAGTTTAATCATAGGAGATACAAAACCCTAAAGTTTCCTAAAACGAAACCAAGGGGTACACAGTATGTGAGGGGACCCACACAGCGTGTGGTCCCATTCCACCATCTAGTCGTGTCCCTAGCTGACACATGGACCCCATACCATGAATTAGTACACACCCTGTAGGTGGAATACATGGTGTATTCAAGCCAATTGGGACTCGGGTTGTGTCCTTCTGGTCGTGTCTGTGTACCGGACCCTGTATTCAGGTATTGTGTGTCTATGTACTATGTACATGGAATGTTTCCTCACATGGAGTGTCGACTGTATGACCTAACTATGTCTATGTATTTGGGTACATGGTCGTATACCTGGTCATGTACTTCCACATGGGTTCCTACGCGTGTGTCCCATCACATTGTCTGTCCATCTGGTAAAGGGTTGCATGGCATGTAAGAGGTATACATGTCGTGTCACCCTTAAATTTTCTAAAACCCCGTCTGTAGCCATTGAGGGGGATACACGACATGTAGTCGATTTTTCTCCTTAATCTTAAGATCCAATCTTTGTGATGGAATCTGTTCTTACCACTTCATATCCAACTGAATATCCATCAAAAAATAGGAGATCTATCCAAAAATCATGGTTTTTTGTCGTTGTTTTCCATAAATCAGCCTCTATTCATTCATCAGAGGTCTCTCCGTACATTTCTCATGCCATTGTGCCTTCCACCACCATGGATTATTAATCTAATCATAAAAAAAATATACCATGCCTTGAAAATATCCCAGATATGTCCATACTTCATTGATCTGTGCTTTGTTGCTCGATCTGTCATTGTTCTAGGGGTCCGATTAAGCTCAGTATTGCCCATTAGTGTCGAATCGGGACTGCAAGGTCCTACCAGTGATGAACGCAAAGAATAAATGGGATAAAATAACCATAAAAAGGTTTAGACTATCATTGTTCAATTATTCTTGGACAAAAATCAAGAATGGTGATCCAGGTTTAGAAACCAATGAAATAAATTAATATTCCAATACTCAGGTGCATGAAAATGGCCACAATTAAAGGAGATTCAAGAACAAGGATGGACATAATAAAAAATTAATCAAAGGGCATAAATCACTAGTTGGCAAGTTCTACCTAGCTTTTTGATAGTTCATCGATGAAGAATGCGTCCTCCAATTATTGAGAGAATTCATTGCATTTGATGCATCCTAATATGATCTAATCTGGTGTTTCATTGTCATCTGATGAGATCCTCCAATGAAGGAGTAAGGGGAAGCTCTATAATTCTCTCGAGGTTTGTGCAGATAACCTTGTAGAATTATTCATGGCAGTATTCTTATAGATTTTTCATTTAGGTAAAAATGAATTAATTAATTAATTTAATAATCAATTAATTCACTGAACGTACCACTAAAAAGCGAGGAGTCTGAACACCCTTCGTTGACCCATTTTAGGTCACTCCTAGTGTAAAAACCATGTTAAAAACTCAACCATGGTCTTTGATTTATAATTTGAGATTTCATTTAAGAGTTATATATATTTTCTTTAAGAAGTTGTGTGCACGCAATATAAAATATATTTAATATATTTATAAAATTAATTTCAGGCATACCAGGCCTTGAAATCACATTCCATATCAATTACTAACTATAAAAATATATATAGAAATATTTTTAAGTCTTACAAGGAAAACATCAGGTCCTTATATCATTCCCCCTTCAATATTTTCATCCCTGAAATGAAAAACTAAGAAAACAACTTTGGATATTGAGCCTGCATTTGGATCTCCAACTCCTAAGAACTCTCATGTACATTCTCATGATGCTAAAACACGTGGATAAAGGGGATGTTTCATCCATATAGGGTCCTCTCCTATTGATACTCGATCATCACTAGGTTCCCCGCAAAGGTGGCTCTATCCTTGATGTCAAGATTTCCCTAGTTGATGAACTGTGTGAGACCATGCATGTATCTCCTCAACTACAACTTGTGGAAAAGTTTGTGCACCCGCTTCAGCTATGGGGGGACGGTGAGGTGTTAAAAAATCTCACCAACCCTCTTCATGATCTCAAATGGCCCGATGAACCTCATGGATAGCTTGCCTCCCCAACCAAACCTCCACAATCCTCATCATGGGGAAAATATCATGAAAACATGGTATCCCTGCTCAAACTCCAAGGGCCTATGATGGTGATCTTCATAAGATTTGTGTCTACTATGGTCTATCATCATCCACTCATGGATGACCTAGACCTTCACTATCATCACCTACATCATCTCTAGGCCCACAAGAGATGTCTCACCAATCTATGTCTAGTACAAGGGTGACCTACAGGGTCTCCCATATAGGGCCTCAAAAGGATACATGCTAATGGTAGAGTGGTAGTTGTTGTTGTGTGAAAACTCTACCAAGGGAAATTGATCCACCCAGCTCCAATCGAAGTCTAACACACAAGCCCTCGGCATATCCTCCAACACCTAGATAGTGTGCTCGGTATGTCCATCAGTCTAGGGGTGAAAGATTGAACTCATCCTTGTTTGGTTATCTAATGACTCTTGTTGTCCTCTCCAAAATCATGACATAAACTATGAATCATGATCGAAGAAAATCATTAAGGTCACACTATGAATATAAATGATCTCTCGTACATACAACTGCCCCAAACTCTCCACCAAACTCTACCCCCTGATGGAAAAGAAGTGTGTCGACTTCTTGAGTTGGTAAACTATCACTTAGATGGAATCATAGACCTTTTCTTTACGCGGAAGCCTTATCACAAAGTCCATGGATATGTCATCCCACTTCCACTCCAGAATCTCAAGGGGTTGCAACAAACCTACCAGAACTTGGTGCTCATTCTTCACCTTTTGAAAAGTCATGCATCAAGATATGAACTCATCTATGCTCTATCTCATGTCATACCACAAAAACTACTAATGAAGGTCTCTATACATATTCCCTAAACCAGGATGTATATCTAGGGGATAATTTTGAAACTCTCACATCACCTCTACCTGTAATGTGACTGGAACCATTGTCTATCCCAGGAACAAGATGACGTGATTCCCTCCTTCCGAATATCATCTAGTGAGTATCCTGTTGATATATGATCATGTAAGACCTCACAGTCATTGTCTACCATCTAGGACTCTCTCACATGCTCAATAAGCAAAGGAGTCAATACCATCAACTACAAAAAAAATCATACCATCCTGCTCCACCTAGGTCAATTTCAAGGAAGCTAACTACTCTAAAGCCTCATACACTAAACAAGCTTGGGACTTCTTACTAAGGTAATCTGCTACAAAATTTATCTCCCCTGGATTATAGAATATCTCAAAGTCATAGTCTTACAGGAACTCTAGCCATCATCATTTTCTCAGGATCAAGTCTCTCTGAATGAAGATGTACCTAAAACTATGATGGTCTAAGTAAACCACAAATCACTCTCCTAGAAGGTAGTTTCTTCACATACTTAGGGAGAAGACTACCACTTCCATCTCTAGGAAGTGAGTCTCATAATTATTCCCATGGATTCTCAACTTCCTTGATCCCTATTTGATAACTACTTGATGTTCTATCAACACACAGCTGATCCTAGCTCCGGAGGCATCATAATACACTAAGAACTTCATGCCTCTAGTAGTCTAAACATTAGATCACTCATCATCCTCAACCTCAAATTCTTAAAGTCCCTATGGAACTACTCAGACCAAGTAAACGGTTTCCCTTTCTATGTCAGGGAAGTCAAACGGGTTGTAATTCTGTAGAATTCTATCACAAACCTCCTATAGTACCCCACCAAACCAAGAAAGATCTGCACCTATAACACATTCTTGGGTGGCTCCTAAGAAAGCACCACATAAACCTTCACTGGGTCCATAGATAAACCATTATCAGAAATTAAATTCCCTTAAAAGTGAACCACATGAATCTAGAACTATAACTTCAGGAGCTTTCTATAAAGCTGGTGCTCTCGAAGAAAATCTAGGACCATCCTCAAGTTCTTTGCATGCTCCACATCTGAAGTAGAGTATATGAGTATGTCATCAATGAAGATGACTAAAAAATGGTCCACGTATGGATGGAATAACTGGTTCATCAAATATATAGACATGGTAGGGGAATTCATCACACTAAAGGGCATCACTAGAAACTCATTGTGTCTATAGAGACATCAAAATGCCAACTTTGGAATATTAGCTTCAAAAACCCTCAAATAGTGGTAGTCGGACCTGAGATCGATCTTCAAGAACCATATCATGCCTCAAAACTGGTCAAAGAGGTCATCAATCCTGATAAAGGGATACTTTTTCTTTATCATGGCCTGATTCGGGCGATTAGAATCCACGCAAATCCATAAGATAGGATCCACCTTTTTCACGAACAACACTAAATATGCCCAGGGGGACACACTGGGCCTGATGAAAACTTTTTATCAAAGGTCCTCCAACTATAACAGTAGCTCCCAAAGCTCAGTAGGGTCCATATGATATGCCACATAAGATATCAGAGAGGTCATGGGATGCAAGTCGATGTGATACTTCATATCCCTCCATGGAGGTAGTCTCGGAACATCCTCGGGGAAGACATCCATATAATCCTCCATGAATGAAGGAACTCATATGCCTGAAGATCCTACTACATCAAGGGATATACTTACTAAATGATGGGTGATTGGTTGAATACTCCTACTCATAGAACCCACTTTCCCTCCCATGAGATCTCTCTCGCCAGAAAAGGAAAATCCCATCCCATCATTAAGTAGGCATATGGCCTATCTGTGGTGATAGTCAATCTGGTCTCAGACCATGGACAACAGATCCATACCCAATATGACATCATAGGGTTCCATTTTTATGACTAAAAGGTCCCACATGAACTTCTATCCACTTTGTGATAGCTTTCACTGTCGATAGATAAAATATACAGAATAAGTGTTCCCTATAGTAACCTCAAGACGAAGTTGTTGTGCTAGCATCTCAACTGGGATCTCTATATATTGAACCAGGGGTATAGAGATAAAGGAATGACTAGAACCTATGTCTAATAATACTGAATTAAGAGTATAAAACACAAATATTGTACCTCTAATCCTCTCATGTGTTGTGGGATCATAAACCTCCAAAGTTTGCAGTTGTTTGTGACCCCAGCTGCTAGCTCCCTGAGCTTGACATGGATTACCTGGTGGTGATGGTGGAAGGATCTCATAGCATCATCCACCGCTCATAGCTCATCCTTATCCTCTTACAACTCCACCTCCCTAGGGACTACCCTTACCTCACTTAAGAGATCCCTAATCATGGTGTTGTCTCTACTATGGTGGCCCATCAGCTATCTACCTATGCTTCTCAGCGCATCTAGTCAGGCAGTCTCGCACTATGTGACCTCACTCGTCACAAGTAAAATGTCACCCCTCTATGGGATACCCTGGAACTCTACGCTTCCTCTGACCAGATGCCTGAGTCTGATCATGGGGATATATCCTTTACTGAGATCTTGATGCATGGCTTCTTCTAGCTACTGCAAATGACTCAACTCTATGGCGCCAACTACCAGCTTCTTCTATCGGGTGTCCCTTTGACAGAAATCTCTCTGTCACCAGTGCTTTCTCTAGCACCCTGGCATAGGTGGGGATTCACAAGGGCCCCAAACTGTAATATATCTCTCTAAGAAGTCACTACTCAAACTTCTATGCTCAAAAGTATCCATCCTAGATCATGTCAAGGGAGTACCGCATAAATTCAATAAACCTTGATACATACTCAGCCACCATCATCCCTCCCTATTATAGCTCTAGGAGCTCCTAGATCTAAACTGATTGAAATCACGAGGGGTAGTACTTATCATGGAATAGCTACTAGAATTCAGGCCATGAGAATGTTGAATCATAATGAATCTACGTAACAAGGATCCATTAGTTCCCAACTACTCCATGGCAGAGGCTAGCTGCCAGTGCAACCACCTAATCTATCAGGGTCCGAACAAGCCTAAAGATGTAGACTACTGACTCTAGACAATCCTCTACTGCCTGAGGATCTAGATCACTATGTAACCTCAGAGGCCTCTAGAACTAGAACTTGAGGAGCACACTAAGCCTGTGTGTATTCTCAGCCTACCCTGCCAAAATGATTTTATTCTCAGCAGGTGGACGTGCTACTACCTACCCACCTGGAAGAAGGGGTCATGGGATGTACCCTGAATTGAGGCCTCATCGTTCAAAGGATCGATGTTATGATCTGGAACTGGTATCTTGGATGTCTATCATCAAGAAGGGATCCTGAGATGTATCAAAACATACCAAGGCCAGATGATCATATATATATATATAACAATAATTGTGAGATGAACCAATAAGGACATTCAGATACTCAATCCTATATGATTCGTGTACCATTTAAACCCTACAACCAATTTCTTGGCATGATGAGTCAACAATCATGTAGTCAAGGTCCTTGTGAATGGATACATCGGTCTCTCATACCATCTTTGGACACACTGTCCTAAGAGATTCACTCAAGACACTTGAACACTATTTCCTAAAACCCAACCAAATCCTCTTAAGGGTAATAGTCTGAAAAAAAATCCTAAGGAATGAAATTTCTCTGATACCAATCTACCACAACCCGACCCAAGACAGGGCTCAAGTCGCAACTACCCCAATATTTCCTCCATATTCCAGGGGTTGGCGATAATAACTGAAGGCATAAATAACTCGAGGAGGCCTTTTTCTAAGTACTTGTATGCACACACACATCCATATCGATGAAAAAGTACATAGGGAAAGAGTAAATGATGAAAAACATCTAAAAAGTGAACCAAGAATGTATAACCTCTAGGGTGTATAAGAGTAAGACAATGAAAACTGAAAAGTAAAGGGGAAAAATAAATGCCCAACTAGAAATATGTCCCAACCTGAAAAAACTGGAAAAGTAACTCCTAAGAGAGAGAATCTCTTTAATCCCAAGCTATGACCACCGTACGTGGTCCAAAGTACCAGGTATCCCTAAGCTCCACAAAATTCATGGTTGGATTGTTCGTCGTCTTCATAAGAAATGACACATGTGGGAAAATACTATGTAGGGGTGAGTATATACATACCTAGTAGGAAACACTGAAAGTTTGAAGGTGGGTTAGAAAGAGATACAATGGGAATATAAAGATAGTAGATGCAAGATACAGTCAAAGAGAATAGCTCAACCCAAACTAAGAGTGAAATTAACCTCATCCGAGCACAAGGGGCTCAACATAGTGAGTAGATAAACTACATATTTATTCATATACACCTATAGTTGGAGAGTAGACTCATCCAACCACAAGAGGCTAAACACAAAAATCATGTTGCATACCTCATGCGTCTTTGCCTCTCCTGGAATGATAGTAACCAAGTAAAAGTTGATGATAAAGAATAATATATATATACTCAGTCAAAAGAAACCCAATTTAGATAGTATGGGGATCTCCATCTCATAGTTCATCCTAGGAAGAAGAGTCACCAATAGTTCCAAAATTCTATCAATGATGCCCAACATCTCACGCGTCTGCGCAGATGTAATCGTCCAAGTCAAACCATGCCTCTTCACTTTGCCGCATAGTCTAGGGGAAAAAAATCTAAGTAGAGGACCCACACCCTAGTATGCTAGGAGGTTTCACTCTATAAGTATTTGTAGAGGACCCATGCCCATTTCGACAGTGGGTTCCACTCTAGTGTCACGAGGACCCAAGCCATATGCTGATAGGGGTTCCACTTGATAAGGTAGATGACTCTCATCCATACCAATGGGGGTTCCATTATATAGGTTGAGGACTCACACCCTGGTACAATATTGGGTTCCACTCTATTCATCGAGGACTTGAGCCCTACCTAGTAGGGGGATTCTACATGGTAGGTAGTTGTAGAGGACATGCGCCCACGCTGATAGGGGGTTCCACTCTGGTGGTTGAGGACCCACACCCTAGTACTTCAGGTGGGTTTCACTCGATAGATAATTGTAGAGGACCAGTACCCATGCTGATAGGGGATTCCACTCTAGTTATCGAGGACCAACTCCCTACCTAGTAGGGGGTTTCACTCGGAATAAGCCTCTGGTGATCCTGCCTGATCACTGCCATTATAAGGAATCATCTCAATAAACGTCATGCCCATAAAATTTCACATCATATCTCAAAATCCAAAACTGAGGGCACCATCATGTTCTACATGGAAAAAACTCATGATATGCTAGTCATGATCCAAAATCCTAGTTCAAACAAACAAGATACGAAACCTTGGAGTTTCTTAAAAAGGAACCGAGGGGTACACAACTTGTGAGGGGACCCACATGGCATGTGGTCCTATTCCACTGCCTAGCCATGTCCCTGGTCAACACACACTCCCCATTTCATGTAGTATTACACGCTGTGTAGGTGGACTACACAGAGTGTCCAAGACAATCGAGACCTGGGCCATGTCCTTCTAGTCGTGTTCATGTATCGAACCCTGAGTCCATGTACTAACCCCATGTTTGTGTACTCTGTACATGGGGAGTCGCTCGTGTGACCTGGTCATGTCCATGTACTTGGTTACATGGTCATGTACTTGGCCATGAACTTCCACATAGGTTTTCCATCCAGGAAAGTGGCGCATATCATGTAGGAGGGTTACACATCATGTCATCCTTAAATTTTCCAAAACCCTAGCCACTACCACTGAGGGGGCTACATGTCGTGTGTTCATCCTTGAACACAAAATGTAGTTAGGTTTTCTACAGAATCTTTAGATCCAATATTTTCACCTGAATCTCATCTTTCTGCTTTAGATTCGACCGCATCTTTATCCAAAAATAATGAATCTAGCTGAAATTTGTGGTTTTTGGCCGTCACTCGCTAAAAATCAACCTTAGTTTGTTTTTCAGAGCTCTTTTTATATGTTTCACACACCAATTTTCCTTACACCACTATGGATTCATACTCCGATCATCAAAACAATCTCCCATTCCCACTACAGCAAAACGGGCGTTTCGCGGCGGTTTTTTCGCAGCGGTTTAAAAACAACCGCGAAGTGTGTTAATTATTTTTTTTATTTTTTTAAAAAAAATTAAAATTTATTCGAGGATTTTTAGCGTTTTTTTTAAAACCGCCATGAAATATCGGTGATTTGGGTAAAACTGCCGCGAAATGAATGGAAAAAAATAAAAAAACATGAGAAACCCCGAAATCAAAAAAACGACGATAACTTTTGATCCGGACATCTATTAGAGCGCCACGACCAGTCAAATCAAAGCTCATGAAGAGATCTAGAGGCACATATAATCAAAACCATGAGACGGTCTAAGGTACAGAAGATATGAGAGTTATAAGAAAGTTGAAAAAAGTTCTCCAACTACAAATGGCCATAACTTTCGCTCCGAGTGTCTGTTTGGGCTCTACCACATATCAAATCGAAGTTAGGGAAGAGAGTTATGCACTTGTTTGACACAAGCAAGATTTTTTCCTGTTTTTCGACCCCAAAAACCCCTCTGAAGGCCTCAAAAATCCCATTCTCGTCAACGGTGTCCCATCGAACTTGTCTTCAAACGGACCTAACTTTTGATCCGCGTGTCAGTTCAGACTCTTCCGCCTGCCAGATCATAGTTCGTTCCATGAGCTTCAGTTTGACTAGTTTTGGTGCCCACATGGACTCCTGGATCATAAGTTATGGCCTTTTTAGTGGGTATCAGGTTTGTTATGTTTTTGGATGCCTCGTTTCTAGCACCCATTCCCCGTCAGTTTTTTTTAACAGTCGTAACTTCCGATCCGCCGGTATATTCGGTCTCTTTCACCTATCAGCTCAAAGATCGTTTCAGGATATTTGATTTGACTAGTCTCAGATCTGGAACAGACTCTCGGATCATAAGTTATCTTCGTTAATGTGAGTCCAATGTTTTTGTCACTTTATGACCGTTTTGACGGGTTTTAACAGTTGCTCTATTTATTACTGTTTATTTGGGTTTCCCTGACTTGTTATCTTTATCAATGGTTTTTTGTGGGTTATTATGATGATTATGTTGAATTCTTAAGGGTTTTTCCAGAGTTTTCATGAGTTTTCATACGTTCTCATGCATTCTAATGTTTCCTTCTTCATGTTTCTCCATCCGTTTTCATGCGTTTTCATGATTTTTCATCCCTTATCACACCTTTTCATACTTTTTCATGTGTTTCATTTATTATTTATTATTTATAATATACTTTAATTTATTTATTATCTATTATTTGTTACTGGTTATTTATTATTTATTATTTATATTTATTTATTATTTATATGTATTTATTATTTATATTTATTTATCATATATTATTTATTATTTATTATTTATTATTATTCTTATTAATATTTGTTAATGGTTATTTATTATTTATTATATATTATTTATTATTTATTATTTATTAATAATAATAATAATAATTTATTTATTATATATTATATATTATATATTATATATTATATATTATATATTATATATTATATATTATTATTTATTGTTTATTATTTATTATTTATTATTTATTTATTTATTTATTTATAATTATTAATTATGTGTCATTTATTATTATTTATTATTTATTATTTATTATTTATTATTTATTATTTATTATTATTATTTATTATTATTATTTATTATTTATTATTTATTTAATTATAGTTATTAATTATGTGTTATTTATTATTATTATTATTTATTATTTATTATTTACTATTATTTATTATTATTTATTATTATTTATTTATTATTATTTATTATTATTATTTATTATTTATTATTCATTATTTATTATTTATTATTTATTATTTATTATATATTTATTATTATCTATTATTAATTATTGTATATTATTTATTATTTATTATTTATTATTTATTATTTATTATTTATTTAATTATAATTATTAATTATGTGTTATTTATTATTATTTATTATTTATTATTTATTATTTATTATTTATTATTTATTATTTATTATTTATTATTTATTATTTATTATTTATTATTTATTATTTATTATTTATTATTTATTATTTATTATTTATTATTTATTATTTATTATTTATTATTTATTATTTATTATTTATTATTTATTATTTATTATTTATTATTTATTATTTTTATTGTTTATTATTTATTAATTATTATTATTTATTATTTATTATTTATTATTTATTATTTATTATTTATTATTTATGGTTTTTTATTTATTATTTATTATTTATTATTTATTATTTATTATTTTTATTGTTTATTATTGATTACTTATTATTATTTATTATTTATTATTTATTATTTATTATTTATTATTTATTATTTATTGTTTATTGTTTGTTATTTATTATTTATTATTATTTATTATTATTTTTTATTTATTTTTTATTTTTTATTTTTTATTTTTTATTTTTTATTTTTTATTTTTTATTTTTTATTTTTTATTTTTTATTATTTTTTATTTTTTATTTTTTATTTTTTATTTTTTATTTTTTATTTTTTATTATTATTTATTATTTATTATTTATTATTTATTATTTATTATTTATTATTTATTGTTATTTATTATTTTTTATTTATTAGTTTTTATTTATTATCTGTTATTTATTATTATTTATTGTGTATTATTTATTATTTATTATTTATTATTTATTATTTATTATTATTTATTGCTCATTATTTATTATTTATTATTATTTATTATTATTTATTATTTATTATTTATTATTTATTATTTATCCTTTATTATTTTTTTATTATTATTTATTATTATTTATTGTTTATTTTTTATTGTTTATTGTTTTTTATTTATTATTTTTCATTTATTATTTATTGTTTATTGTTTATTGTTTATTGTTTATTGTTTATGGTTTATTGTTTATTGTTTATTGTTTTTTATTTATTATTTATTATTTATTATTTATTATTTATTATTTATTTATTTATTTATAATTATTTATTATGTGTTATTTATTATTATTATTATTATTTATTATTTATCATTTACTATTTATTATGTGTTATTAATTATTTATTATTATTTTTTGTTTATTATTTATTATTATTTTATTTTTACTATTATTTACTATTATTTATTATTTATTATTTATTATTTATTATTTATTATTTATTATTTATTATTTATTGTTTATTGTTTATTGTTTACTATTTGTTTATTATTATTTATTATTTATTGTTTATTGTTTGTTGTTTGTTATTTATTATTTATTATTTATTATTTATTATTTATTATTTATTATTTATTATTTATTATTTTAATTTCGTAATTTTATTATTTTATTATTTTATTTTCATAATTTTATAATTTATGTAAATATTATTATAATTTATTTGTTATTTATTATAATAAACAGTAAATAATAATAAATAACTCAATAAATATCTAATAAATCAATAATTATTAATTATTAATTATTAATTATTGGTTATTAATTATTGATTATTGCTTATTGTTTAATTATTATTGAGTTTATATCTATTAGTTATGTATTATTTGTTTTTTCAATTTGTATATATAAGTATATTAAATTTTGTTTATTAACCACATGACGAGCTTGCTGGAGTGGTAAAGTCTTTGGTAAATATGCAAGAGGTTAGGGGTTCAAATCTAACCAAACGCAGTATTTTTTTATACTACATGGGCATGTGCATGGGTATGATCATGCATGCATGGATAAAGTAAATAAAGTAATACGAATTAAATAAATAAAATATGAAATAAATAAATAAAATACGAATTAAATAAATAAAATACGAAATAAATAAATAAAATATGAAATAAATAAATAAAATACGAAATAAATAAATAAAATACGAAATAAATAAAATAAATACGAAATAAATAAATATGAAATAAATAAAAAAAATAAATAATAATTTAAAAAAAAATAAAAAAATAAAAAAAATAATTCAAAAAACCGTCGTGAAACGTTCTATGATGGTTTTGAAAACCGCCGCGAATAGTTTCCCGATGCACAATTTAGCGGTGTTTTTTCAAAACCACCGCCAATTGATTTAGCGGCGGTTTAAACCGCTGCGAAACGGGGGAAACGCCTCTAAATCCGCATTTTGATGCAGTGTCCTCACCAACATCCTATATCTGGCCATACCTCATCGATCTGTTCTTTGTTTCTCAATCTGTCATGGTTCCGGGGGTCCGATCAGGATCAGTACCACCCGAAAATGTCGAACCCAGATCGAGGGGTCCTAGTGATGATGAATGCAAAGAAAAAAATAGATAAAAGCACCATAGAAAAGTTTTAGACTATTTTTGACCAAGTGTTCTTAGCCAACAATCAAGAACTATGATCAGGGGTTAGAAACCAATTAAATAAATTAAGATTTCAATACTCAGGTTCATGAAAATGGAAATAATTGGTGAAGATCCAAGAATATGGATGGATCTACTCAAAAAATTTAATCAAAGGGAATAAATCACTAGTTGAAAAGTCCTACCTAGCTTTTGGATCACTTGTTAATGAAGAATGTTCCCACCAATGATCGGAAGAAGTCATTGCATTCATTGCGTACTAATCTGATCTGATCCAGCATTTCGTCATCATCTAATGAGACCCACCAAAGAATGAGGAAGGGGAATCTTTGGAATTATCCCAAGGTTTATGTGGATAACCCTATATAATTATCCATGCCAATATTCTTATATATTTTTCATTTATGTTATAATTAATTAATTAATTAATTCACTGAATGTACCACCAACGAGTGAGGAGTTTGAACACCCTGTGTCGACCCATTTGAGGTCATGCCTAGGGTAAACACCATATTTTAAACACAACTGTGGTCTCATATTTTTTATCTGAGATTTTGTTTAAGATTTTCCCATTTTCTTTAAGAATATATGTGCATTAAATATAAAATATATTTAATATTTTTATAAAATTAATTTTGGGCACATCTGGCCTTGGAATCACACATCATCTCTATGCCTAGCTCTAGAAATATATATAGAAATATTTCAAAAGTTTTATAAGGAAAAAACTGGATCTCTACATCATTACCTCTTTCATATTTTCATCCTAGAAAAGAAAAACTATGAAAACAAATTAGGATAATGAGTCTGCACATGCCTCTCTCGCTCCTAGGAACTCTCCCGCACATTCTCGTGCTTCCACAGTGTACGGACCAAGGTGATGGCTCATTCATGTAGGGTCCTCTTCTAACAATCCTTGATCACCACTGGGTTCTCTGAAAATGTGGCTCCATCCTCAATGTCTATCTCACCCTAGTTGATGATGTGTGTGGGGTCATACATGTATCTCCTCAACTACGACACATGGAAGACATCATGCACCCACTCCAGTTGTGGGGGGAGGGAAATGTGGTAACCAACCTCACCAACCATCTACACGGTCTCGAATAGCCCGATAAACCTAGGGTATAGATTGCCTCCCTAGTTGAACCTCTTCAATCCTCTTTATTGGGAGAATCTTAGGAAAATGTGGTCTCCCAACTCGAACTCCAAGGGCCTGCAATGGTGATCTGCAAAATATTTTTGTCTGCTCTGGGTTGTCCTCATCTACTCACAAATGACATGGACCTTCTCTGTCATCACCTGCATCATCTCTGGGCCCATAAGAGATGTCTCGCTAATCTTTATCCAGCACAAGGGTAACCTATAGGGTCTCTCATATAGGGCCTCAAAAGGTTTTGTGTCAATGGTAGAGTGGTAGTTATTGTTGTATGCAAACTCTTCCAAGGGAAATTGATCCTCCCAACTCTGACTAAAGTCTAACACATAAACCCTCGTCATATCCTCCAACACCTAGATAGTGTGCCTAGTATTCCCATCATTTGGTGGTGAAAGGATGTATTCATATTCATTTGGGTCTCGAATTCCTCCTATAGGCCTCTCCACAACCATGATGTAAACTGCATGTCATGATCAGAGAAAATCATCGAGGGTACCCCATGAAGACGAATGATATCCCGTATGTACAACTTCCCCAAACTCTCCACTAAAATTTTCTCCATGATGGTAAGAAAATGTGTCTATTTCATGAGTCAGTCAACTATAACCTATATGGTTTCATTTCCATTAACTATACATGGAATACCTATCACAAAGTCTATGGATATGTCATCTAACTTCCACTATGAGTTCTAAAGGGGCTGCAATAAACCTGCCAGAACTTAGTGATCAGCCTTAACTTGCCGACAGGTGTGGTACTGAGAGATGAACTTAGCTACACTCTATCTCATTTCGCACCACTGAAACTACCACAAAAGGTCTCTATACATCTTCACCACACTATGATGTATAGCTATGGGAGAAACGTGGAATTCTCACATCACCTCCTCTCGTAACATGACTCGAACCATTGTTTTCCCCTAGAATAATATTACATGATTCTATCCTTCATAATATCCATATGGTGAGTCTCCTATGGATATATGATCACATAATACCTCACAATAAATCTCTATCATCTGGGAATCTCTCACACACTCAAGAAGTGAAGGAATCAACACCATTAACTGTAGAAAATTCATACCATCCTGCTCCACCAGGGTCAGCTGCAGGGAAGCTAACTACTTTTAAGTCTCTTGTACTAATCAATCATGGGACTTACTATTAATCTAGTATTCTATAACATTTAACTCCACTAGAGTATAGAATATCTTGAAATCATAGTCCTATAGGAACTCCAACCAGCGTCGTTGTCTTAGGTTTAAGTATCTCTACATGAAGAAGTACCTAAGACTCTGATGGTCTAAGTAAACTACAAAGCACTCTCCTAGAAGGTGGTGCCTCTATATCCTTAGGTAAAAGACTATTTTGGCTAACTCTAGTTCATGATTTATGTAGTTCTACTCATGGGTTCTCAACTTCCTTGACTTGTAAGAGATTGTTGGAACCATGGTATTCTATTCATTATCTGGAGTATGGTTTGTGTTTGTTGTCAATCATCAATGGAAGTTTGGATCGTGTACCAGCAAAGAGATCATACCGTTCAAGCAGACAACAGTATTGAAGGTGGCGTCGTTTTCTAGTGTTTGCCAAATTTTTGGGGTCCAAAATCTGGAAGTTTCTGAGCATCGCAAAAGGTGTATTTCCATGTAGATAATAATTAAATATGGCAAAGGCATGAATTTCGCGAAGAGAGGATGCATGGTTTGGAAATCGCGAAGGCCAGGATAATGGAGGCGGTGAGTCTTCGCGATTACGTCAAAGCTTCGTGAATGGCAGAGTTGAAGCGCATCGCGGCGGTGAAGGGATTTGTGAGGGAGCTTCGCGTCGAAGGCCTGATGGAATGATGATGGTAATACTCCGCAATTATGACAAGCTCCACGAACAGAAAATTGTCGTAGTGCTTCGCGATTTTGAGAGAATTTCGGCGGGAACTTCAGAGCTTCGCGATTTGAGCTGACGTGGCGCTGACTTCACGCGGAAGGGTCGAGGGTCGGTGGAATCGCCTATAAATAGAGGTCAACCCCCTCGAGAGAAGGAGAGAGAATTTCAGAGAAAGTCCTTTGCTCTCAGTTCGCAAAGGTCTCTCGCGAAGGCAGTGTGCTTCGCGAAAGAGGAGCTTCGCGGCGGCTATTCTAGCTCCGCGAAAGTTGTGCACCCCGCGTTGGCTTAGTGAGCTTCGCGAAGAGGCAGGAGCTCCGCGATAGCCAAGCATTGCGAAGGCTGGAGCATCGCGAGAGTGCTTCGTGATTGAGCTTCGCGAAAAGGCAGGGACTCCGCGAAGGCTTGTTTGAGATTTGCAAAATTGGGAGCCTTGCGAAGTAGGGTACTTTGTGAAGGCCTTTTCCAAAGGTTGTTTTCCCAGTGGAAAAGGGAAAAGGGGGTATTCATCAGTGGTTGGAATTTGGACTTTAACAGAGCATTAACTCAGGACTCTGATGCAAGCAAAGTCTCATGCTGAACAGGAGACAATGAACTTCATGTCTATCTATTGAAGAGACCTTCACGTCTATAAACTGAGTGTGACTTCACCAACGGTAGTGAGCCAGGGGGAGTCAACGGGAGTGACCCGAGGGAAGCAGTGAGCTTTCCCTGAACCTTTGTAAAGGCAGTGAGCCTGGGACAGAGTGACTGTGCCCGAACATTTGTATTCTCCAGCTAGTGAAGCATAGTGGATTTTGGTACGACCGACAACTTGTCGGCGTATGCTCCTTGGACGTAGCCCTTAGTGGTGAACCAAGTAAAAAGTTTTGTGTCTTCTCTATGCATGTGCATGTTTTCTTTCTGATCATTTTCATCATACAGGTTCAACAAGTTCCTACCAACGTGGGAACAAGATCCATCACATTAGAAGAAAAAGTTATCACCCTAATTCACCCCTCCCCTCTCAGGGTGTCCCGGGGTCTTTCAAGTGGTATCAGAGGGTAAAGGTTGCTGGTGTTGAATCTGACATTTTTCGTCATGGAAAATGCGGTCAATGTCAGGGGAGTCCCTCCCTTCGATAGAAGCAATTTCCAGATCTGGAAGAACAGAATGAGATCTCATCTAAGATCTCTTGGAATGGAAGTTCTCTTTTCTATTGTGCAAGGAATACAAGTCACTGATCCAACAGGCCTAGCTATGACTGAAATAGACGGGAAACTTCTTGATGCAGATGCTAAAGCACAGAATGCACTCACTGCAGCCCTTTCTAATCAGATCTACCTAAAGGTGATGAATTTCACCTCAGCAAAATCCATGTGGGATAAACTTGAGAATATTTATGAAGGAGATAGAAAAGTGAAGGAGGCGAAACTACAAGTGCTGCACAATCGGTTTGATGATCTGAAGATGCATCCAGACGAGAATGCAGACTCTTTCTTTAATCAAATTACTGAAGTAGTTGGAGCAATTAGGGGTCTAGGCGAAGAAATCAAAGACATTGATATTGTAAAGAAAATATTGAGAAGACTTCCACCTATGTATAATGCGAAGGTGTCATCCCTTGAGGAAATAGATCTTTCCAAACTTTCTCTAGATGATCTACTGAGCAGCTTGGTAGCATATGAAACTAGAGTCAAACCAGAAGATGCTACGACTCGGGTGAGCAAGGAAATGGCATTCAAGGCCATGGATAAACTGAAAATCTCAAAGGATAGTAGCAGTGAAGATGACAAAGAAAAAGAAATTATTTCTCTCATTGCAAAGAATTTCCAGAAGGGGAAAGGGAAATTCAAAGGGAAGTTACCTCTTGCATGTTTCTATTGTGGAAAAGTTGGGCACATTGCCTCTCAGTGCTTAAAAATGATCAATGATGAAGATAGTGAGGATGAAAACCTCAAGAATCCTCAGAGAAGGTTCTTCAAAAAGGGAGACTTCAAATCTGGTAAGAAAATTCAAAGGAAGAGTTTTGTTTGTGAAGAGGAAGAAGATGATAATGAATTCTGTGACAAAGAAGAACCAGAATTCAAAACCGGGAACCATGCTTCTATGATGGCCACTGTTTAAAATTCAGAAGATACTGATGGAGAAAAACAACTAAGAACTTGTGTAGATCCTGAGATGCAACTTAAGGATGCGATTAATAAGCTTAAGATTAAATGTAAGAGCTGCAATAAGTGGAAATCAATTGTAGAATAATCAACTGAATATGTTGATAAAATTGAAGCTGAAATTGAATGACTGGAAGAATTTGTGAAGGTACAGTCTAAAATAATTAAAATCAATGATTATGTAGTAGATATGAAGCTGAGAATTGAAGAGCAGGCAAAGGTCATCAATGACCTCACCTCCAGACTAGATGAAAAATCCAAGACTGCTGATGGTCTTGAGGAGGAAGTAGTTACTCTAAGGAGTAAACTGGAGACTAAATCAGTTCCAAAATAATCGAGGAAGAAAATACAGTTTGGAAGATTCTCAGATGCAGAATTACTAGCAAGAGCCAAGTGTGGTTCAGATGGGGTTGGAAAAATCTTGAGTGATCAAAGACCTGCTTGCATGGGAAAGAGTGGAATTGGCTGTGAGGCTGAGACATCAAAAGCTGGAAGTGAAAAGATCCAAAAGAAAGATAAGATGAAAGTTGAACATGTTGAAATGTTACCTAGAGTGCCGAAAAAGGAACCCTCAATCCAAACTAAAAGGAGACCTGAAAATTATCCTCAAACATTCAGAAATGACAGACAGTCTTACTATTCTCCCAAGGAAGAAGGTATGAGGAGAAATTCAAGTGAGAAGACATTTCCTCTCATGAAGTGTCAGTTTTGTGGCTATCTGGTCCATACCATGTCTTATTGTGAAGAGGCAAGAAGCTATCTGAATGGAGAAGATATAGAAGCTCAACAAAGGAGAAAAATTCCATATCCTAATTCTTATAGAAGAAATAATTTCTATGGATATTGTTTTTGTTGTTCTAACTTTGGTCATAAGGCCGCTAATTGCAGGCAGAGAAGGGACATGGACACCTCATACCAAAGTTTAAGACAAGTCAAGTCTCATCAGCAAGACAGTGTTGCTCTTTCAAACAGGTTTTCACCTCTCAAAGAAGACTTTGACTATGAAGAACTTGGGTATGCGGAAGAGATAATTTAAAGGCCATCAGTTCTTTATACTCGATCTAATGTCTCATGGAAGGAAAGGAAGAAGATTGAGAAATCCAACCTTGCAGAGGTGGCCCTCAAAGCTACAAAGAACAACAGTACCTGGATTCTGGATAGCGGTTGTTCATATCATATGACAGGTAATGTCGGCCTACTAACGAATATCATAAGGAATGTCGATGGTACAGTAAGATTTGGTAATGATGGGGCTCTGAAAATCAAAGGGAGTGGAAGTACCGAATTAGCTAATGGAGAACTAAAGAAGACTGAAGTCCTTTACATAGATGGCCTACGTCATAATCTCCTCAGCGTGAGTCAACTCTGTGACTCAGGACTTATAGTTACGTTTAATCAGAAAGGCTTCACTATTAAGGGAAAGACTGGCAATTCACTTATGAAGGGATGCAAAACAGAAGGCAACTTGTATCCAGTTGATAGTGAAGAAAATGTATGTTACATGACTGTTGAAGAAGAAAACAATTTGTGGCATCGGAGACTGGGACACATCAATCAAAAAGACATGGAGAAAATATCAAAATTGAGAATTGTCATGGACATTCCCAACCTGAAGCGTGAGTATGAAAAATCTTGTGATGCTTGTATTTGTGGGAAGCTAGTCTGCAGTTCATATCGGCCAAGGAAGAAAAGGGCGTCTCACCTTCTTGATCTGATTCATACAGATGTTTGTGGGCCAATAAATGTTGCCGGAACTCATGGAGAAAGGTACTTTGTCCTTTTCATAGATGATTACAGTAGAATGGCATGTGTGATGGTCATTCACAGAAAATGACAAGTCCTTGACTGCATGAAAACATATCGGCGAATCGCCAAGAATGATACTGGACGAACAATCAAAGTGTTGTGATCTGACAATGGAGGAGAATACACGTCCATTGAATTTGAGAATTATCTGGAGAAGCATGGGATACAGCATGAGGTAGCTTCTGTGAGAACTCCACAACAATATGGAGTTGTTGAACGTAGGAATCGACAGGTGAAAAACATGGCACGAACTATGCTGATCGAGAGTCGTATTCCACGACATTACTGGAAAGAGGTTGTTCAAGCTGTAGTGTACATTCAGAATCGAACAGGACTTTATATGGGTGAGACGAAGACACCATATGAATTGTGGCATGGATGGAAGCCTTCTCTAAAATACTTTCGTGTTTTTAGAAGTAAATGATTCATCAGGAACAAAAAAGGAAATCAAGGGAAATATGACGACAATGTAGATGAAGGAATTTTCCTCGGTTACTCAATGAACAGCAAAGCCTACAAATGTTTCAACAAGTGTTTGGGAAGGATTGTGGAAAGTAGTGATGTTAAGATAATTGAAGAGAAAACCACAAATTCTTCAAGGACGTCATATGCTGATGTGATAGAAAGTCAGGAAGAATGTGAACGTGAAGAAAATACAAATGCAGAAATAGAGGAAGCTATTCAAAACACTCAGCAGTCACATCATGATGTTGACTTAGAAGAAGAATCTGAAGAAGAAACTATGGCTGAAGAGAATACTACTGAACCTCGCAGGAGAAATCGAAGAGCTGAGATTGATCCATCCAACATAATTGGGGACAGGAGTGCACCCACTCAAACAAGAAGGATGAGGAATACCATGCAATCTGCATTTATATCAGTTGTAGAGCCATCCTCATTCGAAGAAGCTGCAAAAGATAAATCTTGGGTGAAAGCCATGAATGATGAATTAGATCAGATTGACAAGAATCAGACATGGGATCTTGTCCAGAGACCCGAAGGTCACAATGTGATTGGTACCAAATGGATCTTCAAAAATAATTTTGATGAGCATGGAAGTTTCATCAGAAACAAGGCACAACTGGTATGTAAAAGATACTCCCAGATTGAAGGCATTGATGTTGAAGAAAACTTTGCTCCAGTGATTAGACTGGAGTCAATCAGGATTTTCCTTTCCATGGCACTCCAAAGAGGATATAAATTATATCAAATGGATGTCAAGACAGCATTCTTGAATGGTGTACTCGAAGAAGAATTCTACATTGAACAACCATAGGGCTTTGTTTTGGGTACTGATGAAACAAAGTTCTACAAACTGAAGAAAGCTCTATACGGTTTGAAGCAAGCTCCACGGGCGTGGTACTCACGGCTGGATACATATCTCAAGAAGTTGGAATTCAAAAGAGGAGGAGTTGATCACAATCTCTATGTGAAAAAATTCTCCAAAAGATCAATTCATGGTTCTTGTCTACATTGATGATATCATATTTGGTGGCAGCAGGCAGAAATCAGTGGATGAATTTTCCAACCACATGAAATCAGAATTTGAAATGTCTATGATTGGGGAGCTCACATATTTCTTGGGGCTGCAAGTGATTCAAAATAAGGAATATACTTTCATTTCTCAGGAAAAATATGCAAGAGAGCTGCTGAAGAAGTTCAATATGCAAGACTCCAAACCAATGTCAACTCCGATTGTAGTTGGAACTAAACTTGAAAAGCATGAGGATGGGAACTCTGTTGATCCCACCATGTACAGGAGGATCATTGGAAGCCTACTGTGCCTGACAGCGACAAGGACAGATATTGTCTTTGCAACATGCCTTGTGGCCCGCTTTCAGAGTAATCCAAAGGAGGAACATACGGCAGCAGTAAAAAGAATCATGAGATACATTCAAGGTACACATAACTTTGGGTTATTTTTGCTACAGGTAGGGACAGCAAATTATCAGCGTTTTCTAATGCTGACTGGGCTGGTGATGTAGTAGACAGAAAGTCCACTAGTGGTGGAGCTTTCTATATTGGGCATAAATGTGTTGGCTGGTTGAGCAAGAAACAAGAAAGTACTTCTCTTAGTACTTCTGAAGCTGAGTATATCTCCGTCACAAAGGCATGCACTCAACTGCTATGGATGAAGCAGCAATTAACTGATATTGGCGATGAGGTGAAGCAACCAATAGTGATTTACTGTGACAATAAGAGCGCAATTGATCTTACGAAGAATCCTGTTCAGCATTCTCGTAAAAAACACATTGAAATCATGTATCACTTTATCAAAGAGAAAGTTGAGAAAAGCATGATTAGATTGGATCATGTGGGAACAGATGAGCAAGTGGATGATATCCTGACAAAGCCACTATCAGCGGCTGTGTTTGAGAAGCATCGGTTGAACCTCAGTGTTCAGCCACCTCCCAGTGCATAAGGAGATTATGGAATTCCCCTCTCCCCGTTTGTTATAACTGTTTTAATCTGTTTATGGCCTTGATGCAGGTTTATGGGGGAGATACTATCCAGGGGGTGTATGGTTTGAGCTGAACATGAAAAATTTACTAGTCTTTGTTTTTACTTTCAATGGGGGAGAAAGGAGAATAGCATAAATTCAGGCAACTTCTGTGATGATAAGAATGAGAAGGAAAACAGTGGAACCTAATTCAAGCCTCCTCTCTTGTTTTCTACACCGAGCATTGCTCACGTAGACTTAGAGTGTTGGCTGAGTTGATTCCTGCGTTTTTTGTTTTCATATAGATGGAGATCTATTGAATTTATCTTCTGATTTCCAACAAACCCAAAGGGGGAGATTTTTGGAACCATAGTCTTCTATTCATTATCTGGAGTATGGTTTGTGTTTGTTGTCAATCATCAATGGAAGTTCGGATCGTGTACCAGCAAAGAGATCATACCGTTCAAGCAGAAAACAGTATTGAAGGTGGCGCCGTTTTCCAGTGTTTGCCAAATTTTTGGGGTCCAAAATCTGGAAGTTGCTGAGCATCGCGAAAGGTGGATTTCCAAGTAGATAATAATTAAATATGGCAAAGGCATGAATTTCGCGAAGAGAGGATGCATGGTTTGGAAATCGCGAAGACCAGAAGAATGGAGGCGGTGAGTCTTCGCGATTACGTCAAAGCTTCATGAACAGCAGAGTTGAAGCGCATCGCGGCAGTGAAGGGATTTGCGAGGGAGCTTCACGGCGAAGGCGCGATGGAATGATGATGGTAATACTCTGCAATTACGATGAGCTCCGCGAACGGAAAATTGCCGTAGTGCTTCGTGATTTTGAGAGAATTTTGGCGGGAACTTTGGAGCTTCGCGATTTGAACTGATGTGGCGCTGACTTCGTGCGGAAGGGTCGAGGGTCGGTGGAATCGCCTATAAATAGAGGTCTACCCCCTCGAGAGAAGGAGAGAGAATTTCATAGAAAGTCCTTTGCTCTCGGTTCGCAAAGGTCTCTCGCGAAGGCAGTGTGCTTCGCGAAAGAGGAGCTTCGCGGCGGCTATTCTAGCTACGCGAAAGTTGTTCGCCCCGCGTTGGCTTAGTGAGCTTCGCGAAGAGGCAGGAGCTCCACGATAGCCAAGCATTGCGAAGGCTGGAGCATCGCGAGAGTGCTTCACGATTGAGCTTCACGAAAAGGCAGGGACTCCGCGAAGGCTTGTTTGAGCTTTGCAAAATTGGGAGCCTTGCAAAGTAGGGTACTTTGTGAAGGCCTTTTCCAATGGTTGTTTTCTCAGTGGACAAGGGAAAAGGGGGTATTCCTCAGTGGTTGGAATTTGGACTTTAACAGAGCATTAACTCAGGACTCTGATGCAAGCAAAGTCTCATGCTGAACAGGAGACAATGAACTTCATGTCTATCTATTGAAGAGACCTTCACGTCTATAAACTGAGTGTGACTTCACCAATAGTAGTGAGCCAGGGGGAGTCAACGGGAGTGACCTGAGGGAAGCAGTGAGCTTTCCCTGAACCTTTGTAAAGGCAGTGAGCCTGGGACAGAGTGACTGTGCCCGAACATTTGTATTCTCCAACTAGTGAAGCATAGTGGATTTTGGTACGACCGACAACTTGTCGGCGTATGCTCCTTGGACGTAGCCCTTAGTGGTGAACCAATTAAAAAGGGTTGTGTCTTCTCTATGCATGTGCATGTTTTCTTTTTGATCGTTTTCATCATATAGGTTCAACAAGTTCCTACCAACGTGGGAACAAGATCCATCACATTAGAAGAAAAAGTTGTCACCCTGATTCACCCCTCCCCTCTCAGGGTGTCCCGGGGTCTTTCAGCGATAACTGCCTCCTGCTGCATTAACACACAGTCAAGCCCAACTCTGGAGGCATCGCAATTCACTACAAACTCCACACCTTCCTATGGTAGTCTCAACACTAGAGCACTCATAAGTCTCATAGTTATACTTGTGGTTTCTCAACTTCCTCGACCCATATACGACAACTACCTCCCACTGTATTAACACACAGTCGAGCCCAACTCTGGAGGCATCGCAATACACTACAAACTCCACACCTTCTTATGGTAGTCTCAACACTGGAGCACTCATAAGCCTCAACTGCAACTCCTCAAAGTACCTTTGGAACTACTCAAACCAAGTAAGTGGTTTCCCTTTCCAAATTAGGGCGGTAAAAGGTTCTTTGATTCTAGAGAATTGTGCCACAAACCTCCTTTTATACCCCTCCAAACAAAGAAATCTATAGACCTTCTACGTGTTCTTGGGTGGCTCCCAACAAAGCACTACATCAATCTTCGTAGGGTCTAGGGATAAACCATACTCAAAAATGAAATGCCCTAGAAAGTGAACCTCATTAATCCAGAACTGGCGCTTCGAGAGATTTCCGTAAATCTCATGCCCTAGAAGAAAATCTAGGACCATCCTTGAGTGCTCTACATGCTCCTCATTTAAAGTAGATTAGATGATTATATCATCAATAAATACAAACACTAACTAGTCCAAGTACAGCTGGAAGACCTAGTTCATCAAATCCATAAACACGGTGGGGGTATTAATCACACCAAAGGACATCAATAGAAACTCATTGTGTCTGTAGCGACATCAGAATTCCCACTTTGAAATATAATCCTTGTGAACCCTCAACCGGTGGTAGACACACCTGATATCAATCTTTGAAAACCATCTTTCACCTCAAAATTGGTCAAAGAGATCATCAATTGTAACGAACCAAACTTTTATTAATGAAAATTACTCTTGACCTGATTAAATGTATTACTATGTAAAATGGTTATATAAGACATATGAACTTACTTGGTTTTATATTTTTGGAATTTAAAATATTGTTAAGAATTTTTACTACTGCTATTATAGTCATTGAACAGTGATCACTTGATTAGTATAAATATAGGGCTTTAACAAATCCAATTTACTCAGACAAAGGAAGCGATGGCCTCATCTAGTAGAATTTATTTATACAAAGCCCATTTTTCAGAGCTCAAAAAGGAGGAAATGTCATTGGGATTTTCTCTTGACCAATCCCAAGATGAGCTTCAGCATGTTAATCTTAAATAGAACCGCATATGAGAGAAGTGAAATTTGATAGAGATTACCACCTGAGCGATGTTATTTGAGCCACACCAAGAGTCTTTCACCATCGCACACCTAACCCTTAGGTATTATGTGGGTGTTATAAGGGGTTTTTTAACAAGACCCTAGCACTATGATTATGTGCTTTATTTTTTTATAAATAATATACATTCATTTCATTATTGTTACTTTGTAAATGGATTTTAATGCACAAATAGTATTTTTAGTTAATATTCAATTAAGAAATATATTTTTATGAATTGATGGATTTTTTTAATTAAATAATATTTTAATAAAATATTATTATTACTAAATTACTTTTTATTAAATATAAATGATCGTATAATTTTTTATGAATGTAATTTTAATTTTTATAAAGGTTTGAAAGCTGTTTTTTGTCAAAACCCATGAATTTTCGATAAATATCGGTTTTTATTTTAAAAGTAAAAAAATTCACATATTTATAAACTTATTTAGATAAAATGAATATTATTTTTGGAATCAGGACATCGAAATTAACCAATGGGGAATTTTTCATAATTTTCTGAGACAATCAAATTTTTGGGTAAAAATTAAATACCGTTTAAATATATAATGTGTTTTATGACATCATAATGACCAAATAGTGTTGTAATAAAATACTATAAAAATATTTAGGCCAGTATATTTTTTACCTTTAAAATAATATGATTTTAGATTTGTTTTATTAATTTTATGGTGCCTTAGTGGACCCTCCAAGACTTATAAAACATTTTAACTTTTAAATTGATTTCCTTGAGAGTGTGACTCACCTCCACAGAATCAAGTATAATATTTTAAGAAGTTCGGACATTGACCATATAAAATAATGTTTTCCACTCACATTTATAAAAAACCATAGGCAAAAACCATGTCTTTCTTTTTGGTTTTGATTAGTTTAATTTGTGGTGTCCAAAACCTAAATAATAAATAATTTCCTCTCTTTTCCTATATAAACTCACCCAAAAACCCACTTATATTCACTAAAAACCCTTGAATAACATCCCTACACTTCCCTACTCTCTCTAAAATCCTCCCAAGGTTCCCCAATCTCCCAATAATCCTCTCTCAATCCCCTCCCAATCCTTTGAGATCACACTTCCAAGTAAGGGATTTCTTGCCCGAATGGCCCGAAGGCCTTCATTTTTATTGATTTTTGATAACCCCCTTTCAAGGTATGAGGGGGAAACCTTAAAAGGCCCATAGGCTCAGATATTACATGTCTCATAGGCTTAGTATATTACATGACCCGAAGGTCTTAGGGAATTTAACTAGACTATCTACAAGGAACTCCCCCTCCCTAGCATCTGTATCATGATAGTAGCTCTCCACCTTTGCATGGCCATCTGGATAGGATTCCCACGCAAGAACAGGCTGGTCTTGATGGCATATCCATACCCTCTATTTTGATAAATCCATTTGGTTCTGCTCTATTGATTGCACCTGCTCTGAATCCTCTTTCGAGGCTGCTCTTTTTTGTAGTGTGTCTGGGGCAACTGCATGTGGCCCGAAGGCCTTGAGGTACCCTGAAGGCCTTAAAGGTGGCCCAAAATACCTACTGAACTGAAGGCCTGTGTGACCCAAAATTCTTAAGGACTCCAAGCCCAAACCAGTGGCCCAAGGTGAATAGTTACAGCTGCTACAGTCCCGAACAGTACCTGCTACAGTACCCGCACAATGTACAGTTCTGCTACAGTGCATGTACAGTGTACAGTTATGCTACAGTACCGCACAGTGTACAGTATGCTACAGTTCCAGAAATATGCCTCTACCTGGTTTTGAACTTGGGTCTTGTGGATGCACTTAAGGATACCTAACCAACTAGGTTGAGGCTCATTTACAAGTAAGGGATTTCTTCCTTTCTCATTTTTTTCCAAACTTCATTATGTTGTTATACCATTTTTTTCAATTAAAAATGTTGGGGTATTATTTATAACCTCCTCCATACTTCCCTCCTTATGTTTTAATTATTAGATACCTCTTTATCTCTCATTAATTCCTTCCATGTAGACTTGTTACCATGCTGAAATTCGGTAATGAATTTCTCTCTTCTCATTTACATTCAAGAAATTCTTTTGTATTATGAATATAAATTACATTACATATATTGGGAAATGTATCTATATAACCCCTTTAATTCCCATTTCATATAAATATAATGATACACCCCTTTCTCTCTCATCAACCATTTTTATGAATTCTTATGTCACACCGTTATGCTGCCGAAATTGCACCATGATTTTCCAAGCCAAAGTCATTGTGTAGTGAATACCATGCTCATTTATCTATCAAGGGTATTAACCTTTATGAACATTTACTTATTTATTATATAGTTTCATGTATTAATTCCACATTACTTTATCGTGTAATAAATTATTATATTTAATGAATCCATGTTATATGATCCATGTGGCACACTTATGCATGAAATGAAATGATTAAGGAGGGTGCACCTTGATAGCGCTCCAATGCATTTGGTAAAGATTAATATCATGATACATCAAGTTCAATGAGGTTTTACTCATGATAAATAAATTGAAATGAGGGTTTACTCATGCTAATTCAAGTTCAATGAGGGTTTACTCATGCTCTATGTGCAATGATCCTTGGCTCATGCTAATATCATGTTAAATGTTGATGCCACATTTCCATGTTATGATAATCATGTTATGTCATGCCTTTATGTTCATATTTCTATTATGATCCATTTATATGCCTATTTCATAAAATATAACGTATTCTTAATGTTATGCCTTTTTTCTCCTTTACTAAGCTTTATAACTCACCCTTTTCTTATGCATTTCCTCAGGTTATCCCATGCAATGCTAAGTATGAAGGAATGTTGTGGTCATGTAAAAGATGTTTTCAATAAAGATGTTGGGTTTTATGTCCTAAGTTGTTATGTAATGTTCCTAATTTCCCAAGACATTATACCTATTTATCCTTGGAGTTGTCTTAAGTGCAAGTTTATGTAATAAATCAAGTTTAATTGTGTAATAAAGAGAAAGGTTGTTATAATTGGTATCAGAGGATAGGTTTAGTTATTTTTGGTATTAGGATTATAAAACCCTAGTGAAATACTTAAGGATAAGACTAAGTATAATAAAAACATCCCTAAATTTTGGTGATTCTTGAGTAAGTGGTTTATCAAGAAAATACATCCATATTTGGATACGAGCAGGTAGAGGCAGCTCTGGCACAGATGTATCTAGGGGTAAAACCTGAAAACACCGCTTTAATCTAGACTCTAACGGGAACTGGTGCATGAAAACAGGTCTTGATGTACTATTGGTTACAACACTCTCATGGGTTATACTTTGGTAAATTCATAAGCTTAGTACGAACCATTATTAATGGAATAAAAAAATCCCTTTAAGAATATATGTTGGGAAGTAGATCATGGATAACATATGTTGAATCCTATAAATTCATACATTAAGGAAATAAAAGTAATTTATAAGTCATTATTCTTTGTATTTGGATTGCCCTTTATGTGTTACCCATAACTTTCCTTTTATTCTATCCAATGGCCGGTAATAGGAGGACTCGGGCTAACAACCGACGTGAAGATCAATGTGATGACTGTTCTAATGAGATGCCCAATCTGATGGGAGTGGGAATCATAAACTTTTTCACAATACTCTCTCAGTAAACTCAAGTTTTGAATAGAAACATGGGTCAATAGGAACGTTCATCCTCCCCTAAGAAAGAAAAGGCCTCAATCAATAGATTCATGAGACAAAGGCCTTTTACTTTTAATGGATCATATGATCCCTCAATATTTGAACAATGGATCAACTCCATTGAGAATATCTTCTCCATCTTTCAATGTTATGAACAAGAGAAAGTACTTCTTGTTGCTTATCGTATAGAGGGTGAAGCTGATTAATGGTGGACATTGATAAAAAATATGAATCCTAATGAGGATATTGAGGCATTGGAATGGAAAGATTTTTGGAAAATGTTTTTTGATAAATATTTTCCTCACACCCTTCAACTTAAGATGGAAAGGGACTTCCTTTCTCTCAAGAAAAAAGATGAATAATCCATCAGATCGTGCGAGGAAAACTTCACAAGTCTTGAATGATACATCTCCAGATTTTTCATTACCCCCGAATGCAAGGTTGACCACTTCTTTGGTGGGCCAAAACCTAGCCTACGGAAAGCCCTATTGATCTGCAACTTCGAGATCTATGAGGAAATTGTTTGATGTTCCCTCAAGGTCAAAATGGATATCGACGAATCTCAAGGGTATCATGGGGATAATAAGCATAAGGTGGACTTTAATTCTGGCAGTCCGATGGATAAATCCAATGGTGCTAAGAAAATCCAGTACCCCACTTTCCAAATGTGCGGAAAAAAGCACCCCAAAAATTGCCTGAAGGGGTGAGGAAATGCTTTAGGTGTGGAAGAGAAGGTGACCTGGCCATTAACTTCTGACAAGAAAAACCAATGGATATGAAATATTAGAGGAATACTTCGTTCAACCCTCAACACATTGTTCATTGCTTTAACTGCAAATAACCAGGGAACTTTTCAAACCAGTGTCATAAGCCAAGGGTTTTTGGAGGAAACCAACAACCTCCAAGGCAGAAAGGGTGAGCTTTTGTCGTTACTACCACCGAAGTGAACCCCAACAACGAAATGGGGAAAAGTACGCTAGTTATTCATTCAAAAATAGTGAACATAATTTTTTATTCTAGTTATATGCATTCTTTTATATCCTAAAAGTTTAGTATAACAATCCCAACACCACCATAAATCATGGAAGTAAAGATGTTGGTGAGGAAAAAATGGAAAAATCATTACATCCCATGAATATAACTCCTCCCCTATCATAATTTTTGGATTGAAATTCCTGGTGAACCTCTTCATACTCCCTTTGGTGGGATTTGATACAATTATTGTCATGGATTGGCTTTCCTTATATAGAGCCAACATAAATTTCTGTGAGAGAGAAATCACTCTCCATATGGAAAATCGACCCCCAATTCTATACAAGTGCAAGGAGGATGAATATTCTTTAGCACCATCATCTCAAGCATGGATATTAATGCCCTATGAGCACATGTATCTTTCTTAGATGATTGAGTCTAAGGAAGAAACAATCCTTGAATACATGCCTATTGTGAGGGAATTTTCTGAAGTGTTTTCCAAGGAATTGTCTGGTCTTCCTTCTAAAATATATTTTTAATTCTCAATTGATCTTATACCTGGTTCGTTTCTAATATCCAAGACTTCATGTATAATGGCTATTTTGGAGCTTGAGGAGCTAAAGAAATAACTACAGGAGAATCTGGATAAAGGGTTTGTATGCCCAAGTGCTTCACCATGGGGTACACCAGTCCTCTTTGTCAAGAATAAGGATGGGTCAATGCGCCTTGGCATTGATTATCGTGAGCTAAACAAAATCACGATAAAGAACAAGTATCCTCTTCCATGAATTGATGACTTGTTCAATCAGCTACATGGAGTACAATACTTATCTAAAGGTGGATTTTTGGTTGGGATATTACCAAGTTAGGGTGAAGAAGGAGGATATCACCAAGACTGCTTTTTGTATAAGATAGGGGTACTATGTATTCATAGTAATTCCTTTCAGACTCACTAATGCTCCATCAATATTCATGGACTTGATGAATAGATTCTTTAGATATTACCTCGAAAAATTTGTGGTAGTCTTTATAGATGATATTATAATATACTCCAAAACCAAGGAGGAGTATCTAAGCATTGTAATAGAGACCTTGCGAAAGGATAAGCTCTATGAAAAGTACATTAAGTGTGATTTCTAGTTGAAGGAGGTCTCATTATTGGGTCATATAATCACAAGAAATTGGATATCTTTGGATCCCTCCAAGACATCTGCAATTGAGGGATGACTGAGGCCAACATCGGTGACGGATATCTGTAGCTTCTGGGGGTTAGCTGGATATTATCGCTGATTTGTGAGAAATTTATAATGATTTTCAAACCCTATTACCAAGATAACTCAGAAGGGGGTCAAGTTTTCTTAGAGTGATGAATGCAAAGAGAGATTCAAGGAGTTGAAAAGGAGGATTATCACTCCACCAGTTCTCACACTACCCAGAAGTGGAGAACTTTTTGTGGTATTCAGTGATGCTTCAAAGAAGGGCATGGGTTGTGTGTTGATGAAAAATGACAAAGTCATTGCCTATGCTTCAAGGCAATTGAAAGTTCATGAGAAAAACTATCCAACACATGATTTGGAGTTAGATACATTAATCTTAACTTTAAAAATTTGGTGACATTACCTCTTTGGGGAGAAGTGTGAAATATATACGAATCAAAAAGCCTCAAGTATATATTCACACATAAAGAGTTGAATATGCTCCAACAAAGATGGTTAGAGCTGATCAAAGACTATGAATTCTCAATACATTTCCACCTTGGTAAAGAGAACAAGGTAGCAGATTATCTAAGTAGAAAGGACCCAGGGATTCTATCATTCGTGAGAATTGAAAAGGATCCAATCTTATTAGATTTTATAAAGATGGACATGGGAATCATAAATAATGGAACATCATTAATCCTTTAACAAATTATTGCTCAACCGTCTCTTTTGGAAAGGTTAAAGGATACTCAAAAGGATGATGTGGTAATTTATAATAAAGTGGAAACTATCAAAAAAGGGAAATCCTCAGAGTTCAGTGTTAATGAAGAAGGAATTGTGGGATTTGGGACAAGACTATGTGTTCCATCAAATGTGGAGTCAAAGAATGAACTTTTGGATGGTGCACATAGTTTTAATTTTTCCATTCACCCAGGAAACACAAAGATGTATCAAGATCTCTGAGAGATTTATTGGTGGGATAACATGAAGAAGGGGATCGCTAAGTATACATCAAAGTTCTTGGTATGTCAACAAGTGAAGGATGAGAGGAAGAAGTCTAAGGGGATGATGTAACCATTACCCATACCAGTATGGAAGTGGGAGAACATCACCATGGACTTTTTCAATGGACTTATGAAGACATACAAAGGAAACTATGTTATCTGGGTTGTTGTGGATTTTCTTACAAAGACTACACACTTCTTTGTAATTCGATAGGATTTCTCATTGGATAAACTTGCACAAATATATATCAGAGAAGTAGTTTGGCTTCATGGAATACCACTATCTATTGTATCCGACTGAGATCTAAGATTCACCTCTAAGTTCTGGAAGAGTCTTCAACGTTCTCTGAATACTGAGCTGAACTTCAGTATGGCTTATCATCCTCAAACTAATGGCAAATATTAATGGAATATCCAAACACTTGAGGAAATATTGAGAGCATGCTCGATGGACTTTAAATGGGGATGGGATCAACATCTTTCTCTGGTTGAGTTCTCATACAATAACAGTTTCCACTCAAGAATCCAAATGGCTCCTTATGAAGACCTGTATGGGAAGAGGTGCAGAACACCAACATGTTGGGATGAAGTTGGGGAGTGAAAACTCCTAGGTCTAGAAATGGTCAAATAAATGGCAGAGAAGGTTAGTACCATCCAGCAGCACATTAAAGATGATTAGAATCGAAAAAAGATATATGCAGATAATTGTCGACGAGACCTATATTTTGATGTTGGAGACATGTTATTCCTACACATATTGTCGTGGAATATAATTATGAGATTTTTGAATAAGGGAAATCTTAGTCCAAGGTAAATCATCCCTTTTGAGATCCTTGATCACATTAGAGCAGTGGCCTATCGACTAGCACTCCCCCCGAACCTATCTCAAGTACAAGATGTATTTCATGTATCACTTTTGAGGAAGTACATACCTGACCCATCGTATGTACTCAATCCAAAGGTGGTTCCATTGGAGAATGACCTCTCCTATGAAGATAATTCTGTAAATATATTAGATTGTAGGGAAAAAGTTATACAAAATAAGACAGTTCCCCTCATTAAGGTGTTGTGGAGAAACCACATGTTTGAAGAGGCAACGTGGGAATTGAATGAAGTGATGAAGTAGAGTTACCCGCATCTGATTTAGTGTGGGAAAAGGAAATTTCGAGGGTGAAATTTCTTAAGGGGGGAAGATTTTAACGACCCGAATTTTTATTAATGAAAATTCCTCTTGATCTAATTAAATGTATTACTATGTAAAATGGTTGTATAATACATATTCACTTACTTGGTTTTATGTTTTCAGATTTTAAAATATAGTTAATAATTATTACCATTGCTAATATAGTCATTGAACAGTGATCAAGTGATTAGTATAAATATAGGGCTTTAACAAATCTAATTTACTCAGAAAAAGCAAGTGGTGGCCTTATCCAGTAGAATTGCTTCATACGAAGCCCATTTGTCAGAGCTCAGTAAGGAGGTAACGTCACTAGGCTATACTCTTGACCAAGACCAAGCTGAGCTTTAACACATTAAGCTTGAATGGAACCGCCTACGAGAGAAGTGGAAGTTGATAAATATTACCACCTGATTGATGTTATCCGAGCCACCCCAAGAGTTTGTCACCATCGCAAACCTTACCCTTAGGTCTTATACTAGTTTTATAAGTGGTTATGTAACAAGACCCTAGAACTATTATTATGTGCTTTATTTTTTGTATAAACAATATACATTGATTTCATTATTGTTACTTGTAAATGGGTTTTAAAGCAAAAATAGTATTTTTAGTTAATATTCAATTAAGAAATTTATTTGGATGAATCAATAGATTTTTGGAATTAAATAATATTTTAATAAAATATTATTATTACTAAATTAATTTTTATTAAATATAAATAATCGTATAATTTTTTATGAATACAATTGTAATTTTTATTAAGGTTTGAAAGCTATTTTTTGTCAAAACCCATGAATTTTAAATAAATGTCAGTTTTTATTTTAAAAGTAAGAAATTCATATTTTTATAAAATTATTTAGATAAAACTAATTTTATTTTTGGAATCAGGATGTCTAATTTTTCCAATGGTGAATTTTTCATGATTTTCTGAGGCAGTCGAATTTTTGGGTAAAAATTAAATACCGTTTAAATATATAATGTGTTTTATGACACCATAATGACCCAATAGTGATGTAATAAAATAATATAAAAAGGATTTTTTAGACAATATATGTTTTAAATTTAAAATAATGTGATTTTATATTTGTTTGATTAATTTTATGGTGCCTTAGTGGACCCTCCAAGACTTATAAAACATTTTAACTTTTAAAATTATTTCCTTGAGAGTGTGACTCGCCTCCACATAAGCAAGCCTAATATTTTAAGAATTTAGGTCATTGGACTTATAAAATAATGTTTTACACTCCCCTTTTAAAAAAACCATGAGCAAAAACCATGTTTTGGTTTTTTGTTTTGATTATTTTCATGTGTGGTGTCCAAAACATAAATAATAAAGAATTCCCTTTCTTTTCCTATATAAACTCACCCAAGCTCCCACTTCTCTTCACTAAAAACCCTTGTATCACATCCCTAAACTGACCTAATATCTCTAAAATCCTCCCAAGGATCCTCAATCTCCCAATAAGCCTCTCTCAAGTCCCTCCCAAGCCTTTGGGATCACACTTCCAAGTAAGGGATTTCTTCCTTTCTCATTTTTGTCCAAATTTCATTATGTTGTTATAACATTTTTTTTTAAATTAAAAATGTTGGGGTATAATTTCTCACCTCCCCCATAATTCTCTCCTTATTTTTAAATGATTATAGACCTATTTCTCTCACATAAATTTCTCCCATGTACACCTGTTACCATGCCGAAATTCTGTAAGGAATTTATCTCTTCTCATTTACATTCAATAAATTAATTTTTATTATGAATCTAAATTCCATTACATATGTTGGGACATGTATCTATATAACCCCCTTACATACCATTTCATGTACATATTATGAGACACCCTTTTCTCTCTCATCAACCATTTTTATGAATTCTTATGTCACACTATTATGCTGCTGAAATTGCACCGCAATTTTCCAAGCCAAAGTCATTGTGTAGTGAATATCATGCTCATTTCTTTATCAAGGGTATTCAAATTTATATACATTTACTTATTTATTATATAGTTTCATGTATGAATTCCACATTCCTTTATCATGTAAAAAATGATTATTTTTAATGAATCTATGTTATATGATCCATGTGGCACACTTATGCATGAAATGAAATGATTAAGAAGGGTGTGCCCTGATAGTGCTCCAATGCATTGGGTAAAGATTAGTATCGTGAAACGTCAAGTGAAATGAGGGTTTACTCATGCTAATTCAAGTTAAATGAGGGTTTACTCATGCTAATTAAAGTTCAATTAGGGTTTACTCGTGCTTCATGTGCAATGAGCCTTGGCTTATGATAATATCATGTTAAATATTGATGCCACATTTTCATGTTATGATAACCATGCTATATCATGCCTTTATGTTCATGTTTCTCTTATTCTCCATTGATATGCCTATTTCCTAATATGTACTATATTCTTCATGTTATTCTCTGTTTACTCCCTTATTGAGCTTTATAGATCACCCTTTTTCTATGTGTGTCCTAAGGTTATCCCATGCAGTGTTGAGTACAAAGGAATTTTGTGGTCATGTAAAAGAAGTTTTCAATAAAGATGTTGGGTTTTATGTTCTACATTTTTATGTAATGTTCCTAATTTTCCAAGAAACTGGACCTCTCAATCCTCGGAGTTTTATTAAGTGCAATTTTATGTAATAAATCATGTTTAAGTGTGTAATAAAGAGAAGGGTTGTTATATTAATCCTTGTAAATGGGTACTTGTTCTTTATCGTGTCCTAGTTCAGGTGACGATAATCCACACAAATCTACAACCTCCCATCTGCCTTTTTCAAGAACAACACCAAAGCTAATCAAGGGGGAATGTTGGGCCTGATTAAAGTATTCTCCTGAAGGTCTTCCAATTACAACCACAGCTCCTGGAGCATAGTAGGGGCCATCTGATATGCTATAGAAGATATTGGAGTGGTCTCAGGATGCAAGTTGATGAAAAACTTCATATCCCACCTTAGAGGTAGTCCCAAAAAATACTTGGGGAATACATATATATAATCATCCATGAATGATGGAACCTAGATTCTTGAAGATCCTATTACACTGAGGGATATACTTGCTAACTGATGGGTGATAGGTTGCAGCCACCAGCTCAAAGAACCCACTTTCCCTACCATGAGATCTCCCTTGCTAAAAAAGGAGAATCTCATCCCATCAATTCATAGGCATATGACCCATCTGCGGTGATAATAAATCTAGGATCAAACCATTGACAGTCAATCCATACCCAATAAGGAGTCATAGGTTTCTATCGTGGTGACCAAAAGGTCCCACATGAACCTCTATCCACCAAACAATAACTATCTCTATCGACAGATAAAAGATATGGAAGAAGTGTTCCCTATAGGAACATCAAGATGAAGTTGTTATGCTAGCACCTCAACTAGGATCTCTAACTCTTGAACTAGGAGTATAGAGATAAAGGAATTAATAAAACATGTTTCTAATAATACTAAAGTAAGAGTAGAAAACACGCAGATCATACCTATAATCATCTCGTGTGTTGCGGGATCATAAACCTCAAAAGATTGTAGTTTTCCATGACCTCGGCCACCACTTCCCTATGCTTGACGTGGGTTGCCTAGTGGTGGTGGTGGAAGGATATCATAGATTCATCGACCACCCATAGCTCCTCCTACTCCTATGCCAGTTCATCCTCCCTAGGGAACACCCTACCCTCACCTAGGAGAATCATGATTACGGTGCTGCCACTACTGTGGCAGTCCATCGGATATCTACCTATGCTGCTCAGCGTGTTTGGTTGGGCAGTCTCATGCCACGTGACCTCACCCATCACAAGTAAAGCATCACCCCTATCTGGTTTTCCTTGGTTCTCTATGATGCCTCTGACCACATGCCTGAGTCTGATCATGGGGAGGTCTTATATGCTGACATCCTGGGTCTTGGCATCTTCTAGCTACTACAGACAACTCATCTCTATGGCGGCCACTAGCAGTTCCATCTATCTGGTGTCCCTCTAACATAAATCTATTTTCTATAAGTGATTTCTCCAACACCCCAGCATAGGTGGGGATGAAAAAAGGCCCCATGCTAGCATGGATCTCTCTGTGGAGTCCCTGCTCAAACTTATGTGATCGTAAGTATCCATCCCAAATCATGTAAAGAGAGTACCACATAAATTCTGTGAACCTAGCTGCATACTCAGCCACCATCATCCCTCCATACTACAAATCTAGGAGCTCCTAGATTTGAAATGAGTGGAAGTAGGAGTGATAGTACTTATCATGAAATAGCTTATGGAAGTTGTTCCATGAGAGTGTCGACTCATCATGCATCTACATAACAAGGCTCCACCAACACCTAGATTCTATGTGGAAGAGTCTAGATTCCAGTGAAACCACCTGATCCATCGAGGTCCAAAAAATCCCAAAGATACAGACCACCGACTCTAGCCATTTCTCTACTGCCTGAAGATCTAGATAAATATGGAACCTTAGCGACCTATGGATCTAGAACTCGTGGATCATGTTAAGTCTATGCACATCCTCACTCTGCTCTACCAGAATGATTTGTTGCTCAATGGGTAGAGGTTCTGCAAACCTACCCACCTGGAGGAAGGGGTTCACAGGATGGACCTTGAACTAAGGCCTTATCGCTCATTGAATTGTTGTCATGATCTGGAACTAGTATCCTGGTTTTCTATCATCATAGAAGTATCCTGAGATTTATCAAGGTGTTCCATGGGTCAGATGAGCATATATTTATATAACAACAATGGGGAGATAACTCAAAAAGTAAAGTTAAAGAGTCAATCCTATATGATTCATGAACTATTTAAACTCTAAAACTAATGTCTTAGTGTATTGAGTCAACAAGTAGGTAGTCAAGATCTCAGTGAATGGATATGTTGGTCACCCATACCATCATTGGACAGCCTAGCCTAAGAGACACACTTGAGACACTTTGACATTGTTTCCCCAGCCCCAACCAAATATCTTAATGGGACTAGTCCAAAAAATGTCTCAAGGAATGAAATTTCTCTAATATTAATCCTTCACGACCCAACACAAGTCGGGGCTCAATCCACAACTACCCCAGGCCCTTCTCCATAGGACAGGGGGTGGCGACAATCACCGAAGGCATAACTAACTCAGGGAGGCCTTTTCCTAAGTACCTGTATGCACACACACATCCATCTCGATGAAAAAGTGTATATGGAAAGAGTAAATGATGAAACACATCTACAAAGTAAACCAAACATGCATAACCTCTAGTGTATATATGAGTACAATAGTGAAAATTGAAAAGTAAAGGGGAAACATACACAACCAACCAGAAATATGTCCCAACCTAAAAAAACTAGAAAAGTAAATGCTGAGAGAGAGAAGCTTTTGAATCCCAAGTTATGACCACCATATGTGGTCTAAAGTAAAAGGTATCCCTAAGCTTCTCTGAAGTCACGGTCAACCTATCCTTCCTCTACATAAGACACAACACATTCAGGAAAATCCTAGGTAGGGGTGAGTATATACATACCCATTAGGACACCCCGAAAGCTGAAGGGGGAGCAGTAAGAAATAAAATGGGAATATAAAGACATTAGATGCAATATTTGGTCAAAGAGAATAACTCAACCCAAACCAAGAGTGAAAGTAACTTCATCCAAGTATAAGGGGATAAAAATGGTGAGTAGATAAACCACCCATCAAGTCTTCTACACCTATAGTGGGAGAGTAGACTCATCCAACCACGAGAAGCTAAACACCAAAAGCACATGGCATACCCTGCATGTCTTCACCTCTCCTAGAAGGAGATTAAAAAAGTATAATGTGTGGATATATAAGAATATATATATGCGCGGTCAAAATAAACACAAATGAGAGAGTATGTGGATCTACATCTCATAGTTCAGCCCAAGAAGAGGAATCTCCAATAGTTCCAAAATTCTATCAATGATGCCCATTATCTCACTCATCTTCCCAAAAGTAATCTTCCAAGTCAAACCATGCCTCATCACTACACCACACAGTCAAGGTGTACAAACTTGAAGTAGAGGACCTACACCCTAGTATGCCAGGGTGTTACACTCTGTAAGTATATATAGAGGACCCACACCCATGACAATGGGGGGGTTCCACTCTAGTGTTAAAAGGACTCACACCCTATGCTGATAGAGGGTTCCACTCAGTAAGGTAGAGGACCTGTGCCTATACCAATGGGGGTTCCACTCTATAGGTCAAGTACTAGTACCCTAGTGTAATAGGGGGTTCCACTCTGATCATTGAGGAACCATCCTCTACCTAGTAGGGGGTTCCACTCAGTAGGTATCTATAGAGGACCTGCACCCACACTGATGGGGGGTTCTGCTCTAATGGTCAAGGACTTGTTCCCTAGCATGTCAGGGGGGGTTACACTCGGGAGATAGCAGTAGAGGACCCACTCCCATGCTAATGTGGGGTTCCACTCTAGTCATTGAGGACCTTCACCCTACCTGGTATGGTGGTTCCACTCAAAAGAATCCTTTGGTGATCCAGCCTAATCACTGTCATTATCAGGCATCTCCTTAATATGCATCATTCCCAAAACATGTCATGTTATATCTATAAATCCACAACCAAGGGAACTGTCACATTTTATATGGAAAAAACTAAGTATAGTCTACTTATATGACAAAATCCGAGTTCAAATGAAGTAGATACAGAACTTTAAGGTTTTCTAAAAATTAACCAAGGGGTACATGGTGTGTTAGAGGACCCACATGGTGTGCAGTCCTATTCCACCAACTGGTCATTTCCCTGGCCAACACACGGCCCCCATCCCATGTAGTAGTACACGTCGTGTAGGTGGACTGCATGGAATGTCCAATCTGGATACTCGAGTTGTGTTCTTCTAGTCATATCTATGTACCAGACCACATGTCTATGTATTGAACTTGTGTCTGTGTACTCTGTACATGACATGTGTCCTCGCATGGGGTGTCGCTTATGTGACCTGCTCATGCATGTGTACTGAGGTACACGGTTGTGTACCTAGCCATGTACATACACATAGGTTCCCACCTGTGTGACCCATCACACAAGTTGTCCATCCAGGAAAGGGGTACACATCATGTAAGAGATATACACATCATTCCATCCTTAACTTTTCCAAAACCCTATCCACCACTGCTGAGGGGGCTACATTTCGTGTGCTCATCCTTGAACATGGCGTGTAGTCGGGTTTTTTACAGAATCTTCAAATCTGTTCTTTCTGCTTAAATCTATCCCTACCGCTTCAGATCCAGCTACATATCCATCCAAAAATATTGGATCTATCCGAAAATCATGGTTTTCACCATCGCTCATCGAAAATCAGCCTTCGTTCATTCATCGGAGGTCTCGTCATATGTTCTATATGACACCACATCTTCTACCATCATGGATTATACTATGATAATCAAAACGATCTCCCATGTCTCACCAACATCCCAGATATGGCCATACTTCATCAATCTATGCACATTTTCTCGATCTGTTGTGGTTCCAAGGGTCCGATCGAGCTCGGTACTGCCCAACAATGTAGAACTAGGACTGTGGGGTCCTATCTATGATGAGTGCTAAGAAAAAATGGGATAAAAACACCATAATAATGGTTTATACTATATTTGGCCAAGTGTTCTTGGCCACGATCAAGATTAGTGGTTCGGGGTTAGAAACCAATGAAATAAATTAATATTTCAATACTTGGGTGCATACAAATGGCCACAATTGGTACAGATCCAAGAACCAAGATAGATCTACTCAAAAAATTTAATCAAAGGGTATAAATCACTAATTGATGAGTCCTACCTAGATTTTGGATCATTCTTCAATGATGAACTCACTCTCCAATGATCAATAGAAGTCATTACTTTCTTTGCGCCCTAATTTGATATGATCTGATGTTTCGTCGTTATCTGATGAGATACACTGATGAAGGAGGAAGGAGAAGCTATGGAATTCTCCCAAGGTTTATGTGGCTAACCCTAGATAATTCTCTATGGAAGTATTCTTATAGATTTTTCATTTAGGTTAAAATTAATTAATTAATTAATCAACTAAACATACTTCCAACAAGTGAGGAGTCTGAAAACCCCGTTCCAACCCATTTTAGGTCGCGCTTAGGGTAAACATCACATTCTAGACTCAACTGTGGTCTCATATTTCTAATTCAATATTTCATTTAAGATTTATCCTATTTTCTTTAATAATCTACATGCATGTAATATAAAATATATTTAATGTTTTTATAAAATTAATTTTAGGCACACCAGGTCTCAGAATTACACGCCATCTCAATGTCAATCTCTAAAAATATATATAGAAATATTTCAAAGTATTACAAGAGAAAACTGGGTCTATACATACTTTCTATTTGAATATATAATAATATCATCTATAAACACTACCAAAAATAGATCATGGTAATATCTAAATATTATATTTATTAGATCCATGAAGATATAATGGGAATTGGTAATTCTTAATGGAATCACTATAAATTCATATTGTTCATACCTTGTATGGAAGTTTTTCTTGGGTATAACTTCCTTATTGACCCCAAATTACTGATATATAGAACAAAGTTCAATCTTAGAGAAGTATTGAGCTCTATACAGTTGATCAAATAATTCATCAATAAAGGGTCGAGGATACTTATTCTTGATAGTTATCTTGTTAAGTTATTGATAATCAATGCAAAGACACATTGAACTATCTTTATTCTTAACAAGAAGAACATTTACACCCCAAGGTGATGCACTCAGGCATATAAATCCCTTTTCTACATTACCTTGGAGTTTCTTATTTAATTCTTATAACTCAATTGGGGTTATTCTATATGGATCCTTTGAAATAGGTGTAGTACTAGGAATGAATTCTATTGAAAACTCAACTTCATGATTTGGTGGAAGGCTAGGAAATTCTAGAAATACATCATCATTTTCTCAAATAATGGTTATATCTTCAACTTTGAGTTTCTCCCCAACCATTTGGGATAAACATACCTCATGAACATATAGTAAGACCCATATAATGGAATTAATTTCTATTGGAAGTTCATGTCTATCCTCACACCTATATACGATCATAGGTTTATTTGTAATATCAAATGTGACTTCCCTTCCTTGAAAATTGATATGGGATCTATATAAAGAGAGTCAATACATTCCCAATATCACAGCAAATTCAATTATAGGGATAATAATAATCTTTGTAGGAAGTAAATTCCCACAAACTTCTATTGAAGAGGATCTATAGACATGAGATTCAATCATCATACCATCAAGATTTTTCACTACTAACTAAACATAAAATCATTAAGGTGGTGATGTGATACTATTAGAAAATTATTTAGATATAAAAGAGTGGGTAGAACTAGAATCAAATAAAAAATTTCCAGTTCTAGAGTGGATGATAAGTGTACCTTTATTCCTTATTTCTTGTAACTTACTTCAGAAATTGTGATTGTATAAGCTTTCACTTTGTCCTTTAACTTCAGAGGTTGTTGAGGATTATTATCCTAATTATCCCTTGGATTAGGTCATTGATTCACATAATACCCAAAATCATTGCATCATAAGCACTGAAGTGTGGGTGGTGTATTATTTTGAATCTCATTACCCTCCACTGCATTGATTGTCCACTTCTTCTCCTTCGAAAATCAAAATCTCAATAATCTGACCTCCCATACTTGAAATATTTTCTCCTTTATTTTAAAAAATTACATGGGTTTTTCTTCCAATAATTTGGGTATATTGGTGTTTGAAACCTCTTCCCTCCATGTGACATACTATTAGTGTTCCCATGAAACTCCATCTTCTTTTTTTATCACTAAAACTATTAGAATGAGATTTTTCCTCTTCCATTTTGAGTACACATAAAAAATATCTTCATAAATTCTAATTTCTCTTATGGATAATTCATTTTGAAGACTTAGTTTCAAGCCACTAAATAAGTTATCAATATTTCTTTATGGATTGATTATAAAACCAGAAGCATGCCTTAAAAGTATTGTAAATTTTTATTCATAGGTACTTATGTATTTATCATCCTTTTTCTTCAATTCTAGAATGTACCTCGCTATTTTAGTATGAATATCATGGGGAAATTACTTATTGAAAAATACCCTCTAAAACTCCTCTAATTCCATATAATTTATTTCTTTCTTTTTCATCATCTTCTTGATAAGATTAAACCATTGATCAGCTTCTCCTTCTAGGTGATAGACTGCTAAAACAACATTATTTTTTATAACATTGATTCATTGCTTGGAAATTAGTTGATTAGAAGACCCAAAAAATGAATGTAGATGTTGTTATATAAAATACTCAATGACATATTCCTCATTCCTTTGTGCGTTTAGAAGTTTAACATGATTTACATCATTATTCATTGCTTGAGAGAGTTGAGCTCTCATTTCCACAAGGTTTTTCATTCTATCTCTCATGCCATTTGGTTTCTCATATGGTTAGTCATTATATTATCCTTAAAATTCATTTATAATATGATTACTCCTAGTTCTATCCATTAATAAATACTAAAACATATAAAATAAGTGTATGAGAAACAATAATCAATGTGATAAGTCATATAATAAAAAAATCAATCATCATATATCCTAAATTATGAAACCTTTATATAAAATGATAACACTTAAGGTTCAACCCTAGGGTTTTCAGAAAAATTTTCAAATCCTAATCTTAAAAAATAAATAAACCATACTTGGATACCAACTATATAGACCTGAGTATTTCTTACATAAATATAACATCTCTTAAGATGAATATTAATTAAATCTATTAATAATATATGCCCTAGGACTGTAAAGGATTAGTGCCTTTGTAGAATAGATACATAAAAACCCTATTTTCATGAATAATATTCAATATCTCCCAAAAAATTCTTCACATATAGTACCCTTCTAGGATAATCATACTTAATATCCTTCTTCATAACTTAGGGAAAGTGGAAACATGAGAATGGGTGAGCTCAATAAGGGTTAACTTCAGATATATCATTCAATGATCTTAAGTGATCATAAGATAAGAATTAGGGTATGAGAACATGATCATAACTTATGAAAAACATACACAATCAGTCAAGATCATAAATCATGAGTCATGGCATAAGGATTTTATCCCAACATAAGACATATGGATAATCATGAAGCCAAATCATGATCCATGGAGCGTAACATGAACATATATTATTGGAATGTGGTGAATTCATAAACCTTGGAAATCATAGAATTTTGAAAAATTATAAACACCAATATTTCCACCCATCATATTAAGGACAAGTAATCAGGTCCCCATACAAAATTTATTGACATGAAACCAAGTCTACTCTTAATGCTGTGAACATAAAATCAAGTTCATGCATACCATAGTTATCTCATGAGATATAAAGCTCTACCAAATTAATTTAAGGGATATATAATTCTATGATAATTTTTTACATATTTAAAACCAAAATTCCTCACATCCAGGCAGTCATTTAGAATTTAGGAAAATTTTGATTTTTTTATTACTGGAAGAGTTGAAATTTGATCAGGGATTCAGAATGGAATTTAGAGAGTTGGGATGTCTTAATATGATGTTTTTATATGTGGATGAAGTGAATAAGTAAGATCAGGTTATTGTTGAAACACCCTAAAAAATTACTTTAAAATAATAATAATCTTAATAGCTTTCTTAACACACAACACTGAGCTTTAAGCGAATTGAGTTATATTACAAAAGTATTATTTTTTAAATTTTACCTAACCATTGAATTGGAGGATATGAATATGAGTAAACACATTATAAAATATATGTAAAATGTTCCTACTCAATACAAATTTATTTATTAATTTTTAGGAAATAAGTACTCAGTATTTTATGAAGTCATTTTATTCTTCGAAAATGCATTTTCTTCAAAAATGATTTTTATTGCATTTTCTGCATGGAAATTATAATTAATTTATGGAACTTTTGGAAATTAAATTTTATAAAAAAACATAATTTTTTGATATTAGTATAATAAAATTAACTTAGGGTGAATTTTTTTAATTTTTCTAAAATGGTTGATTTGTCGGTGAATAGTGAAAATATCGATTTTTCAAATACTCTCATTTCTTTTCATTAAATCAATTAATTTAAAAGTATAATTATATTTTTTATTTTTTCATAAAGTGAAATATAATCCTTTTTATTTATAATGATATAATTAATTACATTTTAAACAAAAATATGCATGACTTTGATATAAGTTAATTTTTATACTTAAAAACATTTTTCTAAAAACTGTTTTATCATTGTGTTTTATGCATTTAAATTAAAACTGATTTATACCAATTCTAGAGATTGAATATTGAAAAATTGATACTGTATTTGGAATAAATAGGTTCAAATTTTATAAATATGTTCCTTTATTTTTTTGTCATTATGAATAGTAATCATTATAAATATTTGTCACCTCAGTAAGAGTAAAATGGGTAAAACAAGGTTAAACACATGATATAAGGTCTTAGAATCAACCCAAAACTTTACTTTATTTCATTACATGGGATTAATTAGACCCTACCCATCCCAAATTAGAATATATGGAATTTTGGTACCATTTTTCCTTGATAATGACATTTATATTATTTTAAGTAAATAAAAATACAAAATGTCTCTCTATTGCTCTTAGATATCTCTTATATGTTTACATAGGGATATAAATAAGTTGTGACAAACTATTAAAGGTTATTTTTAGAATAATAAAATTATTTTCATGTTGGTAATTTATTTCTAATTTTTTAGGGATTATATAATTAACATAAACACTTATACGACGTCAACACATTGGCTGTGCAAGTAGTAGAAAAATAAAAGTAAATGATTTTAAAACATAAAAAGTAATATATATTTTTGGATAAATTATGTTGTAACATGAATTTTATGGTTAATAATAATGTGTAATTTATAGTTAAATAGTTTATATTTGAATTATTTTATTATATTGATGTCTTTAAACTCAAATTAAATGAATAGTGTCAAAATGACATTAATGATATATTATGAAAAATAATATTTTTTTAAATTATTTAAAAATGTTAAAAATATTGAAAGAGGACAATGGTGGTCAACCTGTTATGAAGGCCTTCGATATTTTTATTTATTTTTGGATAATCCCCCTATTTTAACTGGGTTGAGAGGAAACTCTTACATGACTCATATGACCAAAGGCATATGGCCAAATACATGGATTGATGGTTCAGAATCATGAGGCCCAATACATGACCCAAAGTCCTAAAGATGTGACTGCACTATAACAACCCCTCCCTGGCATCTACATCACTAAAGGCGCCTAGCTCCCCACCTCACATGGCTAATCATCTACATTTACCCATGAAGATCTATAAGGTGCCTAGTAATGATGGTTATTTTTATACCCTCACATTATTCTAATCTGGTTAGCTCTGTTTTGGTGGATGTTACTTGGTTTGAATTCTAATTTGGGGCATACTCCTGTGTGTTCTTCCCAGTTTTCTTTAGGGTCTTATAGCCCGAAATCCCATAGATCAGAGTCCTTATGACCAACAGGCCCAAACCGGTGGCCTGAAGGCCCAAATAATATGAATATATTTGGATACTATAGTATTGTACAATACCTATTAAAGTAATAATACAGTAACCCGGAAATATCCCTCCACTGTGATTTGATCTTAGGTTTTATGTAGAATTGCAGGGTGTGTTAACCACTCAGCTACCACCCCAACTACTGAAATAGGACAAGTAAGATGATAAATGGTTTAAAATTCCATTCCTTGTACATTTATGATCCAATTGTTACCTTATAAGTAAAATTATAACCCATTAAGATTTAAAAGGTGGTTATTGTGTTTAAGGTTTAAAATAGTTAATGAAGGTATTGAAAAAAATATATGGTTTAAAATACCACTTAAAACTATCCAAATTTTACTAGTTGAAGTGATTTAAACCATATACTATATTATATTTGAAATTATGTATACATGGTGAAACTTTCACATGAAAATGAATTCGTTATATTAAAATATTTTTATTAATTCGAAGTGGGTCATCTCCCCCCACTTATAAATAGACACCCCTATTTTCTCTTATTTACACCACTTTGTGGAATATATCTCAAAAAAACCTACCTAATTATCTTCTAAAATCCCCTATATAGGAACTATAGGTTTTGGTATTCTTAAAATACTATCCTAAGTATCCTTAAGAATATATCTAAAGGAGTTCTACCAAAGAAGAGGTGATCATCCTACGAGACATCTTTCAATTTATTTCTTCTTCTATCTCCTCTAAATATTTGGTATTAATCATAAAATAATAAATTAAATATCATAAATGTACTAAAATTTAATTATGATTATTTAACCACCATTATCCACTATTTATTCCATCAAATGAGAAGTGATGGTGTCGCTCATGCGTATGTTTGGACTACCATCTCCACGTAGTGATACAATTCATTTTCCATCACCATATTTCATGGATGATTATTATGATGGGTTTAATGTTTATATATTATATTAATGAAATAATTATTCTTCTATAATTATAATATCATATATACATTATTACCTTCCTAATCCATTGTAAATTGATAACATTGGTCGTGCGTACATATGGACTACCACCTCCACGAAGTGATGTGATTCATTTTTCATTTCTGCTTTACATAGATGGTAATAAGGATATATTTAATGTATATATATATTATTAATGATATATTTATGTTTATTTAATGATAAAATAATATTTATCTTTATTTTATTCTTTTTTTTAGAAAATTAAAACAATTTTCATGCGTACGTACGGCATACCATCTCCATGAACGGTGTAAATCATTTTTATATCTATAAATTTTATAGATAATTATTAATATAAATATAATGAATATTTATGATATTTATATCATGAATAACATTCTAGATATGACGGAACCATGATTAAAGTATAAGGAAACTTCCATGAAAAATGAAATAGTTAACACCCAAAAACAATGATTTTAATAATGAATTATTAATAAATGGGTGTTAAAATGTTGTAATTGGAATATAAATGATACTATAAGTATGTTAATTATTATTTTATAGAATTATAATAAATTTAAATTTATTATAAAGGATTCTATAATTCTTTTGATTCAAGTCAAATTTTAGGTAAGGGATTTTCATCTCATGAAAATTATAGGGATTTATAGATCTATATAAGGTTCTCTCTTTCATGAGGTTGTGGTTCTAAATTTACCAAATTGGTAAGGGTTTTATGTTACAATCTCGTTATTTATTGTAATTGATTATGATTAAGTTTCCAATGATCAAATTTCATGATCTACCTCTCAAGAATCTCATGAATTTTCTAATAATTTGGTTATTTATGAAATTTTGATGTTATAATACCATTTTCCTCTCTTTGCTGTTCAAAATGGTTTAGAAAATATTTTTAAGAAAATTTGACCTTATTTATCCTCTTTCAATCAAAAACATTTTTATTCCACATCCATGTTTTCTAAAAAAATCAAGAATGTTTTTTACTATTATTCAATGATGGTTTAAAGTAATTTTTATCCATGTTTGAATTTTTAAAAAAATGGTTTAAAATGAATCTTTTTTTTTTGAGTAAGGTACTTTTTATTAAAGGTGTGAACAAAATATTTATTTTAATGATTACACCATGAATGGAATTTCCCGTTGTCATGGCCGCTGAATTTTTTGAAGCTTACTTTACAAGTTTCCATGGTTCATTAAAAAGAAAAAAATTCTATAATATTTTGGACATTTTTAGATTTTAAAGAAGTGATTCCAAAATGAAAAGTGTATTTTCCTCAAGAAATATTCCAAGTGATATTTTAAAGTAATTTCCATTGATGATAATAACCATTGGTGTTAATTATTATTTACTAGGTATATGATACAAGAATTCCATCCTTATTATTTATCTGGATAGTTTATGATTATGATTATGAGATATTTATGAAACCTGTTTATTTTTCATGAGTTATGCTATGAATAATTTTTGAAATGTTTATGAAACTCATTTCTTTTCCATGAGTTGTGATATATAATGAATGTTTTATGATATTTCAGCACACATATGAATTGATTATGATTATGTGATGGGTGGGATCATAATTATATTTCCCTACAATACAGTGGGTAAATATGGATATCTCGTGAGATAATAAGGACTTGAATGGGGAGTGAACCCAGTTCAGTAAGCGAATTTTTCCAGTATGATAGTTTTGGGAGTGAACCTTGACTAAGGGTATGATGGAATAAGGACTGAAACCAATCCATTATGATATTCTTGGTAGTGATCCTTGAATAAGTAAATGATTTATTCTACTTATTTTTATGCCATAAACTTATGTCTTATTCCAATCTTATACTCTTGTGGATTGGGATCTTTGATTCCTTTATAATTCATGTCTTATAAACTACCAAGATTTAATCAATCACTCGTGATTATGATCTATGATATTATGGGTATAGTTTTAAAATGTTAATATCATATTCTCATACCCTTATGCTCATGTTATGATTTAGTGATCATTGATATCTCTCTTGTTTACCCTTACTAAGAATCTGAGCACCATCAATATTATGTTTCCTTTTCCCAATATATGAAGAAAGGTTTTAAGTATGATATGTCAAAGAATCATGCTAGTTATGAATAACTAAGTGGGAGATGTTGTTCAACTTTTATGTACTAGTTTTTTATGTATATAAGTTTCTAAAGAAACTAAAAATTTATAGTTTCAACATGGTTTGTAATATTATATAATGAATATTTATATGTTAATATATAATATCTATGTGTAAAAAGTGTGGATTTTTATAATCGAGTGGGACTTGGGAGCTTTGGTATAAGTTTCATATGTTTTGGAGTATTTTCTTAAGGAGAACATTTTGGGCACATGGTTTAAGGAAAACTATACAACACCCTGAAGCTCGAGAGATTTTCAATTTAATTTTTATAGAGAATGATTTTCTTACCTGGTTAGGGCACAGTTAAGGGAAAATCATGCGGTCTTGTATAGGAAACTGTGTAGGTGTTGTGGAGTGGTTTAGGTTTATTCTGTATGGTTTGGCATATATTTTGGTAATTGTGTAACTAAACCATGTGAGGTGGATGGAATAAAGGTATAGTCTTCCACATGGTTGGTTCACTATTTGTAAAACTATATAGCCTATTAAGAGTGAATTTTTACATTTTTTTCCCTATGATTTTTAATAGAGGATCCCCCTCTTTTCTTCCTCCTACTCAGGTGCATGACCCACCAGCCTCTTAACCATCCATTCCTTCCTCCCTTTGATTTTGGGTGATGTTTTTAAGTGATTTTGGTGTCTAGGAAGATGAAATCTTGAGATGATGTCCACCTATCGTTGCTCTCTATTTCATCAAAGGTACATTGTGCCGCATATTTATTTAATTTTTTCTGGTTTAATTAAATTAAAATAATTTTGGAATTGGTTCTGGTGCTTAGTACTTTTCTCAGGAATGGTGTTGGGAGTCTTCTACGAACCTCTCATAGGTTGTTGGCCTCATTTTCAATGGATGGACAAGGTCCTGGTGAGTTATCTATCCTTATGAAAAGTTTTAATTGAATTAATTAATTTATTATAAATTTTATGGTTAATTAATCATTTATTTTTATCTTGAGTTAGGGGATCAGGTTGTTGAGATAAACTTGGTTGATCAAGGAAGAGGCTAGACATGCCTTGGTAGATCTTTTGGACTATTTTAAAAAGAGTAAACAACTTGGATAAATTATTGGTCTCACATGCAATCCCTATGACCTTATGTTTTTAATTATGTAGAATGTGTTGTGTGGGATCACCACCTTATGTGATACTATTTTATTTAAATGGTTTATTTAATTTAAATTGAATGTTTAAATTAAATTAAATGGGTGAATTCAATGGAATCTTATAGATGACCTGGAAAAAGTGCCTAGGCCACAACGGTCCTTGTGCATTAACTTGATGCCTTATCTACGGATGGCCAAGGCACTGACCACTTAGATTTTGTGACCTTTTAACCCCTTGATCTGGGTGACCAGGCCTTATGATAGATAGTGGTCCTAGTTTAGAGACTTTTCCCACCTATTTTAAGGGATGGGTTGTGACTTGAGATGACTGGACCAATAAGGCCAGATAGGACCTGTGAGAAACCTAGTGGCTTACAAACCTATTTAAAGGTTTGGTTGTGTCTAATGTGTCTTGGTAGACCATTCACAAACCTAGGTGGGTGATCCTTAGGCATACTGGGAATGGGTTGATTGATCATACTAACCTAGTGAGGCTCTAAAACTAAGATAGGTTGTGGACCAACTTTTTAACTAATTTCAGTGTGGAAGACCCAAAGCAGTCGGTGAGGTTGTGATACTATATTGATGGTGTATTAGGATGTGACATCCTTAGAGTGTTGGGTGTTGACCTGAGACCTTGGTTTATACCGAGTACCCTCATGAGGGTGCCTCTGATGTATTGTGACCCAGGTGACTCGAGTGGGCGCCTCATTAATAGACCGACCATGAGCGGGTATCTATGGTCATGGGTAGAGATGATTGTGGGTACCACCCTAGAACCTGAATTGACATGGAAGCCCAATGGGGATGATATTTTGATGAAGGGCATGGTATTTTTTTCACCCCTTGTTCCTTATTTTTATATTATGTGGAAAATTCTTAAGGCGTGATGTATTATTATCGGACATAAGGTTAGGCTACCATGATTGGAGCTGAATTCACGGTTGGAGTAGGAATGATTTTGGATCTTAGTATTAGAGCTTCCATGGATTTTGATCTTGGATGTTTGTACTAACATGGTATGATTCCTCAATTTCATGAGGATATATATGGAAGCTTCCATAGATTTAGAGCCTGATGTTTGGAGCTTCCACAGAGTTGGAGCTTGGTGTTGGATATGCCATGGAATTAGAGCTCAGTGATTGGAGGTACCTTGGATTTGGAGATCATGAATTTGGGATAACATGGGATAAGTCCCCTAAGTTGTGAGGTATATAGTTTGGAGCTTCAATAGACTTAGAGCTTGGTAATTAGAGCGGCCTTGGATTTAGAATGTGGATGTCTAGACTAGCATGGGATGGGTCCCTGAAGTTGTGAGGACATGGTTGGGGATGCCGTGTATGTGGAGCCTATATATTATTAGGAGGTGTGACCATCGCGAAGTACTCATAAACACCCTAACACTGGTCAAAGAAGGTATGGTTGATCAGGGTCACAGACCTAAGGATTGATACGGGTTGTCTATTTATCTATTTCCATTAGTTTTATTTATTTTATCTGAACATGTCACATACACATATCACAATATATTTCGGTTAGTATGGGACCACATTGGTGGTTCCCTACTGAGTTATGTACTCACACCCGGCTCGGGTTATAAGGACCTGGCCTTAACATTACATAATTTTTAGTTTTAAGTCAAGAATTTATTATCTTACATTTGAGAATCTTTACATTTTAGAGATTTAGAAAATTAGTACATAATTATTACATAAATAAATATTACATCACAAAACAGACATTTCCACTTAATATTTATTTTTTCCACTAAATAAAAATTTTAATATATAGCAAGTTTTATTTTCATGACACGTCTTTAAAATATTCATATTAACCTCATCCTTGTCCTAAATCATCCTTAAAACCCTATGAAAAAATTTTTAAAATGTGGTATGAGTGTAAAAAGCTGGGTGAGGTACATAAAAATAAATAAATAAACTCATTATTCCGTTAACACCCATAAAAAAATTCTTTTTCAAAATAAACTTTGGGCTCAAAATAAAAATTTTATTAACTAAAAACTCAAATTCTCTGCCCAAATATTTTCATAAAACATTTCATAATAAATATTAATGGTAAAATAAATTTTATAAAGGCTTATTTTCGATCATGGAAACCCATAAAAACTTTTTTAAAAAATTTATACATTTCACCCTTAAGAAGTAGAAAATACTTTCCTTTAAACATAAGCTCATTAACTTTCCTTGTGAAATAATAATATTTACATAAAAACTATAGAAAAAATAAATAAATCATATAGGTGACTTGGGAAATAATTTTCATACCACTCTTACAAATAGAGTTACCCACATGGTCAACTTCCATTATGATCATTACCCAATGAATTGGAGGGTAATAACTAACCCACTTGTCATTGGTTTATAACATAACCACCCATCATTGATTTATAATAGAACCACCCATTATTGATTTATAACAAAACTACCCATAGTCATAAACAATTCCCAAGAACTATAACATAATCATAACACATGAAATCTTTTATATCCATCATCATACTCATAAAAAATATTCTTTTCACCCATAAGAAAACATTTCTGGAAATTGAAATATCCATTTCTTTAAAAACCCATTTTAAAAATACCAAAAATATAGGGAAGGAGGGTTTTTCTTTGAAGAAACATGTAAAATTATAAATTAATCCAAAAATAAAATAAATTTTATGGTGGTGGTTAAAACCATTGATGTCGTATACATTAAAATAGAACATTCTTTTTTATCTTTTGTAAATAAATTAAAAACGTTTCATATGGAATACATAAAAAGACTCCTTATGAAAACATTTGAAAAAAAGTATAAACATGCATAAAATGTAATTTATAATTTATTTATGTCCATATAATTACATCCATAAAATAATTTTAATAATATGGACACAGAATATAATTATTTAGAAAATAAATCTTTAAAACATTTAAAATGAGGTTTGTAAAGTAAATTATCCCTTACCTTGAGTTTGAATCATCAAATACATTATTTATATTCCTGAATAATAAACTTATGTTAATTATTTACTTTATTAATAACATTTTTCAAATTTATTATTCCTTTTATTTTATTTGTTACCATGTTATACACAGCTACTTAATCAATTAAGTTCTCATCAAATGTTTTGATGATATTCAGTTCGTATGTCCAAAATGGATTTGGTAGGTTGATTATGGTCAATGATGTCATTATTCCATCATCTAAATAATAATAATCATGAAATAATTATTATTTTTATACACAAACTATACTTTTAAAACCAACCATGAAATATGGTTATGAAAAATAAACTACATTACAATCATGGAGATGGTAGGTTGTACGTACACATGAGTAATGTTTCCATTTCTCAATGATCATGATGGAAAGAAGGTTAGTATTATTTTTTATTTATATAATTATGATTATATCATAAATATAATATCATTTATTTAAATATAATTATATATATCATCCATGTGATGTGTTTTCAAAAATCGAATCACATCGCTTCTTTGAGGTGGTAATCCACATGTACGCATGAACGACGTTATCATTTTTCAATGAATAGAAATGTTAGAAAATAGATTATATATTATATTTACAAAATGGTAATTGTCTCATGAATATCATATATATATATATATATATATTAAATCCATCATTATAATTATCCATGAAAGGTGGTGATGGAAAATAAATTACATCAGTTCGCAAGGTGGTAGTCCACCGTACACATGATAGTTTTATTTCCCATTTGATGTAAGAGTAGATTTATATAGGTTATTAAATTATAATAAAATAATATAATTATATGAAATATACTAGTGTTATTAATTCATCATGTTTTAATAATATATTTAAGAGGTATAATAATAAATAAAACTAAAACATTTGGTTAAATACAATACCTCTTCTTTAAACAACTTCCTTTTCATTACACTTTAAATACTATAAGGTTGGTATTATACCCAAAAAAATACCTATAGAATGTGGTGAGGGGTTTTAGGAATGGAATTGGTTAATTATTGTATGAAATAAAATTCTTTTTAAGTGTGACAAAAATAGGAGAGGATTTTCCCTTCTATAAGTAAGGGGAGGGCACTCTTGGAATTACTTAAAATATTAAATTAAAATAAAATAATTTTCATAGAAAAAATGATAAAAATGATATTATTATAAGATAGGATGAGTATGGTTCTAAATCCTATAATCCAATAAAATTTGGACAACTTTAGATTATTTGTTTACCCTTATCTCTTTGTTTTTACCCGTGTTAACTCTTTTTTGACAATTATCATGATAACGAAGTTTTTTACTCTTTAGGGGTCAATATAGTTAATATAAAATAAAAATTGGTCCATAAATTTAAAATAGTTAAATATTTTTAAATATATTCTAATATATTTTCTAAATATAGTATTTTTATGAATTTTAAATCATTTAATAAAATATTATTTATTATAAATTAATATTAATGTCTTTTTTAGAAATATTCATTTAATTTAACTTTGAAAACAACATGTAAACAATGGAATTCGAATATAATCTATTCAAAACTTTAAAATGTGTTATTTTTATTTAAAAATTCATGATACATAGTAATTAATTCAAATTATATTACATTTAACATTTTTAAAATCATTTATTTTATTTTTTATATTAATTTAAAAAATATTGTGTCGGCATTGCACAATAATTTAAGGTAATTATTTTATCACTAAAATTTATAAATAAATTACCATGTTTAAAAAATAATTTATATTTTAAATAATCATTTATAACTGAATATATTTTTTTATCCTTTTCACAAAATATTATAGATATTAAAAGTAAAAAAGTGACATTTTTTACTTTATCTTTTACTTAAATATTATAAAGGTAAAAGAAAATAAATATGGCACCAATTTGTCATATTTTTGAAACTTGGATGTAATTTTCCAAACTACACTCATAAAAAAAAGATAAATTAAAGTGTTGTGATCATCTTTTAGTCCTTATCATATTATTTTTAACCTTAATTACCTGATTTACCCTTACTGTGGTGATAATTATTCACTATGGTTACTATTCATAATGACCAAAAATTAAGGGAAAATATTTATAAACTTTGGACCAATGTATTAAAAATATGGAATATATTTTTCAAGATTCAGTTTATATAAGTAGTAGAAATTAATTTAATATTAAAATTCAAAACACAAAGAAAAAAAAATTCAGAAAAATGCTTTTTTAAGTATAATAAATGTTTTTATATCAACTTTAACCATAAAATATATTTAAATGAACATAATTGTATTATTAAATATATAATAAAACTAATATTAGTTTTAAACTATTTTAAAATAAAATTTTACTTTGTAAATTCTAGAAATAAAAATGAATTTTCAATGAAAATTAGTATTTTCACTATTCACTGGAAAACCAGTCTTTTCAAAAAACACTAAAGATTTCAATCTATGCTAATTTTAAAATGATAATTTTAAAAATTATATATTTTTATAAAATAAAATTTCTAAATGTTCTGGAAATTAATTATAATATTTTCTCATAAAAAAGTAATAAAAACCATTTTTGAAGAAAATGTAATTTTAAAGAATAAAATGATTTTACTAAAAATTGAGTGCTTGTTTTCTAAGAATTAATAAATAAATTTGTATTGGTTTAGAATTTTCTATATATATATATATATATATCATAATGTGGTTAATTTTATTCATACCCGTGAATTCAACACCTAAGTTATAATGGTCATATTTAAATAATAATATTCTGTAGTTTGTTTAAGATTAGTGTTGTATATCTTGAACACTATTGAAAATAGTATTTCTTTTAAAATTTCATAATATTACATGGTATTCCACTTCAAATGGTTACCCAATCAACTTTCACATGGTTATTTTGGGCACCGGTTTGGGTTGAGGCTCAGGATAGTATGGTCGAGCGAGACGGCTCGGAGGATATCATGAGATCAGGATAAGGGATGGCTCGGAGTCGATGTGGATCCAAAATCTTTATTTCATTTTTATATTGGACTGTATAAGTAACCATCCTTTTGGGTAGCCAATGTATGTTTGGTATGGTTGTTCATGCCTTTATATCATTTAATTTATTATTATTTTGTTTTATATTTATTACTTCTGCTTTCAGTTTATTATGATAGATGATATTTATTTATTTATTATTCTATTGTGCACTCTGATATAGGGATATAGATTCCCTAGAGTACCACCCTAGACCCCTGCTGTTAGTCAGAAACCTCCAACATTTATAAAAGTGTGCCTGAGGTCACATAGTTAACTGGTTTGGTTGGTGTTCATATATGTTACAAAAACTATATGTATGTGTTCCAAAAGATCATAAAAACATTCATCATATCATCTTAACATAACCTACACAAAAGAAACAAGTTCCATAAACCTCTCATAATCATATAATCATAACTCATACAAAGAAAATAATTGGATAGAATCATAAGATCATATCCCTAGTGAATCATAAAAATATTTAAAGGATGTTGAAATAGATGAAAATATCTTTAAAAGATAATTTGAATATATCTTTGAAAATAGGGAAAATATATTTCTCTTTCATTATCTTTAAAAAATAAAAATTCTCATAATATTGAGAAAAATACTTTCTTTGAAAATGTCCATGAAAACTTGTAAAGTAATCTTCAAATCAAAGAATGATCATGATAGTGGTAAAATTTGTTCATGTCGTATGCATTAAAAGGGAACATTATTTTAACACTTCTATAAAAATTCAAAAGTGAGTTGTACATAAAACATTTGAAAAAATTAATTTTAAATTTTTTAAAGAAATTAAAAGGTAGTAAAAATAATATTTATCAAACATTTTTTAGAGATAAAAACTTTTATAAAACATTTTGAAGAACATGGTCATGTAAGAAAAAGTTTTTTGACCAAAAAGGTAATAAGGTTGTTTTTCTTAAAAACATTTTCTTGGTCATTTTAACTAAAAAAGAGAGGGAAATTGTAATAATACCTGAAAATTACAAGAATAACCATAGGATAAGAAAATATATTGGGTTTAAAGGGTAAGGATCATATAATTTCCATGAATATAAATTTAACATAGACAATCCTAAAACGAAATAAGATTATAATATAAACCATTACCTCAGGTCCTTTCTTACTTTGTATGCATTCAAACATCCATTATAATAAATATATATTTATTATACATCTATTATAGAAACATATTCATATAAATATTACTATATATCATTATCTTATAGTTTTTAATTACCCTTTTATCATCAATTATTTACTCAAAAGAATATTTTCGTTAAAATGAGTCTATTTTCCATGCATGTTCCGATTCAGCAGTTTTGATACTTAAAAATTGGTCATGATTAAATAATCTATAGAATCCTAATAATTTAATAATTATCATATTTATTCATTATATACACTTTTATAACCATTCATATAATGTGGTGATGAAAAATGAATTACAACACTTTGTGGAGATGTTAGTTTGTATGTACACTCGAGTGATGTTTTCACATTTCAATGGATGGAAAAAAAGAAACATAAATGATAATTCAAATTTATAGAATCATAAATATATCATAAATATTATATATATATTCATTAATTATATACTCATTACCATCCATTTAAAGATAAAATTAAAAACAAATCACATCGTTTCGTGGAAGTGGTAGTCCACACATACACACGAGCTACATTATCATTTTTCAATAGATAGGAAATAAATAGAAAATTGATATAAACATAAGATAAAAACATTACATTATAGTAAATATATTGATTAAATAATTTTAATATGGTTATATAAATTTTTAGTAGGTTTAATAATAAATAAACATGAAAAAGATCGATAAGGACATATACCTCTCCTTCGGGTATCCTCCTTTGAAATGAAAATTAAGGCTTCTTGGATAGGAATTTTGGGAATACAAATACCTAAATATCATGTATAAGAATGTTGGTAGAGTATTTTTTTCATAATTTGTATGAGATAAATGGCTCAAGTGGTGTAGATAAAAGAGGATAGGAGGTTCCCTTTTATAAGTGAGGGGAGTGGCACACTTGTAATTATTAATAATATTAAAATATAATAAAGTCACCATCATGGGAAATTAGCTCCAAATTGGTTCAAGTTTGAATATGGGATAATATAATATCAAAATAAATTCATCTGATAGTATTTATACAAATTTTTAGTTCATTTTAACCCTTATCTCTTTAGTTTAACCCCTCGTTAACCCTTTTAACCTTTACCATAGTAATGAACTTTTACCTCGGTTACTATTAGTTATGAAAACAAATAAAATTTAACTCATTGATAAATTTTCAAATTAGAATTATAAATATTTAAACCATTTTATTTGATTCATTTACTATAAGTGTACAAAATTTATTTTAAAATAAGTACGCAAAACGCAATGAAAATCGTTTTTAGAAAAATGCATTTTTAAGCATAAAACTGGATTTATTCTTATTCTTTTCCTAGTAAAAACCATAAATTTAATGTTAATATATTTTATTTAATATATTATGTACTTATTTTATTAAAATCATTCATCAATACTAATTAATTCAACTTATTAATATAAAATACATCGTGCAAAAGAAAAAATAGTTTTCTAGAAAAAAATATCTCTTTTTGCCTTCAAATTATTTTATCTTCATTTCTAATCAATTTATAATAAATGTATGATTTATTATTCATATTTTCACATTAAATAATGATATATTTCATAAAAATTCTAGTTCATTGGTGATTAAGACACATAATATATAGAAAAATACAATACTTTGACAAATTGAACTTTTAACATAAAATGATATTATTTTTGACATTTAAAATTGATTAATTATTTCCTAGGAATTAATAAATACATTTTAATTAATTAAAACTTGTATACATACTTTTCATAATTTATTTAGTCCTACTCATACCCTCTAATCCAATGGTTAGGCAATAATAGTCACATTAAATAATAATATTTAAATAGTATATCGTTGTTCATTTATGCTCAGTGTTTCATTTAAAGGAAGATCTCAAACACATAAAAATTATTTAAAGAGAAATATATCATAAAATATTGGGCTATTAAATTTGTGTTTTTGGGTGGTCATAGGTGTCTAGGAAGGGATGAGGGAGTAAAAGTGTGGTTTGATCTGAAATTTCAACAGGAGGATTGAGGCATGGTCTTATACTCAATGATGTAGTTAAATATCGAGCATGGACCTTATTGTATGGTCTTATCACTATTGAATATAGTTTTAGGATAAAATATTTTGTGGCTCTATTGTTTTAGGGGTGGTTACGGCATGGTGTTTGGGGTCATGTCATGGAGCTTTAGGGTTAGGTTCTTGTCTTTTATTTTTAAAGGGGTATTATGATATAGGGTGAAAGATACACTATGGGGTCTAGAGAATAAAATTATTTTGCTCAACCAAATTAAGTACCCTTATGGCATGGAATCTCAGTTACACTGTCATTCTTCCCCTCGTTTATAGGATTAGTCTTGATTGAGTTTTAGAAAGTGAGAATATGGGAGGATTTGCATCGTGGATTCTAGAGGAAGGATTTTACTAGGACAATTGTGGTGTGGGAATACCTTATGTTTCATAGTTTTAGTGAGAACCCTAACTATTTTTTTTATGATCTTGTGTTTTGTTTAGCCTGTATAGATTCAAAAGTCACTTCAAAATTATCTTATTTACTTGTTATATCTTTGAACCATGGGCATCTAGAGGATATCTTCAAAGACATTTAATCCCCCCTTTCTTGGTTTTATTCTCTGACTTATAAAGATCAATTTATAGGTTATATGAGGGATTGTGAGTCCCTTATAGGAGTTTTTATTAGAGATTTATGATTTTTCTTCCATTCTTGCTTGGAGAACATTGAAAGCTTCATATTAAGGTAGGGGATTCATGGATTGTATTTGTTTTATATGAAAGTGTAAGATTAACATGCTTTAGCATCTTTTAGTAAGTATTTTAATTGAACTAATGAAGATAATAATCTAGAGAATTAAGAATTTGAAAGAATATGGAGGGGGTTTTGTGATATCATGTGGTTTATTCTATGTTGTATACCTCTTGATATTTATTAGTTATTGTGAAATTGATTGTTATGATTATTTTTATCCTTTTGAATAATTGAAATACATAGAAGTTGGATAAATAATGTAAATATGTTAAGATAAAGTGGAAAATGAACAAGGCATGTGGATTTAATTACTATTCTACCTTAAAAATACCAGAATATAAAGATATTACTTAAATATATTTATGGTTGATCCCTAGTTATTGTTATCCATTTTTTTAGGTTTATTTTTGATGAAACCTACTCATAATTACTCAATAAATTGAAATATAGTAAAGGAAAATGTTGTTTTGGGGAATTAAATGTTTAGGGGTCTATTTTATAGCCTTTCCTTGTTTTCTAAAGATTGTGTTATTGATGTGATGGCATTATTTTCTCCTAAGTTTATTGTGATTAAATAATGTTTATTTACATTATATATAAGCATTGAGATGTTATGAAACCCTTATTTTGAATTTTTATGAACCTAGTATGGTTGGATAATAGGTGAGGGATGGATGACATAGGTTGAGAGTCGAGCTTTCCTATTTTAGGATTGTTGTGTTGGGTTTTTGATTGGTCGATTGGTATGGGTTGAGAGTTGGGCTTGACTATTTTTATTTATTTTTACTTCTTGAAGGATTGTTTTCTTGATAATAAATTTTTTTGATTTCTAACCACCTCCTATAGTTAGACCGTTCACTATAAGTGCATCATCTGTGTGGTATTTCAAGTCAAGTCCTAGAATACCTGAATTATAGAATGGTAAATGAATTTATAAATGAATTGATAGGAATGTATGTTCATGATAGTAATGATATATTAAATTAAAAACCATGGTATTGATGGATTAATACTCTAAGAGCGTGGAATGGAAATTTGGAATTTAAATATGAATTATAAAATCATGTTGGATTTTTATGAAATGGAATGATTAAATCATAATTTGTAATGGGGTTTAATGAATTATTGGTAATTTTATAGATTAATAAATGAATTAGGTTAATATTAGAATTTATTGTTTGTGTTATTATGTGAAATCTAATTATATTTACCTTAACAGTGGTAGATGGGTTTCATATGGGATGATGGATACAGTTCAAATCCAAGGATAGGTAGTTTCCTTTTGTTTTGTTATGTGATATTATATTCATTATATTTTCTAATTTTTTATGCTCCACTACCTGAGTTGGATGGGAAGCCACCACCCAAATATTTTTTATTTTAGGTGTTTTCCCCAATATTCAGTTTAGTGAGTAAACATAATATTAATTTCTCTATATTCCCCACTCTCCCTTCTAACATATCATGATGTGTAGGTGTATCTAGGTTGTAATTTCTTAATATAGGTTACATGTATACATGGGTTATGATGGCTCTCAGTTTTACTATACATGTGTGTACAGGTTATAGTGTCTTGATCTTATAACACATACATGTATTCCTATAGTATTGACTATGGTTACTACATGTGTACTTGCATGGGTTGTGATGGCTTGTGGTATAATGTATGATACATAGGATGTGATGGCTTCTAAATTTGTTACTTTATTAAATATGTGATGATATGTGTCTAAGATATGTGTACAAAAGGTGTATAATGAGATGATGACATAGTTGTGATATGGTTTCCTGGGTGGTATGGATGACTTATGGAAGGAATTAAAGAATGGGACATTTGGAGTTGGGGCTTGAGAGTGACAAACCAGTGGGAAAGTGTGTTAGAGTTGGCACCCTGGAACTAACTACTTTGTACTTTGGATTAAATGTATACTCAAATAAGTTAATATTAATATAATATCTTATCACATATTGATTTTTCTTCTACACAAAATGTATATGATAATGTCTTAGAGTATCTATCATATTGATAAGGTCATAGCAGTTCTGCGCTATGATGAGAAACTTGATATGTTATGACAATATCTCTTAAATATAGTTCTATAGTTGGACAACGTACTATGATAGGGCACATAGTATATAGAATTGAAGGTGTGAGTACTCGTAAGCATATGATGCATATTCTCATGAATTTCACACTTGGTAATCTCTAAGATGAGATATTATGAGGATAAACACACCAGTAGAAATTTCGTATGTTTTGGTGTCATTGGATATTCCTATCTGTGAGAATGTGTAATAGTCCTTAGACTTTAAGATTATTATTAATGCATGTAATAACTCATACACCTAGATTTACTGATTAAAACTACGATGCCATATGTTTATGGGAAGTATGGTATGTTTGGTGCGTTACAAATGATGTGTTATTAATAATAAGTCGATGAATGATTTGTCCCTTCTATCTTTATGGAAGTTGATATCTTAACCCTTTAATTAAAATATAAATTTCACATTAAAATTCCATATCCATGGTGAAACTAAGTTTATTTCAAATATTCAAAGAAATACATATGAAGCATATAGGTTAATGACATAGGTGTGTAGCCTGTTTGATGAGATATTGAGACAAATGGATTATATTACATAGTGAGAGTTCATATGTGGTTTTTGACATTGTGAAATTAAGTTATTTCTCTTGGGTGACTTAACCAGTTACTTAATAGTAATCTTAGACTTTAGGCATGCCCACCTAATTCCAAAGAGAAATAATCCTATAGGGTCATGCAGTGAGAGTTTCCATTGATCTTGATTAAATTCAATTTGAATTTAATTAACAGAATAAATATTATTCTCAAGATCAAGGTATAATTTTATTTCCATTGTAATCGATTGTGAATATTTATTGATGAATGAAATATTTAATTAAATATTTATTTAGTTATTCAATAAAATCCTAGGAGTTAGAATGGACCAAGACCATGTTTGAGGACAAATATTAATTTACAAGTCGGTAAAATAATATTTTTTATTGCACAAGTTACTACGCACCATAAAATAATATTATTTTTATTTTTATTATGTGACATTGGGTTTAATAAATATTATAATATTATTTAATGGTTGGTATGTAATTAAATATTATTTTAACCTAAACCCTAGCTCTATAAATAGATGTTTATTTCATTGTGTAGGGTTAATCGAGACTTTATAATCATTGTGCACAATGGAATTATATCTCCTTTCCTCCTCCTATATTCCTCACAAGAATGAGAAGCACTAGAGATATTCCTTTAATCTTGAAGGTTCATGATGGGATTAACACAATCAGTGAAAAATAATTGATTTTCCATTTTAACACCCAAAAAATCAATTGGTGTTATTCAGAGATCTAAGGAGCACATGTGAATCATCTCTAAAGGGATTATATATTTGGATCCTCCTAACACAACGAAGGTAATCTGAAAAGGGTCTTTCAAAAGATCAAAAATGTCTTCAAAGAAAGGATCCTAAAACAAGGTAATTATTTTCTTCAGATCTAAAAAATTAATTATAAATTTAATGTGAAAAGATTCTCTCTGGGTTTTGGGTTTCCTTTAGTCAATATTCAATTGGAAAAAACTTTTTGTTCATAGCTTTCACATCATTGATAATATTATGAATGATTCATCATATAGATAAATTTTATTTATTTTAACAACCATCAAGGCACGTCCTCTGTGCCTGAAACCTAAAAGTGGTATCAAAGGGTTCACATTCAAATTTATAATTATTTATTTGATTGTTGATTATTGTGCATTTAAAAGTTAATATTCATTTCACATTTTAGCTCGTTTTTGATATATCATCTAAATATCTTTTTCCTATTCTTCATTTCTCAAAAATATTACAAATATCAGTTAATGATTAATGAAGTTTACATATGAATATCCCATTTAAAAGTGACAAGGATCTTGGCTAGATAACATAATATTACACGATATGTACTCCTTTGTTACACACTGTGTATCCTTGTTCATTACACAAGGACGCCCACGTAGATTTTGGGTCATTGTGTAATAAGTTAATGCCACATGAAATAAATACACCACATATAGACTAGCTAGGGTGGAACGTGGATTTTCCATAGTACACATCATGTTGTTTGACTGCATGTTGTGTAGTCCACACATTTTCAAGATGGAAAACACGAGGTCAAACGGCATCATGTAATTAATGCACCACGTTTATTTAATACACAACACATACAGACTGGAAATCATGTAACTAGAAATATACATTGTGTATCCTTTATATATTCCATGTACTTCTTAAATGTTCATGATAAGTACACAGTGAGTCCCTAGGCATGTACTGAGGATATTCGTTGAAGATAAGTACATGTCGTGTATTTGGATTGTATATGTCGTGTACTTCACTTGTTTACATAGAAATATTAAAATTAATTAATTAATTTTTAAACCTTATTGAATCGAGTTTTGTGGGTCCTTAAGTTGATAGTACATGATATTCATTAGGTTTTATATATATTAAATTTTTAATTAATCTTTTATAATGTTTGAGACTATGAATCATGTATGGTTATTAATCCACAATCCATATTTTTATTTTATAATGACACTTTTAATGGATAAGTGTGAGCCCATAACAACTCTAACTAGGTAAAAATCCAAACAAGTAAACCCCATATCCCATCCACTACAAAATTCAAAATTAGAATGCACATGACCATAAATTTTTGATTTTCAAAATTCAAAAGAACATCATCACCACCATTCAAAAACCACAAGCCAGTCCACATCACGCATTCGCCATCATTCACATCACTACTAACCACCATAATCAACATTTCCATAGTTGAATATCCTCACCATCAATGATTTATTCATCATAACTAACTACCTCCTGACATCTCCTGCTCAGACTCACTTCCCAGAGAACAATGGAGACCATCACGTAGCACCACCTCAGAGAGAATGGTGAAATCCTCGATCCAAAGTAGCAAAAAATGTAGGATTTTGCAGGAACAATGGAAAGAAACTCCTCTAAACATCAACTGCACTATATAGGTTTCCACACCACCATTGTCTATGGACTTCAGACATCACGAATGGGATCCACTCGAGCTGCTAACCCTGACATGCCAATTGCATCAACCCAAACCAAAAGACATCAGTGACGTTTTAGATGACCACTGGAACCATCCTCGTCATGGAAACAACCCTCCATTGTATATAGGGAAGACACCATCCAATAACCAATGAGCCACCTGAGAAACTATTCATTATAGCCATCTCACTGACAACCAATGCCAAGGTGAATAACTAGAATCATAAACACATCAGACCAAACCCATCTCAAAATACCATTACAAATACTGAACACCACATCAAATAAGGAACCATAGATGGAAATGGATCTGAGGATTAAACCCTAAAGAAAATATGAACAAGAAGAAAATGGGGAAAAACACACTAAAATCGAACAAAGAAAGAGAATAAGGAAAGGGTGTCAAAACCCTAAAGAAGAATAAGGGGAAACTAGGAGATCCATGACCACTGAACTGTAAGACCAAAAACTCAATGAATCTGATGCTCCTAATCCAACCTAGAAATAAGCGGCTGATAATGAGTTTAGAGTGCAGAAGAGGCTGTTGGGGAAGGAACTGACACACTGTCACCGAAGCTAGAAAGAAGAACAGGACCCAAAAACAGAGTGGACCAACCATGAGATATAGTTGTGGGGAAACCCTAGAAGTACCATGCTGAAGGAAGAAGATAATTAAATAGATTAATTTGTGCATGTTTTATCTTATTCAAGAATTAATTGAACTGAATTCTAGATAATTATTTTAAATACATAATCGTTGTATGTGTGATCGATCAGGATCTTGAACAAGACATGTTTATGAGTTAGAATTATTTAATTTAATTTATTTCATGGGTTTTTAATTATTAATTATTAAATTAAAATGGCATCCTGCTTGTCATCCCCACCTCCATTATTATGTAGAACCTGCATGTCCAAGGTTATTTATATAATTCCTCTTAGTCAAACCTTTGGTTCCCATAACCTACATGTGAGTTATAAATACATGTAATAAATGAAGTATCCCAAGGCACATGGAGGCAGTTCAAGATAGATTTGAGATGATACCAACTCAGGTGATACACAAGGTGGATATGTGGAATGTTGAAACTCATTCCAAGATCAACGCAATGAGTAATTTCCCCTAGTTCAAAGGTTAATTTATTATCCCCTAAATAAATCAAACATTAGATAATATCATTATTAGGTCATTTATTTATTTATTTATTTATATCTTATGAATTATTTATTTTATGGATGCAATACTATGATCACATAAATAAATGAACTAATGTGAAAATATAGAATACAAATAAATGGTTTATTCATAAATTTTTTATCCAACATGGTTAATTAATTAATTGAAATATTATTAATATTAAAAATACATGTAAAGGATAAAACAAGATAAAATTTATGCATAATAAATTAAAATACCTTAAATATATATTAATTCATGTTTGGCCTTCCATTGCTTGATTAAGAATGAAATCTATAGAACTAAGTGTTTGACCAACCCTCATTGGGGAACTTACTTTTATCATGTAGTTCTTATGAAGGTTATGAGTTGACTTAACCATATTTCATCAAGATAAGTAACTCTCACTAGACTTGGTGTAACTTGGAGGCAAGTTTTGAGGAAATCTAAGTTAGGGTTTTAGGATTGGGGAGTCCACTCAACAGATCAAGGAGCTACAAGTCCACATTTGGAAAAACCTTCTTTCCTAAATACCTTAAAATATCTTAACCAACCCTCATTGGGGTTATGTAAAGGGGATTATAGATCCTTGCCACTAGAATGTTCTAGAAACTAGACATTCTAAGTTAAATGGTGAGGGTTTTTGGGACTTCATAAAATAATGGTAAAATTAATAAAATTAATTATTATTATTTATCATATAATTTGTAATCATGTAAAGTACCGATCATATATTTTAATTATTATAGAAAATGGTAAGAAAGCCCACAAAAGTAGTTTGATTATTCCTTAAATCATGGAATGTCCTTACAAATACAAATTTCCAGATATGGTATAATCATTTATGCAGGGAATTATTATCAGAAAGTTTGTATTATGTGTTGTAATCCCCTACTCATATTCTACCACCCCAGCAGGTGAGTGAAGGTGAAAAGGATGCCTACCAAAAAAAATGTAGGATTCTTCTTATGTCAGTTGTATTATATTGTCAACTATTTATAAAGAGTTTATGATACAACATAAAGAAATGTATTTTTACACTATAATATCTCATCTTTTTTCTCTTGAGAAAGATAAGGAAAGGATTGAAATAAATAATACTATCAATGAACTATATTAGTGTAAACTGAAATAAGGAAAACTATCTAATGATCATGATTCTAATACTCTAGGGTTTATTGACCAGTTAGTGAAATTAGGATTCCACTTGGATAAGAAATTATCCATTAATCTTATCTTATTATTATTACCACCAAGGTTATCCTTATTTATCTAATCCCAGATAAAATAAATGGATAAATCAGTCTGGAAAACAATTCTACTTCACCAAGTGGATAAGGATTGGTTGAAACTTGTTTCTCCACCCCTTATGGTAAAAAGTTTGAAATATAATGATGAATATACCATAGATAATCTAAATACAAAATGTCTTTTACAACATCCTTCAAAGAGAAAAAATATTCAATGGCAGAATAATGAATAGGATGTTATTTTCTTTTTATTTGGAAAGAATGGAAATTAGAAATGAAATTACAATGAATTAAAGAAGCAATAAGTTTCATACAATTCAGGTATATTCATAAATTTTCTATTCACTACTTGTATATGAAATATAATATTCTTACAACATGCATGTATTCAAATATAGGAAACGGGCTAGAATATAAAGGTTGTAGAGTGAACTAAAAAAGAGTTGAGAAAGAGGGATTCCTATGTCAGCCAAGGGGATATCACTATTTCTCATTACTATATTATATTAATTAAAGTTTGTAATAAGTGTTACCAAAAACATTTATCTCAGTATCCATCTGGACACAATGAGATTTTATTTCATTTTGGAATAAATTTTTTTATGGTACTTAAATACTAAATTGACTATTCAGTAAATCTTAAATCGAAAATATCCATTTTAGTGAATGATTAATATAAAATATAATAATTTAACCTAATCATGACAAGATAATTATTTATCAAATAAAATTGAAAGTAGTTGACCTATCTATACCCATTAAATTGTTTTAGTCTCAATTCAGCTAATATACTAGATATATAAAAAAATTACTTATCATGTTTTATATAAAGAAACCTTTTTAAATAAAGTTACATCACAAAACCTTTTAGATTTGGTTCAAAATGTACAAATGAACCATTATAAAGCTAAATATAACTTCATATACTTCATGATATTCCTTTAAGAAATTTTAAAAATTCTTAGTAAATTAAATGAGTGAACTTGTTAAATATTGAGGAATCTTAGAGTTGTCTTGTTAGAGAATATTTTATCCAAGTAATCATTAATAATATATATGGAGTAAAGGTTATCCCAAACTCACATTTCATTATATACATCAATGTCATGATGGTACTAAAATAGAAATCAATGATGATTCTTATATATATTACAAATCTTCCATTATTCATTCTAAGAATATTTTTTAAATATAAGTGAAACAACTAACCACATTCCAACTTTATTTTCTAATGGATATAATATCAATTGAAATATGATAAGAATCTATTAGGACACTACCACAAGAGTTTATTGAAAACTGTTTGTTAAAATATGGCCTTAGCTATAAACAAACATCAAAAAACTTAGGTGTATATGAGTTAATGATCCTATGTACTCTAGGGATATTAACATCTAGTAAAGATTGAAAATATCTCCATAAAGTAAGCCTATATCATTGAAGATAGTGGGAGAAGACTTAACCTCTATGTGTTGAGGCTTTGGGTGCACATGAGTTGATATAGGATTATTGGACTCTACTAATCTTAGTGGTAGGAGTAAATTGTAATATACTTAGGATGAAAATTATGTATAAATTCAAGTAATGGACTTCGTGTATAAAGATTATAGGACTATACATTTTTAAATGTTTCTAAGACTTGAAAATTTTGGTGAGTATTCAAGAGAAACTGGAAGTGGATGGTACAATATGTAAAAGTATAGCATGATATATTATTTAAAGGTTTAGTCTATGACAAAAATTATTCACCACTCATCATGAATAAAATCATTTTTAAATTATACTTATCAAAGTATATTTTTATGATCATCATATTGGGTTATTTATTGTCAAGGCCACCTCATTTAGAGGATTAATTATGGGAGATATCTATATAAAGTGACCAAAAAGGAGACCATATAATATATATCTTCTAGTAACAACTAAAAGAATCGGTGAAATCAATAAATACCAATAAGATATGTATATTACATAAATTAATTTATGAATAAATCATGTATAGTGATCATATAATATTCGTTTGAAAATGAATGAGTGAAATATGTATCTAACTGGTTAGTGGGAGAATTATTAGTTTTTTAGATAAATATGTTGATAACATATAGAAAACAAATGCTACACCTCACCATTTTATTAAGAATAAAGAATGATATTTCTCCAAGTATGGATTAAAGTAGAAACTATGTTCTAGGAAACAAGATCTACAAAATAGGTCCATGGGTTTTCTAAAGTTACTGATAGTACATATATTAAAAAATTATTGAAAAATACAAGTTGAAACAACTCAACCACTCATCATGAATAAAATCATTTTTAAATTATACTTATCAAAGTATATTTTTATGATCATCATATTGGGTTATTTATTGTCAAGGCCACCTCATTTAGAGGATTAATTATGGGAGATATCTATATAAAGTGACCAAAAAGGAGACCATATAATATATATCTTCTAGTAACAACTAAAAGAATCGGTGAAATTAATAAATACCAATAAGATATGTATATTACATAAATTAATTTATAAATAAATCATGTATAGTGATCATATAATATTCGTTTGAAAATGAATGAGTGAAATATGTATCTAACTGGTTAGTGGGAGAATTATTAGTTTTTTAGATAAATATGTTGATAACATATAGAAAACAAATGCTACACCTCACCATTTTATTAAGAATAAAGAATGATATTTCTCCAAGTATGGATTAAAGTAGAAACTATGTTCTAGGAAACAAGATCTAAAAAATAGGTCCATGGGTTTTCTAAAGTTACTGATAGTACATATATTAAAAAATTATTGAAAAATACAAGTTGAAACAACTCAAAACTGAGTTTTCATTTTCATATAATCCTTCCAATAGAACATGCATGGGAATAGGAAGGGATTGTGGATATTGAAAGAATTTAAAAATCTTAAGTACTAGGAATTCATCTCATATTCCATGATATGTACTAACATTTGATATTATCGGTGCATAAATTATAGTAGGTGAATTTCAAACAGATCCAACATAATTGCATTGACTTATAGTTAGAACTATCTGATGGTACTTGGAAAAGTAAAACTGGATGAGTTCCTAGTATCTAGAGAAGAGGGAATACTAGTGATTAAGCGAATTGAACACTTGTCTAAACTTATTTCAATTTTATCTAGTATTGCAGAAAAGGATAAGGTAATATGAAATAAAACCTTATTACAGATAGTGGTTGTCATATCTACATTATCTAAGTACATTGTGGCTTATGATGTATCATAAGGATCATTTTAGCAACAAATTATTCCAATTCAATCTTGTTTGCTCAGTTTCAGTTATGTGACATATTTTTTGAAGTAAAATGACACTTTTATATTGAAAACATGCACGTAGAGTCATACCAACCACGCCGTGTGTCAAATTGATGTTTTGTCGATTCCTAAATGTCAAAAATGAATTATAGATCATTTTCCTGAAGTTTGAAAATAATATGAGCTCATTTTCTCATTTTTTTCTATATAAAGTGCACTTTAAACTAAAATAAAAGTTTTATATTGAAAACATGCACTTCGATTCATATTGACCACTTATTGAATCAATTTGCTGTGTAATCAATTATTATACATTAAAAATTAATTATGGGTCATTTTTATAAATTTTGGAAACAATATGTGCTTGTTTTCTCAATTTTGTATTTGTGATGTGTGTTTTAAAGTAAAATGACACTTATATTGAAAGCACACACTTTGAGTCATATCACCCACATCGTGTGTCAGATTGACATGTGGTTAATTACACCACAAATAAATTATGGATAATTTTTCTAAATTTTGAAAATAATCTAAGCTTATTTTCTTGGTTTTAGATATGTGACATGCATTTTAAACTAAAATGACACTTTTATATTGAAAACACACACTTTGATCCATACCAACTGCATCATGTGTTAGATTGAAGTGTGGTCAATTCCTACACATCACAAATGAATTATGGATCATTTTACTAAAGTTTTCAAAACATTCTACGTTTTTTTTTGGTTTTGACAATGTGACATGCATTTTAAACTAAAATGACACTTTATATTGAAAGCATACACTTTGAGTCATAGAGACCACATTGTGTCGAATAATGTGAGGTTAATTCCTACACATCAAAAATGAATTATGGATCATTTTTGTAAAGTTTGAAAAAAAAATACAAGCTCATTTTCTTGGTTTTGGCTATGTGAAATGTGTTTTAAAGTAAAATGACACTTTTATTAAAAACATGTACTTCAAGTCATACTACCCACATCATGTGTTTTATTGATGTGAGGTCAATTACTATAGGTCAAAAATGAATAATGGATAATTTTCCTAAAGTTTGAAAACAATCCTAACTCGTTTTATCATTTTTGGCTATGTGACGTGTTTTTTAAACTAAAATGGTACTTTTATATTGAAAGCATGTACTTCGAGTCATACAGACCACATCATGTGTCCGATTAACTTGCATTCAATTACTATACATCATAAATGAATTATGGATCATTTCACTAAAGTTTGAAACCAATATAATATCATTTTCTCAGTTTTGGATATGTGGCATGCATTTTAAAGTAAAATGACACTTATATTGAAAACATGTAAATCGAGTCATACTGACTACATCATGTATCGTATTAACGTATCATCAATTATTACACATAAAAAATGAATTATGGATTGTTTTCCTAAATATTGAAATCAATATGATCTTTTTTTCTCAATTTTGGCTATGTGATGCATGTTTTAAACTAAAATAACACTTTTATATTGAAAACTTGCACTTTAAGTCATAATAACAACATCATGTGTTGAATTGATGTACGGTCCATTCCTACATGTTAAAAATGAATTATGGATCATTGTTATAAATTTTAAAAATAACCTAATATTGTTTTATTGATTTTGGATATGTTACGCATGTTTTAAAGTAAAATGAAACTTATATTGAAAACACGCACTTCAAGTCATACCAACCACATCGTATATCGGATTGATGTGTGGTCAATTCCTACACATCACAAATGAACTATTCATAATTTTCCTAAAGTTTAAAAAAAATATAATATGGTTTTATCAGTTTTGAAAATGAGATGAGCATTTTAAACTAAAATGACACTATTATACTGAAAACACACACTTCAAGTCATAGTTAATTCCTCATTTCTACTTTGAGAAATTGAAAATGTAATATTTGAATAAAAATATAACTAATATATTTATAATACTACTTGAATTTTATTTTAGTGAAAATAATATATAAGCATTAATATACTAGTTCTTCATATCCAAAGTGTATCTATAAGGTCATAGCATGTACTATATCATAGACATAATAAGTAATAACCTCAAATTGATGTTAGAAAACATTATAACACCATGTACTCTGCCTAATCATCTCTAAAAATAATTTACTTCTTCTTTTTATTATGTAGATTCTTGTAAATCTTTGTAGTATTGAGAAAATATAGACAAATAAATGATTAAAAAATATTTTAAATGAAATTTTAATTATCTTCAGAAATTATCTATTCGGGTATGTTAGTATGTTGATGGTATATGATATATTTTATAAATTTAAAAATGTAATATCCACAATCATTATCGTTATTTTTATTTAGAAATTGTAAAAAAAAAAATTGACCAAAATAAGTAAATTGTTTTGAAATATGTTTTGATAGTTAAATATTACTATATATACTTTAATTTGTTTCCATTTGAATAAATCCTTAGGATTCTTGTGTTCGGTCACAAACCTCATACCATGATTTAGATGATATTTATATATCGCCCTATCATAACAAAATTCCCATTAAAACATAAACTAAAACATATGATTCAAATTTTATCGATAAAATGTTTATTGAATTGTATTGTAAATTAACAACAGACATTATGTGTGGTCGGATTGATGGAAATCCATGTATTTGATCCAAAAAATAAATATTTGAGGTATCCAAATTGATTGCAATGATCATGAAGTGCTTCCTAAAAAAACAAAATCAAATAAGTAATGAAAGAATAAAAATATATTTTATATGATTATACATTAGATTTTTACCCCTGCATTGTAAGCATCAAGAGGAGTTTTTTGTTTTTATTTTATTTTCAAACACCTCACTTATTCTGGATTTTTTATTTTCAATTTATTCTAATTACAAATAAAGTTTTTCCATGGAAATGATATAGGGATTAATGATTCTCAATCATGATTCACAAGTTTTTAACTTTATATAGTATTAATATATACGCCTCTATAAAATATTAATATTTATTAACTATAATGAACATAATAGATCATTTTTTGGATAGATGGGTTATGAAAATGTACCTCATCTATGTATTCAAAACTAAGACTCCCAACCATTAAAACTTGATAATTTAATTTATAATCTCCAAAACAATCATGTCTGTAATGGAATCTTTAAATATTTCTTCTTCATATTCAATGTATGACATATTTCTATCTTTGAATATTGTATTTTCATGAACTTGTAATGTTAGTATATGTGGCAGTGGAATTGGTGGGGTGAAGGTACTCTCGAAAGGTCCTTTTGATTTATTGGTTGATTCACAAGATTATCTTGATCCGACCTTCTGTTTCCCCATCATTTTGTTCGTATGTAACATCATACCTCATTTTAGACCTTTTTTCAAAAACTATTAAAGAATTTTCATTTGAAAAAAAAACTATTAAGTACATACCTCATGTATCTTTATAATATTAGATGGAGATGATATAAAAGTTCCAATAAAATTATCAACCATGGTAACATCCAAACCATCAAGAAGAATAGGTAACTCAGTGCTCAGCTCATGATCTACTTCAATCCATACTCTCACATTATATTTTAGGAATTTTTTATTATGTAGCATGTCTCCTAGGATAGTGTAAACCATACCTCTTGTAAAAAGTATATGTGTGGGTTTTTATTGATATAAATCACATAAAATTTCATCCTATAAAATTTTAGTAATATAAAGTTATTAGAAGTTATCTGATTCACATTTAGGAGAAAGAGTTATGAAAAAATTGATTACCTTGGGTATGGTAAGTAGTTGAGGGGAATAAATAGCCTCAAAACTAGTAGACTCATATGGATCTTCATGTATTGATCATTGTCTCACTACTGGTTCACTTTGATCCTTTCATGTATATTGGTCCCCTAAACCGGGGAAAGAAATAATATCTTTTAAATCATTTATCTACACTTGCATATCTTTCATCATTCCATATGTATCTCCTTGAAACTTTTTCTTCTCGAAAGATGTTTGAGGTGAAACTCCAAAACCTACACCTTTAACATGATCATATTCTTCCAGCCACTTCAAATCTACTGAAATTAGTTTTTTTCGGGTACAAATGATGTTGATTCTTGTGTATAAACCATATAAAAACATACAAACATAAATACATATTTTTATTTGATACTGATATAAATCATACCAAATTACTATCATGTCATACTTACACATGATTATAATACTTTTTGTGTGTTTTCATCTACTATTTTACCCTCTTTATTTACATGATCTTCTTTCCATAGCACATGATGTGGGGTGGAAGTGGTTTTTGATTCTGATTCATTAATTTGAATATAAAAAAAGGAACCTATGTTGTTTTATATCACATAAAAATTTTACTATAGATTTAAAATACATGTCATTTTCTTCTAAATTGAAGTGTACCACATCCTTACTTTATAGTAGGGTACATGGATTTTGATACACATTGATTATTTTCATAAATCCTTTATTATTTCATAAATTAAAAATTTTGAATCAAAGTGGATAAAATAAATGTTTTCAAATAAAATATTATTGATTACAATGAACCTAAAATTATTTTTCACCGTGATGATGAATGAAAGATTTCCATGTTTCCAGGTTTATAATTTGTTAATACATAGCTGGTGGGTGGGGGTTTACTTTCCCCACATTATCCATGAGATAATACTTTGTTAGAAGTGTCTGGAGGCCTCTATGACCCTTTCTAGTGACAATTAAGACAAATTTATTATAGAAATAATCTAAAATAAATGAACTTTTCAAGGTATAATGAAAATTAAATCAATGTTTAATTATATAATGTTTCAGTAAAATAGATAAGGTATATCATAACATTACCCTAATATCTTCGGAAATGGTTTTCTTTGATGCAGGCATGATATTGTGTCACATATCTATATCAATTGGCACATACATTAGAGTTGTGACCCCAATATAACTAATGAACATTGACATTTTGGGGTCAATAGGTTGGTCACATTGATTCCATCCAACCTCAAATTTTATACATTTTTCTCCCTACCTTGATGCATTTAGTTAAGATGATGATGTTGTGTTACTCTTATTTTTTTCATTTACATGTTATAGATCCCCTAATAATTTCATAATTTTATCTTTGATGGTTTGTTCTTACTCGATATTAGTAACATAATAATGTGAAGAAGTGATTGTCTACATGGGTACTTAAACATTTAATTTATATTACATAAATTCAATTGAGAACACGTAATATTATGTGGAAAATCATAGTATATTAAAAAATACTTTAACATATTCATTGAACTCTCTTTTTTTCTTTAAAGGTTGAAGGGATTTGGATCCTATGTCGAGTATCCAAATCCCCAATTTTTGGTCCCCTATAATATACAAGACACTATCAACATTCAGACAGCCATGAAATGATTATAATATCCCAATGAAAGGACCATCCTGAATTGAATTTTCATCTAACCTTGTAGTTGTTTTAGTCACCAATAGAATAATTGAATAATTCTTGTTTAATGGATCTAGAATATAAAATAATTGCATTTTTTGTGTTACCATTATGAACGGATCATCCTCATACCCTTACATACTAAAATTCACATTCACGAGGCCCAATTCATTGACTTTAACCACACTTCTGTTTTCAACCCATTTACAATGGAAAATTGGAACTTTAAATATGGTATAGTCTAACTCATATATCTATTCAATGATGCCAAAATATGACATATTTGCATAAATTGAATTTATATCCTTGGAACTGGATACATTCATCACTTCCAACACAAGTATAACTTCATTTTTTTGTATTTTACTACATTCATATTGTTCTTTTATATAGAATGTATAACCATTAATTACAAGAAAGTGTAAGATATGACATTTAAATTTGGTCCCCTATCTATCCATCAAAGTCATTAGGTAATTAAATTCATATTTTTAGATAACTTCTTATAGATATGATCTTGGAACCATCCTATAAACTATTGATTATGGGTATTTGATATCCATACTTCAGCCCTTAATGATTACCTTGTGGTAATCAATGTATAGAGTATCCTCTGCAATATTATATAAAATGTAAAGGTGAGATTTCTCCCACTATGTAATAGTAATTATAAAAACATCTTGTTTGAAAATCCCTTCTCCTATAAGGTTTCCACTGTGATGGGATTTTGGGACACCAATACTATCAACATCTGATATCTAATCAGTATAGAATTAAACAACTTATTCAAAAATATATCACTCTACAATACAACCTTCTAGATGACTTCGATTATTGATATAACCATTCAAGATCTCTATATATCATTCAATGGGGTACATCCATCTATAATGGATAGAACTGCATAGTTGAATCTATCAAACCAAGTGAACCATCAGGTGGACCATTATATCAAAGAATGATTGTTGTAATAACATCTCTAATTTACATAATATGACTATAGTCTCCTTATTTATGATTAGAAACTTCTTCAAGTATATAACTTTACTTCATATGTATTTGAAAAAGAATCAAAGACAGTTTAATTTATATTGTACATTTTTAGGCATAAACCAATGTAAATCTCCATGCATCAAATTTTATATCAAAGTATGACATTAGTGTGATTTTAGACCCTATAACTTCAAATTAGTCATTAACATGACATTCTTGATATTTTATGAATACCCCTATGGAACTTTTACACCATTAATAAAGTTATAAAATTGAAAATTTTCTTGTCGGGATAGAGTGTAAGCTACTGGAGGAAGAAAATTTCATCTTTCACCATTAACTGGTGCCAACTCTTCACTTATACCTATGTAAATCATGTCTAAACTAGCTTTGATGTCATATTTTTTTGTATGGTACATTTAGTAATGTTATAATAACATTGTCACATGTATTTTTTTCTATATGAATGACATCAAAAAAATTCCTAATGTACAAAAACTTCCAGTATGGTAATTCAAATAAAATTGATCTCTTTTTCTAACCAGATTTCATAAGGTTTTTGAAAAATGGTTTTTGAAAAAGTTTTACCGAAAAAAGTTTCAATATATTTTACTTTCTCAAATATTTGATCGCTTGTTAATGGATATTATGTTGTACCTTGTTTTGTATTTTCATTGAATGATGTCATCCGGGATTGGTATTTATGTCATCGAGGTAAATATTCATGATGTCCTAAAAAAATTCTTTGAAAAATGTTTCAACCTGAGTGTACATTCTTCACAAATGGGATACCCCAACATTCCTTTAATGTTATAGCCTAATAAATTTCCATTATTAGGAAAGTAATTTATCATCCGATACAACATGGATCTCAATGTGAATTATTCACTTCTATAAGTATCATACAATATAACACCTATATCTCACATCAATTTCATATCTTTGATCAATAGAGCCAAATAGACTTTAATATCATTACTGAGTTGTTTTAGTCCAGATATAATCATATACAACATAATTTATTTGTGATTCATGAATAACCAAGGTGGAAAGTTATAATTTATCAAAATAACTAGTCATGTACTATGAGTACTACTCTATACACCAAAAGGATTTATTCCATTAGTAGATAACGTAAGAAAGAGGTTTCTCACCTCATTTCCAAATCTAGGATACTCATAATCAATTTTCTTCTACTAAGGAGAATATTTGTGGTGATGTGGTTTCCCATATTTAATTCTTGTATTTGTGTTCCATGTTGATTATCTAGCAGTTTCCTTACATTCATATAGTCATATAAACCTGGAATGATATGAACTTGCCATACAACTTTCAAAGGAATTGATTCATTTTTCTTGTATTGATCTGCACCACACTTAGGGCATTTTTTTAGTGATCCATAGTCCTTGTAAAATAATATGCAATCATTTTGATAAGAATTTATTTTTTTCATAGATCTCACTAATTGAACCTGGAATTGAATCATATGTTTGATAAGTAATCTTATTTTCTTTTGGTATCATATAATTCAGTAAACCAAGTAGTTATGTAAATCTGATGTCGCTCCATCTACTATCATCTTTCAAATTATATAACTTTATTATAGCTGACAGTATTGTATATTTAGTGAAACTAATATACAATTATCTCTTTGCATATCTATTTAACATATCAAACAACTTTGGAAAATCATGAAGGTTATCTTCAATTTCCATTGTCATTTATTTCATATGATCCCCATCATCATTAACACTAGTATTCATATCAAATGATTCATAAATCACAGTATAATCTGAATCAGTATGTACATTAAGTTTCTCTCAATGTTTAGTCTAACATTTATAGCTTTTTTCTATTACATGACAAATCAAATGTTATTACAACTCATATGGATGAATTTTTCTTGAATAAAAACAACATAAACATAGATAAAGGAATTGAGAATGGTTGTATATATTATTTGTTGCAAACTTGATGAACTCTTTAACTCCATCCTTATACTCTTTTTCATACGATTAGCATCCATCCATTTTTAATTCATATCAATCCTATTAGGTTTAAAAAATATTTATTTTATAAAAAATAAATAAATACACATAAGGTATTTGTAATCAAAGCATAAAGTTATAGATAATTTTAAAAACTTTGGTTATTTTCTTAATAAAAAAATCCATACTCACTTTAGACACTCAAAGAAGCAATAAAAACAAAAAGTTATAATGAAAAAAAGGATATAAGTTATTGAAATTGGAATATTATACTCCTTATAAGAAGGTTTCACAATGATAACCTCTTCATATATTAAGAATCTTGAGTGTTTTAAACAAAGTAGGATGGTGTGTGGTGGTATTAAAGTAGGAAATTGATGATGGATGAAATCTTTGAATCATAGAGATCAAGGTTCACTACTACAAATACGGATTTTATCAATGCTAAAAATAGCCTTTAACAGCGCTAGAAAAGCGCTATTAATGCCGGTGAAGATAAAGGGGGGGTCCCCTTTATCAGTGCTCCAAAAAGCGCTGATAAAGACCCCTTTTATCAACGCTCAAAAAAAGCGCTGATAAAAGTTAAAAAAATTAAAAATTAAAAAAATTAAAAAAATTCTTGGCACGCATGGGTGAATTGGGAGGGCTTTTATAGCGCTTGAGCCCCCTTTTACAGTGCTTTTCCGCCCCCCTCCAGCGCCCGAAGGCACCCCTCCACCCTTTATCAGTGCTATCCTCAGATTCACCCATGCACGTGCATCCCTGCCTCTACCCGGATTTGATCTCGAGACCTCCCCCCTACGCGCCTGAAGCCTTTTCCACTCCCCTATATTGATTTTTTCTCCTATTAGTGATATATCTATTTATTTATATATATATTTAGTTATATTTATTCATATAGTAATATATATTTATATTGATATATATATATAGTTATATTAATATAAATATATAGTTATATTAATATATATATTTATAGTGATATTAATATATATATTTATAGTTATATCAATATATATATGTAGTTATATTAATATATATATATATAGTTAGATTAATATATAGGTATATAAATATTAATATATTTTTATTTTAAATAAAATGGATATTAGTTATTATTTAGATAAAGCTAATATATTTTATATGTAAATATATTTTATTATTTATATTTATAATTAAATTTTTAGGTGTGAATATATAAAAAATATGTACATATAGTTATATATTTGATTATAAATAGTAGTGCATTATAAAAAACGGTAAAATTTCAAAGACATGATATCAATATGAATGTAATAACTTGGAATAAATTTAGTCCCCACCAAAAAAAGCCAATAATACCCCCTTAAATAAGGCTGAAAATCCACAAAATCTTAAAAAATCGGGGTACCCCGACTAAAAAATCATTTTTAGAGACATTCTGAGCCTTTTTTGGTCTCTAAAAAACCTTGACCAGGTTCCCCCTAAGTCACAGCGGTGTAGAGCTCGTCACAAGCTTCTATTTGATATGTGGTAGAGCTCAAACGGACACCCGGATCAAAAGTTATGGCCGTTTGAAGTTTGAATTGCGTTTTCAACATATTTTGGATCTTTTTTTAATTTTTTTTATTTTTTTAGTCTTCAAATTGTTATTAAATGACTATTACTCCATAATAATTATCAAATTATTAATTAAAAATATTTTTTTAATTTTTTTATAAGCCATTTTCACTAAATATCTTATATATTAAGTGTAACTCTATATTTATACTTATCTAAAATATATTTAAAATTATATTTAAAAAATATATATTATATTTATATCAATATAACTATATCTATATATTTAAATATTAATAAAAAAAATTAATAATTTTTTTTTTGGAAGTAGACCCTTTATCAGCACTTTTAAAAAAAGCGCTGATAAAGACCCCCCTTTATCAGCGCTACTAAAAAAATCGTTAATAAAGGGGTACCCTTTAACAGCGCTAAAAAAAGCGTTGTTAAAGGGGTTGCCTTTATCAGTGCTAAAAAAATGTTGATAAAGGGGTACTTTTATCAACTCTTTTTTAGCACTGATAAAGGTACCCCCCCCCCTTTATCAGTGCTTTTTCGTTAGCACTGACAAAGGGTGGCACTGGCCTTGCCCAGCTTTGTGGTAGTGGTTGAAACTAAATTTTTAATAAATGGAACCCAACATTTGAATTTTATTGGTGATGTTTCTTAAAAATTTATCATTTTACACAATTGTAACATGCAAAAAAAATAATTGTGCGTAAACATGAGGTTGTTGGTCCAAGTTCTTGATTTGATGTTTTGTAAGAAAAAAAAGGTGGTAATTCAAGGATAGTTTCTATAAATTTTTTAGGTGTGAGTCTAGTGAGAAGTGGGATTAAATTTTTATTCATTTATTCTCATGGTACGTGGTAGGTTATGTGGTGTTTCAAGGATATTTTTCTTAGGAACTTAAGTTGATGATCTTTTTTTAGATGATGAAAATGCTAATAGGGCTCAATTGCCTAGTCTTGAGAACTCAACGTTTAAAGAAATATTGAATTTAAATCCAATGAACCAAAATTCTTGAGTTTGGATTCTCAATATACTAGAAAACCTACAGAAAAATCTAATTGGGATTTTATGAATTCTTCAAATTTAAACAATTCATATGGCTTGGATAAAGGCTCAAAGAACAACAATGAAAATTCTTCTTGGGGTCAGAAAGAACAATCAACTTCAAAACAAGCTGAAGAAGTTCCCCAATGAGATAAATATAACGAATCATCTTAAACTAATGATTATAGTGGAAGAAAAACTACTTGGGATCACCTGAAAATAAAACTCAGCCTCAGTGTAACCAACAGAGAGAATCAAATCTGAAAAAATGTCAGACTTAAATCTCAGAGTGAGGTTTAAAAAAGATGAAAAAGGTGTGGATATTTTTAATGATGGCCATGATTCCAATTTAAGGAGTGAAGAGAAGTATGAGTGGAGATTTAAATAGAGTTCTTGAAGTCCCTATAACTAGGACCAGGGTTTAAATTAAACTATGGGTCTATCTTAATGGGATGAACCGAAAAATTCAACTAGAAAAAAAGATCAAAATGGTGACTTAAAGAAATTAAATAGTGGTCAGAATGAATGCAAGTGTATACAAGAGAAATAATGCACTAAAAAATACCCACTTTCTAATTGGGACCAAGGTTGTAATTAATGTGGAAGGAATCATCAATGGGTTCAGTAGGGAGAAACAACTACTATGAGTGAAAATTTATAGAACTCAGGTTTTTTGAATGAAAAAGAAGGTTAATTGAGTCAACATGAAATTTTTCATACTATGGATTCTCTAAATTTTGGTGGAAAAAATCTAAGCCAACCCACATCTTAGTGAGCACACCAAATTGGATTACCTTTTAGGAAGGGTTATGCAGATGATTCATGCAGCTGGAGTGCTTCATCTAATGCCAGAGACTGGAAAATAGGCCCTATTATATGAGGGCAAGCCACTACATTAGGGGATTGGGGTGGTATGGTACATGATGAAATAACTAAAAATAGTGGATAGAAAGGTGAACCTTTTTCACTATTCCGAGCGAAGATAGATGTGTGAATGAGGTTTCCTTATTTTTCAAAATACTCAAATCCCTAACTCATTTTTAAAAAAAATTATTTATAAAACCTATTTAAGAAAATTATCCCATGGGATGTTTCCCTCCTCTCTCTCCATGGATTACCGATGAATATCAAGGTTAACGATGAGTTTCTAAACTCTTCCTATATGATTTTATAATGTAGGTTGGGCATGGGATCTAGTTAAAACTGGAATCTTGAATGATCAAAAATAGAGCATTTAAATGTCCCATATATACAACATGCATGAGGACATAGGGGGCTCACGAGCTTCAGGTGACTGATGTAGGGATGAGATTTGAATATGAAGTGCAAGGAGGAGAGACCCATATGCATATGGTGAGGCATCAGTGGTGTAAAGATGTTATGGTAATGCAAGATCGACTAAAGAGGAGTGGAAATAATCACATGCCTTAGGTTTTAAGAGGGTCGATTCATCCAAGAAGTGTGGGGGTGATGAAAGAGGTCGACTTCTGCAAAATCTTGAATGGCGTGAAGAAGTGGGTTTTGTGAGGGTTGAATTTATAAGACCAGGAAGGGTTTTAGCAATTTTTTCTAAAAAAATGGTGAAAATGGGTTTTATCAGTATTAAAATAAGAAGGGATGATAAAACAGATCTTTATCAGTGCTAGAACTCTAACGCTAATAAAGGTGTGTTTTATCAGCACTTTTTATAATAGCACAGATAAAACTCATCTTTATTGGCATTTTTTGGGAAGTGCTGATAAAAAAATTAAATAAAATAAAAAAATATTAAATGAATATATATTAAAAATGAATATATTTTTTAAAAAGTAAAAAATAATTAACATTATCAATGAACATATAATCTTAAATTCATGAATGTTAAAAATGAGTGAAATTGAATAATTAAAAATGAATAGACTTCAAAAATATTAAAAAAATGGATAAGTTTTATTAATTATATAAATTATTAAAAAATTAAAAATGAATATATATTAAAATAAAGATGAATACATATTAAAAACATTAAATTTTAATGTATAAATATGTATAAATAAATATTTAAAATGAATAAATTACAAAATAAAGTAAAAAATAATTAACTCTACAAGTGAATAAATAATATTAAATGGATGAATGTTAAAAAATAGTAAAATTTAATAATTGAAAAATCAATAGATTGCAAGAATATTAAAACAATGAATAAGTGTTATTGACTATATAGATTATTAAAAAAAATAAAAAATAAATGTGAAAATGAAAGTGAATACATATTAATTATATAAATTACACATACCATATTAAAAACATTAAATGGTAATGAATAAAAATGTATAAATTAAAAAAAATGAATAAATTGCAAAAATATTAAAAAATAATTAATATTTTTAATGAATGGATAATATTAAATATGAATAAATCATAAAAAAATATTGAATAGTAATAAATAGTATATATTAAATAAAAATATAAAAAGTGAATAAAAATTACAGATTAAAAACATAATATATTAAATATATTATGTTACTAAATTAAATTCTAAAATGAATATTAAAAATGAATAAATTACATAAATGTTATGTGTGTGTGATTCTATGTAAAATTACATTAATTACATATGTGTGTGTGTGAAATTAATGTGTGTGTGTGTTACAATAGTTCGAGGGAGGGGGATACAAAGAAACAAATAAAATCTATGACACATATAAGTACTCAGGGAGACTTGAACCTGAGACCTCCCTCGAGACCCCTCAAAGGTATAACCACTATACTGCACCCTTGGGGGTATCTGTGTGAATATATATAACATAACTTTGATATATGTTAAATTGAAAAAACAAATAATGATATTATATAATATGTAATGTCTATTAATCGATACTAATTAGTAAATATTTTTAATTAATATTAATTTTTAATTATAAACCATTTTTTACTAGGTATATGACTTATTAAATGTAACTACATATTTTGTATATAAATCATATTTAAGGAAACATATATATTGATACACACACACACACACACACACACACACACACACACATATATATATATATATATCAACATGAATATATTTCAATAGTAAAAATATTAAATATACTGATGAATAATTAAGTATAAAAATATAAAAATTGAATAAATTATAAAAATATTAAACGAATAAATAGTAAAAATGAATAAATGTTAAAAATGAGTGAAAATTAATCAAAAAATGAATAGATCAAAAAAACATTAAAAGAATGAATAAGATTTATTAATTGTATAAAATTTTAAAAAAATAAGAATGAATAATTAAAATGAAAATGAATACATGTATTAAATATGAAAATTACAATTGTATTAAAAATGTTAAGTTTTGATCAATAAATATGTATAAATAAATATTAAAAATGAATAAAATTAAAAAAATATTAAGCAAATAAAAATTAAAAATATATAAATTAAAAAACTATTAAAAATGTATTGATGAAATAATAATGATAAAAATGAACGAATTAATGAATGAATATGAGTTATTGAATAAATTTGAAAAAATATAAAAAAGAAATAAATAATATATATTTAATAAAAATATAAACAAAAAGAATAAAAAATTTCAATTAAAAACATAATATATATTAAATATATACGTTTTGTTAATAAATAAAATTCTAAAATGAATATTAAAAATTGAATAAATTACAGAAATATTATGTCTATGTATGTGTTTTTATATTAATTATGTATGTGTGTGTGTGAAATTAATATAATACAAGTTTAATATGTGTAAATTATAATTGTATTAAAAACATTAAATTTTAATCAATAAATATAAATAAATATTAAAAATGGATAAAATTAAAAAAATATTAAGCAAATAAAAATTAAAAATAAATAAATTACCAAAATATAAAAAAAATATTAAAATAAATAATAAAAAATGAATAAATTAAATATATATATATATACATATTAATTAAAAATCATTAAATAATATATATTAAATATAAATATAAAAAAATAAATAAAATTTAATAATTAAAATTATAATATATTAAATATTAAATATTAATAAATAAAAAATAAAAATGATAATATTAATAATTTATTATTTTTTTATATGTTTATCTCTATAAAATTGAATTAATTTCGTATATGGGTGTATGAAAATATTGTATGACATAATAATTGTAACATATTCAGTCAATTTTTTAATTAATAATTAAATATTTATTATTTTATATATATGTAAAATTGAAAAAAGAAATGAAACTAATAAAACAAAATTTTGTTAAATGTGTATTAATATTAATTAGTCAATATTTTTACTTAATATTGATTTTTAATTAAATTATAAATCATTTTTCACAAAATATATGACATATAAATATGATTTATAATACATCAGTATTGTATAAATAATATTTAAGAAAATTATATATGTATATACATATCAATATATATTTCTATATGAAATAAGATTTTTAATAATATTTAAAAAAATTACATGCCATTTTTAATTAAATATCTTATATATCAAATGTAAATGTATATTTAGTCATATATAAACGACATTTAATAAAATATATTATATTTTTATCAATATAAATATTTTTATATATTGATATATGATTTTTAATGATATTTTTTTTTATGAAATATACCTTTTATCGACGTTTTTTTAGAGCTGATAAAGTCTGCCTAAAAATCACTTATAAAAGTACGTTTTATCAACGCTAAAAAATGTGTTGATAAATGGTGTCATTATTAGTGTTCTTTGTTCAACTCTAATAAAGAGTACCTTTATCAATGTTTTTTGGCAAGCATTGATAAAGGGTAGTACAGTTTATCATGGGTTTTGTATTAGTGAATGTATGAACACACATGAGCCTCAGCCTAGTTGGTGAAGACTCCTTAAGTGCATCCAGGAGACCCAGGATCAAATCCAGGCAGAGAATAATTTCTGGGGGTACTGTAGCAGTACTATAGCAGTATTATAGTAGGTACTGTAGCAGGTACTATAGTAGGGATTGTAGTAGGAACTGGGAAATACTATAGCAGGTACTGTAGCGGGAACTGTAGCAGACACTATTTGGCACTATAGCAGCTGGGAATATTCCCCTGTTTGGGCCTTCGGGCCACCGATTTGGTCCCTGATTCCTTTAAGGCCTTCGGGCCACCCAGACATTTAGGTCAGTAAGGCCTTCGGGCCACCTCAAGGTCTTCAGGCCACCTTAAGTGCAGATGCAAACCAGACAACCTACAAGGAACAAGCTTCAGAAGAAAGATGAGCAAAGAGCTTTTACCATAGCAGAAGCTAAACGGATTACAATAATGAGAGGGTATGGCACCTTCCATTGGGACAAGCCTGTGCATGCACGGGAAATCCTAGCCAACCAGTCATGCGAAGGTGGAGAGCTGATTTCACGATGAAGATGCTGGGGAGGAGCAATTTCAAGTGGTTAATCTGGGTTGTATGTAATGTTTGAAGCCTACGGGCAATGAATTGCTCTAAGTCCTATGGGTCATGTAATACTTACACCTACGGGCCTTATAAGGGTTCCACCTCACCCCTTGAAAGGTGTATTATAAAAAAAATGAAGGCCTTCGGGCCATTGGAGGAATGTATGAACTCTCTTCTGGTTGCCTACTGAGTTGTTATATGATCACATTCTAGGGATGCTCAATGTCGGTATCCCCAAGTCTATTTTTCAAATTAAATTATCATTATGGGATATCTCATGGGGTGGGTGGTATTATGGATGGTTGGTGACCAAGAGGTCATGTGAAGATCGTGTCGAGTTTTGGTTTTTTTTTTGTATCATTAGATGTATCAGCCTAGTTGGCCTTCTGTTTCATTTTTTATAGTGTATTCATGTTATTGCTATTTATTTTATTACAATTATTTATTTATATTCAGTTATTTATGTATTATGGTTACACTGTGTTGCTCTATTTGTTATTTTTTATTTGTTTTTGATGACATGGTGTGGATGTCCAATGTATGGATGAGTCATGTAGGAATTTTTAGAGAAATTATGCTGATGTTTAACCATTATATATTACGAAAAATTTTCCCCAATTATTTCTTGAGATGCTTTTGATTCTTGTTTTCATCCCAAGGGGATCGGGAACGCCCATAGGTTATGTCGCAGGTCAACTCGGGGCTGGTTCAGGGATGAACCGGAGTGATTCGTGACAGATTATCACTTATATACCACCAAATGAGAATCTAATTTTTAAGACACTAAATTAAAATCTAATACTCAATACCCAGGGAGAGTCTCACTCTCTCTCTCTCTCTTAATTTTTTTATTCATGAATTTTGTTAAAGATTAAAGAATTATTTTAATATTGCGGGACATATAACAAATAAGCTGGGTTGGCAGGATTCAAATATTTTTTTGCCTATTTTGTTCTATACATATAAACATTTCACATTAGAAAAACCTAAAAGGAACATTCTTAAAATAAATTAAATCCTTGAACACTTATGTGTTAAAACCATTTATCATAAAAAATAAACCGACCATACTTGTTTCTTTGAATAAAATTTTCAATCCAACATCATTAAAATATAATTTTACTAAGAAAATAAAAAAAATGTTGGTAAAGTCAATCACATTTCTCCATAATTATCACCCAAAGATTAATATGGTTAATTTTAGTCTCAAGACTACACTAAGGATATGCAACCTAAGAACAAAATACTCTATTATATAGAAAATTATTAGAATAAGACTCAAATATATAGAAAATTGAAATAATATTATTCAATTTGAGATGTTAATTTTCAAATATTTAAATTTTGTTAGGCATCCACTGAATGGAGGTTGCAGTCTTCTACGGGGGTGGGCTACCCACCCCAACCTATCCCCCACACCTACCATGTCTCACTATCTATAAAAGTATTGTGCAGCCCCCTAGCGATGGACCGTTGATAGAAGAGAGACACTAAAATCATTAATAAAACATTTTTCTTTCCTTTCTGCTCACCTTTTCATGTTATTAAAATTTTACACTTTTGAATTTTTTTCAAAACATGTTATTAGCACGAACGCTCAAAAAGGGATAAAGGTATGTTTTTATTTTAAATTTTATTCTCACCATCCGGTTGGATGGTTCTAATTATTGATTATTTTCATATTTAACCTTATTTTACATTGCCTAGTTGGATGGTTCTAATTATTTATAGAATATTATTTATTTACCGCCATATTATATGGTTTATGTGGTTTATTTAATTACCACCTTAAAGGACAGGTTTCCACCTATTAGGACAGTTTTAATTTATTTATTTTTCACAACCTAATTGGATGGTCTAATTAATAAATTAGTACACATAAGAAAGTTTTAAATGAGTAATGTAATGTATTGATTTATTTATTTCCAACCCCCACATAAAATATATATTAACCAATTAAGATGGGATATATATATAATATTAAATAATAATATTAACCTGATTTTAATGTGTTTGATATTGTTTTATTTGTTTTAACCTAAATGTAAATTATCATTGTATTATTATTTTGAATAATAATAAATTTTTTTTCTCGCTCTACTAGTTATCATCATGTCAAATCTTGTGAAACTCGAATTCACCACTCTTGATATTACCATAATTAATTATATTCCATGGACAATGGATGTTGAAATGCATCTCGAATCGATGGATATCATAGAAACAATTAAAGAAAATAATTCACAAAATCTCCAAAATAAATTAAATGTGATGATCTTCCTTAGAAGACATTTTGATGATGGATTGAAATTTAAATACCTCATCAAAAGAGATCTAAGGAATCTCTAAAAGAGTTTGAAAGAGATTTATGATCATAAAAAAGGAGGTTATTCTTCTAGTGACCCATGATGAATGGAATTGTTTACACTTCCAAGACTATAAAATGGTCAGTTATTATAATTCTTCCATGTATATAATTTTATCATAGTTAAAGTACTGTGGTATTTGGATTACAGATACCGATATTCTTGTAAAGACATACAAAATTTCATACATCTCACATCACCCTACATTGAAAATATCGCTTGTGAGGGTATATAAAATATTCTGATCTCATATCATCATTACTTGTACCAAAGAAGAACATTGATCTTTTGATTAAAAAACATTAGTCTCATCCTATTAGTTTGGTAGTATCATTTCCTGAAGTAAATACTATATTTCATAAAAATAATCATGGAAGAAGTTAGGGGAATGATTCTCATGGTGGAAGTGGTTTTGGAAGAATATGTGGTTGAGTATGTGGTCGTAACCATGGGCATGCTCAAAATTAATATAATAATAAAAGAAATTCTAACTCAAGCACTTAGAGGAATACATAAGATTCCTACTATAGGTGTGGTTCTAAGGGACATTGGTCTTGAGTTTTCTGAACCCCACAACATCTTTGTAAGATCTATAAAGCGTCTCTTGAAGTAAAGAATCACGAACCACACTTTCCTGAGACATCCTATAAATGTAAATAAAAGGAGGTGAATTTTATTGAGAATCATGATCCATAAAATGATTATTTCACTTACCTTGAAGTGGTTGACTTTACTTGTAAATTCAATGAGATGATAACTGAAAATATTTCAGACAAATTATAGTAGTTATGATATGTGATATTTTTCTTGTTATATATGATTTATATTTTTGATGTTGTATTATTTTAATTTAAAAATTCATTTCTTATAATATTATTGTCCTTACTTTGAATCATTGAAATGGATTTCATAAACAGGATAGATATTTTCATATCAGATAGTGAAACAATGCACACAATTCTTAAGAATAAAACATATTTTTATTATCTTAAACCAACAAGACCAATTGTGAATGCTATATTAGCTCCTAAAGATATGATAGAAGGAACTAGTAAAGTGATTATTTCTTTACCTAATGGGACACAATTTTTTATAAGAGATTTAATGTTTTCCCTAAATTATAAAAGAATCTTGTTAAGTTTCAATGGTATATACCATAATGGATATGATAGTTAAAATATATTTGATAGAAATGAAAATTACATGTTCATTACCATCAATAAATCTGGTAAGAGTCATGTACTAAAAAAACTACGAAAATTATCATCTAGATTGCATTATACATATATAATTGCAATCGAAACACATATGGTCGTAAAGAATGGACCATAAATCATTAATTTGTGGAATGATCAATAAGATCATCTTATTCAGGAATGATGTGAAAAGTAACTGAAATTTCTCATGGATATTCAATAAAGTTCCAAAAGATCTCTCCACTAAGAAAAATTCCATGTGAGGATCATTTGCTTAGAAAGATATTGTGAGACCATCTCTAGTTAAAATTAAGGCTGAAATGTTATCCCTTCTTAAATGAATTCAAGGGTATGTGTGTGGAAAAATTAATCTATCACATAGGCTATTTAAATATTTTGTGGTATTAATTGATGTATCTAGAATATGTTCACATTTATGTTTTCTCTCAACATGGAATGTATAATTTTATGATTTATAGTTCAAAAAATTAAATTGAGAGAACAATTCCCCATTTATATCATCATGAAATCAAGGCTTGATAATGAAGGAGAATTTAACTCTCAAGATTTAAATGATTATTGTATTGCAATGGGGATTATTGTGGAGCATCCATTCACCCATGTGCATACAGAAAATGGTTTAGCTGAATCACTAATAAAACACCTCCAACTTATTGTTAGACCATTATTAATGAGACCAAATTCAGAGATATTCATATGGGGTCATACAATATTTTATGCCTCAATATTAATTCTCATCATACCAAGTGTGTCTCATAAGTACTATCCACTCCAATTGGTATTTGGACAAGATATTAACATCTACCACTTAAGAATATTTGGTTGTGTAGTATATGAACTAATTTCTCTCTCACAACATATAAACATGGGACCTAAAAGGAGGTTTGGAATATATATAGGATATGAATCCTCATCCATCATTAGATATCTTGAACCATAAACCAGTGATTTATTTACAACATGTTTTTCTAATTTTCACTTTAATGAATAAGTATTTATAGTATTGCAGGGAGAAAATAAATAAAGGGGGGATATTTCTTAGAATGAAAAAATGTTATATTTTCTTAATTCTACCACCCGAAAGTGTGAGATGAAAATTAAAAAGATTTTATATTTTCAAGAACTAGAAAATAAATTTCCCAATGAATTTACTGATTCAAAGGGAATGACTAAATCACACATACCAATTATAAATTCACTAGCTAAAATTGTGTCCCAAAGACACAATTACATAATGATGTTACATAAATCTCAAAAACATGCCTAGATAATGGAAGACCAATTATATCTAAGGATATAAGTCATAGTAAAAGAAAAGGAATGAGTATAGTTGAAAACCTCATTATGGAGGGATGTGTTCAAAAATAATAATAAAATCTCTCTTAATTATTTTGGGTGATATATGGAATCAAAGTAATGTGAAAAATATTGATGAAATATTTTTATATTCTATATTAATTGATATTTAAGATGAAGTCCCTGAACTAAGGTCTATTATGGAATGTGAAAAATGACCCAATTGGAATAAATGGAAAGATTTAATGCAAGTTGAATTAAATTCACTTAATAGGTGAAGAGTTTTTAGACATATCATGATCACACCAGAATCTATGAATCCTATTAGATATAAATGGGTTTTTATGCATAAACGCATTGAGAAAAACAATATTGTAAGACACAAAGCTCATCTTGTCACACAAGGTTTTTCTCAGAGTTCCAAAATTGATTATTCTGAGACATATTCTCCTATTATGGATGCTATTATTAGATCAAAAGAGTTTACTATAGTATACAATAGGGGGTGAATTTTAGTTTAAAAAATAAACTAAATACAAAATGAAAAACCTATTAAAGTAAAATGATTAAACTCAACACTCTCTGATGATCAGAGTATTAGAATTGGTATTACAGATTGTCTGATTATATCATTTTTTTTTTATCAATATCATAGTTAAACTAATAAAAAAAATTAGAAAGATAAGTATAACAAATAGCTTTCAAAAAAATCATAGTGGAAAAATAGATCTTTAACAGATAATAAATACATAGTTTATAAAATTATGAATGACTTATAAGATATATTAAAAGAATTCACTCTTTTAACCTTAAGAGTAAAGGTATTCAGAAACCCTGAATAAAGGTTTCTATAATTTTATACATACTATAAAGTCTTTATTTCATTACTAGTAAATCTATCAATATGATTATTGAAACATGCTCTCTCTTCTTATCCTTGGAATCCCTTGATATGATTATTAGTTTCTGTATTCCTAGCCCTATAATCCCTCAATATGATAGATCATATTAACCATCTTCCTATCCCTAGAATCCCTCAATCAGTACAATGATCAAATGCATAATATAAAAGAAAATTTTTTCTAAAAGAAACAAGCCTGACAAGGATTCTTTAGAATGAAAAATATCTAAAGTATTATAAAGACTAATAATGAGAAGTTCATGCTAAGAAATATTTAGAAGGATTTAGTTATGAAATGTATCAGCTACCAACTCTTCAAATGACTAGATATTTATAGTAAATCATCCAAAGATCATATTTCTGAGTTAGTTACAATGACCTCAGATAGCTTGCACTTGACAGATCATCTATAACTGAATGTCTGATATTGTTTCGTTTAGAACCATTACAATGTTATTTTGTATTCCTTGTGATAGAAACAAATCCATATATTCAGATTATAAACTTTTGTATAGTCTGGTAGAATTATTTATTAATTTTCAATCTGATAAATGTAGTGACTGTCAGTCCATTGTATCGGTTCCAAGGTTATTCTGATGGTTAAGACTTTTTTCAATAAGATATAAGTCTAACTAATGGTCAAAAAAAGTCATCTTGATTTATCAGACGCACTATTAGTCCAATGGGTTGGATTAAATAATAATAAAAGTTTATTTTGTAATACATTAGAAACATTTCTATGTATGGTATAAAATAATCTTTTCTACAAAAACATACTAAAACACTTGGATATAAAAAGTTAGTAAATAAGGTTTTAATAATTTGTGTTTGATTTCCAAAACTAAATAAATAGAAAAGTAAGAAGTGAGACTTGTGACTCAACAATATCCCCCTTTTTAGAAACCACAAAACATAGTACATAAAAAAATATAACTTTCAAAACTTATATCCCTTTGTTATTTTAAGAACTTTCAGGATATACTTCATAACTCCCCTTGAGTTTATAACTTCTTTATAATATTATGGAAAGTATTAATTCTTCTCCCCCTTAATATGGTAACTCCCATTTTTAGAATACATCTTCTTAAATAAATCTCCTAATATTTTTTTCAAAGTTTCTCCCCAAGGTGTATCCCCCTTTGTGATTTTCAAAAAGAATGGGAAAGTGACCATAGTTTTCTGAGATGTTAGAAGAATAAAAATATGTGAAACAAATATTTGTGAACTAACTAATCATCCAAAAAATAATATAAATAATATACAACTAAAAGTATTGGAAGACATTAAAACATAAATTATTGGATGAAAAGATAATCACATTCATCAACCATTCAAATGTTTGATAAAAATAAATCAAGAGTTCAAAAGTAAAAGTATTCATTCTTACTTCATCAATATTTTTAAAATGGCCTTCATCTTTTTGAACTCATCTCAATCCTTCTCAAGCTTGACAATTTTTTTTTCCATTACTCATTTATTCTACACTTATTCCTTAAAACTTTTAACCTATTCAAAAATATTTTTGTTCTCTTCCTTTATAAGGATCAATTCAGCTTCACATAATATGATCCTGATATTCTCCAACTCTAAGTTTTGAACCTTTTCTTTCAGTACTTTCACTAATTTAGTCTGATCACCGGTTGTATCTCATAACTCTTCTATAAACTTTACTCAATCGGATATATATATATAGATAGATTTTCAAAAGAATCTTCCATTTCTAATAAAAGATTCTTTACTTCAACAAATTGATCATCATAACCCCTGATATCAATGTCCACTTTATTGGACCACTTTACCATTTTATTATATGATCTTTTTTGAGTCTGAGACTTTTCTTGAAAAAAATTTAACTCTAACTCAATATGGATAGCTGATTTTATTAAAAATTTCAATAATTCCGAATTCTCATTGAGGAAACTCTAAATAAGTTGACACCTCACCTCAAGTTTTGGAAAATAAGGAATAATATCATTTAATCTTCTAAAAGATTGGAAAATGAAATCAAAACCTTTTTATGTTATAGCTACATCTAAATTCGATGATCCTAATAAAGGTTTGAGAGGTTTTGGTCTTGATGATTCGGTATCATGTTTCGATACTTCCTAAACTTTATATTTTCCTTTCTTTGAAGATTTCTTATCATCTGAAACTACTACAATTTCCATATTCTTATGTAACTCAATATTTTTTAGAAACTTTTGTTTGTGATTATTGATCTTATACTTCTTTATTTGATGATGACTTTTCTACCTTTTCTAATGATGACTTTTATTTTTTGGGGGATGAATATTTTTCTTCTTATATACTATTCAATTGAATATCCTTATCAGATTGAGAATCTAAATCTGATGATGATGACAATGATGATTCCAAATATTTGTTTTCTTTTAACCCTTTTTCAATATCTATTCTTTATTCATCTTCTTCTTCTTCCTCCTCTTCTTATTTATATATTTCTTCATTTTCTTCTTTCTATAATTCTTCTTTTTCATATTCTTCTCCTTCTCCTTTTTCTTTTTCTTCTTCTTCTCCAACTTTCTCAAGTTCTGTTTCTAATTTTCTTGTAGTTCAGAGAACTCCCTTTCCAACCTTTTTAGATGCAGATTCTTTTTCTGGTGTCAATCCTTTATTAACTTGTTTTCATTTTCCCTTTTCATCTATTAAAGGGAAAATATCATGTATAACATAGGTTTTAAAAAATTCCAACCTGGCATTAGGGATAAACTGATCGGTATATAAAATTGGTAGAACTTGATTCTCATAAGCTATCTCAACATCTTTCAGCAAACTTTCACAAATCTTCACTTCTAATATTTTCTTTTGTTTTCTTCTCTTCCCTGACTTTTTAAATTATTTTTTAGTTTATAATTTTAAGGCATAGACCTCAGCAACATCAATCCCATATTCTAGATCTCCAGGTTTCTTATTATGCCTTATGTTATATCATCTTTTTGAATTCATCGTCTGGAATTTTCTTTTTTTTCTTTTTTTTTCTTCTGCAGATGGGATGATTAAACTTTTATTATCTTCTTAACACTCTCGTCTTTCTTAGATTGTTGAGCATCAGATATATCTCCATCATCTTTCACAACAAACTTCTTTGACTTGGTATCAAAATCAAGTTTCATTCTTTAAATTGTATCTTAACCAATAAAAGAAATATTTTCTCACATCGGGTAAGTTTTGTTCTCAAAATTAAAAAATTTCATAACCTTCACGAGTAACTTATTGATGAAAGATAGAAACATAATTATTTTTTACTTTATCAAATCACTCTTTATATCTTATACTGTAATGAAAACAAAATTAAGCAAGTAATCCAAAACAAAAATGTCTAAAACTTTAATAGTGTCCTTATCAACCTTCTTGGGTATTAAATACCCCTTCATCCATAAAGATACTATTATGTTTTCTGGTGATAAATGAGATGATTTCCTGAATTTCTAATAACTTGGGAATAAGTAAGCTTCTACCTCTATTTTCTTAAATGATCCAATCTTATCCGGTAATTTGTGTAACAGTAGATAAGTTTCTCCACCATTAGGAACAATAACCAAATTATCTACTATTTTATAATAAAGCTTATATTTCTTTATGAAAAAATTGAAAGAAAATAGTTCATTATCACCTTCTTTTAAAAACTCAGTGGAGGCATAAAAATATCTAATGATTTCAGGATAATACAAATCAAAATCCTTATTCAGTTTCTCTACACAGATGTTTTCCAAACCTTATAAAGAAATAATTCTTTTATGAGTAGTATCATACTTATCAAACCAAGATATCTCGATAAGTTGTTCTTTAAAGACATTCATGTTTTCATAATTCTTTTTTGTGTTCATCGTAATGATACTTGAGTCTAATATTGGATGAACAACAAAACAATCAGACTGATGACTTTAAGGAGTGTAAAGAGTCATGATCGCTTCTTCTGAAAACCGATGTGGGATATGAGGTGTCCCACCATTAATTTTAAAACTTATCAAAATTATTTAAACAAAAAGAATAAGTACAAAAACAGTTATAAACTAAAGTAAATGACAAGTGAAAAATCTAAAATAAGAGTACCTTTTGGAGTAGAAAGTCTCATTGATATGAATAACCTACTCTTGTTTGTTTTTGTAGAATAAACAAATTACGATAGTTTTATAACAAAATAATATTTTGATGGTTTTATTATAAAAACTAATTATGATAGTTTTATTATAAAAAAACTGATAAAAAAAGTTTATTATAATTTGAGTCTGGAAAAGTGATTATGATAATAAATTTTAGAAAGTGCAAAATTTTTAGAAAACTGAAAAGTTTTAGAAAAATAATTTTTTTAGAAAAAAATTTTTTTTAAGAAAACTAAAAATATATGTATTCCCCCTATGAAAAGGGTCTTATTAATGTAAGTAGATTGGTAAATAATAATTATATAATAATAATCACTCAACATTGATCATTCCTAACTTCTGTTTAATATATTCAAATCTATCAGAACTAAGGTGTTTTCTAAAAATATCAACAATTTTTTCTTGCATTCCAATGAATTGTAAAATTGTATCTCTTTTAAGTGTGTGATCCCAAAGGAAGTGATGTATAATATTTATGTGTTTAGCATGTGAGTGATTTGATGGGTTTTTATTTAGGGAAATGATACTTATGTTTTCACCAAGTAATTGAGTTTTAGTAAAACTCAGGCCATAATTTGTGAGTGTTTGTTGCATCTATAATACTTAAACATAATAACTTTCAGCTTCCACATATTTGGCTTCATTAGTGGAAAGTGTTACTGATTTTTTTTTCTTACATGACCAAGAAACTAAAGAGTCTCCTAAGAAATGACATATCCCAAAATTACTTTTTCTATCCATTCTATAGCCACCAAATTCAGCATCCAAAAAACTTTTTAGTTCAAAAACATTTCATGAATAATAGAATAAGCATAAATCCATAGTTCCCTTAAGATGATGAAAAATTCATTTTACTACTTTAATATAGGATTATTTTGGATTGTCATGATATCTTTCACATAAGAATACTAAAAATAATAAATCTAGATGACTATCTATTAAGTAAAGTAAGCTTCCAATCATACCTCTAAAAGTTTTTTGATCAAATGGTTTCTCAGTCTCATCAAGATCTAAAGTTTTTTAGGTACCAATGGGAGTAATAATACTTTTAGTGTTTTCATACCCAAATTTATTAAGTAAATATTTAATAAACTTATGTTGTGATATAAAAGTACCTTCTAGTTTTTTTGATATTTGAAAACCAATAAAATATGTTAACTCACCCATCATACTCATTTCAAACTCAGACTTAATAATATCCACAAGGGAATTTGTTAAAGATTTTTGAGCTGAACCAAATATAATCTCATCAATATATATTTTTACATTCATAATGTTTTTATTTACTAATTTTATAAAAAAAAATGGATCTTTTTAGCCCAACTATGTCAAATACCTTGAGAGGGGGTGAATCGGTGTATGATAGATTAAATCAAATACCCCATTTAGATCTTGTTTCATTATTAAATAAAACAATATTCTCTCTCTTTCCTATAAAAATGTATGAAAATAAATTAAATCATGTACGAGACGCAAAAATTTTACTTGGTTCACCCTAACTGGGCTATGTCTAAGGAGTATACAATGATAATGTGTCGATGTACCAAATCCGCTAAGGATCACTGCCAAAATACAAAGTTCGGGCTAGATCACTTCGATACCCAGGTTCACTACCTTTACAATGTTTAGGGATAGCTCACTGTCTTCCCAATGGTTACTCCCTAAGTCTATTTATTTGGATCACTTCTAGTGGAAAGGATCACCTTATTCCTCTTCCTTTGCTCACTGATCTAGAAAGAATCCACACATAGTTTATGGACATGTAGGTCCCTTTATTATCACTAATTAATACATCCCTAACTATATGTAGATGCTCTGTTGAAGTATTATTTTTACTTGGTAGATGAAATCCAATTTTTTGAATATTTTTAGTTTGTGGAAATTTCTTTCTCAAACTATTTTATTCCCTCCGAAAACATCCTTTCACTCAGCACAAACTGTATTACATCCTCTGTAAACTGCCTTGCATCACGTGGTACGAGTGCTTGGCGAACCGCATTTCTTTTGCAGACCTCCTCTACTTTGCAGATGGTTGGTGCCTCTATGAACCATTTATGCTCCATAACCCCTTTTTATTTGTGGGATATCAAACCCCCAAAACCCCTTATATGAACTATCTTTTCAGACTTTCTCTTTCGTGGAATTTATCCCTCAAAAACCTCTTCTCCTTCGTGGAATTCTTCCTCACAAACTACTTCGTACTTCCTTGAATTATTCTCGGAGCGATGATCTTTTCTTATGAAAACTACTTCCCTTAATTATGTGATTATGGTCCTTTATATAGGAAAATAAATCCTTCAAAACCCTCTAATCATAGTTACCCAAAACTCCAATACGAGATAGCCTGCACCACAAACTGCTATGCGGTCTGCATATTACCTTAATCCTTTACGGTGATTGTTGTCTTATGCAAACTAAAACCCATTTACAGCACCAAAAATCACCATCTAAATTATGAAAATGATGAGACTACTATAAATTATTAGCCTCTCGTGAACTAAAAACCTCCCATGAACTGATTTAGCTACGCGGTTTGCATAGCGTGCTTCGTCGTCCGCATAGTGATGCTATGAGGAAAACTTCCTTTGCTGATTTTACTTCTCTGTTATTCATACCTCATTTTTAGTCCATGAACTACACTTTGTGGTCTACAAACTCCTTTGTATAAATCCATCTTTTACAATAAAACAAACTCTTGATTTTGAGGCTCAAAAATTTGGAAAAAATGGGAAACTATGACACTTTAAGCATCTGCTTCAGCAACACCAACCATACTGATTCTTGGTCATCTAGATTTTTCAATAAAAACAATCACCCTAAAAACACTAACATGATGCCTTTAGGGATATTTTTCCAATAATCTCTCCCTTTGGGTTTGTTGAAAACTCTTCAAAATTTGATACATCGTCAAATATTCTTCCATCTTCTTACAAAATTCACTTCTTGAGATTCAGATAGTTATCAAAGATTTCCTCGAAACACACTATAATCCCACATGATCCATGATTAGCATGATAATTAAGAGTATCATGCAAATATCATCAATCAATCACTACATCCAAACACTACTCAACTACTTTCATTATGAAATTCATCTATCGTGATATATAAACTTTGATCAATCACCTTTAAAATCATCAGATTTAAAACCCCCCCTACATCATTTACCCCCCCCCCCCCCATCAACTTCTCCCCCTATCTTGACTAATACATTTTCTCCCTTTTATAGCCACAATCTCTCCCCATTTGTCAAAAAATATGAAGGTTGCTTCGTTGTGGTCTGTAATAGGGTAAAGAATGAATATCAATACATTAGGGAAAACACATCATACCTCAGGGAGAGGGGATCCCACATCCACACTTTTTTAAGTGCGAGGATTTGAATAAACTCCAAGAGCCAATTTATTTTCTTCAAATTCTCCTTTGGGTGATGCCTTTTTCAAAATTTCTACAACCTGTAGTTCTGTAGGCACATACTCCAACTTCACAAGCCCTTACTCCACTTTCTCCTTGAAAAAATAATACTTGATTTCAATGTGTATTTCCCTTAAGTTATGTACCATATTTTTACTAAGATTTATAGAACTTGAATTATATTAATGGATTATGATTGGAGACTTCACTTTAATTCCCATATCATCAAGTTATTGCTTCATCCACAATAACTGCATGTAGGCTTGAGTGGCCGTAATATATTCATCTTATATAGTGCTCAATTAAATGTAATATTGTTTCTTTCTAAACTAAGAAATACATTATCTGACAATATATAATTCACCACCTGATGTTGATTTTCTATCATCCACTGATCCAGCTCAATCTGCATCTGTATATCCCAATAACTCTTTCTGATATTTTTCATTACATATCAAACTGAAATCCATCATTCCCTTGATATACCAAAGTATTATTTTCACTATAAGCAAGTGGATTTCCTTGGGATTGCTTTTATACTGTGTTGCTTGGAATGTGGAAAAAACAATATCAGGTCTTATCGTTGTCAAGTACAATAGACTTCTAATGATTTGCATATATTATATAACATTAACTACATTGCCTTCATCATCCTGTGATAGTTTCATCCGAGTACCTATCGGAGTTGTCATATATTTGAAATTATCCATTAAAAATATTCTTATAACCTCCTTGGTATATTTGTATTGATAAATGAATGTGTGATTCTTTCCTTATGTCATCTATAAACCAAGAAAAAACATCAGTTCACTAATTATTGACATTGCAAATTCACTTTTCATGAATTCTGTGAACTGATTACACTATTATTCATATGATCCACTAAATATTATCTCATAGACATATACCAGTACCATCATCCTTTTATTACTATCATTATATATATATATATTGTAATCAACTTCACCACACTGAAAACTAATCTTCTTCAAAAAATTGATCTAGTCTTGAATATCAGGCTCTTGGTGCTTGCTTTAACCCATATAGTGCCTTTTTAAGCTAAAAAAACTCTTTTATCGTCTTTATAAATGAGAAAACCATATGGATTCTCAATATAAACTTCTTCTTCTAGAACCCAATTCAGAAATACTAGCTTGACATCCATCTGGAAAACTTTGAACCTTATTTTCACTATTATGGACAAGAATAACTAAGTGTCTCTAGCCTTGAAATAGGTGAAAATGTTTCATCAACATCGATACCCTCTATCTAGGAGTACCCTTTTCACACTATTTGTGTTTTTTTTTCAAATCATTGCACTTTCTTTATTCATCTTAGTGCAAAATGCTCATTTAGTTCTGAAGACATTCTTATCTATTGGTCTCAAAATAATCTCTCATGTCTAATTCTTATTAATTTTGTTATGCTCTCCATTCATAGACTGAAACCAGATTTTATATCCATCTACTTCCTCAATACATTTAGGCTCTACCCGTGATAGGAACGATGCTTGTTGTAGAGTATTCAACCTTCTTATCTACACTGGCATTTTATGATCATCAATTATTTTCTATATATCAATTTTGTCTCTTCTCTTTGATCTTTTTGAAAATACCAGTTCATGATCATCCTTTTCATTATCTAAATATTCTTCTGAATTAGCCTATGGAACTAGAACATCCCCTGATCTTCTTGTCTCTTCATCACTATTCTCCTAAGACAGATCATGTAATTTTTAAAGATTTTGTTCATTCTCTATTATAGTTACATAATTGCTTCCAACAATCTTTACTAGCTGGTTATTGAAGAATTTATATGCTTTTCTTTTATTTGAGTGGCCAATAAATATCCCTTCATCTCCATGGGATTCAAAATTTCTATGTTTCTTCTTATTGGTAATGAAACACTTACATCCTAAGACTCGAAAGTACTTAGATGTTAGATTATTTCCATACCATAGATCATATGTATTCTTCTTTTCTTTTGGACATAATAATGCTCTGTTTGATGTGTAGACTGATTTCATCACTACTTATTTCCAAAACTTCTCTTAAAGGACTTTCTCAATTATCATTGTTTTAGCCATGTTGTTGATAATTTGATTTATTCTATAAACTACTCCATTTTGTTATGGAGTTCTTACTACTAAAACTTTTTGCCTTATCCCATGTTTCTTGAGATAATCCCCCACTTTTCTATTTGTAAACTTTGTTCCATTATCTATTCGGATCTTCTAGATTTTTTGACCTAACATATTTTCAAATTCTCTTTGATAAGTTGTTATGAAAATAAAAACCTTAAAGTTTTGAGTGATGATTGAAACCCATTCCATTCTTCTAAAATCATCATTGAATAGAACATAATATCTCCTCCCATCAATATCTCTTGGTGAAATAGGTCTACACACATCAATATGCACTAACTCAAGCAATTTTGTTGACATTTTATCGTTTTCCTTATATATATTTCAAATGATATTCCCTTGTTGAAAAAGAATCACACATATGGGTATGATCACATGATAACTTAGGGAGGTCTCAAGTAGCATCACATTTCACCAGATCTTCCAAATACATTTGGCTTAAATGACCAAGGTGTTTATTTCATAACTTGTTTTCTTCTTCCTTAGAAAAAATACACATATCTTATTCTCCACTTACAAGGTATAGATTCCCATTTTTACACTTTCCCTACAAAACAAATTCACCATATTTTTCCTTAATGATGCATAATTTCTTTGAAAATCTTATGGCATGTCCCGAGTCACAGAGTTGACTTACACTCAACAGGTTGTAACTAAGACCTTCAAAAACCAATACATTTGCACACCTCTTTTATTTTTCCAAAAACTTGGCATTTACTGAGACAATAATCCTCAAGAATTAATCATTACCAAATCTTATAATACCTTCCTTGTTATATCTAATTCCTATCACCATTTCCTTGTTTTTTGTTATATGAGAGGTGTACCCACTGTCAATGATCCATATTCCAGTTTGATATAATTCTTTGAAAAAAAATTATGCAACCACTATCTATTCATCTCTCTTCTTTTTTATCCATTTTTTTACTTCATACTCGATATGTATTGATAATCTTGATCTTCCTTGGAGTATGATGTACCAACTTCATCTTACAGATCTACAAATCGATTTTTCATTTTTTAACTCATTTTATGATACATTTAGCTGTTGCTTATGACCACATTCAATCTGCTTCAGCATATTCCTCTACATTGTTGATGAGAAATATCTTATCATGTGCCTAAATCCTCCACACCTGAAATAATAACCATCAAATGATGCCCTGGAGAATTTATCTTTGTATGGTTGCCTCTATTGGCCTTGTTCCCTTCTGTACCTCTTGGATATAGAATGGACATTTTGTGAGTGTCCCAACTTTACACAATAGTAACATCTAATGTGGGGTGCATTCCTATGTGTCATTACTACACCACTATTTTTTCTTTGGGTTCTCTGAATTTTCTAGTTATGATTCATACCCAAATCAATCTTCAACCTCAAAGTGGTAGCTTATAGTCTAACTTGAACCATTACTACTTTCTATTTGTGATTAAGCCCCATACCATCTATATCATTCTGATCAATCATTTTCCTTTCTTAACACTCCCTTATTTATTTTAATGGAACTATGAATTATAATTTTACTTTTTATGTTGCCTTTGTATCATGATTTGTTGGAATTGAGAGTTTCTACTAATATTTCACTTTCCTTCACATTCTAACAACTTCCTCTTTAAGTTCTTTAATATATTTGATTTGATCTTTTCTAGTGTTATTCAAACTATTGATATCTATTTTCTATTCTTCAATTTTAAGTTTTTACTCAACAACCTTTTCTGAGTTCTCTGGAATTAAAGATTTAAGCCTTTCAATATTAGCCTCTATCTCGGACTTTTATTCTTTCTACTATTGCATATAGAGTTTGGAATCATTAACCACCTTGTATGATTTCTTTTTTTGGATCTCCAAACATCTATCTCTTCAAGTGCTGCTCTTAATTTGATCTAAAGGTCAAATCTCACTTTGACTTATCCTTCATCATTGTCATTATCTTCCCTTATTTTTGAATTTCTTACAACTTCCACCATATTATCTAATTCATGATCCTTGTAGTCATTCAATTCTTCTGCCTCAGATTCTTCTAAACTATCATCTTCTTTTGAAAGAAGGTTCTTCTTTTTGAATAAATTTCTCTTAGTACTCCTCCTACCTTTCATATTGGCTGAATACTTCTTCCCAATAATTTCATCATTTTCTTCATTATCATCTTGAAACTTCTTAGTACATTTTCCTATAAGATATCCAATCTTTCAACATCAAAATCATGCAAGTGGAATTTTCTCTTTGAAATTTCCTCTTCCTCTATGAATATTTGAGGAGAAAAATGACATGAAATCATCCACATTGTCTTCCTCCTAACTATATTCAATAGTTATCTTCTTCATGGACTTTAATTCTACTTATTTGTACTTCCCATTTTCCAAAACATCATTATCATCATTTCTCATCTTGTGTGTGACAGGAGTATTATTCAAACTATCAAATGTTAGATCCTTCATATCTTTATCTTCTAAAATAGAAACTTTCAAATTAAACCGAGGTGGTAGTTTTTTCAAGATTCACTTAGCAATATTTATATCTTAAATAGTTTCTCTGAGACAACGCATGTCTTCCACAACAATATTCACCCAGTTAAAAAATGCATCAACAGATTCATTAGGGTGCATTATCAAATATTTATACTTGTTCTTTAGAACTTGTATTTTTACTTATCTCACTTTTGAGTCTCCCTTATAAATATATAGCAACTTTTCACACATAGCATGTGATGACCTATATAACATCACATTTTTATAGATTTCATTGGATAGAGGTCCCCCTAAAGCATTGATTACTTTGGCATCAACATCCAATTCTCTATGTTCTGCTTCTGATAAAACATTACTATCCATACTGGTAGAAATACCATGCATTGCAGATATAAATACATCCATTCCTAATAATTGTAAGTAGTTCTATATTCGATTCTTCCATATCTGAAAATTGTTTCCATCAAAGATTAGAATCCCTTTATGATTAACAACTTCTATTTCTTTAACTGAGAGAGAACCACTGACTTTCAATCTTTAGCTCTGATTCCAATTGTTATCCCAACTAGGTTAAATATCCTAAGTGGGGGAGTGAATCAAGGTATGATAGATTAAAACAACTACCTCTTTGAATATTGTTTCATTGTTAAACAAAACACTTTTCTCTCTCTTTCTCATAGCAATGTATGAACAGAAATGAAAACATTCACGAGAAGCAACGATTTTACTTGATTTACCCTCACTGGGATACATCTAATGATCACACAATGATAATGTTATAATGTTCCAAATATACTAAGTCTCACTGCCAAAATACAAGGTTCGGGCTAGATCACTTCTATGCTCAGGCTCACTGCCTTTATAATGTTTAGGGATAGCTCACTACCTTCCCATGGGTCACTCCCTAAGTCTCTTTCTCTGGCTCACTACTAGTGAAAAGGATCATATTCTTCCTCATCATTTTCTCAATTCTATGAAAAGGATCCACACACAATTTATGGACATGTAGGTCCCTTCATTATCACTAATGAACATATCCTCAACTATAGGTATTTGCTCTATTGAAGTCATGTTTTCACCCAATAGATGAAATCCACTTTTCCACATATTATTAGTTTGTGGAAAAAAATTTCAAACTATTTTATTCCCTTCATCAACTGCCTTTCACTCACTATGAACTGTATTACATCCTCCATGAACTTCCTTGTACCGTATAGTGTGAGTGCTTCGTGGACCTCCTTTCCTTTATGGACCTCCTCTACTTTTCATATGGTTGATGCCTCTGTGAACCACTAATGATTTGTGACCTCTTTTTATTTATGGGATATCAAACCCCAAAAACCCCTTCTACAAAATTTCTTCTCAGTTTTTCTCTTTTTTGAAATTGCTCCCACGTGAACCTCTTCTCCTTTGTGAAATTATTCCTCATGAACTAATTCAGACTTTCCCAAAATATTCTAAGAGTGATAATCTTTTCTAATGAAATTCACTCCTCTTAATGATGTGATTAGGTTCTTTTATATAGTAAAATAAATCCCATAAAACCTGTTAATCATAATTACCCAAAACTTCAATGTGGGACAGCCTTCACTGCGAACTATTATGCAGTCCACATGGCACCTTAATCTTTTGTAGTAGATGTTGTCTTCTGAAAAAAAAAACTATTCGTGGCACCAAAAATCACCACCTCTATTCCGCAAACAAAGTGCCTCCCACAAACTATTACTCTCCCACAAACTATGAACCTCCCATGAACTGATTTTGTTATGCGGTCTGCGTAGTGTGCTTCATGGTCCACATAGTGTTGCTATATAGAAATCTTCCTTTGATGATTTTCATTCACCATTCCATAAACCCCCTTTGTGGTCTGTGAACTTCTCTTTGTGTTCCATGAACTCATTTGTATAAAACCTTCTTTTTCTATAAAATAAACTCCCGATTTTGAGACCCAAAAATTTGGAAAATACTGGGAAACTATGCCACCTTAAACATCTGCTTTGACAACACCAAAAATAATAACTCATAGTCATCTATCTTTTTCACTAAACACAATTACCCCAAAAACACTGACATGATTTCTCGATGGATTTTTTCCCAATAAATTTGTAGCTCCCTTAACAATTTTTTTTTGTAACAAAAATCCAGTTAACCTATTATACTAAGCTCAAGTGGATTGTTTAATTCCATAAAGTGTTCTGGTAAGTTTACAAATATGTTCTAGATGTTTTATATTTTCAAAACCAAGGGTTTTTTGAACATAAACTTCCTTCTAAACATATCCATTAAGGAAATAACACTTCACATCTATTTTAAATTGTTTGAAGTAAAAGAATCCTCCAAAGTCTAGAAGTATTCAAATAGATTCAAGTCTTACTCATAGGTTTCATCATTTTTTATTCCCTCTTGTTGGTTATATCCCTTAGCAATAGGTCTAGCTTTATTTCTAACTATTATTCCATTTTTATCACATTTATTCCTAAAAACCCATTTTTCTCCAATTATGAAAGTTTCCTTAGATCATTCAACTAAAGTAAAACTTTCTTTAATTTAAATTCATTAATATCATGTTGCAAAGATTTTATCCAATCCTCATCACCTAAAGCCTCATTAGGGTTCTTAGGTTCGAATTGAGATAAAAATACTAGATGTTTAATTTTATTTCTTAAAGAACTTCTAGTCCTAACTAGTTGATCTACATCACTATTGATACTATTACTAGTATGATTCCTAAGAAACGACTAATTTTTTGGATTTTAAAAATCTTTTCTTCAACAATAGGTTGAAAATATTCCTGAGGAATAACTTCAGAAACATATTCTTGAGTAATTTTCTTATGAAAATAAATTTATACTATAGGTTTAAAATTAGTTTTAGAAATAACATATAAATATGTAGGTTGGGTTTTTTTAAAACAAAGGGATCTATTTCATCAAACTTAAAATGCACTATTTCTGCAAAAATATGATAATTTTTATTAAAAATATATAATCCTTACTAGTTATGGAATAACCTAAAAATATTCTTTCATCATATTTCAGAGGAAATTTATTTAAATTATCTTTACTATTCAGGATGAATACTTTGCATCCAAAAACTTTGAAGTAAGAAAATTTCGTTTTTATTCTAGTACAAAATTCATAAAAAGTTTTATTAATAAAAGGTCTAATTAAAAATTTATCTATATTATAACAAGTTTTACTAACTACTTTGGCCCAAAAATGTTTAGAAATTGAGTATTCACTTATCATGGTTCTAGTAATCTCTTAAAGAACTCTATTTATTCTTTTAACTACACTATCTTGATGTGGGCTTCTAGGTGCCAAAAAGTTATATTTAATAACTTTCTTACTATAAAAAGTTTCAAAATCAGAATTTATAAATTCTCTATTATGATCATTATGAATAGTTATCAAGGAGAGGTTTTCTCGTTTTTAACTTGAGCTATAAAATTTTTAAAATAACTAAAGGCTTCGGATTTTCTTGTAAGAAAATAGACCCATGTGTATCTAGTGTAATCATCAAATAAGACATATACATAGTAATTTACACCAATACCTCTAGTTTGTGTAGGACCAAATAAGTACATGTGCACTAACTATAAAGAATTAGAAGTTGATATTTCACTAATAGATTTAAAACTTGACATATGTTTCTCACCATATTAATAAAGGTCATGAACTTTTGAAGAATCAAACCTAAGTTCTAGTAGATCCTTTATAAGTCATTTCTTAGTCAACTTAGATAAGTTTATATGGTTATAATGTCCTAAACTTATATTTCATAACCAAGATTGATCTTCTATATCACTAAGGCAAGGTATATCTTGGCTCCTAAGTTCTTCTAAGTTTATAGTGTAAAAAATTTCATATTGATTGATAGAAAGAATAAATTCATCTTCTGAACTATGTATTGTACATTTATCATTTCTAAAGTTCACAAGATAACCTTCATCATACAATTAACTTATTCTTATAAGTTTGTGCTTAATTCCTACAAAAAATAAAACATTTGAAATTAAAGGTTTTCCAATAATAACAATTTTACTTATTCCAATGATTTCACCTTGAGAATTATCTCTGAAAGTTACTTTTACACCTTTCATCTTGATAATATTCTTAAGGAAATATTTGTTTATAGTCATGTGTTTGTAGAAACCACTATCCATATACCAAATATTCTTATTTTTTGTACTATATATATTTTCCTGAAAACAAATAAATTAGTATTTTAGAACCTAAACTTTCTTGGGTCTGGTATTATCAGAAAATAAAATTTTAGGAAGCCAAATTTGACCAACCTTACTTCGTTGAGTAAATTTCATTTCCTTATAAAAATAATCTTTATGAAAACCAAGAGACTAAACTCTATTCAAAGAATAGCTTTTCTTCTAATATCCACCACTCTATCATTTTGTGAAAAATGGTGCACTTTTTGGAACAAAATAGTTGTTACTAAAAACAAGTTTTTGATTTGAATAACCCATTCAAGATTATTACCATGAGGTCTAATTTTTTTGTACATTTTTTCAAAGTTTTCCTAACCAATGTTAAACTTAGATAAAAGTTTCTTCAAAATAGATATTTCAAATTTTAGTTTGATAGCTAAGTTTTTTTCCACATTAGAAATAGTACTAGAACTAAATTTATCAAAATCACTTAGTAAAATATTTTTCTCAGAAATTATTTTCCTAAGATCTTTTGAAAAGGTATCTTTTTTGGAATTTATTTAATCAACATCTTTAGAAATATTTGATATTTCATTATTTAAAAGAGTTGTTCTTGAATCTTCCTTTTCGATTTTAGCTTGGGAATTATCAAGTTTTTTACAAACTTTGAAATTTTCATTTTCTAAAAGTTTTTCAAACCTAGAAATATATTAAAAACTAGGTAAAATATTATCTTCTTCTGTTGAGGATGTTTCTTCATCAGATGATATAGAATTTTTCTCATCATAATATTTTTCATTTAAATACATATTAATAAGGGACTCATTAATTTTTACCTTATCCATTAAACAATTATTTTCTAAAGGAATTTTAGTAAAAATTAAAACATCTCTCTATCTGGAATTATTATTTTCTAAAGAACTATCGCTGCCACTATCACTCCAAGATTCAGAAGCTTTCAGAATTTTATTACCTTTAGAATTAAAATAATTTTTCTCATTTCTATCTAAATTTCTTTCCTTCTTGTATTTTCTCTTCAGATTAGGAAAATCAGGTCAAAGGTGTCTAGTTTTCTTACATTCATAACAAGTAACCTCAAAATCCTTCTTATCACTTTTATCCTCATGAACTTTTTTGTATTTTCACTAAAAATATTTCTTTCCCACAATTTTTTTCATCCTTCTATCAATATTAGTCAACTCATTCTTAGAATGTTCTGATAGACTAGAATCTAATTGAACAATAAATTTCTTCTTCCTTAAATATTTCACAACTTTCTCAGGAGATTATACTTTAGTAAGTATAATAGATGTTGTATCAAAAGAAACTCCATCATTTTTATTTTTATTATTTTTAGTATCTCACTTCAATCTTCATTCATATTGAATGCGGTTTCTAATAAGATCATCAAGAGTTAGATTGGTAATCTTCCTTATGTCATCTACAATAGTTCTTTTATATTTCCACTCATTGGGCTTTATATCAATAATCTTTTCAACCAAAATATTATCATCAAGAACTTTTTCTCCAAGAGACTATAAACTACTAATAATAGTCATAAATCTTTGGTGAATCTTGGTAGCTATCTCACTAGGTAAAAAATCAAAGGCTTGGTAATCTGTATGAAGCATAACTCTTCTTGTTTCAATAACTTTGGAAGTACCAAAATGTGTGACTTCAAACTTCTTCCAAATACTATTATCAGTTTCACAAGATGAAATCTTACTATATATACTTCTAATCATGGAACATAAAAGAGTATTAATTACTCAATAATTGAGTAATTATTCTAACTTCTCTTGATTTGTGAAAGTAGAAACATCCTTACTAGGAATCTTGTAATTTCCAGTTAACATCACAAAATTATCAACTCCTGTGTTGATAGCAAAAATTTTCTTCTGATCACTCCAATACTCATAATCAGTGCCATCAAAGATAGGAGGTCGACTAGGATTGAGATTTTCAAGGGTTCCAACATTTAACCCTATCATCTTAAAAACAAAATAAACTATTTTCTACAAAAACACGTTAGTGTATAACAATTTATAAACAAGTAATTTTTAAAACTTGTAGTTGATAAAATAAGTAAAAACTCAACAAGTATGAATAGTAAAACCTCTTCTGATAACAAATGTTGGATCAAAATAGTTTACTATAGTATACGAGAGGGAGTGAATTGTATTTTAAAAATTAAAATAAACACAAAACACAAAACCTATTAAAGTAAAATGATCAGACTCAATATTTTCCAATGATCAAAGTATTAGAATCAGTATTACAGATTGTCTGGTTATATTAGTTTATATTTTATTAGAATTATAGTTAAACTGATTAAAAGGTTTTTTAGAAAGATAATTATAACAACTAAATTTATAAAACAAATCACAATGGAAAAATAGATCGTGTACAAATAAGAAATAAACAACTTATAAAATTAAGAATGACTTACATGTTATATTAAAAGAATTCACTCTTTTAAACATAAGAGTAAAGGTAGTCAGAAACTCTGACTAAAGGAATATATAGTTTTATACTTACTATAAATTATATCTTTCTTTACTATGGAAGCCATCGATACAATGATCAGAACAAGATCTATCATCCTATCCTCAGAAGCCCTCAATACAATGATCATTGTCTGTCTTCCTAGAACCAAAATCCCACAGTCCCATGGATCGAATTCACCATCTTACCATCCTCAGAATCCCTTGACCGGTATAATGATCATACATAAAACACAAAAGAAAACTTCTTCTAAAGGAAACAACCTTAAAAAGGATTCCTTAGAATGAAAACTCTCTAAATTATTACAAATACTAAGAATGATCAGTTCATGCTAAGAAATCTTTAGAAGACTTGAGTTGAAAAATGTATCAGCTACCAACTCTTCAAATGACCAGCTATTTATAGGAAATCTTATGATGGTCATATTTCTAATTTAGTTACAACAAACTCAGATAGCTTTCACTTGACAAATCATCTATAAATTAATGTTTGATGTCATTTTTTTTAGCACCATTACAATGTTGTTTTCTATTCCTTACGATATAAAAAAATCCATATATTCAAATTATAAACATTTGGATAATCAGATATAATTTTTTATTAATTATCAAACTGATAAATGTAATGAGTTTCAGTCCACTATATTGGTACCAAGGTCAGTCTCAAGGTCAATAATTTTTTCAATAAGATATAATACTAATCACTAGTCATAAAAAGTCAGTACGATTGACTAAATTCACTATTAGTACAATTGGTCAGATTGAATAATAACAAAATTTTATTTCATAATACATTAGAAACATTTCTATGTATGGTATAAAATAATGTTTTCTATAAAAACATACTAAAAAATTGGTTATAAAAAGTTCATAAACAAGGTTTTAAGAAGGTGTTTGTGATTTTCAAAACTAAGTGAATGAAAAGGTGAGAAGTAAGACTTATGAATCAACAATTTCCCCCTTTTTGGAAAGTAAAAAAATGGTACTTAAAATAAAAAATATAACTTGAAAAACATACAGCCCTTTGTTCTTTTAAGAAATTTGAAGATATACTTCATAAATCCTCTTGAGTTTATAACTTCTTTATGATACAATGGAAAGTATTTATTCTCCTCCCCCCTAAGATAGTAAATCTACTATCTATAATACTCCTCCTTAAAATAATCTTTTAAGGATTTTTTTAAAGTTTCTCTCCAAGGTTTCTCCCCCTTTTTGATTTTCAAAAAGAATATTAAAGTAACCATATTTTTCTGAAATTTTATAAGGGTAAAAATATATGAAACTAATATTTGTTAACTAACTAATCATCCAAGAAATAATAAAAAAAATATACAACCAAAAGTATTGGAATAATTTTAAAAACAAAGTATTAGATGAAAAGATAATCACATCGATCAATCATTAAAATGTTTGAAAAAAATACATTGAGAGTTAAAAAGTAAAATTATTCATTCTTACTTCATAAAATTTTTTACAATGGCCTTCATCTTTTTGAACTCATCTCAATACTTCTCAAGCTTAATGATTTTTTCTTCCATCACTCCTTGCTTTCAGACTTCTACCTTCAAACTTTCAACCTCTTCAGAAATATTTTTTTTCTTTTCCTTTGTGAGGATTAATTCATCATCGTATGATCTAAGCCTGTTATTCTTCAACTCTAAGTTGTGAACCTTTTATTTCAGTACTTTCACTTCTTCATCCAGATAATCGGTTGTATCTCTGAACTCTTCTATAAACTTCACTCGATCGGATATATATATAGGCAGCATTTTAAAATAATATTCCATTTCTAATAAAAGATTCTTTGCTTCAATAAATTGATCTCCATAATCCCTAATATCATTGTACACTTGATTGGACCACTTTACCATTTGATTATATGATATTTTCTGAGTCTGAGACTTTTCTTTAAAAAATCAACTATACCTCAATCAGGATAATTGATTCTATTAAAACTTTAAAAGATTTAGATTTCTCATTAAAGAAGTTCTGAATAATTTTACACCTCACCTCAAATTTTTTAAAATAAGAAATAATCTTCTCAAAATTGGTAAATGAAATCAAAACCTTTATGTGCAATAGTTGCCTTCAAATCTGATAATCCTAATAAAGGTTTGGGAAGTTTCAGTCTTGATGATTTAGAATAAGGTTTAGATACTTCATCTTTATATTTTCATTTCTTTGAAACTTTCTTATTGTCTAAAACTACTATAATTTCCACATTATTATCTGACTCAAAATTTTCAGAAACTTTTTTTTGTGATTGTTGATCTTATTCTTATTTCTTTGATGATGAATTTTATGCCATTTTTGATGAAGACTTTTAATTTTATAAGGATGAAGATTTTTCTTCTTATATTACTTCTAATTGATCATCCTTATCAGATTGAGAAGGTAAATCAGATAATGATGAAGATGATTCTAAAGATTTGTTTTCTTTCGACCCTTTTTCAGTCTATGTTCTTTCTTCATCTTCATCTTCTTCCTCTTATTATTCTTTCTTTATTTCTTCTTTTTCTTATTCTTATTATTTTTTTCTTCTTATTCTTCTTCTACCTTTTCTTTTTCTTCTTCTTCTCTAGCTTTCTCAAGTTCTGTTTTTAATTTCCTTATAGCTCGGAGAACTTTATTTCCAACCTTTTCAGATACAGATTCTTTTTCTAGAGTTGATCCTTCATCAACTTGTTTTCCCTTTCCCTTATCATATATTGAAGGTAAAATGGTGGGTATAGTATAGGTTTTAATAAATTCTAATGCATCTTCAGGGATAAACTATTCGGTATGTGAAACTAGTAGAACTAGATTCTCATAATCTATCTCAGCATCTTTCAAAAAACTTTAAAAAATCTTCACTTCTTCTAATATTTTATTTCATTTTCTTCTCTTCTCGACCTGCATCAATTCTTTTTCAGTTTATAATTTTAATGCATATACCACAACAACATCAAGTCCATATTCCGGATCTCCAGGTTTCTTGTTTTCCTTAGATTCCATCATCTTTTTGAATACATCATCTGACATTTTCTTTTCTTTGTTTTATTTCTTCTCCAGAGGGGGTGATTCATCTTTTCTTTTATTCTCAATTATCTTATATTTCTTATATGGTTGGTCCTATCACACAAATCCATCAACCTTCTCAACTAACTTCTTTGAATTAGTATCAAAATCAAGCTTCATTCTTCAAATTGTATCTTTACTAATAAAAGAAATATTTTCTCGAATCGGGTAAATTTGGTTCTCAAAATTAAAAGGTTTCATAACCTTCACAAGTAACATGTTAATAAATTATGGAAACGTAATCATCTTTGACTTTATCAAAGAACTCTTGATAGCTTCTATCGTAATGAAAACAAACTTAACCAAGTTTATTTACCTCATGTTAACCAAGTAATCCAAGATAAAAATGTCTAAAACTTTAAGGGTGTCCTTATCACCCTTCATGGGTATTAAATACCTTAGAATACACAAATATACAAATCTATTGTCCAATTATAAATGAGATAATTTCCTAAATTTCTCATAACTCAATAATAAGTAATCTTCTACCTTTTTTTCTTAAATGATCCATGCTTATCTGGTAATTTTTGTGATGGTAGATAATCTTCTCCATCATTAGGAACACTAATTAAATTAGATACTCTTTTATAATAAAGCTTATACTTATTTCTGAAAAAAGTGAAAGAAACTAGTGTAACCCTCCTTGGTGGTCATTGTAATGAGACTTGAGCTAAATATAGGATGAACAGAAAAACAATCAAAATGATGACTTTAATGAGTCACGAGATTCGGGATTACTTCTTATGAAAATTGATGTGTTGCACAGGGTGTCCCACATTTATATAGGCACATATAGGTGGCAGTTTAGATTCAAAATACTTAAAACAGTTGATATTAAATCCTTAATTGATCTGATAGTCGAGATTTAATTGAAGAATGTTTTTAAAGTAATTTTGAACTCTCAAAGTTTTTGGAAAAAAATGTATCATAATATGTAATAGTCTGATTAGAAACCTTCTTAAGTTTGAAAACTTATCAAAATTATTCAAAAAAAAGAATGAGTACAACAAAAGTTATAAACTAAAAAAAATGATAAGTTCAAAAAATAAAATAAGAGTGCCTTTCAGAGTATAATGTTTCATCGGTACGAATAACCTGTTCTTCTTGGTTATTGTAACATAAACATATTATGATAGTTTTATAACAAAAACATATTATGATAGTTTTATTATAAAAACTGATTATGATAGTTTTATTATAAAACAAAATAATCAAAAAAAATTGTTATAATTTTTTAGTCTGTAAAAGTGATTACAATAATAAATATTATAAAATTTAAAAAAATTAGAAAACTAAAAAAATTTAGAAAAATAAAATTTTTAAGAAAACTAAAAATTTTTGAAAACAAAAACGTATATACCCTCCTCCCCATGAAAAGGATTATATTAATGTAAGGATATTGGTAAACAAGAAGTTGATATGAATAATCACTTAACATTGATCATTCCTAACTTGTGTTTAATATATTCAAATCTATGAGAACTAAAAGGTTTTGTAAAAATATCAGCAAGTTGTTCTTATGTTTTGATGGATTGTAAAATTATATCTTCTTTAAGTGTGTGGTCCTAAAGGAAGTGATTTCTAATTCTATGTGTTTATCATGTGAGTGATGTGTTGGGTCTTTACTTAGGGCAATGGCTCGCACAATAAAAAAACACTAATTAGCGATGTTTTTTTACATTAGCAACATTTTAAAACATCGCTAATTTATTTACCGATATTTCTCAAAAACATTGATAAATAAGGCATTGATAAATTGGCAATTTTTATAAACATCATTATTTAGAAACATGTCATTTATTGATATTTCCTACAAATGTCGGTAAATGAGGTGTCGTTTACTGATGTTTGTAGAAAATGTCGGTATTTTTTTTTGAAATGTATGTTTTTTACTACAATAAATTTGTTTAAAATTTATATTATATATATATTTATTTATTTTTATTTTATATTTTATATTTTATATTTTATATATATATATGTTTATATTATATTATATATATTTTATGTTTATATATATGTGTGTGTGTTTATATTAAATATATATATATATATCTGTGTGTGTGTGTGTTTATATATAATTAGCCATGTTTTAAAATATTGGTATAAATTTCACTAAAATAGTCACGCTTTCTTAAAAATGTGACTAAATTTAAAATATTTAATTGTATTATGTTATATATATATATATAAATACATTTCAGTATTTAAAATTTAATATTATATATATTTATTTATTTATTTATTTATTTATATTTTATATTTTATGTGTGTATATATATATATGTGTGTGTGTTTATATTATATTATGTTTATGTTTATGTTTATATTTTATATTATATCTTTTTCATATTATATATGTGTGTGTGTGTGTGTTTATATTTTATGTTTATATGTGTGTGTGTGTGTGTGTGTGTTTATGTTTTATATTATATATATATATATATTACGTTTATATTATATACATATATATATATAATTAGACGCATTTTAAAACACTTGTAAAAATGTCACTAAAATAACCACAATTTCTTAAAAACATGACTAAATTTAAAATATATGTGTGTTTTTATATATAAATATATATATATTTATATTTATATTTTTGTGTGTTTGTGTGTTTATATATATATATATATGAGTGTGTGTGTTTATATATATATTAATAAATATATATATATATACATCAATGCTGGGAAATGAGCTATATAAATATATATATTTTTAGCTACATTTCCTGAAAAAGTTCATTAATAGCGACATTTCCTGAAATATGTCGTTAATTTAATGACGCTTCCTGAAAAATATCACTAAATTTAAAAATTATCGAAATTTCGAAAAACATCGCTAAAAAAATATTGCTAAATTACAGTGTTTTTTGTAGTGTTGTTGGTGTCGAAATACATGCCCCTGGACAAATCAAGGAAGACCGTAGTCGGTTGCGATGCAATCCAAGATTAAACAGCCCAAAATCATCAAAGGGTTCTACCTCATGAAGCTCATTCGTGTAACCCTAGGCCTTGCGAAGGCGTGAGGCATTAACAGTAAGGCTTCGTGAGTCCGACAAGCCACAAAAACACCATAAAGAAAAGTTGAAGGTAAGGCTCCATGAGTCCGACAAGCCCCACGACCACCACAAAGAAAAGTTGATGGTAAGGTTCCAAGAGTCTGATGATCCCCGTGACCGCCACAAAGAAAAGTTGATGTTAAGGCTCTATGAGTCTGATAAAGCCCTGCGACCGCCAAAAATCTAGTTAACGGTCGGCTCTATGAGTCCGATAACCCCTGCGCCTCTTTGCGGAGATCAATTTTTCTTTTCGGCGTGCCTCTGAGCCTCATGAGACCACTTTTCCTATAAATAGCAGGATCACCTCCCCCCCCTCATAAGAATTGTTATTGAGACCTTTTGCCTTACAAACTCCCTTTTCGTGAAGCTCCTAAGCATCGTGACCCTGAGAAAAAAATGAATTCCCCAAGGTACCAAAGCATCATGAAACCCCCTTTCCCTTATTTCTATTTGCACCTACCTATGTTAGGGATGCCCTTCATAAAGGGATACGCCCCTCACAAAGGAGGAAGTCCCTCTGGGGTACTTGAGGCTTCTCAAAGCACTCCTCTTATAACTCATGCCTCTATGACAAAGTAGGCTCACCCTTCTTCACAAAGCTCCTGCCTTCACGAAGCCTCTGACCTCCTTGAAGAACCTGAGCTTCACAAAGCACCTCTCAGTGATGTCTCCTGCTTTATGGGATCCTCTTCCGTGTGGCCCTACAGGATTGTGTGTAGTGATTTCTTGGTCCCTCATGTGGTGTTCTTTGTTGTGTTTCTCTACCAAATGATTCTTCGCATAGGTACACTAATAGTTGTTGCTTCTTCGCTTAGTTACACTAAAATAGACCCATGAGTGTCCAATACTCCACCCCATCATCCACTGGAATTTTCAGTGCCTTCCATTCACCAAGTGTGGGTGGGCATCAGTTATGTAAGTCCTAGGAATGAGGAGCAAGTCCTCACCATCTGAGCTGCAGGATGTTAAACTTCCAAACCCCATTATCCTCAGCACATGATGTTGAACTGTAGTCTCACCCCGTGTAATGTACATGGGGTGCCATCCTCGGGCATTCTCTACACCCACTCATCTCCACCTAAGTGAGATCCCCTTAACATTCCTAGTAATGAATGAGATCCTCCTCAACCATCCCTCCTAGATTAAACCCTAATCTCCATATCCTTGGGTCATATCAATGCATAATCCCCACATCACCTATTGTGGTTTCCCCTTTCACGACAAAATCATCAAGTCTACTGATACCTATTGTTTCTCACACCAAGCATAACTCACATGGGCTTCGAGATTAATAGTGATTGTGACTCCATATAGGCCACCTCAGTGCATAATCCCCATGCCCCTCATTGCCAAACTATATGGGTTTTGATCCCTGTCTTCTAAATAGGGTACATAGGCATCCTCCATGAAGTAAAATCCTATTCAATGGTAAAATCCAATTCCCCCTCATAGGGGTGCACCTCCCTGATCCACCCTCAATGTTTTCCTGATCAGTATCTATTTGGGTCGTCTCAGTGTGTAAGCCCCATTCACCTCTTTGCTGCTCTCGGTAGCATCTGGGCAGTTTCAATGCATAACTCCCACACCATATGTTTGGGCCACCTCCTTAGGTGTCCCAAAACCCCCTTAAAAACTATGTTGATGTTGATTCCTATCCTCTAAATAGGGTACATAGGAAACCTCCTTAAGTTTCAAGCTTGACACCATTATATTCACATTGGTTCACTCTCATACTTATCGTATGATGTTAAATTGTATGGGATACCCAAACTATGTGTACTTTGATTCCCAGCCACTAGGATATGTAGTAAGACTCGTTAAAGTTCAATATTATCATCCACTTCCATCCTGGTCTTTCCTTTAACCTTTTATGTCTTGGGAGGATCATGATCCAACCCAAATGTTCCACTTACTTCAGGTCCTTATCCATGTGCCCCATTCTCACAAGTCACCTCCTTAGGTGTCTCATCACCCTTTTCCCAAACTACATAGACTTTGATCCCTATCTTCTAAACATGGTATGTAGGAATACTCTTTGAGGTTCAAGCCCAACACCTTTAATAACCCATCTATTTCATCCATTTCTCCCACTTCATCCATATCCATCATGATTCTTACTTGGGCCACCACATCCTGGTGGGATCACATCATCCATTTGGGCCACCTCAGTGTGTAAGCCCCATCTATCTCATTGCTACTCTTAGTAGCACCTAGGCCACCTCAGTACATAAACCCTGACCATATATTAGACAACCTAACCCTTATCTCAGTGAGATCACATCATCCATATGGGCAATCTCACTATATAAGCCCCACTCCATCCAACGAACTACATGGTTTTTGATCTCTGTATTCTAAACAGGGTGCATAGGAATCCTCCACAAGGTTCAATATCATCTAATGGTAAACCTTGGTGTCCCCCTCATTGGGGTATACCTATCTGATCCACCCTCGGTGGTGTCCAGATCAGCCTTCACGATGTGACATCTTCCCTTTATGGGACACACCTCCCAAGGTCCATCCTCATTGGGTGTTATGATCCATCCATTAGATAAACCTTCCAAGTGATCCTTCCTAGAGATGTGCCTATCAAATCCACCTTCACAAGTGTTCTAATCAGTCCATTCGGTCTCCTCAAGACATTAAACTCGCGACCCTCTGTCTCTTCTGGATGTTAAACTCGTGGAATACCCCATGTTAAACATGGGATATCGAGAAAAACCTCATAATAAATTCCTCTGATATAAAATACCTCATGTTAAACATGGGATGCCTCAGGTTTTCTCACCCTTGAGAAGCCCTCTTATAAGGGAGAATTTAGGTGTACCAATGTTCCAGCATCCAGGTATTCCAGTGATGCCCAACGTGAATACTCTCCTGACTAAAGGTTGTTGTCTTAACTTGACCCCTTGGAATGTCTAGATAGAAGTAGCATAATTAACCAGCGTCCATGAAGATATGGCACTAGGAGGAGTTTTACGAACAGTGCCTTAATATATAAGGGAGACCTGGACTAGGCAACAAATTTCAAGGAGGAATCCACTAGAGGAGGAGCCGACATCCCATCATCCCATTTCGATCAAGGAGTGGACATCTCTAAAGAAGTGATCAATGTCGCCCACCTTTGGAAAGTGGGAATACAGGGCAAAATTTGTTTGCCAACGGACAATCAAATGTGAGGATACATGCCTCAATAGAAAGAATCGAAAGAAGAAATGGTGAACCTGGCGTGAAAATATTCTCCTCAACATGGGTATTAGTAGTATTCGAGACATCAGCCGATAAGAATGTCACCAAATCTAGCTATCTAGTGCTAGGTCCCACCAAGAAAATAGTGGGCCTAGCATGAAACTCACCAGAATTCAAGGCAGTTAATTATTGGGCATTCTAGTCTGCGACAACATCATCGTGGATCTTTCTATCCAACCATGGGAGACTGAACGGCATTGGGGATATGGGCATTACTTTCCTACTATCCATATTGATATCTGAATCTTCCTGCTTTACAGGACCCAAGTTACAGGAAACTAGTCGCCCGCACATAGATTTAGGGGCAGGAGAAACATCAATGTATAAATCACACACGACTCTACCTCTGCCACGACGTCATCTACGACCACAGCTAATGGGCACCCACACCCTATATCACCCTCATAAATTGTTCAAAGGAGGGTGATAGACACTCTCATTTGATGATAAGAACATGAGGGGGTGATCCTTATGAGGGAATTGGCCCGCCATGACCTATAGGATTCTGTGCATCGTCATCGCTATCTCTCCCAAGGGCCACGTAGGGAGCCACTACTCCACACTCCAACATCTAATAATTTTGGAGGCCTCTTCCCAGAATGTTCCTCTGAATCACTCCCCAATACTAATGAGGAAATGGATATCCAAGTCATCTTAACTATGATAAATACTAGGGAGCTTCCAAGTAGGGTTCCCATTAGACCACATCAATTCCACCAACCAGTCCCTTAGGCCAAAGAATAGATGGCATGCACCCCTACTCTGTCAACCCCGGTCTGGATGACCTGACACCAACTTCAGGCGCAAGCTCAAGAATATGCCCATCAAGGGGTATCATTATCTATAGATCCAGTGTACCATTCCACCCATGGTTTATTATACTAGTTCCATGCCACTACAAATTAGGGATTCACCATTACCTGATCGGAATCAAGACCTCATCCACCCCACAGGTAGGCGGGGTTGACTCTTTAGACCATTGGAGAATCTAGTTATCACTACGGGAAAACCTATGATGATGAGATTCAGTAATAAGGCCCTCCCCATACCATCACCAGCAAGAGTATAGGTCATCCCCACTCCAGCACTTTTCATCGCGAAGGTACTCCCCATGCATCTAGCATTAGTTTAAGCAGAGTTCCTCCCTGTCTTGTTAACATCCGGCATGAATCTCGATACAAAGGCCCTCCCTGTGTCACATATTATCAATGAGAAGGTCCTCCTCATGCCATGACCATATCAAGAGGAGTCCCTCTTCACTCCAGCAACCATTCAAGCAGAGGTCCTCCCTACTTCATCAACACTCAACATGGAGGTCCTCCCTGTGTCCAATCTGATCGGTATGAAGGTCCTCCTCATGCCACCACTGGCAACCAGCACAGAGGTCCTCCCCATGTTGTAGGCGGCCAACATGGAGGCCCTCCCCATGACCTCATCATCTCCAGTGGAGGTTCTCTCTTCTCTAGCATTCATAATTGTAGAGGTCCTCCCCACGTATCCAGTAACTAGTATGGAGGTCCTCCCCATACCCACGCTCACCAACATAGAGGTATTCCCCGAGTCCTATTTTACATTTTCTTGTGTGCTCCTCGCACCTCAACTCACCAAAGCAGAGGTCCTCCCCACTTTCATACCCAACATGGAGTTCCTCCCTATGTTCTCACTAGAACTTAAAGTGGAGTTCCCCTCCACTCTCACAGTAGTCCCAACGGAGGTCCTCCCCACTCCAACAACAATAGATATGGAGGTCCTCTCTGTATCCCATACAGATCAAGAAGAGGTCCTCCCCACTCCAGCACCAACCTACATGGAGCCCCTCCCCATGCTAAAAATTTACCCTACCCTAAAGATCCACCCCGGGGTAGAAGGGAGAACCGTCGCCGTCAAAGGAAGAACTCCGAGAAATGTTAGATCATTGTTAATCTAGTTCATTTTTCAGATTTTGAAGTGGATTGTGACTCAATGATGGAGCCTTTACCCCGATCCTCTATATAAAAGTCTAGGGAAGGAACTCAGCATGTGATTTTTGTCATCCTGGAATGTGAAATGTACCAGATTCATGAAACCCTCTACAAGTACATACAGGAGGAGGATGGTTTGGATCCTTTCCAAGGTATTGTCATACAATCCTCTCTATCATCATCAGGATCATTCTCTAACTCAACTAAAATCACAAAGATTTATTCTATGGATTGGTAGATGATGATCACTAGCCAGATCCACCACCAAATGTTGTTGCCTTCACACATGAAGTGGTGGTCATCACCCCGTCCTATAGTGACATGATGATGCGACCCCCAAGAGATGACCCAATAAGCAGCATCATGTCATCCCATGCAACATTTTATCCACCAGCCAATCCACCACTGCAGTAGTTAAAATCAGTGTTATTTTCGGTTCCTCATCCACCCCCAGTTGAAGAATGGGGCAACTAAGAATCAGATCCCTCTTCTGAATAGAGAATCTTGTGAGACACTCTCATGGTAGACCAGTTTCTTGATATGTTCTGACCAATTGCTACTCCCGAATTCAACATTCTGGAGTCTCTCACCCAAGATGAGGTCATGTGTTCTCATATAACCATATGGATGATGCATTTTCATCTCCATAATCGTCAGTTGGACTATCCAAAGATCCAGAATCATTACGATGACATTGTCCAATAGTGTTGCATGGTTGAGTTTGCAGTGCTTCCCATGGCTCAGCACCCTGCATCACTCGGTTATCACTAGACCCTCCGGCAATGATGTTTCCAAATCTTTATCTTGCTCTGCAGAGTCATTAAAGAGGAGACCCCACATGTATAGGTTTGTGGCTATGGGTAGTATGCAACTCTCCACTTCAGTCTCATCCTACGATAGCTGGACCTGCCCAGTTACATCGAGGATATGCCTCTGGGCACTGTTTCTATAAACACAATTATTCCCAAGATATACTTGGAAGGGGGAACTGGCATAGGATCTGATGAAGAGAACCCTCCCCTAGGGAAGCACATCTAGTTGAACCCGTAGGTGTCCACACTCATTAGCAAAAGAAGTTTCTTGGCCTTGGAGACCTCTTTGCATCGTTACCTATCAGTCGGAACACCAACAAGGATAAAGGTAAAATTAGGGCCTCTAAGACATATTACCCATATGATGCCACACAAAAAGTAGAGTTCAATCTAAATACAGACACCCTACTCTAATAGATTGTGGATCGGAAGAGGTTCATTACACATGATCCTCAGCCCAGTTGGTGAGGACTCCTTAAGTGCATCCAAGTGACCCAATATCAAATCCAGGCTGAGGAATTTTTCTAGGGTACTATAGAGGTATTCTAGTAGTTATTGTGGTAGTACAAGCTATAACTATTCACCCCTTTGGGCCTTCAAGCCATCAGTTTGGTCCTTGGGTCCTTCAAGGTCTTCAAGCCACCCAAGGCCTTCGGGACAGTAAGGATTTCGGGCCACCTCAAGGCCTTCGTTCTACCTCAATGCCTTCAGTCCACCTCAAGGCCTTTAGGCCACCTCAAGGCCTTAGAGACACATGAATTATAGATGTAAAAAACTAACTTATAAGGAAAAAGGTCCTAGATGAGGATTTAGAGCAGATGTATTCACCATAGCAGAGCTAATCGAACTTGGAAGAATGAGAGGGTATGGCTTTGCCATCAGTACCATGCTTGTGCATCCCTACATAGGATAGATGATTGACCATTCATGCGAAGGTGAAGTGCTAATCATGATGTAGATGTTGGGGAGGGGTAGTTTCAAGTATTCATTGTTTGGGATGAATTCCTTTAAGACCTTTGGGTCCTATAATGTCATGAATCCTATGGGAAATGTATGGGTTTCCCTTCAACCCTTAAAAGGGAGATTATCAAAAATGAATAAAAAATGAAGGTCATCAGGCCATTCAAGAAGGTAGAAGAAATTTATTGATGAGATCCTTACTGATCACCTTATAGAAGAGTGTTTGTACTATGGTGATCCCCAATATAATATTTTCCCTCCACCACTAGGGTAGTAAGGGTAGCCATAGGTCCTCCTTGGCCAATTGCCTACCATTGATCTTGACAATATCGTTCATCCTAGAAGGGAAGATATCGGAGCCTATGGAAATTTATTGCGGTATTTATCACCAAATCCACCCAAGATGTGTGATAATCTTCCTCAAGACCTAGCTTAGGTCGTTCCTCCAACTACTTTATAGGTCGTTCCTCCAGTAGCTCCTTAGGTCGCTCTTCAAGTCGTTCCTCAGGTTGTTCCTCTAGTTGTTCCACCAGCCACTCCATGAGCCGTTGACCCTACCTATCATGTTTAAGAGCCCACCAATGCATTGGTGGTTAGATATCCTTTTTAAGATAGGAATCCTCACCAGGGTGATTAGCTGGCCGCTCTCATCTCCCACCTAAAGGCTCTTAAGACCCAAAAAGTAGCAATCCCACCTAAAAACAAATTGTATCCATCATGGGTGGATGACATGAAGGAACCCCCAGATTTTGGGAACCCCACATTCATCCCTTTTAATGGGATGGGTTATCCGCTACAGCATCTAGTCCACTTCATATCAAGGTGTAGACCTATGCTGGGAACACTAGAATAGCAAGAATCCACTAAGCTCTGATGTTTTGTGTAGACATTGGAAGGGCCTACATTCCTCTGGTATAGATATCTAAACATTGGGTCTATCACTGTTTGGGAAGATCTTAATAGGTAGTTTCTATATCAATTCAGCTATACCACTCATAAGACCAGTATTTCCAACCTCTACAAGTGAAAGAAATGGCCAAATGAGCGAGTCGCGAACTTTGTTTCCAAGTGGAAAGGCCTCGTGTATTCACTAAACATGCCGCTGACTTGGGAGAAACTACTAACGATGTGTGTAGGGAATGTAAAGACTAATTTGGTCCCATTCCTCATCACTCATAATTTCTTAGGTGAATTTTAGGATTTTTTTGACAAGGTTCGGTGCCTAGAGGAAGCCTTACAGCAAGCTAAGCAGACACACCCATTGCCTCCTCTAGCTCCTGTAAGAAGAGCCGCCAAAGCAGAGACTACTATCGCCACACAGATAGAGACCCCCAGGCCTCTAGAGTTATTACCAACATAGCCTAACCCACAGCCTCACCAAGGGGAAATAGCCTCAAGCCCAGACTTAGGCTTAGCATCACCCAACACAAAATCAGTAGGCGCAACCACGTAATGCACCACTACCGCCTAGGCAGGACAATCAGGTTCCAAATCCTCGCCAGGATCCACCCCCTCATCAGGGCCAGGCTACTAGAATTCCTTTCCTAGACAAAAGGAACTGGACCTACTCATTTAATGAAGCTTAGGTTTCTAGTTATTTCTGAATTGCCCTGGATCAAGGGATTTTGAAGTTACCAGAATGTAGAAAGCCTCAAGATGATGATATCACTAATCTCCCCAACTATTACCCCTATAATAGGATCCTCATACATACCATCAAGTGATGGTATGAGTTCAAGTAATGTCTCTAGGACCAGGTCAACAAAAATTTATTCATATTGGGTCCTACCCTGGTATAGGTGGCGTGCATCTCTACAAATCCTGATAGTGGCAGTGAAGGAGAATGGAAGCAGGCCTCCAATTTTGGGTCTTAGAAGTACAAAAATTGGATGGCTCTAAAGGTAGTTGCTCGCATCCACGGTATCATTCATTCTCATTTGAATCAGCCTGAGCCTCCTAAAGTCACCATACCTCCTCCAACTATCACTTTTGTATCCATATATAAACCTTTAACTTATGAGAAGGGAAAGCACTGACGGCTCAAGGGAAAGAAAAGTCCCTCACCGGTGTTGAAGTTATATTAAACTCTCAACAACTTCATGCCCCCAAAAATGGGAATCGTTCCCGAAATTCCCCCAGTAATGAAGGCTTCCTCAAGTGATGATCAGAAGTATGCCTTAATGGATACCATAGAATTGGTGGACCCTTACATGGATCTTGTTGATGAGGAATGTCAGGTAGGTCCTCCTAATGTCCTTAGTCGATGCCATTGTCAATGAGGTTGTGGCTATGTGAATCATCGGAATACATAGGTCAACGCTTCCATCCAATCCATGCATGTCACCGAGACCAGACAGTAGATTCAGCACAGAGCTCAGCATGCACAGTCCTCTCATCCCATCTTGTTATATTCTCTTCCACTGTTATTTTGTGTTACTTGACTAGGTAGAGATTCTGAGACCACATCATGATCAGACATGTCCATATGTTGATAGGCCTCAGTCATCTGACAGTCAGTCAGTAGTCATTTTGTGTGGTTCATTTAGTGAGTAATGGGACATCCCCAGCACCAGCCAGAATCTATCGATTTGACCAGCAGCACCCATTATACCACCTTCCATAGATTAACTCCCTATAGGTAGAAACGTGTGCCTAGCATAGAAGTATGATGTACTTAAGCACCTTTCCATAATTCCTACAAAGATCTTAATACTTGAGGCTCTCTTCCTGTCAGAAGATATGTGTGAAGCCCTTGCAGAAGCCTTAAAAATCCTCCTCCAGTTTGAGATGAAGGTAGAGGCTGTAGAAGCCTTCCATGCTGAGGAAGCCAAGTGAGTAGAATGTCAAGTAATTATCTCATTATCAGGAGAGGATGAAGGCTCTTCTATATTGGGGTATATATTTCCATTTTACATCCTTGGCCTATTTAATGGCATGGAAGTTAGCCACTATCTTTTTGACACAAGTTCTGAGATCAATCTCATCCTGACCTGGACACTCCAAAAGAAAGGACTGACTAAATCATATCTGAGTCCCTTTTACCTGAAGATTCAGGGTTATGATAGGATAGAGCAAAGGTTGTGTGGTAAAATCTACCTAAAGACCCAGTTTTGTGTCCTGATTATAAGAACTTAATTTATGGCTATATCATAGGATAACACCTATAACGATTTTATGGGTAGGCCCTAGCTCCATATGCACACAACAGTTCCCTCATCATATCACAAATGCCTCAAGTACTCCCTCAACGGTCAAGTGTGCATGCTCTAAGGTGAGTCATATCCCTTTTCCTCTTATGAAACCTTCTACCTAGATGTCTACTATTATAGGATCAAGGAAAAATGGGTTTATACCAATGAGTTTGAGTGCACTACCACTATGTCTGACCTATGGATGGACTTGGATGATGCTTTCATTCTCCCAATTCACTGATTGGAGGCCACAACCCCAAACTTGGGGCATTGCTTTGTTGTCTCTAAAAAGAGGGGGAAGCATGTTCCCATGTAAAAGAAATTCCATAAGATCACTTTATACTCCTACATGGATCAGTCTTGAGTGATACCAGTTCCCCTTACCCCCATGAGATATCGGGATGTTCTCCCTATGGTAATAGCCATACGCCATACCTACTTGTTCTGCTAAGCTGGGTTGAATTGACACAAGTCGATGTGCCACTACTACTTTAATATTATCAAGTTCATCCCCCTTTTTTGAAGGCTTGATGGAATTAGTTCAACAACCTTTGTTTCCATGGTTTTAATAGTGTATAAGTCTCCCGATGTAGATTCTACCACCGCTCAAGCTAGCACCATCATTCCTTAAGGGATATCTAACTCAGAAGAAGTTTCTCCTATCGATGATCCTCTCATGTTAGATAAAGAAGATGATTTGTAAGATGCTCCTCCCACATTCGAATAAGGCATCACCACCACTATCAATGAGTTTCTACAAGTGAATCTAGGCACTTTGATATACCTGAGGCCAACACTAATCAATGTAGCTATAACTGTATAGGAACAATAGTAGTATGTGGATTTATTGAAGCATCATCGAGATATATTTACCTGGAGTTATGAAGAGATACCAGGATTAGATCCTTAGGTTTCCATCCATTATCTTGGTCTCCTAGTAATTATCACAGGTTCAAACAACCTCCCAAAAAGATGCACCCAACTCATGGTGCCATAGTAGATCCCAAAGTTGATAAGCTCATTAAAACCAACTTCATCAAGGAAGTACAGTAACCTAGATGGTAAGACAACATCATTCCCATTAGGAAGAAGAATTTATATATCAGATTCTGCATCGACTTCCGAGATCTCAATTGTCACTGTCTTAAGGATGACTTTCCCCTTCATGTGATAAAGTTGTTGATCGATGCCACCGCTGGGTTCCAGGATCTCTCTTTCATGGATCAGTATTCTTGGTATAACCAAATATGAATGTCCCACGAAGATGAATATTCCACCGACTTCGGAGCACCATAAGGTACCTTTTATTATTAGGTAATGCCTTTCATTCTAAATAATATAGTAGCCACCTATCATCATGCTATGCACCCCATATTCAAACCGATCCTTGGGAAGTTGGTGTAATACTATGTGGACAAATTGATGGTCAAATCATACCAACTTCAGGACCATCTTGAAGATCTTGAGAAATTTTTTATCTTCCTCTACTCCTGTAATCTAAAGATAAACCCCTTGAAGTGTGCCTTTGTGTTTATCTCTGTAAAGTTCCTCATATTTATCATTAGATACATATACATTGAGATCAATCCAGATAATATCAAAGCTATCAGTTAGATGCCTCCTTCGACCAACCTTCAAGATCTATGAGGTTTTCAAGGCCACTTATCTTACATAAATTGATTTATCACAAATCTATTCATCAATTGTAATCCCTTTCTAGACTTGTGAATAAAGGTTTCATCTATCAATGGGATGAAGATTTCTCGACATCTTTTGAGGAGATCAAGTAGTATCTGCTACAGCCTCCGGTTTTGATGTCACCTATCTCTGAGAACCCATTAGTCCTTTATGTGACCAACCTAGAATGATCCCTCAATTACCTTCTTACCTAGAATAACAATGAAGTGATAGATATTAGTTTTTACTATCTCAGTCACATGCTCCTTGACACAGAGACTAGATATTCCTCTATTGAGAAGAGATCTCTCGTACTGGTTTTTATAGTGTAGAAGTTCCAGCACTATTTTAAACATCACGAGATACAGCTGGTGTCCCACATGGATCCGCTAAAGTATATTCTGAATCACCCCATGTTGAAAGTCTATCTAGACCAGTGAGTATTGATCATTTAGTAGTTTGACATCAAGTTCATCCCACAGAAAGCTGTCAAGGGTCAGGTGTTGGCAGATTTTTTAGCCACCCATCCATCCCCCATAGAGCAGTCACTGGATCTTGACTTTCTATATGAAGCCATCCTCTCAATGGGTCAAGTTGTTCCATGTTGGAAGATGCACTTCGATGGTGCCTCATATATCCCAACCAGTAGAAGTCTCAATGATCTTGGGCTTAATAGAGTAGGTTTGGGTATCATCTTCATCACACCTACATAGGTTGTCTTTACCTATTTATTCTTGTTGTCATAAGGTTGCACCAAAAATGAGGCGGAGTATCAAGATATCATCACTAATCTCGAGTTGTCTCTCGAGATTTATTTTCCCACCTACATGTGAAGGGAGACTCCAAGATAGTAATCAAGTAGCCCAATAGTGACTATGTCATTAGGAATCTGGAGCTCATGCCCCTGTTAGAGAACACTCATTAGCTAATGGCCCAGTTCCCTTCTCGGCTAGAATTTACTCATGTTACTTGGTCATAGAATGGTCAAGTCAATGCCTTAACTATCCTAGACACATCTCTCGTAGATCCTGATCATGAGGACTTGATTATCCATGTGGCACATCGAAGGGTCGTCGTTCTTGCCACTCTAGATGATGATGATAGCCAACAAGTAATACATATCACCATCAGTGCTTCCACATTAGGACCTCCATGTCCCCTCATCATAGTAGAAGTGATCTCTGATTAGACAGATCCTTTTGTAAAGTATCTTCAGTATGGAAATATCATGACAGACAAAGCTGGACATGAGTGAATCAATCGACATGTAGTGTAGTTCACCCTCCAGAGTGATCCCATACTTGAGAAAATCCTATACAAGTGTGGGTTCGATGGAATTATACTTTGTTGTATTCAAGGAGACAAGATTCCCCAGGTTATATAGGAAGTTCATGCTAGTTCATGTGGATCTCATCGGGTAGAGTTAAATCTCTCTCACTAGATTCGAAGGTTGGGCTACTTTTGGCCCACCATGGTCCATGATTGTATTGAGTTCTCCAAGAGGTTCCATGCATATCAGATTCATTCCAAGATTGCTTATCAACCACAAAAGCCCCTCCATACTACCAAGTACTCTTGGCCCTTTACGGTCTTGGATTTCGATGTCGTGGGACCATATCCACCAGTGAAAGCTCGGTGGCGCAGGTTCATTCAGACTGCAATGGACTTCTTTTCCAAGTGGGATGAATTAGTTATACTCAAGGAAGTTAAGGCCTGTTCTATAATTGATTTTTTAATCTCCAAAATAATATATCGATTTGGAGTCCCTCACACTATTCTCACTAATAACGATGCCAATTTCTGAGCAGCTGAGTTAAAGAAATTATATACCAAGTATAACATCTAGTTTAACCATACTTCTCACTATCATGTGAAAGAAAATTGATAGATTGATTCATTCAACAAAACCCTCTCCAACAATCTATAAAATATGGTTGTTCATAAAAAGAAAAATTGGTTGGGAAAGCTCCCCAATGATCTCTGGGATTATTGGACGATGAGTCATAATTCCACCCAGGAGACCCCATATTCCCTAGTGTATGGAATAGAGGTAGTCCTACCCATTGAGATTGAGTTGTCATCATTTTGCATAGCTATATACGACCATTAAATTACAGATAATATAGAAGAAGTCTATCTGGATAAAATGGAATCTCTTGATGAGAACAGTATCTGGGTCTTGCCCAATCTAGAGAGGCACCAGAATAATATATCTAGAGATTTCAACAATAAAGTTCATATATGATCCTTTCTTTAGGGTGACACAGTACTGGTTCTAAGAACCCCAATGATACTCAGTAGGAATCCACCGAAGTTGGAGACCAAATGGGAGGGAACTTACACCATTCATAAGGTTTATCCCAATAGTGAATACTCTTTGGTCACCATGGACGAGTAGCACATCACTCCTTTGACCAATGAGAAGTTCTTTAAGCATTAATTTGAATAGAAACCTTTTTCCCATCTAAGTTGAAGGATTTAAAACTTCCCAACACCCTCGTCCTGGATGTATCATGATAAACTAAATAGCACCCTGATGTCCTCACCTAATACAACATCATTTTAGGTTCAGTCACCTGCTAAATCAGAACTATAAATGGATTGATTCCCATTCTCATGGGATATGTAGGAATGCCTAGACATTTTTTCTATAGTCCAACTACAAATGCTTTCATCTTTTTATCCCCTTGTCCTGATTTTTCTACAAGAGTATGTGGTGTTGTATGTGGACTTCTATTGGTCCTCATTCATGTCAGGTTGCTTCATGGAACTACACTACACATATCCCCATTTGGGGATTTATTTTACAGTCTAAGCCACATAACCCTAAATTTTCCGCATATATACCTACAACATGACTTTAAATTGTGATTCATCTTCCTTACCACATGATGTTAAACTACACATCATAAAAGAACTATGTATTGCTTGATTCCCATCCTTATGGGATACATAGTAATTCCTAGACATTTCATCTTGGTCTAGCCGTAAATTCCTTCAAATATTTGTTCCCTTGGCCTAAGTTTACGCTAGGAGTACATGGTGTGATATGTGGACTTCTTTGGTCCTCATTCATGTCAAGTTACAACAGTTTCATCATGTGTATCCCTTAGGAATACTCCTCCTTACTATCATCCTCACTGCATGACATTAAACTTCATAGAATTCAAGAACTATGTATGTATTGATTCATGTATTTATGGGATATGAAGGAGTTCCTAGACAATCCATCTTTGGGACCAGCTATAATTTCATCCTTTCAGACCCTTGTCTTGAGTTCTCTCTTGGGAGTTAATGGTGTGGTGTGGACTTCCATAGTCTGCATTCATGTTGGGTTATTTTTCCATTCTATACACATACCCTTTGGGATACCTCTCTCCCCAATGTCTTAATCTTGCGATGATAAACTAAATCACAACTATCATACTTACTGCATGACATTAAACTGCATGTCATTCAAGAACTACGTGCGACTTTATTCACATCCTTATGGGATATATAGGAACTCTCAGGCATTTTGTCTTCGGGTCTAGCCCCAGGTTCCCCAAACTTTTGGCCTCTTGGTCTCTCCTATATTCCAATATCTATAACCTTAAACTAAGAGTTCAAGTCCAAGCACCGCGACTCTAAACTGTATTCATGTATCCTTAGGAAAATGTGGTATAGCTATGGGCCCCTTATTCTGCATCCATGTCAGGTTAATCACCTCTTCATGCCATGCATATCCATTGGAGAGGTACCCCTGGAAACATATAGCACAACATGGACTTCATTGGTCCTCATTCACGTCAGGTCACAGTGGTTGTGTCATATGTGATCCTTTGAAATTATTCCCCTTTTACATCATAGTCGCATGACAATAAACTATGTTTCAATAACATCCTTACTGTATGACATTAAACTTCATGGAATTCCATAACTATGTATGTCTTGATTACCATCTTAATGGGATATGTAGTGATGCCCGAACATTTTGTCTTTGGGTCTATCTCTTAGTTCATTACCCTTTTTGTCCCTCCTTGACCTCTAATATGCCTCATTAATGTACTCAGATACACTGTGGTGTAGGAATTAGAGTGTTGGACTCTTCATAGACATTCTCTCATTCAATCTCCATGATTTTCATGTCTAGTTGTTTGGGTATTCATCATCTTTCATATCTGAAGGGACACCCTAATGACATGGTGCCTAGATTCGGCTCACCTAACGTCTTAGGCCAACATTCCAAAAGACATTGGATGGAATTTCGAGAAAGGTCTCATGTTTCAAACATGGTTAGTGTTTGACCCTCATTTATCTATCCTCATATAAGGTAACACGATATGGATATTGTTTTTTCAAACATGGTCAGTGGTTATCCTCCATCGTTACACCACCCTCATCATGTCCCAAATATCAGACATTGTTATTCATGTCTTCCACCTCTTTATATTCATGTGGAACTCCAACACCCTCAGTGTTATCCCTTAATTTACCTTTGCGTGTTGAGCAGGTCGGTTAGCATCGTTGGGACATTCTTAACCCAACTTCTCTATTCCCCTTCTGTGCACTTCTATGTGTCCTGGAAATACTCTCTGCTCCTTGTTTCCAACATTGAGCATGGATCATGTAGGCTTAGAAGTCTTGGTAGTGTTTTTTCCTGTATGGAAGAGCAGCACAACCCTATGGTCCAAACCCTATGACCTTAAACTATGATTTTATGTCCCAAGCACGTGACTTTAAACTGGGAACTGAAGTCCAAGACTTATGACTTTAAACTGTGTTTGAGTTTTTCCTTAAGAATGTGTTGTATATCATGGAATTATTTGGCCCTCATTTATGTTAGGTTGTCCCTATCACACCACACATATCCATTCTCTTGGATACCCCTTCCTTTAAAATCCAATACTTATGACTTTAAACTATGTAAAAGTTCCTCTTGGGAATGTGTGATGCGGTGCAGACCTCCTAGGTCCTCATTCACATCGGGTAGCTTCATGACACCACATTACATATTTCCTCTTTTTAAATCTCATCCCCATGGTACAAACTCTATGACCTTAAACTAAAGAGTCGATTTCCTTCGCACGATGTTAAACTGCGATATTACACTGAACAAGTCCAGGATTCCTCATGATAATTGTGGGATGCTTCCACTTCTTCATCAAATAGGATCACCCTTCCAGTGTTGGCCGTCTACCACACTATGTTTTAAAACTATGTGTGACTTGATTCCCATCCTTATGGTATATGTATTGATGCTTATACATTTTGTCTATGGTCCAGCCGCAGAATCATAAACATTTTTTCCCTTTTTGGCCTAGGTTTCCCCCCCTCAAGAATGTGTGATGTATTGATACCTCCTTAGTCCCTAGTCACGTTAGGTTGTTTTCCACACAGCGCACTTCTCCTTTGGGAAACATATGTCCTATTTGAATGATGATAAATTGTGTAGCATTTTTTTCCTTACCACATGATGCTAAACTTCACGGAATACATCCCACGCACATGACGTGAAACTAAGCACCTTGGTCCAGGAAATACAAACTTAAACTATTTTCGATACTAGGGTATTTTTTCCTAGGTTCAGTTTGGTATCACTACTGACAATCCCTAACACACTAGGGTGTGAGACCGAAAGTTTTGAGTTCTATATGGATATCTCCACAACCCCTTTGCACACTTTAAGTCTTTTCGGGTTCAGATTTACACTATATTTCACATCCAGAAGGACCCCATAATGGTGAGGGTACCATGCCTCTTTGGCTCACCTCTCACCCTTAGCCAACGCCCTAATGGATTTCTAATAATAAATAGTGAATCCTATGTTTCAAACATGGTAAATAGTTGATTCTTCATCTGTGTGCTCCATCCTTGACCGATGAAGTGGTCAACCCTATGTTTCAAACATGGTCAACAGTAGTCCTTCCCATCAACCTTCGCTTCCATAATATGAACCTCAGAAGTTTTGATTTACATCCTTTCAACTCCCTTATGTTCTAATGGAACTCTATCACCCCTGGTGTCATCCCTCATTGCATCTATGCATGTTAAATAGAAATATCCTATGTTGTACGCTTATACATATGATGGGAAAAGCTTAAACCTCACTCCTCGTTTCCAACACTAAGCATGGCTCATGTGGGATTAGGAGTCTTGGTAGGGTTTATACCCACATAGATGAGCTACACAATCCCTATGGTCCAAAATCTATGACCTTAAACTAATATCCCCTTTGATGGTTCTCTCGGAAGTTTGTGTTGTGATGTGGACCTCCCTGGTCCCTACTCATGTCAGGTTTCTAGTATCCATGCCTTGCACATCCCTCTTGGGATACCTCATCTTCATCCTTATTGCATGATGTTAAACTACGCAAAACTTAAGAACCATGTATGGCTTGATTCCCATCCTTATGGGATACGAAGTGATGCCCGATCATGGGCTTAGCCACAAACTCTCTTAATAGGCCGAATTCTATGACCTTATACTAGGATCCACACAAGTATATGTGGTGTGGCAATGGGTCTCATTATCATTCATTCATGTTAGGTTTTGTCCCTCACTACATCACATATTCCTCCTCCCCATTTGTTCCCTGGTATTTTTATGGTGCACAATCCTCCTTTGTCTCATTCACATCGGGTTTATCCCCTCCGTACCATGAAAACATTCTAGGAATAGACATCATAGTCTGTGTAACACGACTTTAAACTATTGGACAAGGTCCAGGTAGTATGACCTTAATCTATGTGTAGTGACCTCACCGTATGATGTTAAACTATGTGTTCATCATCCTCATTTGCATGACATAAAACTGCAAGGCATACTAGGTCCTCACTAGAGAGTCCCTTTCTAGAAAACAATTTTGATCCTAGTTCAGACCAATATGCTCACACCAATGTGATTTCATCACAATGATGTAATTTCAAGAGTTTTGGAATCCTTTAAAACTTTTTATCACTTCACTCCCATGCTTTGCATGCCCCTTATTTGGATCCTCATCCTCTTCCATGTCCAAAGGGACCCCCTAACAGTATAGTGATTGGATTCGGATCACCTACCATCCTGGTCCAACATTTCGGAAGACATTGGACGACATATCAAGATAGGTCTTGTGTTTCAAACATGGCTAGTAGTCGACCCTTGTTTGTTTGTCCCTATTTCAGGCTTAGCGATATGGATGTTGTGTTATCGAACATGGTCAGCATTTATCCTATATCATGATTTCGCTCCCATTGTGTTATGGATTCTGGGTATTGTGATTCACACTTACCATTTCTTCTTTGTTTGGATTGATTCCAACGCCCCTGTAATTATCCCACTCGTGCACTAGAGCACGTTGGGAAAGACAAGGTTCTGCTCTGAGATCCCTATTCTCTATTCATAGTCTCTCTCAACCCAAACACTTTGGGTGGTTATTCAACAATAATAGACCCCGAGTATTTGATGATTAACTGACACTCTCATACAAAAGTAGATAATTATGTGATCATCCATTGTTTCTCACACTGAGAATGACCCACGTGAACATAGGGATTGATCATTAGTTGCTTCACATATATGATCAAGGTGTAGTAATTGAAAAAAGTAAGAGATATGTCCATACACACAATTCAAAATAATAAATAAAGTAAGAAATTATATTTTAGAAGCTTGAAAAAACATGGCCCCTATGGATTCTCCTAGTCAAAGGAGCACCTAAACTTCACTGCCCTATGATGTGTGGCCTACAACCTTAGCTCCCTTTCTTCTTCATTTTCCAGAGAGTGGATCTCATTATCTCTGATCAATGCCTGATCAAGTTCAGCTCGAAGGTCATCCACTTGACTGCTTTCCTACCACAACTTCTTTTGGGCCTCTTCCAGCTACACCTTCAGTCGTATGATGAGTTCTAGTTGATCATTGATGAAAGAAAAGCGCTCATCTATCTGCTTTTCTAGGCGTTGGATCTTCTATTCAGCCTCCTAAATATTTAGGTTGTTTTCAAATTTTTCCTATCACTAGTTAGCTCCCAAATATTGACTGATTTCCCAGATCTTCTCACCAAGGTAGTCCCTGATGAGCAGGTGTAAATATCGAGCATCCAATCCTCCAGCGCATAGGTTGCATAACCAGTAGTTAAGTGATCCCATCCAAATAATCCATCGAGGTTCTAGAGTTTTGTCAATGAAATGCTTGATCAACTTCCATGACCAGAATTGGGTAGACCGGCTATCATCGATCGCATCAGAATCGGACACATCCATCTCTTCTGGGTATGTAGGTTCATACTCTAGGAATATGAATGGGAATTCATTGGTTGGGTCTTCCTATAGCATCATGTCAACTAGATTGAGCTCTATATTATAAGCTTAATCTTTATCACTTGATCCCACCTCAATAAGTTTGTCCCTATCAGCCCCGTCGGTAGCATCACCAATGGCTATGATTGGTCGATTACTAGAGGTCATGGCATGGTCAGCTTGAATGGTTAGATCTATCTAAATTGGTACCCCTCTTAGGAAATGGACCCCAGGGCCTTTGGCCATTCTCACTAGCAAATCACCCACCACTATGAGGATTGTTCAGATAAGGGTTGTGTTAGTTAATCTGATTGAGAAAACAATAGTTATGACTCTGTGAGGCAGGAAACATACAGTGGTCAAGCGATGGATGCTCATGCTTCCACCTTTGTCTTGTCATTGTTGGGATACTAGGACATGGCCCCCTATATATGATTATGGGTTTTTAAGGTTCTAGAGAGGCCACTTTGCCCCCCCCCCCCCAGCACTATTGGACTCTACAACTACTATTTCTTCAAACACAGGTCCTGGTGTTTGGTTTTTCATACCCGTCGCCATGCCTCTATCCCCATCAATAGGGGTACTTTTTACAAGATTCTCCTACACAAGTATATGTTATTAGAGGAACCTAGATAAAGTAAGGGATATAATAACACATGGGAATGAGTTAGAGCTTACTTCAAGAGCTTCAGCAAATCCTCTCAAAGAAATTTCCTCCGGAGTCGCAACCTCACCTTCCTTCAGTGGACTCCCTCTATCAACATCTTCCCCCCATGACCCATTTGATTCCTTGGGCAGGGGAAAGAACACCAACATCTTAGAAGTTGGCATTTTTGGTGGAGATGTTAGATCTATTAACACTTTTACCTGATCCTTCATTGGATCTTGAGTGCCTCGAGAGTGCACTAACTTCTCCATCTCAGTCACATATCGCTCCCCCTCTACCTGGGATGAAAGGAATCCATCTTTTTCATGAACAATTCCTAGAAGGTCCATCCCAAACTAGTTAAGGTGTTCCCACATTTTGAAGGAATTGAGTAATTGACTGTTGATGTCCCAAGCTTTCCAATCCTCATGTTAGACATCATCTTTAAGTATATCTATGAAACACAGCCGCTTCTCAGGAGATTGGGTAGGTATTCTATGGAATCCCCTTGATGGTCTCCCTTCATCCCGAGTCTACCCAACTAAGACCATTGGGCCTAATACTGCTACTCATCTTCTACTTCTAGCTGGTGTTGGCCTTGGAATTATTGACTCTACTATTGTAGCTCTGCCACCACGATGTGCATCAGTCCAACCACTGTGACGTAATCTTTTCACTATTCGGCCTCGACCTCGGGGTGGAGGGTCCACTCTATCACCGGATCGGATGGTCTATTATTTCAGTGTTTCTCCTAGGTAGGTTGCCTTCTAGCTCTGTGCATATGCCTCGACTAGCCCATAGTCAGTACTGGGTGGAGGAAGATTGTTCCACATCTTCTCATTTTCCTACATGAACATGAGCCAAATGTGCCTCATCACTTATGGGTGATACTCATGACATATCCCCAGGTACACCTTTGGGGTCAATATCTGTAGACCTATGAACTGTCTCGCGAACTATTGTGGGGTGTACGGTTCACAGATCAACTCACAATTCACCCACACCACCAGTACTCCACCTCGAAAGGCCAGGAGGCATGACCGCTACTCTTTAGTTCCCCTACCGTCATTATTGAACACTCTCGTTAGAAAAGGAAATGGGTGGAATATGAATTTGGCTACCCTACAGATCTTGTTCATCACTGTTGTCAGGTTTATCCTGAATGGGAAACTTTCTACAATATTCAGAAAGGTTGGTCAAAAGTTCATCTCAGGAGGGGAAATGAGGTTCAGATATTCATATCACCCCATGTGCACTGCCGCCCAACCATATAGAAAGTGGAATGGTCTACATATGTGTAGTGGATTCTTCCCCTCACTGATATGCCAAAGCACTTTATACAGCTTTACCATCACCGTAACTCTGAGTTTGATGCACTGCCACATTTCCAGTGTTGCCGCCATGATGAATGTACTTGGTTGTGCACCCATATGCACGTCTCTCACTGGAAGCATCCACCCAAAAATGAGTATAGATATGAACCCAACCAACCTGACTACCAATTGATGATTAGTGTTGATGTTGTATCCACATAGCATCTATTTTTTCTCCTCTAGTATCCACCAATAAGAACCTTCCCTACCTCACTTAACCCCTATTGGGAAGTTATGGTGCCTTATGGGCAGTTTCATGGGAACCTCCTCTCTCTCAGTGGGCCTCTCTATAAGAAATTTTAGGAAATGACTAAACCACTACTTAAACTGAACATCGCTTATTGTTTTATTGTCTTTATCTACGCCCAACACCAAGTCTGGCATCATCTTCACCAGACGTGTCATCTACTCCAGATCCTCCCATGAATTCTTCACAGGGAGGAATTCATCATACATTTCCCCCATAATGGGGATCACTGAAATATGGTGGAGGTCCCAAAGGATGATGTCAACCTACCCATGATGAAAATGAAAAATGTTGGTCCTCGATGACCATCTACTCAGCAATTCGGGCATGATGTCCTTCAGTTGGTAAATGTGGAATTGGGAAGCCCATATCGCTTCGTATAGACCTACTCACCTTAGCTCCGCTCCAAGTTCTATGGAGGATGCACATACCCAGTAGGCCTAGGACCATTCCTTCATAAATTTGTTTCCCTAGAGTAGGTCCCAGACATCGGTCCATAATTTATTTAGTTCCCTTAACCCCACTTTGAAGATGGTATGATATTGTGGTGGAGATGTCTCTGGCTACAATGGTTTCCCATCGATGTTGTTGAGATGGTTGTAAAGGTAGTCTTCTATGATAGGCGAATGATCCTTCCTGGTATTTTTTTCAGTAGCCATGTACCACCGGTACTGACCTAGTGTGCCTTTGAAGTAGTAAGTTGTTTCATCCCTACTTGCCTCAATAATGAAGATGTCCTCCCTCAGATCGAATCCATACCAAGGTAGTCTCTTGCAAAGAGGATAGTCCTTATATATTTTTTTCAGTAGCACCGCCAATGATTCGTGATCATACTGGATCCAAACATACTCCCCAGTCAGGATGTTTTTCATTATATCTTCTCTTTGGAAATCATCTGTAAGGACCTCCCGAGCGATTTCTTGGACGACCATTAGATTTTGAGACTTTGTCAATTTTCTTGAGTCGAATCATAAATATCGTTCATGATGCTCGATCACAGAGAACCGGATTGATCGTGGAGATGTAGTGGACTCTTCATGTATCACAGAGCAATATATGATTATGATTCCTCGATTTGTTGAGAAGCATTCACAAAGAAATGGTCCAATGAACCCGATTCGCAAAAAAATTTTCACGGGGCTGATCACTTCACAAAAAGAGATATCGGGTGAAAATGTTAGAGAATATCTATTATAGATCATGTCCCCTCATGCCATATTTATAGGAAACATCCAACAGAGATTTATGACAAACTTCACACTCCTGAGATTCATGGCATCCTGCACCCAGTGCGCATCGTGTGCCTTCATCGCGAGTAAGCTTCACGACTGCCCAGTGTTCTGTGACTTACCCTCAAAATTTGACCCTCATTTTCCTATCGGATTATATTCTAAGGAGGGATTTTTTTGGTGCTAAAATACATGCCCCTAGACAAATCAAGGAAGACCACAACTGGTTGAGATGAAATCCAAGCTCAAACATCCCAAAAATCATCAAAGGGTTCTACCTCGCGAAGCTCATTCGTGAAACCCCATGCCTCGCAAAGGTGTGAGGTGTTCACAGTAAGGCTTTTTGAGTCCTATAATCCCTACGACTACTGAAAAGGGAAGTTTATGGTAAGGCTCTGTGAGTCTGATGAGCCCTACGAACACTGAAAATAAAAGTTGATGGTAAGGTTGTGTGAGTCCGATGTGCCCTACGACAGCCAAAAAGAAAAGTTGATGATAAGGCTCCCTGAGTATGATGAGCCTCATGACCACCACAAATAAAATTTGATGGTAAGGCTTTGTGCTTCCAATGAACTCCATGACTGCCACAAAGAAAAGTTTTTGGTAAGGCTCTTCGGGTCTGATGAAGCACTACGATCACCGCAAAGCCAGTTTATGTTTAACTCCATGAGTCTAACGAGCCCCATACCTCTTCGAGAAGATCATTTTTGATTCACGGTGCACCTACAAGCCTCACAAGATCCCTTTTTCTATAAATAGTTAGCTCACCCCCCCCCCCCCTCATAAGCATTGTTACCACAACCTTTCGCCTTTTGAGCTCCCTTTTCACAAAGCTCCCAAGCATCATGACCTCGAGAGAAAAATGAATTCCCCAAGGTACTGGAGCATCATGAAACCCCCTTTCCCTTATTATGATTTGCCACTTCCTATGGTAGGTATGCCCTTCACGATGGACTAAACCCCTCATGAAAGAGGAAGTCCCTCTAGGGTACTTAAGGCTTCATAAATCATTAAGCCTTCATGAATCGCTCCTCTTATAATTCGTTCCTCCATTATAAGGAAGGGTCACCCTACTTTATGAATCTCCTACCTTCGCGAAGCCCCTAACCTCTGAGAAGCATCTGAGCTTCGTAAATCACCTCTCAGTGAGGCCCCCTGCTTAACAATATCCTCTTCCATGTGGCCCTCTAGGCTTGTGTGTAGTGATTTCTTGGTCCCTTGTGTGGTATTCCTTGTTGCATTTCTATACCTAATGTTTCTTTTCATATGTATGTTAATAGTTTTTGCTTCTTTGCATAGTTATTCTAACATAGACCCCATGAGTGACCACTCCTCCACCCCATCATCCACTGGCATTGTCGTTGCCTTCCCTTCACCAAGTGTGGGTGGGCATCAGTTATGTAAGTCCTAGGGGTGATGAGTGAGTCCTCACCATCCGAGCTACAGGACATTAAATTTCCAAGACCCATCATTCTCAGCATACAACGTTAAACTGTAGTCTCACCCCATGCAATGAACATGGGGTGCCATGCCTCGAGCATTATCTACACCCACTCATATCTACCAAAGTGAGATCCCCTTAACCCTCCTAAAAAAGAATGAGATCCTCCTTAGGCATCCCCCCTGGATTAAGCCCCAATATCCATCTCTCTGGGTCATCTCAGTGTGTAAGCCCCACATTAGCTCTCGTGGACACACCTTTCACAACATGATCATTGGGTATACTGCTACCTCTTGTTTCTCACACCAATCATGACTCACATGGTCTTAGAGATTAACAGTGACCGTGAATCCATCTAGGCTGCCTTAGTGCATAATCCCCATGACCCTCTTTACTGAACTACACAGGTTTTGATCCCTGTCTTCTAAATAGGGTATGTAGGCAACCTACACGAGGTTTAATCCCATTCAATGGTAAACTCTGGTGCCCCCTCCTAGGGGTGCACCTCTCTAATCCACCCTCATTAGTGTCTAGATTATCATCCATTTGGGTTGTCTTAGCATGTAATCCCCATTCACCTCTTCACTACTCTCAGTAACATCTGGGCAGTTTCAATGTGTAATCCACACATCATATGTTTGGGTTGCCTCCTTAGGTTTCCCAACACCCCCTTTATAACTATGTGGAATTTGATTCTTTTCCTCTAAACAGGGTATGTAGGAAACCTCTTTGAGGTTCAATACCAACACCATCATATTCACGTCGGTTCACTCTCATCCTTACCGTATAATGTTAAACTGCATGGGATACCCGAACTACATGGACTTTGATTCCTAGCCACTGGGATATGTAGGAAGCCTCCTTAAGGTTCAACCCCATCATCTACTTCCATACAAGTCTTTCCTTTGAGCCATTATGTCTCTGGAGGATCATGCCCTAACCTGGAGGTTCCACTTCCTTTGGGTCCTTATCCATGCGCTCCATTCTCACGAGTTGCCTCCTTAGGTGTCTCATCACCCTTTTCTGAACTATGTGGACTTTGATCTCTATCTTCTAAATAGGGTATGTAGGAAGCCTCTTTGAGGTTCAATCCCAACACCTTCAATAACCCATCCATTTTACATATTTCTCCTACTTTATCCTTATCTATCCTGATTCTTACCTGGGTTGTGGCATCCCGGTGGGATCACACTATCCATTTGGGTCATCTCAGTGTGTAAGCCTCATATATCTCATCAATACTCCTAGTAACACCTAGGTATCCTTAGTACGTAATCCCTGACCATCTATTTCACCACCTCACCCTTATCCTAGTGAGATCACGTCATCTATACGGGCATTATCAGTGCATAAGCCCAACTCCATCTAAAAAAACTACATGGTTTTTGATCCCTATCTTCTAAATAGGGTATATAAGAAGCCTCCACGATTTTAAATACCATCCAATGGTAAACCTTGGTGTCCCCCTAATTGGGGTATACCTCTCTGATCCACCATCAGTGGTGTTTGGATCATCCTTCATGGTGTGACATATTCCCTTTATAGGACACACCTCCCAGGGTCTATCCTCATTGGGCATTATGATCCATCTATCTGTTAAACCTTCCAGGTGATCCCTCCTAGGGATGTACCTATCTAATCCACCTTCACAAATGTTCTGATCAGTCCATTTTGTCTCTATAATATATTTAACTCATGACCCTCCATCTCTACTAGACATTAAACTCATGGTATACCCCGTGTTAAACATGGGATGTTGAGTAAAACCTCAGAATACATGCCTACGACATAAAATACCCTGCAATTAGTGCGGGATGCCTCATATTTCCACACCCTTGAGAATCCCTCTTATAAGTGAGAATTCAGGTGTACCAATGTTTCAACATCCAGAATTTTCAGTGATTACCAACATGCCTACTCTCCTAACTGAAGGTTGCTACCCTGACTTGACCCCTTGGAATTTCCAGACAGAAGCAGCATAATTAAATGGCACCCATGAAGAGATGACATCGGGAGGATTTTCATGAATAATGTCTTAATCTATAATGGAGACCCGAACTATGTGATGAATTCCAAGAAGGAATCCAGGAAAGGAGGGACTGACATCCCATAATCCCTTTTCAATCAAGGAGAAGACATCTCTGAAGAAGTGATGAATATTGCATACCTTTGGAAAGTGGTAATGCGGGGCAAAGATTTCATGCCAGTGGAAGATCACACGTGAGGCGACACGCCTCGATGAAAAACATTAGAAATAAGTGTCTTGTATTGTCACAAAATATTTTAGTTTTAGTAACACTCATGTCATAATCTGTGAGTGTGTGTTACATCCACAATACTTGAGAGCAATAACTTACAGATGCCACATATTTGGATTTAGCAGTGGAAAGTGCTACTGAGTGTTATTTCTTACATGAACAAGAAACTAAAAGAGTCTCCTAAGAAATTACATGTTTCGGAAGTACTTTTTCTATCCATACTACAACCAACAAAGTCAGCATCTGGAAAAAAATTAGTTTAAAAACATTTCTAGAAGAATAGAATAAGCCTAAATACATAGTTCCCTTAAGATAATGAAAATTTTGTTTTACTTCTTTAAAATTGGATTATTTTCGATTGGTTTGATATCCATCACATAATCATAATGGAAAAATTAAATCTAGATGACTAGTTTTTAAGTAAAGTAAGCTTCCAATCATACCTCTAAAATTTTTTTGATCAACTGGTTTCCCAGCCTCATCAAGATATAAATTATTAAAGGTATCAATGGGATTACATATACTTTTAGTGTTGTCATACCCAAATTTCTTAAGTAAATCTTTTATATACTTATGCTGTGATATAAAAGTACATTCTATTTTTTGTGATATTTTAAAACTAAGAAAATATTTTAACTCACCCATCATACTCATTTCAAACTCAACCTTCATAAGATCTACAAAGGAATCTATTAAATATTTTTAAATGATATGAATCGTGTCAACAATGCGCACCTTTCTTTTCAAGATCCTACATAATTAAAACTTCACAGTTAAGCATGCTTGGACTAAAGTAGTGATCGGTATGGGTGACCTCCTAGGAAGTTTCCTAGGATGTATGTGAGTGAGGAAAAGGTACACTGAAAAGAACATGTGTTAACCTGTGGGGATAGTCATTAGTCTAATGACCCATTCAGGCATGTGGGTGGGACCTAATGAGGGGACCACGTGTCTGCGGGGCGACTGGTGGTACTTGATAAGCCAGGACCCTACAAACATGTTAATGGGGGTGCCTATTTTGTCAACAAGGACCAGTTGTTACATTGGTATCAGTGCAAGAACCCAGCCCCATGTGTCTGCGAGGCAACTGGTGATACCTGGCGGGCTAGGACCTAAAAACCATGTTAACGCGGGGTGCCTATGCTGTCATTTGGGGACCAGCTATTACATTGGTATCAGTGTAGGAACCCAGCCTTAAGTGCGGTATAACTGCTTCGGTTGATATGTAGGGTTGTCATCGGGGACCAGCTGTTACATTGGTATCAATGTAGGAACCCAGCCTTAAGTGTGGTGGCACTGCTTTGGTTGAGATGTAGGGTCCACAACAAGAATGTTGTGCTCTAAAGGGTGGGTGAATGTAACACCCCAGAGTGATAAAGGGTAAAATAACTAAAATAATGATACATTCAGGTATGTGGGTGGGCCCCAGTGACACTACAACATAAATAGCCTTTTGCGGCAGTTTTTTAGCACCGGTTTAGTAAACTTCCGCTACTTTTTTTATAAATGATTTAGCAGCGGGTTTTAATAAATAGCCGCTAAACTGTTTTTTTTTCAATCCCGACACTTCTCCCCCCCCCCCTCCGGCGACCCTTTAAGCCCTATGCCTCCCCTCATCGCACCTCACCGCCCCTCAGCGCGGATCGTCGCCCATCCCCCCCCCCCCCCCCCCCCGAAGCCCTAGATCATCTCTCCGCTGTAGGTCCCAGCCTATGGCACCGCTCAACGCTTCTCGCCGCCCCTCAATATCATTCTTATTATTATTATTACATCCTATTGTTATAACAGTATCACCTGTAGGCTATACTCATACACATGCACATGATATTTTCATCAGTTGGAAGTATATAATTATAAACCCTCCACACCATCAAATTGAACTTTGAGAAAATATACTTGCACCATAGTAGTTCACCCCCAAACATCTAGTTCATTGGATACCATTATTTTAATTATTTTCTTGAATTATATTCTCTATTTTATGATAGCAATTATAAAACATTTTTTGTTATATCAATTAATAAATTGTTTTTATTTTTAAAGAACATTCATTTTTTGAAAATCCCAAAAAAATATTATTATTTTCAAAACATCGTAAGCCCAGTTTTTTATATAATTTTTTTATACTTTGGTGAATTTCAAAATATATTTTTTGATATAATCAATATTCCATTGTAAATTTATGACATTATATTGAACATTCTTTTTGATAATTCAGTTTTTTTTATTGTGAGTTTTTACTTATCAATGAGGGATTGATTATACTTATTTTTATGATATTTCTATATTAAATTAAATTTGGAAAAACCTTCATCAGGTTTTCAACAAGCATATTTTAGAACTTTATAGCATAGATGATTGGATAAAGAATAAGAGGGAGAGGAGGAATTTTTAGTGGAAGATGAATAAGAGTTAGATTTTACATCATGACTAACCTCTTTTTTAGTCATGAGATACTAGGAACATTTTTACATTGATTACCTTTATAAGAGGGTTTCATTTCTCACGCACTAAGTTGAAACATTGAAGGTTTCCATGATTTTTTTATTCTTACCCTTGTTCCTTTTGTTAGTCATATAGAATTACAACCTTATGTGTTCCTTTTTTTCATTGGAATAACATCACTTATTGTTCTCTATCATTATCCACCTTATTTTAACAATTTTATGATTTATTTATTTTGAAGAATATGTTCATATTCTTTGATTGATGTCCATTTCCTCATCATTATAGGCTTTATCATTAATTTGTTTAAAAGAAAACATTATTTTATTATTGGATTATTTGGATTTTTTATTAGCATGTAACTTCATTGTGATCTCATAGGTCATGATAGATCCATATAGATCCTCAAATGACATTTTTTTTATTTCATTTTCCTCTTGGACTATTATATATTTAGGTTTCATATTTATTTTTAAACCCCAAAATATTTTGACCACTAGATATTCTATAGTATGAGCATAATTAAGAGACATTCAATCGTTTCATATGTCAGTAAAGTATATAAATGGTTAGTTTTAATGAATTATTTTAAATGGGATTTCAAAGAGAATTAAAGTGACTTAGAATTCTGATTATTTTAATAAGTATCATTTGTAACTTTCATAATTAACTACTTATAATGTATGTAACACCCTCAATGATTCTCCCTTCTCTTTAAATGTATTTTTATGACATGGATGATATTTTTGGTGTTGTTTATTGCAAGGGTGTTGGAGGTGAGGTTAGATTTATATTATGTTGTTGCATTAATCATGTAACTTGTTTGATTACTCATCTTCTATTATTTCTATCATTAGTACACTAGTAACTAAGAGAGAGGTCTATATTTATGTTACATTAGATATTCACACACTATTGGTGTCCCCTAGTTGTGTTTTATACCATGGCTAGTGGGGAGTTCCCCCTATGATGCTAGGTTCAAGATACTCAAGTGACTTGTGTTGTTTGGATGAAACATATGTCAGTGGTAGGTATCATGTATTGGTAAGGTCTAGGATTATCTTACTTTATGACCTTTTTTGTTTCCCATGATACTGTATGGATTCCATTTGGGGACTCTCATTCCTTGTGTCCCATGGTTTGATTAATATGGTGGGAACCATGAATTTTTCTCCTTGTTTACTCATATCTTGTTTGTGATGTGGTGACTTGGTGTTTTATTATTACAGTTTATGAGAATGGGTTTGTTTCATTAAATTATTTTTGAAGTGTTTTCAAAAGGGTGTTTCTAAAATATTTTTAAAATTGAAACTGTAATGGGTGGTTTAAAATAATGTAAGGGTTTTAAAGTAATATTTTTAAAATGATTATTTTCATTTAAATAAGAAGAAAATATAAGTTTATAAAATGGATGTTAAAGTGATATTTGGTTTTTCATGTGATTATCAATAAAAATATATTTTCTAACTATATTTAAAACTATCATAAATGAGATGTGTTTTGAAAAGACTTTCACAAAATCCTTGTTGAGATCCTACTGGGATTAGTTTTTCTCACACCCTATATACATCATTCGATATTTAAAAATATTGTGGTTTTATTTTTTAGGTTACCTAGCCTTTTTTAGGTTTTCTAGACTTTTAAAAAACACTTGGATAAATTAAAAAATTAACCCACCTTTGTGATTTGGAAAGTGATACATTTCTATTTTCTTCAAGTGTATTAAGAAGTGGAATAATAAAGAAGAAAAGAACATAAAACTATAGTTAAAAATTCTAAGTCATTATTGAATGTTATGTTAACCAAAAATAAATGTATTTCGAAAAATAAATAGGCTCTGAAACATAAAACTATAGTAAAAAGTAAATAAATAATAAAGATATCAAATAATAGAATATAAAAGATATCCTAAGTGCTTGGCCTAATTTTTAAATTGAAATTAACCATGTGGGTGATTTCCCCTTTCCCCAATGACATTTCCTAAGTGACTCATAGAGCCTTATAAATCGAATTTTTCATGTTTTGATAAATTTAATGGGTTGTTTTGAATGAAATTGATAATTTATGATGGTTTGACTTTATTAATGAATAAAATGGTTTTAAATAAAATTACCCTAAGGGGGGTTTCAGGGGGGTAGGGGGTTGTCCAGGAGGAGGGGGTTGTCCGGGTGGGGGGTGGGTTGTCCAGGGGGTAAGGGGGCTACAAGGGGGTAGGGGGTGTGGGGGTGTGGGGGAGGTGGTGTGGGATATCCAAGGAGGGGTGTGGGATTTCCAGAGGGTCATGGTGGGTTGTCTAGGTGGGGGAGGCGGTGTGGGTTTTCCATAGGGGTTGGCTATCCAGGGGGGTGGGGTGGGCTGTCCAGGTGGGGGAGGGGGTGTGGGTTGTCCAGGGGGTGGGGGTGGGCTTTCCAGGTGGGGGAGGGGGTGTGGGTTTTCCAGGGAGGGGGTGGGCTGTCAGGGGGGTGGGTTGTCCATGGAGGGGGTGGGATGTCTCGGTGGGGGTGGTGGGGGTGGGTTGTCCAGGTGGGGGTGGGGGAGGGGGGTTGTCAGGGTGGGGTGGGGGTGGGGCTGTCTAGGTGGGGGGTTTGTCTAGGTGGGGGTTGTCCAGGTGGGGGTGGGGGGCTATCCAGGTTGGGTGGGGGGCTGTCCAGGTGGGGGTGGGTTGTCTAGGGGATAAGGAGGCTGTAGGGGTGTGGGGGAGGGGGTGTGGGCTATCCAGGGAGGGGTGGGCTATCTAGGGGGAGGGTGGGCTATCCAGGTGGGGGAGGGAGGTTTGGGCTTTCTAGGTGGTGGGATGTCCAAGGGGGTGGGGTGGGTTGTCCAGGTGGGGGAGGGGGTGTGAGATATCGAGGGAGGAGGGGGGTTGTCCAGGTGGGGGTGGAGGTGGGATGTCCAGGTGGGGTGGGGGGCTCTTTATTGTGTTGTCGAGCATGTCAAATTAGTTGTTTAATTTTGACTAGAATTTCTATAGTATAGCAGAAACCATAGGTCGTCTCTCGACGGAGCCTTAAATCATTAATTTAAAAAGAGGGTTTCGATTATGAAAGTAGAAGGTGAATGAGGTTTTGTAAAACTTGGGGGTTTGATTATTAAAGATGAAAATAGAAAATGAAGGTGATAAAACAATGTAGATATTAACAGAATTAATTAAGCGTGATCAACCCGGGGTACTCTCATGATATTTATCCTTCATCACTTCATGATATAGGGTTATGATCTTTTAATCCCTGGTTTGTAACACCTAGAACCATAATGTTACTGATTTTATACTAGGATACCTCCTAGGGTTCAGTCGAAAACAAACAATGATTCATCGGACACCACCGATGATTGGGTGAATTGTGTTTGACTTCATAACCGAAACTCACCAAGGAAACACATGAAAAACTCAATGTGTTGTCCAGGTTTGTATGTTATTTCTTTGAGATACCATGACATAAATGTACATGGTCTTGACAGTGCTTGTGTGAGTTCAATTGACCAATATGAACCACACAAACACCGCAATTGAAAGGGGGAAAGAAAGTGGTGAACGATGTGTGAAACATCACATGAATGGGTACCCCCAAACATGATCATATGAGTTGAGCATGAAATACCATACATAACTAAATAAAATAAGAATATAGGATGATTAAAAACAACACAACAACCTGGAATTCAAAATATCATTCAAATATTACAAACATGAAGCTTGGGATTTACATCACGTTCCTCCCCGGGTGATCAGGGGTTTAGAAACCCATGGGAGAGGAAGAAGAAGAAGATGTTTAAGTAGCACTTATCATAGCCTCCAGAACTTCTAGGGATGTTGAGAAGACTATTTGGGGACTCCAAAATGTTTGAACCTTGCCTCCTGACCGAACTTGCAAATGGGGTGCCCAAGGTGTTTTTTTATAGCCAAAATGGGAAGTAGTTTTGGGCACCCAGATTTTGATAAACCAATTGTAGAAAGATTTTAGGATAATAGACAGTCGAATCTCTCTTTTGAAAAAACTGTAAAGTTGTATCCCCACATATTATCTATAACAACCGAAATTTTGAAACCATTTGGACAAATACAGCTCGAGATATTGATAAAATACAGAACACCACTTTTGACTTTGTGCATATTCGGTGGCTTGGACATATCAGTTAGGATGGGACTTATATAAGCCGAATAAGGATTGGGTTAATTAATATGAAATGTAGCCTATTAAATTTTGGACCGTCCCACAAAATTTCATCCCATTTGGATGCACGTAATTGGTGTACTATTCAAAATAGTGGACAGATGTCCATAGATCCATGCAATTTTGGCCCATTTTTCTTCCACTTCATCAAGGGCCCTCCAAATCACCTCCACCTACATTGAAATAATAAAAACAAGTAACATTTCCCATTATAATATTGATTAAAATTAATTAATTTATTCAAACATAAAGTTCAATTTATTATTATATTTGGAATATTTATTATAAAACTAGTTTAAAACTGCAGTGTAAGGGTGGAATAAAATAGTGAATCATGGTACAATCACACCCCCACACCTAAACATTTGCACTCCTGGGAAAAGTCACATATCCAAATAAAATTATGCATATATATATATATATATTTCCAACATCATGAATATTTAACATTTTAGAAAATTTTAATTCACCAAAGTATTGTGATCAATGCACGAACCGCACCAAGGAGTTCTTCCCAGTGAAAATGGAAAAATATGTCTCATAAATCATATCATAATAAAATTCAAAGAGATTAATGACACCAATATGAGAAAGGAATTCAAAATTCAAACATTCCACTAACTCTTCATGTGTGTGTGTGAAAACCATTTCATGCTATTCTTTCCACTTTCTATCAAATAAATATAGGTTATTTTAACATTATTTAGCTTTAAATGATTTTTCACCGAACCTGTCCGACATCCTTTGCAATCATATTTCAAGACCCACTCACTTAAGTATTCCTAGAAGTCAAACCATAAGCTCCTGACCTAGATATCCCCATATTTTTCACATTTCATCACTCCCCTCATTTATTTATTTTTTTAGAAGTGTATTTGGAACAAATCTCACACTCATCTCTAAACCCTTGTTTGATATCCTCACGACACTAATTGAAATAGTTATAACAAGATCAAAGGTTTAGGAGGAGTGGTTTTTGACCTACCCAAGACACAACAAATTTTTTTTTTGAGGGCGTACAACAATCGGACATTAGGTACACACACATAAGTCAATCTGGAAAAGTAATGGAACATATCGGATAAGGAATGAACATATAGAAATATCATTTAAAGCTGAAAAATATTAACCCAACATATATTTACCTTATATTAAGTAAGAAATAATCACACTTTGTGGTTTGGTGCAAATATTTGTGGAGATATTAGTGATATAGTTTTCCCAAAAACTACTCACACAAGGGGCATCAATCATCTAAAAGGTTTCACATAGATATGACCATTTATATCATTGACAGAAAACTAATTCACTAAAAAAAGAAAATCACTCCTTGATGTTAAATTTATACAAATATTCTTTTTAGCCTTTGTTATGGTATTTTTACTTTCCCCCATTTATGGTCACCAAATCATCGAACTTCGAAATTGTTGATGGGGAAAAATAAAAATACCATAAAGAAGGCTAAAAAAAGAAGAAAGGAGAAAATGATGAAAATTCCTAACTAGCCCAGGAATGTATCCACCCCCCCACACCTAGAATGTGTAGTGTCCTCACTGAAATAATTGAGAATGTGAGAAGGAAGGATAAAACCTGGGGTGTTTTATTGGTATGATGCATCGAGAAGGTGGATTTCCTCCACCGAATTCTTTGGAAAATCCTCATAGAAGTGTTTAAGTCACTGCCCATTGACGGTAAGACTTCGTCCACTCTGCTCATGAAAAATCTGTATTGCACCAAAAGGGTAAACATTAGTAACAGTATAAGGACCGAGCCATCAGGAACGAAGATTACCTGGGTGGAGCTTAAGCCTGGAATTGTACATGAGGACCTTCTCACCAATATGAAACTTCCTCTGATGAATCATCCCATCATTGATTGCATTTGTCCTTTCTTTTTATATTCGAGAGTTCTAATATGCATCATGCCGAATTTCTTCCAACTCCTGAATCTGCAACTTCCTATGCTCACCTGCATCTGAGAGATTCATATTACATTGCTTAATGGACCAATATGCACGGTGTTATACCTCCACCGGGAGGTGAAAATCCTTTCCAAACACAATCCTATATGGTGACATTCTGATCGGGGTTTTAAAAGCAGTATGGTGCGCCCAAAGTGAATCATCCAAGCACAAACTCCAATCTTTCCTATTAGGTTGTACCGTTTTCTCCAATATTCGCTTAACTTCCCAATTTGAAATTTTTGTTTGTCCGTTAGTTTGGGGATGATATTCAATGGAGACTTTATGAACAACCCCATACTTACGAAGCAAGTTTTTCATGTTATGATTGCAAAAATGTGAACCCTGATCACTAATGATGAATCTTGGTAGACCAAACCTACTGAAAATATGGGACATCACAAAATCAACAATAACTCGAGAGTCATTGGTCCTAGTAGCCTTTTCTTCCACCCATTTAGAAACATAGTCAATAGCTAGTAAGATGTACACAAAGCCAAATGAATTTGGAAAAGTCCCCATGAAGTCAATGCCCCATGCATCGAATATTTCACGGAATAACATGAGCTGTTGGGGCATTTCATTCCTCTTGGATATATTCCCTATGAATTGACATCGAGTACATGATTTACAAAACCTATGGGAATATCTATACAATTTTGGCCAATATAATCCCGATTCAAGGACCTTTCGAGTAGTACGTTGAGAGCCAAAGTGGCCCCCACAATCCAATGTGTGGAAGAAGCTCAAAACTGAGGTGAACTCATGGTCAGAGACACACCTACGAACAACCTGATCACTACAGATCCTCCACAAATATGGGTCATCCCAAATTTACCATCGAGAATCATGTTTAAGTCTATGGGATTGTCAATTGCTAAAATCAGTGGGGACCCTATATGTTGCTAGAAAATTCACGATGTCCGCATACCAGGGGGTAAGGTCCACAACATCACAAAGGTTCTCATGAGGGAAGAATTCTCCAATGGGGAGAGGTGAGTCTACATGATGGTCCAATGGTGGGGAAATCCTAATAATGTGGTCAGCTGCCACATTTTCCACTCTTATCTTATCTCTAATCTCAAGATCAAACTCCTGGAGGAGGAGCATCCACCGAATTAGGCGGGGCTTAGCTTCAGGTTTCTTAAGGAGAAACCGAAGGGCAGTATGATCAGAAAAGACAATGATTTTTTACCCAATGAGATAGGATTGGAACTTTTACAAGGAAAACACAATAGAAAGAAGTTCTTTTTCAATGGTTGTGTAGTTATCCTGGGCAGGGTCAAGGGTACATGAGGCATATGCAATGACATGAGGGGACTTCTCAACCCTTTGTGATAAAACTGCCCCAACTACAAAGTTAGAGGCATCACACATAAGCTCGAAGGGTAGATCCCACCTTGGTGTTTGGATGATGGGAGGTGATGTGAGACTCATTTTTAGTGAATTGAAAGCATCCTCATAATTTTTATTAAAAAAAATTCAGAATCCTTTTGTAATAACTGAGATAAGGGAAGTGTGATCTTACTAAAGTCTTTAATGAATCGGCGGTAAAAACCAGCATGACCCAAGAAAGACCGCACCTCACGAACACATTTTGGATATGGAAGGGATGAAATTAATTCAATTTTATATTTATCAACTTGAATTCCCTTATTTGAAATGATATGCCCAAGAAATATCTCCCGCTCAACCATAAAATGGCATTTTTCATAATTTAAAACAAAATCTTTTTCAATGCAGCGGCAGAGGACAGAACCTAGGTTTTCCAAACAATCATCAAAAAAAGAACCATAAACCGTGAAATCATCCATAAAGACTTCCATACAACTCTCAAGGTACTCAGAAAAAATACTCAACATACATCGCTGAAAAGTATCGGGAGCATTACATAGGTCAAAAGGCATTCTTCTATATGCAAATGTACCGAATGGATAGGTAAATGTGGTCTTTTCTTGATCCTCAGGGGATATATGGATTTGGAAATAACCCAAATAGCCATCAAGGAAACAATAATGAGACTTACCAGCCAGTCATTCTAACATTTGGTCAATAAAAGGTAAAGGAAAGTGGTCTTTCCGCGTGGTTTGATTTAGTCGACGGTAGTCAATACAGACTCGCCAACTGTTTTGCACACGCATTGGAACCAATTCATTCCTTTCATTTGACACAACTATTATTCCTGTTTTTTTAGGCACAATTTGAACTGGTCTAACCCATTTACTATCAGATATATGATAAATGATCCAAGTAGTAAGTAATTTACTGACTTCCAATTTTACCACTTCAAGGAGAGTGGGATTCAACCGACGTTGAGCCTGCCTTATGGGCTTAGCCTCATCATCCAAAAGTATATAGTGCATACAAATAGATGGGCTAATCCTAGGAATATCAGCCAATGTCCATCCTATTTCCTTTTTACACTCTCTCAAAAGATCAAGCAGTTTTGATTCCTTCTGTTGAGAGAGGTTATTGGCAATAATGAAGGGCAATTGGTCAATACCCTCAAGATAGGCATATTTTAAATTTGATGGAAGTGGTTTTAATTCCAACACTAAGGGTTTTTGGATTGAGGGAGTGGATTTAGGGGGAGTGAGGTCCATGAAACTATCTATCTGCTCATGTTTATTCTCAAAGGAAAGAGAATCTATTGAAATGAGATTTGCAGAATCATTGATAGTCATGGGTACCTCAGAATAAACACACTCATCAATTAAAGCACAAAATTTACATTTTTATGAACCCACACAACATTCAAAAGAAGAACCAAAACTCAAATCATCCATGGGTGAATAAGAGGAAAATAAACAAAAGGATGGGTCGAGGATAGAATTTTGTGTGTGTTTGTCGTTAGAGATCACTTCCATCGAATAGATAGGAAGAGTGGAGTGCTCTTCAACAGGGTGTTTCATAGCCTCAAGGATGTTAAAACTTACCTTTTAGCCACCAAACTCCATGGGCAACGTACCATTGTGAATGTTGATGATCGTCTTTGTTGTTTTGAGGAATGGCCTCCCAAGTATTAGAGGGGCATGTCCTTGGGTTCGGTTATCTTTCATCTTAAGAATGTAAAAGTCTGCAAGGAAGATGAGATTCTTCACTCTGACAAGGACATCCTCAATCACTCCTTTTGGATGTGTTGTACTCTGGTTGGAAAGTTGCATGAAAATGCCTGTTGGTTAAAGCTCTCCAACCTATAGAGAAGTATACACGGAGTGAGGCATTACATTAATGGAAGCACCTAAATCTAGCATAACATCAGAAAAGAAGGTCTCCCCTATGGTACACGGTATCATGAATGTGCCTGGATCCTTGCATTTGGTTGGAATTGCTGGTTGAATCAAGGCTGAGACATTCCTAACAAAGTTGACTCTCTCATTCCCCTTCAAACTTAGTCTATGGGTACAAAGTTCTTTAAGAAATTTGTCATAATGGGGAATTTTCTTGACTGCATCCAATAAAGGAATATTAACTTGAACTTTTTTAAATGTATCCATTATCTCATTATCAATATCATTATCAAAATTTTTCTTAGATTTAGAGAGTCTTTGTGGGAAAGGAAGAGGAATGGATTGTTCATTTGAATCATCAACGATAATTTGATTGCCATTTTTATTTTGTTTTTCATTACATGAAATTTTTTAGGGTTGGGAAGGAGTGTTTTCAAGAGGGGGACATACCTGTTTCATAGAATCAGTAGAAGGAGAAGCTTCTTTACCACTACTAAGTGTAATTGCACATACATTACCTTTTTCCTTTGGATTAGAAATGGGTTGGGATGGTAGTTGTCCAGACCCTTGCATCTTAAGCTCACCGATGGTGTTTCCCAATTGTCCCACTTGAGTTTGAAGGTCTTGAATAGCTGATTGTGTGGTTTTTTGGAACTGGAGGTTCTGGGTTTCCATTTGCTTCACCATATCCTCAAGGCTTGGTTCAGACTTGGAGGAGGAGGATTGTTTTGAGATGTTGAAGGATAAGAAGGTTTCATACCTTGGCCTTGTTGATACCAGTTCTACTTGGGGTAGCTTGAGTTTCCTCCTTGTCGGTATTGTGGTTGTGCTTGCCACCCGGGGTTTGGATTTGTCCTGAATGGTTCTTTCTTGAATGGTGGTGCTTGTTGGAATGGATGCCCAGGGAACACTGTGGCACAAGACTCAGATGAACCCTGAAGTTGTGGGCACTAGTCAGAAAAATGAGTATTATCAGAACAAATACCACAATGTAATGGAATGGGAGGAAAGTGTGAGTTACCTTGTGCTTGAGCTAATTGCCTTAGAATGGTATGCATCTCATCAAGTTTATTATCTACCTTTTGTTCTAGGGATGAATGACTTACCTCATGAACTCCTCGAGTTGGTGCAATAGCTCGTGTACCAAATTGTTGTGCATTTTGAGCCATGTTGGCTATTAAGTCACGAGCGGCAGAAGGAGTTTTGTCAACTAGGGAACCACCAGCTACAACATCAATCATTCCACGATCCATGGGGATAATTCCCTCATAGAAGTATTGGATTAATATTTGTTCACTAATCTGGTGGTGGGGGCAGCTTGAGAAAAGTCTTTTGAATCTCTCCCAATATTCATGAAGGGTCTCTCCTTGTGATTGCCTAATTTCACATATTTCTTTCCTAATTGAAGCAGATCGGGAGGCAGGGAAGAACTTCTCTAGAAAAAGTCTTTTTAGGTCATTTCAGCCCCCAATTTTGGTAGGCAAATAGTATAGCCAATCTTTGGATACACCATCAAGGGAGAAAGGGAAGGCCCTAAACTTAATTAGGTCCTCAAACACATTTTGGGGTTTCATGGTAGAGCAGACTATATGAAACTCTTTAAGATTTTTGTGAGCATCCTCACCAGGAAGACTATGGAATTTAGGAAGAATGTGGATAAGACCTGATCTCAGTTCAAAGTTGGATGCTTCCTTAGGATATTGGATGTACGCAGGTTGGTACTCCACATCAGGGGTGGTCAGTTCTTTTAAAGTTTGATTATTTGCAGCCATGTTTTCTTGGGTTTGATTGGGTTCAATTTTGGATTGGTTTAGAACCATTTGAGGTTCCAAAAGGGGTTCCTCAATTTTACTTGATTGACCTTCTCTAGATGCCTTGATTTGTGTATGAAGTGACTTTTCAATTTTAGGGTCAAATTCAAGTAATGTTTCTTTACCAGATCGGTTCATGCAAATAATTTGTGAAGTTTTTTTTTGAATATGGATAAAATCACTTAAGAAGGGTGAAAATAGAATATAATGTTATAATACAGAATTATAGAGAGGGAGATGGAGAAGAAGAGAGAGAGAGAGAGAGAAAGAAAGAAAGAAAGAACACACCCAAAACAACAAAAAATAAAGACAAAACCCAAAACAAAAACAATAAAATGAGGGTGGGGTATTTAAAATAGTACTAATTAAGAATTAAAATAAATAAATAAAAGTAAATAAAGAAAGAAATGATCTTGTCTTTCTGGAAACGGCGCCAAAATTTGATCGCGTTGTCGAGCGCGTCAAATTAGTTGTTTAATTTTGACTAGAATTTCTGCAGTATAGCAGCAACCCTAGGTCGTCTCTCGATGGAGCCTTAGATCATTAATTTAAAAAGAGGGTTTTGATTATAAAAGTATAAGGTGAATGAGGTTTTTTAAAACTTGGGGGTTTGATAATTAGAGATGAAAATAGAAAATGAAAGCGATAAAACAATGTAGAGATTAACAGAATTAATTAAGCGTGATCAACCCGGGGTACTCTCATGATGTTTATCCTTAATCGCTTCATGATATAGAGTTATGATCTTTTAATCCCTGGTTTTTAACACCTATAAAAATAATGTTATTGAGTTTATACTAGGATACCTCCTAGGGTTCAGTCGAAAACACACAATGATTTACCGGACACCACCGATGATTGGGTGAATTGTGTTTGACTTCATAACCGAAACTCACCAAGGAAAAACACTAAAAACTCAATGCGCTGTCCAGGTTTGTATGTTATTTATTTTTGATACCATGACATAAATTTACATGGCCTTGACAGTGCTTGTGTGAGTTCAATTTACCAATATGAACCACACAAACACCGCAATTGAAAGGGGGAAAGAAAGTGGTGAACGGTGTGTGAAACATCACATGAATGGGTACCCCCAAACATGATCATATGAGTTGAGCATGACATACCAGTACATAACTCAATAAAATAAGAATAGATTATGATTAAAAACAACACAACAACCTGTAATTCAAAATATCATTCAAATATTACAAACATGAATCATGGGATTTACATCATGTTCCTCCCCGGGTGATCACAAGGGGTTTAGAAACCCATGGGAGAGGAAGAAGAAGAAGATGTTTAAGTATCACTTCCCATAGCCTACAGAACTTATAGGGATGTTGAGAAGACTCCTTGTGGACTCCAAAATGTCAGCACCTTTCCTCTTGACCAAACTTTCAAATGGGGTGCCCAAGGTGTCTTTTTATATCCAAAATGGGAAGTGGTTTTGGGCACCCAGATTTTGATAAACCACTTGTAGAAAGGTTTTCAGATAATAGACAGTCGAATATCCTTTTTGAAAAAACTGAAAAGTTGTATACCCACCTCTTATATATCACCACCGAAAGTTTGGTACCATTTTGACAAATACATCTCGAGATATTGATAAAATACAGAACGCCACTTTTGACTTTGTGCATATTCGGTGGCTTGGACAGATCAGTTCGGATGGGCCCCATAGAAGCTGAATCAGGATTGGGTTACTTAATATGAAATGTATCCTATTAAATTTTGGATCGTCCCACAAAATTTCATCCCATTTGGATGCATTTAATTGGAGTAATATTCAAAACAGTGGACAGATGTCCATGGATCCATGCAATTTTGGCCCATTTTTCTTCCACTTCATCAAGGGCCCTCCAAATCACCTCCACCTACATTGAAATAATAAAAACAAGTAACATTGACCATTATAATATTGATTAAAATTAATTAATTGATTCAAACATAAAGTGAAATTTATTATTATATTTGGAATATTCATTATAAAACTAGTTTAAAACAGTAGTGTAAGGGTGGAATAAAACAGTGAATCGTGGTGCGATCAGCTCTCCAGGTGGAGGGGCTTTCCAGGGGGGGATGTAGGGGGGTAGGGGTGATGTAGGGGTGTGGGGGTGTGGGTTGTCTAGGGAGGGGGTGGGTTTTCCACTCCAATACTCTACAAAAAAATAGGAATTCCATATAACCAATGTATAGTTTCTTTCACACATTAAGAATTTTCTTGAAGTTCCATACCAACACTCACTCTTACCCTTCCAAGAAGAAGTGACCTCTGCAAATAAATCTCAATCAGGTTCTTATCCACTATCCATATTAATCTCATACAAATTTAACATTTATAAAACTCCATATCACCTAATGATATAACAAGTCCCATACTCCCATGAGTAGTGTCCCATCGAAACTTGGCTCATATGACCGAACAACATATATATGATCATATTTGACACAGACACAAAATTTTGTAAACATAGAAAATATTATATTTACACCTTGTATAAAAACCTAGAATTAACTCTCAGTTATCCTCTCAAGTAATCAATAAACCACATACCTAGCTCAAAATTTGGAGGTGTGTTTACAATTAGGTGTGTTTTTTTTAGAATTCATGTATGATATTTAGAGTGGAAGATAAAATCTGATCCACATATGATATTTGTAGGTGTGTTTAAAATTAGGTATGTTGTGATTTATATGTATGATATTCATGGTTTACACCAACAGTCTTTTGGGTCATCTATAATAGGCTTGAAGTCATGCTATAATTGGATAGAGATTGGCTTTATGGGTCACTTAGGAAATGTCATTGGGGAAAGGGGAAATCACCTATATAGTTAATTCTAATTTAAAAAATGGGCCATGCACTTAGGATATCTTTATATTATTTTATGGATCTTTTTAATTTGCATGCTTTGGTTTTCTAGTAGGTGGGTTCATTATTCACCATATGTATTTATATAGAAAAACCTTATTTAACATATTTATATATTTTTCAACTAGTATATATGAATATCTTTCCCTATTTATTAATAGTTATGTGATTTAATTTTTTTTAATATTGTGTAGGAACATTGTGATATACATGGATAAAAGTTGGATCACATTACTAAGGAACACACCTCAGTATGTTAAGGGTTTGGAGGAATTTTTAGATTTTTCAATTTCCAATCAATCCATTGAAGGGAGAATAAGATGTTCATGTCCTAAATGTAAATTTATAAGATGATTGAAGAGAGATGAAGTTTATGAACATTTAATATTTAAGCAATTACTTGGTCAATATTTTTTTGGATTTGGCACAGATAATCGAACGTTATAGAAAGGTTGATCACTAATGTCAAACCACAGAATGAGATCCCAACTTCATCGACAATGGAAAATGAAATGAAAACCCTTATAAATGATGAATTAGGCACTACAAGACACCACCATTAACATCAAAACATATCAGAATAACCAGATGAGGGTGTTACAAATAGCAACATGACAAGTGATGTTTTTGATACTATAGGAAAACCAGATCAAGATTGTAACATATCGGTGGATAGAGGCAACACCCAGCAACTCACACACCCCTCCATACCTATCCTAGGGATCTTGATATCTTCATCATCCAAGCTCCGATCTTCAATCTGTCAGTGGCTACAAATCTGTCTCAATAATTCATTTAAAACCCTGATTTCTTTCGATTTGGCTCGAGTTAGAGGTCAATATCAGATGAGCGAGAATCTATAAGTACAAGGTAGGTGGTGCTCATCTTTGTCCGTGATTTTGTGGTTGTTTTGGGGTTGTGTTATTGAGCATACATTTAGGTAGATTGAGCGAGACCCTATTTAAATAACGCTTTTCGTTTAAATTAATTATGAGACCATGGGGGATGCTTCTAAGCATGTCCTAGCCTTTGCTTCCATGACAGTGTTGGGTATGGGGCTTGGGACCACTTGGGCAGTTGGTCCGAGTGTGTTTATTTAATTAAATTGAGTTGTTTTAATTATATGAATTGTATTATGCTACTGCTATTAGGTTCCTTGGGAACATGTCGGGTTTGGTTCAAGGATTGAGATGGCATTGGTCATCTAGTATGAGGTGATGTAATTGTTAGGTTGGGTGAGGCCCGAATTCTATGAGTGATGCTGATCACAAGTTGGGTGACTTGGTCGTCAGATTGAGGCGGCAGGCTGTCAGTTTATGGGCATGGCCTGAGTGATTCGATGTGGTGTTGACCACCAGGCTAAGTGACATAGTCGTAGGGGCACAAGGTGTCAAATGATGTGTCTTAGGGACTTATTTGGTGATTATCGCTCACCTGTATTGGTCAATGCACCGTTTGGAGTCGTGTTCACACATGAAGACTCAGATGATGAGGTGGTATTGACCACCTGTGTGGGTAGAGGCTTCTGTTAGATATGACTTAGTGTGATTTTGATCACTGGTGTGGTTGGAGGTGCTTACCGTAGAAAGCCATGTGAATGGTGATGAGTCATTGATTGATGGTGTTGAGACCATTGGTTGGAGGATGAGGCTCATTATATACTGAGGTCGTTAGGCCGTGATGATTTAGAGGAAAAATATCATTGTACCTCAAGACGTCGGGCTTCGAGCTGATAGGAGATTTCGATCAGGGGTCTAAGGGACCGGGTATTTAATATTTGGGTGTAATTTTTGGATGTCGGTACTTATTCTGGACACGAGGTGTTGGTTGGCACAAGGTACAAGGTGATTCTATTTGAGGTGGAACCTGAGGGCTCACCTGGATTGATTTACATTAGGGGATGCCTTGAGCTTAGGCTAAGGATCCTCTTCACTATTGTATATCGGTGTTGGCTAGAGATGGTGATTGATTCCTTGTGGCTGCTGAGCACAAGGGAAGCGGGTTGTTATTAGGCATGTGTACAGTATTGTTTTATTTATTTTAGACACACCTGCTTAATCATAGATGTAAGATAGGAACACATTGGTGGTGCCCTACTAAGATTATTTCCACACTCTACACAGGCCCTTCGAGACGCGTGTAGACTTTATGTCTTTGTGTTCTGGTAAAGGTTTGAGCTTAAGAGCTAGATCTTAGTACTTGGGTTGGCATGGGATGGAAGGCAATAAACCATGAGTTCTTGCCTCGGTTGGAGTTTCCTTTTGTTTTCTTTTTGTATCAACATGTTATTATATGTACGTACTGGTGGTCAGCCATAGGCGACCCTTTATGCTTATTGTCTATATGACCTGATATGTATGCATGTTTTGTTTTAATATCTATGAATGGCATGTTGTGATGTTTAGTTCTGCAAATGGTATTGGGTTTGGTTGTTATTATTGTTGTTATTGCTTTTGTTTCCGCCATGAGCAGGTTACTGGTTTAGTTTGTTGGTGTTTTTCTTCCACTGCTATATCTATTAGACCATCATTATATCATCACCAGAGGGTATAGTCTTCTCACTATCACCTCTTTACACCATTGCTTCTAGTTGGAAGTATTTGGCATTTGGGGAAGCACGTTTAAGGCATAGTGGTACTCAGCCCGTTGCATTGTTCAGGTGACATTTCGGGTCGAGGCCCTACAATTTAAATATCATCGGAAATCTGGAATAAATCAATGAAGCAATGAGAAACTTAAAGGATGCATTTGAAATGAATGACCTGAGAGAAACCAAGTATTATCTTGGATTTCAAATTGAGTTTATGTTAAGTGGTGTATTTTTGCATCAATCAAATTACACTGAAAATGTCTTAAAACATTTTAATATGAATAAAGTGAATCATTTAAGAACTCCAGTGGTTGTCCGGTCTTTAAATATTGAGAAAGATCAATTTCGACCTTGTGAAGAAAATGAGGAGTTGGTCAGTCCAGAAGTTAGAGCACTAATGTATCTTGCTAATTGTACTCATCCTGGTATATCTTTTTCTACTAAATTATTGACAAGATTTAGTTCAACCCCTACATGAAGACACTGGAATGAAATTATACTTTTTTTTTCATTATCTTTTCGACACTATTCATTTGGGTTTATTACATTTTAAAAAATTAGAAAAGAAGATAGTCAGTTTTGCAGATGTAGGTTATTTATCTAATCTGCATAATGTGCGATCACAAACTGGTTATGTGTTCATGGTTGGAGGTACTGCCATATCTTGGAGATCACAAAGACAAACACTCATTGTAAAATCTTCAAATCATTCAGAAGTAATAACATTACACGAAGCATGTTGAGAATGTGTTTGGTTGCGGTCTCTAACTCAACATATTCGAATGACAAGTGGATTGCCTATGAATTGTAGTCCAACAATATTTTTTGAAGATAATATTTCATGCATCACACAATTAAAGGAAGACTTCATCAAGAATGATCATACAAAACACATATCAATGATTTTTTTCCCTTTACATGAGAGTTAATGAAGAACAGAGATATCAACATGCAATATGTTCGATCCAACGACAATATTGCATATTTGTTTATAAAGACACTACCAACTGTTATCTTTAGAAAGCTTGTACATAATATAGGAATGCGTGAATTGCAAAATTTTTAATGTAATATAACTTTTATAGGGAGTCTACATGACTATATTCTTTTCCTAATTCTGATTTTTATCCCATTGAGTTTTTCCGGAAAAGGTTTTTAATGAGCCAGCATCAAAACACATATCATATTTGTAGGGATGTGTATCTCAAAGAGGAGTGTTGAAATACAGACGCAGTCTTCAATGGGGATGAGCCACCCACCCCCACCAATCCCCTCACTTACCATATTGCACTGCCTATAAAATCATTGCATCCTCCCGGGAGATGAACTAGTGGTAGGAAACATTAATAAAATATGTCTTTTATTTATGTTTTTTTGTGCTATAATAATTTTACTATTTTCATTTTTTGTTTTAACAAAAAATTTATATTTTTTAAAATTATAGTGTGGTCATTGGATAATCGAGTTTTTTTAATACGTTTTAAAAAATATATTTTTTTAAAAAAATGTTTAAGTTTAAAAAAAAATTAAAACTGTGCCTTAAAGGCGACATCCGCAATGCCGCCTTTCCACTAAAACCCAAAAAAAATTAAAAAAAAAATTATTTTTATTTTTGTTTTTTGTTTTGTTTTTTTTTATATATATATATATAAACAAATCAAAACAAAAAAATAAAATTTTCAGCAAAATTTATCCGCTATTTAAAATTCAGCAGTACTGCTATTACTGCAGTCTGGATTCTGACAGAAGCTCTCACACAGGGCTCTCTTTTATAAGAGACCATACCCTAGAAATTATTTTGCATTTCCGATGTGGGATTCTGGTTCTCTATTTCCTACGCGGAACATTCTGCATTTCCGATGTGGGATTCTATTTCAAGTACGTGACTTTAAAAGACTATAAATTATAAACTATACGACCAATATAAATGAAACTTAAAACATGGCTTAAACATATAAAATATAGTTGAAAACAAAAATAATTTCATAAAAAATGATAATAGAAAATAATTTATAAGCTTTCAAAACCACATACTTGAAACTTAAAAAGTTTCAAGTGCGTGACTTTAGAAGCCTATAAAATATAAACTACAAGACTGATATAAATTAAACTTAATACATGGATTAAACATATAACAAATTATTTAAAATAAAAATAATATCGTAAAAAATGTTGATGGAAAATAATTTATAAGTTTTCAAAGACACTTACATGAAACTTAAAAATATTTCAAGCACGTGACTTTGAAAGCCTATAAAATATAAACTATAAGACCGATATAAATGAAACATAAAACATGGATTAAACATATAACAAATAGTTAAAAATAAGAAGAATTTTGTAAAAAATGTTCATGAAAAATAATTTATAAGCTTTCAAAACCACCTACTTGAAACTTAAAAATGATTCAAGTAAGTGGCATTGAAATACTATAAAATATAAACTATAAGACCGATATAATTTAAAGTTAAAACATGGATTAAACATATAATAAATTATTAAATTATTAAATTAATATTATTAAAAATTAATTATATAATAATTAATTAGTTAATTAGTAATTATTAATAATTAATTATATAATAATTATCCAATTAATTAGTAATATAATTATTCAGTATATAATAGTTAATTAGGTAATTAGTAATATAATTATAAATTATATTTATTCATTATACTTAATAATTAGTAATTATTAAAAAATATTATATGATAATTAATTAGTTAATTGGTAATATAATTATTAATTATATAATAGTTAACTAGTTAATTAGTAATATAATTATAAATTATCATCATTCATTATAATTATTAATTCTAATTATTCATTATAATTATTCATTATAATTACTAATTATAATTACTAATTATAATTATTAATTATAATTATTAATTATTAATTATTAATTAATAATATAATTATTAATTATATAACTATTATTTGTATAATAATTATTTACTTAATTAGTAATTATTGATAATTAATTATATAATAATTAAGTAGTTAAATAGTAATATAATTAGTTAATTGGAAATATAATTATTAACTATTTAATAATTAATTAGTTACTTAGTAATATAATTATTAATTATATAATAATTAATTAGTTAATTAGTAATAGAATTATTAATTATATAATTTGTAATTAGGCAATTAGTAATTATTAATGTTTTATTATTATGTTTGTATGGTTATATAAATATATATAAATAAAACTTAATGTTTCAACATAATTTATCTTTTATTCAAGTACGTGACTTTGGTGGCCTATATAATATAAACTATAAGACCGATATGAATGAAATTTTAAACATTGCTTAAATTGGAACTCAATTCACCCCACCTCTTGAGATTTCACTCTGACCAACAAGTAATAATAGTAGTTTGATTTCAGTAGACATAAAACATGTAAACAATAATGTACAATCAGTGTCTATGTTTGTGGTGAGGAGATTTCGTCCCACATGGTGGTATGCGAATAGGACGTCCACGTCGAGTGCGCAGTGGAGTCTGATGACATGGAGAAGGCTAATCCTCGGGCATTGGAACGTCGACTGTCGCATCCTCCATCTGTGTGTTAGTGGGAGGAGCTGTCAACTGCATCTCGTACTGCCATCCAGATCCTTCTCCCACTAGGGTGGTAGAAGGACCTGCCTCCATCGTAGTGGGGAACGAAGCCTTCGATGGAGCTATACCTCAAGACGGTGATGGCTCTAGAATCCAAGGCTGTGAAAGATCTAGAACCCAAGATGGAGAGAACTGTAGATATCATGTCAGGAAATACAGATCCTATGCCACCTGAGGCACATCTTGAATCGGTTGATCCTGAATTACTAGAGATCTTACCTTTGCCTGTGAAACAGGTGAGGCCTCACATGCAGCACGACGCTGTCTACGTCGCCATGGTCGTGGCTCCTTAGCACCAGCAGCAGCTGCGGGATGTGCCTTTGGGGCAGGAACCTCCTCTCTCCAAGTCGGATGTGCGATGATTCTCCCAGAAAGTACACAAAAATATGTCCTCACCTACAGCGTTGTAGCATGGACGGCTGCCCAGCTAAAGACCCCCTCCTCCTTTTCATCACTCATGCAAACAAGCTGCTCTGTGTGACTTCCCTGTAAATAGATTCAAATGGAATTAGAAAATAATTCAAAAAACAAACTAATGGAAATTTATTGACTTACTATCCTCTACATCTCTATGTCGGCTTCGGTAAGAAATAGTATAGACTTCAATTTATACCACGGTGCATAATCAACCTGCTCTGAAAGAGAGAATCGATTCATAGGAACACCCTAAATATGAAACTCTGCATGTCTATGCCAGCAGTCTATAAAAATGACATGTACTTGGGACCAATCATCATCCTGCCTCCCTGTCAGCTTCATCCCATGAAGTCGGTCTGTCTGTCTTGATGGTAATGGAATCGGCTGAGTACGGAAAAACTGGCGCATGACCCTGTCAGGCTGCTACCACTCAATAATATGGAAGTGAATGAGGGGTACTACAGCCATAGAATCCTCAAGCCCAATAGTGCAGTATGCTGGCAACTGGTCCATAATACTCCAGTATGGAAGCCATGAAATCTGAAATGACAAGTGATTTTTTCAAAAAAACACCTAACTAAAAACCAAAATTGATGTTATTATTAAATATGTTAGACAGTGATAGATTGTATATACATACCTGGTCAGGTAAGAGACAGTCCAACTGTAGCCAATATACTCCCAAATGTTGTCTCAGAACCACGTCAAAATTGTGTCCCTGACACCACCTGTAAAAGACATCAACGATAATGACAAATAATGAGAAATTATAGTTAATAACTCATAGTAGAATTAGAAACCAATAGAAATGACTTATCATACCAGCATCCACGCGGAGCGTCATGCAGTACCTCCATCTCGACCGACGGACCAGCAAGGTCAGGGTGGAATGCTAGGATGTGCTCCCATGCCCACATCTGAATAAGGATGATGCATCATCCGAGACCTGTACGGTCCCTGTGTGATAGCCTGCATAATGATATGTACGTGTATGCCAAGCAGGATGATCCCCAACTGTACATCTCAGCCCGATCAAAGTCCTCTAGTAGGGATAGATACATCATATGCACGTGCATCCCCGAGTGATCAGTACACATGGTCCCGCCAATGAGCCATAAGATATATGCACGGGCGTAACGCATGACGGTATGCTCATCGTCATCATCCTATAAATGTGTGTTGTACCTCTCGTACCCCTCGTTGTTTAATTTTCATGATCACAATCACTCTCTTATTTATCTAATCTTGTTTTAAGTGTTTTTGTTGATAGGCAAAAGGTTGCCAAGGAATTGGGCCAAGAAGGACTGAAAGTGGACTCTCTGAGTCTACCGGCCAACCGGTGGATGACCACCGGCCAGCCGGTGGTGCCTGGGCAGAAGGCATCCCCTCTATCCAGACCACCGGCCAACCGGTGTACCATCACCGGCCAGCCGGTGGAACCCAGACAGAAGGGACACCTACTGTCTCACCACCGGCCAACCGGTGGCCTCCTCACCGGCCAGCCGGTGGTGCCTGGGCAGAAGGCCTCTCCTTTTTCCAAGCACCGGCCAACCGGTGGCCAAGCACCGGTCAGCCGGTGGAGCCAGTCAAACTAGCCGTTGGGCTTTGACCAGCCTGCTCCCAACGGCTCCGAAGACTTTTCCAACGGCTCCGAAGACCTCGAACGGCCATATGAGGGTTCCCCCTCTATAAATAAAGGACCAGGAAGCCCCGGAACATGTGTGGAACTATAACAAAGCCAACGGAAGCCAACGGACACATTTTTCATCATTTGGCAAACCTTCGGCGGATTCCTTCAAGGAACCTCAAGTGCTCCAACTCACTTCCACATCCAAGGAGCACCATCAAAGAAGCTTGGGAGCGCTCTTCATCAACTTCATCAATCCTTTGGCGCCCAAGGCTTCGCCTCTTATGGTTTTTCATTATTTATCTTTTTGAGCATCAATTTGGGTTTGTGCCTACAAACCCCTCTTTCTCTCATCTTCCTTTTTGTTTGGGTTTTCACACCACCTTCAAGGTGTGAAGAGGTTAGTCAAGCCTTCCCTTTAAAAGGCTTGAGTCATAGGTGAGCTAGCCTTCACCTGTAAGAAGGCTAGTGGGTTCTTGCTCAACCATTAAAAGCAAGCTGTAATAGGTTCTAGACTACCTTAAAGTCTAGTGGGTTTCTTGCTAAAACCATTAAAAAGCAAGCGGTAGTAAATCTCTCAACGGTTGAGTTGGGAGCGGAGATGTAGTCTTTGGTTTAAGCCGAACTCCGTTATCAAGTTTTGTGTCTTGCCTCTTTTATTTCCGCTGCACTTTTAACTTTGTTTTTAAATTGTTAATTATTTTTTAAAAGGAAATTCACCCCCCTCTTGCCATCACTCTCCGTCCCAACAATTGGTATCAGAGGGAGTGTTTGAGTAATACCTTAACCGGTTTCAAATTCAAGATCCATTGTGATGGCTTCATCTTCTTTCGCCCCCGAAGGTTATTCTTTGGGTCGTGCTCCATTCTTTGATGGAACCGACTACGCTTATTGGAAAACCCGCATGACTACTTTTCTTAGAAGCATTGGTTATCCTATTTATAAAATTGTCATGCATGGTTATTCTCTTTGTTCTCCCGATGAATCCAAATGGACTCAAGCCGATATTAAAAATTTCGAGCTTGATGGAAAATCCATGAACGCTCTTCATTGCGGCCTTGATCGTAATGAATTCAATCGAGTTTCCACATGCACTTCATCTCAAGAAATCTGGAAACTATTGGAGGTTACCCATGAGGGGACCAACAAAGTTAAGGATACTCGATTGGATATGTACCGTCAAGATTTTGAGTCTTTTACCATGCATCCATCTGAAAATATAACTGAAATTTTTACACGTTTTACTGATGTTTGCAATGGGAGAAAGTCCCTTGGTGATGATGTGTCTGCAGAAACGATGGTCAAGAAGATCCTTTGGATCTTACCAAGCTCATGGGCACCGAAAGTCACGGCAATTCAAGAAGCAAAAGACATCAAGAACATGTCGGTCGAAGAGCTCATCGGATCCCTCATGACCTACGAGATCACCATGAGGAGGCAAGCTGAAAAGGAAGGCAACCTCATCAAAACTCCAAAGAACATCGCCTTCAAAGTTCAAAAAGAAGAAAGCTCCTCCTCCTCATCTTCTTCCTCTTCAAGCGGCGATTCAGAAATGGAGAATCTTGCCCGCAAAATGCACAAATTCATGAAGAAGCACAAGAAGAAGAAATCCTGCAAGGCTCAACCCAACGAAAAATCCGAGCCCGAGGTAACATGTTACGGGTGTGGCAAGAAAGGCCATTACAAGCCCGATTGTCCACTCAACAAGAAAAAGGACAAGCAAAAGGAAAAGAAGAAGGCATTCAAGGCCACATGGAGTGATAGCTCCACATCCTCCTCCTCCTCCTCCTCAAGTGACAACGGTAAAAAATGCCTAATGGCATTTCATGAGGTATCCTCTTCCGACTCCTCATCCTCTAGTTCTTCAAATTCTTTCAATCATTTATCTTATGAGGATCTCCAACATGCTAGAGATCAATTGGAGGAAGGCTTTCACGAACTTTATTCCAAATTTATTGCTTTAAAAAAGAATTTCAAAAAACTTTCTTCCAAAAAGGAACAACTTCTCAAAGAAAAGGAGGAGTTGTCCCTCAAGATCCAAAACCTTCCCGATGTTGATTCTATGGAATTAACAATCAAGGATTTAAGGAAATCCCTAGCTAAGTTCACCGAAGGTGAACATAACCTTTCGAAGCTCCTTAGTTCCCAATGCGTATCTAGAACCACCCAAGGGCTTGGCTATTCCAAGCAAGCTTCCTCTTCCCATGCTCCAACTATTTTTGTAAGGGGGATCTCCCAATATAAATTTTGCAACTATTGTAAAAAACTCGGGCACTTAATTTATGAGTGCAATTGCAAAAATGCCCGGTATGGAAGGCCCAAAACCATTTCCTTTAATGATGAATTTCATAGGAGAAGACCCGCCACTAGACAAGTTTGGATTGAAAAATCCCTTTTAGCGAGTCTCACCGGACCAAAATTTGTCTCGGTTCTTAAATCCTCTCCCCGGTGATTTGTTGTTTTTATTTAGGGGGAGTTAGGATCGTTTAAGCCTTTTTGCGTTTTTATTTCAAAACTTTCATTTCAAAACTTTCAATTTCAAAACTTTCATTTCAAAACTTTCAATTTCAAAACATTCATTTCAAAACTTTCAATTCAAATTTCAAAAATTTCAATTGGTTTAAAATCTCTATCTTGTTTTTCAATCCTTTCCCTGAATCAAGTTTTATGCCCCGTGCTATTTTGATAATCACAAAGGGGGAGAAATTCTTGGTTGATTGGGGGATAAATCTTTCTCTCATGCTTTGCTTTACTTTTCAATTTATCCTTTAAAGCATGCCTTTCATTTCAGTCTTTTACATTGCTTGTTTTGGTGATTGTGATCATCAAAATAGGGGGAGATTGTTGTACCTCTCGTACCCCTCGTTGTTTAATTTTCATGATCACAATCACTCTCTTATTTATCTAATCTTGTTTTAAGTGTTTTTGTTGATAGGCAAAAGGTTGCCAAGGAATTGGGCCAAGAAGGACTGAAAGTGGACTCTCTGAGTCTACCGGCCAACCGGTGGATGACCACCGGCCAACCGGTGGTGCCTGGGCAGAAGGCATCCCCTCTGTCCAGACCACCGGCCAACCGGTGTACCATCACCGGCCAGCCGGTGGAACCCAGACAGAAGGGACACCTACTGTCTCACCACCGGCCAACCGGTGGCCTCCTCACCGGCCAGCCGGTGGTGCCTGGGCAGAAGGCCTCTCCTTTTTCCAAGCACCGACCAACCGGTGGCCAAGCACCGGTCAGCCGGTGGAGCCAGTCAAACTAGCCGTTGGGCTTTGACCAGCCTGCTCCCAACGGCTCCGAAGACTTTTCCAACGGCTCCGAAGACCCCGAACGGCCATATGAGGGTTCCCCTTCTATAAATAAAGGACTAGGAAGCCCCGGAACATGTGTGGAACTATAACAAATCCAACAGAAGCCAACGGACACATTTTTCATAATTTGGCAAACCTCCGGCGGATTCCTTCAAGGAACCTCAAGTGCTCCAACTCACTTCCACATCCAAGGAGCACCATCAAAGAAGCTTGGGAGCGCTCTTCATCAACTTCATCAATCCTTTGGCGCCCAAGGATTCTCCTCTTACGGTTTTTCATTATTTATCTTTTTGAGCATCAATTTGGGTTTGTGCCTACAAACCCCTCTTTCTCTCATCTTCCTTTTTGTTTGGGTTTTCACACCACCTTCAAGGTGTGAAGAGGTTAGTCAAGCCTTCCCTTTAAAAGGCTTGAGTCATAGGTGAGCTAGCCTTCACCTGTAAGAAGGCTAGTGGGTTCTTGCTCAACCATTAAAAGCAAGATGTAATAGGTTCTAGACTACCTTAAAGTCTAGTGGGTTTCTTGCTAAAACCATTAAAAAGCAAGCGGTAGTAAATCTCTCAACGGTTGAGTTGGGAGCGGAGACGTAGGCTTTGGTTTAAGCCGAACTCCGTTATCAAGTTTTGTGTCTTGCCTCTTTTATTTCTGCTGCACTTTTAACTTTGTTTTTAAATTGTTAATTATTTTTTAAAAGGCAATTCATCCCCCTCTTGCCATCACTCTCCGTCCCAACAATGTGGAATCTGCGACTCCAACCAAGGCATAGATATGGACGATCCATCTGTAGCCCTACGGTCAGACAAAATATCAACGCCTAACAAGCACTGAGCAAGGTCTGTCCAAGCTGCATGAGTGAGTCCAATAATGGGTCTCCCCTAGATAGGAATATCAAGAAGCACTACGACATCCTCAAGGGTGATGGTTATCTCTCCCTCAGGCAGGTGGAATGTGTGTGTCTCTGGTGTTCATCTCTCAACGAGGGAAGCAAGTAGGTAATGATCTACAAATGTGAAATCTGATACGACAAGGCCATAGAAGCCAGCACGGCGCAAGTAAGGTCTAATGGCATGTGGAGGCTCCATGTGATTAAAATGGTGTGATCGACGCACCTTCACTAATCGATCTGGACGACCCTCTAATGCGACCTGCGAAATATGGGTACGTTGCTGAGTGAGTAGTATGGTATCATCCATCTACATATAAATAAATGAAATGAGTCGTAAGTGTAAAATGTAAATATAACATTATGGATTGGATTAAGACAAACAATGTCAATTAGTAATGATATTTTTTCAATTTATCTAACTGTATGTATTCAATAACTTATGTTAATCTTTATGATACTATAATTTTGTTATAGAATAGTTTACTAAAATATCCTACATGTTTAGGTTTGGGTTTAGATTTGAGGGTTTAGGGTTAAAAAATTTAATATTAACGTTCAGGAAACATGTTTATGGGTTAATAACATTTACTTTACAATATGGGTTAAGTGTTCCACTTTTGGATTTATGAAATAAATTTTATTACCTCAGATTTAAAGTTATTTCTTGAAAGCAAGAATATTATTATGAAATAAGTTATATTATCTAAAATATTGAGTCTTGAATTTTTTTACACATATTTTGGGGGAGCTTTATGATTAACTACTTATGGATTGGATTAAAATAAACAATGTCAATTAGTAGTGATGTTTTTAGAATTTATCTAACTGTATGTATTCAATAACTTATGCTAATAATTATGATACTATAATTTCGTTATAGAATAGTTTACTAAAATATCCTACATGTTTAGGTTTGGGTTTAGGTTTGAGGGTTTAGGGTTAAAATTTTTAATATTAACGTTCAGGAAACATGTTTATGGGTTAATAACATTTACTTTACAATATAGGTTAAGTGTTCCGCTTTTGGATTTATGAAATAAATTCTATTACCTCATATTTAAAGTTATTTCTTGAAAGCAAGAATATTAATATGAAATAAGTTATATTATCTAAAATATTGAGTCTTGAATTTGGTTACACATATTTTGGTGGAGCTTTATGATTAACTACTTATGGATTGGATTAAGATAAACAATGTCAATTAGTAATGATGTTTTTAGAATTTATCTAATTTTATGTATTCAATAACTTATTCTAATCATTATGATACTATAATTTCGATATAGAATAGTTTACTAAAATATTCTACATGTTTAGGTTTGGGTTTCGGTTTGAGGGTTTAGGGTTAAAAATTTTAATATTAATGTTCAGGAAACATGTTTATGGGTTAATAAAATTTATTTTACAATATGGGTTAAGTGTTCCACTTTTGGATTTATGAAATAAATTCTATTACCTCATATTTAAAGTTATTTCTTGAAAGCAAGAATATTAATATGAAATAAGTTCTATTATCTAAAATATCGAGTCTTGAATTTGGTTACACATATTTTGGGGGAGATTTATGATTAACTACTTATGTATTGGATTAAGATAAACAATGTCAATTAGTAATGATGTTTTTAAAATTTATCTAACTATATGTATTCAATAACTTATGCTAATCATTATGATACTATAATTTCGTTATAGAATAGTTTACTAAAATATCCTACATGTTTTGGTTTGGGTTTAGGTTTGAGGGTTTAGGGTTAAAAATTTTAATATTAACATTTAGGAAACATGTTTATGAGTTAATAACATTTACTTTACAATATAGGTTAAGTGTTCCGCTTTTGAATTTATGAAATAAATTATATTACCTTAGATTTAAAGTTATTTCTTGAAAGCAAGAATATTAATATGAAATAAGTTCTATTATCTAAAATATCGAGTCTTGAATTTGGTTACACATATTTTGGGGGAGCTTTATGATTAACTACTTATGTATTGGATTAAGATAAACAATGTCAATTAGTAATGATGTTTTTAGAATTTATCTAACTGTATGTATTCAATAACTTATGCTAATCATTATGATACTATAATTTCGTTATAGAATAGTTTACTAAAATATCCTACATGTTTTGGTTTGGGTTTAGGTTTGAGGGTTTAGGGTTAAAAATTTTAATATTAACATTTAGGAAACATGTTTATGAGTTAATAACATTTACTTTACAATATGGGTTAAGTGTTCCGCTTTTGAATTTATGAAATAAATTATATTACCTCAGATTTAAAGTTATTTCTTGAAAGCAAGAATATTAATATGAAATAAGTTCTATTATTTAAAATATCGAGTCTTGAATTTGGTTACACGTATTTTTGGGGAGCTTTATGATTAACTACTTATGGATTGGATTAAGATAAACAATGTCAATTAGTAATGTTGTTTTTAGAATTTATCTAGTTGTATGTATTCAATAACTTATGTTAATCATTATGATACTATAATTTTGTTATAGAATAGTTTACTAAAATATCCTACATGTTTAGGTTTGGGTTTAGGTTTGAGGGTTTAGGGTTAAAAATTTTAATATTAACGTTCAGGAAACATGTTTATGGGTTAATAGCATTTATTTTACAATATGGGAATGTCACAATAAAGACAATACATCATTATGGATGAGACTATGAACTCAACCCAACAATGTTAGGACATCGTTTCCGGTTATAACCTTCTTTATGACATATCGTGCATCGAAAACTCTGTCCTTGTTCTTGAGGCCAGTCCATCTCATTACGCATCCTACTCGCCTTCGGTCTCCCACGAGGACGTAACTGATTCATGTCAGGTATCACTATCGACTGGCCTTCAGGCATTGGGAAATAACGATACTCCCAAATAGGTGTCCATAGTGCAACATAACAATTATCAATGGTATCCATCTGGTACACTGGATCAGCATATGCTTCCCATGAGATGTTCACAGAGGCACATGCTGCGATGGCGTGTGTACATGGAAACCGTAAGGCCTGAAAGTTTCCACATTAACATTGCCTTGTTTCCAGTAATACCACAATTTTTTCACCGACGCGATTTGTGATGGGGTCTGAACGCTCTTGAACTTCAATTCGAGAGTCTTCTCTTCGAAAGAGATAGATGTGATAACCAGAAGCTTCTTCAATATTATTTTCAATCTCTCGTTGAAAGTGTTTTCCGTATCTTAGCCCCGGTTGTATTCCGTCTGATGCTAGTTTTTGTCTATCCACAAAGTACTTCACCCATCGATATAATGTCTCTTGAACTAAGGCAATTATAGGTAGCTTGCGAAGCCCTTTGAAGATATCATTGATGCACTTTACAATGTTTGTCGTCATGTGTCCATACCTATTCCCCCTGTCGTATGCCAATGTCCATTTCTCTTTTGGAATCTGCATCATATAATCATAAACTTCTTGATTAGCCTGATGAATTTTTTCAAAACGTTCTTCAAACCACCATTGGTCCAACTAATATGCTACAAAGCATAGATGATATCTCACATAAATTGATTTGATCTTTATATTGAAATAGTAAAACAGAACGAATAGAATGTGTACCAAGCCTCGTGATTGCCTTCTTCATCGGTTCGTTGTGGATTTTTTTAAGCACATTGCTAGCAATGTGTCTAATGCAGAACCAATGATGTGCATTTGGGTATCTCCATGTATCAGGATCTGCATTGATTGCCTCATTAATTGCTCGATGACGATCAGATATCAAACAAACACCCCGAATGTGGGTGAAATGGTTGTTGATACATGCCAGAAACCAACTCCACGATTCATAGTTTTCTTTCTCTACAATGGCAAAAGCAAGCAGAAGAGGTAAACGATTTCCATCTTGGGTTGTTGTAATCAACAATACGCCCTTGTATTTTCCATACAGAAATGTTCCATCAATCTGAATAAACTATTTGCAGAAACAAAATGTGGAGATACAGGGAAGGAATGCCCAGAACAACCGATAAAATTGAACACAAGATAGATCAAGTCGGTTATCGTGAGACACATGTTTGTTTGTATCCATATGGAAGACAACTTGGTTATGATGCCTCAGTATGGCTAGCAATTGCGGCAACACCCGATATGAGTCATCTCAATCACCATAGACCTTCACAATTGCCTTCTGTTTCGCCATTCATGCCTTATTATAGGAAATCTTATAACCGAATGTCTGTTGAATCCTCTCTTGCACAAGGGCTATTGAAACATCTTGACATGTTTGAATCATCTCAACAACAATAGATGACACAAATTCTGCATCCAATGAGGTATGATCTTGTGTGAGGCTTGGCTGAATGCAAGTATGAGCCGCCTCAATCCTCGAGATTCTCCAACCTCCAAATGTAATGTCCGGAATCTCCCTCAAGCGAAATCTACAATCATCCCCATACTTCTCACACCGTATAACATATTTACTACGACATGATTCGTGAACTACATAGTTGAAGTGTCTCGCAATATGAAATCTCTTTAGCGTGCTTTTTAATGCATCTTTACTAGGAAAATTCTTTCTAATATATAAGGTTTTGTCCGCCTCACTAAACCTATCCGGTACAACTCCAGGGAACTCGGTTGCCGGTGTGAGAACAGTATTGTCGAATGCAGGCACGCGTGTCATTGCATCTAACCAAGATGAAAAGAGTGGTGGATGATTTATTGTAGGTCGAGGTTGATGTACAACTAATGCATTTCTCAAAACCTCCTCCCTATCTTCCGCTGGTCCCACCTCATCAGCACTGTTGTCACCATCTGATCCATCATTACAAAACTTCTCATTGGAAGTCGGATTGACATGTATATCCGGGAGATCATCTATGTTGTCCTCTTCTGCTACATCATTTGGAATAGGCTCAATTTCATGGGGTGGACTGTCTTGAATCACTCTTGTAATTCTACGTCTTCGTACAATTGGATGTTGTTGTTGTATAGTAACAACATCAACGTATAACTCCATCATGGTACCATCTGACCGTTGAGAAAATAAATTAATTGCTTGGACCCACTGCGCATCAGCAACCAATGAACAAGCCAGATGTCACAGTGTTGTCAGAAATTGCAAATGTCTATAGCACATAGACACAATCTCCTGATTGGGTCCCAAATTTAAGGAACCACGAATTCACTCTTGAAGGTCACTTATGGTTACACAATCAGCTGTACTAACCACCGTAATTGGTTGAGTACTATAAGAAGCTCATTGCTCAGTTTGAATAATCTCCCCATAGCAGTACACACAGGTAAACATGACTCTCTACGTCAAAAATGTTTCTTTCATCAAAATTATGATAGTGTAACAAATATTAACAATGATGTTTGACCATATGATGTTTATTAGAATGTAGTTTTAGGGCGCCTTTCTATACCCTAAAATAAGCTACTGATGTGTTGACCATATGATATTTCTTAGAATGTAATTTTAGGGCACCTTTTTTTTAATGTGTTTGTTCTTTTTCATTTCACTTTATATTTTCATCAGTATCGTTAGCTAATCATTATATGGATCCATATTTTAATCCTATGTTATTTATTAATTATTTTATAATTAATTATGTCTAATAGTACATATTATTTCTAAACTATATAATCTTTACATTTTAAAACATTTTCTTCTCCATTTCATTTTAAATAATTATAATTGTCATTTTAAACCGATTTTCTTAATACAGTTTTTAACTAATCAATCATTCTTTAATCACTATTTAATCATTATTAAGTTATTCTTTAATTATTTATTCTTTAATCGTTAATCATATTATATTCATTAATTAATTGTAATTAACTAACTTTAATTTGTTAATGCTTATGTCCTTATTTGATTCTATAACATTATATTTATCATTTTATCATTGATAAACATACTGATTTGATTTTTCTTTTCTTAAAATTTTAGTAGTTCATAAAGAAAATACAAATCATCTTAAACATATTCTCCGGGAGTGTCAAACCAGGATGCAGCATGGCTCGTTATTGTGCACCAGTTCCCGTTCGAGTCTAGCTCAAAGCAGTGTTTTCAGGTTTTACCCCTATGTACATCTGTGCCAGAGCCACATCCACTTGTTTGTATCCAGACATGAATTTAATTGCTTAGATAACCACATAGTCTTTAACCCACCAAAATTTCAAAATACTTAATCCTAAGTTAATCTATACTTAATTTATACTACCTAACAATAATTATTTCAAACTATATATAACTAATTGCTGAAATTAAATAACCAAATATTAAGAACTACCTAAACTACTTAAAAAATGAAATATTTAAAACTAAAAAGAATTAAATTAATTAAATAAAAACATTAAATTAAATAAAGAAACATACCTCCAGAGGCCAAAGGCGGCCTCCCTCCGTCCGCCTTTTGGAGAGAAGAAGGTAAGAATCAAGTGAGGAGAGGGGGGGGGGCTAGCCACCCTTTTATAGGGATTTCAGACAAATGCGACATCGCAGAAGTCACCTTTCGCCTTACCCAGAGGCCAAAGGCGGCCTCCCTCCGTCCGCCTTTGCCATGTCATCGATCCGGGTCAAAGTTGGCATCGCGGCATCTGCGATCCCGCCTTTGTAGCGTATTTTTTTTTTTTTAACTTAAGCGGTTTCTCAATCTTTTTTTTAAAAACGCATTTAAAAATAAAACTCGAATAATCTGTTGGATTTTTTTTTTTATTATTTAATGAAACTATCTTCTTCCTCTCTTCCGATCTATCGAAGGCAGCAGAGCAGTCTGTGTACGTGGACCTCGCTCTCCAATGTAACAGCTAAGGAAAGGAAGAAGACAGCAGCTCTACCTGCCCTGCACAGGTATTGTCTTCTAGAAGGAATGACACTGATGGCTTCGGGTGGGGTGCGATCAATATGGGCTCTTTCCAAATCGAAATCCCATTGCATATCTTTCCTCACCCAAGCTGCTTCTTACATCATTCGCAGGCTCTGTTCATCCAAATCAATCCAGATTGGCGTAAGTTTCTCTCTTCAAAATTAGTTTTGATCCATGATTTTTAATGCTCTCTGTCGAAGTTGAATGATCCGAGCCTTATAAAGTGTGCACTAGCATGCCGCGTTGCAACCACAGCAAATCAGCAAATACAAATAAGAGCATATTTTTTTTATTATATTTTTTTATTACTATTCAAATATTTATGAACTCACCAATCCCTTTCTTATTTACGATCCCTCGCCTTTTCCATTTCCATCAAAGAAACCCACTCCACGCCTGCAGCATGTCTTACAAACATTAATAAGGTGTTACAATTAAGTTTTCTTTTCTCACTTTTGGTTCATGTTGTTCCCCACGGATTCATATTTTCTTTATTTTAAGGGTTAGATAAAGTTTGATGCTGTGCGAGGATTTCAGCTTCCACACATTATACATAAGCTCTTTTTATTGGCACTTTTGTTTATTATACTCGTTCATGTTCTGGTTTTGGCTAGTAAATATATATATATATATATATACATGCATGCATGTGTTTGTACTTTTCCTTTCTCCTGTGTTTTTTTCTTTAGAAAAACAATAAAAAGGGCTGTTGGGGTTTCTTTTCTCAGTCTCAGAATGTGTTTGTTTTAATTCCTATTGCTTCATCTCAGAATGTGGGATTTATCGGGACTGGAAACATGGGGCGTCGTATGGCGAATAACCTAATTAATGCTGGATACCAAGTTACCGTACACGACGAGTAACCTATTCTATTCCTATTCTTGTATTTATAGTGAAACTCACTTATATTTACTTATAATTTGCATCATTATTTTTAATTTGTAGCTTTACTTAGTTTGAATCATAGATAACTACCACTATCATGACTGAAGCTTGAAATTCATAAAATTTTCATAATCATAATATGACCTTAAAATTAATAATTGTAATATAATGTAATATGAAAAAAACCTTGCCTTGACCCATGATAGAGAGAATTTTCTAAAACCCAATTTTTATTCTTCTTTTTGTGTCTTGCTTCATCATGTTCATTAGTGATGACCACGAATTATAGTAGATTTAATGGCCAAGAATAGTACCACATTAAGAGTCCTTTTGAGAATCCTTATTGAACTACTTATAGCACTTATCAATTATGATGAGCATTTTGCAAAAAACAAGCAGTGTTTGCTTTGTTTTTGAAAAAACACTTATACTTGAATTCAAAAAAAAAAAAAAACCCCACTCAAATAAAATCATTTTTTCAATAATCAATTTGGAAACCCTTAACGAAAACACTTATCATATGCAATACGTGCTATAAGCAGTTTTCAATAAGTCCCATCAACTGGAAGCAGTGGGAAAAGCTATTGCAAAATCCACCAACACTCATCATGCATAAACCCATTATCTTAACATTTTTTATTCTTAAAATTTAATTTATTCATTATTCTAATTAGGCAAGTTGCATGCTGATTGCATGAGACATTCAAATCTGACATTTTATAAGATGTTTTTTTTTTGTGTTTGTCGAAACAGCATTATCGTAGCTAATTGTGAAGCGCACATGATTACTCTTTTGATGTGAAATTGACATTTTTTTTATGTTGATGCCTCCTGAAGTGTGTCAGTTTTTGTGTTGATCCTTACTCAGTTTTCCTTACTTTTATGAAGCACACCTGTGGTTTTAGCCTCATCGAAATTTGTTTTTTCTTCCATTCCTCACCTTTTCTTAGAAACCAACAAACAATGAAGATGTTCAAGGACAAGGGGGTTCCCACAAAAGGGACACCCTTTGAAATTGCAAATGCGAGTGATGTTGTGATAACAATGTTGCCATCTCCTTCCGATGTGAGTGTTTTTTAATTTCTTTGTTTCGTTAATCATTCACCGTCTAAGCACGATTCTTTCGCATGACATTTCCTACAGTCTGTCAGTCTTGTTTACTAATAAATGATTTCATTCAATGGGTAGGGGTTGATTCCATTATTCATGCTATGTTCCGGGACAAAATGTGTTTGTTCAAACTCGATACGCATTGGAAGTTTAATTCTTTTTTGCTTGCAGTTTTTTAGCTTTTTGGACACTGCTTGTATACTGAAATGAACAGAGGTCTTGTTTCTATAGGTAATGGATGTTTACACTGGACCAAATGGTATGATTCATAATGGCGATCCTCTAAGACCTTGGTTGTTTATAGATTCATCTACGGTTGATCCTCAAACATCAAGAAAGCTTGCTTCAGCTGTCTCTAGCTGCTTTTTGAAAGAAACGAGAGGTATTGATTGATATGTCCGTCATTAATTTAATCATTTTTGTTTTTGATGTAGAATTAAATTGCATGCTTATGATTTCTTTAAAGACATCGTAGGAATGTAGTTGCATATATTTGTTCATTTTATATCATCACTGTTTAGTACCATTGTGAACCTAAGCTTGGTCCTTCCCTCTTTGACGCCAGCCAAATCATCTCCTAGTTTCTTAGCATCGAGTCCATCTTGTTGTATTATGTTGGATTTGTTGTTAACAATGAAGGAGACATGTATCTAATGGTTGATTTTGTTTAAGATGCCTTGCCAGTTCACGTGGAGTTGTTCTTCCTTCTTCATATTACATGTCTTTCTTGAGGGAACTGTTTTTTTTATTTAAGAGATGGACAACCAATTTGAAATTTGGGGATAACGGAGAGCTCTGAGTTGAGGGTAGTAGTATGGTTCAGATCTGAATGATAGTTTGGTCTGGTTATTGAATGTCCAATGTGTTCCTGATTTGTAAAAAAAAATCTTATTTCCTTGGGTATCATGGACAAACAAAGACAATGCTTCTATAGTGAAAGTGGATAGGTTAAAATCTCAAAGGGGTCCTTGGTTGTGATGAATGAAAAGTTGCAGAATGATGCATATTTTCCAGCGGGTAGTTTGGTAACTAGGACGGAAATGGTTTCATGTTCGCTAGAGGTGAGAATTGTTAGATGGTGTGATTATGGACAAATTTGTTTTTTATGAGGCTTGTGTTCGGGGAAAACAATTCAAAGTACACTTTGATATTGGTAAACATGAATCTGGCTGAATCCTGGATTATATTCACCAATATCAGCGGTGTCCAACTTTCGAGGAGTCTCATGGAAGACACTGATATTTTGTCCTGTTTATTGATGGATCTTCTGAAACTGAACGTTGAAGTGCTGCATTGGTTTAAAAAGACTGGTTGAAAAACACATTGAAAGTCAGGTCAAGACACTAAAAACTAATAATGGTTGAATGTTCTATAATGCACCAGTTGATGGGTTCTATTGGGATGATGACACGATGCAAAACCACATTGTGTGACCACCACATCAAAACGGTGTGATAGAAATGATGAACTCGACACTTCTACAATGGGTGAAATCACGTTGTTTAATGTGAGATTACATAAACAATTTTGGTTGGAGGCAGTTAACATTGTTTGCTATCTGGTGAATAAGTCTCCGTCTTCTGTGATTGGTTCTAGCACCTCATAAGAGGTATGGTTTGAGAAATCTTTTGATTATTTTGGTTAGATGATATTTGGTAGCTTAATGCATGTTCATGTGAATAATGGTAAACTTGAGTCTCAGGCTATGTGATACATATTTCTAGGGAGTGCGATAAGTGTAAGAGGTAAAGATTATGGTGTACCAATTAGAACAAGACTCCTAATTTTATAATCAACAGAGATGTCACTTTTGACGAGTGTGTTGTTTGTGGTTAGATCATCTAGGAACAAAAAACCAGGGTGCTCACTAGATGGTGGTGTTTGAAGTTCAACCTCCTATAATAGGAACTTCAAATCTGGTGGAGCAGCCTAGAGAGGCTCAGAAAGTGCATGATATGTTGGGTGATGGCATAGCAACAAGGAGACCAAGGAGGGAGATCAGATGACCTGCCGGGTTTGTAGAGTTTATTGGTATTAGTAATACTAATCATGTTGGTTTTGCATCGACTATGACAAAGGTTATTTATTTAGAGCAGCCTCAATTTTATGAGAAGGTAGTTTGGAACACGGAGGAATCAGATTTGTTGAGGGCAATGACTTGGTAGATGAAGTTCTTTGGAGAATAATCACACTCGGGATGCCGTACCATTACCTAAGAGAGCGAAGGCTGTTGGATGAAAGACTCCTCAATTTATAATCAGCAGAGATGTTACTTTTAACGAGTGTGCTGTTTGTAGTCAAATCTTGCTGGAACAAAAGACCAGGGTGCTCACTGGAAGGTGGTGTTGGAAGTTCAACCTCCTATCATAGGAACTTCAAATTTGGTGGAGCAGTTTAGAGAGGATTAAAAAGTGCATGACATGACCAAGGAGGGAGATCAGATGACCTACCAGGTTTGTAGAGTTTATTGGTATTAGTAAATACTAATCATGTTGGTTTTGCATCGACTATGACAAAGGTTATTGATTTTGAAGGTGTTGTTGGCGAATTCTTCTTACCTCAAGGTGAGGCGGAGACATTCTTTTATAGATGGGTAAAATAGATTACACGGAGTATTCCGATGTGGGACTCGGAAATACCTTCTATAATAAACAGAGTTCAACACTCCCTTTCAAGCTGGACATGCCCGACTTGGACCAAGAGTCCCACAAAAATCAAGACGACATCAAGCAAGACCATACACACTCCCTCTCAAACTGGGTCACTGATGTTGTGGATACCCAGCTTGGCACTGAGAGAATCCAGACGAGCTCCCAGGAGGCCTTTGGTGAAGATGTTGGTAAGCTGATCAACCGTTGGTATGTGGCCGAAACTGATATGGTGGTGTTGGAGGTGATGGCGAAGAAAGTGACAGTCCACCTCGATATGCTTCGTGCGTTCATGGAATACGGGATTAAAAACAATCTTCGTGGCGGCCTGATTATCACACCAGATATGAGCAGACGTCTGTGGCGGGAAGCCAAACTCATGGAAGAGATGTCGAAGCCAAATGATCTCAGTAGTGACCGTGACCATTGCACGGTATTCAGACTCCGCACTAGATCTGGAGACGACAGTCTGTTTCTTGCTGCGCCAGGTGATGGGGGTTACCTGCCAAGAAAACGGCAAACTCAAAAGCAGACTTTCGGGTAGCAAGACAACCAGCATAGTCAGCATCACAGAAGGCCTCAACATTCAGATGATTGTGATGTGAGTACCAGAGACCACAAACAAGGTCTTTTTTGATGTATTTCGCAATGCGGAGTACAACATCCCACTGAGATTTGGTCGGATGCTTCATGAATTGACTAACTTTGCCAACAACTTAGACAATGTCCGAACACGTCATGATGAGGTAATTGAGTTTTCCCACAAGACGACGATAACTCTCTGGGTGAGAAAAGAGTTCCGTGTTGTCATAGAGAGAACGTTCCCCAGGCTCAAGAGTAGTGTCAACGGGAGTGGCCTGAGTCAATCCAGCATCCTGCAAGATATCCAAGACATATTTCCGTTGACAAAGAAAGATGGTGTCCGTAGAACGAGAGATCTCAATGCCAAAGAAGTATGTCAGTGGACCAAGATCTTTGGTGTGAAAGTGGTGGTGAAGATGCTCCTTCAAATTGGCGCCGTTGTCGGATAGACAAGTAATTATTTCAACCAATTAGAGGTATTCCTTTTATTTTTCATTTTATTCTCTTTTTTTTCTCCCTTCTTTACCCAATCTGAATTTTTCTTCTTTTGTTTTCTTCTTTTGTTTTTTTCTTTTGTTTTTTTTTCTTTTTCTTTTTGGACCATCAACTCAAACTTCTCATTTTTATTTTATGATGGTCCACTTCTATTCTTTTCATTTTTATTTGATTTATGACACGAACTAATCCCGAAGAACCCTTAGATCTTGACCCTGAGATTGAACGTAGCCTTATGGCTCGAATTAGACATTCTCAGTCTACGGGAAGTTTCAACATTCAACCAGTTGGAGAATTTCTCCATTCTAGTAAACATTGAAATTGGAATCAATTCAAATTCAAACATAAAACAAGAACCAATGGCTGAAAACAATAACAATGAACTTAATAAAACCATTTAAGAATTAACTGCACCAAACATTAATTATCAACCAAATTTCATTGCATACCCAAATCTCGAATCGGACTTTGAACTGAAATCTGGGTTAATTCACCTGCTTCTAAAATTTCATGGTTTCTGTGAGGATCCCAATAAACACCTTAAAGAATTTAGTGTGGTTTGCTCAACCCTTAAACCAAGAAATGTCTCTGAAGATCAAATAAAACTAAGGGCATTCCCATTTGCACTTGATGGAGCTGCACAAGACTGGATGTATTATTTACAACTTGAAGACGTAACATGTTGGAATGATTTGAAATGTCTTTTCTTGCAGAGATTTTTTTCAGCATCAAGGACCACTTTCATTCGCAAGGAGATATCAGGGATCAAACAAGCACTAGGGGAGTCAATGTATGAGTATTGAGAGCGATTCAAGAAGTTGTGCGCAAGCTGTCTCCACATCACCAAATCAGTGAACAACTCCTCATCCAGTACTTCTATGAAGGACTCACACTTATGGAGAGGAGCATGGTGGATGCCGCGGCTGGAGGAGCATTGATGGACAAAACACCAGTAGCCGCACGTGCATTGATTGACAAGATGACACAAAACTCTCAACAATTTGACGATCGAGGTACCCCACATTTTAGAGGAGTACATCAGGTAAGTCCATCTTCTCTTGAAAGTCATTTGATTGATACTTAAGTTGGAAGAATTGACAACTATGGTGAGACAGATTGCTTTGACACAAAAGACATCCCAACCCCCTCCTTCAAGGCCTTGTGACATTTGCACTGAGACAAGCCACTCAACTGACTGTTGCCCCCAACTACAAGAGTCAGAGGATTGTGCAGCAGTATTTCCTGGGAGACCATATCAGCAACAACAACAGCCATATCCCCAAAAGAAGTTTGATTCTTTTTCTCCAACATACAACCAAGGGTGGAATGATCAATCATACATGAGGTATGACTTTGGACAACAATAAATGCCCAATCTTCAACAAAATTTTCAGCAGATTCCGTCTTACCAACAGAGTTTTTAACAACCCCAAAGGAGATTTGAAGCTCAAGTATCAACAAGTCAACAACATGGACTTTTCAACTAAAGGTAGATTCTAACACTGATGATCTTTTGAAACAAATTGTTCTTAATCAACAAAATGAGCTGAAGAGTCAAGGTTCGGAGCTGAGGGAGTTGAAGACTCAAATGAGCCAGATTGCCACTGCCCTCTATGAACTGGTAAGTAAGAATTCTGGAAATCTACCTTCCCAACCTACTCCAAATCTCAAGGGGAATGTCAGTGCCATCACATTGAGAAGTGGGAAGAGAACAACTGATACATCTACACCTGTCATTCCACCGGGATTCACCTCAACTCCGGAGAAGCCCCATTCCATACCAACTGATGAACAACCCAAGGAGAAAGATAAAGGTAAGAAAAATATTGACGATGTTCCTCCTGAACCCCTTCCCTTTCTAAACAGGGTTCTACAAACCAAGAAGATGGCTGAAGAGGCGATGCAAAAAAAAAGTTTTGGATACATTCAAGCGTGTGGAGATCAACATCCCTCTACTTGAAGCCATCAGGCAAATCCCAAGGTATGCGAAATTCTTAAAAGAACTTTGTACCAATCGAAGAGGGCTCAAGGGAAATGAGGGAATCAATTTTGGAAGGAATGTGTCAGCACTCATTACACCAACTCTAGCAATGCCAATAAAGTGCAAAGATCCATGAACATTCACCATCCCATGCACCATAGGGGAGTTGCACTTTTCTGATGCTCTTTGTGATTTAGGAGCTTCCATAAATGTGATGTCTCACTCTGTATTCTCTTTTTTACAAGTTGGTGAGTTGAAACCGACGAGAGTAGTGGTGCAGTTGGCGAATAGAGCTACGACATATCCAGCGGGAGTCCTTGAGGATGTACCTGTTCGGGTAAGAGACATGATTTTTCCAGCAGATTTCTACGTGCTTAACATGGAGGATGATTAGATAAGTTCTCATGCTCCCATTATCTTAGGTAGACCCTTCTTCAAAATTGCAAAAACTATCATAAATGTCAATGAGGGTACACTTTCCATGGAGTTTGGAGATGAAGTTGTGATATTTAATGTTATGGACTCCATGAAGTATCCCTCAGAGGACCATTCTGCTTTTGTTATCTCCCATTTTGAACCACTAACTAAAAAACTCCATGGATTTTGATTGTCCTATGCTTATGGAGATTATGAGCATTGGTTCTAGTTTGATGTCTAAGAGTACTTTCACACCTGTTTATAATGCACAAAACTCTCTTAGATTTGATTTTGAAATGGATTCATATTTTGATTTTGATCATGTGAACTCTGATTATGACATGACTATTGAATATGCTGATGGTTTTGATGCATTATTCTCTAATTTTGATGATGATGATTCTGGTACTAATGTTCATTGTGCACATATTTCAGTTCCTTCAATGTCTCCATCCATACTGCACCCCCTTCATTGGAACTCAAGCCATTGTTACCTAATCTCAAATACTCATACTTGTTAAGTGGTGAGAAATTACCTGTTATAATTGCTAACAATCTCCCTTTTGAACATGAAGAAAAACTTTTGAATCTTTTGAGGGAGAACATCAGGGCAATCGGGTGGACCTTGACTGACATATCAGGTATTAGCCCCTCTATTTGTATGCATAGGATTCTTTTGGAGGATGGGGCTAAATCGGTTAGACAGCCACAAAGGAGACTGAATCCAACTCTTCTGGAAGTTGTTAAAAAAGAGGTTGAAAAATTGCTCGAGGCAGTTATAATTTATCCCATTTCAGATTCTCAGTGGGTAAGTCCTATTCAGGTTGTGCCTAAGAAAAGTGGTGTTACTGTTGTTAAAAATGATAAAGAGGAGTTAGTTCCGACGATGGTGCAAAATAGTTGGCGTGTGTGTATTGATTATAGAAAACTAAATCAGTCCACTTGCAAGGACCATTTCCCCCTCCCATTTATTGATCAGATGCTTGAGGGACTAGCTGAGAAAACACACTATTGTTTCTTGGATGGATTTTCTGGATATTTTCAGGTTCCTATAGCTTCGGAGGATCAGGAGAAGATAACATTCACTTGTCCATTCGGTATGTTTGCCTATCGAAGGATGCCATTTGGACTTTGAAATGCCCCGGGTACCTTCCAGAGATGAATGGTGAGTATTTTTTCTGATTTTATTGAGACCTGCATGGAGGTATTTATGGATGATTTTACAGTGTATGGGTCTTCATTTGATGATTGTATCTCTAGTTTGGGAAAGGTTTTGAATCGTTGTATTGAGAAGAATCTGGTCTTGAACTTTGAAAAGTGTCATTTTATGGTAGAGCATGACATTGTCTTAGGGCATGTAGTGTCAAAACATGGGATAGAGGTTGATAGATCTAAGGTAGATATTATTTCATCCTTACCCTATCCTTCATGTGTGCGTGATGTTAGATCTTTCCTAGGGCATGCAGGATTTTATTGGCGCTTCATCAAAGATTTTAGTATGATTGCTCTTCCTATGTCACAATTATTTCAAAAGGATTCTGATTTTGTGTTTGATTTTTGCAGGGTTTCCTTTAATGAGCTAAAGAAATGTCTGACCACTCCACCAATCATACAACCCCCACAGTGGGAGCTTCCTTTTGAGCTTATGTGTGACGCCTTCAACTTCGCTGTTGGAGCTGTCTTATCTCAGAGGGTGAAGGGATGTTCACATGTGATTGCCTATGCATTGAGGACACTGGATTCAGGCCAATCAAACTACACAACCACAGAAAAGGAGTTTCTTGCCGTTATATTTGCTTTAGATACTTTTCGTTCATATTTATTGGGCTCTAAAGTAATTGTTTTTTCTGACCATGCAGCTCTGAGGTACCTCTTGAAGAAGCCAGATGCAAAGCCTAAACTTATTCGATGGATGCTCATTCTTCAGGAATTTGACATTGAGATAAAGGACAAGAAGGGGCCAGAGAACTTGGCGGCGGACCACATGAGTAGGCTTACTCACACACTAGAGGATGACACCTTGGACCAGGTACCACTTCGGGACACTTTCCCCGATGAGCATCTTTATTCCATCTCAGGTACGCATCCTTGGTATGCTGATTTAGTGAACTACCTTGTTGCATCTGAAATCCCTGCAAATTTAAAGAAACATCAAGTCCAAAAGTTAAAGAGTGAGTCAAGATTTTATGTTTGGGATGATCCATACCTCTGGTGTATGTGTAGTGATCAAGTTATTAGGAGGTGTGTTCCGGATCACGAGTTTCAGTCTGTTCTACATTTCTGCCATACACTCTCATGTGGAGGACACTTTGGACCCCAACGAACAGCTAGGAAAGTCTTAGACTCTGGATTATATTGGCCTAGCTTATTCCATGATGCTCATATGTTTTGTAAGTCGTGCTCACGTTGCCAACACACTGGTAACATTTCTAAGAGATATGAGATGCCCCAACAACCCATACTATTCTGTGAGATTTTTGATGTAGGGGGCATTGATTTTATGGGTCCTTTTCCTAGTTCATATGTTTTTTTTGTATATTTTGGTTGTAGTTGATTATGTGAGTAAATGGGTGGAGGCTAAGGCCACCAGGACTGATGATTCTCATGTTGTAGTGGACTTTGTCAAGTCACAGATTTTTTGTAGGTTTGGAGTACTAAAGACCATCATTAGTGACCAAGGGACACACTTCTGCAATTGGAATTTGGCTTCCCTCCTTCAGAAGTATGGGGTGACACACAGAACATCAACACCATACCACCCCCAAACAAATGGTCAGACTGAGGTTTCAAATCGTGAGTTGAAACAAATTTTGGAGAAAACCGTGCGACCGAATAGGAAGGATTGGAGCAAGCGCTTGGATGATGCGCCATGGGCTTATAGGACAACATACACGACACCCATCGGTATGTCCCAATTTCGGATTGTTTTTGGGAAAGTGTGTCATCTCCCCGCGGAAGTTGGGCATCCGACTTATTGGGATATAAAGAAATGCAACATGGATTTGGTCCAAGCTGGAATCCAAAGGAAGTTGCAAATTCAAGAGTTTGAGGAGATTCGATTGTCTTTATATGAGAACTCAAGGCTCTACAAGGAAATATCAAAAGCAACTCATGATAGAATGACCCAACAAATGGAGTTTCATGTTGGAGAGAAAGTTCTACTCTACAGTTCACGAATGAAGCTGATGCCTGGTAAGTTGCGTTCCAGATGGTTAGGTCCTTATATTTTATCTAATGTTTTTCTTTATGGTGCAGTGGAGATCGCACAAGAGGACACTGGAATGAGCTTTATAGTCAACGAGCAATGCTTGAAGAAATACATTGAAGGACTTCCAACTGATGCAGTGGATTTCATCACACTGCATGACCCCATCACCACTTGAGCATATCAGGCTGTTCCTAACCCTTTCACTTTTATATTTTTTGTTCTATTTAAAATTATACATTTCATGTGCATATATCATCTCATAGGTTCACATTGAGGACAATGCAATATTTTAAGTGTGGGGGAGATGACAACATTTTGGGGTAGATATTTAGGATTTTCATTTGTGTGTTGTGTGTATTCTCTATTAAGTTTTTGGTTAAAATTTTCAAAAAAAAAAAAAAAAATCAATAGTAAAAAAAAAACAAATATATCATGTAACATTCTCATGTGAAACATAGGGAAAATGCTTGTTTTCAAAATTCATTGGTAGAATTATAAGAATGAGTAAGATTTCATCATCAAGGATGATATGAATGATTGTGTCATTATAAAACTTTTTAGATTTTGACATCATTATTTGTGATATTTGCTCATGGTAAATTGTGTCATTGATTTCTCCACACAAATTTTCACTCAACCATGACTTGTGAAAATTTTCCTACTCAATTGAAGGTATAGTCAAGTTAGGTAAAAAAATTCATTGGTTGATCCATACGTTTGTTTCTCTTCCGATCCGTTTCATTACTGTACTGAATTGACCTATGCGTGTGTACCTGTTATCCGAATGTTGTACGCCCTCAAAAAAAAAAAATGGGTTGAGTCTTGGACGGGTCAAAAACTACTCTTCTTCGACCTTTGATCTTGTTATAACTATTACAATTAGTATCGTGAGCATATCAATCATCGGTTGAGAGTTGAGTGTGAGATTTGTTCCAAGTGCAACTTACAAAAAAACAAAATAAATAAAATAAATGAGGGGAGTGATGAAATGTACAACATATGAGGATATTTAGGTCGGGAGCTTAAAGTTTGACTTTCGGGAATGCTTAAGTGAGTGGGTCTTGAAATTCGATTGCAAAGGAATGTAGAACATGTTCGGTGAATTAAACTAGGCAAGAAGAATTGTTTTACTTGACCTGAATATACTGAATGAATAAAGGGCGGATTTATGAGCTTGGAATGGTTGACACACACACGTGGAGAATTAGTGGCATGGTAGACCTTTGACTTGTTTCGCTATGATTAGTGTTATGAATCTCACTGGATTTTGTTTTGACACAATTTATGAGACGTCTTTAAAATTTATTGATATTGACTCTTGATGAGATTCTTACTTTGCCTATATTTGCACTGTGGATTGAGAAATTTGAATATGCATATCTTGTCACAATTTTTTCGAATACATGATATGAGGTTTTGCCCAGGAGTGCAAAAGGTAAGTGTGGAGGAGTTGATAAAACACAATTTTGTTGAATATTTTATTGATAATAAATGACACAATTTCTTCACATTGTGTTAAATATGTTCATTTATGAAATATTTGGGATATCATTCATTTGAAAATTTGATGAAAATTCCAGTTTTACCTTTTAAAATTTACTGTAGCATTTCGGACATAAATATTTTGATATGTATTATTTGAACTTAAAATTTTGTAAATATGTTCCTGACTTAATGAGCTACAACTATCATTCAGGACATATGGATTGTTCATTTGATTGGACTTAATGGGCCATGAAGTCAAAGCTGGGCTGGACTCGCCAGATTGGACATCAGTTCTGTATTTGGGCCATAACTTCTTCATCCGTGCTTGGATTAGGCTTAAATTTGGAGAGGATCTCGAGAACAAAATTTCTCACAAATCATCCTTCTAGATGGACAACTGGTTCACGCGTTTTGAAGGTCAAACAGACGGTGCAACTTGGATTAAATTATTTGGCCGAATTTCTCCATTCACACTTGAAACCTCTTAAAACCTCTTAAAACCTAGCCTCCCCTTCACTCTATAAATCGGTGTTTTTCTCATTTGGAGGGGTTGAGACTTGCATTAGGAGATTGAAGGCAGAGGAGAATTGGTTTCACTCAAATTCTCCAACCATTGTAAGAGGGGTAGCTCTTGAAGCAAATATCTCCTCATCGAAGCCTTCTTCTTTTTCTTCATGTTGTAATGTTTGCACTTGCGTAATAAATTTCTTTGTTCTTCTTCTATTTCTTCTCTTTTATTTTATTTTGTTCAATTATCTCCTTTACTCATCCTATTTGGGCTGGAAATCAAGAGTTGAAACGAGATTGGGTTATACCCTTTCTAAACCTTTGCAAATGCAATTCGTTTCTACGATAACTACAGTGCTCATAGAAGAGTAGTTTTCTTAGTAGTAGATCTACCTCTTACCTTCTTCATTCATTTATTTTGAATCAACGAGCTACTGTAATTCACTTAATATGATCCATGAATTGAATTTTTGAAGTAGAAGAAACTAAGTAAGCAATTGAACAATTAACACAAAAACACGCGAGGTCGAGATTTGTGTAAATTGTGAGAGTGCAAACTTAACCGGTAAAACAAGACCACACGAGATTAATTTGTAGAGTTTAAATATAACTCCTAAACACAATTCATCCTCATTATCCAGAATGGATATGTGCCTTAATTTACCACTGATCATAAGCTAGACTTATGACGTCAATCAAAGCAGGGTGCTACGATTGAGTGTTCTGAAGCTAGCCCAAGGTTTAAGTAATTTCATCTTTGTGGTTAAGTTAACTCCCGTAGGGTTCGAGGGTTAACAAATTAGAGGATTATAATTAAGTGGATGTTAATTTAAATGATAATGATGAGTAATTGAGTGAAGAGGTAGAGTTGGATCGATTACGCTTTTTAAAATATTAAAAAAAAACACTTTCTCATTGTTTTATTAATCAAAATTTCATTTCAAAAACAAAAACAAAAACAAATACCATCTTCTACCAGCATGCTTCTTATTTTATAAACATTGAACAACCCCCCATTCTTCTAAGTTGTTTATTTTATTTTATTTTACTTTCAAAATACCTTTGATATGTTGTTTTAAATTACTTCCTCCTTTAAGAGACGACCTTGGTCAGCCACTCTGCTGCACCTAAATAACCCAAAACCGAACATCATTTGAGAGCGCCCACGGCAGTGCCTTTCAATGACGTTGTACGGTAGAAGACGGTGTGGTCCTTCATACCTCGAGAGAGCCCGAATGAAGTGACGACGATGCTGAATCGGCCAAACCAAGACTGAGGAGACTGCTTGAGGCCATATAGTGAGCGACGAAGTCGGCAGACATGAGAGTCGACTCTGGAGGCACGAGAGATGGACAATCGGACAAATGCCATCTTTGCAACCGGAGAGAAGGTATCAAAATAGTCGATACCATATGTCTGAGTAAAGCCCTTCGCCTCAAGTCTGGCCTTGAGGCGATAAAGGGTGCCATCTGCATTGAGGCAGACCGTATAGATCCATTTACTACCGACCGCCTGTTTGTCTGTCGGACAGGGGACCGGATCCCAAGTGTGATTGTCGTCCAGAGTGTAATGACCCGCGTTTTGAAACGGACTAAAACCCGAAGGATTTTGAACTTTTTCGATTACTGAACGGGTTGTTTTTAAAACCGAGTTTCGGAACGGAATTCCGAGGGTTGAAACACTTTGTTGTTTTGGTTTTGGGCGTGAGCGAAAGCCAATTACGTTTCTCGGGTGGCCCGAGAGGTTTCGGAAGCGCCGGACCCATGTTCTTAAAGAGCTGCAGAGGGCGCACGGTTGGCGCACGGGTTGACTAAACCGTGCGGCCTAAATCAGGTGGGCAGTGGCTTGCGCACGGGCTGCGCACGGTTTCCCAAACCGTGCGCCTAGCCCGTGCGAGGGATTCCCTTTGGGCAGAGGGGACCGCACGGTCGATGCACAGTTTGGCTAACCGTGCGGCCCAAACCGTGCGGTGCTTTGTTTTTAAATAATTTAATTAGTTTTAAATTAGAAAATGAAATACAAGAGAAACTTAAAAACTAATCTCTCCCTCACCCTCACTCAACCCGCACGACACAGGGAGGAGCTCCCCTTGAGCCGCGCGCGACACCCCCCCCGACTCCCTCCTCTAAGCTTCGATCTCCAGCTGTTTTCTTGAGGTTTCTTCGTCGAATCTCATGGTAAGCTTCTCTCTCGTTTCTCCTCCTTCTAGCCATATTTCGGCCTATCCGCTGACCCGCGGAATTCGGATGAACCCTAGGTATTGGGGGTTTCTTGATTCTTGTTTTTCCTTCGTGCTAGGGTTGTGCCAAGGTTGTCTCGGGTCCCTTGGGTTCGAGTTTGGGCATCCGCCGCCGAAGGCGAGGCGGATACAGGCGGTTTTGGTTGCCGACTTTGGTTCGAGGTAAGGGTTTTACCCGTGGCTTGTTTTCGCAGCTTCTAATCTAATGCCTTAGTTGTTCTAAAGGGTCCTGGTATGTTTTTCTTAGTGCGTTGGCGGGTTCGGGTTGGTTTCGCCTTGCCGGAGCTTAGGCGGCTCTTAGTTAGAAAGCTCCAAGAGCCGGAGTGGACGGATGGATCCACCTGGAGGTAGGGTCCCTCTCCTTGCCCTTTAAATTAAAGTATTAATAAGTTAATACTCCAATGCCTTAGTATTTTAATTCTGCAATCGGGTTTTGATTAAACGCTGCTTGGAAAAGAGAGTGAAGTGCAGGATAAGATAAAAGGGTTGCTTGGTCACTAAGCCAACAATTTAATAATAAAACCCCTCGATTAGAGGTGCGTTGTCTTGAAGATAAAAAGTAGTGATGGACTTTTTATGCTTGCCTGCTGGATGGTTGTGGTGCTTCTTTGATGCTTTGTATGTGAACTCGCCTTGTTGAGACAAATAGAATGATATGGCTATGATACTTACGTTTGGGTCAATTTGCCATGTTAGGCAAATTGAGTAAGATGGTAACCTTAGTGGGATGACTTAAGACTACATGACATGTATCCTCTAGAAGGTATCAAAGGGTTAAAGAATGATAAACGTATCCTTTAAGATGGAATGGTGAAACTAGGAAGGGACGGACTAGGGTGGTACGATCACGCCTTGGGATAACGTAATGAGCACGACTTATGTTAGTAAAATGAATATGTGAACATCTTGTTTTAGATACTTAAGATGGGTTGCCTTAAGTATGAACGTGAATGTGTTCGCTTATGTGTATGTGATATGTTTCTTTGAATGCTTATGAGGTAATGCCATAAGTAGTATACTATAGACATGTTTGTATTGTGAGTGCGCACATGCTGATGCCACATAATGAATGATAATAAAGGTGAGTGCATGCTGAGGCCACCTAGTGACAGATACGTGGTTGGATGGGAGACAGTTATACCCCATGCCAGTGTGACAGTACATGTCTGGAAGGGAGGCATTGCCAGTTGACTCTGTTGATGATTACGTGTCTGGATGGGAGACAGTTATACCCCATGCCGGTATTATGAATGTGACAGATGGGAGACAGTTATACCCCATGCCAGTATTTATGAATGTGACAGATGGGAGACAGTTATACCCCATGCCGGTTGAATGAATGTGATGGAAGGGAGACATTCTTACCCCTTTCCAGTAGACCTATAGGGACGAGGGGCATTCTTACCTCGTGCCCGCTAATCACGATTGATGGAAGGGAGACATTCTTACCCCACACCATCTATGATCTAAATGCATTTATATTTATATATATATATATGGTGACATGATCAGATTACTTTACCGGCAACGAGCCGAAGCTAGTATAACCGTCAGTTGTCCCTTGGGAACCTGGACGGGTGTTATTTAATTATGTATTTCTGCTTACTTATTTCTCCATACCTGCTCACTGTTTAATTATTATACACTGTCTGGATTGGGTTTGACACCGGTGGTGTTGGCCTACTGAGATTTCTATCTCGCACCCTACTCAGGCCGCTATTGCACTGGGGTACCCGAGTAGACCTTCTTGTTTGCAGGACCTAGGTTGTATGATGTGCTGGTTGTACCTGAGGAGTTAGGAGCAAAGGACCAAGCGGGAGCTTGGGGTGCTCAGGGGATTGCCGTCGGGCTTTGCTGTCTTTTCTTTTCGTATTGTTTGTAAAGCATGTTGTATTGTTTACTGCTTCCATAACTGTATCGTCATCTGTACATGCATGCATTGTAAACTGGCGTTTGCCGCCTTTTATAAAATGGTTATTACCTGTCTTTTGCTTCTGCCTTTCATTTGTTATTACTTCCGCTATTGAATACTATTTACTCTGTTAATACCGCTGTGTTACTCTGATATGAGGGTATAGTCTCCCCACTATCACCTCCCGAGACCCTCGCTGCTAGTCGGCAGCCTCTGGCGTACGGGGAGACGCGCTTGAGGCCATGTGACCCATCGGTCCGGCCACCGGTTAGATGGTAAGCCGGGCCGGGACGTTACACAGAGCCTGCAATTCATCCCGCATTGCCTGAAGCCATCCAAGGTGAGATTTGGCGTCGCCAACTGTGCGGGGAATAAATATCGTCTCCAGAGCGGAGAGACCCCTGTATGAGGATGTGTACAGAGGAGTATCCTGGCAAGAACGAGTACCTTTTCGTAGAGCAATGAGCAAGTCGTCTGGAGCTGAAACAGGAGCATTGGACGAATCTGGGACGATAGTGTCCTCGGCTTGAACGGGGGATACAGTCGATGGGCAGCGGGAGTAGACAATGTCAAACCGGTGACCAATAGAGTGGGGCACCAAAGGTGGGTGAATGATGAGAGAAAGACAATCACCGATGATGGTGTCTGGATGAGGAGAGGGAGGAGTGAAAGGAAAACTCTCAACAAACGACACATCAACAAAGATGATATATCGCCGTAAGTCGGGAGAGAAGCACCGGTATCCACGCTGAGTGTGAGAATATCTGAGGAAAATGCAACGGAGGGATTTGAGAGAAAGTTTGGAGAGATTGAGACGAGTCTCCCGAACATAACACAGACACCCAAACACACGGAGTGGAAGTGAGTGAGGAGGGAGAGAAAAGAACAAAGTTCGAAAAGGAGTCTCTCTATGAAGGATAGAAGAAGGGAGTCAGTTTAGGAGGTAGGTAGCAGTCAGGATGACATCAAACCAAAAAAGGAGAGACCTTCATGTGGAATAGGAGGGCACGAACAGTCTCCAGAATATGACGATGTTTCCACTCGGCCACTCCATTCTGCTGAGGTGTGTCGGGGCAGGATGCCTGATGAATGACGCCTTTATCCTTGAGAAACTGCTGAAAGGAGGTGGATAAATATTCTTGTCCATTTTTGGAGCAGAAACATTTAAGGGAGGTGGAGAATTGAGTATGAATTTCATTATAAAAGGTCTGAAAAGTAGAAAAAACTTCAGACCGATCACGAAGAATGTAAAGCCATGTCATGCGCGAGTAGTCATCAATAAATGATGTATAATAACTGGACCTGGACTGGCTAGGAACCCTGCAAGGACTCCATACATCGGAATGAGCAAGGTCGAAAGGATTCGTAACACGCGGTTCCAGTCGAGGAACATACGTCACCCGATGATGTTTAACAAACTTGCAGGATTCACAATGAAAGGGAAGGTGAAGACTGAATTGGGGGCAAAGCTTATATAGGAGGGAAATCGGTGGATGACCAAGACGAGAATGTAGGTCAAGGGCACGGGGTGAGGTGGATGAGCAAACAAGAGATTGTGGGGGATTGAACATGCACACCCCATTTCGAACATGAGTGAGTTTGCTGATGGAAATAAGATTAAATGGACTGTTAGGAACATGAGCCACTGAAGCCAGGTGAATAGACGGGGTCAATGAGCATGTGTCAAATCACACAATGGGGATTTTCGATCTATTAGCAACAGTAATTTCAGAGTCACTTGTATGCAGATGATAGGTAGTGAACATACCAGAATCCCTTGTGAGATATTCAGACGCACCAGAGTCAAATATCCAAGCTGTCTGTCGAGGAGAGATACCCGCAGCAGGGCCACCAGTCTGAACAATGGTGGCTGGAGAAAAGGAAGGGGGCAAGGCAACCTGATAAGATTGTATAAATGCAATTTCCTCCGGCGAGAGCGCCGATTTGTATCGGGTACTCAAGACGGGTGACGAAGTATGGGACAACTGCTCAGGCGGGCGTACAAACGGAGAGATGAAGCGTGGGGCTGCCGTGCGGGAAGGCCGACAACTGAGGCGGGGGTTCGACCTTGCAGGAGCGCCGACGACCGAAGGTGGTGTTAGAGTCTCGTGGGTGGAAGTGCCAACCGTGACAGAGTTGGTGGGCGCCACGCGGGAAGCAGGCTGTTGGAAATGGGCCGTCGGTGCTGTGGGATCCGTTGTGGTGACAGTGGCCAGCGCAGGAGGCAGGCCGGGAAGCTCCGAGGAGGGCGGTGATCGGGAGATCGCTGGGAAACCGCAAGTAGGGCGGGCTGGGAAGGGCCGCGAGGAGGCGGGGCTGGGATCGCCGAGGAGAGCGGGTCCGGGAGGCCGCATCAGAGGTGGTGCCGAACTTGCTGAGGAGTGGCGGGCCGGATGAAGTCGGGAGGCCGCTGGAGGGTGGGCGACCGCGTTAGAGGCGGTGGCCGGAAGCGCCAAGGAGGGCGGGAGGGCCGATTGATCAAGGAGGCGGGCTTGGAGACCCGCTGAAGAGGGGTGGGGCCAGTCTTCCTCATCGGAGGCAGGTCGGGACGTGCCGCGAAAGGGAGCCGGGGCCGGGCGTTGCCAGGAAGGGAGATCGCCGCGTCGGGATGGGTTTGTCAGGCGGGAGATGTCCGTCGGGAAGGACGGAGGGCCGCGTTGGGACTGGGAGGCGTCGGGAGGCCGCAGGGAGGATGGGGCCGGAAAAATAGTGCAGGTTGCGAGGGCTGGGTGCGAAGCCGTGAGGCCGTGAGAGAGGTAGGGGCCTGGTGTCGCGAAGGAGGCGGGCTGTGCGGTGCCGCGTCGGAGGCAGAGGGCGGGGAGACGTGTCGATCGGGAGGCCGGGGCCGGACGACGCTGGGAAGCCGGACGGAGCTGGGAGGGCGGGCGACCACGTCGGAGGTGGTGGCCGATGGTCACCGGGAAGCCGTGTGGAGGCGGTCGTCGTCCGCGTTCGGGGATCTCGAGCGGTGAAGCCGCGTCGGGAGGGAGGAACCGTCGGGAAGGGAGCTGTGACTGAGGCGGGGAACCGGGAGCCGCGGCGAACAGGGAGGGAGGCGGGGCCGGGCTGAGCCGGGAAGCCACAGGGAAGGAGGTGGGCTGTGGGCAGCGGGGGCGACGACCGATGAAGGGGGAGCGGCGCCGGGAGTGCCTCAGGGAAGCGGGACCGGAAAACGCTGAGGGAGGAGAGGGAGAGAATTATTGGGAATTTCCTTCTGATACCATGTTGTTGGTGAATTCTCCTTACCTGGTGAGGCGGAGACATTCTTTTATAGATGGGTAAAATAGATTACATGTTGGAGTATTCCGATGTGGGACTCGGAAATACCCTCTATAATAAACAGGGTTCAACAGAGCGCAATGACCTGGTAGATGAAGTCTTATAGGCGCCAGCAGCTGCAGCAGGGACTGCCCCTTGAGACGTATTATAGGAGAAAGGGACAACCTGCCCGGTCTTAAGGGTCGGATGGTCATTGTGTCTGTAAAATGGGTATAAATCTGTAAGTCTGTTTTTGGAGGCGCATCGGGAATTATTAGTTCAGTTTTCCCTGACGGGAGGCATATGTCTAGGTTCCTGGAGCTGCGCCCAGGGGAGTCCCCTTTTCTCTCCCTCCTTTCTCCTCCTTTCTCTCTTGGAGGTTTCTTGTTGTAATAAACCAAAATAGAGAATACAAAACACTTTCTCCCTTCCAAATCCTAAATTCTACATTAAGATCCTATCAATTGGTGCTTTCATTGTGAGGAATGAAGGAGTTTGAAGGCAGAATCGCTGAAAGATAGAGAGATGTCGCTGCATTCAGTGAATGCCGACAATGATGGAGACTCGAGTCACTTATGTGGAGAACTTGAGTCAAGCACATGTGGAGAAGCAACAACAACACGATGGACGGTTACAAGAGCTGTAGTTGACCTTGGCGGAACATTCTGGGGCCTTCACGGAAGTCAAAAAGATGATACTGGAGCAATTGAAAGCAGTTGCTGAGCTCTCCATGTGCGCATCAGAGTTGAACTGCATGAAGCAGATGGACAGCTCGCCGGATGCTGTGCGTTCTGAACGGGTGGAGTTGAAGCAGAACAACAAGGCGGAAGTGGATTCTAATCCAGTGCGGCTGATGGAAGATAATTTTGGTCCGAGTTTTAGAGAGGACCGCTGGAACAAGGAGAATGAGGCACTTAGCTCGTTTCTTTGAGAGGAAGGCGACAAAAACTGGAAAAGGAGGCACTGTGTAGTGAGTTGAGTTCGTTAGCCGAGCGAGTTGAGTTACCTCAATTTTCTGGAGAACATCCGATTGCTTGGATTGCCAGGGCAGAGACTTATTTCATGATCCACCGAATTTGAAATAGTAGCCGTGTGCCTCTTGCGTAAATGTGCATGGAGGGTGTTGTACAACATTGGATGCTCTCATTATTGTCACTGCGTCCAAGTTTGGTTTGGGAGGAGCTAAAGTTGGAACTGATTGGTTGGTTTGGGATTGCGCAGGAAAGCAATCTTTTGAAGCGGTTGAAGGGAATACGTCAGACCGAATCAATAGAAGAGTATATTGATGAGTTCGAGAGGGCGGCCTTATGAGTTTTTGGCTTGCCAGAACAGTGGTATATCGGTTTTTTTTAAGCGGATTGCGTCCTAAACATGAGCCGACCTCCAAGACGCGACGGATCTCTTTGACCAGACACGTGGAGTGTGTTTTGCAAATCAAAGGAATTCTCAGGGAACAAGGTCTGCGGAAGTTCGGCACGAGTTTTTTGGCCGCGCGCCCTTATAGCGGGAGCTCAGTCAAGCTTGGTTCTAATGCAGTGTTAGCGGAAAGGAACCAAATGGAGAAGAAAGATTTTGTTCCGAAATGGAGGGTGGTACGTAATCTTTCCAGAGCTGAGTATGAAGAAAGAAGAGCTAAGGGGCTTTGCTCTTCGTGTGGTTTGAAGTTTGGTTCGGCACATAAGTGTGCTGAGATGGGTGTACGTTTGATGGTTTGGGAGTGTATTGATTCGCCTGATGTTGGAGAACCAGAGGAGGCAGTGACTAGTGGTCATGAAGGGGACGATGAGTTGTGGGAAGCGACCTGTCAGGCCTTGTTACTTGGAGTTGTGGAAGGGCAGAATCTTCAGGGGACAAAGTCCATGCTGTTGGAGGGGGCAGTGAATGGTGTGCTGATTTTGGTAATAATCGATAGTGGCGCCAACCATAATTTTGTTTCCAAAGCCCTGTTAAGATTTCTAGAGGTTCCTGTGACTCCGACTGCACCGTTTGGAGTACATCTTGGGGATGGTCACTGCGTTTTATCTAGTGGACAGTGCAAAGCGTTACTGGTTGAATTGGGAGGCATGAAGCTTGCGGTGACTGCTATTTTTGTATGATACGGTTGGGCCCGATTTGATTTTGGGTATGGAATGATTGGAGACACTCAGATACGTGACCTCCCACTGGTAAAATCTGGCAATGACTTTTGATTATCAAGGGCAGCGAGTTACTTTGCAAGGGAAACAGTCTATCCAGGACGTTCCATTGGCTTTACAGTCATTTCTTGCTGGACGTAGAATGTTGGTCCAGGGTCTCCAATGGCCGACTAGGGTAGAGAACGTGGTGCAGGTTGCCCAAAATTGCCAGGAGTTTGAACTTGAGTTGTGCCACCTCCTTGAGCGTTACTAGGAAACAATGGAAGAACCAAAAGGGTTGCCGCCCCAGCAGGAAACAGATCATGCTATTAGGCTGATTGCAGCGGCAAATCCTGTGAATATTAAACCCTATCGAGTTGCTCACCAGCTGAAAGATGAGGTGGAAAAAACAGGTAACCGAATTGTTGAGGCAAAGGGTAATTCCGCGCAACACTGGTCATTTTTCCAGCCTGGTTATTATGGTCAAGAAGAAGGATGGAGGCTGGCGGATGTGTGTTGACTATCAAGCTTTGAATAAACTTACTATTCCTGATCTCTGTTCCCAATACCAGTCATTGAAGAGCTCTTGGTTGAATTCTATGGAGCCCAGATATTTACTAAACTAGACCTGAAGTCCGGTTTCCATCAAGTTCGGGTGAGAGAGGATGATGTCGAGAAAACAGTGTTTCAAACACATGGAAGGACGCTCTGAATATTTGGTTATGCTCTTCGGTTTAATGAATGCCCCTGCGAATTTTCAGGCCACTACGAATGCTGTTTTCAAACCCCTGCTCCGGAAGTTCGTATTAGTATTTTTTGATGACATGTTGGTCTACAGCTGAGGCCAACAAGCACACTTGCAACATCTGGACCAGGTTATGACAGTCCTTTACCAAAATTCCTTACATATTAACAAGAAGAAATGTTTTTTTGGCCGCAGGGAGGTTGAATATTTGGGTCACCTAATTTCTCAAGACAGGGTTCCATGGATCCAGTGAAAATATCCACGATTCTCCACTGGTCTGAACCCAAAACTGTCAAGGAGGTATGGGGATTTTTGGGTTTGACCGGCTATTATAGGAGGTTAAGGATGTTGGAAAAATCGCTAAACCTCTTACTGCCCTTACTAAAAAAGATCGGTGTAAGTGGGATGTTGCAGCGCAAACTGCTTTTGAAACTTTGAAGCACTGTCTGGTTATAGCTCCACTGTTATGGCTCCCTGATTTTACGCAGCGGTTTTGTGTTGAATGTGATGCTTCTGGTGGCGGTCTCGGGGCTGTTCTTATGCAAGAAGGCCAACCAGTAGCTTATTACAGCAAGACACTCTCTGATTGCACTTTGTCTAAATCAGTTTATGAGAAAGAATTGATGGCATTGGTCCATGCAATTCATCATTGGAAGCAGTACTTGTTGGGCCGACATTTTCTTGTTCATACCGACCACAAGAGTCTTAAACATTTGTTGAGCCAATGAATTTCCTCTATGGATCAGCAATGTTGGCACGCTAAATTGTTGGGCTATGATTTTGAGGTTGTTTATAAGCCCAGTTGAACTAATGCTGCTACAGATGCTCTCTCCCGTGTGGAGAATGACATGGTTTTACAGCTTGCTATTTCTGAACCATATTGGGTTGAAATCCTGCAGGCTGCCTGGGAAGTGCGTCATGATCCAGACATGCAGCCGATCATTGCTTCCCTAGAGCTCCATGCTGAGGCTAAGCCTGGTTATTCCCTTTGCAATGGGCTGTTGTTTTTCAAAGGGCGGCTGGTTTTATCTAAAACCTCTCAGTTGATCCCACATTTGCTCCCACATTTGCTCCCACATTTGCTCCCACATTTGCTCCATTATTATCATGCTTCCCCCAGAAGGGGACATACAGGTTTCTTGAAGACATATAAACAGTTGGCCGACTGGTTGTATTGGTATGTCACACCCCGACCTCGGATACTCTTATTTTATTATTTTCTTGGTCTCGGGTCTTTTGGTCGAGGTTCGGGTTTGAGTCCCGGTCGAAATTTTTGGATTTTGGAGATTTCGGGTGGTTTTTCCAGGTGGCGCATGGGTACTGCACGATTAGTAGAAATCGTGCGGCCCGGTCGTGCGGCGGGTATAGGTTTAGACAGAACCTACCGCACTCCTTCAGGAGGCAAGACCCCCATTTTACCACCATCGTATTCCGTATCAAATATGAGCAGCATCTTAGGTTCAGACAGAACCTACCACACTCCTCCTTTCCCCCCAAATTGCACCTCTCCTCCCTCTCGTTTTTGGCGCACCAAGGGGTCCCAAGACCCCTTCTCCCTTGGCTGTCCTCCCTTCATGGCTCAATCTTCTAGCTTCCAAGGTATGTTTTTGGGGTTTTCGTCCATTTTTTTCTCTCCTTTTTCTCTTTCCCTCTCAATTTCTTGGTTCTCCTTCAGTGAGATCTTGTCTGGCTGAACCCTAATGGCTAGGGTTTGTGTGTGGGTGGTGTTTCCTTTGAATCTAGGGCGCGGATCGTCTGCGGGGCTCAGTTCTCCCTTCCCTTGAAGTTTCGTTTCATCCGCTCATGGTTGAGGTAGGTGTTTCCGATTTTTTCCTTTCCGGCACAATCCATGGACACTTGTATGCTTTTAATTAATTTTTAAATGTGATTCGCACCTCTATAATACCTATGGCTAGACTAAAGTGGTGATTTCTTGTTGATAGAAATTATTAAAAATAGGTTTTTAAAGAAGTTTGGGTATTATGCCTAGGTTTATGACACGTAGGGTGTATGTTGAAGTACCCTTTTGTTCTTTTGAAGTGAAATTGGGGGTTTTTGAATAATGTTAGCCTTATTCATGTTGTGTGCTCGTAAATTGGTTTGGGTGTGTGAAATTGGGTAATGTTTTGGCTTGGTAATTTTGTTGAAACACCTTGTAAAGGTTTCCATGGTTTTTGAAGGGATTCGTTATGTTTTTCCAAATTATGTAGAATTGTGGTTTTAGCCTAAAAAGGAAAAAGGGGAGAATTTAAAAGGGGTTTTGGATGTTTCTTGGTAGTTTGGAATGTGCCAATGGATGTTGGCACGTCCATGGGTGCACGAAGTGCACCCATGGGCGTGCCCCCAAATGAAGTTGACACTTCAAGAATGGTGTTTTCTTAAAACCTTGGTTTCCTAAATGGTTTTTTGGTTTCTAAATGATGTTGGTTCCTTTGTGTGGTTTCTAAAAGTTGTTTGAAAAGGAAATCTAATAAGAGTATGCCTGTTTGGCATGCTCCATAAGATTGCACGTCTCTTAAAAGGATTTAAAAAGGGTTTTATGAAATGTAATGGTCTTGGAACCTTAAGGCCCATTTGGCACTTCAAACTTAAAAGCAATGTTTGTGTTGATCTTGTAGAAAAGAATGTGGTTTGATAAATGTGAGTGCCCGGTTGGCTATTCAAAATGTTTTATGAAATGGTTTGGACATTCATATGTTGTGACGACCCAGTTGACACTTTGTGTGATGTGAGATATGTATATATATGTATATATATGGGGCACCTCTATAGGAGGGGTTTCCCTTTATGGGTTATTGTATAGTGGTGTCCGTGTTAGGGGTAGGCAAGTGCAGTGACGACAGGTAAGATGAGTCACGCGTGCGTTGACCTCCCACTTACACAATATATTATTACCATGAGCTCCTGGTTGTCTTTTGGAGGATTGAGTGACGTTGCTTGCCAGCCCCGATTAGACAGGTTAGTACCTTCCTGGATTTGCTATCAGGCCAGGAGGGTTGTGCGACTGGATTGGCCAGTTGAGGGCGGCCGGTTGGTTATAGGTTTAGGGGCTTCACCATATGTCGGTGGGTGGTTCCGAACTGAGTACGTCCAGAGGTCTTCTAGTGATGTTTATGATCGTCCATGGTTATTATCTATGTTCACTTGTTTGTATTTCTTTGTACTTGGTTTTATGTTTACATTGCTAGTCTATTTTCAGCACATGCTAGTTTATTTTTAGTTTCCCTGTTTATTTATTTCATGCGCAGCCTGATTTTCCCTTGTTTGGGGTTTTAGTTTTCAAAATGGTAAACTCATCTTTTGGAAATGGAAAAGTGGCGTGTGTGCTGATTTAAAAAGGAATGGTAGCTTTATTTACCTACATGAGAAGAACCTATTTTTATAACTGTATTTTCAAACTAGTGTTAATGGTTTGTTTTGGGAAAAGAAACATTTGGAATTTTTGGTGGTTGCCTACTGAGCTGTCGAGCTCACACCCTACTTGTACCACTCGGTGCCGGTAGGCCCGAGCTGTTTTGCAGGTATAGAATCTTGTTCAGGTTCTTGGTTCGTCTGCTCATGGTTGGAGCAGGTTGGTTGGTGGATGGTGGTGACCTTGAGGTCACCAGGAGGTCGTGTTGGTAGCAATCCAGTTTAGCTTTGTTTCAGTTTCAATTTTGTTCCCATTAAGTTGTATTTTGTATTTGGACCAGCTTGTGTATTTATTATGATCAGTTGTTGGTCCTTGTTTCTTACTTGGCTTACTTTGTTTGATCCTGGTTTTTATTTTGGCTGAAACCGTTCCCACCTGGTTTATATTTGATGTTCGACACTAGTTGCCAGCCTGTGGGGATCGGGATGCCCTTCGGGCCATGCCGTGGACCGGGTTGGGTGTCGGGTTGGATGACATTCCGGGTTGGTTCGTGACAAAATGGTATCAAAGGGAGGTTCTTGCTATTTGGGGTGTCTTGTAGTTGGAGATTAGGACTGTCGGGACTTGGGAGGTAGGTGCGGGAAGGGCGTCATGAACCCCTGCTCGTTCTAAACCTCAAGTTACCAGAGGTAGTCTGAGATTTGAGTCTTCTGTTCTTGTTTTGGACTGAGGAATGACAATGGAGGCGAGACAGTATCATGTTGTGATCTCACATGGAGTAGTGACCCATGTGGAGTCTAAGTGCACGATTCAAGGTCCTCTTAGTGTTATTGCTTGCTTGGGGCATGACCCACTACCGTGTCACCGAGTTAGGCATAGACACCAGTTCCTCATTCCGGTGGTTTGGTTTGAGTTGTGTCTTGTTTCGGTCTCAGTTGGCGTGAGTAAGATTTTAAAATGAAGGCGGTTTTCAAAGTAAAAATGATTTCTTCAAGTTGTTTCAAATTGGAAAGTGAGATGGGGTTTTGGGGAAAGAGAAAATGGTTCTGAATTTTGAAAAGGCTTTGCTAAATGCTTGGGTTTTGATGAGGAAAAGAGGTGTGTGACCCTTGATACTCTTTATGGAAGGCCGCATGTGTGTGGATATGTACGGAAAGTGCATGTGGGTACTTGTTCGTGGATGATGTAAGCGGAACTGGATGGACACACATGTGACGATTCATAAGGTGCCATAGGCGGGTGCTTGAAATTTGAGCTTGACTTGGTCTTTTTAAAATGGCTTTAAATGAGAAAATGACTCCGGAAGATTGGTTTTTGTTTTAGAATGTGGGTTTTGTTTTGTTGTGGATCGTTTTTTCTGTTTGGAAAGTGTCCTTGAATAAGGCAGTTTTGGAAATTAAAATGGAAATGGGATTTTTGAAAAGTGAATTTTTGAGTCATGTTTGTGATGTTTGACATGCATGCTAGTTGTTTTGGCCCGGGATGGTCTTTTGGTTGTGATTTGGTTGGATGTTGATTCTCAGATTTATGTTTTGATGTTGTTCAGAATATGCCGCCCAAAAAGGCTCCCAAGTTGTTAATGAGTCATGCCCAGATCTAGAGTTTTCTTGAATGTTGCCTATCTTTCATTGTGGTAGAGGTTTGTTGGAGGCAGTTATGTGGCTTGAAGAGGTGGAGCGTGTCTTCAGGGTGTTGGGAACTCCTGAAGCTACTAGAGTTTATGCTGTCCTGGGGTTGTTTGAAAGTCCAGCTTTGGACCAGTGAGAGTTGGTTGTCCCATTATCGTGGGAAGTTGGGGTGAGATGGGAAATGTCCAAAGCCACCTTCGCCAAAGGGTTTGTACCTGAGGAGGTGAAGTTGAGGAAGGATGATAGCTTCTCACACCACCTGTAATCCTTATTGATATTAGTGGAAAATCTATGTCTTAGATTTGACTCAAACACAATAAGGACGTAGTTACCCACATTGGGGGTGGACCTTGTAAAAATCCCTCGTGCCTTGTGATAATTTATATTTCTATTGTATATGGGTAAAAGTGAGAAATAATGTTTGAGAAGATCAAGACTCTTAACAAGCTGCGAGGTTAATTTCAGAAAAAAGAAAATGTTAAAAAAAATGCAACCCTCTTCTCAGTGGTACATCATATTCCTGGGCACTTCAATGTGTTATTTGAGAGATACGACATATTTGTGTTTCGTGTATGAGACTAATGGTGCTAGTGGCGACGTCGCAGGTTTCATAAATTCAGAGCATGAAAAGGATCTGATCAAGTAGAGGTCCTTGGCATGCTTTATCTTTACTCTGTTTGGTGGCACAATTAGTTGAAAAACAACGCTGCAATCTACTATTGTGTTGTTTACAGAAAAGGAAAAGTTCGTGTCACTGGTGGAAGAAGTGAAAGAGGACATGTGGCTAGTTGGCTTGATATGAGGTTTGAGTTTGCAGGTTCAAAGGCTGGTTATAATTTGTGACAGTTAAGAGTGCTCTGAGCTTGGTGAAGAATCCTGTCTATCATTAGCAGTGGAAGCATATCAATATTTGACTAAACTTCATTCAGGACATTTTAGAGCAGGTTTGACAATTTCAGCATTTGCTTGGATGTTGTCAATGTTCGCATAGCTTGCGGTCCTTTGAGGTGGTTTTGGCAAGGGAGGAGACATTTGTTCCTAGAGCATGGACAAAACACCTCAAGGTGGAGATTTGTTGTGGTGTGACTTGCATTGCATGTTGCTCAGAACAGTCGAAGGAGAGAAGGAGAAGCAACCAAAGTAGAGTACCGGCGGTCTTCAAAGGAGAAGACTGGGGCCAGTCAGGCGGCTAGGCAGTGGGCTCAGTCCCCTTTTGTCGCTGTTTCTCTCTCTCAGGCCATATCTCTTCCATTTATCAGTTTTTTGAGCATCCATATAAACATCCTATTTTGCTTTAGGTTTAGTAAGCTGTGGAAAAAGGTCTTTTTGAAAAACTAAGAGATTGAGAGAGTTTCATCTTGTAGAGGGAGATTGTTCTCCGTGTGAAAGAACTTCTTGCTCTCGGATCTCCAACCTTAATGGATTATTCTCCCTTAACCTTGGATGCAGGTCATCTTGACCAAATCACGTAAATTTCAGTTTCTCATGTGCGCTTGTTCTTGTTAACTCTTCACAATCGGGTTCTTTACCCTGTCACCATGACACATTTATGTATTTACCTAGGAAGGAAAGAAAATGAAAATGGAAAGATGAATGAAGAAGCAAATGATTAGAACCTTATAACTGTTCCTAAATGCCTTGTGGGAAGTTGGATGCTAATAGCTAGTAAAACTTTTGATGATAAGCCAGAAATATTGGAAGATCATGGGTTGGGGAGGGCCATGCCAATGTGTTGCCTTTTCTGCTTTAGATTCTGTTATATTTACTTTCAATGCAAATGTTGTATAGTTGAATTGAATGATATTATGTCATTCCACTGCAATTTTTATGTTCTGCTTAACTATAATTTGTGTAGATGGTTATGAGAGTCCTGTAATGTTGGATGCTCCTGTCTCTGGGGGTATTCTTGCTGCTGAAGCTGGAACACTTACTTTCATGGTATGAATGTTTTACTATTGGTGAAAGTAACACATGTTTTTTGGTTTCAAAGGTCTCTCATTTTCTTGGCAGAAAAACGATTTTGAAGTAACAGTTCTATTTTTTATCGCGACTTGATTTTCCTGTTTGCTGTTTTCTTTCTGTTATTCTTTTAATGAAGTATAGATTATTATATACATGCCTCCAGGGCCTAGCCTAGTGGCAAAGGGCTTTGTGGGGTGTCGGGGAGATCTCGGGTTCTAGTCTCCCCGGCTTCCTGCATGTGTGTGTTTGCGTGTTTCTTTGTAGCTTTGTAGTTCCCCTTCCCCAATCGTTTGTAATATATAGATCATTATATACATAATTAGAGGCTGGTGAAACTGCAATAAATATACGCCTTTATGAGATATTTTCCTTCTTTTTAAAATTGAAATCTACAGTTTCAGTATCTTCTGTTGTGTCACAAATTTCTTCTTCTGGCTTATTTCTCCTGTCCCGCTTATTGATTCATTATTACTTACTCAACTCTATTAAAAAATTATTCATAAATAATGATTTTTTGTTTGAAGGCTGCGCTTGACATCACTTATTGAAAAGTGCACAACACATGAGCATTTTTGAAAAAATAAGCACTAATTTCTGAAGAAAATCATTTAAATAAGTAGCAATAAAACACCTTTTCTGTTAGTACTTTGTAAATACCATATTGAAACACTCACTGTAAGTGATGAGTGCCCGAAGCACTTATCCCAAGTGTTGCTAAACACAAGCTAGGTTGCTTTTACCATGTAAACATTCAAGTAGGAACTCTTTGCATTAATATTGTAATTCAAAGACATACATATATTGCTTGTAATGTTTGCTACTATGATTTTGTACATTTTAGTAAAGGGGATCCTTAATATAGAACGTGGACAAGATGGCTAAAAGAAGAGAAAAGGAGAAGAAAACATGCTATTGCAGATCATGTTCAAAGTGTTTTTTTGAATGATAAGACAAAAATTGTACATCATGTTCCATAAACAGATTACTCAACAATGTCATTACCTTGATTCCAACACAACTGATGAACAGCAGATGGTGCCAACCAGGTTGGTGGTGCTGATGATGCTTATGAAGCAGCAAAAGCTTTGTTCTTCACCATGGGAAAGAGTGCAATTTACTGTGGCGGATCAGGAAATGGTTCTGTAAGTTATTACTTGTGTCCTCTATCTTGGATCGCTATCCCTCAAAGAGTCTGTTTGATAGCACTTATCACTTATGAACAGTTTGAAAAAATATTTAGTGTTTGTTTTGTTTCTGAAAAAAACACTTACAATTATATTCCAGAAGAAACCCTGTTAAATATGTGGCAGAAAAACACCTTTTCAATAAACAATCTGGAAGTGACCAAAAAAATAAAAATAAAAATAAACAATCTGGAAACACTTATAGAGAAACATTTATCATAAGTGATAGTGTTATAAGCAGTTTTCTGTATGTGCCAAGCTGACCTAAAATGTTGTTGATAGTTAGCTCTGGATTTGTTGCATTCTGGCCTCTTTTTCCTTTACAAAAGGAAGCTTAGATATGAACAAATTGCGCAGCAATGGTTATTAAATGGGTATTTATCAGCACTATAATTAATTTTAACTGATGATGGTGGAATTATGAAAGCATTGGTTGTCTATTTGATATGAGCATGGAATTTATGTTAGTTGTCAGTGATTAACAATGCACTGGAGAGAGGATATAAATATGATATTTGATATGATCAAATACTAATAATGACTGACAATAATAAATCTTTTAGAATGACACCGAAAATTTTTATGTGATGGATTACTAAAGAAAAATGGAAAATCAAAACAAAATAAGCAGAGAAAATTGTTGTTGCTGTTGTGTGTGTGGATGAATGGTGGCTTTACATGGGACTTGGAAAGTTCCGACATTAATTGTTGATAATAATTAATTTGGATGTAATGATTGGAACAAATACCGTACTTAATTCCCTCCCCCACAAAAAAGGAAAAAGGTGTTGGAATATATATAATAATATTAAAAACAGTCAAAAATAGATGGTGTTTGATAGGTGCTTGGGTAAGAAACAATGTATGTGAAGAATTTTATTCAAAAGAAACCAGAATTACAGATTACAATATACAATGTAGAAGAAGGAAATAATAGAATAAAGGAGTTTTCTCAGAGGTATCTCTGGAGCCTAGGCTGCTGTCGCCGCCTCTCAGCGCTGAAAAACTGATCAACTTCATTCCCCCCAGCCAACACATATAGAGGAAGGCCTCTCTAACCTCCGAACAGCCAGAACCTTCTAGACAGCTGGCTAATTTCTTGATTGTTGCACAGCTGACCAACCTCTTAACTGCCACACAGATGACTAACCTCTTAACCACTTAACTGTCCAACTGCCAAACAGCTGGCTAACTTGACTCTCCAACTGAGAAACAACCACATAAACTCTCCACATAAGCAGATTCCCCCTTTCCTGGAGTACATGCAGGCTTCCTAACAGTGTTCATAAGATAAAGGAACCACATTGCATGGAATCTAATTTGATAAAGCATGAGCTTGTTGTATAGGCTGCAAAAGTTTGCAACAATTTAGTGATGGCCGCAAGCATGCTTGGTGTGTCGGAAGCTTCAACTCTTGGTCAGTCTTTGGGGCTCTCAGGCCAGACACTGACAAAAATATTTAACTCCTCAAGTGCGCGGTGTTGGAGCAGGTATTTAATAGTATTGTTGCAACCTAGGTTTTTCATTTTGAGGTTTTGTTGTTACAATTTCTGGATACATTTAATTTTGTTGGGGATGCTGTGTTCACAGATTTACTTTCTGGTTTTCTAATCAGTTGATGTTTGAGATTGGGGATGGAAAAGCTGTTTTCTGTCTGACAGCATGCCTTCTGCATTGCAGCGATACGTATAATCCAATACCTGGAGTGATGGAGGGGGTTCCTTCTTCCAGGAATTATGAGGGTGGTTTTGCATCCAAACTTATGGTAAGCCTTGTTCAGTTCCCGTCATTGATCTTTTTTCTCTCGGGCTTATTTGGGAGACATGATCAGCTGCGCGTTGTCACAATCCCTTACCTTGAATTGGCCAAGAACCAACCATGGTCATGATGAGCATATTAATCCCACTGAAAGCGACTTCTGAACTGTTTGATCTGGATGTGTAATATGGGAAATAAATAAAATAAAAATAAAATGCACACAAAAATTTTGTGTGAAAAATCTCAAAATAAATCGGGATAAAAACTACAGGCTGGAATAGAATTCTCACTATAAAAATACAGATGCAAGAAAATCTTTCAATTATCTTTATTGAATAATCAGAAAAGAATACATCACAAAACTCTCAACATGATGCACACTTTATCGGATGATCGAATTGATGATGCTTTGAACCAGGGAGGGGAAGCTTTATTTATGGGTGAGTGCCTCCTCTGCAACCTCCCCTGGAAGTTACAAGATGTGGGTCACCAACTTTTGCCAACCTGTTTATTTCCTTGTTTGGTGGCCAACCTCACCTTCTGCCCCTTCTCTTTTTATCTGTTTCAAATTTTGTTGACAAATTGCTAGTTATATTTCTCACATGGAGATTTGGTTGAGAATCAATCATGTCTTCACACCACCTTTCTATCTTGTCATCTCATGCAACTTACGTGTTTGCTAGACTACTTGAGGATCTGCATTATTTGAACTTATCAATTTTAATTGGTTTTGTCAAAGTTTATGTTAGGTTATTCTTGGTGTTAATTTTCTGTATGTCTACACTTTATTCTTCCATCACTTCTTGAACAAAGTGAAATTGAACTTTTATATGTTCTGTTCTGGAATAAAAGAACAGATTCCTTGCAATATGCAAGATGGTCTATCACAATGCAAGTGAATCTTCTCTTGTTTATGTCGAAGATTCTCCAATAATTTTCTGATGTAATTCACTTGTTTTCAGGTTTATTTAGCTGTCGTGTACTCTGTTCTATTGTAGATAGTCGCATCAATTGGTGGTTTTGAAACCTGGCTTACAATTCCCACTGCAAGTCTAAATGCATAACTGGTAGTGAAATTTCTCTTGTTCAGATTACTTGCAAATTCCGAATTGACATAGCCTTTTTGATAACGAATTCTGATCCTGCATATGATAATGCAACATTTGAGGTACCCTTTACATCTTTCGAGATTTTCTTCATAGTATTCTAATTCTTTTGACCTAGAGCTCCCATGTATCGGCTAATCGCTCCTACTGTTTGTGCAATGTCTAGCCTTGTACTGTAACATCCCGATGCCTGTTTTTAGGTACCTTTATCCCTTTGTTTTGATCATCGTTTGTCTAGATCTTTCCTTAGGTTGGTTTGGGCGACTTTTGGAGTTTTTTTTAGAAGTTTTGGGCCTATGCACGGTTGGAAAACGATTAGGGAAAACCGTGCTGGTTAGCCTAGGAAACCGTGTGCCTTGTTTTGGAGTCCTTGAGGAGAGCGTACGGTTAGGTGCACGATTAGTGCAAACCGTGTGGTATGGGACAGTGGGGGGTGTGCGGTTGACGCACGGTTTGTCAAACCGTGCAGTTCTTTCCAGTAGCCCAGTAAGAGGCGTACGAAGGCGCACAGTTTGTCAAACAGTGCAGCCAAATCGCGTGATAGGAATTTGATTCTCCGATTTTCTTAATTTAATTCCCAAGACCCCCATTTTAAATTCTAAACTCCTAGTCTAGCCTAATTCGATCCTTGGTCCTTGGAGGCTCTCTAGAGGCGATTTTGACTCTTCTAACCCTGTTTCTTCACGGATCAAAGTGCCGGTTTGTAGCACCCCCGGTTTGAGGTATGTGGCCTTTGTTTATACATTTTTATGTATTTAAAGTGCATGGAATGAGTTGGGAAGAGGTTGAGAGAGTTTGAAATGGTTTTGGATGTGTTTGGAGGCTTTTAAAGGGGTGCACGGTTTGAGCACGGTTAGTGGAAACCGTGCGGGTTACCCAGGAAACCGTGCGAACCCTTGTTCTCGAGACAGTAGGCCTCGCACGGCCTGCGCACGGTTTGCCAAACCGTGCGAACAAACCGTGCGGACCCTGGCTCTCGAGGCAGTGGCGTGCGCACGGTTAGCGCACGGTTTGCCAAACCGTGCGGGCTAACCGTGCGGTCACTTAAAGTTAGGGTTATAAGTTCCGGGCTCACTCGGGATTGCCTCATTTCACTCCAAATCTTCTCCCACTCGAGCCTCACTCGGAATTTTCGGTTCTCAAGGGTTGGAGGGGCTCTCCCACTCGGTTTAGAAGGATTTCGAAGGGGTTTCAAGGTGGATTGAAGGTGGTTGCTCCCGGGTAAGTCTTCTCTCATGGTTTCTTTGTGTTTTCCTCTAGATCTGCTCTTCCCTCTTTCTTGGTTTTCTAGATCTACACTTGTTGTGTGTAGATCTTGGGTTGTGGTTGCCTTGGATGACGATTTTAAGCCCTGTGGATGTTAGGGGAAGTGATCTAGAGAGGTTTTGGTGGTGCGTTCGCCGGGTTTGAGGTGCGGTGGCTTGTGGGTCGATTTCTCGGGAACCCTAAAGGTAGGTGGCTTCTCTCTCGACTCCACTTGGTTAGAACTTGTGGTTCCTTGTTACAATTAATTGTTGTGCTGAAAATTAATTGTGTTTTGATGTGCGAATGTGGTTGGAAATCCCTTGGGTGATGTTTTGGGGATTTTTGGGAAAAAGGGGTTTGTGGTGAAATGCTCTTGTTGTGGATTTTAAAATGGAGATTTTAAAATGGGTTGCTGAGTTTGATTTGTGAAAATGGTTGATGGAAATGGTTTTCAATAAAAAGGGTTGTTTTATTGAAATGTTGTTTGGCATGGAAAATGGTTTTCAATAAATAGGTGATTTATTGAAGTGAATTGATATGCAATGGAAATTGGTTGATTGCATGTGGTTGTGACCTTGGTGAATTATATGCTTGGCATTGGCTTGATTGAAATGTTGTGTGGAAGTAGGCGGAAAGTCTCACTATAAAAAGGGGATGGATAGTGGTCGGAAGAACCACCATATGAGCAGTGGTCGGGAAGTACCGCTAGTTGTGAATGGGTGAACGGGTTGAGCGGATGTCCCACCGTTTTGATTGTTTTGGTGTGAATGGGTGAACGGGTTGGGCGGAAGTCCCACCGTTTTGGTTGTTTGTTGTGCATTGTTTTGCAAGATGGAATTGTTGTGCCAATGGGTAAATGTTGGAAAGGTTGTGGCTTGTCTGTTGGCTTTCCTTTGACTGCTTGGGTTGAGTGTGATGGCCTGGTAAGGGCATGTTTGGCTTATGAAAATGGTTGCACTTGTGACTTATTTTATATAAATTGTTTTATATAAATGTGCTAACGGTTTTATCCTAGTGGCGTGTGTAGGGAAATCATTTGGGGAAATCATACTGAGTTTTAGTACTCACCCCCTGCTTTGGCACGTTGGTGTCTTTGCAGATGTTGTGTATCGTGACGTGGGCAAAGGTAAGGCATCAACCTCCTTTAGTGGTGCGTTGTGATGTCTTGGTGGAACTTGGAGCTGGAGCTTGGTGTGGAGCTGTGGTGGTGTCATGGCTCGTGGTGTTCTTGTTGAGTCTTCCGCATTGTACTCTGATGTTGTATTGGGTTGTGTTGGCATGTGAGATTATGGATTATCTGGTTGTCTTTGGTAATGTATGAGTTTGGTTTTGTTGACATGCATCATGTAGTTGTGGTTGTTTGGTTGGTTTGGTCTCAAGGGCAAATCGTTCCCCAATTGTTCTCGGAGCCCTCGGCATTTATTGCCAGCCTTTAGCGCCTTGGGAACGTCGCTTAAGGCCAAGTAACCCTCACCGCCTCCTCAAGCCAATGAGGTAGGGGCGGGGTGTTACACGGTTGATGCGTTGGATCTCTCCCGGCAAGTGTAATCTCTTTTGGATCCTGGATTCCCCTTTCGTCCTCTCTCTCCTCCTTCGAGAGCAGTGGATCCTCTTATCATTGGTGGATCTAGATCTTGATTTGATGGATTGAGATTCTTGGACTCTCCTTTGATCGTTCTTGCCATCGATTCTCCGTTGGTGAATCTCATGTGGGTGTTGTTGATCTTGATTGAGGTAGGTGGTTTCGTAAGACAATCTCTATCAATTGAAACCTTTGATGCTTGTTTAATTTAAATTGGTTTTCCAATTGATTTCTGAAGCTTTAATTAAGTCTCTTTATAAATGATTTGATATGGCATGGTGTGTGTGATGAAACCCCTTGACAATGGATTTTGAAAATAGTGTTGATTTCCAGAAAATGATATTGATTTCCAGAAAATGATATTGATTTGAAATGAATGATTTGAATCATGATTTTGATGAAATGAAAAGGCATGAAGTGTTTTATGATGTGAAATGAGATGATTTGAAACAAAAGACATGGGTTTTTGATGAAAAACTATTTGAAGATGGTTTTTGAAATGAAAGGCATGTTTTTGAAACTTGAACTTGGGGCCGATTGAAACGATTTGTTGAAATGGAAGATAGCCCCTTGCATGTTCGGTTTTCTTGAAGCACATGGGAGCGTAGGCCTGAGATCTAGGGACCTGTGCACACCTGGAGAGTCGTGTTTCATTGAGATGTGTGAGAATCCCCGTGCTAATCTAACCTCGAGTCTATTAACCATGGTGCTATGATTGTAATTGTTTATACATCTCAATGGTTTAAATGGTTATTCATGCCTGTTTTTATAGAAATGGTTATTCATGCCTCTCTTTATAGAAATGGTTATTCATGCCTGTTTTGATGATGATGCCTATATCTGCCCGATTTGATGGAAATGCACTTTGAAACCTGTTGTATATTAGCCATTGAAATGTTTTGTAAAACATGTATTCATACGAACCGTGAAATGATTTCCATGCCATGTTTTATTTAAAATTGCGCAAAGTTGGTTCATTTGTTAGATTGATTATGAAATGCTTGGTGAGATCCTACTGGGCTTTATTGCGCACACCCTACCTTTGCCTTTGAGCGTTTTTAGATTTCCTTATGTCAGGTCCATGAAAGGGGAAAACACCACTCAGAGGTGGTGGGTGTACTTGATTAGCGGGGCCTTGAGAGTTGACGGTGACTAGTGTAACTTGTGATCCACTTGTTACATGGGACCTAGTGACGATGTCTTGATGGTTTTATCCGATGACTTTGGTTGACGTACCGTTTTTGAGACTTATATCTGTCTTCTTTTGGTACTTTTCTCTTGAGTGTTTGACATATCGACTGTTTATTGTTTTATATCTGCTGCTTGTCTTGATGAGTTGTTCTTTTGGTGAAATTGTTCTCTTTTGTTTGTTTTGATGCTCAGGTGCTTGTCGCCAACCCGTGGGGATTGTGAAAGCTCTTCGGGCCGTGTCAGAACTGATTTGGGTACCGTTTAGGCGGGTTATTCGGGTTGGTTCATGACAAATTGGTATCAAATGACGGGTTGTGTCCTTCCTTGACGTCGATACGCAGTGTGTGATATCTTTGTAGACAGGAGACATGATTGTCGAGACTTGAGGGGTAGGTTACAAGCAAGTGCCTGATGAGCTCTCATCGCAACGAGCCTTAAGTTGCCATGGAGTGTTGGGAAAAAGTATCTTTGAGAATTTGTTTGATTTGATTCTAGACTTTTTCCAAAGCTTTGATATGAGAATTGTGTTTCCCAGTTGAATTTTGATTGACAGAGTTGATGATCTCATGTCTCTTGACTGATTGTCAACTGTTGATGTTTTGTCGTACCATGCCCCCAAGGAGTCGTTTGAATAGACCTAATGAGGGAGGTGCTGATGAACCGCAACAAGCGAACCCTCCAGTTGATTAGAACCTTGTAGAGGTTGTGCGTGCGGTCCAAGCTTTGGGCGAGGTAGCTGCACCCGGTCCTGTTCAAGCTGCAGAGGTTGTACCTCGGAGGGACGTTAACAGGGATCATGCCCAGGAGTTTCTTCATCTGGAGCCACAATTCTTCTAGGGTACCAATGATCCTCAGGAGGCAGAGGATTGGTTGAAAAAAGCTGAGCAACTCTTTGAGTTTTTGGAGACGCTAGATTCAGTTAAGGTGAAATGCACCGTCTTCAAACTTGAAGGACCTAATAGAAGGTGGTGGGATTCTCTAGTTCTGGTTGGGAAGAATGTGGGCTTGGATTAGAAAGACTTCAGGTTTTTTTCACGGAGCAATTCGATCTGAAATCGATAGTGCTGGCTAAGTCGATGGAGTTCCTTAAACTTCAGCAAGATGATCGGGCAATGACCCAATATGCCAACCGTTTTGGGATGAGTGTCCGATGCCTGATGTGAGGAATTGACAAGAGCAGCCTGAGCCTGTTGGGGTTGCTGAGACAAATGACCATGGAGAACCCAACAACGACCGACTAGATGTCCGGGCTTGCCACAATGTCGACAAAAGGGACGATTGCGGCCCCCACCATGACCATGACTATGAGTACCCGAATAACGACCACCACTGCGACCTAGAAGAGCAGTGTGATCTGTAGTATCAACAGAGGGAAGGAGTTGATGAGCTTTGCCGAGACGATGATAAACTAATGGAATCTCAAGAGAGGATGGGCTGACAACATCTCGGTTGCGGTTGTTGCATATTCTGGGTCGAGGCCATGAAGAAGACTAAAGAGACATAATTGATCTCGCTGAGCCCAAACAAACTCCTGTGTTTGAGGATGGGGCCAAAGCTCAATCACACAAGGCCTTCCATTCGATGAAATATGTTGGAAAAGGATGATGTTGTTGACGAATGGTTGATAGGTGTTGAAGAACATCTGACACCCGAACCAAATTGTTGGTTTCTGAATACATGAGAGCCAAAGAGTCCCAATGTTCCTTAACAATGTTGAAAGTTCGAGTAACATCTTTGACCGATTGTTCTATAGAATTGACAAGCAGTGTAATTTTTTTTTCTATCAGCTAGCTTCTAAACCTTGTTCATCTGATCAAACATCGGTGGTGGAGGGTCAATAAGGTGAGAATCAAGATCCATACCTGCCGGTGATATAAGTACTATCTTGCGTCAAACAAAGAAGTTAGGAGCATCAAGATGCTCATCCACAAGGCGTGTGGAGACAATGATCAACTGTGGAAGGACTGAGGAACTAGTTGTTGAATCTGCCATATTAGGAGGGTTGCTGGGAATTGGCCGAATGAGATCACCAAGCAGGAATAGCTGCGCAAGGGAGGAAGCCGATAGGAATGACTGAGAATGCAACAGGGAAGCCGAGCCCCAACGGGAATCATGCACGAATACCATTAGTGTGCACAGAGGCCGACATGGTCAACGACAGAAGGATGATGTCGATAAGAGAGGGGGCTGCAGACAATGTCATAGTAAGGAGGAGCGCCGCGTCAGAGAGGTCACGCCTTATGAGGTGGGGGATGGATGTTGCGAGTCGGGGAAGGGGTGGGGTGATGGTGCGCATGTAGGAGTAAAGCCTACTCCCTACCTTCATAAGAGGTGAAGTTCTTTATTTTTAGATGGAGAAAAATAAATACATTTAATGTGAGTCTCTAAAATACATTTAATTTGGGTCCAACCCATTTAATTTGATCCAACAAATCTAAAGTTGTGGAGGGGTATGTATATATCAAATTTGATGAGACTGATCCACATGAACCTCAACCTGCTGTAGAATACCTTGAGGACGATATGTCAAATCTGAATATCAATAATACCTTTAAACCCATTAACCTAGCTGCTGATTTACTTGAAAAATCACTCAACACAGACTATCTTGACCAACCTGACCTTGAAGAAGACTTGGAATAACCAAGCACTTCAATTCCTAGGACTGTTGGGATCCACATATACCATCTTTTAGATGCTGTAGTTAGTGATCTCGACAAAGGAACTCAAACCCATGTCTCTGTTAGAAACCAGGTTGAACATCAAACCTTCTTGTTTCAGCTTGAACCTAAGAATACCAATGAACCAATCAATGATGAACACTGGGTAATGACAATGCAAGAAGAATTGAATCAGTTCGAAAGAAATAAAGTCTGAGAACTAGTTGAAAGACTTAAAAATACTACCTTATTATTGGCACCAAATGGTTATATAGAAACAAGGTTGATGAGTTTGACACTATAATTAGAAACAATGTTAGATTGGTTGCATAAGGTTATAGTCAAGATGAAGGTATTGATTATGAAGAGGCCTTTCCACCAGTAGTTAGATTTGAAGCCATTAGAACACTGCTTGCTTATGCAACTCATCTTAATTTCAAATTATATCAAATGGATATCTGGTGTGCATTCCTTAATGGTTATATTATTGAGGATGTTTTTTAATCTATCCTTGGGGTTTCAAACTCTCATTTATCAAATCATGTTTTCAACTTTCAAAAGCACTTTAGGTTTAAAACAAGCTTCTAGAGCTTGGTATGATAGACTCGGCTCTTTTTTAATTTCAAATGGATTTTCAAAAGGTATAGCTGATCTTATACTATTTATTAAAAGAACTTCAAAAGATGTTTTAGTTGCTCAAATCTATGTTGATGATATTATTTTCGGTTCATCTATTTTTTTTTATGTATTGAATTTTCTAAATTGATGCCAAATGAATTTGAAATGAGCTTAATGAGTGAGTTAAAATTCTTTTTTGGATTTTAAATTTATCAACAAAGATGAAATTGTTTTAAATCAAAGTAAATATATAAAAGACCTTTTAAAACGTTTTGGCTTGGATAACAATAAAGGAAGCGACACTCTAACGAGTATAAGCTGTAAACTGGATTTGGATGAAACCGAGAAACCAGTTGACCGAACTGCTCACATAGGCATGATTGAGAGCTTAATATACTCAACTGCTAGCCGACCTGATTTTATGTTTAGTGTGTGTACGTATACTCGATTTCAAGCAAACCCAAAAGAATCGCATTTAAATGCTGTTAAATGTGTTTCCAAATACCACAAAAATACAGTCAATTTTGGACCGTTATACTCAAGAGGACATGCGTTTGAATTGTTAGTTATTCTGATGTTGATTTTGGTGGTTGCAAGTTGGATAGAAAAAGCAACTTTGACACATGTCACTTTTTGGGCAAGTTTTTAGTTTCTTAGCATAATAAGAAACAAAATTCTGTAGCATTACCCACTGCTTAAGCTGAGTATATAGCTGCTAACAATTGATGTGTACCAATTCTGTGGATGAAACACACTAGACTATGGTTATCAATTTAGACATGTCCCTATAAATTGTAATAACACATGTGCTATAAACATTTCTAAGAATTCTGTATCTCATTCCAGGACTAAACATATTGATACAAGTCATCATTTTCTAAAAGATCATTTCAAAAAAGGTGATATCACTCTTGAATACATTGGCACCGAGCATCAGCTTGCCGTTATTTTCACTAAGCCATTGAACATTGAGAGACTAAATTGTATGAGACATGAACTAAGTATGATTAATTACTCTTAATTGTTATTTCTTGTTTAAGTTTGGATCTGTAGTATTTTGGTCATGGAGGTCACAAGTGGCCGTTAGGCACAAGCTACCACAATACCCCAAGGTGTTGTGAAGATTTGTTCATGCGGTAGGTCAAGCTACTGTGCTAAGCCAAGCCATCGCAAAGCTTACGGTTAGTCAAGCTACCGTATCTAAATTTCCTAAGTTTTTGTTTTTAATACATATATTTCATTCCTTTTCCCGCTCTTTACTGTTTCGCGAGTCCTAAATAATTTAAAATTCCAAAAATTGAAATTCAAATGGACATCTTTCTCTCTCTCTCTCTCTCGAAACCAAACTCTTGGTCCTGAATCTTTTGAACCTCTTGAATCTCAATGAAGATGGTAAGGTCAAAGTGACAATTGGATTTCGGTTTTTCCGGTGATCAGCCGCATTCGAAGAAAGGGAAAGCAAGCTCAAGTGCATCTAGTAAGCCTCACAACTTGCATCTTTCAGATCAGGCGGTATTACTTGAAAACATAGTTGTTAATGGCGTGCCATGGCTCCATGGCATGCACCATGGTACTCCGCGCCTCGCCATGCCCCTGGCGAGGCGCAAATGAAATGGCGCGCCGCTAGCGCGAGCCATGTCGCCATCAGTGTGGCAAAGGAGCGCGCCGTAACATGCTTTTTTTTGTTGCCTTTTCTCGTTTTTCTGAACCGTAATCAGTTGAGCAAGCGACCCAACACCCTGCCGACGACGAGCCAACCCTCATCGACGACGACTTAGCCCCCACCAAAGACGATGCAGTCATGGCCAATGATGACCCAACACCCTGCCGATGATGACCCGACCCTTGTCGACGACAACCTAGCCCCTGTCGACGACTCACCCTGCTATTGGAGATGGCCCCTGTGAGCGGTCGTTGCTCCCCAGCGCCAGTTGTGTCCACGCCCCCTTTTGTTTTTTTTTTTGTATTTTATTTTGTTTGTGTTTTTTTATGATTTATTTCAAAATCTACAAACTGCAGGTGCGCCCTACCCCATTCTTTTTAAGTTTTTTTTATTTGTTATGTCATGTCTTATTTTTATTGTGTTTTATATTTTAGTTTTTGTATTTACGATTTATGTTTTTTATATTTAAGGACCCTCATTGCCATTTTGCGCAATGCGCCATAAACAACTATGGCTGAAAAGGAGATCGATGCCTAGTAGGTGAAGTCAAGCAAGTCTTTGGTGTGGACCGCTATACAGAAGCAGGGCTGGACAACGTGGTTTAGTGCAAATAACAAGCCGTTTTATCCAAGGTTAGTAAAAGTGTTCTATATGAATTTAGAATTTGAAGCTGGCGAGAACAAGGACTTTATGCGAACCCTTGTCAATGGAGAAGAGTTTACATTTTCATCCAAGCAATGGGCTAAGTGTTTGAAAGTGCCTCATAATGGCGATTTTGACGATTATCAAAGTTATTATCCCATGGGTTATGCAATCTTTGAGTATGAAAAAGCTCTGTTGGGGAGCTCACTGGAAATGGAAACCCTCAAAGATCTCTTGCTATGGATTTCAATGGTGAGTACTGGCTGCTGGTCAAGTTCATTCAACACCAGACTTCTCCTAGGAAAGGGGACTTCAACATTCTGAGGCATCGGGATTTGTACTTTTTTATATTTGATAAAGTGTTTGCAAATCAGTTTGGCCAGGTGTTTGATGAGACACATGGAGGAAGTTTGTAAGCCATCCTCTCGATTTAACTCCCTGCCTTATCCTAACTACTTGCAAGAGAGTGAAGATTAATTGGAATGTAGCTGATCCAGGGTTGGAACCTGATGAAGTTGCTGAGTATTCTTCTGAGGAAGAAGCTATGGAAAAGGATGAGGTTGTGCATGTGGTTGTGGAAGAAGTGAGTTGTGCTAGTGCTGAATCTGGAAACGTCTCTGGAGATAAAGTGGTTGGTTTAGATGAAGAAGTCCTGTTGGATTTTGAAGAAAAATGAGTCCTGAACCTCATGAGCCCGTAGAAGTATCTCCACCTTCATCTCTGGCAATCGACCCCTGATTTCTCCTTACCAAGACTGTTTCTTCTCCCTATCCGCATCTTCTCCCTTTCAATCTGCGTGGATGCTGGCAGAGGGGCTACACAGTGTCAATCCTCTCTTTCAAACTTCTCGGGGGTTTGATTTCCCTATCTGCCTTCTCCTTTCTCCTTCTTTGGTATGCTGGTGTGCTACAATTCCCCCAGCCCTTGCCTGCTGATGATGACCCAACACCCTTTCTTCCTTGCACTTTGCCATGGGAGCTGACCAGCCGCCATCTATGTTTTTTATAGTGACCCAAGACTTGAACACACTTTAATTCATGATTTATAACAAACTTTCCTAACAATACATGCCAAGGATCTAGAGGTCTAGTGCATTTGGAAGATTAGATACATAAGTATATCATCTTAAACATAAAAAATATCTTTATTTAAAACTCCACATAGTGCTCCTAACTGCCGTAGATCTTCTAAAACTACATAGGATACCTTGAGGAAAATACATAAGGAAAAAAGGTGAGTTAGAAAGCCCACTAAGAGAATAAACATGACAATAAATCATAACATGAGAATCAAGAGACATAACATGATATCATAGAGGATGATTATAAACATGAAAACATGGCATAAGGAAATGATATCATATGATCATGGAATCATAAATATGCGACAACGACATAAAATATGATATTATAAACATAAGTCAAGGACCACTCCCAAGTTCCTCATCATAAAGCGGACAAAGTCCCATGGTGGATTAAGTTTACTCCCTAATCCTTTACATAAAATCTCATGAGATATAAAGATTTACCTAATGCATTGGAGAGCCATATAATTTCGGATCCGCCCGTCACATAAATGAAAATCATACATACGAGTGCCCCATGAAGAAAATAAACCATACATAAATCATAAGCATGATCAAACCCATGAGAAATAAGTGAGTTTCATAATTCAGATTCAAGGCATAACCGAAGGCTAGATCATAAGGATTCCCAAGAGAAGGAATTAAATCATTTTGAACATTCATAATCGAAAAAGTAACATAGGTCTTGATCATTGAGTTCCAATGTAGAAAATTCATGAGAAGGATTTAGGAGAAGAAAGAATAAAAACGAACCACTCGGGCCCTAGCCTGTTCGCCCGACTCCCCGCGACGCCCCATCTCCAGCTGGTTTTCCGGCGATCCCGTGCTCGACGGCTCGCCTGTGCCCAAGCCTCTCCTGCTGAATCCCGTTGCTGGCGCCCCCCTGCGGACATCCCGCCTCCCTTCGTCGGCGCCTCCTGTGGCAGCCCCATCTTCAACGGCCTGCCTCCCGCGCGACGACCCTCTAACGGCTCCACCCTCCGCCTTGACAGTCCCCATGCTCCAGCTCCGCCTCAGTAGGTTTCCGGGCATCCCCTCGACCGACCTGTCTCCCTAAGCGCCCACCGACTCTCCAATGGCAGACTCTTCTGTCCTTTCTCAGCTGATCACCGTCTCCACTCGCCTTGTTAATGAGCGGCTTGATTCAACAAATTTTGCTGTCTGGTGGAAGACGGTCCTGATGTCTCTTACCGACAGGACCTCGACTCACCTAGATGCTTCTCCGCCACCACCGTCAGATTCGAAATACAGGGTCTGGAAGCTTGGTGACAACAAAATCTTTGCTTTGCTTGTCAATTCTATGGATCGCTCGGTAAAGGATGCGACTCGAACATCAAATACGGTTAAGGAAGTCCGAGACTCCTTAAACCTCATGTATTCTGAAACAAACAATTTGGCTCGGGTGTCCAACGTTCTTCACTGCATGTTCATTATCCGCCAACTACACCGTTCTTTTCCGGCATACTTCATCGAATGGAAAGCCATCCGTGATGAATTACTTGAGTTGTGACCCATTCCTCAAACACTTGAGACAACTTTGGCCCAGTGGGACCAATTATGTCTCTTCAGCCTTCTACATGGCCTTGATCCCGAATATGCAACAACGGCCTCAAAGATGCTTGCTAGCCCATTCTCGCTTGAGATTCCGCTGGTTTATCATCGCCTTGGAAAAGCTCATCAGGTTCTTCCCCTACCTACTCATAGTATCGATCCTACTGCCCTTCTGGGCCATGGCAGTGGACGTTCTTTGGGTGCTCGTGGACGTGGCCGTAGTGAGGGTCGTACTCATCCTTTATGCCATCACTGTGGCAAGCTAGGCCAGCTCATCGAGGATGCTGGGTTTTTTCATGGACGCTCGTCTCAGCCACATCGGCAGGGTCAGACTGCAGTGCTCTATGCTTCCTCATCAGCTTCTGATCTTCCTCCCACTCTGGACCTCTCCATGGATGAGCTCCAGCTTATTCACACTCGTCGGGCCGCCTCGCAATCTGGTTCTTCTTCAACATCTATTGCCCATACCGATGGCCCCACTGCTTGTGTCACACATCGCCCACTTGCTTGGATGCTTGGCTCAGGGGCATTTGATCATCTCACCTGTGATGCAAGTATGTTATCTACTTACCGTCCGTATACTGGCCCCACAACCATCACTGTTGTTGATGGATCCACTATCCCTATTGCGGGATTTGGCGCCTGCTCCTTGAATTCATGTATTCGCCTGCTGTTTGTAACACATGTTCCTCGAAGTCCTTTTAATCTTCTCTCTATCAGTAAGCTCACAAAGAACTTCGACTGTATTGCTATTTTTACATCTTCTGATGTTGTATTTCAGGAGTGGATGACGAATCTGGAACTTGGTAGAGGTCAACTTCGTGACGGGGTGTACATATTCGATGACCCGACATCCGTAGCCTGCATGACTCTCTGCTCGTGCGTTGGATCTTTATTCTCGGTTGAGACATTCACCTGCTTTTTCCTGAGATTAGTCTGCATATTTCTTTTCATTGCGAGTCATGTAAAATTTTGAAACATCATCGCATATCATATATTTCTCGGTTGGTAACACGGGCCTCCAAACCCTTTGATTTAGTTCATTCAGATGTATGGGGTCCCCGTGCAGTCCCGAGTCAATTAGGGTATCGATATTATGTATCTTTTATTGATGATTTCTCGCGTATGATATGGCTTTACCTTCTTCGTGATCGGTTTGAGGTGTTTACTACTTTTTAGATTTTTTATCATGAAATTCATACTCAGTTCTCCACCTCCATTAAATGTCTCCGCTCGGACAATGGACGAGAATATCTATCCACTTCATTTCAGCAGTTTCTCAAGGATAAACATCATTAATTAGACATCCTGCTCCGATACATCTCAGCATACTGGAGTGCCTGAGCGTAAACATCGTCATATTCTGGAAACTGTTCGTGCCTTCATATTCCACACGCAGGTCTCTTCTTTTTTGGGGGATGCCATCCTTACTGCGGCATACCTCATAAATCGCCTTCCTTCTATCCTTCAGGGGGAGATTCCTTTTCGGGCCATGTTCTCCTCTCCCTCCTCACCCGCTTCCTCTTCGTGCGTTTGGGTGTCTTTGTTATATCCGTGACACTCATCCCAACCTCTCAAAGTTTTCTCTCAAATCATTCCGTTGCATCTTCCTCGGATATTTCCACACTCAGCGCGAATATCGATGTTTCTCTCTAGACTTACGATGATATATCATCTCTGCTGATGTATCTTTTGTTGAGAGCTCTCTTTTCTCTTCTTTCTCTTTTCATCCCAACACCACCATCGATGATGGTCTTCCTCTCACCATCCACCCACCTCTGCCTCAAGTGTTCCACTCTGCTGATTACCGGTTTTGCATATACTCTCATCGCCTATCGAATGTGCCCCCCATCCATGCCGAGGACACCATCTCTCCAGCTTTGTCTGACGCTCCTGCTTCGGTAACAAACGACTTGTCCATTGCATTGCGAAAAAGTACTCGTTCTTGCCAAAATACTCCTCTTTACACATCCTCATACATAGGACTTTTTTCTATGGAGACGATATCTATTCCTCGCACGGTTGGCGATGCCAAATCTCACCCTGGTTGGCTTCAAGCAACGCGGGATGAATTGCAGGCTCTGGACAAAAATCATAATTGGGATCTGGTCCCCCTTCAGGCAGGTAAACTGGTGGTCGGCAACAAATGGATTTAAACGGTACGCCTGAATGCAGATGACACTCTTCATCGCCTTAAAGCCAGACTTGTGGAAAAAGTCTTTGCTCAGAAATATGGTGCTGATTATTTTGATACCTTCTCTTCGGTTGCGAAGATGACATCTGTCCGATTATCCATCTCTCTCGCCGCTCATCATCATTGGCCTCTATCAACTTGATGTCAAAAATGCCTTTCTACATGCTTTTCTTGACGAAGATGTATATCTGCAACAACCTCCTGACTTTCGTGCCTCCAGAGCCGATTCTCATGTCCGTCGACTTCGTCGCTCTCTTTATGGATTCAAACAGTCTCCTCGTGCATGGTTTGGAAGATTCTGCACAGTCGTCACTACATTTGGCCTATCTCAGAGTATGAAGGACCACACTGTCTTCTACCGCACGACGTCCTCCGACTATATCTTGCTGGTTGTCTATGTTGATGATATCATTACAACTGGGAGCGACTCAAATGGAATCGCCCATCTCAAGGTGTATCTTCAACACCAATTTCAAACCAAAGATCCGAGTCCTCTGACATACTTCTTTGACATTGAGGTCTCCCGTTTTCCGGACACCATCTTTCTTTGCCAACGGAAATATGCTTTGGATATCTTGCAGGATGCTGGTTTGACGCAAGCAACTGCCGTTGACACTCCTCTTGAGCTCGGGAAACGATCTCTTTATGACAACACGGAACTCAACCATAGAGGTACTGTTGTCTTGTGGGAAAACACAATTATCTCACAATTTTTGGATTGGTGTAGCCCGATCCGGTTGGGGCGAATGCTTGTGGCCCGCAACTGTCGTGGGTCGAGCTCTGCGGTGAGCTCGTTGGGGGTTGCAGGGGGCAACGCGCCCCTGCTTTGGGGGTCGAAGGCCCCCGACCCAATTTTTTACCACTGTAGCAATGCTGACCACTGTAGCAGAGCTGACCGACCGACGCCGACAGACACTGTAGCAGTGCGGACTTCGGGGTCAACTGGACTGTAGCACTTTTGACTTCCAGCCGGCAGCCACTGTAGCGCTTTTGACAAAAGCTGGACGTCGTTCACTGTAGAGATGCGGACTCACTTTTCGAACAGTGATCGTCTTCTCCATTTTTTATAGCCCATTTTCGGGCTAGGGTTGCTACTGGAAAAAACCTCTGTAATTTGTGCTCCTGATATAGTGAAATTCTGCCTCTCCCGTGGACGTAGGGATTATTTCCGAACCACGTAAATCGCTGTGTTCTTGTTGCTTTCTTTCTTTCGTTTTCTCGTTTCTGTCATTTTGACTCCCGACGATTCCGCAACAACTGGTATCAAAGGGTGAGTTCGGAATTCTCCAACGATGGCTTTGGATGAAGGCAAAGTGAAGATCGATTGTTTCGATGGAACTGATTTCAGTTTCTGGAGGATGCAAATCGAGGACTATATTTATCAAAAAAAGATGCACTTGCTGTTTCTGGGACTGAAGCCAACGGACATGGAGCAGTCGGAGTGGGAGCTGCTGGATCGACAGGTTCTGGGTGTTGTGCGCCTGACGTTGGCAAAAAACGTGGCGTTCAACATCAGAGAGGAGAAGACGACGGTGGACCTGATGAAAGCTCTCGCGAATATGTACGAGAAGCCTTCTGCGACAAACAGGGTGCACTTGATGCGCCGATTGTTCAACCTGAAAATGGAAGGAAGAATCGTTGCAGACCACATCAACGAATTCAACACCATCATCAGTCAGCTGACATCGGTGAAGATTGATCTTGGTGACGAGGTATGTGCACTGGTCTTACTGTCCTCTTTACCCGACAGTTGGGAAGCAACTGTAACAGCTGCGAGCAGTATCTCGGGGAATACTAAACTGGTTCTGAAAGATATACGGGATCTAATCCTTAGTGAGGATGTTCGAAGAAGAGAATCAGGCAGATTCTCTGGCTTTGCTCTGAATGTTGAAGGAAGAGGAAGATACCCACAACGAGACATTCGTAGAGGGCAATCAAGGTCAAGAGGGAAAAGCCGTGACAAGACAAAGGGTGCTGGTCCTACCTGCTGGACATGAGGGAAGAAAGGACATGTCAAAAAGGAGTGCAGAGAAAAATGGAAGGGACCTGAAACCAGTGGAGCAAACGCGGCGGTTGAAGGAACTGATGATGTGCTGCCGTTGAGCGTGGATAGCCCAATGGAGTCTTGGATTTTAGACTCTGGGGCGTCTTTCCATTCTACATCGGAGAAGGGATTTCTGAAAAATTACATTTCTGGAAATTTCGGCAAGGTACATCTTGCTGATGATGAGCCCTTGCAGATTGTGGGAAAAGGCGATGCACGAATCAAGACCAACAGTGGGAGCTTGCTGGTTCTGAAAAACGTGGCGGTTGAAGGAACTGATGATGTGTTGCTGTTGAGCGTGGATAGCCCAATGGAGTCTTGGATTTTAGACTCTGGGGCGTTTTTCCATTCTACATCGGAGAAGGGATTTCTGAAAAATTACATTTCTGGAAATTTCGGCAAGGTACATCTTGCTGATGATGAGCCCTTGCAGATTGTGGGAAAAGGCGATGCACGAATCAAGACCAACAGTGGGAGCTTGCTGGTTCTGGAAAACGTGAGGTACATCCCTGGTTTAAGAAGAAATCTCATTTCTGTGGGACAGCTTGATGATGCAGGGTTGAGTACCACGTTCACTGGTGGTGCATGAAAGATCACCAAAGGAGCTATGGTCATAGCTCATGGAGCAAAGAATGGTACCCTTTACAACATGACAGAAACTTGCATGGACATGGCTGCATCACTCAAAACTGTAGGAGATTCACAACTGTGGCACAACATGCTAGGCCACATGAGTGAGAAGGGGATGAAGATGCTGACAACAAAAGGGTTGCTACCAGAGCTGAAGTCAGTGGATGTTGGCTTATGTGAAGATTGTATCTTCGAAAAGCATAAGAATGTGTCTTTTGCAAAAAGAGGCAGAACACCGAAGGCTGGGAAGCTGGACTTGGTGCACACAGATGTTTGGGGGCCTGCACCAGTACATTCCTTTGAAGGGTCACAATACTATGTGACATTCATCGAGGACTCAACAAGGAATGTATGAGTTTACTTTCTGAAAAGTAAATGTGATGTGTTTAAAATGTTTCAGAAGTGGAAGACCATGGTGGAGAATGAGTCAGGAGTTAAGCTGAAATGCTTGAGGTCTGACAACGGTGGAGAGTACGACAGCCAGGAGTTCATAGAATTCTGTTTTGATAATGAAATTCGGTGGGAGAAAACTATCCCAGGAACACCACAGCAGAATGGTGTAGCTGAAAGGATGAACAAGACGTTGAATGAACGTGCCAGAAGCATGAGGTTACACTCGGGATTGCCCAAAACCTTCTGGGCTGATGCAGTGAACATGACAGCTTATCTGGTTAACAGAAGTCCATCCGTGCCAATGGGAGAACGTTTACCCGAGGAGCTCTGGTCTGGGAAGGAGGTAAGACTCTCACATTTACGAGTCTTTTGCAGTTTGGCATATGTTCATATTGATGCTAATGCAAGAGACAAGCTTGATGCTAAGTCCAAGCCATGTTTCTTTATTGGCTATGGTGCTGACGAGTTTGGTTACCGCTTTTGGAATGATCACAAGAAGATGGTCATCAGGAGCCAGAATGTGGTATTCAATGAAGGTGTCATGTACAAAGATCGTCATGTAGCTGAAGATGAAAATGAGAACATTGAATCAGAGTGCAAAGAGCAAGTGGAGCTTAAAGGTGTATCTGAGCATGAGAGATCCGAACCGGTGGAACCTACTACTCCAGTAGAGTTGAGGAGATCAATGAGGGTGAGAAGGCCTGTGTATAGGTATTCACCATCCCTGCATTATCTATTATTGACTGACGGTGGAAAACCAGAATGCTTTGAAGAGGTAATGCAACTGAAGGAGTCGAGCAAGTGGGAGTTGACTATGAAGGAGGAGATTTCCTCATTGCATGACAACAACACTTGGGAGCTGACACCCCTGCCAACAGGAAAGAAGGCATTGCAGAACAAGTGGGTCTACCGGGTCAAGGAAGAACATGATGACAAGAGGAGGTTCAAGGCAAGGCTTGTGGTGAAAGACTTCCAACAGAAGGAGGGAGTAGATTTCACTGAAATATTCTCACCAGTTGTGAATCTTACAACCATCCGGGTGGTTCTCAGCATTGTGGCGTCAGAGGACTTGCACTTTGAGCAGCTTGATGTCAAGACTGATTTCGTTCATGGAGATTTGGAGGAAGATATCTACATGCAACAACCAGAGGGATACGTAGAATCTGGAAAGGAAGACCTGGTGTGCAAACTCCAGAAGTGCTTATATGGATTGAAGCAGACACCAAGGCAGTGGAACAAGAAGTTTGATTCATTTATGTCTAAAAATGAATATAAACGATGTGGCATGGATCAATATTGCTACATCAAGTCCTTTGGTGATGAATACATTATATTGCTTCTGTATGTGGATAACATGCTTATTGCAGGATCATGTATGCAGAGGATTAATGAGCTGAAAGGACAGTTGACTGAGGAGTTTGAAATGAAAGATCTTGGAGAAGCTGACAAGATTATGGGGATGGAGATCAAGAGAGACCGCACAACTGGAACATTAATGTTGTCACAAGCTGATTACATTGGGAAGGTCTTGAGAAGATTCAGTATGTTGGAAGCAAAGACAGTCTCTATTCCCCTGACGAGCCATTTCAAACTATCAAAGGAGCAATCACCGAAAACAGCAGAAGAGGTGAAGTACATGACAAAAGTTCCATATGCATCAGCTGTTGGAAACCTGATGTATGCCATGGTCTGTACTCGACCTGACATCGCTCATGCAGTGGGAGTTGTGAGCAGGTATATGACTAACCTTGGAAAGCAACATTGGGAAGCTGTGAAGTGGATACTGAGGTATTTGAAGGGCAGCAAAGAGGTATCTCTGTGCTTTGGGAAAGGAAATTCATTGCAGGGGTATGTGGATGCTGACCTTGGAGGCGATGTCAACAGCAGAAGGAGTACCACGGGTTATGTCTTTACCTGTGGAGGAACTGCGGTAAGTTGGATATCACAACTGCAGATGGTGGTGGCTTTATCCACCACAGAGGCAGAATACATTGCTGTAACAGAAGCTGAGAAATAGATGGTTTGACTGAAGAAGTTCTTGGATGAATTGGGAAGTAAGCGAGAGGAGAATGTATTGCACTGTGACAGTCAGAGTGCTATACATCTTGCAAAGAACCCAGTGTTTCATGCCCGAACGAAGCACATTCAGTTGAAGTACCATTTCATCAGAGGTTTGATACAGGATGGGTTGCTGACGCTGCAGAAGATTTGTGGAACCAACAATCCGGCAGACATGTTGACAAAGCCTATGGTGATACAGAAGTTGAGGCACTGCTGTGCCTCTGTTGGTCTCCACTGATGAACGAAGGATGAGAGGCAGAATAATGGAGGACCTGATGGGAGCACAAGAGGAAAACATTTTGTATTTCATGAATATGTGAATGGAAAACACACCACTGGTAAGTGAAGAAGAGAAAGAACTTAGATTAAGTAAGTTGTCTTCATCAGTTGCATCAAAGCATAGCAGTGCAGTGGATCGGGCTCTAAGTAGGAGATTGTTGGATTAGTGTAGCCCGATCCGGTTGGGCCGAATGCTTGTGGCCTGCAACTGTCGTGGGTTGAGCTCTGCGGTAAGCTCGTTGGGGGTTGCAGGGGGCAACGCGCCCCTGCTTCGGGGGTCGAAGGCCCCCAGCCCATTTTTTTGACACTGTAGCAATGATGACCACTGTAGCAGAGCTGACCGACCGACACCGACAGATACTGTAGCAGTGCGGACTTCGGGGTCAACTGAACTGTGACACTTTTGACTTCCAGCCGGCAACCACTGTAGCACTTTTTGACAAAAGCTGGCCGCCGTTCACTGTAGCGATGCAGACTCACTTTTCGAACAGTGATCGTCTTCTCCATTTTTTATAGCCCATTTTCGGGCTAGGGTTACTACTGGAAAAAACCCTCTGTAATTTGTGCTTCTGATATAGTGAAATTCTGCCTCCCGTGGACGTAGGGATTATTCCCGAACCACGTAAATCGCTGTGTTCTTGTTGCTTTCTTTCTTTCGTTTTCTCGTTTTTGTCAGTGTGACTCTCGACGATTCTGCAACAACAATGACTCGTTCAGACATTGCATGTGCTGTTAGTAAGGTTAGCCAATTTATGAAACATCCAACAAAATCTCTGTAGGATGTTGTACTTCGCATTGCCAAGTACATTAAGAAAGACCCTGCTCGTGGTTTTCGGCATTCACATCACGATCATCTGAATATTGAGGCCTTCTGTGATGCTGATTATGCTGGCTGCTTAGCTATCCGGAAATCTACGTCTGGCTTTGTCATTTTTCTGGCAGGTAACTTAATCTCACGGTGCATCAAGAAATAGACTGTCGTCTCTTGATCCAGTGTTGAATCAGAATACCGTGCGATGGCCACAGTCACTACTGAAATTCTTTGGCTTCGTCATCTTCTCCATGAGATTGGTTTCTCGTTACAATCATGTACTCATATTTGGTGTGATAATCAGGTAGCCATGAAGATTGATTCCAATTCCGTCTTTCATGAATGCACGAAGCATATCGAGGTGGACTGCCACTCTCTTCGCCATCACTTTGAGCATCACCGTGTTAGTTTCAACTACATTCTGACGGCTGATCAGTTTGCCGACATCTTCACCAAAGGCCTCCTGGGAGCTCGACTTGATTCTCTCTGTATCAAGCTGGGCATCCACAGCATCAACGACCCAGCTTGAGGGAGAGTGTATGGTCTTGGTTGGTGTCTTTTTTTTTGTGGGACTCTTTTCCAAGCTATCATGTACTAGCTTGAGGGGAGTGTTAAACCCAGTTTATTGTATTTCTGGGTAAAGGGTGTTTCCCTGTCCCACATCGGATTATTTCACAGCATCAACGACCCAGCTTGAGGGAGAGTGTGTATGGTCTTAGTTGGTGTCTTTTTTTTTGTGGGACTCTTTTCCAAGCTATCATGTACTAGCTTGAGGGGAGTGTTAAACCCAGTTTATTGTATTTCTGGGTAAAGGGTGTTTCCCTGTCCCACATCGGATTATTCCGACTTGTAAATCTTTTCCTCTATCTATAAAAGAATGTCTTCACCTCTCCTTCAGTAAGAGGACTTCACCATTCTACAATAATAAATTAAAAAAACTTGTGGAAAATACGCCATGAAGGGTAAGGCAATATCAAGGGCAAGTGGATAGGTACCAAACCCCACAATGTCAATAAAAGCCATCAACAATATTGATAGTAGCTCCAGGCGAGGAAAATGATTAAGTTATAGAATACTTGCAGTGCCAGTGGTATCATCAGAGGTGCCAGAGTCGATCAGCCACGTTGTAGAATGTTGAGTAAGACAACCATTATGAGTCCCAACATGATCAACACTAGCATTGGAAGGTCTAGAGTCCACTTGCATAGACTGAAGGTGAAACTAATCTTCTTTGGAAAGTTTGACCATGTGACATTGGTTAGAAATAGGGGTGGAATCAGGGTAGCAGTATGGGAACATCTTGGTGGTGGAGCCCAATCGGGTTGTCCATGAAGCTTTGAACATGCATCCATGGTGCGACTTGCTGGATTGACGACACCGACGAGGATCACGACCTTGAGAGTCACGCTTGTTGGAGCCTCGGGGGCACCCGCTGCCATGGGTGCTGCAATTGTCACGAGATACGATAGCAACATTGTTCGAAAGTTTAGTGATAGGAGCGAAGATCAACTGACCTTGCTCAAGCGGTCGTAGACCAACGAGACATGGAGAGCGGTAGAACTAGGGAACATCTCGGTCTTCGTAATCTTAAACTCAGGGTCGAGACCTTTCAATAAACAAAAGAAAATTAGTTGCTCACGTTGATCTTGCATCTCTGTAGGAGTCCGGGGAACGAACCACAAATCTTGTTGTTCGCCAGCAAGGGACGGGGAGCGAAACACAAATCTTGTAGTTCGCCAGCAAGGGACTTCTAAGTATGGAAAAAAACCTCGATGATCTTGACAGAGGGTAAACAAGTGCTAAAAAAGATTAGAAACACGAGACAAATTATTATTCTCAAAAAATATGATATGCAGCGTTTCCCAAAGTTCTTCGACTCTATTCGCATTCTTCCCAACATGCTTGACAAATTGATCTATCGAATTGCAGTTGTTGGGCTTATCGAGTTGGTATGGGTTAGGTTGACTCTAATACCGTACCGTTTGTTTATAAAAAATAAAAAAACAGATACAGACTTCTGAGCCATAACTAAAGATTGTGGGGGCAACCCAAACTCTTTTAAATACTCAAAAGTAGTCTTCTATTTTAAACTGCAATATACGGCTAATTGGATTGACATGTATTGAGACAATGTTATGTAAATAGAAGTCAATTAAATTATTGAAGCAGAACTGTGTGTTTTTTTCACTCACTGATGAGATTTAAAAGATCAAGGATCGTCATATTCAAAACATAGAAACTATAAGATTTAATAATTTAAAGCACAAAGATCACAATTTACAAGAGATCTTTTTGAGCTGATTTGAAATATATGAACCGGTTTATTAATATAGTGAAAGTTCAATAATAAAAAATATCAATTTTTTTAATTTATAGAGTGATTTCAGACCATTTGAATTATATAGATAGATTTCTTAATAGAGGAAAATGTGATAACCAAAAATATTGTTTACCCAAGGAACCAGGGAAAATTGCACAGAGGTTCGTGAAATCAAATTAATTTTTATTAAGGATCCTAAATTTGAAAATGCTTGTAAAATGTCATTTTTTCAATGGATGAAAATGTATTTTCCCATAAACCTATTCAGTCATAAATAGTTTAAGGGTTTGTTGAATATGTAATGAAGTGAGATTGTAAATGTTTTGGAAGCTATTTGTGAAAAAAAATGTAAACAAATTTACATGCAATCCTTAAAAATCTTACAATTTCATTTCATTATATTTTCAAGTAATCCTTAAATTATTTTCAATTGAATGAGGTTTGTGGTTAGAATATTTTTGTTCATTAACAAAATCAAGATCCTTGGCTATAATTAATTTAAGGTGCATATAAATTTACAACATTTTTAAAATTTAAGGTCCAACATTGACATAAATTGCCTTATCTGGTTTTTGAGTGCTGTAGAATGGAGAAACCCACTTACCTTCAAGGTGAGGTGGGGCTCTTCTTTTATAGAATGAAAAAGCAGAATGTACAAGGGAGTATTCCGATGTGGGACTCGGAAATACCCATAATAATACAAAAGAGGGTTTAACACTCCCCCTCAAGCTGGACAGACCCAGCTTGGACAACGAGTCCCACAAAAAAGAATAAGAAGACGCCACACAAGACCCATAACGACTCCCCCTCAAGCTGGGTGTCAGATGTGGCGGATCCCCAGCTTGGAACTAAGCGAGGCAAGGCGAGCACCAGGGAGGCCTTTGGTGAAGATGTCAGCAAGCTGGTCTGCCGTCGGAATGTGGCTAAAGCTGACATGGTTGTGCTCCAGGTGGTGGCGAAGAAAGTGACAGTCCACCTCAATATGCTTCGTGCGTTCATGGAAGACGGGATTCGAAGCAATTTTAGTGGCTGCCTGATTGTCACACCATATGTGAGCAGAAGTCTGCTGAAGAAAGCCAAGCTCCTGGAGGAGTTGCCGAAGCCAAAGGATCTCGGTAGTGACGGTGGCCATGGCACGGTACTCAGACTCGGCACTGGAGCGAGAGACGACCGTCTGTTTCTTGCTGCGCCAAGAAATGAGGTTGCCTGCCAAGAAAATGGCGAACCCAGAGGTAGATTTCCGAGTGGCAAGGCAGCCAGCGTAATCAGCATCGCAAAAGGCCTCAATATGCTGATGAGGATGCTGGGAGTAGTGAAGACCACGGGCAGGATCCCGTTTGATGTACTTGGCGATGCGGATGACAGCATCCCACTGAGATGTGGTGGGATGCTCCATAAATTGACTCACTTTGGCTACCGCACAGGAAATGTCGGGTCGAGTCATGGTGAGATAATTGAGTTTGCCCACCAATCGACGGTACCGCTCGGGATGGGGGTATGGAGCCGAGGAGGCATAAAGAGACCGTTCGCCAGGCTCCAGAGGAGTATCGACCGCAGTGACCTGAGTCAGCCCAACATCCTGCAATATATCCAATGCATACTTCCGTTGGCAGAGGGAGATGGTGGCAGAGGAGTAGGAAACCTCGATGCCGAGGAAGTATGTGAGAGGACCAAGATCCTTAGTGTGGAAGTGCTGGTGAAGATGAGCCTTGAGATGGGTGATACCCACAGAGTCGCTGCCGGTGATGACGATATCATCCACATAGACGACCAATAAGATGCAGCCATGTGGAGTCGTCCTGTAGAAGACAGTGTGGTCTTTCATACTGCGGGAAAGCCCAAAGTCGCTGACGACCGTGCTAAAGCGGCCAAACCAAGCACGGGGAGACTGCTTGAGGCCGTAAAGAGAGCGGCGGAGACGGCAGACACGAGATTCAGCGCCGGTGGCACAAAATCCGGGGGGCTGCTGGAGATAGATTTCTTCCTCAAGGAAGCCATGGAGGAATGCATTCTTGACATCCAATTGATGAAGAGGCCACCGATGATGGGCGGCGAGAGAGATGAATAGCCGGACAGAGGCCATCTTGTCAACCGGGGAGAAGGTATCAAAGTAGTCAACTCCGTATGTCTGAGCAAAGCCTTTGGCCACAAGGCGGGCTTTGAGGCGATGGAGAGTACCATCGGGATTCAGCCTGACCGTGTAAATCCATTTGCTGCCCACTGCCTGTTTGCCTGCTGGAAGGGAGACAAGATCCCAAGTATGGTTTTCCTCCAGAGCCTGCAATTCATCCCGCATGGCTGTGAGCCACCCGGGGTGAGATTTGGCCTCACCAACTGTGCGAGGTATAGAAACCGTCTCCAGAGCGGACAAACCCCTGTAAGAAGATGCAAATAGAGGAGTACTCTGGCAGGAGCGAGTACCTTTCCGTAGGGCGATGGGCAAGTCCGCGGGTGGCGGAGCAGGAGCAGCGGACGAAGCGGGAGCATCAGTGTCACTGGCCGGAACGGGGAATACAGTCGAAGGACGGCGGGAGTAGACCTGACCAAAATGGGTGTCAACAGGGGTTGACGCCGGTGGAGGATGGAGGAGGAGAAGAGGACAATCATCGAGGACAGGGTCAGGAGGAGGAGAGGTAGGAGGAGGCAAGTCTGGAAGAGGCTGGATGATGAGGGGAAGACAGTTATCAATGGCAGAGTCAGGAGGAGGAGAGGGAAAGGAGAATGGAGAACTTTCCACAAAGGAGACATCTGCGGAGATGACATACCGGCGAAGGTCCGGGGAGAAGCAGCGGTATCCGCGCTGAGTGCGGGAGTAACCGAGGAATATGCAGCGGAGAGATTTGGGAGAGAGTTTGGTGCGGCCAGGGCGAGTGTCACGAACATAACACAAGCAGCCAAACACTCGAAGAGGGAGGGAATGAAGAGGGAGAGTGGGGAAAAGAGCCCGAAAGGGAGTCTCCCCCTTAAGGATAGAAGAAGGAAGGCGATTGAGGAGGTAGGTAGCAGTGAGAATGGCATCGCCCCAAAAGAGCAGAGGCACCTGTCGGTGGAAGATGAGGGCACGGGCAGTCTCTAGAATATGTCTGTGTTTCCGCTCGGCCACGCCGTTCTGCTGGGGTGTATCAGGACAGGAGGTCTGATGAAGGATGCCATTCTCCCGGAGAAATTGCCGAAAAGAAGTGGAGAGATACTCGCGCCCATTATCCGAGCGGAGACATTTGACCGAGATAGAAAAACGATTCTTAATTTCATGAAAAAAGGTTTGGAAGGTGGAAAACACTTCGGAGCGTTCCCGAAGAAGGTAAAGCCACGTCATTCGCGAATAGTCATCAATGAAGGAGATATAGTATTTATAGCCCAAGTGACTCGGAACGGTACACGGGCCCCAAACATCGGAATGAACCAGAGCAAAGGGGTGGGAGGCCCGTGTATCCGTGCGAGGAATGTAGGAAGAGCGATGATGTTTTGCAAAAGAGCATGACTCACAATGAAAAGTAGGAGTCCTACTGAAGTCCGGAAACATCTGATGAATGGTGGATGCAGGCGGGTGCCCTAATCGGGAATGGAGATCAAGTGCCCGAGAAGAGGTAGACGTGCAAGCAATGGGCGCTGGCCCCTCGAACATGTAGACCCCGTCTCGAAGCCGGCCTCGACCAAGTTCCCGGTTCGTAGCCTGCTCCTGAAACACAACACCAGAGGAGGTAAATATGGCCGCACAGTTATAATCCTTAGTCAGTTTACTGATGGAAAACAGATTAAAGGGACTGCGGGGCACATGTGCCACAGAGGGTAGGTGTATCGAAGGAGTCAGGGAGCATGCGCCGAAGCCCGCTATGGGGATAGTGGACCCATCAGCGACGGTGATGGCTGAAGAACCGGCATATGGGCAATAAGACGTCAACATACCAACATCACCGGTGAGGTGGTCGGAGGCACCTGAGTCCAGCAGCCATGCAGGGGAGCAATGGCTGACCAAGGCAGTGGGGCAAACAGTACGGGCCAGAGAAGCCGAGGAGGGAGCGGGGCGGACAGAGGCCGGTGGATCATGAGGCCGCCTGAGGTCGGTCATAGACAGGGCCAGAGACGGGAAAAGAGAGGCGACAGTCGAGGACACGTCCCGGACCGCGGGCTGTCCCTGCCGCAGGTGCTGAGATGGTCGGCCATGCAGGACCCAACATCGGGCGATCAGGTGGCCAAACTTGCCACAATGGTGACAGAAGGGACGTGGACGACGTGAAGCACAACCACGTCCCGAGGAGTCCGCCATGGAAGCGGCTGGAGCTGAGGCAGCGGGCCGACGGGATGATCGGGCGCAGGGCGAGAGGAGCGGGGGGCGCTCGGGAGGTGCGGGGCAGCGGGAGGCGCTGGAGCTGCGGGAGGCGTCGGGGCAGCGGGAGGCGCTGGAGCTGCAGGAGGCGCCGGGGCAGCGGGAGGCGCTGGAGCTGCGGGAGGCGCCGAGCGAGGGTGAGGGTGCCGGGGCGAAGCGGGGCGAGTCGCCGAGTGCGGGACGTCGAGGGCGGGGCGCCGGGGCGAGCCGCCCAGGGTGAGGCGCCTGGGTGGGAGGCGCCGCAGCGAGGCACCGGGGCGAGGCGCCGGGAGCCGGGACGCCAGGGAGCCTGGGAGCCGGGACGTCGGGGCGAGCCGGAGACGCCGGGGAGCCGGGAGCGCGCGGGAGCAGCGGGAGGCGCCGGGGGAATGGAGGGCCGCCGGGAGGTGAGCCGCAGGGGCTGGGCGCGCGCACGGTGGGGGTTGGCCGGGAGCGCCGCTGGGAGGGAGGTCCGCAGAGGCTGGGCGCGCGCACGGTGGGGCTGGCCGGGAGCGCCGCTGGGAGGGAGGTCCGCTGGGAGGAGCCGACGGAGGAGGCGCAGGCCGCGTCGGGGAGAGAGAGGGCCGCCGGGGAGAAGGCGCGGGCGCCGAGCGAAGGCCTGCTGGGGCGAGGGCGCACCGTGGGAGGACGGCGGACGCCGGGAGGAGAGGTGCGCCGGGAGGGAGGGCCTGCCGGGAGGGTGCAGGCCGGAGAGGAGCTGGGCAGGGCAGGGCTGCGCCGGGATCGGAGGGGGGGGGGGCCTGCCGGGAAGGGCTAGGGCAGCAGGGAGAGAGGCGGGGCCGGGAGGACGCCGGGAAGCCGCAGAGGAGGGAGGGTTCGGGATAAAAAAAAAAAAATCCCTCTGATACCATGTAGAATGGAGAAACCCACTTACCTTCAAGGTGAGGTGGAGCTCTTCTTTTATAGAATGAAAAAGCGGAATGTACAAGGGAGTATTCCGATGTGGGACTCGGAAATACCCATAATAATACAAAAGAGGGTTTAACAAGTGCCATATTATCTTTATTTTTCAACAAATAAGCAGAAAATATGCTCTCCCGAATTAGTTCTTTGTGTTCTCACTTCCATGATGAATCATTTTTTTTTGCGTATGATGCAGGCTAAAGATTTGAGACTTGCTTCAGCATCAGCAAAGGAGATGGGTCTCAAGTGTCCACTGGCATCACAAGCCCAAGAGATGTAAGGTCCCTTAATTTATTTTCATTTGATTCAATCCCCTTCGTAAATTGTGTTTACTATGGAAAAATATATATTTAAAACATATTTTAAAAATTAAAACTATTGAAAAACCGAATTGTGTAATCATATAAGGAGTGATGAGAGAGAGATTCTTTCACAAAACACCTCTACAAAATGTTGCTATCCAAAAACTACATCAAGGGAGGGAGGAATGCCTCTTTTATAGCCATTTTGTGGGATATGGCGGGCATCCAATTGCCCTCCTTTTTTCTGACAAAAATGGAGGCTATAGTGGGTTGCTAGTTGGTAGGACAAAGAGAGATAGAATAGAGAAACGTCACTGTATTCACTTTATAACAGCAGCAGAATCATGGTTACAGAAGGAGAGGAAGGAAGAAGAAAGAGCAGAAGGAGAACCATTAGGAGAAGACCACTTCCCATAGAGGCCAAGTCGAGACCACTGGCTGAACATTCTAGCTGCCAAGCTATAGAAGTATTCCCAAAGAATATTCCTACCTCCTCCCCTACGAACAAACCCCCTTTTATAATTCTCCACCCACCCCCACCTATTACAGCTGGCAGTAACAAACTAATTAAAGTAAATGTAAGACAAAACTACCCCTAGACAGCTAATGCCCAGCCACGCCAGCCAGCCCCAACAAACCAGCACCCACACGCATAACATTACCCCCCACTTGAAAAGTCACCTTGTCCCCAAGGTGGCACTCTTGAGCACTCCTCTCACTACTCAAACTGGAATGATAGTTTCCCCTTTGAACATCGGTGAGACTTTTGGTACATCTCCGCATTCCACACGCACAGTTGTTGCCTGGCAGCGAAGCGCCACTAGTCCTTACAATGACCTCCTCCTACTCAAAATGCTCTATAACAACAACATCGGTCGATAAACCAAGTCCTGCATCTAGTGTAAGCTGCTGGAAATTTAAGACAGCCCTTTGCATGCTATATGTTTGCAGATTTGAGTTTCTGATTTCGAGTGCTGTCTTGTTCAGCCGCATACAACCCTCCAAATGCCTTCTAACCACTCCTACTGTTAGCACTTTAATCGTGTCATCATGATTCCCACGAGAATTCTCCCAAAAACAAATCAAACTGAATCTTAGCCAGAATAACCCAAACTCCATTTGCGGAGAGTTCTTTCTAAAACTATGTTTAGCTGAAACCATGCTCCCAAGCATGGAAATAAGCAGGCTCAAGCCTCGAATGTCCTAAGTGCATCTCCTTAAACTTATTTTTCTCTTTATCTTCAGTGAAAAAACATTGGCTCGCACGCTACATCCCTAGGCGTTTTCTGACCACCAAATGACTTCAACAAACAACATCAAGAAAATTTGTCTCTTCTCCTTTATCAACATCATTTGGAACACAATATAGCACCTTTCAGTGCGGCGGTTCTTGTACCATTTTACCCCTTCTACTGTCACCAGCATCCCATGGAACACCAATCTGCTTCAATCTTTCTTTAACAGGATCCTCACAAGGAGAAGTTAACAGCCAATTGAGCAAATTAGGGCAATCAAAGTAGAGGGAAAACTGCTGGCCACATTTACCTGTGGTTGAAAATGCAGTATGTAGGCCAAAAAAATGACCCCATGCATCCCAATTGAAACCAAACATTGCCGAGCTTCACACCTCTCCAGTTAATATAGGTGGATAATGTTTTCAATACAATACAACTTTGTAACCTTTAACACCACAAGTTCCCGATTCAGCTTTGCCTAAGCTCTGTTCTCAAAACGCGGCATCTCGGCTGTGATCGCGCCTGCGCGGTGCGGAGCGGCACCCTACCGCTTCAGGTGGCTAGATTGCCGGTAGAACGCGATCGCGATGCCTTTCCCGCGATCCCGGCCGTCGCGCTTCCGCCGCAATCTCGACCGTCGCTGCCGTGCCCTGTTCTGGCATCAAAGAAATGGTTTTTTTTGCCCCATAAGTGGTCTCCTGGCCTGTGCCGCCGCGACCCCTCGACGAGACGACCTCGACCCCCCGAGTCGACTTGGCCCGACCCTCGAGTCGACGAGTCCCTCCCGGCTGCGCCACTGTGGCCCCTCGACGAGACGATCCTAACCCCCCGAGTCGACCTGGCCCGACCCCCCGCAGCGACGACTCCCTCCTGGCCTGCGCCGTCGCGGCTCCTCGACGAGACGACCTCGACCCCGACCCCCGCATCATTTTTTTCTGTTTTTTTTGTTAGTTAATATTTTCCTTTAGCATCCTTTTTAAAATTTTATTTCTTTATTTATTGTGTATGTATTATTTTTATTCTGTTTTATATTTTATTTATCATATTTTAATTTTCATCATACATATGTGTATAATTATATAATTTAAATTATATTAATTGGGCCGCATTTGGATAAAAAAGCGGCCGCGACGCGGTCCGCGTCACCACTATCCTGTTATAGGACTTCACCTTGTCGCGCCGCGATCCGAGATTGACTACTATGCGCCTAAGAGTTTCCCCACACAAATTTCGGAAAGAAATTTTTGGCCATACCTGAATCTTCTGCTCCTTACCCATCAAAAACCATCCGTAAATGAAACCTTTCCCAGAATGCACATATAAACAGGCCTGGAACCTCCTGCTCCAAGGCTGTTTGAAGGAGCAGAATCTTTTGTGACAACCCTTGGTGGTGGCTTTGGTGATGACCTAAGTAGCAATGAAACTTTATTTTCTATTTCCCCTTTCATTGCAACAAAAACGGTGGTCTTCTCGGCTTCAGCGAACGAAACAAACACCTTCCTAGGAAAATTAGCTGAAACCGTATTTCCTTCACATGAACCGCAAGCCAATGGTGTAACAAAATTTGAATCATCCTCACATGCTTTAGTCTGAATATGAAATTTGCAGCCATTTCCATCCAAACATTCAACTACCATTTCAGTTCCAAACGTCTCCAAGTACCTGTTTGAAGGAGCAGAATCTTTTGTGACAACCCTTGGTGGTGGCTTTGGTGATGACCTAAGTAGCAATGAAACTTTATTTTCTATTTCCCCTTTCATTGCAACAAAAACGGTGGTCTTCTCGGCTTCAGCGAACGAAACAAACACCTTCCTAGGAAAATTAGCTGAAACCGTATTTCCTTCACATGAACCGCAAGCCAATGGTGTAACAAAATTTGAATCATCCTCACATGCTTTAGTCTGAATATGAAATCTGCAGCCATTTCCATCCAAACATTCAACTACCATTTCAGTTCCAAACGTCTCCAAGTACCTGATATCTCCTAGCAAGCTAAGCAGCAGTAGAGGACTTGGCTGTTTTACTGCAATCTCACTCATTTTGTGCTGAAAGGAATCGGTGGGTATTACTGTCATGATGCCCGGATTGCTTCCCATCGTTTCCATTAATATAGATTTATCACAGCTTCTAGTGATGCTTCCTTTTGAAACTTCACCACCATGTGCGGCAAAACTAGCTTCGGCCATAACAAAATCGACTCCTGCAAAAACAGGAAGCCCAACTTGCTTGGGGAAAAATTGTTCACCCTTACAGAAGTCATTGCCTCCCATGTTCTGGTTTTAATGGTTTGCAGTTCATGTTTAAGGGATGAGACTTCTGAGTTCATTTTCTTCATTTGTTTACACAACTGTTCAATGATTGGTAGAGAGACAGATTGGGTAGGGGCTTGTGCTGGTTGGTTTATCCCAAGAGGATACTTCGGTCGTTGGATTGGTTGTTTTGTGGGTTGTTGAATGGGTTGTTGGTATTGAACAGGAGGATGTTGGTATTGGATTGGTTGTGGTTGGAACTGGTTATGAGTTTGAAAATTTTGTGTAGGGTAGGGGTTTGATCCTTGTGACTGACTCGGTTGTTGGATGGGTTGTTGGTTATCTTTCTAACGGAATTTTGAATGGTCATTGTACTTTGGATTGAAAGTGTTTTGGTACCGTGTTTTTTGAAAGTTCAGAGCATTGACCTCTGGTGGTCCCCCTAAAGAACATCTTTAATGGCAGGTATAGTTGGACAATTGTCAGTCTTGTGGTCATGTTTGTCACAAATTGTGTAGACAAGCTCAACAGTTTGGATTGTTGCGGAAACATCGGGAGTTGCAGCGACAGAAATGGCGAAACACAAAAGAGTAAAAGGAAAAAAAAAACAAGGACACAAGGATTTACGTGGTTCGGGAATAATCCCTACGTCCACGGAGAGGCAGAATATGCACTATAATTTGGAAGCACAATTACAGAGTTTTTTCAGTAAGAAACCCTATCCCAAAATGGGCTACAAATGGAGAAGACGATCCACTGTTCCACCAACTGCACAGGAAGTCCGAGTCGCTACAGTGAAAGGCGGCCACTCAAGTCAAAAGTGCTACAGTGCTGCCGGCTGGAAGTCCAAAGGCTATAGTAAAGTTGACTCCAAAGTCCGCACTGCTACAGTACTCTGTCAGTGTCGATCAGTCAGCTTTGCTGCAGTGTCAGAGATGCTACAGTGCTCGAAAAAAATTGGGCTGGGGGCCTTCAACCCCTGGACCCCTGAAGCAAGACCGCGTTGCCCCCTGCAACCCCCAACGAGCTCACCGCGAATCTCGACTCGCGAGAGTTGTGGCCCGGTGCACAGTGCGGGCCACAAAAACATTCGACCCAATCGGATCGGGCTACACTAATCCAATAATCTCCCTCTTAGAGCTTGATCCACTACGCTGCTGTGCTTCGATGCCACTGACTAAGACAACTTACTTAATCTGAGCTCTTCCTTTTCTTCACTCACCAGTTGTGTACTTTCCATTCACAACTTCAATTTCAACCTGACGATTCATGAAATACAAACTGTTTCCTTCTTGTGCTCTCATTGTGTCCTCCCTTATTCTGTATCTCATCCTCCGTTCATCAGTGGACATCAACAAAGGCACAACAGTGCCTCAACTTCTGCATCACCATGGGTTTTGTCAACATGTCTACCGGATTATTGGCTCCACAAATCTTCTGCAATGTCAGCAACCCATCCTGTATCAAACCTCTGATGAAAATGGTACTTCAACTGAACGTGCTTCGTCCGGGCATGGAACACCGGATTCTTTGCAAGATGTATAGCACTCCGACTGTCACAGTGCAATACATTCTCCTCTCGCTTTCTTCCCAATTCATCCAAGAAGTTCTTCATCCAAACCATCTCTTTCCCAGCTTCTGTTACAATAATGTATTCTGCCTCTGTGGTGGATAAAGCCACCACCTTCTGCAATTGTGATATCCAACTTACCGCAGTTCTCCCATAGGTAAATACATAACCCGTGGTACTCCTGCTGTCAACGTCACCTCCAAGGTCAGCATCCACATACCCCTGTAATGAATTTCCTTTACCAACGCACAGAGATATCTCATTGCTTCCCTTCAAATACCTCAGTATCCACTTCACAGCTTCCCAATGTTACTTTTCAGGGTTAGTCATATACCTGCTCACAACTCCCACTGCATGAGCAATGTCAGGTCGAGTGCAGACCATGACATACATCAGGCTTCCAACAGCCGATGCGTATGGAACCTTTGCCATGTACTCAACCTCTTCTGCCGTTTTCGGTGATTGCTCCTTTGAGAGTTTGAAATGGCCCGCCAGGGGAATAAAGACTGTCTTTGCTTCCAGCATACTGAATCTTCTCAGAACCTTCCCAATGTAGTCAGCCTATGATAATATTAAGGCTCCAGCCGCACGGTCTCTCTTGATCTTCAACCCCAAAATCTTGCTAGCTTCTTCAAGATCCTTCATTTCAAACTCCTTAGCCAACTGCCCTTTCAACTCATCAATCCTCTTCATACATGATCCTGCATTGAGAATGTCATCTACATATAGAAGCAATATAATATATTCATCACCAAAAGACTTGATGTAGCAACATTGATGCATGCCACATCGTTTATATTCATTTTTAGACATAAATGAATCAAGCTTTTTGTTCCACTGCTTGGGTGTCTGCTTCAATACATATAAGCTCTTCTGGAGTTTGCACACCAGGTCTTCCTTCCCAAACTCAATACATCCCTCTGGCTGCTGCATGTAGATGTCCTCCAGATCTCCATGAAGGAAAGCAGTCTTGACATCAAGCTGCTCAAGATGTAAGTCTTCTGATGCCACGATACTGAGAACCACCCGGATGGTGGTAAGCTTCACTACCGGTGAGAATATTTCGGTGAAATCCACTCCCTCCTATTGGAAACCTTTCACCACCAGCCTTGTCTTGTACCTCCTCTTTTCATCATGTTCTTCCTTGACTCGGTGTACCCATTTGTTCTGCATTGCTCTCTTTCCTTGTGGTAGAGGTGTTAGCTCCCAAGTGTTGTTATCGTGCAATGAGGAAATCTCTTCCTTCATATCGGTGAGAATATTTCGGTGAAATCCACTCCCTCCTGTTGGAAACCTTTCACCACCAACCTTGTCTTGTACTTCCTCTTTTCATCATGTTCTTCCTTGACCCGGTATACCCATTTGTTCTGCAATGCTCTCTTTTCTTGTGGTAGAGGTGTCAGCTCCCAAGTGTTATCGTGCAATGAGGAAATCTTCTCCTTCATACCGGTGAGAATATTTCGGTGAAATCCACTCCCTCCTGTTGGAAACCTTTCACCACCAGCTTTGTCTTGTACCTCCTCTTTTCATCATGTTCTTTTGACCCGATATACCCATTTGTTCTACAATGCTCTCTTTCCTTGTGGTAGAGGTGTCAGCTTCCAATTGTTGTTATCGTGTAATGAGGAAATCTCCTCCTTCATAGCCAGCTCCCACTTGCTTGACTCCTTCAGCTGCATTGTCTCTTCAAAGCATTCTGGTTCTCCACCGTCAGTCAATAACAAATAATGTAAGGATGGTGAATACCTCTGCACAGACCTTCTCACCCTTGTTGATCTCCTCAACTCCACTGGAGTAATAGGTTCCACTGGTTCCGATGTCTCATGATCAGGTACACTTTCAAACTCCACTTGCCTTTTGCACTCTGATTCAATGTTTTCATTTTTCATCTTCAGCTGCATGACGATCTTTGTACATGACACCTTCATTGAATATCACATTCTGGTTCCTGATAACCATCTTGTTGAGATCATCCCAGAAGCGATAACCAAACTCCTTAGCGCCATAACCAATAAATAAACATCTTTTGGACTTCGCATCAAGCTTGTCCCTTGCAGCAGCATCAACATGTATATATGCCAAACAACCAAAGACTCGTAAATGTGAGTCTCACCTTTTTACTAGACTAGAGCTCCTCGGGTAGACGTTCTTCCATTGGCATAGATGGACTCCTGTTGATGAGATATGCTGCCATGTTCATTGCATCAACCCAGAAGGTTTTGGGTAACCCCGAGTGTAACCTCATACTCCTGACACGTTCATTCAACGTTCTATTCATTCTCTCTGCCACACCATTCTGTTGGGGTGTATCTGGAATAGTTTTCTCCCACCGAATTCCATTATCAGAACAGAATTCTATGAACTTTGGACTGCCATACTCTCCACCATTGTCAGACCTCAAACATTTCAGTTTAGCTCCCGACTCATTCTCCACCATGACCTTCTACTTCTGAAACATCTTAAACACATCAGATTTACTTTTCAGAAATTAAACCCATACCTTCCTTGTTGAGTCGTCGATGAATGTCACATAGTATTGCGACTCTCCAAGGGAATGTACTGGTACAGACCCCCAAACATCTGTGTGCACTAGGTCCAACTTCCCAGCTTTCGGTGTTCTGCCTCCTTTTGCAAAAGACACGTTCTTCTGCTTTCTGAAGATACAATCTTCACATAGGCCAACATCCACTGACTTTAACTCTGGTAGCAACCCTTTGTTGCCAGCACTTTCATCCCCTTCTCACTCATGTGGCCCAGTCTGTAGTGTCACAATTGCGAATCTCCGACAGCTTTCAGTGATGCAGCCATGTTTATGCAAGTTTCTGTCATGTTGTATAGGGTACCATTCTTTGCTCCCCGAGCTATGATCATAGCTCCTTTGGTGATCTTCTATGCACCACCAGTGAACGTGGTACTCAACCTCGCACCATCAAGTTGTCCGACCAAAATAAGATTTCTTCTTAAGTTAGGGGGATATACCTCACGTTTTCCAGAACCAGCAAACTCCCACTATTGGTCTTGATCCGTGCATCTCCTTTCCCCACAATCTGCAAGAGCTCATCATCAACAAGATGTACCTTGCCGAAATTTCCAGAAACGTAATTTTCCAGAAATCCCTTCTCCGATGTAGAATGGAAAGACGCCCCAGAGTCTAAAATCCAAGACTCCATCGGGTTATCCACGCTCAACAACAACACATCATCAATTCCTTCAGCCGTCGTGTTTGCTCCACTGGTTTCAGGTCCCTTTCGTTTTTCTCTGCACTCCTTGACATGTCCTTTCTTCTCGTAAGTCCAGCAGGTAGTACCACCCCCCTTTGCCTTGTCTCGACTTTTCTCTCTTGACCTTGATCGCCCTCTACGATTGTCTCGCTGTGGGTACCTTCCTCTTCCTTCAACGTTCAGAGCAGAACCAGAGAATTTACCCGATTCTCTTCTTCGCATATCCTCACTGAGAATTAGGTCTCGCACATCTTTCAGAACCAGTTTGGTATTCCCCAAAGTACTACTCACAATTGTTATAGTTGCTTCCAACTGTCAGGTAAAGAAGATAGTAAGACCAACACACATATCTCATCATCAAGATCAATTTTCACCGATGTCAGCTGACTTATGATGGTGTTGAATTCGTTGATGTGGTCTGCAACAATTCTCCCTTCAACCATTTTCAGGTTGAACAATCGCCGCATCAAATGCACCTTGTTTGCCGCAGAAGCCTTCTCGTACATATTCGCGAGAGCTTTCATCAGATCCATCGTCGTCTTCTCCTCTTTGATGTTTGTTGAATGATAAAAGGAGAGACCCGAATCCCTAAGGTATTCTTTAAAGGAGGCCTTGAGGTTCTTTTATAACAAATAATAAAGACCACATCGGACCACAAGTCCGATGTGGGATGCAGACTCCAACACTCTCCCTCAAGCTATGTGTACCCAGCTTAAACACATAAATAAAAAACAAAGCAATCAACATACTGCAAACACTCCCCCTCAAGGTGGACATACCCAGCATGATTACAAAATAAGACGAAATAAAAAGAAACAATCGATAATTGTAGCTCCCTCTCAAGATCGCAGCTCCCCCTCAGGATGATGGATGAAAGAAGATGTCGCGGGCGCAACAGAGGAACCACACTGACCGGGCCGATTGACGGAGCACCAGGAAATTCGCACTAGCGGGGCCGGTCGATGATACCCGGGAAAGACACACTAGCACCGGGAAAACCGCACTTGCAGGGCCGGCGACGAGAGACTAGAATTCCGCAGAGTCGTTGCGGGATCTGGCGGTGCCATAGGGCCCAGATCCATGGCGGTTGAGATGCTGCGCCACAGTGGAAGAAGTGCGAGGGCTTGCCGGTGGATAGGGGAGACAACGTTGTAGACTGGAAGGACCACGCAAAAATGGTTCCGCCGGGAAGGGGAGGCGGCTGCCGGGAGAGCAGCGCAGGAGGAGGGGCCGCTGCGCGTACTGAGGGAGCGGTGCTGCGTTGGATCGGAAGGCACAACGGGAGAGGCTGACGGCCGACTGGGTGACTGAGAAGCCGGCAGGAAGTGATCGCGGGTCGCCAGATCTGGGGAAGCCGGCAGGAGACCTGGCGAGCAGCGCTGGCGCACAGGAGGGAAAAAAATGTGGGAAAGGGCAGCGCCATTGTTGAAGGAGCTCTAGCGCAGCGAAGGAGAAAGGGGCGCGGGGCTGGGGTTGGGTGCGAAGCCGGGAGGCCGCGAGAGAGGCAGGGGCCTGGTGTCGCGAAGGAGGAGGGCCGGTACGGTGCCGCGTCGGAGGCAGACAACGGGGAGACAGGAACCACGTCGCGCTGGATGCTGGGGGCGAGACGCCGTCGGGGAGGAATCCCGCATGGAGGAGTCGCGAACCCTGGAGATGCCGACGCGGGACGGTGCCGACGGGAGGGAGCCGCCAGGAGGGAGGGACCGCCGATGTTCGTCCAGCACAACGAATCGACACAAGAGACGGTGACCGGGAAATCGCACAGGCTGAGAGGGTTGCGCCGGAGGGTGTTATCACGTGTTGTCGCGACGGATCTGAGACAGGGGAGTCGCGTCGGAGCAGAAGCCGGGAGGGGATCCGCGTAGTTTGGAGCCGCGAGTCGCGGACGGCAGAACCGGGACGATCAAGGCGCTGACGGGAAGGGTGGGCGCTGGTAGTCGCCGGACAGAACCGGGAGGCCGCCTGGGAAATGAGCCTGGAGGGGCGGCGACAGAAAATAAACCAAGCCCTACATGGGGGGCGTCGCCCCCCAAGGGGGAATTCTGGAAAAACTAGGGCAGGGGGAAAAATGGGTGGGAGGGTTATGGTTTAGAGACATCCTCTGATACCATGTTGAATGATAAAAGGAGAGACCCGAATCCCCAAGGTTCTCTCTAAAGGAGGCCTTGAGGTTCTTTTATAACAAATAATAAAGACCACATCGGACCACAAGTCCAATGTGGGATGCAGACTCCAACAATGTTGAACGCCACGCTTTTTGCCCATGTAAGGCGCACAACGTCCAGAACCTGCTGATCCAGCAGCTCCCACTCCGATTGCTCCATGTCCGTTGGCTTCAGACCCAAAAGCGGCAATTGCATTTTTTTTTGATAAAGATAATCTTCGATCTGCATCCTCTGGAAACTGAAGTCAGTTCCATCGAAGCGATCGATCTTCACCTTCCCTTCTTCCATAGCCATCGTTGGAGAATCCTAAACTCAACCTCTGATACCAGTTGTTGCAGAAACGTTGAGAGTTGCAGCGACAAAAATGACGAAACACAGAAGAGTAAAAGGAAAAAAACGAAACACAGAAGAGTAAAAGGAAAAAAAAAGAACAAGGACACCAGGATTTACGTGGTTCGGGAATAATCTCTACGTCCACAGAGAGACAGAATAAGCATTATAATTTGGAAGCGCAATTACAGAGTTTTTTCAGTAAGAAACCCTAGCCCGAAATGGGCTATAAATGGAGAAGACGATCCACGATTCCACCAACTGCACAGGAAGTCCGCGTCGTTACAGTGAAAGATGGCCACTCAAGTCAAAAGTGCTACAGTGGCTGCCAGTTGGAAGTCCAAAGACTACAGTAAAGTTGACTCCAAAGTCCGCACTGCTACAGTGCTCTGTTGGTGTCGATCAGTTAGCTCTGCTACAGTGGTCAGAGATGCTACAGTACCAAAAAAAAGGGCCGAGGACCTTCGGCCCCCCAGAGTAGGGGCGCGTTGCCCCCTGCAACCCCCAACGAGCTCCCCATCCTTGCTTTACGATAGAGGTATGTTGGTTTTGATGCACGTTCCTTATTTTCTTTACAGAGTTGCTGTTTCATAAATGAAATATTGACAATCAAAGTGATGAATACACGTATCCTCAAACAACGTATTATCACCCACAATTAACCTGAAACTTCTCATCCTCACGGCGGCCAATAAATGCATCCCATGCTTCTTGGGATATCAGGTGAGCGCAGACAATGGGTGGGTGCGAGTTTATTTTACCTTTGAAATCTTTCAGGTGACATCTTGTTAAAATAGTGCGAAAACCTTCATGAATCCTTCCTGCAATCCTTAGTACATAATCCTTGTGTGAATCGTCTACTATAAATGTATTCTGCAAGAGATTGAGAAGAGTAAGACATTGTTTCATTATTTTATCTGCTAGTAAATTAATGAAATAAATTCATAATGTTACCGTAATTTCTTCCCAGATCACAGCCTTCAGCCCGGACACAACATGGTGCCATGAATCTATGTCAATCGGCACGCGTTGCCGAGTGACAACTCCAATTTAACTACTAAACATAGCCTTGTTGGGATTCACATGTTGGCCTCGTGCATTCCATCCGACGTCAAATTTGATGCCTTTGCTTTTCGCCTTAAGAACTTTGGTTAACACCGTCAAACTACGACACACCTGTGTTTTCTGCGACGTCGATCCTTCATTTCCAACCATTTCATCGATATCAACATAATCTATATGTTCATCTGAAATGATAGCAACGACATGTGCTGATGGTTGTTGAACCTCAACACTAGGAGCAGCAGGAGCCGCAACAGCAGGAGCAGCAGCAGCCGCAGCAACAGCTTGAGAGACTTGTTCAGCCTCAAGGTTAGGAGTACCAGAATGTGCAAAAGTCATTATCTGCAAAAGTGGTTGAACAGTTAATTTAGATTACATAAATTCAGTAATGATAAGATAATAACATGAGATAACACGATCTATATTACAAACAAAATATAACCTGTTTATTGAACTCTCTTTCGTTTTTTCAAAGGCTGAAGGGATTTGGCGCCTCTATCGATTATCCAAATCCCTTCATTGTGGTCTCTTCTAACATACAAAACATCATCTACATTGGGACCGCTCCGAAATGATTGCGACGTACCACTGAAAGGATCGTCCTCAACTGAATTTTCGTCGGAACCTTCAGTAGTTTTGGACGCTAACAGAACAATCGACCACTTTTGGTTTGCGGGATCTGGAACATAAAAAACTTGTACCGCTTGTGATGCCATTATAAACTGTTCGTCTTTGTACCCTTCTTTACTAAAATCAACTTTCACAAATTCCCGTTCATCTATTTTAACACCACTGTTGTTATCAACCCATTTGCATTGAAAAATCAGCAATTGGAATGTCGTATAATCCAATTCCCATATTAGTTTGATAATGCCAAAGTATGACATATTTGCATAAATTGGATTTCTGTCCTTACTACTAGAAACACGAATCGTTTCAGCCACTAGTGTAACTCCACTATTTTGCATGGTACTATCTTCATCATGTTCATTTGTATAGAATGTATAACCATTAATTACATAACCACTGTAAGATAATACATACACACTTGGTCCAGCGACTAGCCATCGAAGTCGTTCTGAAATTGAATTCGGATTTTCATCCAACTGCTTAAAAATATGGTCCTGAAACCATCCTATAAACTGCTGATTATGTGTATTTGATAACCATTTTTCAGCCCTTGATGGATTCAACTGCTTAAGAATTTCTTTGTGAGTTTCAATATATTGAGCAACCTCCCAACTGTTATGCAAAACATAAAGGTGGGCCTGCTTCCGATCTGTAATGCTGATTGTCACAACATCTCTTCCAGAAATTCCCTCACCCTCAATGCGTCCAGTGTGACGAGATTTCGGGAGACCAATGCTTTCCACATCAGATGGTATTCTGTACAAAATTCAATGGCTTCCTCAACAATATATCGCTCCACTATACAACCCTCTGGCCGACTTCGATTTTTGACATACCCTTTCAAAATCTTCATATACCGTTCAACAGGATACATCCATCTATAGTGCATAGGATCACAAAGTCGAATCTCTCTCATCAAGTGAATTATCAAATGAACCATCATATCAAAGAATGTTGGTGGGGAAAACATTTCTAATTCACATAATATGATGACAATTTCTTTTTTCATAGCTGGCAATTTCGCCGGGTCTAAAACTTTGCTGCATATAGCTTTGAAAAAGAAACAAAGTTTGGTTAACGTATGACGGACATTCTTGGGCAAAATGCAACGTAAAGCTATAGGAATTATATCTTGCATCAAAACATGACAGTCATGTGATTTCAAACCTTTTAACTTCAAATCATTCATTGACACAATGTTCTTGATATTTGATGAATACCCCTCTGGAACCTTTACATCATTGAAGAAGTTGCAAAACTGGTTTCTCTCCTCCTTAGAAAGAGTATAAGCAGCTGGAGGAAGAAACATTCGATTTTCACCCTTCACAGGAGCCAACTCTTCTCGTATTCCCATGTCAACCATGTCAAACCTTGCCTTAATTCCATCCTTTGTTTTGCCAGGGGTATTTAGCAACATTCCGATAACACTGTCACATACATTTTTTTCCACATGCATCACATCAAGAAAATGTCTGACGTACAAACAATTTCAGTATGGTAATTCAAAAAAAACTGATCTCTTTTTCCAACCGATTTTCGTAAGGTTTTTCGAAAATGGTTTACAAAAAACAGTGTTCACATCTTTTACTTTCTCAAACAGCTGATCACCTGTTAAGGAGACGGTGCTGCGCGTTGTTTTGAACTTCCATTGAATGATGTCGTCCAAGATCGGTACTTATGCCGATGAGGTAGAAATCTACGATGTCCTAGAAACACAGATTTCGATGAATGTTTCAACCTAATTGATTCTGTATCTTCTTCGCACACGGGACACCCTTGAGTTCCTTTAATGCTATGGCCTGACAAATTTCCATAAGCAGAGAAATCATTTATTGTCCCATACAACATCGCTCTCAACGTGAAGTATTCACTTTTATAAGCATCACACAACATAACACCTGAATCCCACAATAACTTCAAATCCTCGATCAAAGGAGCCAAATAAACATCAATATCGTTACTTGGCTGTTTTGGTCCTGATATAAGCATAGATAACATGATGAATTTCCGCTTCATGCATAACTAGGGTGACAAGTTATAATTTACCAACATAACAGGCCATGTACTATGAGTGCTGGTTTGAAAACCAAAAGGATTTACTCCATCTGCAGATAACGCAAGACGAAGGTTTTTCGGCTCTTTTCCAAATTCAGGATACTCATGATCAATTTTCTTCTATTGAGGAGAGTCGGCCGGATGACGTAATTTCCCATCTTTATTTCTTTTATCTGCATGCCACGACAATTGTCTTGCAGTTTCTTCAGTTTCATATAGACGCCTAAACCTTGGAATGATTGGAAAGTACCATACAACTTTCGTAAGATTGGATTCATCTTTCTTGTATCGAGAAGCACCACACTTTGGGCATTCTGTAAGTGATTTGTTCTCCTTGCGAAATAATATACAGTCTTTCGGGCAGGCATGTATTCTTTCAGAAATCATACCCATCGAGCGTAGCATTCGTTTAGCTTCATATGTCCGACTTGGGAGTTCATTATCTTCAGGGAGCATGTCATTCAAGAGAGCAAGTAGTTCCGTAAAACTGACATCACTCCATCCGTTGCCTGCTTTCAATTTATACAACTTCAGTACAACTGACAATGTTGTATACTTGGTGCAACCAGCATACAATGACATCTTTGCATAACTCTTTAACTTCTCAAACAATTTTGGGCAATCACGAAGTTCATCTTCAATTGTCTGTCATTTTTCTCAATACGATCTTCATCATAATTGACATATGTAATCACATCCTCCATACGGTCTTCTTCATTATCCATATTTGTATTCATATCTGATGATCCATAAAATGCAGTTTTATCTCGGCCAGTAGCTACATTCGCTTTTTCTCCGTGTTTATTCCAACATTTATAACTCCAATCTATTCCGTGACATATCAAATGTTCTTCTAACTCCTCTGGAGTAAGTAGTCTAGAATAACAACGTAAACACGGACAAAGGATTTGAGAAGGATCCTTTGCGTGATCCTTTGCAAATTTGATGAACTCTTTCACTCTGTTCTCGTACTCTATTGTCAAACGATCATCCATCCAATCTTTATTCATCTTCATCCTATTTGAATCTCAAATATTAGTATTTATGGCTCAAGTACACAAAACAAGACTTCCAAAAACAGTAGAAGAGAACCACTTCCTTATAAAAATAGAGATTAATAGAGCGTAACCATTAGTATTTATTCATCTTCATTAAATATAATTACTTTAGATTCATTATAGTTTCCTCAAATCACCCCAGTCCAAACACAAGAATAATCAAGAATGATACATCTACCACTCCTAGGTCTCTGCCCTACATTCAATATCATCATGCCTAAATACCCATATATCCACACATACACATGTCACAAACACATAAAAAACCACATCCACATCAGAACCAAAGTACCAATATGGATTTCAATCAGGTAACTCGACTCAAGTGGTGGTGTGTAAGAAATAATAAGAAAATATAATAAGTATATAGTCACACATAAATCTCAAACTGGTGTTAATAATCCAATAAACCCAAGGTATCATTCCATCTATCAGAATACTCTGAAGGAGCCCATATGCGACAGTAGTCCTAGGTGGTGAAGGTTTCTGAGGAGGAAGGGACAAACACGCACCTATCGGGGTTCGAGGTCAGGTCACTGAGGTTGAAGGTGGCCCGATACTCCTACAAGGGTTCATTCCATATTTCACAAACCATGTCCTGGTACCCTAGGATGTTAACCCACTGCTGGTGGAAGTGAAACCATTCCTGATGATCATGCTAAGAAGAAATGGAAACCAAGAGGGGGGAGTGGTTCAAAATACCTCAAGCAAGATGGAAAAACATGGTATTTGAGAATAGGTTAGTGGCTTTCATGTTGGCTAGACACCTATCCAATAGACTCCACAAGCGATGATGGCCCCTGCAGTTGTTGCACCAGGTGAAACTGTCACCTGAGAAGCTGAGATCAATGAGGCCCTTCCCAGCCATGAACTGAACAAATTCCATGATGGCCTTCCTCTGGAATGGGCTTCTACCTTTCCTTTTTTTTTGGGTTGGAAATGACATTAAAGTCACCCCCAACAAACAATGGATGGTGGCCGGGATTGAAGGTATTTTGTTCACTCCATAGAGATTCCCTTTGAAGAGGGTCATAGCTTCCAAAAACAAAAGTCATAAGGAAGGAGGTGTCACCGTTGGACACCTTGGTAGTGATGAATTGATTGCAATTTTGAACAGTCTCAACAACATTTTTATTGTGCCAAAATACCCATTTGTGTCTGTTGGAAGGGCCAGAGTGTAGAAATCCATGCAACTTAATCTTCCAGGAGAATTCTATGATTATTATAGGTGTTTTTGTGTTATTTGACACAACAACAATGACATTATGCTTTTTGATTTCTATGGTGAGGAAGTCCGATTTAACATGGGCACTAAGACCATGAGCATTACATATGAAGATAATAATGATGGGTAGGACAAGGCTCTGGCATTGGATCTAGAGCTAGTAGCCTTATTGAAGTGGGAGGATGATCTCTCATTGAGGTCCCTGGATTTTGAACATGTTCATAATCCCTTCTGGTTGGTAAGCTTCATATGAGTGGGAGATGAGGATCCAAAGGGGCAGGGGAAGGATGGGTAATGAAACTTGGGGGCTGGTGAGGGAGTTCTCTTTGGATCAATAAGTATTTGGAGCTGGATGACAGGCTCAGAGCCACGGGAGACAGAACAAACACTGATAAGAAGGGGCCTGACCACTACAGAGAAGCAGTCAGTAACTTCAGTGAGGGAGAAGGACAGAGATGGAGGTAGGGGTGGCAAGGCTAGAAAGCTTGGTGGTCTGGGCATCATGCCATACAAGTGCACTGCCAGACAAAGTCACTTAGATAACATGAAGGAAAGAAGGGGGGAACCCCTCGAAGAAAATAGGGTTCAAACATTGGATGACCTAGAAATGCATCAGAACCGGGTGGTGTTGTCCTTAAAGAAAAAGGTTATCCTTCATTCCTTACTTTACGGTGACATGGTGTTGGATCTAAGGGAATCGATGATACCTAGGAGGAATCCAGTGAAACTGGAATCCAAGTGGGAAGGACCTTAAATTTTTCATAAACTGCACTCTGATAGTGTAAACTCATTGATCGCCATTGATGATGAGCATATCAATCTTTCCACCAATACTAGGTTTCTCAAGAGATATTTTACATGAATAAACCATCCCTTTAGTCTGAGATATATGGATTTGAACTAAAAATCCAACATCCTAGTTATATGTTGTTTCGTGTGGTGTTAAGCCGCCACAAGCCCCTTCTCACATCAGGTTGTTATTCTTGCATGACACGCCAAAAATTCTGGGACACACCCCTTTTGGTCCATGAATCATGAACTTAAACCTTTTTCATCCTCTACCCATATTTCACATGGTGTAGGGACTCTATGGATGGAAAATTCACCTCACCCTCACTATATGTTCTAGTTGCATGATATGAAACCGTGTGACATTTTGGTAAAATATATTCAACCTTAAAAATACATTATCATAATCCTAATCACAAGATATTAAAATGTGTGTCCAATGTTCTCATTGCATGAAGTTAAAAAACATGGTTCATGTCCCTATTGTATGATATAAAACTTTGAAATGAATTTATCCTTCAACCGAGAGGGCTCCCTCTTTCTGATGCCGATCACTTACCGCACCATGTTGAAGAACTAAATAAGGATTGATTCCCATTTAATATCATGGGATATCAAGAGACTGAAAAATTATATATCATTGGCTCAGCTCACTCATTGAACTACCTCAACACTTCCATCAATGAAAACAAGTTTTTCTCTCACTCACGGATGCACTCCATCTAGGTGCGTTCCGACATGTGGTGGCAGAAAACCAAGGTTGTTAAACCTTCACTCAAAAATTTCACAAACTCAACTTCATGATGTAATAATCCTTAAACATAGGTCCTCATAAATTTAGAAGAGTATGTGTAATAGGGGACCAAAAAAACATTGCACACCTGGTCCGACAACGCGAAGATCGAGGGCGGCGGAGGTCCGACACGCAAAGATCGGGGGCGGCGGAGGTTTGGCAATGCGAAGCTCGAGGGCGGCGGAGGTCCGGCAACGCGAAGCTCAGCGGGCGGTGGAGGTCCGGCAACACGAAGCTCAGCGGGCGGCGGAGGTCCGACAACGCGAAGCTCAGCGGGCAGCGGAGGTCCGACAACGAGAAGCTCGAGGGCGGCGGAGGTCCGGCAACGTGAAGCTCAGCGGGCAGCGAAGGGGAGTCGTAGGGTTCTAGTACCGCGAGAGCTTTAGGTCGCGATAAAACGAGGGCACTGTGCGACCGACTTTATAAAAAAAGGGACTACGGTTTTATCATCGCTTTTTTTAGCGCTGATAATGGTCCTCTTTATCAGCGCTTAGCGCTAATAAATCCTTCCTATATCAGTGCTTTTCTAGCGCTGATATATGGTCTTTTTATCAGCGCTTTTTTAGCGCTGATAGAGGGATTTTTTATCAGCGCTGATATAAGGTGGCGCTTCCCTTGCCCGTTTTTGTAGAAGTGATTCACAAATTCATGAAATACAAACTGTTTTCCTCTTGTGCTTCCATCAGGTCCTCCATCATTCTGCCTCTCATCCTCCGTTCATCAGCGGAGACCAGCAGAGGCACAACAGTGCCTCAACTTCTGTATCACCATAGGCTTTGTCAACATGTCTGCCGGATTGTTGGTTCTACAAATCTTCTGCAACGTTAGCAACCCATCCTGTATCAAGCCTCTGATGAAATGGTACTTCAACTGAATATGCTTCATCCGGGCATGAAATACCGGGTTCTTTGCAAGATGTATAGCACTCTGACTATCACAGTGCAGTACATTTTCCTCTCGTTTTCTTCCCAATTCATCCAAGAAGCTCTTCAGCCAAACCATCTCTTTTCCAGCTTTCGTTACAACAATGTATGCTGTCTCTGTGGTGGATAAAGCCACCACCTTCTGCAATTGTGATATCCAACTTGCCGCAGTTCCTCCACAGGTAAAGACATAACCCATGGTACTCCTCCTGCTGTCGACATCACCTCCAAGGTTAGCATCCACATACCCCTGCAATGAATTTCCTTTCCCAAAGCACAGAGATACCTCCTTACTGCCTTTCAAATACCTCAGTATCCACTTCACAGCTTCCCAATGTTGTTTTCCGGGGTTAGCCATATACCTGCTCACAACTCCCACTGCATGAGCGATGTCCGGTCGAGTACAGACTATGGCATACATCAGGCTTCCAACAGCTGATGCATATGGAACTTTTGCCATGTACTCCACCTCTTTTGCCATCTTCGGTGATTGCTCCTTTGATAGTTTGAAATGACTCATCAGGGGAATAGAGACTGCCTTTGCTTCCATCATACTGAATCTTCTCAGAATCTTCCCAATGTAATCATCCTGTGACAACATCAACGTTCCAGCTCTGCGGTCTCTCTTGATCTTCATCCCCAGAATCTTGTCAGCTTCTCCAAGATCTTTCATTTCAAACTCCTCAGCCAACTGCCCTTTCAGCTCATTAATCCTCTGCATACAAGATCCTGCAATGAGCATGTCATCCACATACAGAAGTAATATAATGTATTCATCACCAAAGGATTTGATGTAGCCACATTGATCATGCCACATCGTTTATATTCATTTTTAGACATAAATGAATCAAACTTCTTGTTCCACCGAATTCCATTATCAGAACAGAATTCTATGAATTCTTGACTGCCATATTCTCCACCGTTGTCAGACCTCAAGCATTTCAGCTTAGCTCCTGACTCATTCTCCACCATGACCTTCCACTTTCGAAACATTTTAAACACATCAGATTTACTTTTCAGAAAGTAAACCCATACCTTCCTTGTTGAGTCATCGATGAATGTCACATAGTATTTTGACCCTCCAAGGGAATGTACCGGTGCAGCCCCCCAAACATCAGTGTGTACCAGGTCTAGCTTCCCAGCCTTTGGTGTTCTGCCTCCTTTTGCAAAAGACACCTTCTGCTTTTCGAAGATACAATCTTCACATAGGCCAACTTCCACTGACTTCAGCTCCGCTAGCAGCCTTTTTGTTGCCAGCACCTTCATCCCCTTTTCACTCATGTGGCCTACCCTGTTGTGCCACTGTTGTGAATCTTCTACAGCTTTGAGTGATGTAGCCATGTCTATGCAAGTTTCTGTCATGTTGTATAAGGTACCATTCTTTGCTCCCCGAGCTATGACCATAGCTCCTCGGGTGATCTTCCATGCACCACCAGTGAATATGTTACTCAACTCTGTATCATCAAGTTGTCCAACAGAAATAAGGTTTCTTCTCAAGCCAGGGATTTATCTCACGTTTTCCAGAACCAGTAGACTCCCACTGTTGGTCTTGATTCGTGCATCTCCTTTCCCCACAATCTGCAAGGGCTCATCATCAGCAAGATGTACCTTACCGAAATTTCCAGAAACATAATTTTCCAGAAATCCCTTCTCCGATGTAGAATGGAAAGACGCCCCAGAGTCTAAAATCCAAGACTCCATTGGGCTGTCCACGCTCAACAGCAGCACGTCATCAGTTCCTTCAGCTGCAGTGTTTGATCCACTGGTTTCAGGTCCCTTCCGGTTATCTCTGCACTCCTTCTTGACATGTCTTTTCTTCTCGCAAGTCCAGCAGGTTGGACCAGGCCCCTTTGCCTTGTCTCTGCTCTTTCCTCTTGACTTCGATCGTCCTCTGCGATTGTCCCGCTGCACATATCTTTCTCTTCCTTTAACGTTCAGAGCAGAACCAGAGAATCTGCGTGATTCTCTTCTTCGCATATCCTCACTGAGGATCAGATCTCGTACATCTTTCAGAGCCAACTTCTTATTCCCCGAAGTACTGCTCACAGCTGTTACAGTTTCTTCCCAACTATCAGGTAACGAAGATAGTAAAACCAGCGCACATACCTCATCACCAAGATCAATTTCCACCGATGTCAACTGACTTATGATGGTATTGAATTCGTTGATATGATCTGCGACAACTCTCCCTTCAATAATTTTCAAGTAGAACAGTCGTCGTATCAGGTGTACCTTGTTAGCTGCAGAAGGCTTCTCGTACATATTTGTGAGAGCTTTCATCAGTCCAATCGTCGTCTTCTCTTCTTTGATGTTGAACACCACGTTTTTGGCCAACGTCAGGCGCACAACACCCAGAACCTGTCGATCCAGCAGCTCCCACTCCGACTGCTCCATGTCCGTTGACTTCACACCCAGAAGCGGCTAGTGCATCTTTTTTTGATAAAGATAATCCTCGATCTGCTTCCTCCAGAAACTGAAATCAGTTCCATCGAAGCGATCGATCTTCACTTTGCCTTCATCCAAAGCCATTGTTGGAGAATTCCGAACTAACCCTCTGATACCAGTTGTTGTGGAATCGTCGGGAGACGCAACGACAGAAACGAGAAAACGAAAGAAACAAAGAAACAAGGACACAACGATTTAGGTGGTTCGGGAATAATCCCTACGCCCACGGGAGATGCAAAATTTCACTATATCGGGAGCACAAATTACAGAGGTTTTTTTTCAATAGTAACCCTAGCCTGAAAATGGGCTATAAAACAATGGAGAAGACGACCACTGTTCGAAAAGTGAGTCCGCGTCGCTACAGTGAACGACGGCCAGCTTTGTCAAAAGCGCTATAGTGACTGCCAGCTGGAAGTCAAAAGTGCTACAGTCCAGTTTACCTCGAGCATTCGACCCAACCGGATCGGGCTACACTAATCCAACATGTCTCTCTTCCAAGAGATCTACGTCTGGTTTTGCAGTTTTTGTTGGTGAAAATTTGATCTTATGGCAAAGCAAAAAGCAAATTGTTATCTCCCGCTCAAGTGCAGAGTCAGAATATCCTGCCATGACATGTGACTGCAAAGATTATTTGGGCACAACAAATTCTTCACGAGATTGGATATAAGACCAAGAAACCAACACATATCTGGTGTGACAATCATGCTACTATCAAGATTGGCACAAATCCAATTTTTCATGAACGGACAAAGCACATCGAAGTTGATTGTCATTTCGTTAGAGAAAACTTTGAAAAAAAGAAGATTACATTCGGCCACGTTCACACCTCTGATCAACTTGCCGATATTCTCACAAAAAGTGTGTCTGGATCAAGAGTCCAATTTTTATGTAACAAGCTGGGCATGATAAATATATATGTCCCAACTTGAGGGAGAGTGTTGTGCTTTATTTTTATGTATCCAAGCTAGGAACACCTAGCTTGAACGAGAGTGTTAGAGATTAGATTGTGTCAGTCAAGTCCCACATCGGACTTGACATATCATGTAATCTCTTTTATTCATTATAAAATAACTCCAAGGTCTTCCTTAGTGAGATACCTTGGGTATTCGGTCCACTCTTCCATTTCTACAGTTATGAAATCAAGGCTATTCAACGGTCATGAAATAGTTTAGGGAAATCAATTGCACAATTTTAAAGGGTCCTCTCCGGATTCATCAATCAATGGTCATGATTAAAAGAAAAAGGGATTGAAATTTGAAATTTGAAATTGTGAAACCCAACATGAATAAGACAAATAAAATACAATCCAGAAACACCTCTACCCTTTTTCTACATTATCATAGCACAAGGCGGAAATTACCCCCACATTCTCGTAATGAGGGAGTAAGAGGGAAGGAGAAAGCAAAACAAATGCATAAAGAAAAGCGGAGAGAAAGACTGGTGGAGGATCCCGCAAGAGCGCAACAACTCGCCCCACACTTTGGTCTCTGGATTGATCCCTGGTAGCAGCTGCCTGGTCCTCTATTTATAGATCTCCATGGTGCTCGGGTTGTGTTTAATTCCATTATTATTGCAGTCATAAATGAGGCTCGGGTCATCAAGGGCGTTCAAAGGCAGTCTGAGTCATAAATTTCGGCAAAACTGGCCGTTTCTGGCCCCGTCACAGCATTTTATGTCGTGGGCAGTGATTTTACATTGTAAGTTTTCGTGGCCCAGCTCCCCGTGAGTGAATTTACAGCATAAATTGACGTTCTGAAACTTTCGGGGTGCGTCACGGCGTGACGCATATGCGTGACGCATGGTCTTCTTCTCCCGGGTGATTTTTCTCTTCATGCCTTGGTTTTACGTCCTGTTTTGCTTCGTTTTCACGTTGTAAGTAGTACATTTATGATGTGAATGATGCTTTTCCAGCCCCAGAACCTCCGTTTCTCCCCATTTCTTCAGTTCTGACCCCCAGAAGCATCCTATGATCATCCTTCATTGTGGAAGACCCTCTTTTGATGGAAATCATTGCTGTTTGGCTCTTTTTGCTTGTTTTCCATAAAACATTGTATCCTGCCATAGATGAACAAATCCATTAAATATATGGGCAATAATTAATCATTTAAATCATAAAAGTAATGTATTTTAATACTAAAAAGTATGCATAAAATGTACGTATCGGGCGTCCCGGTCTTTATCACTCGACCCCCCTTGAGAATCATTCTCATCCTCAAGACTGAGGAGAGGAGGCTGAGTTCCCCTTTTTAGTGCACTGGGTATGTTTTCCACCTTTGTAACCAGCGTATCACACACCACATTACGGATACGGGCTTAAAAACAAACCACAATACGGATCCCGTCCGTCCAAAACTGGATCTCCTTCTTGGGGATGGCACAGAATCAAAGAATCTGCTGCATCCTTGACCCACAGTAAAATCTGTTTATGCCCCCCAAAAACATGCCCCAGGACAGCCCTCTGCATCTTGGCCCTCTGAAGCTTGGACTTTGCACAGTCCATGTTTTCATGAAGCCCATCCAACAAGAATGAAAGAAATTCTTTGAAATTTTGCCGGTTGGAGCCACTAAACTGTGGAGCAAAGCTGACAGTCCCAAACTTGAATATATTTGGAGCCACTGGAAACGCATCTGGAACCCATTCGTCTGTGTGCCCATTCATCTTGGGGAAGATTCGGTAAAAGAACCTCCCATGTTAAACCGGTCTATCACCATCTTTACTGGACTTGCTTTTGGACTCTTTGAGGAATCTAACAAATCATAAACAAACAACCATGAAATCCCTTTGTCTGTTTGGCCTGGAAAATCCCAAACAAGCAGCCCAGCCTGAACGTTGCTTGCCATCGGAAATTCGGCCTTGTGTTGTCCTTGCTTGCTAGTGTAAAAGTAGCAGTTATTTGATCCATCAAATAACGAGGGTTCAACCATTTCATTTGTTGCAGCGCATGATTGGACAACATCTAGAAAGGCAAGCATTCCTTGTCCAACGGTAAAAGCAAAGATTCCAAAGAGCTCCTACAACAACCCCTTGAACATGCTGATAAACCCAGAGGGAGCCAGCAGCCGTTTCTTGGCATACTGAGGAGGCATCTGAACAAGATCCCGTAAGAACAACCTTAAGCAGGGCTGGGACTACTTTAATGCCAGCTCTAGAAACAGTACCCCCCATGCCTGCTTTCATTAGATCTCTGACACCTCCTGGCCAATATAGCAGTTGTGGCCATATTTTTAAATTGTTTATTATTTTGAATCATTATTTTTATTATTTTTGCATTTATTATGCATTCAACGCAAAATTAAATTAAAATTTAAAAAATTATAGTTTGATAATTTAAAAAAAAACCGCTTGGATATTCTTATATATTTTTAAAATATTTTTTGAATTTTCATAATGGGGCTAAAATGGAAGTTTAAAGGGAAGTTAATGTCACGTTGAAAGATGATGGAAAAATGGTTTATATATAAAAATTGATTTGATATATTTAAATAATGAATAAAGGTTTACTTGGATAATCTTGTGAGAAACAACGCACAATGCCCCTCCGAGGGTGGTTCAATGGAAAGGGTTGAGAGCTCGGTCCTTATGGTTGGGTGTTTGACTCCCACGTGGTGTGTTTCAGTGTCGTGATTACATGCCTAGTGATTTTATGATTCGACAGTCTGAGGCAGGGCGGGGGATCCAGTTTTACCCCAGTTCTTTGTGGCAGGTATTGGAGACCTGATGTTTAGTACCCACTTTGATGAGGGGAGGATTACACTGGGAAGAGCATTTGTTGTATGGGGGCTGGTTTCTGTGCAAAAAAAAAAAAAAAAAAAGCACCAGCACACAATACCATTCATGCATGTGGGCTTGTGAGATAGATGAAGTGATCTCAGTTTTTCCAAGTAGATCAATGAGAGATGCAATGAAGCGCTTTCAACTGTATCAACTGGATCGTTGAATCTTGATCGTTGATCATTCATGTTAGGATTGTGGGGGTGAGGGCTGTCTATGTAAGGGCTGTCTGTGTATGGAGCAGGTAGAAGTGAATAACTGCCAAGGGCAATGTTGTCTTTTCCTTTTCATTAGTTGGTTGTGCTGGTTGGGCAGGTAGGGGGTTGTTGGTTAGTGGTTGGGGTAATGAGTAGGAGAGAAGTGTGTTGGGAAGGGGATATGAATTATCATTGGCATTTCAGTTGGCTGTTGTAAGGAGATCCGACCTTGGCAGGTCTCGGACTTGGCTCCGAAAAGTGGTCTTTTGCAGAGAGCTCTCTTCTTCTTGGACATCTCCTTCTATTTCCGTTGTAACACTCTAGTAGCTTTTATATTTGATTCAACTATAATCCTTCCGTTGATACTCTAAAAGAAGCTCTATTATGCTAGTTTTCTATACATTGATTCAATAGTTTCTTTTTATTTTCTCTCTCGCACTCACGGTGCCCACAAATTGGTGCTTCAATTGAGAGACCGTGTTCGTCGTTGCAAGACACGATTGCAACTGTTAGACGTGATCATTGTGGAACACGCGTGCTGTGAGGATGTTCAGTGCTAGCCGATCATTGAGAGGTAGTTGGGACACCTTTATGATTGCTGTGTTGAGAGACGCCATCGTTGCTAGACGATCATTGAAAGTTCAGAATGGAGAATAGGTTGGCCACTATTAAAACGACATTAGGGAATCTGTTGCGGTGGTTCGAGAAGCGGGAGCAGACATGGAAATAGAAGTTGATGTTCGTGCAAGATAATATGAATTTACTGGAAGAGCTGACGATAGAGAGGTTCGAGGAGTTCAAGCTGCATGCGGAACAAGGATCAGACTTTGGAAAGCAGAGTAAGGCAGCTTTGGTGCTACTAGGTGGCAGTGGACATGGGAGTGCGAAGGTCGGCAGTGGTCTAGGAGTTTTCTTAACTTTGAAAGATACCACACTAATTAACAGTAGGGGATGCTTGTTGGAGAGAGTGGGATTACCTTCATTTGTCGGGGAAAACCCTCTTGTTAAATCTGTTGGGCAAAAATCTCTCGTTTCGTCTCAGTGTTTTTTTGTTGTTGTGGTTGTTGACAATGTCGGTTGACAAAGTTTCTAGTGTGTTTGTTTGACAAAATGAGTTGACAAAGTGACGCTGGAAGCAGGTGGAGGTATTTAGAAGTTGACAAAAGGAGGTTTTTCGCGTGGTAACCAAGTAGAGTGTGTGGTACACACGTGAAGCCGCACATGAGGTGGATGGCAATTCATGAAACCGCTTAGCGGGTACGCGATCGCAGAGGAGTCACATGGTAGGTGAAGCCGCGAAGGTAGCGTGGTTGGGAGTCTGTGGAGTAGGTTCGCGGGACCGCACAGTTAGTGCGTCGTCGTAAGGTGGTGTTTCTTGACAGACAGCGAAGGAAGATCGCGGTTCATGGCTCGTAAAGGAAGTGCATGGTCGTATGGTAGTAAGTATAGGCAGACCGCGAAGGAGAGAAGTACGCAGAAGGAATACGGTAATTTCGTGATTAACAATTTTTTCGGGGTTTATTGCCTATATAAGGACCCTCTAATCACTTCATTAAGAATGGAAATTATTTTTGGGGATCATTACTGAAGAATTCTGCAAAGTCGGAAGGAGGTTCGTGCAGTAAGTTTGTGGCGAAGGTTGTCTGCGCAAGAAGTTCGTGGAGGAAGCAGGCTTCGCGGGTACTGCATGGTGGCAGCGCGTGCAAGTGGTCTATGCAGGAGGTAGGCGGAGGAAGCAGCTCGCGCTGGAGGTTCATGGAGGAGCACCTCGCGGAGGTGATTCTGCCGAAAAAGTGAGCGGAGAATAGTACGCCACCTAGGAAGTGTACGGTGCTTGTGTAGTCAGTGCGCGGTGGGTGGTTTGCGGAGCAGAACAGTTGGCGAAGAGATTTTCCGTGAATCAAAAGTTACACGGTAAAGTGAATTTCATCTCTTAGATGAAAAAGGAGTTTCATGATGCACTCACATAGGTGTGATCCAAATCTGAGTTGATTCAGAACATCAAAAGTGTTCCGGAGGAGCAGTGTGTTCACTTCAGCAGAGAGAATAATGAACTTTCAATGTGTGATTGGTTGTAACTCTGGAGGGAGTGTGTCCGCACTAAACATTGTAACAACAATGTGCTTTAGTGGATTCTGGTACATGAGCATATTGTCTTTGTATGTTCTTTGAATTAGTCTGTTTAGGGTGAACCAAGTAGAATTCTTGTGTCTCGTGTATGCGTTCATTTCAATTTATACATTGTTGCGGGAAGGAGAGTGAAAATTGTCTTGTTTAACAATGAAACAAAATCCAAATGAGGAATTGTTTTAATCCTACATAACCCGATTCACTCCCTCTCGGGGTATTTAATATAGTGGGGCCCGCAGGATCGCTAAAACAGAAACATATTTCCGGAAAAATCGAACACCATAAGGCATGAAACTATCTTGGGCGCAGTTAAGTATGGAGTACCTGGTTTCGTACTGGTTCTTGATGTGGAAAATTGGTAATCCTGGTGCAGGGAACAATTGAAGACATGGAAAAGTATGGGAAGGTGACAAAAGAGGATTCACTACAATTTTTGGAGACAATTATGCAAACTGTTTCTGTGGAGAAGTAGCATGTTCCTAGTCCGCATTCAAAACCTCTTGCTGAGGATGTTACGAGTTTGTGCGTACCGTCAACTGCACAAGTGTGGAAAGGTATATAGGAAGACGCCTCATCTACTACTATATGCGTAAAGGAAACTCACCTTACCTTCACAAGCTCGAGCCGTGAAGAGCGTAGTGTGGCAGAAGTTGTTTTTGCTCAGGAAAATCGTTTATCGGGAGTACGTAGCGAGTTGAGTGCAGGGAGGGATGCCCGCAGTGCAAGTGGAAGGAGTTTAGTAAACCAATCCCGCCGTACTGCTATTCTGGCATTGGAGCTTGCCATTTCTCTAATTCCTTTTGAGGGAGCCTAGTGTGGTGGCGATGCAATCGAAGCCTGTACAAGCGATGCAAGGGCTTCTTCCATAGGTCATGTGAACACTGGTTAAGTGGTCCTTGGATGCTGAGACGTAGGAGAAAAGCTACAATATGGGGACTGAAGCAACCAAGATACAAAGGTTGAGTGGATTACCCGCAGGTTCTGTGTTCAATATGCACAACAATTGTGATGGTTCTGTGTACAGGGCAGCGCCTCCTTCCCGACCAGCTCAGAATCTGGGAAGCCATCACTGTTTAGGGAGTTGTATGCTTCATTTAAGGAACGTGAACCGGTGCGGGCATCAGAGATAATGGCTTTTTGGGATTATCTTTTGTCGCCAATGTCGGTTCTGGGCGCAGCGAAAGCGCCTGTACAGCGTGGCCAACTCGGCCTTTTAGTCTTAATTTACGAATAATCATTGTTGTACATAACGAATGACGTCATGACCAACGAAATTTGTAGATTGATTGACTTGAATAAACGTCGAAACCAGAAGAGGATCTTCACATGTAATTTATAATTAATTTATGAACAGATTTAGAATTACCTGAATTTGTAATTCTTTCTTCATCGATGATCTTGTTGACTTGATCCCGTCATACCGTCGTTGCACTGTAAGATTCAAGTGCGGAATTCCTCTATCGGTGATCCACACATGCACCGTAATCTCTGAACATCGTTGTGAAATCACTGGGTATTAGCACGGTCGATCCTGATCGCTTGGGTCGTTTGTGGTCGATCGCAGCAAAATTCTTCTACAAAGACGAAGAACCCTTGATGATCTCTTGATCTCGATGACTTGATGACTTGAGAGAAGAGAGAGCACACTCTACATCTCTAGAACTCTCTTTAGGGCTTGAGAGAGCCTCTCTCTATATGTTGTCCACAACAAGTGTGCTTATGGAAAGTGATATAATTAATTATGACAGGTTTAGGGTTAGCAATTTGTGCCCAATCCCCTTTCCAATTACTTAATTCTTAGTGAATCTCATGTCTTAATGATAATATCATTATTAGTCACTTGACATGTGCATAACCTGAGAATAAATAAATATCATTTATATTATTTTCAATCAGACCATCAAACTCGGTCCACTTATCCTTCTGGACATTTATCGAACCTTGAATGATGACTATTTATTTAATAAATAAATATTATTGCATTATTCGTCGATAAATATAATTAATATTATATTCGCCAAACCTTGCAAATAAATATTTATTATTATTATTTAACTTATTCTTTCGAATAACTTGTAATTAAATCTTGTAGATCAACCAAACCCGAATAATTATCAAACCACAAAACAGGAATAATATTTTTTCTAACTTGTTAAATTCATCATTGAATTTAACCGAGATCGCGGATACACTTAGTTTCTTGGTGGCAGTTGAAGGTCCCGGGCGCAGCGGAAGCTCGTGGGTGGATGTGCCCACTTGACTTTTTGTCATTAACAATGATCAATTCGGGATCAATACAACGATAAACGCCAGTCTCCACGGATCGATTCACAGAAATAGACAAAGAAAAATAAAGGTCCCGGAACCACAAAAGTGGATCGTCACAGGTTGATTATAATTAATTTAATTAATTGACAAGAAGTACCTTTTCGGTGTTCTTTCTTCGTTGATATTCTTGATCACGTTCTGATGTGATTCGTCGTTGCATCGCAGAAGCCAAGTGTAGACTTCATCTAGCGGTGATCCACACGTGCACCTCGTATCTCTGGACGTCGCCAAATGAGTCTCCGGGTGCTAGCGTGGAGAAACCTTTGCTTGCGTTGTCCGCCTTAGATCGTCTTGATCCGATGGAAGAGGATCTCTCTCGGTCTTGAGAGCGTTCTTGGAGGAAGCGGTTCTTTCGGCCTTGAAAGAATTCTCCAGAATTGTTGTGCACACCGATTCTCTTATGAAAAGAGTTGGGGTTGTGAGGATATTTATAATCAGGTTTAAGGTTGTAGAGTTATGACAATAAATAAACGCGTTACGCGTTTTATTTATTTCATTAACTCTTTTGAAAACCCCATGTCGAATCATTAATTCCTTGACATACGCCCACATTGATTATAATAAATATCATTTAATAAAACGATATTTCCTCAAAATCCCGACTGGAAAAACTACACGGCGTGTAATCATAAATATACGGCATGTACTTGTTTTTCATTAAAACCTACACGGCGTGTAATCATTAATACACGGCGTGTACTTGTTTTCAAAATAAAAACTACACGGTGTGTAATCATTAATACACAGCGTGTATTTGTTTTTTTTCCCCTCCAACATTAAAACGATTTAGGCTCTCTTGAATAATTATTAAACCACGTGTGAGAATAATCTTTATTCTACTTGAGATATTTGAATACACTTAGTGTGTGACCCTCTAGGCCTCTTTCTCGTTGGCATTAGGCGGGTTTGCCTAAAGTCCAAGATTACTGTCTAGCAACGGGTCAAGGCACCCAAGAGAAAGAAGTTGACGCCGAATTGACGTGTCACCTCATATGAACACTTACTGTGTAATTTAATCCCTTTGTCTCAATATCTCATCAAGCAGGTTTCATGGCAGTGTCATAAACCTATATGCTTGATTTGTCATTCTTTGACTTCAGAAATAAACTCGTCATGTCACCATGACCATGGAATTTGTTCGACAGTTCTATTTCAATCAAAGGGCCCGAGATATCTACTTCCATAAATATGGAAGGGACAAATCCTTCCTCGATTTATCCATTAACAACATGTCATTCGTGACGCACCCAACGCACCCTACTTCCCGCCAACTGTCTTCGTGACGGTTTTCGTCATCAAATCTAAGTGCGCGAGTCATGACATGAGTTAATGATAATCTTCCAGTCTAAGGACCATTACACACGCCCGTAGATAGTAATGTCCGATGACACCAAGACATGCGGAATTACTACTGGCGGGTCTGTTCTTATAATCTTCCATCTTGGAGATTACCAAGTGTGAACTCCATGAGAGAGTCTCGTCTTCTTACGAGTACTCGCACATGACGGTCTGTATACTATGTGTCCTATCATAGTATGTCATTCAACCGTAGAACTTTATTCAAGAATATTGTTATAGCATTTTAAGGTTCTCATCATAACGGGGATCTGCCATGACCTTATCAATGAAGCGCACGGCCGATTGTCGCCTATCGACCAGTCAAAGTTCCGATGCTCTGCTAATGTGTATAGCAGCATTCGGGTCGAATCCTCGGTGATAATACTTTTTAATAGTCGTTTGTTTTAGTTGATTGTATTCTGATTGAGGGGTTTGTTTGCAGAGCTTATGAAATAATTTATGGATGATGTTTGATTTAACAAATTGATAAAGATTGGGGTGAGTTCATCATTAGGTAGTTAAACTTGTGATATCTTTGAGCTTTGCTTTATATTGCATTAAATTAACACTCATGTCACAAGTTGACGTTGATTAGAATTTCTAAGTGTTAAAACTTTAATTTAAGTCTTAACTTAACTAGGATTCTAATCTTAATCAATACTTGATTGTGGTAGTGTATTTATGGTTCTAATAATCCATGGAATCCATATGTTAAACAAAACAAGTCATTAATCCATGACATGCTATGTTCAACATACACAATGTTAATTTGAAGAATATTCATCAAGCAAAAGCTCTCAATCACTTAACATACCTAAATTATAACTCACCCCAATAAGAGATTTACTCCGCCATTGAACTGATTAATAATCTGGTTATAATTATTATGATGATAAATTAAGAATATAAGAAAAAGAAAGGGATAAGAAAAGAGTGGTGCGTAGAACACACACACAAACGATGATGATAATTAAAAACAAACTTAAGATTGAATGAGAAAGCAAAAGAAGGGAAGGGGATTCAACTGTATTTAAGTTATTTTAAGAACATTAATATTAAAATACAGAAGGTGGATGAGAATAAGAGATATTGAAAAAGAAACTTGCATTAAAACAGAATTACAAAAGAAATGACTTACAAAATTACAACAATGAAGAACATAAAAGTAAATGAAAACAAAGAGAGGATGAAAGGTCTCTCAAGTGAAAACTTGAGTATGACAGGTCTTCCCAAGCCTTTGGAAAGACTTTGGTCGTGCCAATACGATCTCCTCTCTTCTGAAATGCCAACCCCTTTGAAGGAGAGGAGGGGGATGCATTTATAGCCCAAGGAAGTGGACTGTTTTCATTCCCAATCTGTCCCTCCACTTGGCTCGACGATTTGGACATCCTGGCAGTCGGATCTCGAGATATCTCATTCTTCAAAGTTGTAGAAAATAATGTTGGCCGACCTCTCTCAAAATTTGGAGTCATTTGGACCTATGGAGCCAAAGTTATGGCCGGTTGATTAAACAATTTTAATCTGTCCATTTCAATCCAATCTTTTTGAAGTCCAAAATGTGAAAGGGTTTTTGAATAGGAAGATGCCTTCAAAGCCGAATGATTTCTTCAACAAAGTCGGCCGCCTATATCTCCTCTTTCACACTGCAAAATCTCAGCTCGATTTGATGATTACATCATGAGATATGTCATGAATAGTGTCCGGATTTTAATTCCCGGTCAGAATGGTGGGTTGGACTTCAAGGCATTAGTTGGGCCCTTTGTTCTTGTATTTGGACCTTCAAATTTTTATCCATGATTCCTTTGTATAATCTCGAACATATGGTGGAGTTTCATAAAATTTGGGCTTCGGGATTTAGACCAGTAACTCAATCATCATTGATGGTCCAGTTTCATTACAAATTCTTTGGGTCTTCTTGTGTTGACCATATGAGCCTTCAAATGTCAGAATTGGCCCATGATTCCTTCTGATGATATGTGAACAATTGAATAAGGAATCCTATAAAACAAGAACCACACAATTTGAATCAGTAGGGTGAGAGTTATAAATAAAATAATAAACTGACTCAATTGGACTACTAAAAATGCTCAAAAGTTATACTTAGTATTTGTAGAATGAGGAAACCCCCTTACTCTAAAGGTAAGGAGGGGGGCTACTTTTATAGAATGATACGACGAAAGATACAAAGGAGTATTCCGATGTGGGACTCGGAAATACCCATAATAATAAAAAGAGGGTTTAACACTCCCCCTCAAGTTGGACAGGCCCAGCTTGGACAACGAGTCCCACAAAAAAGAATAAGATGACACCACACAAGACCAAGACATACCCCCCTCAAGCTGGGTGTCCGATGTGGTGGATCCCCAGCTTGGAACTGAGCGAGGCAAGGCGAGCACCAGGGAGGCCTTTGGTGAAGATGTCAGCAAGTTGGTCTGCCGTCGGAATGTGGCTAAAGCTGACATGTTTGTGCTCCAGGTGGTGGCGAAGAAAGTGACAGTCCACCTCAATATGCTTCGTGCGTTCATGGAAGACGGGGTTTGAAGCAATTTTAGTGGCTGCCTGATTGTCACACCATATGTGAGCAGAAGTCTGCTGAGGAAAGCCAAGCTCCTGGAGGAGTTGCCGAAGCCAAAGGATCTCGGCAGTGACGGTGGCCATGACACGGTACTCAGACTCAGCATTGGAGCGAGAGACGACCGTCTGTTTCTTGCTGCGCCAAGAAATGAGGTTGCCTGCCAAGAAAATGGAAAACCCAGAGGTAGATTTCCGAGTGGCAAGGCAGCCAGCGTAATCAGCATCGCAAAAGGCCTCAATATGCTGATGAGGATGCTGAGAGTAGTGAAAACCACGGGCAGGATCCTGTTTGATGTACTTGGCGATGCGGATGATAGCATCCCACTGAGATGTGGTCGGATGCTCCATAAATTGACTCACTTTGGCTACCGCACATGAAATGTCGGGTCGAGTCATGGTGAGATAATTGAGTTTGCCCACCAATCGACGATACCGCTCAGGATGTGGGTATAGTGCCGAGGAGGCATAAAGAGACCGTTCGCCAGGCTCAAGAGGAGTATCGACCGCAGTGGCCTGAGTCAGCCCAGCATCCTGCAATATATCCAATGCATACTTCCGTTGGCAGAGGGAGATGGTGTCCGAGGAGTAGGAAACCTCGATGCCGAGGAAGTATGTGAGAGGACCAAGATCCTTAGTGTGGAAGTGCTGGTGAAGATGGGCCTTGAGATGGGTGATACCCACAGAGTCGCTGCCGGTGATAACGATATCATCCACATAGACGACCAATAAGATGCAGCCATGTGGAGTCGTCCTGTAGAAGACAGTGTGGTCCTTCATACTGCGGGAAAGCCCAAAGTCGCTGACGACCGTGCTAAAGCGGCCGAACCAAGCACGGGGAGACTGCTTGATGCCGTAAAGAGAGCGGCGTAGACGGAAGACACGAGATTCAGCGCCGGCGGCACACAATCCGGGGGGCTGCTGTAGATAGATTTCTTCCTCAAGGAAGCCATGGAGGAAGACATTCTTGACATCCAATTGATGAAGATGCCACTGATGATGGGCGGCGAGATAGATGAATAGCCGGACAGAGGCCATCTTGGCAACCGGTGAGAAGGTATCAAAGTAGTCAACACCGTATGTCTGAGCAAAGCCTTTGGCCACAAGGCGGGCTTTGAGGCGATGGAGAGTGCCATCGGGATTCAGCCTGACCGTGTAAATCCATTTGTTGCCCACTGCCTGTTTGCCCGCTGGAAGGGGGACAAGATCCCAAGTATGGTTTTCCTCCAGAGCCTGCAACTCATCCCGCATTGCTGCGAGCCACCCGGGGTGAGATTTGGCTTCACCAACCGTGCGAGGTATAGAAACCGTCTCCAGAGCGGACAAACCCCTGTATGAAGATGCAAATAGAGGAGTACTCTGGCAGGAGCGAGTACCTTTCCGTAGGACAATGGGCAAGTCCTCGGGTGGCGGAGCAGGAGCAGCGGACGAAGCGGGAGCATCAGTGTCACTGGCCGGAACGGGGGATACAGTCGAAGGACGACAGGAGTAGACCTGACCAAAATGGGTGTCAACAGGGGTTGACGCCGGTGGAGGATGGATGAGGAGAGGAGGACAATCATCGATGGCAGGGTCAGGAGGAGGAGAGGTAGGAGGAGGCAAATCCGGAAGAGGATGAATGATGAGGGGAAGACAGTCATCAATGGCAGAGTCAGGAGGAGGAGAGGGAAAGGAGAATGAAGAACTTTCAACAAAGGAGACATCCGCGGAGATGACATACCGGCGAAGGTCCGGGGAGAAGCAGCGGTATCCGCGCTGAGTGCGGGAATAACCAAGGAATATGCAGCGGAGAGATTTGGGAGAGAGTTTGGTGCGGTTAGGGCGAGTGTCTCGAACATAACACAAGCAACCAAATACTCGAAGAGGGAGGGGATGAAGAGGGAGAGTGGGGAAAAGAGCCCGAAAGGGAGTCTCCCCCTTAAGGATAGAAGAAGGAAGGCGATTGATGAGGTAGGTAGCAGTGAGAATGACATCTCCCCAAAAGAGCAGAGGCACCTGTCGGTGGAAGATGAGGGCACAAGCAGTCTCTAGAATATGTCTGTATTTCCGCTCGGCCACGCCGTTCTGCTGGGGTGTATCAGGATAGGAGGTCTGATGTAGGATGCCACTCGTTCGGAGAAACTGCCGAAAGGAAGTGGAGAGATACTCGCGCCCATTATCCGAGCGGAGACATTTGACAGAGATAGAAAAACGGTTCTGAATTTCACTAAAAAAGGTTTGGAAGGTGGAAAACACTTCGGAGTGTTCTCGAAGAAGGTAAAGCCACGTCATTCGCGAATAGTCATCAATGAAGGATATATAGTATTTATATCCCAAGTGACTCGGAATGGTACACGGGCCCCAAACATCGGAATGAACCAGATCAAAGGGGTGGGAGGCCCGTGTATCCGTGCGAGGAATGTAGGAAGAGCGATGATGTTTCGCTAAAGAACAAGACTCACAATGAAAAGTAGGAGTCCGACTGAAGTCTGGAAACATCCGATGAATGGTGGATGCAGGCGAGTGTCCTAATCGGGAATGAAGATCAAGTGCCCGAGAAGAGGTAGACATGCAAGCAATGGGTGCTGGTCCCTCGAACATGTAGACCCCGTCTCGAAGCCGGCCTCGACCAAGTTCCCGGTTCGTAGTCTGCTCCTGAAACACAACACCAGAAGAGGTAAATATGGCCGCACAGTTATAATCCTTCGTCAGTTTACTGATGGAAAGCAGATTAAAGGGACTGCGGGGCACATGTGCCACAGAGGGTAGGTGTATCGATGGAGTCAGGGAGCATGCGCCGAAGCCCGCTATGGGGATAGTGGACCCATCAGTGATGGTGATGGCTGAAGAACCGGCATATGTGCAGTAAGACGTCAGCATTCCAGCATCACCGGTGAGGTGGTCGGAGGCACCTGAGTCCAGCAGCCATGCAGGGGAGCAATGGCTGATAAGGGCAGTGGGGCGAACAGTACAGGCCAGAGAAGCCGAGGAGGGACTGGGTCGGACAGAGGCCGGTGGATCGTGAGGCCGCCTGAGGTGGGCCATAAAAAGGGCCAGAGACGGGGAAAGAGAGGCGACAGTCGAGGACACGGCCTGGACCGCGGGCTGTCCCTGCCGCGGGTGCTAAGATGGCCGTCCATGCAGGGCCCAACATCGGGCGATCAGGTGGCCAAACTTGCCACAATGTTGACAGAAGGGACGTGGACGACGTGAAGCACGACCACGTCCCGAGGATTCTGCCATGGAAGCGACGGGTAGCTGATGCAGCGGGCTGGTGGGATGATCTTGCGCAGGACGTGCGCGTGCAGGAAGGGCTGCTGGAACGAGGGCGCGCTGCCAGGACGAGGGCGCGCTGCCGGGAGAGGCAACCGAGGCGAAACTGGGGGCGCCGGGACTAGGGTGCCGGGACGAGGGCGCGCTGCCGGGAAGTGGTGAACCGCACCTGGACAGAGGGCTGCGGGAGGGTGGCCGGGAGGTGCCTGAGGCGCGGGAGCAGCGGGAGGCGGGGCACGGGGAGCCGCGGGAGGGCGACGCGGGGAGCCTGGACGCCGGGGAGCCGGGAGCCGGGAGCCGCGCCAGGCAGAAGGGCCGCCGGGGAGCCGCACCAGGCAGGAGGGCGACGCGGGAGCCAGGAGAGAAGCCAGGCAGGAGGGCCGCCGGGGAGAGACGCCAGGCAGGAGGCGTGCGCACGACGGAGGGGCGATCCGCGCAGGAGGCGCGCGCATGGCGGGGCTGGCCGGGAGGGGCGCCGCTGGGTCGAGGGCGAGGGCGCCGGGGCGAGGCCGAGGGCGATCCGCCGGGGCGAGGCCGAGGGCGATCCGTCGCTGGGCGAGGGGAGCCGCGCCGGTGGGGAGAGCCGCCGGGAGGGAGAGCCGCCTGGAGGGAGAGCCACCTGGAAAGGGAGGACCGCCGGGAGGGAGCGCCGCCTGGAGGGAGAGCCGCCGGGAGGGAGGACCGGGAGAGAGGGCTACCGGGAGATTAGGGCAGAGGGGGAAGAGAGAGGCGGGGCCGGACAGAACCGGGAATCCACCGGGAGGGAGGGTCGGGTTTAAGATCCCTCTGATACCATGTAGAATGAGGAAACCCCCTTACTCTAAAGGTAAGGAGGGGACCTACTTTTATAGAATGATACGGCGAAAGATACAAAGGAGTATTCCGATGTGGGACTCAGAAATACCCATAATAATAAAAAGAGGGTTTAACAGTATTAAAACATTAATATTTCACACAAATTATGCACATTTTATATAAAATCAGTAAATGAGATATATAATAAGTCATGAAAATATTAATAACATCAACTCCCCCATACTTAGTCTTGTGCATGTTCTCATGTGCAACAAATATAAAAACATAACAAAATCATTTTCACTCACCAACAAATATTAAAATTTTGTTTTCTCCAATCAGGGGAGGTTTAGACTATTTCACTCATCTATTTTGAATTCCACCACAAGTTATTACAGAAACAATGTTCCAACACTAATTCATTTTTTCATGCTCAAATTTAGAAATGGAAAATGTGGACACTCAAAACTCACACCTCTCATGATGATAAAATTCATTTGTGGAGGTTCACTCTTTCACCAACCAAAAGTGAAAATCTTAGAGTTTGAAAGAGCTCTCAGCTTCCATTCACTATCCAAAGTGCTCAAAAATCAAGAGGTCTTTTTAGGGGTTTTTCTGTAGCTATGGGACAGTAGGAAGATGATATCCAAAAGATAGGAAAAAGGGGGTAAAACACCAACATAGAAAAAGCAATGCATATTTTTTAAAATGAAACATGGAAGGAAATGAAAACACATATTTACAAGGGAATAATTGTGTGAAGAAATACTCAATAGAGGACGAAACTATGAAGGGGATGAGAAGATGAAATATTTACAAATCACAAAACTTCTCCCAATGACATAAGAATATAATGTAAGCGTTCTTTATTTTTATTCTTTTTTTCTCTTTTTTCGAAAGTTGAACTTGGAAAAGATCTCACACTCATATCCCAACCCATGATCGATCTCCTCACGACACTAATTGTAATAGTTATAACAAGATCAAAGGTTGAGGAAGAGTGATTTTTGACCTACCCAAGAAAAAAATCATTTTTTTTATTTTTTTCGATTTTTTTTTCGATTTTTTTTTGATTTTTTTTGAACACTTGTTAATAACATTTACAAAATTACATAAATGAAAGTACATTACATTCCCCAAAACACAATGAATGACAACCTCTCCCCCACACTGAAATGGATGCTTGCCCTCAAGCATATGATAACATGGTGAAATCAACAAAGGGTACCCATAATGAAATCCATCCCCTCCACACTTAAATTTCAAAAAAATTATGCAATGAAAATCCATGTTGATATTTGGTGGGAAAATGTATTGGGCTTGTAATGTGGCTATCAAAGAAAAGGTTTTCATAGGCTCGAAGGGGCTTTCAAAATGAGGATTAATTTAAGGGAAATGAGAGGCTATTTGGCTATTGTGATTCTCATGTGGTTCTGAAAATGCCTCTATCATATTAATGCACACTAAAGTAGGAAATTCAGCTCAAAGGTCCACAAACTCAAGACTCATAAATGTGGGTGAAAACACACATTTTGAAAAGATGGCCATAGGTGGCCTTGGCATGAAGGAAAATGTTGTTCCTCACGGTTTGGGAAAAGCATTATCCAAATAAAAAATTGACCATTCAAAATTTGTTGATTTTGACACAAAATTCTTTATCCAAAGTCATGATGAAAATACAAAATTTTTGAGATGAAAACATGTCTGTTAACTCCCCAAAATGGTTTGACAAAATTATAAAATTGGAAGGTGAGTAATCATGACTTGATTTTTTTGTATATTTTTTTTGTTATGATGCTTTGTTTTTGTTTAGGTTTTCTTTTAGTTTTTAATAAAGATACACCTACACAAAAGAGAAAGTGAAAAAGAAAGGGTTTGATAAAGAAAGTGGTAAAAAAAAATGAAAGAGAGAGGAAGAAGAAGAAAGAGGTAGAGAGAGAGGAAGAGATAGAGAGAGAGTTAAAGGGAAAGAGGTGCCCCCTGGTTTGGATTTGGCGGGTTGCCATCTCCATCTAGTGGTAAGTCGACTGGAGAAGTTGGGGATCCAGTGGAAGTCGATGTTGATCCAGGATTGTGCGTCCTCTCATGGTGATGCTTTAACCGATGTCCATTAACCGTGAATGTCCTTTTGGAAGAGGGGTCTTGGACTTGCACTGCACCAAATGGGTAAACATTAGTAATAACAAAAGGACCTTCCCAACGAGAATTAAGTTTACCTGGGTGAAGTCGAAATCGAGAGTTAAAAAGCAATACCTTTTTACCTTCATGGAATACCTTTCTAAGGATGTGTTTGTCATGGAGTACCTTAGCCTTTTCTTTGTACAGATTGGAATTCTTATAGGATTCAAGTCGAAACTCCTCCAGTTCAGTTAATTGCAACAATCTCTCTTCACCAGATTTTTCATAATCAAAATTACAGGTTTTCACAGCCCAAAATGACTTATGCTGAATTTCAACTGGTAGATGACATGCTTTACCAAAAACTAGCCTAAAAGGAGACATCCCAATGGGTGTTTTATAGGCAGTTTGATAAGCCCAAAGTGCTTCACCAAGTCTTTCAGGCCAGTCTTTTCTGGTGGGTTTTATAATTCTCTCAAGAACTCTTTTCACTTCTCTATTAGAAAGTTCAGCCATTCCATTTGTTTGGGGGTGATATGCAGTTGATGTTTTATGTACAACCCCATTCTTTTTCAAAAGAGATTTCTTGGTTCTATTACAAAAATGGGTTCCTAAGTCACTTATCAAGGCACGTGGTGTGCCAAATCGGTGGAAGATGTGTGTCTTTAGGAACTCACTAACAGTATGTGAATCATCCTTTCTAGTGGGTTTGGCCTCGACCCATCTAGAAACATAATCAACCGCAAGAAGGATGTATGAGAATTCTTTGGAAGGAGGAAATGGTCCCATGAAATCGATGCCCCAAACATCAAAGATCTCACAGAAAATTAATGGTTTTTGAGGCATTTCATTTCTCTTTGAAATTGTGCCAAACTTTTGGCAAGTGAGACATGATTGACAGAACTCATGTGAGTCCTTGAAGAGTGAAGGCCAGAAGAATCCAGAGTCTAGGACCTTTCGAGAGGTCCTTTGTGGTCCAAAGTGGCCACCACCAGGCATTGAGTGACAGAATTCTAATATGGAAGAATGTTCATTTTCATACACATCTCCTTATTACCATGTCAGCCCCAGTTTTCCAAAGTTTATTTTCTTCCCAAAAATAGTATTTCAACTTCATTTTTTGTTCTTTTGAAAAATTTTCAGGAAAAACACCAGAAACCAAGTAATTTACAATTGGGGCATACCATGATATTTTTGAAGTGAGAGATGAAAGGTGCTCAGTGGGGAATTCAGGATTGATGATCTCAGAATGAGAAGAATTAGAAATTCTATTCAAGTGATCAGCCATAGGGTTTTCTTTTCCTGGTCTATCTTTGATTTCAAGGTCAAACTCTTGGAGCATTAGGATCCATCTTATTAGCCTCGGTTTGGAATCACTTTTCTTGAGTAAGAACTTTATAGCAGAATGGTATGTGAAGATGATGATTTTGGCAGCTAAGAGATAGGGTTGAAATTTATCTAAGGCAAAAACCATTGCTAAAAGTTTTTTTTTCAATGATAGTGTTGTGAGATTGAGTTTCATCCAATGTTTTTGAGGCATAATAGATGACATGAGGAATCTTTTCTCTTCTTTGACCAAGAACAACCCCAACGGCTCTATCAAAAGCATTACACATCAACTCAAAGGGTAAGGACCAATCTGGGGGTTGGATTATTGGGGCGGATGTTAGAGCAGTTTTGAGTTCAACAAAGGCTCTCTTGCAAACCTCATCGAAATGTAAAGTGACATCATTTTGGAGCAACCGAGTGAATGAGAGGGAAATCCTACTGAAGTTATGGATGAATCTCTGATAGAAACTGACATGACCGGGGAATGAACGGATGTCTCGAACAGAAGTGGGTTGAGGAAGTGATTGGATCACTTCAATTTTGGCAGGATCAACTTCAATACCATCTTTTGAAACTATGTGCCCTAGAACAATCCCATTTGTAACCATGAAGTGACATTTTTCAAAATTTAACACAAGGTTACACTTGACACACTTTTGGAGGACTAGAGAGAGTGAATTCAAACAAGATTCAAATGATTCACCATAAATGGTGAAGTCATCCATGAAGACTTCCATGCAGTGTTCAATGAATTCAAAAAAGATACTAGTCATACACCTCTGGAATGTTGCAGGAGCATTACAAAGGCCAAAAGGCATTCTTCTATATGCATATGTTCCAAAGGGGCAAATGAAAGTAGTCTTTTCTTGGTCCTGAGTTGCGATTGGGATTTGGAAGTAGCCGGTGTATCCATCAAGAAAGCAATAGTGTGACTTTCCGGCTAATCGTTCCAGCATTTGATAAAGGAATGGAAGAGGGTAGTGATCTTTTCTTGTTTCAACATTCAATTTCCTATAGTCGATGCACACACGCCATTTGTTCTTCACTCGAGTTGTGACTACCTCTCCATGTTCATTTGTGACAACAGTTATCCCACCCCGCTTAGGTACAACTTGAATTGGATTAACCCATTCACTATCAGAAATTGGGTAGATAATTCTAGCTTGAAGAAGCTTGGTGATCTCTTCCCTAACTACCTCAAGTATGAGTGGATTGAGTCTTCTTTGTGGTTGTCTAATTGGTTTGGATGATTGCTCAAGATGGATGTGATGCATGCAAAGAGCAGGGTTGATTCCTGATATGTCATCTAGGGTCCAACGTAAGGCCTTTTTGTTTTCCTCTAACACTTGAACAAGTTTGGACTCCTCAGTTTCGGTAAGTGAAGAAGAGATAATGATAGGATAAGAGTGATTATTAAAAAGGAATGCATATTTCAGGTGTTCAGGAAGAGGTTTTAGATCAGTCTCATCTTTCATTTTTGGGTTAGACAACTCAGGAATGGAAGAAGGGACTTCAGTTGCTGCAGATTCATTTTTTTTAATACTTTCCAAGGTGGAGCAGTAGAGATTAGAGTTGATGTGAGATTCAAGAGAGTTTTCAAGATCCTCTTGATTGATAGAGTTTATGAATGAAAGGTCCACATCAACATCACCATTTATGACTTTGTTAATCAAAGTTCCGATGTTCTGCTAATGTGTATAGCAGCACTCGGGTCGAATCCCCAGCAACAACGCCATTTGAAGCGCACAGCCGATTGTCGCCTATCGATCGGTCAAAGTTTCGATGCTCTGCTAATGTGTATAACAGCACTCGGGTCGAATCCTCGACGACACTTTTTAATAGTTTGTTTTTAGTTGATTGTATTCTGATTGGGGGGTTTGTTTGCAGAGCTTATGAAATAATTTATGGATGATGTTTGATTTAACAAATTGATAAAGATTGGGGTTCGATTGACTCTTAGAAGTGTCCTCGGAAGCATGGATTGAGAATGCAGAGTGATTCTCAGATGGGTATCGCATGACTTGGAAAATGTTGAACTTGACCAGTTGGTCACCAAATTCCATGGATAAGATGCCTGAATGGACATCAATCTTGGTTCTCGCTGTCATTAGGAATGGTTTTCCTAGAATTAAGGGAGATCGAGAAGAGTTTGTCTCACCTTCCATGTCAAGGACATAGAAATCAGCAGGGAAGATAAGATCATTGACTCGGACAAGGACATTCTCAATTATTCCCTTAGGACCGGCTGTGCTTCGATTGGCTAATTGAATGACAACACCCGTTGGATGTAAGGAACCTAGACCAAGGTTGAAGAAGATGGATTTGGGCATGACATTAATTGAGGCTCCTAGGTCTATGAGTGCATCATCAAAGTTGGAACTTCCAATTTGGCATGGAATCGTAAAGGTCTCTGGATCCTTGCACTTTATGGGAATAGACTGTTGGGTGGAAACATTTTCAAAGGTCCTAAGTTGCCTCTTGTGGGTGCACAATTCCTTAAGAAACTTGGCATACTTAGGGATTTGTTTTATGACATCTAAGAGAGGAATGTTGACTTCAACACGTCTAAACATGTCGAACATTTCAGGATCGGGTTCGAAGGACTTCTTTGGCTTAGAAATGGCTTGAGGAAAAGGAATTGGGTTCCTAAGTGGAATAGAAGGAGGTGATGGAATGGCTTCAGGTTCCTTTTCATATTTCTTTTTCTTTTCATTTTCTAGGTCAACATTCAAAGGAGGGTTGGAAGACTCATCTTGAGGCATAGAAATTTGCTTTCTTGATCTAAGTGCAATTGCACTTACATTACCCTTGGGGTTGGGTAATGATTGAGCTGGGAGTTGGGAAGAATTGGATTGCTGCTGCTGACTAAGGAGGGATGCAAGTTGACCAATTTGGGTTTCAATGTTCTTGAGGCTGGAACGGGTGAAGGAGGCAAGATCTTCCACTGCACTTTCCCATGGTTGCTTGGAAGAAGAGGCTTGTCCCGGATTGGGATTACCTAGATTTTGGTTCTTGGGAAAGCGATTGTATTGGTTTTGGAATTGGGAAGGCTCACTTGGATAATGGAATCCAGGAGGAGGATTGTTCCTTTGAGGTTGAGGACTAAAAGGATAAGGTTGTTGGAAATTATCAACACCTTGACCATACCTAAGGCCTTGGTTATAGGAAGAAGAGAAGAGCTTAGAGTGAGGTTGGTTGAAGTTTCTAACTAACTGACCTGATAGTTGAGGGTTGGTGTTCCGCTGAGCATATGCTGCATTGAGCTCCATTGGTCCAGATGAATCAGATTGATCCTCTTGAAGTTGTGGACATGTGTTAGTTGGATGAGATGGAGAGTTGCAGATTCCACAGTTTTTGACAGCTCCAGGAAACATTGATTGCGGAGAAGACGAGGTTGGAGATTTGGTAGCCACAGCTAGTTGCCGCACAAGACTTGTAAGTTCACTCATCCATCTGTCATCTTGTTCGGCTCAATTGATTGATTATCTTGGGCTTGTTTGACTTGAGCATGTGCTTGAGTATGGAATTGTTGTGTGTTTGCAGCCATGTTACTTATGAGATCTCTTGCAGCTGCGGGAGTTTTATCAACAAGAGCACCGCCACTTGCGGCATCAATGAGAGTTCTCTCCATAGCCAATAACCCCTCATAGAAGTATTGGATCAAGAGTTGGTTAGAGATTTTGTGACGTGGACAGGTTGTAACAAGCTTTTTGAATCTCTCCCAGTATTCATGGAGTGATTCACTTGGGAACTGACGGATACCACTTATTTCCATTCAGATAGAAGCAGTACGAGAAGCAGGAAAGAATTTCTCTAAGAAGAGTCGCTTCATGTCATTCCATGTAGTTATGGAACCAGGATGAAGGTAGTAGAGCCATGACTTAGCAGTGTCAGCTAGGGAGAAAAGGAATGCTCGGAGTTTGATTTGTTCCTTATAAACCCCTTGAGGCTTCATGGTAGAGCACATCACTTGGAACTCTTTAAGATGAAGATGTGGATCATCACTGGCTAGCTCGTGGAAATGAGGGAGAAGATGAATCAAACCCGATTTGAGTTCAAAGTCAGCCTCTATATTTGGATATTGAATACCAAGATGTTGATAATTCATATCAGGGGCAACAAGTTCTTTAAGTGTTTGTTCCCTAGGATTAGCCATCTCTAATTCAACTGGTTAGATAAGGACTAATTCTTGAATGAGTTGATTATCTCTTAAGTTCCTCCTTAGTTGGTGAAGAGTTCGCTCAATTTTAGGGTCAAACAAATCCGAGGGATTGTTTGAGAGGCTATGGAGCATTTAGAGAGATTTTGGAAGAAAGAGGAAGACGGGTTTTTCTTTGTGTTTTTTCAGTTTATGATTTTTAAGAGGAAGGCGGGTTTTTCTTTGTGTTTTTTTTTTCAATTTTTTTTAATTATTTTTTTTGTTTTTTTTACAATAACCAGAAACTAATGACTATTTAATTGCACCATCCCCGGCAACGACGCCATTTGAAGCGCACGGCCGATTGTCGCCTATCGACCGGTCAAAGTTCCGATGCTCTGCTAATGTGTATAGCAGCACTCGGGTCGAATTCTCGGCGATGATACTTTTTAATAGTTGTTTGTTTTTAGTTGATTGTATTCTGATCGGGGGGTTTGTTTGCAGAGCTTATGAAATAATTTATGGATGATATTTGATTTAACAAATTGATAAAGATTGGGGTGAGTTCATCATTAGGTAGTTAAGCTTGTGATATCCTTGAGCTTTGCTTTATATTGCATTAAATTAACACCCATGTCACAAGTTGACGTTAATTAGAATTCCTAAGTGTTAAAGCTTTAATCCAAGCCTTAACTTAACTAGGATTCTAATCTCAATCAGTACTTGATTGTGGTAGTGTATTTATGGTTCCAATAATCCATAGAATCCATATGTTAAACAAAACAAGTTATTAATCCATGACATGCTATGTTCAACATACACAATGTTAATTTGAAGAATATTTATCGAGCAAAAGCTCTCAATCACTTAACATACCTAAATTATAACTCACCCCAATGAGAGATTTATTCAGCCATTGAAATGATTAATAACCTGGTTAAATTATTATGATGATAAATTAAGAATATAAGAAAAAGAAAGGGATAAGAAAAGAGTGGTGTGTAGAACACACACACAAACGATGATGATAATTAAAAACAAACTTAAGATTGAATGAGAAAGCAAAAGAAGGGAAGGAGATTCAATTGTATTTAAACTATTTTAAGAACATTAATATTAAAATACAGAAGGTGGATGAGAATAAGAGATATTGAAGAAGAAACTTGCATTAAAACAGAATTACAAAAGAAATGACTTACAAAATTACAACAATGAAGGACATAAAAGTAAATGAAAACAAAGAGAGGAGGAAAGATCTCTCAAGTGAAAACTTGAGTATGACAGGTCCTCCTAAGCCTTTGGCAAGGCTTTGGTCGTGCCAATATGATCTCTTCTCTTCTGAAATGCCAACCCCTTTGAAAGAGAGGAGGGGGATGCATTTATAGCCCAAGGAAGTGGACTGTTTTCATTCCCAATCTGTCCCTCCACTTGGCTCGACGATTTGGACATCCAGACAGTCGGCCGCCTATATCTTCTCTTTCACACTGCGAAATCTCAGCTCGATTTGATGATTACATCATGAGATATGTCATGAATAGTGTCCGGATTTTAATTCCCGGTCAGAATGGTGGGTTGGACTTTAAGGCATTAGTTGGGCCCCTTGTTCTTGTATTTGGACCTTCAAATTTTTATCCATGATTCCTTTGGATAATCTCGATCATATGGTAGAGTTTCATAAAATTTGGGCTTCGGGATTTAGACCAGTAACTCAATCATCATTGATGGTCCAGTTTCATTACAAATTCTTTGGGTCTTCTTGTGTTGACCATATGAGCCTTCAAATGGCAGAATTGGCCCATGATTCCTTCTGATGATATGTGAGCAATTGAATAAGGAATCCTACAAAACAAGAACCACACAATTTGAATCTGTAGGGTGAAAGTTATAAATAAAATAGTAAACTGACTCAATTAAACTACTTCTAAAATTGCTCAAAAATTATACTTCGTATTAAAACATTAATATTTCACACAAATTATGCACATTTCATATAAAATCAGTAAAGGGGGTATATAATAAGTCATGAAAATATTAATAACATCAGTCATGCAGAACAATGAACAATATATAATAAGTGTACATTCATGTAATCGAAGTACAAGCAGTTGGTTCTCAGGACACCAACCCTAACAGCAGTAAGCAGAGACCCCTAAAGCCCAAAGTTAGCATCTAATAACATGTTTGAGACATCCATAGAGAAAGAAGTTAATGTCGCAACGACATACAAACTCTTATGAACACTTACTGTGTAATATAATTCTTTTACCACGATATCTTTAATCAAGCGGGTTGCATACTGGTGTCATCAACCTTTGTGTTTGATCTCTTTATGGTATTCATTAATGATAATCTTAAAGTCTAAGGATCAATACACACGTTCACGAATAGGAACATCCAATGAGAATAAAATGTAGATTTCCCACTGGCAGATCCATTCTCATAAACTTTCTTCTTTGAGATTACCAAGGGAGAACACCACGAGAAGGTGTCTCAATTTCTTATGGGTTTTCTACCCTTGATAACCTGTATTGCCTGTGTCCCGTCGAGCAATATCATTCGGTCATAGAAAACAAGTTTTAATGAATATTGTCATAACATCTAAATTATCTCATCATCGTGAGGAATTTTTATGTATTTTTGACGCGACAGTTATTTTTAGAACATTATCACATACTATGTCATGTAGAGGAACAATCACGATGTGATAAGAAACTTTATTAATATTCAAAACAATGAATGCATGTAGTCATCAAATACTTAGAAGTTGGTTCTAGGGTACTAATTCCAACAAATTCTCATTTGCACTAGAGCCAACTATTTACAACTTTTAGTTCTCTAGCTCTCATATGATACTCATGCCTTTGCTGAGATAGAGCCTTCGTCGAGGGGTCTGCCACGTTTTCCCCATGGATACTCTGCACATTGCAACTTCTCGTTGAGAAAAATCCCTCCATAGATGAAACTTCAGAAATACATGCTTTGTCCTTTGATGTGTCCTTGGCCCCTTGGAAAGCGCCACCGCTGCAGCGTTATCACAGTAAACTGTGCAGGGTCTTGACTGCTAGGCAAGCTTTTGGTCAAAATTGCAAACCCGAACTCCTTAGTTGGTTGCATTGGAATCTGTAATATACTCGGACTCTGTTGTAGAATTGGCAACTACTGGCTGCTTTGAACTCTTCCACCTCAGAGCTCATCTGTTGAGTCAAAAATCATATATTGATATCTTTCTACCATGCTCAAATCATAAACAATATCAAGCCTCGTGCATATCATGCCATACATGATAGATCCTATTACAGAAGCGTATAAGATCTTACTCATTCTCTCTTTTTTCCGTTGTGTCTGAGGACACATCTTCTTGGAAAGATGTATATCACGTGACGCTGAAACCAATCCCCTCTTGGACTGTTCCACACTGAACCTCTTCAGTATTTGGTCAATATATGTACTTCGTCTAAGCGGTCTCTTTGATCTATCATGCATGATCTTTTTCCATAGAATGTAGGCCGCTTCATCGAAGTCCTTCAGGGAGAAACACTTGTTCAATCATGCCTTAACCTATTGTAAGGCTGGTATCTCATTTCCAATTAGTAATATGTTATCAACATATAATACTATTAAAACGATCGTACTCCAACTAAACCGCTTGTAAACATACGACTCACATTAATATAACCAAATTCTTTTATAGATTCATCAAACTGAATGTTCCATGACCTAGATGCTTGCTTTAATCTATAAGTGGATTTCTGTAACTTGCTCATCTTTTTGGTATTGCCTGGAGTCACAAATCCTTCTGGTTGTGCCATATTTACATCTTGAAAGTTTCCGTTGAGGAAAACATTTTTGACATCCATCTGTCAAATCTCAGAGTCATGGAAAACTGTTATAGCAAGTGAAATTCTAATAGATTTAAACACGGCAACTGGAGAAAAGGTTTTGTTGTACTCAATGTCTTGACGTTATTTAAACCCTTTAGTTACTAGCCACGCTTTATAGGTACTAACCTGACCTTCCATGTCCAACTTTTTATTGAATACTCATTTACACCCAATGAGCTTTACATCAACTGACGGATCAATCAGAACCCAAACGTGGTTCTGATACATGAAATCCATATCAGAATTCTTGACTAGTCATCTCTGCCTCCTTGTAGGATAGATGGTCATTATTGTCAATCAATAATGAGTCACCATCTTCTGGGCTAGAAAAACATATCTTTCTTGTTCTCTAACTTCTCTGGTGCTCCTACGCAATCTTTGTGTTTCAGGAACAATTTCTTTCACGGGGCCCCCAAGGGATCATCAGGTAGTATCCCCTCGTTTTCTAGGGGTAACCTATAATGTTACACTTCGTGCCCCGGGGTGACAGTTTGTTGCTTGAGTTAGCCTTAACACACACCTCGCACCCCCAAAACGAGTTTATTTCCACTCCATAACTCAAAAGGTATATCGCTTGCCACTTTAGTTGGTGCCAGTTTTAGTACGTATGCTGTCATGTGTAATGCATACCTCCAAAAGGATTTAGAAGGCTTGCGTATCATCAACCTTACCATGTCCATTGTACGATTCTTTCTTTCACTAACACCATTCCACTGCAGTGTATAAGACGGAGTGAGTTGAGATAAAATCTCACTCCCATAGAAAATCGATAAACTCTTCTAAAATATTCACCACCTCGATCCAATCGAAGTTTCTTTCACCTTGACCATCAAATGGTGGTTTGGTCATCTTTCCTTGTAAATAAACATAACATTTTTCAAGTGGTTTAAGCTCAAAAGAGTAAGTAACCATATTGCCAGCGCCTTGTCAAACGCTTCTCGTTTACATAACCAAGGCGGTGATGCCACAACTGAGTTTGAAATGTGTCGCGTGAATTCGATTCGTTAGCAATTGCCAATATTTGGTTTTCGTAATTTAATACATAGACTGTTATTCAGCTCTGTCATACCATAACATATGCCATCTTTATAAAAGCATAGACTCTTATTTCCAACGTTGAAAATAAATCAATTTATGTCTAAACAAGAAACCAAAATGATGTTCTCGGTAACACTAGGCACATAATATAGTTTTTTAAAACCAAAATCAATCTTGTTGGCAACGTGAGGTGGTAGTCTCCAATGACTCGAGCAGCCAGCCCTCTCCCCTTTGGCAACCCGTAAATCCACCTCGCCTTTGGCAACTGTAGAATGGTGAATTCCCCTTACCTCAAAGAGAGGTGGAGACATTTTTTTTATAGATGGATGAAAATAATTACAAGGTGGAATAATCCGATGTGGGACTTGAAAATACCCTTTAACCGGAAATACAATTAATCGGGTTCAACACTCTTCCTCAAGCTAGTACATGATAGCTTGGAACAAGAGTCCCGCAAAAAAGAAAGAACACCTAACAAGACCAAACACACTCCCCCTCAAGCTGGGTCCCTGATGCTGTTGATGCCCAATTTTGTACAGAGAGAGTCCAATCGAGCTTCCGAGAGGCCTTTGGTGAAGATGTCGGCAAGCTGATCTGCCGTTGGTGTGTGGCTAAAACTGATATGGTGTTGCTCGAGGTGATGGTGAAGAAAGTGACAGTCCACCTCGATATAGAAAGATTACATTCGATAACGAATGCACCTGAAACTTCCCCTTGCTTCTTTGACTGAGTGCAGTTCCTCTTCCAACAACCTTGCTTGTCACATGCAAAACACACAACATTCCACTCCTTTGCTTGCCACCAGATCTTCTTCTTCTTGGAAGGGTGGTGCTCCGGAGCCTTAGACTTGGAATGAGTCTTCAGACTCTTTGCCCTGTTCTTCATTTTCTTATTCACCGTAAGGATTGCGAGTTTGTCTCGCCTCATGTCTTTAACAACTTGACGAACGAGAGTAAGAAGTTCCGAAACTGTCTTCTCGCTATTGCTCATATTATAATTCACAATGAAATTGGAAAAGATTTTAGGTAGCGATGGCATAATGAGATCTGTGTGCAACTTATCAGAGATCTTAAATAACAAGATGTCTAAGCGTTCTATATAGCCAATCATCTTGACTACATGAGTCCCAACTGACGCCGACTCTCCAAGATTGCACGTGAATAGTGCGTTGGATATCTCATATTTCTCTTGTCTCGCCTTTTCTTGATAAGGATCACGAAGGTGAGAAATGATGCTATATGCATCCATATCCTTACATTTGCTTTAGAAGCTCACTGGACATGGAGGATAGTGTGGAACATTGGACATCCATTGCGTCGTCCTCATGTTTCAGGTTGAGAGATACATCTTTCTCACTAGCCTCTTTCGCAAGAGACTCGGGAAGTGGGGTTTACAACACTTATAATTTCTGTTCATGGCGTGGTATAACGCGTAAGCGCCTATACCATTTTTCGAAATTGGTGCCAGTGAGAAGGTTATCCTTCTCTGGTATGAATCATAGTGATATTGTCGAAGTCGCGTGGTTTTCCATTTCTACAAAAATCAAGAGCAGATTATTAGTACTTGCTATATTAGATTAAATTTCATTAATCTCTCACTATTTTGTCGAAACCTAATAGCCCTCACTATTAGTTTCGGAATATCCTGTTGCCTAAATATTCCAGTGGCAATGACTTATATTCCCTTCTTATAACCTAGACTTGGGCCTGACAAGTTATTTGAAGGGTTTTAGGTAGACGTAACTTGCCGACTGCATTAACTCGCAATTTCTTGATCTGTTGAATGGACTCCCCAGTCTAGAAATCATTGATAAAGATTTCCTGAACCCCTGCCTTTCTGTTACACAAAGTCCTGCTTGGGCAACCAATCCTTGATATGAACCAAGTTAAGCCAACCCAAAACTTCTAGCTAAAAGTTCTCCGATAATTGAAAGCACCTCAACTTGGGCCGGTTAAGCTCTTTGAACTCTGAGTTCGTCTCTAACTTAAGTAATTGTAGACTATACCGCCTTATTAATATTTAAGTGAATTTTACTTAAGTGATTAATCATGTCTTATTAATGGTAGCTCTTTATGCATGATCCGGTTTTATTTTATTCCATCTTGCATGCTTGTTAATTCATTTATTAATTGACCGTGTCGCATCCACAAACATAAATAATCAACCATGGAACTGACAAAAATAAAATATAAGTGACGTGATCATGAGTCTAATGATTAGTTTATCTAGCGGATGATAAACTTATCCTCGACCCTAGGGGAAAACACCTTGAATCATAACTTGGTTCGTGTTGCAGCATTCCACCTTGGTTCCTATGTATTGCCTCGATTGGTTTCGTCTTTGCTCCAGGACTTGGACTGCATCCTTTTGCCTGAGAGCTCTATCCTTATATAATCTTTTACTCACACGCTGGTGATGAGATCCAATGGATTGGATAAGAGAGGTTTACATAAAAGAAACCGTGAACACGCAGACCCTTACATAATAATGAGGGGATGACTCACAAACTATCATTTTAATTTAATAATAATGAATTAAAATAAAACCAATCATATACACAGGTCTAGTCTAATTTCATGATCATCTACATAGCATGCAACAAACATACACTTGCAATTTATCCATCAATTTGTTTTCTAATTAAGATAAAATGCCATGAATTAATCTAATTTATCCAATTTATCTTAATACCATTCAAGCATCCTTGAATTACAATCATCCATAATTTTCAACAAAATAAATTTTATTTAAAATTAATAAAGTAAATAAGTGTACTTGGAGGAAACAACATGCACTCGTTCAAACTACCTATCATGATCCTTGTGCTTGTGTATTCCCTTGACATCCAACACACATTGCATAATAGGTAATGGCGTGTACTGTGAAACAAACGACACACAGAACGCATGTGAATTACACTGCATGTGATGCTCTTGATGTGCGCGGAGTACACTATAAGCAAAAACTATACACAACTTATAGTTTTAGAATTTAATACGGAAATTAATCCAATATATAATTAACAATCCTATGAGTATTGTCAAATAAATGACACACGAAACACATGTGGATAGGTTTAATTATATAAATAATTCTTCTCTCCGTGTTAAATTAAGCATACTGTTTGCAGCAGACTACACGACATGTACTGGTTTACACAGCATGTAATCTCTTATGCCTGTGTCCGCGACACACGCCTAGGGAACTGGCGTGTTGCCCGTCGCGAATATGTACGAGGTACACGGCTTGTCACCTTCTTACACGACCTGTAGCAGATACACAACACGGTTGAACCCCCCGTGTTCTCCATTATGAACACAGGGATTACATGCTGTGTACGCATGCTACACGACGTTTGGTTCTTCAAACCATATGCCAACCTTTCCGGATCTACACGCCGATCCACTTTTATTGGATCACTGATCCGATTTTATCGGACTGATCCAATAATGATGCCAGATACTGTTGAGATACACGGGTACACGACGTGTAGTTTGGGGTACATGCCGTATATGCTTGTGTTATCTGGGAAGAACCTTTGGCATCTTCAGATTGTGTTTTCAAATGTCTCGTCGTTTTAATTTAACTCATTGGTTATGTGAGTGAGAACGAAGAAAGGGAAGAAAAAATGATGTTTGGATTTCAGGAATGAATAAAACTGAAGTAAAAGAGATTGCAGACGCATACCATTTAATCAACGATTAATAAATAATTATAAATTAACCATGTGACTGCTCTGATACCACTAATAGGTTTTGGACGCAGCGAACGATACTAGTATGACATGACCAACTCGACCATTTAGCTTTAATTTATGAATAATTGTTGTACATGACAAATGAGGTCATGACCAACGGAACTTGTAGATTACCTGACTTGAATAAACGCCCGAACCAGAAGGGAGGATTTGGAATTACCTAAACTTGTAATTCTTTCTTCGTTGATGATCCGGATGACTCGATCTCGTCGTACCGTTGTTGCATTGCTGGATCCAAGTGCAGAATCCCTCTAGCGGTGATCCACACGTGCACTGCAATCTCTGAACGTTGTCGTGGAATCGCCGGGTGCTAGCACGGTCGATCCCGATCGCTTGCGTCGTTCGTAGTTGATCACAACATAATTCTTCTACGAGGACGAAGAACTCTTGATGACCTCTTGATGACCTCTCGATAACTTGAGAGAAGAGGAGGAAAGAACACACTCTAGATCTCTAGAACTCTCTCGAGGGCTTGAAAGAGTTTTTCTCTACCCGTTGTCCACAACAAGTGTCTGTGGAAAGTGATATAATTAATTATGGCAGGTTTAGAGTTAACAACTTGCAGACAAGCCCCTTTCCAATTATTTAATTCTTAGTGAACCCCATGTCTTAATAATAATATAATTATTATTCCGTTGACATGTGCATCACCTAAGAATAAATAAATGTCGTTTATATTATTTCCAATCAGATCATTAAACTCGGTCCGCTTATCCTTCTCAACATTTACCGAACCTTGAATAATGACTATTTATTTAACAAATAAATGTTACTGCATTATTTGTTGATAAATATAATAAATATTATATTCTCCAAACCATGCAAATAAATATTTATTATTATTATTTAACTCACATATTCTTTTGAATAACTTTTGATTAAATATTGGCGATCAACTAAACTCGAATAATTATTAAACCGCAGAGCAGGCGTAATATTTATTCCAACTTGTTAAATTCATCATTGAATTTAATCAAGATCGTGGATACACTTAGCGTGTGATCCTTTAGGTCTTTTTCTTAGTGACAATAGGCGGAGATCTCTAAAGTCTAAGTTTAGTGTCTAACAACATGACAAACACTCATAAAGAGAAGTTAATGTCACAACGACATACAACCTCCTATGAACACTTACCGTGTAATATAATCTCTTTATCACGATATCTCTAATCAAAGGGTTTGAGATATCAACTTTCGTTAATAGACAGAAGGGATAAATTTTTTCTCGTATTATCCATTAATGCAATATCACTCGTGACAACTCAACGTATTCTACTTCGCCGCGAACATATGTCGTCGCGGTTTTCGTCAATACATCAAAGTACGCGACTTATGGTATTTATTAATGATAATTTTAAAGTTTAAAAATCAGTACACACGTCCGTAAAAGAATATGATAAGGAATATTGTCATAGCATCTAAAGTATCTCATCATAGCGGGGATCTGCTATGTATTTTCGATGTGACAATTATCCTTGGGACATTATCTCATACTATGTCATTTAGAAGAACAATCATGATGTGATAAGAAACTTTATTGATATTCAGAACAATGACTACATGTAATCATCAAGTACTTAGAAATTGGTTCTAAGGCACAACTGCAACAATCAACAATATCTGATGCACTTGATGTTTGGGAATTAAAGGATTTGAGACATCAAACCGCACAAAGAATAGTTCATGCTTTTGATCCTTTGCAGTCGATGCAGGAAATTAATCAAAATTTTCCATGTGTGCTTTCTACCTTATCTTGCATGGAGCTCAATGATTCAGTAGAAGATGAAATAAACATGAACCAGCGAATGATTCCGGCTGGGAAATCTTCGATGACCCTAAATGGCGCTTTAATCAATACTGGAGATGTGACCTTTACCAGTTAGTTGATATGGTCCACCAAGAAGTATCCCTCGATGATCAATTCATTAAACTGAAGATTCCTCAAAGCACAGTTCGAAAACTGTTGTCTACCCTTTCTCCTCCAGACTCAATATGTTTCAGGTGGATTTTCTTTCAACCCATATTTATTGCCTCAATAATTTGGAGGATCCCATGTATAGGAGACGGAGAAACAATATAAATGAGATTTTGATGTCAGTGTTCTCTGGACAGCTGCGTTACATTCGTAAGAATCTTTACCATGCGGTTTATGTTGTTGACCCAGGCTCTATTTTGCGGCCTTGAGTCTGTTGATATGTATATTTCTTGGTATGAAGGTAACTTTCCAATGAGATTTGGGGTAATCCTATATTATGTGAATCACTTTAAGGAGATTGAAATGAATGGTGGAGAACTACCTTCAGCCCCGGAGAGAACGGCAATTCAGATAGGGAAGACATGTCCAGTTTGATCAAACAGCTCTTCATATTTATCAAAGAGAATTTCAGGGCTCAAACTGCTTACCAGTTTCTGAGCAACATAAACAGTTTAAGAATGGAGCCAGGGGCTTTTGTAGAAAATGGCCCTGAACTGCATCATTTGGAAGAAGCATTTGTGGGGACACTGCTGTCCAAACTAAAATCGTCACCTCAAGACACATTTCTAAAACTGCAAAAGGAGCATACTTTTTAGGCTTGGTTTGTTTTCAAGCTTGGTTTGGCTAAGCTGCAATGTTGTGCCTTGATGAATGGAATTGTCATTGTATCAACCCAGGAGGCTCTCATAAATGCCATGAACGACGAACTTCTGAGAATACAAAACAAATTTACTATGAGCAGATAACTTCACGCATTGATGTGTTGAACAGGTTCTTATCAGAGAGTAGTGTCCCCCTTCATAACCTGCTGATCATTTCAGATGGAACCATCAAACCAAAGTTTGTACGTTTGCCCGCATCAGTTGTTGGAAGTGAATATTTGCTTACAGATCTGTGCTATTTGTATTCACCTGAGATTGTTGTTAGCATCATCAGGCAGTCTATCAAAGACGCTTTTGCATTTGAAGTCGCTACTGAGCATCTAAAGGAAGAGGAGGCAGTTGGGAGCAGCCGGAGTTGGCCAGGAATGATGCAGGTGCTGGATCAAGTGTGCTACCAATTTCAAAGGGGCATGCCGTTCCGGTGCTAAAGGAGCCGAGCCGTGTTTTTTTGGGAGTCCACCTTGAGGACAAGGTGGTTTTTTCAAGGGAGAGGTAATGTTAGGAATGTTGGGGTGAGGGGTGTCTGTGTAAGAGCAGTGTTGTCTTTTCCTTTTCTTTAGTTGGTTGTGCTGGTTGGGCCTGTAGGTGGTTATTGGTAGTGGTTGGGGTAATAAATAGGGAGAGGTGTGTTGGGAAGGGGATACGAATTATCATTGGCATTTCAGCTGGCTGCTGTAAGGAGATCCTGGCAGTTGTTGATCTTGGCTGTGGGATGTGGTCTTCTATGAGGAGCTCTCTTCTTCTTTGACATCTCCGACTTTTTCTGTAACACTAGTTGGTTCTATATTTGATTCTACTGTACTTCTGCTGATACTCAAAGGAAGCTCTATTCAGCTAGTTTTCTATACAGCGATTCAGTAGTTTCTTCTTCCTATTTTCTCTCTTGCACTCGTGGTCCTCACAAGTCAGTCTCATGCGAAAATCAAGATCTGAATCCATCTGGTTCAGATTGATTTGGGATCAAACATATACACCTGTTCGGGTTAACTCGAATTGTACCATTATCCAGAACTGGTGTCTTCTAGGTTGTTTATCCAAAACTGGTGTGTGATCTGGGTCCTTAAGCAGTGTGATCCAAATTGTCGATCTTATTAGAGATGATCCGAAGGATGTGATTTGATGTGATTTTTCCAGGTAAGATGCAACCTTCAGAAAAGGTATATGATTACTTCCAAAGGATAATGTGTATATTTGGAAGGGTAGAAGGCCTAATTCACTCAAACATGCAAATCATCATCAAATTGTTCCATAGCTTTATTCGAATATTCTTTATTAAAAGTTGAGCAATGAAGATTTTATTAATATTTTAATTTTATTTCATTAAATTACATTCTATGAAGTAAACAGAACGTGTGTCCTGTTTGATTTGCAGATTTGGGGAGGTTTGCAGAGATGGTCATGCGGGCAAGGATTTCTCTTGTGTTTTTCGTCATTATTATTCCGGCAAGGATGAACTCTGAAAGCTTCAACCTCATCTGGTTCGTACATTCATCTCCCATTGATCATCCGTTAAGTCTGTATTATCTTCACCATTTCGATAATCCTGGTTCATCTTATGGCTTCACAGCAGCTGTCTTACCATAATTATGTTTCTTGAAGAAAAAAGATGAAAATAGCTCTTTCTGGAAAAAAACAAATTTGGTTTCATTGGACCTCTTGTTAAATCTGAAGTTACTGATTCCCAACCACTTAATTTTTGGATCTGGAACATGATTGTTGTTATAACTTGGAAGTTAAATTGTAGCTATATCCAAAAAAAATTCAAAAAATATTATATTTTCTGATTCAGCACATCACTGGGATGGATTTAAAAGAAAATTTCAACAAAGTAATGGCTAAAGAATTTTCAACTTGAAACGAGAATTGTTCGATCATTATTAAACCCAAATGGTCCGAAGACTTTCATTTTTATTGATTTTTGATAACCCTCCTTTTAAGGGATGATGATGAACCCTTACAAGCTCCACAGGCTTAGTGATTATATAACCCTTAGGTTTAAAAGACATTACATGACCCAAAGGTCTTAGAGAATTCAACCAGACTATTACTACAAGGAATTGCCCCTCTCCAACATCCAAATCGTGATGGTAGCTCTCCACCTTCGCACGACCGTCTGACCAAGCTTCCCGTGTAAGCACAGGCTGGTCCCGATGACATAGCCATACCCTCTCATTCTTTCAAATCTATTGATTCTGCTTTGGTGAGTGCGCCTGCTCTAAATCCTCCTCTGGGGCTGCTCCTTTATTGTAGAGTCTGTCTGGGGCAACTGCATGTGGCCCGAAGGCCTTAAGGTGTCCCGAAGGCCTTAAAGGTGGCCCGAAAGCTCTACTGACCCGAAGGCCTGGGTGGTCCGAAGGCCTTAAGGACTTCAAGCCCTACTGACCCGAAGGCCTGAGTCTCGTGGATGCACTTAAGGACACCTCACCAACTGGGCTGAGGCTCATGTGTTTCGATCATTATCATGATCAAATTTCTATTTGAAAATTATTTTGCTAAACTGAAAACATTGTTGAATGCGTTGAGTAATTTTAGATCAAGATGTTCAAGTGAAAAATGTTCTTATGGAGAAACTTAATACATTTTTTTTCAAAATGAGTGATATTATGTTTTTAATGGAATTGATTGATGCAGAAACGTCGGGAGCAACAAAACAAAACACAGATCACAGAAAAGTAAAAGAAAAAAAAAAGAAACGAGAACACAGAGATTTATGTGGTTCAGGAATAATCCCTACGTCCACACAGAGGCAGAATTTCACTATATGTCGGGGGCACAATTTTATAGGGAGATCTCTCAAAGTTTCTAATACATGAAACCCTAGCCCGAAATAGCTAATAAGGAGGACGAAACACTATTCCACCAACCACATAAAATCCGCTTGCTACAGTGAAATGCGACCACCCAAGTCAAAATTGCTACAGTGCTGCCGGTTGGAAGTCCAAGGAGCTATAGTGAATGACGGCTGGAAGTATGCATTGCTACAGTGCCTTGTTGGTGTCGGTTGGTCAGCTCTGCTATAGTGTCAGCATTGCTACAGACTCCAAATTTGGGTCGGGGACCTTCAGCCCCCGGACCCCCGGAACAGGGGCACGTTACCCCCTGCAACCTCTAACGAGTTCACTGCGGAGCTTGACCCACGAAAGTTGCAGGCTGAAAACATTCGGCCCAAACATCATCTGGAACAGATCAGGCTACACAAATCCAACATTGATGAACTTACAAATGAGGGCTCACTTGTTTATCACTCGTCATTCAGTAGTAAATACAACAGACTAACAATTGTTTCAACTAACTAAATTGTAAGTTTAAACTCTAATAATTTTTTTTTCATATCAACATGAATTAGATGTGCAGATGTTTGACATTTTGGAGGAGTGGTTGACATGGTGAACGTTGGAGTTCATCCCACAAGTCTATTTTTCATTCAAGTGATCATTTTTGTGCTTATATATTGCAGATATGCTTATTTGTTTCATGGTACATCTTTGCTCGTTTGCGTGATTGATAGTATGACATGTTCATCATGCATTTTCGGTTCATGTTCATCTTTGTCCTTACATATCTTGCCTTTGATGGTTCAGGGTTGCATGTTTGCTGGTGTTTTGGATGGATGTCTTTGCATGCCTTTTTGGTGCTCGTCATCGGCTGATATATTGAAGGCGGACTTAGGGAGACATTCTCAGCACTGGGATTGGTCCGGTATGTGCTTACATACTCTTTTGGTGCTTGTCAGTAATATTAGAAGAGGGTTTGAGAAGTCATTCTCGGCCTTGTTGTTGACCTAGTCATCAACCTAGTTGGGATTCCGATGGGATCGGATCACAAAGTACATTTTAGTTTGTTAATTTTGTATTAAATAAATTTTCTCTAAAGGCAACTCATTGTAAAACAAGTTTTTGATATTTGAATATCGAAAACATCCCCCACCTCCCTGGAATAAATGTTTTTGACCTATTCTAGCTCCCATTTACCGCTAGTGTTTAATGATCTCATTAAGGTCTCTACAATACAATCAAGATAAATTAATCAACCTCCTTAATAATTCCATATTTTTTTTATATTTTTCTCATCATTTTCATATATTTTTGACGATTTAATGTGAAAATTGTCTAAAAATGGTTGTTTTATGCATTTGAATATATTTTAATAAATTGTTGTGTTTGTGTTTATTTGTAATTTTATTTGCACTTTTTTGATAACATTGAATTGATCTATAATTGCAAACAGAGGGGGCATTATAAATAACAAAGAAAATCTACAAAAACAGGTATACAAATATTATACAACATTTTCTTATAAACTAAAGAAGAAACACAAACCAATGAGCAGGGAGTGACAACTGCCTTAGTTTGGTACCTTCGTGCACACCATCTGTGCGTGTCCATTCTGCATGCATGCGACAGGTGTGGGGCTACTTTGTATGCCTCCCACACCCCCTCTCGGTTGGGCTTCACACGGGCTGCCCCTTGATTTCAGTTGCGAATCCCATTCTTCTAATCAAGCGGTTCCCACTCTCCAACAAGTTTAAACTCTTATGGACTTCTCACTCATATGACGACCTACACTCAAATCTCTTGGATTGGTGTAACCTGATCCGTTTGGAAGATGTTGGGTCGAAACTCTTGCAGGTCGAGTTCTGTGGTGAGCTTCTGTGGTGAGCTCGTTGGGGGTTGTAGGGGGTAATGCACCCTGCTTCGGGGATCCAGAGGTCGGAGGCCCCAACTCAAAATTTGAGGGAACTCCAGCAACTCTGACCTACTGTAGCAGAACTGACAAGACAACACCAACAAAGCACTGTAGCAATGTGGACTTCGACATGACACTGTAGCAGGGTCGACCGATGACACCGACCAGACACTGTAGTGGTGCGGACTCTGGAGACAATGGTACTGTAGCTCTGTGAATTTTCACACACCGGCCATTGTAACAACTTGAACTTGGATGTCTGCAATACTCTAGCACAACCGACTTTCTGTGCGGTTGGTGGAACAGTGCATCGTCTTCTTTATTAGCCCATTCAAGCTGGGGTTTTAGTGTGCTTGAAACTCTGAAAACTCCATGTAATTATGTTTCCAATTATAGTGATATTTCTGCCTCATCGTGGACGTAGTTATCATTTCTCGAATTATAGTGATATTTTTGCCTCATCGGTTTAGAGGTCTGATTTTCTTGTTGCCCCCCGTGCTCGACTGGGGTGGTAAGGGTGGGTTGGGGGTTGGGGCGTGGTCGTGGGGTCAAGTCCCCGGACGAGCGGTTCATTTGTCTTTCTTTGTTGCATTGTGTGTCGTCTTGTGGTTGCATCCAATTTTTAAAATAATGGCAATTTTTCTTGTTGCCTCCCGTGCTCGGCTGGGGTGGTAAGGGTGGGTTGGGGTTTGGGGCGTGGTCGTGGGGTCAAGTCCCCGAACGAGCGGTTTATTTGTCTTTGTTGCGTCGTGTGCCGCTTTGCAGTTGTATCTACTTTTTAAAATAATGTCAATTTTTCTTATTGCTAATGATATCAGATTTGAATTTCATCAATGCTGTTGCTTCTATATTGTGGCGTTTACCCCCTTGAGTGTGAGTTTCGTTGTGACCAGAGGAGTTTGAGTTTCTAGTTCTTGATAGCCATTGGGAAGTTTTTCTAGACATTTTTGGGACACATCTTATAAATTGGTTCATGGGGGCTCATTTGAAGGGATTTTTACTCCCCACTATTTTTTCACTCTAAGTTTGGGGGAAATTTGGAGGGAGAGTTTTTATTCAAGATTTTATAGGGAGAGTTATTGTTAAGGAATTCAAAGGGAGAGAATGGAATTCTGAAGGGTTTGTTTTGGTTTGGTAGAAAGTGTCCTGTTTTCCAGAGTTTGGACAGAGTGGGTGACTTTGGTGGATTTGGCGAAAAGTAGAGTTTCAGAGGGAGTCGTTCTAGATGTTCTTTAGTGTTGCTAATCTATTTGAGGTAAGTGGTTTCGACTTTCTTCCTTTACAGCTTTTGTGAATACCATCATGCCTATGTTTTTCATTGCGTGGAAGCAGATTAGTTAATCCAATGGTAAATGTTTTTGTGGGTGTTTTTTTCTTCCATTTATGTTCGCTCTGTGGTTTTGTGGATTGTGGATGTGGTTGTGATATGTTGATTCAAAAGGAGGAGAAATTGATGAATGATCCATGATTCAGAAGCATGGAATTAATGGTGGATTTCAGATGGTGTGGATGTTCTAGTAGATGGTGAGCTTCATTGTTTCATTCGTGGATAGACCAAACCTTTGAGGTTTGCGTCTCATTTCATAAGGCGAGGACCTCTCAAAAGTTCCTTGAGTTTGGATAAAGGTGGGACCTTTGTTTGGTGGAACTCCGGATGAAGTTTGGACGTTAATAAGATTCAGTGTGTTCAAGTGGTGGAGTTCATAGAGTTGGCGAATGGTGGGATCTTCCCTAACTTGATTTTTGGAGAGTTTCTGGAAGCCATTATGGATTGGATTATTGGTTAGCCTTTGTGAGATTATTGACTTTTCTCCTCGTTCTAACAATTCTTAGTAAGTCTAGAGGGTGATTCTAGAGAGTTATTGTTGGATTGATGCAGTCCAATTCGTTTGGATGATGATGAGTTGAATGCTAGCGGCCCATACTACACATCAGGCCACAACTCTCGCGGGTCGAGCTTCGCAGTGAGCTTGTTGGAGATTGTAGGGAGCAACGCGTCCCTGTTTTGGGAGCCGAAGGTCTCCAGTTCAAATTTTGGGGGAACTGTAACTCTGACCGACTGTAGCAGAGATGACCAGACGACATCGACAGGGCACTATAGCAGTGCAAAATTTGGCACGATTATTATAGCATCTCGGACTTTGGAGACAGCGGTACTGTAGCTCCGTGAAGTTCTAGCCACCAGTCACTGTAGCGGCTTGGACTTGGTTGGCCGTAACACTGTAGCAGTATAGACTTCTAGCTACCATTCATTGTAGCACAGTGGACTTACCGTGCGGTTGGTGACACAATGCTTCGTCTTTTTTATTAGCTTATTCGAGCTAGGGTTTTGTTGTGTGTGAAACTCTGATCTCCCTGTAATTGTGCTTCCGAATTTTAGGGAAGTGATTCTGTCTCTTCGTGGATGTAGGGATTTTTCCCGAATCACGTAATTCGTTGTGTCTATGTTCATCTTCTTCTTTTGTTTTTGTCTTTTCTTCATCTGAAAACCTCTGTCGCTATGACTCCTGACATTTCCGCAACAGTTATGCATTGTGATTTTTCTCGTAGTTTTTGGATAGTCCTTGGAGGACTTTGTATGAATGGTAGTATGACCGGGAATAAAGGGTTAAATTCTGATAGGAACGAAAGGTTGATTCCCTTGTCTTCCTTCCCTTCCATTTTCTTGAATTTGGTGATGAGTTTCAAATGGTTCTAACCTGATAAATAGATCCAAATGATTATTCTTTGTAACCCAACCGCGTATTTCATATGATGATGCTTTGCAATCTAGTCGCTTGTTCCAGAGGGTGATGCTTTGCTTTAGTCACTTGTTTTGAAGGGTGATGCTTTGCGGCTTGCTACTTATTCCGGATAGTGATGTTTGTGACCCAAATTTTCTATTTCAAAGGGAGTACTTGGAAACCCGGCTCCTAGTTTAGATGCTATGACACAACATTAGTTTGATTTGTGGTTTCAAAATTTTAGATAGTGTGTTTCAGATGGTGAATTTTGGTTTGTGAATTCTGAAAGGTGTAGTGAGGTTTGTCGGGCGTTCTCTCTCCTTGGTTCTTTGATCGAATCTTTGTGATGGATTTGTTCAGGATATGTGTTTCCCCAAGTTTTCTCCTTAGGATGTTGGCTATTCCTGAGTGGAGGGTAGTGTGATGGTCTAGTGACTTGAACGTGTTGTCACTACACGTCAAATTAATTGGGTTTTAGGTGATTAAATGTAGTCTAGGGCAAGCCCTAGGCAATCTTTCAAGGAGCGATCAAGGTTTAAGTGTGAATTTTAGATAAGCTTAAAAAGAAACTTGTGGGGAGGGGGAGAATAATGTTTCAAAATAAAACAACTTAATTAAAGAAGTTGAAAATTGGAAAATGGAAGAGGGTTTGAGAATTATGTGAGAGTGGGGTCAATGAAAGTTCACCACACATCTTGACATGTTCCTTGCTCTTAGAAATTCATTTGGTTTAGTGAAATTCCTCTGTTGAGGTTTCATCGGGATCCCAATTATTCTCAAGCCTCTAAAATCAATACAATTGGACTTGAATCTTGGAATAACTATCATTTAACCAAGATTAAGTCCTTATGTATGACTAAAGGTCTCCCAAGGTACACTAATATCTTAGTTGAATGGAAAAGTAAAGGATTTTTATGTTATCCAATCAAAACAATAAAACCCCCCCATTCGAAAATCATAAACTGGTTGGTTAGAAAAAAGAGTGCATTTCAATTTAAGTATCAAAAGATAGTTCTCCAATCAGAACTATATCAAGATGAAAATAAAATAAATGCCTTCTAAACTCAAATGCACCAAACCAGTGGTCATATGAAGTGCTGAAACTCCCTTTCCAAGTGCGTATCTCCCCTGCAATGACTGCCCACCATTTAGCTCATCATCGAGAGGAGGAGGCTTGAGTGGATCCCATTCTTCATTTTAGCTCTCTTTATGAGGACATGGAGATTCGAGGTGTTTAGGATGATGTGAGTAATCTTTTGGATCTCCAAAATGGTAGAGTTTCACCCCCTTGGTCGAACTTTCAAATGATGAGCCCATGGTGCCAATTTATAGGCAAAGTGTATGGTGGTTTTGGCACCCTGTTTTCAAAATATCACTTGGAATCATGATTTGGGCTAGCAGAAAGTCTTAACTTGCTTTTGGAAAAAATAAAAAGTTATTTCCCCACATCTTAACCAACTCCACAAAAAAGTTTGGTGGAAATTGGAGGTCTAGAACTCGAGATATGTGCAAATTACAGAAGAGACCTTATATCTACGAACAATGTTTCAACATTTCGGGCCATCAAATGGATGGATCAGGCTTAAATATCTTCTTTAACATTTTAGCCAACATTATCAAGGATGTGTTTGTTGGAATGGTGTAGCCTGATCCGTTTGGATGAAGTTGAGTCGAATGCTAGCGGCCCAGACCACAACATCACGGTTCGACCTTCTCGGTGAGGTCGTTGGGGGTTGCAGGGGGCAATGTGCCCCTGCTTTGGGGGCTGGAGGCCCTTGACCCAAATTTTGAGGAATTGTAGAAATGCCAACTTACTATAGCAGAGCTGACTGACGACACCAACAGAGCACTATAACAATGTGAACTTACTGTAGCTGCAGACTTTCTCGTCACTGGTCACTGTAGCTCCACAAACTTCTTGCAGCCGACACTGTAGCTGTTTGGATTTGGGTGGCTGCGACACTTTAGCAGTGCAAACTTTTTGTGTGGTGGGTGACATTACTCCATCATCTTCCTTTATGATCTCATTTGAGGTAGGGTTTCTGAGCGCTTGAAACTCTGTTTGTACCCTGTAATTTTACTCCGAATCATAGTGAATTTTCTGCCACTCTGTGAACATAGGTGTAATGATCCGATTCTTTAACCGAGGTACAAATTGTTAGTTTTTCTTTTTGAGTGTCTTAAATAGTTCTAATGAAGTCTATTAATCAAGCTAAGGAGGTCACAAGAGCGTCCGGAGCACTTTCGGAGCCTGAAGCTCTGAAAAGGGGAAAGCAGGTTGGGACACACTGTTTGTCTGCAACCGTGCGACCCAGGCGCACGACCGTGCAATCGGTTGCAGAACCCATTTGCACAGCCTGTGCACAGTTAGTGAAACCGTGCGCAGAGGCCATGCAGTGTGCCTAGTGAAGCAGCGAGTTACGTACGGTGTGCGCACGGTTTGGGAAATCGTGCGTAGAGACCGTGCGTGTCACGACCCGCCTCCCCGGGCCATGAACCTAGTCATCTGACCCCATGGGTCTCCTGTAATACCTTGGTTGCCTTCCCAGCACACTATAGGCTATTACTCACTAGGGTCGCTTATCAGGCTAATGATTGTCCCCACATGCCAACACACGTCCTTTCCAGTGTGTTTTGTCCTCACTCACACACACCCTGGGAAACTTCCCAGAAGGTCATCCATCCTGATTACTACTCCAAGCTAAGCATGCTTAACTGTGGAGTTCTAATCAGGTAGGCTTCCGAAAAGAAAGGTGCACCTTGTTGACATGGGTAATAACATTTAGCCTTTTAAGTCTCACTTTTCCAGGAGTGTTACATTACCCACCCCTTTAAAGCACAACGCCCTCGTTGTGGACCCCAAGCCTCAAACCCAGGCAGTGCCTAAGCACTTTCGGCTGGGTATTGGATCTGATACCATTTGTCACGACCCGCCTCCCCGGGCCATGAACCTAGTCATCTGACCCCATGGGTCTCCTATAATACATTGGTTGCCTTCCCAGCACACCATAGGCTATTACTCACGAGGGTCGCTTATCAGGCTAATGATTGTCCCCACAGGCTAACACACATCCTTTCCAGTGTGTTTTGTCCTCACTCACACACACCCTAGGAAATTTTCCAGAAGGTCACCCATCCTGATTACTATTCGAGGCCAAGCATGCTTAATTGTGGAGTTCTAATTAGGTAGGCTCCCGGAAAGAAAGATGCACCTTGTTGACATGAGTAGTAACATTTAACCTTTTAAGTCTCACTTTTCCAGGAGTGTTACAGTGCGGGCTTGCAGGAAAGGGACAGAACCTTACGCACAGTTTGGCAAACCGTGCACAGAAATCGTGCGAGCTCAGTTTTGAGGCAAAATTACCATTTCCCCCCACTAAAAATCTAACCTATATATTTCCTTTTCCTCTCCTCCTGCAGACAGAACCTCCACCCTTCCTCCTCTTTGAGTCTCTTCTCCTCTCAAGCTTCAATTATCTACAACTCTTATGTCCGGCGGTTGATTCTTGATCTGAGAGAAGCATTGGATAGGTCAAGGTAAGGCTAACCTCGCGTGCCCTTCCTTCCTTGCTAAATTTCTCCATCTGTTGCGTTATTTAGATGTAGGCTTATTCGTCCTATTTTCAGGGCGTTGGACCGAAACTCAGATCTACTCCAACCTACTCCAAATCTGAGGTCGATACTCAACGAGACATCGTCTAAGGCCCTAAGGTAGGTGATCACGTAGTTTTCCATTCGAGTTTTGGCCGTTTCGTATTTAATCTCGTTGTGCCGTGAGCCGGCCTTTGCTGAGCTCCTCCAATATGTTGATTCCTTCGTATCTAATTGACCCTAGTGTGATGACATAGGTTAATGTATCCATGTTTAGGGTTTTTGTTATCACCCTTACACTATATGGACTCCCAAGGGGCGTTCCACCTAAATTGGCTATTTTAGGCTAATTTCTCAAAATGGGGAATTATGGTTTATGGTTTCTGGCATGGTTTTAAATTGAATTGGCCATCTTTCCATGTGCGTTTTCATTAATCCAAGACACCCCATGGGTGTTTGGACCTCGTAGGCTGGAATTGCCAATTTGACCATATGACTATTTTGATATGGCTTTTCCCTTGTCTTGTGCCTTGTAGATGAACTTGGCATGTTAGGCGAATGGGATGGTTAACTTAAATGGGTTGGCTAAGATGAGATAGCTTGAACCTTTAAAATGAAATGCCTTAAATGAATGTTTTTCAAGGGATGGCATGCCCATGCCCATGCTTTGGGTTTCATTATAAATGCATTGCAGCTTTGGCTTGTCTGCTTTACTTTAAATAGTGTAAGATGGGTTTCCTTACATTATATAACATGTGAATGCCTATATCATTTCTACCTCATGCCATTGTTTACATGTGGGCGAGAGGCATCACTACCCCGTGCCGTTATTTACATGTGGGCGGGAGACATCACTACCCCGTGCCATTATTTCCTATGGGCAGGAAGCATTCTTACCCCGTGCCACTATCTTCTATGGGTGGGAGACATTCTTACCCCACGCCAACTACACACACACACACACACACACACACACACACACCAAGTGACATATTCAGACATGCCGACATTGAGTTGAAGCAGGTAGACCCGCCTGGTGTCCTTTCGGAACCTGAGCGGGAGGATAATTGTTTATTATGTACTTTATTTGTTTTTCAGATATTAGCTACACTGTTTACTTACAAGTGCCACTCGGAGTACACGTAGACACCGTTGGTGGCGACCTACTCAGAAAAATCTCACACCCTATTTTGGCCGCCTTTGGCACCTGGGCAGATTGTTTGTCTGCAGGTATGGATAGAGGCAAGCACCACTCGTTTGGCTATTGACTCTTTTGCTTAGATGGAGCTTAGGAGCAGAGGATCAGGGTTAGGCTCAAGATGCTATGAAACAGCTTTTTGATTTTGTTTACCTTTGTACTTGTGCATATGTATGCCTGCTTCATGTATTTTGTTCCCTTTTTTGTACTGGTTTGTCATGCATGCATATCTGTATTAGACACTACCTATGTGGCCTTTGTTAAATTATTCATTCTTCCGTTGTATCTGTTATTCTTCTGTTGTTTACTTTATCTGTCTGTTTGATTATGCTTCCACTATTGTATGTTGCTGTTACACCCGCTGTGTACTCTGACATGGGGGTATAGTCTCCTCGCTGATATACCATTACACCCCCGCTGCTAGTTTGCAGCCCCTAGATTCTTGGGAAACACGTTAGGGGTTATGTGGCCAATCGGGCTCAGGGCATGAGTTACGTGGCAGCCGGGTTCGGGACGTCACAAAGTGGTATCTGAGGATTCCTTTCTTGCTTTACTATTTGGCGACAATAGATTGGAGATTGGGAACACTTGGGATTTGGTCACAAGCCGTGCTTGAGCGTTGCAAACCCATGTACAGGGTAAAGACCAAGTTTCCTTACTTATTGTTGTTATTGATTCTGCTATTACTGTTGATATCATTTTACCGTTGGGTGCTTCACATGTTTTGTGATTTTATTGATATTGATGATATTGGAGATTTTGGTTTCATTGTTCGACCCGATGAGATGAGGGTCATGTGTTAGAACATTAATCACAATAGGCACAATATGAATAGGCCATGCATTTTTCCATGTCACGTTTAGATTTTTAGCATGCATTGCCTGTTGCATATTGTTGTGCCTTGTTACATGGATACAATTGTGCTGACACCTTTTTGAAGGTTTTAATTCGTTCTATGGTGTGAGTTTAGTGGGTGGTACTCTTTGATTCATAAGGTGTATGGGTCCTTATGGATCGGAAAATAACATTCCAACTAGCTCAACCATTTCAGGAATGATATAATCACATGGATATACACAATTTAAAAGGGAGATGACTTCCAAGTGAGTGCCATCTTTTGACTCATAAGGTGTATGAGACCTTATGGGCCAGAAAATGACATCATTGGATTCAACTGTTTGAAATGACTTATAACTTGAGAATAACATTTTTTCCACATGCCTAACTTAGGAGCTTAACCCAAACCTAACCTTAGTAGTGGGCAGTGGGTGTTCTTCATTCTTATGGCCTGTTACGGTCTGTTCTGACGTCTAGTCCTGACTTTAGAAGTAAGCAGAGAGGTGTGTGCGTTCTTATAGGAAGGCTTTCGTACCTATCCTAGTTTCTTGAATGCAATCCCATAAGTTGCTTAAATACCTCCCGAGACGTTCGTTTGGCATTGTAGCATTATGCCGCCATGATGTCCTCCAGTCGTGCGCCCTGAAGGCGGCGACAATCATGTTCTTGAGGCGGCGGGCCCTGAGCTGCCAGTTGTTCTTCCAGACGAGCCACCTGTGGTTCCTCCTCCTATACTTGAATTGGGCGCCAATACCCAGTTTCGAGAGGGCTTCTTGTGTATGATACAAAATATGCAAGGTGGAGTGCGACCTGCTCTGAGTATGATAGAATTGGCTCGCGAGTTTCAACAACAACATTCTCCCACTTTCTCGAGAGATGGCGGGCCTTTCGCTGCAGAGTCTTGGATTGAGGCAATCCTTTCTATCTTCGAGCACCTAGAGACGCCTCCAGAGCGGAGGGTCAAACTAGCTACTTACATGCTACGCGACTCAGTCAAGAGGTGGTGGGATGTCATCACCCAGACAGACCAACATAGAGAAATGGTTTGGGATGACTTTCAGACGGTCTTTTATGATTACTTCTTTCCCCAGACTCTGAGGGCTGACAAAGCTAGAGAGTTTATGAATATGCAGCAGAGGACCATGTCTATCATGGAGTACTCGTCCCATTTCACTAAGCTGCAACGTTTCTCTCCTTCTCTAGCTGCTGACGACCTTATGGCTGCTAAGCGATTTGAGGATGGGCTGTGTTACGCTATCCGGTCACAGGTCAATGTTTTCAAGTTGACGACCATTTCAGAAATCGTCAACCAGATCCTAATTACAGAGCGAAATCTGTGATGCTGAGGGTGCAAGCCAGGGCGGTTCGGCACCAAAAACTTATAGTGGATCTTCGAGGAAAAGTGACATTTTGGAGAATCTCGCTGGAGTGGTGGTGGTCAGGCTCCTTCCACTGACGTTTTTCCCATCTGTCACCAGTGCAGAACACCATGGCACTACAAGGGTTAGTGCATGCCAAATCCAATTGAGTGCAGAGGCTGTGGCCTGATGGGTCCCCTCCACCGTTTCTGCAGATCTTTCCCTCCAGCTCCTAGTGAGCAAGGATCTGCACCTACTCCTCGTCCAGGAGCGGGGTCAACAGGATTACGACAGTCAGACAACTGGAATACCATTGATCGATCAGGCCGAGGTGGTGGTCGAGGCAAAGACAATCAAGCTTATGAGTCTCAGCACCAACAGAGTGGGCCTGCTCAGGGCGGTCAAGCAGCGACTTGGGGCCGTGGTACATGCCAATTACATGCAGTCCAATCTACACCGTAGAAGCAGAGCGCCAGACCATCTGCTGTACGAGGTACTATTCTAGTAGCCTCCACTTTAGTACTTGCTTTGTTTGATACATGCGCTTCTCACTCGTTCATATCTGAGGCTATCACTGAGAGTTTGGGCATCGACGTTGAGCTTTATCATGGCGTCATGATGCTAGATACACCCTTAGGTATCCGTTTAGATGGTGTTCACTGTTGTTAGAACCGTTCCCTTGAGGTAGGTGGTTACCTTTTCGAATGGAACCTGTACATTCTCGATATGACGGGTTTCGATGTAATCCTCGGGATAGACTGGTTAGTTCCCTATAGATCCCATATTGACTGCTATCGTTGGAGGGTGATGTTTACATCACCAGAGGGCGTTACGCACGTGGATAAGGGAGAATGAGATGTTAGTGCGACATGAGCAAGACTCGAGCAGTAGAGGCTGGGTAGTGTTACAACACAGGTTACCCGTCTTTACCTTGATGATCAGGGGTTGAAACCCGTCATTTTTCCTCTTGTAGTGGAGCGTTTCAGAGACATTTTTCCTGACGACTTCTCTATCCTACCTCCAATACGAGAGGTGGAGTTTACTATTGATCTTGTGCTAGGAGCAGTGTCTGTGACCATTCCTCCGTATAGGATGACACCTAAGGAGCTTCTGGAGCTCAAAACTCAGTTGGAGGATCTGGAGGCGAAAGGTTTTATACGCCCCAACACTTCTCCTTGGGGTTCACTGGTCCTCTTTTCCAAGAAGGCAGACTATCCTTAGGCTTTACGTGGATTATCATTAGTTAAATTAGCTAACTATCTGGGGATTGAGAAGATGAGCTCGTAAGGGGCTTCGCTACGCTAGGGTTCCCCCCGTCACCACCATCTTCTCTCGGGTTGGCTATGACTCCTCTCCTCGACGATTCTTCTCGGCGACTCGTGACTCCGGGGTGGTGTGAGGGTTCGAGATCCAGGCTTCCGCGACATCGACAGTTCAAGTTACATTTCTGCGATGTCGACGATTCATGATTCAAGATTTTTCGGCATCGACGGTCCATGATCTCTTGGTGCGGAAGTCCCACATTGCGGCCAGTGGCCAGCGTATGCTGCAAAGTCGCCGATGAATACCGACGGGGTTCGTGGGCTCGGTCGTCTCCATGGCGGCGTGGTGAAGGTCCTGCGGTCAAAATCCTGCCTTCTTCGGTTTGATTGTTGTGACATCGTTTCTAAGTTCCACTTTGGGTGGTTGTTGTGGTCTCTCGAGTAGGTTTGATGGTGGCGACGAGTTTTGTTCAGTTTGCGGCGGGGCCTTCCTCCGACGTCGGTTCTGACATTTGGGAGGCCATCTTGGTGGTGATGGCTTCTGATCTTTGTTTTTTTGACTTTGTGAATCTGCTTCTTACTGTGAATCTGCTTCCTGCTGTGAATCTGTTATGGTGATGTGTGAATCTGTGCGGTCTGCGGTTCAAGGGCCTATGCTTCCAGGTCTTCTTTAGAGGCTGCTCCAGATGAGGCTTAGAGCTGTGGGTTTTCACCAAACCATTGCTATCTGGATTGGATGTTTGAGAGGGTATGGAATTTTCCATCGGTACCAGGCCCTTGCATTTTTGCACGGGACAGCTAGTCGAGTAGCGATGAGCCGGTGGAAGCTGGACTTAATGTGTTTGATGCTGGGGAGGGGCTTTCCTTTGTTGAATTGATCAGGTTTTATGGATTTTGGACCGTTGGGGCACGATTTAACATCTTTAGTCTTTGATGTCATGTTGGGTTCCCCCTCAGCCCTTAAAAGGGGTTTATGATAATAAAAAATTAATTTTCAGTCAATCGACTATATCAAGAACCGATATCCTTTGTTGAGAATAAACGACCTATTTGATCAGCTTTGCGGAGCGAAGGTGTTTTCAAAGAAAGATTTGAGGTCGAGATGTCATCAGACCCGTGTCAAGACTTCAGACATACCTCACACAACTTTCAGAAGCAGGTATGGTCTTTACGAGTACCTGATTATGCCGTCCGGACTTACGAATGCACCTGTTGTCTTTATGGATCTTTTGAACCGGGTTTTTCACCCGTATCTGGATTCTTTTGTGGTTGTCTTTGTAGTCGATATCTTGGTGTATTCTCGCTCGAGACGCGACCATGCAACCCACCTTGAGATCCTGTTGAATATGCTGAGAGAGCATTAACTCTATGTTAAGCTCAATAAATGCCACTTTTGGATCGGTAAAGTACACTTCCTGGGTCATATCATTTCGGAGTCAGGAGTTTCTGTTGACCTAGAGAAAGTGAGGGCTGTGGTTTCTTGGGAGCAACCCAAGAACATCTTTGATATCTGGAGTTTCTTGGGGTTTGTCGAATACTACAGACACTTCATTAAGGATTTACCACGCCTTGCAGCGCCGCTTACGGGCTTGACGAAGAAGGGTGTGAGATTTGAATGGTCTGAATCTTATGAAACATCTTTTCAAGAGTTGAAGGGAATACTTCAATGTCGATACTGATTCTTCCAGAGTCAGGCAGGGCTTATACAGTCTTTTGTGATGCATCAGGTATCGGGCTTGGAGCTGTTCTGATGCAGGACGAGCGAGTCGTTGCATATGGTTCTCATCAATTGAGGCCTCACAAGCGGGATTACCCAACACGCGACCTCGAGCTCACTGCAGTTGTTCACGCCTTACGTTGTTGGAGACACTATCTATTGGGAGAGCGTTTTGTGGTGTTCACGGACCACAAAAGCCTGAAATACATCTTCACACAACGAGATCTAAATCTGAGGCAGCGTAGGTGGGTCGAGTACTTGCAATCTTTTGATTTTGAACTTGCCTACACTCCAGGTAATGGGAATTCGGTAGCTGATGCTCTGAGTCGAAAGACTCAGACACAAGCAGTTCAGGAGTCCAGTGATGAATAAAAGCTTATGACCTTATTCTCAGAGATGCACGTTGAGGTTCAGGAGGACCATGATCGTATTATTCTCTGATCCTTAGCGGTGATCACTACTCTTTTGGAATGAGTAAGGTCGGGACAACTATATGATCCTGAAGGTATTGTCCTATGGGAAAATGTTTTGGATGACGATACATCTTCTGGTTGGACAAACGATGAGGTTGATACTCTTTTGTTCTGTGGGCGTGTATGAGTCCCAACAGACATCAGAGAAGAGTTGATGATGGATTTTCACACCTCAGCATGGGTAGTTCACCCTGGTGTCACCAAAATGTATCGATATCTACATCGTTAATATTGGTGACCCAACATGAAACAAGAGACAACCAGTTTCATTACGCGATGTTCTACCTGTCAACAGGTGAAATCGGAACACCAACGTCCGACATGGCTTCTTCAGCCATTGTCCATTCTTGAGTGGAAATGAGATGGTGTTTCGATGGTCTTCGTAATTGGTTTACCCAAATCACCGCATGGCAACGATGCGATGTGGGTTGTCGTTGATCGTTTGACAAAGGTCACACATTTCTTACCTGTGTGTGAGACCTTTTCTGTAGATAAGTTGGGAAGACTATATGTTAAGGAGGTGGTACATTTTTATGGAGCACCTCGTTCTATTGTTTTTAACAGAGACGCTTGTTTCACGTCGCGGTTCTGGCAAGGGTTACAGAAGGCCTTGGGTACGCAGGTACTTTTGTGCACGACCTATCACCCTCAGACAGATGGACATACGAAACTTACAATTCAAGTGCTAGAGGACATGTTCCGTGCATGCATTCTCAACTTTGGGGGTTCTTGGGAGAAACACATTCCCCTCATTGAGTTTGCTTATAACAACAGATTACAGGTTACCATTGAGATGACTCCCTATGAAGCCTTGTATGGTAGGCCTTGTTGCTCGCCTCTATGCTGGTTAAAGGCAGGGGAAACAACTGTGCTTGAGCCTCGTCTCGTGCAGGAAACTTCCGAGAAAGTCCAGCTGATCAGGAAGCGTATGTTGACAACTCTATCTAAACAATAGTCCTATGGCAACAGGCACCGACGACCTCTTGAGTTTGAGGCTAGAGACTGAGTTTTCTTGAAAGTCTCGCCCAGGTTGGGGCATAGACGTATTCAAAAGCAGGGTAAGCTATCACTGAGATTTGTTGGACCCTTCGAGGTTGTGAAGCGGATTGAACCAGTGGCTTGCCAGTTGGTACTTCCTCAGAGATATTGGTCCATGCATGATGTCTTTCATGTATCTCAGCTTCACCAATGTTATCCAGACCCATCTCATGTATTTCAGCCTGATGAGGTTGAGATGGATATGAATGCTTCCTTTGAGGAGTACCCGGTTCGAATTGTTGATCGGTGCGTAGAGACACTCCGAGACAGGTCTGTTCCTCTTGTACGGGTGTTATGGCAGCACGTCTGGGTACATGATGAGACTTGGGAGCGGGAATGTGATGCATGATCTTAGTGGTCGAAACTCTTTGTTGACAATACTTCTTTACTCTCAGATGGGCAACTCGGGGATGAGTTGTTGTAAGGAGGGGAGGTTGTAACGACCCGACTCTTTAACCATGGTAGGAATCGTTAGTTTTTCTTTTTGAGTTTCTTAAGTGGTCCTAATGAAGTTTGTTAATCAAGCTAAGGAGGTCACAGGAGCATTCGAGACACTTCTGGAGCTCGGAGCTCCGAAAAGGGGAAAGCAGGCTGTGCCGCACAGTTTGTCTGCAACCGTGCGACCTAGGCGCACAACCGTGCGACTAATTACAGATGGTTGCAGAACCCATCTGCACGGCCTGCACACAGTTAGTGAAACCGTGCGCAGAGGCCGTGCGGTGTGCCCAGTGAAGCAGTGAGTTACGCACGGTGTGCACACGGTTTGGGAAACCATGCGCAGAGATCGTGGAAGCTTACTGGAAAGGGGTAGAACCTTGCATAGAAAACGTGTGATCCCAATTTTGAGGCAAAATTACCATTTTGCCTCCACTAAATATCTAACCTATATCTTTCTTTTTCCTCTCCTCCTGCGGACATAACCTCCACCCTTCCTCCTCTTTGAGTCTCTTCTCCTCTCATGCTTCAATCATCTACAACTCCTCCATCTAGCGACTGATTCTTGATCCGAGAGAAGTGTTGGATAGGCCAAGGTAAGGATAACCTCGGGTGCCCTTCGTCGTTAAATTTCTCCATTTTTTGTTCTATTTAGATGCAGACTCATTCGACCTATTTTCAGGGCGTTGGAATGAAACTCAGATCTACTCCAACCTACTCCGAATCCGAGGTCGATACTCAGCGAGGCATCGTCTACGACCCTAAGGTAGGTGGTCACGTTGTTTTCCATTTGAGTTTTGGCCATTTCGTATTTAATCTTGTTGTGATGTGAGTCGGCCTTTGTCGAGATCCTACGGTATGTTGATTCCTTCATGTTTAATTGACCCTAATGTGATGACATAGGTTAATTGATCCATTTTTAGGGTTTCATTATCACCCTTGCACTATATGGACTCCCAAGGGGTGTTTCACCTAAATTGGCCATTTTAGGTCAATTTCTCAAAATGGGGAATTATGGTTTATGGTTTCCAGCATGGTTTTAAATTGAATTGGCCACTGTTCCATGTGTGTTTTCATTAATCCAAGACACCCCATGGGTGTTTGGACTTTGTAGGCTTGGAATTGCCAATTTGACCCCGTGACTATTTTGATATGGCTTTTCCCTTGGCTTCTGCCTTGTAGATGAACTTGGCATGTTAGGCGAATGGGATGGTTAGCTTAAATGGCTTGGCTAGGATGAGATAGCTTGAACCTTTAAAATGAAATGCCTTAAATGAATGTTTTTCAAGGGGTGGCATGGCCATGCCCATGCTTTGAGTTTCATTATAAATGCATTGCAACTTTGGCTTGTCTACTTTACTTTAAATAGTGTAAGATGGGGTTCCTTACATTATATAACATGTGAATGTCTGTATTATTTATATGCTTGTGCCATTATTTACATGTAGGTGGGAGGCATCACTACCCCATGCCATTATTTACATGTGGGCGGGAGACATCACTACCCCGTGCCATTATTTACATGTGGGCGGGAGGCATCACTACCCCGTGCCATTATTTCCTATGGGCGGGAAACATTCTTACCCCGTGCCACTATCTTCTATAGGTGGGAGACATTCTTACCCCACACCAACTATATATATATATATATACACACATACATATCAAGTGACATATTCAGACATGCCGACATTGAGCTGAAGCAGGTAGATCCGCCAGGTGTCCTTTCGGAAATTGAGCGGGAGGATAGTTGTTTATTATGTACTTTTTTTTGTTTTCCATATATTAGCTGCACACTGTTTACTTACAAGCGCCACTCACATTGCACATAGACACTGTTGGTGGTGGCCTACTGAGATTGATCTCACACCCTATTCGGGTCACCTTTGGCACCCGAGCAGACTGTTTGCCTGTAGGTATGGATAGAGGCAAACATCACTCATCTGACTGTTGACTCTTTTTCTTAGATGAAGCTTTAGGATCAGAGGACCGTGTTTAGGCTCGAGATGTTATGAGGCAGCTTTTGGATTTTGTTTACCTTAGTACTTGTGCATATGTATGCCTGCTTCTTGTATTTTGTTCCCTTTTTATACTGGTTTGTCATGCATGAATATTTGTATTAGACACTGCCTATGAGGCCTTTGTTACATTATTCAGTCTTTCGCTATATCTGTTATTCTTCCACATTTTACTTTTTATCTTTCTGTTTGATTATGCTTTTGTTATTGTATGTTGCTGTTACATCCGCTGTGTACTCTAACATGGGGGTATAGTCTCCCCGCTGATATACCATTACACCCCCGCTGCTAGTCGCCAACCCCTGGCTTATGGGGAGACGTGCCAGGGGTCATGTGGCCAACCGGGCTCGGGGCCCGGGTTAAGTGGTAGCCGGGTCTGGGACGTTATATGGATCATTTCCTGAACCACGTAAATCTATGTGTCCTGTGGTCATCTTCTTCTTGTTCTTTTGTTCAGTCTTTTCTTCATCCGCAAACCTTTCTATCGCTGCAACTCCCGACGTTTCTGTAACAGTGTTCACCGAATTTGAGCCTAATTGGTTTGAAAAATTAGGTGAAATGTGGTTTTTAGTCCACATATGTGCTCGGTCTTTCGTGCAATTTGGGACCATTTTGCTTTCACTTTATATTGGGCTTTCAAAATCACCTCCACTTACAATGTTAACATAAAAATAAGTAAAAATTTTCTTTTAAAAAATATTTAATATTATCTATTTGAATCAAATGACTAGTGGAATTGATTATTATATTTGGAATTTTAAATACAAAAACAGTTTAACATAATGGTATAAGGGTGAAATAGAATAGTGAATCACAGTGCGATCACACCCCCACACCTGAACATTCTCACTCTTAGGCAAAGTCATATTTCAAAAAATGATGCATGATGATATTCCCTAGTTCAAAATGATTTAACATTCAAAGGAAACTCAATTTATGGTAGTAATGAGAGCCAATCAAGAATCACACCATGTGGTCAATTTCAATATGGAAAGATGTGTCTCATAAATCATATCAAAACAAAATTCAAGGAGATATATAATACTAATCAAATAAAGAAATTCACAAGTCAACCATGCTGTTAACTCTTCATGTGTGTGTGGCAATCATTTCATGCTTATCTCATCAATTTTTTATTCAGTAATATATGACATTTTAAAATTTTTCGGCTTACTCGATTCTTACCACCAAATCTTCCCTACCCCTTTTGCAATAAAATTTCAAAACTTAAGCATTCTCAGAAGTCAAACCTTAATCTCTCGACCTAGATGTATCCATATATTGTACATTTCATCACTCTTATTATTATTATTATTATTATTATTGTGTTTTTTGTTTTTGTTTTTGAGGACGTACAATAGTCGAGTAACAAGTACACATGCATAGATCAATTTGGTACAATGAATAACTGGTTTACACACACATGTCAATCTAGTGCAATAGTGAAATCGATCAGATATGGAACAAATGTATGGAAAAACATTTTGGAAAGTTGATTAACATTAACCTAACTTATATATATACCTTTAATTAAGTAAAAAAGATTCACATTTTCTGGTTGTGTGCAATGAGGTGCGTAGATATAAAATAACACAATTTTCCCATAAAAAACCCACATAGAAAGTAACATCTCAACGGTTTTATGAAGATACAATCATTAATATCTTTGAAAAATAACCAATCATACTAAAATCACCATTAATGTTAAATTCTTGCTCAAACTCACATGCCATCAATGAAATAAATTTTCATTAAATGTTGAAACAATGTGAAATAGGGAAATCAGACATGCGTTTTCAATTAATTTCATGATTAAATGGGAATTTAATATAAGTATTCTGGTATAAAAGTTGTAAAAAAGAGGAGAAAAAACATAAAAATACCACGCGGTAAGCAAAAAAGAGAAAAAAAGAAACATGACAAAAGTCTTAACAAACTAAGGAGAGTATCCACCACCCACATCTAAAATTCACAGCATCCTCACTGTAATTAAAGAGAAAGTGAGAAGTAAGGATATAATCTTGTGGGTGTCACTAATAGATGACTTATTGAAGGTGGAGTTTCTCTGTTGGGGACTCCAGAAGGGTTTTATGGAAGTGCTTTAGCAGCTTCCCATTGGCGGCAAATGATAGTCGGGTTTCTTCATTTTTAACCTGCAAAACCCCAAAGGATGGACATTAGTGATAGTGTTTGGGCCATGAGAATGAAGCTTACCCAGGTGAAACTCCAGCCTTACATTGTAAAGGAATACCTTCTGCCCAAAGTGGAATTGATGATAAAGGATAAGACAGTCATGGGAAGCCTCAACTCTTTTCTTATAGATCCAGAAGTTCTCATATGAATCTTTTCACATTATCTACAACTCTTGAATAATCATCTGTACCAGAAAGAATAGAATTGCACTGTTTAATGGCCTAATAGGATTAATGCTCTATCTCAATAGGGAGGTGACAAATTTTTCTGAAAACAAGTCAATAAGGTGACATGCCAATGAAAGTTTTGAAAGTAGTATGATAAGGCCATAATGCATCATTGAGTTAAGACTCCAATCTTGTCTGTTGGGTTGAACCACTTTTTTAAGAATTCGTTTTACCTTTCTTTTAGACATCTTGACTTGCCTATTTGTTTGGGGGTGATAATATATAGAAACTCAATGTTTGACCCTATACCAATGCAAAAGTGCTTGCATTGTGCAGTTGCAGAAATGAGAACCAAGATCATTGATGATGAACCTAGGCAATCTAAACCTGTAGAGATTTAGACTCAACAAATCCATAATTATCTTTGAGTCATCAATCTTTATGGCTCATGCTTTTACCCATTTATACACATAATCCACTTCCAGAAGAATGTAATAGTTTCCAAATGAATTAAGAAATGACCCCCTAAATTCAATGTACAAACATTAAAAATGTCATGAAAATGAATGGGTTGTTGAGGCATTTCATTTCTTTTGGTAACATTCCCTACCCCTTGATAATGAGGACAATATCTACAAAAGTCTTGAGCATCCTGAAATAATTTTGGCCAAAATAACCCACAATCAAGTACCTTATGATCAGTCTATTAATGACCAAAGTGGCCCTCACATGCAAGAGTGACAAAACCCAATGATTAATTGGAACTTGCTATCGGAAACACAATGCCTTAGGACTTGATCACTACATGTGCGCCAAATGTAATAGGAATACAAAATGTACCAACCTAACTCACGTTTAAGACAATCAACTTTTTTTTATTGAAATCAACAGGAATTCAATATTTCACTGAATAATTTTCAATTTTAGCATACCGTGGAATAATATTCTCCCCCACATTCTCTGCTCCTTTTTTATCCTTAGTTTTTAAATTGAATTCCCGAAGGAGAATCATCTAATGAATGAGATATAGTTTGGTTTTTTGTTTCTTAAGGAGATACTAGAGGGAATATGATCAAAAAATGAAATGACTTTTGACCCAAATATGAACATAATTTTTTCAAGGAAAACTGATAGTGCTGATATTTTCATAAATTTTCATGTGTAGTTCAAAGAATAAATCCCTACCATTAAATATTTCTGAAGGAAATTAGATTATTTATGAATTTCAAGGATATTTTGGATTTAATTATAAAAATTGCTTAATTCATTGCTTTTAACTGTTTGTAATCATTTCTTGAATTAATTGATCCAGCCATATATTTATTTTTGTTTTTGGGAAAATCCTGTTTTTGGGTTTTAACTGATTAATTTTGGAAAAGTCTTGAATTTTGTAGGATAAATTTGTTTCTGCCTCGCATGATATTTTATCATTTCGTATCGTATTTTACTTTTCCAAATTTTGATTTCATACGATATTTTGTGAGACCTGTAGGATAATCCTCATCCAATAGGACTTTTCTGGCTCTATCATTCAACGGAATTCGTATGTATTTTTTTGGAGTTTCGTATGACTTTGCTCAGCACTAGACTTTTAATTCCATCATTTGACTTGATTTGATCATAAGACTTCTTCCCATCATAAGACTTATCTGTATTAATTTGTCTCTGATCGTATGACTTCGCTCATAATTCTTCTAACTATCATATGACTTCAAACTAGATTTTAATACTTTGATCTATGTAAGTCATTGATTTTTGAAAGTCTTTATCCCTAATCGTATGACTTCCATCATAACACTTTTGGCCGCACCGTGTGACTTTGAGTCCGTATGACTTTAAAAATTTGTTTCGTATGACTTCATCTATTTTGTATGGCTTCAAACTTTTTCACATTCTGTAAGACTTCACAAGGAGTTTTTTAATAAGTTTTTTTAAAAATATTTTTTTAAAAACACCTGGGTTAAAAGTATTTTTAAAAGTACGCCGTAAAGGCGACATCAGATGAAGGGCGGCATTGGCGGTGCCGCCTTTCCACTAAATCCCAAAATAAAAAAAGTATTTTTTTAATCTTTGTTTTGTTTTGTTTATATATATATATAAATGTTTTGTTTTGTTTTATTTTGTTTATATATAAAAATTAATTTTTATGAAATTAATTTTGTTTTGTTTAAAATCCAGCAGTACTGCCATTACAACAGTCTGGATTTTGACAGAAGCTCTCACTCAGAGCTCCCTTTTATAAGAGAGCTTACCCTAGAAATTATTCTGCATTTCCAATGTGGGATTCTGGTTCTTCCTTTCTTGCGCAAAACATTCTGTATTTCTGATGTGAGATTCTATTTCAAGTACGTGACATTGAAAGACTATAAAATATAAACTATAAGACCAATATAAATAAAACTTAAAATATGGATTAAACATATAATAAATAGTTGAAAACAAAAATAATTTCATAAAAATATTGATGGAAAACAATTTATAAGATTTCAAAGACACATACTTCAAACATAAAAATGTTTCCAGTACGTGACTTTGAAAGAATATAAAGTATAAACTATAAAACCAACATAAATGAAACTTAAAACATGGATTAAACAAATAAAAAATATTTGAAAATAAAAAGAATTTCGTAAAAATATTGATGAAAAATAATTTATAAATTTTCAAATACACCTACTTGAAACTTAAAAATGTTTCAAGTACATGACTTTGAAAGTCTATAAAATATAAACTATAAGACCAGCATAAATGAAACTTAAAACATGGATTAAACATATAACAAATAGTTGAAAATAAAAATAATTTCATAAATTTTTTTGATGAAAAATAATTTATAAGCTTTCAAAGCCACCTACTTGAAACTTAAAAATGTTTCAAGTATGTGCCTTTCAAAACCTATAAAATATAAACTATAAGACCAATATAAATGAAATTTATAATAATTATTATTATAATAAATTATTTAATTATTTAATTAATATTAATAATAATTAATTAGTTAATTAGTAATTATTAATAATTAATTATATAATAATAAACTAATTAATTAGTAATATAATGACTTTTAATAATTAAAATTTAATAATTATAATGACAAATTATAATTAATAATTATATTACTAATTAACTAATTAACTATTATATAATTAATAATTATATTACTAATTACCTAATTAATTATTATATATATATTTTTAATAAATACTAATTAATAATTATAATGAATAATTATAATTTATAATTATATTACTAATTAACTAATTATAAAAAGGGTATCAGCTCTATCTTTCTCAAAAAAATTAACTAATTAACTATTAACTAATTAATAATTATATTACTAATTAACTAATTAATTATTAATAATTACTAATTAACTAATTACAAATTATATAATTAATAATTATATTACTAATTAACTAATTAACTAATATATAATTAATAATTATATTACTAAGTAAATAATTAATTATTAAATAATTAATAATTATATTACTAATTAACTAATTAACTAATATATAATTAATAATTATATTACTAAGTAAATAATTAATTATTAAATAACTAATAATTGTATTACTAATTAACTAATTAACTAATTATATTACTAATTAACTAATTAATTATTATATAATTAATTATTAATAATTACTAATTAACTAACTAGTTATTATACAACTAATAGTTATATAATTAATAATTAATAATTAATAATTAGTAATTATAATGAGTAATTATAATGAATAATTATAATGAATAGTTATAAAGAATAATTATATTACTAATTAACTAATTAATTATTATATATTAATTTTTAATAATTAGTAATTAATAATTATAATGAATAATTATATTACTAATCAACAAATCAACTATTATATAATTAATAATTATATTACCAATTAACTAATTAATTATTATATAATAATTATTAATAAATACTATTTAATAATTATAATGAATAATTATAATTTATAATTATATTACTAATTAACTAATTATAAAAAGGGCCTCGACTCTATCTTTCTCAAAAAATCAACTAATTAACTATTATATAATTAATAATTATATTACTAATTAACTAATTAATTATTATATAATTAATGATTAATAATTACTAATTAACTAATTACTAATTTTATAATTTATAATTATATTAATAATTAACTAATTAATTATTATATACTTAATAATTTTATTACTAAGTAACTAATTAATTCTTAAATAATTAATAATTATATTACTAATTAACTAATTAATTATTATATAATTAATTATTAATAATTACTAATTAACTAACTAATTATTATACAATTAATAATTATATTACTAATTAATAATTAATAATTAATAATTAATAATTAATAATTAATAATTAATAATTAATAATTAATAATTAATAATTAATAATTAATAATTAATAATTAATAATTATAATGAATAATTATAATGAATAATTATAATGAATAATTATAAAGAATAATTATATTACTAATTAACTAATTAATTATTATATAATGATATCTAATAATTACCAATTAATAATTATAATGAATAATGAATAATTTATAATTATATTACTAATTAACTAATTAATTGTTATATAATTAATAATTGTATTACCAATTAACTAATTAATTATTTTATAATAATTTTTAATAATTACTAATTATTAATTATAATGAATAAATATAATTTATAATTATATTACTAATTAACTAATTAACTATTATATACTTAATAATTATATTACTAATTAATTAGTTAATTATTATATAATTAATTATTAATAATTAATAATTAACTAATTAATTATTAACTAATTAATTATTAATAATATTAATTAAATAATTTATTATATGTTTAATTCATGTTTTAACTTTAAATTATATCGGTCTTATAGTTTATATTTTATAGTCTTTCAAAGCCACATACTTGAATCATTTTTAAGTTTCAAGTAGGTGGTTTTAAAAGATTATAAATTATTTTTCATGAATATTTTTTACAAAATTATTTTCATTTTCAACTATTTGCTATATGTTTAATCCATGTTTTAAGTTTCATTTATATCGGTCTTATAGTTTATATTTTATAAGCTTTCAAAGTCATGTGCTTGAAACATTTTTAAGTTTCATGTAGGTGTCTTTGAAAACTTATAAATTATTTTCCATCAACATTTTCTATGAAATTCATTTTATTTTCAACTATTTGTTATATGTTTAATCTATGTATTAAGTTACATTTATGTTGGTTTTGTAGTTTATATTTTACAGGCTTTCAAAGTCACGTACTTGAAAATTTTTTAAGTTTCAAGTAGGTGGTTTTGAATGCTTGTAAATTATATTTTATCATCATTTTTTATGAAATTATATTTGTTTTCTACTATTTCTTATATGTTTAATCCATGTTTTAAATTTCATTTATACTGGTCTTATAGTTTATATTTTATAGTATTTTAAAGTTACGTACTTGAAACAGAATCCCACATCAGAAATGCAGAATGTTTTGCGCAGGAAATGGAGAACCAGAATCCCACATCAGAAATGCAGAATGATTTCTAGGGTAAGCTCTCTTATAAAAGGGAGCACTGAGTGAGAACTTCTGTCAGAATCCAGACTGCTGTAATGGCAGTACTGCTGAATTTTAAATAGCAGATAAATTCTGCGGAAAATTTTTGTTTATATATATATATATATATAAACAAAACAAAACAAAAATAAAAATAAAATTTTTTAAAATACAAAAAATGGTATTTTTTTGTTTTAGAAGAAAGGCAGCAACAGGGTTACCGCCTTTCGACTTAACCTGAAAGGCAGCAACCACACTGCTGCCTTTAGAGCATATTTTTAAAAAAACTTTTAAACTAGGCGTTTTTAATTAAAAAAAATGTATTTAAAAAAGACTCCTTTACAAGTCTTATGAAATGAAATTCATATGAAAATTTTGAAAAGTTTTAGGATTTTAACTTTTTGAAATTTCAGGGCTACACTGTGATCGAGGATGCATGAGGGTAATTAATTCCGGATGTGTAGAGTGTTTTGTAAGGGTAGTTGATTCAAGCTACTTCAAGGTAAACATGGATTCCAAGTTGTTGCCTTAAGGTAGATGGGAGATGCGTAACAGTAAACTCGTGGATCTTTCATTGCATAGGGGTATGAAGAGATGAAGATTTCACACTGCAGGATCGAGCCACGTGGCTTCAATTGTGTCAGAAGATAAAAGGGAGAACCTCGTGGGATGATTCAAAGAAGAAAAAGAATGCTTGGTGTGCATGAGAATACATTATTCATCCACGTGAACAAGAAATGGTTGTTTTTGCCATCTGAAGAAATTGAGTGTGTTGCTGGTTGGACGATTCACACAAAGCTATTGTGGATGATAAGAAGGAAAGAAGAAGGGAGTTGATTTACCCATGCTTGACTAAACTCCTAAGCGATTGTGGCAGTGGAGATCCAAGGATAACCCCTTATGAGTCTGTGTATTTCACTGTGTCCCTTTTCATTTTTTTTATAAATTTTATTTTTGAATGAAGTAGATTTCTTTTTCTTTCTCGAATGATTTTTCTTCTAAATTGTTCTAAATTATTGTTCGATTTATGGAAGTAAAGAAACCGTTCTCACTATTTAAACTTATTTTTCAAGGTCTTTCCTTTGAGCATAGTGAGTTCATCCATATTCAATTGCTTGGAGTTCAAGTTTTTGAATCACTTTCATAAGAGGATAAATACCCCATACTGAGTTCTTGGTATGGTATTTAGGTAGATTTAGGTGTTCACTCAGAGTTATTTGGATGGGCATTGAGAACTATAATTAGATAGTCATTCTAAACATGGAAGAATAGAGATCCCAAATATTCAATTTCTCATTTCTTTTAGTTTAATTTGTTTTAGTTTGGTCTTAGTTTTTTTCAACCTCTTCAAAAATTATCAATTTACATTTTATTTTAAAAATCAGAAAACAATGTTATAGTTTACTAACTTAGATTGCAACCTCCTCAATAGATAAGATGTGGGACTACTATATTGTATTCTTTTGGGGATAAATTTTTAAAAGGGGTTTCATTTGAAAAACCTCATATTTCAATTGGCATCATTATCATGGATGTTGCTTAAGTTTATTTTTTTGTATGTAGGGGTTTCAACCTTGATTTGTTACCTTTAGATCCTGAAATTGATCGAATTTATCACTTTTGGGCTAGAGTTTTTATTTATGAGTCTACCACTAACACACCAAGAAGAAACCACTTTGAATCAAGAATAATCATGGATGAAAACATAACTTTGAAAGAATTGTATTTATCCTATGAAGACAATCAACAAAACCCTATTGAATTTTCAGATGAACCTACTAGATTTGAAATAAAATTTGGTTTTATTCACTAACTTTAAAAATTCAATGGACTATCTGGTGAGGGTCCACATAAACACCTTCAATAGTTTAGTTATATTTGTTTTAGTATGAAACCACGATGAGTTAATGTAAACCAAATGAAATTGAGATATTTTTCTTTTTCTTTAGGAGTTTTCAAAGAATGATCTTTCTATTCACATTCAACTTTGATTAGAAATTGGAATAAATTGAAGAAGTTTTTTCTTGAATTTTTTTCATGCATCTAGAACTACTTTCATTAGGAAAGAAATCTATGGGATTAGGCAAACTCAAGGTGAAACTTTTCTTGAATATTGAGAGCGTTTCAAGTTACTTTGTTTTAGTTTCCCCTACCATCAAATTAGCAAACTTCTGATTCAATAATTTTATGATTGATTGCATCGTACTGTTAGGATCATGATAGATGCTGCTATAAGAGGATCTTTAGTTGTAAAAACATTGGCTACATCGAGAAATGTAATTTCAAACATAGCCAAAAATGCTCAAAGATTTAGAACAAGGGGCCTTCATGTAAAATATGCTCAAGAAGTTCCCACTTCCACTTTTGACAATAATATGATTGTGAGTCAACTTAGTGATCTTACCAATATGGTTAGGTTGATGGCGTTGTCCATTACTTCACAACCTCAACCTAAATCTGAAAAAAAACTTTCAACTACAAGTTTACTGTGGAATTGTTGCTCCCAATGAAAATTTTAGTGATTAATGTCCTCAAATGAAAGAACCCACTGAAAATTAGTGTTTTTTCTTGGAATGCCTTTTCAATCAAACAAATAAAGATCTTTCCATCCCAACCAAAAGTTCAATCAAGGATGGAATACCCAACCCCATGATAGATTCTGACAACCTAAATGATCAAATAGATTTTCCATGGTCAATCAAGCAATCCATAACCAAAATTGTTTAATGAGAAATTCAATGCTCATTCTGGAAGAAATTTATAGCTTACAAAACCAGTTCAAAAATCTGAAAATAGTTTTGAGGAAACCATGAGGCAACAACAGATCATGATGGATACTTTGATTACTCAAATGGGATAATTGGTCACTGATGTGGATAACATAAGGAATCAAATCAATGGAAGTTTACCTTCACAACCTCAAGTGAATCCCAAAGACAAAGGAATAAAATATGTGAGTGTCATGGCACTTAAGAGTGGAACCAAGCTAGAAAATTACCAAACAGAAAAAATCCAAACCCAATTCTAAACCCAAACCTGTATAAGAGAGCTCAACCCCCATTTCACCTATTTTAGAACCTATTAAAGACTGTCCAATTGTTGATGAATTTACTGAAAATTTATAATATATTTTGAAAGAGAAATTTGTGTCATAAGAAGAAGCTTTTCTTGAAATAACTAAGAAAGACTGGGGAAAGATGATAAGACCTTATGTTTCTCAAACTAGTTCTCAAAATGAACAAGAAACACCCAAACTAACACTTCCCAATCCATGGAGTAACCCACCAGTGAAGACCAGTGATTGAAAATATTTTGACAAAGAAGTTTTCAAGACTTTTAGGAAGTGAAAGTCAATATCCCTTTGCTAGATTCTGTGAAAAAAATTCAAATTATGAAACTTTTTTGAAATATATGTTTTCTCATAAAAGGAAATTAAAAGGATGAGAGAAAGTCAATTTAAGGAGAAATGCATCCTCCATGATTCAACATACTTTTCCAGTAAAATGTAATGATTCAGTAAATTTTACCATTACTTGTACCATAGAGGAATAAAAATTCAAGGATGTCATGCTAGATTTAGGAGCATCAATAAATGTTATGCTTGGTTTTGTTTACTCTAATTTACAGGTTAGAGAGCTAAAACCTACTGGAATTGTCATCCAACTTTCTAACTTAATTACCACGAAGTGCGATGGATTTATTGTGGATATATTGGTTTAGGTAAGAGACATGATTTTACTTATTGATTTCTATATCTTGGATATTAAAGATGATATGTTTAGCACACATGCACCACTCATTAGTGAGAAAACCTTTTTGAAAATTGATAAAGCAATCATTAATATTCACAAAGGAACCTTGTCATTAGCCAGCTCGAACACCATGCTACCCAGATACCCGAACCTGCTTTGACATAATCCGAATGGTGTTCCCGATCCCCATAGGTTGACAACTAACACCTATCATCATACAAGATCAAAGTGGGAAGTAATTTTACATAAAAGCCATAGAAGATAAAAGATACAATTCAACATGCTCAACACTCCCAATGAGAGATAGTACAAGAAACACATAGGTAAAATTTCATGCAAACATATAAATAAACAACCCAAAGGAAACTACAATGTCAACCAGAAAAAAGTCTAAAAAACAACTCCTTTGTAATAAGTTGACAACAACTCCACCAGTCACCATCATCACTCCACAATCTCAAGGATCAAGAACATCCACCACTTCCAAGTATTGCTTTACCTTTGCTCGAACCTAACATAAAAAATTCTACAAAATATTGGAGGAAAAATTAAAATGTGAGATATAAACACCAGTAGGGTCTCACCAATTTTTCCATAATAAATACCATAAAACTTTACCATTTACGCTACCAGTTACCGTAAAACAAGGCTTGGCATTTCATTTTTATATTTTAAACTAAAACATGATTTCATAATAAAAAAGTTGAGAGACATAAAAAATAAATTAAATAAAAATTTTATGTAATACATTTATATGAATCAATTGGCATGAATAAAAATGTTCAATAGTAATTGTCATGCATAATCAAGTCAACAAATCATAGCAAAGAACTATGTACGAAAGACCCATGGTAGATCAATTTTTTAGGTAACATGATCCTCACACATCTCAAAAAATGATCTCAACTCTAGTTAGGTTTGAACACAAAAAAAATACACCTCAATAGGGGAACCCATAACAGGAAATCTACAACCCTATAGGGGAACCCTTCATGAGTAGTCATGCCACAGTTTTTTAGTTAGAGTTATCATCATCAATCCATCGCTAGATAATCATGGTCCTAGCATGCTTATCCTAGTTATTAGTAACTTCCCAGGTTAACATGTGATTCAAACAAACAATCAATCAAACATGGGAAATTCAAACATTTCAAATCAATTCAAATTACAATTTCCCATTTTTCAGTTTTCAACATTCCTTTATCATTTCAAAACCAAAACAAGGTTTTCATCAATTCATGATATTTAAAATAAACTTTCAGTTTAAGACATTTTTCTTAAGGTTTAACAACCAAATCAATTTATCAAATCAATTTAAAAATCAAGCCATCATCTTTCTCAAAAATTCACCCCATATTTCAATTCCATTAAAATTGGGATTTTCTCATAAATTTCCATGCATTTTCACATATCCCATCAAATCCTTTAAAATCAGGGTTTTTAAATCAATTAAAAACTCATTTAAATTTAATCAAGAAATTTAAGGTTTCAATCATAGGGAAAAGAATTATGGAAGCGACCAACCTTTTATCACATAGTCAAAGACAACACTCGCAACATGATCGATAATGAAGAATGAGGCAGAGGAGATCAAGAAGCATAACCTAGAATCAAGATCCAACAAAACGGAGTTTAGATCCATTAATTACACGATGATCTATCAAACTCTAAGGAGGAGAGAAAGAGATATTGAAAGAAACCACATGAGAGGAGATCCAATTACTAGAGAGGGATTAGATCTTCCACTGGAACTTTGATTCCCCAATAATAGGGTTTAGAGGGGCCAAAATAACTTCTAAGGAGCCTATAAGGATATACAAAATGTGTTAAGATCAAATGGGAGTGATTAGAAACTTAAACTAGGGGATCAGGATTTCTAAAATAATTTTTAGAGGAATTAAAACCTGCGCACACAGTTTTCTAGGTAGGGTTTCACGGTTAGACAAACCATACACCCCAACCGTGTGCCCCAACCATGCACCCCTATTGGTAGGGTGCACACTTTCTCCTAAGAGGGCACACAGTTTGACAAACCACACGCTAATCATGAAAACCCTCACTGTCTAAGGTTGCATGGTTTAGAGGGGTTGTATGCACAACTTGGAGAAACCTTGCACCCCTCCAAGTGGATCACAATAGGGTGCACAATTTTCTAGGCCGAATCACATTGTTTTACCTAACCGTGCACCAACTGTGAACTGCCCCTTGGGCTTCCAAAATTTTCCAAATTCTCTCGGAATGACCCCAAAACAAGAACTGACTTAAAGGAGACCAAAACAAGGTTAAAGGAATACCTTAAATAAGGTAACAAGGTGTTTCAAACTCCCCACCATAAAGCCTTTATATTCCTATAAAGTCTATAAATGAAGCTCCATAGGAAAGAGGTGAGTCCGCTACTCTCATCAATTCCTCACACTCCCAAGTATCATGAAAATCAGAACCATGCTGCCATAGCATACAGACCAATGGTATTGTCCTCCCACAAAGTACCTTTGTCTCAGAATCCCCAATCCTGACTGGATGATTATATACAGATAAATCTGGCTCAACATTAAGATCCTCCAAGATCAAGGAACAAGACTGGTCAAAAATATTCTTCTAAAGCAAAGATACATAGAACACACTATGTATTGACATCAACTGCAGTGGAAGTGCTAAAAGGTAAGACACTTTACCCACCTTCTCAACAACCTCAAAAGGTCCCACAAACCGTGGTACAACTTTCCCTTGTTTTCCAAGATGTCGATGTCCCAAATGGGTGAAACTCTCAAAAAAACTTGGTCACCAACTGAAAACTCCAACGATCACCTATGATGGTCAACTTAAGATTTTTACTGACTATGTCCTATAACCATCATCTGACGAATCAAATGAATCTTCTCCATCGTTTCTTGGAATAAACTCATCCCAAATAAAGAAATTTCATCAATCTATGACAAACACAATAAAGATTTATAAGGCTGATTGTATAAGGCCTTAAAAGGAGCCATTTGAATTGCATACTGGTAACTGTTATTATAAGAAAACTCAACCATTCCCAAATGGACATCCTAAGATCCACTAAAATCAAGGACACAAGTATGAAGCATGTCCTCAAGAATCTGTATAGACTGCTCTTTATGGACATCATTCTTTCGATGTCTTTTCGTGCTCAAACGTACCAAAGATCCTAGTGCCTCCTGGAGGCCTCTCCAGAAGAGAGAAGTAAAACATTGATTCCTATATGAGACTAGAGTAGAAGGAACTCCATGCAATCAGACAATCTCCTACACATAGAGATTTCCCAAGTCCTCAACTTTGGTTGTACCACGAATGGGTAAGAAGTGAGCCGATTTTGTCAGCCGATCGATCACAAACCATATCACCTTCTTTTTATGAGGGATATATTAAAACCAACCAAAAAGTCCATAGAAATATCATCCCACTTCTATGCCAGCATTGGAAGTGGCTGAAGCAAACCCGAAGGTATCTAGTGCTCGACCTTAACCTACTGATAGGTATAATAATGAGAAATGAAGTCAGTGTTGTCTCATCTCATACCTAGCCACCAGAATCATCGTCGTATATTATATAACATCTTCATAGTTCTAGGGTGCACTGACCACTAGGAATTATGAAAATCCCCCATTATGACATTAATTATAGACAATGTAAAGATCCGAATTTTCCATGTATTTTTTTCATTATAAGGGAATATTACGAGTCTGCGAAAATTGACGGCGTGTGATTCCGAGGCCCAAAGTGCCTGGAATAAATTTTTTAACTTTTCGTTAGGTACGTTCAATAAATGTGCGAGTAGGTTTTTTGAACTTTTGAACCGGTTCTCAAAATTGAAAACTGAGGGAACTGTTGAAATCACAGTGCCGATATTCATTTAAGGAGACCTTCACCTCAACCACAGTAGGTCGAGGGTAAAAGTTAGTTGTTGTGCTTTTAGTGGGAGAAAATAAAATAAACTAGCTTTATTTTATTTTTGAAATTTAATCTTCCCAATTTTTTTTTGGTGGTGGGGACCACCCAAGCTTGAAAACTCCCAATTTGAATTTAGTGGTGGGGACTACCGGACCCTTGAACTACCTCTTTAATGAGGGAGGTGAATCTTGGTTTCTTTTCCAATTAATTGTGCCAACATCAAATTAATTAATGTTCCAACTCTAATTAAATTAATAAACTTAATTTAATAAGTTGGCACCTCATTTTCTTGAGTTTGGTAAAGTGTTGGAAAAGGGAGAATTTTGGAGATCTTTGGAGAACATTCTCTAACAAAGGAAGTCCTCCAATGAAGAACGTCTTCTGGAAACGAAGGACGAGGAGCCAACCTTGGAGAATCTTGCGTGAGTGACGAACACCGACTCTTCAAAGACTACGTCTACTTCCTCGCACCACCACCAATGGAAAATTGAGGTAGGGGTTTTATATATGTTGAATTTTATTCTATTGATTATTTATATCCTAAATTCATGATGATAATGTCCAAACAAACATGTCCATCATCCCTCACAAAAACCTTTCTCCTCTTTCATTTTATTCTTCGTGCTTTCTTCATGCGTTCTTCAATGCCAAATATTTATTGACGCTGGAAACACGAAGTTTTGCTGAGCGCAATATATAGATGCGGATCCCTCGACACAAGGATCGCTAATATGCGATCGTTTAATTTTTCAGGCTTGGAATGAAGCCACAATGGCTCATGGAAGGAGGAGGCCAAATATTTATTGATGTTGGAAACAAGGAGTTTTTCTGAGCGCGATATATGGACGCGACAGACCCACGATGGGGAGCGCCTCTGTGTGACGCAGCAGACCCATGATACTTGACAGGAGGAGTACCTCAGTAGGCCACAAGGGGGAGCACCTCTGTGTGATGCAGTAGACCCACAGTGGGGAGCACCTCTATGTGACGCATAAAACCCACAATACTCGATAGTATGAGTTCCTAAGTAGTTCAAGGTTAGTGGGAAGCACCTCTGTGTGATGTGGTAGGCCCACTATACTCGATAGAGGAGGAGTTCTCTAGCAACTGAGATGTTTGACGATGTGACTGGGGATGTTACTTGTTACTACCCCTAGAATAAATCCTGGTGTGAGATGTCTTTACTTTGTGCTTGCGATTGAGGTTATGCTATGTGATACTTTACCTTTGTGGTGTTACCTTCGTGGTATACTTCCATCATGTATGCGATGAGTATAGCTTGATAACTTAGGTATATGTATGGGCATATACCTAAGTAGAGTTGGGCTCTTGTTTTGTGGTCTTTACTTTGTGGAACTCTAGGAGACCTACGAGGTCTTGGTGTCCCTACTGAATATCGTTATACTCACCCTTACACGGGCTTCACCCACAACTTATTGTGTCTTGTGAATAATACATACAACATTGATCGAGGATGAGGGAGCCAGTACTGGACAATGCTCGGAGGTGGAACATTTGGTGTGACGTAACGCATGGACTATAGATCATGAGCTGTACCTACCCTTCAGGTAGGATCTGGGGTGGACCGTTTGGTGTGACGCGACGCAAGGACTACTGATTTTGAGCTATACCTACCCTTCAGGTAGGATATGTGGTGGACAATCTAGGAGTTGATTTTCACCTTTTCAGCTATTTTTTTACTTTTCAGTTGTACTTATACCTTTACAGTTGGGCTTGTATTTTGGACCCTTTCACTTTTAGCACTCTTTTACTACAATAATTTACTTCACAATTGTTTCTTGTTGTGTTCTTGGGCCATGTATTTGTATAGGATTAAAGGCAGTGCCTTCCCAAATTAGGAAGTATGCCTTTCGGTGCTAGTCGCCACCCCCTGGACTATGGAAGACGGGCTTAGGGTAGTCCCGACATGAGCCTCAGGGGACAGGTTATGAGAAATTGGTATCAAAGGAGTTCAGTTCTACCGAAGAACTATGACTCTGATCTTTTCTCTGTGGAAATAGTGTTAAGTGTTATGAGTGTGGTTTTCAGTTCGGGGAGTCCAGTGTTGGTGCGACGACCGACGTATCCATACACCAGGACCCTGAATTTTGATTTCTGACTCAATGCATGAAAACACTGATTGTGTATGTGTTTTTGAAAAGTTTTCTTTGTGATTTATTTGGAGTCAGCTCACTAGGTATAACTTAAACACTATGGCGCACCTATTCCTTATCAGGATGCTGCCGCTTAGACAACCACCCAGGTTTCCTGAGAGAGTACATGATGATGACCTACCGAGCGATGAGGACTCGGTGTAGGGCCCTCTTATGACGTTATCACCTTTGGGTGGTGTACCAGCAACACCACTACCCATTGGAAGAGTGTTGCCACTAGCCCCACCAGTAGAGGATGCACGCCTACTAAGCATATTTCACTAGTTCCAGCAACAGAGGCCTCTGAGGTTTTGAGGCGAGTCGGATTCCCAGGTAGCTGAGGACTGGCGGGAGGCTGTGGCTAGAGTTTTCCACCTAGTTGGGACACCAGTTGAGTAGATGGTGATCTTATCTGTTGGACTTTTCCAGCATGTGACCATGAGGATGATCCACATGGTAATGAGGCTTCGATACTGGGATCGTTGCTCGAGATGGTACCTTCGGGTAGTGTTCCAGCTATATCACTACCCATTGGTTAGCAGTTACAACTAGCGATGCCGGTTGAGGACACATGTAGGCTTAGTTCCTTACACGTGATTCAACATTAGATACCCCTCAGGTTCTGAGGTGAGCCTGACTCACAAGCGGCTAAGGATTGTCTTGAGGAGGTGGATGAGAGTTCCCTAGAGCTTTTACAGCTTCAGCAAGACGACATGTCGGCAGCTGAGTATTCATTGTGGCATATCGACCATTCCAGATACTCGATGAATATGATACGATCAGTGCTTCGGGGCTCGGACTTCCGAGCATGGCGTGTTTAAGGACGTCTGAGCCAGCACTATTTCTCTATGCATTCCTACCTATGTTAGGGTGCTAGAGAGAACCTTTGCGGTTGAATGTTCTTTGGATGATAAGATATATCCAGTGAATGTTAGTAGTGGGAAAGCAGGAAACTGGCACGAGTCTCAGAGACTTGGGCATGTAAAAATGTTTTGGGATGAAGCAGTGTTAGGGACAGATGAATCTGCAGGGTTACAGACATGGAAGCAGAACTAGGAGAGTAGCATGAGGTGGTGTACATTTCGACATGTTACAACCACCCCCCTTTGTGGTCCCCACCAGGCTCAGGAAGCTGGAGGATAGGGGAAGGGAGTAGCTACATATGGTTAAGGAGTGCGACCCAAGGGCTCTAGGAATGATTCAATGAATGGTCTATGTCTACTACTAGTTGCCATATTAATAGACATAGGTACCAATCATTCCTTCCTTCCATGAATCTTGTCCAAGACCTAGAGTTTCCAGTTAAACTGTTGTCTTGACCCTTACATCTAGAGATACCTTTTAGAGGAGTCTCGATAATCACACTTACGCCGATGGTGTGATCTGACCCTTGAGGCGAGAGTTTCGGTTGGAACCTCTTGGTGGTAGCGTTGAGGCCTTATGATGCTAGTTTGGGTATGGAATGGACATCCACAGTTCATACTCAAATTGAATATATTAGGAAAAAAGGTTGTGGTTTATCTAAAATGTTAGAATGGGGTTTTCCTTGGTCGGAGAAAAATTAAACCTAGGCATCACAAGATAAAATCATGCATAGGAGGGTGAAACCGATCACTCTTAAGTCATCCAGACTTACTTTCGTGGCAGCAGGAGTTTTGAGTTTTCTGTTCCAATCAGGAGTGGCAGAGCATGGGGACATCTTTTCAAAAGATGTTTCCAGGAATACCTCCCTGAAGGGAGAGGGACGTCTACTTTGGCTAGGCACTACTAGAGGTTTGTGCCTAACTTTTACATAGTTGCGGCACCCTTATCAGTGTTGAAGAAGAGGGGGAAACACTTAGTGTGGTTGGAGAGATGCCAATGGAGTTTCCAGGAGCTAAGGAAAAGACTGAAAAGTTCCCCCATCTTGAGGCTACCAGAGGAGGGTGTTGGATACGTAGTCTACTGTGACACATCAGGGACCAGGCTTAGATGTGTCCTGATGCAGGAGCGAGCAGTAATCATGTATGGTTCTCGATAGCTGAGACAAAATGAGTATAACTACGCTACCCATGACCTGAAGTTAGCAATAGTGGTCTTCACCTTGAAGATGTGGAGACATTACTTGATGGGAAAACGTTTTCCAGTCTACTCTGATCACAAGAGTCTCAGGTATATCTTCTCTCAGAAGGACTTGAACCTGAGATAATAACATTGGCTTGAGTTCCTCCAAGACTATGATTTTGAGATAGTCTATACTCCTAGGAAGGAGAATGTAGTAGCAAATGAACTCAGCATGAGGTATGATATACAATTCCTGAGTGAGGAAACATACTAGCTAGCCGCTTTGCGGATATCCTTTGGGGATCGAGATGGAGTAGCTTATCTTCAGTCACTCGCAGTCACTCCCCCACTCTTTCAGCGAGTCAGGGAGGCACAACTCGGGGACACTGACAGTGAGGCTCAACGTGCTCAGATATCCCTAGGGTAGGCACCTAATGGATTTTATGAAGGTGGGGAGCATGTCATTCTCTTCATAGGACGTACCATGGTACCAGTAGTGCTACAGGAGGAGGTGTTGAGGGAGTTCTATACATCCCCTCTGGCGGTACATCCTGGAGTGGTGAAGATGTACCAGGACCTCTGACGTTAGTACTGATGGCCCAAGATAAAGAAAGCAGTGGCAGAGTTTGTCTCTCAGTGCCTCACTTGTCAGCAAGTGAAGGTAGAGAATCAGGTTCCAGCAGGCTTAGTTCAGCCATTAGAGGTGCCAGGGTGGAAGTGGGATGGAATTTCCATGGAATTCGTGACGGGTCTTCCACGCACATCCAGGGGACTTGATTCCATATGGGTGATCATAGACCGACTCACCAAGTCGGCCAACTTCCTACCTATCAGAGAGTAGGGTTCAGTAGAGGTCCTAGGACGTCTCTACGTGTATAAGATTGTATAGCTTCATAGAGTGACAAATACTATTGTCTTCGATCGTGATTCACGTTTTACTTCCTGAATATGGAAGGGGTTTCAGGAGGCATTTGGGAAATTGCTTCGGTTGAGCACCACCTTCCATCCTCAGACGGATGGTCAGACGAAGTAGACCATTTAGAACCTTGAGGACATGATAAATTCTTGCATCCTTGATTTTGGCCGTAGCTGGGAGGATCACTTTCCCTTAGTGGAGTTTGTATACAACAATAGTTATCACTCCACTATCGGTATGGCACCATTTGAAGTATTGTACGGATGACCTTTCAAATGAACTTTGTGCTGGACAGACCCAGGGGAGTCAGCACTCATGGGACCAGAGATGGTGTGAGCTACCACAGAAAAGGTGTAGATCATCTAGGAGTGGATAAAGACTGCACAGAGCAGGCAGAAATCCTATGCTGATAGGAGGCGGAGACCTCTGGAGTTCGAGGATGGTGACCACATATTTCTATGGGTCTCACCTCGATGAGGTTTGCAGAGATTTGGATGGGGTGACAATTTATCTTCGAGGTTCATCGGACCTTTTCAGGTCCTCAGTAGAGTTGGCGAGGTGGCTTACCTCTTAGCTCTTCTACCTCAGTTGCACTGGGTGGATGATGTTTTCCATGTATCCCAGCTGAGGAGATATGTGCACGACCCATTTCAAGTCATCGACCATGGTGAGCTGGACATAGACGATGGGGAGGCATTTATCAAGGTTCCAGTAGAGATTGAGGATCGACAGGAGTGAGTCCTTCATGGGCGGTTGATACCTCTGGTGTGCGTTCACTGGCAGCACGGGAACCTCCAGGAGAGAATATGGGAGCGGGAGGCTCAGATATGTGCTCAGTACCCCCACTTGTTTCCTTAGTTTGTTTTGTGGATTTTGAGGACGCAAATCCCTGAGGTGGGGAGAATGTAAAGAACTGGATTTTTCCATGTATTTTTTTATTATATGGAAATATTATGAGTCTATGAAAATTGACAGTGCATGATTTTGAGGCTTGGAGTGCCCAAAATGAATTTCTGAACTTTTCATTAGGTATGTTCAGTAAACGTGTGAGCGGGTTTTTGTAACTTTTGAATTGGTGCTCAGAATTGAAAACCGAGGGCACCATTGAACTTACAACACTAATATTCGCTTATGGATACCTTCACCTCGACTATAGTAGGTCGAGGGTTAAAGTTAGTTTTTGTGCTTTTTGTGGGAGAAAATAAAATAAACTACCTTTATTTTATTTTTGAAATTTAATCCTCCCAATTTGCTTTTGGTGGTGGGGACCACCTAAGCTTGAAAACTCCCGATTTGAATTCAGTGGTGGGGAACACCCAACCCTTGAACTCCCTCTTTAATGAGGGAGGTGACTCTTGGTTTCTTTTCTAATTAATTGTGCCAACATCAAATTAATTAATGCGCCAACTATAATTAAATTAATAAACTTAATTTAATAAGTTGTCTCCTCATTTTTTTGAGTTTGGGAAAGTGTTGGCAAAGGGAGAATTGGGGAGATCTTTGGAGAACATTTTCCAACAAAGGAAGTCCTCCAACAAAGAACGTCTTCTGGAAATGAAGGATGAGAAGCTGACCTTGGAGCATCTTGCGGGAGTGACGAACGCCGACTCTTCAACGACTAAGTCTACTTCCTCATGCCACCACCAATGGAAAATCGAGGTAGGGATTTTATATACGTTGAATTTTTCTCTATTGATTATTCGTATCCTAAATTCACGATGATAATGGACAAACGAACATGGCCATCATACCACACATAAACCTTACTCATCTTTCTTTTTATTCTTTGCATGTTCTTCATGTGTTCTTAAACTCCAAATATTTATTGATGCTGTAAACATTGAGTTTTTCTAATCACGATATATAGACGCAGATCCCTTGACACAAGGATCACGAATATGAAATCGTTTAATTTTTCGGTCTTGGAACGAAGCCGCAATGACTCACAGAAGGAGGCGGCCAAATATTTATTGATGCTAGAAACATAGAGTTTTGTTGAGAGAAATATATGGACGTGACATACCCATGGTGGGGAGCGCATCTATGTGATGTGGCAGACCCACGATACTCGACAGGAGGAGTACCTCAGTAGGCCACAAGGGGGAGCACCTCTGTGTGATGCGGCAGACCCATGGTGGGGGGCGCCTCTGTGTAACACAATAGACCCATGGTACTCGATAGGAGGAGTACCTCAGTAGTTCAAGGTTAATGGGAAGCACCTCTGTGTGACGCGACAAGACCACTGTACTCGAAAGAGGAAGAGTTCTCCAGCAGCTGAGGTGTTCAATGATGTGACTGAGGATGTTACTTGTTAATACCCCTAGAATAAATCCTGGTGTGAGTTGTCTTTACTTTGTGCTTGTGATTGAGGTTATGCTATGTGATACTTTACCTTCATGGTGTTACCTTCATGGTATACTTCCTTCATGTATGAGATGAGTATAGCTTGATAACTTAGGTATATGTATTGGCATATACCTAAGTAGATTTGGGCTCTTGCTTTGTGGTCTTTCCTTTGTGGAACTCTAGGAGACGTATGAGGTCTTGGGGTACCTACTGAGTATCGTTATACTCACCACTGCACGGGCTTCGCCCACACCTTGTTGTGTCTTGTGCAGATGATGTACGACATTGATCGAGGCTGAGGGAACCAGAACTGGACGGTGCTCGGAGGTGGACCATTTTGTGTGTCATAACGCAGGGACTACTAATCGTGAGTTGTACCTACCCTTCAGGTAGGATCCGGGGTGGACCGTTTGGTGTAACACGATGCAGGGACTACTGATCGTGAGCTGTACCTACCCTTGAAGTAGGATCTGTGGTGGATGATCCAGGAGATGATTTTTACCTTTTCAGCTATTTTTTACTTTTTGGTTGTACTTGTACCTTTACAGTTATGCTTGTATTCTGACCCCTTTCACTTTCAGCACTCTTTTACTACAACAATTTACTTCACATTTGTTTCTTGTTGTGTTCTTGGACTATGTATTTGTACAGTATTAAAGGCAATTCCTTCCTGAATTAGGGAGTATGCCTTTCGATGCTAGTCACCAGCCCCTGACCTATGGAAGGTGGGATTGGGGTAGTCACGACACAGGCCCTGGGGGATGGGTCTAAAAATGGGAAGGAGTTGCCTTTATAACCTATAAACTCATACAACTAAGCATAAAGCAGGATACAAGTTCAAAGTAAAACTATATAGTAAATAGGGTGTGTACAAGACTAATGGAAATGCCTTCCTGAATTAGGGAGTATGCCTTTTGGTGCTAGTCGCCAGCCCCTGTCCTATTGAAAGCGGACTTGGGGTAGTCACGGAACGGGCCCCGGGGGACGGATCGTGATAGACAAAGGCACAACCAATCAATTCAAAAAACACATGATTCCCTCAGAAGAGAACATCCATTCACATACGGTCTCCCCACTATAAAGAGAGTCCCTAATGCTATGGAATTCATCATCAAGCTACTATTCCTGAAGAATCATCTTGAGAAGAGTGTAGGTCAACTTAACACTTGTTAAGACAACCTCATCATATTCCTCCTAGACTCCTAAATGAAATTATGTAAAAATAACCATCAAGTTCCACTCTTCGGATGATTCTTTCATGGCCTAGGTTTGAAGTTTCATGCTCTAATAATTAACAATGAAATTTCCCTTCACTGAGGGTGTAGGCAATGTCGAAATCAAAAGATTTTAGGTACTTCATCCAATACCTCATACAAAGGTTCAAATATTTTTGAGAGAAGATATAACTTAGGCATTTGTGATTATAATAAATGAAAAACCTTTCTCTGAAAAGGTAATGATGCTAAATCCAAAGATCATGCATCATAACTATGAGTTTGAGGTCATGGGTTAAATAATTCTTCTTGTGTGGCCTAATCTATCTAGATCCATAGACCACCACATGATCACCTTGCATAAGAACACAACCCAAAACCGAATCTGATGTGTAATAGAAGACCACATAGCCCTGCCCAGCCTCTGGAAGAGTTAACACTAGCATAGAAGTCAAAAGACATTTCAACTCGATAATATAACTTTGAAATTTTTAATTCCATAAGAACTTCACTCCCTTCTGAGTGAGGGAAGTCATTGGAGAATAAAACTTTGAGAAATCTTTGACAAACTTGTGGTAATACCTCACCAGGCCCAAGAAGATTTGAATCTAAAAAATATTACATGATTGGTCCCATGTCACACCAGTTTTCACATTCTCAAGATCGATCGAGATGTTATTTTTTGACACCATGTTTCCCAAGAATTTCAATTCTCACATCCATAAATTACATTTTGAAAGCTTCACATAAAGTCTGTGATCTCTCAATATTTTTAAGACAACTCTCAAATGATGTACATGATCCTCCTAGGTCTTGGAGTAAACCAATATGTCATTCATAAAGACTACTTTGAATGAGTTGAGGTACTCATGGAAAATAATATTCATTAAATCCATAACAAATTTAAGATTATTGGTTAGACCAAATGGCATGACATGATACTTACAATGGACATACCTACTCCTGAAGGCAGACTTTTGAATGTCAGATCCCTTTATTCTCAACTGATGATGACCAAATCAAAAAATCAATCTTCAATAACCACTTTTCCCCATTCAACTGGTCAAAAAAATCATTAATACATGGTAACATATACTTTTTATTTACCATAACTCAATTGAGTTTTTGATAATCAACATAGAGGATAAGTTTTCCATCAGTTTTCTTCACAAAGAGAACATGTGCTACCCAAGGTGACACAATCGGGTGTATAAATCCTTTCTCCAACTGATCATCCAACTGATTCCTCAACTATTTTAACTCTACTGGTTCCATAGGGTAATAAGGAATTATTATCAGATGAGTACCATGTACTAAACCAATAGAGAACTCTACCCCTCTTACCAGTGGTAGACCAACGAAATTAGAAGGAAACACATTGGGAAACTCAATGAAGACTAGAGGGATATCATCACTTAAAAATTATCGTTCCAAGTAAAAAGAAAACATTGATATTACCCTACCCAACTCAGGAAAATATGGTCCAACTCTACTCGACCTTGGGTCCCATTATCCCTAAAAGATACGACACACCCCATCAGGTGCAGTAAAGGAAACCCGTCAAAGATAATAGTCGATTTGGGCCTTATTAGAAATCATCCAATCCATCCTGAGGATGACATCAAGAGGTTTCATGTCGAGAACTAGAAAATTCTAGGTAAGATCAATTTCAGATAAAGAGAAATCACAAGCAGGATAATGAAGACCATATTCTCTCTTTGTTCTGAGGGGCATGGTAGTATCCATTATATAAAACAAAAGTTCTTTTGGAAGATTTATATGTTCACAATATGAGTTAATATAAACGAGTGAGACACACTGGTATCAAATAAAATAGTCAACAAAGATGGAGCGATGGTTATGGTACCTATCACAATCGATGGACCAGTATCAACTTCCTCTGGAGACTCTTCTATTGTGTGAAGAAGCTTCATTCTAGATGCCTATGGATAGAAACCCTCAGATCTTGAAGCATCTGATTGCATCACAATACTATTTAGAGCTAATAATACCATACTACTACACAAAGCTAAAATGAAATGGTAGAACTTCTATAGGTTTTCTGAGAGACCATAGGAACTACAGATCTTTGGAACCTCACTACAAACATGTCTCAAATTCCCAACATTACCACACTGAAAGTAAGTCAATGGGCCTTTATGAGACATTATAGGAGGTATGGAAGACACCTGCTGTCTAGAACCACCATGAGAATCATTACGCTTCCTCTTTACTTTAAAAGAACTCATAGAGATACCACCAAGAGAAAAATGAACCCCAATCAACCTTGAATTACCATCCAGGTCAAGCCCAACCATCAATTACCTATCCATCACATAATCATAAGAAGACAACTTCAGTAGTAAAACCTAATATTGGATATTAGGTTGAAGACCCATCTCAAATAACCACTCCTTTAGCTTCTAATTTTTCACCACCTTAGGAGAAAACTGAATAAGCTCAGCAAAGTGGCTTGCGTAATAAGTCACAGTCATGTCATCCTATGGGAGTTTGAGAAACTCTATATATTTCTCCAAGACCATAGATTCTAGATAGAATTGATCGGTGGAAAGAACTAAAAAGTCTTTACATTCTAAATCCTCATGCCTTTTCACCATCACCATTGAATCCCACCATCTCTGTCTAGGCCCTTCCAGCTTAAAGGTCACACATTTTACCTTAATATCTTCAGGTGTTTCTAGGAACTCAAAAAGAATCTCTATCTTTCTCAACCAGTCCTCAACCTCTTGAGGATCATTAGAGCCATAGAAATAAGATGAATTATGGTGAAGAAAATCTTGAGCATGACTCTGAGATTCGTCACTCTGAGGTTCCACAACTAGAGCTTGAGTGGGAACGGGTGCTAGTGCTTCTCCCAGATATTGGATAACACACACTACTATCTCTACAAGGTTTTGGTCCACTAGAGGGTTTTCTCACTATGGTTCACCAATAGATTCCTCCTAGGACCTATTAACACATCTTCTTAGTGTAATGATGCTACACAACATCAACATACAACTCTGAAGACATTGAAACAGATTCATCGAAAAAATTTATAGGAATATCAATTCCATCAAGTAGAAATTTAATATTGGGATTTCAACAAACTCAGATCAAAGGCAGGTAGAAGACTAGAATCAGATCAAAATGTTCCTCAAAGACACTTTTCTGAAACACCCATGGTGATTTAAGGCTCATTACAGTGAAATCTGGCTAAAAAATCGCTCGTAACTAACTCCTAAGTCCCATCAAGACACCCCAAACCGCATACTGACATAAATGAAAGATGCTTAACCTGTAACTCTAATACCACTTTTTCATGAACCAACCCAAATATCCTAGTACCTAGATACCTGATTTGACTTTGATATATCCTGAAGGGAATTCCCGATCCCCATGGGTTGGCGATTGGTGCCTGACATCATACAAGATCAAAACGGGAACAAATTTTCCACAAAAAAAAGAATATAAAAGATAAAAGTTAGCATGATCAACACTCCCAAAGGGAGATAGTTCCATAAGAAAATAGGTAAAACAATACTCAAACATATAGATAAACAACGCAAAGGAAAACACACCGTTAACTAGACAAAAGTCTCAAAAAAACAGCTCTTGTGTAACAAGTGGACAACATCTCCCCCAGTCACCGTCATCACTCCACATTCCCAAGGATCAAGAACACCCACCACTTCAAAGTGGAACTTTCCCTTGCTCAGACCTGACATAATAAAGTTTACAAACACCGGAAGGAAAAGGTAGTGTGTGATCTATAAAGCCTAGTAGGGTCTCACCAAGTGTTCCATAATCAATACCATAACAATTTACCATGTATGCTATCAGTTATAATAAAACAATGCATGGCATTTAATTTTCATATTTTAAACTAAAACATGCTTTCAAAATAAAATAGATGGAACACATATAAAAAATGGTTTAGATAAAAATTTTATATAAAAAATTTATATAAATCAATTGGCATGAATAAAATAGTTGAATAATCATTGGCATGTATAATCAAGTCAACAAATCATACTAAAGCACCATGTATGAAAGCCACGTGGTAGGTTAATTTTTTAGGTAATAGGATCCTCACACATCTCAAAAATTATCTTGGCTCTAGTTAGGTGTAAAAACACAAAATACACCATAATGGGGGAACCCAACATGGAAAATATACACCCCAATAGGGGAACCCATCATGGGCATTCATGCCGCAGTTTTTTAGTTAGTGTTATCATCATCAATCTATTATTAGGAAATCATGGTCCCAACGTGCTTATCCCAATTACCAATAAATACCTAGGATAACATGTGATTCAGAAAACCAATCAATCAAACATGAAAAAATCAGACATTTCAAATCAATTCAAATTACAATTGTCCAGTTTTTAGTTTTCAATATGCCTTTCTCATTTCAAAACCAAAACAAGGTTTTGATCAATTCAAAGCATTTCAAACCAACTTTCACTTTAATCCATTTTTCTCAAGGTTCAATAACCAAATCAGTTTATCAAATCAATTTCAAAATTAATCCATAATCTTTCCTAAAAATTAACTTCTCATTTCGATTCCATTAAAATAGGGGGTTTCTCATAAATTTCCATGCCTTTTCAAATATCACATCATATCCTTTCAAATCAGGGTTTTCAAATCAAATAAAAACCCATTTCAATTCGATCAATTAATTTAAGTTTTCAATCATAGGGAAAATAATTATGGAACCACCTACCTTTTATCATACAGTCAAAGATAATACCAGTAATGAGATCACAAATGAAGAACGAGGCATAGGAGATCAAGAAACACAACCTAGAATCAATATACAACAAAATGGAGTTTAGATCCATCAATTACATGATTATATATCAAACTATAAGTAGGAGAGAAATATAGATTGTAAGAAAGCACACGGGAGGAGATCCACTTACTGAAGAGGGTTTAGGTCTTCCACTGACACTTTGATTCTCCAAGAAAAGGGTTTAGTGGGGATAAAATCACTTTTTGGGAGCCTACAAAGATGAAAAAACATGTTAGGGTTGAATGGGGAAAATTAGAAGCTTAAATTGGGGGTTTGAGATTTTTAAAATAATCTCTAGAGGAATTAAAACCTGTGTGCACAGTTAGACAAACTGCACGCCCTAACCGTGCGCCCCTGCTGGTAGGGTGCATGATTTCTCATAGGTGGGAACATAGTTTGAAAAACCGTGCACCAATTGTGAAAACATTCACTATATGATGTTTCACAGTTTATAGGGTATGTACACACAGTTTGGACAAACCGTTCACCCCTTCCAGTGGATCACAACAGGGCACATGATTTTCTAGGCCAAACCATAACGTTTTCCCTAACCGTTCACCAACCGTGCATAATCCCTTAGGGTTCCAAATTTTTCCAATTTCCACTAGACCAACCCCAAAATAAGACCCAAATTAAAGGAGATCACAACAAGGGTCAAGGAATACCTAAAATAAGGCAACAAGATATTACAAACCTTATCACTTGAATTTGAGATAGAAGTAGTTCATTTCAAAAAAATTTGATCCATGAAATGCTCAATAGAAGACCACTCATCCTCTAAAGTAAATAAGATTGCCTGGTTTTCTACTGAGTTATTTCTTGATTTTTCATGTAATGAAATACCAATTTCCTTTCTAAAAATGAGTCTTTTCTTTCTATTGAAACAAACTTAAATGAGACTGAGACTGATATTTATAAAGAGAGTTTAAATTTTGAAACTTTTGTTCGCAAACCTTCTAGTTTTGACAATGTTGCATATATTTACTTTGAAAATTTTGAAAATCTAGAAAATAATGATCCCTTTTTTTGTTTAGAAAAATATGAAAAATTTTAATGTATTATCAAGGTTGTTTTTTTTGAACCTATTGAAATTGTTTCATGTGAAGTTTCTCGAACTCCTGACTTTCCTTATGTTTTCAAGGAAATCAATTTTTTTTGAAAATTTCATACCTTCTTATTGTTTTGTTGAAAACAATGATAATTTGGATAGTACAACCAATGTTAAATGCTTTGAAATTACTAAATTTGATGTTGAAAATTTATAATTTTCATGTTCTTTAAAATCTGGAATTTTTATAGAAAATTCACCATGTAAATAGACTACTGGAAAACCTATTGCGGCTGACTTTGATCTAAAATTTTCTCATTTTAGTGATTAATTAGGAGCTATAATCTATGTTATTTATTCAAATAACCCTTCATTGTTCAATGAAAATCTCCCACCTAAGTTAGAACTAAATCCCTAACCTAAAAATATCAAATATACATTCTTAGGTGAAAACAAAGAATTCCTTGTAATCATTGCTAAAGAGCTTTCAAAGGACCAAGAAAACCAATTGTTAGGAGTCCCTAGAACACACAAGAAAGCTTTAGGATGTACTTTATTTGAATTAAATGGAATTAGTCCTTCAATTTTCACACATAGAATTATTTTAGAAGAGAATGTCAAACATGTAAGACAATTTCATAGAAGATTGAACCCAACATTGTTAGAGGTTGTTAAAAAATAAGTCACCATCTTGTTGGCTATTAGAATTATTTCTCCCATTTCTGATAGCCAATGGGATAGTCCTATCCAATTTGTTCCTAAAAATAGTTTCTCCAAATATTGAATTTGGTGAGATTGTTCTTGTTATGCTTCCAAACAAATAGAGTATGTGAATTGATTATAGGAAAATCAATCTAGTGACCAAGAAGGATCATTTTACTATTCTATTTATTGATAAAGTTCTTGTTATATTATAGTGATATACCCACTATTATTTTCTTTATTGATTCTATAGTTATTTTCAAATCTGCATTGCACTTGATGATCAAGAGAAAACCACCTTCACATGTCATTTTAGAGCTTTTTCTTATAGAATAATTCACTTTGGGTTGTGTAATGTAGAAGGAAGATTTCAATGGCATGTGATAATATTTTTTTTGAATTTATATAATGTTGGATGGATTTTTATGGATTAATTTATTGTTTATGGATCATCTTTTGAGAGATTTTTGGAAAGTTTAACTGCTGACCTTGAAACTTGTGTTGATAACAATCTTGTTATAAATTATAAAAAATGTATTTTTATGGTCAATAAAGGAAATTTTATTGGATACATTATGTCTAAATATGAAATTCAAGTTGACCAATACATGGTTGAGGTAATTTCTTCACTACCATACCCAAAAACTCCAAGAGAAGTGAAATATTTTCATGGTCATGTTGGTTTTTATAGAGGATTCATAAAATAATTTAGCAAGATAGCTTTGCACTTATCTAGGTTTCTTCAAAAAGAGTCACAATTTGTCTTTTATGATAGTTTTAAAATTGAATTTCAAGAGATGAAAAAAATTCAAGAGCTGAAACAAAATATGATATCCCCACCCATTGTCCAACCACCAAAATGGAGCTCGCCTTTTGAATTAATGACTAATGCCTTTGATTTTTCCCTTGGGGTAGTTTTGAGAAAAAAGCTGGAAAAGAAGTCCCATGTAATTTCTTATGAATCCATAACTCTAGATCAATCCCAATACAACTGCACAAAAATTAAGGAGGATAGTTTGGATGCTGTTTTTCCTTTGGATAAGTTTAGATGTTATTTTTTGGGCTCTAAAGTGATTATTTTTACTAATAATTCTATAATTATATTTTTAATGAATAAAAATGATGAAAAACCTAGTATTTTGAGATGTATATTGTTTCTAAAAGAGTTTAATGTTGAAATAAATGACCAAAAAATTATTTAAAAATCTTTCGGCTGGCTATTTGAGCCAAATACCCACTTTTTTAGGTAAAAAAATTCAAATATTTCCATCCATCAAAGAAACCTTTCCAGATGAAGAATTGTATGTCGTTAAGAGTGATAGACCATGGTTTGATAACCCAGTGAATTATCTATCCACTAATAAAATTCCCCATTGTTTTTTAAGAAAAAAATAACTAAGCTTGGGAGTGATTCCAAGAATTATATTTGGGACAATTCTTACTCATGGTATGTTGGTAGAGACCAAATGATAAGTAGATGTACTCTAAATTCTAAATTACAATCAATGTTTATTTTTTTACACAATTTAAGTCATAGAGGCCACTTTGGTTCTCAAATAACTACTAGTAAAGTTCTTGATTCTAGTTTATATTGTCCCTTTTTTTGAAGATGCTTTTGAATTTCTTAAAATCCATAACAACTTCAAGGTAACATTTCCAAAAAAATGAAATTCTATAACAACTACTATTTTTCTATAAAGTATTTTATGTATGGGGTATGGATTAATAGGAAATTTTTCTAACTATTTTGGATACCTTTACATATTGTTTACTGTTGATTATGTGTCAAAGTGGGTGGAAGTTATACCCATTAGAACCGATGATGCAATGGTTGTTTCTAAATTTGTAAAAGTAAATCTGTTTTCTAGATTTGGTGTTCCAAAGTTTTTTAGCATTGATCAAAGAACCCAATTTTGTAATAGAACTTTAGAATTTATTTTGAATAAGTATGGAGTTCATCATAATATTTATACAACTTATCTCCCATAATCAAATGGAATGACTGAATTTTAAAAAGAGAAATTACACAGATTTTGGAGAAAACTGTGCACCAAAGAAGAAACGATTAGAGTTAGAGATTAGACGATGCAATTTAGTCTTATAAGACTACTTTTAAAACTCTAAATGGTATGTCACCTTTTATATTGATGTATAAAGAATATTTTCATTTACCTATTGATTTTTTGCACAAATATTTTGAGTTTTTAATATTGTGAAAGTGGGTGACATAGACCTTACTTGAACTATACTTTTTGATTACCAAATCATGTATACATGGAGTTATGTGTGATGTTTCCTTACTATAATAGCTTCAACACTTATGAATCCACTATTTACATGGTAATGTAATTATATTATTATTCATATCAAAAGGTTATATTAGTTCCCAACTATAATGATAACTTCATTATACTATGATAATAATCTTAAAAATATGTCTTATGGTCTAGATACATTATCCTGAATGGACACGGATGATGTATGACTATTAGGTGTTGGAGGCTCATAAACATTGAGACTTATTCTCATGAAGTTCTCACTTGGTGATATCAAGTAGTGGAGATTGTGAGGACTAACCCACCAATCTAAAACTTAATGTTTTAAGTGTCATTGTGTTACTTATTTATAAACACATGTATTAGTCTCTCGACTTGATATCATTACCAATGAACACAATTTGATTGAGCACTTTGATTCAAGATGAAAACCATGAAATTTAGGTTGTGGAAATGTATCTTGTATTGGGTGCATCATTGGTGATATGGAATTGATTGAATGATTAAGATAAATTTTTTCACTTCCATAAAGGAAGATATACCTTGGGCCTAGCTGAACAGGATTGTATTGCCTTTATTAAATCCATGACCATGGGGATTAAAGGTAAGTTCATCCTATTAGGTAACAAATAAATGACACAGTAAAGGATGATGTCATAAAGTGTGCATCTAGATTTATGAGATATCATGAGACAAATAGATTATATTACACGACATGTGTTCATAAGAGGTCTTCATTGTTATGACTAAAACTTATCTCCTTAGGGTAATTTATGGGTTGCTAGACTCCACTCATGATATATGAGTATCACTAATCGCTATCGAGATAAGGTCTTAGAGGGTCACACACAAAGAGTATTCAAAGGCTAGAAAAATTCTAGTGAATTTGAGTTTTATGACATGTTGGGCCCCATGATAGTGGTCGAGTAATGTATAAGTTTATACAATCTCAAGGAAATAAATAAGTTCAATATTATTTTAGTTTAGAATAATAATAATTATATTTATCTATTTATATTTAGGATTTATTCAGTAAATATAAAGAAAATTATTTTTCAAATGAACATTTAATATTTGTTTTTTATTTTTGAAAAGAATCACTTTGAGGATAAGTGAGAACCAATAAATCATACCACACCCCAAAAGGGCCATAAGAAGGCTTGGAAAGGAACCACATGCAAGACCAGACCTTCCCAACAAATAATAGAAACCAAAAAACCAAAAAAAGGGTCGACCAAAACCATGTCCAGTATTGACCCACCCAAAAAACAACCATGAAATGAAAAATGCCCCCATACACCCCGCATTGTACCCACATCAAGTCCAAAACTGTCACCCAACCTCAAGACGCAGCACCACCACTGGACCTCAAAACCACGCATCCACACCATAGAGTACACCAGAGAACCAATCGATGCACCAAACAAAAGCCACCACACGCCATCCACAACACGGGGTCCTCAACCACACCACCATTACAGTGGTCACCAACATCACACAAATTGTTTGGGGATCCATTGAACTAGAATAGATGGAGTATTTCATGAGGGAGCGAATACTCATATCCAACAACATCCATCGAATCCAACCATCTAATGTCTCGACGGCAACCACCGAGCACAGTCAGGACCATATCTTCAAAATGCTCCTCACGAAGGCGCCGAAGCTTCTTGGATGCTAGGAGGAGGAGTCATGGAGGGATGAGGGATCTAAGGTGCACATTGAGATCCATCACATATTTATGGAATTTTTTATGTGTTCGCTACACCATACATGTTGAAATTGTTTTAATTTAGGAGGTCTTATTTATTAAAGGGACAAGGTTCAATTTTAATAAATAAAACCTGCACACACATATATGATTAATCCAAATTCAAGTGGATTATTCACCCACTTTAATTCTCTCTCCTACCATGCTCTCTCTTAAATTATAGAGTGAGAAGAGACTGATCTGATCACCTCGATCCAAGTTCTCTCTTTCAGATCGAAGCGACATTGATCACGTGATCATAGTGACACCGAAGATCTATTCATTTCTCTGTGCTAGTAACCAATGTTAGTGTTTAAAATTTGGTATTAATATTTTTATTAATATTCAAAATTTAATGTCAATATTTTATTATCTTTTTTTTTCTAAATTACAAACTCCTCTCATTTATTTGATTTATAATTTTTTTTTAAATTTCATCTTTTTTATTTGAGTGAAGTCTAGAATTTTCCAAATCCATGTAGTGTAGTGTTTTATGTAACGTATAATTTTAAGTAATGTAGTACATTAAGTAACACAACATAGCGTTTTAAGTAATGTAGAATTTTACTTTACTTATTTTTGAGAAAAGATATTTCTTACAACATGCTCTATTTTAGAGATATTTCAATAGTTTGATCAATTTGAAGTTTATTAAAATTGTTCTAATTATTCTATTGCTTTATAGAATGAATAAATATTCTAATGAGAAAATTGGAAATTTTTTGAAGTTATTTCATAAAGGAATAAAAAAGAATGAGAATTATTTTGATGCCGAGTGTGATAATTCAAATTATAGGTAAATGATATTCTTCTATATTTTATTATTATCTAACCTATGGCACATCGTGATTGGTTATTTAAACGCTCTTTTGTAATCATGAAGATATTGAAATTAAAGATACAAGATTAACTGTTGGAATATAATCAAAGGGGAACTTGTTCAATATATATACATATAGAGACACAGAATGAGGGATGTGGGTTACATATGATATTCATACAATAATCACGAAGTGTTTAGAACCTTTTGCGGATACTCTTCATTGGTGAAATCATGAAGGAATTCATCATTTGATCATCTACTACTAAAGTAATTAAAGTTCTTGAGTTGCATCAATGTTCATCTATATCTGCTCCATTTATTTTCTTAATTTCTTTTGGTTTTTCTTTGCTAAATATTTTCTTCTTCTATTTTTTATAACAAGTCAGTTTATGATTTTACAAATAAACAGAAATTCAAGTATTGGTTATTATACAAATCAAAACAAAGGTTTTTGGGTTGTGAGTCCCAAAGAAAAGTCTGTTTAGATAAGGTTGTGACTCTTGTAAAAAGTCAGGGTTAAGCCTATGGGTATTGTAAAAATATTATCTGTAAATAGGTTATCACATATTTAAAAGTGAGGTTTCTTAGTGGGTATCAATATTCTCATCGAGTAGAGAATATTGAATATTAGAGTAAGATCTTCGTGATCTGAACTACTATAAAAATACTATGTTCAAAATTTTATTTCCATTGCATTATTTTATGAACACTACATTAATCTATTGATTCATTTAATAACAAGTTCTGATTGATTATTTTATTTAAAAGTTTTAAAGGACTATTCACCCCACTAGCCCATTATTATTACCCATTATGATATAAAAATCGGTATCAGATCCAATTTCTTTTGTATATAGGTTTTTTTGTTTATTTTTACTATTGTTCTGACCTGAATATCCTATAAATAGTCCATGGAATAAAAATCATCTCTTAAAAAATGAAAGGTATTAATGAAAATGATAAATCAATACTTTAAAAGCTCTTATTTTTCGATGGAAGTGATTATGGGTATTGGAAAGACATAATAAAAGCATACTTGAAGCAGTTAAGTATGGATCATTGGGAAATCATGGAGAAATCATATGAGCTACCCAAATATGATCTAGAAACATTTATATGTAATAATATGGTAATGTGTGTGAATTATAGAGTAAAGAATATTTATTATTGTGCTATAATTAGAAGTTTGTATTGTCCTATTTTATCATTTAATACAGCCCACAAAATTTGGAGAATTGCACAAGTTATTCCCTATGTGATAGATAAGCTTAAAAGAATAAAGCTCAGAATTCTATGAGTATAATACTAGAATTTCAATATAAATTAAGATGAATTAGTAAAACAGATGTTTCACTAATTTAAAATAATTTCAAATGGTTTGAGTTTACTTGGAGAAGTAGTGGATAATACAAATCTAGTACAAAGGGCACTCGATCATTACCAAAAATATGAAATCCAAAGAAAGTGGAGATCGATGAATGTGAAAATTTTAAAGAGTATACTTTAGATGAAACTGTTAGTTCTTTATCATAGTATAAAAATAAATTTAATTTTTTTATTAAGACACTATAAAGAGGAAAGATATAGCTTTTAAGTCTAATGTTAATGAATCTTATAACACCTATAAATATGAGTTTCAGGAAAGTGACAAATAGACGACTCATTTTAGCAAGAAGTTTTTCAAATATACAAAAAAAGGAAATAGGTTGTTCAAAGGAAAGAACAAAAATGAGTAAAATAAAGGTAATAATAACAATACTAATGATGTTTTAGAATTAATATGTTATGAGTGTAGGAATAAAGGGTATATAAATATTAAATTTCCCAAACTCAAACATCCAAAGAAAGACAAAGATAATGGGAGAAATAAAAAGAAAGATTTGTTTAGATGGAAATATTTTCATGAAATTCCAAATTCAAATAGTGACATAGGAAGTGTACATGAGACATGGAACCTTGATTTGATGGATTCACATTGTGAGGTACCTGATCATTTTTTCTCAATCGATAACTCATGCTAATATTGGTCATAATTCAATCTCTTTAGATAAAAAATAAATTGATTTTGATTCTAGTTATGATTCTGATCCTGTGAATTCTAAAGTTGAACAACTGTATTAAGAGAATGAGTAATTAAAAAATGATAGTTTCATAATTATTGAAAAATACAATGATATAATAATTAAAAATGATAATTTTGTTAATGAAAATGATAATCTAAAAAAAGAACGTGAAATATGAATATCATTGTTTCCTAGAATATGGAATATAAAAAGAATTATGATTCTGATATATTGAAACTTAAAGAAAAAAATGACAGAATTAAAGATTTTCTAGAACTAAATAAGAAATATAAAAAAATAAGATTCAATTCAGTCATGTAGGAAATTACTAAGTTGAGAATGAATGTAATAATATTTTTCAAGAAAAAAAAATTAAGAAATACAGCTTCTGATTCTAATGAAAAAGTATATACTGTTTAGAATTTATTCAAAAAGAGAATGAAAATTTAAAAAAATTGTTAATCTTAAAGAAAATTTATTTACTTTTTTTCAAGGCAAAGAGAAATATGATAAAATTATGTCTATAATGAAACCAAAAAATAACAAGAATGATTTTGGTTATAATAGTTTATCACCAAGGATGAATAATACTAATTTTGTTAAAAGTTAAAAAGGAACTATTTAGAGTGTTACTTGTTTTACATATAAAACAAAAGGGAATTATGCGAATGGATTCTATTTAAGATTTACTCAATTATTTGGGCATACTGAAACATTTATTTATAAATATTTATTTTCTAAACAACCCATAAATGGATGTTGTAAATCTACATGGATTCTATAATTTTCTACTACTAATCTAATTGGACCCAATTTAGCATGGGTGCCAAAACATCCTACTTGATCAATTCATTTCATGAATGCTTTCTTAGAAGTCTCAAAGATTAATGGTATCTAGATAGAGGGTGTTCTAGATACATTATAGGTGATATTTCAAATTTTAAATCTTTTGATTCATGTGATGGAGGCCTAGTTAGATTTGTAGACAACTCTAAAGGTCAAATAAAAGGTATTTGAGAAGTTGGTTTTTCTAAAACTATTATTATTTCAGAAGTATTTTTAGATGGTTTAAAACATATTTTAATAAGTATATCAAGATTATGTGATGATGAATTAAATATAATATTTTAAAATGATAAATGTATAGTTTTGAAAAATAAATCTATTTTTTTCTACAAATAGAAAATATAATGATTACACTATTGATTTTTTCGATTTAACCAAATAGATAGTTAAGTATTTGAATGCTATAGAAGTAGATGATATTATATGAGATAGAAGACTTGTATATACAAACTTCATACTATTTCACAAGTTTTCAAATCATGAATAGGTTCTATAATGGAAAAAGTTAAATAAAAGTAATTATTTTGTGTGTGAATCATGCTTTAAGGGTTAATAGCATAACAAATATTTAAATCAGTGAATGATGTTAGTTTTTCTAGATGTCTTGAATTACTACATATTGACTTATTTGGTCCTATAAAATCTACTAGTTTAGGTGGAAAGAAATATATATCTGTAATAGTTGATTATTATAGTATCCTCCTCTTATGGCCCGAAGGCCTTTTATTTTTTTATTGATTTTTGAAAAATTATTTAAAAATTTAAAAATATTTCAATTGTCTCTATCATAAGTTATAGAGGTGGTGATTCTTTTAATTTATAATTTGATAAATTTTGTGAAGACAATAGATATAAACATTTTTTTTATCCCCTAGGATATCACAATAAAATAGTGCTTTTGAAAGAAAGAATAGGTCAATTCAAGAAATGGCTAGATCAATGTTTTTTAAGTTCAATGCTCCTAAATATTTTTAGGATGAATATATTAATACACATTTTCATGTTTTAAATTGAGTTTATATAAGAAATTTTTTTAATAAGACCCCTTATGATTTTTTTAAAATATTTAAACCTAAAATTGGATATTTTTGTGTGTTTGGTTGCAAAGTTTTTATTTTAAATATGAAATATAATTTAGAAAAGTTTGACTCTAAAAGAGATGAAGTAATATTTTTAGGCTATTATAATTATAATAAGGCATATATAGTTTTCAATAAGATAAATTTAGTTGTTAAAAATTTAATGAAAATAATAATCCGAATTCAGATTTAAATAAAGATGATTAAGAATTTAGGGAATTCAATTTTGGTGAAGATAATGTTCAGGAGAATTATAATGCATCAGTTGAGGGGGAGAAAATATCTTCTAAAACTAATCCTAAAGAGTGTAAAACTCTTAATGATCATCCTATTTAAAAAGTAATTGGAAATGTTGAATCTAGAATACAAACCTGGAAATTTATTTTAAATTACTGTGTCAATTCGTCATTTATTACTGATTTTGTTCCAGTTAATATTGATGATGGTTTAATTGATTCAAACCAAATTAATTCTATTCATGATGAATTAAATAAATTTTATAGAAATAAAGTGTGTAATTTGGTTGAATTATCAAAAAATAAACAAATTATAGAGACTAAATGGATCTTTCATAATAAACTTGAGGAAGATGGAAACATAGCTAAAAATAAAGCAAGACTATTAGCTCAAGGTTACTCTTAGGAAGAGAGAATTGACTTTGAAGATTCTTTTTCTCCAGTTTCCAGGATTGAGTCTATTAAAATTTTATTATGATTTTCTCATTTTCAAAATATCAAATTATTTTAAATAGATGTAAAGAGTGCATTTTTAAATGAAATAATTTCATAGGAAGCTTTTATTAAACTTCCCATTGGATTTAAAAATAAAATTTTTTCAAATCATATTTTTAAACTTAATAAATCTTTATATGGTGTTAAGAAAACTCCTAGAGCTTTGTATGAAATGATGACTCAATTTTTATTGAAAATGATTTTATTAATGGAAAAGTTGACCCTACCTTATTTTTAAATAATGTTTCAAATGATATTTTGATGACATAATATTTGGTTCTTTAAATGATTTACTTTGTGATGATTTTTCTAAATTATTGACTAGTGAGTTTGATATAATCCTAATGAGAGAATTAATTTTTTTTCTTGGCTTTCAAATTAATCAACGAAAATATGGTATTTTCTTAAATCAATCTAAGTATGCTAAAGATATTGTTAAAAGGTTTGTCGTTGATTCATTCAAGTCTATGAAAACACCTTTTGGTATGAATCCCAATTTGGAAGTGGATGAGTCTGCAAAGTGTGTTGATATTTAATTGTATAGAGTCATGATAAAAATATTATTATATTTTACTGCATCTAGATCGAATATAATGTTTTTAGTTTGTTTTTGTGTTAGATTTCAATTGAATCATAAGGGGAGTCATCTTAAAGATGTTAAGAGAGTTTTTAGATATATTAAAGTATTTTTTAATACTCGATTATTTTATTCAAATTAGAGTTTTTTGAATTATTATCATATACTAATTTTGATTTTGGAGGTTATTGGTTTGATTAGAAATACACAACAGGTATGTCCCATTTTCTCGGTAAAAATTAATTACATAGAGTTTTAAGAAATAATTGTTAGTTTCATATCTATATTTGAGGATGTGTATGCTACTACTACTTCTAATTCTTAGTTCTCAAAATATTTGGATTAAAAAAACTTTTCATGATTTTAAAATTATCTTTTATAAAATTCCAATATTTTGTGATAATTCTAGTGTTTTTCATATTTCTAAAAATACTCTATAACATTCTAGAAAAAAACATATAGATGTTAGATTTAATTTTCTAAGAGAGCATGTAAATAAAGGATATATAGTTTTAGAGTTTTTTACAACTAAAAAACAAATTATTGACATATTTACTAAACTATTAGATTATGTAAGATTTGAAAAAATGAAGTTTGAACTTGGTATGTTAGAAGAATAATATTTTGATTAATATAAAAATTATTTTTTAAAGTTGGATACATTTTTTATAGATTTAGATATTTTCTTTCATGAGCCCTGTTATTCTAATAACAATAATTGATATCTACTTTGTGTTATTGAATTACTAATAATGAAAAATATTTTTCACAAATATTTTTTTTTTGAAAAAAAGAAGTCTATCATTTGTAGGGAGATTTATGAATTTATATCTTTTTTCTTTTTGATAATTTTAAAAAGGAGGTGAAGTGTTTGAAATAAATGCTCAGTTTTTTAATTTTCAAAATAAGGAGATTGACAGTGTTTGAAGTTGGGTATTAATATTTAAAATTTAGTGTTAATATTTTATTAGTTTGTTTTTCTAAATTACAAACTTATCCCATTTATTTGATTTATATTTTTTGTTTTTTAATTTATACACACACATATATATATTAGTCATATATGTTTTAATTAGTTTTTAATTTTAATAATTTTATAATACATATTCTGTTTAAAACATATTTAAGTAATGTAGTATAGTGTTTTATGTAACGCAACATAGTTTATTTAAGTCACATAGGTGAATATTCTACATAGTAATTTTTCAATTAAGTCACGTAGCCAATTTTGAGTTAGCCAATTGGTACGTAACCAATTAAAAACCACATAGAAAAAATACTACATAGATCAATTAAAATATGTATCTGATTGAAAAGTAACATATCATGGTTATTTCTCAAGTGATTGCATGTATTATTTTCATGTTACCGCAGATTGAAATATCAAACAACCATGCTTCTTATAGTTAGTTCATTACTTTACTTATTTTTGATAAAATATATTTCTTACAGCATGCTATGTTTTATTGATATTTTTATATTTTAATTAACTGGAAGTTTATTCAAATTGTTATAATTATTCTATTTCTTTGCAGAAAGAATAAATATTCTAGTGATCATATTGTATGTGTTTCGAAGTCATTTAACGATGAAATAAAAAAGCACAAAAATTCTTCTGATATTGAGCAAAATAATTCAAATTGTAGGTAAACAATATTATTCCGTGTTTTATTATTCTCTAACCCATGGAATTCTATGATTAGTTATTTAGATGCTCATTCATAATCAAGAAGATCTTGGAATTAAAGATACATGATTAGCCATTGGAATTCGATCAAAAAGGAATGTGTTCAAGATATATACATAGAGAGACACATATCAAGATATGTGGGATACTTATGATATCTATATGATAATCATGATGTGTTAAGATCCTTCTGTGACTACTATTTATTAGTGGGAGCATGAAGGAAATCATTGTTCTATCATCTACTACTGAAGTGATAAAAGTTCTTGAGCTGCATCGATGTCTATCTATATCTGCTTTACTATTGTTCTTGATTTATTTGGGGTTTTTTGTCAAATATTTTATTATGTTTTTTGTTCTAAAGAGTCTGTTTATGATTTTCCCAATCAGAAGAAATCCGGTATTAGTTATTCTACTAATCAAAATGTTCTTGGGTTTCAACTCTCAAATAAAAGTCAGGTCATACTAGGTTTTGACTCCTATAAAAATCTAATATTGTTCCTCTAGGTATTGTAAAAGGCAATGTCTATAAACATGTTATAATACCTTTAAAAGTGAGTTTTCTTAGTGGGTATTGATCATCTCAAAGAGTAGAGAATATTGAAGAGTATATTAGGATCTAAGTGGTCAAAATTACTATAAAAATACCATGTTCAATATATTATTTCCAATGTATTTTTTTCTAAACACTACATCAATCTATTTCTTCATTTAATAATAAACTAGGATTGATTATTTTCTTTAAAAGTTTTAAGGGACTATCCCCCTAGTCTATAATTACCATCTATTATGATACAACACTTAGATCATGAATATAGATGATCAAAAATATTTTGAAACATGTGTGGAGGATCTAGAAGGTCTTAGGTTCAATTCCTTTGAGAAACGATCACCACCAATGAGCGAAATGTGTTTTCGATCAAAAAATGAATGAGGTATGGTTTAAATTTAATTTTTCATGATTAATTTAATTCACATGGGACCCTCAGCTGGTCATCAGGTTGTGGTTATGCTGGCGATGATATCACAACGTTGATCCCAACATAAAGTTTTTAAAATTTTCATATTTCAAGCTTCTACTGTATGCTCGGTACCAATAATTAGTATTAAAGTGATCTTGTATTTAATTAAGATAAGTTAAAATTATTTTGTATGAATTTGAGTAGAGGATATCAAAATTGTCATAATTCCTTCGACGACGCCTCAATATGATGTTGGTTGATGAGTTATGGTCACCCAAAGTTTAAAATCAGAAAAAAATTGTATTTTGTGAGATTTAAAATTGAAGAGAAAACATGCACGTGCGTACACATAAACACACACTATATATATATAAATATATACTGTATATATTTTTTCGGAAAGGGGAATCACTGATGGATTTTTGGACTCCAATTACTACAGTACCTAGTGGGGAGTATTGTATTTTCCACACGCATATGGAAACTAAAAAAAATCCAAGTATATCTGTTATCCTTTATAAAAACAAGCATAAAAAATACATGGGATGGGGGGGATCACTAGGTGCATAACAATAAGAAAAAAATGGTTTAAAAAAATAATAAAAACGGGAATCCAACATTTTAGCTACCCGCATGAAAAGATTACTTCCCCAAGTGGTGTGGTGTGTTAAAAATCACCCGTTCCACCTAGTGTGGGTGTGTTCCTGGCACAAGGTTCTTTTCTCCTATGACCTTAGCCTACTCAAGTCAACCCTGAATGACCCACATAACCCAATCTGGGTTCATTTTGGTCTCACAACTCCTCCAAGGATGTTTGTGAATCCCTAAGAGGCTTAAAAATTTCAAAATAAAAAAGAATCCATAAATATATAAAAAATATTTTGGATTTATTAAAATTTTTTCTAGGATCATGTGACTTATATTTTATGAATTAAAATTATTTTTAATTTTTCTAATTAATAAAAATTATGCTTGAGTAGAAATATTTACAAATTTAGTATATTTATATGAGTATAATATGTATCAACTGATCATGAGTCTTGACTAACCAATGCACATATGATATTTATTCATTTATTTATTTAATTATTGTAATGCATTTTTTTTGTAATAATTATTTAAAAAATGATGATATGTGTATCTTCTTTATCCTAGTTATAGGTATAGGCGGTTTCACATCCACTATAAAAATAAATTATCTTTATTTTGAATTCCCAAGATCCATTCGCTTGTGTGTGAGTATTATTTATGTATAACAAGGAGGAAAAAAGGTGATGCAGTTCATGATGAGACATGGTGACAAACTAGATGAGAGTTCAATGCATTGGATAAGTTAAGTGCTACAACTTTATTTAGATGTGATGCGACTAAAAGAGTTATCCCTAGGATCTATGTCAATCAATTATTCTCTCAATGGATCAATTGTTAGAATGAGATCATGATAATGTTATTCATTTTATTTATGTATGGTTAATTATTTTTGTATGTGCAATATTTATATGTGATCCGATAGAATAATGAACAAGTATGCATAAATAAAAATGAACCTGCATAGTGAATGTTTACTCTTTAAGCATAGTTCATTTGTGTGTGCAATCACATAGAACAAACATATTAAATATTAAAGTAATTTTTTACCTAGGAATTTAAAATCCCTTAAAGAAAATATTTTCATTAATGACTTCTATCATTTAAATTTAGAAAAAATTGTTTGCACTAGGTGCTCGCCCACCCTAGTTGAGGGAACCTCCTCCTACTAGGGTGTTTATATGAGAGTGGTGGGTCAACTTAACTAAATATGGTAGCAAAGAAGTAGTCATAGATAGCTTCTTAAAACTTTAAAGGTAAAGAGTTGATCAATTAAGGGTTATACTTTTTATGATATATGAAACCACTCAACAGTTCAAGGAGCTGCGATTTAATGCAGTTGGTCAGCCAAAATCCTAGCTTGAGACTCTCCGAGTAGCGATGTAGCCATAACATAGATTATAAGGAGATATTTTAAGCATCATTTCCACTAAAATATTCAAGTGATTGAGTATTTAAAATCTATTAATCATGAGTTACTTGGATTTTATAAAATAGTGAGAGACGTTTAAGATTATCAAAATCTATAATGTTTAATAACTGGTAATCAAGATAAAATTATTTTTATACATGCTTTTTTGTTTTTATAGAAATAGATATTAATACCAAAAAATAACTATGATTAATTTTAGAAAAATAATATTTCCTAATTAACATGAATTTCCAATTGTAGTATATGAGTTTGCGTAATGTAATATGACATGGAAAGAAATTATTTGTGTCAGAGTCCCCACTGCCTTTTGAGCCACCTCAAAAAGTGAGGGTGAAAAGGAAGTTTAAGGGAGACACATGTATGACACATTTTATTTTTACATCATAATGATATCATCAATGTCCGATGAGTTGTGGAAAAACCTTAGAACATGAATGGTTTTACATGTTGTCTCATCTATAATAAGTCTGCGATGAGAAAGTGAAATGATAAATAAATGAGTTCATGATTACATTGAACATGTTTGAAATGAAATATGTATCACAATATTTCAATATATACCAATATTATATCCTTATCATCCAATTACTCCAGTTTTTTTTTAATATTATAAAATAAATTTTTTAGATAAAATGCTTTAATATCTTTTGGGTAAGGTTTGCTAAGAAGAGAAGAAATTAAAGGGAAGATTATTCTTTAGTTCTTATGATGAAAAAGTTAATGAAAAGGAAAAAAGGACAATGCAATGTGTGATGCCAAAGGTACCTTCAAAACATATTTATATGAATCCAAAGATAAATAGAGTGTGCATTGAATCAAAATATATTTCCTTCACATACGACAAGAAAGGTCAAATGAAAAAAATATAATTATTTTAAGAATCATGTAGTCACTTGTACTTCTGGTATATTCATCAACTAAAAACAATAATTATGTTATAATTCTTGGGTATTAAATAAAATATTTCTATCACTTATATGTATTTAAATATTGGAAGAAATAAAGTAAATAAACATTACTATATGTCAAGGTATGTTCTCTACACATCTGATAAAGGGTGACTCCTATGTGAACAATGAGAAGAACATGACTTTTTATTGTCTCAAAGATTGATTCTTGTGAAACTATAATTTTTTATTAAAATTTACCAAAACATTTATCTTAGTGTTATTAAGACACAATGAGACATTATTCTTTATGGAATGAATGTTGTTTTTGGTGTTTCATACTCAATTAATAGTTTAATAATACTTGAATCATCAGTAATAAATGATGAATATAAAAAATATAAGACTCAATAATACCCAGTGGTGACAAGATAATTTTTTATCATCTAAAAATAAAAGTATTTTTTAAGAATATAATCAGTATGATTCTTATACTCTTTAGATATAAAAACTTAAGCATTATCTACATACTAACATATCAAGTTTTAGATAAAGAAACCTTTTAAAAAAATGGTAAGCCATAAATATTCCAAAGATAGTTTTTCTTGACAGCATGAACCATTCTAAGGAAAATCCAGAGTTATGTTTGAATACTTTATAAGATTCCTTTTATATTTAAGGAATATAAAAGTGAATCAAGAAACATGCATGGTTGGAAGAAATTATTTACTTCGAGCCTGTGATAATTCACCGATTATGAAAATATAGAGTATAGAAATTCTTAAACTCACATTTTTTTATACACATCAAAGAAATGATGTGATTACAAGGAGGATTGATGATGTGTCTTACATGAATTCATTGATCATTAAAATTTATAGTGTATTAATTTTTAAAATCACTTTTCTTTTACACATGATATCTATGATGTATTTATAAGGAGGATCAATGGTGAGACTTTTAAGTTATTGAAAATATTTTATTATCTTTCAAAACATTCTTCACAAATAGTGGTGTTAACATATAACTATATGCCAACTATAATGAAAAATTGATTTCATATGAGTTATAATATGGATAAAATCCATTATTTCATTAAATCATGTGTTTAGATACAAAGATTTTTCTAAGTCTAAGTCCATAAAAAAACTTGAATCAAGAAAAACACAATGTGCATCTTAGTAATTATCCTAAAGTTTATATAGGATATTAAATAAACCCCTAAGATAGAGAATTTATAGAAAAGTGATAAACTATATTTCTATAATAGTGTGAACATCTAAATTTTAGATATTGGTTGTAAAATTGGTTTAGATAAAGTCAAGGCTAGAGATGCATAAGTAGTTGACGTAGGAAGGAGTTCCATAGGGGCTCCTGGAAAGAAAATGTTCTAGTGACACATACTACATAATAAATATAAAACTAAATAGAGATTGTTTTATGATCACCAAGTCAAGATGATATATTATTCAATAATAATAATGAATTTTCATCCTATAATGAAGTAGTAAATGGAAATAATAAATGTTTGAAAAGTTCATTTGAATTATGAAAAATGGATTCCATGCACCAAAATAATGTTTGTATTTTGATACTTTATCCATTTGATGTAAAGTATTTAATGATTATTCAAGAGAAACTATACATGGATGATATAAGTGTGTTACCAATAAGGTTCATTTTTTTATAAAAAAATTTCATTCTTAAATCCATTAGAATTCAACTTGTCATAACAAATTTGTATAATCATAATATTGAGTATTAGAAGCCACGACCACCTTTCTTGGAAGTTGTCTATACGACTCAACCAGAAAGGGATGGTGTCACCATATAATACCAATATGAAAGTAATGTTATAGAGATCCATTTATATATTTATACAAGCATCATGATTATAGAAAATTCATATGAAATGTAAGTATTACATGTTTTAATAAGAGGTTAGTGGGAGTGAAACACTTTTCCTTGTAAAATAAGTTGATAAAAAATGGAAAATAGTTTTTAGTCTTACATTTAGTTAAGAATATGTTGAAAGTAACAATACAAATATCGTTTTAATTTAGAAACCTATGTTCTATGAAAAAATATCTACTAAGGTAGATCTAAGGGTTTCTTAGACCAAGTAAAAGTATATACATTGATGAGGTATTAAATGTCACAACCCATCCCATGGGGCCCTGATGTGACTACCCCAAGCCTGCCTTCCATAGGACAGGGGTTGGCGACTGGCACCTGAAGGATTTTCCCAAACAAGGAAGGCATTACCTTAGAGATCTATACACACTCAAAAAGGGAAACTGAAGTAAACAACCAATAAAAAGTAAGGTATAACCATGAGAGTAAAGTATAACCGCAAGTACAATTGTAAACTGAAAACAGTGGGCCGGAATACAAGCCCTAGAATCTGAAAAGAAAGTAGAAAGTTGTTGCATCTTCCCTGGAGCTCTACCTGGAGGGTAATAGCTATAAGTATGAATTAGAAGAAGATTATCTCGACTGCTCCTGCCACATGAAGATCTACCAAGTCCCAAACCTCTAAAGACTGTCTCAGAGTGTCGGTAGTCTGCACCAAACACACAATTGCAGGTGAAACCCGTGAAGGGGTGAGTATAACAATACCCAGTAGGGGACCCTAAGACCCCTAAAGGTCTCTCTGTAATCCACAAAGGAAAACATCACAAGAATGATATAAATCATAAAGCAAAAAGCAAAAGAGACAGCTCACTCTAATGATATAACTTCAAGGTTATTGGGATAAGGATGACTAGTCGTAAATCCAGATCATCCTATCCGTAGTAACTCTATTGTTGACCCATATAGGTCACTGTATGATGACCTGTATTGGTCGCTAGATGCTGACCCGTATTGGTCACTTGTGTTAAACCGTATTGGTTACTAGATGCTGACCCATATTGGTCACTGGTGCTGACCTATATTGGTCATTGGTGATGACCCGTATTGGTCGCTGGTGCTGAATCGTCTTGGTCGCTGATGCTGAGGTAGGGATAAATATTCTTAAAACTAGATCATCATGCTCTTGAGTTTCTGATGCTGACCCACATTGGTCGCTCTTCTTCCTCATGTCACAACCAGCCACTGGATTCCCGTACGAAGTACGCCTGATCTCCAGAAGACTCTCCTCCTCAAGCCATCGGTCATATTTCAACTGGTGAGAAGTCCCATAAAAAATATACCCAAGGTACCTCCCTGTTATAGGGGTCCCAACGTGATAAACGACACATTGATCAGATGCCCGGTCTGTGAGATATGGGCACTTTTGTAAAAAGGGCTTGGTTGGATTGAAGTCTGATCCAACCCAGGACACATTTCAAACTCCATCAAAACTCACTTAGAGTATCTCCCAAGGACCGACTTGTCACAAGAGCCCTTATGCCACAGACGACACATCGATCAGATGCTCGGTTTGTTAGTTACACCCCTTTTTTCATGAAATGGGGGTGATCACACCTCGGTCTGGCCTAGCTCCGCCAGGCCTGCCAAAATATTCCAAAGGGACCACTTCCCAAAAGGGGTCCCAACGCCACTGACGGCGTGTCGAACAGACACTTGGTTCGTCAGTTACATGCGTTTCTTTATTCGGGGGCTGGTTGGGTCTGGGCCTGGTCCGACTCGGTTAGGCCGGCCCAATGCAATGGGTCCCTGGGTCTACCTGACCCTACCCAGGTCTGGCCCATCGGGGTCGGCTCGGTTCACTAGGTTTGGCCTGTCAGGGGTCGGCCCGACTGGTTCACGGGCTCGGGCCAAGGTTGGCCCGGCCACCAGGCGGGGTTCGGTCCAACCGCGCTGGCCCTCTGGGCCGTAGGTCCGGCCCGTTTGGCCAGCCCGCCTAAAGGCGGACTGCGTTTACTAGCTGGCCCCATGGATACATGGCCGTTTCTTCCGACCGGGGTTGACCAGGTGGCCGACCGGTCCCAACTGATGTGGCGCGATGCCTCCCCCCTTCCTATCGTGGCCCGCTGGCCGTGGCTGCTGCTGCCGACGATGCCTATGGGAACCACCCTTCTCCTGCATGGCCAGATGGGGCTAGCCACCTCTGGCCACCACAGTGCCTGACGGTGTGTCGCCTCCCAACCGCCCATGGCCGATTTTTGTGGGCCTCCTCCGGCCACCGCCGACCGCCGCCAGCATGGCACACCGACGGTTCTTTCCATGGGCCATCAGATGTGCTTCAGTGGTCCATTCATGGTGCCATCTACGCCTATGGGCCTCTCAAGATGCCATCATCATTTCTTAGCCCACAAAAATGCCTTTCCACCACGTTCATTGTTCCACCACGAAGAACGCATCATGAACAAGTTTAGCGGAGGGTCCGGGCCTTGTTGGTTTCGGCCCTATGCCCTACGCGTTAGCATTTTAAATAGGAGGAAAATTAATAATAGTCAAAAGGAAGAGTAATCCATGAATTTAAGACCCCGCAACAACCACCCACATGATTAGATGAGACGCAGATCGACCTGTTAGTTGGTTGGTCCGTGTTTGTTATATTTTTCAAGAACAGGAAGAGAGAGAACATCAAAGCATGTAAACCCCCTACCTTTTATGACGTTCGTTGCCGCACGTTTGTCCTTGAGGGTTTACGGCGTCGATGACGCTTCCCGGTTCCGACATTAAAAAGGCGTTCTTCATCATACGTTGTTCTTAATTGGGATGGAAGTGTGTCAGATCCTCACCCGAGAATCCTCCATATCCTTCCCCTTATTTTTTGGGACATCGAACTATTTATAGAACCACGCTGCAACGTTTCCTTAATGATGTGACATCGCGTTGTTACACTGTTTCATTTATGAAACAACATCACTATTTTTACCATTTAATTCACTATTATGTTGCAAAATACAGGTCATCCATGTGTTTCATTAATGTGCCCCGTTGCTGCATCATCGTTGCCCCACAACGTCGTTGTCCACCACACAACGGAGAGAAAAGAATAAAATAATTATTTTTAAATTATTTTATTATTTTTCTCAAAAAGTCCAAAAATTAACTTTTCCACTTAGCCCTCACTAGCAAAAGTTAAGTCGTTTCTAGGTGAATCCCATCGTTTTGGATTCAATGGTGTCCTCTGATTTTTAATCCGAGCACCGGTTCAAAAGATAGAAAAATCCACCAACGCGTTTACTAAACGTACCTTAAAAAAGTTTAAAAAATTATTAATATTCACCTCGACCCACGCTGGTCAAGTTTAGTCTTTGACTAAGGGAAAAAAATCACCACGAATCCAACGGTACTCTTGGATTTTCAATCTAAGTTATGGTTTAGAAGTTAGAGAATTTAACAATAAAATAATTGTTACTTAATTATTTTATTTACGACCAAACACTAACTTTCACTGTTGGCCCGTGCCGGCCAAGGTTAGGTTCTACCTAAAGAAAGAATACCCTCATGAGTTTAGAAGTGGTATGAGATTTTTAATCCGAGTCACCATTCTTGAGTTATAAGCATTTGAAAAATAAAATAATTTTATTTAACTATTTTATTTAACGTTATTCCATTTTTGGGTTTCCTCACTGGAGGCCTACGTTGACTAAACTTAAGTCACGCCTAGGGTAAACCCACTATCTTGAATGCAACTATGCCCTCCGATTTCTGATCTGGGCACCCATTTAAGAGTTATTCCACTTTTTAGGAAAACCACTCATGCATGCTATTTTAAACTTGACAACCTTCGAAAGATCATTTCGGGCACTCCAGGGCTCGGAATTATGCACCATCAGATTTCATGGTCTCTAAATAATTCCATATAATAAAAAATATTATATGGAAATTTTGGGACATTACATTCTCCTCACCTTAGGGCTTTACACCCCTGAAATCCAAAACAAGGCAGACCAAACAAATGAGGGTACTAAGCACGAATCCGAGCCTCCCACTCCCATGTACTCTCCTAGAGGTTCCCATGCTGCCACCGAGCTCACACAAGAGGGATACACCGTCCATGAAGGACTCACTCCTGTTGATCCTCTATCTCCACCGGGAACTCTGTAAAAGTCTCCCCATCATCAAAGTCCAACTCACCCTAGTCGATAACGTGTGATGGATCATGCACACATATCCTTAGCTGCGACACATGGAAAACATTATGCACCTGGTGCATCTTTGGGGGAAGAGTTAGATGGTATGCCACCTTGCCTACTCTTCTGAGAAACTGGAGTGGTCCAATGAACCACAAAGATAGCTTTCCGCCTCGGTCAAATCTCCGCAATCCCCATTGGGGTGTGACCCATAAGAAGACATGGTCTCCCTCCTCGAACTCCAAGGATTTTTGTCTCTTATCGGCATAAGACTCTTGCCGGTTCTGTGTAGTCTTCATCCCTGGACACCAGTACTGACATCAGAGATCCTGATACATCTTTGTCATGCTTGGATGTACTACCAAGGGGGATGTATGGAACTCCCTCAGCACCTCCTCTTGTAGCACCATTGGTACAACTGTATGTCTTCTGAAAAGTATAGTGTGCTCCCCACCTTCATAATATTCATTAGGTGCATGGACTAAGGTTATCTGAGCACGTGCAGTCTCACAAATGCTATCTATGAGTTGCGCCTCTCTAACTTGCTGAAGGAGTGGAGGGGAAACTACCATCGACTAGAGGTAGACTGTCTCATCTCTATCCACATAGGATATCTGAAGTGAGGCTAACTTCTCTAAAGCCTCATTCAGTAGCTGTGAACTCAATCTCTGGATAAGTGAATTTTCCACTGTGTTCCCCTTTCTAGGAGTATAGACTATCTCAAATTCATAGCCCTGGAGGAACTATAGCCAACATTGCTATCTCAGATTTAGATCTCTCTGTGTGAAGATATATATGAGACTATTGTGGTATAAGTAAACAATGAACCACTCACCCATCTAGTAGTGTCACCGCATCTTCAGTGTGAATACTACTACTACCAACTCCAAGTCATGAGTCGCATAATTCTGCTCATGAAGCCCATGAACACTGCAGGGGCATTCGTCACACCGAACGACATCACTAGGTATTCATAATGTCTATACCGACATCTGAAGGCCATCTTTGGGATTTCCTCATCCCAAACACGAAGCTGGTGATAGCCTGATCTAAGGTATATCTTCGAGAACCACTTCAATTCTTTCAAATGATCAAACATATCATCAATCCTCAGTAGAGGATACTTGTTCTTCACGATCACCTGGTTTAGGCACCAAAAGTACACGCATAGCCTCAAACTTCCATATGCCTTCTTGGAAAACAACACCAGGGATGCCAATGGAGAAACACTGGGCCTTACGAATCCCTTCCTCTGTAAGTACTCCAACTATACCCTCTACTCCTGGAGCTCCGCAGGGGCCATCCGATATATAGGTGTAGATATCAGTGATGTTCTTGGGTACAAGTTAATGCGGAAGTATACCTCTCTATGAGGAGGTATTCCAGGGAAATATTCTAGAAATATGTCCTCATACTTGTCCACCAACGTTGGAAACTGTGGAATCACCTCATCCACCATGTTGAAGGTCATGCAAGCCAACTGATACATAATTGGTTGCACCCTCCTGAGCACAAGTCCATCTCGTGCTGCACTATTTTCCTTCTCACCAACAAAGAAAAACTGGCCTCCATCTCTACACGTACATTGTACTGTACGTCTCAAGCAGTCAAGCTGTGTATGAACTGCTGATATCCAGTCCATGCCTAGAATGACGTAGTAGGGCTTCAATGCCGCTACTAGAAGATCCCATCTGAAACTCTCTCCTCTGAGAGTAAGATCACACTATCAAAACCAGTGTGTGACTACTGAATCTCCTCTCATAGGAGTATCCAACGCAAAGGTCTATCTAAAAGCTCATTCAGAATCTTAGAGCCCTAAACTAAGTCCACAGTAAGGAAACAATGTCTAGCCCCTATGTTGATAAGCACTACTACTAAAGTAGAGAAGATATATATCATACCTTGTATCATCTCATGGATATCAGGATCTTGAGCCTCTATTGCCTGTAGATGGGCCTGTCCCCATCCACCAACTCCCTGAGCTCGTGGTGGATCTCCTGTGGGTGGTGGTGGTAGTGCTTGGTGACCCCGACCAGCTCCCGCTGCATGTCCTGCTCCCCTGTCTCATCCACTTCCTAGATGATGCTCATGCTCCTTCCACTACCACTACCTCAGTGACCCCTCCACTGTCTACTGATCATCCATGCATGGGGTCGGAGAGTCATGAGATTTGTGACCCTATCCCCTGCAGGAAAAATAGATCATTCCTCGTTGGTGGTTCCCTAGGCCTCTCGAGCCTCTCACCACTGACGCTACATTCTAGGGTCTCCCTCAGAAAGATCTAGGCCGCTTAGGCTTCTACGTCATCTGTACACTGCCAGCTATAGATGAATCTACTACCTATCATCCGGTAGGGGCTCTGACTATCGGTGCCTACTCGGAAAGGAAGCTCTCCATCAGCAAAGCTCACTCTATCACCCCATCCTATGTCAGGATGGTGAGAGGAACTGTCGCAGCTCTTATCTCTCATCGGATTCCCTGCTCAAAGGTTCAGAGCCTGAAGTAAGGGTCCCGTACCATGTCAGTGGAGTATCAATAGAGGTCATTAAATCTCGCTGAGTACTAAGCCAAAGTCTAGCTACCCTGCTACAGGTGTAGCAGATCCTGAATACACATAGAACATAATGTCGCTGGCATGAACTCCACCCTGAAAAGTCTCTCAATGTTTGGCCAGGTGAGGGTCATCTTCTCATTCACCTGGAGCATCAAGCTCCACCATCGTCCTACCGAACCCTGAATAAGGCTTGTGGCTAAGATCTCTATCTTCTCTACGGGTGTCTCTACTAAGCGAAAGACTCGCAGAACCGCCTCAAGCCAGTCCTCTGCTGCCTGGGGGTCCATATCGCCCCAAAACCTCAGAGGCCTCTATCTCTAGAACTCATGAAACACACTCAACCAACGTTCATGATCCACTGGTATCATCTGATGCTCAATGGGTAGTGGTTCTGCTAGTACACCACCCGAATGTGTCATCACTGTGAGTGGTCCCTGTACCGATACCTCATCACTCGGTGGGCCACTGTCAAGATTTCTAATAGGAATCCTGGATGGTTTCCTTTATGGAGGAATCCTATAAGAAACAGATGTGCCAAGGTCAATCGGTTAAACCTAGTGAGTTGACTCAATAAATATCAAGAAAACTTTTCAAAACACTAAAAATCAGTGTTTTCATGTTCCAAGTCGGAAAACAAAATTTAGGGTCCTAGTGTATGGATACGTCAGCCGCCGCACCAACAATTGACTCCCTGAATTGAAAACCGAACTCAAGACACTTTACACCATTGAATCATTAAAAGTAGACTCTTAGTTATTCTAGTAGAACCGACCGCCCTCTAATACAACTTTGTCACGACCCGTCCCACGAGGCCCGGACGTGACTACCCCAAGCCCACCTTCCAAAGGCCATGGGTTGACGACTAGCACCTGAAGGATTTTCTCGAGCAGGTAAGGCATTTATTTAGATATCTATACACACTAAAAAAGATAAACTGAAGTAAACAACCAACAAAAATTAAGGTATAACCACAAGATTAAAGTACAAACACAAGTACAACTATAAACTGAAAATAGTGGGCCTCAATACAATCCTTAGAAACTGAAAAGAAGGTAAACAGCTGTCTCATCTACCCTGGAGCTCTACCTGGAGGGTAGTAGCTGTAATCCTGAAGTCGAAGAAGAGGATCTCTACTGTTCCCACCTCACCAAGCTCCACAAAGTCCCTAACCTCCAAAGTGTGCCTCAGAGCGTCGGTAGTCTGCACCAGACACACACATGCGGGCAAAGACCATGCAGGAGTGAGTATAACAATACCCAGTAGGGGGCCCCGAGACCCCCGAAGGTCTCTCAGTAATCCACAAAGAAAAACATCACAAGTGTTATCTAAATCATGAAGCACAAAGAAAAAGAGACAGCTCATTCTAACAGTATAACTAAAAGGTTACTAGGATATGGATGACTAGTCATAAATCTAGATCATCCTATCCATAGTAACTCTACTGCTGACCCATATAAGTCACTGTATAATGACCCGTATTGGTCGCTGGTGCTCACCCATATTGGTTGTTGGATGCTGACCTGTATTGGTCACTGGTGCTGACCTGTATTGGTCGTTGGTGCTGACCCGTATTGGTCGCTGGTGCTGACCCGTATTGGTCCCTGGTGCTGACCCATCTTTGTCACTGATGCCAAGGTATTGATGATTAGTCGTACAACTAGATCACCCCACTCTGGATTTTCTGATACTGACCCACATTGGTCTCTCTTCTTCTACATGTCACAGCCAGCCACTGGATTCCCACACGAAGAACGCCTGATCTATAGAGACTCTTCTTCTCAAGACATCAGTCCTATTTAAATCGGTACAGGGTCTCTCAAAACTTATAGACAAGGGACCTCCCCGTCATAGGGGTCCCAACGTGATAGATGGCACATCGATCAAACACCTGGTCTGTGAGATGTGGACACTTTTGTTAAAAGTCCCCAGTTGAATTCAAGTCTGATCCAACCCAGGTCACATGTCAAACTCCATAAAAACTCACTTAGAGTATATCTAAAGGACCACCTTGTCATAAGGGTCCTTACGCCATAGACGGCGCGTCGATCAGACACCCGGTCTATTAGTTACACCCTTTTTCCCGTGAAACGGGGGTGATCACACCTCGGTCCGGCCCGACTCAGTCAGACCCACCAGAATATACCAAAGGGACTGCTTCTCAGAAGGGGTCCCAACGCCACTGATGGCGTGTCGAACAAACACCCAGTTCATCAGTTACATGTGTTTCTATATTATGGGGCCAGTTGGGTCTCAGCCTGGTCCGACTTGGTTAGGCTGGCCCGACATAATGGGTCTCGGGGTCTACCTGACCCCGCCTGGGTCCGGCCCATCAGGGTCATCCCGGTTCACAGGGTTCGGCCCATCAGGGTTGGATCGACTAGTTCTCGGGCCTGGGCCATGGTTGGCTTGGCCCGCCGGGTGGGGCTCAGCCCACCCGTGCTGGCCCGCTGGGCCGCAGGTCCAGCCCGTTCGACCAACCAGCGTCCGATCCATCCCATATAAAGGCGAACCACATTTTCTAGCTGGCCCCATGGATGCAGGGCCTTTTATTCTAGCCAGGGTCAGCCAGGTGGCCAATCGATCTTGGCCGACGCGGCGCGACACCGTGCCACCCCCCTTCCTGCCACGGCCCGCTGGCCGTGGCTGCTCCCGTCGGCGGTGCCTATGGGTGCCTCCCTTCTCTCGCACGGCCAGCTCGGGGTGGCCGCCTATAGACACCACAACACGAGACGACACGCCAACTCCCCCCACCCGCGGTCGGTTGCTGTAGGCCACCGTTGGCTGCCGCCAGCATGGCACACCAACAGTTCTTTCCGCGGGCCACCAGACGTGCTTCAGTGGTCCATTCTTGGTGCCATATGTGCCTATGGGATCCTCGGGATACCGTCGTCATTTTGAAGCCCACAAAAAGCCTTTCCTCCATGTTTGTTGTTCTGCCATGAAGAACGCATCATGGACAAGTTTAACAGAGGGTCCGAGCCTTGTTGGTTTTGGCCTGCGCCCTCCACGTTAGCATTTTAAACCGGAGGAAAATTAATAATAGTCAAAAGGAAGCATAATCCCCAAATTTAAGACCCCTCAACAACCACCCGCATGATTAGATGATATGTGGATCGACCCGTTAGTCGGTTGGTCCGCGTTCATTACATTTTTCAAGAACGGGAAGAGAGGGAACATCAAAGCATGTAAACCGCCTACCTTTTATGACATTTGCTGCCGCACATTCCTCCTCAAGGGTTTATGGTGTGGATGATGCTTCCCGGTTCCGATATTTGAAAGGCGTTCTTCATCATTATTCATTCTTAAATGGGGTGGAAGTGCATCAGAGCTTCACTCGAGAATCCTCCAAATCCTTCCCCTTATTTTTTCCGGCATGTTGAACTATTTATAGAACCATGCTGCAGCGTTTCCATAATGATGTGAGGTCACATCGTTACATTGTTTCATTTATGAAACAAAGTCACTATTTCTCTTCATTTAATTCATTGTTACATTGAAGAATATGGGACATCCATGTGTTGTTACCCATTTCCACATCGTCACTATACCGCAGCGTCGTCGTCCACCACACAACAGAGAGAAAAGAATAAAATAATTCTTTTTAAATTATTTTATTAATTTTCTCAAAAAGTAAAAAAAATTACTTTTCTGATTGGACCTTACCGGTCAAAGTTAAGTAATTTCTTGGTGAATCCCGACATTTCAAATTCGACGGTGTCCTCAAATTTTTAATCCGAGCACTGGTTCAAAAGATAGAAAACACCGCCCTCATGTTTATTGAATGTTTCTTAAAATTTCAAAAAATTATTAACAGTCACCCTAGACCCACGCCGGTCGAGGTTAGGCTCTGACTAAGGAAAAAATTCCCCCATGAATCCAACAGTACTCTCAGATTTTCAATCTGATTTACAATTTAGAAGTTAGAGAATTTAACAATAAAATAATTGTTAATTATTTTATTTACGGCCAAAAACTAATATCCACTATTGGCCCGTGCTGGCTAATGTTAGGGTCTACCAAAATAAAGCACACCCTCATGAGTTCAGTGGTGGTCTCTTATTTTCAATCGGAGTCACCGTTCGTGAGTTATAAACATTTGAAAAATAAACTAATTTTATTTAGTTATTTTATTTACAGTTATGCCATTTTCAGGTTTCCTCACTGGAGGCCTATGTTGGCTAAAATTAAATTGCACCTAGGGTAAACCCACCATCCTGAACGCAGTAGTGCCCTCATATTTTTGATCTGGGCACCTGTTTAAGAGTTATTACACTTTTTTAGGAAAACCACTAACGCATACTATTTTAAACTTAACAACCTTCAATGGATGATTCTGGGCACTCCGAGCCTTAGAATTAGGCGCTGTCAGTTTTTGTGGTCTATAAATAATTCCATATAATAAAAAAATTATATAGAAATTCTAGGACATTACATTAAAAATAGAAGTTGAAAAAATTTGAGAGAGAAGATTTTCCAATGTCATATGGCATAAATATCTCCAAGAAAACATGTATGAGACATAAAAGGAGATTATAATGGTGAGTAGAATTCTGTATGCTTCGGTTATGGATCTATCACATATTCCATGCCATGTATTAGACATTAAATTTCCAATACATACCTTATGGTAGTTAAATATCAAATAAATATAGGAGAATTTTATGGGAATTAGTCAAAGTTATCCAATTGTACTTGAGAAAGTAGAAAGGGATATATACCTGATACTTAGAGAGGGATGAACACTAGTTATAAGTGCACACAAACTAGTCTTCCTATGGATTAGTTGAATATAATATCATATTTAGGTTAAGTAATTTAGCAATAGAAACTCATTGAAGCTAGTGGTTTCCATATCTACTGATACCGAGTATGTTACGACTTTTGATGTAGCTAAAGAAGCATAAAATATGCAATTACTTGTTGAAGCTCTTGGAATCTCACCTAGTAAGTAACGTATTATCATAATATAAATTATTATAAGCTTATTCCATTGGTTCTAACCAAGAAATAAATATTTTGAAAAATAAAAAAAGGTATATGCTTGGGGATATAATCTCTTGAGGGATTTTACTCAAAGAGGTGAAGTCACAGATAAGTGAGTAACCATATAGGAAAGCATGGTAGGCCCAGTGACTAAATCCATTACTCAGAAGGAGAATGATATTATCATGTGACAACTAACAAATTGATGGTTTGAAAGTTCACTCTAGTGAAAGAGGAAGTGCTATAGAAGTGGGTTCCCTAGACCCAATATGAACTGTAATTTTCGATTACCAAATCATGTATACAAAGAGTTATGAATGATATATACTTATCATAATAGTATCAAAACTTATGTGTTTTCTATTTACATAGAAATTTACTTAGATTATTATTTGAATCAAAAGGTCATATTAGTTTCTAGCTATAATGAGAACCTTGATATACTACAATAGTAATCTTAAACATATCTCATATGGCCGAGATACATCATACTGCATGGACATTGATGATGTCTGACTATCAGGTGTTGTGGGCTCATAAGCATTGAGTCTTCTTCTCATGAAGTTCACACTTAGTGATATCTAGAAGAGGATATAATGGGGAATGCATCACCAATAATAACACCATATATTTCAGGTGCCATTGATTGTTATTATTTACGAGCATGTATATTGGTCTCTCGAATTGGGATCATTATCAGTGTGTACCACTTGATTGCATAATTTGATTCAAGATGAAAATCATGTCATTTATTTTTTTAGTGAGGTATCTTGTGTTGAGTGCATCATTAGTGATATAACATTGATTGAATGATCAATATAGGATTTATAACTTTCGTAAAGGAATAGATATCGTGGGCCTAGTTGACTAGGATAGTGTTAGGCCCCATAGAGGTGATGGAAATGGACAAGAGGGGGAGGGGTGAATTTTATTTATTTAAAAATTAATCAGAGTTGAAAATTTATGCGAAGAAATTTACTGGTTCAAATATTAAAAAATTCAACTACATAGATATGATAAATGAGAGAGAAAAGAAAATTTAAGAGAGAAAAAGATGAACACCATATATTTTTAAAGTGATTCGAATCTAAATGATTATACTACACTCTTTAACCCTCTCAATAAATGATAAATATGGAACCACAATGGTATATCACTTTTTAAGGAGATTGAAAACTCTAGATTCTCCTTTTTCACACTTAGAGGCTCAATATAATTCCATTGTATTTTAAGGGCTCAGAAAAAAACATAGCCTTCTATAGAAGAATACCCCCTATACTTTTACAGACTCAATCCCAACCTCTTTAATTTTTCAGGTTTAGACAAAACCTAGTTTTTTATGAGAGAAAATCTAACCCAATATTTTACAGGTGCATAACCAACCAAGAATTTTACAAGATCAGTCCTAACCTCTTCTATGTTATAGGTCAAGAGTAACCTAGTCTTCTAAGGGCACTGAATAAACCTATAATATTATAGAATTTGTCCTTTTATTTTCTATTTTAAATGTTAAGAGTAACCTAGCCTTCTAATGGGATAGAATAAACCAGACATACCTTTTTTTAGGGTAGTATAACCCCATTCAAGATTCACTAAGTGAGACAATATAGTACAAAAAAAAGTATAACATAATGAATGAATGAAAAAATTTAACGAAATGAATTATTGTTGATGAAGATTTTAGTGAATGAATTAGGTAGATCTTAGATCCTTCAAGATGTTGAAACAGTAAAGCTCGGGCATACGGTAGTGTACTTTCAACATGCAGATGAACGATGAAGCTTTAGGACTCAGTTACAAATTATGCAGCATGAATGAGTAAAATCAGAGTCATGTCACTTATATCTTCACTGTATTCTTTGGTCTTTTTATCCACTAAAAACACCAACACCTATTTTATCCACTAAAAATTTAATGAATCTCCTTCATAAATTGCATTGATAAAAACTTCACATGGGGACAAATTTTAATTATGTTGCGGGAATGAAAATCATTCTATACACAAATAATCATTATAATAATAAAAAATTAACATAATAATAAATATATCCATAAATTTTTATAATAAATTCCTTGTAATACTCCAATAAATATTACAATAATAACTCTTCATATTTCAAATTCAAATTTGAACTTTTCTCATGCCTATTTTATAGATAAAGAGAGATAAATAATATCCATGAGAGATTTATCTCGATATCAATTTTTAAACAATTAAAACAATTTTTAATACAAACATTAATATCCTTGAAAATTTTGCCTCATAATAATTATGAGAAACTCTATATATTCCAACCAGTTAGAATTTGAATATCTCAAGTTCTAAAAATTCAGTATGAAAATTCATACATGCTTAATCCCATTTGAATCCAAGTTAAGCCTCCATAAAAAAATTTAGTACCTATTATCATGGGAACTATATAATTAAAAATTAATTTTTGAACAAATAAAATATTAAAAATATTTTTTTTAAACATGTATCCAATTGAAAAGTTAAACAATACGTAAAATAGAGAATATTTCTAGGTTTTAGAATATCCTATAGAAATTTGAATAACTATATAGAAAATTCTATGTAAGGAATTCATGTAATGGGTTTACATTGGGTAATCATGTAAAGGATCTATGTAGGAAATTAATGTAAGGTATCTATGTATAAAATTCACCACATAGGTGTTTCACGTAGGCGATTCCATAAATTTATAAATATAAACTTTTATACATAAAAACAGACCTTCAAAATAGAATAATCATATTTAGATTCAGTTTAATTATATTTAGATAATATAATTATCTTTCCATATAATCAAGAATCATCTCAATTTGAATTTTATAGCTCAAATTATCCTCAAAATTTAGAAGAAAGTTTTTCTAAAAAACTACAAAATTCAGTTTGAAAACATGTGGTGACTTAAATTTAATTTCTGTAGTAATAGAGATTGATAAAAAGTTTGATTTATTATAATTAAATGTATATAATATTTTTATCTTTCCAAATCAATAAGAATATTTTAATTTTTAGTTCTGTAGCCCAAGTTATAGTCAAAACACTGAAGATAATTTCACTCATGGTTAGTGCACACTACTGGAACTCACGGTCTGTTCTATGGTCTATTCATATGTTCAGTTCCATGGCTAGTTTCATGGTTAGTTCTATAGTATTTTACATGGTCAATTTACATGTTTAGTTGTCATAGTTATATCTATACTTTTCCAAATTCTCAATTTCCACAATTTTCCAAATTTTAGTTCTAGAATAAGTAAAATGATATTTTAAGGTCCCAAACAACTTATTTTGCCTAAAAATACTTCATGAAACTTTTTGAACATTTAATGAAAAAATAAAACATAAAAAATAAAGATATTTCAATCAAATAAAAATTATTTTATGATTATGATTAAGTATACTTTAATTAATACACAATTTAAATTATTATGACTTTTATAGGGAATAAAACAAATAAAGAATTTTAATTATCAAAACATAAAATGATTTAAGGATAAAATCAACATCATACCCCTTTTTTATAATTAAAAAAAGTATAATTTCAAAAAAAATCTCCCCCATTTTGAAATTATCAAAAAATATTAAAAAATAATTCTCTCTTTGAAATTAATACTTAAAAAATCAATTCACTTTATATAAATATATACTTGAAAAACTCATTGTATTCCATTAATATCTTAAACATTCATATTTAAAAACATATATCAAGGATCCAAAAAATCCTTCTATTTTCAAAACATGTATCAAGAATTCACTATTCAATGAGTAAAAATTTAACAAATTTCATTATAAAACTGAAATTTTTAGCTTATAAACATACCCAAACTCCACCTTAATTAAATATTAAATATGAATCACCATAAGTATAATTGAATAAAAATGTTTCTAAAGGATAAAAAAAATTTATTCAGCATACACAATATGAACAAATTGATAGTATTTAAACATGACTAATTTTCAAGGAAAAATTATAGAATTGAAATAAGGTTATCTCCCCCTTAATTGATTTATTATATAAATATATTAGTTAAAACAATTTAAATTTCAATATAAAAACTCCTCCTCAATTCCAACTTAACTTATATTGAATAAATATACTAATATTATATAGAAATTGAATCCCATTTAGATAAACTAGTGAATAAATAATTAAACTAAACATATTTAAAACCTGTACATATTTGAATCTTGAAAGTAAATTCTATACATTAAAAGGATTAAAAATAAAACTAATAATATTTAATAAATTGAATTACCAATATATTAATTGAACATTGTAGAACATTCTGAAGTAAGGAATGAATTTAAAATAAGAAACCAGAATTTCTTCCCCTTTAATTTCACCTTTTTTTTCTAGAAAAATAATACCAGTTCATATATATCAACATTTAAAAAAATGAAACATATATTTGTTTAAAACATATTAACATTTTGAAAACTAAACATATAAAACTATGTATAATATATTTAAATAACTAAAATATCAAAGATGAACTCAGAATTAAAAATAAGATAAACTCCCCCTAAATTGATGATTTCATTTTAAAATAACAATATCAAAATAGTATGAGCATAATTTTTATTCCCGTAGTAAAAATTTCTCAAAAAACACACTTTAATGCCGCAAGGACCCATGAAACACGTTATAAGTTAATAAAATAATTTTAAAAGTAACCAAATGATAATATCATACAAGTAAACACAAAATTACAACCAAACTAAAATATTTACTTGCCATATAAAGATATTAATCAGATTAAAGTGTAATACAAACTTAAAGATATGGAGTTTTCCTAAAATTATATAAGTATTCAAGCTTAGGAAAAATGAAATACTAAATATTATAATGATTATAGAAACATGCTAAGGATAAATCTATAATGACATGCATTCCAGACAAAAGAATCAAGAAATATACATTACCTGAGTATAAAGTATGGATTGATTTTACATGAATATGAACACCTAACTTCAGGTACCCAAGCAGTAAATGATTTCCAAAATTTGTCCTTGAAATCATATTTAAAAAAAAAATCATTTTGTGACTAAAATATTGAGATAATTTCAAATGGAAATCATAAGAATAATGACCATAAGATCCAGATTTTAAGAAATTAACCAAAGAAGTTCTAGTAGACTTTCCTTTCAACAAATTACTTTTAAACATAATATTAATAAAATAATCACAAATAATTCTATTCCTTTTATCATTAAATTTATTGAAATAAGAATTCTTTCCAAAATTAACATTTGAATCACATTTATTATAAATCGGCCTTTTCAAACTAAACTTTTCCTTCATAAATTTATCAAATTCATTCTTCAAACTTTCATTTTCTTTTTGAACTAATTCCAAATCTTCAAAAATCTTTTCATGTCAGGGAGAAGCCATGTTTATAAGATTTTCATTTTCCTTTTTAAGCTTCTTACATTGATCCTCAACTTTAGTCATATCATCCAAAAATAAATTAAATCTTATTTCTTGATCTTCATTATTATTAGAAATAAAATCTTCAATCATATCATTTTTATCTTTGAACTTCAACACTTAAAAATGAATATTATTTAATTTAAGAGGTAAATCCTTTTTATTTTCAAGAACCCTTCTTCATTTTTATTTGAGTGAAACATGTATAGAATTTATTTTTTTTATTTGATTTTCATATGAGTCACAAACTTCCTTCAGATCTTCAACACTTGCCTCATCATTTCTATAATTGATAAAAGCATGAGTATTAGAAATAAAATCACTATCTTTAGTCATACTTGTCACAAATATATTTTAATATTTTTTTAGAAAATGAACCAATATTACTATAAATAAAATATGGAGATAAAAATGTTACCTTATAATATTTTTCAAGAAATATAACATTACCAGTTTCTTTTAGACTTTTATCCTTTTTTCATGAACTTTAAGAATCACTCTATGTATTTAAAGATTTATTTTATTTATTTTTGAACTTCCTTTGATTTTTGATCTTTAAAAAATTGGGTTTAATATTTTCTCTATTCTTACAGCCATAATAAACGATATTTGAACAATCTATATTCAAATGCGATTTACCTTGAATGATATCCCCTTTAGGAAAATAATGTTTTTCCTTTTTCATGGTTGGAAAATACTTTTTTATCTTTCTATAATTTCTATAATTGGAGCAAACAAATTTCTTGGAATCTCCTACTTCAAAGGTAGGAATCTCATATTGTTTCCAAATCTCATAAGTAGTGCTGCAATTAAAAATTTCATCAAAAATATTTCTAGAAAAATAATAATAAAGAATATTCATGACCTTATAGATATGATTATATTTAGCAGATTTTGATCCTTACGATCAACTAGATCAAATTTATATAAATAATAATATTTAATCATAATATCCCAAAAAATATTATCAATACTCTTTAGATAAGACTCTATCCAGATCTTCCACTAAGCATACTTACTACCATGGAAATATGGTGAAAATATCAGATTCAAACCATTTTTATTCCTCAAATTTTCCATCATTAATAAGATCTTTCCCTTAGTCTTAATAAGTATTAGGATACAATGTTAGCAAAATAAAATATAAACAAACAAGTAAACCACAATATACCTTTAGAGAGACAACCTTGAAACCCAACTATGAGGTATAAAAAAAAGTGACAAACTAGTTTATCTTCAAAGGATCCTGCTCTAATAAAAAAATTTAGTTATCAAAAAAATCTGGTAACTAAACTTATCCAAAAAAATCCATCCTATGATACCAATTGTTAGGTATTAGAATAAAGAATGATAGTTCTCAACTCTTAAAATGGCATGGATATGGTACCAATTGTTAGGTCCTATAGGGGTGATGGAAATGGATAAAATATAGGGGGAGGGGGTGAATTTTCTTTCATTAAAAATTAATAAAAGTTTAAAATTTATGATTAGAAAGTGATTGGTTCAAATATTAACCAATTTATCCATACCAATATAAGAAATGAGAGATAAAGTAAAATAAAATAAATAAAAATATGTACACAAGATATTTTTTAGTGGTTCAAATCTAAATGATCTAGATCTACTCTTCACCCCTCTCACAAACTGAGAGAGATGACACCCACAATGTAATATCACTTTTGAAGGATAGTGAAAAACCTTCACATCCTAATTTTTCACACCTGGAGGCTCAACCCAATTCCCTTTTATTTTATAGGTTCAGAGAAAAAACTAGACTTTTATTAGAGAATAAACAACCTAGAATTTTATAGGCTCAATCCCAACCTCTTTCCATTTTTTGAGTATATATGAAAACCAATCTTTTATGGGAGAAAACCTAACCCTATATTTTATAGGTGCAGACCCAATGAAAAATTTCATAGGCATAGTACTAACCTCTTCTATGTTATGAGTCAAGAGGAACCCATTATTCTAAGAAGATAAACTAAAACTATACTCTTACAAGAGTAGTCCTTTCCTCTACTATTTTACGAGTTAATTGAAACCTAGTCTTTTAAGGGGACATACTAAACCCAGACATACCTTTTTTTAGGGTAGTATAACCCTGTATAAGACATAATATGTTATAAAATACAATTAAAATAATTAAAACATAATGAAAGAATAGAAAAATTTAACCCAGTGAATGATTGTCGATGAAGATGCTGGAAAATGAATCAAGTAGAGCTCAGACCCTTCAGTATGTTAAAATAGTGAAGCTCAAGAATCAAACAATGTACTTTCAGCAAGCAGATGAATGTTGAAGATCCAGGACTCAGTTGTGAACTATGCACTACAAATGAGTAAAAGTAGAGTCTTGTATTTTATATATTCACTACATACTTTGGTCTTTTCATCCACATAAAATAGAAATGACTATTTTCTCCACTAAAAATTCCATGAATCTCCTTCTTGAATTTCAATGATAAAAACTTCACGTAGAGGCATATTTAAATTATACTGTGAGAATAAAAATCATTCTATAAACAAATAATCAATAGAATAATAAAAAATTAATAAAAAAGTAAATATATCCATAAATTTCAATAATAAATTCCTTGGAATACTCTTATAAATCATACAAGACTATCTCTTCATATTTGAAATTCAAATTTGAACTTCACTTATACTTATTTTCTAGATAGATAAATAATTAATATCCACGTGAGATTTCTCTCGATATCAATTTTTGAACAATTAAAACAATATTTAATAACAAGAATTAATATCCTTGGAAATTTCTTCGATAATAATCAATAGAAACTCTATATATTCTAACCAGTTTGAATTTTAACATCTCATGTTCTAAAAAATCAGTGTGAATATTCATGCATGCTTAATCCTATATGTATCTCAATTAACAATTCATCAAAAAAAATTTAAACCTATTTTTATGGAAACTAGATAATAAAAAATTAATTTTAGAACAAATAAAATATTAAAAATATTCATTAAAAACATAAAAAAATTGAAAAGTGAAACAATATGTGAAATAGAGCATATTTTTAGGTTTAATAATATCCTGTACAAATTTGAATAACCAAGTAAAATAATTCCATGTAAGGGATTCATGTAAGGGATTCATGTAAGGGATTAATGTTGGTGAATAATTTAAGGTAACTACCTAGGAAATTAATATAATGGATCTACATTAACAATCGACCATATAGGGGTTTCACATAAGTGATTTCGGATATTTGTAGGTATAAAATCTCTGACATAAAACAGACCTTAAAAATGGTAGAATTAGCTTTAGCTTGAGTTTAATTATAATTATATAACTTCATTATATTTCCATAGAATTATGAGTCATATTAATTGGAATTATATAGCTCAAGTTATCGTAAAAATTTAGAAGAAAAATTATTCTGTAAAATTAAATAATTCAGTTTGAAAACATGCACTAATTTAAATCTAATTTCTTTAGTTATAGAGATCAATTTAGAGTTTTATTTATTCTAATTAAATGTAGATAATTTCGTTTTATTTACAACACAATAATAATCACTTAATTTGGAGTTATTTATCCCATGTTATAATCAAAATACCAAACATAATTTCACTCATGTTCAGTACTCATAGTCAGTACTCACAGTCAGTTCCACTGTTAGTTCTTATGGTCGGTTCCATGGTTAGTTCTACGGTTGATTCCAAGGTTGGTTCCATGGTTGGTTCCATGCTCAGTTACATGCCCAGTTCCACATTTGGTTCCATGGTTGGTTCCATGGTTAGTTACATGCCAAGTTCCATATTTGGTTCCATGGTTGGTTCCATGGTCGGTTCCATAGCCAGTTTACATGGTTAGTTGACACGGTCATTTGACACTGTTGTTTCCAGACTTTTCCAAATTTTTAATTTTCAGAGTTTGCTAAATTTTAGTTCGAGAATAAGTAAAATGATATTTTAAGGTCTCAAATGACTTAGTTATCCTAGGAATACTTCATGAAACTTATAGAACATGGAATTAAAAAGAATAACGTATAAACTAAATATATTTTAAGCAAATAATAAATATGATACGATCATGATTAAATATAATTTAATTAATACATAGTTAAAATTATTAAGAATTTTCAAGGGAATAAAAAAAATAAATATTTTAATTATAAAATCATAAAGTGGTTCAAAGATCCACTCAATATTCTCCCCATTTTGATAATTAAAAAACAAAGTATAATTTCAAAAAACATCTCCCCTATTTTGAAATTATCAAAAAGTTCCAATAGAATACTTATCTCTTTGAAATTAATACATAAAAACTTAATTACCTTTAAATAAAAACATAATTGAAAAAAATTGTATTCCATAAATTTATTAAAAATTCATATTTCAAAACATATATCAAGGAGCCACAAAAAATCCTTCCATTTTTAAAACATGAATCCTCTATTCAACGAGAAAAAAGTAAAAAATTGTTTTTTTAAAATTAACATGAAACCTTTCATAAAATACCCTTTTATGCTAACTAAAAGTTTATAAAGAAATTTAACGTTATCTAGTATATACGAGAAGACTTAAAATAGTAATATAAAAAAAATTATTTACTAAAATTAAACAATATTTTTCTGAAAAATAGTTTCCAAATTTTACAGATTTCATTATAAAACTAAAAATTTCAGCATATAAACACACTCACACTCCACCTTAAATAAATATTAAATAATAATATCCATAAGTATAACTGAATAAAAATGATTCTAATAGATAAAACTAAATTTTTTCAACATACACAATATCTACAAACTGATAGTAACTAAACATGGATAATTTTCACGGAAAAATTCCAAAATTGAAATAAGGTTATCTCCCTCTTAATTGGTACATTATATAAATATATTAGTCAAAAAAGTTTTAATTTCAAAAGAAAAACTTCTCCTCAATTATATCTAAAATTATCTTGATTAAATAGATTAGTATTATATATAAATTGAATCACATATTAGATAAACCAGTGAAGACATAATCAAACTAAAAAAATTTAAAACTTGTACACATTTGAATCTTGAAAATAAATTCTATACTTTAAAAGAATTAAAAATTAAACAAGTAATATTTAATAAATTAAATTAAAAATATATATATTGAACATTTTAGAACATTCAAAAGTAAGGAATGAATTTAAAATAATAAACAAGAATTTCTTTAACTTTAATTTTAGATTTTTTTTCTAGAAAAAATAAGACCAGTTCATGTATATCAACATTGAAAAAAATGAAACATATATTTTTTAAAACTAAACATATAATACAATGTATAATTGATTTAAATAACTAAAATATCCAAGATGAATTCAGAATTAAAAACTATAGTAACTCCCCCTGAATTGATGATCTCCTTTCAAAATAACAATATCAAAATATTATGAGTATAATTTTAATTCTAGCAGTGAACACTTCTCCAAAACACACTTTATTGTCACAAGGGGCCACGCAACATGTTATAAGTTAGTAAAAGAATTTTTAAAGTAACTTAATGATAATATCATACAAGTAAACCAGAAATTAAAACCAAAATAACATATTTACTGGCCATATAAAGATATTAAGCAGATTAAAGTGAAATCTAAAATTAAAGATATTGTAGCATCCCAAAATTATATAAAGTATTCAAGATTAACAAAAATTAAAAACTAACACTTATAACGATTATTACAACATGTTAAGGATAAATCTATAATGAACCCTTATATATTTTTCTTTGAGTGACACATTTACTTTAATCATTTATTTTATTTGATCTTCATATGAATCAAAAATTTCCTTCAGATCTTCAATACTTGGCTCAGTATTTCTAGAATTGATAGAAGCACGAGAATTAGAACTAAAATCACATTCTCTAATTATACTCATCATAAATATATTTACAAATTTTTTAGCATATGAACCAATATTACTAGAAATGTAATGTGGATATGGAAATGTTACCTTAGAATATTTTTCAAGAAATGAAACATTACGAGTTTATTTTATACTTTTATCCTTATTACATGAAATTTCAAAATCACTCAATGAAGTCAATTTTTTTGAACTTCATTTGATTTCTGATCTTTATACAATTGGGTTTGATATGTCCTCTATTCCTACTTCCATAACAAATAAAATTTGAAAAATCTAAATTTAAATGTGATTTAACTTGAATGATATTCCCTTTAGGGAAATTTTGTTTTCACTTTTCATGGTTGGACACTCCTTTTTCATCTATTTTTACTTTCTATAATTGTAATGGAACAATTTAATGGAATCTCCTACTTCAAAGGTAGTTGTCTCAAGATTTTTCCAAATCTCATAAGCAGTGCTGCAACTACAAATTTTGTCAAAAATATTTCTTATAAAATAAGAATAAAGATTATTCACGACCTTATAGTTAAGATCATATTTAACAACATATTCACCTTTCAAATCAATCAGATCATATTTAGGTAAATCATAATATTTAATCACAATATCCCAAAAAATAATATTAATAATATTTAGATAAGCCTATACCTAGATCTTCCACTGAGTATACTTACTTCCATTGAAATTTGGTGGAAATGTTAGATTCAAACCATTTTTATTTCTCAAGTCTTCCATCACTGATAATATCTTTACCTTAGTCTTCTTAAGGTCTTGGATAAAAATTTATCACAATCAAATATAAACAAATAAATTTACCACAATATATCATTTATATTACTAACCTCATAATCCAATTATGAGGTATCAAATATTATGAAAAACTAGTTCATCCTTAAAGGATCCTACTATGATAATTTTTTTTGGTTTCTGATAGAATAACTAACTAAACTTATCCTAAAAAGAGCCAACCCATGATACCAGTTATTAGGTATCATGATAAAAAATGATAGTGCTTAACTCTTAAGGGTATGGATATTATACCAATTTTTAGGTCCTATAGGGGTGATAAAAATAGACAAGATGGGGGGGGGGGTGAATTGTATTTCTTTAAAAATTAATCAATTTTTAAATGTTATGAGTAGAAAGTGATTGGTTCAAATATTAAACAATTCAACTACACCGATATAAGAAATGAGAGAGAAAAGAAATTGAAATAAAGGAAAATATTAACACAAGATATTTTTATAGTGTTTCATATCTAAATGATACTACTCTACATTTTACCCCTCTCATGAACTGAGAGAGATGACACCCACTATAGTACATCTCTTTTGAAGGAGAGTGAAAAATCTTAACATCCTCCTTTTTCACACCTAGAGTCTCAAAAGAATTCCAATGAATTTTACGGGTTCATACAAAAACCCCTCATTCTATTGGAGAAGTACCAATTTATATTTTACAGGCTCAATCCTAACCTCTTACCCTTTTTAGGTTTTGATGGAACCTGATATTTTATAGAAGAAAACCTAACCCAGTCTTTTACAGGTGAAAAACCAACCTAGAATTTCACAGGCTCATTCATAACCTCTTCTATGTTTTAGTTCAATAGGAATCTAGTCTTATAAGGGTACAAGCTAAACCCGTAATCTTATAGGAGTAGTCCTTTCCTTTGATATTTAATGGGTTAAGTAGAACCCAGTCTTCTATGGGGACATAATAAACCCATACATACCTTTTTTAGGGTAGTATAAACCCATGAAAGATGCACTAAGTTAGAAAATATAGTAAAAATAATTACAATACAATTAAATAATAAACAATATAACCTAGTGAATGATTGTTGATGAAGATACCGACGAATGAATTAGGTAGAGATTAGGCCCTTAAATACGTTGAAATTGTAAATCTTGGGCTTCTAATAGGGTACTTTCAGAATGTAGATTAACGATGAAGCTCTAGGACTAGGTTGTGAACTATGAAGCACAAATGAGTAAAAGTATAGTCACATCTCTTATATCTTCCCTACATGTTTTGGTCATTTTATCCACCAAAAATAGCAATGGCTATTTTCTCTACTAAAAATTCCATGAACCTCCTTCATAAATTCAAATGAAAAAAATTTCATATGGAGGTAGATTTTAATTATGCTTTGAGAATGAAAATAATGCTATAAAGAATAATCATTAGAATAATAAAACTCTAGTAGAAATGGCACTATATCATTACTAAAAATATGACATGCAAAGTAAGTGGGGATCAGTGAATGTGAAAATTTTAAAGAGTATACTTTCGATGAAATAATAAGTTATTTATTGTATTATAAACATGAATTGAAAAACATTTTTATTAGGACACTATAAAGAGGAAAGATACAACTTTTAAGTCTAATGCTAATGAATCTTCTAACACCTATAAATATTAGTTCTAGGAAAGTGAAAAATAGATGACTCATTTTAGCAAGAAGTTTTTCAAATTTATGAAAAAGAGGAAAGAGGTTGTTCAAAGGAAAGAAAAAAATGAGTAAAATAAAGGTAATAATAACAATACTAATGCTGTTTTAGAATTAATATGTTATGAGTGTAAGAATAAAGTGAACATAAATATTGAATTTCCCAAACTCAAATATCCAAAGAAAGAAAAAGATAAAGGGAGAAAGGAAAAGAAATATTTGTTTAGAGGATAATATTTTCATGAAATTCAATATTCAAATAGTGACATAGGAAGCGTACATGAGACATGTAACCTTGATTTGATGGATTCACATTGTGAGGTACCTGATCTTTTTTTCTCAATCAATAACTCATGATAATATTGGTCATAATTCAATATATTTAGATAAAAAAGAAATTGATTTTGATTAGAGTTCTGATTATGATCCTATGAATTCTAAAGTTAAGCAACTGTATTAGGATAATGATGAATTAAGGAATGATAGTTTCAAAATTATTGAAAAATATAATGATATAAGAATTAAAAATGATAATTTTGTTAATGAAAATGATAAAATGAAAAATAATGTGAAAATATGAATATCAATGTTTCCTAGAATATGGAATATAAAAAGAATTATGATTATGAGATATTGAAACTTAAAGAAGAAAATGACAGAATTAAAGATTTTCTAACACTAAATAAGAAAGATCAAAGAAAAAGATTCAATTTAGTCATGGAGAAAATGACTAAGTTGAGAATGAATGTAAAAATATTATGCAAGAAAAATAAAAAATTAAGAAATAAAACTTCTTATTTTAATGAAAAAGTATATATTGATTTAAAATTTATTCAAAAAGAGAATAAAATTTTTAAAAAAATTTAATATTAAAGAAAGTTTATTTACTTTTTTAAAGGAAAAGAGAAATATGATAAAATCATGTCTATAATGAAACAAAAAAATTACAAGAATGATTTTGGTTATAACATTTTATCACCAAGGATGAATAAGACTACTTTTTTTAAAAGATCAAAAGGAACTATTTTGAGTGTTACTTGTTTTACATGTAAAATGCAAGGGCATTATGAGAATGAATGCTATTTTAGATTTACTCAATAATTTGGGCAGACTAGAACATTTATTTCTAAATATTTATTTTCTAAACAACCCATAAATTGATATTTTAAATCTATATAGATTCCATAATTTTCTACTACTAATATAATTGAACCCAAGTTAGCATGGGAACCAAACCATCCCAGTTGATTGATTCATTTCATAAAATCTTTCTTCGAATTCTCAAAGATTCATGGTATCTATATAGTAGGTGTTATGGATACATTATTAGTGATATTTCAAATTTTCCATATTTTAATTCATGTTATGGAGGCCTAGTTAGATTTGGAGACAACTCTAAAGGTCAAATAAAAGGTATTTGATAAGTTGGTTTTTCTAAAACTATTATTATTTAAAATTTATTATTTGTCGATGGTTTAAAAGACAATTTAATAAGTATATCAAGATTATGTGATGATGTATTAGATATAATATTTGAAAATTATAAATGTATAGTTTTGAAAAATAAATCATTTTTTTACTACAAATAGAAAATATAATGCTTACACTATTGATTTTTTCGATTTAACCAAATAGATAGTTAAGTGTTTGAATGCTGTAGAAGCAGATGATATTCTATGGAATATGAGACTTGGATATATAAAATTCATACTGATGCACAAGATTTCATATCATGAATAGGTTCTATAATTGAAAATTTTAAATTAAAGTAATTATTTTGTGTGTGAATCATGCTTTAAGGGATAATAACATAAACAAATATTTAAATCAGTGAATGATGTTAGTTTTTCTAGATGTCTTCAATTACTAAATATTTACTTATTTGGTCCTCTAAAACATAATAGTATAGGTGGAATGAAATATGTATATGTAATAGTTGATGATTATAGTATATTTATCTTGATTTATTTATTGTCACATAAAAGTGAAACGCTAACCCAGTTTTTTACTTGTTGAAAAATTATCTCAAAATTTAAAAATCTTTCAATTGTCTCTATCAGAAGTAATAGAGGTGGTGATTTTTTTAATTTATAATTTGGTAAATTCTGTGAATACAATAAATATAAACACTGTTTTTCATCCCCTAGGACATTACAACAAAATGGTTCTGTTGAAAGAAAGAATAGGCCAATTCAAGAAATGGCTAGATCAATGTTTTTTGAGTTTAATGCACCTAAATATTTTTAAGCTGAAGCTGTTAATACATCATTTCATGTTTTAAATAGAATTTATATTATAAAATCTTTTAATAAGACCCCTTATGAATTGTTTAAAGGATTTAAACCTAAAATTGGATTTTGTGTGTGTGTTTGGTTACAAAGTTTTTATTTTAAATATGAAATATAATTTAGAAAAGTTTGATTCTAAAAGTGATGAAGGAATATTTTTAGGTTATTATAATTATAAAAAGGTATATAGAGTTTTAAATAAGATAAATTTAGTTGTAAAAAATTTAATGAAAATAATAAGCCAAATTCAGATTTAAATAAAGATGATTAAGAATTTAGGGAATTCAATTTTGGTGAAGATAATGTTCAGGAGAATTATAATGCATCATTTGAGGGGGAGAAAATATTATCTCAAACTAATTATAAAGAGTGTAAAAATCTTAAAGATAATCCTATTTAAAAAGTAATTGTAAATGTCGAATCTAGAATACAAACTTGGAAATTTATTTTAAATTACAGTATTAATTCTTCATTTATTGCTGATTTTGTGCCAGTTAATATTGATGACGATTTAATTGATTCAAACCAAATTACTTCTATTCACGATGAATTAAATAAATTTTATAGAAATATAGTGTGGAATTTGGTTGAATTATCAAAAAATAAACAAATTATAGAGACTAAATGGATCTTTCGTAATAAACTTGAGGAAGCTGGAAACATAGTTAAAAATAAAGCAAGACTAGTAGCTCAAGGTTACTATTAAGAAGATATAATTGAATTTGAAGATTCTTTTTCTCCTAATTCTATGATCGATACTATTAAAATTTTATTAGCATTTTCTCATTTTCAAAATATCAAATTATTTCAAATAGATTTAAAGAGTTAATTTTTAAATGGAATAATTTCACAGGAATATTTTATTAAACTACCCCTTGGATTTGAAAATAAAAAATTTCCAAATCATATTTTTAAACTTAATAAAGCTTTATATGGTCTTAAGAAAACTCATAGAGCTTTTTATGAAATACTGACTCAATTTTTACTAAAAAAATGATTTTATTAAATGAAATGTTGACCCTACCTTAATTTTAAAGAATGTTTCAAATGATATTTTGATTATACAAATATATTTTGATGACATAATATTTGGTTCTATAAATGATTTACTTTGTGACAATTTTTCTAAATTAATGACTAGTGAGTTTGATATGAGCATAATGATAGAATTAACATTTTCTCTTAACTTTCAAATTAATCAAAAAATATATGGTATTTTCTTAAATCAATCAAAGTATACTAAAGAGTTTGTTAAAATTTTTTTCAGTGATTCATGCAAGTATATGAAAAAACCTATTAGTATAAATCCCAATTTTTATTTGGATGAGTTTGCAAAGTGTGTTGATATTTAATTATATAGTGGCATGATAAGAATCTTATTATATTTGACTGCATCTAGATCAAATATAATGTTTTCAATTTGTTTTTGTGTTAGATTTCAGTTGAATCATAAGGGGTGCTGTCTTAAAGATGTTAAGAGAGTTTTTAGATATATTAAATTATTTTTTAATACTCGATTATTTTATTCAAATTATATTTTTTTGAATTATTATCATATTCTAATTTTGATTTTGGAGGTTTTTGGTTTTATCAAAAATACACAATAGGTATGTGCTATTTTCTCGGTAAAAATTAATTACATAGATTTTTAATAAACAATTGTTAGTTTCATATCTACAGTTGAGGATGTGTATACTACTACTGGTGCTAGTTGTTAGTTATCAAATTATTTGGATTAAAAAAAAATTACTTGATTTTAAAATTAACTTTGATAAAATTCCAATATTTTGAGATAATTCTAGTGTTATTCATATATCTAAAAATACTCTATAACATTCTATAAAAAAACATATAGATGTTAGATTTCATTTTCTAAGAGAACATTTAAATAAAGGATATATTAGTTTAGAGTTTTTTCCAACTAAAAAAAATTAATGACATATTTACCAAACCATTAGATTATGTAAGATTTGAAAAAATGAAGTTTGAACTTGGTATGTTAGAAGCATAATATTTTGATTAATGTAATAATTATTTTTTAAAGTTGGATACAATTTTTTTATATATTTAGATATTTTCTTTCATTTAACTTGTTATTTTAATACCATAAATTGATATCTACTTTGTGTTATTGAATTACTAATTCTGTTAAATATTTTTCACAATTTTTTTTGAAATTCAAGGAGATTTATGAATTTCTATCTTTCTTCTTTTTGATAATTTTAAAAAGGAGTAGTTTTTGAAATAAATGCTTAGTTTTTTAATTTTCAAAATAATGATATTGATAGTGTTTGAAATTGGGTATTAATATTTAAATTTTAGTGTAAATATTTTATTAGTTTTTTTTAAATTACAAACTTCTCCCATTTATTTGATTTATATTTTTTGTTTTTTAATTTACACACATACATATATATATATATATATTAAGTATATATGTTTTAATTAGTTTATAATTTTTATATTTTTATAATACATATTTGGTTTACAACATCTTTAAGTAATGTAGAACAGGGTTCTATGTAACACAATATTTTAAGTAACGCATCACAATTGATTTAAGTCACATAGGTGAATATTCTACGTAGTAATTTTTCAATTAAGTCACATAGCCAATTTTGACTTAGCCAATTTCTACATAACCAATTAAAAACCACATAGGAAAATTACTACATAGCCAAATTAAACTGTGTATCTGATTGAAAATAAACATATCATGGTTATTTATCAAGTGATTTCATGTGTTATTTTCAAGTTATCGCACATTGAAATATAAAACAACCCTACTCCTTATGGTCAATTCATTACTTTAATTATTTTTGATAAAATCTATTTCTTACAGCATGCTTTGTTTTAGTGATATTTTTATATTTTAATTAACTGGAAGTTTATTAAAATTATTCTAATTTTTATATTTCTTTGTATAAAGAATAAATATTCTAATGAGAATATTGTATGTGTTTTGAAGTCATTTCATGAAAGAATAAAAAATCATGAAAATTATTCTGATATTGAGCGCAATAATTCAAATTTCAGGTAAAAAATATTATTTTGTGTTTTATTATTATCTAAACCATGGAATTATGTGATTGGTTATTTAGATGATCCTTTATAATCAAGAAGATCTTGGAATTAAAGATACATGATTAGCCATTGGAATTCGATCAAAGAGTAAAGTGTTCAAGATATATATATATATATATATATATAGACATAATGAGAGATGTGGGATACTTATGATATTCATATGATAATCATTAAGTGTTAAGATCCTTCTGTGACTATTGTTTATTAGTGGGATCATTAATTAAATCATTTTTTGATCATCTACTACTGAAGTGATCAAAGTTCTTGAGCTTCATCGATGTCCATTTATATCTGCTCTACTATTGTTCTTGATTTCTTCGGGGTTTTATTTGTCAAATCTTTTCTTATTTTTTTTGTTCTAACAAGTCAGTTTATGATTTTCCCAATCATAAGAAAGATATGTATTAGTTATTCTACCAATAAAAAGAATTATTCTTGGGTTTCAACTCTCAAAGAAAAGTCAGGTCATACTAGGTTGTGACTCCTATAAAAATATAAGATTGTACCTCCATCTATTGTAAAAGTCAATGTCTATAAACATGTTATAATACCTTTAAAAGTGAGGTTTCTTAGTGGGTACCGATATTCTCATAGAGTAGAGAATATTCAAGAGTAGATTAGGATATTAATGATCAAATTTACTATAAAAATACCATGTTTAATATATTATTGACGTTATTAATATTTTCATATCTTTTTACATACTCCCTTTACTGATTTTATATGAAATGTGCATAATTTTTGTGAAATATTAATGTTTAAATATTAAATATAATTTTTGAGCACTATTTGAATTTAGTCAGATTCAAGTCTGCTTAATGTTTTAAGAATAAATATCACCCTACTTATCCAAATTTTATGATTCTTGTTTTGTAGGATTCTCCTTTAAATATAAAACATTTCATTATAAGGTACCATGAGCCAATTCTTCCATTGAAGGGTCATATGGTCCTCACAAACAAGACCAAAGAAGTTGTGAAGAAACTGGACTATTCATGAAAATTGAATTACTGGGCTCAGTCAAGAAGTCCAAATACCTTAATTATCCTCCCAAGTTCGGAGTACATTTCAAGAGGTCCATGATAAAAATTTCAGAACCCAATCACAAATACAAGGGGCCCAACTGATGCATTGAAGTCCAGACCACCATTCTGGACGGGAATTAAAAACAACACACTAATTTTGCAATTTCTCCTGATGTAGATATCAATTATAGCTTAGATTTTTCATTGTGAAATATGAGATTTGGGTGGCCAACTTTGTTGAAGAAATTATTTTTATTTTAGGGCATAATCCTATTCAAAAACCCATTCACATTATGGACTTTGAAAAAGTCTGTATTGAAATGGACAGATCAGAATTGTTTACTAAAACCGCCATAACTTTGGCTAAATAAGTCCAATGGCCTCCAAATTTTCAAAGTATACAGAATAAATTTTTATCTATAACTTTGAAGAAGGCGATTTCTCAATATTCGGCTGTCCAGATGTACATATCGGCGATCCAAGTGGAGGGGTATTTCTGGAATGTAAACAGTCCACCACCTTGGGCTATAAATACATCCCCTCCTCTCCTTTCAAAAGGTTTGACACTTCAGCACTTAAGGAGGAGGTTTTTCATTACTAGAGACTTGAAAAGGTTCTGGAAGGATATTCTTTGATTTTGTTTCAACAAGAGAGACCTCTCCTCCACTTCTCTTTCACGTTTGTTTATGTTTGCGTTCAATTGTAATTGTGTAACTTTGTTTTCATTTCAATCAAATTTTAGTGCTTGTTTCTTCTTCAATAACTATTATTCTTCTCCACCTTCTGTATTATAATATTCATGGTCTTCAAATATTTTGAATCATTTTAAATTAAAGTCCCTTATTTTGCTTCCTCATTCAATCAAAATTCCATTTTTGATTATCAAAATATTTCATGTGTGTGTTCGACACACTACTCTTATCTTTTACCTTTCTTTTTCTTCTCTTTATAAATCATCACCATAAAAATATATTACCAGATTAATAAAAATCATAATGGCTGAGTAAATCTCTAATTGGGGTGAGTTTTAATTTAGGTATATTAAGCGATTGAGAGCTTTTGCTCGATGAGTATTCGTTGAATTAACATTATGTATCTTGGACTTAGCATGTCATGGATTAATGACTTGTTTTGTTTAACATGTGGTTTCCATGGATTATTGGAACCATAAATACACTACCATAAACAAGATATGATCAATATTAGAACCCTAATTTAAGTTAAGGCTTGGATTAAATCCTTAACACTTGGGAATTCAAATCAACGTCAACTTGTGACATGAGTGTTAATTTAAATGCAATATAAAGCAAAGCTCAAGGATATCACAAGATTAAATAACCTAATGATGAACTCACCCCAATCATCATCAATTTTTAAATCAATCATAATCAATTAGTCATTTCAATTAAGCTCTGCAAACAAACCCCCCCAATCAGAATACAATCAACTAAAAACAAACGACTATTTCAAAGTATCATCACCGAGGATTCGACCCGAGTGCTGCTATACACATTAGCAGAGCACCAGAACTTTGACCGGTCGATAGGAAACAATCGACCATGCGTTTCAATTATTTCCAATGTATTTTTTTTCTAAACACTACATTAATCCATTTCTTCATTTAATAATAAACTATGATTGATTATTTTCTTTAAATTTTTTAAGGGACTATCCCCCTAGTACATAATTACCATATATTATGATCCAATACTTGGATCATGAATGTAGATGATCAAAAAGCTTTTGAAACATGTGTGGAGGATCTAGAAGGTTTCAGGTTCAATTCCTTCTAGCAACGATTGTCACCAATGAGAGAAATGTGTTTTCGATCGAAAAATGAATGAGGTATGGTTTAAATTTAATTTTTTATGATTAATTTAATTCACATGGGACCCTCAGGTGGTCATAGGGTTGTCGTTATGCTGGTGATGATGTCACGACGTTGATACCAACATAATGTTTTTAAATTTTTCATATTTCAGGCTTCTACTGTATACTCAGTACCAACAATTAGCATCAAAGTGATCTTGCATTTAATTAAGATGAGTTAAAATTATTTTTGTATGAATTTGAGTAGAGTATATCACAATGGTCATAATTCATTAGACAACATCTCAATATAATGTCGGGTGGTGAGTTATGGTCATCCAAAGTTTAAAATCAGACCAAAATTGTATTTTGTAAGCTTTAAAATTGAAGAGAAAACATGTGCATGCGTACACACACACAAACACACTATATATATACATATATATTGTATATTTTTTTCTAGGAAAGGGTAATCACTGATGGATTTTTGGACTCCAATTTCTATAGTACCTAGTGGGGAGTATTGTATTTTCCACACGCATGTGGAAACTAAAAAAATCCAAGTATATTTGGTACCCTTTTTAAAAACAAACATAAAAAAATACATGGGATGAGGGGGATTACTAGGTTCATAATGAGAAGAAAAGAATAGTTTAAAAACAATAATAAAAAGGGTAATCCAACATTTTTAGCTACCCGCATGAAAAGATTACTTCCCCAAGTGGGGTTGTGTGTTAAAAATCACCTGTGCCACCTAGTGCGGGTGTGCACCTCGCATGAGGTTCTCTTCTCCTCCGACCTGATCCTACTCAACTCACCCCTGAATGAACCGCTTGACCCAATCCAGGTTCATTTAGGTCTTAGAACTCCTCCAAGGATGTTTTGGAATCCCCGAGAGGCTTAAAAATTTCAAAAACATCTTTACATATATAAAAAAATATTTTGGATTTATTAAAATTATTTCTGGGACCATGTGACTTATATTTTATGAATTAAAATTATTTTTAATTTTTTTAATTCATAAAAATAATGCTCGAGTAGAAATATTTACAAATTTAATTTAGTTTTATGAGTACAATATGTAACAAATGATCATGAGTCTTAACCGAACAATGCATATATGATATTTATTCATTTATTTATTTAATTATTTTTTTTTTTTTTGTAGTAATCATTTAAAAAACAATGATATGTGTATCTTCTTTATCCTAATTATAGGTATAGGGGGTTTCACATCCACTATAAAAATAATTTATCTTTATATTGCATTCCCAAGATCCCTTCGCTTGTGTGTGAGTATTATTGATGTATAACAAGGGGGAAAAAAGGTGATGCGGTTCATGATGAGACATGGTGACAAACGAGATGAGAGTTCAATGCATTGGTTGAGTTAAGTGATACAACTTTATTCAGACGTGATGCGACTAAAAGGGTTATCCCTAGGATCTATGTTAATCAATTATTCTCTCAATGAATCAATTGTTGAATGAGATCATGATAATGTTATTCATTTTATTTATGCATGGTTAATTATTTTTGTATGTGCAGTATTTATATGTGATCGGATAGAATAATGAACAAGTACGCATTAATAAAAATGAACCTGCATAGTGAATGTTTACTATTTAAGCATAGTCCCGTTGTGTGTGCAATCACATAGAACAAACATATTAAATATTAAAGTAATTTTTTACCTAGGAATTTAAAATCCCTTAAAGAAAATATTTTCATTTGCCTTCTATAATTTAAATTTAGACAAAATTGTTTTCACTAGGTGCTCGCCCACCCTAGTTGAGGGAACCTCCTCCTACTAGGGTGTTCATATGAGAGTGGTGGGTCAACTTAACTAAATATGGTAGCAAAGAAGTAGTAATATCTATCTTCTTGAAACTTTAAAGGCAAAGAGTTGATTAATGCAAGGTTATACTTTTCAAGAGATATGAAGCCACTCAACAGCTCAAGGAGCTGTGATTTAATGTGGTTGGTTAGCCAAAATCCTAGCTTGAGACTCTCCGAGTAGCGATGTAGCCATAACATACATTATAAGGAGATGTTTTAAGCATCATTTCCACTAAAATACTCAAGTGATTGAGTATTTAATATCTATTAATCGTGGGTTACTTGGATTTTATAAAATAGTGAGTGATGTTTAAGATTATCAAAATCTATAATGTTTAATAACTGGTAATTAAGATAAAAGTATTTTTATATATGATTTTTTGTTTTTAAATAAATGGACATTAATACCAAAAAATCACTATGATAAATTTTTGAAAAATAATATTTCCTAACCGACATGAATTTCCAATAGTATTATATGAGTTTTCGTAATGTAATATGACATGGAATGAAATTATTTGTGTTAGAGTCCCCACTACCTTTTGAGCCACATCAAAAAGTGAGGGTGAAAAGGAAGCTTACAGGAGACACATGTATGACACATTTTATTTTTACATCATAATGATATCATCAATGTCCAATGAGTTGTGGAAAAAACCTCAGAACATCAATGGTTTTACATATTGCCTCATCTATAATAAGTCTGCGATGAGAAAGTGAAATGATAAATAAATGAGTTGATGATTACAATGAACATGTTTTAATTGAAATATGTATCACAATATTTCAATAAATCCAATTATTATATCCTTATCATCCAATTAATCCAGTTTTTTTAATATTATCAAATAAATTTTTTAGATAAAATGATATAATATCTTTTGGGTAAGGTTTTCTAAGAAGAGAAGAAATTAAAGGGAAGATTAATCTTTAGTTCTTATGATGAACAAGTGAATGACAAGGAAAAAAGGCCAATGAAATGTGTGATGCCAAAGGTACCTTAAAAACATCTTTCTACAAATCTAAAGATAAATAGGGTGTGCATTGAATCAAAAACTATTTCCTTCACATGCGACAAGAAAGTTCAAATGAAAAAAACTAAAATTATTTTAAGAATCATGTAGTCACTTGTACTTATGGTATATTCATAAACTAAAAACAATAATTATGTTATAATTATTGGGTATTAAATACAATATTCCTATCACTTATATGTATTTAAATATGGTAATAAAGTGAGTAAAGAAACATTACTATATGTCAAGGTATATTCTCTACACAGCTGATAAAGGGTGACTCCAATGTCAATAATGAGAAGCACATGAATTTTTATTATCTCGAAGATTGATTCTTGTGAAACTATAATTTTTTAGTGAAAGTTACCAAAAAAATTATCTTAGTGTTATTAAGACACAATTAGACATGATTCTTTATGGAATGAATGTTGTTTGTGGCGTTTCGTACTCAATTAATAGTTTAATAATACTTGAATCATCAGTAATAAATGATTAATATAAAAAATATAAGATTCAGTAATACCCAACAGTGGAAAGATAATTCTATATCAGGTAAAACTAAAAGTATTTTTTAAGAATATAATCAGTATGGTGTTTATACTATTTGGAGATAAAAACCTTAGGCATTATCTACATAATAACTTATAATGTTTTAGATAAAGAAACCTTTTTAAATAAAGGTAAGCCACAAATATTCCAAAGATAGTTTGTCTTGACAACTTGAACCATTCTAAGGAAAATCCAGAGGAATGTTTGAATACTTTATAAGATTCCTTTTAGATTTAAGGAATATAAAATTGAATTAATGAACATGTATGGTTGGAAGAAATGAGTTACTTATATCATGTGATAATTCATCGATTATGAAAATATAGAGTAGAGTAATTCCAAAACTCACAATTTTTTATACACATCAAAGAAATGATGTGATTACAAGGAGTATTGATGAAGTGTCTTACATGAATTCATTGATCATTAAAATTTATAGTGGATTAATCTCTAAAATCACTTTTCTTTTACACATTAGATCTACAATGTATTTATAAGGAGGATCAATGGTGAGAATTTTAAGTTATTGAAAAATCATCTATTATATTTCAAGAGATGATTCACAAATAGTGGTGTTAAACTATAATTGAATGCCAACTATAATGAAAAATTTATTTCATATGAGTTATAATATGGATAAAATCCAATATTTCATTAAATCACGTGTTTAGATGCAAAGAGTTTGCTAATTCTAAGTCCATAAAAAACATTCATCAAGAAAAACACAATGTACATCTTAGTAATTATCCTAATGTTTATATAGGATATTAAATAAACCCCTAATATAGAAAATTTATAGACAAGTGATAAAATATATTTATATAAGAGGGTGAACATATAAATTTGAGATATTGGAAGTCAGATTGGTTTGGATAAATTCAAGGCTAGAGATGCAAAAGTAGTTGACCTAGGAACAAGTTCCATAGGGTCTCCTGGAAAGAAAATGTTCTAGTGACACATAATACATAAGAAATATAAAACTAAATAGAGATTTTTTATGATAACCAAGTCAAGATGATATATTAATCAACAATAATAATGAATTTTCATCCTATAAGGAAGTACTAAATGTAAATAATAAATGTTTGAAAAGTTCATTTGAATTATGAAAAATGGATTCCATGCACAAAAATAAAGTTTGTATTTTAATAATCTATCTATTTGATGTAAATTATTTGATGAGTATTCAATATAAACTATACATGGATGGTATAAGTGTGGTACCAATAAGTTTCATTTTTTTATAAAAAAATTTCATTCTTAAATCCATTAGAATTAATCTTGTCATATAAACTTTGTATGATCATAATATTGGGTATTAGAAGCCAAGATCACATTTCTTGGAAGGTGTCTATATGAATCATCCACAAAGGGATGGTGTCACCATATAATACCAATATGAAATTAATGTTATAGAGATCCATTTATATATTAATACAAGCACCGAGATTATAAAAAATTCATATGGAATGTAATTATGACATGTTTTAATAAGAGGTTAGTGGGAGTGCTACATTTTTCCAAGTAAAATAAGTTGGTAACAAATAGAAAATAGTTTTTAGTCTTAAAGTTAGTTAAGAATATGTTGAAAGTAACTATACAAAGATTTTATTAACTTAGAAACCTATTTTATATAAAAAAATATATACTAAGGTAGATGTAAGGATTTCTTAGACCAAGTCGAAGTATATATATTGATGACTTATTAAAAATAAAATTTAGAAAAATTTGAGAGAGAATTGTTTCCAATGTCATATGGAATAAATATCTCCAAGAAGAAATGTATGAGACATAATAGGAGATTATAATGGTGAGTAGAATTATGTACGCTTCAGTGATAGATCTATCACATATTCCATGCCACGTAATAGACATCAAATTTCCAATATATACCTTATGGTAGGTAAATATCAAGTAAATCCATGATAATTGTATGGGAATCAGTCAAAGTTATCCAATTTTCGTTTAGAAAGTTCAAAGGGATATGTACCTGGTACTTAGAGAGGGATGAACACTAGTTATAAGTGGACACAAACTAGTATTCATATGAATTAGTTGAATATAATATCATATTTAGGTTAAGGAATTGAGCAATAAAAACTCATTGAATCTATTGGTTTCCATATCTACATATACTGAGTATGTTTGGACTTCTGATGCAGCTAGAGAAGCATAAAATATGAAATTAATTGTTCAAGTTCTTGGAATCTCACCTAGTAAGTAATGTATTATCATAATATAAATTATTATAAGCATATTCCATTGGTTCCAGCCAATAAATCAATATTTTGGAAAATAATAAAAGGTATATACTTAGGGATATCATTTCTTGAGAGATTTTACTCAAAAAGGTGAAGTCATAGATAAGTGATTAGCCATACAGGAAAGCATGGTGGGACCATTGGATAAATCTATAACTCAGTAGGAGAATGATCTTATTATGTGAAATATAAAAAATTGATGGTTTGAAAGCTCACACTACTAAAAGTGGAATTGGTATGGAAGTGGGTTCCCTAGACCCAACATGAACTGTAATTTTTGATTACCAAATCATGTATACAAAGTGTTATGCATTATATATACTTACCATAATAGTATCAAAACTTATGTGTTTACTATTTACATAGAAATTTCCTTAGATTATTATTTGAATGAAAAGGTCATAGCAGTTTCTATATATAATGAGAACCTTGAGATACTATGATAGTAATCTTAAACATATCTCATATGGTCTATATACATCATACTGCATGGACATTGATGATGTCTGACAATCAGTTGTTGGCGGATCATAAGCATTGAGTCTTCTTCTCATGAAGTTCACACTTAGTGATATCAAGAAGAGGATATCATGAGGAATGAACCACCAAAAAGAACACCATATATTTCAGGTGTCATTGATTGTTATTATTTATGAGCACATGTATTGGTCTCTTGAATTGAGATCATTATCAATGTGTACCACTTGATTGCATAATTTGATTCAAGATGAAAATCATGTCATTTATTTTGTGGTGAGTTAGCTTGTTTTGAGTGCATCATTAGTGATATAACATTGATTGAATGATCAATATAGGATTTATCACTTTCGTAAAAGAATATATATCTTGGGCCTAACTGAATAGGATAGTGTTAGGCCACGTAGAGGTGATGGAAATGTAAAATATGGGGTGTGAATTGTATTTATTTAAAAATTAATCAGAGTTTAAACTTTATGAGAAGAAATTTAGTGGTTCAAATATTAACAATCCAATTACATCTATATAATAAATGAGATAGAAAAGAAAAATTAACAGATAAAAATTTGAACACCAGATATTTTTATAGTGATTCGAATCTAAATGATCATACTAAAATCTTTAACCCTTTCAATAACTATTAAATATGGCACCCCTATGGTATATCACTTTTTAAGGAGAGTGAAAACTCTATAGATTATCCTTTTTCACACTTAGAGGCTCAATCCAATTCTATTGTATTTTAAGGGATCAAACAAAAACATATACTTCTATAGAAGAATACCATATTAACTTTTACAGACTCAATCCTAACCTCTTTAATTTTTTAGGTTTAGACAGAACCTAGTCTTTTTATGGGAGAAAAATTAACCCAATCTTTTACAGGTGCATAACCAACCAAGACTTTGACAAGCTCAGTCCTAACCTCTTCTATGATACGGGTCAAGAGTAACATAGTCTTCTAAGGGGACTAACTAAACCAAGAATCTTATAGGAGATGTCATTTTATTTTCTATTTTAAAAGTTAAGAGGAATCTTGTCTTCTAAGAGGATAGAATAAACCTAGAAATAGATTTTATTAGTGTATTATAACCCCATGAAAGATTCACTAAGCGAGACAATATAGTAAAAAAATATAACATAATGAATGAAAAAACAATTTAACCTAATGAATGATTGCCGATGAAGATGTTGGTGAATGAATTAAATAGATCTTAGATCCTTCAAGACGTTGAAATAGTGAAGCTCAGGAATCCAATAGTGTACTTTCATCATGCAGATGAATGATGAAGCTCCAGGACTCAGTTACGAATTATGCAGCATGAATGAGTAAAAGCAAAGTCACATCTCTTATATCTTCACTGCATTATTTGGTCTTTTTATCCACCAAAAACACCAACACCTATTTTCTCCACTAAAAATTTCATGAATCTCCTTCATAAATTGCATTGATAAAAACTTCACATGGGGAAAAATGTTAATTATGTTGTGAGAATGAAAATCCTTCTATACACAAATAATCATTATAATAATAAAAAATTAATATAATAAATAATATATCCATAATTTTCTATAAAAAATTCCTTGGAATACTCCCATAAATCATAAAAGAATAATTCTTAATATTCTAAATACAAATTTGAACTTTTATCATGCTTATTTTCTAGATAAAGATAGATAAATAATATCCATGTGAGATTTCTCTCTATATCAATTTTTGAACAATTAAAACAATTGTTAATACAAAAATTAATATCCTTGAAAATGTCCCTCATAATAATTATGAGAAACTCTATATATTCCAACCAGCTAGAATTTGAATATCTCAAGTTCTAAAAATTTAGTATGAATATTCATACATGCGTAATCCCATATGAATCCAAGTTAAGCCTTCATAAAAAATTTTATTACCTATTATCATGGACACTAGATAATTAAAAAGTAAATTTTTAACAAATAAAACATTAAAAATATTTATTAAATACATGAAGCCAATTGAAAAGTGAAACTATACGTAAAATAGAGCATATTTTTAGGTTTTAGAATATCCTATAAAAATTTTAATAACCACATAGAAAATTCTATGTAAGGAATTAATGTAATTGATTCACATTGGGTAATCATGTAATCGATCTATGTAGGAAATTAATGTAAGGTATCTATGTATAAAATTCAACACATAGGGGTTTCATGTAGGCGATTAGATAAATTTATAAATATAAAATTTCAGACTTAAAACATACCTTCAAAATGGAGTAATCATATTTATATTCAATTTAATTATATTCATATAATATAATTATCTTTCTATATAATCAAGAATCATATTAATTTGAATTTTATAGCTCAAATTATCCTCAAAATCCAGAAGAAAAATTATTCTGGAAAACTACAAAATTCAGTTTGAAAACATGTGGTGACTTAAATCTAATTTCTATAATAATAGAGATTGATCAATAGTTTTATTTATTATAAGTAAATGTATATAATTATTTTATCTTTCCAAATCAATAAGAATCTTTTAATTTGGAGTTCTATAGACCAAGTTATAGTCAAAACACTGAAGATAATTTCACTTATGGTTAGTTGCCACTATTAGAACTCACGGTCGGTTCCACGGTCTATTTCTATGGTCGATTCCATGTCCAATTTAATGGTTTGTTCCACAGTCTGTTACATGGTCAATTGACATGGTTAGTAGTCATAATTAGTTCTAGAATTTTCTAAATTCTCAATTTCCAAAATTTTCCAATTTTTTGTTCCAAAATAAGTAAAATGATATTTTAAGGTCACAAAAAACTTATTTAGCCTAAAAATACTTCATAAAACTTGTAGAACATTTAATGAAAAAATAGAACATAAAAAATAAAGATATTTCAATCAAATAAAAATTATTTTATGATTGTGATTAAGTATACTTTAATTAATACAAAATTCAAATTATTATGACTTTTAATGGGAATAAAAAAAATAAAGATATTTAATTTTAAAAACATAAAATGCTTTAAGTAGAAAATCAAAATTATACCACTTTTTTATAACACCCTAATATTTCATAGTAAGTTATTTTCTTTAAAGTAATTCAATAGATTGTGCTACATGCAACACCGAGTTTGAGCGCACCACGACTTACCAAACTAGCCATTTAAAAAGCAGTTGTGAATAGTATTAACTGGATTTTGAATTTTATATACTCCATATAATTTTAGAATCAATATTATGTGTTTCTTAGACATAATATAAGAACAAATTCATTTTTTCAGATGAAAGAAGTATTTTTCAAAAAATACAATTTTACCACCTTTTAATGGAAAACCCTTTTTTAAAACCAATATTTGACACTTTTATATATTAAATTTAATTAAATTATATTATTATTTAGAATCGGGACAATAAAATTTATTTTGGATGAATTTTTGGTACTTTTCTGATAACTTTCATATTTTGATGAATAATGAAAAATACCAAATTTTAATTGAAAACAACTTTTTTAATCGAAATAATTTATAGGGTTAAATTATGAATTTGAATGGTTTGGAAGTATAATTAGATTATATTTTTATCATTTAATACAATTTTGGTCATTATAAGTAATTTCACATTTAAATTTGACATAAACACATGTCAATCTTTTGATAGTTTTTACTTTTAAAAAACCCGCTTTTCGATTTTGACAACGAGAATTAATTTTAAATTAATTAATGAAACTTCTATATTTTGAATTTGATAAAATAGAATTAATTTTTGAATTATGAATATCAAAATTATCTTAGGGTAAATTATTGGTATTTTTCTGAAAACATCCAATTTTTGATGAATAGTGAAAAACACTGCGTTATAGTTTAAAACAAACTTTTTATTTAAATAATTATTTATTTTATTTAAATTTATTTTAATTCAAAATAGATATATAATACCTATATAAGTTTAATTTAATTCATTGAATTTATTTTATAATAAAATTATATGTATAAAATTTTATTGAACTTTTTATCGTCTTTTACCCACCTTCTAAGAGCATTTGCAAATTTTCATAAAAATTAATTTTACCACTTATGTGAATTGAATTTAAAAAATTTGAGAGACATGGTTAATATCAGTAAGTAAAATGTAGTTCAATAAGATGAAAATAATTTTTGGTGAATAGTGACTTTTGACTTTAATTTACCTCGGTTAAAAGTAAATAGGGTAATTAAAGGTAAAAATGATATTATAATTACCCTAAAACATGTTATAATTATATTGGATAAGTGTAATTAGACTAATAACAACCTTAGGAATAAAATATGATCCTTTAGGTCCACTTGGATTAGATTAGGACATTTATTATTATTTTATTTAAAGAAGAGTTAAAAGTGTTAAATTCAAAGTTTATTAACTAAACTATTTTTACTATAGGGTTATACATAAGATAAATTAGACTTTAAATATTCATTAGAAAGATAAAAATATTTCCTACATAATGGTATTTTATTTATAATTTTTAGAGATTAAATATTTAAATTTATTTATGACACAATGATGATTCAATAATTACCTTCTTAATGAAATATTAAAATAATTTATATTATAAATTTCGAAATAAATAGAATTTAAAATTTTTAACGCCATACAAAACATTTCTAGGTTAATATGACATGTTAGGGTTGATTAGATAAATTTTTTTTGAAGTGATAATGTTGTTATGACTTTCACAAAAACAAAATACCAAATAGTGTCAAAATTGACATAAATTAGTTTTTAAAACAAATACTATATTATTGGTTGATATAATATTCCTAAAAATCTAAGTTTATGAAAAAGGTCTTAAATAATATTATATATGTAATTAATGAACCACTTTTGGTTTCTTAGAAGTTTAGAGTAAGTTTATTAACCATATAGTATAAGAATACAAGAAGACACGGTAAAAGTTAAACTATTTAACTAAGAGTTAAATCTAAAAGATAAGGTTCAAATGGTATCCTAAACTTTTTTAAAACCTATTTGTTGAGATTTTTTCGATAAATTCTCACCTTATATTATAAATAAATCATTTTTTATCCATTAGAAACTGAAAATTATTTTATTATAAAATAATATTTCAAGATTTTCCAAAAGTGACCCTCACCACTCTTATAAAAGAGAACTTCCCCTTCTCTTAATTTCACACCTCCAAAGCCATTTGTCTCAGCCAAAACCTGCCCAAATATCTTACCAACCTCCCTCACATAAACTTATAGGCCTTATGTTGATCATAATTCAACCTAAGTATCCCTTTTGATCAACTCGAAAGGAAACACCTGAAGAAGATGTAATAATTTCACCACCCTCTTTCAAGTTCTTTTCTTCTTCCACTTCCTCTTTCTTTGTTGTTTCCATACCAAAATAATAACTCCAGTACCTCCTAAATACTGTGATGTTATTATAAATATGGTACAACCGTATTCATTATTCTATCCATCCTATGAATGACAAAGTCACCATACATGCGTATGTACGGCTTACTATCTCCACTTTGTAGTGTAGTTTGTTATTCAAACAATTAATTATTTTGATGGATATAATAATGAGTATAATTTATTTAAATAATAAATATAACATTTTAATTATTCTGTATATATTATATACCATCCAATTACATACGATTTCACCATCAATATAATGATATTGTCACTCATGCGTATGTACAAATTACCATCTCCACGAACACGATTAGATTTATTCCCCATCGTAATCATTCAAGAATAATTTTAATTTTATGATTAAAAATAATTTTTAATAACTTAATATTATTCTGGATATGAATAAAATATAGCCTATACATAACAAACACGACTTATGTAATAAAACATATAAAGGAAAATGAATCTGTTAACAACCAAAACAATGATACTACTGAAATATCATTAACAAAGAATTATGAGAAGATAATATTTGATATCATATTTATGTATTTTGTTATTTTATAATTTAATAACAATTATTTCACAATTATACAGTAGGTTAACCTACCCTATACTAATGAAAAGTACATGGTAAGGGGTTTCTTATCTCACTTTTAATTTCGTGAGATTTCCATTGTTCGCTACTTATTTATTGCATGTGGTGTATTGTGTACTACCATTTGATATATATTATCATGATTATATTTATATTCATGGTATTCTGTGATTCATTTTGTGGTTATTATCTTTTGGTCTTACGACTCGATTGATTACAATGTGATAAGGGGTTTTCATCTCACTTTTTATTCTCGTGAGATTCATGCTATATTTCCATTATTTCATTTTGTGTGGTGTATGTACTACCCATGATTATATTATTTGTGTATTATAATTTAATTTATGGGTATTTACATCGTCATTTTATGATACTTCTTTCATGGGGTGTATGTTTCGTAAGTTACCAAATCAGTAAGGGAATTTCAAATTTCAATTTTTGCTCATTGGGCTTTATGCATACTTCATTGATTATTTTACTCCAAGATTATGTGTGGAATCACTATTTATTATTTATGTAGTAATTTATACTCCCATTTCTATGGATATACCTTTTATACACATAATCACTCCATTGATAATTCACATTCCATTGATATGAACTTTTTAAGGGAAATCTTAACTCAATTTCCATTCATTGAATTAAACATCCAAGTCATTGGTTTTGTTTTTACAAAAAATATGTGTGAATGTAATCTGATTGATTTACGCTGAATATCCAATTATATTGAGTTTATTTATATTTTTTCACACATAATTATTTTATTTATTCATCCTTAATCTAAGGATACAATCTTTATAAGGTATTTCATCTCAATTTACATTCCTTTGAGACCTCTTTGTTGTTATGCACCAATTCACTTTTATATGGTGTATATACTGTACTTTGACATATTATATCATGAATACCTTTATTCTCATGATATTATAATGTTTTGATTAATGTTATTCCTCAATTACTTGTATTCAAGCATCTATTATTTGGTTAGGAACTCTTTAACTAAAATATTGTTTTAAATGTTTTAAATATTTATTCTTCTAAATCTATCTCATTAATGTCCATGTTTTAAAAATGGTTTTAAGTATTTATTTATACGGACATAAATGTTTTGAAATTAAAATTCCTTTTAAAAGTTTCGAATTGGTATGGGACACTTTGATTCAAAAATCCATTTTAAACAACTTCCTTGGTAAATGGTGCGACATTTAAATGTTTTCAAGAAAAAGGGGATATTTATTTCAAATAGTTTTAATGACTATTTTCATCTATGTAAATATCTCTCAGTGTATTTTATTCTTGATTGAGGTTGATTTATCATAATAAAATCATCCATATTGTATTGAATGAGTTATGTTTGACTGTGGATATGCTATTTTTATGTCATTCATGGTTTTTGGTTAAAATATTGACATTTCATATGCTAGTTTTAATATGAATGTTTAGATTACGTTTCACCATTTCATATGAGGAATGAATTGGACTTAGTAAGTGATGGGTGGAGCTCAATATATCTCCTCGATGCATCGATAGGTCTCATGAGACAAACTAGTGTCTTGGCACAAGGCCTTGACAAAATCTTATTTATAGTCTTGGCATAAGGCCTTAACTATGTGGTTATGAAGTCTGGCATTATGCATTCCATCATTATGAAATTGGATATTGATATTACATAGGATTATTATAATAGTAGAATATCCATGTGAATAAGTAAATGTAATTATTTGATTTATCTTTTCCATATTATGCTGAAGTTTAAGTTTAAAAGGCTTGTGTTCTAGTCTTATACATTGCCTTAAATGAATATACTTATTTATAACAGTTTATGCTATATTGTTATTCTTACTAAGCATCTGAGCTCACTCCTTTCTTATGTTTTATTTTTTCCTAGGATTCAAAGAAGTATATTATAATCAACCTGTAGGAATAGGATAAGAGATATAAGAGTGTTCAAAGGGGACACAATGTTTTTTTATTTCATGATGTAATGTAAAACTTATGTATGTATCTAGTACTTCCATGGCTAATAAACTGATTGGTCTTTCGGGACATGATTCCTTGTATCATGCCAATGTTATGTAATAATGCACTGATTCTAGGTAACTGTGGTCAGGGCGTTACATTTTTTATAATTAAAAAAAGTATAATTTCAAAACAAATCTCCCCCATTTTGAAATTATCAAAAAGTTTTAAAAGAAGAATTCTCTCTTTGAAATTAATACTTAAAAAATAAATTCCCTTTATATAAATACATACTTGAAAAACTCATTGTATTCCATAACTATATTAAACATTTATATTTCAAAACATATTTCAAGGGTCCAAAAAAATCCTTCCATTTTCAAAGTATGTATCAATAATTAACTATTCAACAAGTAAAAATTTAACAAATTTCATTATAAAACTGAAAATTTTAGCTTATAAACATACCCAAACCCCCCCTTAATTTAATATTAAATATGAATATCCATAAGTATAATTTAATCAAAATGTTTCTAAAGGATAAAAATAAATTTATTCAGCATACACAATATGTAAAAATTGATAGTAGTTAAACCTGACTAATTCTCAAGAAAAAATTATAGAATTAAAATAAGGTTATCTCCCCCTTAATCGATTTATTATATAAATATATTAGTTAAAAAAATTTAAATTTCAATTGAAAAACTCCTCTTCAATTCTAACTTAACTTATCTTGAATAAATAGACTAATATTGTATAGAAATTGAATCCCATTTAGATAAACTTGTGAATACATAATTAAATTAAACATATTTAAAAGCTATACATATTTGAATCTTGAAAATAAAATATATATATTAAAAGGATTCAAAATAAAACTAATAATATTTAATAAATCAAATTACCAATATATTAATTGAACATTGTAAAACATTCTGAAGTAAGGAATTAATTTAAAATAAGAAACCCAAATTTCTTCCCCTTTAATTTCACCTTTTTTTCCTAGAAAAATAATACCAGTTCATGTATATCAACATTTAAAAAAAATGAAACATATATTTGTTTAAAAAATATTAACGTTTTGAAAACTAAACATATAAAACTATGTAAAATATATTTAAATAACTAAAATATCCAAGATGAATTCAGTATTAAAAACAAGAGAAAATCCCTCTAAATTGATGATTTCATTTTAAAATAACAATATCAAAATAGTATGAGCATAATTTTTATTCTAGTAGTAAAAATTTCTCCTTAAACACACTTTAATGTCATAAGGACCCATGAAACATGTTATAAGTTAATAAAAGAATTTTGAAAGTAACCAAATGACAATACCATACAAGTAAACCAAAAATTACATCCAAAATAACATATTTACTAGCCATATAAAGATATTAATCAGATTAAAATGTAATCCAAACTTAAAGATATGGAGGTGTCCTAAAATTATATAAGTATTCAAGCTTAGCCAAAATTAAATACTAAATATTATAATGATTATGGAAATATGCTAAGGATAAATCTATAATGACATGCATTCCAGACAAAAAAATCAGAAAATATATATTACCTAAGTATAAAGTATGGATTAATTTTGCATGAATATAAATAAATAACTTTAGGTACCCCATCAATAGATTTTTTTTAAATTTTTTCCTTGAAATCAGATTTAAAAAATATCCATTTTGTTTTTTAAAGGATGATTCCATGACCTAAGTGGACAAGGCACAAAATTTATTAAAATAAAGATTACAAGAGACGAAAATGTAGGATCATTTTACAATCTTTCCCATGGAAAGGAATAAGAGCAGCAGGGAGGTCTTCGCACCAGGTCATGTCTTGATTAACTCCCAAGTTGGCTAAGCCATCAACAACCATGTTTGCTTCCTGATAGACATGTGTGATGATGTAGTTCAGATCGGTGAGTGAACGGTTGAATTCCATCCAATGGGTGGTAATCGGCCAAGCTAGATGAGTTACACCATTCCAAATAGCTTGAACGATTTTCATCAAGTCACTTTCAATCAAAAGTTTGTTCCAACCAAAGCTCAAGGAAAATTTTATTGCATGAATAAAACCCAACATCTCAGCTTCAAGGAAGATGGAACTGCCACAATGACCCATGAAGCAGCCTAGGATCTACCCGAGATGGTTCCTGAAGACAACACCACATCCTGCAGGCCCCAGATTGCCTTTGGAGGCACCATCAATGTTGATTTTGATCCATCTAGGAATATGGGATCTCCAAAACACCTTAAGATTGTGATGCGGATGACAGAAGTTTCCGCTGATTTGAAGACGTTTTAGGGTTCCAAAGTAATGCACAGAATTGTGGCAATGACCTTTTTGTTACAAAACAACTTCTTTTATGACAATGAGGAATCAGGTCCGACCTGCATTAAGATTGAGTGAGTAGTTGCTATGAATAGTAGCATTTGGATCATACCAGATCACATGGTGAAGTTCATCAACTGTAGCAAGGAAGAGATTCCTCATTTTCTGAGAACCCTCTATCTCTGCACATTTCTTAAGTTGAGTTTTGACAGAGTCAAGAATCAACCATACACAATCAAAGATGTCAAAAATATAGTTCCAAAGAGCACCAGGAGTAGCACAAGAAAGGAAGAGGTGGTTAGAATATTCTCTGTGCTAGTTATAGATTTTACATTTAGATCAAGGATGAATTCTAAACAATTGAAGACAAACCTCAGTGGGAATTCTATTGTGAGCCAGTCTCCAGATGAGACTGAATCTTGAGGGCTTTATCCAAGGTTTGTTGAAGTGTTTAATCCAGCTGAATTCACTCTTGTTGTTATATCAAGTGTGATTGTAGTAATTCTTTGAGGTGGGCATACCATTGTGAGCAGGCTCCCAAATTAAGAAATCATAGTTGTATGTAAAAGGATAGTTGTAAATGAGATTCAAAATAGGAGCAGGAAGATGATCATGTTTAGAATTAAGATGTATTTGATAGAGCTATTGGTGTTTTTAGGAATTTGATTAGGAGTAATCACAGAGATTAGAGGAATGACAATCCAATTGTCTAGCCAGAATTTCATGGATGAATCTCTGGAGACCATCCATCAGGAATTATTCATAATGTTAGAGAAAGAGAGTTTGAGGGTGGGCCAAATGGAAGAATTAATGTAGGTCAAGTTTCCATTCTTAAGTTTTTTGAGGAATCTATTCTTGAGAAATGTGATAGAATCATATGTATTGTAAAAAATATTCCAAGTGAGTTGAGCTTGAAGAGCATTATTAAAGGACTTTAATTTTTTTTATACCAATGCCATAATTTTCAATGGGCTTGTAGCAAATGGAACAAGGGATCATCACAAGCTTTCTTTCTAGAATACTACCGATCCCGATGAAGTTTTTAATAGCTATGTTTATTTTTTTGATAAGAATAATAGGCCATTTATAGACCATATGATCCACATTTAAAGAAATTATCCAATGAAATTCTAATAAACCTTCCTTTCAACAAATTACTTTTAAACATAATATGAATAAAAGAATCACAACTAATTCTATTCCTTTTATCATTACATTTATTGACATAAGAATTCTTTCTAAAATTAATATTTGAAGCAAATTTATTATAAATCGGATTTTAAAACAAAACTTTTCCTTTATAAATTTATAAAATTCATTCTTCAAACTTTCATTTTCTTTTTGAACTAATTCCAAATCTTCACAAAACTTTTCATGTGAGAGAGAATCTATGTTTATAATCTTTTCATTTTCTTTTTTAAGCTTCTTACATTGATCCTCAACTTTATCCATATCATCCAACAATAAATTAAATCTACTTTCTTGATCTTAATTATTATTAGAAAGAAAATCATCAATCCTATCATTTTTATATTTAAACTTCAACATTTTAAAATAAGTATTATTTAATTTAAGAGATAAATCATTTCTATTTTTATGAACCCTTCTGCATTTTTCTTTGAGTGACACATGTATAGATGTCATTTCTTTTATTTGATTTTCATATGAGTCACAAATTTCCTCCAGATCTCCAATACTTGCCTCATGATTTCTATAATTGATAGAATCATGAGAATTAGAAATAATATCACTATCTTTAGTTATACTTTTCACATATATATTTTAAAGTTTTTTAGAAAATGAACCAAGATTACTAGAAATAAAATGTGGAGATGGAAATGTTACCTTAGAATATTTTTCTAGAAACACAACATTACCAGTTTGTTTTAGAATTTCATCCTTATTTCATGAACTTTTAGAATCACTCTATGAATTCAAAGATTTATTTTATTTATTTTTGAACTTCATTTTATTTTTGAGCTTCAAAAAATTGGGTTTAATATTTCCTCTATTATTACAACCATAATAAATGATATTTGAAAAATCTAAATTCAAATGTGATTTACCTTGAATAAAAACACCTTTAGGAAAATGATGATTTTCTATTTTCTTGGTTGGACAATCCTTTTTTATCTTTCTATAATTTCTGTAATTGGAGAAAACAAATTTCTTGGAATCTTTTCCTTCAAAGGTAGGAATCTCATGTTGTTTCCAAATCTCATAAGTAGTGATGCAACTAAAAATTTCATCAAAAATATTTCTAGAAAAATAATAATAAAGAATACTCCTGACCTTATAGATAATATCATGTTTAACAACTTCTTCTCCTTTCAATCAATCGGATCAGATTTATATAAATAGTAATATTTAATCACAATATCCCAAAAAATATTATCAATACTCTTTATATAAACCTCCATCCAGATCTTCCACTAAGAAAACTTACTACCATTGAAATATGGTGAAAATATCAGATTCAAACCATTTTTATTCCTCAAATTTTACATCATTGATAAGATATTTCCCTTAAAATTATTAAGTATTATGATAAAAAGTTAGTACAATCAAATATAAAAAAATAAGTAAACCACAATATACCTTTAGAGAGCCAACCTCAGAACCCAACTATGAGGTATAAAAAAGTGACAAACTAGTTTATCCTCAAAGGATCTTTCTCCAATAAAATTTTTTAGGTATCAGAAATATTAGGTAACTAAACTTATCTTGAAAAGATCCAGCCTATAATACCAATTGTTAGGTATCAGAATAAATAAATATAGTGCTCAACCCTTAAAAGGGAATAGATCTGGTACTAATTGTTCGGTCCTATAGGGGTGATGGAAAAGGATAAAATAGAAGGGGGTGGGGTGGTGAAGTTTACTTCATTAAAAATTAATAAATGTTTAAACTTTATGAGTGGAATGTGATTGGTTCAAATATTAAACAATTCATCCATACCAATATAAGAAATGAGAGAGAAAATAAAATGCAATAAATAAAAATATGTTCACAAGATATTTTTAGTGATTTAAATCTAAACAATCTGACTACACTCTTCACCCCTCTCACAAAAACCTAGACTTCTATAAAAGAATACCCAACCTAGACTTTTATAGGCTCAATCATAACCTCTTTAAATTTTTTGAGTATATATAAAAACTAATATTTTATGGTATAAAACCTAACCATATATTTTATAAGTGCAGACCCAATGAAAAATTTCATAGGCATAGTCCTAACCTCTTCTATGTTACGAGTCAAGAAGAACCCAGTCTTCTAAGCAGATAAACTAAAACTATAATCTTACAAGATTAGTCCTTTCCTCTAGTATTTTACAAGTTAATTGGAACCTAGTCTTCTAATAGGACATACTAAACCAAAACATACCTTTTGTTTAGGGTTGTATAACACTGTGGAAGACATAATTTGTTAGAAAATACAATACAAACAATTACAACATAATGAAATAATAAAAAAATTTAACCCAGCGAATGATTGTCGATGAAGATGATGGAAAATGAATCAAGTAGAGTTCATGCCCTTCAAGATGTTAAAACAGTGAAGCTCAGGCATCAACAAATGTAATTTCAGAAAGAAGATGAATGTTGAAGATCCAGGACACCGTTATGAACTATACATCACAAATGAGTAAAAGTAGAGTCATGTATTTTATATATTCACTACATACTTTGGTCTTTTCATCGACATAAAATAACAATGACTATTTTCCCCATTAAAAATTCCATGAATCTCCTTCATAAATTGTAATGATAAAAACTTCACGTGGAGGCATATTTTAATTATACTGTGATAATGAAAATCATGTTGTACACAAATAATCAATAGAATAATAAAAAATTAATACAAAAGAAAATATAGCCATAAATTTTGATAATAAATTCCTTATAATACTCTCATAAATCATACAAGACTATCTCTTTATATTTGAAATTTAGATTTGAACTTCAATTATTCTTATTTTCTAGATAGAGAGACAATTAATAGCCATGTGACCTTTCTCTAGATATAAATTTTTGAAAAATTAAAACAATATTTACTAAAAATCATTAATATCCTTGGAAATTTCTCTAATAATAATAAACAGAAAATCTATATATTCTGACCAGTTTGAATTTTAATATCTCAAGTTCTAAAAAAGCAGTGTGAATATTCATACATGCTTAATCCCATATGTATCTCAGTTAAGAATTCATCAAAAAAAATTTAAACCTATTTTTATGGACACTAGATAATTAAAAATTAATTTTAGAACACATAAAATATTAAAAATATTCATTAAAAACATACAAAAAATTGAAAAGTGAAACAATATGTGAAATGGATCATATTTTCAGGTTTTAGAATATCCTGTACAAATTTGAATAACCAAGTAAGATAATTCCATGTAAGGGATTCACGTTGATGAATAATCTAAGTGATCTACCTAGTAAATTAATATAATGGATCTATATTGATAATTCACCATATAAGGGTTTCACATAAATGATTTCAGAGATTTGTTGGTATAAAATTTCAGACATAAAACATTCCATAAAAATGGTAGAATCAGCTTTAGCTCCAGTTTAATTATAATTATATTACTTCATTATCTTTCAATAGAATCATGATTCATATTAATTGTAATTATATAGCTCAAGTTATCATAAAAATTCAAAATAAAAATTATTCTGTAAAATTGTAGAATTCAGTTTGAAAACATGCACTAATTCAAATCTAATTCCTGTAGTTATAGATATCGATTTAGAGTTTTATTTATTCTAATTAAATGTAGATAATTTTGTTTTATTTACAAAAATATAATAATCACTTAATTTCGAGTTATTTATACAAAGTTATAATAAAAATACCAAACATAATTTCACTCATGGTCAGTACTCACAATCGGTTCCACGGTTAGTTCTTACGATCAGTTCCATGGTTAGTTCTACAGTTGATTCCATAGTTGGTTCCATGGTTGGTTCTATGGTCAGTTACATGCCCAGTTCCACATTTGGTTTCATGTTTGGTTCCATGGTCGATTCCATAGTCATTTTACATGATCAGTTGACACGGTCATTTGACACTGTTGTTTCCAGACTTTTCCAAAATTTTAATTTCCAGAGTTTGCTAAATTTTAGTTCTAGAATAAGTAAAATGATATTTTAAGGTCTCAAATTAATTATTTATCCTACGAATACTTCATGAAACTTATAGAACATGGTATTAAAAATCATAACATAAAAACTAAATATATTTTAAGAAAATAATAATTATGATATGATCATGATTAAACATACTTTAATTAACACATAATTCAAATTACTAAGAATTTTGAAGGGAATAAAAAAATAAATATTTTAATCATAAAATCATAAAGTGGTTCAAGGATACACCCAATATTCTCCCCCATTTTGATATTTTAAAAAAAAAGTATAATTTCAAAAAACATCTCCCCTATTTTGAAATTATCGAAAAGTTCCAATAGAATAATTATCTCTTTGAAATTAATACATAAAAAATTAATTACCATTACATAAAAACATACTTGAAAAAAAATTATATTACAAAAATTTATTAAACATTCATATTTAAAAACATACATCAAGGAGCCACCAAAAATCATTCCTTTTTCAAAACATGTATCAAGAATCCTTTATTCAACGAGAGAAAAAGTTAAAAATTGTTTTTAAAAATTAACGTGAAACCCTTTATAAAATACACTTTTATGCTAACTAAAAGTTTATAAAGTAATTTAACATTATCTACTATGTATAAGAAAACATAAAATAGTAATATAAACAACAATTACATACTTAAATTAAACAATAATAATCTGAAAAATAGTATCCAAATTTTACCGATTTCATTATAAAACTAAAAATTTCAGCATATAAACAAACTCAAACTCCACCTTAATTAAATATTAAATGCGAATCACCATAAGTATAATTGAATAAAATTGATTCCAATGGATAAAAATAAAATTTTTAAACATACACAATATCTAAAAAATGATAGTAACTAAACATGGATAATTTTCAAGGAAAAATTCCAAATTTGAAATAAGGTTATATCCCTCTTAATTGATGCATTATATAAATATATCAGTAAAAAAAAATTAATTTCAAAAGAAAAACTTCTCCTCAGTTTTATCTGAACTTATATTGAATAAATAGACTAGTATTATATATAAATTGAATCACATATTATATAAACTAATGAATATACAATTAAACTAAACACATTTAAAACCAGTACATTTTTTAATCTTGAAAATAAATTCTATATTTAAAAGACTTAAAAATTAAACTAGTAAGATTTAATAAATTAAATTAAAAATCTAAATTTTGAACATTTTAGAACATTTAAAAGTAAGGAATATAAGGCCCCAACCTTATTACATACATAATATTGAATTTAGTCAAGAAAACACTTCTTTTTTTACATTGAGGATCTTTGCAAGTTTAGATCTTTAGAGAATTGGGACATAATACATTCATAACATTACAAATTTTGACAGAGTGGATGCCATAAAAACAGTTTCCATTTTTTCAAATTTTAAAACATTAAAATTTAAAACATGATTCATTGACAATTATTTAACATTTAACATAGATTCCTTCTTTGTCTTACACATACATTAACCTATGAAAATAATTTAAAACTTGTGATGTGCATAAAAACTCAGTAATGAATATAAAAAGAAGGAAAGAACACATTAGTCCATGAATACTTGTAACATATGAAATCATTTTCAAAAAACATACTTATCAACTATATATATATATAATTACTTTGTGAAATATGAGATTTACACAATACCTAAGAACATAATTATAACCATAAAGGTATCTTGGGGAATTACTTACATAATCTTATAACCCTCTCGGGTACCTTATAATTTGTAACCCTCATGGCTACCTTACTATTTGTGTAACCATCACAGTTACACTTGGCGTAACCATACGACCGACCTCCAACCTACACATACCCAATACATTGGAGAGATATATATGTCCCACCCTTCATCATAAACAATTCCCAAGAATCAGAACAAAATCATACAACATGTATAATAGAATAAAAACATTTCTTTTTTAATTTTGTAAAATAGAATTTTAAAGGAGGATTTTAAAAGAAAATCCCCTTATCAATATCATACAATTGAAGTGAGACTTAATAGAGTGGATGGAATATGTATATAAAATGTAATTAGACATAATTAAAAATAATATAAGCAAAACCAATCACATAATCACTTTTAATACCACATAAATAACGAATTATAAGGTTAACCCAAAGAATTGAAATCGGGTTAAGAATTCATTTACCTCAGGCTTGTCTTACTTAAAAATTGTTTAAACTTTATGTATAGTGGTTAAAATAGTGTTATTAGTATTTTACAGAAACATTTTCATGTTTATAACATCTTATATGATCATTTTATAACCTCATTTCACCCCTTAATTGTTAGTATTTTGTTCCTTGCACTGTTTTGGGTGAGTTCCTTACATGATTTCCATGTTTGGTTCATGATGGATGTTCTTGTCGATTGGAAGTGAAACTCTAGAATTGGAATGGAAAGGTATTTAAATATTTACAGTACCATAATTTATACCATTTATTATTTTTATGTTTTATATGAGGATGATTCATAAGTTAAAACCTTAAAGATGTTCATTTAGATCATTTTAGTGGTTCTTTGATAATAACAACCTCATTTTGTCTTATAAATTAAAACCATGAGTAAAAAAGAATTCCAGAACCATGGATGTGACATAATACATATATTATAAACTGGTTCAACCATAGAAATGGTTTCATGACCATATTTGAAAGAATTAATGGAAATTGAAATCACATCGTCCATGATGTCGGTAATTCGACACATCACGGACAATGTTTTTATTCCTTGAATAACTGGGAGAGGAGAAGAATAATGATGATGAGTTTTCCATGAACATGATAAAATCCATAATATACATGATTTATAGAGATTTAATGCCTCTTGGGTAATAATATATGAAGAAATAATAAGAAAATAAAGGAACTCAAAATAAAAGAATAATTGAGAAATCCCTTATTAAAATTTTGGAGCCTAACGGCTATGCCACATGGTTTTAGAAAATATTAAAAAGAGATGAGAAAAGGGTCACCCATCAAAAAATGAATCCTAATACATAATAGATCATGAATAATAAGGATATAAGAACATTTTATGTAAACTTGAAAGTTATACCACATAAAAGATAATTTGAATGGAAAAAGAAAGAAATTGAGAATTTTCTTACCTTGTAGAGGAACTCCTAGAGCTTGAAGGTTGGGACCTTGGGATCTTTAAGAAACCTTGGGAGGGATAATAGAGAGGTAAGGAGACCATAGATTTGTTGATGAAGAATTTGGAATGAATTTAATTAAGGAATTGGTTTGGTTGGTATTTATTGCAAAAGTGAGGGATTATTTTAATAATTTCCAAGGTACACTTCATTAGTGGTATTTGCAAAACCATGGGCTTCCCCATGGTATTTTACCATGGTATAAGCCACTTGGGACACCACATAACTTATTTTAATCTAAACAAGTCTACCAGATTTATTACATCATTAATGATGTCATTAACACACTGAAACTCAAAAGAGTATTTTTTACTATTCACCGAAAAATCAACTGTTTCAGAAAAATCCTCAAAATTTACCCTAACCATTTATTGATGTGTAGAATTTAAAAATGAAGTACATTTTTTGAAAATAATTTTTTAAATATTTTTAATTTAATTTTTAAATAAAATCATACTTAATTCAAAAATTAATAATTTAAAATCTATAACTGCTTTTATATCACATTTAAAAATTAATCAAGATGTCATTATCTTAAATCCTTAAGAAAATAAAATAATAATACAATTTACTATTCATTAGGGTCATATCACTATTCATATCACTATTCATAAGGGTATGTTACTATTCACCAAAAAAACAAGTTGGTTCCAATAGACTCCAAATAACATACTGAACACAATTGTAGATGACCATTTTTAGAAATTCAAAACATAGAAGTAGTAAAATTATGTTTAAAGGCTACTTGTAAATATATACATTAAACAAAATTTCAAGAATTTAAATTTATTTTTAGAAAAACTTGGGGTGTTACATTATCCCCACCTTTTGTAAATTGTGTCCTTATAATTTTATATACATATTAAACAAGTGAGGGTACCTTTCCCTCATAGAATTTTCACACTCCCATGTTGCTTCTTCAACCATGTGGTTTTTTCACAAAACCTTTACCTGGTGGATTACCTTATTTTGCAATACCAGTTCCCTTCAATCAAAAATTTGAACTGGTTTCTCTTCATATGAAAGGTTATCCTCTAGAAAAACTGCTTCTGGGCTCAAAACCTGAGTTGAATCTGGTACATACTTCCTCAAAATAGAAACATGAAAAACATTGTGTACCTGAGACAAACTCGAAGGCAAAGCTACTCGGTATGAAATTGGTCCAACTTTGTCCAGGATTTCAAAAGGACCAATGAACTGCAGACTTAGCTTTCCTTTCTTACCAAAACGCATCACACTTTTTCAAGGAGACATTTTAAGGAAAACATGGTCACCTAACTCAAAAGAGAAGTCTTTCCTTCTGTTATCTGCATAACTTTTCTACCTACTCTAAGCTGTCCTCATGTGCTACTGGATCATCTTCACTTTCTCAACCACTTCCTCTACTAATTTTGGCCCCATCAACTTTCTTTCACTGACTTCATCCCAAAACGCTGGATTCTGACACTGCTTTATGTACAAAGCCTCAAAAGGTGCCATTTGTATAGTGGAATGAAAACTGTTATTATAAGAAAACTCAACTAAAGAAAGATTCTAATCCCAAATTCCCTAGTAGTCCATTGAACAATCTCGAAGCATATCCTCCAAAGTTTGACTCATTCATTCTGACTGCCCATATGATTGAGGATAAAAATCTATATTGAAATTTAACTCTGTGCCCAAAAACTTCTGAAGTCCCTTCCAAAAGTTAGAAGTGAACCTGAGATCCCAGTCAGATACAATGGAAAGAGGAACTCTATGTATCCTAAAAATCTCATTGAGGTACAATCGATGAAGCTGATTCAAAGACACTGTATCTCGAATAGAAAGAAAATGTGCAGATCTTGTCATCCAATCTACAATAACCCAAATTGCATTGTTACCTCAAGATGTCATAGGTAGTCCCACCACAAAGTCCATGGATACATTCTCCCACTCCCACTCCGGCACTGGAAAAAGTTGAAGCATCCCCTTCGGTAACTACCGATCTGATTTAACTTGCTGACATGTCAAACATTTCATGGTAAAATCAGCAATATCCCTTTTCATTCCATCCCACCAGTAATACTTATGAAGGTCTCTATACATTTTAGTACTTCCAGGATGAACTGAAAATTGAGAACTATGAGCTTCACACAACAAATCTTTCTTCAAGTGATAATCACAGGGCACACAAAACCTTTTTCCAAATCTTAAAACACAAAATTTATCAAGGTTAAATTCTAGAAGCTTACCCATTTTAACCAATTCTACCCTTTTCTGTAGCTCACAGTCTTCCTTCTGTGCTCACTTAATTCTGCCTAACAATGAAGACTGCACTGAAACCTGAAACAAAATAGATGTATTCCCTACACCAACAACTTCTGAGCCAGAATTCCTCAAATCATTAATTAGGTGATCATGTTCCAAACGTAACATGGTTAATGATGCATGATGTTTTCAACTCAAGACATCCACCACTTTGTTTGATTTTCCATGATGGTAATTGATCGAGCAATCATAATCCTTTATCAGTTGAAGCCATATTGTCTGCCTCATGCTTAATTCCTTCTAAGTGAATATATACTTCATAATTTAATAGTCTATATATATTTGACATTTGGATCCATATAAATGATGCCTCCAAATTTTCAAAGCAAAAAACACAGCTTCCAATTCAAAATCATGTGTGGGAAAATTTAACTCATGAGGTTTTAGTTTTCTTGAAGCATAAGCAATTACTTGATCATTATGCATCAAAACCCAACCAAGTCCCTTCAACGACGCATCACTATAGATGACGAAATCACTATTTATGGAAGGTAATGCCAAAACTGGAGCATTTTCCAATCTCTTATTCAGTTCCTGAAAACAAACATCACATTCTTCTATCCAAACAAATTTAACCCCTTTCCATGTTAACTTAGTTATTGAGCTAGATAACCAAGAAAAGTTCTTAATAAAACATCAGTAATAACCTACTAATCAAAGAAAACTACAAATATATGTAAGATTTGTGGATCTTTTCTATTCATCAACCACTTTTGTTTTGGAAGGATCAACTGTTACTCCATCCTTATTTATAATGTTCCCAAGAAACGAAATCTGTTGCAAAAAAAAATCACACTTTCTGATTTTTTCATGCAATTTCTTTTATTTTAAGGTTTTTAAAACAACCCTTAGATATTTTTCATGCTCCTCTTTATTTTTAGAAAATACCAGAATGTCATCAATAAATACAACCACAAACTTTTCTAGGAACTCATGAAATACTCTATTCACAAGATTCATGAATACAACAGGTGCATTAGTTAACCTAAAGGGTATAAAAACAAATTCATAATGCCCATATCTAGTACAAAAGGCTATTTTTGGGATGTCATCCTCCTTCACCTTTAGCTAAGGGTATCCAGATCTCAATTCAATCTTAGAAAAGTACTGAGATCCCTAGAGATGATCAAATAAGTCATCGATATGAGGCAAATGATACTTGTTTTTAATAGTGGTATTATTCAAAGCTCTATAATCAATGCAAAGTCTCATGGAACCATATTTCTTTTTAACAAACAAAACATGACCTCCCCATGGTGAAGTTCTTGGACGAATGAATCCTTTATCAAGAAAATCATGCAACTAATTTTTCAATTCAAGAAGTTCTATTTGATCCATACAATATGGGGGTTTTGAAATTGGTTTAGCATCATGAACTAAGTAAATTGTGAATTTGGCTTCCCGATTAGGTATGACACTGGGTAACTCATCAGGAAAAACATCAAGGTATTCATTTACCATAGGCACATCATCAATTTGAATAGTTCCCTTATTTTCAACAATATGATCAAGATAACTTTCATTTCCATATTTCAATAGTTTCTCAGCTTCCTGATATATTATCAATTGTATGGGTTCATTATTGTATACAAACTAAAACTCTTTCTGAAAAACAACTTCATTAGCTTTACAATAAATCTTAGCATGATAAACAGAAAGCTAATCCATTCACAGAATAACATCAAACTCAACTAAGGGTAAAACAAAAAGGTTTGCAAGTAAAGTATTTCCACAAACCATAATAGAAAGATTCTTATAATTCATATTTTCTATAATATTTCCCCCTGGTGTTTTAACAACAAGTTCAGGTCTCATTTATTGAGGTGATATTTCCAATTTACAAATTTCTCTGAGATGAAGGAATGTGTAGACCCCATATCAAAAAAAACTTTAGAAAAATTTGAGTGAACAAACAAAGTACCTGATACAACTTCATTGGATGACCCGACATATACTGACGTAGTCTCAAAGGATCTCACTACACCTTTCTGCTTATAGTTCGGCTTCTTTGCATTATTTATATCTCTCTTTGGGCAGACATTTTCATAATGACCCATCTTACCACATTTAAAATAATTTACAATTTTCTTATCAGGATTAGTCTTAGGTTCATTTTCATTGAAATCTCAGGATATATGTCCAAACTTATCACATTTAAAACACTTCCTAGTTTTTCTAAGACATTCCCTAGGGTGTTTCATTCCACACTTTTCACAAATTGGAAACTGGATTTTCATACCATCAGATTTCTTTGGTTGATTCTTACCCATCGCTTGCCACCTGGACCTCTTCTTCTCCTTGTTGGAAAAATACACTTGATCATCAACAAACTTCATCTCTAACCTCTCAGCACATCAGACAAGTTTCTTATAACTTTTGAATTCACGGGAGGCCAACGCCCTTCAATACCTTGGCTTAAATCCTTAGTAAAAGTTGTTGATTTTTCTATCAAGATCTAGAATAAGATTTGGAGTATACCATGCTTGTCAGGTGAAGTTTGATTCATACACAGCCACAAAATCCTCCTCCTTTTACTTCGATTCAAGTAATTACTTCTCCATCCTATGTTGCACCACCATAGGAAAATATTTTTCAAGGAAAAGACTTTTAAATTCATCCCACTCTAAGGCAAAAAAATCCTCTCTACCCCTGATATTCCTTACCATTTACCACCATTGACCAGCTTCACCTTCAAAATGATAAATGTAAAGACTTACCTTTTGATTGTCTTAACATCTCGTAACATGTAATATCTTTTACAGGGCTTTGATCCATCCTTCAACTAATACTGGGTTAGAAGATCCATTGAAAGCGGGAGGGTGTTGTCTCATAAAATGTTCCACTACTGTCATGTTCCATTGTGGTACCTCTATTTATTCTCTTAAATGGATTCCACCACAATTTATTTCCTGCATTAGCTAAGCCATTACTATCACAAACTGCTCAGTTCCAATACCTACCATTCTGAGCTGTAGATCTGAAACAATGTCATTCTGTCAGTGCCTATCCTCTTTAACATCCCTATTACTTCTACAGACCACCATTCTGAACAAACATATCTTAGATGAAGCAACATGGTAATCTTTAAATTATATAACATTTAAAATTAATTATAGATTAAAAATCATTTATTTTATTCTTTTAACATCATCCTAACCCCTAAAGTTATCTAAACCATCATCTGATACCAACTATAAGGACCCGACCTTATTACATACATAATCTTGAATTTATTCAAAAAACTTCTTTTTTACATTGAGGATATTTTCAAGTTTATAGATTTATAGAATTGGGACATAATACATTCATAACATTACACATTTTTACAGAGTGGATACCATAAAAACAGTTTCCATTTTTTTCAAATTTTAAAACATTAAAACTTAAAACATGATTCCTTGAAAATTATTCAACATTTAGCATGAATTATTTATTTGTCTTACACATAAATTAACCTGTGAAAAATATTTAAAACTTGGGATGAGCACAAAAACTCACTAAGGAATATAAAAATAAGAAAATAACACATTATTCCATGAATACTTGTAACGTATGAAATCATTTTCAAAAGACATACTTATCACCTGTATATATATATATATGATTACTTTGTGAAACATGAGATTTAAACAATACCTAATAACATAAGTAGAACCAAAAGGTATCTTGGGACATTACTTACATATTCTTGTAACCCTCTCGGCTACCTTATAATTTGTAACCCTCACAACTACCTTACTATTTGTGTAACCATCACAGTTACACTTAGAGTAACCAGATGGACAACCTCTAACTTACACATACCCAATGAATTGGAGGGAGATATAGGTACCACCATTAATCATAAATAATTTCCAAGAACTAGAACATAATCATACAACATGAATAATAGCATAAAAACATTTCTTTTGAATTTTGTAAAATAGAATTTTAAAAGAGGATTTTAAAAGAAAAGCCCCTTATAAATATCATAATATTGAAGAGAGACTTAATAGAGTGAATGGAATATGTATATACACTGAAATTAGACATAATAAAATATAATATAAGCAAAAACCATTACACAATCAATTTTAGTACCACATAAATAACGAAGTAGAAGGTTAACCCAAAGAATGGAAATCAGGTTAAGAATTCCCTTACCTCAGGCTTGTCTTACTTCAAACTTGTTTAAAATTACTGTATAATGGTTAAAGGAGTGTTATTAGTATTTTAAATAAACATTTTAATGTTTATAACATCTTATATGATCATTTAATAACCTCATTTTACCCCTTAATTGTTAGTATTTTGTTCCTTGCACTGTTTTGGGTGAGTTCCTTACATGATTTCCACGATTGGTTCATGATGGATGTTCTTGTCGATTGGAAGTGAAACTCATGAATTGGAATGAAAAGGTATTTAAATATTTACATTACCATAATTTATACCATTTATCATTTTGATGTTTTATATGAGGATGATTCATAAGTTAAAACATTAATGATGTTTGTTTAGATCATTTTAGTGGTTCTTTGATAATAACAACCTCATTTTGTCTTATAAATTAAAACAATGAGTACAAAATAATTCTAGAACCATGGATGTAAAATAATACATATATTATAATCTATTTCAACCATGGAAATGGTTTCATGACCATATTTGAACGAAGTAATGGAAATTGAAATCACATCATCCACGATGTCGGTAATTCGACACATCACAGACAATATTTTTATTCCTTGAATAAGTGGGAGAGGAGAAGAATAATGATGATGAGTTTTCCATGAACATGAGAAAGTCCAGAATATACATGATTTTTTTATATTTCATGCCTCTTGGGTAAGAAGATACGAAGAAATAATAAGAAAACAAAGGAACTCAAAATAAAAGAATAATTGAGAAATCCCTTACAAAAATTCGGCAGCCTAACGACTATGACACATGGTTTTAGAAAATATTAAAAAGAGAGGGGAAAAGGGTCACCCATCCAGAAATGAATAATAATACATAATAGATCAATAATAATAAGGAAATAAGAACATGGTATGGAAACTTGAAAGTTATACCACTTAAAATAGAACTTGAATGGAAAAAGAAATAAATTGATAATTTTCTTACCTTGTAGAGTAACTCCTATAGCTTGAAGGTTGGGACCTTGGGGGCTTGAGGAAACCTTGGGAGGGCTAATAGGGAGGTAAGTAATCCATATATTAATTTATGAGGAATGTGGAATGAAGTTAATGAAGGAATGGGTTGGTATTTATAGCAAAAGTGAGGGATTATTTTAATAATTTCTAAGGGACACCTCATTAGTGGTATTTGAGAAACCATAGGCTTGCCCATGGTATTTTCCCATGGTATAAGACACTTGAGACACCTCATAACTTATTTTACTGTAAAAAAGTCTAAAATATTTATTACATCATTATTATATCATTAATGATGTCATTAACACACCGAAACTCAAAACTGTATTTTTTACTATTCACTAAAAAATCAACTATTTTAGAAAAATCCCCAAACTTCACCCTAAACATTTATTGACATTTAGAATTCAAAAATGAATTCCACTTTTAGAAAATAATTTTCTAACTATTTTTAATTTAATTTTTAAATAAAATCATACTTAATTCAAAAATTAATAATTTAAAAACTATAACTGCTTTTATATAACATTTAAAAATTAATCAAGATGTCATTATATTAAATCATTAAGAAAATAAAATAATAATACAATTTACTATTCATTAGGTTCATATCACTATTCATGTTACTATTCATAAGGGTATGCTACTATTCAATAAAAAACAAGTTGGTTCCAATAGACTCCAAATAACATACTGAACACAATTGTAGATGACCATTTTTCGAAATTCAAAACATAGAAGTAGTAAAACTATGTTTAAAGGCTACTTATAAATATATAAATTAAACAAAATTTAAAGCATTTCAATTTTTTTTAAAAACCTTGGTGTGTTATAAGGAATTAATTTAAAATAAGAAACAATAATTTCTTCAACATTAATTTGAGCTTTTTTTCTAGAAAAAATAAGACCAGTTCCTATATATCAACATTGAAAAAATAAAACGTATTTTTTTTAAAACATATTAATGTTTTAAAAACTAAACATACAATACTATATATAATAGATTTAAATAACTAAAATATCAAATATGAATTCATAATTAATTACAAGAGTAACTCCCCCTAAATTGATGATCTCATTTCAAAATAAAAATATAAAAATAATATGAGTATAATTTTAATTCTAGAAGTGAACAATTCTCCTAAAACACACTATAATGTCATGAGGATCCACAAAAAATGTTATAAGTTAGTCAAAATTTGTTAAAGTAACTAAATGATAATATCATACAAGTAAACTAGAAATTACAACCAAAATAACATATTTACTGGCCATATAAAGATATTAACCAGATTAAAGTGAAATCCAAAATTAAAGATATTGTAGCATCCCAAAATTATATAGAGTATTCAAGATTAAATTAAATTAAATACTAACACTTATAACGATTATTCCATCATGTCAAGGATAAATCTATAATGAACCCTTAGATATTTTTCTTTGAGTGACACATGTAATTCAATCATTTCTTTTATTTGATCTTCATATAAATCACAAATTTCCTTCAAATATTTAATACTTGGATCATTATTTCGAGAATTGATAGAAGCAGGAGAATTATAACTAAAATCACCACCTCTAGTTATACTCATCATACATATATTTACCATTTTTTAGCATATGAACCAAGATTTCTAGAAATGTAATGTGGATATGGAAGTGTTACCTTAGAATATTTTTCAAAAAATGAAACATTACGAGTTTATTTTAGACTTTTTTCCTTGTTGCATGAACTTTAAAAATCACTCAATGAAGTCACAAATTTCTTTTCTTTCTTTTTGAACTTCCTTTTATTTGTAATATTTATACAATTGGGTTTAATATGTCTTCTATTTCTACTTCAATAATAAATAAAATTTGAACAATATAAATTTAAATGTGATTTACCTTGAATGATATTCCCTTTATGGAAATTTTGTTTTCTCTTTTCATGGTTGGACACTACTTTTTCATATATTCGTACTTTATATAATTGGAATGGACCAATTTAATGTAATCTCCTACTTCAAAGGTAGTTGTATCAAGATGTTTCCAAATCTCATAAGCAGTTCTGCAACTATAAATTTTGTCAAAAATATTTCTTGTAAGATAACAATAAAGAATATTCATGACCATACAGTTAAGATCATATTTAACAAAATCTTCACCTTTCAAATCAATCAGATCAAACTTAGGTAAATAATAATATTTAATCACAGTATCCCAAAAAATAATATTAATAATCTTTAGATAAGCCTCTACCCATAACTTCCACTGAGTATACTTACTACCATTGAAATGTGGTAGTAATGTTAGATTAAAACCATTTTTATTTCTCAAGTTAGACATCACTTATAAGATCATTACCTCATTCTTATTAAGGTCTAGGATAAAAATCTAGCATAATCAAATATAAACAAATAAATTAACCACAATATATCATTTATATAGATACCCTCATAATCCAATTACGAGGTATCAAATATAGTGAAAAAATAGTTTATCCTTAAAGGATCATACTATGATAAAATATATTAGGTTTTAGATAGAATAACTAACTAAAAATATCCTAAAAAGAGTCAACCCATGATACCAATTTTTAGGTATCTGGATAAAAAATTATAGTGATCAAATCTTAATGGTATGGCTCTGATACCAATTGTTAGGTCCTATAGGGGTTATGGAAATAGACAATGGGAGGGGGTGATTATATTTCTTTAAAAATTAATCAAAGTTTAAACTTTGTGAGTAGAAAGTGATTGGTTCCAATATTAAACAATTCAACCACACCAATATAAGAAATGATGGAGAAAATAAATTGAAAGAAAGGAAAAGATGAACACAATAGATTTTTATATTGTTTTAGATCTAAATTATACTACTCCACATTTTCAACCTCTCATGAACTGAGATATATGACACCCACTATAGTATATATCTTTTGAAGGAGAGTGAAAAATCCCCACATCCTCCTTTTTCACACTTGGAGTCTCGACCCAATTACCTTGCCTTTTACAGGTTCAGAAAAAACCCATCCTTATACTGGGGAAGTCCCAACCTAGAATTTTACAGGCTCAATCCTAACCTATTACCTTTTTCAGGTTTAGATGGAACCTGGTCTTTTATAAGAGAAAACCTAACCCAGTCTTTTACAGGTGAAAAAATAACCTAGAATTTCATAGGCTCATTCATAACCTCTTCCATGTTATAGCTCAATAGAAATCTAGTCTTCTAAGGGTACAGACTAAACCCAGACATTTTTATAAAAAATTTCTTAGAATATCCCATAAATCATATGCGACTAACTCTACATATTCCAAATTCTAATTTAAACTTCAATCATTATTATTTTATAGATAAAGAGAGATAATTAACATCCACATGTGATTTCTCTCGATATTAACTTTTAAAAAATTAAAAAAATAGTTAATAACAATAATTAATATCCTTGTAAAGTTCCCTGATAATAATTGAGAGAAACTCTATATATTCCAACCAGTTTGAATTTGAATATCTCAAGTTCTTAAAATTCATCATGAATATTCATACATGATTAATACCATATGAATCTCAGTTAATCTTTCACAAAAAAAATTTAAAAATCATTCTCATGGATACTAGATAATTAAAAATCAATTTTAAATCAATTAAAACATTAAAAATATTTATTAAAAATAAGAACAAAATTGAAAAGTTAAATGATACATAAAAAAGAATATTTTCATGTTTTAGAATATCCTAGAGAAATTTGAATAAACACATAGAAAAATTACATGCAAGGGATTCATGTAAGGGATTCATGTTGGAGAATCACATAAGGTATCTACATTGGAAATTCATATATGGGATCTATGTAGACAATTCACCACATAAGGGTTTCACATAGATGATTCCAGAAATTTATTGATATAAAATTTCAGACATAAAATAGACATCTGAGTAACATAATCAGCTTTATCTATAGTTTAATTATATTTAGATAATTTAATTATATTTCCATAGTATCAAGAAAATTCTTAATTAGACTTATATATCTCAAGTTATCATCAAAATTCAAAAGAAAAATTATTCTAAAAAACAATAGAATTCAGTCTGAAAACATGCAGTGACTTAAATATAATTTCTATAGTTATAGAGATCGATTAAAAGTTTTATTTATTCTAATTAGATATAGATAATTTTGTTATATTTCCAAAAAAAACATGAATAATTTAATTTTGAGTTATTTAGTCCATGTTATAGTTAAAATACTAAATATAATTTCACTCATAGTCGGTACTCATGGTTGATACTCATGGTCGGTTCCATGATCAGTTCTTACATTCAATTACATGATCAGTTCCATAGTCAGTTCCACAGTCAGTTCCAAAATCGATTACACAGTTGGTTCCATGGTTGGTTCCATTGTCATTTTCATGGTTGTTGACACTCTATTTCATCACATGGATGAAAAATTAACAAAGTGAAATGCCTTATAAAAAAGGAGGGGAAAATATATAAAGAATTTCAATATTTTAAAAGGCTAAAAGAGTGGTTCGCCCAATGTAGCTCAAATCACCTAAGGCCCACAAGTAATTTCGCGCCCCACCACTTGTGCGACCAAACTACTTTGCTCAGGGTAGCATATTTTCCTATAAATAGACCCTTGGGGTCTTTATTCGTATAGAAAAATTTCTCTAAATCCTAACTGCTTCTCTGGTCAACCTAGTGCTCCAACCAAGTCTTCAGAATCTCAAAGGTAGTTTCCTAACACTTATAGAGAGGTAATTAAAGGGGGGATAATGAGACTTAAGACCATTAAGTGTTTAAAATAATCAAAACTTTCACAAATCATTTGCCTAACCCCCCTAACTCAAGAAAACTTGTGCGATCTCCATTAATCATATAGAAACTTTCATGCCTCACTTCTAGGTATACCCGTAGAGACTCTTAAAGGCTTGAGCCAAGTCTCACTCAAGTGTAGTCATCTAGGTTGTTCATCACTTAAGGTGAAATCCGTTTTCCCAAGAATAATTGCATGCCACATAACTGAGTTCCACTTAATTGAACACCCTTCCTTAATGTTCACCCTACCCTTCAACATGCTGGCGCCTTTCATGAATCCTCCTTCAAAGCCACTCATGGCAGGGATTCTTCTTCATTGGCTCCCTTTCCTAAAAAGGATCATGCTGAAACCTCAACCAAGAACTCCTTATTTACAAAACCTTTTAGAAAGTAACATCAACATGTCTTCTATTTGGGTTTGTATTTCCACGGTCAGAGGTTTCCCACACTTGTATTACTAGAGGGTAAGGATCCTCAAGACGTCTATAGGTTTTTATATCTATGGTCACATAGACCCTTACCATAGGGATAGTGTTGAGAAGTTCCCAATCACATATTTTGGGGATAAGACTCTATCCTCCCCTTATCATCTCTAAGACATGGAGCCTATAGTTCCTAGTAGGGAGGATAAGGATCACACTTTCTTTTCCTTTTTATAAAGAATGATATCCTCCTCCCACTATGAGACCAATTTTAGGGCACTCCTCCTGAGGTAAGTCCCTAGACTTTCAAAAAGGAGGCTTCTGTATTGCTCCTCTCTATGTCCTTCACTTTCATTCTTTTATTATATTAGGCTCACATTCAATGTTAAGTGAAAATGTGGAAGTGTTGTATCCATGACCTCTTCCATTGTAGCCATGGCCTCTTCCACAATCACCTCTTCCTCTTTCACCAGTAAAGGAGGAAACATGTGTTTGAATTTGTTTAATATTTCACATCCTCTTATTTCTCACACCAAGCATGACTCATGTGGGCTTAGAGATATGTGATGATCACAACATACACACAATTCACCTCAATGAATAAACTACAAGAATTCTAATTATGATCATAACTGGGATACATAGGAAGCCTTCCTGAGGCCCGACTTCTATATAATCTCATCCATGAAATGATAAATAATGTTACCTCATTGGGTATCCTCCTCAGGAGTAATCCCAAATCATAATTCCCTTAATATGGGAATAATACTTAGGAGTAATCCCCAAATTAAACTCCCATAACACTATGAGTCAAGACATCACTCATGGTACCTTTTATAAGGCATTATTTTCAGGAGTAAGCCTAAACTATTTTATCTCAAGGGACCATACTCTACTACGAGACTTAATGAACTATGAGAAATCTGATTCCCACCATAATTGGGATACATAGGAAGCCTTTACAAGGCCCAATCTCAATACCATCTTATTCATGAGATATGAAATAAAACCCCAAAACCACCATGGGATAATACATCACTCATGGCCCCTTTTTCATGAGTATCCTTCTCAAGAATAACCCCCTTTTCTCTCAAAGTACCATACTCTTCTCTGAGACATGCCGAACTATGTGGCATTTGATTCCCATCTAAATAGGATACATTGGAAGCCTCCCTGAGGTTAAAATCCAACACATCAAAACCAATCCTGAACTTTCTAAGAAAATTCCTAGTAGGGTCTAATTTAACTTGGAGACTTATATCCTTTCTAGGTTTCTTAGGCTGCTTCGAAATATGTTTGACACTAAGATTTGACTAGGTATCTTCCACCTAGAAGTACTTTCCACATGATGTTAAACTACATGGATAGGTCCTTGTCACATGACCTTAAAAGGTTTGATGTGTCCCATTAAGTTATACTAAACTATGTGGGTTCTAATTACTTTCACAAGGATACGTAGGTAGCCCATCCATGGGTTTGATCCCAAAATAATTTTTTTTTGTATCCATGGATGATGATAAAATCTAGATTAACATTCCATCTACCTGGATGATGATAAAATCCATAGTAATCTTTCATTTACCTAGATAATGATAAACTCTAGAGTGACTTTAGTCTACTTGGATGACAATAAATTCTAGAGTGATCCATTGTGTGGCTATAAAACCAACATCATTATAATGATGACCAAAGAATATATAAGTAGTATTTAAGAGGATACCATTGATGGAGAACCTTGTATACATATATATGTCTCCATTGATGAAGAACCTTGGATACATACAAATGATTCTAAATTACATATATGCTAATAATTGATTGATAATTTCAAGGGAAACCTACATTATTCTTGGTAAATTAATAAAGGATTCATGAATATATCATAAATCTATAAGAGAGTTCCAAAGTAGGCAATAATTACCCGGAAAAGGGTGTGATGAGCCCGACATCCCATCCCCTCGAACAATGCGCATTCTTAATAAATGTTGGCGAAACTTCTTGAAAACACCTACCTTTGGAAAGTAGGTCCCCATGGATACCAAACCATTGGGTGTTTCCAGTTCTATAAATAAATCCAATGGAAACCGTTTGAGGATAATGATTCCTAAACAAAGTCCAATTTCCAAGGGAAATAAAAAATGGTGAACCTGACATGAATTCTTAACCAAGTTAATAGTGTTACCCATTAGTTAGGACCCTATCAATTGAGAAAATAGGACAAGACAAGGCAATAAATCATGCATGTGTTTATCCAAAAGACACTTCTTTAATATGATTTTCTTGATCATGTCTGTCATATACCAACAATAACTATTTTTTGAGAACTCTCAATTAATTCAAATGGATTCCTTCAAGTTTACACCTATGAATGCATCAAATGATGCTCAAGTTGGATCCTCATCTACTCGAAGGATGCCATCACTGATTTAGTGTCTTCAACACTAGGTATCCAATGCACTAGTCCGAGAGTACCATCAATATGGTACCATTATGACCTTAGAGGCCTCCCGACATTCCCTCTAGATCAAAAACCACCCCCGATTGTCTATTCAGTGATGACCAGTGGTTAGGAAGAAGACAACACTAATCACTGTCTTCAACTATTTAAGGATCCTATCCCCAGAAAACAATAACCAATACATCCTGTATTTTAGGGAGGTGGATCAGGAGGCCACTCATTGCCTCAACCCGAAGACACAGGGGTCCTTCCCAAGGGCTCCTGCCAACAATCGCCATTGACAATGCCACAAAGTATTGAACCCTCAACATGATGAGGGTGTCACCTTTAGTTGTCTGGTCTAGGTTCCTTACAACCAAACATGAAAGATGGCATGCTGGGGATGAAAATCAGCCAACAGTGAGCAAGTTCCTACCTTTTTCCCCACTATAGAATCCCATCAAACCATTTTGATGGAAAACAATGAGATAGAACACACACCCATTCACCATAAATCATCTAACCAACAGTATCATCCAGTGGAATCCAATGAATCCCACCATTAAAATATGGTGGAGTACTATAAGCAAGAACATACACCTACCTACACTCACCTAGCCATCCAGCAGTGTCATGTGGCTTCATTCAAATAATCCCACCAACCAAATACAATGGAAATATTCAAGCAATCTCGTCTGGAAGCACTCAACAAATCTTCCAACCATGTTTGCTGGAAAAAAACGAGCATGCACATAAACCTGCTAGCAGTCATCAAGTCTGCCAATAATATCATTGGGAAGCACCCAGAGAGGTCTGTCAGAAAGTTTCGATGATAAACAAGGGGAAAACTCAACTCTCTTCCCCAACACATGAGTATTGCCAGTATCCACTGGTAGGAAAGGGAGGAAAGGAGCAGATACATACACCTAATCTAGAGACAGAATGGACTTATATTCCCATTCTAATCACTGACATCGCCAAACATATTCTGACAGTGGTGAAAGGGCAGACACAAATCCTTGACCATATCCTAGACACATGAGAGAATATTATAATATCGACTAAAGTAGTACCTGAGGGATAGACACACAACTCTATCCAAACACTTGGAGTGGTTTATCAGCATGTCACCCCATAACAGATATATACATCTTATCCCATCCAGGAGGTTTATGGGGAAAATTTCACTATATCATACAAACAACTGGATTGGGAACATACACCCACTCTAACTAGAGATAATCGACATATCCTAATGGATAATCCAAGGCAGACACATATACCTACCCATAAAAACCAATTCTCCTAGTGATTGGCCCCAACTATTTGTAAGAAGGAATTCAAGAAGACATCTTGTCAATTATAGTTGAAGAATCAAGATCCAGTTTGTGATCTGGCTCCACTTAATGCTGGTGTTCTTGAATCCCTCAGACATTTATGTATTTCAAATCAAGGTTCTGCCCTCTCATTACCATATTAAGGGAGTAGTAGTAGTAATTATAAAGGTCCTTATCAGACACTTCCTCATGAAGTATTGCATCATGATAATCCGTTCAACCTCAAGATCCTATCTCCTGATGAGATCCACGACAACCCTCCATTTTTCCAGAAGACCAAGGAGAAATAGGGTTTACCCCTTGCTGTAATCCACCATGGTGGTCCTCCCCATGATGATTCTCACTGTGAAATTTCTCTCAACAGTAGAGGTTTACATTTCTAGGAGAATTCTCCAATAGACAATGTACTTATGAGAAAAACCTCTTATCTTATGGCACTTGAAAATATAAGGCCCATCATTTATTATGCCTTGTCACTGGAAGGTGATATTCTTTCTCATTCGAAAGATAGCCCAAGGTAGTGGTTATTCCCCAAAACTCCCTTGGGACACTTACCTTCCAGCATAGCATAGCAAATACCAAATGATCCCATTGTTTATGTTGAAACAAATGGGAAGCTTCCAGTCAGGTCATACTAGGTTGAGGAACCCCTGGTGAAATATAAAGAGGATATGTTAAATATGAGGAAACAACTGGCTAAAAATAAAATACCAATCATGTTTTGGCCATTGGACACCCCTCAATACATCATTCTAGAGATTTTGGTGGAATATTGTATATAGGAAATCTGTCTCAACATTTGAAAAAATAATTGTCACCTAAAAGTGATGGTATTACCTTATGAAGAATATAAAATTCATGACAAGATAATATAAGGTATACATCACCAAATTGAATTGGCATCTCTCATGGTTTCCGAACATCCACAAATTGAGAAATATAACGGATCCCTTTAGCATGCATGCCTCAATGCATTAAAGAGGCTGTAATGATTGATTGTAGATACCCCATCTAGTGTTCATATCAGAGGATGAGGTGCACATGGAGTATTGCATTTCACTACACTGTCCAGCCATCAAAGTCTTCCAAAAGTGGTCTCATGCAATTTTATTATCCCAAGCCAGTTACAACAAATGAATTTTGTGCATTACCAAAGATATGATCAGTAAGAATAGGCCTCGACTCACTCTCACCAAAGTCAGACCCAAAGAGAGAAAGCTGTTGAGATACTTTTGCATTAAGAATTTGAGAATATCGAGAAGGCCTATCATTTAGAGGATGTCAATAATTAGATTGTGAATATGTTTTAAATAGCACATTAGTCTTCTGAAATAAGAGATTTAAGTGAGTACCGGATAATGAACCCAACCCATGTTTGGGAAAAAATCTATAAAATTAGAAGAGAAACTAAAGAAAATTGTCAAGGGATTCCATCTAAGTTACTATTTGCTAGAAAATTCACAGTGAATTAATAAATTGGAGGAAAATGTCTCATGGAGGATGCAGAAGAAGACAATATCATTATGATACCAACAAATTTTATGCAATGAATTACACATCGGTAAATTTCGTAAATGTCATCACTATATATCCTTCAGAACATGAGTCTAGTTCAGAGGAATCATAAGAGGAAGTTCTTGTTCATGATGCGGTCCACACTGAATAAAATGAAGGAGGTGTGCATACCAGAAACTAGATAAATTCCTAAAATTAAGGAATCCCCTCTATTAATCCACCTCTACCTCCCCTAAAGGCACATAATAGAGAAAAAGGTAAGAGACATAATATTTATCACCTTCCCCTTAGAGAGGTTCAATCTCTTTAATTAGAGGAAGGGTTTTCTCAGTAGAGTAAAGAAATGATGGAGTTGAGAAGAATCAATGAAGAGTTACTCCGAGGTAGTATTCCTATTAGATATGATTCACAAGAAAATCAACAACAGTCACTTCTAGTTAGCTCACTTCAGCAAAGAGGATTTTTTGCAACAGCTGTGGAAAATTAAGAATTCCCTCCATTGTAGGTACAACCATAACAGGGTCAAGAACATCCTTATAGACATGTCCATATGGGTTACCCTAGGAAAATTCTAATAGTTCCACCATCAGTGGTCTTACCGGTCACTTCACCCATTTAGGCTCCTGCCGCCGCACCTTTTCAGGTCCTGGCTCAGTCAGATATTTCTCGAATTCTTATGAATAAAATTGAGTCATTAACAGTTCGATTGGAAACTATGGAAGGATGGAGTGCACTGGTACATCTAGAAAAGGAGGTTTATCCGGAATGGGTAGATCCAACTCCTCCCCCGAAAAACTTTGGGAATCCCACATTTCCAATATTAAATGCTTGAGGAGATCCAGAGTATCACTTGACACATTTTTTCACTCACTGCATTCCCATGATGGGTACCCCTGAACAATAAGAGGCAGTGAAAATTAGATGCTTCGTACAATCACTACATGGGATGACCTTTTTCTGGTATATAAGTTTGTAGTCTTGATCGATTACTGGATTAGAATACCTCCATCAAAAATACCTTTTCTAGTTCAATAGAAGATAATAGTCATCAATCTTACGAATTGAAAATAAAGGGAGAATAAAAGAGTTTCAGATTTCATTACTCAGTGGAAAGTATTGACATATTCCTTAAATCTACTACTCCCTCAAGAAGAGATGTTGCTTATTTGTGTGGAAAATATCTGTGATGAATTACACACACCATTGATACCTATGAAATACATAGGAGGGTTTTGGGACCTTGATTCAATTTCCCAATAGTTGGAGAACTCCATGACAGAGACTAAAGATAAGACTCGAGTAATCCCATCAGCTCTAGGAAGAAGAGTGGGAAAAGTAGAGGCTGCTATAGTTATACTTAAGTAGGGACCTGTACCCACTCCTACTTCAAAGCCCTCATCATACTGCAGGGCACCACCTCTTGAGAATCAATAACTATAACCGCCTAGTAAAGATGATAACAAATATTATAGGTAGAGATAGTTTGAGGAGTTAAAAGACAAAGTCTATTCCTTTTAGAATGACCAAGTTCCCGACTACTTCATCTTAGCTTTGGAAAAAAACTGAGTCTAGTTGATGAAGCCCGAAAAGCCGAACAAGGAAGGTGAATAGGATATCCCAAACTATTTCCCCTTACATAAAATTTTGGGTCACCCCATCTAGGAGTATTTTGTTTTAAAATACCTTCTAAAATATACGGTGGACTCTATGAAATTGAATTTGAAATGTTCACCATCCCAGGTAGCATCCATTTCTACTATCGATCTAGAAGAGGAAGGTGAATAGTAGGAAATCAAAAGAAAGAATGCACATAAGTTTTATGATTGGATGTCCAAAAAAATGATCAACCAAACTCATGCCATTTTATGAACATAGTTGAAATAGCCAACTGTGCCTCCTTTAACTTCCACTATATAAAAACCATCTTCATGAAAAGCTCAGTCCTTCAAAGGCCAATCCTCAAAAAAGAGACATGGACAAAAGGATAAGGAAAATAAGAAGAAGATGAGTCCTTATTAAGGAAAATTTTGTTTTTGACCTTAGCAGATTTCATTCCGATAGCCTAAAAAGCATGGGCACCACCCCACTAAGTGGAATAATAAGATTCAACCTGTCAGGAGGAATCGTCATCAGATGAAGAGTTGATTTTCATTTTCGTTAACCTTATTAAATTAACAAACCCCTTCTCGAATGATGATTATGATTATGAATTTGGTTTCCCTATAATTGATTGGGGAACTGAAGAATAGAGTTATCGAGGTAGAGGATACATGAGAATATGTGGTCATGCTAGAAGTCATTACTTCAACCACACCCCTGCTCGAACTATTTATGAGGAAGAAACTCATGGGAGAGCCCTCTAGTGAGCTTAAAAAGAACAAGGTAACTCCCCCACACATGAGGGGATATGCCCTGACATAATCACCTTGGAATATTGGTTAGAGGATACACTAATACCTCCTCTGTGGGTAGGTAGGCATAGTCAACCTAATCCACCAAGAGCATAAATACTTCCAGCTCCTACTTCAATGGATGGTCCATCCACATTAGGGACATCAGCACCCAAGGAACCTTCCAAAGAGAATCTATATGGGGAAAGTGCAGACCTTTGGATCATAAGTATGATGTTTTGAAAAAATTGGCTCAAGTACCGACCAAGTTATCGATCTTGGATTCCCTGAATCTTTTGAAAGATCTCCGAGAAGCACTTATTGAGGCTTTGTCAATCCCTCAAGAGTTTGAAATTGAAGTTGCTACTATAGAGGTTTATATTAAAGTTAATGATCCAAAATAATTTCATGAGGTTATATCTTTTATGGACTAGGATTAGTATGCTTTTGTGTAAGGACACATCAAGCCCCTTTACATATCTGGAAGTATTAATGACACTGATGTTAGACGAGCCTTTATTGATAATGGCTCAGAGGTCCATCTCATTCAAATTCAGACACTTCACTGATTAGGACTCACCAAATCCCACTTGTATCCCTCCACTATAATGTTACAGGGTTATGAAAAGAAGGGAAAAGAACCCTTCAGTGAGATTATTCTTAGAACTCAATTCTAGGATCGCATATCTGATTCATAGTTCATGGTTGTACAGTAGGATAAAACTTTCAACATTATATTGGGAAGAACATGGCTACATAAACATGCGACCATTACTTCATTATACCATCAATGTATCAAATATTGCATCAAAGACCAAATTAGGACATTGCATGGGGACAAGGCCCCATTCAAAACTTTTGAATCTCAGGTCATTGATGTAGAGTTCTATCATCACAAGGGAGAAAAAAGTCCATGGAAAATGATGTAACCCGAATCAATGCTCTAAATGGTATAGAGAAGATCCCAGCTAACCCATTCAAGCATCTCAGTGAAAATTATGTGCTTACCATAAATCAAATTGAAAATTTAATCCCAAATCTAAGAACTCATTCGATCGATTCCATAATGTCTGTTGTGGAAATTGAACCTGATGGCATATAAGAAGTCATTAATTCTCCAACCAATGATGAAATCTTGGATGAAAACAATTTCATTCCTTCCCCTGAACTTCAGAAAGTCTCTTCTTTATTATCTAGGTTATAGAAGTCATCAAATTGATGGAAAAAGATAGGGATGCTGATTCTCAACCCATTATTTTCCCTTCCGATCTTCAGGAAGACCCTTCATCATCAGTTGGGTTAGAAATGGTTGCCTCTTCTTCTGGATGTCCAAATACCAAATCCTCCTCTGTCCATGAAAATATTACTTCATCACATATCCTCTAAGAAGAGGTAGAATAAGTAACACATGAGGAAGAGGAAGAAGAGGAAGACCTTAGGGACGCCCCTCCAGTATTTGAGGAAGGCATCTCCACCATCGTGGATGAAATCAGAGAAATAAATCTAGGTACATAGGAGAACCCATGGTCCAATCTGATTAGTGTGGCCATGAATCTTGAAGAGAAATAAGTGTATAATTAATTTCTAAAGAAACACCAAGATGTGTTTTCTTTTAATTATACAAAAAATTACATTCCTTAACCTCAAGTTGGGAACCCATCATCTGTTTTTTCCAGAAGAGCATCGAGGGTACAATTAGGCATCAAGAAGAATGCACTCGACCTATGCCTCAAAAATTGAGGCTAAAGTAGACAAGCTCATCAAGTATGAATTCATTTGAGAGGTACAATTTCTAAAGCGGCTAGCTAACATTGTCCAGGTGAAAAAGAAGAATGGGAAAATCAGAGTTTTCATTTATTTTAGAGATCTCAACTGATATTATCCCAAAGATGACTTCCCAGTTCGGATCATAGAATTATTGATCAATGAAATAGCTAGCTATGAGGATCTCTCCTTAATGGATGGATACTCTAGGTACAATCAAATCTAGATGGACCCAGAAGATGAAGAATCCATAGCCTTCAGAGCACCTCAAGGTGTATTTTGGTATCGGGTAATGCCCTTTGTCTTGAAGAATGATGACACGATATACCAACATGCTATGCATCACATCTTCAAACCCTTATTGGGGAAATTTGTTGAATGCTACATCAATGATCTAGTGGTCAAGTCCAAACAACATTTTGATTACCTGGATGATCTAGAGACCATATTTAGCAAGCTTTGACAACATAATCTGAAGATGAACCCCTTGAAATGTGATTTTGGGGTAACATCAGGAAAATTTCTCAGATTCTTTGTACGCTATCATTACATTAAAGTTGATCTAGAGAAGACTAAAGATATTATTTGATTGTAACCTCCTCAAAATTTGAAAGAGTTGAGAAGAATTCAAGGACCCTTGGCCTATATCTAGTGTTTTATATCCAATCTGGCAGGCAAGTGTGTATCCTTCACCAAATTGATGAAGAAGGGGGTCACATATCAATGGACCAATGAATGTAAAGATGAATTTGATACCCTTAATAAATATATCTTGAGTCCACTGGTTTTGATGCCACCTGTTGAAGGAAATCCTCTCATTCTTTATGTGACAGCCTTGGAGTGATCACTGGGTTCCTTCCTTACATAAAAGAATGATGTTGGCAGTTATTCTATAGCAGTTTGATATACAGTTTGTGCCTCATAAATAAGTGAAAGTCCAAGATTTTACAAAGTTATTTATTGAGAACCCATATATGAAAGAGATGTTATTAAATATAGAAATCCCTGATAAAGAAATCTTCTCTATTCAGGACAACCCCCAAACATAGGAAATTTATTTTGACAATGATTTCAGGAGTCCTAAAGAGAAGATAATGGAAGACCCTAAACTAAATAAAGTTGGTTTAGAGATTGTGATTATCTCCCTAGAGAAGGAATTATTTCCATACTCCTTCATGTTATCAAAAGGTGGTACCAACAATGAGGCAGAATATGAAGATCTCATTACAGGATTGGAATTGGCACTCCAAGTATCAATGAATCACATAGATGTGAAGGGTGATTCAGAATTGGTAATCAAATAGATCAATGAGGATTACGCCATTAAAAAAATAAGAACTAATCCCCCTATGTTATTATGTTCTAGGGTTAATGGCATAATTTTCCTCAGAACCAACATTTTCTTATGTCCCACGATCACAATAAGATCAAGCTAATGCATTGGAAAATACAGCTAGAACCCTTTCATATCTAAATCGGGATGATACAATCATCAGTATTTCCCAGAATCATGTGATTTCAACTTTTTTTAAAATAAGAACATAGGAAGTCAATGAAATCAGCCCCATCCTTGAGCCATATTGTCAAACCACAATATAACGACCCATACATTACATATATTGTTAATACTTCAGAATTGAAGTATATTTATCACAACATATAACAAAACAATGACAAGACCATATAGGTATAGCGTCTTTAGAAACTGGGAAACATAAACAATTGGTTCATAAAGCGTCTACGTTTTATCCCATTTATTAGATCAAATCTAGACTCCTTTTTGAAATATCATATTTAATACCCTTTTTCCAGACCTAGGGAAAAGAAACATATAAAAGGGTGAGCTCAAATGCTCAGTAAGGGTAAACCAATTAAATGTCAATCATATCATATTCTTAAGATCATAACGTTTGAAACTCTTATCCTACATAAGAGGTCATAATATTAAATCATAGAACTGTAATGTAATCCCAAAAAAATCATAACATAAGACAAGAAACTTTGTGGCATACACACATAATCATAGAAAATCATTTCATATTAGTTAAGGCTCATCGCCAAGACCATCATAGCGGACAAAGTCCATTACTGAACCGAGTTCACTCCTCATTCGAGCCTTGTAATACTGAACCAAATTTACTTGCCGTTCCAGCCATGTCTGTCTCATGAGATACAAATCTTTACCAAATTAATTGGAGGGAGATATAGGTCCCACCCATCTCATAATGAAACCATTCTTATGTGTGCCACAAAATCATAAATCATACATCATAACATAACCCATGTAATAGAATAGGATTCTTAAACATCATGCCATCATAACATAATCCATATAAGATAAAAGGACTCCATAGAAATAATTCCATCGTAACATAATCAAATCAATGTAATAATAGGGATATAAATATAACCCTATATCATCTTAGATGGAAAATAATTTTGGTGAAACACTTGAACTTAGTTCTTGAGGAAAATATCCTTTCTTCTTCAAAAATATTTTCTGTTCTCAACATGTCATGCAATTTTAAAATAAAATAAGTTAATTTAAAATAAACTTGAAAACTTTTAAATTAAGATTCATGTAAATAATTTTCTCTAAAATCATAAAAAAATGCGTTCATGCCGTATAAGGTAAAAAAGCATTGTTCTCATACTATGTCCAGAAAAGTCAAAAAGTATCTCGTACTGAAAACGACAAAAGATTCCTTTCATATCTTTTAATAAAAATTAACCAATTGGTAAAATTGGTTTTAAGCAATTGTAGGAGGATAAAAATAATATTACATATTGAGGAAACACGGATGTGGAAGATAAATATGCCCCAGTAAATACTAAAGTATAAACAATATCGGATAAAAATGAGATTGCGAAATTTTCCCTTACCTTAGGTCTGATATGCTTGGTACGTATCCAAACCTCCTTTATAATGATTTAAATAATGTCATTTAATTATTATAGAATCATATTCATTGTTATGATATCATATATGGTCATATTCTTATCTGTTTATTAGTAACATTTCATTGTTACTCATTATTCGAGGGTTAACTTCTTTATGTTCTTATGCATGTTTTGACGAATAAATTCTTAATCCTCTTTTTAAGTTATAGATATATAATTTACAGAATGGTATTATATATCATATTTATTCATTCAATTCATTTATATAATCATTCTTAAATGAAGATTATGTTGAATGAATCGCATCACATCGTGGAGACGGTAGGCTGTACATACGCACGAGCGATGATATCATTCTCATGATTGTGGAATTGTATTGAAGTGTATGGTGTATAATATTTCATAATCAATATCACTTTATAATAATCATATATAGTTATTTCTGCCATCACTATACCCATCCAAGCATGTTGGTGAAGAAAAACAGATTACACCATGGCGTGGAGACGGTAGGCCGTACGTACGCACATGTGGTGATTTCATTTTTTTTATAGGATGGATAGAAGATGGAATATGGTTGTTTCATATTCATAATAACATATCAGTATACAAGTGATACTGTAGTTATTACTTAAAAATGAAACAACTCATATAGAGGAATTAGAAGAAGAAAGAAGTTTGAAAGAATCAGTAAAGGATGTTACCTCTTCTTCGATGTGCCTCTTCTAAAACTCCTCTTAGGGCACTAAAGTAGATCTTTTAAGAATACCATGACCTCTATTATGTTCTAGGTAATTTTATAATGGAAAAGTTCAGGGTTCGTCCGAGTTTGAAAGCTCAAAATGGGGTGAAGAGAAGAGGGAGGATGTGCCCTTTTTATAAGAGAGTAGAGGGGCACTTTTGGAAACCTCCAAAATATTAATTTATAATAAACTCAAATCCGACTTAAAAACTTCCAAACTGACTCCAATTATAAGATGAGATAATATAGGGTTGTAATATTATAAACCAATCAAATTTAGACATGTTTTGATTTTATTTTAAACCTTATCATTTTGATTTATCCTTATTTAATCTATTTAATTTTATTTGTGGTAATAATATTATTAATTTTAAATTGTTATAAATACTTACTTATGTGTTTTAAATTGTCCACAATTGAATATTTATGATATTTTCTACCATATAAATTTTAATTTATAATTTTGTAAATACTTTTTTGATTTTTAAACAATTTAATAATATAAAATATCAATAGTGTGAATTTTGACACTATTCATTTATTTGAATTTAAATAAAATCAAAACAGAAGATATGTTCTAAAAAAACTATTTAATAGATTCCTAAAATGTCATATTTATCTATAAAATTCGTGGAGAACATTAATTATTTCATATAATATTTATTTTAATATTTTTAAAACCATTTATTTGATATTTCTATTAATAAAATAATTACTACAACATTTTTGTATAATTATTTAGTATACTTATTTGTTGCATAAAAATTAAAAATAAAATACTATGATGAAGATAAATATAATATATTTCATAATAATACTTTTAGTATAATTTATCTTCTAAAACAACCAACTTTTAAAATGTTATCTTTATTAAAGTATGAAGGTGACAACTTTGACATTATTTAAAATAAAATAATATAAATGTCATAATCTATTTTATAAGGATCCAAATGGTCCACAAGTCGACCCACAGATGATTAGGGTATATCTATACTCTAAAAATACGTTTTGGTCAGGTTTTTGGGCCTTTTTATGGGTATTATTATTTTAATAAAAACTATATTATTTATTTTTCACTAAATAAATAATTTCTGCATCATTAATGTATAAGCTATTAAAGTAATTAAATATTTCTTAAAAATTACAAATAAATTACCATAACAAAGAAAAAAATTTATATTTAAAATGGGTATTTATAATAGAATTTATATTATGTATAACCTTATATTAAAAATACTTTAATTATTAACGTTTGAGTGAGACATATTTCACTTTCTTTAACTAAAATAAATTAAAGGTATTAATCACATCCAAGTGGGTTCCAAAAGATTCCATTTCGAACCAATTATGATTTAGGGAAAAATATTATCATCCAATTAAATTAATACAAGTATTAGGGTAATTTTATAATATTATATTTACCCTTAATTACCCGATTTACCTTTAACCATGGTAAATAAAATTTACCATAGATACTATTCATAATGCCTAAAAATAAAAATTAGTATATGAAAATAATTTGGACCTACTAATTATAAATATGGAATCCATTTTTCCAAATTCAATACACATAAGTGGCATTATTTAATTTAAAATTAATCCCGCCATTGAGAAAAACATTTTTTAAAAGTTAAAACATTGCAAAAAATTGAAATGTTTTTACCTATGAATTCAAAGTAAAATTAATGATAATGACATAAATTATATGAAATGGTAAAAATATATTCTATTTTTACTTTAAAACCATTCAATATTATAATTTAACCATATAAATTATCTCGATGAAAAAGTTTTTTTCAATTAAAATTTAGCGTATTTTTACTATTCATCAAATTATGAAGTTTATCAAAAAAATACCAGAATTTGAACCAAAGTAAATTTTTATATTCTGCTTCCAAAGAAAATATTTACATTGTAATATTAAAATTATTATTTTATCTAAAATTGTTTTTCATTAAAAGTCAGAAAAACATTCTTTTAATATCTATTTGATGAATATCAAAAAAATCATTTTAATAACATACATATCTTATTAATTTAATTCACTCAAAAAACTAATATGAAAAATTATTGATTTACATTTATCATAGATTTTTTGTAAAAGTTAGTTATATTTATTCCCACTAACATATTGGATAGGTTATAACAGTAACTTTATATAAAGGGCATCTCACAGTTTGTTTAAACTCACCATTGCGTGCAAAACAAGCTACTGAAAAATTATTTAAATATTTCATAAAATAGATGGGTGTTACACATAATATGTATGAAACCCATCACAGAATACCTACAAAATGGATTACTTCCACTGGATAGAGTTGGAAAAGAGAAATTCCAAATACAAGTGGTAAATTTCAGTCTTTATGATGACTCGAATAACAAGAAGATCCTCTATAAATGAGGATTCAACGAAGTCCTCTTCAGATGCATTGAGGGGAAAGAGACTGCGGCTATCATGAAATAAGTATATGCAGGAGCCTATGGTTCCCACTAGTATGGGTATAGGATTTTTGATGAAATATGAAGGTTTGGATGCTTCTAGCCTTCAATGATGCAGGATTGCATAGATTTCACTAAGAAGTGTCATCCTTTCCAAGTGCACACCAACTTCATCTATCAAACCTAAAGTTTCTATATACAACTAAATACTCCTGACCATTTTCTACTTGGGGAATGGATGTAGTGGGACCCTATACTCCAGCTATGACTAAGCAGTACAAGTATATTCTTATTGATACTGATTTCTTCTCCAAATGGGATGAGAGAATACCTCTAAAAGAAGTCAGGGACAGAATCATCGTTAGCTTTGTCAAAGATGATATCATTATCAGATTTGGTGTCCCTCATACCATACTGATGGACAATGACACCAATTTCTATTCTTCTAAGGTAGGGAAGCTATATCAGGAACATAATATCAAATCCAACCATTCATCCCGCTATCATATAGTTCCCAACGGATAGATTGAGGCTTTAAATAATACCCATCAAACATACTCTAGAAAATGGTGGATAAAGATAAAAGTTCTTATCCTAATAATATCTTGCATGCCTTGTGGGATTACCGGACTACTACCCATACTACAACATGATAAACCCCGTATTTGTTGGTATATGGAACAAAAGTAGTCCTTCCCTTTGAGATTCAGTTTCCATCACTCCAAGTTACCATTTTTGATCAGTTATCCACATATGAACAATCTCATAAATTATTGGATGAGTTGGAGAAACTGGACAAAAATATATTGTAAACCTTGAATCACTTGGAAGTCTATCAGAATAGAATAACAAAAGCTTTCAATAATAAATTTATCCTCCATTCATTTCTCTAAGGAGAATTGGTATTAGTCTTTAGAACTCTAATGATACCAAGAAAGAAGAATTCAAAGCTTGATCCAAATTGGGAAGGACCTTATTCCATACAAAAGGTCTACTACAATGGAGCTTATTTCTTACTCTCAATGGATGGATAAATCAATACAACTCCAACCAATGAAAGGTTACTGAATAAATAATTTGTGTAATTACATAGAGATCATCTTACCTGTAGGAAGTTAAATGGCATAACACCATATACATCCATACTATATGATGTTAAATTATGTAGCATCTTCATCCTTATCGTATGATGTTAAACTGGACGACATGAGGTCCTAGTTTCATGACTTTAAATTGCAAAAAATCATTTTTCCTCACCACATGACATTAAACTATATTATTAATGTATCATTTAGTTGACATTAAGAACCCCCTAAGATATCACAAGTATACACTCATTGTGGTCCATCATAAGATGATTATCTTCTATGAAAAAGTCTCACTCACACCATTGCTACTACTTAGTGGAACATGAGCCTCATTTATTCCTATGTTTGAATCAGATCTTCATAGGGAACCTTTTAAAGAAATATGTGTGGCTTTATTCTCATCCCAATGAGATACATAGTAATTCCTAGCTTCTATACCCTAGCCTAGCCATAATGTTTCTTTCATATCAGATCACCCACGTCCTCGCCGCATGACATTAAATCGTACGGTTCTTCAAGAACTACATATAGCTTGATTCTCAATCCAATGAGATATGTATAGATGCCCAGATCTCCAATATCGGGCCTAGTCATGACCATAAAGAAACCGTTTCCCCTTTCCCTATATATGAGAAAATTTTATACCGAGCACTCTTCCAGAACATATGCATTGATTCTCATACCATCTTGTGTCATGAACCCAACCATTATTATATAAAATATTAAAAAATTCCCCTTACCCACATCAAAAACTAGTTGATGTGGGGAGCCCTTTTTAAGAACTATGTGTGGCTTGATTCTCATTCCAATGAGATATGTAGTGATGCCCAGATATCCAATATTAGGGTCAACCATGATAAAGAAGCCTCCTTTCCTACATCAAAACTCAGTTGGTGTGGGGAAATGTTTCAGGAACTACATATGGATTGATTCTCATCCTAATGAGATACATACTAAAGCCCAGATCTCCAATATTGGGTCCATCTAGGATAAAAAAAATTCCCTTCATTCTCTATGTGCATGAATTAAACCTGCCCAGAGAACGTTTCAAGAACTACATGTGACTTGATTTTTTATCGAACAAGATATGTAGTGATGCATGGGTTCTATACCCAATCCCAACAGAAATATCTCCATATTTTCATGTCTATTCATATTCATCCATACTACATGATGTTAAACTGCATGGAAGTTCAAGAACTATGTGTTCCTTGATTATCATCTTAATGAGATACGTAGTGATGCCCGAATCTCCCATCTCAAGTCCAGTCACAACTTAAAAAAATATTTCCCCCCTTTTACTCCCTATGTGTATGAATCAAACCTACATAGGTAACATTTCAATAACTACATATGGCTTTATTTTTACCCTTATGAGATATGTAGTGACACCCGGATCTCCAATCCTAGGTCCAATTGCAATTTTGGAAATTATTAAATCCTTCTTTCCCTATGTCAAAACCTAATTGATATGGAGAACTATGTGTCAGGTACTACGTGTGACTTGATTATTTTACCAATAAGATATGTAGTGATGCCTGGGTCCTTTACCTTATCTTATCCACTATATAATCATTATACCCTTATTCTTCACTCATGTTACCTTTCTGTTGTAGAAGAAATTTTTACCACTCCTTGTTTCTCACACAGAGCATAGATCACATGGGATTAGGAAATTGGTAAAGGAGTTCTATACATAAACAAGGTATCTCAATTTTCATTAGTGTTATTAATGTTCATGGTGGTAATACCTTAAAATACATAATATTCTATTTTCACATCAGAATACCATAATTTCTTTTCTGTATGAATTTAAACTTCATGGTACCCAAAGAACTACGCTTGTCTTGATTTTCATCCCTTTTGAGATATATAGTGACATCCAAAATTTCAATCTTGGATTCAGATGCAACATGATATAAGTAATGCATCTTTTATCCCATGTATTATTCAGATCTACATGATGAGATTTAATATGATTTCTTATCTTATGTATGTGACCATATTCAAACCCCCTTTTTATCCTCCACTTATGAATCCAATCAGGGTAGATGACCTTATTCAAGAACTACATATGGCTTGATTCTTACTCCGATGAGATACATATTGATGCCTAGATCTCCTATCTTAGGTCCGACCACAATTAAAAATTCCCCACTCCCTGTGTATGGATCATACCTGCATGGGGAACCTTTTCAAGAACTATGTGTGGATTTATTCTCATCCCTTTGAGACACATAGTGACGTCCAGATCTTCAATATTGGGCCTAAACATGACACAACATGAAAAAGCCTCTATTCTCCTGTGTATGAATCTGATATACACAAGGAGATCCAGTATGAGTTCTCATTTCACGTGAACCCGTATATATTAGAACTACGTGTGGCTTGATTCTTGCTCTGAAAATATACGTAGTGACACTTGGGTCCTATGCCCTAGTCTAGCTGCAATATTCCATTGATTTTCATGTAAAACCACTTAATTTATTTACTGAATGACTTAAAACCACACAACATAATGTCCTTGCTTCATGACTTAAAACTGCACAACATAATGTCATCACTACATGAATTTAAACTGAACGATACCCAAAGTAAATAATAGATTTCAATTTATACATATGAGTTAGATCTATGCAATGGAATCCAAAATCATGGCCAGTATTGTTCCACACACTTCCTTTATGCATTAGAAAATTACCCTTTCACATGTCATACTCCTAATCTTAAATACTTTCAGATTTAAATAATCTTTCCCCAATTTCTGGTGGTAGAATGTCTAATACTTAAGATCTCTTTTTTCTGACTATATAGTACATTCCCCCAGTGGCCTTGCATAAACCACCCACATAATGGGCCTATTAGCCAAAGGATGCTTCTATTGACCATGCGACATACACCCCTAGATGGCCTTGCATAAAAAACCCCCATAACATATTTTTAAATGTAGTGGTAACTTAATTCTTGGGATAATCCCTTTCTGTCCCATTTAGATTTGATGATTGTATATAGGAACCCATAATTTAAAGCAGTCATTCTCATATTTGTCCCATATCCCATCTACCAACCTGAATGTTTTCAAGATGTTGTATTACATTTCCCCCCTTAATTTTTATAAATCAAACTAGAATAACCTTGGTCCACTTGGACACATATCATCCATTGTTTCCATAACATTATGGTCCTAGTCGTATGAACTAAAAATACAAACATCATATTTTCTGCATTTAGTTCATACCTTCATAGAGAGCCTTTTCTCCCAATTCTTTGGAAATTAATACTTGAAATCCCCTTTTTGTATTCCATATTTTTTCTCCATAAACCAAACTTTGTGCTTGGTTAAATTCGAATATTCATAAACCATCATCATCTTTTAACAATAGAATTTCATAAATATTGATATCTCCTTTACCTAACTATGTAGTATGTTCCCCAGCTAGCCTTGCATAAGTCGCCCACATAACGGGACTATTGGACTAAGTATTCAATTGTTTTTATATGCAACACATGTCCTAGATGGTCCTACATAATACATCCCCCATAATGGATTTTTCAAGAAATGGTAACTTAATTCTTGGAAGATACCTCCTCTAATTCCATTATCCATTTTCCCATGCCACTATTTGGATTCAGGAATCTTTAAATCACAACTTACAATTTTCTCTTTTTATACTTGAATACAGTAGCACATTTCCAGTCAAGTTACCAAGAATTGGAGAATCATCAACCTTTGGTCAAAGCTAAAAGACCTTAAATTAAAAACCCATAATGTCTTTGCTACATGACTTGAAACTACTCAGCTCCCCTAATGTCTTTACTACACGACTTTAAACTTCAAAACATAATATCCTTGCTTCATGATTTTAAAATTCATAGTATAATATCATAAATTCCATTTATAACCAAATTTACTCTCCTTCACAAACTAAATTTATGTAGGAGTGACTTCTCATTCATGGCCTATGTCGGAACAAATGGCTCCTTCATTCTAAGACATATTTCCTAGGAAAACCACCCACTATGGCCTTGAGACATCCAAATACTAAATCCATTTTTATATCAGTAATATAATGATATAATTATAGGGAGCTCTTTTACCTAATTATATAGTATATGCCCCAATTTTCTGTGCATAAGTCATCCACATAACAGGCCTGTCATCCTAAGGATATCACTACTTGACTATGTAGTACGCGCCCTAGTTAGCCTTTCATAAAACAACCCCAATAGCGGGTTTTTCAATTAGAGGAAAAATCATTCTTAGGAAATACCTATTCTATTCATATATTTCTAATTTTAGATTTGGTGACCATAAAAATCATCACTCAAGATTTCCATTTAAAGTATCTAAAGAGTATTGGGACCTTATTCAATCATCAAGCCTTTTTTGGGGTATAATATCAAAATTCATGATCAAAGATATTTGACCTAAAACACTAGAATTATTAGTTTGACATGCATGAATTTAAACTACCCACAAAAAGAGGCATAATACTCTCTATATTGAAAACCTACAAAGGGTACTCTAGACCAAAGTTGAGTCTCAGCTTACTAGACCTACACTCTGTACGGTCTAGGAAATATTGGACAATGAAAAGTTAAAAGGCACAAAACTTGTTAGTTTGAAAACCCGAAAAGGGAAACCTAAGAAAAATCCAAGTCTTACCCACCAAGTCTCCTCCATATTAATCTTAGGAAAAATTAGGGCAATAATAAAAAAGATACAAATTTTGTAGGGTTGTCCATATAACCTTAGTAAAAATCCAACTATGCTCACTAGGCCCACTGGATTAGGTAAAAATTAGAGCAACCCTATCATTGTAATTAGGATTAACTAGAATGAATGTTTCATGATATAAAAATTAGATTCAATATTATGATTATAATAAAAAAGGCAAGGATGAAGACATAGATGATTAGAGATAAAATTCTTTTCATTTATGAGAAAAAATCCCCCATAGGAACATCCCCAAAATAGAGTATCTCTATTAAAACACACAATAGAACTTAAATATAACTTTTAATGTGTTGAATAGACTTCTGAGCCCCATAAAACGCCCATTGAATTTCAGTCAGTCGACCATCCTCAGTTTCCCCAACTTGATGAAGAACTTCCTTGGCATCCGCAATAGCATTTTCCCCTTATTTTTGGGACTCTTCTATTAAGAAATGAAGTTGTTCAAGTTCCCCTATAGTACTATATAACTCTTTCTGAAGAAGCAATACTTGAATAGTCTTCTCTTTGATTTTCTACATGAATTTTATCAGCTTTGTAGTATAACTGGCCTCTTCTTGGGACAACACTATTTAGAGATCATCAATGTTGATAAGCAATTTGTCTTTTATTAGATCTTTCCAAAGTTTATTCTATTTCTCTTGCCTGAGAATAGTCTCTTTCACCATAGTATGGATTAAAAGGTAATCAAAACCTCCAAATCCCAACATGATAAACATAGTTGAAATTCATGTGATTCTAGAAGGCAAGACCTCAAGAGGAATCTTAGAGATTATTTTCCATATATCTCACCAAGCCTTACAACGTGGAAAATGGAGAGCATTCTATAATTCTAGATCTGATTAAGAATCACTATCATATGAAGGGATATGCTTTGAGATTAATTCATTTAAAGAAGTTCCATGTTCTATTCCATCCCTAATAGTGGGTGCCTTGTCTCCCAATGTCGGTCAAGCTGATGTAGAAGTTTCACCCTTAGACCTAGCCGTAGAAGTTGATAATCCAAAATGATAAATTAAAAGCATTATTATATTCAAAAGAATGGAAAGAGTAGGGAAAAAATCACAATAATTGGTGAACCCTACCTAACAGTAGATCAAAAGCCTAAGAAGACTCCTCCCCAGTATTACCATCCTCAGTAGTTTGAGTTGGAACCTCTTGGTGGGGGATACTCCCTTGGGTTTGCCTAAGATTTATTAGATGAACTTCAAGAAGGTTTCCTGCTTCAAGGGACACCTGAGTTGACTCCTCCTCAATAGTGGTATTGAGAGGGATTTCAACATCTCCTTGAGACACCACCATCATAGCATCTTATGTAGATGGATCTTCACATTTCAATCAATCATGATTAGATAATCAAACAGTAAAAGGTTGATTGAAAATAAAATAAAGACTCACATCCTTTAGATTTATATAGTCCCTGAATTCTTCTAAAATGGTAGAGTTATTAGTATGATTTAATATTTAATCAAGATACATTCCAATATTTTCCATTTATTCCATTGATAATCCAACCCCCATGTTAATCTAGCCCATGGGAATTGTTGGAGCAGTTGGTTTATGAACCTCCTCACCGACAAATATCACGTCATCATCAATTGTCATAGGGTTTTCTGGTGCTTTCGAAAAACATTAAATATTACAGAAATGGAAATAATTTGTTGATCTATAGCTTCTCATGAAGCACTTCTGACATAACAGATTCCTCTTCTCTACTATCAGCAGTGATATGAGCAGTGCCAAGAGGAGATGATGTTTTATCTAGCCTAGATGCCTCTTCAACCAAGGGAGCCATTTCATTGGTAGGAATCTACACTTGGTCAGAAATTCCCTCCTTAGTTCTCAGAGGCTCATTTTTAACCTCCTTGAGAGAATAAATAGAATAAATTACTACAATTCTAAGAAGTTTAAACACTTTATTTGGATTAATCCAAAATTAATGATGTTGGGAAGACATATCACTGCTAATAAAGAATTTATCTACTGATTTCACTCTTCAACTTCCCTGATTATTTGTCTTCTTTAGAGGATGTCTAGAGTCATCATATCTAAAAATATATATTAGAGGCAGGAATTATCCTACCATTTCATCCTCCATGTCCTGTCATCTTGGAGATAATTCTCCTAATTCGAGGGGTGATTCAGCAGCCTTGATCATAGTACCATCAAGGCTATACTATGGAGATGGAATTTTAGTTGAATTTCCATTACCCATATAAAATTTAATATGTTATTTCCCCTGAGTAATAATGATTTGACTAAAATATAGTGGAAAAGAAGAAAAGAATATGAGAAGATAACTTACATCTTCGGGATAAACAAAATCATTCCATTACTCTAATGAATGGTTGTTCCCTTCAATGTTTCAATGTTATATCATGTCCTTCATTCACTTTTTGTTAGGGACTAGATTATCAGTTGCATAAATTAGAATCTCTAGCTCCCTGAGATAAATTCTTACTTTAGTAGGATTATCTTAAAAATGAATTTTAGATGGGGCTTGGAGATCTTCTATCTATGAAATATGCAACCCCTCACATAAAAGATTCCATGTGGTTTCAACATAAAAAGGAAATTTCTGCCACATTTGAAATACCTATAGTCATACATATTTAGAATACATTCCAGACTGCTATGAGGATGACCCTACAGTCTTATATTTGATAGGATTCTTTATTCCCACTATCACAGATGGTGGCTAAGAAAACAGAACCCGATCATCTTTTTTATGGTAGTGACTAGACCATATTGGTGTATCCTTAGTCAGTGATCTTGAGGTAGTCCTCTTGATTTTGGTGGAAAAATTGTATCTTTCATGAGGTCGCTTTGGTGATCTAGGATCCTCATCATCTTTTCTCTCTGACTTTAATGATTCAGCCTCTGAAGGCAATGAATCACCTTCAAAATGAGAATGATTTTTCTGTCCCCATATATTTACTCTAACTTGAAGAACAATAGTATCCAAAACCCCTTCAGGGTTTGATACGATCCACAATTTATAATACTAGGTATTCAATGTTCTTTCTACATCAATTATAGGTATATTAAACAACGCCCCTATCTTCTTCATGGCCATCAGCAACCATAACTATCATGTCACTATCAGATGTTGTTCTAATCTAACATTCATTGAAGGATACATTGTAATTTTCCACAGGAAATTGAATTGGAATGCAAATTGATAAGGAGAATAGGCCCCGCATATGATTTCACCATCAATCCTGGTTTCTAGTACACCATCCCTACAAGCTAGCATATACGCCCTCATATCTATGCTGACTATCCCATCATCAACAAACCTTACCATAGGTGGATTACTATAAGGAAATAAATTAATCTCCTTGAAGAAACTTATCCCTGTTTGAATTTCATAAGGTGTCAGGTATAAAGGGAAAGTACCTGAGAAAGCCTGAACAAATGGTCAAAATGAACTTATGAGGACCTAGATCCCACTTTTCACAACATAGGTCCTGAAATGAGTCGCAATCCACACCCATAAAACTTATAATGGTCATGATATTCATAAATGAGCCTTCCCCCCATGAATTTGAAATAATATCTTGTAGATCTTTTCCAAAACATGGATGGACAACCCTACCATTTTCCTCTCTACCAGCTTAGCCACTATGAAAAATGTTCCATGCCTAACACCGCCTTTGGAATCTCAGATAGGAAATAGATAGACACTAATCCAAATGGATAGAAAACCCACAAGATGTGACTTGGTAGGAATTTTGTAGTTAATTTCATTCCCCCATGTTTCAAACTCTCCTTTATCTAGTGTCGATCATAAGGCTCTAGGTGATCCTCTATTTACCTCCTTGGGAAAGATTATTGGATGTTTTCAGGTGGGGCCTTTCTCCTTATTCTTTGTCAAAAATATTTTCATCCATGAATCCATATGAACATCCCTTTTTGCACAAGTATTTTCCTTCTTCATACCATGAGCAATCTTAAATAGTTCACATGCTAGTGATAGCGTCTTTTCTACATCATTCCATGTTGCATTTGGAGGAATGAATTCATCGTACATATCTCTAAGGATCCGAGCTATGGAGATCTTATAAATTTCCCAAAAACAAATTCCCACTTCTGTACAAGTCAAATGGAAATAATTCATCTCTAGAATCCATCATCTCAATATCCATGTCACAAAATCATCATTCGTATATATGTAGGTTTTTTTTACCCACACAGCCTCATAAATTCCAACACCTTCTAGATCAATTTTGAATTCTGCACATGTTTTGTGCACCCAGTATGACCATATCCATATGGGATAAACACCCCATCTTGGGTGAAAGTACCAAATCTTATTCCATCCCTTTTATTGATCTATTTTAGAATATCGAGAAATGAAAAAATAACAGTGCGACTTTAGCTTGGGAGTATGTGTTTTAAAATCTGGTGCACATAGGCTGTGATGTATAACATGGGTTGTGGCTGCTATTATAGTATTAATATACATTCCCACACTAGAAATATTGTCTGATGAAAAGTTATTATAGTCTTGAAACCAAGGGACTGGAAGATAATTCTTCAGATCTGATATTTTGACTTCTCACCGATGACCATAACCTTAAAGTGGCAGATAATTACTCTTTGTAAAATCATGATGACACTTCTTCAGATACCCTACCATATCAAGAAGGGTTGTATCATAGATATCATAGTAATCATTCCCTATGATCTTCATCATCTCATAAATTTACTTTCTAGAAAATTCATCAGCAGTTTCAATCTTCTTGGGAGCCATTTGAACCTGCAAATAAATACAAAGTTCATTTCAAAGTAGGTCTATTTTTATTTTTTAAAAAATAAATAAAATTTGGAAAAGGAATTATGGTGCTCAAGTGAAACTACAATGTTCAAGTATGTCACTCAAGATTTTGTGCACAATTTTTATACTTACTGTATTTGCGCGACTAGAATTTTCAGCAAGAAAGGCGCCTATGCGGAAATACTTACATGCAGAGAGCCAATAATTCTAAGGCTTGAGTGATTTTTTCTAAAATGAAGGTCCTATATAAAGATGTGGAATCCTGTTTGTGCACCGCCGACTTGTGCGAATTCCCAAAACTTGCATAAATGCCAAGAACTTTCACAAACCATCTTTATTTTTCATCACTTTTTACCCCAGGATTAGACCCTTGTTTTCATTCAGATCCAATCCTAATGGGGGGATTTTGTTGACACTCCATTTCATCACATAGATGAAAAAGTGACAAAGGGAAATTACTTAGAAAAAGGGGAAGAAAATATATAAATAATTTAAATATTTGTAATGGCTTAAATATTGGTTTGCCCAAGGTATCCCAAATCACCAACAACGCAAAAGTACTTGTGCACCACACCACTTGCGTGACCAAAATCTTTCACTCAGGGTATCATATTTTTCTATAAGTAGACCCTTGGGGTATTCATTTGTATGGAAAAATTTCCTTGAAGCCCTATTGCTTCTCTGGTCACCCTAGTGATTTCCCCAGTCTTCTAATCTCTCCAAGGTAGTTTCTTAACACCTAAAGAGAGGGAATTAAGGGGGGGGGGGGGTAATGGGACTTAAGTCCATTCAGTGTTTAAAATAAACAACTCTTTCATGAATTATTTGGACAACCTCCCTAACTCAAGAAAACTTGTGTGATATCCATTCCTCATACATGAACTTGTGCACCTCACTTCTGGAAACACCTGTAGAGACCCTTGAAGGCTTGATCAAAGTCTTGAACAAGTGTAGTCATCCATGTTATTCTTCAATTTAGGTGACATCAGTTTATCTAATACTACTTACACATCACATACCTGTGTGCCACTTACTTGAGTGCCCTTCCTTGATTTTCACCCTACCCTTCATCCTGTTCGATCCTTTCATGAAGCCTCCTTCAAAGCCACTCATCATTACTACAAAACCAGGCTATAGCCACGGACCTATAGCCACGGTTTTGTAGGTCCGTGGCTATAGCCATTATATTGCCACGGTTAAATTTTTCTTCCGTGGCTAAATCCGTTTCATCCTTTTTTTCTCCTATCTTTTATCGGGCTCCTCCTCCCGCAGCCCTCCTCCCCCGATTCACACACCACCCTCCTCCCGACCACGTCTCCTCCTCCTCCGCCCTCGCAATTCCTCCTCGCCATGCCCTCCTCCTCCCCGACGCCTCCTCCTCGCCGCGCCCTCCTCGCCACGCCCTCCTCCTCGCCGCGCCCTCCTCGCCGCGCCCTCCTCCTCGCCGTGCCCTCCTCCCCGACGCCTCCTCCTCACCGCGCCCTCCTCGCCACGCCCTCCTCCTCGACGGCTCCTCACCGACGGATCTCTTCCGACGCCGAGGTCGACACCCCCATCTCCCTCCCGACACATTTTCCTCATCTGCAGCTGTCTTCCTCGGTAATTTGTTTTTTTTCTACAGTTCATCCACCTCTTCGAACCCCCTCCTCCTCCTCCTGTTTGCGATTTCCGTCAGGTGTTCTAGGGTTCTTATCATTCCAGGTGAGGGTATCACAATTATTTGATAAATGGTGTCATTATATCATGAATTAATGATGATTTTTTTTGTGATTAGTATGAACCATGATGATTTGCATATCAATTTTACAACATCTAGAGGAGTTGTTTTCCAAACAGCAACACTACACTTCATCAGAAAATAGAATGGTGGCTCAACATATCTGGCTATAGTTCACTCATGATGAAATGTTATTTCAGATTCATCATCTATCAGTATTATGTATTCAGTATACACATACAAGTACACTAAATCTTGAAACCAATTATATCTCGGTTATCAAATAGAAAAATTGGATCATGTTTCTAACTATCAAACAGTTCATGAGGTTGAAGGGGATATAAAGGGAAATAGTTGAACATTTGAGGAATTAGAATCATATAATAGAATCTATTTATTATGGTCCTCCCATTGAAAATATGAGATTTTGGTGTTTACCTTCTGATGATGTTGGTGCTTCTTCTCATTCTATTGTATCCACCCACCATGATTCCTGTTATCCAACTTCATTGAGTCAGTGGGAAACTATAAAAATTTATATTTACCTCAGAACTATATAGATACTTGTTTAAAATAATGGTATTTATATACATGAAAATAGCAATATATAAGCACCTAAAACTATTTATTTTTCTAATTACAGTGAGATGGTGGATTCCTATTATGAATATAGTAAATCCTATTGTCATTCAATGGACCTCCTTGATGAATTCCCCTCCCTGTTCTTGGCCGACGTCACCCTGAGACATCTTTGCGCGAACCCCCTCCCCATTCCCGACCGACATCTTCACGCAAAATCCCCATATGGGGGGGAAGGATGAAATAGAGTTTAAATTTAACACCATTAGCCAACATGCTCTGTGAGTGTGATGAAGGTTAGACCAATCCCATGAAAAGGGGTCTTGATCCGTTGTTTTTTCCGTTATATGTGTTCCCTTAACTCTCTCTTGATACTCTTTTTTTGTTGAATTGTTGTTTTGAACATGTATTTAGGGTCTGTTTGATAACACTAATGAATTGAAAATAACTTAATTTTTTGTTTCTGGTTATGTTTTGACTCCTTCAGTTGTATAGAAACTATTTGATATTTCAAAACATGTTGAATATCTCAATTATTTTGTATTCTAAAACCCATTTTCTGTTTACTATTATAAAAAATTCTTATGATTCTTTTAATCCTTTCTTGATGCAGCCCTCATTTTTTTATTGCTATAAATGATTCTTTGTGTAAAGAACTTGATCATTGGTTATGGTAATGAAAGGTTTAAATAAGTTGTGTCAATTAAAATTCTTTAGAATCACATTCATAGGTTTTTTATCCTAGATTTAGATAAATCAATATCTAAAGATTCTTATTTCAATTTATATTAGAATTATGCAAACATTTGTTACTTGTATTTTCCACTATTTTGAGATTTTCTCACTGGTGTCATTGTAATTATTTGGAAATCCAAGAATTTAAGAATCTATTTCTGAATTATTTAACCTTTATTGGTTTATATTTTTTATGAACATGGTAAATTCCTATGTTTTGGAATTGCATTCTCATGTTTTTTACCCAGATTTTATGTGAATCTGTCTGTGCAGATTCTTATTTTTTTTCTATGAGAACTATCCATGTATTCCATACATGAATTTTCCACTGGTTTGTACCATCATTTTGAATTCCTAGAATTTAGGAATCCATATTGGAATTAGTTTATGTTAATAGGTTTAGAGTCAAATAATCTTTACTTCCATGGAGCATGGATGATAAACCTATTTACCCTACACACCAGGTGTTCAAAGATAATGTTAGATGTTTGGGAATCACCTTCAAACCTCTAACCATGTTGAATATCTCAAAAAAATATATTCTAAAACACATTTTCTATTTACTATTATAAATAAATTCTGTTATGACTCATTTAATCCCTGCTTGCTGCAGCCCTCATTTTGTTTATTGTTGTAGATGATTCTTTGTGTCAAGAACATGCTTATTGGTTCTGGAAATGACAGGGGTAAATATTATGTGTTAATTTCAATGTTTTAGAATATTATTCGGTTTTTTTATCCAAGATTTAGATAAATTAATCTGTAAGGATTCTTATTTCTATTTATATGAGAATTATGCAAGCATTTACTACTTGTATTTTCCATTGTTTTGTAATTTTTTCGTTGGTGTCATTATAATCATTTTGAATTCTTGGAATTTAGGAATCTATTTCCAAATTATTTTACCTTTATTGGTTTATATTTCTTATTAACTTGGTAAATGCCTATGTTTTGGAATTGTATTCTCAAGTTTTTGACCCTCGTTTTAGGGGAATCAGTCTGTGTAGATTCTTGTTTATGTTTCTATGAGAAATATGCAAGCATTCCATTAATGAATTTTCTACTGGTTTGTGATTTGTTCACTGTTACATTCAATTGGAATTCCTATAATTTAGGAATCCATCTTGGAATTATTTTATTTTTATTGGTATAGAATCATAGAATCTTTACTTGTTCTAATATTACCACTTCATCAAAAATATTAACCATAAATTCATTATAATGTTTAGTAGCTTTCATCCCATAACTAATGCTACAACCTTCTAAACATAACTGTCACATCAACACCCTGCTTAATGAACTGCCACATTAGCACCCTCTGTGCAATAACGAAGATCATGAGCATGTGGCCAGTAAAGGGGACACATCAGTCGGGGTTTCTGCAATTTCCAATGACAAAAATATTTAGCCCAACTTTCATGAATATTATTATAGCCATTACTAATTATTGAATAAGTGTGGGAGGATATTTATATATATTTTATATCTAGTTTACCCCGATCTCAAGGATTTGATGTCATTATGGTGGTAGTGAACATACTTCCCAAGTGTAATAAAGAACCCAAATCCAAAACTAGTTCATTGGATAGAAAAGTCACATGTTTTCACTATGTTAAACCCATGCACATTAATCCCAAGTGTAGGAAACTCATGTGAGAGTTAGAACACAAAAAACCAACTGACCAGCCTTTTATGGTTGACTCAAGATATTATGCTATTGAATTCTGGAATATATCCATCCATAAACTCAATCATGAGTGGGTCCTCAACTCTGTATATTATTGTAACTTGTGTCTATATATAGAGTCTTTTTTGAATCTATTCAAGAAGTTGGAAGGTTATGTCCTTTTAGGAAATAATAATAGGTGTAGGGTTGAGGGTAGAGACTCTATTCTAATAGAGTAAGATGATCAATCCATCATCCACTTACTTGATGTAAGGTGGGTCCCCAACCTTCAAAAAAATAATATCCTTAGGAGTCCTTGATCAAAATTTATTTACCTCTAGTTCATATAATATAAATGGATATTGAACATAATTAAATATTGATATAATTAATTTATTATAGTAATATTTCTACCTTCAATTTCAACCAAGAAGAAAACTATTTTCTATGAAATGTCTCTCTCCTTCTCAAAGATAAATAATGATGATTTCTATTATTAATTTCTTTATGATATGGTTTATATTTTTCGTCATCTACCACTACTCAATGGGGTGCGGGGTAAGGCATAAAAGAAAACTGAGAAAAATCACTAAACAACTCAACCACACTAGAAATTACCAAGGATTTTAGTAGAATGACAACATATCTTTGTAGATATGGTTTATATTTTCTGTTATCTACCACTACTCAATGGGGTGCGGGGTAAGGCATAAAAGAAAACTGAGAAAAATCACTAAACAACTCAACCACACCAGAAATTCCCAAGGATTTTAGTAGAATGACAACATATCTTTGTAGATATGGGTTATATTTTCAAAATGTCTCTAAATTTCAATAAATCTTTGTAGATTTAATACAGAACATCATAACTCGTTATGAATTAACCCAAACACTTTTGGGAATTGATTATTATTATCTCTTAGATTTCATATAAACTCTTTTTACTATAATCAGTCCTCATTATTGGAACTTATGTATGACTATTCGTGAATTTTTATAATTTAAAACATTTATGAATTCCCTAAACCATAATTTTAATATATTTGTTATAATTTTTTTATTAACTTGTTATTGATGATTACTTAATATCTTATGAAACAATACATATAATGTTAAGTCATTTTCTAGATTATTTATCTAATGTATGTTTATCTGCCTCAGAATGGATAGATACTGGATGTACAACATTGATCGGATCACTGATGAATTTCAGAAGGAGTTACAATATTTTTTGGACTTTGCATTCAATAATGATTCAGATGGCGGATTGATTCGATGCCCGTGTTTTGATTGTGTTGGAAGACCTTGGTTAACTCGTGAGGAAGTGAGTTACCATATCACTAAAAGTGGTTTCCAAAAAAATTATCATGTGTGGTATCACAATGGAGAAAAAGATCAAGTGTTGAATGTCATCGATTCACCGGAAAAGATTGGTATGAAAAATCTGATTTCTGATCGGTTTCCTTTTGTTTCTGAAGCTAGCTCCTCATGTAGACCAGTGCAAGAGGAAATGAATACTGGAACACAGTTCTCATCTATTAATCAGGATGATGACGTTGAGAGTGTTAGAAAGTTGATGGAAGATGCAAATACCCCAGTATATCAAGCATGTGGAAAAATGAGCAAACTTGAGTTTTTAATGCGATTATATCATGGGAAAACAATGTATGGATTTAGTAATACTGCAGTCGACTATCTCCTTACATTTATTAAGGATTTACTATCTGATGATGCATGTATTCCAGAAAATGATTACATGGCATCAAAGTTGGTTAACAAATTTGGATTTTCATCTAGTAAGATTCATTCTTGTCTCAAAGACTGTTGTTTGTTCTGGAAGGAGAATGAAAACTTGAGTCAATGCAAACAGTGTGGCACATCAAGGTGGAAGACTAATAAAGATGGATCTCAATCATTCATACCACAGAAAGTGATGTGGCACTTCCCTTTAATTCCCCGGATTCAAAATTTTTTTATGTCAGAACAAATGGCAATGAATATGAGATGGCATGCAGATGAAAGAAATAAGGATAACGATGAAATAGTGCATCCTGCAGATGGGTTGGCTTGGAAGAAATTTGATAGGTTACATCCTGATTTTGAAGCCGACCCACGAAATGTTAGATTGGGATTATCCTGTGATGGTTTCAACCCATTTCGCCAAATGCATACTGCACACAGTACTTGGCCTGTTTTCATTCACATTTATAACTTTCCTTCATGGATGTGTATGAAGAAGCCGTGAACTATCCTGAGTATATTGATATCTGGACCCAGTGATCCTGGAAATGATATTGATATATACTTGCAGCCATTAATAGATGAGTTAAATGAGCTTTGGATTGTTGGTGCACAAGCGTATGATGCATTCATAAAGGAGTACTTTATGTTTCGTGCAACTTTATTATGGACGATAAATGATTTCCCTGCCTACGGAATGATGTCTGGTTGGAGTACTAAAGGGAAATTATCCTATCCTATTTGTATGAAAAATACACGTTTCCGAAGAATAAAGTTTCGATGAACTTTCAGCTTCATAGGGCATCGACGTTTTCTACCAATTATGGGTACGCCGAGACACTAAATAAGCCCTGTAATACTGCTTTCGTGGCACCCAAATCAGTTGAACATGGTACCACAATATTGATACAGGAAACTAAGCCCATGCAGGTTATGAATGTCTCTATAGAGAAAATGCACTGCTGTACAGATCTGGAAAATATCATAAAACATCCCACAGATACTTCACAGGCCAGGTATAACTATTTCACCACCTATAGATAGTGAGCACTGTGCTATAAAATCTGGTAAATATTTCTAATCATAACTCTGTTTCTGATTGTTTTCTTGCAGAATATTGATTTTGATGACGATTAAGATGATTGATTATAATGTCGAAGAGAATGATGGTATGAAAATAATGTATACCATTGCTGTTACAGTTTTTGTAAATGAATTCTAATAACAATTGTTCACTAGATGATGCTGATCTTTACTTATTGCAGATGAGACGTTCTATGATTGATCGTACCCACCAGAGTTCTGTACATTGGATGATGCTGATCATTTTTTTATTCTACCACAGCCACATTCTCCTATCTGTTTTCTTGTCTTCTTTGGCTTTCCATTTTGGTCTTGTTTGGGTCAAATGATGGAATTTCGATTACCAAGTATACCGCAACTGTTGTATAATGAAACTCATTTTCCACTTCTCAATTCCTTTTACCTCATCAAATTTGATGATTTTGCAGAGAGGGCACCAGAACTCGCTGGAGTGGCTGCCCATATATTTCCTACTAATGTTGCTGGGAGGGTTTCATCATCCTCTTATATGTGCTGGGTTTGGATTACTTTATAACGTAACTCAGTATTTCTATTTCACGGGATATTCCACAGGTTATTTCACGACCCCTACGCTGGACGTCATGAACTTGCATTGTAAGGATCGTTAATGGAAACACAATTTCATCAATGACAATGATTTTTTACAATGAAGACTCATGATGTTAGGTTTTAAGGAACAAAGTGATCCGAATGCATGAATTATGAAGTAAAGGGTTTTCATATTGTGTTTTTAAAATTCCCCATGGCAGAGGAACCGAAGATAACCGAGGAACAAATTTTTGTATAAAACAGAAGATGGATGCAGTTGATGTGTTTCCAAAAGAGTATGGATATTTGGTGATTGTTCTTGTTCTGTATATCTTTCTCAACTTCTGGATGGGTTCCCAAGTTGGCAAAGCTCGTAAAAGGTTCTATTCTTATTTGCTTCTTTCTTCACATTTGCTTAATTTTACATTATGTGATGTTTTTTGTGCATTTTTCCTCTGTGACTTTCAGGTTCAATGTGCAGTATCCGGCACTCCCTGAGAAGATGCAGGGGATATCCACTGTACCTGCATGTAAGGCCACTGCCTGACCCAGCACTCCCTGAGCAGATGCAGCATCAACAACCAGAGAATTATCCCAAGGAGCATTAGGACTAACAGCGTGAGAAAACACTGGCTGAGCCTGCAAATCAGCCTGAGCAGCATCCACAATAAAAGAATAATCCAGATTTGTAGACACCTACACAGAATCCTAAGGAACCACAAAAGTTTCAGACTGCACCTGCAAGTGTACCTGATCAGATCCATCACCAGTACCCTGTACAGAGTCTCGAGGGGCATCAAGATGAACTGAAGAGGCCACCGGGTGACCCTGAGCTAACACTTGAATAGCAGGTTCATCAGAACCTACCTGGACCGAACCCTGTGAATTCTGATCAGCAAGAGGACTTGCACTGTTGCCTGGAGCATGCACCGACCATGGAAGACCAGACCTATCAAAGGTCTTAACATGTGCCTATCCCTTCATACAGAAAGCATCTGAATGACCTTCAAATTTCACAGCCCACAATCTTTACTCCTCTTACAATCACCTTCAATGTGACCAAAGAAGTGGAAGATGAGGCAGAAAAGGTTCTATTCTTATTTGCTTCTTTCTTCACATTAGCTGCTTTATTGTATTTATTACTCAGCTCGATTGTATTACTATCACATGATCATCAGTAGTTTCATTTTTTTTGGTGCTCCAACTCTTGTGTATGTAGATTCATATCATATTCTTTCAACTTTTCTACTACCAGGTATGTTATACCTGAATCGTCTGATCATAGGGTGTCTACTTAGCGTACAATTTTATTGGACCATCCGATGATCCTCCATTGCATATTGTATTCTTACAGTGCATATTCTTTTCTCTGATTGCATTGTACTCCATCCGATGATCAATCCGATATTCTCACTCTGCCCATTCGTGTCATTGCACGACCCCTTCCACCTTCATTTCAGCCCGTTGCCACCAGCATTCCAGCCCGCAACATCCCCCCCCCACCACCTTCGAATCAGCCCGCACCATCCCCCCAACACCTGCAACCAGCCCCCTTCCACCCGCATTCCAGCCTCCTCCCGCTCCCTTCGCTCCTGGTCGGAAGATGCTGCCCCGCGAATGTCGCTGGATCGGGCCAACACGCTGCGGTCACGCCGCGGTCACGCCGCGGTCAGGCCGCGGTCACTTCGCGGTCACACCGCGGTCACGCCGCAGTCACGCCGTGATGTGGCCCTGCTCCATCCACATCCAGCAGGGGGGGAGGGGTGTCCAGCAGGGGAGAGGGGTGTCCGCGGTCACACCGCAGTCACGCCGAAATATATCTATACGTTTGTAATCAATCTAAACAAAGAATATAAATGGTGTACTTTACACCATTCGATCCAGTCCTTTGAAGATTTTCACAAGTGTTTGATTGTGATCACTTAGAAGTCTCTGAAAGACTCCTTTAGAGGTATCCAAAAATCATGGGAATCACCCGACACTTAGTAGGACCTCTCTCAATACCAGTCCTTCCTGCTTGTCGAAGTTTTCACAAGCGTTTGATCGAGATCTCCGAGAAGTCACTGAAAGACTCCTTCTGAGGTATCCAAGGTTCATGGGAATCACCCGATGCTTAGGTAGGGTCTCTCTCAACACCACAGTCTGTTAGAACCTTGTTTAAAGGTGGGAGAGAAACAAGAGCTAGAGAGAATCGGCTTTGAGGAGTTCTAACGATCACATGATCTCATCCATCAAGTGCAACCACTTGCATAGGAATTGAACCAATTCATATAGGCCTTCAAGAACCTCAAAATGTTCAGCCTATTCATGGTACGTTACACAAATGTCCCAAACGTTTCAGCTCATTTGAAGCGTACGACTCAATACCATTAGTAATCGTTTAACATTTAAATTAAACGATTATGTGAGATGTTCAAACTCCCCAAATCCATCGAAACAGAAAGAAGCTTCGAGCCGAAAGGCTCTAAAGCCATTTTATTAAAAAAAAAAGATGACATAAGAGAGGAGATGGGGCTAGACATTGATAAAACTACCTTCATAATAAAGCATTTCATTTTCATAACCCCCCTCCCCGAAATCATCATCACATTCTAAGTTGTAGGTAGATGAGCTATGAGACCTAGTCACCATCGTTGTTCTCCATTGAGAGCAGTCTTTCTTCTTCCTTGATTTCCTTGAATAGACAATTTTAAATCCCTCTTTATCAACTGAAGGAAACTTTCCCTTGCTTAAAATATCCTTACATGGATCAATTCTATGGGCATAATCATCATTTTCTATTCCGGCCCACCTTCCCCTATATTATTAAGCTCCATTTGCCGATTGATCTCTTCCTGGATCTGAGAAGGTTGAACCATTGGTTCATGCTGCTCAGACCCATACTGAGGCTGCCCCAGTGAAGCACCCAGCTTCTGACCCAGGTTACTGGCTCCTAGGCCCAGGGCCTGGATCTCCTGTTCCTTCTCCTACAGGTCCTTGCGACTGGAAGTCAACAGGCCGCTGATTTTCATCCAAAAACTGGACACAATCAGCCCGTGCTACTGAGAGTTTCTTCTGCCCTTGAACAGATTTTACCTCTCCAGACCCAATTCCAGGTTTCTCCAAGCCTGGATCATCAACATTTACCTGCACCTGTACACCTGATGAGATCAGACCTTGACCCCGCTGCTGAGAGGCAACATCAAACTATGACCTTGACTTATCTACTCCTGGCCTCTGATTTTCATCCTCAATCCGGCCACTAACAGCCCCTACTACAGTTAGTTTTCCCTGCCCATGAACCTCACCAGCCCCAGTCCAGGTTGCAAATCTGGATCATCAAAATTCACCTCCTCTTGAAAACCTTCACCTGAAATATCAGAAGCATTCCCATTCATATTGCTGACTCCAGTCCCTGGTTGATCACAACCTGTTCCTGCAAGACCCTGCCCAAGTTCCACACTTCCATTTCCTGCAACAGCCTGACCAGAGCCATTCCCAGCTCCAGGACCATTCTTTCTCTTCTTATGGAAAGTCTGAAAATCATGTCCCTTCTGCGAGAAAAAAGAGCAGACAAGTTTCATTCTGCATCTCTCTTTAGATTTCCCTATAGACAGACACTTGGAACAAAATGCAGGTAGTTGTTCATACTCAATTTTCAAAAACAAGTCATCTTCATTTGTGGATAACACAACCCGATCAATGAGGGTGGAATTAAGGTCCACTTCTAGAAGAACTCTAGCAAAATGCACATCATTCTAGCAAAATACCCATAATGTGCCTCCTCAGTTGCTCTATCCATTTTGATGGGAATGCCAATTGTAGATGTAATGTCAAATAATATCCTGGGGGGGGGGGGGGGGGCTGGGTGCAGGTGGTACTGGGGGGTGCAGGGGGGTGTCAAGGGTGGGGAGTGGGTTTGGGTTTGGGGGGGGGGGGTCTGTCCATGGGGTGTCTAGGGGGTCCAGTGTGGGGGGGGGGGGGGGGGGCGTTTGTCCAGGGGTGTCCAGGGTCTGGGGGGGGGGGGGTCTGTCCTGGGGGGTCTGGGTTTGGGGGGGGGGGGGTCTGTCCATGGGGTGTCTAGGGGGTCCAGCAGGGGGAGGGGCTGTCCAGTCTTAGTGGGGTCACTACATGTGAGTCTTAGTAGGGCTGCTTTCTAGGGGGGTGTTTGTCCAGGGGTGGGGGGTTTTGTACAGCAGGGGTGGTGCAAGGGCACATGGGTGTGTAGGGGGTGCAAGGGATGTCTAGGGGGTCCAGGTGTGTCCAGGGGGTCCAGGCAGGGGGGAGGGGTGTCCAGCAGGGGGAGGGGTGTCCGGCAGGGGGGGTGTCCAGCAGGGGGAGGGGTGTCCAGGGGGTGCAGGGGGCAGGGGCAGGGGTGTCCAGCAGGGGGAGGGGTGTCCGGTAGGGGGAGGGGTGTCCGACAGGGGGAGGGGTGTCCGGCAGGGGGGGTGTCCAACAGGGGGGAGGGGTGTCCAGGGGGTGCAGGGGGTGACCAGTGGGGCTGTCCAGTTGGGGCATGGGGGCTGTCCAGTGGGGTGCAGGGGGGGCATGGGGGTGCGGGGGGGGGGGGGTGTTCAATGGGTCTGTTCAAGGGGGTTGTCCAGGGGGTTGCAAGGGGGTGCAAGAGGGCTGTCCAGGGGGGGCATGGGGGTCCAGTGGGGGTGAAAGAGGGCTCTCCAAGGCCTCTCCACCTTTCCTTTTTCTCAAAAATCTTGTGATCTAAACCAAACTCACACCAAATTGTTAGTATATAAACTGTAAAGCACAAAAGGTGTGTGACATACCACTTTTAGCATGAATTGATACCATTGCTGCATGCAACTTCCAGCTCTAAACCAGATCTGTTTTCAGCTCTAAAATATATGCTTTGTGAGCAAACTTACCCCATGGATTGTGTCTCCACTTCTTTAGGTTTGTTATCTTCTTCACAACCCAAAACACAACCTGTTTTTCCTTGGACAGCTTTACCACCAAGCATTTTTCTTTTCACTATAGGTTGATTTTTCTTTCTCCAAATCACCTTGCTGCTTGGACTGTCCCTGCAAGCATTTTCAGTACATACCTTGCCTTGGGGCACCCCTTTCACAATAATCCTTATAGTTTTAGGATCATGTGAGTTCTTCTCATGCTTCCAAGCCCTTTTTGTGTCTTTCCAGAAGGTTTGTGCTTTAGAACTAGTCTTGGAGTTTTTTTACATTACTCTCAGCATAGAAGTTTTCTACATGTAGCCCCTGAAATCTGTTCCTCAAAGGAACATATTTGTCATTGTATTCATGTTGATTTCTTCCATTAATCCCTACTGAATGCTTGTAGCCTGCAACTGTCGCAGATGAGGATTTTGTTGGATTGGTGTTTCCCGATCCGGTTGGGCCGAATGCTTGTGGCCCGCAACTGTAGCAATGCTGACCAACAGGGGGGGTGTCCAGCAGGGGGGGTTGTCCAGTAGAGGGAGGGGGTGTCCAGCAGGGGGGTGTCCAGTAGGGGGGAGGGGTGCTAAACATGGTCTGTAAATCTGATGTAGTTCAGTCTGTTCCTGTCTTATCTCATGCTGCTAAACATGTCAGAATTGGTGAATTGGTACATGTTAAACCTGAATCTGGAAGTGTTGAAGATGTTGTTGTTATCAGATCAGATAAACTTGGTTATCAGATCAGGGGGCAGGGGGACTAGCAGGGGGCAGGGGGCCTAGCAGGGGGCAGGGGGCAGGGGGGGGGGGCTGGCAGGGGGACAAGCAGGGGGCAGGGGGGGCTGGGGGGGGCTGGTAGGGGGCAGGGGGGGGGGGGCTGGCAGGGGGCAGGGGGGGGGGGGGGGGGCTGGTAGGGGGACAAGCAGGGGGCAGGGGGGCTGGCAGGGGGAAGGGGGGGGGGTGGCAGGGGGAAAGAAGGGGGTAGGGGGGGGGGCTGGCAGGGGCCGGGGGGGGGGGGGGGCTGGCAGGGGGACAAGCAGGGGGAAGGGGGGGGGGCTGGCAGGGGCAGGGGGGGATGGCAGGGGGAAAAGCAGGGGGAAGGGGGGGGGGGCTGGCAGGGGGGCAAGCAGGGGGCAGGGGGGGGGGCTGGCAGGGGCAGGGGGGGTTGGCAGGGGGACAAGCAGGGGGGCTGGCAGGGGGACAAGCAGGGGGGTGGCAGGGGGGCTGGCAGGGGGACAAGCAGGGGGAAGGGGGGGGGGGCTGGTAGGGGGGCAAGCAGGGGGCAGGGGGGGGGGGGGCTGGCAGTGGCAGGGGGGGGGGGGCTGGCGGGGGGACAAGCAGGGGGGTGGCAGGGGGGGGGGCTGGCTGGCAGGGGGACAAGCAGGGGGGGGGGGGGCTGGCAAGGGGACAAGTAGGGGGGTGGCGGGGGGGGGGACTAGCAGGGGGCAGGGGGGACTAGCAGGGGGGTGTCAGGGGGCAGGGGGGACTGGCAGGGGGTGGCAAGGGGGACAAGCAGGGGGGAGGGGTGTCCAGGCAGGGGGGAGGGGTGTCCAGGCAGGGGGGACTGGCAGGGGGCAGGGGGGGGGGGGTGGCGGGGGGGACTAGCAGGGGGCAGGGGGGGACTAGCAGGGGCAGGGGGGGAGCTGGCAGGGGGACAAGCAGGGGGCAGGGGGGGGGGGGGCTGGTAGGGGGACAAGCAGGGGGCGGGGGGGGGGGGGGGGGGCTGGCAGGGGGACAAGAAGGGGGGGGGCTGGCAGGGGGACAAGCAGTGGGCAGGGGGGGCTGGCAGGGGGGGACTAGCAGGAGGGTGGCAGAGGGGACTGGCAGGGGGGACTGGCAGGGGGTACTGGCAGGGGGGGACTGGCCGGGGGTGGCAGGGGGGGTGTCCAGGGTGTGTCCAGGGGGTATTTTTTTTATGGATTTGGACACCCTATAGCCATGGTTTTAAACCATGGCTATTGATTTATTGCCATGGTTTTAAACCCTGGCTATAGACATAATGGCACGGTTTAAAACCGTGGCTATATATTTTGTCCGGCCTTTAGTATAGCCACGGTTGAAACCATGGCATTAGGTATACAGCCACAGTTTAAACCGTGGCTCTAAACCTATAGCCACGGTTTGGACCGTGGCTATAGAGTTAAAGCCACGGTTCCAAACCGTGGCTATAGGTCTAGGCCTATAGCCACGCCAAACTTAGCCACGGTTCCTCAAACCGTGGCTATTACCTATAGCCACGGTTTGAGGGCCTATATCCATGGTTTAGAACCGTGGCTATAGCCCGAATTTCCAGTAGTGCATGGAAGGGATTATCCTTCATTAGTTCCCTTGCTTGAAAGGGATCATGTTGAAACCTACACCAAGAATTCTTGATTTACACAACCTTTTGTAAAGTAACATCAACTTGTCTTCTATTTGGGTTTTTATTTTTACTGTCAGAGGTTTCCCACACTTATCTTAATATAGGGTAAGGATCCTCAAGACATATGTAGGTTTGTATATATACAGTCACATGGACCCTTACCCAAGGGATAGTGTTGAGGAGTTCCCAATCTCAGATTCAAGGGATAGGACTCTATCCTCCCCTTCTCATCTCTAAGACCTGAATCCTATAGTTTCTATTAGGGAGGATAAGGATCACAATTGCTTTTCCCTTCCATAGGTAATGATATCATCCTCCCACTACGAGACCAATTTTAGGGCACTCCTCCAGAGGTAATTCCCTAACCTTTCACATAGGAGGTTGCAGTCTTTCTACTCTCAACGTCCTTCACTTTCATTATTTCTTTACATTGGACTCACATTCAGTGTTAAGTGAAAAGAGGGAAGTGTTGTAGCCATGAAATCTTTCGTGGTCGCCTCATCCTCTTTCACCAGCGAAGGAGGAAAAGCATGTGTGACTTTGTTGAATCTTTCACATCCTCTTGTTTCTCACATTGATCATGACTCACATGGCATGGTATTAGAGATCTTTGATGATCAAAACATTCATATGATTCCCCTCAATGAATGAACTACAAGAACTCTGATTCTCATCATAACTGGAATACGTAGGAATCCTTACTAAGGCCCAAGTTCTATTTCATCTCATCCATAAAATGGAAATAATTTCCCCTCATAGGGCATCCTTCTCAAGAGTAATCCCCAATCATAATTACCCTAATATGGGAATCCTCCTTATGAGTAATCCCCAAATTAAACCCCCATAACACTATGAGTCAAGAAATCACTCATGGTACCTTTTAAAAGTCATCCTTTTCAGGAGTAAGCCTGAACTCTTTTATCTCAAAGAACCATACTCTCCTATGAGACTTAATGAACTACAAGAACTCTAATTCCAACCATAATTGGGATACATAGGAAGCCTTTACAAGGCCTGATCTCAATACCATCTTATTCATGAGATAGAAAATTAAACCCCCCAAACCAATATGGTATAATACATCACTCATGGTACCTTTTTCAGGAGTATCCTTCTTAGGAATAACCCCCTTTTCTATAAAAGGACCAAACTCTTCTATGGGACATGATGAACTATGTGGGATTTTATTCCCATCTAAATGGGATATTTAGGAAGCCTCTCTAAGGTTCAAATACAACAACTCAAAAATAACCCTATACTTTCTAATAAAATTCTTTATAGGGTATAATTCAACTTGGAAACTCATATACTTTCTAGGTTTCTTGGGATACTTTAGAATAAGTCTGACACCAAGCTTTGACTAGATATATTCCTCCTATAATTCCTTCCTAGATGACATTAAACTATATGGATAGGTACTTATCACCTGACCTTAAAAGGTATGATGTGTACCATTAAGCGGCAACGAACTACGTGGGGTCAGATTCCTTTCACATGGATACGTAGGTAGCCCATCCATGGGTTTGATCCTAATATCAAAACAAATTCTATATCCTTGGATGACGATAAACTCTAGAGTAACCTTCCATCTACCTAGATGATGATAAACTCTAGAGTAATCTTTCATCTACCTGGATGATGATAAACTCCAGAGTGACTTTAGTCTACATGGATGACAATAAATTCTAGAGTGACCCACTATGTGGCTATAAAACCAACATCATTATAATGATGATCAAAGAATCTATAAGTATCATTTAAGAGGATACCATTGATGGCGAACCTCAGATAGATACATATGTCTCCATTGATGAAGAATCTTGGATACATACTAATGATTCTGAATTCCATACATGCTAATAATTGATTGCTTATTTCAAGGGAAACCTATATTATGGTTGGTAAATTAATAAAGGATTCATGAATATATCTTAAATATATAAGAGAGTACTTGAGTAGGCAATAATTTTCCCCAAAAGGGTGTGATGAGCCTGACCTCCCATCCTCTCAACCAATGCATGTTCTTAAGAATCATCAGCCAAACTTCCTAACGAACCTGCCTTTATAAAGTAGGTCCCTATGGATACAGAACCATTGGGTGTTTCCAGTTCTATAAATAAATCCTATAAAAACTATTTAAGGATAATGATTCATAAACAGAGTCCCATTTCTGAGGGAAACAATGTTCAGTTGACACTATTAGTTAACATGGTCGGTTTGAGGCTTTTCCAATTTTTCAATTTCCAAAATTTTCCAAACTTTAGTTCCAGAATAAGTAAAATGATATTTTAAGGCCTCAAATGACTTATTTATCTAAGGAATACTTCATGAAACTTATGAAAAAAAAACATAAAAAATTAAGACATTTTAATCAAATAAAAATTAGGGTAAGATCATGATGAAGGATACTTTTGTTAATACATAATTCAAATTATTAAGACTTTTAAAGGGAATAAAAAAATAAATCTTTGTATTATTAGAACATAAAGTTGTTCATGGATCCACTCAATATTATCCCCCATTTTTATAATTATAAAATAAATTATAATTTCAAAAAACATCTCCCCCATTTTAAAATAATCAAAAATTTGAAATAGAGGAATTCACTCTTTGAAATTAATACTAAAAAAGTAATTCTATTTAAATAAAAACATACTAAAAAAACATTGTATTCCATAACTTTTTTAAACATTCATATTTGAAAAAAATAACACCAACAGTTTCTAGTAAGTAACCCTTTATTTATGTATTTTAAGTATGTAATGTGTTTAGGTTATGTTTGGGAAGGTTTGTAGGAGTTTTGGATTGTTTTTGGGGATTTTTTGGAGGGTTATGGTTTGATCACAATTAGTAGAAACCGTGAAATACCTCTCGAAAACTATTCAAAGTGAAACAATGTGATTTGGGTAGGCCCACAATTAGGCACATGGTTTGGCCAAACTGTGCGAGCACCCAGGAGAAACCATACTTTTTAGGACAAAAGGATTATGCATGATTGGTGAATGGTTTGTCTATCCTTGAAAAATAACCATGTGAGGTGCTTCTTAAGGCATAAGCCTATGCATGTTTAGTTCATAGTTTTCCTAACCATGTGCCATATCTCTACATAGTTAAAAGTTAAATCCAAAAATTGTGGATCTAATTCAGTTTATCCCCACAACCACTTGTTTTCATTTAATCCGACCTAACATGAATTAAAATCTCCCCAAAGGCCATGGAGACCCTTATATTCGATCCAAGAGTGGCCTGTTGGTGTTTCTTGGTGTGTCGGAGATCAGATTCCTTGGAAAGTCTCCATTCTTGGTTGTTTTCCATAGTTTCTTCTTCTTCCCTCTCTTAGAATGATAGATCCAATCTGTTGGGGATGGATATATGTTTTGTGATACCAATTATGATGGGATATGGTTATGTTGATGTTAGGGAATATGATCTAAGGAAGGATTTTGGGGTTTCAAGTCAAGCGTGTTGTAGAATTTGTACCATTATTTGTTTTTTCCTAATTTTCCAAGGTAGGTGGCTTCACTCTCAACTCCTCTTATTAGCACACAGAGAGTTGGTTTCAAATTATTTGAATTTATTTAAATTGATTGTGAAATTGATGTGAAAAGCTTGGTAGAAACCCTCTTTAGTGATGGTTTAGAAAATAGTGGAAATTGGTTGTTCACTACTATAAAATAGACCTTTAACAGCAGTTGCCTTTATTATCACTAAAAAATAACTGATAAAGCAAAACCTTTATCGGCACTTTTCAATAGAGTTGATAAAGGGTTCCCTTTATCAACGCTGATAAGGTCCTGAATAATTAATAATTCAATTAATTAAATAATTCTTGATAAAAATGAATAAATTTAATATACATATATATAAGTTATAAATATTAATAAATAGTACATATTAAATATATAGATATGTAAAATGAAATAATTAAACGAATAAAAATTAAAAAATATTAAATGAAGATTTTTTTTAAAAATTTTATTAATTAAATAATTATTGGAAAAAATGAATAAATTTAATATATATATATATATTATAAATATTAATAAATAGTATATATTAAATATAGATATATACAATGAATAAATTGTAATAATTAAACAAAAAAATAAACATGGGTAAATTACAAAATTATTAAAAAAATTATTAATGAAACAATTATTAATAAAAATGAATAAGTTTAATATATATATATATATATCAATTATAAATAGTAATAAATAATATTTATTAAATATAAATATAGAAAATGAATAAAATGTAATAATTAAAAACATGCGTATTAATGTCTCATCCATTTTTAATGATTTTTATACAAATTTACTCATTAAAACATTTAATATAGAAATATATTCATATATATATATATATATATTTCTATATATATATATATATATCAATGTATATAATATTATATAAAATATGATTCATATAATAAAAAATATTTATACTTACATTAAATAATATATTTATTAAAAATGGTTTATAATTAAAAATTAATATTAATTAAAAGTAATGACTATAATTGCATCGAGTAATAGACATAATTGAATGTTTTTTGAATTTTCAATTTAACATATGACAAGCATGTGTTACATTGGTTTCACATACATATACATAATTAATGTATTTTTATATACAACACACACACACAAATATTTATGCAATGAAATCTTATATAGAAACACATACACCCAATATTTATGTAATTTATTCAAATTTTAGTATTCATTTTAGAATCTAATTATAACATGATACATTAAATATATTATGTTTTTAATTGGTAAATTTTATTTATTTAATTTTAATATTATTTTATCTAGGTATTATTTATTCATTTTTAATATTTTTTTTATTTTTTAGTATTTTTTTTTAATTTAATCATTTTATATTATTTATTTATATTTATTTATTTACTATTTTTAGCATTTTCAATATGTATTCATATTTACTTCAATATATATCCATATTTTTTAATAATTTATATTTAATTAATAAAACTTATCAATTTTTTAAATATTTTTAAAGCATACTCATTTTTAATTCTTCAATTTCACTCATTTTTAAGATGCATGCATTTAATATTATTTATTCATTGATAATGTTAAAAATATTTTTTAAAATAAATATTTATAAATAAATATATTTATTAATGGATATTTACTATATTTATAAATTTATAAATTTATAAATGTATATTTATTATATTTATAAAAATATATATAATTATATAAATATATATAATGATATAAATATATAAATATTATTTTTTAAAAAATGTATTTATATATTTATAAATAAATAATTATATATTTTAATGATTATAAAATTATAATAAATACATTTAAATAATGAATATATTTACTATATATATATATATAACTATATAAATATATATAATTATATGAATATATTTATAATTATAAATAAATAATTATAAATAAATAATTACAAATAGATAATTATAAATATATTTAAAAAGATGGAGCTTTATCAGTGCTAAAAAATACTGATAAAGATATATTTTATCAGCACTTATTAATTTAGCCCTGATTAAAAGTATATTTATCATCATTTTTTAGAATTATCGATAAATATCTCTCCGATCTATTTAAAAGAAACCCAACCGTAACTGATTCAGTCGTGATTCTCAAACTCTCACAAAACTCCTATATTGTCGATGCTCCTTTTCAATGTTCTCTCAGACAAATCAATGCTAGAATCCAACGTATGTTATTTTCTCCTCCTCATCTCTCATTGATTGCTTCTTTGGGTTCTTCGGTTTGTGTTATTGCAGTGTTCTCAACCATGAAAAACCCTAGTTCTCTTCTCCCATAACTCTAGTCATGATTTCTCTCTCTCATTCTTCCTCATTGTTGTTGTTCTCATCACCACCTTCACTCATGACCCTTGCCATTGTTTGAACTATAATTGTCACCATCACCGTCATCATCAAAAACTTCCCATTTTTCTTCATTCTCTACCATTACTTACCTTTGATAGTTCTCCATAGTTTTTAATCATAGTTCTGATTTTTCCACACATCCAAGGTCTATTTTATTTGATAATTTTTTGTTTTGGGATTTTGGTTTTCTTGTATGATTAGTTGATGAATGGGTATTATAAACCATGTTTATTTTCTTATAAATGGGTGTCTAAGGTATGTTTAATAGGTGATATCTTTGATTGAGTGATTATTTAATGAGTGTTATAACAACTATGGTATGTTTAATTTTCTTGAATGATTATTTAATCGGTGTTATATTTGAGAAATTATTTTTTGATGAATGAGTGTCTTGTAAATCTTCTAATTTTTTTTCACAGAATTTGAAGTATGTTTAATTTACTTATTAATCTTTTTACAACATATAAGGTATGTTTAATTTAAAAAATGAGTGTTTGTAAGATTAATGAGTATTGTTTTCTTGCATTGTGAATTGGTGTTTTGAAGGTATAATGGATTATAGAGTTTGAATATGGAGTATTGGTAATATGTATATAAATGATCATCATGGGAAAGTTTTGACTGTGTTGATTGTATAATTTCAGTATAGGGGGAGTTAGTTTATAATTCATTTTGAATAACATAAGAATAATATAACAGTTTTTTAGAGTTATCCCCTATTTATTTTCTATTATATACTTTAATATTTATATAAAATTCCTCTATGAATTTTTCAATTTAACCCTCCTCAAGTACTATAATTATTTCTTCAAAAAACATCATCATTTCCCTAATGTTACATTCTACATCATCTCTATTCATAGAGTACACTAATATTGATCATTCTAAAAATAATATGATAAGTAGAAGAAGATTGAAATTCATTTTGAATATAATTAGAAAATAAATAATCAAATCATCTCCCCATTTAATCATTTTCATAGTATATATCACTTCATATTTACTACATGAAGTGACAATTTCATTTTCAATATGATATATGAAATCCTATTCCTCCTTTTGGATCCCTATCACTATCAATATTATTTTCATAACTAATATATTATTCTTAATGTTATTTTATAATTTATACTTATTTATATATTTTGAAAATAATAATTACCAAATTATATATTGAAAAGAAATAAAAATTGAGTTTTATTTGTGGTAAACATTTTAAAATCAATGTTAATATTTTTTTTAGAATTTTCTCTGATTGGATTATAATTTAATAAGTCTAAGGTGAAACCTTTTTTATTAAAATATATTTCCTTTATTTTATTTGTGAAATAATTTTCATTTCATTGATTTTATTTTTATTTATAAAGTTATATTTGAATTTAGTTTTTCAAAAAAAAAAATACATTTAGTACTTGAAATTTATTATAGGTGATAATGAATCATAGTTGGATTACAACACTATGAAAAAGTGATGAATATGAGGAAAGGGTTGATGATTTTCTATAAATTTTAAAATATAATATTCCAAAAAATGACTTATTTTTCTATCTTTGTTTGAAATGTTTACATACGATAGAGTTTTAAATTAGATAAATTAAAGATCATTTAATTTGTTATGGTTTTAATACATGTTATAGTCCTTGGAATTCTCATCAACTAGGAGGATATGCTCATATGGAAGAAGTTTTCAAATGGACTGCTCAACTCCAAGACCTTCTATAATCACATTCTTCAAGTCGATCTCAAATTGATTGGTAACTTCCACAAAAGTGACCGATCCCTTACATGTTCACCTTGCTATGGAGAATTTCTCTTAACAAGGTTTCAGTGGATGAAAACCTTCAATGTGTTGTAATTTCTCTATGTTATAAACATGTCATGTGTCACCAACATCATGAGAATGTTAATCACCTCTTTTTGTGCTGCAAAAATGCCTCATCGTTATGCAGATCTATCTTCGATTTTTCTGAGATCCACCCTCCTCAAACCAATTCTTTCAAGCATTTTTTTGCTACTTTTCTCGACATAAAACTCTCCAAAAAACTTACTATTATTCTTAGGGTGGATTGTGCATAATTTATTCACATGATATAGAGGGTAAGGAACAAGGATATCCATAGCAAGGCACACTACAACACTCGCCTTGCTATTTCTAGTATCATAGAGACAATGAAGAATGCCAATTCACTGCACAATTAAAGTTACAACAACTCAGTGGGAGACATTATTGTTATAAGGCACCTGAATTTTTCATGAAACTTTCCTCAACCTCATGGGAACACTCAAAGTCTTTTGGACACCCCTATTTTGGTTGGCTAAAATGAACCACTGATGAAGCCTCTAGGGGAAACCTTGGGCCATTATGATATGGAATCATCTTCCAAGACAACAATAGGGATGTCGTGGAATACCTTTATGTGTCTTGTGTCCATATCACTACCTTGGAACCAGAAATGATGGTCCTAATCAGAGCAGTCTGTCTTTCATGTCAAAGAAATTGAAACAACATCTGGTTCTAGTGTGACTCCTCTACCATTGTTCAAGCCATCAGAATGGGAACAATTCATCTCTTAAGGAAGCTGATAGTGAAATGGGACAATTGTCTTGGCATGATTTCTTATATGAGCTACATTATCAATCACACATTTCAAGAAGCCAACTATCTTGCTGAAGGTCCTGCAAAGAATGGGGTAACTAAATAGGGGAGTATATTCTCTATAACTTTTCCATGTGACATGATTTCCACATTTCTCTGGGACAAATATAAAATTCCTTTCGTTAGACTCTTGTAACCTTTCTTTGCTTTTATTAACGAGCCTATAAGATCATTTTTCTAAAAAAAAATCATATCTCATTCCCTTGCATGATCCAGGATATGCAATTTCAAGGGAGGGATCTCAATCTAATTGGAATATAGAAAACTAGGAACAATAGTTTTATCTGGTTCCCACCTTTATAGTTGTAACTAATGATTCTAGATTGGAAACCATATATAGACCAAGGAGTGGTTACTAATATAGGTAGATCAAATTTGCTGGACCAAACATATGACAACTACATTCCTCTATGGATCTTAAAATGATTTGGTTCTTATATAATTTCTAATAATGAACTTATATAAATGAAATAATTTAAACAATTAAAGAACACAAGCCCAAACTTTAATTTCATAGAATAAATAATTTACAAAAAGTAAACATGTTTAATAGACTTTACATAATAAAACAATTATTAATATATAAGATCTTTGATATTTGAGTATCATATAATAGAATATGATGGGTATTATGCAAGGGCTAGGTATGGTATGTTAGAATGTGAGTTACCATATACAAGTTAGTGATTCATCAAGGTCCAGGGTGAGGGTGATGTGACATTTGTGTTGTTGTTTTTTCTTATTTATGATTTTTTAGATGTTAGGTTTAACTAATCTATTGTGAAACCCATTGTGTGGTTCTTTCATAAGGGAACCAATTATGTTAAGACTACTGTATTTAAAATAAAATTCCTAAGGAAAATGGATATGTTATACCCATTTCATGATTCAGATACAATAACTACATGTTATGGTTATCCCTGAGGGATAGTCTTGGATTCTTAGGGTCTAAGGTTGAATCTCATGGTATCTGTAATGTGGTTATTTCTAGAGGGAGATAAACAGTTTTTCTCCTCCTACGATTCAAATGTTAACCTATTATAAGTGAAATGATTTGAATGTCATGGAACAACCATGGTATAGACTTATGGTATGATTAATATGATTCACTGGTATGAAATGAAGTGGGTACATCTGATTATCATAGTGTGTTGGTTAGTACACAATGACTTGACTTACATGTGTATTTTGAGTGTTACTAATTTGAACATATACTCAAATATATGAATTGTTGTATATTTTAGGGGGCCTAATAGTATTGTATTGTTGATTTTTATACTCACAACCTACACATGAAACTCAGTGTATATAGAGCTCTTATATTTGAGATATAGGTGAGGGAAAAGGACTAGTAAGATAGATCAGAGTTAGTGCAACTTAGTGGGGATTATTTGTTGTTCTTAGGTAAATGTTAGGGACCTTTTAGCATTTTAATAAGAGATTTTAAATCTTAAATTAAGATGTGGTAATTTAAATTTTTTTAAGAATACAACCATCATCCTCATTAGATACATCTCCCAAATAGTTATTATTGTATTTTGTTTCTTGAGACTCATCCCCCATCTATTCTATATTTCATGAACTACTCTGAGTAGTAGTCATTCAAAATGATCACTAGTACCTAGTATGGAATGACTACTGCTCAGATTAGTTCATGAAATATAGGTGCATGTCTAGAAGATATTGAAGATGAGTCTCAAGCAACAAAATCCATTAATAAAAATTTAGGATATGAATCCGATGATGATGATAGTTGTCTATAACTTTCACCTCTTGATGAATTCAGAGGATAAAACCTATAATAGAGAAGTAATTATTTTCTTAAATTAAATTACCCATTTCTTTCAAAATTGATGCACACTAATCATTTGCCAAAAGAGTATGAATATGGAGTTAAAGAGTTCATCAAGTTTGCAATAGAGCATGCATATGATCCTTCTGTAATCCTTTGTCCGTGTTTTCATTGTTGTTGTTTAAGAAAAATTAAATGTTTGAATACTCATGAAAACATTTTTTTCACATGATGATGTTACCAATCCCGAGGAAGAAAAAACTATTGATGATGAAACTGAAATATTATTAGGGGATCAATATCATTTTCATGAAAAAAATAACAATATATAATCATAGTGTTGAATAAAATTATCAAGGCAATATGTAAGGGTATAAAATTTGAGGTTGGTTGAAATAAACATGGAAAACCTATTGACCCCAACAAGTCAATGTTCATTAGTTATCTTGGAGTCACAATGAGGATGAATGTGCCAATTGATATTGATTAATGGCATTACATCTAACATATAATGAAGGATAACCTTTGGGAAGATGTAAAGGTAATGTTATGATATACTTTCTCTATTTTACCTAAAAATTATATAATGAAATATTGATTTAATTTTCATTATTTCCTAAAGATTTCATTTATTTTAGAATATTTTCATAATAAATTTATCTTAATAGCTATTTTAAAAGACCATAGAGGCTTCCAAACTCTTATTACCAAGTTACATCTTAGGGATACTGAGGGTAAAGTAAATCCCCACCCACCAGTTAGTTATGCACACATTATAAAGCAGGAAACATGAAATTATTTTATCAGTCATCACAATGAGAAATCATTTCATGAACATTAAAATTGATAATATATTATTTGACATTATTTTATACAATATTATTAAAAATTGTTAATTTATGATACAAAAAAAGAGTTCTAAAAATAGATAATGTGCATCAAAACCAATATACCCTTATCACAAAGTAAGGATGGGGTATGATTCACTAGAGAATAAATTGGTATGTATTTTAAATCAACAATAAATGTTTTATGTGATATAAAACAACATATGTTCCTTTATTTATATGAATATTGATGAATCAAAATCCAAATCCACTTCCATCCCACATCACATGCTATGGAAGGAGGCTCATGTAAATGGGAGGGTAAACTAGTTGATGAAAACACAAAATAAGTATAGGAAACATGTTTAATTATGAAATAATAGTAATTAATTATTCTTTATAACAACATTTCATAAAAATATATATTTATGTTCACATTTTTATATGGTTTAGACACAATAATTGATAATAACCATACTATAAAAAAACTATTTTCAGTAGCTTTGAAATGGCCAGAACAATATGGACACATTATAGGATTAGGTTTTGAAGTGTCTCCATGAAAATATTTTGAGAATATAAAATCACAAGAAGATATATATAATATGATGAAAGGATTACAGACACAAATAGTTTATTTATAAGATATTATTATCCGGTTTGGTTTGACAGACTAATGTATGAGAAAGGATCAAAGTGAACTGATAATGGAACAAAGATCCGCACATGAACAAAATGACCCCTCTTACTTTGAGTATAGTCATTACCCTCAACTTCATAACTTACCCGAGGTAATAAATTATGTGATTACTCTTTCTCCTAAATGTGAATAAAACAACTTATGACAAATTTATATTAATAAATTTTTTTAGGGTATAGTTGAATGTGATTTCAATCTATAAAAACCCTTGCACCACCTTATTGTGGGGGGTATGACATATAATATCCCGAGAGACAAGATACACCTAAAAAATATCAAAATACCACATGATATTGGTGATTGAGGTAGCTTAGGAGCCGACTATTGAGTTTCCTATTCTACTTGATGATCCTGATATTACAACAGTCAATGATGCCATTGGAACTTTCAAAAAATGGCTGTATAATATTATAAAGATATATAAGTTTTGTATTTAATAGATTTTTTCATATAAAAAACATGTAATGTTTTGTGGAAAAAGTAATGAAGTGAGGTATGATATTATAGATAGATAAAGTGATCAAGAAACATAAGGTCAGATCAAGACAATCTAGTGGATCGACCAAGAAATCAAAAGGACCTTATGGGAGTACCTTCTCCCTGCCAGTTCCAGAGCAACATTTATTATCATTACAAATTCATGAAAAAACATATTTAAAGATGAAAATATGTCTTATATTTCATATGAATAATAAATATATGGAACTTTTATAATATAAATAGTTGGTCTCAAGAGTATAAATGAGATTCTCAAGCATGAATGGCTGGGATTCTCAGTTGTGAATACATACATAAGGTACATTTTCATAATACATATTTATAAATAGTGAGATAATATGTTCATTAAATTTAATAAATATTCATATTTTATAAAGATATTTATATTAATACTATACAAAGGAAAAAAACAGGAAGCATGATTTAGATTGAGTAATCCATGTATCATTTCTTTGAAAAAACTTCCTTTCCCAAATGAAGAAATTGAGAAGAAATAAGATGATATATGCGATGAATTTGAGAAAAAAATAATAGATGATAAACTCTTTTTATGCCTAAGATACAGAGGTAAAAATATATAATCTAATTATATAAAATATATTTTTATTTTCTTTTAATTACTTATTTTTTTTGCAGTATTGGATACTGATCGCAGTAAATCTGGATACCCCAAAGATTTATTTTTTGGACCCAATTCATGGATATCCAACAAACTAACCATAAATGATGTGTATTTTGAATTTGTAATACATTGTAATCAAAATTTTATAGAAAAAATTGAATTATATGTTTTGTTCTATGTTTTAACAATAATTTTTTATGATAGGGAGATTGCTAAATATTGGCTAAAGCATGACATGAAGTTAGTGACTGAACAGATAAAGGTTGTGAATTTCTAAAAATGGAAACAAATTAAGGTATATATAGAATGATTTAATTATCAAAACATTTTTCAAAACAATTTACTTATTTTGGTCAATGTTTCTGCAATGTTCGAAGTAAGATAATTGCATCGATTGTGGATATTATGTTTCTAAATCAATGAGAGAGATAATATACCATAAAAGACCAAAATGCCAGAATAGGTAATTTTTGAAGTTGATTAAAATTTAATTAATAATATTTCTTAATAATTTTTTTTCTATAATTTCTTATTACTTCTAATATTTTCAACAACCTTTATACTCAAAAATATAATTAATTTTTTTATAGATGAGTGGGTAGCATACATGCTATCAAAATGTTTTCCGATAATAAATTTAGGTTATTTCATACTATGTTTGTGATCTAGAATGAGCTATGACACATTATAAATATATTTGGGATGTGAATAATTAGCTTTATAATTCCTATATATTATTTTTAATCTATTTCTCAAGGAGAAGTATAATGTAGGAAATAATTTTTTTAGAAGCATTGGCCTATACATAATAAAATTATTGGGAAATAGAAAAGTCATAGGAAGAGGAGGAGGTGGAGGTAGAGGTAGAGGAAAATTGGAGGTGGTAGTGGTGTAAGAGTCGAAGTCAAAGACCAAGGTGAAGGAGGAGGCATAGGCAGATACCAATATCGAGAAGGATATGAAGCACTAGTCTATAAACAACAAAATTCATGGAAAAATAAGTATAATGGGGATCATAAAAAGATTGTGTTTGATAATAATTGTTGAAAAGTGTACACAAAACTTTTCACTTAAGATAATATCCATTGTACAAGTGCTTCATGTTTCTTATTAGAAAAATGTTTTCACTACTTGTTTAAGTGAGTTTGTATAGGAATTTAAGTGGAATAATTTTTTTAGAAACAAAAAAAACACCACTTATTTTTTGAAACTCATTATCATAGGGTAAAATTTATAATAGAACATTCCAAGTAATATCAAATACTACTGAAGTATGAAAGGGTCCCTTAACCAAGAAAAAACTGAACAATAACCAAAAAATAGATATAGTTTATTTCCCATGGCGTCTCTACACTGCAAATAAATGGTCTTAGTAGTGGAGCCAATAGTCACTTGAGAGTCGCACAACAAAAAACCATGTTCACAAGCTCATTAATAAAAAACTCATCATTATTCTCAATAAAAAATACATGATATTAGAGATATTCCCATTTTTATGAACAAATAATGATGATGTTATGTTAGATTTTATCATCACCCAAAATATTAAAAAGGATATACTAATCTATAACATAATCTAGTAATACTTAATGGATGCATTAGTTTTTTATGTCATTTGGAATCTATAAAGGTCTATAATTATGTTTAATATTGTCAAAAATGGGTAAAAATTTTATAATAGAGTTTAGTGTCTTCTTAAAATACATAATGGGTCACACTGAAGTTTTTACCATCAAAAAAGGTAAATGGTTTATCATGGATTTTGTACTCTCTATGATGGTGAAAGGGAAAGATAGATTTTATTATGTTCTATAAAAACTCATATGTAAATATTTATTTTATTTCAATCAATTAATGATAATAGGTTTACACTAATGGTTAATATTTTATAAGAATAAATGACTTCATGAACAAGGATGATTCACTCTTGTACTATGATCATGCACTCAATAAGGATGATTAACTCATGATGATACAATTTTATTTTTATTCTCAAATTCATTCGACATTATATGTTATCAAAATACAATATTTTTAGATGGCCTAGAGTGTTGAATTCACTATAGGATAAAAATACCTAGTGGAATCTACCATACCTCAAATCAATACACGGTGTACCCAGTATGACTCAAAATGTGGGGTTCTAGTTTAAAATTGAAATTTTATTAATGTTTTGTCTAATATTTATATTTAATTTATTTATTTATAGTATTACTAACATAAGAATTTTTTCCTTATACATGTGGATTCTTTTTATCGATTTGGGGTGGTTTGTTCAAAGTTTTCATGCTCAAGAGTGATTGGACTTTGAGGATGTAACTGAGATAACAATAATAAGAAAATGGGTCAAGAATGTATACAACCATCATCAAAAGGTGAATTTCAAATTCTTATTTAGTTAAAATTTTCACCATTTTATCTATTATTTTTAAGTTAATTTTCTTATCATTTTTATCTAATAATTATTTTTTTCACAGATCCTTTGAGAAGTCATATTTTTCTTTCAATCATCTACAATATGCCAAAAAATAGAGAACATGTTGTTTTTGAATGAGGTGTTTCAGGAAACATGGGGTTTCTTTTTCTATCCAAATGAAACATTTATTTATTTTTTTATTGGTTAAAATGGTTGAAGGAAACAAAAACATCACATACTCAATCAGCCACACCTTAATCCGACACACGGTGTGATTGTATGACTCGAACTGTATGTTTTTAGTTTATAATTTACATTTTAGTTCAAAACAAACACCAAATACTTAAAAATAATAAAAAACATTCATAGATTGTTTGATAATTTATGAAAATGGTCCATAAGTCATTTTTGATATATAGGAATTAGTTGCATATCAATCTGATACATGATGTGCCCGACATGACTCAAAGTGTCCATTATCCATTAAAAATTGACATTTTAGTTAAAAAAGTTGCACTCATTGAAAATTGAGAAAATTCACTCATATTGAATTGATAATTTAGGAAAACAATTCATAATTCATTTTTGATGTGTAGGAATTAGTCTCATGTCAAAATGACACACAACGTGAATGGTATCTCAAAGTGCGCATTTCCAGTTTAAAATGAAATTTTAGTAAAAACCACAAGTGAAATAATAAAAACTAAGTAAACCCATTAATATTGTTTTTATACTTTATTAAAATTATCCATAAGTCATTTAGGATGTGTAAGAATTAGACACACCTCAATCTGATGCATGGTGTGATCAGTATGACTCAAAGTGTGTCTTTATTTAAAATTGACATTAATTTTAATAAAAAAGACAAATGACATACTCAAAATTGATAAAAATAATTTGTATTATTTTGATACTTTAGTAAAATGATCCATAAGTCATTTTTTACATGTAGGAATCAGTCGAACCTCAATCTAATACACGAGGTTCTTGGTATGACTCAAAGTGCCCGATATGAGTTTAAATTTGTCATTTTAGTTCAAAAAGTGTCACCTGATAAAAATAAAGAAAATACATTCAGATTTTCTTGTTAAGTTAGTAAAAATATTGATAATTAATTTTTGAGTTGTAGGAATCAGTTTCACATCAAACTAACAAACGTTGTGCTCAACATGATTCAAAGTTTGCATTTCCATTTTAAAATTACATTTTAGTAAAAACTACAGGTAACATACTCAAAATTGAGAAAATTATTTCATATTGTTTTGATATTTTATAAAAATTATCCATAAGTCATTTTATGGGTAATAATCATCCTCGTCTCAATCCAATGCATGGTGTGATCAGTGTGACTCTAAGTGCGTCTTTTTATTTAAAATAAACATTAATTTTTGTAAAAAAAACAACTGACATACTCAAAATGGAGCAAACACATTCAGATTATTTTTATACTTTAGGAAAATGGTGCATAAGTCATTTTTGACATGTAGTAATCATTCACACATCAATATGATACATGATGCTCCCAGTATGACTCAAAGTGTCTATTATTAGTTTAAAATTTATATTTTAGTTCAAAAAGTTTCACCAATTAAAAACTAAGAAAACATTATTGGATTGTATTGGTAATTTAGTAAAATTATTCATAAGTCATTTGTGATGTGTAGGAATCAGCCTCATATCAAACTGACACATGATGTGACCAATATGAGTCAAAGTGCACATTTTTAGTTCAAAATGATATTTTAGTAAAAAGCACAAGTGACATATTAAAAATTGAGAAAACTCTTTTAGACTGTTTTGATACTTTATAAAAATGATTCACAAGTCATTTGGGACATGTAGGAATCATAATAACCTCAATCTGATGGACGGTGTTACCGATACAACCCTAAGTTCATATTTTTATTTAAAATTGATATTAATTTTAGTAAAAAAGACAACTAACATACTCAAAATAGGGAAAACACATTATTATTATTTTGATACATTATGAAAACGATCCATAATTCATTTTTTATGTGTAGGAATCAGCTACACCTCAATCTGATATATGATCTACCTGACATGATGCAAAGTGTTCATTATGAGTTCAAAATTGGTATTTTAGTTCAAAAAGTTTCACTCACTAAAAATAAATAAAATGTTCTTAGATTGTCTTGATAATTTAGTAAAATTATTCATAAGTCATTTATGACATGTATGAATCAGTCTCACTTCAAACAGACACACAATGTGACCATTATGACTCAAAGTGCGTGTTTCCAATTGAAAATGACATTTTAGTAAAAAAAAGTGACATACTCAAAAACATGAAAACACATTTATATTGATTTTATACTATAGGAAAATGATCAATAATCCATTTTGGATGTGTAAGAATCATCCACATATCAATCCGATGCATGGTGTTACCGGTATAACTCCAAGCGGGTCTTTTTATTTAAAATTGACATTAATTTAAGTTAAAAAGACAACTCACATGCTCAAAACCAAGAAAAAAATTAATATTATTTTTATACTTTAGTTAAATTATCCATAAGTCATTTTTGAGGTGTAGGAATTAGACACACCTCAATCTGATACATGATGTTCCCAACATGACTCAAAGTGTCTTTTATAAGTTTAAAATTGACAGTTTAGTTAAAAATGTCTCACTAATTGAAAAACTAGAATATATTATTGGATTATTTTAATACCATAATAAAATGATTCATAAGTCATTTTTGATGTGTATGAATCGTTCTCACATTAAACATACACATAATGTGACCGATATGACTCAAAGTACCCGTTTCCAGTTTAAAATAAAATTTTAGTAAAAATCATAAGTGACGTACTCAAAACCAAGAAAAAACATTATTTTTTTGAAACCTTAGTAAAATTATCCATAATTTATTTGGGACATTTAGGAATCATCCATACCTTAATCTGACACACGGTGTGACTAGTATGACTCAAAGTTTGTCTTTTTATTTAACATTGTGATTAATTTTAATAAAAAAGATAACTAACATACTCAAAACTAATAAAACACATTAATATTGTTTTTATACTTTAGTAAAAATATCCATAAGTCATTTGTGACGTGTAGAAATTAACCTCACCACAATCCAACACATGATGTGCTCAGTATGACTCGAAGTGTCTATTATTAGTTTAAAATTGATATTTTAGTTCAAAAAGTTTCACTCACTAAAAATCAATAAAAAATGCTCGGATTGTCTTGGTAATCTAGGAAAACTATTTATAAGTCATTTGTGACTTTTAGGAATCATTATCATGTAAATTCGATACACAATGTTACCGATATGACTCAAAGTGCACGTTTTTAATTTAAAATGACATTTTAGTAAAAAACACAAGTGACATACTCAAAACTGAGAAAATGCATTCAGATTGTTTTGATACTTTATGAAAATGACCTATAAGTGATTTGGGATATGTAGGAATTAGTATTACCTCAATACGATGCATGATGTGACTGGTATGACTCCAAGTGTGTTTTTCAATATATAAGCGTCATTTTCGTTTAAAACGTGCATCACATCGCCAAAATTGAGAAAATGAGCATTTATTATTTAATTATCATTCTATATTATATTACTTAATTATTTTCTTTAAAAAATTTATCTTATACTTATTTAGTTAATTTTCATAGAGATAATACTTGAAGACATACAAGAAATGGTGTGATGTACAAGAATCAACCACAACTAAATTCGATACACAATGTTATTGGTATGACTCAAATTTTAGTTTCAAATTAGCACTTTCTATTTAATTTATTTCTTTGTATTATTACTAATATAATAATTGTTTTCTTATACTAGTGTGTTCTTTTTCTTGAGCAGTGATGATTTTTTCTTTTATATAGGTACGTTGTTTTTCTCTATAACATAGTATTTTTTATTTTATTTATTTTATAAATTTTATTTCATTTAAATTCTATATTTGTACTTGATTTAGATAATTTTTGGTGTTTTAGTGTTCTTTTATTGCACACTTCCCTATTTTTTGTGCTGTAGTGTGCTATTAGATCACACTGCAGTATACCCCTTTATCAGGGTGAAAAAATACACTGATAAAGACATCCTTTATTAGTGTTGATAAAGGGCCCTGCTATCAGTGCTAAATAAAAGTGATGATAAATGAGGATCTTTATCAGTGCTTCTAAAATCATTGATAAAGTTATCCTTTATCATTGATTCTTTTAGGGATGATAAAGGAACCCTTTATCTGTGGTTTTCTAGCACTGTTAAAATCCTAGGGTTTTTAATCATGCTCTGATAGTTATCACTTCTCTGCCAAAGATAAAGGACATTTTTAGAACTGTTAAATACCAATTTTGTAGTAGTGGTTGTGAAAAGTTCTTTGTTTCATGATTTTAAAATGATGTTTTAAAATTTGACTTGGTTTTGATTCATAGAAATATTTTGATAGAAAGGTTTTCAATAAAAGAAATGTTTTATTGAAATGGATTGAAATGATTGGTTTGACAAGGAATTTGGCTTTCTTGGTTGATGTATGTTTATTTTCATTGACATGAACCTATGGAAGAGGCATATTCCATTGGTTAAATTGGTATATGGTTAACTTTTGGTGACTTGAAATCTTGATGAGATACTACTCATGAGTATGGAACTATCACTTGGGCATGCATGTGTGGTTTTGTGGAATTGTGGAACCAAGTAATGGGTATGCCTATAGATTGAGAAATAGTTTAAAGGAACTGTTTGGTTTCATTTTTTGTAAATTTTTTTGGCTTGGAGAACTATTTTTATATGAAAACCGTTTTTCTTAAAAATGTTTTGGATTTTATATAAAATATTTGAAGTGTTTTATATAAATTGTTTTATATAAATGTGCTAACATGTTCTATCCTAGTGGCGTGATTAGGGAAGTCATTTGGGGAAATCCCACAGAGTTTTATACTCACCCCCTACTTGGGAACTTTGGTGAATTTGTAGATATTTTCTATCAAGTCACATGTAAAGGAAAGATATACAAGTTCTTTACTTATGCATCATGATACATTAGACATGGCTTGTGGACTTGGATCTTATAGCATGTTGGGAGCTATGGAGTTTATGTCTATAGATTCTTTGAGATTTATTAGTTTTGTCTTTCTCTTTATACTCTGATAAGGTTCTTGGTTGTGGTCGTTATTGTGGTTATTTTGGTATTAATTTTAGTTTTATTACATTTTTCACATGAATCATATGGTGGTTGTTGGTTTTTGTATTCTTGGTTGTTTGGTTTTATTTTTTTCAAATAGAAAATCATCCCCAAACTCTTTATAAAGCCCTTGAAAATTTTTCCAGTCTTTGGTTTCTTGAATATGTCACCTAAGGGAAATTAGAAATTCTACCTCATATCAAGTCAATGAGGAGGGACAGGATGTTACAAATGGTATTAGTCTTGGTTGTCCTATCTTTCATTTTGGGACAAGTGGTATTGGTTTTTTGGTCTTGGAGTTGTAAAATAATTGTTGATTTGGCCTTAAGTTGGGATGGTAGAAAGGATTAGGATCATCATTACTTGAAATGTAGAGCATAAAAATGCATAGCTAACCTATTTATGTTGAACTTCAAGTTACCAGGGTGTTTGGGTACATGAATGTTTTGAGACACTTCTAGGAGTTGTAATCTCATTATCATGGGTTTAGACAATAAGAAGAAATTACATTCATTGATAGAAATGACTTCCCACCAAGAGATCATATTTTATTTTGAGTATAGGTTTGTGATTTAGTGAAAAAGGTATTGACTTTTAGAAAGAATTGAAAATGTTTCCAAATGTGAGATTTTTGAAAACAACATGATACTGGCATTTTGAAAATTTCTTGATTTTCAAAAGCATGGTGGAATTTTCAAGAATGTTTTCAAGATGGAAATTTTTGGGGAAAGCCATGTTGTGATAGTTGTAATGTAGTAAATTTGAAATTGCTAAGCCTTAAGTTGATAGAGAGTGAGACTTAATGGAATTTTCTTATGGTTATATAAATTGGAACCAATTATTAATAGAAGAAACCAATCAGGGGAAGATACTAAAAATGTGGTTGCACCTAAGCCACAAGTGAACCAAAAACTGGTTCAGAACATTGTACAAGTTTTTCAAGCTATGGATAAAGGGAACTAAAGGGATGAACCAAGGTAGGTGGATCATTCTATTCAGTTCCAGAAGAAAAATCCACCCATATTTTAGGGTGATTCAGAACTAGAGAAAGCAGAGTTTTGGTTGAATAAGATGAATCAAATATTTGATTTTATAGCCACACCAACTGAGCTCAAAGTCAAGTTGGCTATGTACATATTAGAGTATCTTTTAATCCAGTGGTGGGATTTAGAAATTAAGGATAAATTAGACCATGGAATTGTATGGGATGATTTTGAAGATTTTTTAACAAAAAAATATATCCTCGTAGATTCAGGATTACTAGAATGAAATACTTCTTCAACTTGAAGTTGGATAATCTCTTAATGATAGAGTTTACAACTACATTTTGGAATTTAGTCCTCTTTTCACCCGAAGTTGCTGCAAGTGCATCCTTTATGGCACACATTTTTGAACTGGGGTTAAATCCTAATTTTTGATTTATGATTTCTATGATTTTTATAATAGATTATACGAATATGAGAAATAGATAAATGATGGAAACAAGATTCATCTCATGAAATACGGGTGGAGGGAGCATGTTGATACCTATGGAAATTGGTCAGAACTCTAATGATGGGAATAAGTGGAACATGAACAACTATTTCAAAGGTATTGGAATGACTCAGAATTAAATGGTTGGATCGATGAATCTTCCTCCAAGACCCAAGGGTAAACCAAGATTATTTCAATGGGATTCTTTTGATCATACGAAAAGAGATTGTATGGAAGCACCTAAAGCATTCCACAATTGAAACAAGATGGGGAATATTCAGTGCGAGTGTCGTAGTGCTCTAAAGATGGTTTTTTGGGAAACATATTATATTTAGAAAATATCACATGATTCGATGGGATGAGGGAAGTAGAATAATTCTTTTCAATAGAACTGATATATCCATGGTAATTCTAGGAACACCATGACTACTCAGCATGGGAAATATCATCAGGGAAATAAAGAGCAAAGTGCAATGAGTAAGTAGTTGTATGGAGATCAAAAAGTGATTATGGATGATCAATCTAGAACATAGATAGTGAGAGGTATAATTATTTTGAATTTTACCCTTATGAAAGCTTTATTTGATATTGTTGCATCCCATTCATTTACTTCTTCTCATGTTGTTGATCTAATGAGTTTGCATGTTGAGATGATTCCTTCTGTTTTAAAGCTTCAAACTCATTTGGTTTAAAGATAATATCAAGACTTTATATGGAAAAGCTATTCTATAAATATTAATGAATTTGAGTTGATATGGGATTTATCAATTCTTAAGATGGATGTCTATGATATAATCCTAGGTATGGATCCATTGAAAATTTTTAAATCTCACATTGATTGGTATACCTTAAGAGTAAACTTTTCAATCGATGATGGCATCAAGTATCTCTTTAGAGGAGACCTGAATGTAAATATAGGTAAAATATTCTTGTTGGAACTAGTATTTGGATTGATAGCTTACTAGTTTGCATCTTTAACTTTGGAATCAGTGGATGAGATTGAGAATAGAAGTTTTCTAGTAGTGGTTGATCAGTTCCCGGATGTTTTTCTTGATAATTTTTCAGGTTTTCCCCCAAACAAGAGAAGTGGATTTTATGATTAATCTCTTACCAAGGACTGGTAATATCTCACTTTTGTCTTATTAGATGACACCAATAGAATTAAGGGAATTGAGAGTCTAGTTTGAATAGATAAAAAGAAAAGGTTTAATTTGGCCCAGTATGTCTATATGGGAAGCAATGATATTCTTTATAAAAAAGAAGGATGTAACTCTTCATCTTTGCGTTGATTATCATAATCTTAACAAGTTATGATAAAGAATAAATATACACTTCCATGCATTGATGATCCATTCAATCAATTTAGGGGAGTCTAGTGGTTCACTAAAATTTAATTGCGATCAGGATATCACCAATTGCAGGTTCGAAAGAAGGTCATTTTGAAAAAAGATTTCTGGAGTAGATATGGACATTACAAGTATATAGTTATGTCTTTCAATCTTACAAATTCACCAGTGGTTTTTATGGTATTGATGAATCAAATATTTCAAAGGTATATTGATTCTTTTATGGTGGTGTTTGTGGATAACATATTTTTGTATTCAAGGACAAGGTATGAGCATGAGAAACACTTGATGAAAGTGTTGAGTATCTTGAGGTATCATTGGTTGTACTCCAAACTTTCAAAGTATGATTTTTGGATAAAAGTTGTATGTTTACTTGGCCATGTTATATCTAAAAGAGGCGTTTCAATAGATCTATACAAGATAGAGGCTGTCATCTATTGGAAACTATTAATGAATGTCTTTGAGATACATTGTTTCCTTAGCTTATCTAGTTATTAACGACATTTTTTGGGTGATTTTTCATGAATAGCTTCACCAATGAAAGATTTTACAAGGAAAAGTGTTCCATTTAAATGGAATGAGAAATGTAAAAAGTCTTTTCAAGAGATTAAATTTCACCTTACATCAACTTCGATCTTGATATTATTGGAATCTGGGCAAGGGTATGTGGTGTATTTTTATTCTTTGGAATTTGGGTTGGGATGTGTTCTCATGAAGGGAGATCATTTTGTTGCTTATGGCTCATGAAAATTATGGTTTCATGAGAAAACCACCCAAATCATGGTTTGGAGTTATCCATTGCAGTCCATTATTTAAAGACTTGGATTCATTACCTCATTGATGAGAAATTTACAATGTTTATAGATCATAAGATCTTGAAACACATTTCATCACAAATAGATTTAAACCTGAGACAAAGAAGATGGATAGAGTGTCTAAAAATGTTTAAATTTGAATTGATGTATACACTAATTAAAGGAAATTATATAGTGGATGAAGTAAGTAGAAATTAATATAGTCAGTTGGAAAAAGAAGCTTTACATTAGGGGTAGCTGATGTCGATGATAGTTGACATGCACATGGATTATGAAGACCAAGGTAATGATGTAGTTTTTTTCTATTTTTATTCGTTTATGATCTGGTTGAGTCAGTTAAAGAGGAAAAATCATTTGATTCATAATGTTTTTCAATTAGGTCAAAAATTAGTGGTGGGGAGACCATTAAGGGGTAGAAACTTGATATAGGATCAATGTTATGTTTTTTAGATCAGATGTTTGTACCTATGGATTTTCAGGAACAACTTCTTAATGATTACCACCATTAAATATGGATTGTTCATCCTGGAATAAAAAATATGTATAAGGAATTGGAATAAAATTTTTTGTGGGTTGGCATGAAAAGAAAGGTGGTAGAGTTTTTTATGAGATGCCTCACTTGTCAGTAGGTTAAGGCTGAGCACCAGCGACCATCAGGTATGTTATAGCCTTTTCTGTCTTCTATTTAAAAATGGGAGAAGATAGGCAAGGATTTTGTGATAGGTCTACAAAGGATGGTTTGGAAATACGATGCCATATGGGTGATAGTGGATTGACTCACAAAGTCATCCCATTTAATTTCTATCCATGAATCTTATATGGCGAAGGACTTATATAAAATCTATATCCAAGAAGTGGTAAAGTGGAATGGAGTAACCATTTTCATAGTATCAAATAAAGATTCAAGATTTACATATCATTTTTTTAAATCCATACAACTAGACCCTGGGACTCAGTTGACTATGAGTATGGTGTTTCATCCTCAGACGGATGGACAATTCAAAAGGAAAACACAAACATCGGAAGATATTATTTGGGCCTGTGTAATGGAAATTAGTGGCTCATGGGAGGATAACATACCATTAATGTAGTTCTAATATAAAAATATTTATAAGGACTCGATACATATGGATCCTTTTGAATAATTTTATGGGAATCCATGTTATTCTCCACTTTTATGGGTGGAAACAGGTGAAACTTCACTGGTTGGACCAAGCCTTTTCCACAAGACAATAAAAAATATTTAGTTGATTAAGAATAGTATGGAGATGAATTAGATTCATTAAAAATCATACAAGGATCAACATTGAATACCATTTTTATTTGAGGTGAGTGATCATGTGTTCTTAAGAATCTATCCAAGGCTTGGGTATCATCATTTTGGGAAGTAGGGAAAGTTATCTCCTCAATACATTGGCCATTTTGACATACTTGAATGGATTTGTGACATGGAATATCTGTTAGATTTTCCACCATGGTTTAGTTTATTATATAATGTGCTTTATTATCTTAGTTGAATAAGTATTTTCATGATCTAGACCATGTGATTCGGTGGTATTACATCGACATAAAGCAGGATTCTTGGTTGGTTAATGTGCTAGTGTAAATTTTGGATAGGAAAGAGAAAGTCTTCTCTGGGAAAATCATCAGTCTAGTGTGGGTTTTGTGGAAACATGGTCATATTTTGGAATAAACTTGGGAACGGGAAAAGGAAATGGATGAGTAATGGACTGAAATATTTCATAAAAATGGTGGTTTTCTAATCTCTAGGGACAAAAAGGCCAATGGTAGGGATAATGTAGCACCCTAATTTCCAAGTAAGCAACCCTTTATTTATGTATTTTAAGTATGTGTTGTGTTTGGGTTATGTTTGGGAAGGTTTGGAGGAATTTTGGAAAGTTTTGGGGGCTTTTCTTGAGGTACATGACTTGATTATGGTTAGTAGAAACCATATAACACATCTAGGAAATCGTGCAAAGTGAAACATTGGGATCTGGGTAGGTGCTTGGTTTGGCCAAACCATGCAGCCACCCAAGAGAAACCATTATTTTTAGGGCATAAGGATTATACACGGTTGGTGCATGGTTTTTCTAACCATGCTAGGTGATTCTTGTGGTAGAGGCTTGTGCATAGTTAGTGCACAACTTTCCTAACTGTTCACCCTAACCATACACAATTAAAATCTAGATAAAAAAGTTGTTCATATGACATGGTTTATCCCCTTAAACCCTTGTTTTTCACTTAATCTGACCCTAACTCAAATTCCACTATTCCCAAAGGCTTTGGATACCATTTCCTTAAATCGGAGAGTGATAAGTTGGTGTTTCTTAGTGTGTTGGAGGCCAAATTACTTGGTAGGTCTCTATTCTTTATTGTTTTCCCTTAGTTTCTTATTCTTACCTATCTTATAATGAAATATCCAATCCATTAGGGATGGATATATGTTATGTGATACCAACCATGATGGGATATGGTTGTTTTGATGTTAGGAAACAATATTTAAGGAAGACTTTGGGGTTTCAAGTCATTTTTGTTGAATAATTTGTACCATTATTCGTTTTCTACTAAGTTTCTGAGGTAGGTGGATTCAATATCGACTCCTATTGTTATAAATTTAAGTCTTGAATTCAAAGTGTTTTAAGTGATTAAAATTTATTGTGAAATTGATGTGAAAATCTTAGTGTAAACCCACTTTAGTGATGGTTTGGAAAATTGTGGAAATTGGTTGTTGTGTAAGGTGCTTTGTTTCATGATTTTAAATAATGTTTCAAAATATTCCATGGTTTTGATTCATGGAAATGGTTTGATTGAAATGTTTTCAATAAAATAAATGATTTGTTGAAATGGATTGAAATGGTTGGTTTGGCATGGAATTTGTCTTACTTGGTTGGTATGTGTTCATTTTCATTGATGTGACCCTGTGGAAAGGATATGTTCCATTGGGGAACATGGTATATGCTTATCTTGTGATGACTTGGTATATCGATGAGAGACTACTCATGAGTATGGAACTATCACCTGGGGATGCATGTGTGGTTGTGTGGAATTGTGGAACTAATTAATGGGCTTACCAATGGATTGAGAAATAGTTTAAAGGAACTGTTTGGTTGTGTTTCTTGGAAATGGTTTTGGCTTGGAAAAATATTTTGGTATGGAAAGTATTTTTCTTAGAAATGGTTTTAATTTTAAGGAGGATCATAGTATATAAGTCCTTTTAGTGTTTTAAATCCATAACAATTGCACGCCTAAAGAGAACAACCTCCCAAAATCAGAACACTTGCGCCCCACCTATTCCTTTCACAGGAACCTGAGTGCCCCACTCCTAGGATCACCTGTGAATACTCCTAAAGGCTTGAGCCTGGTCTCTCCCAAGTATTACCATATAGGTTGTTCGTCACTTAAGCGAATATTAGGTCACCCAAGCCTACTTGCGTGCCCATACTTGCATGCCCTTATCTACTTGGGCGCCCCTCTTTGATCCACTTACTCTCTTCAATCTAAAATCCATCAATACCTATTCAAATATATACATGGAAAGGCTTATTCTTTATTGTCTCCTTTATCTAAAAGGGATTTTATTGAGACCTCCACCAAAAACTACTGAATTATCAAACCTTTGGGAAAGGAACATCAACGTGTCTCCTATTTTTGGTTTGTATATCCACAGTCAGAGGTTTCCTATATTTTTTTCACAATGGGGTTAGGATTCATGGAGTGTCTGTGGGTTTGTATATCTACAATCACATGGACCTTCCTCCCATGAACATCACTTGGAAGTTCCCGGTTTGGAGAATAAGGTTTTGGGTCCTGACCTCTCCCTTCTCGAAGGGATAGAACCTTAGATCTCTTGTAGGGAAGGTAAGGTTCACACCTACTTTTCCATTCAAGCGAATGAAAAGTCCCCCTCCCCTACCAAGATCAATTTTAGGGTAGCCATCCTGGTGTAAGCCCCTAAATTTTCATCCATTCTTCCTGTCATTGGACCCTTTTCCAATGTAAAGTGAATATAGGGAAGGCTCATCACCTCGCCCTCTTCCACCCTCACTGCCATAGGCGCGCCCTCTTCCACCAGTGGGGGAGGAAAAGTGTACATGTCATTGTTGAAACTTTCACATCCTCTTATTTCTCACACCAAGCATGACTCACGTGGGATTAGAGATTTGTGATGATTACAACATGTTCAGAACCACTCACAGTGAATGAACTATGAGAACTCTGATTCCCACCATAATCAGGATACGTAGGAATCCTTCTCAAGGCCTAAGATCATTGGATATACTCTTCAAGAATACACACCTAATTCCCTCAATCTAGGTATCCTCCTTAGGAATAAGCCCCAAATTAAACCCCCAAAATCGTCAAGGAATCCTTTTTAGAAAGTAAGCCCAAACTCATTTCTCTCAAAGGACTATACTCTTCTATGAGATTCATCAAACTACATGGAATTTGATTCCCATCCAAATGGGATACATAGGAAGCCTCCTTGAGGTTCAAACCCAACACTTCAAATCAACCCTATTCTCCTTGGGCCATATTCCCAAAAGGGTCTAATCTTACTTGGAAACCCATATTCTTTCCAAGTTCCTTGGGCTGCGAGGGTATAAGTCCCACATTAAACTTTAACTAAGCACCCTCTGATTATATTTCCTTACCACATGACATTAAACTGTACGATTAGGTCCTTATTACATGACCTTAAATGGTATGATATGTCCCATTAAGCAGCACCAAACTACGATGGTTCTAATTCCTATCACAAGGATACGTAGGTAACCCATTTAATGGCTACGATCACAATATCAAAACAAGCCTTCATCTCCCTAGATGAAAAAAAATTCCAGAGGTCCCAATTCAGTGGCTTAAAAACCAGTATCATCATAACGATGATTAAAAGAATCTCTAAATAGTGTATGTGAGGATACCATTGATTTAGAACCTCAAATACATACAGATATCTCCATTAATGAAGAACCTTGAATATATACTGATGATTCTAAATTTTACACATGTTAATATGTGATTGAAAATTCCAAGGGAAACTTACGTTATAATTGGTGTATTGATAAGGATTCATGAAAATATCTTAAATTTATAAAGAGAGTCCCGGAGTAGACAATAATTCCCCCCAAAAAGCTGTAATGACTCTGACCTCCCATCCTCTAAACCAATTCATATTTCTAAGTATCGTAAAGTTAAAACTTAACAAATGCCTGACTTTGGAAAGCAGGTCCCTTTTGGATAAATAACTATTGGGAGTTTCTGATTCCATGAATAAATCCAATGGAATCCTCCTGGAAGTAGTGATTCATAAAACTAGAACACACATTTCAAGGAAATATGAAACAAAAATGGTGAACCCAACCTAAATCCTTAACCAAGTTAATAATTTTACCCACCTGTCAGGCCCATATCAATTAATAGAGGAAGTCCAGACAAAGGAATCAATCACGCATGTATCCATATAAACAGATGTATCTTTAGTGAAGTTTATTGTTGTTGTTTTCAAGTTTTTTCTCAGAAATCCCTTCAGTACAAAATGGCTTTCTTCAAGATGACATTTGTGAACTTCCCGACCACTTCTTAGGCTGGATCCTCATCCACGGGAAGGAAGTTATCACCCACCCATCATCTTCAACGCTAGGTCTCCAACATGCTGGTAAAGGAGTACTATTATCATAGTACAATCCCAACTTTGGAGGTTACCAGACAAGACCTCTAAGTTAATAACAATCGTCGATCATCTGGTAAATGACGACCGATGATCATGAATCAGACAGTTCCAACCACTGTATTCAACCATTTTAGGTCCTTATCCCCAGAACTCAATAACCAGTCCCTCTCGTATTTATACGAAGGTGGATAAAGAGGTCACTCAGGGACTCAATTCAATTATATATGGATCCTTCATAAGGATTCCCACCAACAATCTCCACAAGTAGAATTGCACGGTAGTGAACCCCCAACATGATGGGGGTGTTGCATTTGGACATTCAGACCTGGTCTCTCAGACCCAGGCATGTAAGAAGAACTTATGAGGAAACATCTGGTCAATAAGGAGTAGGTTCTTACCTCTTCCCCTCTAGAGAAGTCCATCAACCTAACTTTACGGTGAACAATGATCGGGAACATACACTCGTTCGTCCTAATTTTTCTGTCCAGTAGACTCGTCTGGCAGCAACCCACCAATCCCACCAGATAAATCTAGTGGAGTACCATGAATAGGCACATACACCTGATTAAAAGTTATCATTCAGTTGGAAGGCTTGTCTGACTTCATTTAAAGAAGCCCGCCAATCCAATGTGGTGGCAATTGGTAAACACGAATATACACATGCTTACAATCACTAATTCTACCAACACTTTCATCTTCCAGTATTGAAGGATGTTCTTCAACCATAATTTATGGTAAACAGCTAGTAGGAATATAAACCTTCCAGAGTTCATCAAGCCTACCAACAGTCTCATTTGGTAGCACCCGGAGAAGTCAGTCAAAAATCCCTGATGACAAATCTGGGGCAGACCCAACTCTCTTCCCCCATACATGAGTACTGTCAATACCCATTGATAGGAAAAGGAGGATAGAAGTAGGCACATACACCTACTCCAGATACATAATGGACGTATATTCCCATTCTAGCTGCTGAATTCACCAAACACATCTTATCAATGGTGAAAGGGAAAACATAAATTCCTTCCCATATTCTAGAAGTATTCCAGGATATTATAACAACTACTTCAGTAGTACCCAGGGAACAAACACATCAAGCTATCCCAACACATGGGATGACACATCAACATGCCATCCCAGAGCAGATACACTCATCTGTTCTAGTCTAGGAGGGTCATGGAGCATACTCCCCCATATCATACAGACAACAGAATCAGGAACATACTCCCTTTCCAATTAGAGGTAATCAGTCCATTCTGGTGACTAATCTAAGGTAGGAACATACACCTACCCATGATATCCACTTTCCCTAGAAAGTGGCCCCAAATAAGTGTAATAGAACATCCAAGAATAAGTCTCACCAAACACAGTTATAAAATCAAGAGTCAAGATGCAATTTGTCTCCTCTTAATGCTGGAGTTCTTGCAACACTCATACACTTATCTATGGAAGCTCAAGATCCTACCCTCTCATTACCAAATTATGGGATTAGTAGCAGTAATTCTAAAGTTCCCCATTGGACACTTCATCATGAAGGCTTTCTTTATGAAAATTTGGTCAATCTAGAGAGCCTATCTCCAGATGAGAGCCATAACAACCCTCCATGTGGACAAAATACCAAGGAGAAAGAGGATTTATCCCTTGCTACAATCCACCATGGTGGTCCTCCTCGTGATAGAATTTATTGCGAAAGTCCTCTCTGCAGCAGTATTTCTCATTATCAAGATAATTCTATAATTGATAATATAGTGATGAGAAATCCCTCCTATCTCGAGGCACTTGCAAACACAAGGACAATCATATCTAATGCCCTGTCATTGATTGGTGAAACCCTTTCTCAACCAGAATACATCTTAGGAAAATGGTCATTCTTCGAACCCCCCTTGGGTCATTTCTCTTCTTGTACATAACGTCCACTTTGGTCAGACCAAGTAGAGAAACCTATAGTGGAAGACGATGAAGATATGTTAAACATGAGAAAACAATTGGATAAAGGAGAAATACTAGTCATGTTATGGCCTTTGGTAAATTTTCAATATAATATTCTAGAATTGATGGTAGAATATTGTATTCATGATATCTACCTTAACTTATGAAAGACTCTTTTCCATTTGAAAACCAAAGTATTACCATATGATGAATATTAAAATCATTTAATGGTAATAGAGTTGTTGCAATACCTAATTGACTTGGAATCTCTCTCGGTTTCCCAACATCCAAAGGTTGGAAAGTAGTAGAGAACCCTTCAGCATGCAGGCCTCAATGCTCTAAAGAGTCTATGCTAATTAATTTTTTATTCCCCATCTGGTGTTCGTATCAGAGGATGGGGTGCACATGGAGCATTGCATTTCATTGCACTCTAGAATCAGTAAAGCCCACCAAAAGTGGTCTCATGCAATGTTATTTCCCACGACCGACTACAATCAATAGATTTTGTATATAATCAAATGTACACTCAAGAACAGGCCTCAACTAGGTATCATCAGAGTCAATCCCAAAGAAAACATGTTGTTTAGTTACTTTTACATCAAGCATCTGAGAATATTGAGTAGGCCTCCCGATTAGAGGATGTTAGCTATCAAATAACACAAATTTATGAAATAGAAAAATGATCTTCTAAAACATGTTATTTGATTGGTTGTCAGATAATGCTCCCATCTAATGTCCGAACCAAGATTCGTAAAATTAGAAGAGCAGCTACGCGAATCTCAACCATAGCATTTCAAGAGCCACCCCAGCTTCTATGGATGTGGGGCTCATTTAATTAAACCTTCAAATTCATTAAACAAAGTTCAAATGTTTGAAGAAGAAGAATAGGAACAACCCCAACCTACAAGGCTGGGGGATTTTTCACATTTATAACCACCTCATCAACGAAGGTCAGTTTTCTCCCGATTAGGGAAGAAGCCACAAAGAGAGAACAAAACTGAACTATCTGAGGATTCCCTTCGGGTTACTGTCTATCAAACAACTCATGATAATCCATCATATAAGAGATAAGCGTCTCATGGAATATACAGAGGGAGATGATCTTACAAAGATACTGACATAATTCCATCAATTCATTATGCATCGGTAAATTTTATTAACACCATTATAGAAGATCTTCCATAAAATGAGTCTGATTAAAGGGAATCAGAAGATGAAGTTCTTATCCATAATATGGTACACACTGAAGAAAATGAAGAAGGTGTACATACCTGAAATCGGAGGCTTACCTAGAATCTAGGCATGCCTTCAAATAACCAACTACCACCCCTCCGAAAGGCATCTAACAAGGGAAAAGGTAAAAGTTAGATTGCATCTCACTTTTCCACTGTATAAGGTCAATATATTTTGATTAAAGAGATATTTTCAGATCAAGAAGAAGATATAAAAGAGTTGAAAAGACTCAATATAAAGTTACTTCGAAGTAGGATTTCTTCTAGACGTACTCCCTAGGTAGATCCTCAAATTGAACATCCTATAAGAGATCCTCCGTAAAGAGGATTTGTGGTAACTACAAATGAGGATAATGAATTCCTTATATTGGGTACACAACCAGGGTAGGATCAGATGCATCCTTATAGGCCTATTCCTATGGGTTATCCAAGGAAAATACCAGCACCACCACTAGTGGGTTTTCCGGTCATTGCACCAGTTCAAGCTCCAATTTCTATACCTACACTGGTTCCAGCTCATCTGGATATTCCCCAAATGCTTATGAAAAAATTGAGGCATTAAAGACTCGATTGGAAGCCATAGAGGAACAACATGCACTAGTTCATCCAGAAAAGAAATATTACCCCGAGTGGGTGGACCGGATTCCTACCCCACAAAATTTTTTGAATACCACATTTCCAATCTTTAATGGTTCGGGAGATCAAGAAAAACACTTAATGCATTTTTTTTCTCATTGTGATCCCATGACGGAAACTCCTCAACAATAATAAGCAGTAAAGTTTAGGTGTTTTGTGTATTCATTACAAGGACCATATTTTGTATGGTATACAAGTTTGCAATATCCATCAATTACTGTATGGGAAGATCTATGTCATAAATTACTTCTTCAATTCATCTCAACATTACCGAAGAAATAGTTTTTCGATCTTACAAATTTTAAACAAAGGGGGAATGAAAGATTTTCAGATTTCATTGCTCAATGGAAAATATTAACGTATTCCTTAAGTCTGGCACTCCATCAAGAATATTTTCTACCAATTTTTGTGGCGAATCTGCATGATGAGTTACACACACCACTGATCCTTATAAAATAGACAGGAGGGTTTTGAGACCTTAATTCAATTTCTCAATAGATATAATATTATATTATATAAACTAAGGATAAAACTTTTGTAATTACATAATCTCTGGGAAGAAGAATAGGGAAAGCAGAGGCCGCTACCGTTACAATCAATAAATCACCTGTACCTGCTTCCACATCAAAAACTTCATCATATTGAAGGGATCTTCCTCTTAAGCATCAGCAATAATGAACACCTCATCTAGATGATAAACAAGATCAAAGGTAGAAAAAAATTGAGGAATTAAATAGAAAAGTTTATTCCTTCTAGAACGAACAAGTTCCTGGTTACTTCATCTCATCTCTAGAAAATAATTTAGTTCAGTTTCCAAGGCCGAAGAAACCCAACAAAAAAGGAGATGAAGATCTTTTGAATTATTTTCCCTTTTACAAGATGTTGGGGGCATCCCATTCAGGAGTGTTTTGTTTTCAAGGACCTCCTATAAAAAATGGTAGACTCTGGACAAGTGAAACTGAAAATTTCATCAGCTCAAATAGCATGTGTTACTACTACTGATCCAGAGGAATAATGCGAATTATAACAACCGAAACTTTCATTAATAAACATTCCTCTTGATCTAATTAAATGTCTCATTATGTAAAATGTTTATATAAAATGTGAACTTCATTGGTTTTATGTTTCTGGATTTTAAAATACCATTATGAATTGTGACTGTTGCTAATATAGCCATTGAACATTGATCACATGATTAGTATAAATATAGGGCTTTAAAAAATCCAATTTACTCAGACAAAGGAAGAAATAGACTCATCCAGTAGACTTTCCCCATACGAATCCCATTTTTCAGAGCTCGGAAAGGAGGTGGAATCATTTGGCTTCTCTCTTGACCAAGAAAAAGATGATCTTGAACACGTTAAGCTTGAGAAAAACTGACTATGGGAGAAGTGGAAGTTAATAGAGATTACCACCCGGGTGATGTTATCTGAACCACCCCAAAAGTCTATCACCATCGCACACCTTAGCCTTCAGTATTATGAGGGTGTTATAAGGGGTTATGTAACAATACCCTAGCACTATGACTATATACATTATTTTTGTATATAGAATGTGCATTCATTTTATTATTGTTACTTTGTAAATAGTTTTTAAAGCACAAATAGTATTTTTAGTTAATATTCAACTAAGAAATCTATTTTGACGAATTAATGGATTTTTGAATTAAATAATATTTTAACAAAATATTATTATTATTAATTTAATTTTTATTAAATATAAATGATCATATAAGTTTATGAATGCAATTGTAATTTTTATTAAGGTTTGAAAGCTATTTTTGTCAAAACCCATGAGTTTTTGATAAATGTCGGTTTTTATTTTAAAAGATAAAATTAACATATTTAGAAAATTATTTAGATAAAATGAATATTATTTTTGTAATCAGGATGTCGAAATTATCCAATGGTGAATTTTTCATAATTCTTTGAGACACTCGATTTTTTGGGTAAAAATTAAATACCGTTTAAATATATAATGTGTTTTATGACATCATAATGACCAAATAGTGATGTAATAAAATAATATAAACATTATGTTTAGACAATATATGTTTTACCATTAAAATAATGTGATTTTGGGTTTGTTTGATTTATTTTACAAAGCTTTAGTGGACCCTCCAAGACTTATAAAACATTTTGTTTTTTCAAATTGTTTTTCTTAAGAGTGTGACTCACCTCCACATAAGAAACCCTATTATTTTAAGAAGTTAGGCTATTTGACTCATAAAATATTGTTTTCTACTCCCCTTTGGCAAAAATAATTGGCTGGTTTTTGGCTTTGTTTAGTTAAATGTGTTGTGTCCCTAACCTAAATAATAAATAATTACCTCTCCTTTCCTATGCCAACTAGCCCGTACCCAAGTGGTAAGGGCTCATGCTTGGAATCCAAGAGACCCAGGTTCAAAACTGGGTGGAGGTGAATTTCTGGGTACTGTAGTAGGGCTGTAGCAGGCACTGTAGCAGGTACTGTTCGGTATTGCAGCAGCCGGACTATTCACCTGATTTGGACTTTCGGGCCACCGGTTTGGGCCTACGGGTCTCAGGGCCTTTGGGACATCAAAGACCTTCGGGCCACAGGGCCTTTGGGCCATTGAAGACCATGAAGTAGCCCAGTTCACACATAGCATGCCCTAGATGAGGATCATAGCACCAATAGCAGTCACCAGAAGCAGAGCTAGCCGGATTGGAAGAATGAGAGGGTATGGAAACCGCCATCGGGACCAGGCACCGTGCAGCTTTGTACAGGGAAATGCTAGCCGATCAGCAATGCCGGTGGGGAGCTAAAGGCAATCGATGATGCAGAAGATGGGGAGGGGCATCTCTAGTGGGCTGGGCCTATAGGTCATGTATTGGGCATGGTATGCCTCTGGACCTTCGGGTCATGTATTACGGGTCATGTCAGGCCTTGTGCCTTGGGCCCACGGGTCATGTACGGGTTCCCCTTCAACCCTTAAAAGGGGGATTATCTATAATAAAATAAAAAAAAGAAGTCCTTTGGGCCATTCAGGTGGGGGGATCTCCTTTCCTATATAAACCCACCCAAGCTCCCACTTCCTCTTCACTCAAAGCCTTTGGATTTCATCCAAACCCTTACCTCCTATCTCTAGAATCCTCCCAAGGTTCCCCAAGCTCTCAATAATCCTCTCTCAAGCCTCTCCCAAGCCTTTGGGATCACACTTCCAAGTAAGGGATTTCTTCCTTTCTCATTTTTGTCAAATTTTCTTTAAGTTGTTATACCCTTTTGTTTTCAATTAAAAATGTTGGGGTATGATTTATAACCTTCCCCATACTACCCTCTTTATGTTTGGATGATGGGATTTCCATTTCTCTCTCATTAATTCCACCCATGTACACCCGTTACCATGCCGAAATTCCCTGAGTGATTTCTCTCTCCTCTTTTACATCCAAGTAATTATTTTTAATTATTCATAAATTCTATTACAATTATTGGTACATGTATCTATATGAACCCATTACTGTCCATTTCAGGTAAATATGATAAGACACCCCTTTCTCTCTCATCAACTATTTTTTATGAGTTCATATTTCATGCCGTTATGCTGCCGAAATTGCACTATGATTTTCCAAGTCAATGTCATTGTGTAGTGAATACCATGCCCATTTCTCTATCAAGAGAATTAACCTTTATGAAAATTTACTTATTTATTATAAATCATCATGTATTTATTCCACATACCTTCATCATGTAATAAATGATGATGATTGAGTCCATGTCGTATGATCCATGTGGCACACTTATGCATGAAATGAAATTTTTAAGAAGGGTGCACCCTAATAGTGATCTAATGAATTGGGTAAAGTATAATATCATGATACATCATGTGCAATGGGTGTTGACTCATGATAATTCAAGTGCAACGAGGTTTTACTCATGCATCATGTTCCATGAGAGTTTACTCATGCTCTATGTGCAATGATCCTTGGCTCATGCTAATTCCATGTTAAGTGTTGTTGCCACATTTCCATGTTATGATTATCATGCTTTATCATGCCTTTATGTTCATGTTTATCTTGTGCTCCATTGATATGCCTATTGTCTAACATGTATTGTATTCCTCATGTTATTCCCTTTTTATTCCTTTACTGGGCTTTATAGCTCACCCTTTTCTTATGTATTTCCTCAAGTTATCCCATGCAATGCTAAGTACGATGGAATGTAGTGGTCATGTAAAGGAAGTTTTCAATAAGATGTTGCATTATATGTTTTAAGTTGTTATGTAATGTTCCTAATACCCAAAGACACTAGACCTCTTGATCTTCCATGTTGTATCAATTGAAGGTTTTATGTAATAAATTAGGTTTAAGTGTGTAATAAAGAGCAGGGTTGTTATACAAATGGTAGGAAGTCAAAAGTAAAAATGTGCAGAAACATAATGATTGGATGATCTAGAAAATGATCAACCGAACTCATGCTATTCTATGAACACAATTGAAACAACCTATTGTTTATTACGCTACTTCTAACACAGAATAACCACCTTCATCAAAAGGTCAATCCTCAAAGAAGCGAAGTGATCAGAAAGAAAAATAGTAGTCAGAAGAAAATGAGTTTGTGTTAAGGACAAAGTTGTCCTTGACCCTAGAATATTTCATTCAATCTACTTCAAAATCATAGGCACCAACCCACCAAATGGCACAACCAGAACTGGACTATCAAGAAGAATCTTCATCAGATGAAGAATTGATCTTTGGTTCCACCAACATTATTCACTTAACAAATCCCTATACCATTGGTGATTCTGATTATAATGAGCTGGAGTTCCTTATACCTAACTAGGGAACTAGAGGAAGAGGCCAATGTTGATGATATTGGGGAATATGTGGGAATTATAGAATCCCTTATTTTAACTCTACCCCTACTCAAACTATATATGTGGAAGAAACTCGTGGAAGAGCCTTTCACTGTGCTCAACAAGAACAAGGAGATTCTTCCATGCAGGATAGGTTTGGTCCTGACATGATTATTTTTGAGTAATGCTTAAAAGTCACACCATATTCCTCTCAATAAGAAAATAGACCTAGTCAGTCTAATCTTCCAAATCCAAGAGTATTTCTAGCTTCTTATCCGACATAGGGTACATCTATATCAGGAGCGTCAACTTCCAAGGTACCTAAAAACTGCATTTTCATGCTAGGAATCACATACCTCTGGACCAAAAGTATGATGTTTTGAAATAGTTGGCCCAAGTACTGGCCCAAGTACTGGCCAATTATTCAATTTTGGATGACTTAATTCTATCAAAAGATCTTTGAGAAGCAGGTATTGAGGCTTTGTTAAGTCATCAAGAGTTTGAAACCCTAGTTGCTGCTGCTGAGGTTTACTGTATAAAGAATGATTCTGAAGAATTTCATACAGTCATATATTTTATAGATGAAGATAAATATGATGTAGTACATGGACATATTAGACCCTTGTATCTATCTGGAAAGGTTAATGACATAGACATTTGACGAGACTTCATTGATAATGGCTCCAGAGCCAACCTCATTCCTGTTCGTACTATTCAACGATTGGGCCTGATTGAATCTGACTTATATCCTTCCAATTTAATGTTTCAAGGATATGAAAATAATGAGAAAGAACCTATGGGTGAGATTACACTCAAAACTTAGTTTGGAGATCTTGTGTCTAATTCATATTTCATGGTTGTTCGTTAGGACACAACCTTCAACATTATTCTTGGAAGTCCTTGGTTGTACCAACATGTGGCCATACCTTTGTTATACCACCAATGTCTTAAGTAATATTTCAATGGTCAAATTGGGACATTGTATGGTAAAAAGGATCCGTTCAAAATGTGTTGATATCAATACATTGAGGTAGAGTTTTATCACACAAAGGGAATAAGGTCCATGAAAAAGGAGGTAACCGAAATTAATGCTATGAATGGTTTGGAAAAGATCCCAGTAAACCCATTCATACATTTCAGTACAGATTATGTGTTACCTATCAAAAAAAATGAAAAGGTAAACCCAAATCCAAGCATTAATCTAGTAACTTCCATATTGTCAATTGCGGAAATTGAGCCTCACAGAATGGGAGAAATTATTGATTTACCAAGAAGTGATGGAAGCTTAAATATAGATGTCTTCATTTCATCTACTGAACATCAGCAAGACTCTACTTTGTCAATCAAAGTAGAAGAAGTTGTAGTAATTCTAGAGGATGACAAAGATGTTGATTCCCAATCCATCATCTCCTCTTTATTACCACAATAAGACCATTTATCATCAGTGGGGTAAAAAATGGTGGCCTCTTCTTTAAGATGTTAAAATATTGACTCCTCTCCCATCTTTGGAATTTTTCGCTTCATCATCTACTATGCAAGTGGAAATATAAGAAGTGATGCATAAGGAAGAAGAATAAGAAGAAGAGAAATATCTTAGGGATGTTCCCCCAGCATTTGAGTAAGGTGTCTCTACCATTGTGGATGAGCTCAGAGAAATAAATCTGAGTACAAAATAAGATCCATGCCCTAATTTAATTAGTGCGTCCATGAATTTTGAAGAGAAATAGGTGTATATTTCATTTTTAAAGTAGCATTGAGATATATTTTCTTGGAATTATATAGAAATTCTAGGTCTTAATCCCAATGTAGCCACTAATCATTTGGGTATTCTAGAAGAACATCGCGGATTCTAGCTGGTATAAAGAAGAACACACCCAACTTATACCTCTAAAATTGAAGCTAAAGTTGATAAGATTATAAAGGATAATTTTTTCAGGGAGGTTCAATATCCCAAATGGCTGGCCAACATTGTACCAGTGAAAATGAAGAATGGACAAATCAGAATTTTCATTTATTTTAGAGATCTTAACTGGCATTGTCCTAAAGATGACTTTCCAGTTCCGATCATAGAGCTTTTAATTGATACAAAAACATACTATGAAGCTATTTCCTTCATGGATGGCTACTATGGGTATAATCAAATATGTATGGCTCTAAAGGATGAATAATCTACAGCCTTCAGAGCCCATCAAGGTGTGTTTTGATATCAGGTAATCCCCTTTGGATTAAATAATGCAGGTATAACATATCAACGTGCCATGTACCATATATTCAAACCCTTCTTAGGGAAATTTGTTGAATGTTATGTGGCTGATTTGGTGGTAAAATCCAGACAAACTTCCAATCAATTAGCTGATCTGGAGACCATATTCAATAAACTTTATCAACATAGTTTGAAGATGAACCCCTAGAAATGTGCTTTTGGGGTAACCTCAAGAAATTTCCTTAGCTTTGTTGTATGCCATATTGGTATCAAAGTTGATCCCGAAAAAAAAAATCAATCCTTGGAAAGTCACCTCCTTGAAATTTGAAATAATTGAGAGGAATCCAAGGACACTTGGCCTATATTCGGCACTTTATCGCCAATTTGAAACACAAGTCTTTTCCCTTTACTAGATTAATGAAGAAGGGAGTCACCTATCAATGGACTGAAGACTGCCAAGACACATTTGATACCCTCAATAAATATATCTTGAGTCCACCAGTATCAATTCCACCTTTTGAAGGATGACCAATTATTCTCTATTTGACAGCTTTAGAGTGATCACTGGGTGCCTTCCTTGCCCAAAATAATAATGCTGGGAATAAAAACAACCTTTACTATCTCATTCAAACTATGCTTGATGAAGAAACTTGGTATTCAAGTATTGAAAAATGTTGCTTGGAATTAATCTTTGCAGTTCAGAAATTGAGGCACTACTTGAAACATCATGAGGTCTAATTGATATCTCACAGTAACCCACTCAAATTTATCCTTAGTCATCCTATCTTTACAGGGTGTCTAGCATGTTGGGCAGTTATTTTTCAATAGTTTGATATCTAGTTTTTGCCTCAGAAGGCAATAAAAGGCTAAGCTCTGACCGACTTCCTCAATGAACATCCATCTGAGGAAGAAATATCATTGAATACTGAACTTCCTAATGAATAGGTCTTCTCTATTCAAGATAATCCCCAAACATGGGAGATATAATTTGATGGTGATTCTAGAAGTCCAATAGGAAACATAATGGAAAACCCTAAACTCAACAAAGTTGGGTTAATAATTGTACTTATCTCCTCAGAAAAGGAAAATACTTCCTTATTCCTTCCTATTATCTGAAGGTGGTACCAAAAATGAACCAGAATATCAAGCTCTCATCGCAGGCTTGGAATTGGAACTTCAGGTGCAAATGAATCACTTTAAAGTGAAAGGTGATTCCAAATTGGTAATAAAATAGATCAATGGGTAATATTCTATCATAAAATAATAGTTAATCCATTTGTGTGATTACGTTAGAGGGTTAATGGCTGAATTTACCTCAAAGCCGACATTGTCTTATATCCCATGATCACAAAATTACCAAGATGATACACTAGCTAATGCAGTTACAACCTTGGAAGATCCAAATATGAATGAGACAGTCATTAGCATAGATCATCATCAAGTGGTCTCACCTTTTTTTTAAACTAGAATGGTGGAAATTAATGAAATTAGCCCTATTTATGATCCACATGGTCATACCATGAAATAGAGAACACCCATCATGTAATGACTTCAAAATGGAGTACTTCCACCAGATAGGTCTGAAAAAGAACAAATTCAAAGACAAGAAGACAATTTTACTCTTTATGATAGTCCATGTCACTAGAAGATCTTCTACAAACAAGGCTTTGATGGAATCCTATTCAGATGTACTGATGGAGAAGAAACTACATCTTTTATGAAAGAAGTGCATTTAGGAGGTTGTGGTGCTCACCAGTCTGGGAATAGGCTTTCTGATGAAATTCAAAGGCTTGGATACTTTATACCTTCAATGGAATAGGATTGCACAGATTTGACTAAGAAATGTAATCCCTGCCAAGTGTATGCCAACTTCATTCATCAACCCCCAGAGTTGTTACATACAACTAAATACTCCTGGCTATTTTCTACATAGGTAATGGATGTAGTAGGACCTTATCCTCCAGATATGGATAAGTAGTTCAAGTATATCCATACTATTACTGAATTCTTCTTCAAATGGGATGAGGCAATACCTCTCAAATAATTTAGATCCAAAATCATTGTTACTTGTTTTCAAAACTAACATAATCACTAGATTTAGTGTCCCTCATACTGTATTGATGGAAATGGAACCAATTTTTGTTCTGTTGAGGTAAAGAAGTTATATTAGGAGAACAATATCAAATCTAACCATTCATCTCATTATCATGTGGCAGCCAATGGACATATAGAGGCTTTTAATAATACCCTATCAAATATACTCCATAAGATAGTGGATAAAGATAATAAATCTTGTCTAGATAAACTTTTGCATGATTTATGGGCTTATTGGACTACTACCTGTACTTCCACCCAAGAAACTCCTTATTCGTTGGTATACAAAACATAAACAGTTTTTCCAATTGAAATGAAATTTCCTTCACTCAGAGTTGCAATCCGTGATTAGTTGTCTACAGATGAGAGGTCTTAGAAAAATTTTAATGAGTTGGAATGATTATATGAGAAAATATTACATACTTTGCATCATTTAGAAGTCTATCAAAACAGAATAGCATGATCCATTAACAAGAAATTTCACCTTTGTTCATTTATTTAAGGAGAATTGGTATTGGTCATTAGGACTCCAATGATACCAGAAAAGAAACCTCCAAAGTTTGAGCCAAAGTGGGAAGGACCTTATTCAATACACAAGGTCTACTCAAATGGAGATTATGAATTAATCTAAATGGATAGAGAGCTTATTAAAACTCCAACCAATGTGAGATTCTTGATGAAATACTTTGTGTAGTTGGAGACATTGTCATCAATGAAAGACTGAAAACTGCACAACTCCCATGTCCTTACTATAAGACTTAAAACCGCACAGTACAAATTCCTAGTTACAAGACATTAAACTGCATAACAACCATAAGCATCCATGCTTCATAACATTAAAATGCGTAGCAGATTTGTCCTTGTCAAACAACATTAAACTGCATGACACCATTTTTCCTCGTTACAGGACATTAAAATGTATGGTTAACGTCTTATATACTTAATGTTAAGAGCTTTCATAATAAAGAATCATGGAAATCATTGCTACTCCATAGTGGTACATGAGTCCCTCTCTTCCCTATGTCTGAGTCAGATCTGCATAGGGACCTTGTTTTAAGAACTATGTGTGGGTTGATTCTCATCTATTTGAGATACGTAGAGACACCTGGATCTCCAATCTTGGGCCCAACAACAACCAAAATTTTTCTATTTCCCTTTTCTTCTCTTGTATATGAACTAGATCTATACAGAGTGCTATTTTAAGAAACATGATTTTATTTTCATACCATCTTGTGTATTAAATTTAATCATTATTCTAAAATGTGTTGAAGCCCCAGTCTCCCATGTGAAACTCGATTGGTGTGGGAAATTAATGTTTAAATAACTTCGTATGGCTTGATTCTCATCTATATGAGATATTTATAGATTCCTAGATCTCCAATCCTGGTCCCATCCACAATAAAACCCCCCTTTATTCCTTATATAAGAATCAAACCTGCATAGAGAATGTTTAAAGAACCATGTATGGATTGATTCTTTCCCCCATCAAGATACATATTGACACTTGGGTTTTATCCCTTAGTCTATTTACAATATGTCTTTATTTTCACAACGGTTCATCTTCTTCCTTACCACATGACGTTAAACTGCATGGAAATCTAACACCCTTATTCTTCACTTGTGTCACCTTTGTGTTATAAAAGAAACCCTTACTACTCCTTGTTTTTCACACCGAGCATAACTCACGTGGGCTTATGAATTGGGTAAAAGGATTCTTTATATAAATAAGGTGTATTAATTTATTATGGGGATACCAATTTCCTCACTGTATGACTTAAAACTGCACAATATAATGTCCTCACTTCATGACTTTAAACAGCACATCACAATGTCAATTTAAAAGGAAACAAAGAAATTCTCCATTTTATATATGAGTCAGATCTATGTAAAGGATGTCAAAATCATGGACAATATCGATTAAAATATTTCTTATGTGCATTGAGCATAACCCCCTTATATATTTCACACTCTTAATATTGAATATTTCCAAATATTCGTAATCATTCTTACGGTTTCTGGTGACAGAGTTTCTAATACCTTAGAGCTCTTTTTTCCTAACTATACAGCATGTGACCTTAGGTGGCCTTGCATAAGTTGATTACATAACGTGCCTGTCAGTCAAAAGATTCCACTATTTGGATATGAAACATATTCCTCAGTTGTCCCTGCATAATATAGTCCCCCATAATGGGTTTTTAAAATTATGGTAATTTTTTTCTTGGTTATGGTGTCTTTTTCCCCTTCAAACATTGATGATAAAATACAAGAATCTGTATTTTAAAATAGTCGTTCATGTATATTTTTTCCATTATATTTCTCTCGATATGAAAGTCTTCAAGACCATGGTTTACACATTTCCCTCTCCATGTGTTCAAAGAAATATGAAATAACCTTGGAATCACTTGGACACATATCATATATTATTTCCATTTCTGGTCCAAGTTGTTTGATCTAAAACTATAGACACCATAACTCCTACGTTTGAGTCAGTCCTTCGTAGAAGTCATATTCCTCCAATTCTTTGGAAATCTTGGTTGGAAATACCATCATCATATTCTGGTACTTTTCTCTATAAACCAAACTCTATGCTTCAAAAAATATGAATCTCCATAAACATTATTCGGATTTTAGCAATAGATGTCAGACTTATGAGAGCTCTTTTTCCTGACTATGCAACACATGCCCTTAGGTGGCCTTGCATAATTTTCATACATAACATGTCTATCAGTCAAAAGATTCCACTATTTGTCTATGAAACATATGCCTCAGTTGGCCCTATATAACAAAACCCCCATAACAGGTTTTTCAAATAATGGTAACTTCATTCTTGGAAAATACTTCCTCTAATGTCTTTATCCCTTTTTCCATATCATTCTTCAGATTTAGTAATTCCCAAATCATAGTGTACAATTTTCCCTTCTATACCTGAATATGGTAGTATTTTTCCAAACAAATTATTAAGAAATTAGGAGATTCTTATACATTTGGTCACAGCTAAAGACCTTAAATTAAAGCCACACAATGTTCTCACTACATGACTTAAAACCACACAATATAATGTCCTTACTGTATGACTTAAAACTGCACAGTATAATGTCCTCACTGCATGACTTAAAATTGCATAGTATAATGTCCTCACTACATGACATAAAACTGTGTAGTATAATGTCCTCATTGCATGACTTAAAACTGCACTGTATAATGTCCTCACTACATGAATCAAAACTACACAGTACAATGTTCTCATTACATGACTTAAAACTTCACAATATGATATCATAAATTCTCCTTTCTGAAATTTTTTAACTATTCCTCATACAACAAATTTTTATAGAAATTATTTTTCTATTCATGACATATGTCAGCATAAAACTGCCCTTTCATTCTTAAAATTCCTTTCCTTGGAAAAACCACCCACTATGGTCTTGAGTCACCCAAATATTATTTTCCACCATCTATCAGTAGTAAAATGGCAAACTTATGAGAGCTATTTTTCTTAACTATGTAGTATGTGACCTTAGGTGTCCTTGCATAAAATTTTCCTACATAACAGGCATTTCAATAAAAAGATGTCACTATTTTTCTATGCAACATATTCCCTAGTTGGCCCTGCATAACACAACTCCCGTAACGAGTTTTTGAGATAATGGTAACTTCATTCTTGGAAGATACATCCCTTATGTTGATACAAGTTTTAAATTTTGTGACCATAAAAATCAGGTCTCAAGATTCCCCTTGGAAATATTCTAAAGAATATTAAAGAAATTATTAGCCACAGAATCTTATTTGGGATCTAATTTCAAAATTTAAGGTCAAAGCTATTAGAACTTAAACAATAACCCTTTATATTCCAACAAGCATGAATTTAAACTTCCAACAACAAGAGATGTGGTACTTGCTAGATTGGGAATCCACAAAGGGCACTCTGAACAAAAATCAATTCCCATCTCACTAAACGTACATTTTGTATGATTTAGGTAATATTGAGCAATAAAAATTCAAAATATACAATGTTTGTTTGGTTTTCCATATGACCCTAGTAAAAATAAAATCATTCTCGCTAGGCCCTGTGGATTACAAAAAAATTAGACCATCCTTCCCAACTAGACGTACCTCCAAATCTAACCAAATGATGTTGGAATGCATCAAAGTTCCCTACTTTTACCTTAGAACAAGATTGCTTTCATTATGAACGAATAAAATTCTAAGGGGGGGGCTTTTTTAGACACCATGAAATGTGTTCCATGAACTTCTCTGCAAAATGTCCTCAATCAGGCTCGAAAATTTTGTGGGGAGACTCTCTATTTTTCATGGGGGTCAGTGACAGTAGCGAAGGAACTAGCCCGAAGGGACTAGACCGGAGCCTGACACTGATCCCAAGAAGGGGTGAGGGGGTGTATCCCCTGCGGTATAGAGCAAGTATTTTGGCTAAGTCCCCAAAGAGGCACCCAAGGTACCTACGTTCAAGAACTAGCGAGCCACCATGCTAGAGCTGAATAAAGTCACTATTTTGGCTAAGTCTTAAAAGTGTAACCTTAGTCTAGAAAAAACACCATCGACGTGCAAGGTACTTTCATGCCACATTCTGGCATGAAAGTCACTTGCGCGCCCAATCTCCTTTCACCTCGGGTCCTATTTTTTCCTATAAATAGACGCTTGGGGCCCTCATTTGTGTGTACAAATTTCCCTAAATCCCAATTGCTGCTCTGGTCACCCTAGTGCTTCCCCAAGTCCTTAGATACTATAAAGGGAGTTCTTTAAGTCCAAATTTGAGGAATTTAAGGAGGATCATAGGACATAAGTACTTTTAGTGTTTTAAATCCATAACACTTGCATGCCTAAAATGCCCAACCTCCCAAAATCAGAAACACTTTCGCACCACCTATTCCTTTCATAGGAACTTGAGAGCCCCACTTCGGGGATCACCTGTGAATAATCCTGAATGCTTGAGCTAGGTCTCACCCAAGTATTACCATATAGGTTGTTCATTTCTTAAGTGAATATCAGGTCTCCCAAGCCTACTTGTGTGCCCATATTTGTGCACCCTTATCTAATTGGGCGCCCCTCTTTGATTCACTTACTCTCTTCAGTCTAAAATCCATCAAGCCCTCTTCAAAGCCATCCATAGTAATGATTCTTATTTATTGGCTCCCTTGTTTGAAATGGATTTTATTGAGACAATCACCAAAACCTCCTAACGTATCAAACCTTTGGGAAAGGTACATCAGTGTGTCATCTAATTTGGGTTTGTATATCCATAGTCATAGGTTTCCCACATTTGTTTCATAATGGGGTTAAGATTTAGAGTGTGTCTGTGGGTTTGTATATCCACAGTCACATGGATATTTCTCCAAGGAAAAGTGTTGGGAAGTTCTCGGTTTGTAGAACAAGGGTTTGGGTCCCGACCTCTCCCTTCTGAAAGAGATGGAACCTCAGATCTCTGGAAGGGAAGGTAAGGTTCACACCTTATTTTCCATTCAAGCGAAGGAAAAGTCCCCCTCCCATACCAGGATCAATTTTAGGGCATCCATCCTTGTGTAAGACCCTAAACCTTTATCCCTTCTTCTTTTCATTAGAACCTAGTCGAATTTAAAGTGAATACAGGGAAGGCTCTTCACCTCTCCCTTGTCCACCCTCGCCACCATAGGTGCGCCCTCTTCCACCATCGGGGGAGGAAAAGTGTATGTGTCATTGTTGAAACTTTCACAACCTATTATTTCTCACACCAAGAATGACTCACATGGGATTAGATATTTGTGATGATTACAACATGTGTACAAACACTCATGATGAATGAACTATGAGAACTCTGATTCCCATCATAATCAGGATGCGTATGAAGCCTTCTCAGGGACCGAGATCACTAGATATCCTCTTTAGGAATCAAACCCTAATTCCCTTAATATGGTAATCCTCCTTAGGAATAATCCACAAATTAAACCCCCAAAATTTTCAAGGAATTCTTTTCAATAAGTAATTCCAAAATCATTTCTCTCAAAGGACTATACTCTCCTATGAGATTCATCGAACTATGTGGGATTTTATTCCCATCCAAATGTGATATGTAGGAAGCCTCTTTGAGGTTGAAACCCAACACTTCAAATCAACCCTGTTCTCCTTAGGCAATATTCCCAATAGGGTCTAATATTACTTGGAAACCTATATTCTTTCCAAGTTCCTTGGGCTGCTTAGGGATAAGTCCCACATTAAACTTTGACTAAGAACCCTCCACTTAGATGTCCTTACCACATGACATTAAACTATATGATTAGATACTTATTAAATGACCTTAAAAGGTATGATGTGTCCCATTAATAGGCACCGAACTATGAGGGTTCTGATTCATGTCACAAGGACACGTAGGTAACCCATTTCATGGGTATGATCCCAATATCAAAACAAGCCTTCATCTCCCTAGATGACAATAAATTCCAGAGTGCCCCACTAAGTGGATTAAAAACCAGTATCATCATAATGATGATTAAAAGAATCTCTAAATAGTAATTGAGAGTATACCATTTATGTATAACCTTGAATACATGTGGATATCTCCATTAATTAAGAACCTTGAATATATACTGGTGATTCTAAATTTTACACATATTAATAAGTGATTGAAAATTCCATGGGAAAATTATGTTATAATTGGGGAATTAATAAGGATTCATGAAAAATTCTTAAATTTATAAATAGAGTCCTAGAGTAGACAATAATTCCCCCAAAAAAATGTGTGATGGGTTTGACCTCCCATCCTCTTGACCAATGCACCTTTCTAAGTATAGTAAAGTTCAAACTTAACAAATGCCTTCCTTTGGAAAGCATTCCCCTTTTGGATAAAGAACTGTTGGAAGTTTCTAGTTCTATGAATAAATCCAATGGAAACTACCTGTAAGTAGTGATTCTTAAAACTAAAACACATGTTTCAAGGAACTATGAAATAGCCAATAATCCACTATTCAAGAAATAAAAAATAATGAAGGAATCTTCATAAAATACCCTTTTATGCTAAATAGAAGTTTATAAAGTAAGTTAAAATATTCTTGTATGCATGTGAAGACTAAAAATAGTAATATAATAAAAAAATTATATACAGATTTTAAATAGAACTAAACTAAAAAATAGTTTCCAGATTTTATAGATTTCATTATAAAACTAAAAAATTTAGCATATAAACATTCTCAAACTCCCTCTTAATTAAATATTAAATATGAATATCCATATGTATAAATAAATAAAAATGTTTTTAAAGGATAAAACTTAATTTGTTCATCTTACACAATATATACAAACTAATAGTAGCTAAACAGGTATAATTTTCAAGGGAAAAAACCAGAACTAAAATAAGTTATCTACACCTTAATTTATTCATTATATAAATATATTAGTTAATATAATTTGGATTTTAAAAGAAAAACCCCTCTTCAATTCATATTAACTTATCTTGAATAAAAAGACTAGTATTATATAAAAATTAAATCCCATCTTAGATAAACTATTGAAGACACAATTAAACTAAATAAATTTAAAACCTGTACATATATGAATCTTGAAAATATATTCTATACTTTAAAAGAATTAAAAATTAAACTAAGAAGATATAATAAATTTAATTAAAAATATACAAATTTAACACTATAAAACGTTTAGAAGTAAGGAATGGATTTAAAATAAGAAACGGAAATTTGTTACCCTTTAATTTCATCTTTTTTCCATAAAAAATAAGACCAATTCATGTATATCAATATTAAAAAAATGAAATATATTTATTTTTAAAACATATCAATGTTTTGAAAAGTACACATAGAAAAATATGTATAATATATTTCAATTACTAAAATATCCAAGATGAATTCAAAATTAAGAACAAGAGTAACTCCCCCTAAATTGATGCTTTCCTTTCAAAATAACAATATCAAAATAGTATGAGAAGAACTTTAATTCCAGTAGTGAACACTTCTCCAAACACAATCTTTAATGTCAAAAGGATCCATGAAACATGATATAAGTTAATCAAATAATTTTTAAAGTAACCAAATGATAATATCATATAAGTAAACCAAACATTAGTACCAAAATAACATATTTACTGGCTATATAAAGATATTAACTAGATTAAAGTGAAATAAAAAATTAAATATATGGTAGCATCCAAAAATTAGATAGAGTATTCAAGCTTATCCAAAATGAAATAGTAAAGATTATAATGCTTATTCCATCATTTTAAGGATAAATCTATAATGAAATTAATTTGAGACATAAGAATAAAAAATACACCTTACTTGGGTATAAATAATGTATTATTTTTACATGAATATGAATACATATCTTCAGGTACCCAAGTAGTTAACAGTTTTGAATTTTGTTCCCTTGAAATTAGATTTATCCATAAAATTCAATTTTTGACCAAAATATTGAGTGAAATTCAATGGGAAATCACAAGAATAAGGACCATAAGATCCGCATTTAAAGTAATTAATTGAAGAAATTCTAGCATACTTTCCTTTCAAAAAATTTATTTTAAACATAATCAGAACAAAATAAGAACAAATAAGTCCATTTATTTTATCATTAAATTTCATGAAATAACAATTCTTTCCACAATTAACATTTGAATAACATTTATTATAAATTGGATTTTTCAAAAAAACATTTTCATTCCTAATTTTCTCTAATTAATTTTTCATCCTTTCATTTTATTTGTGAAAAAATTCCAAATCATCACAAACCTTTTCATATGAGGAAGAATATGTGTTTATAAGATATTTATTTTATTTTATCTTAAATTTATTCTTATATTTATTCATATTATCCAAAAATAAATTTTACCATTTTTCTTGATATTTATTATTCTTAGAAAGAAAATATTTAATTCTATAATTTTCAAATTTAAACTTCAACATTTCAGAATCAATATTCTTTAATTAAGAAGATAAATAATTTTTCTTTTCATGAGCCCTTATATATTTTTATTTGAGTGAAAATTTCATAAAAGTCATTTATTTTATTTTATCTTCATATAAATCACAAATTTACTTCAGATGTTCAATACTTGGATCATCATTTCCAAAATTTATAGAGGCATGAGAATAAAAACTAAAATCACTATATTTAGTTATAATTTTCACACATATATTTATTTCTTTTTTATCATATGAACTAAGATTAATAGAAACGAAATTTAGAGATAAAAATGTTATCTTAGAATATTTTTCAAGAAATGAAACATTACTTATTTCTTTTATACTTTCCACCTTGTTACATGAAATTTTAGAATCACCCCATGAATTCACACATTTATTTTCATTATTTTTTATCATCCTTTTATTTTTTATCTTCTGAAAATTGGGTTTAATATGTCCTCTATTCCAGTAGCCATAAAAAATTACATTTGAAAAATCTAAATATAAATTTGATTTAACTTGAATGATATAGCCTTCACAAAATGATGTTTTTCCCTTTTCATGGTTGGACACTCATTTTTCATTTTTCTATAATTTATATAATTGGAGCAAATAGATTTCATGGAATATCCATCTTCAAAGTTAGTTGTCTCAAGATGTTTCCAAATCGTAGAAGTAGTGAAAAAATGAATTTTTTTTCTGAAAATATTTCCAGAAGAATAACAATAAAGAATATCCACAACCTTATAATTAAGATCATATTTAATACGAATCTTCTTCTTTCAAATAAACCAGATCAGATTTAGTTAAATAATAATATTTAATCACAATATCCCAAAAAAATATCAATACTCTTTTGATAATCCCCCATCTTGATCATCCATTAAGCATACTTACCACCATTGTAATGTGATGGAAATATCAGATTTAAACCTTTTTTATTCATCATGTTAGTCATCACTGATAAGATCTTTTCCTTAGACTTTTTAAGGACTAGGATAAAAACATAGCATAATAAAATATAAATTAAAATCAAACCATAATATATCCTTTATAAATCCAACCTAAGAATCCAACTATGAGGTATCAAAAAAAGTGACAAACAAGTTATCCTCAAAGGATCCATCTCTGATACAAATTTTTAGGTATCAGAAAGATATGATAACTAAAATTATCTTGAAAAGATACAATCTGTGATACCAATTGTTAGGTATCAAGATAAAAAATGATAGTGATCAACTCTTAAAAAGGTATGGTTATGATACCAATTTTTAGGTTCAGTAGGGGTGATGGAAATAGAATAAGGGGGTGTTAATTGTATTTATTTAAAAATTTATCAGTGTTTAAAAATTATGATCGAAAAGTGATTGGTTCAAATATTAAACAATTCAACCACACCAATTTAATAAATGAGAGAGAAAAGAAAATGAAATAGAGAAAAATATTATTGTAATAGATTTTTATAGTGTTACAGATATAAATGATCCTAATCCACTCTTAAAACCTCTCATGAACTAAGAGATCTGGCATCCTATAGAGACCCTATCATTTTACACATATTATTACATGATTTTAAGCATAATTATCGATCAAATACAACCAAGCATCATAAAGTATAGTGTTATTGAAAAATTAGGTACATAACTAAACATCATAAAACCAAAATAAATAATTAATTTATTTAATCTTTATAATGATATCCTAACTCCCTTTGACACCTTATATCTACATAAGATAACCTAGGGAATACATGAACAAAAGGGATGAGCTAAAAATCCCAATAAGTGGATAAGCATAGGAATAAACATAGCATATGGGTTAGAAGACATAACATGATAACATAAAAGGCACGAAGCATGAATAAAATAAGGAATAATAACATATATAACTTGGGAAAATATAACCATGAAATCATAAGAATGTGGAAACAATATATAACATGAAATAAACATGATTCAAGTCTAGCTACCATGACATGGTGGACAAAGTCCCATAGAGGAATCAGGTTCACTCCCTATCCCAACACGGCGTCTCAAGTGATTAAACATTACCTAATGCATTAGAGTTCTATCTGGGTGCACCCATCATAAAATGTTAATCAAAATGTGTACCACATGAGGAGGCATATATAAGGAATCAAACATAAATACAAGGGTTACCCATGTAAAGAATTTGGTATCATAATCATGTCAAAATGCACAACATAAGAGAGTATCATAATGGTGTCCTTGAAAGAAAGGATTTAAATAATGAATTGAAATTAATAAGGGAAAATAGTCATATATCATTATAATTTATGTCAAACGTAAGTGAATTCATGTAAAAATAGTATTTGATAAACTTAAGAAATAAAACATTTTAGTGTGGTTCAAGGAAAGTATTAAAGATTCTTTAATATAGACAAGGAATAATTGTTTTTATAAAACCAGAAATGAACCAAGATAATTTTTCATGATAAAATGAGTTATTCTAGAAAAATAATGGTGGATTAAATCAGATTATGGAGAAAAATTTAAAATGGGTAAGAAATCGTGAAGTTCCCTGGATTCGAGTTTTCTTATTGGGAAGAATTGAGAAGAGAACCTTTTTAATACATGTATTTACCCATAAAATAAGGATGATATGATATGGATAAAAGAGTTTGTAACATATAAACAGGATTTATATCATATATATAAAAATAAATAATTATTATATTTGGTTCAATAAAGATAAATCAAAACCTGAAGGAAAAAATGGAGGTTCAGAAAGAATCCCTCACCTTATGTCGGAAATTGTTCTACACTTGTACTTAATGTCATGAATAATGAAATTAGATTCATTAATTAATAATTAAAGAACCTATTATACATGTAATTTTTTTATTATAGATTATTAAGTTCATTTGTGGTCTTCTTGATGGGTTATAGCGTTCAATTTTATCGTCTAGGAGTGTTTATTTTTCTTAGTTTTTATGATCGGTTCGCTTGTATAAGGGTATGAAAGTTCATGTAAAATGGGAATAGATATAAAAAATTTAAGTTATATTTTATTAATGAAAATAAATAATATTAAATGTTTATATATGTTTTTTTGTTATTTGGGGTGAGGATGAATCATTAGATAAGATGTTAGTGATAATCGTTTGGATTATTTTTGAAGGTTTTCGCTAACAGACTTGTTTTTTTATTATTTAATATTTTGTGTATTTGTTAGTTATATAACATAAAAAAGTTTATAAAATTAATTTTAAAATATTTTTAAACCATTATAACGGTTTTAGGACCAGACTGGAAGGCGGTAAAGAAAAATGGTAATTTTTCGTCCTTGAAGGCGATAAATTAACACCTCACGGATGACATTTTCATTTTTTGAATAAAAGGGAGAGGAGAAAGGATTTAATGAAGGATATTAAATTAACATAATAAAATCATAGTATATATAAGATACTATTGTTACCATTCCACTTGGATGAGTGTAGTTGAGAAGATAACAAGAAAAAAAAGAACATGAAAAGAAATTAAAAGAAAAGGAAAAGGGATTTTTACCTCTTGAATTTCTCCTCCTTGAGAACCTCCTTAGGGAAAAGGTTTTGGTATTTTGATGAGAAAAAAGGATCCTAGACATAGGGGAGAGGCTTGGGAATAGTATTAGAAAAAACTTGGACAAGTGTCAAAGTTTTAAAGGTGTGACGAGTAGAGCTGGTATTTATAGTGGAGGAGAGGGGTGTTTTCTAATTATTTTATTAATTAGTTTATTGTTTTGGATCAAGACTATAAATAGTTTGAATTATAACTAAATATGTTAAAATAATTAAGGGTAGTTCAATATTATGGTTCTTACATCAGTGATTACTCAATAAATAGTGTATTAAACTTATAATGTATATATACCATTAATTACCGTATTTTACTATTCACCAAAAATTCAATAATTTTAGAAAAATAAAAAAATTCACCCTAACCATTTCCCAATATATATAATTAAAAAAATGGAGCCCATTTTATGAAATTTTTTTTCTAAATATGAGAATTTTTTTTAATTAAAATCATCATTTATTTGAAAAAATACCAATTTTAAAATTATAACTGATTCTATGACACTTTGAAAAATTAATTATGGTATCATAAAATTATCTTATAATAATAAGCCAAAAAATATTAATTTATTAATTCATTTTTTGAAAATATAGTTTCTTTTAAATTATTTAATTAATCATAAAATTGTAACTAAATATTTATGACATACAAAAATACCAACACTTAATTTTTCATTTTAAAAACATTTATTTACTTGTGCCATGAAATAAATACATCATATATTAATTCATAAGATACCTAAATTTTATTTATACTTTCATAGGTGATATTACTATTATATTGGTTGAATTACTATTCCTAATGGTCATATTATTATTCCAATGGTCAAGTTAATATTTCATTGGTATAGGTTCCTTAATTTCTGAAATACCTCTCATTTCATTCATTATTCATTTATAAAGTTTTTATTATGTTATCTATGTGGTTTTATATTATTTAATCTATAAGACACAATTATAAGAAGTTAATTTCTATTGATATAATTTTGGGTCATTACATTTTTCCACCCTTATGAAATTTCCCCCTCAATTTTTTTTTACATAATAGGGTTAAAATAGGTGAGGGTATTTCTCATTCATCACTTCCTCTGGTTCCCATGTTGCCTATTTGTACTTGTGGTTCTACTATAGTACTTTGACCAGGTGAATAGTCTTGTTGTGTATAACTTTATCTCTTTGGTCCAAGATCTTTAATTGACACTCCTCATAAGAAAGATCATTTTACAACTTTACCACCTCTAAATTCATTACATGTGAAGGATATGATATGCACTTATTCAAGAGGGATACATGGAATAAATCATGTACTTGAGAGATTTTAGGTGTAAATTCTATTCGATAATCCACAACTCTGATATGATCAAGGATATCGAATGGGCTGATGTACTTGGGACTCAACTTTCCTTTCTTCCCAAATCTCACGATCCTCTTCCATAGAGATATGTAGAGGAATACCATGTCTCCAACCTTAAACTCCAAGTCCCATTGAAAATTATCTTCATATCTCTTCTGTCAACTTTGGGATTCCTTAATATGATGCTGAATGGTTTTTACCTTTTCTACCATTTTAGTTCCTAGAATCTTATGTTCACCAAATTCATCCTAGCATGCCAATGTTCTACATATTTTCTCATAAATGGATTCATACAGAGACATTTGGATGCTCGAGTGGAAACTATTTCTTTAGGAGAACTTGAATAAAGGTAGATATTTGTACCATTCTCCTTTTAAGTCCATAGAACATGCTCTCAACATGTCTTCTAGTGTATGAATAGTTCATTCATATTAGACATCAGTTTGAGGATGATAAGCTGTACTGATGTTTAGATAAGTTTTTAGAGTACGATGGAGGATTTTCTAGAAATTAGAGGTGAATCTTGGATCTCGACCAAATACAATCGATAGTGGTAATCCATATAGACTTTACACTTCTCTAATGTATATCCATGCAATTTGATCTAGTGGTAAGTCCTCTCGGATTGTGATAAAGTGAGATTTCTTTTAAGATGATCCACAAGAACCCATATAGCATTGTTTCCTCTGGATGTCTTGGAAGTCCAGTGACAAAGTCCATGGTGATGTTTTCTCATTTCTATGTTGTTATGGGTAATGGTTTCATCATCCCCTTAGAATTTTTCTTTTTTATCCTTCACTTGTTGACATACTAGGCACTTAGATGTATATTTTGCGATATCCTTTTTTCATATTGTCCCACTAATAATGCTCTCAGAGATCTAGATACATCTTTGTGCTCCATAGGTGAATAGGTAGGGTTGAGATATATGCGTCACTTAGAAGATATTTCTTTATCTATATATTGGATGGTACATATAGTCGTGACCCAAATATCACGAATCCTTCATCATCCACTTTAAACTATAAGGATTTCTCTTTTATCATGTATTAAAAATTCTTTTGAATTTCCTCATAATTTATTTGAGAATCCTTTATTTTCTCTATAATGGATAGTTGAGAAATCATTTAATAAAAGATTAATGATGTTCCTTCCTTAATGATTCCCATGTCTATCATTTGAAGGTATAAGAATATTGGATTCTTCTCAATTCTCATTATTGAGAAAGATGTGGGATTTTTTTTCTATTTAGATCATCTTCCACCTTATTTGCCTTACCAGGATGGTAGTGGATTGAAAAGTCATAATCTTTGATGAGATCTAACCATATTCACTAGTTCATATTAATATCTTTCTATGTGAATATATATGTGAGGCTCTTATGATCAGTATATATCTCACACTTCTCCAAATAGAGATAATGCTGTCATATTTTTAATTAGAAGATCACAATAGCCAACTTCAGGTCATGTGTGGGATAGTTTTATTAATGAATTTTAAACTGCTTTGAGTCATTGGGTATCAATTTATTATTTTGCATCAGTAAATATCATAATCCCTTATTTGAAGTATTATTGTACACCACAAAGAGTTCCCTACTTATTGAAAGTGTAAGTACTGATGTAGTGAAAAACATCTTTTCAACTCTTTGAATCAATATTCACATTCAATAGTCCATTCAAACTTCACTCCCTTCGAAGTCATCTTGGTTAGTGGGTTTAAAAATTGTGAGAAGTTCTTCCCAAATTATTAGTAATACCCATCTAGACCAAGGAAACTATGGATCTCTATTACAAATATTGGCCAGGGCCACTCTTCAAATGCCTTTGTCTTAAAAGGGTCCTCTAATTTTCTTTTTCTGGTGATAACATACCCCAAGAATGATACTACCTCTATCCATAACTCACATTTACTATAATTTTCATATATTTTCTCCCTTCTAAAAGTTTTTTAGCATAGTATTCAAATGCTCCTTCTGTTCCACCTTGTTCTTGGAGTATATTAGAATAAGATCAATAAAGACTACCAAAAATTAGTTAAGGTAATCTATAAAGACTCTATTAATTAAGTCTATGAAAATTTATGGAGAATTAGTGAGTCCAAAGAGCATCACTACGAACTCCTAGTGTCCATACCTCATTCAAAAGGAAGTCTGGGGAATATATTCCTTCCTCATATTTAATTGGTGATATCTCAAATGAAGGTCCACCATAGAGAAATAACTGGCTCCATGTAGTTGATCAAACAAGTAATATATATATATATGTAAGGGGATACTTGTTATTTATTGTTATTTTTTTTGAGATCACGAAAATCAATACATAGGTGTATTGTTCCATCCTTATTCTTGAAAAATAGGACTGACACACCCCACGATGAAGCACTCAAGAATATAAAACCATTTTCTAGATTCTCTTGTAACTACTTCTCTAGTTATTCCAGATCAATGATGGACATTCTATAAAATGTCTCTGATATAGGTAGAGATCCAAGAATTAGTTCAATTGAGAACTCAACCTCTTGATGAGGAGCAAGGCCATACAATTCTTCAGGGAATATATCAGTGTAATTCCTCATAATGGGAATGTCTTCAAGCACGATTTTATCCATTGTCTCAATAATTTGAGCTATATATACTTGATTATAAGGAAAAAATATCCACACTTGAGATAATGATTTTGAAGGAGATTCATCGTCCTCCATACACATGTACAAAATTGGAGGATTCCTTAGGATGTGAAGAGTGATCTCTATTTCCTGACAGTCGATGTTGTATTTTTATAAGGATACACAATCCATGCCCCAAATAGATTAAAACTCCACCAAAGGAAGTAAGACAAGATTTTATATGAGGTTCAGTCCATAAACATTAACTGGGGAGGAGTTGTAAACTTTGGATGAAATAATTTCTCCATTTTCAATTCTAATAGATAACTCAATCTCTCTATTTTGATGTGGTATTTGAACAGTTCTAATAAACTTGAAAGATATGAAATAATGCGTAGAACCAAAATCAAATAGTATGTTCTCTATTCTTGAATGAATAACCAGCACACCTATAACCACATCATTCCTAGGCTCCACTTCAGCAGTAGTGATATCAAATTCCATTCCTTGTTACCTTAGAGTTTGTTGTTTTTGATTTCCTCCAACAAACCTTGGATTTGGGAAATGGATCACATAATGATCATGTTCCTTGTAGTTGAAACACTTCAATATAGGCTGAGTGTTGATATGAATCTTCCATTATTCTTCTGAATTAGTGGGATTATTTATATCCCTTCATCAATTATTATCCATATTCCCTTATCTTCCACATTTAATGCATCTTTTGTTTCCCTTTGAGTAGTTTCCAGGAAGAGTCTTCCCACACTTTTGACACATGAGATGTTGGGTATTATTTCAATCATGGGATTTATCTGTTGATCCACCCATATTAAATAATATTTTCATTTTTTTTATTGTCCCACAAGAACACTGAGAGTCTCCAATCTCTATTTCAACCTTAATGGAACAACATACAATCTCTTCAAAACTGTCAATGTCTAGAATCACTAATTCTTTTCCTAGACTCGAATTTAGTTTGATAAAAAAGTGATCCACCTTTCTTTTGGTGTTCATGAAAAAGCTAGAGTCGTATCTTGTAGGCCTTGCAAAGTTTGCTTTATACGCCCCGATAGACTTATATTCTCTTTGCTTCAGTCCAAGGAAATCCCTTTCCATCTTAAGATGAAGGTTTTATTGAAAATATTTATTGAAAAATATTTTCTTGAAATCTTCCCATTCCATGGAATCGGTTTCCTCTTTAGAATTTGTGTTCTTGATCAGTTTCCACCACTAATCAACTTTCCCATCAAAACAATGGACCACCAGTACAATTTTCTACTCTTATGAAAACCCGAGGACAGAGAATATCTTCTCAATGGAGTTAATCCGTTGTTATGTAATAGGGGATCATAAGAACACTAAATATGGGAGGTATTTTTTTCATGAAGTATTCAACGAAAACTTTATCTTTATTAGGAGAAGTAGTGTGTTCCACATGATTTAAGCTATTATTCATAACGTTATGCAGTTAATCAAGTACTATCATGAAGTTTTGAGAACTTCTTCCCATCATATTGGGAATATCATTAGGGTAATCATCACATTTCCTATCACATTGATTGTTGGCATGGGTTCTTCTATTTATATCCATTTACTAAGAAAAATAAAGTACAATTAGAGGGACTTGAATACTTATATAATAAGAATATAAAAATAAAAAATTGAACACATAAGGATAAACTTGTAAATGAAAAGTATATCCTAACTTGTGATACCCTAAGATTCAGTCTAGATTATCCATGATTATAGAATTATCCCTAGGGTTCTTACTAAAGTGATATAGTCATAATATCCAAAAATAACTAGACCTTTATCTAATACTATCTATAGATAACTTAGCCTCTTACACATATTATTACATGATTTTAAGCATAGTTAACCATAAAATACAACTATGGATCATAAAGTCTAGTGTATTTGAAAGATTAGGTATATAATTAAACATAATGAAACCAAAATAAAAAAATATTTCATTTAATCTTCATAATGAGATCCTAACTACCTTTGAGCCCTTATATTTTCATAGTGTATCCTTGTTGGGAAAAAATCCATCAAGGTATCATTGAAGCATTTTTGAGTTGATTGTGTTTGTTGACAAAGCCGACCTCCATATTGTGTTTATTGACAGACCAGACCACGATGTATTATTTATTAATAAAGGGGGTTTACATGGTGATTTGTCGAGTTCCATAGAGATTTTTTGACAACCTATGTTGACAAAGTATGATGAAAAAGAAAGGGACGATCTAGAGGCGGTACAAAAAGAATATATCTAAGGTGGTTCCGTTTTCCAGTGTTTTCTCCAAATTTTTGGGCCTTAAAATCAGAAAATGGGGAAACATGTTTTTGGAAATGGAGTTGCATGAAAGAAACTTTCTCTCAAGGAATGTTTCAAGATCATAACGTCGAAAAGTGGAAAATTCATGATATGTGCAAAATATTTGGAAATGGGTGTGAAAGAGGAGGTTGGGTGAAAGAAACTTGCATGCCCAATGCTACATCAAATGGGGTTTTGTGTGCTCGAAGAGGATCTTGTGTGACAAAATTTGAATCTTCCATACAGGGGTCAAGAATTACTATAAATATGAGGTGACCCCCCTCACTTGAGAGATTTCAATACTTAGAGAAAATCCGAGCACCAGATCACGTAATAATTTTGCGCAAAGGGAGTTGTGTGAAAGATTATGAGTTACACGTAGGGTAAGAAAGTTGAACATAAGATTTGAGTTGCACACAAGACTGAAGTTTTCATATAAGTAGTGTTTCACAAAAAAAGTGGAATCTTGCACATAGGAGATTAAAGTTGTGTGGAAGATGCAGTATGGGTTGCGCGAAAGATTTGGAGTTTCCTGGTACATCCAGTGCAGAGAAAGATTCATCTGTGGGTGAAAGTTGGATGTCAACAGAGCATCTCTAAATTGTTAAGGATACATATTTCATTAGAGATAATGAATAGACCTACAATTCTATAAATTGTGAGTAGATATTCTGAATAATTAGTGAGTACACTTCAGTTGAGAGGGTAGTGAGATTTCATATCGTGATTGGTTGTAAACCAGAAGGGACAATGAGTCTGCTTCGATCCTTGTAAATAGCAGTGCGCTTTTAGTGAAGTTGGTACATTAGTACATCACCAGTGTATTCACCTTGGACATATCCCAATGAGTTTGAACCAAGTAAAAATCTCAGTGTCCTATACATGATTTTATTTCTGTTTATACTTTTCTACGGGAAAGAGAGAAAATAGTTTTTCTTAACAGCGAAACAAGATTCATAAGGGCGGTTTTTTTAATATGTCATACCATAATTCACCCCCTATTAGGGTATCTAACCTAGTGGGCCTTAAAATCCTTGGGAATATATGAACAAAAGGTATGAGATAAAAATCCTATTAAGGGGATATGCATAGGAGTAAACATAGCACATGGGTTAAAATACATAACATGATAACATAAAAGGAATGGAAAATGAATAAAATAAGGAATAATAACATGTATAACATGATAAAATATAACCATAACATCATAGGAATGTGTAATCAATATATAAAATGACATAAATATGAGTCAAGGGAAGCTTCCAAGACATGGTGGACAAAGTCCCATAAAGAAATCAAGTTCAGTCCCTATCCTAACATGATGTCTCATGTGACTAAACATTACCCAATGTATTGGATCAATATTTGGGAGAAACAATAATAACATGTTAATTAACATGTGTGCCACATGAATAATCATACCTAAGGAATCAAACATAAACATAAGGGTTACCCATGGAAAGAATTGGGTATCATAATCATGTCAAAAGGAAAAACATAAGGGAATATCACAATAGTGTCCATGAAATAAAGGATTTAAATCATATATGGACATTAATAATGAAACATAAGCATATATCATGATAATTTATGTCATAATGAAGTGAATACAAGTAAAAACATTATTTAATAAACTTTATAAGTAAAACATTTTACTACATTTTAAGGAAAGTATTACTGATTTTTTAAAACAGACAAGAAATAATTGTTTTTATAAAATTAGAAATGAAAAAAGATAGTTATTAATGATAAAATAATTGATTTTATAAAAAAAATAGGCTTAAATAATATTATGGAGAGAATTATAAAATGGGTAAGAAATTGGGATTTCCCTTTATTCGAGTTTTCTTATTGGGAAGAATTGGGAAGGGAAACTTTTTAAAACATGTGTTTACCCATAAAAGAAGGATGATATGATATATATATACATGAGTTTGGAATAGATAAATAGGATTTAGAATAATTATATAAAAATAAATAATAATTACATTGGGGTAAAGAAATAGAAAGCATAACTTGAAGAAAAAAATGGAGGTTCGGAAAGAATCCCTTACTTTATGTACGAAACACTTATGCACTTATAATTAATATCCTGAATAATCAAATTAGATTAATTAATTAATAATTACAGAACTTATTCAATATGTACTTGATTTATTATTTTTTATTAATTTTATTTATGGATTTTTTATGGGTTACAGTGTTCAATTTCATTGTTCGAGAATGTTCATTTTTCTTGGTTTTTATGATCAGTTCACTTGTATAAGAGCATGGAAGTTCATGTAAAGTGTGAATAGATATATAGAATTGAATATATATGTAATTAATTTACATAAATATAATTAAATGTTTATATAATATTTTTGGTTATTTCGGGTGAGGATGAACGATTAGATAAGACGTTAGTGATAATTTTTCGGATTATTTTGGATTGTTTTGGATAACGAACTTGTTTTGTTTTATTATTTAATATTATGTGTATATGTTAGTTACATAATATTAAAAAGGTTATAAAATGAATTTTATAATCTATTTCAACCATTATAATGGTTTAAGACCACCCTTTAAGGTTTTAAAGGAGAGTGAAAATTTGTCTTCCTTGATAGGGATAAATAACACCTCACATGCGACGTTTTAATTTTTAGAATAAAAGGGAGAGGAGAAAAGATTTGATGAAGTTTATTCCATTAAAATAATAACATCATATTATATATAAGACACTGGAGTTATCGTGTCCCTTGGATATGGGGATTTTATGAGAGAATAATAAAATAAAAGAACTTGAAAAGAATAGAACTTGAAAAGAATTTAAAAGAAAAGGAAAGTGGATTTTTACCTCTTGAATTTATCCTCCTTGAGAAACTCCTTAGGGAAAAGGTTTTTTTATTTTTAGGAGACCAAAGACTTCTGTATTCAAGGGAGAGTCTTTGGAAGATTATTGGTAAGAACTTAGACAGGGCTCAAATCTTGAAATGTATGAGGAGAAGAGGTGGTGAGGGTGGTATTTATATTGGAGGAGAGGGGTGTTTTCTCATTATTTTGTTCATTAGTTTATTATTTTAGTTGAAGACTATGAATAATTTGATAATTATATCAAAATATTTTAAAATAATGAGGGGTTTTTGAGATTATGGTGCTTACATCAGTGATTACTCAAGGAATAATGTATTTAACTTATAATGTATATATACTGTAAATTATTGTATTTCACTATTCACTAAAAATTCAACCATTTTAGAAAAATTTAAAAAATCAACAATGACTATTTTTCAATGTGTAGAATTAAAAAATGGACTCCATTTTATGAAAAAAATTATCTAAATATGAAAAATTAAAATTTTAATTAAAATCATCATTTATTAAAAAAAATACAAATTTTAAAATTATAACTGATTTTATGAAACTTTGAAAAATTAATTAAGGTCTCATAAAATTATATTATAATCATAAGAAAAAAATATTAATTTATGAATACATTTTTTGAAAATAAAACTATTAAATTATTAAATTAATCATAAAATTTCAACTAAATATTTATGACTTACAAAAATACCAACACTTAATTTTTCATTTTTAAAACATTTATTTACTTATGCCATGAAATAAATACATCATATTTTTATTCATAAGATTCATAAATTTTACTTATAATTTTATAGGTGAGGTTACTATTATATTGGTCAAATTACTATTTCTAAAGGTCTTTTTAGTATTCCAAAGACCATGTTACTATTTCATCGGTATAAGTTCATTAATTTCTGAAATACCTATTATTTCATTCATTATTCATTTATAAATTTTTTATTGTGTTCTATATGTTATTTTATGTGATTTGTACTATAATAAATAATTATAAGAAGGTAATTTCCATTGATATAATTTTGGGTCTTTACAAACCCACTATGGTATATCAATTTTGAAGGAGAGTGACTACTATTTGCATCTGTATTTTTCACACTTGGATGCTCAACCCAATTACCTCATCTTTTGTGGGTTTAGAAAAAAAACCCTATACTTTTATAGGATACGTCCTAACCTATACTTTTATAGGCTCAATCCTAACCACTTTAATTTTTCAGGTTTAGAATGAAGCTTGTCTTTTATGGGAGAAAACCTAACTCCTTATTTTACAGGTACAGACCCAACCTATAATTTCATAGGTTCTATCCTAACCTCTTCTATGTTATGGGAAAATAGGAACCTAGTATTCTAAGGGGATATACTAAACCCATACTCTTATAGGATCTTCCCTTTCATCTATTATTTAATGGGTTAAGAAGAACCCGATCTTTTAAGGGGAAACACTAAACCCATACATACCTTTTGTTAGGGTAGTATAACCCTATAAAATATTCCCTAAGTGAGACAATACAGTACACTTAATTATGTAAAAATTAATGAACAAAACAATTTAATCTAGTGAATTATTTTCAATGAAGATGGTGATGAATGAATCAGGTAGAGCTTAGTCCCTCCAAGATGTTGAAATAGTGAATCTTGGACATCTAATAATGAAATTTTTACAAGAAGATGAATGATAAAGATCTAGGATATATTTGATAACTATGTAACAAGATTTATTAAAAGTGGAGTCACATATCATATATCTTCATTTCATGTATTGTTCTTTTTTATCCACCAAAAATAGAAATGACTATTTTCTTCACTAAAAATTCCACGAATCCTTTTCATAATTTTCAATGATATAAAATTCACATGGAGGAAGATTTTAAATATACTATAAGAATGAAAAATAATAATATATATAAATATACATTATAATAATAAAACATTAATAAAATAGTAAATATATCGATAAATTTTTATAATGAATTCCTTGGAATACTCCTATAAATCATATAGGACGAACTCTTCATATTCCAATTTCAAATTTGAACTTCGCTCATGCTTATTTTCCAGATAAAGAGTGATAATTATTATCCAAATTATATTTCTATTATATTAATTTTTGAACAATTATAATAATATTTAATAAAAAGAAATAATATCATTGTAATTTTCCCTGATAATAATCAAGAGAAACTCTATATATTCCAACTGGTTTGAATTTGAATATATCAAGTTCTAAAACTTCAGTGTGAATATTCATAAACTCCTAATCCCATATTAATCTCAATTAAACCTTCATCAAAAAAATTTAAAACCTATTCTCATGGACACTAGATAATCAAAAAGTAATCTTAGAGAAAATAAAACATTTAAAATATTAATTAGAAACATGCAGCAAATTGAAAAGTGAAACAACACGTAAACCATAGCATATTTTCAAGTTTTAGAATATCCTATTGAAATTTGAATAACCACATAGGAAAATTAATTATAATGGATTCATGTTGGAAAATAATGTAAGGGGTATATGTTTGAAATTCATGTATGGGATCTATATAGGAAATTATCCATGTAGGGGTTTCACATAGGTGATTCTAGAAATTTTTAGGTATAAAATTTTAGACTTAAAATCGACCTTTAAAATAGAAGAATTAGCTTTAACAGTAGTTTAATTATATTTATATAATTTAATTATATTTATATAATTTAATTATATTTAAATATAATCAAGAATAATTTTAATTAGACTTTTATATCTCAATTTATCATCAAAATTTAGATTAAAATATATTCTAAAAAACTGCATAATTCAATCTGAAAACATAAAGTGACTTAAATCTATTTTTTGTTGTTATAGAAATCAATTAAGAGTTTTATTTATTCTAATTAAATGTAGATAAATTTTATATTTACAAATCAACAATAATAACTTAATTTAGAGTCATTTAGTCTAATATATAGTTAAAATACTAAAGATAATTTCACTCACAGCCAATACTCATGGTCGATACTCACAATCGATTCCATGGTCAGTTCTTTTGATTGATTACATGGTCTGTTCCATAGTTCGTTCCATGGTTGGTTACATGGTCATTTCCATGGTTGGTTCCATGGTCGATTCCATGTTTAGTTCCATGGTCAGTTGAAATTTTCAGTTCCAGACTTTACCAAATTTTCAATTTCCAGAATTTTCTAAATTTTAGCTCGAGAATAAGTATAATGATATTTTAAGGTCTCAAACAATTTATTTAACACATTAATACTTCATGAAACTTTTATAACATGTTATGAATAAATAAAACATAAAAAATAAATATACTTTAAGCTATTTTTAGGTAAATTCCATGAGTTATTAAAGTGTTGTTGTTTGACTCCAGACTGAAGCTATTTTTAGGTAAATTTCATTAAAAATAGTCAGGACCTTTCATTGTTACTCATGTTCTTTCCTTTTAGTACTATCCAGATTAAAAACTAGATAAGGAAACATAATTTATAGTGAAAATACACAAATTTAAGTTTCTTAGAGAGAATTTTCAAGAGCCTTCAGGAGAGGCAGTCCACCTTTATGTTTCTGAGTACAATTAAGCACACTTCTGTGCCGTTCCTTTCTACTTGTTTATTATTTTGTCTATAATATATGATTATCATTTTTTTAATCTATAAATTGTGGATTAATGATGAAATTTTACTAAATAAGTGTGGTTGGAGTAAAATCTTATATTTTCCTTTTTCTTTGTGTGTTTTCTTTTTGAATGTTTGGTTTTTTGTTTTATTTAAAAATTTTCTGTTTTCTTTCAAATTTTGTTTGTGTTTATTTTATTTTTATGTAGTTTTGAATAATTTTGAGCTAAAGATAAAATATTTTGTCATCTTTTAAAACCATTTCAATGAGTAAATTTATCCTAACTACGAAAATAAATTTAAATAAATTCTAAAATGAATTTTTTCTAGATTTAAAACTTTGGGTAATTCATGAAATGATCGCTTGATTTGGAGTCCTATGCCACATTTAAATATAATTTTTTTTAATTAAAATTCCTAGAAGGATTATTAATATTCTTTTGAAATAATCTTTACTTTCACCTCACTTATTGAGAGAACAACACACTACTGGTTTTACCATATTTTTATTTTTTTATTTTTAATACCCAAGAGAATAAGTCACTTATGTTGCTATAATCGAGTCATTTTTTTTGATTTTAAAAGAACCATTTTCAAAATAACCCTTTTTATTTAGTCTTAACTTTTCATTTTTTCCATGTATAACTTAGTATCCATAAATTAACTATTTTGTTATCCACATTACATGCCTGTTTTCCCTATCCAACCTGTTTTGGAAGTGAAATTCCATGATCTAGTTGAAATTAAGTGTGTGTGTGTGGGGGGGGGATGTTGTATTGTATTTTATACATCATATGGACTTATTTTAGAATTAATATTTAAATATGAATTGATTTTTTTTTTATTTTTTTGAGGTTTTATTGTTGAATATTTTTTTATTAAAATTTTAGAAGCAAAATATAGAATTTTTGTTATTTTGCTAGAGTTTCTATAAAAGAAATTAAAAATAATTTTTGATATTAAAGAAAAAGTAAAGTAATTCAATAAAAGGGATGGAAATTGAAAAAAAGTATTTAAATCTCAGATTCCATCTCTATGATAACAAATTTCAAATATGTGTTGAATTTCAGATATGAACAAAATTGGACAATATTGTTATAAAATGAGTTGAAGAGGAAAAATTTATATTGTTGTCAAAATGAATAAGGTGTGGAAAATACTTGAATATTTTCATGGCATTTGGATTTGGTTTAGTGCCAAGATGAGTAATGAGGGAATATACTTAATTTTAAATTGAATCAATTAATTTTTTCTTTATAAAGATCCAAACTATCCTTGTGTTTCCTTGAAATTTTTCACATTTAAAACTTACTAACCTTAAGCCTCTAAGTAACCTTGAAAAATTCCTCATAATTAACACAATCCATTAACTCATTTTGGTGGTGACTTAGGAACTTATCAAGCCTATGGTGACCATTTTTTGAATTTTAGATGATAAAATATTTGTTGAAAATCCATATGTGTATAATGTGAGAAAAATATAGCGAGGTAAGTGTTTTTATGCATGGAAGAATAAATAAAGTGGGAATAAATTGAATGAACTAAATGGATATTTTTTAATGATGGTTATTAAGGAGGTGTGATAATTTTGAGTTCCATGTTGTTAAATCAGTGGATCTCATAGGAATGTATTTAAAATTTTTTTTCTTTTATTTTGAAGCTCACTTGTCTAGGAGACTTAGTTTTAAGTGTGGTGGAATTGTTTGAGATGCTATTTTTATAACTTTTCATATGTATTTCAAATAATAAATCCTTGCCATTTTTTATTTTTTGATGGATATTATATCATTTATGTTTTAAAGGATATTTTGGATTTAATTATAGAAAAGGATCAATTCGTTACTTTGAAGTGATTATTATCATTTCTTGAATTAATAGAACAAACCATGTATTTATTTTTGTTTTTGGTCATGAAATGAGTAATTTTGGCTAAGTATTTAATTTCAAAGGATAATTTTTTATTATACCTCATAGGATATTTTCTCATCCCCTAAAATATTTTACTTTCCCAAATTTTGATTCTTATTATATTTTGTGAGACCTACTAGGATTATCATACATAGATATATTATAATTTTGGATGAATACAAATTATATTAAATTACACAAACACATGCCTGTGGACCATAATAGTTTAGAGCCTTTGGAAACTTAGAAACATAAAAAAATGGTTCATTGATGAGCTATATCATCTCCCACTAAGATATTAATATCTAAAACCCTTCTTAGAAAAATTAAATAAATTATACATATCTTCATAACCTGGTGAAGGAAACATAAGAATGGGTGATCTTAGATTTTCATTAAGGATAAATAAGGGAGATATATAAGAATAACATGAATATAAGGGTATAATAACATGTGTATAACATATGAAAACCATACTCTGTATATAAAAGATCAAAATCTTGCATCATGGCATAAAGATTAGAAGTTCATAAGAAATGAATCATAATGAAATCAAATAACATGATATATGAGATAATAACATTGGAATACGCCATATTTTTTTATACACATAATCATAGAAAAATTTAAGTCAAGGCTACCTACTAATAAATTCATAACATGTTAAGCTTAGGCTAACCACCTGCGTACTTACTTCGGGCTTAGTATGTCCTCTTACATACCCTCTTCCAAGCTTGGTTCAACTACCCATGTAACCTCCTTTTTGAGCTTGGGCTAATGACCTGTGTACCCTCTAAGCTCATATAACATTTATGATTACACAATTCATTAGAAGAAGATATAGATTTCATCCATCACTGAATGTGCATCCGATTATCGCCTATCAACCCTTCAAGGTTTTGATGCTTTGCTAATATGTATGGCAACACTTGGGTTGAATCCTAAACGATGATACTTTTTAATATTCAATTGTTTTTATTTGATTGTATTTTGATTGAGGGGGTTTTTCTGCATAGTTTAATTGAAATGATTGATTTATTAAGATTTATTTAACAATTTGATAAATATTGAGGTGAGAGATATTATTAAAACATTTAAAACACTTTAATCTGGATGAATTCAAATAGTTCTCTAAAATTATAGTTAATATTTAAACATTAATATTTCACACAAATTATGCACATTTCATATAAAATCAGTAAAGGGAGTATATAACAAGTTATGAAAATATTAATAACATCAACTCCCCTACACTTAGTCTTGTGCATGTCCTCATGTGCAATAAATATAAAAAAATTACAAAATAATTCTCACTCACCAACAAATATTAAAATTTTGTTCTCACCAATCAGGGGAGGTTTAGACTATTTCACTCATCCATATTGAATTACACATCAAATTGTTACAAAAACAATGTTCCAAAACAACTCCTTTTTCATGCTCAAATTTAGAAATAGAAAATGCAGACACTAAAAACTCACACCTCTCAAGATGATAAAATTTATTTATGGAGGTTCACTCTTTCACCAACGAAAAGTTAAAATATTAGAGTTTGAAAGAGATCTTATCTCCATTTCCCTATCCTAAAGTGCATAATAATCAAGAGGTGTTTTTAAGGGGTTTTTCTATGGCTATGTAATGGTAAGAATATAATGTTCAAGAGAGAGGAGAAGAGGGGTAAAACATTAGCATGGATAAAACAATGTATATTTGTTTTGAAATGAAACATTTAAGGAAATGAAAAAACATATTTACAAGGGCATGATTGTGTGAATAAAGACACAAATGAGGAAGGAAATTTGAAGTGGATGAGAAGATGAAATATTAACAAACCAAGAAACTTCTCCCAATGACATAAGTGTTCATTTTTTTCATTTTTTATTTTTTTTTGTATTTTTATTGAAATTTGAACTTGAAACAGATCTCAAACTCATCTCCCAACCCATGTTTGATCTCCTCACGATACTAAATGTAATAGTTATAACAAGATCAAAGGTTGAGGAAGAGTGATTTTTTACCACCCAAGACACAACTCATTCTTATTTTCAATTTTTTTACTTTTTATTTATTTTTTTTGAAAATTTTTCAATATAATTTGTACAAGATAAATAAATATATATATTCCCAAACCCTACTAAAGGAAAAACTATCCCCTGCAGTTAAATTTATTTTTACCCTCAAGCATATAATAACATGGTTAAAATCAACAAAAGGGTACTCAAAATAAAATATATTCCCCCCACACATAAATTTCAAAAAATTATGAAATGAAAATCCCTGTTGATATTGGGTGGGATATGGTATTGGGATTGTAATGTGGATATCAAAGAAAATGATTTCATAGGCTAGAAGGGGCTTTCAAAAGGAGGATTAATTTATGCTTAATGGAAGGCTATTTGGCTATTATAATTCTTATGTGGTTCAGAAAATGCCTCTATCATATTAATGAACAATAAAGTAGGGAATTCAGCTAGAAGTTACACAAACTCAAGATTCAAAATGGGGGTGAAAACACACATTTTTAAAAGATGTCCAAAGGAGGACTTGGCATGAAAGCAAATGTTTTTCCTCACGGGTGGGAAAAATCATTTTCCAAATCAAAAAATTGAGCATTCAAAATTTATTGGTTTTGACACAATATTATTTATCCAAATTTATGAAAAAACCACAAAATATTTGAGATGAAACCATGTATTTTGACACCCCAAAATGGTTGGACAAAATTTGAAAATTGGAAGGTAAGTATGACTCTTGATTTTTCATATTTTTTTAAATGATTTTTTTTTGTTTTTTAGTTTTTTTTGGTTTTTTTAGTTTTTTATAAAGACACACCCACATAAAAGAGAAAGAGTAAATTAAAAATTGTGATGAGGAAAGTGGTAAAAAAATTATAATGAGGGAGGAAGAATAATAAAGAGATATACAGAGAGAGAGGGGGAGAAGAGGAGTTAAAGGGAAAGAGGTGCCCTTAGTTTGGATTTGGTGGGTTTCTATTTCCATCTAGAAGTGGGTCAACTGTAGAAGTTGGGGATCCAATGGAAGTTGATGTGGTTCTATGATTGTGGGTCCTCTCATGGTGATACTTTTATCGATGTCCATTAACTGTGAATGTCCCTTTTTAAGAGGGGTCTTGGACTTACACTGCACCAAATGGGTAAACATTAGTAATAAAAAAGGACCTTCCCAATGAGAATTAAGCTTACCTGGGTAAAGTTAAAATCAATAATTGAAGAGAATTACCTTTTCACATTCATGAAATACCTTTCTCAAGATGTGTTTATCATGGAGTGCCTTGGATTTTTATTTGTAGAGATTAGAATTCTCGTAAGAATCCAGTCAAAGCTCCTCCAGTTCAGTAAATTGCACCAATATTTCTTCACCAGATTTTTCAAAATCAAAATTTCAAGTTTTCACAGCCCAAAATGACTTATAATGGATTTTAACTAGAAAATTACATTCTTTACCAAAAACTATCCTAAAAGGAGACATCCAAATGAGTTTTGTATAGGCAGTTTTATAAGGCTAAAGTGCTTCACCATGTCTTTTAGGCCAATCTTTTCTGGTGGGATTAACAATTCTCTCAATCAATATTTTTACTTCTCTATTATAATGTTAATCCATGCCATTTTTTTGGGGGTCATATGAAATTGAAGTTTTATGTGCAACCCCATTATTTTTCAAAAGATATTCCATGATTCTATTACAAAAATGGGTTTCTAAGTCACTTATCCAAGCATGTAGTGTGCCAAATTGATGGAAGATGTGTGTCTTTAGAAACTAACTAATAGTATGTGAATCATCCTTTCTAGTGGGGTTGTCCTCGACCCACCTAGAAACATAATCAACCACAAAAGGAATGTATGCGAATCCATTGGAAGAGGGAATAGTCCCATGAAATTGACACCCCAAACATCAAAGATCACACAAAAAGTCAAAGGCTTTTGGGGAATTTCATTTCTTTTTGAAATTGTGACAAACTTTTGTCAAGTGGGACATGATTGACATAACTCATGTGAGTCCTTGAAGAGTGAAGTCTAGAAGAATCCAAAGTTTATGACCTTTCGATAGGTCCTTTGTGGTCCAAAGTGGCCACCTCTGGGAAGTGAGTGACAAAATTCTAAGATGGAGGAATGTTCATCTTCATCGACACATCTACTTATTACAATGTTAGCCCCAGTTTTCCAAAGTTTATTTTCTTCCCAAAAATAGTATTTTGAATCACTTTTCAACTTCATTTTTTGTTCTTTTGAAAAAATTTCTAGAAAACACCAAAAACCAAGTAATTTATAATTGGGGCATACCATGGTATTTTTGGAGTGAGAGATGAAAGGTTTTCAGTGGGGAATTCAGGATCAATGATTTCTGAATGAGAAGAATTATAAATTCTTCTCAAGTTATTATCCAAATGGTTTTATTTTCTTGGTCTATCTTTTATTTCAATGTCAAACTCTTGGAGCATTAGGATCCATCTTATTAGCCTCGGTTTTGAATCACTTTTCTTGATTAAGAACTTTATAGCAGAATAGTCTATGAAGATGATGATTTTGGAACCTAAGAGATAGGGATAGAATTTATCTAAGGCAAAAACCATAGCTAAAAGTTCCTCTTTAGTTACAGTGTAGTGAGATTTAGTTTCATCTAATGTTTTTGAGGCATAATATATGACATAAGGAATTTTTTTCTTTTTTTACCAAGAACATCCCCAAAAACTCTATGAGAAGCATCACACAACAATTCAAAGGCTAAGGACCAATCTGGGTGTTGGATTATTGGGGCAAATATAAGAGAAATTTTGAGTTCAACGAAGGCTCTCTTGCAAACCTCATTGAAATGGAAAGTGAAATCATTTTGGAGTAATTGAGTGAGTGGGAGGGAAATCCTACTGTTGTTATAGATGAATCGCCGATAGAAACCATCATGACTAAGGAATGAACGTATGTCTCAAATAGAGGTGGGTTCAGGAAGTGATTGGATCACTTAAATTTTGGCCGGATCAACTTCAATACCATCTTTTGAAACTATATGACATATAAAAATTCCATTTTCAACCATGAAGTGACATTTTTCAAAATTTAACACAAGGTTACACTTCAAACACTTTTGAAGGACTAGAGAGATTGAATTCAAGCAACATTAAAATAACTCACCATAAATGGTATAGTCATCCATGAAGTCTTCCATTAAGTGTTCAATGAATTCTGAAAAGATACTCATCATACACCTATAGAATGTTTTAGTAGCATTACGAAGGCTAAAAGGCATTCTCTTATATGCATATTTTCCGAATAGGAAAGTGAAAGTAGTATTTTCTTGGTCCTAAGGTGCAATTAGGATTTGTAAGTAGCTGGTGTATCCATCGAGAAATTAATAGTGTGACTTTCCATCTAATCGTTCTAGAATTTGATCAAGGAATGGATAAGGGAAGTGATCTTTTCTTGTTTCAAAATTCAATTTCCTATAGTCGATTCACACATTCCATTTGTTCTTCACTCGATTTGTGACTACCTCTCCATGATCATTTGTGACAATGGTTATCCCACCTTTCTTAGGTACAAATTGAATTGGACTAACCCATTCACTATTAGAAATTGGGTTATAATACCAGCTTGAATAAGATTAGTGATCTATTCCCTAATTACTTCAAGTATGAGTGGATTGAGTCTTCTTTATGGTTGTCTAACTGGTTTGGATGATTCCTCAAGATGGATTTGATGCATGCAATGGATAGGGTTGATTCCCGGTATGTCATCTAGGGTCTAAACTAAGCCCTTTTTGTCTTCCTCTAACACCTAAACAAGTTTGGACTCCTCAATTTCAGTAAGTGAAGCAAAGATAAGGACATGATAAGAGTGATCATGAAAAATTAATGCATATATAAGGTGTTCAGGAAGAGGTTTTTGATCAGTATCATCTCCCGTTTGTGGGTTAAACAACTCAAGAATAGATGAAGGGACTTCAGTTGGTTTTAATTCATTTTCATTAATACATCCATGGTGGAGCAGTAGAGATCAAAGTTGATGTGGTATTCAAGAGAGTTTTCAAGATCCTCTAGATTGATGGAGTCTATGAATGGAAGGTCCACATCAACTTCATCATTTATGACTTGGTTAATCATGGTGAAAATTTCACATGATCCTCTCTCTTTAGAACATGATGAACATGATGGAATGAGCTTAAATTGACCATCATAAGTGTCCTCATAAGCATGGATTGAGAATGCAAAGTGATCCTCAGACGGGTATCACATGGCTTGGAAAATGTTGAACTTGACCATTTGGTCACCAAATTCCATGGATAAGATGCATGAATGGACATAAATATTGGTTCTTGCTATCATTAGGAATGGTATTCCAAGAATTAGGGGAGATATAGAAGATTTTGTCTCACCTTACATGTAAAGGAAAAAGAAATCAGTAGGGAAGATAAGATAATTCACATGAACAAGGAAATCCTTGATTATACCCTCAGGACTAGTAGTGCTTCGATTGGCCAATTGAATGACAACACCCGTTGGATGTAATGGACCTAGACCAAGGTTGGAGAAGATGGATTTGGGAAAGAAACTAATTGAGGATCCTAGGTCTATGAGTGCATCATTGAAGTTGGAACTTCCAATTTAGAATGGAACTGTAAAGGTCCCTGGATCTTTGCACTTTATGGGAATAGACTACTAGGTGGAAACATTTTTGAAGGTCCTAAGTTTCCTCTTATGGGTTCACAATTTTTGAGTACTTAGGGATTTGTTTTATGTCATCTAATAGGGGAATGTTGACTTCAACATGTCTAAACATGTCAAGCATTTCAAGACCAGGTTTAAAGGACTTCTTTGGATTGGAAATGGATTGAGGAAAAGGAATTGGATTCCTAAGTGGAATGGAAGGAGGTTAGGGAATGGATTGAGATTACTTTTCAAGTTTATTTTTCTTTTCTTTTTCTAGGTCAACATTTAGAGGGGAGTTGGAGGACTTATCTTGAGGCATAACAATTTTCTTTCCTGATCTAAGTGCCATTTCACTTACATTACCCTTGGGGTTGGGTAATGGTTGAGCTGGGATTTGGAATGAATTGGATGGTTGCTGCTGACTAAGGTGGGATGAAAGTTGACCAATTTGAGTTTCAATGCTTTTGTGGATGAAATGGGTGAAGCAGGAAAGATCTTCCACTACACTCTCCCATGGTTTCTTGGAAGAAGAGGCATGTCCCGAATTTGGATTACCTTGATTTTGGTTCTTAGGAAAGTGATTGTATTGGTTTAGGAATTGAGAATGCACAATAGGATAGTGGAAGCCTAGAAGAGTAGTAATGAGATTTCTCCTTTGTTGTTTCAGAAAAAATTGATAAGGTTGTTGGAAGTTACCAACACCTTGACCATATTGGAACTGGTTTGGGTTTTGAGGAGGGAATTGAGGGGGATGAGAGACGGGGTTTCCATACCTCGTGACTTGGTTGAAGGTAGAAGAGAAGGGCTCAGAGTGGGGTTGGGTGAATTTTCTAACAAACTGAACTGATTGTTGAGGGTTGGGGTTCCGTTGAGAATATACTACATTGAGCTCCATTATTCCAGATGAATTAGATTGATCCTCTTGAAGTAGTGGACATGTGTTCGTTGGATTAGATGGGGAGCTGTAGATTCCATAGTTCTTGATAGGTCTAGGGAATAGAGATTGTGGAGAAGATGAGGTTGGGGATTTTGATTCCATATCTAGTTGTCGAAAAAGACCTATAAGTTCACTTATCTACACATTAATCTTGTTCGGATCTATAAATTGACTATCTTGGGCTTGTTTTACATGAGAATGTTCTCGATTATGGAATTGTTGTGTGTTTTTATCCATGTTTCTTATGAGATCTCTTGCAACTATAGGAGTTTTATGAACAAGAGAACCGCCACTTATGACATCAATGGGGGTTCTCTCCATAGCCAATAACCCCTGATAGATGTATTGGATCAATATTTGGTCAGGGATTTGGTGGTGTGGATAGGTTTCCACAATCTTTTTGAACCACTCCCAATACTCGTGGAGTGATTCATTTGGGAATTTATGGATACCACTAATTTCCTTTTGGATAGAAGCAGTATGATAAGTAGGAAATAATTTTTCTAAGAAAAGTCGCTCCATTTCATTCCATGTGGTTATGGAACTAGGAGGGAGGTAGTAAAGTCATGACTTGGCGAAGTCAGCTAAGGAAAAAGAGAATGCTCGAAGTCTGATTTGTTCCTCATAAACCCCTTGAGGCTTCATGGTAGATCACACCACTTGGAACTCTTTAAGATGTAGATGTGGATCCTCACCGGCTAGCCCATAGAAATAAAGAAGAAGATGAATCAAACCTGTTTTTTTGTTTAAACTTAGCCTCTATGTTTGGATATTGAATACAAAGAGGTTGGTAATTCATATCAGGGGCAACAAGTTCTTTATGTATTTGTTCCCTAGGATTTTCCATATCTAATTCAATTGGTTGGACGAGGACCGGTTCTTGAATTATTTGATTATCCGTAATGTTCCTCCTAATTTGGCGAAGAGTTCGCTCAGTTTCAAGGTCAAACAAATCTGAGGGATTGTTTGGGAGGATACATGGCATTCAAAGATATTTTGGAAGAAATAGGAAGACACATTTTTTTTGTGTGTTTTCCATTTATGATTTTTATGAGAAGACATGATTTCTTTGTGTGTTTTTTTTTTGTTTTTTTACAATAACCAGAAACTAAAAACTACTTAATTGCACCATCATCAGAAAATGTTCCATTGGAATGTGTTTCTGATTGTCTCCTATCAACCGTTCAAGGTTCCAATGCTATGTTAATGTGTATAGAAGCACTCGGGTCGAATCCTCAGTGAATATACTTTTTAATAGTCGATTGTTTTTAGTTGATTGTATTTTCATCAAGGGGGTTTGTTTGCAGTGCTTAATTGAAATTATTGATTGATTAAGATTGATTTAACAATTTTATAAATATTTGGGTGAGAGTTATTATTAAAACATTAAACAGACTTGAATCCGGATGACTTAAAATAGCGCTCTAAAATTATATTTGATATTTAAAAATTAATAATTCACACAAATTATGCACATTTCATATAAAATCAGTAAAGGTAGAATATAATAAGTTTTGAAAATCTTAATAACATCAGTCACATAATGAAAATCATAAACATGTGAGCCACAAGATCATAAAAAATTCAACATATCATAACCCATGAAATGAAATGGGTTTCATAAACCTTTCATCATATCATAACCCATGGAAAATATAAAAGTTTCATAATCATTTAATCATCATAGAATAATCCATGGAAAAAGAAGTGAGTTTCATAAGAATTCTATAATGATATAACCTATGGAAAAAAGGTGGTTTTATAAGAATTCAATCATTGTATAACCCATAGAAGAGAAATGGGTTTTAGAAACATAATTCCATTATAAAAATAAACCATTCAGAGAAAGAATAATAATCGTATCCTTGGATAATATCCCTATAAAGTCATAGGTAACATCAATGGATGTTATCTTATATGTAAAATAATTTTGATCAATCATTTGAATCATTTCATGAGGAAAATATCCTTTCTAATTTGAAAAAAATTTAAAACATAAAAAAATTTAAAAATATTTTGTTTTGAAAATAAATTTGAAAACATATAAAGGAATGTTTTAAAAAAATAATGTTCATGATGATGGGAATTTTTATTCATGTCATACGAGTTAAAACAAAAATTCCTTCCACATTTTTTATAAAACCAAAACTGGAATTGTTTGGAAAGTAACATAAATATTCTTTTAAAAAAATTTCTTTAAAAATTAAAACATGGGTAAAAATTTATTTATAAAATCATAGGATAATATTAAAACATTTTTGAAAACATTTTTGAAAACATTTTTGAAAACATTTTTACAAAACATGGTTTTACAAGAAAATGGATTTCTGACCGAATAGAGAAATAAAGTCGAATTTTATTAAAAATATTTTCTTAATTATATTAATCACCAATGAGTGGAAAATGGTAATAGTATTTGAAAATATAATGAATAAATATAAGATAATAAAATATATGAGCTTATTCAGATATGGATAGTAATATTTTATTGTTAGAAACATAATCATAAACAATACTGATAAATTATGAGATTGTAATATAAAATCATTAACACTATGGTATCTTTGAATTGTAAGCCCCATGAAGGAATAAGATAAAATGAAACTTAAAATATCATGAGTATAAATTAATTAATGATATTACATGTCAAATTTATATATATACACCTGGTAAAATAATGTAGGTGAATAACATAACATATATCTTAAAGAAGGCAAATTGAGACAAAAATATCTTATCACTTTGGTAATCTTTTGAATCATAAGACCCAATAAATAATAAAATAAAATTAAACTTTTAATAAAATTTAAATAAGTATTTTTATGATATAAAATCTCAAAGGGGTAGTATATACACCACACAAAATAAACAAGTGATGAATTTTCATATGTCTCTCAGAAATAAAATAGAGACTAGAAATCTCTTACCTTAAGAGTCATGACTTCCATTGTACAAATTCAAAACCTTTTTTATGATAACTATAAGTTTATTATATATATATTACAAAAAAATATTTATATATATAATAAAATATATGATTTTATGATGACATTTTTTTTCTTCTGGAAATGGGGATAACCTTGTTTGTTTAAGGTTCAAACTTTCCAATTGGTTTCTAACAGGTTTATTTGTAGAACCGAAAACATCCAATGATTCTATATCCATTTGGACCTACTCTCAAAAGGTAGGTGCTCATTAGTTGTGGAACAATGAGCCTTAAGAATTTGCGTTGGTCGAGAGTATGGGAGGTTAGACTCATCACAACTTTTTGAGGGGAATTATTACCTACTCCGGGACACTCTTATAAATTTAAGTTATGTTCAAGAATCCTTATTAATTCACCAAGTATGAAAATGAGTTTTCCTTTAGATCTTGCAATCAATGATTGATATGTAGGGAACTTAGAGAGTCTTTTATATGTATTTTAGGTTCTTCATCAATAGATAATCATCCAATGAATTAGAGATTCTTAGTCAATGGTATCCTTCCATAAATTATATAGAAATCTCTTGCTCATTATGATGACCATACTGATTTTAAATCCACTCAGTGGGGCACTTGAAGTTTATTTTCATTCAAAAAGACAAGATTATTTCAGAGTTGGGATCGTACCCATAGATGGGATACCTAATTATCCTTATTAAAAAGAAAAATAATCAAAACCCACGTAGTTCCATAAGAAGGATATAGTTTAATGTCATATGGGACGAAAAAAATTAATGAAAGATGGGATTGAACCTTATAAAGGCTTCCTACGTACTCTAATATTAAGGTAGAGATCAAAGTACATGTAGTTCAGGTGAAGAAGTATGATGTTTATGCAAGATTAATGGCCCAAAGAGAGATGTCAAAATTACTTTTACACACTAAGCTCACGTGAGCCATGCTCGGTGTGAGAAACAAGAGGTATTAGTAAAACTGACGATTGTGCCACGAAAGATGCAATCATACGAAATGATGCGGGGATTACATATGTATGACTACCCAAGAGTAGATTCCATAAAGTTATTTATACTTTATGGAGATTTGGGATTTTAACCCGGGACTTACTCCTGAAAAGGAATCCCAAGTCAAAATAAATTAAGACTGGGGCTTACTCCTAAGAAGGAGGCCTAATTAAGGAGGATGCCCAAATTAAAGGGGACTTATGATTTGGGCTTAATCCTGAGGAGGAGGCCCAAATTAAAGGGGACTTATGATTGGGGCTTAATCCTGAGAAGGAGGCCCAATTTAAATTCCACTCAGATAAGGAAGCCAACAAAGGAACCATGCCATAAATGGCTTTGAAGAGGGATTTGAAGGCCATATCTAGAATAAGAGAGGTGGATTTGAGGAAAGGAGGTTCCTAGGAAGGAGGCGCACAGGTATTTTTCTGGCACGCATGTCCTGGTCGGGCAAGTATACTTGCGCGACATGAGTCGCCTTGGGTGATGATTTTTCTGTAGGGTAATACTTGGGAAACTTTGAACTCAAGTCCTTAGTATCATCCCTAGAGGCTTCCAAAAGGTTGGCGCGCAAGTTCCCTTGAGAGTGAAAGGCGGTACACAAGTGTTTCCATTTTCCTTAAGGGTTGGACACTTAAGCGTGCAAGTATTGATGAGTTCTAACACTTAGGCCTTATTCTCCCTCTTTAGAGCTTCCATTCTAGGAAAAGGTTTACCTTAGAAGTGTTCGGAAGACGTCATACAAAGACTTGGGTGACCAGAGCTTGAATATGAGTTTTGGAAAATTCATCCCTGAAATGGGGGGCCCACAGAGGATATTTATAGTCCGCTGGGAACCTTGAAAAAAAAGGAATAGGGTGCGCAAGTGACTTGTGCGACCCATATGTGGCGCACAAGTGACTTGCGCGACCAGAAGGAAACTTGCACGACCTCTTCTTAAAGGGTTACTTGTTCATGCCTTTGTCAATTTTTAATGTTCTTCAAAGGATGACTCTTCTTGTGCTTAAGGTATTCCCATTTTCCATTCATTAGACTCTATGATGGAAAGTATATTCAATAAAAGTCCCCTCTCAGAGTTGGATCGGAAAAAGGAAAGAGGATTTGACTCTGAGGAAAATGAGAAACAAGTGTTCGACAGCGCGCAGGTGGTAGGCGCGCAGGTTCCAGCGCACAGAGTTGTGGGATGGCATATATATATGGGTGTTACTTCACGCTTCTCATCCTGACTTCTGTGTTTTTGAGCTCTCATCATGCAAGTGTCTGCATATTTTTGGTCGATCACTTTTTTCCTATGTCACGCTTCTCCAGTAAGATTTTGATTTGCGTGACAGTTCTTGCATGACTATACTTGCATGACCACACTTGTGCGACCACACTTGCACGCCTTAATCACTTTTTGATCCTTGTACAGATTCAATGTCTCCCTAAAGAATTGGATCAGATGATGAGTTGGCCAGCAAGAGAATAGATGATATGATGAACATCGTTGGCCATGACTATTATGATATCTACGAAAAAACTCTCCCAGATTTGGCTAAGTACTTGAAGAAATATCATGTCAATTTCCCACAGATCATTTACTTGCCTTTATATGGCCATGGTAATCTATAAGGAGTCAACATTCCAGAGGCAAAGAATTAAATTCCTCATTCCTGGTTTCATAGTTACACCAATTTCACCTCAGTAAATGTCTCAGTTGCAGGATCATTTGTCAATGCTAGAACAGTGGATAAGGCATACATAATGCATCATAGCCCATGTGCTTCAGATATGAAACCTCACAAGCCTGAGCTGCAGCCTCATTTCTATCCCTCTATTTTCCGAAATTCTCAGATGGATCAATCCAAGGGATGGAAAAAGAGTTGGGATTTCCGTCCGGGAGGAGGTGTGAAGCCAACATGGATGTAGGCATATTGGGTGCGACAAACCTGTACAGAGTTTGTTGAGGATCTGAAAGGACCTGCAATATATGAAGCTGTCTGGGCTGGGCAAACATATATCTACATGAATAATAATTTTGTGCCAGAGCTAATCAGCTGCTGGAGCCCAAAACCCAATTCTTTCCATCTGACTCATGGAGAAGTATGCATCAGTTTGTTGGATGTCTATAAGATCTCGGGGGATCCAATTTTGGGCGATATGTATGATGAATAAATTTTCTCCAAGGTGACCTGGAATGATTCGGAGAAGACTCTGACTTTGGCTCAAGAGTTATTGAAAATTTTCTACAAGCTCAAGAATTCAAAGTCCACCAAAACTCATTCTAGAAAGGATATTCATCCAGAGGAGTGGATGGATATGTTTCTCATCAAGAAGAAGGAGAAGGGGCCCACCTATACTCATCCTACCAGCTACCCCAGAATAGAGAAGAGAGGTGCTCTTGGAACATTCTAGCCCACTTTAGAAGCAGGAGAGTTTGAAAAGTGGGGGTATGAAGTGGACCAAATAATCCCAGAGAAGACCCATCTAGTGGGATTTTTAGCTTTGTGGATTAGTGTTTTTCTTATTCCAATTAGGGATTCGAAGGGAGGCGTCAGTCCAGGGACCTTCGTTGTTGCAACCAAGTTGTCTGAGAGGAAAATGGTTGGGTTGGCCACCCCGATTTTTGTGAAGATTCATATGAGATTACTCCTTGTATATATGGGTAAGTCTCATTTGAGAATAGTGGGACCATTCTAAGTTTTGTGGGGATGTATTGCCACTCACTTCAAGTCTTATACTGTACAAAGTGGATTACTGGTTCCTAGAAGTTCTTTTAGGACATTGGTGCATGCCTTTTCTATAATTTCTCCATTGTCCCTCAATTCCTACGATATGAAGGTGAGGATGAGCATGGTCAAGGAATTTTATTTCTTTCCTTATGGAAGCCTCCCAATCGGGCAGTTTATTGATGATGGAACAACTAGCCTAGAATTGAGGTCGTATATGCTGGCTTACAGAGATGGTGTATTGGCCACCAGAATTGATGGAGAGATTATATGCGAGGCCTATGCTCCATATAGATTTTCACACCAATTCAAGTGTCTGTAGTAGACTGTTGTATCCCCTTTTATGCATGTTAGGTCAGAGCATCATCCAAAGGTTTCCCGAAAAACATGGTTGCTGACAACTATGGAGAAGACCAGGGTAGTGTTTGATCTACCAGTTGCTAGAGTAGTGAGTCAATTGACTACATGGTATGCCGAGAACTGGGTAGCATCATACCCTGAAGGGGTACTGAATCATCCAGTTCCTCAGGTGGGGAAAAAAAAGAGAACTGTCAGGAAAGAAACCCTTCATCTGGAAGGTGACTCTTCCTCACCCGGAGCTGATTCACTGGGTTCCTCACCCAGGGCAGATTCACTGGATTCCCAGGATGGGGATGATGAGGCACGACATGCATCAAAGTGGCCTTGTTCCAGATATAATCCTCCTACTAGAGTCAAGAGACCTACTCCATCGACTCCTGGTGAGTTATATCATTGAGGCAATTTAATCACCATTATTTTATAAAGTAACAAGTTTCATGTTTCATTTTCTTATTCTTTATCTATGATTGCAGGAGCCGGGAATAAGTTGAAGTCCCAGATTGTAGGACCCTCCTCACGGCCTTCTGGTTCACATGCTGAATATTTATGACCAGAGGCTTTCTAGACATAGAGGAGTCTATATTGTGATGCTGAAGCCACCTCGATGGACTTATCCGAAGGGATATATATCCTTGGAGCGGGGAATCTCCAGGCTTCAACTGATATCCGCTTTGAGGATAACCCCGATGAAGTGCGAGCTTGCATCAGAGAGCTGGAAATGCTCATATATTCCACTGATGATTCCATTCCTATTACCAAGCGGGTGAAGTAAATGATGAATCATGGTACCACTGAGGAGATTGGTGTTTCAATAGATGAGGAGTGGCATGATTACGTGGCTCCTGAAGATGTAAATTTCTTTTCTTATTTTCTTTGCAACTTTATTTTAGTCAAATCTTTGTTACTCAAGGAAATTACTTTCTTCATCCCACATCTTGTTAAGAAAGGAACTACTGAGGTTCCTTCACCGCAGTATAGCCCTGGTGGCACTGCTCTTAGAGTTGTTGAATCTCCTCATGAGCCGGGCGAGGTATCTCCAGGCCGGGAAGCCATGGATGAGGAGTTAGAAAGGGATTTTCACTTTCCAATACCTATAATTGGAGGTAAAGATGTCAACACACCAAAAAGTTCAAAGAAGAAAAGGTATCGAAGGAAGAATTCCACAACTAAATGCTTCATCAATAGTGGTAAGTCCTTCGGATAGTCATGAATCCTAAATCATGAAAATATTGCTCATATTTCTTGGGATTGCTGGGGCTTCCTCAGTTTCTCCTATAAGGGAGAGGACTGAGCCTCCTCTGAGGACGATAGAGGGTGCTGGTGAATAGTAACAAATTCATACTGACCTGGTTGTTTCTAAAGAAACAATGAGAGAAGAAGAGCCAACGTCTGTTCCCAGTACTGATCATGTTGCTGCTATAAGTGGAGAAGAGCCTGCTTCTGGTAAATTAACAATATTTCATAGAATATTGAATGAAAAAATCAACTGACTTCTATTCTATGATTCTTTAGGTTCAACACCTGCATAAGAACATTTGGTGACCACTACAACTAACTCCGTAATTTTCTCTGAGGAAGTTGTTAGGGGTTAGAGGTTACGGGAGGAGGGTCGCCAAAAAGACACATCAAATGATCCCACTGGTGAGACTAACTAGGAATCTGAGATATCACTAGATGAAATGATGAAGCTTGGCGCGTCTTTTGAAGAAATTTTAGATCATGTTAAATTACCATGTAATTTAGTTGATTTTGGATGTGAGTGTTATACTTCATCCTGTTAAAAATTTCTTATTGCATCTCTGACCATGATTAGTTGAAATGTGTAGTTCCGTCTGAGCAAGCTGCTGATCTGCTGATGCCTGAAGAGGGTAGAGACAACCCTATCATTGTAGAGATGCTAGCTCAAGTGGAGCTTAACCCGAACAAGCTTCCTGAAACCCATCCTGAAAATTCTTTTGAAGCTATGAAAGATAGGGAGGATCCTTCCCATGCTGCTGATCTACCTTTGGGTAAAATATGATAATATTTGTGGTTGTACTTAAATTGTAAAATAGCTAAAAAAACTATGTTATTATTTGGAACCAACCAAATATTTCAATTGAATATGCAGGGCCGTCAATTTTAGTGGCTAAATCCAGAGGTGAATCCTCAGCCTCCGCCCCAATGGGAGTAGAAAGTGAAGTACCAAGGGTCAGGGGGGAAGGAGTAGAACAAGGCACCTCTTTAAGTGCATTAATCCCAGACTATATCCCCCCCTATGATAGTGATGCTGAGTCAGACCCAGATCTGTAGAAGGCACTCCAATTCTCATGTCACAAGGCATGGAAGAATATATGGAATATCATATCTGAAGTGCCTCTTGAAGAGCTATCTTCGAAGATCCCACGACAGTCATCCTTGTTCTTCATGCTGGGGCTTGGTGGTTTTGGATATCAAGAGATCCAAACCACGGTAGAACAAGTCATCTTAAGGAGGGAGCATGAGAAAAAGTGCCGTCAATATCTGACCAGAACGAGACTATTGACCAATATTGGTGAATTTGAGGCTGCGGTGTCCCGAGCTATGGCTGATCATACTGCAAAGCTGAAGGAACTGAAGCATAAGATCAAAGAGAAAGTTGTCCAGTAGATGCATCTTCAGCAATAGTTAGATTTTTTTACTGGGGAATTTGACCATCTTAATAATTCACTGGAAGGAGTCTAAACGAATGGTATGAAAGCCATCACAGATTCCAAGAAAGCACTCCATCAAGCTGCAAAAAGTGAAGCTGGTCGAGTGAATGAACTTCAATTGGCTGCTGATGAAGCTCCGGATGCCGTAAATCAAATGAAGTGTTATGTTGAAAGTCCCTTGTAATTCTTGAAAAAGAGAAGAGACTCCAATCTATGGATGTTCTTCTAATCTTGTGCATCAATGAAAAATACATTTCATCTTGAATCATTTGCACCTGCATTATCTTGCTAATTACTTAAATGTATATATATATATGTTTACCTAAGCCAATGGGCTAGTAAGCATAGTCTGATTTTTTCTAGGATTATACAAACAACCCTACAAACTTTGCATCTTTTTCTGCTCAATATTGCCTAATCATACAATATGTATGTTTAGAAAGATGGGACTTGACTTTTTTCAGAGTTCCTTTTACAAGTTCCCAATTTAATGAGTACCCTATCTTTTGTTGGCAGTTTAAAGTCATGAATGTTAGACATAAAAAGGGTAATGTTTAGGGTTGAATAGCTATGAATGAATGGATTAAAAATTAACTCAATTCCTTGATAATTTGTTTGAAAACATATTACCACATTCAAGTATGGGGGAAAACATGTAAACTATGAACTAAGAAATTTTGAATCTGAGGGATGATATGAAAAAATGTCTAAAAAGCATTAGAGGAAGTATTTACTAAGAGTGAAGTTACCACTATTTGACAAACCTGTTAGGGAGTTGAATTATGCAGGGCCACTTAAGGGCATTGGATGCATAGTAAAATAATAGCATCTTTTGGCTGACAGGTTAGTTATGTAGACTACTTATACAAGGCCACCTAGGGGCATGTGCTACATATTCAGACAAAAGAACTATTAGAAATTTTACTTTTTTATTGCTACTAGCCAGTGAAAGTTTATGGAGATTCAAATTTTCCAAAGCATAGAGTCTGCTGTATGGAGAGAGGTACTTTAATATGGAGAGGATATTCCCAATCAATATTTTCAAAGAATTGGATGAATGTCACTCCTACAAAGGTTTGACCCAAACGTAGGGAAGATAAATATAAACCACAGACCTGAATACCTTCAGATCATGAAAAAGAGAACGGGACAAATATGTTAAGGATGACTATTTTTGCGGATCCCTACATATCGTTGTTAAGACCAATAAGAACAAAAAAGGCTTTCTCCTCAAGAATGAAGTTACCACTATTTGACAAACCCATTAGGGGGTTTGAATTATGCTGGGACACTTAAGGGCATAGGCTGAATAGTCAAATAATAACATCTTTTGGATGAGAGGTCCATTATGTAGACTACTTATGCAAGGACACCTAAGGGTACGTGCTGCATGGCCAGACAAAAGAATTCCTGGCTATCAGAAATTTTGTGACCAGAAGTCAAGAAAAGGGTTATGGAGATCTGGAAGTATTTATTTTTAGGAGTATGACACATATAAATGGGTATTGTCCAATGCATGACGGAGATACATAGACCAATGCTGACCATAATCATGTTGTGGCTGGGTCCTGAATTGAGATACTGGACTTCACTACATATCTCATTAGGATGATAATCAAGCCATATCTAGTTCTTGAAATACAGTTTAACTTCATGTGGGACGAGAACATATGATATCTTAGTTTAGGGTCATAGAGTTTAGACCATAATAAGGGATACACCTTGTGTGTTTGTTATAAACCTGATGTGAATAAAGACCAGGGTTCTCATACCACATTCATGTGCTCACAGGGGGACTTCTTAGCCAAGGGACTGACAGTGGAGTTTGGGGTTAGGCCCAAAGACTTGGGGCTGAGTTTGAGGGATGCTCGAATGTTCCTAAGTATCCCATAAGGATGAGAATAAAGCCATAATTAGATCTTGAAATACCCTATGTACAGATTTAGTTCGTACATGTGAAGGGTGAAAGGGGACTTTAGTGCAATGATGGTTGGATCCAAGATTAAAGGTTCAGGCATTGCCATGTATTCACATAGTCCTTGGAATATAACATGATTGGGGATCAATGTTAATAATAATTACCTCTCAGGTGAGGGTGTCGAGACTATTGTAGTTTATTTTCATACAAGACAAAAGTGTGAATAGTTTACGGTCATATGCATGGATTGGTGCTACATAGTTTAGCATCATGTAGCTAGGACGTATTGCAATGCAGTTTAATGTCTTGCAGCGAGGACAATGGGGGACTGTATAGTTTAACGTCATATAGCAAGGACGATGATGAACTAATGTGAAGATATTGGTTTGGGGGGGGGGGCTTCTTGGATCAACATCGTATGAGATGGAGGTGAACCGATATGAAGATATTGGTTTTGGGCTTGAACCTCAGGAGGTTGCCTATGTACCCAGCCTAAAAGGAAAGGATCAAAGTCCGCGTAGTTCCATTGAGAATGAATTAGTGATCGAATTGTACTTAATGAAAACCCAAAGATGGTGTTGGGACTTATGCATGGTTAGAGGCCCAGAGAGGTTGTTATGGTTGAAGCTTACTCTAAGATCATGTGATTCATGCTCGGTGTGAGAAACAATAGGTAACAACAACCGTAATGATTCACAGTTTAACACCATGTGGGACAAAAGGGTGTTGTACAGTTTAGTGTCATGTAGCTAGGACGTGTTGTAGTTTAACATCTTACAGGACATGTGCATAGTTTAACATCATTTAGGATGTATTAAGGGACTTTTTCACAGTTTAAACGTCATGTAGGATGGATATGTACAGTTTAACGTCATGCAGGACGATGAAGGGAACACAGTTTAACATCATGTTGGACGATAGAGGGGCTATGTAGTTTAATGTACTATAGCAAGGACACAAGGGACCATGTAGTTTAAAGTCTTGCAGTAAGGACTAATGAGGTGTATTTGTGTTAGAAAAAAATACTTCTTCAGAAATATGGCATTGGTTGGAGTCATGAAGAGTTCTCCATCCATTGAAATTAAAGAATAAGCTCCATTGGAGTAGACCTTATGTATTGAATAAGGTCCTTCCCACTTTAGCTCAAGCTTGAGAGGTTTCTTTCCTAGTATCATTGGAGTTCTGAGGACCAATACCAATTCTCCTTGAATGAATGAATGAAGATGAACTTTTTTATTGAAAGCTCATGCTATTCGATTCTGATAGACTTCCAAGTGGTGCGGGGTGCACAATATTTTTTCATCTAATCGTTCCAATTCATCAAATTGCTTCTCATATTGTTCATCTATGGATGACTGATCACAAATGGATACTCTGAGTGAAGGTAATTGAACCTTAATGGGAAAGACTGCTTCTGCTCCATATACCAATGAGTATGGAGTTGACTGCATAGTAGTGCGGGTGGTGGTCCGATAAGCCCATAAATCATGAAAAAGTTTATCAGGACATGATTTCTTATCTTTATCTTCCATATTTTTCAGTATGTTTGAAAGAGTCTTATTGAAGGATTCTATTTGGCCATTGGCTACTGCATGATACCAAGATGAATGGTTGGATTTGATGTTGTATTCTTGATACAACTTTCTCATCTTGGATGAACAAAAGTTGGTTCCATTGTCCGTCAATATGGTATGAGGGACACCAAATATGGTAAAGATGTTAGACTTGATGAAGCTAACAATGCCTTTAGAACTAACTTATTTGAGAGGTATTGCCTCTGCCCATTTGGAAAATAAGTCAGTAGCAGTAAGAATATACTTAAACTGCTTGGATGTAGCCAGAGGATAAGGTCCTACAACATCCATTCCCCATGTGGAAAACGACCATGAGTATTTAGCTGTATGAAGCAACTATGGGGGTTGATGAATGAAGTTGGCACATACTTGGAAAGAATGACACTTCTTAGTGAAATCAACACAATCTTGCATCATTGAAGGCCAGAAGTATCCAAGCCTTTTAATTTGACTAGAAACCCTATGTCTAGACTGGTGGGAACTACAAAATCCTCCATGTAATTCATTCATGACAGCCATTGTCTCTTCACCATCAGTACATCTAAAGATAATTCCATCAAAACCTTGCTTGTAGATAATTTTTTGGTGATCTGGGCTATCATAAAGAGTAAAATTGACCACACGTCACCAGACATGTTCTTTCCTAGCTATATCAGGTGGGAGTGTTCCATTTTGAAGGTATTCCCTGATAGGTGTCATACATTCTGTAGTATGACCATATGGTTCAGAAATGGGATTGATTTCATTGATTTCCTCTATTTTGATTTGAACAAAAGGTGAAACTACACGGCGGTGGGAAATAATGATGATTGTTTCATCCCGGTTTGGATCTGCCAACACTGTGGCTACATTAGCCAATGCATCAACTTGGGCATTTTTTGGTCACAGGACATAAGAAAATGTCAGTTCCGAAGGAAATTACGCCATTAAATCTCTAACATAATCACACAAAGGGATTAAATCTTCTTTTCTGATGGCATAATCCCCATTGATTTGTTTGATTACCAAATCTGAATCACCTTTTACCCTCAAGTGATTCACCTATGCCTGAAGCACCAATTCCAAGCCTACGATGAGATCTTGATATTCTGCTTCATTATTTGTACCACCTTCCAACAATAAGAAGGAAGAGGGTGGCACTGCCTTTTTTGGAGAAATAAGCACAATTCCTAACACAACGTTGTTGAATTTAATATCATCCATTTTATTACCTGTTGGACTTCTGGAAGCACCATCCAAGTACATTTCCCATGTTTGAAAATTATCTTGAATAGAGAATACTTCCTCATCAGGAAGTTCAATATCTAAAGATGTATCTTCTACAGATGGGTGTTCAACAAGGAAATCGGTCAAAGCTTGGACCTTTATTTCCTTTTGAGACACATAATGGATATCAAACTTTTGCAAAATAACTGCCCACCTTGCCAGACGTCCTGTAAGAATTGGACGACTAAAGATAAATTTGAGTGGGTTATTGTGAGATACCAATTGAACCTCATGATGTTACAGGTAGTGTCTCAATTTCTGAACTGCAAAGATTAATGCTAGGTTGAACTTTTCAATACTTGAATATCGAGTTTCTGCCTCAAGCATAGTCCGACTAAGATAGTAAATGTTGTTTTCATTCCCATCATCATTATTTTGGGCAAGGAAGGCACCCAATGATCGCTCTAAATCTGTCACATAGAGGATAAGTGGTATTCCTTTAACAGGTGGCATTAATACTGGTGAACTCAAGAGATATTTCTTGATAATATCAAATACATCTTGGAAATTTCATTCCATTGGTAGGTGACTCCCTTCTTCATTAATTTGGTGAAGGGTAAACACTTGCCTACCAAATTGGCAATGAAACGTCAAATATAAGCCAAGTGTACTTGAATTCCTCTTAAATATTTCAAATTTCAAGGAGGTGACATACCAAGGATTGATTTTTTCTTCTCAGGATCAACTTTGATACCATGATGGCGTACAACAAAGCCGAGAAATTTTCCTACGGTTACCCAAAAAGCACATTTAAAGGGGTTAATCTTCAAATTGTGTTGTCGAAGTTTGTTGAAAATGATTTCCAGATCAGCCAAGTGATTATAACGTTGTCTGTATTTAACCACCAAATCTTTCACATAACATTCAATAAATTTCCCTAAAAAGGGTTTGAAAATATGGTGCATGAGACATTGATATGTTGCACCTACATTCTTCAGGCCAAAGGGCATTACACGATAGAAAGACACACCTTGAGGGACTCTAAAGGCTATAGATTCTTCATCCTCTGGGGCCATTCATATTTGATTGTACCCAAAATAACCATCCATGAAGGAAATAGTTTCGTAGCTAGCTGTTGCATCAATTAAGAGTTCTGTGATCAGAACTGGAAATCATCCTTGGGAAAATGCCGATTAAGATCTCTGAAGTCAATGAAAACTCTAATTTGTCCATTCTTCTTATTCATAGGGACAATATTAGCCATCCATTAGGGATATGTAACTTCTCTGACAAAGTTATCTTTGATAATCTTATCAACTTCAGCTTCAATTTTGGAGGCATAAGTTGGGTGTGATCTTCTTGCGGCTTTTTGAATCCTCGATGTTCTTTTGGAAAACCTAAATGATGAGGGGAAACATAGAAATAAAGACCTAGAATTTCTGTATAATTCAGAGAAAATACATCTCAATTTTTCTTTAAAAAATAATTATACATTTCTTTCTCTTCAAAAGTCATTACTGCACTAATTAAAGTGGTGCATGGATCTTCTTTTGTACCTATATTTATTTCTCTGAGTTCAGCCACAGTGGTAGAGATACCCTCTTCAAATGCTGGAGGATCATCCTTGAGATATTCCTCTTATTCTTCAATATGTATTACTTCTTCTTCTTCTACTTTTATAGTAGATGACGAATCAGAACTTCTATGATCAAGGGAGAAGTTAAAATTTGAAAATTTTGAAGAAGAGGCTTCCATTTTTGACACTATTGGCGATGAAGGGTCTTCCTGGGTTGACAGAGAGGAGATGATGGATTTAAAATCAACATCATTATTTTCCTCTGGTATTTCTATAACTTCTTCTGGCCTGGTTGATGAAGTATAGAATTGCTGGATTTCATCGGACGAAATAAAGACCTCCCCATTTAAGCTTTCATCATTGCTTGGCCAATCAAAAATTTCTCCTATGCTGTTTGGTTCGATTTCCGTAATTGACATTATGGATGTTTCCATAAGAGTGTTTGGATTTGGGTCTATCCATTCAATTTTACTAATAAGAAACACATAATCTGTACTCACATGTATGAATAGGTTTACTGGAATCTTTTCCAAACCATATAGAACATTAATTTTGGTGACCTTCTTCACTGTGGATTTTTCCTTTCCTTCCATGTGATAAAACTTTGCCTCAATGTATTGAGATTAACATGTTTTTAATGAGGATTTTTCAGCATAAAATGTCCCAATTTGACCATTGAAACAATATTTGAGACATTGATGGTATGACGAAGGTAAAACCGCATGTTGATGTAACCAAGGTCTTCCAAGAAAAATGTTGAAAGCTGTGTCCTGATGAACAACCATGAAATCTGAATTAGAAACAAGGTCTCTGAACTAAATTCTGAGTGAAATTTCACCCAGAGGTTCTTGTTCATTCTTATCGTATCCTTGAAACATCAAAGTAGAAGGAGATAAATTAGATTCGGTGGCCCAATTGATGGAGTGTATGAATAGGAATGAGATTGAATCCCGAGCCATTATCAATGAAAGCTCATCAAATGTCCATATCATTGACTTTTCCTGACAGATAAAAAGGTCTGATATGTCCATGTACAACATCATAATCTTCTTCATCTATAAAATATATCACTGCTTGGCATTATACAGGATCATTCTCTATATGGTAGACTTCAGCTGCAATAATTTTAGTTTCAAATTTATGAGGACTTGACAAAGCCTCAATGAGCGCCTCTCGAAGATCTTTTGATGGATTCAAGGTATCCAGAATTGATAACATGGTTGGTAATTGGGCCAAATGATTCAAGACATCATACTTTTGATCCAAAGGTTTGCGTTTCCCAATAGGAAACTGTTGTTTTGTAGGTGCCTTAGAAGTTGATGCTTTGGAAGTAGATGCATCTTGTATCGGGGTAGGAGATGGAAATACTCTTGGATTTGGTAGATTAGACCAACTAGGTCTATTTATTTGCTGAGAGGAAGAAGGTGTATCCTATAACCGATCCTATAAAATAACTATGCCAGGACTAAATCTACCATACATGGAAGAACTTTCTCGTTTCTATTGAGCCCGCTAAAGGGATTTTCCACGAGTTTCTACCGCATATACAGTTCTAGCAGGGGTAGGATTGAAATAGGTTCTTCTAGAATATCCACATCTTCCCCTATATCCTAGACTTCTGTCTCTTACTCTAATTCCTATATTAGATACAGGGAACTTAGGATCATCATAATCGAAACTATCATTGGCATAAGGATCTGTTAAATGAATCATGTTAACAGAACCAAATATCAACTCTTCATCTGATGAAGATTCTGCCTGATTAGCCAGTTCAGGCTATGCCCTTTGGTGGGGTGGTGCCCATGCTTTTAAAGCAGATGGAATAAAATCTACCAGAGTCAAAGACAACTTATGCTTTGACACGAGCTCATCTTCTTCTGACAGCTCTTCTTTCTTCGGATTATGCCGTCTCTTTGAGGATTTTCCTTTTGATAAAGGAGGTTTTTCCGTGGCATTCATAGAAGAATACACAATTGGTTGATTCAATTGTGTTTATAAAATGGCATGAGTTCGGTTGATCGTCTTCCTGACCATCCAATCATCATATTTCTGCACATTTTTACTTTTGACTTCATGCCACTCACCTTCCTCTAGATCAGTAGCAGTAACACATGCTACCTGGGCTGAAGAACCTTTCAGTTTTACCTATCTAGAGTCCACCATCTTTTGTAGGAGTTCATTGAAGACAAAAAACTCCTGAATGGGATACCCCAACATCTAATGAAATGGGAAATAGTTGGGAACGTCTTCATCTCCTTCCTTGTTCGGCCTTTTGGGCCTTGGCAACTGAACCAGATTGCTTTCCAGAGCCGAGATGAAGTATCCGGGAACTTGTTTATTTCAGAAAGAATAAACTTTGTTCTTCAAAACATCAAACTATTTCCGCCTTTGATCTCTTTGATCATATTGATGAGTCGGCCATTATTTTTGACGTTCAAAAGGTTTATCCCTTCGATATGATGAAGGTTTTAAGGTGGAAGAAGGTACAGGTGCATGTTTAAGTGTAACTGTAGCAGTCTCTGCTTTCCCTATTCTCCTTCTTGGAACTAATGGAATTACATGAGTTTTAGCCTTAGTATTTGTAAGAGAGTCTTAGATCTACTGAACGATTGAATTAAGGTCTCAAAACCCTCCTATGTATTTCACAAGGATCAATAGTGTGCGTAATTCATCACGCAAATTTTCCACACAGATTGGAAATAATTCTTCTTGTGGGAGTGCTAAGATTAAGGAATATGTTAATCCCTTCCAGCGAGCAATGAAATATGAAACTCTTTCATTCTGCCCTTTCTTACAATTGGTAAGATCGAAAACTGTTGTCTTTGGCAATGTTGAGCTGAATTGAAGAAGGAACCTTCGACAGAGATCTTCCCACCCAATAATTGACCGGGATTACAAGATTGTATACCAGACAAAAGCAGTACCTTATAATGATTGTACAAAACACCCAAGCTTAACTACTTATTTTTGAGAAGTTCCCATCATAGGATCACAATGAGAAACAAAATGTGTTAAGTGTTGTTCTGGATCTCTCGAACCATTAAAAATTGGGAATTTGGTACTCGAAAAATTTGATTGGGGGGGGGGAATTGTATCCACCTATTCAGGGTAAGCTCTCTTTTATGGTTAAATTTGTGCACAATTTCCTTCCATAGATTCCAAATGACCTGTTAATGACTCAATGGTAATCATTAATTTTTGAGAAACATCTGGTTGAGATTGGACTTGAGCAGGTGCAATAACTGGAGTTTGGATGGGTGTGGTGACCGGGACTACCACTAATGGTAGTATTTCCGGTTTTTGTTGCGTATGACCCATAGGATTGGACCTGTGATGGTGTACTTTTAAAGGGAGATATTCTTGATCCACCCCAGTAGCAGTAACAAATTCCTTTGACTGACTAACTCCAACATGCTTAAGAGGAAGATTACCTTGAAGTAGTTCTAGATTTAACCTCCTCAACTCCTTCGTTTCTTCTTCCTACTGTGTGAACCATTCCTCTAATGAGATTGATTGGCCTTATCTAGAAGAAGGGTAGAATTTAACCTCACTTTTACCCTTCTCCTTGGTATGTGCCTTTCTGGAGTACGGAAGGGCATTACCCAAAAAAATGTCTTGCCCCTGGGCAACCCTCTATCTTCTAGTACGCACACCTCCTTCATTCGTTTCTGTGTGCACAACCTCATGAATAAGTACTTCTTCATCTAATCCATATAAGTGATCCTCATGTTCTGGGGGATCAGTGACAACAACATTGATGAAATTTATCGATGCATAATGCATTGCAGTTCTTTTGTTGGCATTTCTGTGATACTATCTTCTTCCATGTCCTTTATGAGACATTTCCCTTAGATTAGTTGATCTCTCAGGAACTTCTTGATGAACCATAATTTGGATGGAATCTCTTGATAATTCAGCTCTGTGTTCCTCTTGTGGATTCTTCCCTAATCGAGAGAAGACTGACTTTCACTAAGGAAGATATTGAGAACTTGAAAAAGTCCCCAGTCCAGTGGACTGGGGTTGTTCCTATTTTTTCTGCTCAACTCCTCAAATCCTATCTATTGATCCCAAGGGTTGGATTAAAAGAGTCCCTAGTCTGGCAAGCTAAGGTGGCTCTTGAGCTGCTACATTTGAAACTTTTTTAAAAGATATCTTGATTTTGTGGACTTTAGTCCAGAAATTAGCCGGATGCATCATCCAAAATCCACTCAAATCACCTACCCAGATGACGGTTGGATTATTTATGACACTTTCATCACCTGATGATGTGCATGATCTAAACGAGAATCCTATTTGATATTATCATTTTCTTGATGAAAGAGTAATTTGACAACTTTTTCTTTATATGCCTGACTTTGGGAAGAACTAGTTGAGGCCTGTTCTTGGGCAACCCTTTGAATATGCACAAAACCAGCAAGATGTGGCCATCCATGGGAAATAACATTTCATGAGACCACTTTTGGTGAGCTTTGTTGACTGGAGAGTACAGTGAAATGCAATGCTCCATGAACACCCCATCCCCTAATATGAATACCAGATGGGGCATTGATAATTAACCGGCACAACCTTTTCAATGCGCCAAGGCATGAACGCTGAAGGGATCTCTACTATTTTTCAACCATTGGATGTTGAGAAATTGAGAGAGATGCCAAGTAAATTTGGAATTGTAACCCTTCTATTATCTTAATATGATTTTGATATTCATCATAAGATAATATTTTCTCTTTTAAGTGACAAAGAGTTTTCCATATGTTGAGAAAAATATCGTGAATACAATATTCTATCAACGTTTCCGGAATATCATACTGAGAGTCAGCCAAAGGCCAAAACATGACTGGTATTTCACCTTTCTCCAGTTGTTTTCTCATATTCAGTAATTACTCTTTGTCATTCGATGAAGATTCTTCTACCTGATTGGACTAAATCTGGAGCATCTTTGTTGCTTCATCATATTCAACAAGATTAGTAGAGAGTTGATTTGTCAAATTAAAAGATTAATGAACCAGGGGTGTTTCGGAGAATGGCCTACACCCTGAGCTATCTTCTGATTGAGAAAGTATTTCACCTGCTAGCGGTAAGGCATCAGACATGACTGGCTTCACATTTTCAAGTGCCTCAAGATAAGAGGGATTTATCATTACTGCATTGTCCATTGAAGAATTTTCCAGGCAATGCGAATTACTACTGTGGAGAGGACTTTCGCAGCTAAATTCATCATCATCATGGGGAGGACCACCATGGTGGGTTACAAAAAAAGATGGAACCTCTTACTACTTGGTCTTCTTTCCACGTAGAGGGTTATCATGGCTTTTATCTAAAGATAATACTTTGAGATTGACTGAATTGTCATGAATAAAGACTTCATGAGGAAGTGTTTGATGAAGACCTTCAAAATTATTATTGTTACTTCCAAAATCTTGAAATGAGAGAGTAGAATATTGAGTTGCAATAGACAATTGTCTAAGTGCATCAAGAACTCCACCATTGATTAAGGCCTTATTGCATATTGGCTCTTGATTTCTTGACTGTGATGGACATGTATTTTTCTTAGACACCTTCTTACTCACTTTGGAAACCACTTGTTGAAGAAAGTGGTTAATACGGGCTGGTGTATGTGCCTGCTCAGGAGAAATGGCCAGGTTAGGCTGATTATATCCATTTAAATCAGGTGTATGTTTCTGACTTGATTGTCCATATGACATGAAGGAGTATTCCCCACAACCATCCTAGACTGGAATAGAGGTGTTTATCTGCTCCGAAGTGATATTTTGATGAGTCACTCCACTGATAGGGATAGATTTATGATTCTTTCCCTGTGATGCTGCTGATGTTTTTATAATATTCTGACAGGTATCCAGGATATGGGCAGATATTTGTTTATGCTCTTTCACCATTGTCAGAATGTGCTTGGTGACTTCAGCTGTTGGAACAGGAATATACGTCCATTCCATGTCTGGAGTAGGTATATATGCCTGCTCCTTTCCTCCTTTTCCTGTCAATGAATTCTGAAAGTACTCATATGTGGGGGCAGAAAATTGTGTCTACCTCTTACTTGTCATTGGAGATTTCCAATTGACATCTCCGGGTGCTACCAAATGAGACTATTGGTTAGCCTGATGAATTGTAGGTGTATGTGCCTACTGATTGTTCTCCACCATATTTAATTGGAGAGTTTCTTTGGATGTAGTCATACGAGCCTGCTGACTGGCTGATAAATTATAAACAGTCGTATGTGCTTGCCTATAGTACTCTGTCGGAATTGCCTGGTGGGATTTGTGTGTTACTGCCAGACGAGTCTACTGGGCAGCGAAAATAGGACGGATGGGTGTATATGCCCGCTCGTTGCTTTCCATCAAGTTAGGTTGATAGACTTCTTTGGATGGGGCAGAGGTAAGAACCTGCTCCCTATTGGCCGAATTTCACCTTTGACGATTCGTCTTGCATTCTCGGTTCTGAGGGACCTGAGCCGGACATCTATATGTGATACCCTCAGCATGTTGAGATTACTCTACCGCACGAGTCTGGTGGCGATTGTTAGTGGGAGTCCTCAAGAAGGACTCTTGTCTTCTTGACCTGAGGCCTTGAGTGACCTCTTCATTCACCTCCCTATAATATGGGAGGGACTAGTTGTTGCGTTCCGGGGATAATGACCCGAAACGGTTGGAAACGGTGGTTGGCACCATTTGCTTTTTGACCACTGGTCATCGCTGTCTGGACAACCAGGGTGAATTGTTAACTTGGAGGGCCTTTTGAGCGGCCTCTAGAGTCGGGATGGTACCATGTTGACGGTATTCCCTCACCGATGAATTTGAGACCCCGCGTTGTAGACGCTGAGTAGGTGATTTTGTCCTCAGAGCGGATGAGGATCTAGTAGGAGTAGCGACCGAGGCATTCACAGGTGTGAATTTTAAAGAATCCATTTCGTATTGTAAAGAGATCTTGAAGAAGAGTGCTTGTTTGATATAGAAGACATAATCAAGATAAGTTTGGCCATACTACATCTTTTAGATGAGCATATATGTTATTGATTGCTTTTTTGGCCCTCATATTGAGTTTAATAGAGTCCTAAAAAATAAGTAAAACATCATTTTAACTTGTTTATGGATTCACGTCGGGTTCAACATTTTTTGTTTCTTCTGGAAATGTGGATGACCTTGTTTGTTTAAGGTTCAAACTTTCCAATCAGTTTCTAATGGGTTTATTCGTAGAACCAGAAACATCTAATGATTCTATATCCATTTGGACCTACTTTCCAAAGGTAGGTTCTCATAGTTGTGGACCGATGAGGCTTAAGAATTTTCATTGGTCGAGAGGATGAGAGGTTAGGCTAATCACACCTTTTCGAGGGAAATTATTACCTACTCCAGGACTCTCTTATAGATTTAAGTTTTGTTCATGAATCCTTATTAATTCACCAAGTATGAAAATGAGTTTTCCTTTAGATCTTACAATCAATTATTCATATGTAAGGAACTTTGAGAGTATTTTATATGTATTTGAGGTTCTTCATCAATAGAGAATCATCCATATGAATTAGATATTCTTAGTCAATGGTATCCTTCCATACATTATATAGAAATATCTTGGTCATTATGATGACCATACTGGTTTTAAAGCCACTCAGTGGGGTACATGATGTTTATTGTCATTCATAAAGACAAGATTATTTTAGAGTTGGGATCATACCCGCAGATGGGCTAACTATGTATCCTTATTAAAAAGAAAAGGAATCAGAACCCATGTATTTTGATAAGAAGGATATAGTTTAATGTCATATGGTACGGAAAATAATTAATGAAATATGGGCTTGAACCTTAGAAAGGATTCCTACGTACTCTACTTTTGAGGCAGAGATCAAAGTCCATGTAGTTCAGGTGAAGAAGTATCATGTTTATGCATGATTAATGGCCCAAATAGAGATTTCATAATTACGTTTACACTTTAAGCCCAGGTGAGTCATGCTCGGTTTGAGAAACAAGAGGTATTAGTAAAACTGATGATTGTTCCATGAAAGATGCAATCATAATAAATGATGTGGGGCTTACGTATGTATGACTGCCCAAGAGTAAGGTCCATAAAGTTATTTGTACTTTATAGAGATTTGGGATTTTAACATGGGACTTACTTTTGAAAAGGAAGCCCAAGTCAAAAGAAATTAAGACTGGGGCTTACTCCTAAGAAGGAGGCCCAATTAACGAGGATGCACAAATTAAAGGGGACTTATGATTTGGGCTTAACCCTGAGGAGGAGGCCCAAATTAAAGGGGACTTATGATTGGGTCTTAATCCCGAGAAGGAGGCCCAACTTAAATTCTTCTTAGATAAGGAAGCCAACAAAGGAACCATGCCATAAATGGCTTTAAAGAGGGTTTTAAAGGCCATATCTTGAAGAAGAGAGGTGGATTTGAGGAAAGGAGGTGCCTAGGAAGGAGGCACAAAATTATTTTTCTGGTATGCAAGTCCTGGTCGCACAAGTATACTTGTGCGACATGAGTCACCTTGGATGACGATTTTTCTGTAGGGTAATACTTGGGTGACTTTGAACTCAAGCTCTTAGTATCATCCCTAGAGGCTTCCAAAAGGTTGGCGTTCAAGTTCCCTTGAGAGGGAAATGTGGAACACAAGTGTTTCCATTTCTCTTAAGGGATGGACACTTAGGCGCGCAAGTATTGATGATTTCTAACACTTAAGCCTTATTCTCCCTCTTTAGAGCTTCTAATATAGGCAAAGGATTACCTTAGAAGTGTTCGGAAGACGTCAGACAAAGACTTGGGTGACCAGAGCTTGAATCTGAGTTTTGGAAAATTCATCCCTGAAATGGGGGGCCCATAGGGCCTATTTATAAGCCAATGGGCACCTTGGGTGAAAAAATGAATAGGGTGCGCAAGTGACTTGCACGTCCCATATGTGGCGTGCAAGTGACTTTCGCGACCAGAAGGAAACTTGTGTGACCTCTTCTTAAAGGGTTCCTTGTTCATGCCTTTGTCAATTTTTGATGTTCTTCAAAGGATGAATCTTCTTGTGCTTAAGGTATTCCCCTTTTCCATTCATCAGACTCTGTGATGGAAAGGAGTGTCAACAATTTTATTACTCATTTATTAATAATTTCTTGTTAAAGTTACGTTTCAGGTAATAACTGCTTTGTTTTTCATATATTTTCTGATTTTTTATTTTTATTCCTATTAATTTAATAATTATTTCATAATATCTAGAATTTTAACCATTATATAAATATCATATATATTAATTATACTTTTATTTATAGTAATTTATAAAATTTAGTGATGGAAAATGAAATACACCATTTATAGAGATGGTAGGTCGTACGTATGCATGAATGCTATTTCCATTTTATCCTTGGTTTGAAAGAAATAAATTTAAATGATATATTGTTAGGTCGGAGAAACCACCCTAAGGAGGGAATGATGGCAAGAGGGGGGTGAATTGCCTTTTCAAAAAAAAAAGATTAACAAATTAAAATCAAAGTTGAAAGTGCAGCGGAAAATAAAAGAGGCAATCACACAAGAAATTGATAACGGAGTTCGGCCAAAACCCGGCCTACGTCTCCGCTCCCAACTCAACCGTTGAGAGATTCCTACCGCTTGCTTTTCAATGGTTATAGCAAGAAACCCACTAGGCTTTGAGGTAGCACTAGAACCTATTACAGCTTGCTTTTTGTGGTTTAGCAAGAACCCACTTGCTTTTAATGGTTTAGCAAGAACCCACTAGCCTTTTTCACGGGTGAAGGCTAGCTCACCGACAACTCAAGCCCTTTAAAAGGAAAGGCTTGAAAAACCTCTTCACACCTTAATGGTGGTGTGAGAACCCAAAAGAAAGGGGGATGAGAAAAGGGTTTGGGGTTTGTAGACACAAACCCAAAATTAAGCTCAAAATAAATAAACAATGAAAAACCGTAATGGAGGAAGACTTGGGCGCCAATGGTAGATGGAGCTGATGAAGCGTGCTCTCCCAAGCTTCTTGAGGTGGTGCTCTTGGATGTGGAATTGGATGGAGCACTTGGGGTTCCCTTGGAACAATCCGCCGGAGCTATGCCAAAAGATGAGAAATGTGTCCGTTGGCTTCACAATGCTTAATTATGGTCCGGCAATTGTTCCAGGGCTTCAAGGTCCTTTATTTATAGAGGGGGAACCCTCATATGGCCGTTGGAGGCCTTCGGAGCCGTTGGAAAAGGCTTCGGAGCCGTTGGGAGGCCAAGTGGACAGGCTGGTCAACAGCCCAACGGCTAGTTTGACTGGCTCCACTGGCTGGCCGGTACAGGGCCACCGGCTGGCCAGTGCCTTGACAGTGGCTGAGGATTCTGGTCCAGGCTCCACCGGCTGACCGGTGGAGGAGCCACCGGCTGGCCGGTGGCTTGGCAGTAGCTTCAACTGTTTGGTCTGGGGGCCACCGGCTGGCCGGTGCTTGGCCACCGGTTGGCCGGTGAGGAGGCAGTGGCTGGACCTTGAGTCTGGGTGCCACCGGCTGGCCGGTGGCAGAGCCACCGGTTGGCCGGTGGACTGATTTCAGTCCAATTCTTAATTATTTCTTGGGCCATTTTCTTGGCAACCTTGTGCCTATAAAACAAAAACACTTAAAACAATGTTAGACAAATAATAAGGTGATTGTGATCATGAAAATCAAACAACGAGGGGTTCGAGATGTACAACAATCTCCCCCTATTTTGATGATCACAATCACCGAAACAAACAATGTAAAATACTGAAATTAAAGACATGCTTTAAAGAATAAAGAAAGTAAATGCTAAGCATGATCAAAAGGATTCTCCCCCAATCAATCAAGAAATTTCTCCCCCTTTGTGATTATCAAAATAGAGTGGGGCATAAAACTTGATTGAGGGAAACCGTTGAAAAACAAGATGGAGATTTGAAAAATCAATTGAGATTTTTGAAATTGAAATGAAAATTTGAATAACAGTTTGAATTGAAAGTTTTGAATCAAAAACAAATTCGATACCAACTGTTGGAAATTTAGAAATGAAAATTTAAAAGAAAATTTTGAATTGAGAAATTTGATACCAAGAGTTGAGATTGAAAATTTGGAAAGAGAATTTTGATACCAAATGTTAGAGTTTGAAATGAAAAATTTTGAATACACAAAAAGTCTTAAAAGATCCTAACTCCCCCTAAATAAAAACAATGAATCACCGGGGAGAGGGATTTTGAAAAGAAACAATTTTAGGCCCGGAGAGACTCGCAAGAAGGGATTTTTCAATCCACACTTGCCTCATAGCGGGTCTTCTCCTATAAAATTCATCGGAATAGAAAATAGTCTTTGGCCTACCGTACCGGGCATTTTTACAATTACATTCATAAATAAGGTGCCCGGGTTTCTTACAATAATTACAAAATTTATAACTAGAGCTCCCCCTTACAAAAACAGTTGGAGCATGGGAGGAGGAAGCTTGATTGGTGTAGCCAAGTCCATGTGTGGTTCTAGAAACCCTTTGGGAACCTAAAAGTTTGGACAAATTTTGTTCACCTTGGGTGAACTTGGCTAAGGATTCTCTAAGGTCTTTAATGGTTGATTCCAAAGAATCAACATTTGGGACATTTTGGATTTTTAGGGAGAGTTCCTCCTTCTCTTTGAGAAGTTGTTCTTTTTCGAAGGAAAGTTTTTTGAAATTCTTTTTCAAAGAAACAAATTTTGATGAAAGCTCATGAAAACCTTTTTCGAGTTGGTCTCTAGCATGTGAAAGTTCCTCATAAGACAAATGATTCAAAGAATTGGAATTTGAAGAACAAGAGGAGGAGTCGGAAGATGAAGAGGAAGATGATACCTCATGATTTGCCATTAGGCATTTTTTACCTTGGTCGCTCGAGGAGAAGGAGGAGAATGAAGAGGTGGAGCTATCACTCCATGTTGCCTTTGAAGCCTTCTTCTTTTCCTTCTTGGCCCTTTTCTTGTGAGGTGGGCAAATGGGCTTGATCACTTCGACGGGTTCTTGCATTTGAGCGGATTCTTGCTTTGGAGCCTTACTAGTCCCTTCATAGGTTAGTTCTAAAAGCTTCCAAATATCATGAGAAGATGTGCAAGAAGAAATGCAATCAAATATATTACGATCTAAACCACAATGAAGAGCGTTCATGGCTTTGCCATCAAGCTCAAAATTTGCAATGTCTTTGTGGGTCCATTTAGATTCATCGGGAGAGGAAAAAGAATAACCATGCATGACAATGTTAAAAATAGGATAGCCAATACTTTTTAAAAAAGTGGTCATGCGGGTTTTCCAAAAAGAATAATCGGCTCCATCAAAGAATGGAGCACGATCCAAAGAAAATCCTTCGAGAGTTTGAGAAGAAGAAGCGGTAGAAGCCATCAAAGAGAAAAAAGGATCTTTCGTTTGTAACCGGTTAAGGTATTACACAAACGCTGCCTCTGATACCAAATGTGAGGTCGGAGAAACCACCCTAAGGAGGGAATGATGGCAAGAGGGGGGTGAATTGCCTTTTCAAAAAAAAAAGATTAACAAATTAAAATCAAAGTTGAAAGTGCAGCGGAAAATAAAAGAGGCAATCACACAAGAAATTGATAACGGAGTTCGGCCAAAACCCGCCCTACGTCTCCGCTCCCAACTCAACCGTTGAGAGATTCCTACCGCTTGCTTTTCAATGGTTATAGCAAGAAACCCACTAGGCTTTGAGGTAGCACTAGAACCTATTACAACTTGCTTTTTGTGGTTTAGCAAGAACCCACTTGCTTTTAATGGTTTAGCAAGAACCCACTAGCCTTTTTCACGGGTGAAGGCTAGCTCACCGACAACTCAAGCCCTTTAAAAGGAAAGGCTTGAAAAACCTCTTCACACCTTAATGGTGGTGTGAGAACCCAAAAGAAAGGGGGATGAGAAAAGGGTTTGGGGTTTGTAGACACAAACCCAAAATTAAGCTCAAAATAAATAAACAATGAAAAACCGTAATGGAGGAAGACTTGGGCGCCAATGGTAGATGGAGCTGATGAAGCGTGCTCTCCCAAGCTTCTTGAGGTGGTGCTCTTGGATGTGGAATTGGATGGAGCACTTGGGGTTCCCTTGGAACAATCCGCCGGAGCTATGCCAAAAGATGAGAAATGTGTCCGTTGGCTTCACAATGCTTAATTATGGTCCGGCAATTGTTCCGGGGCTTCAAGGTCCTTTATTTATAGAGGGGGAACCCTCATATGGCCGTTGGAGGCCTTCGGAGCCGTTGGAAAAGGCTTCGGAGCCGTTGGGAGGCCAAGTGGACAGGCTGGTCAACAGCCCAACGGCTAGTTTGACTGGCTCCACCGGCTGGCCGGTACAGGGCCACCGGCTGGCCGGTGCCTTGACAGTGGCTGAGGATTTTGGTCCAGGCTCCACCGGCTGACCGGTGGAGGAGCCACCGGCTGGCCGGTGGCTTGGCAGTAGCTTCAACTGTTTGGTCTGGGGGCCACCGGTTGGCCGGTGGACTGATTTCAGTCCAATTCTTAATTATTTCTTGGGCCATTTTCTTGGCAACCTTGTGCCTATAAAACAAAAACACTTAAAACAATGTTAGACAAATAATAAGGTGATTGTGATCATGAAAATCAAACAATGAGGGGTTCGAGATGTACAACATATATTACCATTAAAAATAATTTATATTTCATAATATTAACATATGTTTATTAAACTCATCATTAATACATTCCATATAATGTGTGAACAAATCACATCGCTTCACGAGGTGGTAGTCCACCCTACACACGAGCGATGTTATTGTATTCCCAAAAAATGAAAATCTTTAATGAATGTGCAATATAATAATTAAATAAGAATATTAATATCATATATATCATATATAAACAAAACATACATCATTATTTACAATCTTTATATGTGGTAATTGAAATATGAATGACATCGGTTCGTGAGGCGATAGTCTGCCGTACAAACGAATGATGATTTCATAACCCATTTGATGAAAGTAGAGATGGTTGTAGGTCATGAACTTAGCATAAAAGATATCATTATATGGAAATAATACCTTTATTATATCATCATGTTATAATATTAATTTAATGATTTGGAGGAAGAAGAAAAACAAAAATGCTAATTGATGACCGTTACCTCTTCTTCAGGTATCCTCTTTAGGTTGCAAAAAAAGACTTCCTAGGTTGGATTTATATCCAAAATAAGGATTATAGGATGAGAGGAGATAAGTTTTGAAGTTATTTTTTATGTATTTTACAAACTAATGGGTTTTAAGTTGTAAGTAAGAGAGTATAGAGGGTGGCCTTTTATAAGTAAGGTGAGTGGCGTACTTGTAATTTTTGTGAAAAGATTCAATCATACCCACTTTTTTATCATGAAAAAAATCCAAAAATGGTCCATTATCAAACCTATAATAGATAAGGTGGAAATATTTCCATCCAATGGGTATTTTAAAAGTTTATAGGTCATTATTACCTTTATCTTCTTAATTTAATCCCATAATAAATCCATTTTTACCTTAACCGTGATAATTATTTTTTTTATTGTTTTCACTATTAACTTTGGTAACAAATAATGTTGAACTTATTATAAATTAGAAATTATTATGATTACAAATATTGAATCCTTTTTTTACAAATTTTTTTCACATAAGTGTCAAAAATTAATTTAAAATTAATCCCCTAGACATGATGAGCAAATGAGTTTTTAAAGAGAAAATGTTAAAATGTTTAAACCATTTTTATTTAAAATTTAAAAATGAGAATAATTCCAATGACTGAAGTTATATTAATTTATATAAAATTGAAATAATTTTAATTAAAAACCAATTAAAAATATAATTTAAAATTATAGCTTATTTAAATGAAAATGATGTTTTAATTAAAATTTAGTATCTTCCAAAATTCATCAAAAAATGAAATATTTTAGAAAAATCCCAAAAATTCACACTAAGATAATCTTGATATTATGATTTAAAAAATGATGTTTATTTTTTTCCAATAATTTTTCTAAATTTTTTAAAAAATAATTTTAAATTGTGTGTACAAAGTGCGACTAAATCATCTTTTAGAAAAAATACATTTTTTTCAGAAAACATTTGTTTTTATTTTAAATGATTCTTATTTTATTTATAATAAATAAAAAACAAATAAATATGTTTAAAATATATATTTTTATGATTTAGATAATTCTATTCATACCCACCATTCCAATGGCTCAGTGATATATTAAATAATAATGTTAATTGTATATTATTGTTCGGTAAAACTTGGTCTTGCATGTGACATAAGTTATCGAGGAAAATCATTGTCATATGTAATGCAAGATAAATGAATGTTTCATATAACACATGTTTAACTTTATATTTAATGTAATTTAATCTATCAAATAAATTTAATTTATTCAAAAAAATAATTCATAAAAACCCAAGGTGTTACATTTTACCCCCATTAATATGAAATTTTCCCTTGAAACCCATCACATTGGAACCAATAAATGAGGATAATTATACCTCATCACATCCTCAGGTTACCATATAGATTCCCCATGTTTTTTTTTCACCACCAAACATTAACCAGGTAAGTGGTTTGGTTTTGTAGAACTTTATCTATTCGATCCAAAATCTCTACCAATTGTTCCTTGTACGGAGTATCAAGTTCCAACGGTATGAACTCTAAGTTTAGTACATATGATGAATCAGGAATTTAATTCCTCAAGATAGATAAATGAAACACATTTTTAACCTAATAGATGTTCCATGGAAGTTTCAACCAATAAGCTATGATTCCAATATAATCAAGAATTTCAAAGGGATCAATATACTTAGGGATTGGTTTTTCATTATTTCTTCCACAGAGAAATTCATAGAATGAAATTCTCTAAAAATGAAAATTATAGACCACATTTATGATTATCAACATAAAATTTATTTCAACTTGTAGTTCTTACATGTTTCTAAATGTCTCTAACCTTATCTTCCATCTCATCATCTTGCTCAGGTCCCAAAAAATTTCATCCTGTAACTTTATTCCTGTACGTTGGAGTTCTAAACTTCTTTCCATAAAAGTATTTATAAGGATATATCTAAATTCTCAAGTGAAGGATATAATTATAAGAAAACTTATGTTGAGTAAGGTTCTAATTTTTAAATGCAAAGAACAAGATCTCAACATATCCTATAGTGTTTGAATTGTTCACTCAAACTTATCATATATCTTAGTATCATATGTAATGATGTAACTTAACTCAATATAAAGATATGTATAAATAATTCCCCAAATTTTTTTTGTAAACGCCCAATCCTGATAAGATACAATTGAATATGGTACTGTATGAAATCCTACCACTTTCTTAATGTATATTATGGAAAATAGATGCAAAGAGAAATATTCTCTAATATTAATCAAGTGTGCTGACTTTGTAAGGTGATCGAATATAAGCCATAATTATATGAACATCAAAGATAAGATAAACCCTAAAGGTTACCAATACCTTTAATAATATATACACAAAGTGTAAAGGCATTCCTCCTTAAATAAATGTATCACTATATACAAAACAATAGGGTTGAATTTCCATAAATTTCACTTAAAATATCCTTAATATTGATAAACTCCCACCACATGAAACCTCAAAAGTAATGTAAATTACTTTGAACTTATGATCAACCTTGAACTCATAAAACAATTATGGTATCCATAACTCTTAACTTAATAGAGATATAAACTCTTCCAAAAGTTAATTACCCATTTTCCCCTTATATAAGCTCTCATATTATACAAAAACATCTTCATTGGAAGATTGGGTTCATCCTTGCACCAATAGAATATCCAATGTGGCTTCATTATTCCATAATCCATGTAGAGGGAGATAATCAAACAAAATTTCACTAAAGGATGAACAATAATATTTTCATATGGAACATTCATATGAAATCAAACATGAAACTCCCAACTAAGTAGGGGAGGATAAGTGCTTCTTAATTATCATGATTCACTTTATCCATTTTTATTTCATAAGCCTTACCTTTGTACTTTTTCTTCAGAGTATTTTTTGGATTATCATCAACATTAGCCCTTCGATTGGGGCATTTATTCACATAATTCCCAAACTCATTTCACTTGAAACACTGGAGAGTGGTTAGTGCATTCTGTTGAGCTATCTCTCCATTTATTTCATCAACTGAACTCTTCACATCACTTATACATTTTTTTACTCGATACACATGATTCCCACACTTTTAACCCCATCTTTTTGATTTTTGGAATTCACCTAAGTGATTTTTTCATATTTTTTTCATCTTGGAGACAAAAATTTCCTTTCAATATGTGATTTATTTGAGTGCTCATGAAACTCAATATTCCTTTTATTATCAAAACCTTGTGAATGGTTGTGATTTTCAATTCCAATTTCTATCTTAAGTGAACATCAAATAACTTATTCAAATCTACTAAAGTCTATTATATCCAATGGATTCTAGAGACTTAGTCTTAAGACACCTAATAATCAATATAATTTTCTTTCTAAACTAATGATTAAACCAGAAGCATATTATGCAAGTCTTATAAAATTATCTTCATAGGTACTAATAGATTCACCATCCTTTGGTTTAAGCTCAAGAAATTCCTTCTCCATACTTTTTCAAAGAATAAGAGGTAAGTACTTACTGGAGAATATCCTCTTAAAATCATCCCATTTCATGCAGTCAATTAAATCCTCTTTACTGGTATTCTTTATAAGAGTCTACCATTGATCCATTTCACCATCTAAATGGTATAAAACAAAAATTAATTTCTCATGCTCTAAAAATTGGAGGATAAAAAATATATTTTCAGTGGTGATGATCTATTTTTTAGAAACTAGTGGACTAGAATACCCACTTAAATAAGGTGGACATATCCTCTTGAAGGATAAACATAATTTTATTCTATCCTTTGTTCATTTAGAAGTCCTTAATGATTTATATCTTGAAAAGGTTGTGTGAGAATAGTAATAATGTTTTCAATTATATCCCCTATAACATTTGGTTTCTCATGATGAAAATCATGCATTCTCTATGAAACTCAGCATTAACATGATTCCTTTAGGTTCCTGCCATTGACTAAAACCAAAATCATATTATGAGAAACACTAATCATAGTGAAAACCTGCATAATCATGGAAAATAACTTATAAAAAATCTAAATCATGGCACCTTATTTAATCTATGACACCTTAGGTTTATCCTAGATCATTCATAGTCATAATATATTTAAATATTTCATGATGGTTTGTAAATAATTTGTGAATTTCAAATGAATATCCCATGAGAGTGTCAAAATAGGTGTGTTGAATGGCCCATTGTGAACTAGTTCCTAATAGAGTTTAGATCAATATGGTGTTTTCAGGGTTGTTACCCCAAGGTACATCTATTCCAGATCCACGTCAACTTGTATTATCCATAAATGGATGTAATTTATTAGAAATTAGTTGCTCTATCCTTTATAAAAATTTCATAACATTTTCCTATACATTGAATCATACTTAGGCTTATCATTAGATACATCCCTAGACACAACCTTATAAATATATTTAGTTATCTCACTAAATTTTTCTGATCCTAGTATCCAAAGGTTAACTAAAACTTTCTCTGATACCAACTATAACGAACTAGACTTATCAAACATAGATATTACATCATTTTGGATGAATATACATTACATTACATAAACACACTCTCAAGGACCTTAAAATTTTATTAACTTTGGAAACATGGAAACATAAATAATTGATTCATAGTTGAGCTACATCATCTCCAACTAAGATCTTCATATCAAAAACCCTTCTTAGAAAAATCATACATAACCCATATCTTCATAACATAGGGAAGGAAACATAAGAAAGGGTGATCTCAGATGTTCAATAATGATAAACAAGGGAGATACATAAGCATATAATGAACACAATAGTATGATAACATGGGTATAACATATGAAAACCATCCAATGCATATCAAAGATCAGAATCTTATGTGATGGGATAAAGATTAGTAGTTCATAAGACATGAATCATAAGGAAATCAAAGATCATGAGACATGATATCATAACATTGTAAAAATAAATAGTTTTATGTCTTGCACATAATCATAGAAAATCTTATGTCAAGGCTACCAACCAAGATATTCATAACAAGTTTAGCTTGGGCTAACCACCCATGTACCTACTTGGGGCTTGGGACGACCTCTCATGTGCCCTATTTTGGGATTGGGATAACCACCTATGTACCCTCTGAGCTCATAGAAAATTTATCATTACCCAATGAATTGGAGGGAGATTTAGGTCCCACCCATCATATAATGAAAATGATACACATGTAGAGACCCGAAGCCTGACGTACATAGACTTTACATTACTTTTGTGGAATACTTAGTACATAACAGAAACACACACACAAGGATCGTAATAGTTTAGTGTCTTTGGAAACTCGGAATAAAATCTTCTAATCGTGGGGAAAGATCTTCAACATCTCCCATAAATATCCTCCCTTTTTTTCTACCTAAAAACCTTTCTTTATATCTTGGGGAAAAGAAAACATAAAAGGGTGAGCTCAAATGCTCAGTAAGGGTAAACAAAGGAAATATCAATCACATAATTTTCATAAGAACATAATATTTTTGGAAATATTAACCTGCAAAAGAGAGCATAATTTCATAACATGGAATAAATCATAGTAGTGAAATGAAATCATAACATAAAACATTACTCATTTTGGCATACACACATAATCATAGAGAATCATTTCTTGTTAGTCAAGACTCATTGCCAAGACTATCTTAGTGGACAAAGTCCCTTTCTGAATCGAGTAATCCTCGTTTCAGTCCTGTTTCACTGAACCGGTATAACCTACCATTCCAGCCATGTCTATCTCATGAGATATAAAATCTTTACCCAATGCATTGGAGGGAGATATAGGTCCCACCCATCTCTTAATGAATCCTTTCTTATGTGTGCCACAAAATCATAAATCATACATCATTGCATAACCCATGTAATAAAAATGGGATTCTTAAACAACGTGACATCATAAAACCATTCATATAAGATAAAGGAATTCATAAACATAATTCCATCACAACATAGTCAAATCAATGTAAAAATATGGATAGAAACAGAACCCTTTATTATCTTAGATGGAAAATAATTTTGATAAAACACTTGAAATGAATTCTTGAGGAAAATATCCATTCTTCTTCAAAATCAATTTCTTTTCACAGAACATCATGCAATTTTAAAAGGAAGAGATTTTATTGAAAATAGTCATGAAATCTTTTAGAGGAAGCTTCATGAAAATAAGGCTTTATAAAACAGTAGAAATCCGTTCGTGCCGTATAAGTTAAAAAAAACATTCTTCGTACTTTTGTCGGAAAAGTCAAAAAGTACCTCGAACGAAAAAACGACAAAAGATTCCTTTCATATTCTTTACTAAAAACTCACCGAATGGTAAAATTCAATTTAAACTTTTGTAAGTGGATGGAAACAATATTACATATTGAGGGAACATGGATGTGGATGATAAAATACACCCCAGTAAATACTTACGAATAAACAATCTCGGATAAAAAATGAGATTGTGATATTTTCCTTACCTTATGTCCGACTTGCTTTGTAAGTGTCCAAACCTCCTGTATAATGATTTAAATCATGTTATTGACTTATTCCAGAATCATATTCATTGTTATGATATCATATATGGTTCACTTATGACATTATATTACCCGTTCTTTTGTAAATTCCATGTTAAAGAAGCGTTTTGGGTAAAATCGTTTCATTTATCTTAGGTGTTTTGACTTGTTGTTCTTGACATCACTATTACTTATATCATGATTTACTTACTTCCAGAATATAAAATATTATTTATATATCATATATATTCAGTATATATATATATATAATAGGTAGATAAATAAAATGAAAAACACCGTTCATGGAGACGGTAGTCCGTACGTACGCATGAACGCTGTTTTCCTTTCCTTATTGTCTTGAAATGGAAGTAAGTAGATGACATACATATGTATATATATACATAAATCCAGTAGCTTTATAATGTCATATATTTCATTATTATTTCTTATATATACATTATAATCTTTCTTAAATGGTTAACATGGAGAATGAATCTCATCGCGTCGTGGAGACGGTTGTCCGTACGTACGCACGAGCGATGATATCATTTCTATAAATATTGAATTGAATTGGAGTGGATTATACAATATATCAGAATCAATATGATGTTGTAATAACTATGTATAGTTATTCTTTACACCATTATACCCATCCATGTAAGGTGGTGGTGGAAAATAGATTACACCACGGCGTGGAGACGGTATTCCGTACGTACGCACGCGCGGTGATTTCTTTTTCCGTAGGATGGATAGATGGTGAAATAGGGTTGTTTCATACTTATAATAACATATCAGTATATGTGTGATACTGATGTTATTACTTCATAATGAAACAACCTAAGAAGAAGAAGTGGAAGAAGAAATAAAGATGAAAGAATTGGTAACGGTAATTACCTCTTCTTTGAAGCGCCTTTTGGAGACCTCCTCTTAGGGAACTAAAATTGGTCTTTGAGTAATACCAGAACCTCTAGGATGTTGCTAGGGAAGTGGAGAAGAGATTTTGGCAGGGGTTGGCCGAGCTTGAGTGCTCAAATTGGTGTGAGGAGGAGGGGGAGGAGGTGTCCTTTTATAGGGGAGGAGAGGGGCACCTTAGGAATATCTCAAAATACTATTTTATATTAAAGTCAAAATCGGTTTATAATGGTTCCAAAGGGTCTTATTTCGAAGCTAAAGTGGGGATGGGTCGAAATCCTATCAACCAATAGAATTTAGACAAGTTTAGGATATTATTTTAACCTTATCAATTAGATTTAACTCTAAGTTAAATAATTTAACTTTTACCGTGTCTTTTTGTTTTCTTTCACTATATGGTTAATACACTTAATATAAAATGCCAAACGAACCCCAAATTGTTGATTATTAATATATATATCCTTATCTAAGTCATTTGGCCGAACCTTAGATTTTTAGGAATAAAATAACAATTAATAATATAATATTTGATTTAAAAACTATTTTGTGTCAATTTTCACTCTATTTGATATATGATTTTTGTGAAAGTCATAACAGAATTATATGTTCGAACCAAGTTGATTAAATCAACACTAATATATCATAGTAACCTAGAAAATTAGTGGAATTCATAAAAAGTCTCAAATTACATTTATTTTGGTGTTTATAACATCAATTATGTCAATATTTCATTAACAAGATAATTACTGCATCATCTTTGTGTCATAAATAAATTAATTTATTTGATGTCTAAAAATTACAAATAAATTACCATCATGTATTAAATCTTTTTAGCTTTCTAATGAATATTTACAATCGAATTTATCTTATGTATAACCCCATATTATAAATGATTTACTTATTAAACTTTGATTTTAACTATTTTAACCCTTCTTTAAATAAATTAATAATAAATGTCCTAATCTAATCCAAGTGGGCCTAAATGGTCATATTTTATTCCTAAGTTTGTTTCTGGTCGAATTACACTTGTCCAATAGAATTAGGACATGTGTTAGGGTAATATTAATATCATATTTACCCTTAGTTACCCTATTTACTATTAACCGCGGTAAAAAAAGTAAAAAGTTACTATTCACCAAAAAATTATTTTTATCTCATTGAACCACATTTTACTTACTGATATCAACCATGTTTGTCGGATTTTCGAAATTCCATTCACAGAAGCGGTAAAATTAAGTTTTATGCAAAATTCAGTTTTTAACCTACCACTTAGTAGTTTCACTATTCATCAAAAATTGATGTTTTTCAGAACAATGCCAAAATTTCATCCCAAGCTATATTTCATATTCCGAATTCAAAAATGAAGTCTATTTTACCAAATTCATAACATAAAAGTTGCATTAATTAATTTTATAATTAAATCCCGCTGTTAAAACAAATAGCGTGTTTTTAAGAAACAATATCTATCAAAAGATTGACACTTGTTTATGTCTAGTTTAAATGTGAAATTACATCCAATGACCAACATTGTATTAAATTGTAAAAATATATTCTAAATATACTTTAAAACCACTCAAATTAATGATTTATCACTATTAATTATTTTGATTAAAAAAAGTTGTTTTTAATTATAATTTAGTAATTTTCACTATTCATCAGAATATGAAAGTTATCCGAAAAGTACCAAAATTTCACCTTAGGCTAAATTCGATACTCCGAATCCAAAAATAAAGTTCATTTTGAAAAATAAGATTTACTGGATTTTAAAAAGTGGTTATTACTATTTATAACGGCTAGTTTTAATAATATTTTAATAGCATATCGTTATTTCGTGAAACTCAGTATTGCGTACTACACACGCTATCGAGGAAGGTTGTGATTGCGTGTAATGCAAGTCAAGTCAAGGATGTGTATTGTGTAAGCTCCTTTTGGTGTAGCGTACAACACAAGACATTAATAAAATTAAAAAGAATATTTTTCATAAAATCTCGGGTTGTTACATTCTACCCCCGTTAAAATGAATTTCGCCCTCGAAATTCGTCGCGGTTATAAATGGTTTACTATTTGAAAGTTTCTTTAATAGAAACCCACATCGTAAAAAGGAATACCAAAACTTGGCTTTAAAATCTAAAGTATGAAATGTAACGATTACCCAAATAAACTAATCACTGGGTTTCCACATAGGTGAAAATATGGATATGGAAGAGAAATCTAACCATCATGTTCTGATGGAGAGTGGTAGAGAACATGGCTATGGAAAAGCCAGTAATCACAAATCCATAAATTTGTGATGATCTAAGGTACCATCTGATTCATCAGGTATAAGATCACTAGGACAACATTTTTGGTTTTCAAGATCATTTCCCCTAAAGTTGAAAATTTGAATTAGAATAAATACTTACTTTATTTTGGTACAATATCACTGTTGTTCGTGCCTTGAACAATTTCCACTTCATCTCTTAAATAAATGAAGTTGAATTTGTTATTCGTGAAGTGTCAGCAGATCATGTGATAGAATGACGGGTCATTCCATCTGTCTCAAACAAAAGGTTAGCAAAAATTATATGCACAAATCGATCTATAGTGAGATTAATCATATATGGTTCCTAAAATGGACTTTATACTTCATATATCATACTGCTTAATATAATAAAACTAGTTTCTACTAAACAGGGACTTCCTGTAGGTCAGTGGTAGGAGATAAAGGCCAGTCACACTTCGGTTGTGGGTTCGATTCCTACAGCCTTGTCCGAAGCGATGGGCTGTCGCCCGTCCTGCAGGTTGTCCTTTTTATAAAACTATATTACTATAACATCCCATCAATAATATCGAAAAAACTTATATCCTTAAACAATACTAACTTATGTCCAACATAATCCATTCTAATCTTTAGGCTTATCCATAATACTGCAGTCCACTCTCATAACATAGTGAAAATGATTACCAGAGATTTAATATCATCGTTGATCCCCATAAGATATGTCTTGTTGGTCACATTCCAAACATTCAAAGTCCTTAATCGTGTACTCTCTTGAATACCCATTGAACCTTAGTGAAAACTTGAATGCAGTTAAAAGTTAACACTTTTCACATACCAAAATCCTCAAAATTCTATATACTCAAACCATGATATCACTTAGTCCTTATATTAATCATGAGCTCATGAATACTATTAAACATTTCATTTTATCGTCTTCATTATGCGCATATCATCTTATTTCCAAAAAATATCTCAATCACTTTGAATACCACATCAATAAATATTGCAACACTCAATGATACAACATTATTTTGGAATCCCATTACATAAACACTTAATCATTCCACCACATCGTTGTCATATTCAACATTGCCAATAGTGATCGCATGTGATTTCCCTTTGTCCTTTGCCTTCAGTGGTTGCTCATGTTGATCATCACTAACCCTTGGATTAGGGCAATTATTAGCATAATGCCCCATTTCCTTGCACTTGAAGCATTGAAGTGTTGGCGGTGCGTTCTCTGCAGTGTTTGCTTTATTCACATCATTAGAAACCCTTTTTCCATTACTTCGACACTCAGCTGCTCGATGACCTTCTTTTCCACACTTAAAACATTTTCTAGTCCCTTTAAGACAATCTCCACCATGCTTCTTCCCACACTTTGTACATAAGGAAACATTCATCTTCTTTTCACCATTATTTTGAGATTTCTCCTTGAACTCCATCTTTCGTTTCTTGTCAAAACCATGAGATGGATATGTAACACCAACTTCCATTTCTACCTTGATAGCACAACGCACAATTTCTTCATAGCTACTGAAGTCTCTTATAGCTAATTCCCTTCGAAGACTTGGTTTTAAGCCACTGAAAAATCGATCAACTTTACTTTCAGGTTGGATGATAATTCCAGAAGCATACCTTGCAAGTCTTGTAAAATTTGCTTCATAGGTACCAACAGATTCATCGTCCCTTTGCTTCAGTTCAAGAAACTATTTCTCCATCTTTGTTCGAAGAATACGAGGGAAGTACTTATTGAAAAATAAGTTCTTGAACTCGTCCCATTCCATAGACTCAATTTCATCCCTTTGCCTTGTATTCTTAATAAGATTCCACCATTGATCAGCATCTCCTTCCAAACGATACACTGCTAGGATGACTTTATCATGTTCAGAACATTGAAGAACTGAAAATATCTTTTCAGTAGTACTTATCCATTGTTCAGCCACAAGTGGATCAGAAGACCCACTGAAAGAAGGTGGACGTTGCCTCATGAAGGACTCAATAGAATATTGTTCCCTTCTCTGCTCATTTGGAAGTCCAGAATGATTCATAGCTTGTGTAAGTATAGCAATAAGATTTTGCACTCCATCTCCCATAACATTTGTTTGTTCAGGAGGGAAATCATTGCATTGTCCATTGCATTGATCAACATGGTTCCTTCGGGTTCCGGCCATCGTCTAAAACCCAAAAAGAATAGTGTGAGAGGCAAAAATCATGCTAGGGAAAACAACATAATAAAGGGGGAGTACCTTGAACATCTAACATCTTAGGTTTAATTCTATGATCGTTAGCGTAGTTCTAGTACTATAACCTATACGTATACTTAACCTTAGGGACATCCCTAGACATACCTTAGAAATATCTCTAGGGATCTCACTAAAGTTCTCACATCCTAGTTTCCAAAGGTTGACTAAACCTTTCCTCTGATACCAAATGTAGAGACCCGAAGCCTGACGTACATAGACTTTACATTACTTTTGCGGAATACTTAGTACATAACAGAAACACACACACAAGGATCGTAATAGTTTAGTGTCTTTGGAAACTCGGAATAAAATCTTCTAATCGTGGGGAAAGATCTTCAACATCTCCCATAAATATCCTCCCTTTTTTTCTACCTAAAAACCATTCTTTATATCCTGGGGAAAAGAAAACATAAAAGGGTGAGCTCAAATGCTCAGTAAGGGTAAATAAAGGAAATATCAATCACATAATTTTCATAAGAACATAATATTTTTGGAAATCTTAACCTGCAAAAGAGAGCATAATTTCATAACATGGAATAAATCATAGTAGTGAAATGAAATCATAACATAAAACATTACTCATTGTGGCATACACACATAATCATAGAGAATCATTTCTTGTTAGTCAAGACTCATTGCCAAGACTATCTTAGTGGACAAAGTCCCTTTCTGAATCGAGTAATCCTCGTTTCAGTCCTGTTTCACTGAACCGGTATAACCTACCATTCCAGCCATGTCTATCTCATGAGATATAAAATCTTTACCCAATGCATTGGAGGGAGATATAGGTCCCACCCATCTCTTAATGAATCCTTTCTTATGTGTGCCACAAAATCATAAATCATACATCATTGCATAACCCATGTAATAAAAATGGGATTCTTAAACAACGTGACATCATAAAACCATTCATATAAGATAAAGGAATTCATAAACATAATTCCATCACAACATAGTCAAATCAATGTAAAAATATGGATAGAAACAGAACCCTTTATTATCTTAGATGGAAAATAATTTTGATAAAACACTTGAAATGAATTCTTGAGGAAAATATCCATTCTTCTTCAAAATCAATTTCTTTTCACAGAACATCATGCAATTTTAAAAGGAAGAGATTTTATTGAAAATAGTCATGAAATCTTTTAGAGGAAGCTTCATGAAAATAAGGCTTTATAAAACAGTAGAAATCCGTTCGTGCCGTATAAGTTAAAAAAAACATTCTTCGTACTTTTGTCGGAAAAGTCAAAAAGTACCTCGTACGAAAAAACGACAAAAGATTCCTTTCATATTCTTTACTAAAAACTCACCGAATGGTAAAATTCAATTTAAACTTTTGTAAGTGGATGGAAACAATATTACATATTGAGGGAACATGGATGTGGATGATAAAATACACCCCAGTAAATACTTACGAATAAACAATCTCGGATAAAAAATGAGATTGTGATATTTTCCTTACCTTATGTCCGACTTGCTTTGTAAGTGTCCAAACCTCCTGTATAATGATTTAAATCATGTTATTGACTTATTCCAGAATCATATTCATTGTTATGATATCATATATGGTTCACTTATGACATTATATTACCCGTTCTTTTGTAAATTCCATGTTAAAGAAGCGTTTTGGGTAAAATCGTTTCATTTATCTTAGGTGTTTTGACTTGTTGCTCTTGACATCACTATTACTTATATCATGATTTACTTACTTCCAGAATATAAAATATGATTTATATATCATATATATTCAGTATATATATATATATAATAGGTAGATAAATAAAATGAAAAACACCGTTCATGGAGACGGTAGTCCGTACGTACGCATGAACGCTGTTTTCCTTTCCTTATTGTCTTGAAATGGAAGTAAGTAGATGACATACATATGTATATATATACATAAATCCAGTAGATTTATAATGTCATATATTTCATTATTATTTCTTATATATACATTATAATCTTTCTTAAATGGTTAACATGGAGAATGAATCTCATCGCGTCGTGGAGACGGTAGTCCGTACGTACGCACGAGCGATGATATCATTTCTATAAATATTGAATTGAATTGGAGTGGATTATACAATATATCAGAATCAATATGATGTTGTAATAACTATGTATATTTATTCTTTACACCATTATACCCATCCATGTAAGGTGGTGGTGGAAAATAGATTACACCACGGCGTGGAGACGGTATTCCGTACGTACGCACGCGCGGTGATTTCTTTTTCCGTAGGATGGATAGATGGTGAAATAGGGTTGTTTCATACTTATAATAACATATCAGTATATGAGTGATACTGATGTTATTACTTCATAATGAAACAACCTAATAAGAAGAAGTGGAAGAAGAAATAAAGATGAAAGAATTGGTAACGGTAATTACCTCTTCTTTGAAGCGCCTTTTGGAGACCTCCTCTTAGGGAACTAAAATTGGTCTTTGAGTAATACCAGAACCTCTAGGATGTTTCTAGGGAAGTGGAGAAGAGATTTTGGCAGGGGTTGGCCGAGATTGAGTGCTCAAATTGGTGTGAGGAGGAGGGGGAGGAGGTGTCCTTTTATAGGGGAGGAGAGGGGCACCTTAGGAATATCTCAAAATATTATTTTATATTAAAGTCAAAATCGGTTTATAATGGTTCCAAAGGGTCTTATTTCGAAGCTAAAGTGGGGATGGGTCGAAATCCTATCAACCAATAGAATTTAGACAAGTTTAGGATATTATTTTAACCTTATCAATTAGATTTAACTCTAAGTTAAATAATTTAACTTTTACCGTGTCTTTTTGTTTTCTTTCACTATATGGTTAATACACTTACTATAAAATGCCAAACGAACCCCAAATTGTTTATTATTAATATATATATCCTTATCTAAGTCATTTGGCCGAACCTTAGATTTTTAGGAATAAAATAACAATTAATAATATAATATTTGATTTAAAAACTATTTTGTGTCAATTTTCACTCTATTTGATATATGATTTTTGTGAAAGTCATAACAGAATTATATGTTCGAAACAAGTTGATTAAATCAACACTAATATATCATAGTAACCTAGAAAATTAGTGGAATTCATAAAAAGTCTCAAATTACATTTATTTTGGTGTTTATAACATCAATTATGTCAATATTTCATTAACAAGATAATTACTGCATCATCTTTGTGTCATAAATAAATTAATTTATTTGATGTCTAAAAATTACAAATAAAATACCATCATGTAGTAAATCTTTTTAGCTTTCTAATGAATATTTACAATCGAATTTATCTTATGTATAACCCCATATTATAAATTATTTACTTATTAAACTTTGATTTTAACTATTTTAACCCTTCTTTAAATAAATTAATAATAAATGTCCTAATCTAATCCAAGTGGGCCTAAATGGTCATATTTTATTCCTAAGTTTGTTTTTGGTCGAATTACACTTGTCCAATAGAATTAGGACATGTGTTAGGGTAATATTAATATCATATTTACCCTTAGTTACCCTATTTACTATTAACCGCGGTAAAAAAAGTAAAAAGTTACTATTCACCAAAAAATTATTTTTATCTCATTGAACCACATTTTACTTACTGATATCAACCGTGTCTGTCGGATTTTCGAAATTCCATTCACAGAAGCGGTAAAATTAAGTTTTATGCAAAATTCAGTTTTTAACCTACCACTTAGTAGTTTCACTATTCATCAAAAATTGATGTTTTTCAGAACAATGGCAAAATTTCATCCCAAGCTATATTTCATATTCCGAATTCAAAAATGAAGTCTATTTTACCAAATTCATAACATAAAAGTTGCATTAATTAATTTTATAATTAAATCCCGCTGTTAAAACAAATAGCGTGTTTTTAAGAAACAATATCTATCAAAAGATTGACACTTGTTTATGTCTAGTTTAAATGTGAAATTACATCCAATGACCAACATTGTATTAAATTGTAAAAATATATTCTAAATATACTTTAAAACCACTCAAATTAATGATTTATCACTATTAATTATTTTGATTAAAAAAAGTTGTTTTTAATTATAATTTAGTAATTTTCACTATTCATCAGAATATGAAAGTTATCCGAAAAGTACCAAAATTTCACCTTAGGCTAAATTCGATACTCCGAATCCAAAAATAAAGTTCATTTTGAAAAATAAGATTTACTGGATTTTAAAAAGTGGTTATTACTATTTATAACGGCTAGTTTTAATAATATTTTAATAGCATATCGTTGTTTCGTGAAACTCAGTATTGCGTACTACACACGCTATCGAGGAAGGTTGTGATTGCGTGTAATGCAAGTCAAGTCAAGGATGTGTATTGTGTAAGCTCCTTTTGGTGTAGCGTACAACACAAGACATTAATAAAATTAAAAAGAATATTTTTCATAAAATCTCGGGTTGTTACATTCTACCCCCCTTAAAATGAATTTCGCCCTCGAAATTCGTCGCGGTTATAAATGGTTTACTATTCGAAAGTTTCTTTAATAGAAACCCACATCGTAAAAAGGAATACCAAAACTTGGCTTTAAAATCTAAAGTATGAAATGTAACGATTACCCAAATAAACTAATCACTGGGTTTCCACATAGGTGAAAATATGGATATGGAAGAGAAATCTAACCATCATGTTCTGATGGAGAGTGGTAGAGAACATGGCTATGGAAAAGCCAGTAATCACAAATCCATAAATTTGTGACGATCTAAGGTACCATCTGATTCATCAGGTATAAGATCACTAGGACAACATTTTTGGTTTTCAAGATCATTTCCCCTAAAGTTGAAAATTTGAATTAGAATAAATACTTACTTTATTTTGGTACAATATCACTGTTGTTCGTGCCTTGAACAATTTCCACTTCATCTCTTAAATAAATGAAGTTGAATTTGTTATTCGTGAAGTGTTAGCAGATCATGTGATAGAATGACGGGTCATTCCATCTGTCTCAAACAAAAGGTTAGCAAAAATTATATGCACAAATCGATCTATAGTGAGATTAATCATATATGGTTCCTAAAATGGACTTTATACTTCATATATCATACTGCTTAATATAATAAAACTAGTTTCTACTAAACAGGGACTTCCTGTAGGTCAGTGGTAGGAGATAAAGGCCAGTCGCACTTCGGTTGTGGGTTCGATTCCTACAGCCTTGTCCGAAGCGATGGGCTGTCGCCCGTCCTGCAGGTTGTCCTTTTTATAAAACTATATTACTATAACATCCCATCAATAATATCGAAAAAACTTCTATCCTTAAACAATACTAACTTATGTCCAACATAATCCATTCTAATCTTTAGGCTTATCCATAATACTGCAGTCCACTCTCATAACATAGTGAAAATGATTACCAGAGATTTAATACCATCGTTGATCCCCATAAGATATGTCTTGTTGGTCACATTCCAAACATTCAAAGTCCTTAATCGTGTACTCTCTTGAATACCCATTGAACCTTAGTGAAAACTTGAATGCAGTTAAAAGTTAACACTTTTCACATACCAAAATCCTCAAAATTCTATATACTCAAACCATGATATCACTTAGTCCTTATATTAATCATGAGCTCATGAATACTATTAAACATTTCATTTTATCGTCTTCATTATGCGCATATCATCTTATTTCCAAAAAATATCTCAATCACTTTGAATACCACATCAATAAATATTGCAACACTCAATGATACAACATTATTTTGGAATCCCATTACATAAACACTTAATCATTCCACCACATCGTTGTCATATTCAACATTGCCAATAGTGATCGCATGTGATTTCCCTTTGTCCTTTGCCTTCAGTGGTTGCTCATGTTGATCATCACTAACCCTTGGATTAGGGCAATTATTAGCATAATGCCCCATTTCCTTGCACTTGAAGCATTGAAGTGTTGGCGGTGCGTTCTCTGCAGTGTTTGCTTTATTCACATCATTAGAAACCCTTTTTCCATTACTTCGACACTCAGCTGCTCGATGACCTTCTTTTCCACACTTAAAACATTTTCTAGTCCCTTTAAGACAATCTCCACCATGCTTCTTACCACACTTTGTACATAAGGAAACATTCATCTTCTTTTCACCATTATTTTGAGATTTCTCCTTGAACTCCATCTTTCGTTTCTTGTCAAAACCATGAGATGGATATGTAACACCAACTTCCATTTCTACCTTGATAGCACAACGCACAATTTCTTCATAGCTACTGAAGTCTCTTATAGCTAATGCCCTTCGAAGACTTGGTTTTAAGCCACTGAAAAAATCGATCAACTTTACTTTCAGGTTGGATGATAATTCCAGAAGCATACCTTGCAAGTCTTGTAAAATTTGCTTCATAGGTACCAACAGATTCATCGTCCCTTTGCTTCAGTTCAAGAAACTCTTTCTCCATCTTTGTTCGAAGAATACGAGGGAAGTACTTATTGAAAAATAAGTTCTTGAACTCGTCCCATTCCATAGACTCAATTTCATCCCTTTGCCTTGTATTCTTAATAAGATTCCACCATTGATCAGCATCTCCTTCCAAACGATACACTACTAGGATGACTTTATCATGTTCAGAACATTGAAGAACTGAAAATATCTTTTCAATAGTACTGATCCATTGTTCAGCCACAAGTGGATCAGAAGACCCACTGAAAGAAGGTGGACGTTGCCTCATGAAGGACTCAATAGAATATTGTTCCCTTCTCTGCTCATTTGGAAGTCCAGAATGATTCATAGCTTGTGTAAGTATAGAAATAAGATTTTGCACTCCATCTCCCATAACATTTGTTTGTTCAGGAGGGAAATCATTGCATTGTCCATTGCATTGATCAACACGGTTCCTTCGGGTTCCGGCCATCGTCTAAAACCCAAAAAGAATAGTGTGAGAGGCAAAAATCATGCTAGGGAAAACAACATAATAAAGGGGGAGTACCTTGAACATCTAACATCTTAGGTTTAATTCTATGATCGTTAGCGTAGTTCTAGTACTATAACCTATACGTATACTTAACCTTAGGGACATCCCTAGACATACCTTAGAAATATCTCTAGGGATCTCACTAAAGTTCTCGCATCCTAGTTTCCAAAGGTTGACTAAACCTTTCCTCTGATACCAACTGTAGAGACCCGAAGCCTGACGTACATAGACTTTAAATTACTTTTGCGGAATACTTAGTACATAACAGAAACACACACACAAGGATCGTAATAGTTTAGTGTCTTTGGAAACTCGGAATAAAATCTTCTAATCGTGGGGAAAGATCTTCAACATCTCCCATAAATATCCTCCCTTTTTTTCTACCTAAAAACCATTCTTTATATCCTGGGGAAAAGAAAACATAAAAGGGTGAGCTCAAATGCTCAGTAAGGGTAAACAAAGGAAATATCAATCACATAATTTTCATAAGAACATAATATTTTTGGAAATCTTAACCTGCAAAAGAGAGCATAATTTCATAACATGGAATAAATCATAGTAGTGAAATGAAATCATAACATAAAACATTACTCATTGTGGCATACACACATAATCATAGAGAATCATTTCTTGTTAGTCAAGACTCATTGCCAAGACTATCTTAGTGGACAAAGTCCCTTTCTGAATCGAGTAATCCTTGTTTCAGTCCTGTTTCACTGAACCGGTATAACCTACCATTCCAGCCATGTCTATCTCATGAGATATAAAATCTTTACCCAATGCATTGGAGGGAGATATAGGTCCCACCCATCTCTTAATGAATCCTTTCTTATGTGTGCCACAAAATCATAAATCATACATCATTGCATAACCCATGTAATAAAAATGGGATTCTTAAACAACGTGACATCATAAAACCATTCATATAAGATAAAGGAATTCATAAACATAATTCCATCACAACATAGTCAAATCAATGTAAAAATATGGATAGAAATAGAACCCTTTATTATCTTAGATGGAAAATAATTTTGATAAAACACTTGAAATGAATTCTTGAGGAAAATATCCATTCTTCTTCAAAATCAATTTCTTTTCACAGAACATCATGCAATTTTAAAAGGAAGAGATTTTATTGAAAATAGTCATGAAATCTTTTAGAGGAAGCTTCATGAAAATAAGGCTTTATAAAACAGTAGAAATCCGTTCGTGCCGTATAAGTTAAAAAAAACATTCTTCGTACTTTTGTCGGAAAAGTCAAAAAGTACCTCGTACGAAAAAACGACAAAAGATTCCTTTCATATTCTTTACTAAAAACTCACCGAATGGTAAAATTCAATTTAAACTTTTGTAAGTGGATGGAAACAATATTACATATTGAGGGAACATGGATGTGGATGATAAAATACACCCCAGTAAATACTTACGAATAAACAATCTCGGATAAAAAATGAGATTGTGATATTTTCCTTACCTTATGTCCGACTTGCTTTGTAAGTGTCCAAACCTCCTGTATAATGATTTAAATCATGTTATTGACTTATTCCAGAATCATATTCATTGTTATGATATCATATATGGTTCACTTATGACATTATATTACCCGTTCTTTTGTAAATTCCATGTTAAAGAAGCGTTTTGGGTAAAATCGTTTCATTTATCTTAGGTGTTTTGACTTGTTGCTCTTGACATCACTATTACTTATATCATGATTTAATTACTTCAAGAATATAAAATATGATTTATATATCATATATATTCAGTATATATATATATATATATAATAGGTAGATAAATAAAATGAAAAACACCGTTCATGGAGACGGTAGTCCGTACGTACGCATGAACACTGTTTTCCTTTCCTTATTGTCTTGAAATGGAAGTAAGTAGATGACATACATATGTATATATATACATAAATCCAGTAGCTTTATAATGTCATATATTTCATTATTATTTATTATATATACATTATAATCTTTCTTAAATGGTTAACATGGAGAATGAATCTCATCGCGTCGTGGAGACGGTAGTCCGTACGTACCCACGAGCGATGATATCATTTCTATAAATATTGAATTGAATTGGAGTGGATTATACAATATATCAGAATCAATATGATGTTGTAATAACTATGTATAGTTATTCTTTACACCATTATACCCATCCATGTAAGGTGGTGGTGGAAAATAGATTACACCACGGCGTGGAGACGGTATTCCGTACGTACGCACGCGCGGTGATTTCTTTTTCCGTAGGATGGATAGATGGTGAAATAGGGTTGTTTCATACTTATAATAACATATCAGTATATGAGTGATACTGATGTTATTACTTCATAATGAAACAACCTAAGAAGAAGAAGTGGAAGAAGAAATAAAGATGAAAGAATTGGTAACGGTAATTACCTCTTCTTTGAAGCGCCTTTTGGAGACCTCCTCTTAGGGAACTAAAATTGGTCTTTGAGTAATACCAGAACCTCTAGGATGTTGCTAGGGAAGTGGAGAAGAGATTTTGGTAGGGGTTGGCCGAGCTTGAGTGCTCAAATTGGTGTGAGGAGGAGGGGGAGGAGGTGTCCTTTTATAGGGGAGGAGAGGGGCACCTTAGGAATATCTCAAAATATTATTTTATATTAAAGTCAAAATCGGTTTATAATGGTTCCAAAGGGTCTTATTTCGAATCTAAAGTGGGGATGGGTCGAAATCCTATCAACCAATAGAATTTAGACAAGTTTAGGATATTATTTTAACCTTATCAATTAGATTTAACTCTAAGTTAAATAATTTAACTTTTACCGTGTCTTTTTGTTTTCTTTCACTATATGGTTAATACACTTACTATAAAATGCCAAACGAACCCCAAATTGTTTATTATTAATATATATATCCTTATCTAAGTCATTTGGCCGAACCTTAGATTTTTAGGAATAAAATAACAATTAATAATATAATATTTGATTTAAAAACTATTTTGTGTCAATTTTCACTCTATTTGATATATGATTTTTGTGAAAGTCATAACAGAATTATATGTTCGAACCAAGTTGATTACATCAACACTAATATATCATAGTAACCTAGAAAATTAGTGGAATTCATAAAAAGTCTCAAATTACATTTATTTTGGTGTTTATAACATCAATTATGTCAATATTTCATTAACAAGATAATTACTGCATCATCTTTGTGTCATAAATAAATTAATTTATTTGATGTATAAAAATTACAAATAAAATACCATCATGTAGTAAATATTTTTATCTTTCTAATGAATATTTACAATCGAATTTATCTTATGTATAACCCCATATTATAAATGATTTACTTATTAAACTTTGATTTTAACTATTTTAACCCTTCTTTAAATAAATTAATAATAAATGTCCTAATCTAATCCAAGTGGGCCTAAATGGTCATATTTTATTCCTAAGTTTGTTTTTTGTCGAATTACACTTGTCCAATAGAATTAGTACATGTGTTAGGGTAATATTAATATCATATTTACCCTTAGTTACCCTATTTACTATTAACCGCGGTAAAAAAAGTAAAAAGTTACTATTCACCAAAAAATTATTTTTATCTCATTGAACCACATTTTACTTACTGATATCAACCGTGTCTGTCGGATTTTCGAAATTCCATTCACAGAAGCGGTAAAATTAAGTTTTATGCAAAATTCAGTTTTTAACCTACCACTTAGTAGTTTCACTATTCATCAAAAATTGATGTTTTTCAGAACAATGCCAAAATTTCATCCCAAGCTATATTTCATATTCCGAATTCAAAAATGAAGTCTATTTTACCAAATTCATAACATAAAAGTTGCATTAATTAATTTTATAATTAAATCCCGCTGTTAAAACAAATAGCGTGTTTTTAAGAAACAATATCTATCAAAAGATTGACACTTGTTTATGTCTAGTTTAAATGTGAAATTACATCCAATGACCAACATTGTATTAAATTGTAAAAATATATTCTAAATATACTTTAAAACCACTCAAATTAATGATTTATCACTATTAATTATTTTGATTAAAAAAAGTTGTTTTTAATTATAATTTAGTAATTTTCACTATTCATCAGAATATGAAAGTTATCCGAAAAGTACCAAAATTTCACCTTAGGCTAAATTCGATACTCCGAATCCAAAAATAAAGTTCATTTTGAAAAATAAGATTTACTGGATTTTAAAAAGTGGTTATTACTATTTATAACAGCTAGTTTTAATAATATTTTAATAGCATATCGTTGTTTCGTGAAACTCAGTATTGCGTACTACACACGCTATCGAGGAAGGTTGTGATTGCGTGTAATGCAAGTCAAGTCAAGGATGTGTATTGTGTAAGCTCCTTTTGGTGTAGCGTACAACACAAGACATTAATAAAATTAAAAAGAATATTTTTCATAAAATCTCGGGTTGTTACAACACATGTGTGCCACAAGATCATAAAGTATTCATCATATCATAACCCATGAAATAAAATGGGGTTCATAAAAATTTAATCATATCAGGACCTATAGAAAATATTCAAGTTTCATAATAATTTAATCAACATAGTATAACCCAAGGAAAAAAAATCTGGTTTTATAAGACTTATATCATGGTATAGCTCATGGAAAAAGAATCAAGTTTCATAAGAATTCTAACATGGTATAACTAATGGAAGAGAAATATTTCTCATAAAAATAAATCAATCATAAACATAAACCATTAATAGAAAAAATAATAATGGTATCCTTGTATAATATCCCTTGTAAGGCATAGGCAATATCAACAAATGTCACCTTAAATGGAAACTAATTTTGATCGACCATTTAAAACATTTCTTGAGGATAATATCTTTTCCTCTTTGAAAAAAAATTAAAACAAAAAAATGTTCTCAACATGTTTTACTTTGAAAATAAACATGAAATTTATAAATAAAGCTTCAAAGAAAATAATGGTCATGATAATTGGAAGTTTCATTCATTCTTTACATGTTAGAATAAAGATTCCTTTCACATTTTTATTAAAATCCAAATGATATGTTTTTTGGAAAATGAAATGAATATTGATTTAAAAACATTTTCATAAAATGTAAAACAAGGTTAAAAATGTATTTTTAAAATCATAGGATAATAATAAAACATTTTAGAAAACATTTTTAGAAAACATGGTTTTGGAAGAAAACATATTTTTGATCAAAGAGGGAAATAAAGTCATATTTTCTTAAAATAATTTTCTCAATTATCTTAAGTACCAAAAAGTGAAAAAATTATACAATAATTTAAAAATATCATGAATAACCAAAGAAGAATAAAATCCATGCATTTATTAAGAGATTTATCATAAGATTTTATCATAAAAAACATAATCATAAATAATCCTAATAAACTATGCAATTGTAACATAATATCATTACCACTTTGGTATCATTGGATCATAATACCCTTGAAGGAATAACATAGAATGGAACATAAAATATCACGAAGATAAATAAATTAATTATATTCAATGTCAAAGGGACTCTGTATACACCTCATAAAACTTTGTATATATGTATTTAGAGTAATCTATAAAATTTAGTGATAGAAAATGAAATACCCCATTCATGGAGATGGTAGGCCATACATACTCATGAAAATCGTTTCCATTTTTTGTTATATTGAAAGAAATAAAGGTAAATGATATATTTACATTCCAAAATCATTTTTATTTCATATATATTACATATTTTTATTAAAACCATCCTTAATTCATTCCATGTAATGCATGAACGGATCACATCACTTCATGAGATGACAGTCTACCATACACATGAACGACGTTATCATATTCACACAAAATGTAAATAATGAAGGTACATGGGATATAATAATTAAAAAAGAATAATAATATCAAAAATATCATATATAAACAATAAATTCATCATTATATATAATCTTTATAGGTAGTAATGGAAAAAATGAATGACATTGGTTCGTGAGGCGGTGGTATACTGTAGACACAAATGATGATTTACTAACCCATTTGATATAAGTGGAGATAGTTGTAGGTAATTAAATTAACATAAAAACATCTCATTATATGGAATACATTGAATTTATTATATTATCTAGGTATAATAATATTTGAAGGAGTTTGAGGAAGAAATAAAACAACAATATCGTTGATGAATGTTATTTATTCTTTGGGTATCCACCTTAGATTTGCTCCAAAATCCTTCCTAGTTTGGATTTAGGTAAAAAATAAGGCTTCCAAGATGAGAGAAGTGAAGTTGGTAAGTGATTTGTGTAGGGATTGGGTGATCCAAATGAGTTTTAAGGTGTGGGGAATGGAGGAGAGGGTTGGCTTTTTATAAGTGACGTGAGTATCACACTTGTAGTTTTTTGAAACAATTCAATAATACCTATGTTTTTTAAAAAAGCCTCCAAAATGGTAAATTATCAAAACTAGAAGAGATAATGTGGATATATGTCTATAAAATGGGTGTTTGAAAAGTTGGTAGTTCATTTTTACCCTTATCTTCTTAGTTTAACATGTAAGAACCCGATTTTTCTTCAAAATAAGAAACCTTTTATTCCAATTTAATTATTTTTATTTGAAATAATATGAATTTATAACGAGGTTAAAGAGGTTATAAGTGTGTTTGAGTTTTTTTAGAGCCTAGATCTCTGACTTTTTTATGAAACAGCTGGGTGGCATGGTTTTTAGAAACCATAGAGTCCAGGATGCACAATTTGGTTAAACTGTGTAGGGTGGTCCAATGCTCTGTCTGGGGCCGCATGGTTTGTTCTAACCGTGCAACCTAGTATACATGGCCATGAAAATTATACTATTTTTATTGTAGAAATGTTTTGTACGGGCTGTGCGTGGTTAGTCAAACCGTGCAGCAAGCCCATGCGAGGGGTGTCTTGGGGTAGAGCTGAGCACATCGTTAGCACACAGTTTGACCAATCATACGACCAAAATGTGTGAACCTTTATAATTTGGTCCATTTTATAATTTCCACCTCTCCCTCTATGACTCAACCTCCTCATATTTTCTTCATTTATAGTAGACAAAACCTCCTCCTCTCTTTTTTATCTCTCCTCTCATGACTAATCTTGGTTCTTGCATAAGTTCTCAATCAAACCTCAGAATCAAGATCTGTTTGTCTTATTAGATTCCTCTCGGTAAGTGATCCATTCCTTATGATACTTTAATCATTCTTATTTCTATCAACAACACTATTTTTGTGTGAGCTCATATGCCCTATTTTCAAGGTGTTCATTTATTCTTCCATTTTATTTTGATCCAGGCCAAACTAAGGGATGATACTGGGTGAGGTATCTACTATAAGAATAAGTTAAGTGTTATATAAATTTTACATCAAGGTATTTCCATTTTATAAATTGTTTCCATTGTTCACAAACTGGTTTTACTGAGTGTTACTCCTTAAAATTCATCTTTTTTATTTTTAATTAGGCTAGATTATATTCTTGACCCTACTAACACCTCTTGACACCATTAGAGGTTGAGACCTCAATGGTAACCACACTAAGTAGGGTGCGTTATTTATTATTCTTTTAGTGACCCTTTGTGGGTTTACTTAAGACACCATTAGGGTGTGATTGAATTGAACTTTGTAAGGAAAATGTTCCATCAAAATTAAATAAAACTCTAAATTTTTAAAAGGAAAGTATATATATATATATATATCAATTATCCTTGTAAAATATATTTAAATTGATAATTAGTTGCATGTAATTAATTCACCTTGTCACTTATGATGAAAGGAGGTTTAATGAACCTAATGTATTTAAATTGTAATGAGTATTACATGGAATATGATGTCATATTTATATAAATTAAATGAGTATATGGTGATTATTGCATTTTTACTATTTTCATCTTTATAGGAATGGTCAGACTTGGGAACGCATTGGACTCCTGAGGGAATGACTTGAGCACTCATAGGATGACATTATGATTCATTGAGATATTACCTTGGGAGAAACACACTATAGAATTAGGTCCTTGTCTGATTACGTGAATGAATTGGGGATGTACTGAAAATTCACTTGGCTTATTTTCTGGATATTATAATGCTTTGGATACACTCCTTGGATTTATATTTATGTATTCGGACATGAGACACCATGTATTCACCCCCAATGGGCCTAATATTTCTTAGCCTAGGATTATTATGGACAAGATCCATGAACTTAGTTAGAATATTTTATAGTGGAATGCCTTTGGTGTGCCCCTTAGATTACACCTAGACCCCTTATAGCCAAACTAAATGAGTTACTACTATGAATTGGCTTGACCCTTGAGGTCATGGATTCCTTGGTTCTCCTTGGATCATCTTTTATATCATCATCAATATTATTCAATGATTACCAGAATACTATAATTACTATCTCTTGGATAATAATTAAATGATCACTTATTTATATATATTTCTAGTTGAGGATAAAATAGGTATGGGTTATTTAGTTTAGCACTACTTTAACTTTATATACCTGCACACTGTTACATTTTATATTTAAAGACTAGATTTATATAGACATAATTAGTGGTGGCCTATTGAGATTTATATCACACCCTATATGAATCTCCATTGGTACCCAGGAATATTATATGATTTTAGGCATGGAAAAGAGGAAGCATATCACTTTGGACACCTAAATTCTTTCTTTAGGATGTGATCTTGGTATCAGATGACTAAGACAGTGCTCGGGATGCAGGGGTAATTTTTCCCCTTTTGTTTCTTTTTTATATCATGTATTATACTGTATGCCTACTACCATGTATGATCTGTTTTATTTTTATAGAGACACTCCATCATCTTTTTTATATGATACTGTTTCAATATTTTGATGATTATTTACTGTTTGGATGGTTAATCTTGTTTATGATTCCTTATTTGTTATTATAATACTTCCTCATCATCTTTATCTCTTTCACCACTATGTTCCACTTTGATCCATGGGCATAGTCTCTCCATAGACATGCCCTAGTCCCTCACTTCTAGTCAAAAACATCTAGAATATGGGGAGGTTTTCTTGATACCATGTGACCAACTAGGTTAAGTTACTTAAGAGTGAACTGTGTCTGGGATGTCACAAAGTGCTATTAGAGTGTTTTTATTTTCTTATCTTGTTGTTTTAAAATTTTGAAAGGAGATTAGAAACGCATCAGAAATTGGTCATAAGTCATGCTTGGGAGTAGATAACCCATATTTGGGATGAACACCAAGTTTCCTAGGAATGGGAAATTATTGATTTATATTCCTCTTATTATAATTTATATACGTTCAGTTTTGGGTTATGCACATGAATTTTGGTGTTTGTTTTGTTTTATATAGATTCTACATTGTCCGGGTATGATAAGGATAATTTTTAAATAAATATTTATAAGAACCTATTATTCACATGCCATGTGTATTCCTTGCCAAATAGGTGTATTTTATTTCTTGCATTGCCTGTGTTTCTTGTGATTGTTGAGTGTTCCTTGGTTGTGATAAATGCATGTTCCACCTATGTCTTCTATAGGGAAGAGAAATTGGTTGTTTAAAGTGTCAGTATCAACCTAAATGGTGTTTTTACATATATATTTATTGTGACATCTTAAATATCCAATTTCAACCCATGTAAGTTATTTCACTCTGATTACATGAGTTGAGATTTGGATGTGATTACATGAATACGAATTTCAATTTATAAAGTGTACAAGACTTTATAAATTGGAAATGGGAATTCATCTAATTGAGCCATCATATTTTACCCATTACATTTTGAGACTGAATGTAAGGGGGTCCAATTAAAAATACATGGGTATCCATCTCAGCTTATAAAGTGTATGGACCTATATAAACTGGGGAAAGTAGTCTATTTAATTGATCCTTATATTATTTATATACATGCACATACAAAATTAAAATGAAAATTCTAATTATAAATGATATGGTTTCCTATAAATGAGAAGTAAAAGTTCAATTTAAACAATTTTTTCCTCCTTAAATTTCAATTGAAACTCTATATGTTATAACCCATATAAACTAATGTTTGAAGAATTACCAGTACCCTAAGCTTCAATGTAGGTAGTTGGGGTAGTATGTTGGGTAGTGACCCATTTTCTTTTGTTCAACTTTCATTAATAATTTTATCTATTAGGTATCTTTTTCTTAGAAGTGTGCTTGAAATTTGTAAAGATATCCCCCATGATTTCCATAAGTTGGGCACTAGGAGGGTGGTGATGATCATGCTTTAGAGGTGGTGGTCCTTGAGCCACCAGTTTTAACTCTAGTAGTTCCACCTACAATACCACCTGATGTTCTCAAACATGGCACTGATTATCAACTTTGAGAGAGTTTTCTATATTTGATGCAGTTTATGTAGGGTACTCCATGACCTGCACCAATGATGTATGATCTGAATCATGAGTTCCAATAGCAGCATCCTCCCATATTCCCAGGGGACGACGGTCTTTAGGCAACTAAGTCATGCATAGAATCCATTTTATCTATATTCGAGCATCGAGATACACCTCTAGAGAGTAGGGTCAACATTTCCACCTAAATGCTACGTAATTCATCCAAGGGCTAGTGGGATGTGATTATCCCAGAAGGTCAACATTAGGGTATGGTCTGGGAAGACTTCCAAACTACCTTCTATGATTACTTTTTCCCTCAAATTCTGAGATAAGATCAAGCTAGGGAGTTCATGCACCTAGAGTAGGGTGCTATGTTTGTCATGTAATATTCAATATGATTTACCAAGGTTTAATTATTTTCACTACTTCTTATTGGATATGATCTATTATGAGAGAGACACTTCAAGAATGGGCTCAAGTATGCCATCTACTCTTAGGTGAATGTATTTTGACTATCCAACTTTTATAAGATCATGAACTAAGCTTTTATCATGGAGTGCAACTAGAGGGAATATGATAATATAGGGAACATAGGGTAAGTGTTGATATTGGGTGGTATTTCTTCCACCGACATGAAGTGTAGCCTTGAGGTTTCTTTTAAGATTAGTGGGAGAAAAATTATTCACACTGGTAGCTTTATTGTGTGTCATCAGTGTGGATGATAGGTAACTGTAAAGCTATAATGTGATAGAGACCTATTGGAGTGTTGTGCTTGCGGCCGGATGAGCCATATTTAGAAGTTTTTCTATACCTTTCTACCCATTTATAGTGGAAGAGGACCTACACCAGCTCCAACTTCAGGAGTAAGATTAGTGACTCCACATCAACTAGGAAGATGGAGTAGCAGCTGAAAAACATGGCAAGGAGGAGGTCATGGTCGAGGTAGCCACACTTATGATTTTATGCACCAATAGAGTGAACCTTCTCAGGGTTTTCCAGCTATAGATCAAGTCCATGGATCAAGAAAGTTCCAGGAATTATAGAAGATACTTGAGGAGAAGAGTTTAGGATCGTCTACTATATGAGGTACTATTCTAGTAGCCACTACTATCGTATCTTATATATTTAATAAAATTGCCTTTAATTCTTTTATCTGTGTATCGATTATAGAAAGGTGTGGGATTGAAATTCTATAATTTTTTTGGGTAAACACCTTGATACACCATTAGGTGTATGGTCAGAGGGTATATGTCAATTCAAGTAGTGTCCTCTTGAGATTGGTAGTTACTGCTTCATATGGAATTTCTTTATCCTTGAGATTATAGGGTTTGATGTCATACATGGGATGGATTGGCTCATGCCTTATCATGCCCACATTGACTGTTATCACCAAAGAGTGACATTCAAATCACCAGATGGTGGTAGAAATGTATATAAGGGAGAATGGGATGCCCATGATAGTTGCGCCAGACGAGTGAATTGTGGGTTGAGTGGTGTGAAAACCCAAATTTCCATCAATTTCTTGGATGATTGGACTGTGCGTTGGAAATATTTTCCTTTTATGGTGGATCATTTTAGGGATATCGTCTTGGATAACTTATATGGACTACCTCCCTAGAGGGAGGTAGAGTTTACTAAAAATCATTCTCCAACAGCATCTTTAGTATCTGTTCCTCCATATAGGATGACACACACTAAGCTTTAGGAGATCAAGAGATAGTTGTATGATTTATAATCTAATGGTTTTATCTAACCCCATTATTCTACTTGGGTTCTGACTATATTTTTTTTCCGAGAAGGTGAATGGAACCCTTAGGATTTGTGTGGATCACTGAAAGTCAAACCAACTTACTGTTAATAAACAATATCCTTTCCCTCAAATAGATGATCTATTTGACTAGATTTTTTGACCTAGAGTATTTTAAAATATTGAACTGAGTTCAAGATATCAATAGGTAAAAGTAAAGCCTTCAAACATTCCATGCATGTATTTCCAGGGTAAGTACCGTTTATATGAGTATCTGGTTATTCTATTAAGTCTTAAAAACATGAAAACCATTTTTATAGACTTGATGAATATGTGTTTCCACCCCTAATTGGACTCCTTCATCATGTTTTTTGTGGAAAACATCTTGGTGTATTCTCATACAGAAAGGGACCATGCCAAAAAACTTGAGATTGTATTGAATACATTGAGAGATCATCAATTATATGTTACAATCACAAAGTTCCACTTCTGTATTGACAATGTTATCTTCTTGGGTCATATTATCTTAGAATTGGGAGTATTATTTTACCTAGAGAAGGTGTGTGCTATGGTTTCTTGGGAGAATCCCAATAAGATGCTTGATATATAGAGTTTCTTGGGGATATATGGATATTATTGAAATTTCATAGAGGAATTACCATGCCTTGAGACACCTCTTACTGGTCTAACTAATAAGGGTGTGAAGTTCTTGTGGTCTAAAGCATATGAGAAGGAATTTCAGGAGCTGAAGGAAAGGCTTACTTTGGAAATGATCCCAATTCTGCCAGAGCCTTGAAGAGACTATATAGTGTTATATGAAGCATAAAGCATTTGGATGGGTAAATTATTGATATAAGAGGATAATGTAATTTAATACAAGTCTCTATAGTTGATACATCTTGAGCATAATTACCCAAAGCACAACCTTGATCTTGCAACAATCATTCATGAATTGCGTTGCTGGATGAATTATCTTATGGGAAAGTTTTTTGTGGTGTTTATGGACTACAAGAACATAAAATATATCTTTAAAAAGTGTTAATTGAATATTATATAGTGAATATGGGTATAATACCTTCAATATTTTGAATTTGATCATGCCTATATGCCTAGAAAGGGAAATTAAGCAGCTAATATGTTGAGTTGGAAAACATAGGCACAAGCTATTTAGGAATCCAGTGATGAATGAACGTTGATGGGCCTCTTTTCTGAGATGAATCTATAGTTTCAAGAAATTCATGAGAGGCCTTTTTTATATCCTTAATAGTTACCTCTTTACTCATGAATAGGGTAAAAAGAAGGTAGTTTTTAGTTACTGAATATTTGGTCCTACGGGAAAGTATTTCTAGTGAGGACTCACCTCTGGATTGGTCTATTGATGGAGACAACATCCTGAATATACATTGGAGTATCTAGGTGCCTAAAGGCATGCGAGAGGAACTGATGTGAGAATATCATGTTTCTTAGTGGGAAGTGCACCCAGGTATCTCTAAGATGTATCATGATATGCACCGTCAGTATTGGTGGCCTAGGATAAAACATCATATTTCAGCTTTTATCACTAGGTGTTCCACCTTTCAGTAGGTGAAGGAGTAATACTAGTGGCCTGCTGGATTGTTACATCAATTACATGTATTATAATGGAAATGGGATGACTTTTAAATGGATTTTGTGACTAGTTTTCTGAGGTTGACTTGAGTTAGTGATGTAGTTTGGGTAGTTCCCAACAGACCAATGAAGGTAGCCTACTTCCTTTCTATCTGGGAGAACTTATTCATTGATGTGATAAGAAGAATGTATATTTGTGAGGTTATATTCATAAATGGGTTAAATTATACTATCATCTTAGATAGGGATTTTCTATGACAAAATTGATATTTTATTACACAATTAAACATAATTTATTACATAATATTTAATTGATACAACATAGAAGATCGATAGGTCTAGTCTCTTTGGGGCTTAGGATCAGTACATAACAACTTAAAACATGAAATACAACATATTTATTGAAAACTTCCTTTACATTACCACTACATTCCCTCATACTTAGCATTATATGGGATAACCTGAGGACATGCATAAGAAAAGGGTGAGATATAAAGCCCAGTAAGGGAATAAACATGGGGTAACATGAGGAATACAATACATGTTAGACAATAGGCATATCATTAGAGTAAAATAGAAGCATAAACATAAAGGCATGATAAATCATGATAATCATAACATGGAAATGTGGCAACAACACTTAACATGGAATTAGTATGAGCCAATGCTCATTGCACATAGAGAATGAGTAAATCCTCATTGCACATGAAGCATGAGTAAAACCTATTGCACTTGAATTAGTATGAGTAAACACCCATTGTACATGATGTATCATGATACTATACTTTACCCAATGCATTGGAGTGCTATAAGGGCGCACCCTTCTTAAATATTTCATTTAATGCATAAGTGTGCCACATGGATCATATAACATGGATTCATAAAACATAATAATTTATTTCATGATAAATAATGTGGAATTTATACATGAAACTTTATAATAAATAAGTAAATGTTCATAAAGGAGAATACCCTTGATAGAGAAATGGGAATGGTATTCACTACACAATGACATTGGCTTGGAAAATCAGTGCAATTTCAGCAACAGTGTGACGTAAGAATTCCTAAAAATGGTCGATGAGAGATAAATTGGTGTCTCATCATATTTACATGAAATGTATAATAAGGGGTAATATAGATACATCTCACAATAATTGTAATGGAATTTAGAGTCATGATACAAAATAATTTCTTGAATGTAAAAGAAGAGAGAGAAATTCGTTTCGGAATTTCGGCATAGTAACGGGTGTACATGGGAGGTATTTAATGAGTGAGAAAGGGGTCTCCATTCATTCAAACATAAAGAGGGAAGTATGGGAGAGGTGAGAAACCATACCTCAACATTTATAATTGAAATTAAAATGGCATAACAACATTATGAAAATTGGAAAAAATGAGAAAGGAAGAAAAAAATCCCTTACTTGGAAGTGTGCTTCCAAAGGCTTGATAGAGGCTTGAGAGAGGTTTATTGGGAGCTTGGGGCACCTTGGGTGGATTCTAAAGAGAGTAGGGCAGAGGTTGGATGAACTCAAAAGGCTTTGAGTGAGGAGGAAGTGGTATCTTGGGTGGGTTTATATATGAAAGGTGAGGGAATTATTTATTATTTAGGTTTGTGACACCTCACATTAAACTAATCCAAACCAAAAACTAGCCCATGGTTTTTGCCCATGGTTTTTGGAAAATGGAAGTGAAAAACAATATTTTATAAGTCCAAAGTCTGAACTTCTTAAAATAATGGGGTTGCTTATGTGGAGGTGAGTCACACTCCCAAGGAAATGAATTTAAAAATACAAGATGTTTAATAAGTCTTGAAGGGTCCATTAATGCTTTGTAAAATAATTCAAAAAAACCCAAAATCATATTATTATAATGGTAAAACATATATTGGCCTAAAATAAGGCTTATAGTATTTTATTACATTACTATTGGGTCATTATGATGTCATAAACACATTTTATATTTAAATGGTATTTAATTTTTACCAAAAAATTTGAATGTCTCAGAAAATTATGAAAAATTCACCATTGGATAATTTTGATGTCCAAATTCTAGAAATAATATTTATTTTATCTAAATAATTTTCTAAATATGTTAATTTTCACTTTTAAAATAGAAACCGACAATTATAAAAAATTCACTGGTTTTGACAAAAATGGCTTTCAAACCTTAATAAAATATACAATTGCATTCATAAAATTATAGGATCATTTATACTAAAATTTAATTTAATAAAAATAATAATATTTTATTAATATATTATTTAATTCAAAAATCCATTAATTCATCAAAATATATTTCTTAGTTGAACATTAACTAAAAATATTATTTGTGCTTTAAAAATACTATTTACAAGGTAACAATAATAAAATAGAAGTATATTCATTATTATATAAAAAAATAATGTACATAACCACTGTGCTAATTTCATGTAACATAACCACTTATAACACCCGCATAAGACCGAAGAGTAAGGTGTGCAATGGTGACAGACTCTTGGGGTGGCTCGTATAACATTGCTCGGGTGGCAATCTCTATCAACTTCCATTTCTCTCATAGGTGGTCCCACTCGAGCTTAACATATTCAAGCTCAGCTTGGGCTTGGTCCGGATCGAGGCCCAAAGATTCAATCTCCTTTCCGACCTCTGACAAATGGTCTTTGTATGAGGCACGTCTACCGGATGAGGCCATCACTTCCTTTTTCTGAGTAAATTGGATTTGTTAAAGCCCTACATTTATACTAATTAGGTGATTAATGTTCAATAGCTATATTAGAAACGGTCACAATTATTAACATAAAACCAAATAAATTGACATTTTATATAAAAAATTTACATAAAGAGGCATTTAATTAGATCAAGAGGGATTTCCATTAGAGAAATTTTGGATCGTTACAATCTTCCCCCCTTAAAAAATTTCACCCTCAAAATTTCCTTTTCTCACACTAAAATAGATTTTGGTAACTCTGCTTCATCATTTCCTCTGATTCCCACATTTCTTCTTCAAACTTGTGGTTTCACCATAACACCTTGATAAGGGGAATTGTCTTATTTCGTAGAACTTTTTCTCTATGATCTAAGATCTTCACTGGTTTCTCCTCATAAGAAAGATCATCCTCTAACTGTACCACCACTGAAAAGTGTAATGTGAAGGGTATGGTATGTACTTACTTAAGAGGGATACATGAAAGACATCATGTACTTTGGCCATGGTAGGTGGAAGTTCTAGTCGATAGGCCACAACCCCGACGCGATCAAGAATCTCGATGGGGCCAATGTACCTTGGACTTAACTTCCCTTTATTTCCAAACCTCATGACATTATTATACAGAGATATTAATATAAATAACATATCCCCAACATTAAACTCAAGGTCTCATAGATGGTTATTTACATAACTCTTTTTTCAATTCTGGGATGCCTTGATATACTGCTGAATGGTTTTCACCTTCTCCACCATTTCTTCAACCATTTCTGGTCCAAGCAGCTTACTCTCACCGGCCTCATCCCAACACACCAGTGTTCTGCACCTTTTCCCATAAAGGTCTTTATATGGTGCCATTTGGATGCTCGAGTGGAAACTGTTATTATAAGAGAACTCAACCAGAGGAAGATGTTGATCCCATCCTTCTTTAAAGTCCATTGAGCACACTCTCAACATGTCCTCAAGTGTTTGAATAGTTTGCTCAGATTGGACATCGGTTTGAGGATGATAGGCCGTACTAAAGTTCAGTTCAGTATTCAGAGCATGTTGACGACTCTTCCAAAACTTAGTGGTGAATCTTGGATCTCGATCAGATTCAATAGATTGTGGTACTCCATGCAGCCTTACCACTTCCCTGATATATATTTGTGCCATTTGATCCAATGATAAATCCTCCCAAATAGAAATTTAGTGTGTAACCTTTGTAAGACAATCCACAACAACCCATATTGCATTATTTCCTTTGTATGTCTTCGGAAGTCTAATGACAAAGTCCATGGTGATGTTCTCCCATTTCAATTTTGGTATGGGCAATGGTTGCATCATCCCCTTAGACTTCTACCTCTCGGCCTTCATTTGCTGACACACCATGCACTTTGATTTATATTCAGTGATCTCCTTATTCATATTATCCCACCAATAATGCTCTCAGAGATCTCGATACATCTTTGTGTTTTCTGGGTGAATAGAGAAATTTGAACTATGTGCACCATCCAAAAGTTCCTTCTTGAGATCCAGACTTGATGGAACACATAGTCTTTTCCTAAATCTCCCAATTCCTTATTCATTAATATTAAACTCTGAGGATTTCCTTTTTTCGATAACATCCACTTTTTCCTGAATTTCCACATCATCTTTTTGAGCATCTTTTAACCTTTCCAAAAGTGACGGTTGAGTAATAATTTGTGAAAGGATTGATGATGTTCCCTTCTTTATGATTCCCATGTCCATCTTCATCAAATCTAAAAATATTGGCTCTTTTTCAATTCTTATCAATGATATAATCACTGGGTCCTTTCTACTTAGGGCATCTTCCACCTTGTTCGCTTTCCTAGGGTGATAATGGATTGAGTAGTCATAGTCTTTGGTCAGCTCTAACCATCTTTGTTGGTGCATGTTCAACTCTTTATGTGTGAATATATACTTGAGGCTTTTGTGGTCCATATATATTTCACACTTCTCACCAAAGAGACAATGCTACCAAATTTTCAAAGCGAATATCACTGCATCCAACTTGATTTCATGTGTTGGATAGTTCTGTTCATGAACTTTCAATTGCCTTGAAGCGTAGGCAATGACTTTTTCATTTTGCATCAACACACATCCCGGGCCCTTCTTCAAAGCATTACTAAATACCACAAAAAGTTCTTCACTTGTGGGTAAAGTGAGAATGGGTGCAGTGATAAACCTCCTTGTCAACTCTTTGAAGATTTATTCACATTCAATACTCTAAGCAATCATTAATCCCTTCTGAGTTAGCTCGGTAAGAGGGTTTCTAAAATCGTGAGAAATTTCTCACAAATCATCGATAATATCCAGCTAACCCCAAGAAGCTACAGATATCCATTACCGATGTTGGCCTTGGCCATCCCTCAGTTGCATCTTTTTTAGAGGGATCCACATTTATCCCATTTCTTGTGATGATATGGACCATGAATGAGACCTCAGTCAACTAGAACTCACACTTGTTTTACTTTGCATAGAACTTCTCCTTCTGCAAGGTCTCTAGTACAGTTTTCAGATGCTCCTCATGATCCTCCTTGGTTTTAGAGTATATCAGAATATCATCTATAAAGACTACCAAAAAATTTCGAGGTAATCTCTAAAGACTCTATTCATAAAGTCCATGAAGATTTCTAGAGAATTAGTGAGTCCTAAAGGCATTACTATGAATTCATAATGCCCGTATCTTGTATGAAAACAGTCTTTGGGGATATCTTCCTTCTTCACCCCTACCTGATAACATCCTGACAGCATATCCACCTTGGATAAGTATTGGTTTCCACGCAGCTGATCGAACAAGTCATCTATTCATGGGAGATGATACTTGTTCTTTATTGTGATTTTGTTAAGCTCATGATAATCGATGCAAAGGCGCATTGACCAATCTTTCTTATTGATGAAGAGGAATGGTGCACCCCATGGTGAAGCACTTAGGCATATAAACCCTTTATCTAGATTCTCCTATAGTTTTTTCTTTAACTCCTCAAGATCCAAAATAGCCATTCTATACGGAGTCTTGGATATTGGAAAATCCACAGGTATAAGTTCAATTGAGAATTCAAAATCTCTTCTAGGAGGAAGACCAAGAAATTCCTCGGGAAACACTTCAGCGGATTCCCTCACAATAGGAATGTCTTTTAGGATGGTTTCCTCCTTAGACTCAATCATATAAGCCAGATACACATGCTCATAGGGAAATAATATCGACACTTGAGATGATGGAGTTAAAGAAGATTCATCTTCCTCCTTTCACTTGTAAAGAATCGGGGGTCGATTCTCCACATGGAGAGTGATTTCCCTCCCACAACAATTTATGTTGGCTCTATATAAGAAAAGTCAATCCATGCCAAGAATTGCATCAAATTAAACCATAGGGAGTATAAAGAAGTTCTCCGGGAAGTTTAATCCACATATTATGATAGGGGAGGAGTTATATTCATGGGATGCAATGATTTCCCCATTTTCCGTACTCACCGACATCTTCACTTCCATGATTTTTGGTGGTGCTGGGATTGTTCTACTAAACTTTTGAGATATAAAATAATGTGTAGAACCTGAATCAAAAAGTATGTTCTCTATTCTTGAATGAATAACTAGAGTACCTATCACCACTTCATTGTCGAGGTTCACTTCGGTAGTAGTGATGGAAAAAGCTCTCCCTTGCTTCCTTGGAGGTTATTGGTTGCCTCTGAAAACCCTTAGCTTAGGACATTGATTTTCAAGATGCCATGGTTATTTGTAGTTGTAGCAATAAACCAAATGTTGAGGTTCAAATGGAGTGTTCCTATTTTCTATCGCAGTCGAGGTTCTTTCTTGCTGACAGTTAACATCTAGGTTCCCTTCTCTTCCACACCTAAAGAATTTCCTCATCCCCTTCAAGCAATTTCTAGGGTGATTATTTTTGCACCTTTGGCAAGTGGGGTGCTAGATCTTCTTAGCACCGTTGAATTTATCCATCAGACCTCCAGTATTGAAGTCCACCTTACGCTTCTTATCCCCATGATACCCCTGAGATTCTACGATCTCCATTTCGACCTTTAGGGCACATCTGACAATTTCCTAATAGCTATCGAAGTCACTGATCGCCAGCGCTTTCCGCAGGCTAGGTTTCAGCCCACCAAAGAAGTGGTCAACCCTGTATTCATGGGTAACAACAAAGTAGAAATCGTATCGTGCAAGCCTTGTGAAGTTTTCCTCATATGCTCCAATAGATTCGTTGTCTTTTTTTCTTGAGGGAAAGGAAGTCCGTTTCCATCTTAATCTGGAGGGTGCACAGAAAATATTTATCAAAAAACATCTTCTGGAAATCCTTCCATTCCAATGCCTCGATCTCCTCCTCAGGCTTCATATTTTTGATCAATGTACACCATTGATCAGCTTCACCCTCCATACGATAAACAACCAGGAGAACCTTCTCTTTTTCAGAACAATGAAGGATGGAGAAGATATTTTCAATGGATTTGATCCATTGTTCAGTGATTGAGAGATCAGATGATCCATTAAAAGTAGGAGGCATTTGTCTCATGAAGCTCTCGATAAATACTTTTTCTTTCTTAGGGGGGTTTGAACGTTCCTCTTGAACCATTTTTCTATTCAAAGCTTGAGTTATATGAGAGATAAGTGTAACAAAGTTCACGATTCCCGCTCCCATCATTTTGGGCATCTTATTAATGCAATCGCCACATTGATCTTCACATCGTTTGTTAGCCTCATTCCTCTTATTACCAACCATTGGCAGGAATAAAAGGACAGTTAGGGGTAACACAAAAAGGGTAATGTAAATAAATAATATGATGAATTATAAATAACTTTTATTTCTTTAACTTATGAATCTATATGCTTCAATATATGTTATCCATGATCTACTTTCTAACATATATTCTTAGGGGATTTTTTTTAATTACCTTAATAAGGGTTCATATTAATCTTATGAATTTACCAAAGCATATCACCCGAGAGTGTCGTAACCAAGGGTGCAGTAAGGACCATTGCCATGCACTAGTTCCCATTCGAGTCTAGCTCAAAGTGGTGTTTTCATGTTTTACCCCTAGGATACATCTGTGTCAAAGCTGCCTCTACCTGCTCGTATCCAGACAGAGATGCATTTTCTTGATAAACCACTTACTCAATACTCACAAAAACATAGGGATGTTTTTATTATACTTATTTATATCTCTAAGGCTTCACTAGGGTTTTCAAATCCTAATCCCAAAAATAACTAAACCTATCCTCTAATACCAACTATGGAAACCCTACTTTTTTATTACACAATTAAACATAATTTATTACATAAACTTCACATGATACAACATAGAAGATCAAGAGTTATAGTGTATTTGGGGATTAGGATCATTACATAACAACTTAAAAAATGAAATGCAACATCTTTATTGAAAAATTCCTTTACATGACCACTACATTCCCTCGTACTTAGCATTGAATGGGATAACCTGAGGACATGTATAAGAAAAGGGTGAGCTATAAAGCCCACTAATGGAATAAAAATAGAGTAACATGATGAATAAAATACATGTTAGAAAATAGGAGTATAATTAGAGCACAATATAAGCATAAACATAAATTCATGATAAATCATGATAATCATAACATGGAAATGTGGAAACAACACGTAACATGGAGTTTTCATGAGCCAAGGCTCATTGCACGTGGAGCATGAGTAAATCCTCATTACACATGAAGAATGAGTAAAACCTCATTTCACTTGAATTATAATGAGTAAACACCCATTGCACATGATTTATCATGATACTATACTTTACCCAATGCATTGGAGTGCTATAAGGGTGCTCCCTTCTTAAACATTTCATTTCATGCATAAGTGTGCCACATGGATCATATAGCAAGGATTTATAAAACATAAAAATTTATTCCAAGATAAAGGAATGTGGAGTTCATATATGAAACTTTATAATCAATAATTAAATGTGCATAAAGGTGAATACCCTTGATAGAGAAATGGTCATGGTATTCACTACACAATGATATTGGATTGGAAAATCGGTGCAATTTCGGCAGCATAACGACGTGACATAAGAATTCATAAAAATGGTTGATGAGAGAGAAAGGGGTGTCTCATCATATTTACATGAAATGAACAGTAAGGGGGTCATATAGATACATGTCTCAACAATTGTAATGGAATTTCTAGTCATGATACAAAATAATTGCTTGAATGTAAAAGAGGAGTGAGAAATTTCTTTCGGAATTTCGGCATAGTAACGAGTGCACATGGGAGGCATTTATTGAGAGAAAAAAGGGTATCAAATCATTCAAACTTAAATAGGGATTTATTAGAGAGGTGATAAAACTTTACCTAACATTTATAATTGAAATTAAAAGGTCATAACAACATTAAGAAAATTGGACAAAAATGAGAAAGGAAGAAAAAAACCCTTACTTGGAAGTGTGCTTCCAAAGGCTTGAGAGAGGCTTGAGAGAGGCTTGAGAGAGGCTTCTTGGGAGGATTTTAGAGATATTAGGGTAGAGGTTGGACGAACTCCAAAGTATTTTAGTGAGGAGGAAGTGGGATCTTGGGTGGGTTTATATAGGAAAGGTGAGGGAATTCTTTATTATTTAGGTTTGGGACACCTCACATTAAACTAATCCAAAACACAAACTAGCATATGGTTTTTCCCATGGTTTTTGGAAAATGGAAGTGGAAAAAAATATTTTATAAGTACAAATTCCTAACTTCTTAAAATAATGGGGTTTCTTATGTGGAGGTGAGTCACACTCCCAAGGAAATCAATTTGAAAAGACAAGATGTTTAATAAGTCTTGAAGGGTCCATTAATGCTTTATAAAATAAGTCGAACAAACCCAATATCACATTATTTTAATGGTAAAAAATATATTGGATGAACATAAGGCTTATAGTATTTTATTACATTACTATTGGGTCATTATGATGTCAAAAAACACATTATATATTTAAACGGTATTTAATTTTTACCCAAAAATTTGACTATCTCAGAAAATTATGAAAAATTCACCATTGGATAATTTTGATGTCCTAATTCCAGAAATAATATTTATTTTATCTAAATATTTTTCTAAATATTTTAATTTTCACTTTTAAAATAAAAACTGGCATTTATAAAAAATTCACGGGGTTTGACAAAAATGGATTTCAAACCTTAATAAAAAATACAATTGCACTCAAAAAATTATACTATTATTTATACTAACAATTATTTTAATAAAAATAATAATATTTTATTAAAATATTATTTAATTCAAAAATACATTAATTCATCAAATTATATTTCTTAGTTGAACATTAACTAAAAATATTATTTGTGCTTTAAAAAAACTATTTACAAGGTAACAATAATAAAACGAAAGTATATTAATTATTATATACAAAAATAATGTACATAACCACATTGCTAATGAATTTTTACATAACCCTTTATAACACCCTCATAAGACTAAGAGTAAGGTGTGCGATGGTGACATACACTTGGGGTGGCTCGGATAACATTGCTCGGGTGGTAATCTCAATCAACTTCCATTTCTCTCGTAGGCAGTCCCAATCGAGATTAACATATTCAAGCTCGTCTTGGGCATGGTCAAGAGTGAATCCCAAAGACGCAACCTCCTTTTCGAGCTCTGACAAATGGGATTTGTATGTGGCACATCTACTAGATGAGGCCATCGCTTCCTTTGTATGATTAAATTGGATTTGTTAAAGCCCTATATTTTTACTAATCAGGTGATCACTGTTCAATGGATATATTAGAAACAATCACAATTATTAATATAAAACAAAAGAAGTTGACATTTTATATAAAAATTTTACATAAAGAGTCATTTAATTAGATCAAGAGGTATTTCCATTAATGAAATTTTGGGTCGTTACAATCTTCCCCCCTTAAAAAAGTTCTCCCATGAAATTTCCTCTTCTCACACTAAAAAAGATGTTGGTAACTCTGCTTCATCATTTCCCTTGATTCCCATGTTGCTTCTTCAAACTTGTGGTTTCACCACAACACCTTGATGAGGGGCATTGTCTTATTTCGTAGAAGTTTTTCTCTACAATCTAAGATCTTCACTGGTTGCTCCTCATAAGAAGGATCATCCTCTAAATGTACCACCTCTAAAGAGATTACATGTGAAATGTCCGGTATGTACTTCTTTAAGAGGAATACATGAAATACATCATATACTTTGGCCATGGTAGGTGGAAGTGATAGTTGATTGGCCACAGCCCCAACACGATCAAGAATCTCTAAGGGGCCGATGTACCTTGGACTTAACTTCCTTTTATTTCCAAATATCATGACCTTCTTCCACGGATATATGTGTAGAAATACCATGTCTCCAACTTTAAACTCAAGGTCTTGTCGACAGTTATCTACATGATTCTTTTTTCAACTCTGGGATACCTTGATATGTTCCTGAATGGTTTTCACTTTATCCACCATTTCTTCGACCATTTCTGGTCCAATTAGCTTACGCCCACCGACCTCATCCCCACATGCAGGTGTTCTGCACCTTTTCCCATAAAGGTCTTCATATGGTTCCATTTGGATGCTCGAGTGGAAACTATTATTATAAGAGAACTCAACTAGAGGAAGATGATGATCCCATCCCCCTTTAAAGTCCATTGAGCATGCTCTCAACATTTCCTCAAGTGTTTGGATAGTCTACTCAGATTGGCCACCAGTTTGAAGATGACAGGCCGTACTAAAGTTCAGTTCAGTATTCAGAGCATGTTGAAGACTCTTCCAAAACATAGTGGTGAATCTTAGATCTCAATCAGACACAATAGATAGTGGTAGTCCATGCAGCCTTACCACTTCCATGATATATATCTATGCCAGTTGATCCAATGATAAATCCTCCCAAATATAATTGAAGTGTTCAGCCTTTGTAAGATGATCCACAACAACCTAGATTGCATTGTTGCCTTTGGATGTCTTCGGAAGTCTGATGACAAAGTCCATGGTGATGTTCTCCCATTTCCATTCTGGTATGGGAAATGGTTGCATCATCCCCTTATACTTCTACCTCTTTGCCTTCACTAGCTGACACATCAGGCAATTTGATGTATATTTAGTGATCTCCTTCTTCATATTATCCCACCAATAATGCTCTCAGAGATCTCGATAAATCTTTGTGTTTCCTGGGTGAATAAGGAAATTTGAACTATGTGCATCACCCAAAAGTTCCTTCTTCAGCTCCAGACTTGATGGAACACATAGTCTTTTCCCAAATCTCACAATTCCTTCTTCATTAATATTAAACTCCAAGGATTCCCCTTTTCATATAGCTTCCACTTTTTTCTGAATTCCCACATCATTTTTTGAGCATCTTTTAACCTTTCCAAAAGTGACAGTTGAACACTCATTTGTGAAAGGATTGATGATGTTCCCTTCTTTATGGTTCCAATGTCCATATTCATCAAATCTAAGAAGATTGGATCCTTTTCAATTCTCATCAATGATAGAATTGTTGGGTCCTTTCTACTTTGGGCATCTACCACCTTGTTCGCTTTCCCAGGGTGGTAATGGATTGAGCAGTCATAATCTTTGATCAGCTCTAACCATGTTCATTGGAACATGTTCAACTCTTTCTATGTGAATATATACTTGAGGATTTTGTGGTCCGTATATATTTCACACTTCTCCCCAAAGAGATGATGCTGCCAAATTTTCAAAGTGAAGATCATTGCAGCCAACTTGAGGTCATGTGTTGGATAGTTCTGTTCATTAAATTTCAATTGCCTTGAGGCATAGGCAATGACTTTTTCATTTTTCATCAACACACATCCCAGACCCTTCTTCGAAGCATCACTAAATAACACAAAAATTTCTCCAATTGTGGGTAAAGTGAGCACCGGTGCAGCGATAAGCCTCCTTTTCAACTCCTTGAAGATTTATTTGCATTCATCACTCCAAGAAAACTTTACTCCCTTCTGAGTTATCTTGGTAAGAGGGTTGGAAAATCGTGGGAAATTTCTCACAAATCGTCGATAATATCCAGCTAACCCCAAGAAGCTACGGATATCCATTACCTATGTTGGCCTTGTTCATCCCTCAATTGCATCTTTTTTTGGAGGGATTCATCGATATCCCATTGCTTGTGATGATATGACCCAAGAATGAGACCTCCTTCAACTAGAACTCACACTTGTTGTACTTTGTATAGAGATTCTCCTTCAACAATGTCTCTAGTATAGTTTTCAGATGCTCCTCATGATCCTCCTTGGTTTTGGAGTATATCATAATATCATCTATAAATACTATCAAAAAATTGTCGAGGTAATCTCTGAATACTCTATTAATCAAGTACATGAAGATTTCTGAAGCATTAGTGAGTCCTAAAGGCATTACTATAAATTCATTGTGCCCATATATTGTACGAAAAGCAGTCTTGGGGATATCTTCCTTCTTCACCCTTACTTGATAACATCCCGACCACATATCCACCTTGAAGAAGTATTGTGATCGATGTAGCTAATCCAAAAATTCATCTATTTGTGGGAGGGGATATTTGTTCTTTATTGTGATTTTGTTAAGCACACAATAATCGATGCAAAGGCGCATTGAACCATCTTTTTTCTTGAGGAAGAGGACTGGTGCACCCCATGGTGAAGCACTTGGGCATATAAACCCTTTATCTATATTCTCCTATAGTTGTTTATTAAACTCCTCAAGCTCCACAATAGGCATTATATATAGAGTCTTGGATATTGGAAACACCCTAGGTATAAGTTCAATTAATAATTCAACATCACTTCTAGGAGGAAGACCAAGAAATTCCTCGGGAAACACTTCAGTGAATTCCCCCACAATAGGCATGTCTTCTAGGATGGTTGCCTCATTAGAATCAATCATCTGAGATAGATACGCGTGATCATAGGGCATTATTATCCATGCTTGAGATTATGGAGCTAAAGAAGATTCATCTTCCTCCTTTCACTTGTAAATAATCGGGGGTCGATTCTCCACATAGAGAGTGATTTCTCTCCCACGGCAATTTATGTTGGCTCTATATAAGGAAAGCCAATCCATGCCAATAATTACATCAAATTCCACCAGAGGGAGTATGAAAAGGCTAACTAGGAAGTTTAATCCACATATTATGATAGGAGAGGAGTTATATTCATGGGATGCAATGATTGCCCCATTTTTCGTACTCACTGACATCTTTACTTCCATGATTTGTGGTGGTGCTGGGATTGTTCTACTAAACTTTTGTGATATAAAAGAATGCATAGAACCTAAATAAAAAAATAAATTCTCTATTCTTGAATGAATAACAAGAATAACTATCACCACTTCATTGTCTGGGTTCACTTCGGCAGTAGTGATGGAAAAAAGCTCACCCTTGCTGTCTGGGAGGTTGTTGTTTTCCCCATAAAACCCTAAGCTTAGGGAACTGATTTGCAAGATGCCCTGATTCTTTGCAGTTGTAGCAATGAACCATGTGTTGATGTTCGAATGGAGTGTTACTCTCCTCTGTCATAGCCGCGGGTCTTTCTTGATAATAGTTAACATCTAGGTTCCCTTCTCTTCCACACCTAAAGCATTTCCTCGTCCCCTTTAGGAAATTTCCTGGGTGCTTCTTTCCGCACCTTTGGAAAGTGGGGTGTTGGATCTTCTTCGAACCATTGGATTTATCCATAAGAACTACATAATTGAATTCCACCTTATGCTTCTTATCCCCATGATACCCCTGAGATTCAATGATCTCCATTTCGACCTTGAGGGGACATCTGACAATTTCCTCATAGCTTTCGAAGTCATGGATCGCCAATGCTTTTCGAAGGCTAGGTTTGAGCCCACCAAAGAAGCAGTCAACCTCACATTCGGGGGTAACGACAAAGTCGAAAGATTATCGTGTAAGCCTTGTGAATTTTTCCTCGTACACTCCAACAAATTCATTGTCTTTTTTCTTGAGTGCAAGGAAGTCCCTTTACATCTTACGCCGAAGGGTGTGCGGAAAATATTTATCAAAAAACATCTTTCGGAAATCCTTCCATTCCAAAGCCTCGATCTCCTACTTAGGATTCGTATTTTTTATCAACGTCAACCATTGATCAGCTTCACCCTCCATATGATAAACAGTCATGAGAACCTTCTCTTGTTTAGAACATTGAAGGATGGAGAAGATCTTTCAATGGAGTTGATTCATTGTTCAGTGATTGAGGGATCAAATGATCCATTAAAAGTAGGAGTCCTTTGTCTCATTAAGCACTCGATGGTGACTTATTCTTTCTTGGGTGGGGGGGGGGGGGTTGAATGTTCCTCTTGACTCATATTTCTATTCAATGCTTGCTTTAGTTGAGATAGAAGCATACCAAATTTCGTGATTCTCGCTCCCATAAAATTGGGATCTTATTAGTACAATTGCCACATTGATCTTCACATGGGTTGTTAGCCCGAATCCTCCTATTATGGGCCATTGGCTGGAATAAAAGGAGATTTAGGGGTAACACATAAAGTTTAATCCAAATAAAAAATCTGATGACTTGTAAATAACTTTTATTTCTTTAACTTATGAATCTATAAGCTTCAATCTATGTTATCCAAGATCGACTTTCTAACATATATTTTTAGGGGCATTTTTTTAATTCCCTTTATAAGGGTTCATACTAATCTTGTGAATTTACCAAAGAATATCCCCCATGAGTGTCATAAACAAGAGTGAAACAAGGCCCATTTTCATTCACCAGTTCCCGTTCGAGTCTAGCTCAAAGCGGTGTTTTTAGTTTTTACCCCTATGATACAGCTGTGTCAGAGCCGCCTCTACCTGCTCGTATCCAGCCAGGGATGTATTTTCTTGATAAACCACTTACTCAATACTTAAAAACACTTAGGGATGTTTTTATTATACTTAGTCTTGTCTCTAAGGCTTCACTATGTTTTTCTAATCCTAATCCCAAAAATAACTAAACCTATCCTCTAATACCAACTATGACAACCCTGCTTTTTATTACACAATTAAACATAATTTATTACATAAAATTCACTTGATACAACATAGAATATGGAAAGGTCTAGTGTATTTGGGGCTTAGTATCATTACATAACAACTTAAAACATGAAATATAACATCTTTATTGAAATCTTCCTTTACATGACCACTACATTCCCTCATACTTAGCATTTCAGGGGATAACCTGAGGAAATACAAAAGAAAAGGGTGAGCTATAAAGCCCAGTAAGGTAATAAACATGGAGTAACATGAGGAATACAATACATGTTAGAAAATAGTCATATCATTAGAGAAAAATAGAAGAATAAACATAAAGGTATGATAAATCATGATAATAATAACATGGAAATGTGGAAACAACACTTAACATGGAATTAGCATGAGCCAAGGATCATTACACATGGAGCATGTGTAAATCCTCATTTCATATGAAGCATGAGAAAAACCTTATTGAACTTGAATTACCATGAGTAAACACTCATTCAACATGACATATCATGATACTATACTTTACCCAATGCATTGGAGTGCTATAAGGGTGCACCCTTATTAAATATTTCATTTCTTGCATAAGTGTGCCACATGGATCACATAACATGGATTCATAAAACATAATCATTTATTCCATGATAAAGGAATGTTGAATTCATACATGAAACATTATAATCAATAATTAAATGTTCATAAAGGTGAATACCCTTGATAGAGAAATGGGCATGGTATTCACTACACAATGACATTGTCTTGGATAATCGGTGCAATTTCGGCAGCGTAACGACGTGACGTAAGAATTCCTAAAAATGGTTGATGAGAGATAAAGGGTTGTCTAATCATATTTACATGAAATGTAAAGTAAGGGGGTAATATCTATACATTTCCCAATAATTTTAATGGAATTTAGAGTCACGATACAAAATAATTGCTTGAATGTAAAAGGGGAGAGAGAAATTCCTTTCAGAATTTCAGCATTGTAACAAGTGTACATGGGAGGCATTTAATGAGAGAGAAAGGGGTCTCCAATCATTAAAACATAAATAGGAAAGTATGGGAGATATTATAAATCATACCCCAACATTTATAATTGAAATTAAAAGGGCATAACAACATTAATAAAATTGGACAAAAATGAGAAAGGAAGGAAAAAACCCTTACTTGGAAGTGTGCTTCCAAAGGCTTGAGAGAGGCTTGAGATAGGCTTCTTGGGAGCTTGGGTCACCCTGGGAGGATTCTAGAGAGAGTAAGAAAGAGGTTGGACAAACTCCAAAGGCTTTGAGTAAGGAGGAAGTGGGAGCTTGAGTGGGTTTATATAGGAAAGGTGAGGGAATTCTTTATTATTTAGGTTTGGGACACCTCATATTAAAATAATCCAAACCACAAACCAGCCCATGGTTTTTGGTGAAGGGAAGTGGAAAAAAATATTTTATAAGTCCAAATTCCTAACTTCTTAAAATAATGGGGTTGTTTATGTGGAGGTGAGTCACACTCCCAAGGAAATCAATTTAAAAAGACTAGATGTTTAATAAGTCTTGAAGGGTCCATTAATGTTTTGTAAAATAAGTCAAAAAAACCTAAAATCACATTATTTTAATGGTAAAAAAATATATTGGACCAACATAAGGCTTATAGTATTTTATTACATTACTATTGGGTCATTATGATGTCATAAAACACATTATATATTTAAACGGTATTTAATTTTTATCGAAAAATTTGACTGTCTCAGAAAATTATGAAAAATTAACTATTGGATAATATCGACATCTTGATTATAGAAATAATATTTATTTTATATAAATAATTTTCTAAATATGTTAATTTTCACTTTTAAAATAAAAACCGACATTTATCGAAAATTCATGTTTTTAGACAAAAATGGCTTTCAAACCTTAATAAAAAATACAATTGCATTCATAAAATTATACGATCATTTATACTAAAAATTAATTTAATAACAATAATAATATTTGATTAAAATATTATTTATTTCAAAAATCCATTAATTCATAAAAATATATTTCTTAGTTGAACATTAACTAAAAATAGTATTTGTTCTTTAAAAAAACTATTTACAAGGTAACAATAATAAAATTAAAGTATATTCATTATTATATACAAAAATAATGTACATAAACACCGTGCTAAGGACTTGTTACATATCCCCTTATAACACCTGCATAAGACTGAAGAGTAAGGTGTGTGATGGTGATAGACTCTTGGGGTGGTTTGGATAACATTGCGCGGGTGGTAATCTATATCAACTTCCATTTCTCTCATAGGTTGTCCCGCTCGAGCTTAACATATTAAAGCTCGGATTGGGATTGGTTAAGAGTGAAGCCTAAAGACGCAACCTCCTTTCTAAACTCTGAAAAATGGGATTCATATGGGGTGGGTCTACTGGATGAGGTCATCACTTCCTTTGTCTGAGTAAATTGGATTTGTTGAAGCCCTATATTTATACTAATCAGGTGATCAATTTTCAACGACTATATTAGCAACGATCACAATTCTTAACATAAAACCAAAGAAGTTGACATTTTATATAAACATTTTACATAAAGAGGAATTTAACTAGATCAAGAGGGATTTACATTATTGAAATTTTGGGTCGTTACATTTTAATTTCACATTGAGGTTCTGAGAAGGGTTATAAAAAGATCTAGGTACACATGTGCTTCTTAGCATAGCTTTTCACCCTCAGAATGATGGCCAGTCAGAATGGACTGTACAAATGTTGAAGGACATGTTATGAGCATGAATCCTTGATTTCAAAGGTTCTTGGGAGAATTATTTCCCTCTCACAAAGTTTTTCTATAATAATAGATTTTAGGAAACAGTTCAGATGGCTCAGTATAAAGCCTTATATGGTAGGCCATGCCGTTCACCTCTGTGCTAGATAGAGGTAGGGGAGGCAGTGGTACTAGGTCCTCATCTCATATAGGAGGCTTGAAAGCAAGTTATGTTGATTAGAAAATGTATGGATACTACTTATTCTGGATGGAATTATTATTCTGATCATCAATGGAAGCCTTTGGATTTCATGGTTGGGATCATGATTTTTGGAAGGTATCACCTAGACTTGGTCATAGGAGGATACAGATGTAGGGGAAGTTGTCGCCTCATTTTGTAGGGACATTTGGGATCTTGGAAAGAGTCAGGCCAGTAGCCTATCTATTTCTTTTACCTCATAGGTACCATGCCATGCACACAATCTTCCACGTTTCATAGCTTCACCATTACCATACCAATATGTCTCATAATTTTGATCATAAGGATGTGGAGTTGGATGTTGATGCTTTTTTTGAGGAGTATACCATTCACATCATTGATTGGAGTGTGAAGGCTCTCCAAAGATGTTCTTTCCCTTTAGTATAGGTGATATGGAGTAATATCCATGTACAAGATGAGACATGGGAGAGGGAGACCGACATACATGCTCAGTGAATAGAGTTATTCTCAAATGATAATTTACCACCCTTAGAAGGGAAACTTGAGGATGGGTTCCATTAAGGGGGGAGATTGTAAGAACCCAATTTTTTTTCAGGATTTAGAAGCTTTTTTTAAGATTAATTCTTTGTCTTGGACCTAATATAAATGTATAATGAGGTTAGGGATGTTACGAGGGTTTCTAAGGCTTATTCGGATCCTGGAGCCCTGACTTTTAGAGGAAATAGTTCATCTGCACAGTTAGTAGAAACCATGCAGCCTTGGATGCAAAATTTGGTTAAACCATGCAGTGTGGTCTAGTGCTTTGTATGGGGCCACACATTTTAATCTAACTATGAAGACCAAGCCACATGTCCATGCGACTTCTATAGGTCTGATTGTAGAGGTGTTTTTCATGGGATGAGAAACCTCTTCTCCTTTGAAACTCTCCTCTCACTCCTAAGATAGGTTCTTGGATAACATATCCGTATGACCTTAGAATCAAGATCTGTTTGTATTGTTGGATTTATCTTGTTAAGTGTTCCATTCTGTTGGATCATTTCTCTATTATTCTTTCTATCGATGATTTTATTTTGGTGGAATCCCATATGCCCTATTTTCAGGGCATTCACATATTCTTCGATTTTTTTTGATCTAGGGAAAATGAAGGGCTGATACTAGATGAGGAATCTACTACAAAAAAAGGTATATGGTCTATGACTTTTACCTCAACGTTTTACCATTTTATAAATAGTTTCCACTATTTTCACACTGGTTTCATAGATCATTTCTCCTTAAAATTCATCTGCTTTATTTTTATGTTGTCTGGGTTGTATTCTAGACCCTACTGACACTTGTTGACGCCATTTGAGGTTGAGATATTAATGTTAACCACCCCAAGTAGGATGAGTTATTTTCTATGTCTTTAGTGACCAATTTTGGGTTTACTTGAGAAATTGTTAGGGTGTGATTTACTTGACATTTGTTACGGTAAGTGTTTTATCATAATTAAATGAAACTCTAAATTTTCAAATGGAAAGTGTATATATATATATATATTACTTGACCTTGTAAAATGTATTTAAATTGATAATTAGTTGCATATCCTTAATTTACCCCGTAACTTATGATTAAATGTAATGGAATAAACTTAATGTATTGAAATTGTCATGAGTATTACATGGACTATGATGACATATGTATATAAATGAAATGAGTATAAAGTGAATACTACATTAGAACCTTTTTCCTATTTATAAGAATGGCCAAACTTGATTCCATATTGGATTCTTGAGGTAATTCCTTAAGGAACCATAGAATGACATTATGATTCACTGATCTGATTTTCATGGGAGATACCCACCACCGAATTAGGTCCTTGTCTTATTACGTGAATGCCTCAGTGATGTACTGATGATTCAATTGAATTGTTTTCCAGATGTTAGAATTACTTGGATAAACTACTTGGATTCATCTTGATGTATTTGGATATACAAAACCATGTATTCACCCCATTGGGCCTAGTCATGGTTAGCCTTGTATTATTGTGTATGAGATCCATGGACTCAATTAGAATCTTTTATAGTTGAATGACATGGGTGTACCATTTCATTACACTCTGACCCCTTATTTCTAGACAGCATGAGTTTATACTATGAGTAGGATCGACCCCTGAGGTCATGGATTACTTGGTTATCCTTGGATACTCTTTCATATTGTCATAATTATTATTCCATGATTACCAGTGCTCATGATGATTGGATAATTTTTTTCCTTTTTTTTCTTTTGTATATCTTGTACTTTACTGTTTGTATGCTTCCATGTATGCTTGATTTCCTTTTTATAGAGATATTCCATAATTTTTTTATGTGATAAAATTTCAATATTTTGATTATTATTTATTATTTTTATTATTATTCTTCTTTCCTTTTCCCTTATTCATTATTATACTACTTTTACTGTTTATTCATCTCTTTCACAATTGTGCTCCACTCTGACCTGAGGGAACAGTGTCCCCATAGACACACCCTAGGCCCTTAATACTATTAAATATCCTATTATGTATAGGGAGACACACTTGAGTACATGGGCCCAATAGGGTTTACTTACTTATGAGTGAACTGGGTCTAGGATGTCACATAACCCAATGGTAAATCCATTTTTACCTTAACTGTTGTAATTAATTTTTAATGTTTTCACTATTAATTTTGGTAAAAAATTAAATTGAACTTATTAGAAATTATAAATTATGATGATTAAAAATATGGAATCCCTTTCTACAAATTCAATTTACATGATTTTCAAATTTTAATTTAAAATTAATCCCACAGATGTGATGAGAAAACATCTTTTTAAAGAGAAAATATTCAAAAGTTTACAAAATTTTTACATCAAAATTAAATATGAAAATGATTACAATGAACTAAATTGAATTAATTGATATAAAATTGAACTAATTTTAATTTAAAATAAATTCAAAATATAATTTAACATTTTAAATTATTTAAAAAAAATATCATTTTAAATTAAAATTCTGTATTTTTCAACATTCATTGAAAAATAAAATATTTTAGAAAAATCCCAAAAATTTACTCTAAGATAAATTTGATATTTTGATTTAAAAAATGAATTTTATTTTGTCAAATAAATTTTCTAAAATTTTTAAAAATTAATTTTAAATTATGTGTGCAAAGAGGGACTTACCCGTCTTTTAGAAAAAAAATACATTTTTTCAGAAAACATTTGTTTTTATTTTAAATGATTCCTATTTTATTTATAATAAATATATAACTAATAAATGTATAAAAACAATATATTTTCATTATTTAGTTAATCTTATTCATACCCTCCATTCAAAAGGCTTGGAAATATATTAAATAATAATTTTAAAGTATATTTTTGTTCTGTAAAACTTGGTTCTGAGTGTAATGGAAGTTATAGAGGAAACTCATTGTTGTATGTAATTAAAGCTAAGTCAATGTTGAATGTAACAAAATATTAACTTGGTTTTTTTATGTAATTTAATATTTAAAATTAATTTAGTTTATTCATAAAAAAATATTTCATAAAAACTCAGGGTGTTACATTTTTAGAGTTTCTTATAACTTCTATCAAAACTTTAAGTTTTTGATTTCCATTGTCAGAATTTTTATTTGATTACAAGACATATTACTATCATAAGAATTGCATGTACATATTTTTATCCAATCATATGTCTTTGATCATAATTATTTAAACTATCATATAACTCCATACTAGATTGTAAGATGTTGATCTTAATAAGTATTTGATTTCTGTAAGTATTTTTCATTGATTGTATAATTTTCAGTACAAGACTTTTGGATGTTCCATATGAATTTGAGTTCATATTAATTTGAAAACATATTTTATTTGAATTAATTTATTCCATACTAATTCAAACTCACATGACCATATGTCTTTCATTATTTAATATTCCAAAATTCTTATGAAAGTAAATTCATAATTTTTTTAAAAAGTCTTACAATTTTAACTTTGTAAAATTTCAATGATTATCTCTATGATCCAGGTTACAGGATGATAATTAAACACAACTATGTATAGGTTATACATAAGGGTAAATTATCCAATCTATTTCAAGGAAAATAAGGGGCCCAAGATACTATATCAAAGTATATGGGAGATTTGTAAGGGTAAACTCATGGATCTATCACTGTGCAAGGGTATGGAGAGAGGAATATTTCACACTCTAAGATTTTAGTGGAGCTACATGGATTTAGTTGATAAGGATGATAGAAGGGTGAATCCTATGGGATTATTCAAAGAGGAAATATATTCTTAGTGCTCATGAGAATACATTACTTATACACATGAATAAGAAATGGATTTTTCTTCCATCTAGAGGAATGTGAATGAGAACTGTTACACACACATTGAGGTTCCTAAGGATTGATCTAGAGGCTTTCAATTCGCTGAACATATTTTCCATCCATTTCATGGATATATAAAAATTATTTAAAATTGATTAATAAATAAAAGATATTGAACATTGATCATGAATGAGTGTGTTGTGTGTTTCTAGTTAGAGGATTCATATAGATTTGTTATGATTGAGATAAAGAAAGAATAATGAAGTTGATTTAGACATTCATAACTACACTCCTTATTGAATATGGTAGTGAAGATCCAAGGATAATCCATTCCAATTATATGTATTTCATTGTTTCCTTTTTTATTTTTTGGAAATTATTTTTTTGAATAAAAAAGTTTTATTTTTTTGAATAAAAAAGGTTTATTTTTCTTTCCCAAATGATTTTTCTTCTAATATGTTCTAAATTATTTTTCAATTTATGGAAGTAAATGATCACTCTCACAGTTTAATCATTTTTGGAAAGGTATTTCCTTTTATAATGGAAATTTTATCTAGGTTTAATTTCTTGAAGTTCTTTGAGTTTTTGAATCACTTTAATTAGAGGATCAACACCCATACCAAGTTCTTGATATGGTATTTAGTTAGACTCAAGTGTTCACCGAGAGTTATTTTTGTGAGCATTAGGAAATAAAATTAGACAATCATTCTAGGAAAGGAATAGGGTAGATATATAAGAATAAATACTAGTACACGAGCATTGTCTTTAAAATATGGTTTTTACAGTTCTTTTTTATTGCTTTTGATATATTCAACCTTTCATTTATTTTAGTTAATTTTTTTCTAGTTTGGTCTTAGTATTTTTCAACCACTTAAATAATCCCCAATTTATATTTTATTTATAAATATAGAAATCAAATTGATAGTTTTATAACTTATATTTCAACCTCCTCAAGATACAACATGTGTTATTATTATATTGAATTATTTTGAAGATAAATTTTTGAATGGGGTTTTATGAAAAACTGACATATTTCCAAAAAACAATGTAACTAATCTCTTTTTCAGTGGTGATATAGTTCTCTTGTGTAGGGTCAAGGGTACGTGAGGTATACACAATGACATGAGGATCCCTATTAACCATTTGTGATAAAACTGACCGAATACAAAAGTTTTATTCATCACACATAAGTTTGAAGGGGAGATCTCACCTATGTGGTGGAATGATGGGAAGGGATATGAGACTCTTTTTTAGTGAATTAGAAGCATCCATGCATTAATTTTCATACATGAACTCAATATATTTTTGTAATAATCATGATAAGGTAAGTGTGATCTTACCGAAATCTTTAATGAATCGGTGGTATAAACCAACATAGCCTAAGAAAGACCAACCTTATGAACACATTATAGATATAGAAAAGAGGAAATTATTTCAATTTTTTATTTATAAAGTTGAATTATTTTACTTGAAATTAAATATCCATGAACTATTTACCCTTATCATTAAATTTAATTTCTCATAATTTAATATGATATATTTTTCAATGTAATAGAGGAGGACATAATGTATGTGTATTAGACACTTATCAAAGGAAGATATATAAATTGTAAAATTTCCCATGAAAACTTCCATGAAAGTGTCAAGGTACTCATAATAAATACTCAACATACAACACTAAAAAGTTCAAGTATTATTACACTAACTAAATGGAAAAAACCTATATGAAAATGATCCAAATGGATAGGTAATTTTTGTATTTTCTTGATCCTCATAGGCTATATGGATTTGAAAATAAAATTAATAGCAATAAAAAAATAATAATGGTAATTACAATCCAATATTTATAATATTTATTCATTTAATTGTAGAGGAAATTGGTTATTTCATGTGTATTTATTTAGCCAATGATAATCTATTTAGACTCACTAACTATTTTGTACAGATGTTTTGGCGCCTTGAAAAACTAAAGTAAGAACCTTGTATTCGATAGTGTGTATGAAACACGACAGAAAGCGCATAAGGTAATACAATATCTAGATAATATATAATATAATTACTATTTACAATAGATTCCATTTATGAAACACCAAGTTAACATGTCTTACACGCAAGATAGGCTTTTCTTGATAGCTTGAATTACACTTAAGAACGACCTTCCTCAAAAGCTTGCATTGTACGCAATACTGAGTTTCACTAAACAACGATCTATTATTAAAATATTATAATATTTAAACTAGAAGTTATGAATAGTATTAACTAAATTATGAAAATATATGGTTTATTCAACTAAATATTTCGTTACAAATAAATTATAAATGAATATAAGAACCAATTGAATATTAAAAATATATGTGTATAGAAAACTATTTTTATGCTCACGGAGCTGTTTTACCATAATAAATAAAAGTAATTATAATTATTTTATTATTTTAATGGAATATATATGTTATATATTAAATCAAATATTTTTTATATTCATCCATCATATTTTATTAACATAAGATAAGAACAAACCCAATGTTTTGCATAAAAACCTATATTTTTATAAAGACAATTTTACCACCTTTTAATGGCGAACCCATTTTAAATATTAATTTTTACACTATTATAAATTTAATTTTATAAAATAAACTTCATTTTTTTAATTTATAATGACAAAAATATCTTAGGATGAATTTTTGGGATTTTTATGAGAAACCTCATTTTTTTAGTGAATAGTGAAAAATAAAGTGTTTTAGTTAAAAACTGCCTTTTCGTTTAAATAATTATTAATGTTAAATTGTATTATAATTTTTTTAAAGGCACATTGGATCAATTATACATATATATATAAAATATAGTTCATTGGAATCAATATAACTTTTAAATTGAATATAAAAATGTAATAATCTTTTGACCATTTTTCTACCAAAACCAGTTAATCCGCCTATCTGCGAGATTAATAATAATCTTAATTTTTCATCTTCTGTGATTTTAACTTTTAAAATAAAACATAAACCATTTAGATAAATATAATATTTTTGTTCTAATAATATCAACTTAATTTTTGACAAAAAGTATTAGTGAAAATGATTAAAATTAATTACAGTGATTGAGGTGTAATTAGGCTTTAAAATATACTAAAACCCTAAGTCTAAGGGCCAAAATGACCTATAAACTTTTCCAAAACCCATTGTATTGACATATTTTGTCCATTAACCTTCCATTAGTGAGTTTTCGTGGTTTAATATGACTTTTGTTTGGTATGAAAATTTGTACACCTAACTTCTTTTCAAGAATACCATGTGAGTCCTTTTCCTTCCCTATAAAAGGCCACCACCTCTACCCATTCCTCACACCACTCCAACCACTTATGTTTTGAGAGTGTCTTCAAAAATGACCTAAAAACATCCCTCCCATATACCTATAATCCTCCCTTTGGGTAGAATACATTCCATTTATGCCTTTTGGTTAAACCAAATGAAGTTATCTGATTAAAAGGTAATGTCTTTTCTCAATCTCTCTAGTTTCATTTCCATTATCCAACCCCTAAGATCTCCTTATTATGTTATTGTGTAACAAAAATAGTATCCTAAATATAATAGGATGTTTTATTTTGATATTTAAACCTACACTTACACACACCACCATCTAATGGGTAACGAACCTAATGTTTCTATGTACGACGAACTACTACCTCACGAAACGATAATTGTTAAATTTTCCCTACCGCCTCTCATGGTGGAAATTATGATGGACACTCTATTTATATATATTATATATGATATTTATTTTTTATTAATAATTATTTAATAATTTTATTACACCTAACTTTAATAATCTTCATTTTACGTTAATATGATAACACTGTTTGAGGAAGTGTGGACTACTGCCCCCTCAAAGCATTGTGATTCGTTCACACTAAACATGGAACGTATAAAGGATGGTTTTAATTAAACATATGAGACATAAAAAAATATATATATGATATTAATTACACAATTATATTTTTGGAAATAATATATATATATATATATATATATCATTTTCTTTATTACCCTTTTACACACTTAAAAAGTGATAACGTTATTCATGGACATGTGGACTACCACCTCCTTGAAATTTTGTGATTCATTTTACACAAAAAAATTATTCATATAAGTATTTATGATTAAATGATATGGTATTTATTAAACAATGATCACTATATAATGATATGGTGTTACTTACCTTCTTTCCATAACGACCATTGAAAAATGGCAATGCTACTCTTGCATACATACGACCTACCGTCTCCATGATTGTAACATTAATTAATTATTCATAACCATATTTAATGATTTATTTTAAAAGTATAATTGATCTATAAATATGATAATTATTTTATGGTTATTTTTAGGGAGATGTTATATAATGAACCCTATGACCATAGTTGACCAACAATAGTTGTTTTGATGCATAAAATGCATTTGGTCAAAAACACCTAATGTAAACTTAATTGTTTGAGTAGTAATACACAACATGGTAATAAGTGAAATAAAAATAATTATTAACATGAAAAATGTTATGAATCAAGTATAAAACTAATTTTTTTTATCATACATGAAGTTAAAGGACGTTCACCCGAAAGGAAATACAATGTAAGGGATTCTTGTCCCATTTTCATTCCGTGAGGCATACTTAATTGTTGCACACCTAATTTATTATATATAGTGTAATTACTGACACATTGAAAAATAATATAATAAAACCTAGTATATTAATGGTAGTTAAATGTTTTAATTAATGAGTATTACCTTTGGGTTATCCAATTCTTTTTTTACCACATTGGTAAGGGATTTTCGTCTCAATTTACATCCATTGAGGCATAATTGTTGTTATGCACAAAGTTTCTTTTACATGGTCTATGTACTGAAATTTACATGATATATCATGAATATACTTACTCTCATGATATTGTAAACATTAATATAATGTTATTACTTCATTATTATTATATTTTAAAACATTTTAACGTGGTATGGTACGCTTTGTGATGCTTAAAGATTATTTTCCTCAAGACTAATCATAATGATATTTCAATAGAATTTCCATTTGATAAAATTATATAAAAATTGTTCAATAATAACATTCATTATTGTCTAGTTATTAATTACCATTTTAAAGTATTATTACCATTTTCTAGTCTTTGTTACTCAAGTGCTTTAGATTTTTTTTTTCAGAAAACCCGACTTTATATCTCTCTTTATCATGAGAACCTATTTTATTTTAAAAACCATGTTTTCTTAAAAGGTTTTCAAAAATTATTCTAAAATGATTTGGTAAAGAAATTTTTACCCTTTTTGTATTTTACCAATGTTAATATTCTCATCACTTTACAAACATGGCATTTTCTAACCTTTTACCGTATAAAAGGAATATTCTTTTTACCTCATAAGACATGTACAGATTCATATACCATCATTTATTTAAAGAATCCTTTTTAAAAGGTTTATTTTTAATTAAAAATATTTTCAAAAGTTTTTTCAAAATAAAAGGATATTTTCCTCAATAATATTTTTAAAATTTAATCTTTTATTTCACCAACAACAAAAAACCTCTATTTTAATCCACTTGGGTTTGTTGTATTGATACTATCCTTATTCTTCCTATGGATGGTTTATTAGTGATTTGTCGAAGGATAGTATTCACATTCACTACCTTGATTTATTTATTATTCCCCTTGAAATATTCAATCTCTTATAATTATTGAACATTTATTTTCCCCAAAATTATCCATTTCATTTATCATGGATATTACTATTGCCTAAACGGTATACCATTTTACATGCGATGTCTAGTTTGATAGTTATTTGAATTTCTAGATTAATATTAATAAATATTCATCTCTTACTCCTTATGGATATTGGATAAGGCACATTGATAAATCAATTATTTGATATATGAGGAATGTTTTGGACTAGTACAACATGGGAGGGGACTGGTTATAGATAGTCCCTTGATGCGTTTGTAGTCTCATGAGAAAATTCAATTGGCTAGCTCCCTTAGATGGGTATTTAACCTACATTTTGTAAACCGTCTTGTGAATTTTCTTGATGGTAAAGGTACCATGTACCTAGGAAACATGGTGTCCAATAATTAAGCATTTCCTTCATTTATATTCTGATATTATTCATCCATGAAATTTTTCATCGACATATCTATGGATGCGTTTTATTTTTAGGATTCAGTTATTATTCATACATGAGATAATGCATTAGCATATATATGGATACATTTCATTTTCAGTTCATTTAATAAATGACATGTGTTTTGGTTTCCTAACATTCCATATTGATATTTCCTTATCTAGTTATTTGAATAACATGTGCTTCTAGTTATTACCTTGACATATTACATACGTACTTCCATTCAGTTTATTGATTACATGGTATGTGAATTAAGTAATTAACCATGATACATGGACTATTCTCATTGATTCATTATTTCTTTCACTATATTTTTTCCTTAATGAGTATTTGAGCTCACCCTTATTATGTTTCTTTCCCCAAGAATCCAAGAATCAAACTATAAAAGATATGTATGTACTTACTATTTGAATTAGAGTTATCCTCAAAGTTACTTATTTAGAAATAAGAAAAAAATTATGTTGCAATCAAATCATTCATTTGTAACACAATACTCTTTTATGTATATGTTTTACCAAGACTACTAAACTAATCGGTCCTTCAGGTCTTGATTCCTTGTAATCATGCCAATATATTTAGTAGTAGACACTAGCTCTGGGCTATTTGGGGTTGGGTCACTACACATGTTGGAACCAATTTATTCCTTTCATTTAACACTACTGTAATTATTTTTTTATTAGGAATAATCTTCACTAGGCTAAAATATTTACTATTATATTGTAATAGATGATCCCAGTATCATGTAATTTTCTAAATTCCATTTTTCCACTTCAAGGATGGTGGGATTTAACTAAAATTAAAATTTCCTTATGGATTTTGTCTCATCCTTGAAAAGTATACAGTTCATGAAAATAGATGGTATAATACCATGAATATCAACCAATTCCCATCATATCACCTTTTTCACTCTCTCAAAAGGTCTAGCCATTTTAATTCCAACTATAGAGAGTGGTTATTGACAATAAATATGGGAAATTGGTCAATACCCCCATGTTTATTATCTATGGAATGAGAATTAATGAAAATGATATTTACAAAATAATTAATGGTCATGGGTACCTTGGAATGAACACACACATCAATTAAAATAAAAAAAACTTTTCCAAACCCACAGAACACTCAAAAAATGAATTTAAACACAAATCATTAAAGAGTGAATAAAAGTAAGAAGAATAAAATAATGGGCCGAGGAATGAATGTTGTGTGTGTGTTATTAGGGATTGTATTCATCAAATAAATATGAAGTGTGAAGTTATCCTTATTTTTTAAGTTTATTGCATCATGGATATTGAAACTTACCCTTTCTCCCCTAAATTACATGGACAATGTTCCATTTTTAACAATGATTTTTATCTTCTCTATTTTAAGATATGGTCTTTTGAGTATGAGAGGATAATTTACTTGGGTTTGGGTATCTTTCATCTCAATAATGTATAAGTATTTATGGAATATGAGATTCCTTACTCACATGAGGATTTCTTACAAGGAATGTTTTAGAGGAACACGAAAGTGTTAATGATGTTGTAAGCTCAGTTATTTGGAGCATGACTACAAGGAAATGAGTTCTGATTAGACCAGTAATCGGAAAATAGATAATCAAGAAGTAGTGAGATGATTTAATTCAAATGAGTTGGTTCATTATGCTAAGCATGTATGAAATTAGTTACTCAAGGTGTGATTCATCAATATTGGGAATATAAAAGTGTGACAAATCCTTTTTATACTACTATAATAGATGCAGAACCCTCAAATAAAGTGGTGAAAAGTACATTACTTGTTTATTAAGATTATACCAATGTATTGTTTGATCCAAGATCTATAAATTTTCTTTTATCTTGGAATTTTGAAAGTAAAATGGAAATATAATCTTAATAAATAATGTAAAAAATATTGGAAAAAATCTCGAAGGTAGTATACAAGCAACATGAATTTATAGAAATCATCCTATTATCATCTGTGGAATGGATTTTCCTAAAAACCTTATAGTATTTCTCATTATAGATATTGATGTTATTTTGGGAATATATTTCATGGATAAATAATTTATTTTTTAGAATAATTTTTCATTTTTATATAATAAAGAATTCATACCTTTGATAACATATTAAGAATCTGAGAAAATGATTAAATATGAGAGTGAAATTTATCTTGTAAATATTGATGAAAATAAATAAAATATTAAAATTAGGGACATTACATTAGTAAAACAACATCTGAATGTATTTCCTGATGATATTTCTTGAGTTATTCCTAATCAAGAGGTTGAATTTACTGTTCACTTAGTTGCTGATACTAATCCAATTTCAAACCCCCTTTATCGAATGGCTATAGTAGAATTTTTGGATGAAAACTTAGTTGTAAGAGTTTAATTCATCATATAACTTTACTTTGGTGTTCTACTAATTTTTTATTTAAAATAGAGATAATTTTATGATACTTTTCATTGATTATAGAGCACCCAATATCATCACAATTAATAAGAAGTATATGTTGCCTCATATCGATGCCTTTTTTGATGAGATATAGGATAATCATTATTTTTAAATGATTAATATCAGGTCTAGGTATCACCCACTAAAAGTGAAGGAGGGAGATATTTTGAGAACTGCATTTCATACTAGATATTACCATTATGAATTTATGGTTATGCATTTTTGGTTTATTAATTCACTCACTATATTTATGGATCTTATGAAAAGATTCTTCCTTGAGTATTTGGATAAATTTTTTGTAGCATTTATAGATGAAATTATGGTTTATTAAAATTTATGAGGAACCTGAGAAACATCAAAGTATTGTTTTATAGACTTTAAAAATAAGAATTTTTATGTACAATTTAGCACATGTGAATTTTGATTAAAAAATATTAATTTTCTTGGAAATATTATTTCTAAATATGGCATAATAATTGATCTAGATAAAACTAAAGTGGTGGAAGAGTATCCAAGTCCTATAAATATCATTGAGATTTGAATTTTTCTTGGATTAATGGGCTACTACTAATGGTTTGTGGAAATCCTTTCTAAGTTATATAGACCACTAACGAAGATAACTTAAAATGGGGTTACATTCTTCTAGATAAAAGGATATGATGAATGTTTTTAGGAACTGAAAATAATGTTGGTTAATACTCTAGTTTTAACCTTTCCATATAGTAATAGTGAGTTTTTTATTTTTTGTGATGCTTCATTGAATGGAATTGGTTCTATCTTGATGTAAGATGATTAGGTAATCACATATTCAGAATGACAATTAAAACTCCCTGAAAAAAATTACCCTATAAATTATCTTAATCTTGTGGTGGTGGTTTCCATTTTAAAAATTTTTTAGACATATTTTATATAGGGTAAATTGTGAAATATATAATAACCATAAAATTTTAAAGCATATATTAATTCCAAAAGATTTAAACATGAGGAAAGGAAGATGGTTATGGCTAATAAATGATTACTATTTCATGGATCACTATCATCCAGGTCCTTAAAACAATTTAGATGACACATTGAATCAAAAAAATAATGCATCTTTACCTATGAAACATTTTGAACATGATCCTTTAGTCAATGATTTAATGAATTTTGGCCCAACAATTACAATTGTAGGAACTCCCCCACCTTTTGGTTTTGGTGTTAGTGTAGTAATATTTTTCAAATAGAATTAAGAATAATCATATGGAAGATTATGGTTTTCAAGTTAGGGTAGAGTTTATTAAGAAGGGAAATTTGTTTTAGTTTAATATTAAAAAATAAGGTCTTATAAGATTTGGGAATAGGTTCTGTGTTCCAAGTGACTCCTTGTTGAAGAAGAAATATTTGAATGAATCTCATAACTTTTTATTTTCTATTCATCTCTTTAACACTAATATATATAGATACCTTTAGGAATATTATTAATAGGATAGAATAAAGAAATATATTTCTGATTTTACCATGAAATATTTGACTTATCAGTAGCTTAAATCTAATAAATAACTACTAAAGGGGATTCTTAGGCCATTTTCAATGCCTAAATGGAAGTGAAATAATATAGAAATTTTTTTCACATTAGTAATACCAATTAAACTTTGAGGTAATAATCAAATTTGAGTTATTATTGGTTGATTTATAAAATATTTATATTTTCTTCATATTCGAGATAATATGTCTTCAAATCATTTTTCTAGACTTTATCTTAAAGAGATGGATAGATTATATAGATTCCCTCTCTCTATTGTATCTGATCATGGTCCTAGATTTACCTCTAATTTTTGGAAAGGACTTCTAATGTTACTGGTTACTAAAATAAATTTAAATACAACTTTTCATCCTCAATATGATATATATTTAGAGAGAATGATTTAAAATTTGGAAGATATGTTTTGAGATTTCTCATTTGATTATTATGGAAGTTGGGATCAATATCTTTCATTAGTTTAGTTTTTATATAATAATATTTTCATTCTAGTATAAATATGGTTCATTTTGAGACATTATATGGAAAGAGGTGTCAAACTCCATCATGTTAGGAAAAAGTTAGCGAAAGTAAGTTGTTGGGACCATAAATTATATAAGAATGGTTGAGAAGGTAAATATGATTCAATAGAACATAAGGGAATATTAGATAAATAAAAAGAGTTATATAGATAACAGGAGGAAAAAACCTTCATTTGATGTAAGCAATCATATTTTTCTAGAAATATCACGTTGAAAATGTGTTATATGTTTGGGTAAAAATTGAAAACTAAGCCCGTGGTTTATTTGACCTTATAGAATTTTGGAAAATATTTTATCATTTGCTTACCGAGTAGCTTTACCTTCGAGTTTATCTTGGGTACATGATGTGTTTCATGTTTCTTTGTTAAGGAAATATAGACATGATACATGTCATGTTTTGAGCCCTGAGGTGGTATAGTTAGAAGAAAATATTTCCTACAAAGAAAATATGGTTCATATTTGGGATCATATAAAGCAGGTATGGAAAAATAAGGTTATTATATTGGTTAATGTTTTGTAAAATAATAACATGATTGAGTAAGCAACATGGGAATCTGAAAAAGTTATGAAGAAAAAATACCCCCACTTGTTTAAATAATGAATAAAATTATGAGGAAAAAAATTTATTAAATGGGGAAGAATGTGATAACCTAGATAATCCTATAAATATATCATTATTATGATTTATAGGTTTTCATTTTATGCATTTTTATTCATCATAGTTTCATAAATAATTTTATATAATTTTTCAATCGAAAAAGGAATAGTTTTATTTAACTAAATTATTTTTCCATATATTACATAATTTTATTTAAAAGTTAAAATTTATTATTTTAGAATTTAAATTTTATAAAATGGAATTCATTTTTTGATTCATCATATCAAAAAATATTTTAGGGTGACCTTTTGGGATTTTTTTAAAAGGAATGATTTTTGGGTGAATAGTGAAAAATATCATTTTTTATAAAAAATATAATTTATTTTAAAGTATTTTAAAGGTATCATTACATTTTAGATTGGTTTTAATGTAAAATTATTCCCCTTATATTAAAAATAATCCAATTAATTCCATAAGAATAAAAATTATACATGATGTTGGTATAAATTCATTTTAGAGTTTAAAAACATATTTTTCAAAAAGAAAATGTTTTCATTGTGTTTTATGCTTTCATATTAAAATTAATTTATATGAATTATATAATTTTAATATTTAAAAATTTATTTAAAAATTTTAATCAAGAATTTTACATTTTCTAATAATATCAATTTCATTTTTGGTCATAATGAATGAAAATATTAATTAAGGTAAATGGTAAAATGGGTTAATTAAGGTAAAAACTAAGTGATAAGGTCAAAAAAATATAATCTTAATTCTTATTGGATAAGATTATTTGAAACCTAATCACCTTGTATTTGAAATGGTATTAATTTAGTTCCAATTTACCTTGAGTAATACATTTATATTAATTAAAAGTTAAGAATAATTACAAGATTGTCACTCCCCTCACTCATAAAAGGGAACCACATCTCCTCACTTATTCAAAAACATCGAGCACTCTATCTTTGAGAATAACATCCAAAATACCTTCCAAACTTTCTTAACCATGTTGTAGTTCTCTTTGTATTAATAAAGTATCAAAACTATAAGGATTAAGGTGTAAGCTAAAGGAGGTTTTCCAGTGAATAGGTATAGCTCTTAATTGAGTCCTTTCATGTCTATTCTTTCACCTCCTTCAAAACTATAATAACCATGATGATATAATAAAATAAGTATCTAAAATATACTTATTTTTTTATGATAACACCCTTTTCATATTATTTTCCATCCATTGGGAAATGAAGACATCAATCATGCGTACGTGTGGACCACCACCTCCACGAATCGATATGTTTCATTTTTCATCACCGCTTACCATGGTTGGTTAAAAAGATAGATCAAATGAATATATATGATATATATTAAATAATTATGAATCTGGGAATATGTAACAACCAAATGTTTTATCAATGTAAATTCTATTCTTATAATTAAAAAATCACATTAGGAATCACAATGTCACATCATGCTTAAATGAACTACTAAATACTACGTTACCTTTACAACATAGTCGGTAAGCATAATTTTTCCACTTATGTGATTTGAATTTCAAAAATATAACATACACAGTTTCTATTAGTAAGATATTTGGCGTCTTACAGGACAAACTTAATTTTTGGTGAATATTAACTTACCCTTATGAATAGTAATATGACCCTTATGAATAGTAGACCGAACAAATGAATAGTAAACCAAACAAATGAATAGTAACCTCACCCATGAAATTATAAATAAAATTTTGGCAGCTTATAAATAAAATAACGGTATAATAGTCCAATAAAATAAATTTTTAAAATATTATTCATTAAGTGATTGGTATTTTTATAAATCATAATTATTTAATTAAAATTTTATAATTAATTTAATAATTTTAAAGAAAATGTATTTTCATAAAATAAAGTAATATATTAACATTTTTATATCTTATGATTTTAAGATAATTTTATGAGACCTTAAGTAATTTTTTAAAGTTTTATAAAATTAGTTATAATTTTAAAATCTATATATTCCAAGTAAATGAAGATTTTAATTAAAAATTAAATTATTAATAATTGGAAAATTATTTTCAAAAAATTTGGTTCATTTTTAATTTTACACATAGAAAAATGGTTAGGGTGATTTTTTTGGTATTTTTATGAAATACTTGGATTTTTGGTGAATAGTAAAATATGGTGATTTATAGTATATATACATTATAAGCTAAATACACTGTTCATTGATTCATTATTGATGTAAACACCAATTGGTTTGAACTAACTTGATCTAATTATTGTATTTAGTCACAAGAATCCTCACTATTGATTTTCTTGAGAAAAACAATAAACCAACGATTAAAATAATAAGAAAACACCCCTCTCCTCCACTATAAATACCACCCCTCACACCCTCTTCTCCTAAAACCTCTCAAGTTTTGAGACATTACTATATTCTTCCCAATAATCTTCCCGATTCTCTCCCACACTTCTATGAGTTCTTAGTATCATCAAAAGACCAAGCCTAGGTGCCTTGAGGAGGATCTTAGGAAGAGAATTCAAGAGGTATATCCTCTCTCTTTTCCATTAATTTTGTTTCAATTTCAATTTTTTTTCTTATTATATCCTCACATACCTTCATCCAAATGGAATGATAAATAAATTACCTTACATATAATGTAATTATATCATGGTAATGTAAGATCCAACATTAATCTCCTCCTCCTCCCCTCTCTCTCTCTTTTATCTTAAAAATGAAATCGTCGCTCGTGAAGTGTCAATTTACCGACATCATGGGAGATGAACTTTAATTTTCCATAAATACCTTCAAGAATGTTAATAAAAACCATTAAATGTTTGAAAAAAAGATTTTAAATTTTATTTTTTAACCTCTTTTATGTTCTGGAACTAACTTATCCACATAATAATAAATGATAAAACAAAACAAGATCGTTGTGATAAAAAACATCCAAAATTAACCTAAAACAATCATCATTAACTTTTATCTAATGAATCATCGTAACAGTATATACGAAAATACTTCAAAATATAATTTAATATTCTGTAGTATCATTAGTAACATATAATAACAATTATGGATATTCATCCTCATTATAAATGAACCATCATTCATGTATACAAGTGAACCGATCATGAAAAACATGGAAACAAATGTTCCCAAACGATGAAATTAAACTTTATAAATCATCCAAAATACCATAAAATAACATAATAAAACCATAATTAATAATATTCATGTATAAAATGGTTATTTAATTGTTATTTAATTAATATAATGTGATTATACATGATATTAACATGAAGGAAGCTTTCGATCAAAAGGTAAGGGGAATTATTGAACCCAACACTCTTTATTTATGGTTTCCCTATTTCACCCCATTTTCAGTATGGTTATTCATTAAAAATTATATATTAATAATTATCTTATAATTTATATTATATTCATGATTTATAATAGATTTTATGTGAAACCCAATATTTTACAAAAGAACTCTTCTTTAAAAACACACATTTTAATTTTAACTCAATATTGATGATTCTTATATTAAGTATGTTATTACCCATTTCATTTGGGAGCCCAATGTTTATAAATGTATGCTTATGAGAAGAAACCCATTATTTTAAATGGGTTATTTATGTTCATGATTGATATATTTTCTATGTGGCATGCATGATAATTTAAATGTTATGATGTGACGGGTGCACCCAGCATTATATAGCGTAATGTAAATGTTATGATGTGATGGGTGAACCCAAAATTATATAGTTATCCAATGTATTGGGTAATGTAAATAACCTCTTGAGTAAAGTAAAATATGGGTGAATGTGATGCTATCTTTTTTCACAACAATGTGTGGTAGTTGACCACTAAGACATGATGTTTCATTTTTATGCATTACCACATTCCAAGTATTTTCTTATGGATTCCTCTCAAGATTATGATACTATGGATATGTTATGGTGATAATGATTATACTCACCCCATGTTATATTGTTTCTTTTTTTATATATCCACTTATTGGGATTTTATCTAACCCCCTTTTGATTTATATCCTCAGGTGACTACTTGTACTAAGGAGAATTCAAGGGCCAACAAGAAGCTAGAGAAGAAGGAATTAAATAAATGTATGTGTTTTATTTTTCTAAAAGTTATGTATAGTCCTAGTTTTCCCAAGACACTAAACCTTTGGATCCTCTATGTGTAATGAATATTTGTTGTTTATCTTTAAAATGATTTAATAGTAATGTAATAAAATGTAGGTTCATTATAAAATATAATATATTATCTATCTTCTTACCCTTTAATCTATTTGTAATATGATGACTTCACTATTGCGTATGTGTGGACCATTACCACCACGAAGTAATGTGATTCATTTTTCATTACCAAATCACATGTTTGCTCATAAGGATGAAAATAATTAATAAATATGAAATTTATAACATGGATAGAGTCATATAAATGTAAAATATTATATACTTTTTTTCACCTTGTAGAAAAATGAAAACATTGTTCATGTGTACGTACAGACTACTGTCTCTGTGAAATAATGTGATTCATTTTTCATGACCACCATAAATGGGTGGTTATATAAGTATATTGAATTTTAAAATTTATAATTACAACATGTACAATATTTTCTAGGTAATGGAATTATAATCGACTATTCTTAACACATCGATGTTATTTTGAGGTTATAAACCAAACGGCCCCAAAACATTCAACATGAACTTAAACATTTTAATAACTAAATAAAATATGGTCATAAATAAAATAAAATAAATCATGATAATATAATGAACATGAAAAAGGTTTGTAATCAATTAAATAACTAATATAATTTTATTATTTATGAGTTTGAGAACTTATGAAGCTAAACGATACGTAAGGTACTTTTATTTAAAACATAATTTTAAATAAATCCTTTCAAATCATTTTCTTCCATGACCATATTAATTTTTTCAAAAAAAAACCTTTTTTATGATTTAAACATTTATAGATTTCATTTTAAAATTCTATTTAATTTCTTTAAAAATGATTAAAAATTAATCTTTTCACATTTTTCATATGGGATATTTTTAACTTTTTATAAAAAGTGTAAAAATAATATTTTTTAAACCTATATGGACTAACCTCCTTTTCCTATCATTATAGGAAATATTCATTATCAGGATTACTCTACAAATTAAAATTGTTTTTCATAGAAGATCTTATTCCTAGTCTTCTGGAATTTTCCAATTTTTAGAATTTTTTAAAGAAATGTATATTTCTTCACAATTTTATGAGAAAATGAAAAGTTTTTTTGTTTATGGATTCAAATGAGTGTTTTGAGGGATTTATGATGAAAATGTGATATATTAGAAAAATTGTGTTCAAAATATGGTACTTGATCATTATATATGATGATAGATGATCCTGATATTTCTCATGATAATGGGTGATCTGTAACAACTAGAAATTTTATAAATGAAATTCCATTTTTGAATGAATAAAAGCATTATCAAATAATATAGTTATAAAAAACACATGAACTGCGTTGGATATTTTGGACTTTTTTATGGTTTATCAAATTCAAAAGATCCTTAAGCATTATAATCATTGATAATATAGCTATTTAATAGTGACCATTAGGATTATTATATTAATGGTTATGATAAATCCCATTTGACTCAAAAAAGGAAGTGATGACCTCAACTAGTAGGATCATACCCTATGAAGATAATTTATCTGAGATTTAGAGGGAGATAACATCACTAGGATTTTCCCTTGACCAATCCCAAGCAGATATCCAATAAATGAAGCATTATAAAAACCCTTTATGGGAGAACATCAAGCCCATCGAGATCCAAACCCAAACCATGTTCACCGAACCACCCCATGGAAATCTCACTATCACATGCCATACCCTTAGAGAAATATCTGGTGTAATAAAGAGATATGTATTGTCATGACATGACCTATACCAAGGATCGAGCCACAACTACCCTAAGCCTGCCTGCATAGGCTAGGGAGTGGAAACTAGTGCTGAAGTCACAACAACTCGAGGAGGCCTTTTCCTAAGTACCAGTACTCATACACACAGCCAACTCGATGCAAAAGTGTAGAGGGAAAATAAAAAGTAAATGATGTGACCTTCTATAAAAATAAACCATACATTCATGGACCACTAATAAAGTATGAGTACATAAAGTAAATAGAAAGGGAAAAGGAAAAAATAAACACCCAACCAAAAAGTGTCCCAACCTAACAGAAAACTGAAAGTAAAGCTACTGAAGAATCCCTACTCCTGAAACCCGGTTGTGACAATCGCACACAGTCCAAGCTCCCGTACCCCTAAGCTCCTCCAGAGTCACGATCAAACCTATGTGTCACCTGCAAAAGGCATGATACATGTGGGAAAATACTATACAGGGGTGATTATAAACTTAACTAGTAGGATTCCCTGAAAATAAGGGGATTAGTAAAAGATACAAGGGGAAAAGAAAAATATTAGATGAAACAAAGTATAGTAAACAAGTTAATCTCAACCCAACAAGAGAGTGAAGTTAGCTCATCTAAACACAAGGAACTATAAATGGGGATAAGGTGAACTTCCCATCAAGTCTTCGCTACCTATAGTAGGATATTAGACTCTTCCAACCACAAGAAGATAAACATGGAAAGCACATGGCATACCCCATGCGTCTTCACCTCTCCTAGAAGGAGAGTAACTAGAACCCAAGGAGTGGGTACTGCAATTGGGTGTAAATATATATATGACTAGTAAAATAAACCCAAATGAGAGAGTATGAGGATCTATGTCTCACAGCTCAACCCAATAAAATAGTCACCAATAGTCCCAGAAGTAACCACCATCAATACTCAGTATTCCTCACCTCTATACTGAACTATAAGTCAAAGGGACTCAAACACCACACCTCAATACTGTCCTCTTTGGGCAGGTCTGTCTTGACCGCATGATTTTAGGTCACATCATAAGGATGCGTCTAGGTGGGGAAAGCACCCCTATTACTTGTGGGACCAAGGTAACATCAAAGTACACCTCATCAATGATATAAAAAGTCAGATGATTCAAACTCAAAGTATAGGACCCACACCCTAGTGTGTTAGGGGGATTCTACTATAATAGTCATCGAGGACTCACTCCTTATTGTGTCAGGGGGATTACATTATGTAGTAGCTGGTAGAGAAACCTCACCCATGCCATTGGGGGATTCTACTCTGATATTCATCATAGAGGTCCCATGCCCTAATGTATCAGGGGGATTCCTGTCTTTTTCACCGATGACCCACACCCTAGTTTTTTAGGGGGATTCTACTTGGAAGTGGATGATAGAGGAACCACACCCATGCCAACGAGGGATACCACTCTTCAAACATATCAAAAGTATCTTCCACTAATATACCTTTCATATTTTTATAATTAATAAGATCATGAACAAGGATCCACACATTCAAATGGATAACGCCACTGTGATCTTTTCGAAAACACACGCTAGGTGGACTATTCACTCACCCCAATCGGACATCCGATGGAAAAGTTGCGTAATGATGAACTATTCTATAAAGGAGTCTCATGAGTCCCACACATCGATCCTGAAATTAATTATATTGGCTACACCATTTTGATCCTCTCATAAAAACACACGGGATCGATTACTTGATCATCCAAAATAGATAACCGGTGAAAAGTTTTCATTTTACCGCAAAGTGTGTGAAACGGGCCCCATGGGGCCCATAACTTGAATTTAGTTTAAACTCTATAATGTTGTATTAAATGGTTCTACCATGGACCAGGGTTGTTTCATCACTGATGGTATGCTAAACAGACATTCTGTTTAGAAGATATGCTCGATATAAGATTTCTGAATAATAATAAAATATTTGTTATCATTAAAATTAGGAATTTCATGTGACCAAGAAATGAAACCAAAACCAAAAAGTCACAAACTAGTCTAAAAATATTCATTTCGAATAGAGGGACTCAAGACTGTAGACGACATGTTGATCAGACACCTGGTTTGGGATATGTGACTTTTTAAAGTCGTACGGGCTCGATTCAGACCAGTCTGGACCATTTTGGCCGGACCCATATGCCTAAGCTGGCCTACTCCAAATGGAATAGTTTAGTTCTATTAGTCCATGAACCAGCATGTAGTCTAGACCGCTTCTTGGGCAACTTGCTGGCTGATCGTCCTGTCTCAGGACTCGGTTGGTCCCCTTGTCACCGTGGTAACCCGCATCATGTGGGTCGCTACCTCCTGGGGTCGCATGCCGCGACCCCACATCACCTTCATCTTGGATGCAACATCAATCCACTTTGCCAACACCACCAGATGGCCCCAGCACATCGTCCTCCCCTCATCACGTCGCCAGCTCACCTCAGCAACCGGATCTGCTGCCCGGTTCCACCTCCAGCCGCCTCTGCACCTCTGCTCACCGGAGCCCCAACCTGCCACCTACTCCTCTCGCCAACAGAATAGCGCCACTGCCACCTCAACACCCTTCTATCACACTCCACTTGTGGTTTCTACCCTTTCCAGATCTGCACTATCATCTCCCTTCACATGCCACCGGGACCACTTTGGTGGTCAGAAAATTTTAAAGAGAGTTGTTTTGGGATCCTCGGGTTGAGGGATTTATAGCGCCAACCTACACCTGATGATTCAACGATGTTTTGACGTAGTGATGATTTAAGGAGAGGAATGGAAAATAACTTGACAAATTGGGGGTTCAAAATGGAGGATTGGGTGATGGTTGTGTTCATTTGGCCATTTACTCGACACTCAAAATAAAGAGTTGATGAGGAATTCAAGACAAGATCAAGAATTGGTAATTTGGGGTGCAAAAAATTAATAATAAGCCTACCTAAATCAATCCAATAATTATTGGAGATGGGCACTATGATTATGTTTCGATCCTTTGGAGTTCCATTAATGATTCTTCCATGATCTGTCGAAGAACAAAGAGAGAGAGAGGGAGAGAGTTTGGTGGAGAGAAAGATAGATTAGGGGATCACCCTAATCTTAATCCATTATTTTTCTATTTATATAAAAATGTCAGAATCCTCCAATGGTTGCGAAATAAAAAATATCCATGCCCTCTCATTTTATATAAAGTATAGTTAAAACAATCCATTTCAAACTCAATGACGATATCAAATTTCTAATCTGAGTCCCCATTTGAAATTTATTTACTCCATCATCATGTGTAAAATAATTAAGTTTAATTATTTTAATTACCATTTTTCCCTGGGAGGAATTTTCTAAAGAAGTCCTATTCCAATGAAAGTTATGCCTTGTATGGGATAAACAACACGTTACAGACTAAACTATTGTCTCTGATTTCTAATCCAAGCTACCGTTTTAGACTCATCCCATTTCCATTGCATTCATAGTATAAAATATACTTAATATTTTTATAAAATTAATTACAGGAACACCGGGCCTCATAATTGCACACTGTGTAACACCCTGCCCTACCACATTGGATTGGGGAGGTGGTGAGGGATAGTTGGCCTTAAGTGACGTTCCCAATATGACAAAGGCTTGCAATAAATGCTGAGGGATTCAAGATCAAATTGGGGAACGATTTTCCCTTAAGACAAAACCAACAAAATCATCCATTAACAACCACTATATGATGCATGTCAATAAAAAATTCTAACAAGAATTACCAAATGACAACCAAGTGTTTCCACCATACAACCCAAAACCAAAACAACACCATATTAGAGTACTATGCAGAAGACCAAACAATAAAGCACCACATGCCATGATTCCACCACAGCTCTAAACCAAGCTCCAAGCTCCAAGCTCCACCAAGACATCACAATGCACCACTAAAGGAGGATGATGACTTACCTTTGACCACATCATGGTACCCAACATCTGCAAAGACACCAAGGTTCCAAATTAGGGGGTGAGTACTAAAACTTAGTAGGTTTTCCCCAAATTACTTCTCTACACATCCCACTAGGATAAAACTGTTAGAACATTTATATAAAATAGTTTGTATAAAATAAATCACAAGTGCAACCATTTCCATAAGACAGACACACCCTTTCCAAGCCATCACACCTAAACCAAGCAACCAAGGGAAAGCCGACCAAACATGCCAAAATTCATTTCATCATTCACACACTAGCACAACAATTTCCAACTTGAAAAGAAACGCACAAAAAACAACCAAAACAACCAAACAGTGGAGCTTCCGTCCAACCCGTTCACCCATTCACACCTAGTGGAACTTCCCGTCCACTTATCCTTTGATGGTGGCCCTTCCATCCACTATCCATCCCCTTTTTATAGTGGTACTTATCACCACTTCCACACAACATTCCAATCAAGCTAGAACCAAGCATATAACCCACCAAGGCCACAACAATATGCAATCAACCAATTCCATTTCATATCAATACACTTTAATAAATCACCCCTTTATTGAAAATAATTTTCCATGCCAAACCACATTTCAACCACCCTTACCTCATTGGATTGAGGAGGCGGTGAGGGATACTTGGACTTAAGCGACGTTCCCAAGATGCCAAAGGCTGGCAATAAATGTCAAGGGATTCAAGATAAAATTGGGGAATGATTTTCCCTTAAGACAAAACCAACAAAACCATCCATTAACCACCACTATATGATTCATGTCAATAAAACATTCCAACATGAATTCCCAAAAGACAACCAAGTTGTTCCACCATACAACCCAAAACCAAAATAACAACACCATATCAGAGTTCTATGTGGAAGACCAAACAACAAAGCACCACATTTCATGATGCCACCATAGCTCTACACCAAGATCCAAGCTCTAACCTACACCAAGACATCACAATGAACCACTAAAGGAGAATGATGCCTTACCTTTTCCCACGTCATGGTACACAACATCTGCAAAGACACCTAGGTTCCAAAGCAGGGGGTGAGTACTAAAACTCAGTAGGTTTTCCCCAAATTACTTCCCTACACACACCACTAGGATAAAACTGTTAGCACATTTATATAAAATAGTTTATATAAAATAAATCACAAGTGAAACCATTTCCATAAGCCAAACATGCCATTACCAAGCCATCACACCCAAACCAAGCAACCAAAGGAATGCTGACCAAACATGCCACAATCCATTTCATCATTCACACACTAGAACAACAATTTCCAACTTGCAAAGAAATGCACAACAAACAACAAAAACAAAGAAAACAACCAAACGGTGGAGCTTCCATCCAACCTGTTCACCCATTCACACCTAGTGGAACTTCCCATCCACTTATCCTTTGATAGTGGCCCTTCCATCCACTATCCATCCCCTTTTTATAGTGGTACTTCTCACCACTTACACACAACATTCCAATCAAGCCAGAACCAAGCATATAACCCACCTAGGCCACAACAACATACAATCAACCAATTCTTTTGTATATCAATCCACTTAAATAAATCACCCTTTTATTGAATATAATTTTCCATGCCAAACCACATTTCAACCGACCCTACCTCATTGTCTTGAGGAGGCGGTGATTGATACTTGGCCTTAAGCTACGTTCCCAAGACGCCAAAGGCTGGCAATAAATTCCAAGGGCTTCAAGATCAAATTGGGGAACGATTTACCCTTAAGACAAAACCAACAAAACCATCCATTAACCACCACTATATGATGCATGTCAATAAAACATTCCAACATGAATTCCCAAAAGACAACCAAGTTGTTCCACCATACAACCCAAAACCAAAACAACAACACCATATCAGATAACTATGTGGAAGACCAAACAAAAAAGCACCATGTGCCATCATGCCACCACAACTCTACACCAAGCTCCAAGATCTAAGCTCCACCAAGACATCACAATGCAACACTAAAGAATGATGATGCCTTACCTTTTCCCACGTCATGGTACACAACATCTTCAAAGACACCAAGGTGGCAAAGTGGTGGGTGAGTACTAAAACTCAGTAGGTTTTCCCCAAATGACTTTCCTACACATACCACTAGGATAAAACCATTAGCACATTTATATAAAATAGTTTATATAATATAAATCAAAAGTGTAACCATTTCTATAACCCAAACACTCCCTTACCAAGCCATCACACCCAAACCAAGAAACCAAGGGAAAGCTGACCAAACATGCCACAATCCATTTCATTATTCACACACTAGCACAACAATTTCCAACTTGCAAAGAAATGCACAAAAAGCAACCAAAACAACCAAAAAAATAAAACAGTTGAGCTTCCGTCCAACCCGTTCACCCATTCACACCTAGTGGCACTTCCTGTCCACTTATCCTTTGATGGTGGCCCTTCATTCCACTATCCATCCCCTTTTTATAGTGGTACTTTTCTCCACTTCCACACAACATTCCAATCAAGACAGAACCAAGCATATAACCCACCAAGGTCACAAAAACATGCAATCAACCAATTCCATTTCATATCAATCCACTTCAATAAATCACCCGTTTATTGAACATCATTTTCCATGCCAAACCACGTTTCAATAAAACAACCTCTTTATTGAAAACCATTTCCATAAATCATTTTCACAAATCAACCATATCATCCCATTTTAAAATCTTCATTTTAAAATCCACAACAATATTATTCCACCATAAAACCCCCTTTTTCTAAAAAAATCCCCTAATGGATTTCCAACCAACTTTTCACATCAAAACACAATTAATTTAAAGCCAACCAAATTAATTGTAACAAAAAACCACTAGCTCTAACCAAGTGGAGTCAATAGAGAAGTCGCCTACCTTTAGGGTTGTGGTGAACTCGACTCACAAGCAACCGAACCTCAAATCTGGAAAACGCACCCCCAAAACCTCTCTAGATCTCCTTCCCTAACATTCACAAGCCTTAAAATTAAAATCTAGGGAAACCACAACCCTAGATCTACACACAACGGGTGTATATATAGAAAACCGAGAGAGAGGGAGATGTAGATCTAGAGGAAAACACAAAGAACCCAAGAGGAGAGACTTACCCGGGAGAAACCACCTTCAAACTGCCAAGAATCCTCTTCAAAACGCTTCCAAAACGAGTGGGAGAGCCCCTCCAACCCTTGAAAACTGAAGAACCTGAGTGAGGCTCAAGTGGGAGGAAGTTTGGAGAGGAATGAGGCAAGTCAAAGTGAACTTGGGGTTTTAAAACCCTATTTTTAAGTGGCCACAGGGTTAGCCCACACGGTTTGGAAAAATGTGCACTAACCGTGCGCACACTACTATCTCAGGAGAAAGGGTTCACATAGTTGCCTCGCACGGTTTGGAAAACCTTGTGCAGGCCATGCGAAGCCTACTGTCTCCCCCTACACGGTTTCCTGGAGAATCCGCACGGTTTTCCTTAGCTATGCTCAAATCGTGCACCCATAGAAAAGCCTCCAAAATCATCAAAAACCATTCAAAACTCTCCCAACATCGTCCCAACTCATCCCATTCACTTTAAACACATAAATATTCATAAAAAAAGGCCACATACCTCAAACCGGGGGTACTAAATTCTCCCCACCATTGGTCTTTCTGTCTTAAGAAAGTAGTGAACCCACCCTTTTCCGAAAGAGTTCGGGCCATTGCTCGACCATCTGTTTCTCCCGCTCCCAAGTTTCCTCTTGAATCTGGCCATGCTTCCACAAGACACAAACTAAACCGATGCTTTTACCATGAAAGAATTTCTCTTTCCTATCCACAAACCGAACTGGCACATGCACCAACGAAGCATCCATTTCTAGCTACAACATGATCCCATCGAATCACATGGTCACGATCCGACTGATACTTTTTCAACTGCGACACATGAAACACATTGTACACCACACTGAAACTAGGTGGAAAAGCCAAACAATAAGCCACCTCACCAACCCATTCCAGAATCTCAAAAGGCCCAATATACCTCAGAGATTACTTTCCCTACTTCCCAAACCAACGATGTCCCAACCTAGGAGAGACCCTCAAGAAAACATGATCACTCACCTCGAATAACAATGGTCATCGACGATGATCCGCATACAATTTATGACGACTCTGAGTCATCTCCATTCTCTTACTGATTAACTTGATCTTCTCCATAGTCTCCTAGATAAGGCTCGGTCCAACCATCGAGGACTCACCCGATACCAACCAACATAGTAGAGAACGACATGACCCCTAATACAATGCTGAAAACGGAGCCATATGTATGGATTCCTGAAAACTGTTATTGTACGAAAACTCATCCAACGACAAGTGATCCTCTTACGAGCCACCAAAATCCATAACACAAGCCCACAACATACCCTCCAGAGTTTTTATCGTCCTCTCAGATTGAAAATCCCTGTGAGGGTGATACGTCGTGCTCATAGTCAACTGTGTCCCAAGGGATTGCGGCAAGGATTTCTAGAAACGAGATGTAAACCTTGGATCTCTGTCGGATACGATCAAAACTGGAACACGATTCCTCTTTATCACCTCTCAGATATAGATTTTGGATAGATCCTGCACCGTATGAGATTCACGAATCGGGATGAAATGGGATGACTTTGTTAGCTGATACACTATCACCCAAATGGAATCGTGCTTTCTAACCGTTCTTGGGAGACCTGTGAAAAAATCCATCGCTATTTTCTGCTACTTCCAAACAGGGATTGGTAAAGACTGTAACATTCCTACTAGCCTCTGTTGATCCGCCTTGACCTGCTGACAAGTCAAGCTTCTCGAAACAAACTCAGCCACTCTTCTTTTAATACCAGCCCACCAGAACTGTGCTTTCAATGCTTTATACACTTTCTGAATTCCAAGATGAACAACCCACCTGGAATGATGATACACCCTGATAAGATCTTCCTGACAAGTAATTGGTACAACCATCCAATTCTGAAAACACAAAACTGAATCTCCATTCAGTCTCCAACCCTCAATGGTCTCCCCACCATTTAGTCTCAACCTCATGGTCACACACTCAGAATCAGATATTTGTGCCTCTTTAATCAGGCCAACCAAGTCAAGAATCAATAAAATCGGAAAGAAGACCGCTCTATCACCCTGGTCCTCATATTCCAACCACATATCAGCTATAACAGACATAAAATACCACTGGTCTGATGACTATTTCACCATATGGTCATATGATTTTCTACTTAATGCATCCACCATCAAATTTTCCTCACCTGGTGTGTACATTAAGTCAAAATCAAACATCTGGAGATATTCCATCCATCTCCTTTGCCTCAATTTCAAATCCCTTTGTGAGAAAATTTGCTTCAATCTCTTATGATCTGTATATACCATGAATTTATCACCGAAGAGATAATGATTCCACACTTTAAAAGCATGCACCACTACTTCCAATTCCAAATCATGAGTTGGGTAGTTCTTATCATGCACCCTCAACTGTCGTGATACATACGCAACCACATGATTCCCTTGCATGAGAACACACCCCAACCCTGATCTCGATGCATCGTAATACACAACGTACCCTTTTCTTGGTTCTGGAAAAACCAAGATTGGTGCTGAGGTAAGGATACCATTTAGATCTTAAAAACACTGCTGACACTGTTCATTCCACTGGAAGGAAACATTATTTCTTTTCAAAGATGTCATCGGCAAAGCCAAACGTGAAAAATCACGAACAAAATGCCGATAATATCCAGATAGACTGTGGAAACTCTGTACCTCAAACACAGTCTTTGGTGGTTTCCATGAGATAAAAACCTCTAACTTTTCCAGATCCACTAAAACACCTCTTTCAGAAATCACATAGCCAATAAAATGAACTTCCTATATCCAAAAGTCACACTTTGACAATTTGGAATACAACTGCTAATCCCTCAAGATCCCCAGAACTGTTTCCAAGTGCTGGTCGTACTCCAACCTTGTCTTTGAATAAACCAGAATATCATCTACAAACACCACCATAAATGAATCCAAATATCTCTAAAATATCCGATTTATCAATGCCATAAACACCGCTAGAGCATTCGTTAGACCAAAGGGCATAACCACATATTCAAAATGGCCATATTTACTTCGGAAAGCTGTTTTAGTAATATCATCATTAATCACCCATAATTGATGATATCCTGACCTCAGGTAAATCTTGGAGAACCACTGGGATCCCCTCAATTAGTTGAACAAATCATCAATTCGTGGAAGTAGATATATGTTCTTTATTGTAACTTGGTTAATTCTACGATAATCAATACAGAGCCCCAAAGTTCCATCCACCTTTTTCACAAACAACACCGGCACTGCCCACTGATACATGATAGGCCGGATAAAACCTTTGTTTTATAACACTTTCAACTGAAATTTAAATTCCTACAATTCATTTGGTGCCATCTGATAAGACAGAAGTGAGATAGGACTGGTCCCTAGAAAGAGATCAATCGTAAACTCCACTTCTCTTATGGGAGGTAACCCAGAGAATTCATCGGGAAAAACATCCATGAATTGATCCACCACTGCTAGGAGAACACTTTGTTCAAAACCCTCTACCAATTCTAATGACAACACCGCCAACTGATACGATAATGTGCCGACTGCTGGTGCCAAAAAACCCGTTGCACCCTACCTTTCATGCTTCTCTCCTCTAAAGAGATGTCTAATGCCATCGTGTGTTGTAAAATCCACTGTCCGCACATTATAGTCGATGTGGGCCTTAAACACCACCAGCCAATCCATTCCTAGGATTACATCATACCCATCCATCTCAAGCACTAAAAAGTTCAACATTATCTCAACCTCACCCACAACGATACAACATGCGCTACACAAGAAGGCTCGACACTCTCTTCGACCCAAAGGAGTTTGAAGTTTCAAATCCAAAGGCATTATTTCTACCGTTAAACCCAAAAACTCAACCACGCGTGAACCAATAAAAGAGTGTGAAGCACCCGTATAAAACAACACTTGCATCAAGGTAGAATTGAAAAGAATAGTACCTTGCACTGTGGATGGTCCCGAATGATCATCCACCACAACCTACTCTGTTCCTAACAATGCTTTTTTTGCCACACTCTGCTCTTTATTGCTTTGATGAAGTGTCGTGGTATTCCGAGAATCACCATGACCCACTTTACTTTGCTGACGAGGGGTGTGATGTTATCCACGTCCCGTCGAAGCATATGATGTCTGTGATCCCTAAAGAGTATCACACGCACCAGACCTTGGAGCATTCCGACAATAATGTTGCAGATGCCCCATCTGCTTACAATTATGATATGCTCAAGGTTGTGCCATACAATCTCGCTTGATGTGGCTCATCGAACCACACTGAAAACATCCTGGTTTGCTCTGGGGATTTGAAGGAAGATTTACCAATCCTATCGTCAGATTATATGCCATATTCCCGCCCTAGGAATAAGTGTCCCTCCATCGCTTGAACCCAACATTAGAGTTCCCACTATTCCCCATGGGTACCACCACACTTCCTCTGCCCAGAGCTCCCAACAAATCCCGCTCAGCCACTGAGGCTCTATTCATCATATCTATCTGATCATCTATACACAGCACCGCTATCTTGGAATGACTTTCTTTCCACAAACCAGCTTCAAAGATGTGATCTTTCAACAATGTACTACCTACCACCTCGGGTGCAAATCTCACTAAGTTCATAAAATTAGTTGCATACTCTATCACATACATATGATCTTGCTTCAGACTGAAGAAATCAGTCATGCGCTGAATTCTAAACTTATGTGGGTAGAATTGTTTATTAAACAATTCCTCAAAGCCTTCCCACATCATTCCTTGGTCCGTCCCCGCTTGGAATACCAACTCCCACCACTGAAGGGCCAGATCTTCCAATATATACGTGGAAAACTTCACTTTCAACTCTACTAATGTTCCCAAGAACTCAAAGATCTTGTTCATTATATTCAAACATTCCTCTTCCCTCTCTGTCTCTGAATGACACCTGAATATGGGTGGATTTTGCTTTTGAAACTGAAACGCATGATCCACATGCCTTGGTTCATCCACTGTGTTTCCACTTTCCACAGCTTGGAAAGCTTGCACTAAGCTTTTCACTAACTTCTAGTTCACCTGAGGCTCAGGTGCAACCATGTTCTCATCGACCGCTTCCAGTTGGTCTCTACGATGCCTACCCGGTGCCATTTCTATAAAAAAAACAACCATGAGTCTCACTTACGTAGAATTCAAGAATTCCCATTTCAAATCGCATTACACAACACTATCACAACGAGGCTTTCCACCTTTTCCACATTTACATGTTTCACCATTTTTGAAAATCAAACCATTTTCAAGATATCAAAGTTATTCACATTAAAATTTCACACATTTGAAAACCATCATTTCTAAATTCATCCCATAAGTCATTATGGCCAATGAAATATACATCCGAGTGGGAAGTCATTTCTACCATGCATGCCATGCTCATCTCATTGGCAACACCCATGACAATAGGATATCCAATGCCTATAAGTGTCTCCAAAACACTTATGTACCCAAATCCCTGGTAACTTGTAGTTCAACATAAGAGGGTTAGCTATGTCCTTTTATGCTATAAATTCGAAGTTCCGACATTCCAATGCCTTGATATCATCCCAACTCAAGGAATATACCACAACGAATGTCAACACCAAAACCAATGATCAACACCAAAGGACCGAACAAGCTGATACCACTTTGTAACACCCCGCCCCTACCTCATTGGCTTGAGAAGACAGTGAGGGATACATGGCCTTAAGCGACATTCCCAAGACACCAAAGGCTGGCAATAAATGTAGAGGTCTTCAAGATCAAATTGGGGAATGATTTTCCCTTAAGACAAAACCAACCAAACCATCAATTAACCACCACTATATGATGCATTTCAATAAAACATTCCAACATGAATTACCAAAAGACAACCATGTTGTTCCACCATACAACCCAAAACCAAAACAACAACATCATGTCCGAGTACTATGCGGAAGACCAAAAAACAAAGCACCACATGCCATGATGCCACCACAGCTCTACACCAAGCTCCAAGCTCCAAGCTCCACCAAGACATCACAATGCACCACTAAAGGTGGAGGATGCCTTACCTTTTCCCACGTCACGGTACAGAACATCTGCAAAGAAACCAATGTTCCAAAGTAGGGGGTGAGTACTAAAAATCAGTAGGTTTTCCCCAAATGACTTCCCAACACATGACACTAGGATAACACTATTATCACATTTATATAAAACATTTTATATAAAATAAATCACAAGTGCAAACATTTCCATAAGCCAAACACGCCCTTACCAAGACATTACACCCAAACCAAGCAACCAAGGTAAAGTTGACCAAACATGCCACAAGCCATTTCATTATTCACACACTAGAACAACAATTTCCAACTTGCAAAGTAATGCACAACAAACAACCAAAATAACCAAAACAACCAAACGGTGGAGCTTTCGTCCAACCCGTTCACCTATTCACACCTAGTGGCACTTCCCATCCACTTATCCTTTGATGGTGGACCTTACATCCACTATACATCCCCTTTTTATAGTGGAAATTCTCTCCACTTCCACACAACATTTCAATCAAGACAGAACCAAGCATATAACCCACTAAGGTCACAACAACATGCAATCAACCAATTCAATTGCATATCAATCCACTTCAATAAATCACCCCTTTATTGAATATAAATTTCCATGCCAAGACACATTTCAATAAAACAACCTCTTTATTGAAAACTATTTCCATAAATCATTTTCACAAATCAACCATAGCATCCCATTTTAAAATCTCAATTTTAAAATCCACAACAATAGCATTCAACCATAAAACCCCCTTTTTCCAAAAAATCACCAAATGGATTTCCAACCAACTTCACACATAAAAACACCATTAATTTCAAGCCAACCAAATTAATTTTAACCAAAAACCACTAGCTCTAACCAAGTGGAGTCGAGAGAGAATCCGCCTACCTTTAGGGTTCCGGCGAACTCGACCACAAGCAACTGAACCACAAATCCAGCGAACACACCACTAAAACCTCTCTAGATCTCCTTCCCTAACATTCACAAGCCTTAAAATTAATATCCAAGGCAACCACAACCCTAGATCTATAGAGAAAGGGTGTAGATATAGAAAAATGAGAGACAAGGAGATGTATTTCTAGAGTAAAACACAAGGAACCCCAGAGGATAGACTTACCCAGGAGAAACCACGTTCAAACCACCAAGAAACCACTTCAAAATGCTTCCAAAACGAGTGGGAGAGCCGCTCAAACCCTTGAAAACTGAAGAACCTGAGTGTGGCTCGTGTGGGAGGATATTTTGAGAGGAATGAGGCAAGTCCAAGTGAACCTGGGTTTTTAAAACTCTATTGTTATTGGCTACACGGTTAGCCCACACGGTTTGGAAAACTGTGCGCTAAACGTGTGCACGCTACTGTCTCGAGAGAAAGGGTATGCATGGTTGCCTCACACAATTTGGAAAACTGTGCACAGGTCGTGCGAAGCCTACTGTCTCCCCCTGCATGGTTTCCTAGAGAATCCACATGGTTTCCCTTAGCCGTGCTCAAACCATGCACCCATAGAAAAGCCACCAAACTCATCCAAACCCATTAAAAACTATCCCGACCTCTTACAAACTCATCCCATGCACTTTAAACACATAAATACGCATAAAAAAAGGCAACATACCTCAAACCAGAGGTACTACATGCTGTCTCAATTATCAACTCTGGAATCATATATATAAATATTTAAAAGTATTTTAAAGTGAAAAATGGGTTTGTACATCATTCACTCCTTCAATATTTTCATCCCTGAAAAGAAAAATATATGAAAACAACTTGGGATAATGATACCTCATCTGGCTCTCCTGTTCCCAAGAACTCTCATGCACATTTTTGTTCATCTATAGTATGTAAACCAAGGGTATGGCCCATCCATGTAAGGTTTTCTCCTAATGATCCTCGATCACCACCAGGTTCTCTGCAAAGGTGGATCCATCTTCAATGTCCATCTTTCCCCAATTGATGACATGCGTAGGATCATGAATGTATCGCCCCAGTTGAAACACGTAGAAGACATCATGCACATGATCTAGTTATGGGGGTAGGGAAAGGAAGTAGGAAACCTCACCAACCCTTTACACGATATCAAATGGCCTGATGAACCTCAGTGATAGCTTGCCTCCCTAGCCAAACCTCTACATTTCGCATCGTGGGGAGACTCTCAAGGAGATGTGGCCTCCTAGATCAAACTCCAAGGGCTGACAATAGTGATCTGCATATGATTTATGTCTTCTCTAAGATGGGTCACTACCTGGGTGGACCACTTCGTCAACCCTATCATGACCCGACCCATACCGGGGCTCGAGCCACAACCACCCTAAGCCCGCCTCCATAGGCCAGGGTTGGCGACTAGTGCCAAAGGAAAAACAACTCAGGGAGGCCTTTACCAAAGTACTTTCACACACACACACACACACACAGTCAAATCAATGAAAAAGTGTAGAGGGAAAAGAAAAAGTAAAAGATGAAACTTGTTGTAAGAATAAACCATACATGTATGGACCACTAATATAGTATGAGTATAGAAAGTAAATAGAAAGGGAAAAGGGAAAAATACACACCCAACTAAAAAGTGTCCCAACATGAAATAAAACTGAAAGTAAAGCTACTAAAGAATCCTTGCTTCTAAAACCCAGCTATGATCACCTAATGTGGTCCAAGATCTCATACCCTTGATCTCCTCCAGAGTCACGATCTAACATGTAAGTCATTTTCATAAGGAACGATACATGCAGGAAAATCCCATGCAGGGGTGAGTATAAACATTCTTAGTAGGATGCCCAAAAAATAAGGGGGATAAGTACGATATATAAGAGAAAAAGAAAAATAGATAATGAAACAAAGTATAGTAAATGTGTGCAGCTCAACCCAACAAGAGAATGAAGTAAGATCATCCAAACACAAGGAGCTAGAAATAGTGAGAAGGTGAACTTATCATCGAGTCTTTACTACCTATAATAGGAGAGTAGACTCATCAAACTAAGAGAATATATAAATGAAAATCATGTGGAATAACTCATGATTCTTTACCTCTCCCGGAAGGAGAGTAACCAAAACCCAAGCATTGGGTACTACAATAGGGTGTAAATATATATGTGCTCAGTAAAAGAAAGCCAAATAGGATAGTAAGGGGATATCTATATCACAAATCAACCTAGGAAAAGAGTCACCAACAGTCCTAAAAGTAACCAACATTGATACCTAGTGTTTCTCATGTCTTCCCTGAAGTGCAAGTCAAAGGGGCTCAAACACCAAACCTTGATACTATCTGCTTTGGGAGGGTCTGTATCACCCACACAATTTTAGGTCGCATCATAAGGAAGTGTCTATGTGGGGAAGGCATGCCTCTTACTTGTGAGACCAAGGTAACATTAAATTTCACATCATCACTAATCTTTAAATCCAGATGATGAAACTCAAAGTAGAGGACCCATGCCCGAGTGCGTCAGGGGGATTCCACTATAATAGTCGTTGAGGTACCACTCCATAATGTGTCAGGGGATTCGACTCCGTAATAGCTGGTAGAGGTCCCACAACCAAGAAGTTGGGGGATTCCTCTCTAATAGTCATCGTAGAGGACCCACACCCAAGTGCGTTAGGGGGATTTCACTTGGAAGTAGTTGATAGAGGACCCACGCCCATGCTAGTGGGGGATTCCACTCTTCAAACACATCAAAATTATCTTCCCTTGATATTCCTATCACATTTCTACAATTAATGAGATCATTAATAAGGCTCCAAACATCAAAATGGATCAGGACGATGTGATTCTTACAAAAAACATGTGATGTAGACTATTAACTCACCCTAATCGGACATTCGATGGAAAAGTTGCGTAACACCAAAGTATGATCCAAAGGAATCTCATGGGGACCACACCTTAATCCCAAAATTAATTATATGAGCCATACCATTTTGATCCTCTCATAAAAACACATAGGATCAACTAATTGATTATCCATAATGGGTAACCGTAAAAAAGTTTCATTTCACTAAAAATCGTACAAACTGGGGCCCATGGGGCCCACACCAAAACTTTATTTTAAACACCCAAAATTGTTCTATAAGATTTCTCCCAAGTATTAGGGTCACTCCGCCGCTGATAGCACACTGAATGGACGTTCCTTTTGAAGATAGGTATGATACAAGATTTCTGAATAATAATAAAATATTAATTATTATTAAAGCTAGGAATTTTTTGTGACTAAGTAATGAAACCAAGGCTTAAAAGTATAAAAATGGTCTAAAATTATACGTCTCAAAGAGAGGGACTCATGGTCGTAGATGGTGTGTTGATCAGACACCTGGTTTGGGAGATATGACTTTTTAAAGCCGTACTGGCTCGATTCAGACCAGTCCGACCCATTCTGGATGGACGCATCCACTTGGGCTAACCCACTCTAACTGGACTGATTTGGATCCTCCAGAGCATGGCCTAAAGTATTTCCCAACCTACAGCCTGATTGACCTGCTTTCCAAACTGCCTGCCTCAGGACCCGACTGGTCCCCTTGTCATTGTGACGACTTTCATCGTTTGGGTCGCTACCGCCTGAGGTCATACACCGTGACCCTGCCTCACCTCTAGCCTGGCAGTAGCACCCCACTACAATGTCAACAATTTTGGATGACCCTAGAACACCGACCTCATCTCATTGCACCACCACCTCGCCTTAATACCCCGATCCTCTTCCTTATTCCACCTCTAGACACCTCCATACCTCAACTCACCGGAGCCCCAACCTACCACCTACTCCACTCGCCAACGAGCTAGCACCAACACCACATTAGCGCCCCACTACAACTCTCCACTTTCAGCCGCTTCCCTTTTCGGATCATTGCCTATGTCTCCCTCCGTAGGCCACTGGGACCAATCTGGTGGTCAGAAAATTGTAAAGAGAGTTGTTTCGGAATCCTCAGGTTGAGGGCTTCATAGCACTAGCCTCCACCCAATGATTCGACAATTTTTTGATGTAGTAATGATTTAAGGTGAAGAACAGTGAAGAACGAAATAAATAAGGGGTTAAAAATGGGTGATCGAGGGATTTACATGTTCGTTTGGACATCACCGCGATGATCAAAACAAATAGTTGATGAAAAATTCAATACTAAATCCAGAATTGACAATTTGGGGTGTAAAAAATTAACAAGAAGCCTACCTGAACTGATCTAATTGTTGTTGACAATGTGCACTATGATTCTGTTGCGATCCACCAGAGTTATATCAATGTTTCATCCTCATTCTACTAAATAATAGATATAGAGAGAGAGAGATAGTTTGGTGGAGAGAGATAGAGATATTAGGGGCTAACCCTAATCTAAATTGTTTATTTTTCTATTTATAGAAAAAAGATGGAATCCTCCAATGGTCATGAAATCTAAAATCTTTATGCGATCTCATTTTATGTCCCACATAGAAAAAAAATCCCATTCCGAAATCGACAGTGGTCTTAGATTTGCAATCTGATTTACCGTTCAAAAGTTATTTTCTCTGGCATCAGGGGTGAAATAATTAACTTTAATTATTTTAATTACAATTTTCACCCTTGGTGGCATTTTCCACAAAATTATTATGCTGATGAAAGTTATGCCTCACTTAGGGTACACGCTACCTTCCAGACTCAATCGTGGTCTCAAATTTATTATTTGAGCTACCATTTTAGAGGTATCCCATTTCCTTTTCATGCATAGTATAAAATATACTTAATATTTTTATAAAATTAATTCTGGGCACACCGAGCCTCAAAATTGTACACCATCTCAACACCCAACTCTAGAATCATGTGTAGAAATATTTCAAAGTATTAAAAGGCAAAAATTGGGTCTCTACATATATCTATAACCTAATAGTATGAATTTATATATTTTCTGTTTAATAAAACAATAATTATTTTTATCCGTTTTTAATATAACTTTTTAAATGATTAAATAATTAGTTTTATAAAAATAATATTTTGACATAATGAATCACAATTTTTATTTTAGGTAAATATATAATTTTAAACAAAATACTCATTTTAATGAATTTAGGAATTTTTGAAATAAACGATATTTAAAAAAATATTATTATTAAATAAAATTTATTAAATATAAAATATAATAAAATATAATGATGTAAAATGCAATTTTTATAAGGGTCAAAAAATATTATTGTAAAAAAACAAGTATGTTTTAATAAATTGAGATTTTTATTTAAAAGTGTAAATTATCATATTAGAAAATTATTTTGATAAAATAAATATTATTTTTAAAATCATCATGTTGAAATTATACTATGGTGAATTTTTCATAATTTTCTAAGCCAATCAAATTTTTGGGTAAAATTAAATAGGGTATAAATATACAATATATTTCATAATGATCCAAAAGTGATGTAACATATTCCATAAATGGTATCCACTACCAAAAGTATGTTTCCAATTTAAAATAATGTTTTTTGAAGTTATTTTATTAATTTTTTAAACCCTTAATGAATCCTCCAAAACCTATATAATATTTTAAGGTTTTAAAATCAATTCTTTATAAACAACATACCTCATCTTCAGATAACCTCCTTAGGTAAGCATCAAAAACCTTCTTAGGATAGATTTATCATCAAACCATGGGATCTAGGTCATGGGAAAAGAAATTAGGAAGGTATTTGAGCAGGGATTGGCCAATTTAGAGGGATTTTAGTGTGTGGAGAGGAGAGGAGAGGAGAGGGGGTAGCCTTTTATAATTGAGGTGAGTGGCACGGTTGTAATTTTTGAAATTAAAAAGGTATACGCACATTTTTCACATGCCAAAAGGCTTAAAAATAGACCATAATCAAGATTAATATATTATAATGTATAAATATGTCCATAAAATATATTTTATACATGTTTTAGGTCATTTTAACCCTTTTATTTTTAGTTTAACCCCTGCAAAATCTGTTTTTACCTTAACCGCAATAAAATATTTTTATGGTTTTCACTATTCATTAAGAAAAAAATTAAGTTAACCCTATTATATAATATAAATTATTATTATTAAAAATATATAATTCATTTTTAAAAATTAAATTCAATTATTTTTTTATAATTTAATTTAAAATAAAACCCATAGACGCAATAAAAAGTGGGTTTTCAAGAAGTGTATTTTTCAACCAAAATATAATTTTATATTAACTATATTTATAGTAATAATTATTGTATGAATACAATTTAATATTTATTTATATATAATATATAAATTTAATTTAAGTAATTCCTCATTATGTGTGGTTTTAATTAATTAAAATAGAGAAATATTATGTACTTTAAAACATTTTTTTGAACAATCTTATTTTTAAACCAAAAAATAAACTTATACTGAAATCCAATATGAATTTATTGAAAATAAATAAATTATATTAAATAAAACTAAATAATACTTATGATAATTTAAATCATATTTAAAACAAAATGGGACTTTTAAATTACTTAATTTATTGAAAAGAAATGAGTTTTTAACAAAAAATCAGTATTTTTCACTATTCACTAAAAAATCAATATATTTGAAAAATCCAAATATTTCACACTATTTTAATTTTGATATGATAATTTCAAAAATTATATTAATTTTTTAAAATTTAAATTCTAAAATTTATAAATGAAAATTTTAAATAAAACTTTAAAATAAAAGAGTTTAATAAAAACTATTACCTTTTGGATTTTAAAAAAAATTACTCAATACTTTTATAATGAATATTACTATATAATTAGTATTAATAAACCTGAAAATGATTTATTTTATCATTAAATTTATTTTTATATGATGTTTTACATGATTATATTCTTCAATTTGATATACCCAATGGTTGCTCCAAAGGTTGGGATTACTGGGTTTTATTTTAATGGAGTTTATTTATTCAATAAAGTTTGTGCGAGGAATTATTGTAGGAGTTTTATAATTTTACTTTATTTATGCATTTGGATGTGTTGAATATGTATCATTCTTTGAGAAAATATTTTTTTGATTTAGTTTTAAGATATTTATTTAATAATTTACAAAAATATATATTAAAATTCAGTTTGTGAAGATTAAACATGAAGTTCCAATTGATTTGATTTGACCTTAATAAATTACATCATGGAATTGGAAGGGTATCTCCATGGATTTTATAATTTTATTTCCTCATTTAACTTTAGGTTATGATACTATATGGGTGTTTTTGGACTAGTTGAAAATGTTGACTCATTTATTTCCCATTGGAGAATATTCTTCGGTGGATTCCTTGACACAATTATATGTGTCAAATGTTGTGAGATTTCATAGAGTTCATTTTTTGATTATATATAATCATGATATTCAGTTTACCTCTCAAATAGTTATAGGATTTTTATATACTCTTAGTAGTTGGTTAAGTTTGATCACTCCATTTTATTCTGAAATAACTAATCTGATAGAAACAACAATTCAGACTTTGGTAGATATACAGTTTGCATGTATATTAGATTTTGTTGGTTTGTGATCTGAGAACTTACCTGTAGTAGAGTTTAATTAAAATAGAATATATCATTTTTCTATTAGTATGACACTGTATGATGTGTTTTATATTCTATATTTTCAATCTTCCATGTGTTGGGTGGATACTAGTAAAATATTTATTATTGGTTTAAATTTAGTGTAGTTGATATTTGAACATGTGAAATTGATCTAGGAGTGGATAAGTGAGTATTGGAGAAAGATGAAGGATTTTTGGATCATAGGAATATTGAATATCAGTTTGATGTTAGAGATCATGTGATTTTTTTGACTTTTTCCATGGTGTGGGTAACATAGATTTATAAGTGATAGTAAACTATCATCTAGGTTCGTTAAGACTTTCTTAGGTATTAAAACAACTTAGAGTGGTGGGATAAAACTTTGCACTTTTTTTTTAGTTATAGAGAGTCCACGGTGTGTTTTTTGTTTTTTAGTTGAGTAAGTATGTATAATATCCTCATGAGGTGATGGATTGGGATTAAGAGCTTGATAAGGAGACACCATTTCTTTTAGGGAACATTTTGTGTGGTTATATTATTCTTTTGGTTCATGTACTTTAAAGGAATGATAAAGTTAAGGATATTATCTCAAAGTGGGATTCCGAGAATATTTTTTAGTTCCTTATGTTATTTTTTATATTATTAATATTTTAGTGTAATGTTTATAGTAATTATAAAATTGATGATGGTGGTGGTGGTGGTGTAGATGACAGAATATATTTGATAGTTATTTCTAGTTCAATACGTGTTTGAAATTTTTGAGTATTTTTTTAAATATTGGAATAATTTATAGGTCTGGATTAGATTATCTTGGTGTTTGTGTAGATTTTCATGGGATTTTTTATCATTTTACACCTTAAGAGAAATATATTAATTATACTTACACAAATGATATCATATATGAATTTATTTAAAGTAGTTACTTTTATATGGTTGTTTTATACCCATGAATTAGCATAATTTTAATTAGATAAGTTTAATATTTTAGTTTTTTGTAGTTATTGTATAGTTTGTCTAGATATTTTTTTGACTTGTGCCTATAAATTGGTCCTTGGGGGCTGTGTTAGAAGGGATTTTCCAACCCTCTTATATTTTCTATTTTAGTTTTTAGAGGAAATGTAATACCCTATATTCAACTATAGTAAATATACACTTCATCAAAAAACCATCACACAATTATCATTTTATTATCTCATCATAATAGCACAACAACAAAAATAAGAAAATTACATTCATAATAATATATAAAATTAGAACCATAGAATAAGTAACAATATGCAGTGACACCATAAGATTTTACTTTGAAGGATCATTCTCTAAAAATAATAACAAGCATACAAGATACATTTATATTATAAAGAAAACAATAAGTTATGGAATATAGATGTTAGAAGAACTAAGATAAGGATATGAATGATTTTAAAATATTATTATGAAGTGTATATATAAGGTTTAATATGACTTTAGGGAGGGTAAGGTGACTATTAGAATAATAACTTCCCAATATGATCATTATAATAGTAACATAATCCTTATACATAAAAGAATTTAATAAAAATACATAAAATCATTTTGTAATAATATAAATATTAATTATTACTAATGTATATTAATGAATAACAATATAACTATATAAATATTCATTAGTAATTATTTTTGAAACTTTTGGTTCCAAATTCATGATTTTTAAATACACATGTATTTTTATTTAATAATTAATATTCATGAAAATCAAAAATTATTTTCATAAAAAGTAATTTAAATTTAGAATCAACATGTCAAAATTAGCCACAATGAATTTGTCTTATTTTTCTAAGGTATTAAATTTTTTAGGTAAATAGTAAAGTATGGTATGAATATACAGTAAGTATTATAAAATAATAATTATTTAAAATTATGTAATAAATAATATGAAGTCTTGATTGACCAAAAATATGTTTATTCCTTAAAATAATAAAATTAATTTTCCAAACCTATAAAGAAGCCTAAAAATTCTAAAATATATTTTAATATTTTAAAAATAATTCTTTATGAATAAATATCTTTTACATGTCCAAAATAATATATTTTAAAGGATTTTGTTTCTTAAATTTTTACAAGTCAAAAATCATCCCCTAAATGTCAAATAAAATGGTTCAAAACCATGGTAAGACCAATGATTTTAAAATTTTCTACAGTATAAAGTTCAATGCCTAGGTTTGGAAATTAATAAACAATTCCCCCTCATTTACTCTAAATAACCACCCATCCTCCTAGTCCACTCCACTAAAAAAACTTAATGTGGATTTACTTTTATTTTCCTTCTCAAGAAGCTTTGGGAAGAGACTTAGGTATATAAGAGTTTCAAACCCTATCTCCATTTCTATCTCAAAGTAAATTCTAAGAGTTTTTCTTAAGAGACTTAGTGAAGCCATAATTCTTAAACCCATATCTACATTTCAATTTTGAGAACATAAACTATAAGGATATAAGGATTTAATTTTCATGATTTTGGAAGGAACATAGAAAGTTAAGGGTTTATTACCTTTTTCTTAGTTTCTCTTTCAAAATTCCTTTGAATTTATTTACATATCCATATATAATAATTTTATGTTTCATTATTAAGAATCTATGATTATATTATGAATAATATATTTCATTTCTTCTTATTATAAAACCCTAATAAGTCATTATGTTTCCATAAAATTCATTCAAGAAGGTATTTTCCAATCACTCATTTGGTCTCTAATTATTACATCAATTTGAATACTTCCTATTATTATCCTTATACAATGAAATTATTCCACTCTATAACACCATTATCAAGTATACATTTCATTTCATTGTGAATATACAGTAACTACTGCTAGATTGATGAATATTATCTTAAATAGAAATTTCATGACACCCCATGTGTCATGATGTTGTTTATTTTTTATAGTTTTATCTCGTATTGAGTGGTTTTGAGTTTTGGTTGGTTTCAGGATAAAATTTCTTGTTTTGGAGGCCTTTTTATGAAGAGAATAATTATCTCACGTGGTTATTAGTAATTATGAAATGCCCATGTGGGTGGCTCTATCATTTTTACAGAGTTATTTTTTTGGGATTCCACATGGGTTTTTAAACCATGTGAAGCTCCCCAGAATCCATTATGTGATTTGGTAGTCTTATGGGTAAGGTTCATGATTTTTCTAAACCATATGGCACCCAAGAGTAACCATGTAATGGGGTTCTTGGACTAGTTAGTGTCCAATGCGTGGTTGGTGCATAGTTTGGTAAATCATACAGCCAAACCATGTGACCTATCCTGGTGTTAAATTTTTGTATTTCCCTATTTTACCCATATTTTATTTAAGGGTATCTCACCCCCATTTATTCTTCTATATGTTGGATGAACCCTTGAGATCTCTTGGAGGAGTTCCAACCTCTTCCACCAAGGATTATTTCCGTCCCTTTGATGATTTCCAAGAGGTTTGAGGTGTTTTTCTTCTTGTTTTTCATTATTTTCCTCATATCCCTCTATTTTATCTTGGTTTTGACTTTCCCCACAAACCCTAGATATATTGTGTTATATTTTAGGGTTTTTGGTGGATTGAAGGTTCAGATTTTTTGTGATTAGGGTTATTATACACCTTTTCTATCACTGTTGGTGTGGTCTCCGTTGAAGGTGACGTGTTATGAGGTGTTTTAGATTTTTTCTCACATCCTTGTGGTAGGTGTTTCTATGTAATTGTTTCATTTTTAATTAAAAGTTTGATTACACCTTTATAATATCCATTTATGAAATTATGAATATATTTGATATCTCATTGGTGATTTGAAACCATTTCATGACGTTTTGAGCTTATCATAAGTGGTTTAACATGTGAATTCCATGTTTTCATGTTTTAAATAGAATGTTTAACTATGATAAGATTTTTTGAAATTTCATAATGTATTTTTGAAATAATTTTTATATGGTTCATTGGTTTTTTACCTATTTTTGGTTTTCAAAGAGTGAAAAAAATTCTTTAAAGGGAATTTAATTTTCAATTTGGGACTTGAACCCAGTATTTTTTATAAAGGGGGTTATTCAAAGGATTTTAAATGATTATTTGAAATGTGTTTGGGATTTCCCCCTTGATAAAAATTTCATGATGGATTCTTTAAAATGGTTTGATTGAAATGGTTTTCCTATGACCTTGTTTTAGTTTTCAAAGAAGAAGAATCTTGTTTGAATGGGTAGATTTGAAATGTTTTGAATGTGTGAGTGATTTCCATCATTTTCTAAATGGTGCTTGGAAATGTGTTTTATGAAATATAAAATGGATTGGAATCATGAGCCATGTTTTAGTGTTAAAGGAATGGTTGGAACTTTGGTTTTAAAATAATGGTTTCGAAAGACACCCTTAGATTTCCCTCTGCATATTTACCCCTTGTGTAGGTTATTTATCTCTATGAGCTACTTCTTCCTCCTGTTGGTCATGAATGTGTTTGTGCAAGATGTGGGGCATTTTATTATGAGTATAATTATCATTGGGTGTTAGGGGTGATGTTATCTTTTATTATTCCTTGTGTGTTATAATTATCTAGTTTGTTTCTATGCCTCACTTCCTTTATTGGTGATGAGAAACTAGGTACTAAGTGTTATATCTTATTTTCTATGCTAGTTGGTTCACTCACCACTAGTGGACCACCAGTCATGCTAGGTTCAAAGGGCTGCGTGTGGGTTTATCTTTGCAATGAGTATTGTGTGGGCCAATTTGATGACTTGGGGTTTGAACTTCAGCACATACCGATAGCTGATTCATGAGTGGTATGCTCAAATATAGTTAGACACTTCCCATGTTGGGAATCCCAGTTTAGAGCTCACAACTCATTTGATTGCTTGATTCTAGGTTAGATATTGAGGGTAGTTTGATCTACTACTTGTTTTTTATAATTTCCCATAATTTATTTTTTGTGGAACCACTTATTATTTATATTTGATATATTCCTTGTGATATATAGGGCCTACCTATGATGTTTGAATCGTATGAGTGTGTTGCGTTGTTTCCTTCGGAAATTGATTTTTCAATGATTTTGGAAAACCTATTTTAAATTTAAAGACTCCTATATGAGTTCTTTAAAGTGGATTTTAAAATGGGTGATCCATTTTAAAGATTTATTTGGCTAGTTAAATGTTTTAAAGTGAAGTTTTTTCATTTTAGATAAAACAGATGCACTATTTTGAGAAATTAAAATCGGTTCATGGTTTGGAAATGGAATAGTATTGTGGATTTTTTTTCAAAATATGTGAGTCTGATTTTGTAAAGAAAAGAGAGACGTTTTGAATGATGATTGTGACATGTTTGGTTTTTAAAATGTTATATAGGAAAAGAATAATTTCTAGATTTATCTTTAAACGAGAATTTATGAATTTCCAAATAAAACATATTTCATATATTTGGTGGATTTTGGTGACCTATTGGGATAATTAGCTCATTCCAATTTATATTTTAGTTTCTAGGTTCCTAGTTGGATTCTATTTTTATCATTGTGGAAAATGTGGGGTGAGTTGGGTGATGGAGAGAAACCATAGGTTGCATTATTAGTTTTGTATCTGTCTACCTAACTATATATTTTGTTTATGGATGTTGTTTATGTATATGTAAATGTATTGGATCATTCTAGTTGTTTATAAACTTTTTTTCTTGTTTATTTATTTTTGATACTATTTATATTTATTCAATTATCTTTATCTCTAATTTTGGTGGAATAATTCCCAAATGGATTCCTATGATTCCCAAGAACTAGTTTCTAGCTCATGGGGATCGAGAACGCCCTTCAGGCCTTATGGAAAAATGGGTTGGGTTCCATGGAATCCATGTTTGTTAGCTACAAATTGATATAAAAGGTTGTGTTTCCAATAGTGGGAGCCTAATATTATTGTATATCCCTTTCTATTTGGTAATTTCGTGGTAAAAATGAGTCTAAGGTTGTTGGATCTTGAGAGGTAAAGGTGGAGAGAGTCTAGCTTGCTCTTGCTTTTCCCGAGCCTCGAGTTTACAAGGGAAGTTGGGTTTTGAATTGTGAATTTGATTTTTTTGGTAATTTATGATGTATTCCATCATGATTTATGATGTTTTGATCCCATTTTAATATTAATGTGACATTAGGGGTCACTCTTTGGTTTAGGGTGGAAAGGAGGAGAACTTGAGCTGCATTGTTAGCATGCACGACTTGGAAAACCATGTAGTTCACATGCAGTCATGTCTACCTCTTTAATAGGGTTCATTTCATGTTTGCTGCTCAGTTTCCTAACCTTCATGGCCAAAAGTGTTCATGAAACTATTTCTTCTCCAGTTATACTATTTGAATCCTCTCGAATATAGATTCTCCCAATGGGGATTTCACTTGTGGGAGGTGGATTGAGGGGATTCTTTTTCCCTTTTTTGAATGTGGTTCTTAAGAAACTTGTTTGAATGCTCATTTAGTACCTTGGTTGTGATTAGATATTAAAAAACATTATTTTGGAAAATAAAAGGGTTTTGAAAAATATAAAATTTTAAAGCCAGTTTTGTACAATGTTTGGGAAAATGGTTGTTTCCCTTGTGGTATTTGGAAAATGTTTTATTTCAAACTTGATTCTTTGGGTTTCTCAAAATTAATTGATTTTAAAAATTATATTTTGAAGAATTTAGAGATTTGAAAATGGGTTTTGTTTTGTAACATGTTTTAAATGTGTTTTGAAAATGGAAATGGTCTTAATGATCATTCTTTAGATGATTATTTTTTTCAAAATGAAATGGGATTCTGAAAGGGATTTTGTGGCTTAACTCATTTGGGAAATGTGTGTGTGTTCCACCAAGGGTTTTTTGAAAGGATGATTTGGATTTGTTTTAATCATGTGACTTAGGGGAAGGGTAATTTCAAAATTCCTTGGTGAATGTAGTAGTTTCAAAATAAAATTTCTTTTGGTGTGAATGTTTGTGTGTCTCATTTGAGGGATTATGGTTTTGACATTGATTCCTATATTATTGTGGAATTATTGGTTTATTTTTTGAGGAATTAATTGGTGTAGTTCATTTCATATGCTATTTTCTTATTCCTCTAAGAATGGTTAGAATATGTTTTCCAATTTCAGTTCGTACCCATACTCCGAGTGGAGTGATGAACGTGGAACCTTCCTTGAGCTCGAACCTCATTTTGGTCTTATTGAATCAGCATCCACCTTTAATCAATGGTGATCAAGGATTAGTAGAATAAATTAGGTGGTTGGAAGATATTTAATTGATCTTCAATTATCTTGGGACACCTGAAGCATTGTGGATGAGAGCTATTGAGGGCTTTCATGCTGATTTTAGCTAAGTTTGGAAAGATTCAGTAGTACCTTCTTAGCTTTGTGAAGGTATGACTTAGGAGCTCTACAAGATAGAGTTTATTCAATAAGTCTTTCCTGAAGTCATGAAGGTGGAGAAGAATCTTGATCTTGTAAACCATTTTTAGGGTGACCAATCAGTGAGGTAGAATGGAAATCACTTTTCAAAATTGGTAGTCTTTTGTCCAAAGTAGATGTTCAGTGATCCCAATAAAGCTTATTTCTTTAGAGGAATTATTATATCAGATCTTGGTTCAACTATACTTGTTTATGTCCCGACATAATTTTAGGGGGGGTTATCATTGAAGCCATTTGAATGGATATAAACCAGTCTAGGAATCCCATTGTGAGTGATTCCTTAGTTCTATCAAGTGTGCATTGGAAGTGCAATGTGCATAATAATAATCTAGTGGGTAAGGAGAAAAAGTAGTGTGATCCAAATCATAAAAATGGGTCTTTCACATTTGAATAATAGATCCCTCATGTGCTTCTAGTTTGGGGATCCAGAGCATGTTAATCCCCCCTATCTGAAGTCTCCTCAAGTTTTCCTCTACTATGGTTGTTTGGGTCATCTTCTGAAATTTTATAAGCTAATTTTTTGGAAGAGGTATGAGGTTTGATCCTTTTTTGGATTTCTTGTTTTTGGAAACTTTTTTCTTTTCATGGTTCTAATAATGTATTTTAGTAGATGCAGTTGTGGTTGTTATAATCTCATGGATGGTTCCCCTTTGGAATGTTTTGATCTATGGTTAAAATGATGTTTTATAGAATAACTTTTTTTTGTGGAATGATTTCTCACCCCTATGATTTGACGTTAGGGATATCCTTCTATTCATTTTTCATTTTGATTGGTTTTGACTACTACTTTTTGAGCCTCTTTGTTCTGGTGAAACTATTTTGAGAGTTTAGTTAAAACCATATTTTTATTGAGCCTTTGAGGTTTTCATTGCTTGGACATGATAGATGACTTGGGTGCATGATCGGGTAACTAGGGTGTATGTTCTGCCAGTTGAGTTTGGTATACTAGCTGGTGTGTGGTTGTGGAAGGTTATGATGCACCATGTAAGGGTGATTTAGTTATTGATCCTAGTTTATCCATGTGTATCACAATCCAAGGTGATATCTCATATCATACTTATGGGTATTTTTGTGGTTGTTCTTACTTACTTTGGGTTTGGAAGTGTCTTTTGGTTGAGATAAAATTTATCACATGGTTTCTTGGTTGTTCAAGGATGCATTTTTTCGTAGTTTCCTTTTTTGTTTCACCATGTTAGATGAACTCTAAATGGTGGGGAGGCCATTTTAGAGGAACTCTAAATTTTTGGGGGACCATGTTAGGTATCTCATAATAATTCAGATTTCGTATTTAATTTTCCCATTTTAGTTATTCTTGGAGACATTTAGAATCCTTTTGGTTGATCAGTTTGATCATTTTGGGAGGATTTCAGTAATTTTCCTCAAGGTTGTTCGGTTTTGAGAGGTTCTTTTGGTTTGTTCCTCTTTAAGTATACCATTTCCTCCTATCTTTTTGTTTTTAATGGAATTTTTGGGGAGAAAAAGTGGCATGGTGGGGAGTTTCTGAGACCCCATGTGTCATAGTTTTGTTTATTTTGTGTTATTTTTTCCTATCTTGAGTTGTTTTGAGTTTCAATGGTACGTGTGATGAAATTTAAGGATTTGGAGGCCTTTTTGGGAGGAGCTCGATTAACCCACATGGTTAGTATTAACCGTATAATGATCATATGAGTAGATATGTCATTTTGAAAGAACTATTTTTCATGGCTTTCACATGGTTTTAAAAATGGTGCGGAGCTCCCTAGAAGCTGTGTGTTCATTTGGGAGTCTCAGGGGTGAGGTGAACAGTTTTTCTAAACTGTGTGGTGATATGTGTATTTCATGCATATATTTTATGGTATTTTAATGATTTAATTTATGTATTTGAATGATATTATTTTCATATTTTAATGATTTTTTATTCTTTGTGGAAGGATACAACCAATCTTTAGAAAGTGAGAAAAAAGAGATGAATATGGGAGTAAAAGTAGTGTGACACTGAAAAATTAATGATGTAGCAGAGCTGAAGAATTGAGGTAGGACATTTACACATTATGTATTTCGTTACACAATGTGATCTCATAAGGAGAATACACTACTACTCATTGAAATTCATGAAATATTAAATGTTTTGAAAATTCATTACACATCATGTACATTATACACGACGTGAAAATTCGGTATAGAGAAAGATATGAAGAATCCGCTACTGCTGCACATTACACATTCTGTACAACTTAAAAATAATAAAAATTTCATGAATATACAATTAAAAATTCTTTAACCAAGGTTTGGACACTATAATACTATTTATTCACCCCTTGTACACCATTTTGGGTATCTCAGAGGAATCCTGAACGTGAGACGACCACTGCCAGATGATGAAGTGCCACCATGGAGTCATGTTCCACCACTTACTTTTCTACCAATCCTTCTCAGGTATCCATGCTTCCTATTCTCATCATTACTAGCATGTGTGAGTAGTATTTTTTGTGATGGGTGATGTGATTGTAGGGGGAAAGTTCTATTTGGGATCATTTCTTTTTATTATTCATGTTTTGGATTGTTGCATCTCTAATTATCAATTCTATTATTCTTCTTTTTGAAATTACATGACGATTTATTTTGATTCAAGAAGTATTGTTTTATTAAATCAATTGATTACCATATTTTTTGTATTACCATTATGAAATCAATGTTATTTATGTTTAAATAGGGTTTTGGGTTTCCTAGTTTTGTGATTGCAGCTAATAAATGACTATTTCAATGGTGCAATCACATGATTAGTGTAGGGTACAAAAAAAAGGATCCTTACTGGCCTAATTCTGAAACCAAAACATTAATGGAACTTTAATCAATTGAATCGATTTTAAAAAAACATGAAAATCATTGAACCTGGAATGCCTCATCTCTTTATATCAAACCTTATCTTTGCGGCACTCTTTTACCTTTTCTAAATAATAAAAAAAATCAATTATTAATTATTTAATTAATTTAGAACATACAGACCTTCATGGTGGGATCACCACTTGGGATTTCCAAATATATAATTTTTAGTTATGTTTTATAGTTTTTATTATTTCAATAAATTATTTAGTCGTATATGTTTTAACGATGCCCTACGGGCTTTCAAATTTTTGGTACCGTTTTCAGGGATAGTTTTTTCTATGTTTAAATTAATTAAGAATCATGATCATTGTTTTTATTTTAATTAATTATTTTTTATTTCAGTGCTGTCATGGTTTATTTTCAGGTAACAATCCATTGCACTAATACTTTACTCAAGGGAAGGAAAAAGTGGATGATCTCACATTCGATCAAGAGCTCGAGAAGCATTTATGCAAGAAAAGAAATTAAAAGGAAGAGTCCGACCAATATTAGGAAATCATGGATAAAAGGGATCTATATCAAGGAGCTGATCATGAGTATGGACAAAGAGCAGAACCATAGTTCAAAGGAATAAATTATGGGGGAATAATCAATTATAGAATACCCTCAAACATAGGGGTCAATCCAAGTATCCTTAGACCCCTAGTTAATGCTCAATATTTCAAGATCAAGCTTGTGGCCATATAAATAATCAGACATTCACTCTAATTTGTTGGGCTACCTCATGAAGATCCCAACTCACACCTTGGGAGTTTCTTGGAAATCAATGACACGTTCCAATTTTAGAATATCGTAGATTATGCTGTAAGACTCGTTGGGTCCAAGATGATAATCAAGGTGATTAATGTTTCAACTATTTTATTTTGTTTTCAAGGTATGTTTGGAAGAAATGAAATCAATTCACTTTGTTTTATGGAAATAATGGTTTTGGGTTTGTTTTAAAAAGAATCAAATCCATGTTAATGGGGACGATGCTTTGCTGATTTGTATTTCATATAAATCATGATTTGTATTGAGAACTTGTGATGCAAGCCTGATAGAAAGAAAGGGGAGTGAAAGAGATGTTCCCAATCAGAAAAGAATCGTATTCAGATTGTTTTTCAAAACAATCAGAAAAGAATTGTATTCAGATTTTTTTCAAAACAATCAGAAAATAAGTGGAATCGATTATTTTTCAAAATAATCAGAAAACAATTATATCCAGATTGAAGAGGTGGTGCTGATTGTGTTTAAAAATAATTGAAGTGGTACTGATGGAAAGGTGGTGCTGATGAAAGTGGTACTGATGGAAATTTGATTCCAATAAAAAGGTGTGCCGATGAAATGTGGTGCGGATATAGACCTGATGCTGATTTAATAGTTGTTGCCGATGGAAGAGGTGATGCCAATGGTAGATGAGACACCGATTGTTTTTTTAAAACAATCATATTCGGTAAGAAGAAAAGGAATGATATGGTGTCGATTGAGAATTAATCATATTCATATTGCTTTGTATCGTATCCGGGCAGATCATCCTCTTTAGATTTTATTTAATCATACCCAGCAATTGAAACCAGAAATGATCAGGGATCGTATCCAGAAAAATCGTAACCATCAATCGTAACTAGAATGATTGTAACCAGAAATGATCATATTCAGAATGATTGTATCTAGTATGATCGTAACCAGAATGATCATATCTAGAATGATTGTATCCAGAATGATCATATCCCGGATGATCAGAACCAGAATGATCGTAACCAGAAGGATCATATCTAGGATGATCATAACTAGAATGATCGTAACTAGAATGATTATAACCAGATATGAACGTATTTAGGATAATAGTATCCATACCATTTTTATTCAGAAAAGATCATTCTTGGGTTGAGATGGAAATAAATAAGAAGGAATGAATGGAAAGATATAATACTTTCCAATTGATGTCAGACGATGCTAAATCTTATCTTCAATGAATTCAAAGTCATAAAGGTAGCCATGATTCAAGCACTGGTTTTTGAATGTGATGATGTGTTTTCTCAAGAGGTTCAAGAGAAAATAAAAGAAAGTGGAGATTGATGAATGAATTGTCATGGTGGAGCCTTTCATTTAAAATAATGATTGTATCTCAAGCAGAGAAGTGCATTTCTTCAAACACATTAAATTGGTAGGTTATCAAGAATTGTTTTGAAGAAATCAATATGAGAGAATCAGATTCAGACCTATGTATTTCTAAACAATTTCAATCATATTGACATTTGAAATGGGATTCTGGAAAAGAATAAGAGGTGAAGATTATATAAGTTTTGAGAAGAATCAAGAAGTAATGAAGAAGTCATAATTACTCCGATATTTCAGGAGAAATTCAGATTTGGGTGAATTTATGTGACTGGGAAAGTGTTTCAGGATTCCCACCTAAATATGTTTTGGGTCACCTATAAAATGGCAACAAGTACATTGTACTTTGTGGAGTTTTTGCACTGTAACTTGTAGAGAGAGAAGCTCCGGGTTTCTAGATAGAAAGAGAGTTCAATTCTATTCGGATTGAAAATTGTCTTGGGTGGCGCTGATTCATTCATATTCTATTCGGCATGACAATTGTATTCAGGAATTAATGTGGTGCCGATTCTACTCTATTGTTTTCTATTTGAAAATCATACTGGGAGATTTGTTTTGAAATAATTGGACAAGGATCTCTATTTTAAAAGAATTAGAATGGGATATTTGTATTGAAAGAATCAGATAGGGAGCTTTTTTTTGAAAGAATCATACTCGAAGGAATCAAACTGAGTGTTTCATAACAAAGTCTAGGTAGTTCTTACCTTTCTTCTGGGTAAGGAATTGATGAATTTTATTACAATTTTAATACATTTTTTTATTTGAAAGGAAGCGCAGGTAACATGAGTTGTTACAAAAAAAAGTGTATTACTCTACAATACTTAGAGGGAGCACATGCACTAGTGGGATTGTTTCATAGTGCCACCCGAGTGAAAGGGTACACCATACTCATTGTAATCCAAGGATTGTTTTCTTAGTGTATTGTATGGTATTGGATCATTTCCAAACCATACCAAGGATGTAGATATTCTTATTGAATAGTTAACCTTGTAAATATTTGTGTTCCTTTGGATGTGCATTGATTTGTTTCTCAGTAGGGAATTGAAATCCTTAATAGGAGGTGAAGGTTGTTTCAATTTAAAATAAACATAAAAGAAAAAGAGTACAACTGATTCACCCCTCCCCCTCTTAGTGATACAATACTCTGACTGGGCACTTTCAATTGGTATCATAGGGATGGTTCCCTTTATTTTTCATTACTGATAGAGAACGTGAACAGTGTGAAAAGTAAAGGTATTCTGGTATTTTATGTATGGAACTATCATATCTAGAAAGATATAATTCTTACATATCTTATGCCTATAAGTTATGATGTTCTTGAAGCTGCAATAGTCGGGTTTCCTCCCATTGATGATAGTTCTCCACTTACACCTGTTGACAAGAAGTTTCTTGAGAATGATGGAAGGGCCAAGAATGCTATATTATCATCACTTTCTAAAAGTTAATTATTGAGAGTGATAGGAATTTCCAAAGCTAAAGGTATATGGGATAAGTTGAAAAACATATACGAAGGCAATACAAAAGTGAAGAAGGAAAAGTTACAAATATGGAGATTGAAGTATGAATATTTGACGACCGGTAATCATGAATTTTTTGGGTAATTATTTACCAGGGTGAATAAAATTGTGATTACTATCAAATGTCTTGGTAAAAAGATAAAAGAATCTATAGTTGTTGAAAAAATATTGAGAATCCTACCTGACGAATTCGATGAAAAAATTTCTTCACTAGAAGACAGAGATCCTGAAACATTATCTCTTGATGATTTACATTGCACTCTTATTACCTATGAAATGAGAAGAGATAATTCTATAAAGAATAAAAAAATATTGATAGATAAATGTATTTCATGGATATGAATAAAAAAAAGTCAAATAATACTATTATTGAAGATGAAGCTCGTGATTCTAAATCTGAAAATGAGGTATGTAAAAATCTCAATGAAATCCTATCCTTGTTTTCTAAGAATGTGAAAAGAGGTATAGGTAAATACAAAGGGAAACTTCCCTTTAGATTTTTTGAATGTGGAGGTTTTGGTCACTTTGAGGCTAATTGTCCTCAAAGAAATAAAGAAGAGGATAGTGATATTGAAGAAATAAAAGCAAGAAGATCATGTAAGAAAAAGGGAGATAAGGGAAAGGAAAAGAAATTATTCAAAACAAAATGAAGATGTTTCTTGTCCAAAGAAGAAGAAGAAGAAGAAGAGAGTGATGCTGAATCTGAAAAATCCCTTGAGTATGGTAATGAAAATACTTTCATTGCAACAATGAATGATGAATAATTCAGAAGTAGTAGTTTTGAAGAAGAAGAAACTCAAATTGAAATAAATCTAAAAGAAGAATTGAAAGAATGTCTGAGAATGATAATAAGTCTTTAAATGAAAAACAAAAAGATGGAATGTGAATGCTCAATAAACCAAGAATATTTTTTTGGTGAGAAAGAAAAGATGATTAAAGAGATTGATGATTTGAAGAAATCTATTGAAGAAGAGTTGGAACTTGTCTAAAAAAGTATCTGAACCTAAAAAAGAAAAGTTTATGTTTCTAAAACTCTCTCACTAAAGTTAGTGATTGTTCTCATAATGAGAAACTTGAGAAGGTTTAGAAAAATATACCTTCAAAGGGTGAGAAGAATAATGGAATTGATTTTGAAATGAAGAAAGCTGGGAATGTTATGTATGTGGCCAAGACCAACAAGGTTGGGAATGTTTTGAAATATTCTGAATCTGGAAATGTCTCCAATACTTCTGGTACCCATAATTTATTAAATAATCCAATCGATAATAGAAATTTTGCTGAATTGAAAAATAAATACAATAAGGTGGATGAGAAACACATTCAAAATTTTGATTAGTATGGAGGTTTTAGTGGAAAATACTCTTTATATGGGTATTGCTGGTGTTATGGGGGATTCAGGCACACAAAAAGTATGTGTTGGTTTAATCAACAACATTAATATTATCCCACAAGTTATGAAATGAAGAGATTGAGGGGGAGTAAATCTCCTCAAAGAAATAAAAATGAAAATATTGTCTTAATGAAATATGAAAATAATGAAGTGAATATTGAAAATAGGTTCCAACCATTGGAAACTATTTATGAAAGATGTGAAAAACCTGGACATCTTTCAAAAGTATGTCTTGTTTTTTTAGTCTTAGAAAAATATTCTCAATTCTCAAAATACCAAGGTGAAGAATGAAAATAATGGAGAACAGTCATTTGTTGCTGAAACTGCATTAAATTCCATGAAAGGAGAATGACACTGGATACTTGATAGTGGGTGTTCTTCTCAAATGATAGGAGACTTGAAATTTCTAAAGGATGTGAAATATTTTAAATAAGGAACAATGAAATTTGGAAATGATGAATCATTGAAAATCAAAGGTGTTGGTTCATACATCATTGGAAAGGAAAAGATGAAATCTATGAAAATATTGTATGTTGATAGGCTGAAAGAAAATCTACTAAGTGTTTCACAATTGTGTGATGAAGGTAACAATGTTATCTTCAAGAAATATGGATTTGTTGTAAAGAGTGAAGAAGATGGTAAGATTGTTATAAGAGGACAACATATAAAATGGAACTTGTTCCATGTTGGTGATTCACAAAACTCTTGTTACATGAGTATAGTGGAAGAGAATTAGTTATGGAATAAAATTCTTGGATGTATGTGTCAGAGAAACATGAGCAAGTTATTCAAAAGAGATAGTGTCTAAGACATTCCTGTTTTTCCAAGAAGTAGATATTGGTGATGCACTATTTTCCAGAAAGGAAAGATTACAAATGTTGTGCATCAGAAAGTTGATATTTGTTCAAAACAACCCCTGAAGATAATCCATTCTGATATATGTCGGCCAATGATAAAACAATCAACAGATAGAGATAAGTACATCATTACATTCATTGATGATTTCACTCTCATTACTTGTGTTATGTATATGAAACACAAATCAGATGATTTGAAAATGCTTAAAGGTTTCATAAGAAAAGCTGAGAAATAATGTGAGTATTCTGTGAAGAAGTTGAGAACTGATAATGGCAGTGAATATAGAAGTGAAGAGTTTGAAAACTATCTTGAGAATCATGGAATTCGACATGAGTATATCTCTCCATACAATCCCCAACAAAATGGGGTTGCTGAAATAAATAATAGAAGCCTGGTGGAAATGGGAAGAACCATGTTACTTGAGCACGGTCTTTCTCATTACTTTTGGAGGCAAACCATGAGTACTACTGTTTATATTTAGAATTGTTGTTTCTATAGGCCTCAATCAGGTATGACTCCGTATGAATTGTTTTATGAAAAAACTCTATGTTTGATACACTTTAGAGTTTTTGGGAGTCCTTGTATTATAAAGAAGAAAGGAGGAAACTATGGTAAGTTTGAGAAGAAAGGTGTGGATGGAATCTTTCTTGTCATTTCTCCAAAAGGAAAAGGATACAAATGCTTCAAAAAATAAACAAAAATAATTGTTGACTCAGTTGATGTAAAAGTTATTGAAGTATCTAAGAAATAGAAACATGTTCATACAGGCAAAGAGGTTAAGCATGTTGAAGAATATAATCCTGATAAGGATACAAATGATTGTATTCCTAATAAAGGTGAATAATCAGACTCAGCTATTTCCAGTGATGAGGAAGAAAATAAAAAATCTTATCCAAGGATGGGGAAACATGTGGAAGCACAAAATATAATTGTTGATCAACATAAAAATGTTCAAACAAGAAGAACAAACAATTACATTACACATACCTCTTTGTATTATAAAATGGAACTGAATGACGTGAAAGAATATTTTGAGCATCCAGAATGGATTCAAGCCATGAATGAAGAATTGGATCAGATTGAAAAGAATAATAATTGGGAACTTGTACCCATGCTTAAAAACAAAAATATTATTGGCACAAAATGGGTTTTCCAGAACAATCTGAATGAGAAAGGTGAATTTATAAGAAAAAAAGTAAAATTAGTTTGAAATGGGTATTCATAGATTGAGGGTATTGATTTCGATGAAACTTTTTCTATAGTGGAAATAATTGAAACAATCATAATATTTCTTGCTATTTCCACACAATGAGGCTATAAGATCTTTCATATGGTTGTTAAATTTTCATTCTTAAATGGTGATCTTTAAAAAGAGGTTTATATTGAACAAAATTGTGGCTTTGTTATTGGAAAAGATGAAGGTTATGTGTGAATATTAAAAAAATGAATTGTATCACCTAAAACAAGCTCTAAGGGAATGGTCATATAAATTAGATACATGCTTAAGAAACATAAATTTTAACAACGGAAGAGTGGATATAAATCTTTACATCAGAGAAATTCAAGAGTATTCCCTCATTGTAATTGTTTATATTGATGATATTATCTTTACTAGGAATGATGATGGAAAATGTGAAAGATCTACTAAAGAAATGAAGAATGTATTTGAAATTTCCATGATGGGAGAAACGAAATACTTTCATGGGTTACAAACCCAACAAAAGAAATAATACATTTTCCTCTCCCAAGAATAGTATGCAAAATAAATTCTCAAGAGGTTTGGCATTGAAAATTCAAAACCTGTTTCTACACCCATTTCAGTGGGAACAAAGATGAGTAAATATGGGGAAGTAAAATAAGTGGATCAGAATGAGTATCAAACTTTGATTGGAAGCCTATTGTATTTGACTACCTCTAGACCTGACATTTTTTATGATGTTACCTTATGTGAATGATTTCAGAGTGCTCCAAGAGAATCACAAATTATTGCTGGAAAAATAATTCTTAGATATATCAGAGGTACAAAAAAATTCAGAATCATGTATTTTAGCTCATATATTATTGATTTTTTGGGTATTCTGATGCAGATTTGGTAAGAAATGTCGATGATAGAAGATCCACATCCAGTGGTGTATTGTTTTTGGGAAAGAATTGTGTTAGTTGGAATTCAAAGACACAAAATTATATAACTCTCAGTATGACCAAAGCTGAGTATGTTGTTCATACTCAAGAAACTACTCAACTTATGTGGATGAAAACCTAATTGGAAGATTTACTTGTTGAAGTGAAGTTACCCTTGCTCTTGGGTTGTGAAAATCAAAGTACAATCAATCTCACTAGGAATCTAGTGAAAAATTCTTGTTCAAAACATATTGATATAAAATATAATTTCATTAAAGAGCATGTGGAAAAGATTGAATTGGAGATGGAGTATGTTCCAACATTGGAACAAGTTGCTAATATTTTCACAAAACATTTATTGAAGGAACCATTCTAAAAAATGAGGTTGAACATGGGTGTCCAACCTCTTTCTCTTCAAGGTTGAGTTATGTGTATCTATCCCCTCTCTCATCTTACCTTTGGATTCTTTTTTCAAGGGGGATAATTGATTTGTTTCATAAATCTATTGCACAAAATAGATAGTTGTGGGTAAGCTGTGAATTCAGCATTATTTAGTGTGTGAACTATTTTAACTATTTCTTGGAGTGGTTGTAGGAAAATAAATTGAATTGTTTTCCCAAAAGAATGAATAAAATAAAGAGGTGTTCATGATCACTATTTTGGATAACATGGTTTTTCTACTAACGTTTCTTGTTTCCTATAATGATTTATCTCACATAGGCTTAGAATTGTTGATATTTAATCCATTTCTTGAGTTTACAAATTTCAATGATTTATGAAATTTGGTTAACAAAAAAATAAAATGGGAGATATTTTTGGGACCAATATGATGATCATGGTGATGAAGGTTTCAAGTGTTGACTTTTTCTTTCAAGGAATGTTTTGAAGAAAAGAAATCACTTCACTTTGTTTTGTGGAAACAATTGTTTTGGGTTTTTTTAGAAAATAATCATACCCAAGTTAATTGTGATGGTTCTTTACGGATTTGTATTTCATATTAATCATGAGTTGTATTGATAACTTGTGATGCAAGCCTGATAGAAGGAAAGGGGAGTTAAAGAGATGCTGCCAATCAAAAAAGAATCATATTCAAATTGTTTTTCAAAACAATCAGAAAAGAATCGTATTCAGATTGTTTTTCAAAACAATCAGAAAATAATTGTATTAAGATTTTTTTTCAAAAAAATCAGAAAATAAGTGGTACTGATTGTTTTTCAAAACAATCAGAAAACAATCATATCCAGTTTGAAGAGGAAGTGCTAATTGTGTTTCAAAACAATAGAAGTGGTACCAGTGGAAAGTGGTGCCTATGAAAGTGGTACTAATAGAAATGTGATGCTGATAAAATGTGGTGTTGATGAAAGGTGGTGTCGATGCATAGGTGATGTTGATTGAATAGGTGTTGCTGATGGAAGATGAGACACTGATTGTTTTTTTAAAACAATCATATTCGGGTAGAATAAAAGGAATGAGATGGTGTCCATTGAGAATGAATCATATTGATATTGTTTTGTATTGTATCTAGGTAGATCATCCTCTTTAGATTGTATTTGATCGTACACAGCAATCATAACCAGAAATGATCAGCAATCGTATCCATAACAATCATAACTACCACTCATAAACATAATGATCGTAACCAGAAATTATTGTATTTAGAATGATCATATCCAGCATGATCGTAACCAGAATGATCATATCCTTCATGATCATATCCAAAATGATTGTATTCAGGATGATTATAACTAGAATGATCATAACCAGAATGATTGTATCCAGGATGATCGTAAACAGAATGATCATAACTAGATATGATCGTATTCAGGATAATAGTATCTAGACCATTTGTATTCAAAGAAGATCATGCTTGGGTTGAGATGAAAATAAAGAAGTATTAATGAATTTAAAGTTATAATACTTTCCAATTTAATTCTGATGATGCTAAAGATGATCCTTAGTGAATTCAAATTCATGAAGGTAGTCATGATTCAAGTACTGGTTTTTTAATGTGATGGTGTGTTTTCTCAAGAGGGGAAAGAGAAAAGAAAATAACATGGAGATTGATGAATAAATTTTCACAGGGGCCTTTCATTTAAAATAATTATTATATCTCAAGTGGAGAAATGAATTTCATCAAACACATTCAATTAGAATCATATCAAGCATTGTTTTAAAGAAATCAGTTTGAGAAAATCAAATTTAGACCCATGTATTGCTCATCAATTGTAATCGTATGGACATTTGAAATGGGAGTCCAGAAAAGAAAATGAGGTGAAGATTCTTTAAATTTCAAGAAGAAAAGAGAATCATTGACAAATTAATTATTTCTCCAATATTTCAAGAGAAATTCATATTTGGGTGAATTTATGTGAGCGGGAAAGTGTTGTGGGATTCCCGCCTAAACATATTTTGGGTCACCTATAAAAGGGAAACAGGTACATTTTACTTTGTGGAGTTTTTTCACTATAACTTGCAGAGAGAGAAGCTATGAGTTTCAAGAGAGAAGGAGAGTTAAATTCCATTTGGATTGATAATTGTCTTGGGTGGTGCCGATTCATTCATATTATATTTGGAATGACAATTGTATTTAGGAATTGAAGTGGTTCCAATTCTAATCTATTGTTTTCAATCTGAAAATCAGACTGGGATCTTTATTTTGAATGAATTTAACTGGTGTCTTTGTTTTGAAAGAATAATACCAGGAGCTTTATATTGAAATAATCGAATTGGGAGCTTTGTTTTGAAAGAATCGTACTTAGAGGAATCAGACTCAGTGTTTCCTATCAAAGTCCAGGTAGTTATTACCTTCCTTCTGGGTAAGGAATTGATGAATTGTATTACAATTTGAATACATTTGTTGATTTGAAAATAAACATAGGTAACACGAGTTGTTACAAAACAATTTTGTTACTCTATTGTGCTAATAGGGAGCACACGCACTAGTGGTATTGTTTCACAGTGCTAGACAAGTGAAAGGGTACATCCTACTCATTGTAATCCAAGGATTGTTTTCTTAGTGGATTGTATGATATTGGATCATTTACAAACCATACCAAGGGTGTAGATATTCTTTTTAAATAGTGAACCTTGTAAATATTTGTGTTCTTTTGGATGTGTGTTGATTTGTTTCTTAGTAGGGAATTGAAATCCTTAATAGGAGGCGAAGGTTGTTTCAATTGAAAAGAAACATAAAAGAAAAAGAGTATCACTGATTCACTCCTCCCCCTCTCAGTGATACAATACTCCGACTGGGAACTTTCAAGACTATGCCTATTCAGATTCTCATTAATGGATATGGCATAAGAGTGGATCCAAGTCTACCTCCACATTCAATCATGACCTAGGAAGATCAAGTAAGAAAGTTTCCAACACAGTTTTTCCCACCCTCAAAGTCTATGGATCTACTGGTTAGTATTTTAAATTTTCATCAATTTTAAGAATAATATTTATATAGTTCATGGATGATATTTAAGGATTTAGTAAGATTATTTAATCATCACAAAATTTAAATTTATCTCTTAATACAAAATTTTTATGAATAAATTTCATAGGGGAATTGTTCAATCGTGAATGTTACTGCAGGAGGTTCCCTTATGTTAAAGTCACCAGAGGAGATCAATGAGTAATTGGATGAGATATACATTAATAGTTTTTAGTTGAATCTATATCAAGGGTAAGAATAAAGAGTAAACATGGTAGAAAACATCTGGGTTTCCACCAAAATGGTTTTCATGATAAGGAAAATCGATGAAATGATGGCCAAACAAAACCCCCAAGGTATGTATTGTGTAGATGTAAATTATCTAGATTATAATCATCAAATTTATATGTAGGTATGGAGGCTAAAACAAGCATAATAGTAGAATAAAAATGAATTCCACGGATTTCATCCAAGACAATAAGGTTTTCAACCTCAACACCAAGGGCTATCATTAACCTATTAAGTCCATTCACTGGATGATACCCTTATGACCTTTCGGACCACCACATGAAATGCACTTAAAGAATTGACGACATATTCAAAGGATCAAGGAAAAATGATCATAGAATTGAAAAAAAAGTCACAAAACCAACAAGATGCAATGAAAAACATAAAAAGTCAGGTCGGTTAAATTTTTGAGAAACATAGAGAAATGCATAGAGGAATACTTCTTGGATGACCAGACCAACATCCCCATGAATATATGAATGATGTACTGCTTATAATTTGGAATAACAATCAAGGAAGTGCTATATAATTTATATGATGCAATAAAGAATAACTGGTCGGAGTGAGTAAATAAAAACATAGATAAGCTAAGGAACATAATGGAGAGGAAGCACCACCACCATACTAACCACCACTACTATTTATAGATAATTTTAAGTAGGTAAAGACTTATGAAATAAAATAAAGGTTTTTATAGATGTTAAAAAATATACATATCAATATTCCATTTTTTAGGAATTTTAAAACATTCCTATCTATAAAAATTTCATCAATAATTTGGTGACGAACACACAAAAGCTTAAAGAATTAACCACCATTACACTGACAGGGGATTACTCATATATGGTGTCAAAAATCCTACCAAAGAAGAAAAGAGATCTTGGTAGTTTCTATATTAAGATTAATTTTAGTTCTAATGAGTTTTTAGTGCTTTGTGTGATTTAGGTTCTAGTGTAAATATAATTTTATATGCAACATTCAAGATCTTGGGATTGAGAGAGATGAAACCAAATCGAGTTATACTTCAACTAGTTGATAAAATAGTGAGACATCCTCAATGAATAGTTGAAGATGTCATAGTCAGGGTATAAAATTTCTATTTTTCAACAGATTTTCTGGTGATGGACATGGATGAATAGAATGTCCAAATAATCATTGTAAGACTGTTCCTAGCTACGGTAAGGGAAACGATTGATGTTCACAAAGGGTAACTGAGTGTAAGAGTTGGAGGGTCATAAGTGAAGTTCAATTTTCACTAGGAAATGAATAAATCATATAAAAAATCTGATGAATACTCAAATGATAGTTTTATAGAAGCAAAGGATGATCTGGTCCATGGAAGAAGATCTGAAGTAGATATTTTAGAAATTAAAGAATAAAGTAATAAACAGTTGAAAAAAGGTAAGAAATTGGTAGAAAAAGATGAGATAGTGGACGAAATTTTATCAAAGAGGAATTCATATAAGGATAATATGTTTGGGATTTCGGTTATTTTCCATTTGATTATTCAAGAAGAGATAAGAACTACTAGATTGGGACCATTGATATTGAGAAGGTGTTAACGAATGGAAGAGTAAAATTAGTTTTACAAAAAGGTAGAGGATACATCTACATGGAGGAATAACAACTTCAAATATTTTTTTATCTAGATTAGGTAACCTCTTTCCTATTATCAACCTCCTTAGAAGAATGAGGTAAGTTTGATCCAAATATAGTAAAAAAATGCGCTTCAGAGAGGCAACTCAAGTTTTTAATATTTTATTAATTTATTTTCATTTTTTAGTTTTATTAACGCTTCCTAACTATTTTAAATTTCATTGTTATAGTCGATTCTTTCAGTTGTGTGTTTTTATTTTTTAGGACCATCAAGACCTTAGTAGGTAGGAAATGAGTTTTATAAGGTAAGAATAATGAATAGGATGATGTAGGACCATTTCACATCATGAACACCATTCACATCGTAAAGGCCAAAGAGTACATATCGTTAACAACATACACATCATGAATATAGTGTAGAAAAATTAAGAAACTGACATCAAAGAATCATTGAAAGGTGAGTAAGAATTTCAATTCTGTAAATTTCTAATGTATTCCCAATATTTAGTTGTTTTAAAGATTTAATTACCAATTACATGCCTAAATTTGATTCTTAATTAACTCAACTGAACTAGGAGACAAAAATTTCCTAGAACAATTTCCATTTCATGAGTTTTAATTTTTTTTCAATAAATTTGAATGAAAAAAATAGGGAAAATAACTAGTAGGGATAATAATGTGGATTAGGGATTGGTAAATCATAATTTATAGAATCGTGTTAATTCTTGTAAATTAAATTTTTATGAGATTTAAATTGCCTTGAATTTTTTATATTTTTATTCATTGATTTTTATATTTATATTCAATTCCATGAGTAGTTTTTTCAACCATTCATCTCATTCCTGAGACATAATATGAGACCAATATTTCCCATTATTTCTATAGTATATTACTTATGAAACATGATTATATTCTCTTATATAACTTTCTTTTCATATAATCAATGTTGTGTTTGAATAAAATTACTTTTAATATGATTGAGTCATATTTTGTTAGCCTTTATAATTGTAACTACCTCACATTAATCCTTTTTAAGCTTATAGAATCCATGAAAAACCTTTTTATGAAATTATCAATGTTATGATTATATCGTATCTACTCCTACCTTCCTCTAAATTGTTTTCATGATATTTTAAAAAATAAGTGTGAGGGAGGGATTTTATAGTGTATCGGGATATTTTTTATTGAAGATATTTTTCTAGGGTTTATCTTGTGAGTTGGGGAGAGGACATGAATTTTTCGTTTTATTTTATTATCCAAATCTCTTTCAAGAAAAAATTCTAGAAACTAAGAAAAAAATTTGGGTTTTGTCTTTGGAGGATATAAAATCACCACTGCCAGACCGATGATCTATTAATTTTATGTGGTTATGTGGTGAATGTGATATTTTTCTTTAGATTATCTTTAAAAAAATTAAAATAAAAAAAGATAAATATAGGTTGATCCATTCATTTTGATTATATGTATGATGATCCCACTTTGAAATTTTTTGGGGGAAGAGAGAAATCACATATTTAAAGGGGTATTTTTATTGAGATTATATTTTTTATATCATGAATTACACTTTAGAGTTAAACCTACTTTTTGGGATATAATTTTTACATCATTTACATACTTACCCTAAATCCTCAAATTCATTTTATCCTAACTATAAATACCTCATGATTTTTTGCGATCTTTGTCTTTTCATGGTGAAGATGTCAGATTCCTTGTGAGCCTATGGTAAGTGACATGTTCTTGAGTTATGTGCTGAAATATATTTAGAGTCATACCCTGATAATGATTAGAAAAATTTATGTGAGGTGAATTTAAAAGGGCATGAATATTAATAATGAATTGAACAATAAAAATAGAGGACTGAAAAGGCTTGGTAACTTCAAAGGATAAAATTAAAATACTTGGTTGGTTTGTTTCTTTTAAAAGTGACGTGTTGATAAATTTTCCTATGTGATGCTTGGACATTTAATTTTCTAATTGATCAATTGATTTTATTGAAATTGAATTTGAAAAATGGTAATATTACCATCCTTTTTAGTATGTTGAGATTCCATCCTTGAGGAAAATCTTAAATTCAAGTGTGGGGGTATTTGATATGTGTATTTCATGCATGTATTTTATGGTATTTTAATGTATTGATATATATATTTAAATGATATTATTTCCAATTTGTGAATGATTTTATTTTTTTTATAATTTATGGTAGGATACAACCTATATTTGGAAAATGAGAAAAAATAGATAAATATGGGAGTAAAATACACTTCACACTGTGAAGTGGTGTGACACTAGAAAATTGATGATGCAGCAGAACTTCAGAACTGGAGTAGGAAATTTATATGTCATGTATTTCTTTACACAATGTGATTTCATCAGGAGAATCTTACACCACCTATTAAAATTCATGACATATTTCATACTTTTAAATGCCATTACACGTCATGTATACTATACATGATGTGAAAATTTAGGAAAGAGAAAGATAAAAATAATTCACCACTGCTAAACATTACACATCATGTTCAACTTACACATTGTGAACATTTAGGGAATATAAAAATTAAAAACTCTAGCACCAAGGGTATGTTGCTAAAATATTATTTATTCACCCCATTACCACTATTTTGGGGTATCTCTAAGGGAGCTTCAATGTGAGACAAACACTGCTAGATGATGAAGCACCACCAGAAAGCCTTGCTTCACTGCTTTATTCACCGAAAATCCTTCTCGGGTATCCATGATACTAATTATCATCATGCCTAGAATGAGAGAGTAGTCTTTTCTATTCTAGGTGATGTGATTTTAGGGGGAAAGTTCTATTAGGTATTATTTCTTTTTTATTATTCACGTTTTGGATTGATGTAACTCGAATTATCAATTAATTTTTTCTAATTTTTGAAATTTCATGACCATTGCTTGTGATTCAAGGTGTATTATTTTATTGCATCTACTTATTGCCCTATTTTGTGAATGACCATTATTAAATCTAGTTTAGTTATGTTTAAATTGGGTTTTGGGTTTCCAAGTTTTGTGTTTGTAGCTAATAGGTGACCATTACACCAGTATAATCATAGGATTAGTGTATGGTACCCAAACCAGGGATCCCTACTAACATAATTCCAATACCAAACATGAATAAAAATTTAATAAATTTAATCCCTAGCACATGAACTTAAAAATCACTGAATCAAGAATTCATCATCTCTTGATATCGAACCTTGTATTTTTTTAATCTTTTTCTTTTTCTAAACAATCAAATAATTTAAATTTCAATTTATTTAATTAATTTAGAACATAAGGATTCTCCCTGTAGGTTTGGTTCTTACGATTTCCAAATATTGCATTTTTAAATATGTTGTATGAGTTTTATTATTTTATTAAATTTTTGTAGCCTGGTATAATTTATTAACGCCCTATGAGCTATCACGTGAAACGTAGGAGTAACTATGTGAGTGAGTTCATAGCCTAGGTGGTGGAAAATGAAAAGTTGACACATGGTTTAGTAAACCATGCAAGAAAACCATACGACCTATCTAGGTGTTAATTTTTTTGGGTTTTTTCCCATATTATCCCTCTTCTATCTTAAGGGGTTTTCACCCCCATTTCTTCCTCTATACATTGGCCAACCCCTTGGGATCTCTTGGAGAAGTTCAAACCTCTTACAACTTATATTATTACCCTCAATTTGATGATTTCCAAGAGGTTTTAGGTGAGTTTCATCCTCATTTTCCTTCTTTTTTCTCTCTCCCTCTCTTATCTCTTAGTTTTGACTTCCCTCATGAATCCTAAATCTCTTGTGTAAAATTTTAGGGTTCCAGGTGGATCTAATGTTGGATTTTTTTGTGTTTAGGGTTAGTAAACACCATTTATATCCCCATTTTTGTGTTTTTCCATTGAATATGACATGTTCTGAGGTGTTTTTGATTGATTCTCATTTTTCTGAGGAATGTGTTTTTTATGTTTTTTTTATTTTGGAACTCAAGGTGCATTTATGCTTTCTAAATTACCTTTTTCTAAAATTATGAATATATTTGATATCTATATGGTGATTTGAAGCCGTTTCATGGTGTTTTGAGCTTGGAATGATTGTTTTTACATGGGAATTCTAGGATTTCATGTTTAAAATCGAATGTTTAAATGTGCTAAGAATTTTTGAAAATTTGGAATGGATTTTTGAAATGGTTTTCATGTAATGAAATGGATTTTTACTTGGTTTTTGTTTTAAATGACTTAAAAAGATGTTTTAAAGGTAATTTAGTTTTTAATTGATGTGTTGACCTCAATATGGTTTATAAAGGGGGTTCTTAAAAGGATTTAAAATGATTATTTGAAATTTGTGTGGGATTTCCTCCTTGTAAAAAATTCCATGATAGATTCTTTAAAATGGATTGATGGAAATGGTTTTCCTATGGCCTTGTTTTTGTTTTCAAAGAGTAAGTATCTTTTTTTAAAGAGTGTATTTGAATTTTTTGGAATGTTTGAGTGATTTCCATAATTTTCCAAATGGTTCTTGGAAATGTGTTTTATGAAATTTGAAAGGGATTGGAATCTCGAGCCATGTTTTAGTGTTAAAGGCCTTATTGGAACTTTGGTTTTATAATTGTTATTTTGAAAGTCACCCCTTGATTTCCCCTTTCTTTTTTACCCCTTGTGTTGGTTATTGATCTCTATGAGATTATTGTTGCTCAATGTGTGTGGAAATGTGTTTGTATATATCATGGGGCATTTTATTATGAGGTTATTAATCATTGGGTGTTTGGGTGAGGGAATCTTTGGTTATACCTTGTGTGTTATACTTAGATCATTTGTTTCTATTCCAAACTTCCTTTATTGGTAATAGAAAATCAAGTACTAAGTGGGAGACCTAATTTGTTATGCTATTTGGTTCCCCTACTATTAGTGGCCCACCAATCATGCTAAGAAAAAAGGGTTAGGTGTTGGTTTTTCATCGCAATGAGTCTTGTCTAGGATAATTGGATTACTTGTGGTTTTATCTTAAGTGCTTGATAGTAGTTGGTTCACAATTTGTATACTAATATATGGTTATATTCTTCACACGTTAGTAATCCCAAGTTAGAGCCCATGATACATTCAATTAATTGATGCTAGATTAGATATTGAGGGTAGTTTTATATAATGATTGTGTGTATCATTCCCCCCACTTTATTTGTTTTGGAACCTATTCTTGTTTATATTTGATATATTCTGTATGATATATAGTGTCTTATTGTGATGTTTGACCCAAGTGAGTCTGTTGGGTCGTTTCCTTTGGAAAGTGTATTTTTAAAGATGTTAGAAAACCTGTTTTAAATTTAAAGATTATTATTCATCTTCATTAAAGTGGATTTCAAAAATGGGTGTTCCATTTTAAAGATGGTTTTTTTCTAGTTAAATGTTTTAAATTTATTGTTTTAATTTTAGATAAAAATGCATTGTTTTTCAAAAATGTAAGCAAGTGCATAGTTTGGAAATGGATTAGGCCGATGGAATTGTTTTTTTAAAATACATGAGTCTGGTTTATGAATGGAAAGAGAAATTTTTTAAATGATGATTGTGAAATGTTTTTTTTCATATATTATATGGTGAAAACCTACTTTCTAGATTTATCTTCAAACTAACATTGATGAATTTCATAATGAAACATATCACATAGATTCAGCGGGTTTTGGTGACCTATTGGGTTTTTAGATCACACCTATACATATTTCTAGTTCCAAGTTCCTAATTGGATTATGTTTTTCTCGCCATGGCTGACGTGGTGTGATTTGGGTAGTGGTGAGAAACCAAAGGTTTCATGGAGATGGTTAGGGTTTGGCTTGAGTTGGTTAGCAATGGGTTTCCTTTTGATTTGATGTTTTATTTATCTTCAGGGAAGTATCTTTTATTTATAGATGTTGTTTATGTATGTGAAAATGGGTTGGATCATTCTTGTTGGTTATGACCTATTTGTCATGTTCATTTTTTGGATCCTATATTTATTTATTCCATTATCTTTATCACAAATTTGGGTGTAAGCATTCCCAAAATGGATTCCTATGATGCATGAGTACTATTTTCCATCTCATGGGGATTGGGAATACCCTTCAAGACTTGTGGAGAAATTGGTTGAGTGTCAGGTTCTATGGTTGCTCGAGCCAGTTCATTACATGTGTAATTAAATTGACTAAGATAATTCGATAGTATGAATACTCATTAGTTCTTTACCAATAAGTATTGTTTATTAATACATGTGTATATAAGTGGCTCCCTTGGGACATTATGATATATATTGTTAGTCAAACTCTTTCATGGATGTATCATATTTATTATGTAATGGTTGGTCCCCAGAATTATATATCCCCTTGATGCATCTATAGGTCTTATGAGATAAACTATATTAGGTATTTTTTGTATCCCTAACCTATTTATAATTATGTCTTGGAATGTGGACTTGTACATATTTCTATGATGTCCACCATTATGCATTCCATCACTATAAAATCATTTATTATTGTCCATGTAATTATTTATTTCCATTTCTATATTATTCATGGATATAATCCATGATTATGTTATCAATAATATAGAATCATTTTGTTATTATTTATTCCAACCATAGTATTTATGCCTTGTTTATTCTAGGATAGATTCAACAGTATGTAACCCTATACTAAGAATAAGAGATCACCCCTTTATTTTTTCCCTTTTACCCAAGGAACTATTAAGACTGGTATAAATAATCCAATTAAATTCTATAATAAATTATAAACTTTTCATTAACTTTTTATCATATATTTTAAGTTTCTAAATATAATTTAAGAATCATGTAAGTATCAAATCTTATAATAATACTAAATTGTTATATCCTATGTAACATGATCCATTGTATTATGTACCAATGTAATAAAATAATCACTGGCCCCAGGTTACTAGAGTTAGGGTGTTATACTTAGTATCAAAGAAAGTTTAGTAGAAACATGGGGAAGTAGATTTAGAAGAACATAGTTTGATAATATAAACATTATGATAAACCCTTATGATATTCAAAAATAATTTACCTGTATATGAATTGTATAATGCGATTCAATAATCATAGTGTTGTGATCTAATTAATTGTATGTCATTATTTGGAAATGGTTCCTATTTGAAAGAATGAATACTATTTCAACACCCGTTAATGTAGGGATTTCCCTCCAGAGAGAGTCAATGATGCTAGTGTTGGAGATGAGTAGATTATCACTATATTAAGGCAATTGAGTTAGGTTATAACCAATAATATTACTCTTATGGAATAATCCATTAATCTATAACATGGTATAAAAATATTGGACCGCTTCATACTATAATAACATTCATCCATAAATGGAATCACTAATCCACTAGTATCAAAACAATGGATAAAGTTCATAGAAATGATATTTCTTGCTTTGGGATGTATTTAAAGGGAGAAGTTTATCATATTACTATATCATATATGGAAAGATATTGATCAATGGTGGTCGTTAATTAAAAAAAATTAAGGAAGAGGAGATATAGAGTATGGAATAGAATTAATTTAAATAGATATTATTGGAAAATTATTTTCCTTATGAGTAATGAGTTTATATGGAAAGGAAATTTATAAATTTAATAAAAAAAGAAGTGGAAAATTTTATGGAGTATGAGGATAACTTTAAAAGTATTTAAAGGTATGTTCCATATTACGTATGAGTTTCATTCATGAATTCCATATGGGGGAAAGAATGGTGTTTTGTGGTGTTTTCAGAACAATATTTACATTAGAAACATACACCCACATCCATTTTGGGTTGTTTAAAATGGGTTTTATTCATGGAACCAAAAAACACCCATTGGTTCTTATATTTGTAATGAATCATGGACCTACTTTCCAATGGAAGGTGCTTATTGGGAAGCTTGGTCAATGATACTTAAGAAGTCACATTGATTTAGAGGATGTGAGTTCAAGATCATCACACCCTTTTAGGGGGAATTTTTTCCTAATATGGGACTCTCTTATATATTTAAGATATGTTTGTGAATCCTTTAATAATTCCCATGTATAACATAAGTCACCCTTAAATCAATAATCAGTTATTATCATGTGCGGAGATTAGAATCATATTTATGTATCTAAGGTTCTTCATCAATGGAGGTATCTATATATATATGAGGTTCTCCATAAAGGTTACCCTTTTATAAACCGATTATAGATTCTTTTTTCGTTTGTTATCACGATGTAGGTTTTAAGTTACGCAGTGGGGCACTCTAGAATTTACCGTCATCCAGGAAGAAGGAAGTTGTTTTGATGTCAGGATCGGACCCATGAGATCAACTTCCTATTTATCCTCATAAAATTAAGTATAACCCATATAGTTAGATTATTATCAATGGGATACATTATACCTTTTAAGGTTATGTGATAAGAACCAAACCATGCAATTTAACCACATTCAATGAGGATGTCTAGGAAAAAGTTTCCTAGTCAATGTTTCATGTGGGACTTATGCTGAGGTGGCCTAAAGGGAATAAAAGAGATGTGGGATCCTAGGCTCGGGGCATGATATTACTGGGGATATGAACCAATAAGGATAGTGATGAAAGGGACCTAGAAGGAATATGGACCTCAGGGTTGGATATGAACCTACTGGGAATGTGGCCAAGAAATCATTAGGGTGAATTAAGGTGTTGTGTTTGGACCTGAGGGAGGATTCCTATATATCATAGTTAGTTGGGAATAAAATCTCACATAGTTCAAAATGGGATGGGGATTACACCTATGGTGGAGGCTGATTTGGATTGACATGATTGGGTATTATACTGAATAGGTGGTTCATTTGAAGGTTTGGGATCAGGAAGATGTCGTGATTATAGCTAACCTCTAAGCCCACACGATTCATGATCAAATGTGAGAAACTGTAGGAAGTAGATGATCTAAAAATCACACAATATATGTTTTCCACTAGTGGAAAAATATTGGACCCCAAAGGAAAATTTGGGCTTGGAATGTGCCCATCTCGGATTTTATTTTGGAAACCGAGATACTCACATCTAATGATCTATCTAGATATGAACCATGCTAGAAAAGAGGAGAAAAAGTGCCTCATATCACAAGAAATAATATGGGATTAATTTCTGAGGGATTTCCTATGGTTGTATATATGGCTTTGAGGACCAACACCTATGCAAGCCCTCTGAAGGAATGTAAGAGGGAAATCCAAAAAAAAATATTCTCTACAAAACATACATATGAATATATGGATGTGACTATTGTAGCTAACCTCTAATCCCACATGAGTCATGATCAAAATTGAGAAACAAGAGGAAGAAGAAGATCTAGAAAACCACATGATCCTCCTTCTGCTGGTGGAAGAGTCTAGGGCGATGGGAGAAGAAAAAAGGGCTTTGATATTCTTGTTCCCTCCCAACATTGTATCATGGATAGTCATGTCTGACTACCCATATGGATTTGGACCATGGGAATAGAGAAGGGGGGAGGAATATAGAAGGATAGGTCTTATAAGAAAGACTAGTGGATTACTCAAGGAGGGATTCCATAGAAACTTATCCATGGGGAAGATATAAGAATAAGACACTAAATCTCAAAGGGAAAGGCAAGCATGATTCTCTCCATCCTAGTTAAAAACTATAGGTCCCTAATCTTAGAGACAACTAGGAAAGTACATACTCATAACCCTCATATATGAGACTAGGATTTCCCAAACACTACCCCCAAGGACCCAATCCATCGGGTAGGACAACTAGAGGTCCTCATGACTAAGGTAATGCATATCTACATGCACCCCAAGGACACTATCAATCAGGTAAGACAAGTACGGAACACCTCCAACTGAAGGAATTCATATCCAAATAGGAGAAATGATGGTGTTCCTCTAACCATGGTCTTTCAAGTTTGAAGGATTTAATGGAGGTTTCAATTTGGACCCCCTTAGACAAGAGATCCAAAGGAATAGGAACCTTGACATTGGTGTCTTAGAATAAGGGCCATGAGGGTCTCACACAAGTAATGGATTGATGAGAAGGAGGTGATTTTCACATAACCTAGGAGGATCTGGAAGTGGTTCATACAAGAGTAGGCATGCACGATATGGATATTTCTTTCATGATGGGACACCTGCTTAGAAAAACTTGCAGGAGGCCTTATCCTACACACCAAAGGTTTCCTCAAGTATCCCTAGAAGGGTCTCACATAAGTCCTTCATTAGGGAAGAGACCTTCATGCTAGCAGTTTTCAACTTGGGGGGAAGAGGTCCTCATGTAGGTGGATTTGTGTTTCAGACCCTGTAGGGACTTTGATTTCTCTATCCCCTTAATCCCCTCTTTTCTTGGGTTTTTGAGTGCTACCTGATGTGTTTTAGAGGACCCAGGTGAAGGGGCTGGCCGACTAGATTTTTGGGGCTTCTTCTGCTTTTACAATCATGCAAATGAGGATCCCGAAGGTCCTGTTTATAAGAAAAAAAAGACACCCTAGTCAAAGGAGTTATCCCACATTGGTCTATAGTGTAGGTATCTAGAACAGGTACCTAAAATATGTGTGGATTAACTTTTAATTCCATGTAGAGGGCTACATGATCCTTCTAGTGCATAGGGGTGGTTTGTGCAGGCCAACTTAGGCTGGTTCCTTTGACTCTTATTAGGGATCTTCATATTTCTAACACACTTGAGGTACACTTCATAATCTTTTCATCCCATGTAACAAAATAGAGTTTCAAAAAAATACTCCATCAAGATTGGATCTGATCAAAAGATGAGGGTCTAGTCATGAGGTAAAGGGTGGAAACGATTATGAAGGCATTGCAGGTCTACCGTGTTGGGTACGCACACAAGGTGGTGTCATAGGCCTGGTGCGCAAGTTTGGTGTGCACATTTTCAGCATAGGGTTAATGCACAAGGCAATAGTGTCTATAAATACCATTGACCTCTTTGGATATTTCTTCCTTCTATATTCATGCCTCTCACTCTCATCGTATTGATCATGATCTTAACCATTTCGTGCTTATTGTTTTGTGTAGGTCCTTTGGATAACATCCTCATGTACTTACATGGTACAAGAACTTAAGTGAGGGGTTTTCATAGGAACACCTTGTCTAGAAGCCTACACTGGACCACATGATCAAGTGTCCTGTACAAGTGACTTGATCGATGGGCCTATGCACCAGGCCTTATCGAGGGGCCTATGCAAGGGTCCTTCCTTTTTCAAACTTTTGATCTTTTCTAAATGAAAATTTTTACTTAGTGGAAAAAATATTGATTCCTTCTTAAAATGTTTTAATGGATCATCCAATGGATTCTATCAAGCATGATTTTTCATGTGCATCATAGATGATCAAGTCTGTTAGCCCAGATTATTATGATATGGTTGGATCCACTCTCCTATACTTGATGAGGCACTTGGTGTAGTATCAGCAAGAATATCCATGAAGTTTCTACTTACCCTTGTATAATCATGGGATTATGAGGGATTCCCTCATCCCAATGGCTCAGAGTCATTTTTTGAAGTCTTGGTTCATGAAACACACCAATTTTACTACCACTAATGTCTCCTCTAAGGATGTATATTTTAAGTAAGTAATAATTGTTTCCACCCGATATGAGAGTTTGGGGGAGACAAAATGGTCTGACGGGTGACAATAATTCATTTGTCATCATAGATAATTTCATGTCACCATTTTTGTTCCAACTCGATTCGTGTCATTTTACTTTAGTGGGAATTTTATTGAGCCTGTGGGGACTGGGCATTTTATCCCTTATGCATTACGAAGAAGTTTCTGCAGTTGAATAGATTCAGTGGGTGATTGTAGGGGGTTAAGTATTTGTGAAATTTGTCCTCTTAGGATATAATTTCCTTATATGGTCTCTAACAAGTTTATTTGTGGAGACAGAAACACCCAAATTACCTTTTATCCATAATTAATATACCTTCTTTCCAAAGGCTGGCGCTTGTTGGTTGGTTTGGCCAACAACAATTGAGAACTCCATTGGTTGAGAGGATGGGGGGTCGGGCTCATCACACCCTTTTTGGGAGAAGTATTGTCTACTTGAGAAATATCTTATAGATTTAATCCATGTTCATACGTTCTTGAATCATTAGTTCATTCTGGAATAGTGTATACATGGTTTACCCCTATGTTACAGGATCTTAGTGGATATACATAGATTTGATGCTACGAAGAAAATGTTGACTTAATCCATGAAATGAGGTGGTCTGGAGTTTATTTTCATCCAAGGGGGGTAGAAGGTACTCCTATGTTGGGATAAAACCCATGATCTGTAATTCCTACGTATCCTCATTATAGGAATAAGAATCCACATAGTTTGGTGCCACTCAACTAGGGACATTGCCTTTTAGGGTCGTGTGATAAGGACCCATCCATGCAGTTTATTGTCAAGCAGTGAGGATTCCTAAGAAAAAGGTCCCTAGAAAATATTTAGTGTTGGGATTACGCCGAAGTGGCCTGAGGGTCCCACAAAAGATATTATCTCTTGGGTGAACGTGAACCTACTAGGGATATAGGCTGGAGAATATTAGGATTGATTTAAGGGTTTCATTTGGACATTAGGGAGGATTCCCACGCATCTCGGTCAAATGGTGAATCAAAGTCCACATAGTTTTGTTATTAGGTCTTACACTCTATGGAAGACCAACATGAGGGAATGGCTACTCAAGGATTACATAGAGGTATTTCCCGTTTGAGGGGACATGATTGGGGCTTACACCATAGAGGAGGCCTTAGTGTAGTAATTTCATTGGGATTGACTCAGGAGACCTTCCCTTGAGCTCAGGTCTTAAACATGCATCATACGTATCTTGGTTAGAGTAGGAATCAGAGTTCTTGTAGTTAATTTAACTTGGGTATTACACATGGTAGGAGGCCCATTTGTGAGAGTCTAACCAATACTTACTCCCAAAAAGGATACCCTTTTTTCAGGGGCATACTTGGGTTATCCTTTGGTAAGGGGACCCATTTGAGCTTGGGCCTTCAAGCAGGAATCCTACATATCCTGGTTAGAGTAGGAATCAGAGTTCTCATAGTTCATTTCTAATTGGGTGAATGTTGTATTGTCACAAACCACTAAGACCACATGATTCATGCTCGGTGTGGGAAATAAGAGAATGTAAAAGATTCAAAAAAGATGGACTTTCTTTTCTCTGCTGATGGAAAATGAGGATGACGATGGTGAAAGAGGCCATGGATATGAGCCCAATGAGATATGTAAAGGTGAGATTTAAACATACAACCCTAACCCATGTTGATATCCCAGATAGTCATAACTTTGTGATCTATCCGGACACGTCCTGAGCTGAGGTGAAGAGGGTGAAGAGTGAAACCTATTGCAAAAGGATAGGGTCTTACCTTAGGAGGAGTGCCTGCCATAGGTTCTGGGAAAGGGGAAGAGCATGATTCCTTGGACAAAGGGGAAGGAAAGAGTGACCTTCTCTCTTGTCACTGGAACTCATTGAAGGGAACAGCCAGTGATTACCCCTAAACCTGAGAACATGGATGTCTACGTAGGCATCCCAAAGTTAGTCCCCAAGTCACCTTGGGAATGTGTACTTAGAGACATTTCGGGGGTCCAAACTATTGTGGGGACATCCTTTGTGACTCTGCTTACCTTGGGTATGTAAATTCAGAAAGGTGCGCTGGTGCACTCGATGATCTGATCATACGGGTCTGGTGGCTTTGGAGGAGGCTTTTGCTTGATGTTAGTGGACTGGTTCTTAGAGGAGCTATGGAGGACTGGACGGTAATGGAGGAGCATGATTTGAGATGGGGGGAAGGACACCTGAAGAAAACCCATTCCGCATACTATTTTCTCATGCGGGATGGGGGAAACCCCGGGTAGAATAATGTTATGCTGGTAGAGGGGTCATTCACGTACCTAAGTGGTACACAGACCTAGGTATGGATCACCATATACCAAAGTGGTACGCGGTCCTGGATGTGGTTTTCCACTCCTCCCCGGGTTACATCCACATACTGATGCAGTATACGGTGTAAGTTTTGATCTACATAGTGATGCATTATGCGGAGATCCAAATAAAAGAAGGGTCCTGGAGCCTGTGGTTCTCGGGGAATTCATCTATGAGAAATTTATGGTTTGAGAGTGTACCAATTAGGTTCATGTTTAACCAATTATTATTAATTTTTTTCTTTTTGTGGTTTTCGGTGGGTTATACCTGTGGAAAAGTGGTTCATGGTTCACACTTCATTGATGATTCAAAACTGAAGCTTAAATCATCTCTATATCCGAATTATCTCTTCCAGCCTCTAGGGTCTCCTTTGTTCTCTCTTCCACCAGTCCTTTTCTAGTTCCTTTTGTGCTCGTTTTATAAAGCACAGGGGAAATCATATCTGTTTGCATGAAACTAAATTTTCAGAAGCCCGTGAATATATAATTCAACCCATGGAAGTCTCGGTCGATCAGGGTTTGCAGAGGCTATGGTTCGTGAGACGTGGTTGTGGAACCCTGATAGCTTGTTTCATTTGTGAATTGTTTAGTTCACAGGATGGTATGCAGATGGAATTTCTATATTAGATTCCACCAATGATATAGTTCTCAACATCCTGAGTTTGTTGGCCATTGCCCCGTGGGCCGGCACCTCACAGATTTTTCCACGTACCGATGGTTCATGGTTTTTTCCTTCCATGAACCTTTCCCAGTAATGGTATGTGATACACTAAAAAGTTTTGAAATTTTGATTTCATTAGGTTTCTTCTAAAATTTTCAATTCAATTTTCATCCATTTTACTTTATGGAATTGTAGGAATATTTTCTTTCTTCTGAAAATTTATTATGTGAGTATTTACTTCCCTTTGAAAAGTTTTCAGGACCCTACAACTTCCCCCCACCATAATGGGGTCTGATCAGAATGAAGAGGAGATTATTCTAATGCAGAAGTGGTCCTGAACTGAAGTGGTTTTTGGTAGAGAGGTTAGGCCCAGTATGGGGGACCAAACCAATTTATAGGGTCCCAAGTCATTTGTCTTTCACCATTTCTCCTGGTGAAAAGGGATCTCAACCTCTCCCCATATACCTTTTCTTCCGCGTACCGATGTTTATGAAAAAGACTTCATCCGTGAACTATTCTTTAAGATCTATGAACTGAATTCCTCACAGTTTCCTCTACCCATGAATTGAATTCAAGTCCATGAACTATGATATGGAATTGAAAACCTATGTTTAAAATTTCGTTTTGTGAGATGTTTATGTGGTTTTCCAGTTCCGCACACCAAACTTTAAACCAGTGAACTAAACATTAAACTCTTTTAAATCAAACTTCAAATATCAATTGGAAAACTCAGAACATCTCCATATCTAGGCCTTGGTTAGTAGTTTCTTCATTCCACGAACTACTTAGTTCACTGGCCAACGCTCCATGGGGAAGTGCCTTGTGGGACTTCTGCATACCGAGGCAGTACGCGAGATGCATTCCATATACCGATGTAGTATGAAGAAAATGGCTTTCGTGTACCATTCCTATGAGAAATATATAGATACCCATGAAATCCTTCTTTTTTAAGTCCTTTGGCCATTTTGGTGGCTTTTTTCCAACAATTTTCCCAATGTAATGACTTTTCTTTGGCCTTTTGGATCTTTCAGTATAGACTGCAATGGCTCTTCCTCAAGCTTCTATCAATTCCATTGTTCCTATTGAGGTTTTCACTATTTCCCATATTTCTACTACTAATGAAATATTGAAGAACATGGCATATTCAGTTGATGACAAGACTCTAGTTTCCCCACTGCATCAATCTCTAGAAAATCTTTTTACTATGAGTCAAAGAGAGTGTCTAGGTTCATACAGGCTTCCTATATATGGATTTGGCCTACTGTTCAACACGTCGATTCTAGTACCAAATTTGGATGATCAACCCACTTCCTGGATAACTAGAACCTCCATTCCAAAGGCCCTAATCTCTTCTAAAGTTCAATACCTTCAGAGATAGATCACCTCCTGGTCCCTACTGATCTATGCACCTCAAACTTTATGGGATTTGCAACGGAATCCAGACAAGACGAACCACTATTATCAAAGCATTGTGTATAAGGCCATAGTGAGAGAAAAATAAGGTTGGTCATTGAAGCGAGAGCTTTGTTCTAGAGGCTCATTTAGCTTATACTAGGGGTGGCCTTTCTAGGTTCACTAGAGCTATGAATATTTTTGGTCTAAGCTGCAATCTGTGGGACTATACAAGGCTACCTGGGTGTCTTAGACATACAATTATTGGCCCAGTGCCCTCATTTCATACATTTTGATTTGCCGGATCCCAGACACCAATACATTTCATTTGAACCATGGGGAGGTGGGCATTTTGTTTTGGGATATTTGGATGATTTTAGGAGTCCCTATTGTAAGGGACTTGTATGATGAGTTCCTACCTCTTTCTTCTACTTGGGACAATGAGGAGATGAATCCTCCTATGGCCAAGAAACTCATTTTTTAGGAAAAGAAACTTTTGAAGGAATTCAGTACTTGTTTGAAGCATGACATTCATTTAGTTGAGTGTTTTGGTGTCTTTGTTAAGAAAAATGGTCTAGAGCCTCATCTGCACAGTCCCAGGGCCTGCCCTACCAAGACAACTTGGATAAAAGTGGGTACCTATTGGTCCACCGTGGAAGAGGGTAAATATCATGAATGGGGATGGGATCTCATCCCTAATGTTGACCTATTAATTCGACTAGATACCTTCATGGACATGTTTTTGAGTGGATGGATCTTACTAGTATGAGAATCTAGTGGTGTGAGAGTCTCAACTTTCATCATGGCTGTTCAGTTGGCCACTGGTAGATTCTTCAATCTGGCTATTCCAATGTGGGCCAAGATTTATTTCTTTTTTGGGATGAATCAGAAAAGGGGGGCCACCTTAAGAAATTATTGGGACCTTCCAAATCCTTTGGGGATGGATAAGATCTCATATAGAAGGTTATACCTTTATCAATTCCTTGCTGATTACAAATTCCATCCTTCGACTGCATCTTTAGAGCACCAGCGGGGTTTTGCCGATGGCTTGGGCCTCACAAGATAAGTAAGAGGAGTAGACTAAAAAGAATGATAAAGAGTTAATGGATCATCTGAATATCCATGAACATTTTTCTTATCATTATTATTATTCCCCTTCTGGTACTATTGTGAATAATGAATCTTAAGACTTTGTCAACCGAGGCTACTTTTTTTTGTTAATATAAGGCTTCTTGGTTTCCCACATCAGAGGGGATATTATCTGTAAGGGGTATGCACCTTGAATATTCATTAGTCAATTTAATTGGGTCCAAAATTTGTGTCCTCCCACTCTAAAAAATTCACATAAAGAGAAACATCTTATGATATCATGTCAACTATGGCTGATGTTTAACTATGAGGACACCCAGAGCCAGGTTAGACTTTTGGATTCTGGGGATTCTGTACCCTTCCTCACTAGACGCTATGATGAGGCTTGGGTTAAATCATATCCAGATGACCAATTAGCTGATCTAGTTCCTATTGTAACAACCTCTAAGGAATCTTAGGCTAGGGGGAAGGGGAAGAAAAATGAAGTTGTTGGGAACTCTCAGCCAAGAAAAGTACATTGAAATCCCCTCAGTTCTACCACATGGAAGGTAAGGAAATATGAGTTTGTGACTTCATGGGTGGCCAAACGAGCTGTCAAAGCTACTATTGGGAGTAAACCATCCACACCACCTAAGGCTGATTTTCTAGTGTCCTTGAGGCAATGATATATTTTGAGAGGCATCCAATCCATTCACGATCAATCCCCTCATGCCTTATGATAGTTCCTACAGACTGGAGAGGTTTCCCTTACCAGCATTGGTTATGTGTCAGCACCTATTGACATTTACTTAGATGAGGATCCTAAGAGGGTAGGTCATTACCTTGATAAAATCGAGACACTAATCCATTCCCAGATAGGTCACTACAAATACTCACATTAGGTACCTTCCATGCATTGACCAAAAACTGATGATGAGGACGATGATGTTGTTGGCTCTCGTATTGTGGCTAAAACAGGAGAAGATTATCACCTGATACCAATGTCCCGCAAGCGTATGACTCTTTGGGGTCCTAAAACTGAAGAAGCATCATGGAAGAATTCACTACTGATGACACGTGCTCCACTTCCTGATGCCCATCCTCCAGCATTGGCCATCCCAGTTACAGCTGTATTTCCATATGCTTGGAGGGTTTGGTATAAACTGAGGTAAAATGTTTCTAATTAGAATATTTGGACTCTACTTCAAGGAGGACTCTTTGAACTTCAGAGTTTTAGAGGATCCATTTCCCCCACCTATATCTTAGTTGAAGAGGAGACAAATAAGTTAGTTACTTATCTAAATGAAATAGACAAATTCCTTCACACCCCCATAGACATGCATTACTAGTATAACCGAGTAGCATTGATAGAAGTACTATTATTGTTGATGACCATCGAAGGATATGTTTTTCTATCCACGAACCCTGACTTTAATTTCCTTCACTTTGGAGACTCTAAAGGGCCCCTTTTTTTGACTTTGAATGAGCTTGTAGGGTCTTGGGAAATGGTTCTTTCCCCAATTTATTCCCTCGGGGGCACTATAGCTGGGGAGTGTACCTCTACAATTGTGGGGGTGATGTGAAAGGATATCCTAGAGACTAAGAGAATATGGAAGTAGTAATCATAGATCGTTACAATTAATTTACTCCTTAGGCTCCCCTAGGTTCTCTTATTTAGGAACTATCTCCATGGAAAACCAAGAAATGAAAATAGGCATCCCAATTTTCAAGACGCATCAGGAGGGGAATCACAAGTAATTGTATGTTCACCTGGTTGTCGAACCGAGTTCCCTTATCTTTTTGACTCACTATTATGTGCATATTTTGATGTGGAGACTATTATTAACCAAGTGGAAGTTGATCAAGAATTTGCAGCTCCTGTTCCCTTTATGGTAGAGGAAGATACTCCGACAATTATGATCAATTGAAGCAGAGGAACAAGACTAACTGAGGATGCTGGAGGGTATTGCCGACCCTTTAGTCATGCTTGATCCCACTCAAACAAACTCTACATCAATGATAGAAGAATGTCCAGAATTTGAGGCCTCAATTGTATATGTTGATAATGTTCCCATGGAGAAATACATGACAACTTTTATGGAAGGGAATGAATCCAGTGAAGATCCCCAAGCACCACATGATGTTGGAGGGACTTTAGGTCTAGAGGAACCAATCATTCCCAATAAAATGGAATTTTCCCCTATAAAGGGAGTCCCCTCAGAGATTAATGCTCTGATTTCACATGTCGAATTTGCCTTTATAGAATTCACAACCAAAGGGGGGGATATTTTCCCCAATCTTGAAAGCTTGGAGTAGGTTATTGTACCATTTTCTCCAATTATGAGAGAAGTTGTCATCTCCGGCCACAGAATTTCAAGACCAATACCCTTTTCTAGAATAATCATCCCTACAGGCCAGATATCTATGAGTGAGATTCTGGGGTTTGTTCTGAAGGTTTCAAGTTTTTTTAGGCACGGTCTCAGTCCATTGATTCCCTTGATTGACCGGGGGTCGCAACTACTGATTGAAGACATGGTTCCACCTTCGCTGGGCAGTGATGGTTCCAGGGTGGTGGGGGGTATTGAAGCTTCACTAGATGGAGGTTAGTTATCCAGTATTTCAATATCACTTATTTTTTTTAAGGAGTCAAGGATTTTTACCCATCATTACTGTACTTTCATAACTATAGCTACAAGTGTTAACAATTTCGGTGGACGCTTCCACTCTTCCCTCTATTGTAATCATCAGAGGTGAGGCTGTTGTGGGGTCGATTCATGTTACAACCGTTGAATCAAGTCCATCTCTTGTGATGTTCATACATAAATATATTTCTTCATTAGGGAGTGACTTTGAGACTCAGTGAGAAGGCTTGGTCGACCTTCCTCCCATACACCAAAAGGTAGGGAAGAATGTTTGGAGATTAGTCTCTTTGAATATATTGGCTGAGATTCCGAAAAAGTTGTCGAAATTACACTACTAGTTCACGGTCCGGGGATTTAGTGAATTTGACTATCATTCCATCTATGATATAGTGAGACAAGTGGTTGCTAATAGGGAAGCAACTGGCATACTTGAATCTTAATTTTCTTCCATGGAGTCGACGAATCATCTTTCTACTCTAAGGAAAATCCTTATTGACTAAGCCGCCAATCAAGATGGAGCAGTTACAAGGATGAAAAATGAGCTCACAAAGAAAGAGTCCTTAGTTTAACAACTTGACTAGAAAGTGGAGCATTAGAGTTAGAAGTTGGAGCGACTTAAGTAGGAGTGGGATCATGCCGCAGTCGTCATTGAGAAGGGGTGTTGGCAAGTGGAAGAAGGAGAAAGGATTGTCCTTGAAGCCATGAGGGATGTAAAGGCATTGCTGGAAAGCGCAGATACCAAGACCGAAAACTTGTTAAAACTTTTTCAGGACATTGGGTTATTGAATCAATTGTTGATACAACTTTTTGAGTCCACTGAACGTCTCTTGAAATGATCATGTCCCACCCACATGAAGATGATTCAGGCTGTGGATGCCCTCCATATCTCTATGGAATAGAATGAAACTATTTTTGTATCTTGATGCTTCTCCTTTCCCTTTTTCTTTAAATTTAATTCCATCAAAATTGACTATATGAACAATGTTTCAATTTCATATAACCTTAATCATGATCTAGGATAAGTAATTATGACATAACTAAATCATGCTCTAATATTTTTCTGAGTCAAGGGACTTAGGGAGCTTAGTTTGACTATTGCAGGGGTTACATAGAAAACCTCACAAACTTTTTTTATTTTCCATTATTACCATAATTGTTTCCTAATTCTATTTGTTATAGGATTAGCGGGTATAAATTTACTTTTTATTAGGACACTCTTCACGGTTTTTTGATCGAAAAAGATTTATGTCTATTTTGAATATTTTATTGCTCGATAGTTTTTCCTAAACCATACATAGTATAGGTTTACCAAGATGGTACTTGAATTTTATCCATGGGTTCCCATTTTAGGTTTTCACTTTAGTAGTTTTTCATCTTTTCCATTGACAATTTATAGTATTTGCAATCAGTCTTATTACTAATGTTTTAGGCCGAACATCTTTGACCAAAATTAATGGGGCAGGGCCCCCAATTTGAGATTTATCTACTGGGAATGTCCTAATAACTTTCAGAAATGAATGAGGGATTTTTATTGACCCTGACATTGTGAGTATTGGATGTATATGGGGAATGTGATCCATTTTAGGTGTATGGAGGTAGGAATGGAGTCTCCTGAGGAAGAATTTTCCCCTGGTTGATGGTTGTTTTTTAGGAATAAAATGTAGACCCACAAGGGTATGATGTTCAAAGTCAAACAAAGGTTCCCACAGGACACTGGCCATCCATTTCTGATGGCTTGGGAGATTTATAGGAATTTTGTATTTGTTTTGTGGCTTGAAGACCACAGTAGGTGGCCTATCTGGGGAATGATGTCTGAATGTATTAGGGACATTTTTATCATATTTGAGTGGGAAACCCCTCTCAAAAGAATTTTTATTATGTGTGTGTGGGGGGGGGGGGGTTGAAGTATGGTGCATTTTAATGTTGTACAACTAGGACACATTATTTTTTAGATTCATTATACTCTAACCAAGAGAGGGTAGAGTGATTCAACAGTTTGACCAGAAATGTTCTTCATTTTCAGGACTTGAAAAAGGGTAAATTATGTCAACTGTGATCCCTTGGGCTTCAAAACCTATTAAGTGAAATGGGACATAAATTTTATGTAGGCGTAAAAAAGTAGGGAAGGACTCTCCTAAGGATAAATTTTAATTTTATTGTTGACTGTTTTGTGGGAAACATATGTAGAGCCACTAATACATGATGTGTATAGTCAAGTAAAGGTGTTATTAATACATTGTTCATTCACCTCTGATAGCAATGAATAATTAAGGGGATTTAGACCTTTTTGGTCATAGAGTATAACTTTCAAATAAGGGTGTTTCGAAATATGAAAGAGGGCATTTATTTGTCTAAAATTTACGAGTAGAAATAGAAATAAGTTGGGAATCATTCTTTGATTGTAGGTGGATAAAATTCATGCATATGGATGGGGAGTCATTATTTTATAAAAGACTATAGAAACTGGAGGTAAATCACGCCAGGATGTTCTAATATATCCAGGACGTTGGTAGGAAATAGAATTTAAACCATTACATTGAGGGTTATTGAATAAGGAGAGATGTCACGAGTCTTGGGAGCCATTAGGTGTACCGGTGTAGGAAAGGAATCTCCTAAGGAAAAATTTTCCTTGGTTTGATAGCTATTTTGTAGGTGAAATATGTAGAGCCACCGATGCACGATGTTCATAGTAAAAAAAAGGTGTTCTCAAGGCATTGTCCCTCCATCTACGATAGCCATGGAGGATTATGGTGATGCAAGATTGCTTAAAGCATGGAGTTTTATGTGTGGCAGGAGTGTATCTGGATACATTATAAACATCTAGGCTGTGATTCACCCATGGGATCAAGTGATACCCTAAATAGATATGCCTCACATGTAGGGTGAGGCATCTATTCCATTTTTTGAGTACCATGTAGTTTAACGTCGTACGGTTAGGACCTAGGGTTCCTTATTATGGGGAAGGGAACCATAACATTCCTTTTAGGGTTGTTCTCCTTGTACCAAAATCATGGGTTGATTTTCTATAACTCCATGGTGGATTCCCTACTGAGGTCCCTAAGCCCACATGAGCTATGCCCAGTATGAGAAACAAGGGATGACAAGGATTTCAGGTCACCACTTAAGAATGGAATAATCAATGGAAGGGAGTGTTTTATTCTTAGACCAATGTTGTGTAGTTTAATGTCATGTAGTAAGGATTTATTCCACCCAATTTATCATCATGTGGGGTGGAATTAGATTAATCTCGACATGAAAAAAGATAAATATTATTACCCTTGGGAAACAATGTAAATAGGACCTGTCTAGGGATTCTCTTATTTGATTCAATTTTTACGCAAAGAAGGGGACATTTTAATACTTTCCATGGCTGAGTCCGGATCATAGGATTTGATTCTACCACACATCTATCAAGGGAAAAATGTGTCATGTAGGATTCCCAATAAACATTCCTTGTAGATTTCTAGCCCACACACATGAACGAAAGGAATTTTTTTGATGAGTTTGAGACAAGATAAGAATATATGCATTTCCATTGTGCGGTGTAGTTTAATGTCGTGTATCAAGGACACTTCTAGAATTTTAGTTCAACATTGTGTAGTAAGGACATTCATAGTAAATTTTACCATAATTTTGTGGAGAAAAATTGTAAAAAAAGAGCATAAATAAATATGGGTTGATCATGGTCAGGATATTCTGTAATACCCTAGGCATGAGCGATGATAGAAGGTGTAAACCATAGTCATGGGGTCCCTTAGATCAGGAGGAATAACATAGTTATTGGTATCCATTTGAAATATAAAAGTAGAAAAAACCTCTCCTGATGATGAATTTTCCTTTGATTAATAGGCCCATTTTGTGGGCAACATATGCAGAGCCACCAGGGCATGATGTGCATAGTTAAAAAAAGGTTCTCATAGGGCACTGTCCTTCCACTTATAATGGTCATGAATGTTTATGAGGACCTAATATTTCCTGGAGTATGGAGTTTGACGAATGAGAAAGATGTGTTTTGGAATGTAAGAAATATCCAGACCATGATTAGTTGTTAACTATGGAAGATTCTACATAGATTTTACTCATATGTAGGGAGAAGCATGATATTTTGACTCCTTTGGGGTGTTGAAATTCAGACTTGGAATTTCTATCATCTTTTTTCATTCTATTTTGCAGGAACTTGGGGGAATGTTTGGGATCTCATAACACCGAGAATTGGGCCACATGTGATTCTTGAGGAACCTTACATTTTAATGTTATGATGTCATGACCTTTCATGGATTTATCTATGTAATTATGACCTATAAATAGATAAAATAGAATTTTTTTAATGGAATCTAGACTAGGATGGAAGATATGGGTGTCACTACATATCCTGCAAGGATAGAAATCAAACCATACATAGTTCGTAAAAGGAGTTCCCTATAGGTTAGGCTTGTACGTAAGGAAAAGGAGATTTTGTTGTTTCCTGGTGGATGGACCAATATTTGGGGTCAAGGTTTCACTACTTATCCTGCATGGTTAGGAATCAAGCCACATGTAGTTCTGGACATATCCTCCCTATAAAATTCTGGTCTATGCGTAAGGAGGGGGAAGTCATTTTAAATGATGGCTGAACCGGGAGATGAGATTCGGGCATCACTACGTATCCTAATGAGATAGGAATCAATCCATATGTTGTTTTATCATATTCTTTGTATTTTAACGTCATGTAGTAAGGATGAAGGTAAACTGACGTGAATTGTAACCATATTGCATTTGGGTCTGAAACCAAGGATTCGGGCGTCACTATGTATCCCACTGAGATAGGAATCCAGCCATATGTAGTTCTTCAAATTCCCTCTTTGTATAGGTCCAGTACAAATTTAGGGATGGGGGCATTTTTATCTGTTTTTGATAGCTGGGCTAGGATAGATGATCACAACGTCACTACGTATCCTACAAAAGTAAGAATCAAGCCGTACACAGTTTTAGAAGTTCCCTATAGAGGTATGGTCCATGTGTAGGGAAATGAGATGGCATTTTATTTGATTGGTGGATGGGCCAGGATATTAAATCTGAGTGTCCCTACATATCCTATAAGGGTAGTATTAAATCCATACTTATTTCTATAAACAATATCCTCTCTATAATGATCTAACTCGGGTGTAGGAATATGGGAATTTTGATTTTATCCTCTATAGGTGTCATGTCTATCATATTCCTCTATGATTTTTTACACAAGGGGACCCTTAACACTGAACCTAATCTCATGTGATTTATACTCGATGTGATACATAAGAAGTGATAATGATTTCCCTCATAGTATGGGGTGATATTTTATATAACAGTGGAATTCTATTTCATGTGACAGTTGGGCCAAGATCAAGGGGTGAGGCATCTCTACATATATCACTAATGGATGAGAATCAAGCCACACATCATTCTATAAGTGTAATCCATGTAGGTTCTATCCATAAATAGGGAGGATGTGGCATTTTCTATATTGATGGTGGTTGGACAAGGATGTAGGATCCGAGCATCACTACATATCCTACAAGGGCAGGAATCATGAAACACGTAGTTCTAAAAATTCCCTCCCTATACAAGTCTAGTCTATACACAGGTAGGGGGTCAATTTTATATGGTGTTGATGGATGGGCTAGGATAGATGATCCCAATGTCACTATGTGTCCAGAAAAAGCAGGAATAAAGCCATACATAGTTCTAGAAATTTCCAATAGAGGAATGGTTTATGTGTAGGGAAACAGTAGGGGATTTTCCTTTGATTGGTGGCTGGGTTAGGATGTTAAATTTGGGTGTCACTATATATCATGTAAGGGAAAGAACCAAGACACTTGTAGTTCATTAGGCCTCTCCCTATGTCAGTCTGACCTTTTCACTGGAAAGGGGGAGGGTATTGATATCTTTTCCTTGCATGAATTTGAATTATATGTGACACATTGCTAGTTGGAACACAATACATACCATGCAGTTTAATGTCATGCGGTGAGGAATAATCTATCATTCAATTTATCATCATGTGATTAGGATGAATATGTTTCTATTCAGTTTAACATCTTGCATATAAGACATATATGTTGCTATTACATGAAGTATTTCTTCAGAAACCTTGCATTAGTGGGAGCTGTGATGAGTTTTCCATCCATTGAAATCAAGGCATATTCTATATTGGAGTAGAACTTGTGTATGACATATGGTCCCTCCCATCTAGGCTCTAATTTTAGAGGCTTCTTTCCAAGTATCATCAAGATTCTGAGGACTAACACCATTTCCCCTTCAAGGAAAGATCAAAGATGAACCTTTTTGTTGAAGTCTGATACGATTTAATTCTGGTAGATTTCCAAATGGTGTAGAGTGTGCAATCTAGTTTCATCTAGTCTCTCCAACTCATCAAAACATTTCTAGGATTCCTAATCCACAAAAATTTGATCACAAACGACAATGTAGAGTGATGAAACTTGAAATTTGATGGGAAAAACCACCTTTATCCCGTATACTAGTGATTATGAGGTTTTATGGTTGGCAGTGCGGGTTGTGGTCTTGTAAGCCCATAAAGCATGGAGAAGCTTGTCTGGACATGATTTCTTATCTTTTTCTACCATCTTCTGGAGTATGTTGGATAAAGTATTGTTTGAATCATCTATCTGCTTGTTGGCCACTGCATGGTAGCGGGATGAATGGATTGCTTTGATTCCATACTCCTGGTATAACTTTTCCAACTCAATAGAGTAAAATTTGGTACTGTTGTCTATCAATATTATACGAGGGACACCAAATCTGGTAATGATGTTGTCATTCACAAAGCTAATAATTCTTATTTCCCCAACCTCTTATAGGGGTACAACTTCATCCCATTTGGAGAAGAAGCCAGTTGATGTTAGAATGAATCTGAATTGTCTAGCTGTGGTAATAGGATATGGTCCCATGAAATCTAACCCCCATATGGAAAATTTCTAGGAGTACTTAGCTGTGTGAAGTATCTACGAGGGTTGGTGAATGAAATTAGAATTAACTTGGTAGGTATGGCACTTCTTGGAAAATGTGGTACAATCTTGTATCATAGTAGGCCAATAGTTTTCAAGATTTCGAATTTGTTGGATGATCTTGGCCATTGTTGGTGTGCTCCACAAGTTCTAGCGTGCACTTCTTTCATGAAGGCATCGGTCTTTTCTCTATCAATGCACCTGAGAAGGACTTTGTCAGGCCTCTCTTGTAGAGAACCTCTTCTTGGTTTACGCCAATATAAAAAACAAAATTGACTGTCTGCCTCCAAATCTATTCTCTTCCACCCTTATATGGTGGGAGTTCCCCCCTCCAGAAGTAATTTTCAATGGAATTCATCTAACTTGTGGTGTGATCTTAAGGCTCAAGAACGAGGCTAACGTCTTTTATTTCTTTTGTGTTGTTCTAAATGAATGTCTAGCCCATCCGATGGAGGATAATTTTGATGGATATTTCATACTGATATAGATCATCCAGGGTTGTGGCTGCATTTGCTAATTTATTGTCTTGATCATTTTGTGAATTTGTTACATAAATCAGTGTTGGTTCATATGAGAATTCTTTTATCAGCTCCCAGACATGGTTCGTCCAAGGAACCAATACTTATTTCTTAATGGCATAGTCACCATTGACTTTCTTGATGACCAGCTCCAAATCACATTTTATCTTTAGGTGCTCGGATTGTGAATTAAGTACCAGCTCCAAGCGTGCAATGAGGGCCTGTTATTCTGCTTCATTATTTTTTCACACCTCTTAAAGAAGGAAAGAGTAATGTTAGGTGACCTTTTCTGTAGATATGAGTATAACTTCAAGACCCACTTTGTTGAGATTGGGGTCCTCCATCCTTTTCCCTATCAGGCTTTTGGAGGCACCGTTGAAGTACATTTCCCATGCCTGGTAGCCTTCTTGGAAAAATAATACTTCTTTATTAGGAAGTTCAGTATCCAATGGGGTCATTTCTGCTTAGGGTTGTTCTTCCAAAAAATCAGCTAATGTCTGGCCTTTGATGGATTTTTTGGGCACATACTATATGTCAGACTATTGTAGGATGACTTCCCAGAGTGATAAGAATCCATTTAACATAGGGAGGATGAGGATATACTTGATCGGGTTGTAGGGGGAGACCAGATAAACCTCGTGGTGCTGTAGGTAATGCTTGAGTTTTTGAAATGGAAAGATTAGGTATAGGAATCTCTTTTCGATATTTAAATATTGAGTCTCAACATAAATCATTGTTTGGATAAGGTAAGAAAAACTATTCTCACTTCCGTAATAATTCTTCTATGCTATAAAAGTCCCTAGTGACCATTCCAAGGTGGTCATGTATAGAATGAGTGGTCTTCCCTCAACTGGAGGCATTATCACTGATGGTCTTAGATGATTCCTTTTAATATTTTGAATACTTTTTGACAGTCATTATCCCACTGGTATGTGACCCCTTTTTTCATCAACTAGGTGAAAGACAAACAATTATCTTCAAGGTTGGATATGAAGCACTAAATGTAGGCCAGGTTTTCTTGGAGACCGCTCAACTCAATGAGGTTGCGAGGTGGTGACATGCCAAGGATTACTTTTGTATTCTTAGGGTTAACTTTGATGTCGTGATGGAGTACGATGAAGCCAAGGAATTTCCTAGAGGTAATTATGAAAGCACACTTCTGAGGATTCATCTTTATACTGAGTTTTCATAGTTTATTGAAGAAATTTTCAAGATTTTTCAGGTGCTTCAAGCACGATCATGATTTAACCACCAGGTCATTGACGTAGCACTTGAGGAATTTTCCCAGAAAGGGCTTGGAAATGTGATGCATGGCGGGTTGATATGTGGTGCTGAAATTTTTCTGACCGAAGGGAATCTTGTAGTAGAATAATATATGGGGGCCCTAAAGGTAGTGTATTCTTAATCTTCTTGGGGAATTCAGATATGGTTGTATCCCGAGTAGCCATCCATGAAATAGAGGGCCTCATATCCGGCGGTCGCATCGATCAACAATTTCGTGATGAGGACCAAGAAATAATCTTTCGGGCAGTGCTGATTGAGGTCCCTGAAGCTAATGCAAACTCTAATATGTCTATTATTCTTTTTTAAAGGGACTATGTTTTCCAGCTAGATCAGATATTGGACTTCTTGAATGAAGTTATCTTTTATTATCTTGTCAAATTCAGCCACTAATTTGGCAGCATGTGTCAGTTGGGTCCTTCTGGAAGCCTGTTTGTAAACATAATGATCTTCCGGTAGACCTAGGTGATGAGTGGTGACCTCAAGATCAAGGTCTGGAATTCTTATGTAGTTCTAAGAAAAAAATCTCAATTTTTTTTATGAATGAGTTATTTGTTTGTTTCTCCTCGAAATCCATATCCACGCTAATTAGAGTGGGTCGAGGGTCATCTTTGGTGCCCAGGTTTATCTCCCCAAGTTCATTGATTGTGGTGAAGATGCCTTCTTCAAATGTGGGAGGAGAATATTTGATATCTTATTCTTCTTTTTCTTCATTATCTTCATGATCCTCTTCATCATCTTCTTCCTCTTCTGATGAGAGATGATTCTTGAGATGAACTCTCCAGTGTTGGGAGAGGAATCACAACTCTGATTTCTAGAAACTGAAATAGATACTTTTCCCCATCTAAATGCGGGGAATTTTCCGAAGAGGATGGAATGGGTGGTGGAGGAGTTTCATCACTTTCTTTTAGTGAAAATAAATCGTTTTCTTCCTTAGTGAGTAAGTAAGAAACTTTTGGGATCCCTAAGGATGGGCTTGAAGCATTTTTGTTTGAGCAATCACAGTCGTCATAGGGGTTAGCGTGCTTTCCAGCATCCTTGGACTTGAAAATCATAATAGAAATCATTCAGATGGCTGATTCCACATTTGATATTGAACTCATGCACTAAAAATGATTTATGGGTGATACATACTCTTTCCCAAGATGTTTGAGGGAATTAGCAGGATTTATTTCCAATCCATTTGGGGGGTGATCCAATCAACTTCGTCAGCCAAAGACTACTTCTCTTTCAGTTCATAGAACCATGAATCTATGTAATGTGACTCATAGGATTCGAATGAGGATTTTTTTAGTGTGCAATGTCCCATTTTTTCCATTATCATAATATTTGATGCACTGATGGTATGATGAGGGGATTGCAGTGTGCTGATGCAACCAGGACCTCCCCATTAGGATATTGAAGGCCATATTTTTCTGCACTACTAGATTCTCAGAATCAGACATGAGGTCACTAATCCATTTTTGAATATTGACACATACCAATGGAATTGTAGAGACTCAAAGCTTGGCGTACATGAAAATTACATTACTTTTGCAGAATACTAAATACATAACAGAAACAGACACCGAAGGACCGCAATAGTTTAGTGTCTTTGGAAACTCAGAATAAAATCTTCTAATCTTGGTAAAAGATCTTAAACATATCCCATAAAGATCTTCCCCTTTTATTTTTTTACCTATTACCTTTCTTTAAATCCTGGGGAAAAGAAAACATAAAAAGGGTGAGCTCAAATGCTCAGTAAGGGTAAGCATAGAGAACGTAAAACAATCCATAAATATTTGAAATCAAAAACTTGAACATGAAATTTAAACATCAACATCTTGAGCAAAGACATAAATCGTGGAAGTAAGTAAGGCATATATCATAATGGAACATCAGCCATGATAAAATATAATGGGAATACAATATGTAATTGCGGCAACCATTCAGCACATGTTATGATTTCCATAGTAGCCAAGGCATTACTGCCAATACCATCTTAGTGGACAAAGTCCCTTTCTGAATCGAGTTCACTCCTCATTCCAGTCTTGTATTACTGAACTGGATTAACATACCATTCCATCCATGTCTATCTCATGAGATATAAATCTTTACCCAATGAATTGGAGGGATATATAGGCCCCACCCATCTCATAATGAAATCATTCTTACTTGTGCCACAAAATAAACTTGAAACATTCATCATAACCAAAGAATAAAATGGGTTTCATAAACATCATCCCATCATCACATAATCCATATAAAACAAATTGATATTTCATCATAAGAAAAGTGAAACCATGTAAATCATAGAGACATTATACTTGAAACATACACATATGAAATAATTTCATCTTAGATGGAAAATGATTTTGATAAAACATTTGAAATTAATTCTTGAGGAAAATATCCTTTCTTTTTCAAAATCAATTTATTTTCAAAAAAAGTCATGCAATTTTTAAAATAAAGAGATTTTGTTGAAAATAGTCATGAAATCTTTTGGAGGAATCTTCATGAAAATAAGGCTTTATAAAACCGTATAAATCCTTTCATGCTATATCAGTTAAAAAAACATTCTTCTCATACTTTTGCCGGAAAAGTCAAAAAGTACCTCGTAACGTAAAAAAAAGAAAGATTCCTTACATACCATGTAGTAAAAGTAAAAAATGGGTAAAAATGACTTTAAAAATATATGAAAACATTTTTAGAAAACAAGAACATGGATGATAAACATAACCCCAGTGAATACGTATGAATAAACAATCTAGGATAAAAACGAGATTGGAAAAGTTATCCCTTACAAATATTTTTTTTGTAAATAAAATAGATCACTTATGTGTATTCACTATAAGGTCACATATAGAAATCATAAATACATGATATGATATAAAAATTGATTTCTCACATAATTAAATAACGACATAAGCAAGAAAGATAAGATCAACCCAAAGAACGGGAATTGGGTTAAGATGTTCCCTTACCTCGTGTCCAACATGACTCGATCGTTCTTTAATCTCCTGAATAATAAACCAAAGTTAATTTATACATTATTAAGAACATTTTTCAAATTTATTATTCCTTTTATATCACTTATTACCATGTTATAAACATTATGTAACCATTGAATTTAATAATGTTCATTTTGTCGATATTTGGTACTCGAGTAAAGAAAATGGACTTCTTATAATTACATGTTGTTCATGTGGTCAAAGGTTAATTATATACAGAATTATATTCATGATTTATATATCATATATATCATATATATCCAGCATATACATGTACTTATAATTTTACATAACATATGGAGGTAAGAAATGAAATGCACCGTTCATGGAGATGGTAAGCCGGACGTACACATGAACACTACTTTCATTTCTATTTTTTATTTTAATGGAATTAAAACATAATGATACATAAGTATATTATAATTACAGTATAATATAATATATAATATCATTAACTAAATCCTTAATACATCCCACATAAGGCATTAACAAATCACATCACTTGGAGGGGGCGGTAGTCCACACTTCCTCAAATGAGATTATCGTATTTACCCACTATGGAAACCATAAAGGATTGATATAATTGGGAAGTAAAGATGAATAAAAAGATCATAAACATAATATATATCATATATAAATACAATTCCATCATAATGGCCACCATGAGAGGCGGTAGGACAAAATCGAACAATCATCGTTTCGTGAGGCGTTAGTTTGTCATCCACAGAAACATTATGTTCTTCATCCATTAGATGGAGGTGTGTGTAAGTACAGTTTTAATACTTCTCATAACAACATACTAGTATATTTAAGATACTGGTTTTGTTACAAAATAGAGGATTAAAAAGAGTTCAGGGGTTGGAGAAGTAGAATAATAGAAAATAACTTAAGAGAACCTGTTACCTTTAATTTGGGTAACTTCCTTTGGTTTCAACCAAAAGGACTTCTTGAAGTTCCTTCTACCTAAGTTAAGGCTTCTAGGGGAGGATAGGGATGTAGGGAGCTTAATTGTGCAGAGTTTGGACGAGCCTAATGGTTTGAGAGGTGTGAGTAATTGGATAGAAATGGTCTCCTTTTATAAGGGGAGGGAGGGGCTCTTTTGGAAAGTGTGAAAATATTATTTTATTATAAACCTATCTTCGGTTTCAAAAGGTCCAAAAAACATTAAAGATGAATATAAGATGACTCATGGTCTAAATAAAATCATCCAATCAGAATTGGACATGTTTTGGAAAATATTTTAATCATTATAATCTTATTTATTTAAATCATTTATTAATGAGGTAAATACTGCATCATTATTGTGTCATAAATAATTTAATTTATCTAATGTCTAAAAATTATAAAAAAACCAAAATGTAGGAAATATTTTTAGCTTTACAATGAATATTTATAGTCGAATGGATAATTTATATATCCCCTTATAGAAATTAATTACTAAAGTATTTTTTGTTAATGTTAATTTTGTCTTTACATTAAATTAATTAATCCAAATTGTCATTATCACTCCCAAGTGGCTGAATGGGGTCCCAAAATCGACCCATGGATGCCCATGGTTGGCACCTACTCATCCAATAAGTTTGGGATAAGTGTTAAGGTAATTTGGAATTATTATAATATTCTTTTAACCTTGAATTACCCTATTTACCTTTAACCGTAGTAAATAAAAGTCAAACAATACTATTCACAAAAAAATATTTTCATCTTATTGAACCACATTTTAATTCTTGATAATAACTATGTTCATCGTATTTTTGAAATTTAATTCACAAAAGTGGTAAAATTTCATTTAAATGAAAGATTTAGTTTTTTTAACTACCACTAAGTGGTTTCACTATTCATCAAAAATTGACGTTTTTCAGAAAAATACCAAAAATTCAGCCTAAGCTATATTTGATATTCCGAATTCAAAAATGATGTCTATTTTTCCAAATTCAAAACATATAAGTTTCATTAATTAATTTTAAAATTAATTCCCGTTATCAAAACAAATAGCGTGTTTTTAAGAAACAATAACTATCAAAAGATCGACATTTGTTTATGTCTAAATTCAAAGTGAAATTAATTCCAATGAACAACATTGATTAAATGGTAAAAATATATTCAAATTACACATTAAAACCAATTAAAAATAATATCTATTCATATAAATTATTGCGATGAAAAAAGTTGTTTTTAATTAAAATATAGCGTGTTTTTAATATTCATCAAAATATGAAAGTTATCATAATAATATGAAACAATTATCCAAATTAAATTTTTATATCCTGATTACAAGGAAGAATTTTATTTTTTCAAATTTAACTTATAAACATGTCAAAAACTAGATTTAATGTGGGTGTGCCATCAAAAGGCGGCAAAACTGCATTTTTTTTAAATACTTATTTTACCCGAAAAATTTATTTTGTTCTCATACCATGTTCTAGAAAATATGTAAGATAAATAATAATGTTATAAAATTAAAATTTTATTTAATATTATTTATAACGACTAGTCCATAATAATATTATAACAACATATCGTTGTTTAGTGAAACCCGGTATTCCGTACTACACACGCTATCGAGGAAGGTCGTGATTGCGTGTAATGCAAGCCAAGTCAGGGTTGCGTGTTGTGAAATACTCCTTTGTTGTTTCGTATAACATAATCCAACCATATTTCATTTATACATTGAATATATATATATATATATACACTCAATGTTTCATAGAATGTCTACTATCAAACGAACTTGAATTGTGTGTAACAAAATCCAAGAATAGTGTTGCATATATTGAAAGCTAATACGGTGTTGTGTATAATAAAATATAATCTTGGTGTAGTGTATAATAGAAGACATCAAAGAAATTAAAAAGAATAATTCTCATAAAATCTCGGGTTGTTACATTCTACCCCCCTTAAAATGAATTTCTCCCTCAAAATTTCTTCGGGGTTATAAATGGTTTACTACTTGAAAGTTTCTTTCATAGAAACGCACATCGTAAAAAGGAATACAAAAACTTCATTTTAAAATGGTAAGTTAGAATCATAACGGTCACCCAAAGTAACTCAGCATTGGGTTTCCACATAGGACAACATAGGTGAAAATATGGATATGGAAGAGAAATCTAACCATCAAGTTCTGATAGAGAGTGGTAGAAAACATGGCTATGAAAGAGCCATCAATCACAAAGCCATAAATTTGTGATGATTTAAGGTGCCATCTAATTCATCGGATATGAGGACAGTAGGACAACATTTTTGGTTTTCAAGATCATTCCCCTAAATTTGAAGAATAATTCAAAGAAATACTTACTTGGTTTTGGTACAATCTCACTATTGTTTGTTCCTTGAACAATTTCCACATCATCTCTTAAAGAAATGAAGTTGAATTTGTCTTCTATGATGTGCTAGAATATCATGCGATAGAATTATGGGTCATTCCATCTGTCTCAAACAAAAGGTTAGAAAAAGTTATCAAATATACATAAGTCCTTATATGGTGAGGTTAATCATATATGATTCCAAAAATGGACTTATACTTCATCTATCATACCGCTTAATATAATAAAACTAGTATCTAATAACCAGGGACTTCCTGTTGGCCAATGGTAGGCGATAAAGGCCTATCACACTTTGGTTATGGGTTCGATTCCCACAGCCTTGTCCAACGCGACAGGTTGTCGCCCGTCCTTCAGGTTGTCCTTTTTCTAAAAATACATTATTATAACATCCCATAAATAATAGAGAAAAAAGATCTATCCTTAAACAATACTAACTTATGTCCAACATAATCCATTCCAATATTTAGGTTTATCTAAAATACTTCTGTCCAAGCTCATAGTATAAAGAAAACAATTACTAGAAATGTCATCTACCGAGCGTGTGAATACCATCATTTATCCCCCATATATCATAAGATATATCTTGTTGGTCACATTCCAAACATTTGAATACCTTAATCATGTATTCTATTGAAACATGAATTACCATAGAACCTTAGTTGAAAAAATGAATGTTGTCAAAAGCTATCTCTTTCCACATTCCAAAATCCCAAAAATTCTTTATACTCAAACCATGATATCACTTTGTCCTTATATTAGTCATGAGCTCATGAATACTATCAAACAAATTATTTTCTCTTTATCCCTTCATTATGCGCATATCATCTTCTTTCCAAAAATATTTCAATCACTTTTCATGGTTATCGATGCCATATTCTTATGGAAAACCACAATGTACTGGTATATAGGTATTCCAATATACCATAAAAGTACCTCAACAACATTATTCTTGAATACCAATACATAAAAATTTCAAACCATCCTCTTCAATGATTGTCATGGAATAAGTCCTTCCTTGATTTAAAAGTAACCTCTTAGGTCAGGGCATTGAGTTGGGTAATGCCCATGTTCTACACAGATAAGACATTGAACTCCATAACAGTCTGTCACTCTATAACCCTTCTCTCCACAAAGATAACATCTTCCCCTCCATTTGATGTATTCATCAATGTTCGTCTTTACTTCTTTAGAAATCTCAATATTCCTTTCTCTATGCTCCTCAACATGCGAACATGCATAAAATTCCATCTTCCTCTTATTTTATGAATTGATAATACCACTAAAGTTCACCTTGTTAATTATATGACTGATTCAAAAAAATTAGAAAATCTTTCTTTCTAGGAATTACGCAATTTATTTACTCATAGTCACCAATTTTTCCATTGGATTCAATGTTGACCCAATTCCTCCGGGTTCCCTCCATTGACTAAAACCAAATACCATGGTGTAAGAAACAGTTAAAATAATGAGGAACCACGTAATCATAAAACGTTACTTATGGGATGTCTAACTTATCACATATTCTTTAATCCATGACACCTTAGGTTCACCCTAGGTTATTCATGATTTTCAACATAATTTTAGGATTGTAACTTATAGTTATACAAATCCTTAGGGACATCCCTAGACATGCCTTAGAAATATCTCTAGGGATCTCACTAAAGTTCTCGCATCCTAGTTTCCAAAGGTTGACTAAACCTTTCCTCTGATACCAACTGTAGAGACCCAAATCTTGACGTACATGGAAATTACATTACTTTTTCAGAATACTTAATACATAACAAAAACAGACACCAAAGGACCGTAATAGTTTAGTGTCCTTGGAAACTTGGAATATAATCTTCTAATCTTGGTGAAAGACCTTCAACATCTCCCATAAAGATCTTCCCCTTTTATTTTCTTACCTAAAAACTTTCTTTAAATCTTGGGGAAAAGAAAACATAAAAAGGGTGATCTCAAATTCTCAGTAAGGGTAAGCATAGAGAACATAAAACAATCCATAAACATTTGAAATCAAAAACTTGAACATGAAATTTAAACATCAAAATCTTGAGCAAAGAAATAAATCGTGGAAGTACGTAAGGAATATATCATAATGGAACATCAGGCCTGATAAAATATAATGGGAATAAAAAATCTAATTGTGGAAACCATTCAGCACATGTTATGATTTCCATAGTAGTCAAGGCATTACTGCCAAGACCGTCTTAGTGGAAAAAGTCCCTTTCTGAATCGAGTTCACTCCTCATTCCAGTCTTGTATTACTGAACTGGATTAACTTACCATTCCAGCCATGTCTATCTCATGAGATATAAATATTTACCCAATGCATTGGAGGTAGATATAGGTCCCACCCATCTCATAATGAAATCATTCTTACTTGTGCCACAAAACAAACTTGAAACATTCATCATAACCCAAAGAATAAAATGGGCTTCATAAAAATCATCCCATCATCACATAATCCATATAAAACAAATGGATATTTCATCATAAGAAAAGTGAAACCATGTAAATCATAGAGACATTATACTTGAAACATACACATATGAAATAATTTCATCTTAGATGGAAAATGGTTTTGATAAAACATTTGAAATGAATTCTTGAGGAAAATATCATTTCTTCTTCAAAATCAATTTATTTACAAAAAACGTCATGCAATTTTTAAAATAAATGGATTTTGTTGAAAATAGTCATGAAATATTTTGGAGGAACCTTCATGAAAATAAGGCTTTATAAAACCGTATAAATCCTTTCATGTCGTATAAGTTAAAAAAACATTCTTCTCATACTTTTGCCGAAAAAGTCAAAAAGTACCTCGTAACGTAAACAAAAGAAAGATTCCTTACATACCATGTAGTAAAAGTAAAAAATGGGTAAAAATGACTTTAAAAATACATAACACCATTTTTATAAAACACGAACATGGATGATAAACATAACCCCAGTGAATACGTATGAATAAACAATCTAGGATAAAAACGAGATTGGAAAAGTTATCCCTTACAAAGATTTTTTTGTAAATAAAATAGAACACTTATGTGTATTCACAATAAGGTCACATATAGAAATAATAAATACATGATATGATATAAAAATTCATTTCTCACATAATTAAATAACGACATAAGAAAGAAAGAGAAGATCAACCCAAAGAACGAGAATTGGGTTAAGATGTTCCCTTACCTCGTGTCCGACTTGACTTGATCGTTCTTTAATCTCCTGAATAATAAACCAAAGTTAATTTCTACTTTATTAAGAACCTTTTTCAAATTTATTATTCATTTTATATTACTTATTACCATGTTATAAACATTATGTAACCATTTAAGTTAATAATGTTCATTTTGTCGATATTTGGTACTTGAGTAAAGAAAATGGACTTCTTATAATTACATGTTGTTCATGTGGTCAAAGGTTAATTATATCCAGAATGATATTCATGATTTATATATCATATATATCATATATATCCAGAATATTCATGTACTTATAATTTTACATAACATATGGAGGTAAGAAATGAAATGCACTGTTCATGGAGATGGTAAGCCATATGTACACATGAACACTACTTTCATTTCTATTTCTTATTTTAATGGAATTAGAACATAATGATACATAGGTATATTATAATTCTAGTATAATATCATATATAATATTATTAACTACATCCTTTATACATCCCATATAAGGCATTAACGAATCACATCACTTGGAGGGGGCAGTAGTCCGCACTTCCTCAAATGAGATTATCGTATTTACCCACTATGGAAACCATAAAGGCTTGTTATAATTGGGAAGTAAAGAGGAATAAAAAAATTATAAACATAATATATATCATATAAAAATACAGTTTCATCATATTGGCCACCATGAGAGGCGGTAGGAGAAAATCGAACAATCATCGTTTCGTGAGGCGTTAGTTTGTCATCCACAGAAACATTATGTTCTTCATCCATTAGATGGAGGTGTGTGTAAGTGTAGTTAGAATAATTCTTATACCAACATCATAGTATATTTAGGATACTGTTGTTGTTACAAAACAAAGGATTAAAAAGAGTTTAGGGGTTAGAGATGTAGAATAAAAGAAAATAACTTAAGAGAAACTGTTACCTTTAATTTGGGTAACTTCCTTTGGTTTCAACCAAAAGAACTTCCTGAAGTTCCTTGTACCTAAGTTAAGGCTTCTAGGTGGAGGATAAGGATTTAGGGAGCTTAATTGGGTAGATTTTGGACGAGCCTAATAGTTTGAGAGGTGTGAGGAATTGGATAGAAATGGTCTCCTTTTATAAGGGGGAGGAGGGGCTCTTTTGGAAAGTGTGAAAATATTATTTTATTATAAACCTATCTTCGGTTTCAAAAGGTCCAAAAAACATTAAAGATGAATATATGATGACTCATGGTCTAAATAAAATCATCCAATCATAATTGGACATGTTTTGGAAAATATTTTAATCATTATAATCTTATTTATTTAAATCATTTATTAATGAGGTAAATACTACATCATTATTGTGTCATAAATAAATTAATTTATTTGATGTCTAAAAATTATAAAAAAATACCAAAATTTAGGAAATATTTTTATCTTTCCAATGAATATTTATAGTCTAAATTATAATTTATATATCCCCTTATAAAAATTAATTACTAAAGGATTTTTTGTTAATGTCAATTTTGTCTTTACATTAAATTAATTAATCCAAATTGTCATTATCAGTCCCAAGTGGCTGAATGGGGTCCCAAAATCGACCCATGGATGCCCATGGTCGTCCCCTACTCATCCAATAAGTTTAGGATAAGTTTTAAGGTAATTTCGAATTATTATAATATTCTTTTAACCTTGAATTACCCTATTTACCTTTAACCGCAGTAAATAAAAGTCAAAAATTACTATTCACCAAAAATTATTTTCATCTTATTGAACCACATTTTACTTCTTTATAATAACCATGTATGTCGCATTTTTTAAATTCAATTCACAGAAGTGGTAAAATTTCATTTAAATGAAAGATTTAGTTTTTTTTTAACTACCACTAAGTGGTTTCACTATTCATCAAAAATTGACGTTTTTTAGAAAAATACCAAAAATTCAGACTAATATATATTTGATATTCCGAATTCAAAAATGATATCTATTTTTTCAAATTAAAAACATATAAGTTTCATTAATTAATTTTAAAATTAATTCTCGTTATCAAAACAAATAGCGTGTTTTTAAGAAACAATAACTATCAAAAGATCGACATTTGTTTATGTCCAAATTCAAAGTGAAATTAATTACAATAACCAACATTGGATTAAATGGTAAAAATATATTCAAATTACACATTAAAACAAATTAAAAAGATAATCTTACCATACAAATTATTGCGATGGAAAAAGTTGTTTTTAATTAAAATATAGCTTGTTTTTAATATTCATCGAAATATGAAAGTTATCATAATAATATGAAAAATTTATCCAAATTAAATTTTTATATCCTGATTCCAAGGAAGAATTTTATTTTGTGAAATTGAACTTATAAACATTTCAAAAACTATATTTAAAGTGGGTACGCCATCAAAAGGCGGCAAAACTGCATTTTTTAAAAAATACTTATTTTACCCGAAAAATTTATTTTGTTCTCATACCATCTGGAAAATATGTAAGATGAATAATAATGTTATAAAATTCAAAATTAAGTTAATATTATTCATAATGACTAGTCCATAATAATATTATGACAATATATCATTGTTTAGTGAAAACCGGTATTGCGTACTACACACGCTATCAAGGAAGGTCGCGATTGCGTGTAATGCAAGCCAAGTCAGGGTTGCGTGTTTTGAAAGACTCCTTTGTTGTTTTGTATAACATAATCCAACCATATTTCATTTATACATTGAATATATATATATATATATACACTCAATGTTGCGTAGAATGTCTACTATCAAACGAACTTGAATTGTGTATAACAAAATCCAAGAATAGTGTTGCATATATTGAAAGCTAATATGGTGTTGTGTATAATACATGCTCATCTTGGTGTAGTGTATAATAGAATCCATCAAAGAAATTAAAAAGAATAATTCTCATAAAATCTAGGGTTGTTACAGGAATCTTCTCACTTTTTTATATCCCAGCAGATTTGTGGTGCATGGTGTCAGACTATCCTCATCATAGCCCAATTGACGAAGTGCTTGCGGTGGGAGGAGGTTAACTCTAGATCCATTATCGATGAAAATTTTGCAAACATCAATGCCATTTATCTTTCTAGAAACATATAAGGATTTGATTTTTCCCATCATGATAGCGTCTTCATCTTGATCTGTGAAGGAAATGATGACATGTCATTCTGTGGGATCAGTCTCCATCCGATAGACTTTGGCAGTGACCACTTTAGCTTCAAATTCCTAGGGACTCAGCCAAGATTCGATAAACAACTCTCTAAGGTCTACTGATAGACTTAATGCATCTAAGATTGATATATTTGCTGTTACTTAGGCTATCTTATTTGGAATATCAAATTTATTATCTAAAGGCTGGTGCTTCTCAGCTTGGGGATTCTCTTCCATAAGTGATTTAGGGGCTTGAGCCTTAGTGGTGGACTGGCCGTCCTTTGGGGTGAGGATTGATGGAGCTCCTATGCTCTTTGGATTCAGCTGGATTGGTTGGCCTACATGATTTTGGTGATTAGATATATGATCTTCCTCTAGTGTATAATCCAAGATGATTGGGCTAGGATTTCCTCTGGTAGGGGAAGATAAACATTCTGGTTCCTATTATGTCTGTTAGAGGACCCTTCTGCAAGTTTCCACAACATTAACGATTTGAGTTAAGGTATGGCTAAGAATTTGACTCATGCCCTGACCATGCCTTCCTAGAAACCCTCGGCCTCTGCAACCTCTTCCTTCAGCTCTCTGGTTGGACATGGGGAATTCGAGTTTGTAGCTATAGTCTCCATCAGATAAGGGGTCAATTAAGTGAATGACATTAATGGAGCTAAAGATCAGTTCTTGATCCAACAATGATTTCTTCTTAATGTCTTCTTATGATGTTACCATTTTCAAGGGCGGTACCCATTGTCCCATTTTGGAAGGATGGTGACTGTGCTTTAAAGTTTTCTAGCATGAAGTCTAAAAGCATCAAGGTTGGCTTTGGTCTCAATGCAGATTCATTTTCTTGCTCCGACTTTCTGCCTTTTTGTCCCTCAGAGGATTGTGGAGATGATGATGATGGTTGTGTTTCATCATGAGATATTAGGGGCATGATTGGTTGATTTAAATATTCTTAGAGGATGCCATGATCTTTGTTGACTATTTTCCAAGCCATCAAACTGTCAAATTTTTTATCCTTTTTGTTGGTGACTATTTTTCACTCCCCTTCATCACTTCGGTCTAAGGTGGAAACATACGCTACTTGTGCTGGTGGTGGTCCTAACTTGACTTTTCTAGAATCCACTATCTTTTGTAGAAGATCCATGAAGATAAAGAACTCTTGAAAGGTGTGTCCTATTATCCAGTGGTAGAGACAATAATTTTTATGATCATAAAGACCCACTTTATTGGCTCTCTTTGGATTTGGTAGCTATATAAAGTTTCAATTCATGGTGGATACAAAGTATCCACAGAATTGGTCATCTTGGAACAAGTATAATTTATTTATTCATTCCTAAAACTGATTTATTTTGGCACTAATTCACTTATCTTGCTGAGGTGGGGGTGGATGTTGGCATCCAGGGTGTCCTTCACTGTTCGGTGGAGGCCTCACAACTGGAGCTGGTGCCAGGGGTGGCTTAAGCATGATAGAAGACATTTCAACGTTTCTTATTCTTTTTTCCTATGGATGATGGGGCCACTCGGGACTTGAGATTGGTCCACTATAGGGAGTCTCCTAACCCTTTGGAAATAGTGGTGAAATATCTGAACCCACTTGTATAATTCACTAGGATGAGTGGCATCAGCAATTCATCACAGAGATTATCGATGCACATAATGATAATTTCATCATGGGGGAGTGACCAATTCAGGGAGTAAGTTAGGCCTTTCCATCTAGCGATGAAGTATGAAACTCTTTCATTATCTCACTACTTACAATTGATGAGATCATTGATTTGCATCTTAGCCAATGTTGAACTAAACTGGAAGAGAAAAAATCGTCAGAGGTCCTCGCAGCCTATGATTGAGTTATCTGAAAAACTAGTATACCACATGAAGGTCGAACCCTGTAGAGATTTCATAAAGCACCTATATGTAACTTCTTCTTGTTGCTCTGGGGTTCCCATCATGGGGTCAAATTAAGATGCATATTTCATTAAATGTTGTTCTAGGTATCTTGAACCATTGAACATCATGAATACATAGTTCCCGAAGTTTGGTGGCGACAGAATGTTGCTCACCCAATCAGGGTAATGTTTGTGTTCTGGTTGTATTGGAGCGCACCACCCTTACATTGATTATAGTCAATCATTCAATTCCTCAATGGTATTCAAGAGCCTGTGATGCCTATCCCACTGGACTTTAGCTTGGGTGAGTGTAGAAGGGGAAAAACTAGACATGTCGACACTGTTGGAATTTGGGGTGGATACCCATATGGGGGTATCCTTTGCAGGTTTTCCTGAATATGTTCTGGCTTCTTCCCTAGTGGAGGGAAGTCTTGATATCCTTTTGGGGTTGGATTCAACTAGACTGATGGTCCCAGCGCGGGATTGGATGGGCATCTGAGCCTAGTTCCATTTACTGGGACGAGTGCCTATGGTAGAGGCACCTCTTCTGGATACACCTATTGACATTCTGCTTGAGGAACACAACTGGTGAGATAGCTTCCTTGACGTAGCTCAACATTGATTCGACTGAGCTCTTTCATTTCTTCTTCATACTTGGAGAATCTTTCATCGAGTGTGAGGGAAACATTCTTAGAGATAGGAGGCGGTCAGTCATAGATGAACTTGGATTTATTCTTCTCTTTATTGGGGATTCGTGAGGGAGTTAGTGATGGGTTTGCTGAGGGTTTACCAAAATTTAGGGAAGATCTCTATTTCTGAGTATGCACACTCTGAGGCTTGGTGTGGATCACCTCCAAGAGGGGAAAATCTTCTTTTTTCCTCCGCTTAATTTTTATCATGTCTTGTGATTTATTTGGGACTGACGTCTACCACTCTCACTGATTCATATCGTATTGGGTGTGGTGTACCAAGTTCTAAATGGTAGGAGAGCTTTTTTTCATCCTTTTTTGGACTTTCTCCTTCTATTTTGTGGTATTCTTCAGATTTCTTGGTGAAGAGAGACCCGAAGGGATCCATGATCTTACATCGCAATTTACCTTTATTATAGAGAACCTACCTTTTTTTACATTACTATTACATCATTTTAAAGATAAACAACATAATAGTATTACACATAGAGGATCCAAAGGTTTAGTGTCTTGGGAAAACTAGGACCATACATAACAATTACAACATCAATCATAAACATATATTTAATTTCCTCTTCTCTAGCTTCTTATTGGCACTTGTCCTCTCCTTAGTACATGTAGCCACCTATAGATATACATAAAAAGGGGTGAGCTAGAAGCCCAGTGAGAGGATATATAAGAAAAATATAGCATGGGGTGATCAAAATCATAACATGGGAAAAAGATCATGAACATGAGAGGAATCATAAATATAAGACTTGAAATGTGGCAATGCATAAAAAATGAAACATCATGTCTTAGTGGTTAAAGACCACACATACTTGTGAACCAAGATAGAATCTTTTTCACACATAATTTCACATTTACTCATGAGATTCATCACTTTACCCAATGCATTGGAGCACTTTATAATTTCGGGCGCACCCGTCTCATTGAAACATTCATATTGCGCTATATAATTCCGAGTGCACCCGTCACATCATAACATTATCATTATCATGTTTGACACATAGAACACATATAAAAAACTTACACAAATAACCCATGGAAAGGAATTGGTTTCATCTCATAATAACACATTCATAAACTTTGGGTTCCCAAAAGAAAGAGGGAATAACATAAATGTTACAAGAATTGTCCACTTTGAGTGAGAAGTAAAAGGCGTGTTCTTTAAAGAGGAGTTCTTTTAGAAAACATTTAGTTTGACATAAAAACCAGTGACAAACATGTATATCCCAGAAATGGAAAGACAATGATTAACAAAAGATCTTTAAGGAGTAACCATATAAAAAATGGAGTGAAAGAGGGAGAACCTGAAGGACGAATGTTGGGTTCGAGAATTTCCCCTTACCTTGTATCTGAATGCTTCCTTCTCTTTAATGTCCTATATAATGACTGTTGGCGCCAAAAATATTGGACGCAAAGGGAAGAAGAAAAATAAGAATGTGCGCTGCCTCACGAAGCCCCGATGCGGAGCTCCCATGAGCAACGCGGTTTCCACGAAGCGAAGGAGGTGGTACCGCTCCGCGAACGCCCTGACGTTCGTGAGCCTGCTGCGAAGCCCCAGAGGTGGTACCGCTCTGCAAACACCCTAACGTTCGCGAGCCCTCCGCAAAGCCCCAGAGGTGGTACTGCTCTGTGAACGACCTGACATTCACGAGCCCGCCGTGAAGCAGAGGAGGCGGTAACCCTCTGTGAACTCAGTTGATGTTCGCGACCTGCCGCGAAGCAACCACAGCCCCCTTCATGCCGCGTGGGATCTGCTTTGCGGCACCCCTTGCCTATAAATACCGGGCTCCCCCTGATCCCAGAGGATGGACGATCTGACCTTTCGGATTCTCAGCTCCCGAATCACGAAGCATCCTTCGCCCTGGGAATCATGAGCCCCGCGAGGTATTTTTGCTTCACGAGATGCCTTCACCTTGTCTCGTCTTGAGCCCCTCTTCCGAGAGGGATGCCCTTCGTAAAGCCTAAGGTCATTCGTGAAAGAAGGGGATTCCCAGGGGAACCCGGGCAGCCGCGGAGCGTTTATGCTTCGTGAAACACCCATCCTTTACAAGTGATCCACATGCCAAGGCAGGGTCACTCTACTCCGCGAAGCACACTGCTTCACAGCACCTTGCTTCGCGAGGCACCCCTGCTTCGTGAGGTAGTGCTCCGCGAACACTATTCCACTTCGTGAAGCACCTCCCATTCGTACCCCTGCCCCATGCTAAGGCCAAGGCATTCCACTTCGCGAAGCACACCCCTTTGCTTGGAAATTACTCTTCCCGTACGACCCTCCAGGTTTGCACGATGTGATTTCAAAGTACCATGGACAACACCACTCGTAGCATTGCTTCGCCTAATGATTCTTCGCATAGGCACGCTAACGGCTATTGATTATTCGCATAGCCACGCTAACGTGGACCCCTCAATGGTTCGATCTACGACCCCCCTTTACCTCGACTTTACTGGTACCTTCCCTCCCACAAGGGGTTGAGGGTATCGGTTATGTAAGTCATAGGGGTGCAGAGTAAACCCACCTTGTCTGAGCTGTAGGACGTTAAACTGTCAAGCACCTCATCCTCAACACATGATGTTAAACTGTGACCTAACCTCGTGCCTCGCACGCAGGGTCCCCCCGACTCAGACATTCTTTACGCTGCTCGTCTCCACGAGAATGGAATCACCCTCACATGGGATGATATCCTCCTTCTCAGAGTAGCGTATGTCCACAGGGGAAGGGCAACCACCTTGGTGTAAGACCCCAAGACCCTCTTGTGGAAGGTAGCACCCATGCACCTCCGTACTTCCCCACAGCCAAGGCTGGGGGAGGGCGCGATGGTGAACAAGGCACCTTCCATCTTTGGTCCCAAATCCCTCTCCTGTTGTGCTTTACTGCACCTTGGGCCTCCATCCTGGAGTAAGTCCCAGCACCATGGTCCACCTAATGCATAAGCTCCTCTTCATTTCCCATGGACGCACCCTTCGCGGCGTGATCGTCAGGTCCCTGCAACCTCTTGTTTCTCACACCGAGCATGACTCACGTGAAATTAGAGTGAGCACCGACCCAGACCCCCACCTTTATCAAACTACGAGGACTTTGATCCATGTTAAGGTATGGTATGTAGGAAGCCTCCACGAGGTTCAAGCCCACCACTCGGTCGTTTCTTCATGTCTAGTTCCACCCTCATCCAGTATGACATTAAATTGTATTCCCCTATCAAGCATGATGTTAAACTGCACACCGGAACTACGTGGTCTTTGATCCGTGCTAAGGCATGGTACGTTGGAAGCCTCCATGAGGTTCAATCCCACCACCCGTCATTTATTCATGTCAGGGTTCACTCTCCCCCGCATGACGTTAAACTGCATTTCGGCCCAGTGGTAAGCCGTTGTGACCAACCTGAACTACGAAGACTTTGATCCATGCTAAGGTGTGGTACGTAGGAAGCTTCCATGAGGTTCAATCCCACCACCAGTGGACCCCCCCAGGTTCACTTTCACGTCGGTTCGCTGACAAAACCCAACCTGAACTACGTGGTCTTTGATTCGTGCTAAGGCGTGGTAGGTAGGAAGCCTCCATGAGGTTCAAGCCCACCACCCGTTGGTCACTCCGACCTCCTTCACGTCAGTTCACCAACACCTGGGCAGCCTAGTATGTAAGCCCCACACCATCTAGACCAAGGTCTCTTTTCTTTCACGTCGGTTCGCCGACACCCAGCATTTTCACCCGAACTACGAGGACTTTGATCCATGTCAAGGCATGGTACATAGGAAGCCTCCATGAGGTTCAAGCCCATCACCCGGTTATTCCGAACTCATTCACGTTGGTTCACCTCCATCCCGCATGACGTTAAACTATATTCCACATCTCATTTGAACTATGAGGACTTTGATCCATGTCAAAGCATGGTATGTAGAAAGCCTCCCTGAGGTTCAAGCCCAACAATCATTGGCTCAGACCGTCTCTTTGTCGGTGTGCCAAATCCCCCCCCCCCATTTTCACCTGAACTACGTGGTCTTTGATCCATGTCAAGGCATGGTACGTAGGAAGCCTTCCTGAGGTTCAAGCCCACAATCCATCGGACCAAGGTCCACCTTCACATCAGTTTACCGGCACCACCCCAAACTACGCAGACTTTGATTCCCTGCTACGGGGGATATGTAGGAGGTCTCTTCGAGGCTCAAGCCCAATTTCACTATCTGCCTTGCGATGGTCCCATTTCATTCCCCCTCCACTCCATTCATCCATCCATCATTCATCCTAATTCTCACCCGGGCCGCCACATCCCGGTGTGATCATGTCACTCCACTCCCCTCCACAGCATCTGGGAAGCTGCCCATGGGATGACCCCGACATCGGCATCCCCTCAAGGGGGGATTCTTCAATCTGATCCACTCCAGCTAGTGTTCTGATCGGGCCAACCCATCTCTGCTGGAAGTTAAACTTGCAGCATACTCTGTGTTAAACATAGGAAGCTGAGGAAAACCTCAGATACATGCCTATGGCATATGATTCCCCGCGCTCGATGTGGGATGCCTCGGGCTTCCATGCCCTCGAGAAGCTCTATAATAAGGGACAAAAGATAGACACGCCAATTCCCTAGCATTCAGACGCATTACTGATGCCTCGACGTGACTACTCCCCCGACTGAAGGTTGTTTCCCTGACCGGACTCTTTGGAATGTCCTGACAGAAGCAGTGTAATTAACCGGCGTCCATGAAAAGATGGCATTGGGAAGAGTTTCACGAACAATGTATTAAATCTGTGAGGGAGACCCGGACTAGGTGACGAGATCTGAGGAGGAATCCACGGAAGGAAGAACCGACATCCCATCATCCCGATTTTGATCAAGCAGCAGACATCCCTGAATAAGGAGCATGTGCCACCCGCCTTTGGAAAGCGGTAATGCGGGGCAACAAGAAAGTCGCGCCTATCGCGCCCAAGCGGACGGACGCGCGCGCCTCGACAAAAGCGTCAGAAACAGAAATGGTGAACCCGACGTGAAATTCTTCTCCTCAATATGGAGATTAGTAGTGTTTGAGACATCTGTAGATTGACATGTCACCGGATCCAGATATCCAGTGCCGAGTCCCGCCAAGAAAATAGCGGGTCTGGCGTGAAACTCACCAGAAGTTAGAGAAGTAGAATGTGGGGCATTCTGTTCTGCAACGTTGTCGGCATGGATCCCTCTTACCGGCCACGGAAGATGGAATGAAGCTGGGGCACTGGTTGTCAAATCTTTTCCTCGCAGTGCTAACGAGTTAACCTACCTACTACCTAGGAACCAGGTTGCTGCTATGGAGACACGATCACCACCTGCTCACCTACGCAGGGGAAAGGGCAATGCCAGTACAGCTGCTCTGCGTGGCTCTACTACCATCACAACAGCCTCTACATCCGTGAATGTGGGACGCCCACGTCCCCTTTCTCTGTCAGAGATTATCCAACGTAGGGTGATCAACGACCTTGTACATAGGTACGAGGAGGATGGGGTCATCCCAACTCGGGATATGGCTCACCTGGACCTGGAGGCGTACAGGCCCCACCGTCAACGCTTCCCTCAAGGGCCGCGCAGGGAGCCCCTGCTCCCCACCCCAACATTCAATCGTTTCGATAGCCTGTCCCTGGAACGTCTCGATGACTCCTCTCCTTACGCTGATGAGGCAGGTGATTTCCGGCTCATCCTGGTCAGAGTCCCAATCCTAGGACTCCAGGCAAGGGCCCCCATCCGGCCGCGTCAGCGCCGCCCTCCAGCTTGGCCAGAGGAGCAGGTAGTCTATGCCCCTACACCACCTGTGCCAGCTCGTCTGACCCAACGCCAATGTCGGGCCCGAGCTGAGGACGCCTGTCAAGGGGAGTCGACGTCAACAACTATTGTGGCCCAAGCCACCGCCGATGTGAATCATGGAGTCCCTGCATACACTGAGCAGGGGCACTCCTTCACCCGACCAGGATCAAGGCCCCAACTGCCCCATGGGCAGGCTGAGTTGACTCTTCGGGTCACAGGCCTGAGTGGTGATCGCCGCGAACCAATTCACAGTGATGTCGCCCCGTACGGAGGGCCTCCCCGTACCACCATTCCATAGAGTGTGGGCCTTACCCACTCTGAATCTCGTCATGGAGGCATGCCTCGTGCTACCCCCATCCCGAATGAAGACCTGCCTCGCAGCAGTGACGCTTGGCGCGGAAGTCTCTCTTGCGCCCACTACACCAGGTATGGAGTTCCTCCTCCTACCCCCGACCATCGATGTGAAGGTATTTCCCATCTAGTCCCTCTCCAATGTGGGGATCCTCCCTACTTCCTCTATGCAACTGGCTAAGGTCCTTCTCGCCCCAGCAACCCGAGGGGTGAAGGTCAGCCTTGCTCCACCCGCACCAAGAATGGAGGTCCTCCCCATGCTCCTGCCGATTCCAACAGAGGTTCTGCCCACATGGGTGCTGTCCGTGGAGGTCCTCTCCATGTACCCTTCGACATTTTCCCTGGTGCCCCTTGCACCCCGACTGTCTCAAGCGGATGTCCTCTCAGCCACGGCGCTAGCGCCGCTCCGAGAATACATGTCGAGAATCATCCTTGTCCCGAAGAGCCATCCAGGGGCAGGAGAGCGGGTCGTCGCTGCCACAAGAAGAGTCTTGGGAAGGACCGGGTGGAGGTCAAACTAGCCCTATTCTTAGATTCTGAAGCAGAATGCAACTCATCAATGGAACCTTCTCCTCGTTCCTCCATATCAAGGACTGGGGGAGGAACAAGGCGCGTCAGTCTCATTCTCCCAGAATGCGAAGTCCACCGGATTCCCACCTATCTCCGTAAGTACATCCAGGAGGAGGAAATTGTGGAAATCCTATAGGTTATAACCGTATAATCACCACAGTCGTCACCAGAAGCGCCCTCTACCTCCACCAGAGATCACAGGGAGCTATTTTGTGGACCAACGGCGGTAGAGCAATGACGTGACCCATCGCTGGAGACTGCAGTTCCTGCGCCAGAAGCTATGGCTATCAGCCCGTCATATCGTAATATTACGGTTAGGTCTCCCCACTCTTCAGAGGATGGCCCGGAATTCGGCGGCCAGTCAGCTCATTGTATGTATTCTCCGCCGCCTAGTTTACTGTCCCAGTGGTCCGCCTCAGTACCGCTACTGGTCCCTCAGTTGCCCCCAGTTGACGAATGGGGCAATACGTGGCCAGACACTGAATCTGAGCCTAGGAGCTTCTGGAACATTCTCGCAGTGGACCATGTCCCGGAGAAGTTCTGGCCAGTGGTAGTGTTGAACTTTTGTGCATCGGAATCCCTCGCCCCGGAGGAAGTAGAGTGCTTTCACCAAACCCTATGGGCGACACACGTTCGTCTTCGCTATCAGCAAGTGATGTACCCTAGGAGAAAAGTGCACTTTGAAGAAATCAGCGATCAATGTCGTCTGGTCAATTTGACTGCACTCCCTCTGGCCCTGCGCCCCGAATCACCAGGTCGCCAGAGTGCCCTCCAACAAAAACGCGTTCAGAGATTCAAAGTACTCCACAAAATCAGTAGGGAAGCTACCCCCCATGTAAAAATCCGTGGATGGGGACAGCATGCCGCACTCCTCTTCAGTCCTACCCGGTAGCAGCCCGATTCGTTATGCGACATTGAGGACATGCCCCCAAGAGGGGTCACGGTCCACATGGATGACGTAGAGGACAAGGAGGACAAGCTGGAGTTTCTCGATGGAGACTTACCCCCTGAGGGTGTACCACCACTGCTGGACCCATCAGAGAGGATTACCCATCAGCAGAGGAACCTTCTAGGCCTCCCCATACCCACCGAGCCGCTGATACTCAGTCGGATGGCCGGTAAGGGTAAGGAGCACGTCGGAACTGTCAAGCACTCCGACCCGTCCGCCTTAGTGCAGAAGATGGACAAAGACCCCGAAAAGGCCACATTGTGCCAGCAGCTCGATGAGTAAAAGAGGTTGGTCGACGAACTTCTGGCTGAGCGCGCTGCAGAGCGGCGACCCGACTATGGTAATCCCATGCCGGGGCAGAAGGAGAAGGAACAATTTCCCCCTGGCGAGATGCCTCCGGGAAACCTTGATCATGCTACTTCCGCAGACAGGGCAAGAGCCGTAACTCACAGAAAGAGGGCATGATACGTCTCACCAAACCCTCCTGAGCAATGAGGCAATCTGAGGAATCCAGCCCAGGTTCCCTCAGCCGCCCCACAGGCCGTTCCTCCAATCGCTCCATGAGCTATTGAAGCCATCTACCATGTCAAAGAACCCGGAAACACACTTGTGATTAGGGAACCTCGTCAAGACAATGACCCCCACCCGGATGATCTTATAGCGGCACTCATCGCCCGCCTCGAGGCGTTGGAAATGCGAAAGGTGGCAGTCCCACCAGATTGCAAACCATATCCCACGTGGGTGGATGATATGCCTGCACCTCTGGGTTTTGGGAACCCCACTTTCTCACCGTTCTATGGGACAGGGGACCCTCCGCAGCACTTGGCCCACTTTTCTTCCAGGTGTGGCCCCATTCTTGGGACCCCAGCCCAGCAAGAAGCCGCCAAGATTTGATGTTTCATGCAGACATTGGAGGGCCCTGCATTCGTCTGGTACAGCCAGCTCCCTATCGGATCTGTGACCGTCTAGGAGGATCTCCACCGGCAGTTCCTATACCAGTTCAGCTCCACCACGCGAAAGACCAGCATCGCAGACCTCTTCAAGTGAAAACAAAGGCATGATGAGCGGGTTGTGGACTTCATCGCCCGGTGGAAGGGGCTTACATACTCCCTCGACATGCCACTAACTTAGGAGAAATTAATGACGATATGTGTAGGAAACATTAAAATAGATATGGGTCCTTCCCTGATCACCCAGAACTACCCTGTGGGATTCCGAGATTTCTCAAATAAGGCTCAGCGCCTCGAGGAAGCTCTGCAACAGGCTAGTCAGGCATGTCTGCTACCCCCTGTGATCCCAGCCAGGAGGGCTTCCAGAGCCGAACCAGCCGCGATGGCCCAAATAGAAGCCCTCAGGCAACTCGAATTACTGCCAAAAGCACTGGCCCCATAACCCTGCAGAGGTCCCCCACCTCAAGTGCAGGCTCCTGCCCAGCAGTGACCGCCTCGGAATCGATAGGTTCCCCCGCGCAATGTGCCAACACCACCTAGGCGGGACAACCAGGCACCACCTCCTCGGTAGGCCCCTCCCGCCCTTCGTCAGGGCTAGGCTCCTAGGGCCCCTTATCTGGAAAAAAGGCACCATACTTACTCGTTCAATGATAATCTGGTCCATGGCTACTTCTGAAGTGCTCTAGAGCAAGGGATTGTGCACTTACCTGAGTACAGAAGGCCGGTAGAGGCGAATCTCACCGATTTCCCCAACGACTGCCCCTATCACTGTATTCTGGGGCACACCCTCAAGCAGTGCTATGTGTTTAAAGACTGGTTTCAAGACCTTGTCGATAAAAACATAGTCAGGTTGGGCCTGACCCCGACACAAGTAGCAGGTGTCTTCGTAGGGTCAGAGATCGGTAGCAAAAGTGAAGGAGAGTGGTAGCAGGTTCCCAGTCATGGGTCCCAGAAATATGATGACTGGATGGCTCGAAAAACCATCGCCCGTGCCCATTGTATCATTCGGGCATGCCTGAATCAGCCGGAGCCTTCGGAGGAAGCAGCCAGTACCTCTGTATCGTCATCACAACCGACCTTTTCCCAAAAGGGGAAGTAGCGACGGCGCAAGAAGAAGCAACGCGCTCCACCGCTGCCATCCTCATCACGCACTCTTGGCGACTTTATGCCCCCTAAAATGGGGATTCCTCCCAAAATCCTCCTATTAGTGGATGATTCATCAAGCGACATCCATGGGTACACTTAGGTTAATACCGTGGAGCTTGTAAAGCCCTATATGACTCCCGACGAGGGGGAATGCCAGGCGAACCTCCCCAACGTCCCCAGCCGACGTCAACGCTAGCGGAACCGCAACCACACGAGTCGTCGAGGCACGTTAGCGGGCGCTTTCAGTCAGGTCGTGCATGCTACTAAAACCAAAAAGTAGGCTCAGTGCAGAGTTCTGCACACGCAACCTCATCCGATGCCCTCAGATCTACCTCCACCGTCATTTGTGCTACTAGATCAGGCAGAGCTGCCTCGTCCGTATCGCGGTCAGTCTTTCCCGGCTACAGGACAATATCCGTTGTCCGGTCCTAATCCAGCGACTACTCTCCAGGCCTCAACTAGTAGGCAGTGGGATGTACCCAGTACTAGCCAGCCGCTGGTTCAACCGGCAGGACCCGCTATGCCTCCAACTGTAGAACGACCTCCTGTAAGCAGAGGATCGCATTTGGCACGAAAGTATGATGTCCAAAGCACCTGGTCTGCATTCCAACAAGGATTTATATCCTCGAGGCTCTTCTCCTGTCGTCTGAAATGCATGAGGAACTTGTCGAGGCCCTAAGGAGACCCCTCCAGTTTGAGATGGAGGTAGCAGCTTGAGAAGCCTCCCACACTGAGGTAATTGAGAATGCCGAATGCCAGGCAGTTATCTCATTCTCCGGTGAAGATGAAGACCCTCCTATACAGGGGCACATTCACCCACTGTACATCACTGGTCAGTTCAACGGCGTGGAATTCTGCAGCTTCCTCATTGACACGGGTTTTGGGATCAACCTAATCCTGACCCGGAAACTATGGAAGCTGGGTTTGTCAGAGGATAATATAACTCCCTCCGACCTCAGAATTAAGGGATACGATAGGACCAAGAAATCCCCAGTCAGCAAGATCCACTTGAAGACCCAGTTCGGTGGCCAAATTGCCAGCACCGAGTTCATGGTTGTCTTCCAGGACACCACCTACAACGCATTGATGGGCAGACCATGGCTCCACCTACACGCAACAGTCCCTTTGTCGTATCACTAATGCCTCAAATACTCCCTCAATGGTCGAGTAGGCATTCTCCAAGGATATGCGTCTCCTTTCACCTCTTGTGAACCCTGCTATCTAGACACTGACTATTACAAGAGAAAGGATAAGAAAATCCTAGCAAGTGAAGATGAACCTGCCCTGGTCACAAGTGATCCCTGGGCAGGCTTGGATGACGCCTACATCTTCCTGATCCATGGATTGGAGTCCACGACCCCAGACATGGGGCAGTGTTTTGTTGTTTTAGGTATGAATGGAAGGAATGTTCTCATGTCCAAGCGATGGCAAAAAATCACATCGTACTCATACACCAACCAGGATCAGGTGATCCGAGAACCTCCTACCCCTGTGTGGTATCAGAATGTCAGGCTTATGGCAATGGCAGTACGTCATACATGTCTTTTCTGTTGGGCTGGAATCAACCAACTCAGGCCGACGTGTCACCACTGCTTTGATGTCATCAAATGTGGCCCCTTAGGCCGAGGTCCAGATGGGATAGGATCGACTGTCTTCATTGCTATGGTCTCAGGGACGAATGGGTCTCCTGATATGATGACCACTGCTACCCAGGCCAGAACCAGTTGGCCGTCAGGGTTTGATAGCTCAAAAGTAGCTCCCCCTACAGGAAATACCTCCACAGGCGAAGAGGAAGATCTGGAGGATTCTCCCCCTGCCTTTGAAGAAGGCGTCTCTACCATGGTTGATGAACTGGTACAGGTGAACCTTGGTAGCGAGGCGGATCCGAGACCCACATTGATCAGTGCAACCATGTCCCTCGAGGATCAGCAGTGGTACGTAGACTTTCTCAAGTAGCACCGTGATGTGTTTTCCTGGAGTTACGGCGAGATTCTAGGACTAGATCCTCAGGTAGCTGTTCACCGCCTTAGTCTCCCGACAAATCATCGTGGATTCAAGCAGCCTCCCAGAAAGATGCACCCTTCTCACGGTGCCATGCTTGAGGCCGAGGTTTATAAGATTATCAAAGCCAGCTTCGTCAGGGAAGTCCAATAAACCAAGTGACTTTCCAACATTGTGACAGTCAGGAAGAAGAATGGGTAGATCAGAGTCTGCATCGACTTCTGCAATCTCAATCGCCACTGCCCAAAGGATGATTTTCCCCTTCCAGTGACCGAGTTATTGATTGATGCCACGACCAGGTTCCAAGCCCTCTCTTTCATGGATGGGTATTCCGGGTACAACCAAATCCGGATGGCCCCCGAGGAAGAGGATTCCACTACCTTCAGGGCTCCCTAAGGTACTTTTTGTTACCAGGTTATTCCCTTCAGCCTGAAAAATGCAGGTGCCACTTATCAGCGGGCAATGCATCGCATATTCAAGCTGATTCTCAGGATGCTAGTGGAATGCTACGTGGATGATCTGGTGGTCAAATCTTTCCAGTGCCAGGACCATCTCAAAGACCTTGAGAAAGTGTTCGGTTTCCTCCGTTCTCGCCACCTACAGATGAACCTGTTAAAATGTGCCTTCGGGGTCACCTACGGGAAGTTTCTTGGATTTGTTGTTAGATACCGGGGCATTGAGATCAACCCAAAGAAGATCAAGGCCATCATCCAAATGCCTCCCCAAAGCAATATTCGGGAGCTCCGAGGTCTCCAAGGCCACTTAGCATATATATGTCGATTCATTGCGAATCTGTCCGACAAGTGTAATCCCTTTTCCTGGGTCATGAAGAAAGGCGCCGCATACGAATGGGATGAAGAGTGTCGGACCACCTTCGAGGAAATCAAGTAGTATCTACTCCAACCTCTAGTTTTGATGCCACCCGTCTTCGGAAATCCGCTGGTCCTTTACGTGACTTCCCTGGAATGGTCCCTTGGTGCGCTTCTCGCCCAAAGGAACAATGAGGGGACAGAGAACAACCTCTACTATCTCAGCTGCATGCTCCTCGATACGGAGATCAGATACTCCCTTATCGAAAAGAGCTGCCTTGCACTCGTGTTTTCCGTACAGAAGTTGTGACATTACCGACAACACCATGAGGTATAGTTAGTCTCTCGGGTAGACCCATTGAAGTACATCCTAAACTGCTCCATGTTGACTGGCCGACTAGCATGATGGGCAATGATCCTCCAGCAGTTCGACATCAGGTTCGTGCCTTAGAAGGCCATCAAGGGATAGGCATTGGCAGACTTCTTAGCTGCTCATCCAATCTCCGTAGATAAATCCCTGGACCTGGACTTTCCTAATGAGGCGATCCTCTCAGTTTATCATGCCATCTCAAGTTGGAAAATGCACTTCGACGGTGCCTCCCGGAGCCCCACCGGTAAGAGACTCAACGATACTAAGCTCAACAGAGTGGGTCTAGGTATCGTCTTCATCACCCCAATGCAAGTCGTCCTGCCATACTTATTCCTGTTGTCTGAAGGCTACACCAACAATGAGGCGGAGTACCAGGCTATCATCACCAGCCTCGAGTTAGCCCTTGAGATCGATGTGCCCCATCTACATCTGAAAGTGGATTCCGAGCTGGTCATCAAGCTGGTCAATGGCGACTATGTCGTCAGGAAGCCGGAGCTTGTGCCATTGTTGGAGTGCACCCTCCATTTAAGGGCCCAGTTCTCTTCTCGACTAGAGGTTACCCATGTCCCTCGATCACAGAACGGTCGAGCAGAAGCTTTGGCTGGTTTAGCTGTGTCACTCGCAGAACCTGAGCAAGGTGATTTGATTATACATGTGGCACACCGGAGGGTCATTTCCCCCATCACCCTAGAGGAAAACGACGGCCTGCGGGTAAGTCATCTTACCGTTGGACCTTCTACGTTAGGGGTCCTAGGTTCGTCAAACATAGTGGTTGAGGCCACTCCCGACTGGAGAGCACCTTTTTTCGAGTATCTCCAAAATGGTTGCCTCCTGGACGATCGGGCCAAGTGCGAGCGAATCCGACACTGCGCAGTGCAATTTATCCTCCAGAGTGGTCCCAGTCTCGAGCGGATCCTCTATAAGTGGAGCTTCGATGGTGTTCTCCTCTGTTGCGTTCAAGGAGTTGAGATTTCTCAGGTTATGCAAGAGGTTCACGCTGGTTCCTGCGGTGCCCACCAGGGTGGGCCCAAGCTGTCCCATCAAATCTAGAGGTTGGGGTACTTCTGGCCCGCTATGATCCATGATTGTATTGAGTTTTCCAAGATATGCCACGTGTGCCAAGTTCACGCTAACTTCCTGCATCGGCCACCAGAGCCTCTACACTCCACCAAGTATTCTTGGCCATTTTTGGTGTGGGGACTCGATGTCGTGGGACCATATCCACCGGCGACAGCTCACCAGTGTAGGTTCATCCTAACTGCTACAGATTTCTTCTCCAAGTAGGCAGAGGCAGTTACACTCAAAGAGGTCAAGGCCCGTTCCATCGTTGACTTTGTGAGCTCCAATATCATCCACTGATTTGGATTCCCTCACGATGTCCTCACCGATGACGACACCAACTTCCGAGCAGCCGAGCTAAAGAAATTGTATGCAAAGTACAATATCTATTCGAACCAAACCTCTCGTTATCATGCACAGAAAAATGGACAGATCGAGGCGTTCAACAAAACCCTCTCTAAAAATCTGTAGAAAATGGTTGGTCATAACAAGAAAATTTGGCCAGACAAGCTCCCCAACGCCCTCTGGGCTTATCGGACGATGAATCGTAATTCCACCCAGGTGACCCCATATTCCCTGGTGTATGGGGCTGAGGCTGTCCTACCCATTGAGATCCAACTGCTATCGTTATGCATAGCAGTCTACGACCAGCATGCACTAGATAAGGTGGCCAAAATCCATCTAACTGAACTGGAAGCACTGTATGAGAACAGGCACCGTGCCCTACACAATCTAGAAAGGCACCAGAATAAGATAGCAAGAGCCTTCAATAAGAAGGTTCGCCTTTTCTCTTTTTTGCAGGGTGACCTAGTGTTGGACCTTCGAGCGCCAATGATTCCCAGTAGGAAACCGCCCAAGCTAGAGCCCAAATGGGAAGGACCTTACGCCATCCATAAGGTTTACCCCAACGGAGCATACTCCTTGGTGACCACAGATGGTGAGCGCATAACTCCTCCCACCAATGCCAAGTTCCTCAAGCAGTACTTTGCATGAGCCCCTTGGTCCTGCACGACCTTAAACTATACAGTCCCTGACGACCCTAAACTGCACGTTACAGTCCCGCATGACCCTAAACTGCACCATTGTCCTACAGGACATTAAAACTATGATATCGTCCCGCGAGACAATAAACTGCAAAATGGTCCCATCACTATGACCTTAAACTAAGATCTCCCCACATCCTTACTGTAAGATGTTAAACTTCAATCCGGTCAGGCCTCCCTGACCGAGGCTCAGCCTCAGGCCCCTTGGCCTCTTCGGGAATCTGGCCCCCGTCCTTACTGTAAGACGTTAAACTGCAAGCCGGTTAGGCCTCCCTGACCGAGGCTCAACCTCATGACCCTTGGCCTCTTCGGTCCCCTGGCCCCCATCCTTACCATAATACGTTAAACTGTAAGCCGGTCATGCCTCCCTGGCCGAGGCTCAGCCTCAGGTCCCTTGGCCTCTTCGGGCCCCTAGCCCCCGTCCTTACTGTAATATGTTAAACGGCAAGCCGGTCAGGCCTCCCTGACTGAGGCTTATCCTCAGGCCCCTTGGCCTCTTCGGGCCCTTGGCCCCCTTCCTTACTGTAAGACGTTAAACTGCAAGTCGGTCAGGCCTCCCTGACCGAGGCTCAGCCTCAGGCCCCTTGGACTCTTAGGGCCCCTAGCCCCCATCCTTACTCTAAGACGTTAAACTGCTAGCCAGTCAGGCCTCCCTGACCGAGGATCAGCCTCAGTCCCCTTGGCCTCTTCGGGCCCCTGGCCCCCGTACTTACTGTAAGACATTAAACTGCAAGCCGGTCAGACCTCCCTGACCGAGGCTCAGCCTCAGGCCCCTTAGCCTTCGTCAACATAGGCTCTCTTATGGGATTGTATGGTGTGGTGTGGGATACGTCCTCATTCACGTCGGGTTACCCTCCGAACAATACATATCCCCCGAATGAGACGCATCTATCGCCCGACATGACATTAAACTGCACTTCAAGAACTACGTATGGCTTGATTCCCATTCTAATGGGATACGTAGGAACGCTCGGACGCTTCGTCTTGAGCCTAGCCCCGAGCTCTTCTCTTTCACTGTCCCCCCTGGGTATAGTTTCCTCGGAGGATCCTTGCATGACGAGGAGTAGGCTTCCTTAGCCTCACTCATATAAGGATTATAAGGGTCACACCATGTTCCCACTCTCGTTCTTCTATCCTCCCACATCCTCACCGCATGACGTTAAACTGCATGGCCTTCAAGAACTATGTATGGCTTTATTCTCATCCTAATAGGATACGTAGGAACGCCCGGACATTTTGTCTGTTGGCCCAGCCAAAAAGACAAAATCTTCCCCTCGGATCAAGACATATGGAAGGGTGCACACTTTTTCCCCAACTCACGTCGAGTAAGCCTTGACCCAGCTGCACGTCCCCCTGGAGATGTTCGCCTCTTTTGTGTATGGGTATAGCTATGCTTCACCCACTCCTTGACTGGGATTCCATCACTTTCCTCACCCGGAGGGACCCCCAAGAACGGCCTGGATACCACGCCCAAGGGCTCTCCTACCGATACGGGCTAACGCCCCTAAGGGTTTCCTAGCAACAAGTCGATACAATTCCCGCATTGCGAATTTGGTCAACAGTCTATGATCATTTGTTGCTCCCATATCAGGTCACCATGGGGACGCTGTGTTTCAAACATGGTCAACAGTGTCTTGGATCTTCGGGTCCACCCCGAGATGTCCCAAACATCGAGTGTAGTGATTCGTTCTGCCCCATCCCAAAGCGACAAACTTCCCTCCGGGTTGTGCCAGTGGTCAGGCCCACGACCCCGATTCTCTTATAAGGGATGTACGACGTGGTGTAGGATTACGTCATCTTTCACGTTGGGTTACTTTCCTTGTTGTAAACATCCCCGTATGAGATAAAGTAATCTCTTTACCCGTCCTCATTGCAAGACGTTAAACTGCAAACTGTTCAGGCCTTCTTGACCGATGCTTAACCTCAGGCCCCTTTTTCTTTCTGGGCCCACGGCCCCCGTCCTCACTGCAAGACATTAAAGTGAAAATTAGTCAGGCTGTCCTGACCGAGGCCCAGCCTCAGGCCTCCCTCACCGAGGCCTAGCCTCAGGCCCCTTTTCCCTCTCAGGCCCTAGCCCAAATTCTTACTCGGAGTGTATGGTGTGATGAGGGATTATGTCCACATTCACGTCGGTTTCTTCACCATACCATACACCTCCAGAGAATCCTATTCCCCGGCCCTCGTCCTCACTGTGGGGCATTAAAATGCGAGTAGGCCAGGCCCTCCTGATAAAAACCTAACTATCAGGCCCCTTGCCCTCTTCGGGCCCCATGGCCCGGGTTCTTTCTTATGGGACTGTGCACAGTGGTGCAGGATTATGTGCTCATTACTCGCTATGCCGCACATGCCCTTGTTATGGTATCCTGCCCCCTGGGTATCTTCTAGAACTACATGTGTCTTGATTCCCATCCTTATGGGATACGTAGGATCACCTGAATTTCGGGTCCAGCCCCATCTCTCGAAAATATTTATCCCACCTTGGCCCCTTGGCCTACCCTTCCTCCACGAGGGAGGTATGTGGCGTGGTATGGGATTATGTCCTCATTCACGTCGGTCTTGTAATGACCACTCCATATACCTCTCCCTCCCGAGCTGTTTCGTCGACCCTTTTCGGCGGTTCACCAATGTGCCTAAGGGTACTCTGTTTTATTACCTGGAATGTCGGACTTTTACTCGGACACGTCTGCACCTGCTTTTCAGGCTTTGTGTACCCTTCATTAGGGCTTCCATCACCTTTCAAACCTAGAGGGACCCCCAAGAACGACCTGGATACTACGCCCAAGGTCTCTCCTACCATTACGGGCCAACACCCCTAAAGGTTTCAAAGAACAAATCGATAAAAATCCCATGTTGCGAATATGGTCAGCGGTCAATGCTCGTTTGTTGTTCCCACCTCAGGCTAACGCGATATGGAGACTGTTTTTCCGCCACGGTTAATAGATATCCTCCGTCTCCATGCTAACCCCATTAAGCCCAAAATTTTGGTTACATGATTCACATCCTTCTCCATTCTCATCATGCCCAAGTAGAGTTTCGAAACTCTTGATAATATTCCTCAGTGCACATCTGCGCATTAGGGGAACAAAGCCACATTAGAGGTGTCTTTCGGGGCTCTTCACCGACTTCCCCTCGATGGATGTTTCGGGTATTGCGATAGGGATCTTCCCCCCCTTGTTTCCCACACCGAGTTTAACTCACGTGGGCTTAGGGATCGGGTTGAGGTATGCGCTCACCTGGAAAGTTTTCATCCACCCATGGTCTGAGCTCTAAGACCATAAAATAATATCTCTTCAGAACTACGTTTCACTTGAGTCCCATCCTCATGAGATACGTAGGACTACCCGAACATCTTCGGGTCCAGATTTTTTGGGGGCTAAACTCTTCCCCTTCACCTCTCACCCCTTGGCCTGAGGTTCCTTTCTCGGGATTGTACGGTATGGTGTAGGATTACGTCCTCATTCACGTCATTTATTCCACATGACACCATACACATCCCCTATTTAGCATCTTCTCTGCTACGTCTGCACCACATGACATTAAAATGTATGCTTGGTCCTATCACACGACCCTATACTGTGACATTATCGTCTTGGCCGCACGACGAAAAACGACACTGCATTGTGATGACCTAATTATAGAGAACATCACCTTGGGTATTGGTCATGTTCCATGCCATTTTTTAATGCCTACCACGGCTTGATTCTTGTGGAAACACCAGGGCTTGAGACCCTAGGCCTGTTGCTTCACAAAAAAAACCACCCACCTTAAAGGACAAACAAGGTTTATCAAATCCTGCTTCTTTTGGTGAAAGGGCCATGCCCACACCTTCCCTTTTTCCCTGGCATTGGTATCTTACCATGTCACCCTTCAGAACTATGTATGGCTTGATTCCCATCCTCATGGGATATGTAGGAGCGCCCGGGCACTTCCCCGCAGGCCCATCCTAACTTTCATGTTCGGTACCTTGACTCGAGCATTCCCCATAGAACGCATGGTAAGTAGGGCTTATGTCCTCATTCATGTCGGGTTTTGTAACCACCTTAACATGTGTACCCTGATCTTTTTACTCCTACATGGTCTGAGTTCTAAGACCATAAACTAAGACCCTTTCAAGAACTACGTGTAGCTTGATCCCTATCCCCATGGGGTACGTAGGAACGCCTTTGCACTTTGCTTCAGGCCCAGATCAACTTCAGCTTTTGGTCCCTTGACCTAAAACCTCTCTCAAGGGAGCTTATGCGGTGTGTTATGGGATTATGTCCTCATTCATGTCGGGTTGCTCACCGCACCGTACACACCCCCAGTTTCCATCCACGTCGGGTTTTCGTAAATACCCGTCACGTGCCTCCTGTGCTTTCTCCCACCCATGGTCCGAATTCTACTACCCTAAACTAAGATCTCCCTATGGGAAAAGACTTTTCTCCCTCTATATAATACGCCTCATTGTCATATTCAGATGCGTTTTGACAAAGAGCCCGAAGTGTGGGATTTTCATGGGGACATTCCCCTCGTCCCATGACCAAGCTTTGTGCGCTCGCTGTTTGGATCCTCATCCTCTTCCACGTCCAAAAGGTCCCTCGGATGACATGGATGCTAGGCTTAAGGGCTCTCCATGAATGCTAGACCTAAGGGCCCTCCAATCATTTCGGGCCAATGTCCCTACGGATCGCTGACAACATTTGTGACATGGTCCCATGTTTCAAACATGGTCAACGGTCGACCCACATTTTCTTGTCCCCATTCTATGCTAATGCGATATGGATGCTGCATTTCTGCCATGGTTAATAGTTATCCTCTATCATCATGCCGCCATCATTGTGATCCAAATCTCGAGCGTCATGATTCACACATTTCCACTTTCTCATGTTCAAGTGGAATTACAACACACTCAGCTCTATCTCTTCACGCATCTAGGTGTGCCACATGGACATGTTAGTATCATGGGGCCAGTATTCACTGAGCATCCCTTCACCCTAACCTGCCCCTTTCTATGTCGGGAAAATCCCACCACTAAATTTTGTTTCCCACACCAAGTACGAATCACGTGGGCTTAGTAGTTTTGGTTGGATGTGTACCAACATGACCAAGATTCTCATCGACCCCTCAGAACTACGTGTGTCTTGATTCCCATCCTCATGGGATACGTAGGGACACCCTGGTATTTTCCCTAGGGTCCAGCCCATAGGAATCATTAATCCTGTTCTTCCTCTTTCCGGCCCCCCGGTCAGACCCCTCGTAGAGGACCATGTAACTATGACTCTGCCATGAACAAGTTCAGGATGCCCCAAGATTCCATTTGGAAGCGACAGACCCCCACACCAGAGAGGCCCTGTCCTAAAGAAGGAATGATCCATGATCAAAACGATGCGCCCATCTGGCGTACTCCCACCACGGTGGTGTAATTACATGAGTGTTGGATTTTGTTCGGAAAAACCATCACTCCATATTCCACGCTTTTCATGCCCCTTATTCATAGCCTCGTCCCCTTTCATGTTTGAAGGGACCCCCTAATGGCCTGGTCTCATGTTGCATCGGCTCACCTACCGTCCTGGGCCAATGTTCCGGAAGACTGGTCATGTTTGGAAGGACCCCCTAACAATATGGATGTTCGACCTAGGGTCCGCCTATTGTTCTGGGCCAACGTCCTGAAGGATTGATCAACAAAGTTTGTGACATGGTCCCGCGTTGCAAATTTGGTCAACAGTCGACCCTCATTTGTTGTCCCCATTTCAGGCTAACGCAGTAAGGATACCGTTTCTCCGCCACGATTAACGGTTGTCCTTTATTGTCACGCCATCCCCACAGTGTTCCGAATATTGGGTATCATGATTCGCACTTCCCATTTCCATCTGTTCGGACCGATTTCAGCGCCCATGGTGTCGCACCGTTTGTGCATAGGAGCACGTTGAAGAAACAGTAATTTGGCTATTTTGAGAACTTCCTTCTCCAGCCAGGTCACTCCTATTTTCCAGAAATACGGACTGGTTATCCAAACCCCAGATGCCCGAAGCTTGGTTTCCACTCCTATGTTGGGTGGGACGATGAGGCAACTATCTCTTATTTCTCACATCAGGCCTGACCCATGTGAGCTTAGGGAATTGTTGTCGAACGTCCCATAGACATTGTAACGATGTAATGAACCGATACAAATAGTGGAAATCATGCATGCTATGGCATTCAAAGAAAGAAGAAAGTTGAAGCACAAAAGTACCATTAAAAGGATTGTAATTGTTACAGTACCCAGGGGTATACTCCCCCCATGGAAGGATTGACCCCGTCAAAAGAGCATTGCAGCTCCGCCACCCTTCGACTTGTGGCGTCCAAGAATTGTTGTCGCTGACTCAGATCCCGCTCCTCCTTAGCAGCGGCGGGGCGCAGTTCGTCAGCCTTGGCCCTAGCCCTCTCTATGCAATCCTGAATGTCATCCATCTCTTCAGAAGCCTGCCACATATTCTCTTCTACCTCTGCCAGCTGGGCCTTCAACCGCAATATCAGCTCAGATTGTGTATTAAGAGAGGCTGAATGCTCGTCCGCCCGGATCTGTTGCTGCTGGACCTCACTTTCAGCCTCCTGGAGCTTCTTGATGTTTGTCGCTTTCCTCCGCTGCCAGACCACGCTGATCCCATGATCATAATCCCGGATCTTCTCAGCCATGAGATCTCAGATGAGCACATGAGGAATTTGGGCATCCACTCCCCCAGCGCACAGTTCGCACAGCCGCGAGCGAAGTCTGTCCATTTCGTTCAGCCATAGCGCTTGGGGGGTGTCCTTGATGAAGCGCGTGATTAGTTTCCATGATAGGCGATAGACTATGCTAATATATTCTTCATCGGAGGCTGTTTCATCCCAGTCTGCATGATTGGAATGATCGTATGCATGATACGCTCGTAGGAAATGCTCAGCAGGATCTACATATGGCATTGAATCCAGCGCGACATCTGACACTGGAGTAGGCGTGACGGGACTTGGGTCGGCTGGTTGATCCTCACCATTAGATTCCACCTCGATAACTTCGGGCATGACCCTGCTGGTGGTCCCGCTGATGGTAGGGAGTGTTGTAGCTTGGGTAGATGGGGGGACTATCTCCACCATCACCGGCATGCCCCTAGGAGGGGTGCCATCGGACATCCTGACTAGCCTTGCCGCAGCAGCCCATGCCAGTCAGAGAACTGTATGATAGAGAGGGACATGAACGTCAGTTGGCATGATCTACATATGACAACAATGAATCAAGTGTTGAAAACTTACGGAGATCGAACTCGTGGTGCTGCTCTGGAGTCGATGTAGACGCGGAGTACGCGGAGCTTCGCGAAGTCGAGAGTGCAAAAGGACAAAAGTCATGAGAGGACAAAAGAGAGGTCAGCCCTCCTATTTATAGGTGGTGACCCCAGAGCATCGTGGCGCGTCCCGCCTACGCGGAGCATCGCGGCGCGTCCGGACCGCCTGGCCGCTGTCCACCCCGTGCGCCCTCTTCGTGAGTCCGCATTGCGAAATGCTGATAATTTTGGCAATTTTCCCTCAGACTTCGACCCTTGATCCCTCTATGGATCCAAGTATGATGGGGGCATTTTTTCAAACCAAAAATATTGGACTCAAAGGGAATAAGGAAAAGAAGCTTGCGCGCTGCCTCACGAAGCCCTGACGCGGAGCTCCCACGAGCAACGCGGTCGCCACGAAGCGACGGAGGTGGTACCGCTCCACAAACGCCCTGACGTTCATGAGCCAGCTGTGAATCCCTAGAGGTGGTACCGCTCAACAAATGCTCTAATGACCGCGAGCCCTCCGCGAATCCCTAGAGCCGGTACCGCTCCGCGAACACCCTGACGTTCACGAGCCTTTCGCGAAGCAGAGGAGGCGGTAACCCTCTGCGAACCCGGTTGATGTTCGCGACCCGCCGCAAAGCAACCGCAGCCCCCTTCGTGCCGCGTGAGATCTGCTTCGCGGTTCCCCTTGCCTATAAATACCGGGCTCCCCCTGAGCCCAGAGGATGGATGATCCGACCTTTCAGCTTCTCACCTCCCGAATCGCGAAGCATCCTTTGCCCCGGGAATCATGAGCCCCACGAGGTATTTTTTCTTCATGAGATGCCTTCTCGTTATCTCATCTTGAGCTCCTCTTCCGAGAGGGATGCCCTTCATGAATCCTAAGGGGATTCGTGAAGGAAGGGGATTCCCAAGGGAACCCGGGCAGCCGTGGAGCGTTTATGCTTCACAAAACACCCATCCTATACAAGTGATCTACATGCCAAGAAAGGGTCGTTGTACTCCGTGAAGCACACTACTTCACAGCACCTTGCTTTGCAAGGCACCCCTGCTTCATGAGGCAGTGCTCTGTGAACACTATTCCACTTCGTGAAGCACCTCCCATTCGCACCCTTTCCCCATGCTAAGGCCAAGGCATTCCACTTCGTGAAGCACACCCCTTTGCTTGGCAATTCCTCTTCCCGTGCGACCCTCCAGGTTTGCACGATGTGATTTCAATGTCCCATGGACAACACCACTCGTAGCGTTGCTTAGACTAATGCTTCTTCGCATATTCATGCTAACAGCTATTGCTTCTTCGCATAAACATGCTAACGTGGACCCCTCGATGGTTCGCTCTGCGACCTCCCTTTACCTCGGCTTTGATGGTACCTTCCCTCCCAAAAGGGGAAGAGGGTACCAGTTATGTAAGTTCTAGGGGTGCGGAGTAGAGCCACCTCGTCCGAGCTGCAGGACGTTAAACTACCAAGCACCTCATCCTCAACACAGGAAGTTAAACTGTGACCTGACCCCGTGCATCGCAGGCAGGGTCCCCCCCGACTCGGACATTCTTTACGCTACTCGTCTCCACGAGAATGGAATCACCCTCACATGGGATGATATCCTCCTTCTCGGAGTAGCGTATGTCCACATGGGAAGGGTAACCACCTTGGTGTAAGCCCCAAGCCCCTCTTGAGGAAGGTAGCACCCATGCACCTCCGTACTTCCCCACTGCCAAGGCCAGGGGAGGGTGCGATAGTGAACAAGGAACCTTAAATCTTTGGTCCCAAATCCCTCTCCTGCTGCGCTTTTCCACACCTTGGTCCTCCATCCTAGAGTAAGTCCCAGCACCATGGGCCACCTAACGCGTAATCCCCTATTCGTTTCCCACAGACGCACCCTTCGCGACGTGATCGTCAGGTCCCTGCAACCTCTTATTTCTCACACCGAGCATTAATCACGTGAGCTTAGAGTGAGCACCGACCCTGAACCCCACCTATAGCGAACTACGAGGACATTGATCCATCTTAAGGCATTGTATGTAGGAAGCCTCCACGAGGTTCAAGCCCACCACTTTGTCGTTTCTTCACATCGAGTTCCACCCTCGTCCAGCATGATGTTAAACTGTATTCCCCCGTCCAACATGACGTTAAACTGCACACCAGAACTATGTGGTCTTTGATCCATGCTAAGGCATGGTACGTAGGAATCCTCCATGAGGTTCAAGCCCACCGCCCGTCATTTATTCACGTCAGGGTTCACTCTCATCCCGCATGACATTAAACTGCATTTCATCCCAGCGGTAAGCCGTTGTGACCAACCTGAACTATGAATAATTTGATCCATGCTAAGGTGTGGTACGTAGGAATCCTCCACGAGGTTCAATCCCACCACCAGTGGACCCCCCAGGTTCACTTTCATGTCAGTTCTCCGACAAAACCCAACCTAAACTACGTTGTCTTTGATCCGTGCTAAGGCGTGGTACATAGGAAGCCTCCACGAGGTTCAAGACCATCACTCGTTGGTCACTCCGACCTCCTTCACGTCGGTTCACCAACACCTCGGCAACCTAGTGTGTAATCCACACACCATCTAGACCAAGGTCTCTTTTCTTTCACGTCGGTTCGCCAACACCCACCATTTTCACCCGATCCTTGAGGACTTTGATCCATGTCAAGGCATGGTACGTAGGAAGCCTCCATGAGGTTCAAGCCCATCACCCTATTATTCTGACCTCATTCACGTCGGTTCACCTCCGTCCTGTATGACGTTAAGCTGTATTCCACATATCATTTGAACTACGATGACTTTGATTCATTTCAAGGCATGGTATGTAGGAAGCCTCCCTGAGGTTCAAGCCCAACAATCATTGGCCCAGACCGTCTCTTTGTCAGTGTGCGAAATCCCCCCCCCCCATTTTCACCTGAACTACGTGGTCATTGATCCGTGTCAAGGCATGGTACGTAGGAAGACTTCCTGAGGTTCAAGCCCACCATCCATCAGACCAAGGTCCACCTTCATGTCAGTTTACCGGCACCACCCCGAACTACGCGTACTTTGATTCCCTACCGCAGGGATATGTAGGAGGTCTCTTCGAGGATCAAGCCCAATTTCACTGTCGCCCTTGAGATGGTCCCATTTCATTCCCTCTCCACTCCATTCATCCATCCATCATCCATCCTGATTCTCACCTGGGCCACCACATCTCGGTGAGATCATGCCACCCACTCCCCTCCACAGCATCCGGGAAGCCGCCCATGGGCTGACCCCAGCATCGGCATCCCCTCAAGGGGGGGATTCTTCAATCTGATCCACTCCAGCTAGTGTTCTGTTCAGGCCGACCCGTCTCCACTGGAAGTTAAACTTGCGGCATACCCTGTGTTAAACATAGGAAGTTGAGGAAAACCTAAGATACATGCCTATGGCATATGATTCCCTGCACTCGATGTGGGATGCCTCGGGCTTCCACGCCCTCGAGAATCCCTATAATAAGGGACAAAAGAGAGACGCCAATTCCACAACGTTCAGATGCGTTACTGATGCCTCGACGTGACTACTCCCCCGACTAAAGGTTGCTGCCCTAACCGGAATCTTTGGAATGTCCTGACAGAAGCAGTGTAATTAACCGGCGTTCATGAAAAGATGGCACTGGGAAGAGTTTCACGAACAACGTATTAAATCTATGAGGGAGACCCGGACTAGGTGAAGAGTTCTGAGGAGTAATCCACGGAAGGAATAACTGACATCCCATCATCCCAGTTTCAATCAAGGAGCAGACGTCCCTGAATAAGGAGTGTATGTCGCCCACCTTTGGAAAGAGGGAATGCAGGGAAATAAGAAAGTCGCAGTTATCGCGCCCAAGCAGACGGACGCGCGCACCCCGGCGAAAGCGTCAAAAACAATGACATTATATTAAATTAATTAGAAATACATAACCTTGTGTACATTAATATGGTTCATTATGGCTTCATTAAGTGATTTTATTTTCCTTTGGATGAGTTATATAGTTTCAAAACATTTTTGAGAATGTTTGTTTTTATGGTTTTCTTGAGTGGTTCACTTGTATTCTTAAATTGAAGTTCCGGTAGAACATGGGTAAACATACAAAAATGATATTTCCTGTTATTAATGACATTACAGGAGTTTGAATGATCTTATAGTGAATCATATTATATATATGTGTATGTATCATTAGATAAGAATTAAATGATGGTTGTTTGGGTTAATTTGAGCGATTTTTCGATCATAATGAGCTTGTTTTATTTTATCACTAGAAATATGGTCATAAGTTAGTTCCAGAAGTTTAAATAGGAGATAATACATAAAAAATATTCTGTTTCAACCATAAAAATGGTTTCATGACAAGATCTTATGGTAGAAATGGAAGAAGAAAACATGTCGTTCTTGAAGGTGATAAATTAACACCACACGAACAACGTTCTCTTTAATAAAATAAAAGGAAGAGAGAAAAGTGGTTGGATGATATAATATCCCATTTGCATCATAAAATTCTAGTAAATGTATAATACTAGAGTTAAAATTCCATTTGTATGAAGATATATGGGGAGAGATCACAAAATGAACTTAAACTTGAAAGGAAATTAAAGAAGAAGAGAGAGAGAAATTACCTCTTAAATCTTCCTCTTGAGATCCTATTTAAGGAAGCTAGGCTTGGTCTTTTGAGGAGACCAGAAGCTCTTGAAAGTGGGAGAGGGGATAGGGAAGATTTTTTGGCAGAGTTTAGAGAAGGTTTGGAGCTTGAGAGGTGTGAGGAAATGGGGGTGTGAAGGGTGGTTTTTATAGTGGAGGGGAGAGGAGTTTCCTTAATATAAAATTTATTAGTTTATTAATTTCCCCTAAGACAAGGAATAGTGAGTATTCAATAGACAAGAATAGTAATTTTATCATGTGATCCCGAACCAAGTGGGCTTACATCAGTAGAGCATCACACAAGACCCCATAATTAGCTTATTTAGCTTATTTTTGTAAATTACAGTATTTCACTATTCATCAAAAATTCATGTATCTCGGAAAAATCCCAGAAAATTACCCCTACCATTTTTTGATGTGTAGAATCCAAAAATGAAGTCCATTTTTCAAAAATAATTTTCTAAATATTATTAATTTAATATTTAATTAAAATTATAATTTACTTAAAAAACAGTTTTTAAAATTAAAACTGATTTTATAGTGATTTCAAAAATTACGTAGGGTCTTATAAAATTATATAAAAACTATAAAACATTGATTTAATAATTAATGAACACATTTTAGGAAAATACTTTTTATTTTTAATTAATTAATTAATTATAATTAATTATTTATGACTTATAAAATACCAAAATGTTTACTTAGGTCAAATTGTCACTTCTAAGATGTCTAAATTTTATTTAATTATTCATGGGTAAGGTTACTCTTTTGTTGGATGATTTACTATTCATAAGGGTCATATTACTATTCATAAGGGTATGTTACTATTCACCAAAATTTATTTTTGTTTTATTCGACTCCAAAAATCATCTTGAACACAACCGTGTATGTAAGATTCTCAAAATTCCCAATACAGAAGTGACAAACATATGTTTAGAGGTCACTTTGCACTTAGTAGTTCATTATGTTGTGTTTTCATGTGATTTTTTGACATAATTATAAGAAGGGAATTTCTATTTAAAAACTTTTGGTCATTACATTCATCCTAGGGGGTATGAACCATGAGAAGGGACTGAATGAGTGACCTCTCTGCTCCTCTTTATTCTCATATGGGAGAAGACAAACATCTATTATGTAGGAATTTGTGGTAAAAATGACCGTACCCTATGGAATGGGGTTTCTCCTATTCTTCTGTTGATGTGATATGGCCTGGATTCACTGGTCTTATGGATGAATTTTGAGTTAATAATTCCCCCAAGCCCTGTGGACTGGGGTTGTTACCGTATTACAGTGGTAACTACTTCAATTTCAGCCTTCTTGATTTTGCACACTCTTGCATGGGTGTGAGCTGAGTATAGTGTTGTATTTACACAATATTTATTTTCTTATGAGGATATGAGTATTGCTCGTTTGTTGGATTCCCTTAGGTGGGAAACCTACAGGATGTTCTTGGTTGCCTGGCTCAGAAGCTTCTCGATGGCTTGATCTCGTCAGGCCTGAAACTTTTGAGACTTAATCAAGGCCAGTTTTTGTTGAGTGTTCCACCTTTCCTAAGTCGGGATTCCATTTTATTGCTGCCTTTGGGTAATTTCATTGCAATATATCACTTCCAGTGAGTTTTGGTGGATAGTACATGGGGTGAAGTGTAAAGCTCCATGCTCTCCCTGTCCCCAAATGTGAACTACGGATAGGGCGTCGCTGATAGACAACGCAACTTGTGCAGTGCGTGGAGGCAGGATAGTTCAAGATCCTTCCTTTTACTATTTGATTGTGGCCACCATGCATAGGGGAGAGCTTCCAGGTTGATTAGATAGAGAATCTCTCCAAATATGTTGACATGGTCTGCATAACCTTTATAGGGCATGGATTTTTCCTTTAGTTGGTGGAGACTGGTTCATATATTGAGGAAAATGTTATACATACATTATTTAGAAAACTCCCTTGGTATGTCAAAGTGAGAAGTGGTTGTGGACCAATACATCACTATTATATCATCCTTAGATACTTGTCTTCTCATGATAAACATATCTGATTATTATTCAACCAGAGAATCCTCTACTTGATATTCCCATCTTGACTGCTTCTTAATGATTTTTTTCCAAGCAGTAGGGCTGGTAGGATCCTCATTGATATGTGAGCGGTGCGGGAGTGGCTCAAAAGATGAGTGTTCCCCCAGACCATATTCATGTTGAGAAAGGATATCACTCATCATAGACTGAGTGTCTAACATGTCTGAGTCCATCTTTCCGAGTGCCTCGGCATAGAAGGGCTTTCTCACATTTATCCCAGCAAGGGGAGGACCTTCATAATTAGTGCTATAATAGAAATGGATACCATTTCAAGTTGATGCCCAATCGTGTGGAATTTCTCTACAACATATACAATATGGAGGACCATCAGGGTGGGTTGCAGTAGGAGGAGGAACTTCTTGCTACTTTATTTCACTGAGGGGAGTACCTTCTCGATGATTTTATATGATGGTGAGGACTACTATTACAACTTGATATCTGGATGCATGGAGAATTTCTGAAGTGTACATTCGGGGGGGCCTTTAGGATGTCCTGTAATAAGGGGAGGACCATCTCATTGCTTGATGAATATTTGGGGAGGGCCTTCATAACAACTACCATTGTGGGGAGGGCCTTCATAGTGGCTACCATCATGACAAAGACTACCATCATGGATTGACATCTGACAACAAGGATAAGCATATCTACATCATATACACTCGGGACGACTATTAGGGTGGATGATAGCAAGGGGAGGGTCTTGTTACTATTTGATCTTCTAGTCAAGGGGAGGTCTACCCTGACACGCATTAGAAGATAGGCTCTTGTGATAGATCATTTTTTCTCATAGAGTAATCCCTCATGGGTGATCTGGGGAGGGCCTTTAGAGCTTCTAGTAGCAACATTGGAGGGAGGGGCCTCACAAATGTTATTTCAACTTCCATAATTTGTTAATGGAATGATAGAATCTTAATCATCTATTGATATATTATTGATTACGCCAAGAAATTTGGCTTCCAGTAGAGTATAATCATGAATATGCTCTTCATATTCTGGTTGACTTTGGAGCCTTTCATCTTTGGGATCTCTCTTATGGGAAATTGAGGTCATCTGCTATTGGTAACGACCTTCATATATGGGTTTCTATTTTGTTGGTTCTTGTGATGCCATCAATATGTGCCAATAGAAATCTTGAGTTTTGGAAAGGATATATGCCTGCCTTGGAGTGGCCACCACATTGAACTAACATCCCCCAGTTGGAATGAGTATTTTTTCCCAATACGGTTGTCCATGTCTCATGGGATATTACCATCGACCCTTCCTGTAACACCCCGACCCCTCTAGGTTGGAGCCGGTGCATTACTTGTGATATTTTCATGGTTAGAAGAAATGAAAAACCATGAAGGAATGATCTGTTTAGTAATCTTGAAGAAACTAGATACATAGATGTAACACAAATTACATTGAAAAAGGTTACAAGATACAATACATAACAAAACTAAAAGTTGCAACCACATGAACTCAATAAATGACCTTCTCTTCATCACCTGTTGAAGGTAAACAATGAAAGGGGTGATCCCAAATGCTCAGTAAGGTTTAAAAATAGCAGAAACATGAGTAAAATAATAATTGAATCATGATCAATCTGACATAATCAATATGGAATAGTTAATAAATGAAAATCTAATGCCATTAGTAAACTGATAATGAAACTGCATCCATAGATTTTATCACAGTGAAAAAATCATGGATAATAATAATATCTGATAATGAATAAAGAGAATTCTTATTAATTTGATGTCATGTATCTGGTACATGAAACCATAATACCATAAAAACGGTTTAGTTCTATGGGTAGAAACCCGTCTAATTTTTGGAAACAAACGCGAAGGGTTTGTCGCCACACTGATTTGTCTCATGAGACCTACCGATGCATCGACGGGCTATAGCGGGCCTCACCCACCACTGCATGTCCAAAGCATTATTTATAAATTGATTCAATGCAAGATCAATATGCTTTTTCAATATCGGTATAGAGTAGAGTATACGGATTCATCAATATTTCCATAATTAAAACAACTTTCCAAATAAACACCATATGTAAAACGGTATACGGTTTAGACAACAGACATATCCATGATATGAGATTATGGATATTTAATGTAAATATAATTTCAAATGAAAAGTTAACTCAAATTGGCAGTAGGTACATTACATAAGGATTATTAGCTGTACAATACAAAGTTAGTCACAACAAAAATAGTAGTTGAGACAAGGTCTCTTACCACAATATAATCGGTCGAATCATATGACCAGAACTTAATAACCCTCAAATGTATCATTTAATAACATGAATATAAATATAATAATGTTATTATATATCAAATTTCAGTACACATATACCACAAACAAGAAATAAGTGGCGAACAATGAAAATCTCACAAAAATGAATGTGAGATGAGAAACCACTTACAAACATTTCGGCATGGAAACGAGTGTTATTGTGAGGGATTAATGAGAGGTAAATGGGTATTCCATTATTTATATGTCACAAGGGAAGTATGGAGGAGGTGATAAAACATACCCCATCATTAGGAATTAAAAATAAAAGAGTGCAACATAGGGGAGATTCCTGGACAAAAGTGAGAGAGAGGAACCCTTGCAATGATTATGTCATTATAGTGATGATAAATCAATGAAATATTTATGTGTGACAAATAAGAATCCACAAAATATAAGTGGATATACAGTATAAAATAATCAGAGGTCATTCACACATATTCTTGGAAATACAAAACCAATGAAATAGATGTGTAACTCAATAAATGGAAATTGAGTTAATATATCCCTTACCTTATGCTTGAAGGTGTTCTTGACTTGTTATTTAAGACTTGAATAAACAAATAAGGTGTATTAATTCATAAGTACATAACCTCTTCTATATGTAAATGATTTATTATATCCCTTTTTAGTTCATTCAAGGCCTTTTTGATTAGTTATAAGGTTCAATTTCGTTGTTCGGGCTCGTTTGTTTACTTGGTTTTAAATGATAGGTTCACTTATATTCAAGTTCGGATAAATATATAAGATGGATTTGGTTGTTAAAAAATGATTTTATATTATATTAGTGAACATATAGAAGATTAAATGGTTTTAAATTTAATTTGGTTACTTATAGTGAAGTCAGGTTATTATATATATAACCTTAATGGCAACTGTTTTGGCTAAATGGTGGGTTTGATTACCATGAACATGTTCTGCTTTATAAATTAATAACATTTGTACAAAAGGATTACAGAACTAAAAATAGGATATATTAAATATATAATAATCTGGCTCAACCATAACACAAATGGTTTCATGACCAGAATTAATGATTATAATATAAATTGATAAACTGTTGTCCTTGAATGTGCTAAATTAGAACATCTCAAACGGTGCTTTCATTTCTTTCAAATAAATGGTGGGGGAAAGGAGATAAGGTAATGGAATATAACATTAGCATGAAAAAAATTCCAGTACATTTATGTTACTGGATTTATCATACTATTATGGTGAGGAAAGAAACAAAAAGAAAAGAACTTAAAAGAATTGAAGGAATTGGAAAGAGGAATTTACCTCTTGAGACTTCCTCCTTTGAGAACCTCTTAAGGGGAGAAGTTTTTGTATTTTGAAGAGGATAGGAGCTTTTGGACATGGGGAGGATCATAGGGATAGACTTGGGAAGATTATTGGCAAGTCACAAGGCTTGAGTGGTGTGAGAGGAAGAGGGGGTGAGGGGTGCTTTATATAGTGGAAGGGAGAGGAGTTTTCTTAATATTATAATCATTAATTTATTATTTCTTCTCAAGACAACCAATAGTGAGTATTCCATAACCAAGAATAGTAATATATGCATGTGACTTTGAACCAATTGGGCTTACATCAGTGGATCATCATCAATGACTCAATTAATCCATTATTTAGCATTTGTTGTGAATTATCGGATTTTACTATTAATAAAAAAATTAAGTATTTCAGAAAAATCCCAAAAATTCACCATAACCATTTTTCAATTTGTAGAATCCAAAAATGAAGTCCATTTTTCAAAACTAATTTTATAAATACGATTAATTAAATATTTAATTAAAATAATTATTTAATTGAAAAATATAAACACTTAAAATATTCATCTTCATTTTTAAGGTGCCTAAATTCATTTATACATTCAAGGTAATGGATACCATTAATAAGAGTCATATTACTATTCATAAGGGTAAGTTACTATTCATAAGGGTAGGTTACTATTCATAAGGGTAGGTTACGATTCACTGAAAATTAAGTTAATTCTATCAGACTCTAATTATCATCTTGATCACAACCATGTATGTTAGATTTTTAAAATTCAAATAAAAAAGCTGAAAATTTTAAGTTTTATGGATAGGTTATGGCTATCTCTTATAAGTAACCATGTTTTTGTCCATAGAGGATTAGTGATTCTTGAAAAATAGGCTATAAGTAAAATGTATTTAAGATAAATATACCATAAAATGTTTGGGGTGCAACATTATTCTCTCCTTCAAAAATTCCGTCCTTGAAATTTTATGTATGAAACTCACCAAAAAGATGTGGGTGGTTCTTTTTCATGAAATCCTCTAGTTCCCATGTTTCTTCCTCCATATTCTAGTTCCACTAAAGAACCTTTACAAGATGAGTTGTCCAATTTCTCAGTACTTGCTCCCATGTGTCAAGAATCCCAATAGGCTTTTCATAGTATGACAAATTAGGTTCCAGTTCAATTTCTTCAATGGTGAGTACATGCATTGGGTCTGGCATGTATTTCTTCAACAATGACACATGGAACACATCATGAACTTTGGAGATATTTGGCTGTATTGCTTAATGGTAAGCTATTGCTCTGATTCTTTCCATAATTTCAAATGGCCAGATATACCTGGGGCTCAGTTTCCCTTTCTTACCAAACCTTAGACACCCTTCCATGGGGATACTTTCAAAAATACATGATCTCACACTTGAAATTATAAGTCCTTTCTTCGGTTGTCAGCATAACTCTTCTGCCTACTTTGGGCTACTTTAATATGGTCTTGTATTGTCTTCACCTTTTTCGTGGTCTCTTCAATAAGTTTTGGGCCTATAATTTTCCTCTCACCAACTTCGTCCCAACAAGTTGGAGTTCGACGTCTCTTTCCATATAATGCTTCATATAGAGCCATTTGAATACTAGAATGGAAACTATTGTTGTATGGAAATTTTACCAAAGGCAATTATTGATCCCACATACCTTGGAAATTAAGAGAGTATGACTTCAACATGTATTCTAAAGTTTGAATAGTCCATTCAGACTGTCCATCGGTTTGGGGGTGATAAGCAGTACTCATATGAAGCTTAGTATTCAAAGACTTCTGGAGCATTTTCCAGAATTTTGATGTAAACTAGGGATCTCGATTAGACACAATCGATAGAGGTGAACCATGAAGTCTTAAAACTTCATTAATATAAATTCTTGCCAAGCGCTCAAGTGTAAAATCCTATCTTATGGGAAAGAAATGTGTTGATTTTGTGAGCTGATCAACAATTACCCATATTTCATCATTCCTTCTAGGTGTCCTCTTTAGTTTGGTGACAAAATCCATCATAATGTTATCCCACTTCCACATAGAAATAGGTAGAGGTTTCATCACTCCTTTGGGATGTTGTCTCTTTGCCTTCACTTGTTGAGAAACTAGACATCTTGACATGTGGTCAGTGATTTATTGCTTCATATTATCCCACCAAAAATATTCCTTCAGATCTCTATATATCTTGGTGCTACCTGGGTGTATAGAAAAATTTGAGCTATGAGAATCGTCTAATAGTTCTCTTTTTAGATCAAGTACTGATGGAATGCATAACCTCTTCCCAAATTTCAAAACTCCTTCTTCATACACGAAGTCAGCCAGTCTCCCATCCTTAACTACATTAATTTTCTTGTTCATATTCTCATCATGTGATTGAGAGCTTTTTATCTTCTCTAGTAAAGATGGTTTACCAATAATTTGAAAGAGGATCTATGTTTCCCCTTCCTTAATAATTCTCATATCCATATATATTAGATCCAAAAATATAGGATCTCTCTCAATCCTCATTTGAGTCAGAAGGCCATGATCTTTCCTACTTAATGCATCTGCCACATTATTCGCCTTTCTTGGGTGGTAGTGTATTGAACAATCCTAATCTTTGAGTAACTTGAGCCATTTTATTTGCCTCATGTTGAGTTCTTTTTGTGTGAAAATGTATTTCAAACTCTTGTGGTCTGTATAAATCTCACATCTCTCTCTGTAGAGATAATGCCTCTATATTTTCAGAGCAAATATTATGGTTGCTAAATCAAGATCATGATTTGGATAATTTTTCTCATGAGTCCTCAACTATCTTGATGAATAAGCAATAACTTTATCATTTTTCATAAGGACACAACCCAATCTATTCTTTGATGCATCACTGTATATTACAAATCCAACACTTCCAGATGGAAGAGTCAAAATTTGAGCATTGAACAATATTCTTTTCAATTATTCTAAGAATTTTGTACATTATTTTGTCCACAAAAACTTAACTCCTTTACGTGTGAGCTTGGTAAGTGGGTTAGTCAGTCGGGAAAAATTCAGAATGAAACACCAATGATAACCTGCTAAGCCAATAAAACTGCATACCTCAGTTATGTTTGTTGGCATGGGCCAATCTTGGATTACATTTGTCTTCGTAGGATCAACTAGGATTCCATCCTGAGAGACAAAATGGCCAAGAAAATAAACTGATTGAATCCAAAATTCACATTTTCTAAATTTCCCATATAATTTATTGCTTTTAAGAGTTTTCAGAATTCCCCAAAAGTTATTATCATGGTATTCATATCTTTATGAGTATATGAGGATATCATTGATGAATACCACAACAATGTTATCAATATATTCCTCGAAAACTCTATTCATTAAATCCATGAAAACAGATGGTGCATTTTTCAGTCCAAAAGGCATTACTGTAAACTCGTAATGCCCATACCTGGTCCTAAATACTGTCTTCTGAATATATTCCTTCCTCACACGCAATTGATGATATCCGGATCAAAGGTAAATCTTATAAAATTATTTATCTCCATGAATTTGATCAAATAAATCATCAATCTGGGGAAGAGGATACTTATTATTTATTGTAATTTCATTTATTTCCCATTAATCAATGCAAAGCCTCATGGATCCATCTTTCTTCTGGACAAAGAGGATATGGGCTCCCCATGGAGAAACACTAGGTCGAATAAATCCTTTTTCACTCAAAACCACTAGTTGTTTCTTTAGCTATACTAATTCCACAATGGCCATTCTATAGGGAGTCTTTGATATAGGTCTTACACCAGGAATTAAATCAATAGAGAACTCAACTTCCCGCTCTGGAGGATGTCCAGGTAAATCCTCCGGAAATACATCAATGTACTCTTGCACTATGTGCACATCTTCAATTTGAATATTTCTTTCATTGCCCATCGATATTGGTTTATCTTCCTATCCAAGTATTTCATTCAGTAGAGCTACTGGGGGTGGTTCTAGATAAGAATTTGGTGGCGAAGTTTCTACCCAAAAGACAAAGGATTCTACACCATTTTTAAAAATTGTAACTTCCTTCTTCTTACAATAAATCTTAGCATCATAATTTGATAGCCAATACATACTGAGAATTATATCAAATTCAGTCATTGGTATGATGATATGTTTAGAAACTAAATCATGTTTTGGTGTCTAGAGGGGGACTAGTCGACATTCCATTGATGCAATGATACATCCATTGGGATTTTTGACTGACAACTCATTTATTAAATCAAATTGGACATATTTAATTTTCTTGGAAAACTGGGAAGATACAAATGAATGCGATGATCCAGAATCAAATAAAGTGTTGGCTAAGTTTGAGGAAATAATTAAAGTACCTATCACCATGTCATTAGGAAATTCAACCTCCACGGTTGTAATCGCATAGGCTCTCCCTTGTTCTCTTGGCTTTTTCTGAGGCATGCTTCCTTGGTACTTAGGACACTCATTTGAATAGTTTCCCATCTCTCTTCAATTGTAGCATTGAATATCTTTGAATTATTTCTTCCCCTTGCATTAATCAGATCAATGACCCTTTTCTCCGTAGTTACAACAGACTCCCATGCCTTTCAAGAATTTCCCGAGATGATTCTTTCCACTGTTCTCACATAATGGGAAGAACTTTATTCCCTTTATCTTCTTTAGTGCTTTCCCTTTTCCTTTGTTATTAGGGTACTGCTTCTTATCTTGGTTTCCTTTGAAAAATTTGATCTAGAAAATTCCATCTCTATTTTGATGTCACTTAATAAAATTTCATCATATAATGAAAATGATTGAGAAGCCAGTGCCCTTCCAAGACTTGGGTTAAGACCTTCAAAGAAATGATCAATCTTGTCTGCTGAGTCACGTATGTAATCTACGACATACCTGGCCTGCCTTGTGAAAGTAGCCTCATACTCTGCAACACTTTCTTATTCCTTTTGTTTTAAGCTAAGGAATTTCATCTTCATTTCTGTTCGTTTCTCACGAGGGAAATATTTTTTGAAGAATATTTCTTTAAAATTCCTCCAATCCATATCTTCTATTTCTTCTTCCTCTTTGGTATTCTAAATCAAGGACCACCATTGATCAACGTCTCCCTTTAGACAATATACTGGCAGTACTAACTTTTAATTTTCATTGCATCTTAATGCCATGAATATCTTTTCAAGGGACTTGATCTGTTTATCAGCAACCACTGGGTTAGTAGTCCCACTAAAAGATGTGAGATTCGGCCACATGAAACGATCCAACACAGGTGTTGAATGGTTATTCATTACAACCTGAGTAAGTTTTCCCAATATGGTCATGATCTAATCTCCTCCAACATTGACTGTGTTGACTTGCTCGGTAGGGAGATCCCTACCTTTTCCTCGAGTATTTATTCCCCTTCTTCTGTTAGATTCCATTTCTAAATAATGGGATACACTAGATTAGTTAATGAATCTCAAATAGAAAAGCACTCAACATAGATTGAAATTCTATGCATAGCTAATCTTATAAACATGATTTATCTGAGGAAAAATTTACATTAAACTCCTTCATAATGTCTTGAAAAGAAAATGGGAATTATCCTAAGCATATCCCCCGGGAGTGTCGTAACAAAGAGTGGAGTAAGGCCTGTTGTTGTGCATCAGTTCTCGTTCGAGTCTAGATCAAAGTGGTGTTTTCGGGTTTTACCCCTAGATACATCTATGCCAGAGCCGCATCTACCCGATCATATCTATACAGGGACGTATTGCTTAAAATATCCACATAATCTATTCCTTACCAAAATACCAGGATGTTCTTGTATATTTAAACTCAAATACTACCTTAGGGCTTTGTTCCCTACTACACATTTCCTACTCTAGTTTCCAAGTTTTCTACTAAAGTTCCTCTGATACCAATTATAACACCCCGACCCCTCTATGATAGTGCTGGTGTATTACTTGTGATATTGACATGGCTAGAAGGAATGAAAACCCCCGAAGGAATGATCAGTTTAGTAATCTTTAATAAACTAGATACATAGATGTAACACAAATTAAATTGAAAAATTTATAAGATACAATACATAACAAAACTAAAAGCTACAACCACATGAACTCAATAAATGACCTTCTCCTCATCACCTGTTGAAGGTAAAAAATGAAAGGGGTGAGTTCAAATGCTCATTAAGGGTTACAAATAGCAGAATCATGAGTAAAATAATAAGTGAATCACAATCAATCTGACATAATCAATATGGCATAGTGAATAAATGAACAACTAATGTCATTAGTAAACTGAGAATGAAACTGTATCCATAGATTTTGTCATAGTGAAAACCTCATGGATAATAATAATAACTGATAATGAATAAAGATAATTCTTATTAAATGGAAATAATGTATCTGGAACATGAAACCATAATACCATAAAAATGGTTTAGTTTTATGGGTAGAAACCCATCTGATTTCTGGAAACAAACTCGAAGGGTTTGTCGCCAAACTGATTTGTCTCATGAGACCGACCGATGAATCAAGGGGATATAGAAGGACCCATCCGCCACTACATGTCCAAAGCATTCTTTATACATTTATTCAATACAAGAGATATATTCTTTTTCAATATCCATATAGAGTAGAGTATACATATTCATTAATATTTCCATAATTAAAACAACTTTCCAAATAAACACCGTTTGTAAAATGTTATATGTTTTAGACAACAAACATATCCATGATATGAGATTATGGATATTTAATATTAATATAATTTCAAATGAAAAGTGATCTCAAATGGGTAGTAGGTACACTGCATAAGGATTATTAGGTGCACAATATAAAGTTAGTCACAACAAAATAGTAGTTGAGACAAGGTCTCTTACCACAATGTAATCGGTCGAATCATATGACCAGAACTTAATAAACCTAAAATGAATCATTGAATAACATTAATATAGATATAATCATGTTATTATATATCAAATGTCTATACAGATATACCCTATACAAGAAATAAGTGGCGAGCAATGAAAATCTCACAAAAATGAAAGTGAGATGAGAAACCCCTTACAAACATTTTGGCATGGTAAAGACTATTATTGTGAGGGATTAATGAGAGTTAAAGGGGTATTACATTATTTATATGTCCCAAGGGAATTTTGGAGGAGGTGTGAAAACATACCACATCATTATTAATTAAAAATAAAAGATCACAACATAGGAGAGATTCCTGAACCAAAGTGAGAGAGATGATCCTTTACAAAGATTTTTTCATTAGAGTGACGATAAATCAATGAAATATTTATGTGTGAAAAATAAAAATCCACAAAATATAAGTGGATATACAGTATAAAACAATCATAGGTCATTCACACATATTCTTGGAAAGACAAAACCAATGACATAGATGTGTAACTTAATAAATGGAAATTGAGTTAAGATATCCCTTACCTTATGCTTGAAGGTGTTCATGACTTGTTATTTAAGACCTGAATAAACAAATTAGGCTTATTAATTCATAATTCCAGAACCACTTATATATTTAAATTATTTTTTATAACCCTTTTTAGTTCATTAAAATCCTTTTTTATTAGTTATAAGGTTCAATTTCATTGTTCAGGCTCGTTTGTTTACTTGGTTTTAAATGATCGGTTCACTTATATTCAATTTCGGATAAATATATAAGATGGATTTGGTTTTCCAAAAATGAAGTTATATTATATTAGTGAACATACAGAATATTACATGGTTTTAAATTTAATTTGGATAGTTAGATTGAAGTCTAATTATAATATATATAACCACAGTGACAACCGTTTTGGCTAAACGGTGGGTTTGATTACCATGAACATGTTTTTCTTTATAAATTAAAAACATTTGTACAAAAGGATTATATAAATAAAAATAGGATATATTACATATATAATAATCTTGTTTAACCATAACACAAATGGTTTCATGTCCAGAATTAATGATTATAATAGAAATTGATAAACTGTTGTCCTTGAATGTGCTAAATTAGCACATCTCAAACGGTGCTTTCATTTCTTTCAAATAAATGGTGGGGGAAATGAGAGAAGGTAATGAAATATACCACTAGGATTAAAACATTCTAGTACATGTATGTTACTGGAATTATCATACTATTATGGTGAGTAAAGAAACAAAAAGAAAATAACTTAAAAGAATTGAAGGAATTGGAAAGAGGAATTTACCTCTTAAGACTTCCTCCTATGAGAACCTCTTAAGGAAAGAGGTTTTTGTATTTTGAAGAGGCTAGGAGCTTTTGGATTTGGGGTAGGATCTTGGGGAGTGACTTGGGTAGAATATTGGCAAGGAAAAAGGCTTTAGTGGTGTGAGAGGAAGAGGGGGTGAGGGGTGCTTTATAACGTGGAGGGGAGAGGAGTTTTCTTAATATTATAATAATTAATTTATTATTTCCTCTCAAGACAACCAATAGTGAGTATTCAATGACCATGAATAGTAATATATGCAGGTGACGTCGAACCAATTGGGATTACATCAGTAGATCATCATCAATAACTCAATTAATCCAATATTTAGCATTTATTGTGAATTATCGAATTTTACTATTCATTAAAAATTTAAGTATTTCAGAAAAATCCCAAAAATTCACCATAACCATTTCTCGATGTGTATAATACAAAAATTAATTCCACTTTTCAAAAATAATTTTATTAATATGATTAATTAAAGATTTAATAAAAATAATTATTTAATCGAAAAATATAAACACTTAAAATATTCATCTTCATTTTTAAGGTGCCTAAATTCATTTATACATTCAAGGGCATGGATACCATTCATAAGAGTCATATTACTATTCATAAGGATAAGTTACTATTCATAAGGGTAGGTTACTATTCATAAGGGTAGGTTACTATTCACCGAAAAATTAATTTAATTCTATCAAACTCAAAGTATCATCTTGATCACAACCGTGTATGTTATATTTTTAAAATTCAAATCACAACATTAAAAAATTTAAGTTTTATGTCTAGGTTATGACTATCTCCTATAAGTAACAATTTTTTGTTCCATAGAGGCTCAGTGATTCTTGAAATATAGGCTATAACTAAAATGTATTTAAGAGAAAATACCATAAAATGTTTGGGGTGCTACACTTTCGGACTAGAGTAGGGATGTGGATATTCTCTAGAGTGACCAACCTATCTTGCAGATGAGTCATTCCATTCGAGGAAACTGGGTCATGGGACTGGTTCCTCACCTTTTCCGTTAATGCAATGACGTCTTCACATGTCTAGAGGATATGGTTTGGAATTGACATATGATATTCCATTATTTCTAGGATGTGATGAGATACATCTTTGGATGGAACTGGTATGAAGGCCAATTCAGATGTTGGAGTAGGAGTTTTTCCCTGCTCTGATCATTTATAGGTTTCCAGTGGATACTGGCAGTTCTGTTGTGCCAAGATAGTGGAACGAGTTTGTCACTCATTGTCTTCTCTGGTTTCCACTATATTTGACTGGTGGGATTCATATTTACGAGTAGGAAATTTTACCTACTTGATTTCTACTATATTTGTCTCATAGTCTTTGTATGAATCCCCATGAATTTGACTCTACTTATATTTGTTTGGCAACCTATTTGGATAGTGGGCTTGTTACACATCAATAGGTGTTTGTGCCTGCCTATAGATGGTTGATGTCTTATTTCGATAAAGGGATTGATATATATCAATAGGTGTTTGTGCCTGTCTATAGCTTATTGCCATCTAATTTGGATGAATAGCTTCTTGTGCATCAACAGATATTTTCATCTGCCTGTAATTCACCACACTGTCTTCACGGCGAGACTGGCGAGCACTGGAAGGAATGTGCATGTGCTCATATTATGCCTCTGTATTTCTGTGGTGGGATTGATTGGAGGGGGTAGAGTTGTATGTCATTTCTTTGAGTGTCACTACATTTTTATAGAGTATTTCCTCCCAAGGAATTGTGATAATCACCTACTCTTGATTATATTTTTTTCCACCCTCATCAGGCGGCCTGAGGGGCTCATGTCCTTTGGACTTTAGCAGGTTCCCTCAACATGAGATCCTCTTCAGAGCGAGGGCACTTGGTCACCCGGTGTTGGCACAAACAATCTCTAGTAGGGGCCCGTGAGTACGACCCTTATCCAATAGGGATGAATTCATCAACATCAACTTTATATTCCTCCCAATGATAAGGGAGGTACTTGTTATTGAGCTCCAAGGATAGGCTCATGAAGTAGTTGGAGATGGCCAATGGGGCTACCATGTACTATGATGCTGATTTCGGTTAAGGATTTGGTTGGAGATCTTTCATATATTGGAGGTCCTGTCTTGTGGACTTCACTATAGGGAGAGTACCGTTTTTGTGGTACTCTCTAATCAGTGTGTTGGATACCCATCGTTGAAGATGCTGGGATGGCGAGGGGGTTTTCGCTTTATCTGGGGCCCAGCCACCTGGGGGATCACTAAGGTGTGTGTCTACATTGGTTGTCGAAATTCCATTTGGATCGAAGGTTTCTCCAGAAACTTACAATATATATATATATGTGGAATATATAAACAAAAAAACCTCGTCAAAGTAGTATCCCTTAATCACATGCATAATTGAAGATTTGTCTTAGCCCCTTCATTTTTATGAGGTAAAGGGGATTGAGTGGGGTAAAACTACCACCTTGGTTGAGGATTCACATCGGGTTCACAATTTTTGTTTCGACCTGAGGTGAGAATTTAGGGGGAAACAAAATGGTCGGACGAGTGACAAGAATTTTTATATCATCGTAGATAATCTCACATTACCATTTTAGTTCCAACCCAATTCGCGTCATTATCATTTAGGGGGAATTGGATTGACCATGTGGGGACTAGGCAGTTTATCCCTTTTTCATTATGAAGGAGGTTCCACAGTTGAATGGTCCTAGCGGGCGATTTCATGGGGTTAAGTATTTGAGAAATTGGTCCTCTTAGGATATGATTTCCTTATATGGTCTCCAAAAGGTTTATTTGTGGATCCAAAAACACCCAAAGGCCATTTTATCCATGATTCATGGACCTGCTTTCTAAAGGTAGACACTTGTTGGATGGTTTGTCCAACAACACTTGAGGACTCCACTGGTCAAGACGATGGGAGGTTGGTCTCATCACACTCTTGTAGGGGGAATTATTTCCTACTTCAGGGCGCTCTTATAGATTTAAGACATGTTCATACGTTCATGAATCCTTGGTTCATTCTTGAAGAGTATATCTATGGGTTACCCCTGGGTTGTAGGATCATCGTGGATATACAAGGATTTGATGCTATGGAGACAATGCTGACTTAATCCTTACAATGAGGATCTTTGGAGTTTATTTTCATCTAAGGGGGAATGAAGGTACTTCAATTTTGGGATTGAACCCATGAGATGGGATTCCTATGTATCCTCATGAGAGGAATCAGAACCCACATAGTTCGGTGCCACTCAACTGGAGAAATCACCTTTTAGGGTTGTGCGATGAGGACCCATCCATGTAGTTTAACGTCATGCAGTGAGGACGCCTAAGCAAAAGGTACCTAGCCAAGATTTGTTGTGGAGCTTACGCCGAAGTGGCCCGAGGGTCCCACAAAAGATATGATCTTTTGGGTGAACATGAAAATACCAGGGATATTTCCTAGAGAACATTAGGTTAGATTTAATGGTCGGATTTGGAACTTAGGGAGGCTTCCCATGTATCTCAATCAAATGGGGAATCAAAGTCCATGTAGTTTCATTATCGGTACTTACACTCTAAGGAATCCAAGCATGAGGGTATGGCTTCTCGGGCTTAAACGGAGGTTCTACCCATTTGGGGGGACATGATTGAGGATTACACCATGGATGGGGCCTTAGTGTGGTAATTTTATTGGTACTAACTTAGGAGACCGTACCTTGATCTCAGTCCTTAAACAATCATCTAATGTATCCTGGTTGGAGTTGGAATTAGAGTTCTCATAGTTTTTTTTAGCTTGGATCTTACACCTGTAAAGAGGCCCATTTTTGAGAGTTGAATCGGGGCATACTCCCAAAGAGGATTCCCTTTTTTCAGGGGAATAATTGGGTTATCCTTTGGTATATGAACCCCTTTGATCTTAGGCCTTCAATCATACATCCTAGGTATCCTGTTTGGAGCAGGAATCAGAGTTCTCATAGTTTGTTTCTAAGTGGTCTAATTCTGAATCATCACAAACCCCTAATCCCACATGAGTCATGCTCGGTGTGAGAAACAAGAGGTTGTGAAAGATTCAACAAAGTCTTACTTTCTCTTCTCTGCTAGTATAAAAAGAGGATGACAATGGTGGAAGAGGCCATGGCTATGAGCCCAACAAGAGAGGGAAAGGGGAGCTTTGAATATGCATCCCTCGCCCATATTTATATCAGGATAGCCATATCTTGGTGATATATCTGGACACATCCTGAGCTGAGGCGAAGAGGGCGAAGAGTGAAACCTCTCCCAAAAGGCTATGGGATTACCTTAGGAGGAGTGCCATGACACTGGTTCTGAGAAAGGGGAGGAGCATGATTCCTTGGTCAAAGGGTAAGTAAAGAGAGACCTTATCACTTGTCATTGGAATTCCTCAAAGGTAAAGGCTAGTGATTACCCCTAAACCTGATAATGGGGGGTGGGGGTGAGGTTTAAGTTTTCATCTTAAAGTTAGTCCATTGGTCACCTTGGGAATGTAGACTTAGAGACATTCTGGGGGTCTATACCATTGTGGGGACAACCTTCATGACTTTGTTTACCTTGGGTATGTAAATTCAGAAAGGTGTGTTAGTGCACTCGATGAAATGATCATATGGGTCTGGTGGATTTATAAGAGGCTTTGGATATGTCAGTGGACTGGTTCGTGGAGGAGCTATGGAGGAAGTGACGGTAATGGAGGGGCATGATTGGAGCCAGGGGGAAGGACACCCAAAGACACCCCATTCCATGTACTATTTTCTCATGTGGGATGGGGGCAGCCCCACATAGAATACTGCTATGTGGGTAGAGGTTTTGTTCGCGTACCAAAGAGGTACGTGGACCTAGGTATGGATCACCGCGTACCAATGTGGTATGCGGTCCTGGATATGATTCTCCATTCCACTCTAGGTTCCACTTGTGTATTGATACAGTATGTGACATAGGGTTAGATCTTAATAATGATGCACTATGCAATGCAACAAATTGAAGAAGGGTCCTAGAGCCTATAGTTCTTGGGGAATTCATTCTCAAGGGATTTATGGTTTGCAATTACACCAATTAATTTCATGGTTCACCAATTATTATTAGGTTCCTTCTTTTTGGAGTTCATAGTAGGTTATACTATCAGAAAAGTGGTTCTTGGTTCATACTTCATTAATGATTCGAAATTAAAGTCAAAATCTTATCTGTAGCTGTATGCTCTCTTCCAGCCTCTAGGGTCTCCTTCATGTTCTCTTCCATCGGTCCTTTTCCAGTTCTTCTTGTGATCATTTTATAGAGCACTAGATAAATCATATCTATGTGAATGAGGAACCATTTGTTGATAACCATGATGATATAATTCAACCCGTGGAAGAATCAATCAACCTGGGTATGAGAGGGTTGTGGTTCACGAGATGTGGTTCACGAAACCCTTCCATCTTGTTTCATCCACTAAATTCTTAGTTTGCAGGATGGTAAACGAATGACATTTCTTCGTTCAATTCTTCCAACAACATGGTTCATGACATCCTGAGTTTTCTAGCCATCGCTCCATGGGCCAATGCCTCATAGGTTCTTCCATGTACCTATGGTTCATGTTTTATATGTTATGTGAACCTTTCCCATTAATGGTATGTGGTACACTAAAAACCTTTGCTAAATTTGATTTCTTCAAGTTTCTTCCCAAATTTTCAATCCAATTTCTATCCATTTACCTTGTTGGACTTATAATAATATTTTCCTCCTTTTTCAAAGTGCTTGTGGGAGTATTTAAATCCCTTCATGAATTTTCCAAGACCCTGCAATGGTTCCTGAATTCTATTTCACTCACCATGACCACTGCACTCTGGATCTGAAGTCTCATACCCAGGAGTCAAATCCTAACTATTATGAGTCAACCTTCAATGATTCATAGATATAACAGTAACAAGATTGAAATGAGGGCTAGGAATTATGCTTTGGAATGGTATTTAATCTTGAATGGATGTGGGTGTATTGGGTGCACCATAATTGTGCATTGTTCAAGAAGGAGTTGCAAGATGTCAGAATTTATGAGTCTGTTTGGGTGGGGCAAACTTATGTTTATAAAAAACCAAAAAATATGCCTAATGTTTTGAGATAATGGAGTCCTCATACAAATCATTTTTATCTAACACATGGTGAAGTTATTATTATATTGCGGGATGTTTACAAGATTTTTGGTTCCCCTATCCTTGGGGAGATGTAGGATGAATTTATCCCATTAAAAACAATGTGAGAAAATGCTGAGAGGACACTACCCTTGGATCATGAGATTTTTAAGATAGATCAGAAGGTATAAAAGAAATACCCTCTCCCAAGGGGTGACATCTATCCTAGAACATGGATGAATGATTTTTTTGGGCTAGAAGGCGAAGGTCATACCTTCCATCATCCTATGGGATGCCCCACCTTGGAAAACTGAAGAGTTCCAGGAATATTCCAGCCTACATTATAGAGGCACCAATTTATCTATTAGGGTTACAAGGTCAATTCTTAAGTTTCTGTGAAGACCCACCTGGTCGAATTCCTCACAATGTGGCTAAGTATATACCTATTACTGATCTAAAAACCCAATGGAGGCATGAGACCATGCAATTGTTTCATAGAAGTTAAATTAGAACAAGGGAACCATATAGGGTTGGATTCCCCTATCTTGGAAAGGATATATAGGATTTTTCTACATGAGTACAGTGGGAAAGCCCCATTTAGAATTGCAGAGCTTTTTCAAGTGCTATGGGGGTGGATTGCAGCACACTTTAGTTATTATGCTATACAAAGTGGAGTTATAGTCTTTGGATGCTTGTTCTGCCCATTTTTTAGGCAATATTTGGGATTCATCCATTGACACTAAATCCTCATAAAGTCTTGAGGATGCTGAAAGTATCATGATATTTTAACTTCCTACCATATGGTGATCCACTGATTGGGATGTTCACCAATGATAGAAAAACTAATGAATAACTAAAGGAATACATAATGGCATTCAGAGATAGTGTAATAGAGGATCACATTGACATCCAGATCATCTGTGAGGCCTATGGTCCATATCGGTTTTCTTACTATTTCAAATATCTATAATAGCCAAACATCTCCCCCCACATGTCAGGATTTAAAAATACTGAATCATATATCAATAGTTCTAGATCATGATGGCCATAAAGGCTTCCAAAATGTCAATCATTCTACCTCTATCAGATTTATCAATCCAATTGAAGCCTATGTATACAAGTGTGTGGATCTCTTCATACCCTCAAGGGATACCAACAAAATATGTTCACCGGGTCACTGCTATGACCACCGATGGTCATGAAATGTGTGGTATAAAGTATCAAATAGATGTTAATGATGATGATTTTCTGAAGTATTTAAGGGGATCTTGGGAAAAGACCACAAAAAAGGATAGGGTTAAGAAAACCACATCTTCTGAGACAAGTTGGTCCATTCATCATCTCTGAGAGGATACTCGGGTTGGGTCATCCAGTCTTCCTTACAAGTAGAGAGACCTAAAAAGGATTCCAAGTAAAAGGTGTTGGGTCTTCCTCAAAACCAGAAAAATTAGATCAAAATTAAATGAAACCCCTAGTGATAAAAACATGAAAAATCATATCTCATGATATCTGAGATGCATGAGTAATTCTTTAGGCTAGCGCATGCATCCTAGAGCTAGAAGATGTCCAAGAACCCTCTGATCTCCACCATGAAAGTAATTTGAATGAGGTGGAACAATATGTTTGAGAGTTGAATATTTTTATATACATAACTAATGATCAGATCTCAGTCACAACATGAGTATCCTACGTTTTAGATTGAGAAAAACTTAAGGGGGTATCCAGTCACACTAATGAGGAATGGGATGACTTTGTTGAACCTAATGATGTATCTCTCTCTTTTATCCTCTCTTTTTGTGCCCTTTAATCCACTATAATTAATTTTTAGGGGGTCTATTCTACAATTTAGAGGAGAATAAGAAGAAGAAGAATAAGAAGAAGAAGAAGAAGAACTAGTATGAAGTATGCATGACTCATCTAGGTATGGGCCCACGGGAACCCCCATCGAGGTAGTGGATGAGTCTCTTGGATCCCTAGGACTATTCATAGGTCAGAGGACGTTGATGGAGGAAATGATAGGTGGAATTACTCAACCTCCAACTTACGTTCCCATTATAAAGTGGACTAATACTGGCCCCTCACCGTCCCATGAGGGGAAGTGAAAGAGGGCAGTAAAGTTGGCCTAATGTATGTGCCACAAAAAATATTTATGTTATCATTTATTTTCATGAATTTCTTGAAATACTCTTTTGACCATGCTCACATTTTATATATTTTTCATAGATTTACTCCCTAAAGAGATCCTATACTGGTCCTTCAAGGTTTGAGTGGGACACTATGTGGGAGGTATATACTCATGATGATAAATCAATCCCCTAGGCGGATGAAGTTTTAAGAGATGCAGCTACATCCGCCCCATTCTTATAGAGAGGGGAGAGGGCTATAGGGATTCTAGATGCACAACCTAAGGTTTTATGTTCTATTTATGAATTCTCTCTCCTCGTGATATTTCTGATCTGTCACCTACACTGGAGGACTCTACAACAGTCAATATCAATCCTTTTGTTTCTCCATTAGGGGTTGATAGGGATCTTAGTGTTAGGTCCAAGTTTTGTTTTTGTTTTATTTGTTGTCAATATATCAATATATTGATTATTTTGAAGAAATAAAGTAGATTGAAGAAAGTAATGGAAATACAGATTGAAGTTTTCAATCAGATCCAGAACCATTGGCATGATAATCAGATCTAGACAATCATATTCAAAACATAGGCATGATTCATTGAATACGATCCATCATATTGGGATTTTGGTAGTAAGTCAGAAGCTGTTGAAAATCAAATTGAGTTTGGAATGAACATGGTGACCATAATGAGAAATCTATTTCAGATTGATAATGCCTCTGATATTAAACCTAATGATTCTTTTATGATCTTGGAGCTATCATAAATCATATGAAATGTGTAAAAATTGTGATGCAAGACTTATGAAGGAATGGGGGAGTAATTCCAATTGTATCGAGGTTTATAAAGAAATAATATGCTATAAAGGATGGGAAGTAACAATAATTTCCAATGTAAGTTATATGATCCTATACTAATCCATAATGTATTCAAAGTCATAAGGAAGTCATGATACAAGTAAAAGTTGGTTGAAGAAGAAAGTTGTTGAAGCTGGAGCTTTCTGGTCTCAGTTCATCAGTGTGAGATCACCAGAATAAGATTTTTTTAAAGGCTGAGAAGGTTGATCAAAACATGAGAAGTTAAATATTATAGTTTTCAGTAAAGTCCATAAACCAAAATATTTAAATCTTCATAGAAAGAAGTTTTTGTAAATCATAATCCTAAAAGGAAATAATTTATTGAAGTCAAAGTTGCCTACACCGATCCATCGGATGTGGTATGCCACCTATCCATCATAATGGATTTAGACACCAATTCAATTTATAAATTTCGGGTATCTTTAATACCTCAAATAAAAAGTTATATGGGAGGAAAAACGTTTGAGAATGTTTGAATTTTATTTCAATTGGGTCAAGAAAATAAGAAGTCATACTTTTTCTCTTAAAAATGTGTTAAGAGAAAAAGAAAAAAAGTATTGATTATTTCTCAATAAGAGGGGCATACTATCAGACTGGATGTGACATTGATCTAAAAAAAGAAGAACGAGACTTATCCATAATACTAACAACAATATGGTAATCAAATACATGATCTTCCTTCTAAAGAATAAAATAAATGGATAAATAATTTGAAGATATTTTAGAATAGTTTTCAATATCTTACATTTAACAGTTGGTACAAAGAATATGTACGAGAAGAATTTTAATGTTTACAAAATTTCATTGCAATTGGCCATCTTTAGTATTTCATATGATTTCAACATAATGAGAAGTCATCTGATTTTCTTATATAATCATTTGGTACTGAGCAACATAATAAAGAATCTATTGCATGGCATCATCGTAATGAAGAATAAGAATGATGAATCATAATAAAGAATCATACTAATTTTTTCTTTAAATTTTAAGAAGTTGAAAGATTAAATAAGTTCCTAAAAGGATTTTTAAGAGTCAAAGAAGTAAAAGATGAAGAATTAAATTAATGATAAATTTGGGATTTATGAATTTCATTGAGTGGTAAGTGAAATTGGTTTTCCCGCCATTACCATTCTGGTGTACCTATAAAAGGAGTGATCATTCAATTTGTATGAAGTGAAAAACTAGAATTTTTATTTTGCATTGAGATCTGTAACAATATTTTTAGGTATTAAGTTCCCAACCAGATTTAGTTTTTTAGGTTGAAGCTAAGGACATTTCATTAGAATAATTCCATCTATGTGAGGTTTAATTTGATCATTAGAGTACGTTCTAGGATGACGCTTCATCAGACCATGTCCATTAGAGTGATCCCATCAGATTAAAATCCATCAGAATAAGCTTATTTGGACCAAGTTCCATTGGACTGAGGAATTACATGGCATTGATTGAGTTCCTACTAAATTAAATAAGTAAGTTAATAAGGAGAATCAAACCTAGTCCAATAGGAAAAAGCCCATGAAACTGAGGGCACCAGATTGACGAAGATCAGAATGACTTTTGTTGAGGATGATTTCTTGATCGAGTTTCTTGAATAATTTTCAATACCAACAAGTATTTAGAGAATTTTTGAAGTTCATGAAAATTGTAAGTGGGTAAAGTTTGATTTAGCTTACTTGTGGATGAATTGAAGACATTATAAAGTGAATTAGAAAAGAAGAAGGAAAGGAAAAACTTGTAACTGAAGATACTTGTCAGTTGCTGAAACGGACTAATTATCTTGTTGGGGTGAATAAATAGTTGTGGTAAGTAGATACTGAAAAGAATAGTTGGGGGTATAACCAACTATAGTGGAAAAGTTTCTACTGGGATTGTAGAATTGTTCACTACTTATTTCTTTGTCTTACAAAAAGGTGATGAAGAAATAATCTATGTTGGTGGGACTATCCAACATGGAAAAGAGTAAGTATTTTTAGTGAACCTTGTAAATATCATGTGATTCCTTCTCTTTATATTTGTTTCATACGAGAAGTGAGGTTGAGAATTTTTATTTGAGTGGATCTTAACTTTAACGGTTTTCAAAGGTTAAGAAATTTTTTCTAAAGAAGTTAAGAAAAAATCTTATAAAATAAAAAGGAACCATTGATTCACCCCCCCCCCTCGGGGGTATTGATCCTACCTAGGAATAGAAATTGGTATTAGATCATGGATTACCTAAAAAATATCCATCTCTAAGAATGGATAATTTGAATTCTGTGAACCAGAAGGTGATTTTAGTTTTCAGTGGTATGAAGTCTCATATCTAGAAAGAAAAAATGATTCCATATATTATGTCTCTTAGATATGATGTCTTGGAAGAAAATATAGAAGGATTTCCTCCTTGTATTGATAATTCTCCTCTTACTATTACTGATAAGAAAAATAATAAGAATAATGGAAGAGAAAAAATGATTTAATCTCATTACTAAATGAAAGTTAGTTTCTTATATTAAAGGGAGTCAAAATACCAAAGGTACCTAGGATAAATTAAAAAACATTTAGAAAAAAATAAAAAGGTGAAGAAAGAAAAGTTACAACTTTTTAGGCTGAAGTATGAAGATATGAAAATAGATGACCGTGGATCTGTTGGGGTATTCTTTATAAGGATAAATGAGATTTTTAGCACCATAAGATGTTTTGGTGAGAATCTAGAATACTCAACCATTGTTGAAAATATGTTAATAATTCATCCTGATAATTTTTATGGAATAGTTTTATTTTTTAAGATAGATATCCCAAATCTCCGTATTTGGATGATCTTCACAGTATTCTCATGACATATGAAATGACAAACTAAAATATTATGAAATGTAAATTAAAGTTTGATAAAAAAAATTCCTTTAATTTATTGTTAAAAGGGAAAAATAATGTTATGGAAATTAAAGTAGAATCAAGTGATTTAGAAGAAAAGGATGAATTTGGAGAATTCAATACAATTTTCCCCCCTTTTTAATAAATAAAAGAAGGGAAAATGGAAAATCCAAAGCCTCAAATATTGGAGTTGTGAATGGAAGGGACATTTTGCATAATATTTTACTAGTTAGAAAGTTAAAGAGTATTATTCATGAGGGCCTCATCGCTTCTAGATTTCACCTTGGTTTCTAGATTGGGGAAGAATAGACCCTCTATCAACACCTTCTACATGTATGTTTTCTCAACATGGAAGCTTCAAGAGTGGTAAATTGTAGGGATGTTAGACTCATGACACTTCTAGATCTGTTTTATGAACAAATAGGACTTGATTTACACTTGGGATCAAGCTCTGTGTTCTATGGAAGGTTATTGGTTTTCTCTTTTTCGATGGACTTTCAAGTTCCATTTGTAGCGGGACTCTCATACCACAATGTTATGGATTACTCTCCCTGGTCTTCCATTACCTTTCTAGAACATGACGATTCTATTATTAATTCATAATATGGTTGGTTTTTTTTATTTTCTTGGATTACCATACCCGTGCTTTTCACCATCCCATAGCTCCAAGCATTTGTGTTGAAGTGGATGTGTCAAAGGATCTACTAGACTCCATCTCTTTTGATGTTGAGGGAGAACCTTGGTGGAACCAACAAGTATGATTTGATTATTGGGTTCTATACTTCTTGAGTTGTTTTTGTTTAAATCATAAGGATTTCTGATGTCACCAAGGTGTCTCAGTGCACTCTCGAGATGTCCCACCTCTAATTCCTCTAGATGAGGGGGAATAGTTGGGCACTAGATATGATGTTATTTATTCAAATCTTCATAAATACATGAATCCAAGACACTTAGAACCTAAAGTTTTAGATATTTTTGATATATTAAGACTCGATTTGGGTATCAAGAATGCTTTATAGGGAGACAGTCAGGAGGCAGATGTTCTGAACTAATTTTGGTCTCCATCCTCATTTTTTGAGATTGTGAAATTAGTTGGAAATTTTCCCCAAGTGAATGATGTTGATAATCAAAGGTATGAAATGGGCGTTGTGATCAGGGAGAATTATGGAGAGATCAGGAAGGTCACTCCTCTACCTTCAATAGATAAATTACAACTCATTGGTATTAATTATCAAAATAATTTTGTAGTGTTGGGAGAAGAAGAGTGTCATGATTTTGAGGAAGGAAATAATGTTGAGGCTACCCATAAAGAGATCCCCCTTATGAGGCTTGAGGTTTCTCAAGAGGATATGGATTCTACATCGAACTACCCTATTAAGTCCAAGAAAGTTTACATTGCATAGGACTATCTTAAATCTTCTTTAAGGAAGGTAAAGAACACTATCTTAGATTTAAATGGATTTATTAAGCACACCGAGAGGCTACGAAGAAGAAAGGATTATTCTAATTTAACTATTCCTCCTATTACTAGATCCTAAAGTAATTGTAAACTCCCTCTAAAGGTTTCCAACATTGTATACAACAACTCCATGATAAAGTATCAAGGATCCGACAAGAATTTGTAGGTAGAGACCACTAAGGAGTTATAATCACAAGTAGAGGAATCACCTATCAATGATTTGGAGAACGCAGAAAATAAGGTTGCTGAATCCAATGTCCCCCCCACCCCGAGTGGAATGGAAATGATGGATTGTAATGATTGAGAACCCATTATCAATTACAATGAAGAATTATTAGAGAAGGAACTAGTGGTAAATACTACATAAGAGGAGTTTGAAAGAATGGTTGGGAGGCACATTTAAAAAAACTATAACAAAGAACAGGGTTATTGGATCTAAAAAACTCGACATATTGGCATGTGGATATAATATAAAGAAGATTACTATAGAAGAGATCATCTAAACTTGGGAAAATATGTCATATAATATTGAATAACTCCACAAAGATGATTCAGATGAAAATGATTTTTCTCTACAATGGAGTCTCCAAAGAGGTATGGTTTCTAAAAGGATTAAACAAAAGTTAAATTATTTGGATATTACTTATGGTGTTAGTTGATTATATTATTATGTACTTGAATGGTTTCCCACATTTTCCATAAAAGTGATTTTTCTAATAAAAATATAATGGACATCATGGTGTTGAAGATAGATGAATATGAAAAAAATCAAAGATTTTCCTGAAAAGTAAGTTTGATGAGAAAGGAGAAGATTTTTTAGAAACAAAACCAATGTTTCTTAGAACACAAAGTGTGTTACGAAATATTAGAGAAAACTTCACCAAGTTAGTTGCTGTGAATGGTGAATGTAGAGGCCCGAAGCTTATCGTACATTGACATTACATTACTTTTGCGGAATACTTAGTACATGACAAAAACACACACACAAGGATCGTAATAGTTTAGTGTCTTTGGAAACTCGGAATGTAATCTTCTAATCGTGGTGAAAGATCTTCAATATCTCCCATAAAGATCATCCCTTTTTTTTACCTAAAACCTTTCTTTATATCCTGGGTAAAAGAAAACATAAAAGGGTGAGCTCAAATGCTCAGTAAGGGTAAACAAAAGAAATATAAATCACAACATATACATAAGCACATAACTTTTGGAAATCTTAACCTGCAAAAGAGCTCATAATATCATCACATGGGATAAATCATAGAAGTGAAATGTAATCCCAATAATCATAACATAAAACTTGAAACTTTGTGGCATGCACACATAATCATGGAAAATCATTTCTTGTTAGTCATGACTCATTGCCAAGACTATCTTAGTGGAAAAAGTCCCTTTCTGAACCGAGTTCACTCCTCATTTCAGTCCTGTATCACTGAACCGAAATAACCTTCCGTTTCAACCATGTCTATATCATGAGATATAAAATCTTTACCCAATGCATTGGAGGGAGATATAGGTCCCACCCATCTTATAATGAATCCTTTCTTATGTGTGCCACATAATCATAAATCATACATCATCACATAACCCATGTAATAAAAATGGGATTCTTAAACAACATGACATCATAAAACAATTCATATAAGATAAAGGAATTCATAAAAAATAATTCCATCACAACATGATCAAATCAATGTAATAATAGGGATAAAAACAGAACCCTTTATTGTCTTAGATGGAAAATAATTTTGATAAAATGCTTGAACTCCATTCTTGAGGAAAATATCCTTTCTTCTTCAAAAACATTTTTCCTTTCTTAACATGTCATACAATTTTAAACTAAAAGAAGTTGATTAAAAATAAACTTGAAAACTTGTAAAGGAAGCTTCTTGGAAATAATGTTTTAAAAATCCTTTCATGCCGTATAAGTTAAAAAAAACATTCTTCGTACTTTTGTCGGAAAAGTCAAAATGTACCTCGTACGAAAAACGACAAAAGATTCCTTTCATACATATTACTAAAAACTCACCTAAGGGTAAAAATGGATTAAAACAATTTTAGGTGGATGGAAATAATATTACATATTGATGAAACATGGATGTGGATGATAAAATACACCCCAGTAAATACTTACGAATAAACAATCTCGGATAAAAATGAGATTGTGATATTTCCCTTACCTTAGGTCCGATTTGCTTTGTACGTGTCTGAAGCTCCTGTATAATGGTTTAAATAATGTCATTGACTTATTATAGAATCATATTCATTGTTATGATATCATATATGGTTCACTTATGACATTATATTACCCGTTCTTTTGTAAATTCCATGTTAAAGAAGCGTTTTGGGTAAAATCATTTCATTTATCGTAGGTGTTTTGACTTGTTGTTCTTGACATCATTATTACTTATATCATGATTTACTTACTTCCAGAATATAAAATATGATTTATATATCATATATATTCAGTATATATATATATATAATAGGTAGATAAATAAAATGAAAAACACCGTTCATGGAGACGGTAGTCCGTACGTACGCATGAACGCTGTTTTCCTTTCCTTATTGTCTTGAAATGGAAGTAAGTAGATGACATACATATGTATATATATACATAAATCTAGTAGCTTTATAATGTCATATATTTCATTATTATTTCTTATATATACTTTATAATCATTCTTAAATGGTTAACATGGAGAATGAATCTCATCGCGTCGTGGAGACGGTAGTCCGTACGTACGCACGAGCGATGATATCATTTCTATAAATATTGAATTGAATTGGAGTGGATTATACAATATATCAGAATCAATATGATGTTGTAATAACTTTGTATAGTTATTCTTTACACCATTATACCCATCCATGTAAGGTGGTGGTGGAAAATAGATTAAACCACGGCGTGGAGACGGTATTCCGTATGTACGCACGCGCGGTGATTTCTTTTTCCATAGGATGGATAGATGGTGAAATAGGGTTGTTTCATACTTATAATAACATATCAGTATATGAGTGATACTGATGTTATTACTTCATAATGAAACAACCTAAGAAGAAGAAGTGGAAGAAGAAATAAAGATGAAAGAATTGGTAATGGTAATTACCTCTTCTTTGAAGTGCCTCTTTGAGACCTCCTCTTAGGGCACTAAAATTGGTCTTTGAGGAAGACCAGAACCTCTAGGATGTTGCTAGGGAAGTGGAGAAGAGATTTTGGCAGGGGTTGGCCGAGCTTGAGTGCTCAATTTGGTGTGAGGAGGAGGGGGAGGAGGTGTCCTTTTATAGGGGAGGAGAGGGGCACCTTAGGAATACCTCAAAATATTATTTTATATTAAAGTCAAAATCGGTTTATAATGGTTCCAAAGGGTCTTATTTCGAAGATAAAGTGGGGATGGGTCGAAATCCTATCAACCAATAGGATTTAGACAAGTTTAGGGTATTATTTTAACCTTATCAATTAGATTTAACTCTAAGTTAAATAATTTAACTTTTACCGTGTCTTTTTGTTTTCTTTCACTATATGGTTAATAAACTTACTATAACATGCCAAACGAACCCCAAATTGTATATTATTAATACATATATCCTTATCTAAGTCATTTGGCCGAACCTTAGATTTTTAGGAATAAAATAACAATTAATAATATAATATTTGATTTAAAAACTATTTTGTGTCAATTTTGACACTATTTGATATATGATTTTTGTGAAAGTCATAACAGAATTATATGTTCGAACCAAGTTGATTAAATCAACACTAATACATCATAGTAACCTAGAAAATTAGTGGAATTCATAAAAAGTCTCAAATTACATTTATTTTGGTGTTTATAACATCAATTATGTCAATATTTCATTAACAAGATAATTACTGCATCATCTTTGTGTCATAAATAAATTAAATTATTTGATGTCTAAAAATTACAAATAAAATACCATCATGTATTAAATCTTTTTAGCTTTCTAATGAATATTTATAGTCGAATTTATCTTATGTATAACCCCATATTAAAAATGATTTACTTATTAAACTTTGATTTTAACTATTTTAACCCTTCTTTAAATAAATTAATAATAAATGTCATAATCTAATCCAAGTGGGCCTAAATGGTCATATTTTATTCCTAAGTTTGTTTTTGGTCGAATTACACTTGTCCAATAGAATTAGGACATGTGTTAGGGTAATATTAATATCATATTTACCCTTAGTTACCTTATTTACTATTAACCGTGGTAAAAAAAGTAAAAAGTTACTATTCACCAAAAAAATTATTTTCATCTCATTGAACCACATTTTAGTCCTTGATATTAACCGTGTCTCTCGGAGTTTTGAAATTCCATTCACAGAAGCGGTAAAATTAAGTTTTATGCAAAATTCAGTTTTTAACCTACCACTTAGTAGTTTCACTATTCATCAAAAATTGATGTTTTTCAGAACAATGCCAAAATTTCATCCTAAGCTATATTTCATATTCCGAATTCAAAAATGAAGTCTATTTTACCAAATTCATAACATAAAAGTTGCATTAATTAATTTTATAATTAAATCCCGCTGTTAAAACAAATAGCGTGTTTTTAAGAAACAATATCTATCAAAAGATTGACACTTGTTTATGTCTAGTTTAAATGTGAAACTACATCCAATGACCAACATTGTATTAAATTGTAAAAATATATTCTAAATATACTTTAAAACCACTCAAATTAATGATTTATCACTATTAATTATTTCGATTAAAAAAGTTGTTTTTAATTATAATTTAGTAATTTTCACTATTCATCAGAATATGAAAGTTATCCGAAAAGTACCAAAATTTCACCTTAGGCTAAATTCGATACTCCGAATCCAAAAATAAAGTTCATTTTGAAAAATAAGATTTACTGGATTTCAAAAAGTGGTTATTACTATTCATAACGGCTAGTTTTAATAATATTTTTATAGCATATCGTTGTTTAGTGAAACTCGGTATTGCGTACTACACACGCTATCGAGGAAGGTCGCGATTGCGTGTAATGCAAGTCAAGTCAAGGATGTGTGTTGTGCAAGCTCCTTTTGGTGTAGCGTACAACACAAGACATTAATAAAATTAAAAAGAATTTTTTTTTATAAAATCTTGGGCTGTTACATTCTACCCCCCTTAAAATGAATTTCGCCCTCGAAATTCGTCGGGGGTTATAAATGGTTTACTATTCGAAAGTTTCTTTAATAGAAACCCACATCGTAAAAAGGAATACCAAAACTTGTCTTTAAAAACTAAAGTATGAAATGTAACGATTACCCAAATAAACTAATCACTGGGTTTCCACATAGGTGGAAATATGGATATGGAAGAGAAATCTAACCATCATGTTCTGATGGAGAGTGGTAGAGAACATGGCTATGGAAAATCCAACAATCACAAATCCATAAATTTGTGACGATCTAAGGTACCATCCAATTCATCAGGTATAAGATCACTAGGACAACATTTTTGGTTTTCAAGATCATTTCCCTAAAGTGGAAAATTTGAATTAGAATAAATACTTTCTTTATTTTGGTACAATCTCACTGTTGTTCATGCCTTGAACAATTTCCACTTCATCTCTTAAATAAATGAAGTTGAATTTGTTATTCGTGAAGTGTTAGCAGATCATGTGATAGAATGACTGTTCATTCCATCTGTCTCAAACAAAAGGTTAGCAAAAGTTATTAAATATACATAAGTCATTCTATAGTGAGATTAATCATATATGGTTCCTAAAATGGACTTATACTTCATATATCATACTTCTTAATATAATAAAACTAGTTTCTACTAAACAGGGACTTCCTGTAGGCCAGTGGTAGGCGATAAAGGTCAGTCGCACTTTGGTTGTGGGTTCGATTCCCACATCCTTGTCCGACGCGATGGGCTGTCGCCCATCCTGCAGGTTGTCCTTTTTCTAAAACTACATTACTAAAACATCCCATCAATAATATCGAAAATCTTCTATCCTTAAACAATACTAACTTATGTCCAACATAATCCATTTTAATCTTTAGGCTTGTCCATAATACTGCAGTCCACTCTCATAATATAGTGAAAACGATTACCATAGATTTAATACTGTCGTTGATCCCCATATATCATAAGATATGTCTTGTTGGTCACATTCCAAACATTCAAAGGCCTTAATCATGTATTCTCTTGAATACCCATTGAACCTTAGTGAAAACATGAATGCAGTTAAAAGTTACCTCTTTCCACATACCAAAATCCAAAAATTCTATATACTCAAACCATGATATAACCTTCTCCTTATATCAGTCATGAGCTCATGAATATGATCAAATACCTCATTATCTTATTATTCCTTCATTATGCGCATATCATCTACATTCCAAAAATATCTGAATAACCTTTCATGGATACTGGTAACATTAATCAGACAACAGTGTAACAATCCTCAGATGTCTCTTTATTCCATAGTACAACATTACACATGATAAACATGTAATCATTCCACAACATTCTTAAACCATTGACCGAGCTTCAACAATTCTTTCATCTCACATATCATTTGTAGTCTCTTCATCATCATCCACATAAATACTACCCATATGACCATACTGATTCTCTTCATGAGTCTTTCCCTTAGGGCATTTGTTTGCATAATGCCCATACATTCCACATTTAAAACACTTAACCATTTTTGATGTCGTAGCAATACCATTATCCTCATCCATGGTGTTAACCGACCCTTTTCCTTTGCACTTACTTGCTTTGTGTCCTTCTTTTCCACACCCAAAGCATCTTCCAGTTCCCTTGAAACATTCTCCTTGATGCCTCTTCCCACATGATTTACATAGGGTGAATTGAACTTTCTTTCCTCTATGATCATCATGAAACTCCATCTTTCTCTTATTAGCCGAGTCAGGAAACTTACCAAATTTTACTTTATTGATCATATTATGAGATTGCTGATTCGGCATAATAATTATGTTTGGACTTCCAAATCCTATTTCATTTGGTTGCTCATGAAGAATATCAGTCCATTGTCCATCATATCCTCCATTATCGTGAATCATCTTGTTTCCAGCCATTCTCTAAAACCCAAAAAGAATATTGTGAGAGGCAAAAATCATGCTAGGGAAAACAACATAATAAAGGGGAAGTACCTTCAATATCTAACATCTTAGGTTTAATTCTATGATCGTTAGCGTAATTCTAGTACTATAACCTATACGTATACTTAACCTTAGGGACATCCCTAGACATACCTTAAAAATATCTCTAGGGATCTCACTAACGTTTTCGCATCCTAGTTTCCAAAGGTTGACTAAACCTTTCCTCTGATACCAACTGTAGAGGCCCGAAGCTTATCGTACATTGACATTACATTACTTTTGCGGAATACTTAGTACATGACAAAAACACACACACAAGGATCGTAATAGTTTAGTGTCTTTGGAAACTCGGAATGTAATCTTCTAATCGTGGTGAAAGATCTTCAATATCTCCCATAAAGATCATCCCTTTTTTTTACCTAAAACCTTTCTTTATATCCTGGGTAAAAGAAAACATAAAAGGGTGAGCTCAAATGCTCAGTAAGGGTAAACAAAAGAAATATAAATCACAACATATACATAAGCACATAACTTTTGGAAATCTTAACCTGCAAAAGAGCTCATAATATCATCACATGGGATAAATCATAGAAGTGAAATGTAATCCCAATAATCATAACATAAAACTTGAAACTTTGTGGCATCCACACATAATCATGGAAAATCATTTCTTGTTAGTCATGACTCATTGCCAAGACTATCTTAGTGGAAAAAGTCCCTTTCTGAACCGAGTTCACTCCTCGTTTCAGTCCTGTATCACTGAACCGAAATAACCTTCCGTTTCAGCCATGTCTATCTCATGAGATATAAAATCTTTACCCAATGCATTGGAGGGAGATATAGGTCCCACCCATCTTATAATGAATCCTTTCTTATGTGTGCCACATAATCATAAATCATACATCATCACATAACCCATGTAATAAAAATGGGATTCTTAAACAACATGACATCATAAAACAATTCATATAAGATAAAGGAATTCATAAAAAATAATTCCATCACAACATGATCAAATCAATGTAATAATAGGGATAAAAACAGAACCCTTTATTGTCTTAGATGGAAAATAATTTTGATAAAACGCTTGAACTCCATTCTTGAGGAAAATATCCTTTCTTCTTCAAAAACATTTTTCCTTTCTTAACATGTCATACAATTTTAAACTAAAAGAAGTTGATTAAAAATAAACTTGAAAACTTGTAAAGGAAGCTTCTTGGAAATAATGTTTTAAAAATCCTTTCATGTCGTATAAGTTAAAAAAAACATTCTTCGTACTTTTGTCGGAAAAGTCAAAATGTACCTCGTACGAAAAACGACAAAAGATTCCTTTCATACATATTACTAAAAACTCACCTAAGGGTAAAAATAGATTAAAACAATTTTAGGTGGATGGAAATAATATTACATATTGATGAAACATGGATGTGGATGATAAAATACACCCCAGTAAATACTTACGAATAAACAATCTCGGATAAAAATGAGATTGTGATATTTCCCTTACCTTAGGTCCGATTTGCTTTGTACGTGTCCGAAGCTCCTGTATAATGGTTTAAATAATGTCATTGACTTATTATAGAATCATATTCATTGTTATGATATCATATATGGTTCACTTATGACATTATATTACCCGTTCTTTTGTAAATTCCATGTTAAAGAAGCGTTTTGGGTAAAATCATTTCATTTATCGTAGGTGTTTTGACTTGTTGTTCTTGACATCATTATTACTTATATCATGATTTAATTACTTCCAGAATATAAAATATGATTTATATATCATATATATTCAGTATATATATATATATATATAATAGGTAGATAAATAAAATGAAAAACACCGTTCATGGAGACGGTAGTCCGTACGTACGCATGAACGCTGTTTTCCTTTCCTTATTGTCTTGAAATGGAAGTAAGTAGATGACATACATATGTATATATATACATAAATCTAGTAGCTTTATAATGTCATATATTTCATTATTATTTCTTATATATACTTTATAATCATTCTTAAATGGTTAACATGGAGAATGAATCTCATCGCGTCGTGGAGACGGTAGTCCGTACGTACGCACGAGCGATGATATCATTTCTATAAATATTGAATTGAATTGGAGTGGATTATACAATATATCAGAATCAATATGATGTTGTAATAACTTTGTATAGTTATTCTTTACACCATTATACCCATCCATGTAAGGTGGTGGTGGAAAATAGATTAAACCACGGCGTGGAGACGGTATTCCGTATGTATGCACGCGCGGTGATTTATTTTTCCATAGGATGGATAGATGGTGAAATAGGGTTGTTTCATACTTATAATAACATATCAGTATATGAGTGATACTGATGTTATTACTTCATAATGAAACAACCTAAGAAGAAGAAGTGGAAGAAGAAATAAAGATGAAAGAATTGGTAATGGTAATTACCTCTTCTTTGAAGTGCCTCTTTGAGACCTCCTCTTAGGGCACTAAAATTGGTCTTTGAGGAAGACCAGAACCTCTAGGATGTTTCTAGGGAAGTGGAGAAGAGATTTTGGCAGGGGTTGGCCGAGCTTGAGTGCTCAATTTGGTGTGAGGAGGAGGGGGAGGAGGTGTCCTTTTATAGGGGAGGAGAGGGGCACCTTAGGAATACCTCAAAATATTATTTTATATTAAAGTCAAAATCGGTTTATAATGGTTCCAAAGGGTCTTATTTCGAAGATAAAGTGGGGATGGGTCGAAATCCTATCAACCAATAGGATTTAGACAAGTTTAGGGTATTATTTTAACCTTATCAATTAGATTTAACTCTAAGTTAAATAATTTAACTTTTACCGCGTCTTTTTGTTTTCTTTCACTATATGGTTAATAAACTTACTATAACATGCCAAACGAACCCCAAATTGTATATTATTAATACATATATCTTTATCTAAGTCATTTGGCCGAACCTTAGATTTTTAGGAATAAAATAACAATTAATAATATAATATTTGATTTAAAAACTATTTTCTGTCAATTTTGACACTATTTGATATATGATTTTTGTGAAAGTCATAACAGAATTATATGTTCGAACCAAGTTGATTAAATCAACACTAATACATCATAGTAACCTAGAAAATTAGTGGAATTCATAAAAAGTCTCAAATTACATTTATTTTGGTGTTTATAACATCAATTATGTCAATATTTCATTAACAAGATAATTACTGCATCATCTTTGTGTCATAAATAAATTAAATTATTTGATGTCTAAAAATTACAAATAAAATACCATCATGTAGTAAATCTTTTTAGATTTCTAATGAATATTTATAGTCGAATTTATCTTATGTATAACCCCATATTAAAAATGATTTACTTATTAAACTTTGATTTTAACTATTTTAACCCTTCTTTAAATAAATTAATAATAAATGTCCTAATCTAATCCAAGTGGGCCTAAATGGTCATATTTTATTCCTAAGTTTGTTTTTGGTCGAATTACACTTGTCCAATAGAATTAGGACATGTGTTAGGGTAATATTAATATCATATTTACCCTTAGTTACCTTATTTACTATTAACCGTGGTAAAAAAAGTAAAAAGTTACTATTCACCAAAAAAATTATTTTCATCTCATTGAACCACATTTTAGTCCTTGATATTAACCGTGTCTCTCGGATTTTCGAAATTCCATTCACAGAAGCAGTAAAATTAAGTTTTATGCAAAATTCAGTTTTTAACCTACCACTTAGTAGTTTCACTATTCATCAAAAATTGATGTTTTTCAGAACAATGCCAAAATTTCATCCTAAGCTATATTTCATATTCCGAATTCAAAAATGAAGTCTATTTTACCAAATTCATAACATAAAAGTTGCATTAATTAATTTTATAATTAAATCCCGCTGTTAAAACAAATAGCGTGTTTTTAAGAAACAATATCTATCAAAAGATTGACACTTGTTTATGTCTAGTTTAAATGTGAAACTACATACAATGACCAACATTGTATTAAATTGTAAAAATATATTCTAAATATACTTTAAAACCACTCAAATTAATGATTTATCACTATTAATTATTTCGATTAAAAAAGTTGTTTTTAATTATAATTTAGTAATTTTCACTATTCATCAGAATATGAAAGTTATCCGAAAAGTACCAAAATTTCACCTTAGGCTAAATTCGATACTCCGAATCCAAAAATAAAGTTCATTTTGAAAAATAAGATTTACTGGATTTCAAAAAGTGGTTATTACTATTCATAACGGCTAGTTTTAATAATATTTTTATAGCATATCGTTGTTTAGTGAAACTCGGTATTGCGTACTACACACGCTATCGAGGAAGGTCGCGATTGCGTGTAATGCAAGTCAAGTCAAGGATGTGTGTTGTGCAAGCTCCTTTTGGTGTAGCGTACAACACAATACATTAATAAAATTAAAAAGAATTTTTTTTTTATAAAATCTTGGGCTGTTACAGTGAAACTTATGAATAAGGTGAAAAGAAATATTTACAAAAGTAGTTTTTTGAGAAAACATCTTTCAACAAGAAAGATAGGAGTTCTTCAGGAAAGGATCCTCCTAAGAAATTTTTTCCATGATTTGTAAAGAAAAAACAACAAAAAAGTTCAGAAAAAATTCACTATCAGTCTGAAAAATCAAGATTCAGATGTCACTATTGGCATTAAAGATTTTTTGAACACAGAGGTTATTCATGCTGGCATAACATGCCTATACCAAGAAATATGTATGAATCATGAAGAGGAAAGAAGATCAAATATTCCTAAAAAATATCTGGAACTAAAAAGAGAAACTCATAAGATGAAGAAAGATGAATATGTTAAGAAATTAGAGAAAAAAACTTATTGTGCCTAAAAAGAATGAGTACTTAGTTATTTGGATAGAATAAGTTGACATGGATATAAAGTTTGAAGAACCACATAAATTAGTTGAAAAAAGGGAAAGAAAAAGGTTCCTGAAGATGTGAGAATATATGATAAAAAGATATCAACACATTGTTGTGTGAAAATTCATAACAAATGTAAGAGATTTGAGCAAGAAAGGAATGTTACTAAATCTTTTTTGATTATCCTATTGAAATAAGAGGAAGGCATGAAAGAGTTGTTACAAAATACTATAACAAAAATTTTCCAAAAGAGGAAAAAAATGAAATCCATATCGAAAGAGTCTACAAATGAAAAGAAACTCGAGAAGGATGAATAGAAGGAAGAAAATACATCTAATAAAAAATAAAAGAAGAAAAAGAAAAAGGAAGGATGAGAGAGTAATCACTATCTAATTTTTTGCTTCTAAGAAACAAATGTGGTTCCCTGTAATAACAAAAAAAATTATATTTGTACAAACTTGTAGGGAATTTAAGGAGATGAAATAAGGAAGATGATGTGGAGGAGTCTCTTACTATTATTAAAAAATAAAGTAATGAGGGTAAAAAATTATTTTTTATACACCTAAAATTTATGATATGATTGTTGATATGGGTGCATGTTACTTTTATTTGAATAAAATATTTTCAATATTTCCCCAAGAAATGATAATGTTGAATGAAACATGAAAAGGGCATTACCTGAAAAGTTTATTATGGAAAACATTAATAACCTTGATTATAAACTCTTGGTTTCTACACTGGGGTTTCCCATGTAGACTTATATATTTCTAATTAAAGACTCTTTGTTAAGAAACTCATGTGGTACTTATGTTTTCCTAAAAAATATTTTGAATATTTTGTGATGAAAAGGTTCCAACCCTTTGAAATAAGAACATTTGTTAAATAAGGGAAACAATTTCATGATATCCCATTTAAATTTGATTATCAATAATGGTGAGAGATAAAGAAAATGGGGATAGAAAAGGAATCAGGTAGAGATAAGAATTAGGGGGATCAAGAGAAGAAAATGTGAGAAAAGAAAACAATAAGTAATATTGACTTGAATTAATTGAAGTGGGTATTGACAAAAAATAAAATAGGGTAGATTTCTAGGACTATGATGTTTTTTGGTTTTATTTGTTGAAAATAGATCAATATGTTGATTATTTTGAAGAATAAAAGTATATTGAATATGGTAATGGAAATACGGATTGAAGTTATCAATCAGATCCAAAACCATCAACATGATAATAAGATCTAGATTATCATATTCAAACCATAGGCATGATTAATTAAATAAGATCCATCATATTGGGATTTTGGTTGTAATTCATAAGATATAGGAAATTGTATTGAGTTTGGAATGAAAGTGGTGATCATAATGAGAAAGTAGTTTTAGAGTCAGAATGCCTACAATGTTAAACTTGATGATGATTTTCTAATCTTAGAGTTCTCGTAAATTATATGTAATCTGTAAAACTTGTGATGAAATATCTATGAATAAAATGGGGATTGCTTCTAATGTTATTTAGGTTTGTAAATAAATAATATGCTGGAAAGGATGGTAAGTTACAATACTTTCCAATGTAAGTCAAAAAATTATATACTGATTTTGAATGTATTTAAAGTCATGAGGAAGTCAAGATAGAAGAAGAATTTTATGGAATAAGAAAGTTGCTGAAGTTGAAGCTTTCTAGTCTCAGTTCATCAGGGTGAGATCACTAGACTAATATTTGTTTGAAGCCTAAGAATGTTGATCAGAATGTGGGAAGATAAAGATGATGGTTTTTAGTCAGGATAGTAAACTAAAAGATCTAAATTTTTAGAGAAAGACGTTAATGTGAATCTGTTTCCTCTGGAAATGGGAATGAACTCATTGATTTAAGGTTCAAACATTCCAAGTGGTTTCTAATGGGTTTATTTGTAGAACCGGAAACATACAATGATTCCATATCCATTTGGACCTACTTTCCAAAGGTAGGTGCTCATTAGTTGTGAACCAATGAGACTTAAGAATTTCCATTGGTCGAGAGGATGGGAGGTCGGACTCATCACAACTTTTTGAGGGGAATTATTGTCTACTCCGGGACTCTCTTTATAGATTTAAGTTATGTTCATGAATCCTTATTAAATTACCAAGTATGAAAATGAGCTTTCCTTTAGATCTGATAATCAATAATTAGAATGAATGAGATTTAGAGAATCTTTTATATGTATTTGAGGTTCTTCATAAATAGAGAATCATCTGTATTTGTCAGAGATTCTTAGTCAATGGTATCCTTCAACACATTATATAGAAATCTCTTGGTCATTATGATAACTATACTGGTTTTAAAGCCACTCAGCGGGGCACTTGAAGTTTATTGTCATTCAGAAGGACATAAATTATTTTAGAGTTGGGATCGTACCCACAGATGGGATACCTATGTATCATTTGTTTTAGAAAAAGGAATCAGAACCCATGTAGTTTTATTAAATAAGTATGAGGTTTATGCATGATTGATGGCTCAAAGAAATATTTCATAATTAATTTTACACTCTAATCCCATGTGAGTCATGATTGATGTGAGAAACAAGAGGTATTGGTAAAACCAGACAATTGTTCCATGGAATATGCAATTATAAGAAATGATATGGGGATTATGTATGTATGACTGCCTAGATAGATGAATATTAGGATTTACTTTAGGTAAGAAACCTGGGAACATGGTCCATAAAGGTATATGTGCTTTATAGAGATTTGGATACTTAACTTAGGACTTAATCCTGATAAGGATTCCCAAATTAGAGAGGACTTATGATTGGGTTTTACTCCTGAGACAGAAGCCCAAATCAAAAGTAAATTAAGACTGGTTAAGAGAAATTATGACTGGGGCTTACTCTTAAGGAAGAGGCTCAGGTTAAAGGGAATTATGACTCGGGCTTACTCCTGAAAAGGAAGCCCAAGTTAAGGGAATTTGGATTTTGGGAACTTGGGGCTTACTACTAAGGTGGATGCCCATATTAAAAGAATTATGGTTGGGGCTTACTCCTAAGAAGGATGACCAAAAATAAGAGAACTTGAAGACTGGGGCTTACTCATGAAAAGGAGGCCAAGGTTAGGGGACTTGGGGCTTACTCTTTAGGAGGATGCCCATATTTGGGATTTTGAGATTGGGACTCACTCCTGAGAAGGAGACCCAAGTTAAAGATCCTCTCATCTTTAAAGGATGAGGTTGAATGAAAGAAATCTTTAACCTTAGTGATGTAAAGATATGTAAATCACTAGGTTTTGAGAAATGTTCCACATAATTCCTTTCAGATAAGGAAGCCGAAAAAGGAACCATGTCATAAATGACTTTGAAGAGGGTTTTGAAGGATAAATCTTGAAAATGAGAGGTGGATTTGAAGAAATCAAGTGAATAGGCATGAGGGGCACCCAAAAAAAGAGAGGCATGCAAGTCCTGCGTGGGCGCACAAGTCCTGGTCGTGCAAGTATACTTGCGCGACACATGGGTACTTGCACGGCGGTCAATACTTAGGGTAATACTTGGGAGATACTTGGATCAAGCCCTTAGTATTATCCTTAAAGGATTCCAAAAGAGTGGCGCGCAAGTTTCATTTAAGGGATAAGGCAGTGTGCAAGTGTGGCCATTTCCCTTAAGGGCTGGCCACTTAGGCACGCAAGTGTTGATGAGTTTCAACACTTAGGACTTGTTTCCCATGTTTAGAGCATCTATTACAGTTAAGAAATTACCTTAGAAGTGTTTGGAAGACTTCCAGAAGAGACTAAGGTGTCGGGAGCTCGAATCGGAGTTTTCTAATTTTTCCGTTTCGAAATGGGGGTCCACAAGGGGTATTTAAAGGCCAGGGAAGACCTTGGGAGAAAATCAAAGAGGGTGCGCAAGTCACCTGCGTGACCACTATGCGGCGCGCAAGTGTACTTGCGTGACCACGATGAAACTTGCACGACCCAAGTGGGAAGAAATCCTTCTTCATACCTTTTTCAATTTTTGATGTTTCTTCAAAGGATTAATCACTTTGAACTAAGGTATTTCCCTTTTTCAGTCGTTAGACTTTGTGATGGAAAGGAGCGTCAATAAAAGTCCCTCCTCATAGTTGGATTCGAAATAAATGAGGATGTGACTCTGAGGTAAAGAAGAAAACCAAGGAACATGTGGTGTGAAAGTGTTGAGTGCACAAATGATGTCATGTAGGTGTTGAGCACTTAGATGATGTCGCGCAGGTGTTGAGCACGTAGATGGCGTCGCGCAGGCTTTGGCGTGCTGGCTTCGGCACGCTGGGTTGCATCCTTGCCTATAAATATGGCTTCATTCTCGCGAAAAGCACCAAATCTAAACGCTTCTGATCTCTCATCACGCAAGTTTCCTTCACCGTGAAGTTACTTAGTTTTCCACTACTTCTTCGTGTTGCACTTATGTAGAGGTATTTTGACTTGTGCTGTGATACTTGAATGCCAAAACTTGCGCGACACACTTATACTTGTGCGCCAACATTGGGACTTGTGCGCCTTAATGCCTTAGACATTTTTTCACTTTTCTTCACAAATTTTTGGAAAAATCAACTTACTTAAGAGTTAATTATTTGACCTTTGTGCAGATTCAATGGATCCTAGAAGAATCAGAACGGCTGATGAACTGGATAGAAAGCGAATTGATGATATACTGAACATTGTAGGACACGATTATTATACTATCTGTGATAGCACTCTTCGATATTTGGTCAAGTACTTTAATAAATATCATATCAATTTCCCAAAGAGAATTTATCTACCTTTATATGGTCATGGTCATCTGAAAGGATTCAATGTTCTAGAGCCAAAGAACTATACGCCCGAGATGCAGCCACACTGCTATCCCTCTATTTCGGTTATGTTGTGAATTAAGAGCAGCAACAATGGTGTGAAATTTTAAATTTTCCATTCATGCCATTTCCTTGTAGATAAGAAAATGGAAAACCATGGGCTGATATGTTTTTCGCTGCCAGTTGATGGAGAGAAGACTATCATGACATTAGAAACAATATCTAAAAAAATTACTCTCTCCAAATGGATATTTACTTCTAATGCTCCATTCTCAAATCCATGTATCCATCTTCCAAGTCTCTTGGATGGAAACAGAGTCACTGTTTGATCAGCAGAAAATTTTCTCAAACCGCACTCAAGAACATTCTTTTACAATTGTTCCAAGAAGAGCTGGTATCACTGCATCTCTTATTATATCCAGTTGAATGAATGGACTCCAGGTGGTTGCTGATGAAGCTCGGGATGTCGTAAATCAAATGACGAGTTATGTTGAAAGCCTCTTGTAATTCTTGAAAAAGAGAAGAGACTTCAATCTATGGATGTCCTTATAACTCTTGTGCATCAATGAATGACACTTTCATTTTCAATCATTTGTGCATGCCTTCTTTTTCTACTTGCTTTAAATTTTTACTTAAGACAATGGGCCTAGTAAGCATAGTTTGATTTTTCCTAGGATTATTATAAATAACCCTACAAACTTTGAATATTTTAATTGCCCAATATTACCTAAAATCATACAAAATGTATGTTTAGTGAGCTGAGAATTGACTTTTATTCAGAGTTCCCTTGTATTTTGTGGGCAGTTTAAAGTCATTCACATCAGACATAAAAAAGGCTAATGTTTAAGGTCGAAATATCTTTGACCAAATAGATAAAAATTAACTCAATTCCTTGAAAATTTATTTGAAAACATATTACCACACTCAAGTATGAGAGAAAAAATGTAAATTATGACTTAAGAAATTTTGAATCTGAGAAATGACATCAAAAAGGGATAAAAGGCATTAGAAGAATTATTTTCCAATAATGAAGTTACCACTATTTAACAAACCCATTAGGGGGTTCAATTATGCAGGGCTGCTTAAGGGAATTGGCTGCATAGTCAAATAATAGAATCTTTTGGCTGACATGTCTATTATGTAGACTACTTATGCAAGGCCGCGTAAGGGCACATGCTGCATAGTCAGGAAAAAGAACTCTCAGAAATTTACTTTTCTACTTCTTGAAATCCAATGGAAGTTTATGGAGATTCAAATTTTCCAAAGCATAGAGTTTTCTGTATGGAGAGAGGTACTTGAATATGGGGAAGATATTTCCAAACAAGATCGTCTAAGAACTGGATGAATGTTACTCCTACGAAGGTCTGACCCAAACGTAGGGAAGGGAAATATAAACCATACACTTGAATACTTTTAGATCATGAAAAAGAACATGGGACAAATATGTTAAGGATGGATATTTTCTCCGGATCCTTACATATTGTCGATGAGACCAATAAGGAAAAAAGAGGTTTTCTTCCCAAGAATGAAGTTACCATTATTTAACAAACCCGTTAGGGGGTTGAATTATGCAGGGCCACCTAAGGGCATTAGCTGCATAGTCAAATAATAGCATCTTTTGGGTGACAAGTCTGTTGTGTAGACTGTTTATGCAAGGCCGCCTAAGGGCATGTGATGCATAGTCAGGAAGAAGAACTCTCAGAATTTGGACATTTTGTGACCAAAATTAAAGAGAAGGGTTATGGAGATCTGGAAGTATTTAAGGTTAGGAGTATGACACACAAAAATGGGTATTGTTCAATGCATGAAAGAGATACATAGATCAATGCTAACCATAATCATGTTGTGGCTGGGTCCTGAATTGAAATGTTGGACTTCACTACGTATCCCATAAGGATAGGAATCAAGACATACGTAGTTCTTGAAATACAGTTCAACATCATGTGGGACGAGATTATAGGAAATATTATTTTAGAGTCATAGAGATCAGACCATTATAAGGAATACACAGTGTGTGTTTTCACAGGGACTTTTCAGCCAAGGGACTGAAAGTGGAATTTGGGGTTAGACCCAAAGACTTGGGGCTGGATTTGAGGGATTCTCAAACGTTCCTACGTATCCCATAAGGATGGGAATCAAGCTGCACGTAGTTCTTGAAATACCCTTTGTACAGATTTGGTTCGTACATATGAAGGGTGAAAGGGGACTTTAGTGCAATGATGGTTTGAACCAAGATAAAAGGTTCAGGCATTGCCATGTATACATGTAGTTTTTAGAATATAACATGATCGAAGATCAATGTAAATAATGATTCCCTCTCAGGTCAGGGTGTCAAGGAATGTTGTAGTTTATTGTCGTACATGACAAAAGTGTGAATAGTTTAAGGTCATATGCATGGACCGGTGGTGAACCAATGTAAAAAGTATTGGTTCTGGGCCTGCTTCACAGATCAACATCATATGAGATGGAGGTGAACCAATGTGAAGAGATTGGTTTTGGGCTTAAACCTCCGGAGTTTGCCTACATACCCAGCCTACAAGGCAAGGATAAAAGTCCACGTAGTTCAATTAAAGAATGAATTTGTGATCAAGTTTTGCTTAAGGACAACGACCTAAAAAATGGTGTCGGGACTTACACATGGTTAGTGGCCCAGAGAGGGTGATATGGTTGAAGTTTACTCTAAGCTCACGTGAGTCATACTCGGTGTGAGAAACAAGAGGTTGAAATAACCTTAACGATGCATAGTTTAAGGTCATGCAGGAATGTATGAAGGGACTATGCAGTTTAAAGTCTTACAGTGAGGACTATTGGTGCTGCATATTTTAGTGTCATGTAGCAGGGAAAAAATACAGTTTAATGTCATGTAGGATGTATTAAGGGACTTTGTTCAGTTTTATGTCATGTAGGAAGAATGAGCAGTAAATTTTAACGTCATGTAGGAAAAATATAGGGACATAGTTTAACGTCATGTTGGACATGAACACAGTTTTGCGTCATGTTGGACAATAAGGGTGTTGTACAGTTTAACGTCCTGTATCTAAGACAATGAGGACAATACAGTTTAACGTCATGTTGGATGAAAGGGGGACTTTGTAGTTTAATGGCATACAGTAAGGACAAAAGAGACACAGTTTAACGTCATGTTGGACGTATTAGGGACTTTTTTTCACAGTTTAACATCATGTTGGACGATTGTACAAATAGTTTAAGGTCATATGCATGGACCATAGATTATGCAGTTTAACGTCTTGCTGAATGTAAGGGACTTCTGTACAGTTTACTGTCATGTAGTTAGGACGTCACAGTTTAACGTCATGTTGGACATAAGTTACAATAGTTTAAGGTCATATGCATAGACCGGGGATGGTGCAGTTTAATGTCTTGCTGGACGTAAGGGACTATGCAGTTTAAAGTCTTGCTGCAAGGACATCACAGTTTAATGTCATGTTGGACGATATGGATGCAAATAGTTTAAGATCATATGCATAGACCGGTGATATTTGTATTATACAAAATATTTCTTCAGAAATCTGGCATTGGTTAGAGTAGTGATGAGTTCTCCATCCATTGAGATTAAAGAATAAGCTCCATTGGAGTAGACCTTATGTATTGAATAAGGTCCTTCCCATTTTGGCTCCAGCTTGGGAGGTTTATTTCTTGGTATCATTGGATTTCTAAGAACCAATACCAATTCTCCATGAACGAATGAACGAAGATTAACTTTTTTGTTGAAATCTCGTTCCATTCGATTCCGATAGACTTCCAAGTGGTGCAGGGTGCACAATATTTTCTCATCTAACCATTCCAATTCATCCAATCACTTTTGAGATTGTTAATCTATAGATGACTGAACACAAATGGCTACTCTGAGCAAGGTTAATTGAACCTCAATGGGAAATACTGCTTCTGTTCCATATACCAATGAATATGGAGTTGACCACGTTGCAGTGCGGGTGGTGGTCCGATAAACCCATAAAGCATGAAAGAGTTTATTAGGCCATGATTTCTTATCTTTATCCACCATCTTTTGTAGTATATTTGAAAGAGTCTTGTTGAAAGATTCTATCTGGCCATTGGCCGCTGCATGATATCGAGATGAATGATTGGATTTGATGTTGTATTTTTGATACAACTTCCTCACCTCGGATGAACAGAAGTTGGTGCCATTGTACATCAATATGGTATGAGGGACACCAAATCTGGTAATGATGTTAGACTTTATGAAGCTAACAATGCTTTAAGAACTAACTTCTTTGAGAGGTATTTCCTCGGCCCAATTGGAAAAGAAGTCAGTAGCAGTAAGAATGTACTTAAACTGCTTGGATGTAGCTAAAGGATAAGGTCCTACTACATCCATTCCCCATGTGGAAAATGGCCACGAGTATTTAGCTGTATGAAGAAACTCTAGGGGTTGATGAATGAAGTTGGAATGTACTTGGAAATAATGATACTTCTTTGTGGAATCAACACAATCTTGTATCATTGAAGGCCAAAAGTATCCAAGCCTTCGAATTTGATCAGATAGTCTATGTCCAGACTGGTGGGCACCACAGACTCCTGCATGCCCTTCTTTCATGACAGTCATTGTCTCTTCACCATCAATGCATCTAAAGAGAACTCCATCAAAACCTCTTTTGTAGAGAATTTTCTCTAGGTTATTCAGGCTATCATAAAGAGTAAAATTGACCACACGTCGCCAGATTTGTTCTTTCCCAGCTCTATCATGTGGAAGTGTTCCATTTTGAAGGTATTCCCTGATAGGTGGCATCCATCCTGTAGTATGAACATATTGTTCCAGAATGGGACTAATTTCATTGATTTCCTCTATCCTGATTTGAATATAAGGTGAAATCATATGACGGTGGGAAATATTGATGCTTGTCTTGTCCCGATTTGGATCTGCTAGAGCTATGGCTATATTAGCCAGTGCATTATCTTGGGTATTCTGTGATCTCAGGACATAAGAAAATGTCGGTTCCAAAAGAAATTATACCATTAACTCTCTGATGTAATCATAGAAAGGGATTAGTTATTCTTTTATGATTGCATAATCCCCACTGAGTTGTTTGATTACCAGGTCTGAATCACCTTTCACCTTTAAGTGATTCACTTGTGCCTGAAGCGCCAACTCCAATCCTGCGATAAGAGCTTGGTATTTTGCTTCGTTATTTGTATTGCCTCCCAACAATGAGAAGGAATAAGGTAGCACTGCCTTTTATGGGGAAATGAGTACAATTCCTAACACAACTTTGTTGAATTTAGGAACTTCCATTTTCTTCCCTGTTGGACTTCTGGAAGCACCATCAAAGTACATTTTGCATATCTGAAGTCTATCTTGAATAGAAAATACTTCCTCATTAGGTAGTTCAATATTTGAAGATGTATCTTCTACTGAAGGATGTTCATCAAGGAAATCAGCCAGAGCTTGGCCCTTTATTGCCTTTTGATACACATACTGAATATCAAATTGCTACAAAATAACTACCCACCTTGCCAGACGTCCTGTAAGCATTGGACGACTAAGGATGAATTTGAGTGGGTTATTGCGAGATACCAATTAGACCTCGTGATGTTTCAGGTGGTGTCATAACATCTGAACTACAAAGATTAATGCTAGGAAGCACTTCTCAATATTTTAATATCGGGTTTCTGCTTCAAGCATAGTCTGACTGAGATAGTGAAGGCTGTTTTCATTCCCATCATCATTCTTCTGAGCAAGAAAGACACCCTATGATCGGTCTAAAGCTGTCACATAGAGGATAAGTGGTCTTCCTTAAAAATGTGGAATTAATACCGGTGGACTCAAGAGATATTTCTTGATAATATCGAATGATTCTTGATATTCTTCAGTCTACTGGTAAGTGACTCCCTTCTTCATTAATTTGGTGAAGGGTAAACTTTTGCCTGCTAAATTGGCAATGAAACGTCGAATATAGGCTAAATGTCCTTGAAGTCCTCTCAATTCATTCAAATTACAAGGAGGTTACATACCAAGGATTGAATTTTTCTTCTTAGGATCAACTTCGATACCACAATGGCATACAACAAATCCAATAAATGTTCCTGAGGTTACCCCAAAAGCACATTTTAAGGGGTTAATCTTCAAATTATGTTGCCGAAGTTTGTGGAATATGACTTCAAAATCATCCAAGTGATTAGAACGTTGTCTGGATTTAACCACCAAATTGTCCACATAACATTCAACAAACTTCCCTAAAAAGGGTTTGAAGATACGATGCATGGCACGCTGATATGTTGCGCCTGCATTCTTCAGGCCAAAGGGCATTACCCGATAGAAAAACACACCCTGAGGGGATCTAAAGGCTGTAGATTCCTCATATTCTGGAGCCATTCGGATTTGATTATATCCTGAATATCTATCCATGAAGGAAAGTGCTTCATAGCCGGCTGTTGGATCAATTAAGAGTTATGTTATCAAAACTAGAAAATCATCCTTAGAACAATGCCGATTAAGATCTCTGAAATCAATGAAAACTCTAATTTGTCTATTCTTCATTTTCATAGGGACAATATTAGCCAACCACTTGGAATATTGAACTTATCTGATGAAGTTATCTTTGAAAATCTTATCCACTTGAGCTTCAATTTTGGAAGCATAGGTTGGGTGTGTTCTTTTTGCAGCTTGCTTAAATCCTTGATATTCTTCTGGAAAAACCAAATGATGAGTAGCAACATTAGGATCAAGCCCTGACATCTATGTATAGCTCCAAGAAAATATATCTCGATTTTGCTTTAAAAATGAAATATACATCTCTTTCTCTTCAAGAGTCATGGCCGCACTAATTAAAGTGGGGTGTGGATCTTCTTTTTTACCCAGATTTATTTCTCTGAGTTCATCCACGGTGGTAGAGATACCCTCTTCAAATGTTGGAGGAGCATCCATGAGATCTTTCTCTTCTTCAAAATGTGTTATTTCTTCTGTTTCTACTTTCATAGCAGATGATGAAGTAGAATTTCCATGATCAGAAGAGATGTTAAAATTTGAACATCTAGAAGAATAAGCTTCCATTTCCGACCCTATTGATGATGAAGGGTCTTGGGTAATAAAGAGGAGATTATGGATTGAGAATCAACATCATCATTCACCTCTGACATTGCTATAACTTCTTCTGGCCTGGTTGGTGAAGTATAGACTTGCTGGATTTCAGTAGATGAAATGAAGACATCCCCATTTGAGCTTTCATCATTGCTTGGTGAATCACCACTTTCTCCCATGCTATCTTGCTTGATTGTCGTGATTGTCATTATGGAAGTTTCCATAAGAGTATTTGGATTCGGGTCTATCCTGTCAATTTGACTGATAGGAAACACATAATCTGTACTCACATGTGTGAATGGGTTTACTGGAATCTTTTCCAAACCATATGGAGCATTAACATTGGTAGCCTCCCTAGTTGTGGATTTCTCCTTACCCTTCATGTGATAGAATTCCACCTCAATGTATTGATATTCACATGTTTTGAAGGGGGCTTTATCACCATACAATGTCCCAATTTGACCATCAAAAAAATATTTGAGGCATTGATGGTATGACGAAGGGATAGCCGCATGTTGATGTAGACAAGGTCTTTCAAGTAAAACATTAAAGGTTGTATCATGATCAACAACCATGAAATCTGAATTGGATACAAGGTCTCTAAACTAGGTTCTGAGTGTAATCTCACCCAGTGGTTCTTGTTCATTTTTATCATATCCTTGCAACATCAGAGTAGAAGGAGATAAATTAGATTCCGTGAGGCCCAATCAACGAAGTGTACGAATGGGGATGAGGTTGACTCCTGAACCATTATCAATGAAAGCTCTTCGGACATCTACACCATTTACCTTTCTAGATAAGTATAAAGGTCTAATATGTCCATGCACGACATCATCTTCATCTTCATCTATGAAAGATATTACTGCATGGCATTCTGCAGGATTATTCTCTACATGGTAGACTTAAGCTATATCAATTTCAGTTTCAAATTACTAAGGACTTGACAAAGCCTCAATGAGTGCCTCCCGAAGATCCTTTGATAAATTTAAGGCATCCAAAATTGATAACTTGGCCGGTAATTGGGCCAAGTGTTTCAATACATCATACTTTTGATCCAAAGGTCTGTGTTTCCTAATAGGAACATGTGGTTTCGCAAGTACTTTATAAGTTGATGCTTTTGAAGTAGATGCATCTTGTATCGAGGTAGGAGTTAGCAATACTCCTAGATTTGGAAGATTAGACCTAAAAGGTATATTTACTTGCTGAGAGGAAGAAGGTGGAATCTCTAACCAATCCTCCAGAATAATTGTACCAGGACTGAGTCTAGTATTGTTGGAAGAATTTGCTTGTTCTTGTTGAGCCCGTTGAAGGGATCTGCCATGAGTTTCTGCTGCATGCACAGTTCTAGCAGGGGTAGAATTGGAATAGTGGTTTATAGGATATCCACATCTTCCTATGTATCCCAGACCTCTGGAACTCCCTCTAATTCCTCTGTTTGATACAGGGAATTCAGGCTCATCAAAATCGAAACTGCGACTGACATAAGGATCTGTTAAATGAATCATATTAACAGAACCAAAGATCAACTCTTCATCCGATGAAGACTCTGCCTGATTATCCAATTTAGGTTGTGTTGTTTGGTGGGGCAGTGCCCGTGGCTTCAAAGTAGATGGCATAAAATCTTCCAGAGTCAAAGACAATTTGGGCTTTGACACAATCTCATCTTCTTTTGATTTCTCTTCTTTCTTTGAATTATGCCTTTTATTTGAGGATTTTCCCTCTGATGAAGGGGGCTTTGTTGTGGAATTCATAGTAGAAGATAAAATTGGTTTCTTCAATTGCGTTCGCAAAATGGAATGAGTTTGGTTGATTGTTTTTTTGACCATCCAATCGTTATATTTTTGCGCATTTTTATTCTTGACTTCTTGCCACTCGCCTTCTTCCTCTGGATTTGTAGCAGTAACACATGCTACCTGAGCTGAAGAACCTTTAAATTTGACTTTTCCTGAGTCCACTATTGTTTCCAAGAGGTCTTTAAAGACAAAAAACTCCTGAATGGGATTCCCCAACATCTGATGAAATGTGCAATAGTTGGGACGGTCTTCATCTCCTTCCTTGTTCATCCTCTTGGGCCTTGGCAATTGAACCAAATTATTTTCTAGAGCTGAAATAAAGTAACCAGGAACTTGTTCATTTTGGAAAGAGTAAAATTCACTCTTTAGATCCTCAAATTGTTTTTATCTTTGATCTCTTTGATCATATTGAAGAAACAACCTCTATTATTGACACTCCGAAGGTGGAACCCTTCGGGAAGATGAAGGTTTTGAGGTGAAAGCAGGTACATGTGCTTGTTTAAGCATAATTGTAGAAGTCTATGCTTTACCCATTCTCCTTCTTGGATCTGATGGAATTACACGAGCTTTATCCTTAGTCTTTATAATAGAGTCTTCAATCTGTTGAGTGATTGAAGTAAGGTATTGAAACCCTCCTGTTTATTTCACAGGGATCAACGACGTGCATAATTCATCACATAGATTTGCCACACAAATTGGCAACAACTCTTCTTGAGGGAGTGCTAAGCTCAGGGAATATGTTAATCCCTTCCATCGAGCAATGAAATCTGAAACCCTTTCATTCTCCCTTTGCTTAAAATTTGTAAGATCAAAAACTTTTGTCTTTGGAAAAGTTGAGCAGAATTGAAGAAGGAATTGTTAACGAAGATCCTCCCACCCGGTAATTGGTTGGGATTGCAAGCTTGTATACCAGACAAAAGTAGGCCCTTGTAATGACTATAAAAAACACATGATCTTAACTGCTTCTTGTTGATGAGGGGTTCCCATCATAGGATCTCAACGACAAACAAAATGTGTTAAGTGTTTCTCTGGGTCTCCCGAACCATTAAAGATTGGGAATGTGGTACTTGCAAAATTTGATGGGGGAGGAATTGCGTCTACCCATTCAGGGTAAGCTCTCTTCTCCGGTTGAACCGGTGCACGCTTTCCTTCCATATCTTCCAATCGAGCTGTTAATGACTCAATTATAGTCATTAACGTTTGAGAAAAATCTGGTTAAGCTTGGACCTGTGTAGGTGCAATAACTGGATTTTGGATAGGTGTGGCAACCGGGACTGCCACTGATGGTAGTATTATTGGTTGTTGTTGTGTATAACCCACAGGATTAGACCTCTAAGGGTGTACTAGTAAAGGAGGATATTCTTGATCCATCTCAGTAGCCGAAACAATTTCCCTTGGCTGTCTGACTCCAGCACTCTTAGGAGGAAGAATACTTTGAAGTAGTTCTGCATTCAACCTCCTTAATTCCTTTATCTCTTCCTCTTGTTGTGCGAATATTTGCTCTAATAAGATCGATTGGACTTCTCCATAGGAAGGGTATGTAACCTGATTCTTTTCTTTCCCCTTATTGGACACCTTTCGGAGAGGGGGAAGTGGGTTACTTGAAGGATTACCTAGATTCTAGGTAATCCTTTGATTTCGTGTACACACACCTTCTTCATTTGTGTCTGTGCATACAACCTATTGAGTAGGAGCTTCCTCATCTGATCCCTCTGAGTGAGCCTCATACGGGGGATCATCAACAATGGAATTGATGACATTAATTGATGTATAATGCATTTCATCTCTTTTATCATCATTTCTGCAATATTTTCTTCTTCCATGTCCTTGTTGAGACACTGCCTTTTGTGGATTTGATCCCTCGGGAACTTCTTGATGAACTGTAATTTGGAGGGAATCTCCTGATAATTTGGATCTTCGTTCCTCTTGGGGCTTCTTCCCTAATTGAGAGAAGACTTAATTTCTCTGAGGAAGAGATTGAGGATTAGAAAAAGTCCCCAGTCCGGTGGACTAGGGATGTTCCTACTGTTTCTGCTCAACTCCTCGAATCCTATTCGTTGATTCTGAGGGTTGGGTTAAAAGAGTCCCCAGTCTATAAAGATGGGGTGGTTATTGAGTTTCTATATCTAATACCTTCTTAAAAGATCTCGTGATCTTATGAACTTTAGTGCAGAAATTGGCTATATGCATTAACATGTATCCACTCTTATCACCCAGCTCAAAAGACTGTTGTATGATTTCTGACACTTCCGTAACTTGATGATGTGCACGCTCTAAACGAGAAGCATGTTCGATGTTCTCGTTTTCCTGATGCAAAATTAATTCATCAACTTGTTATTTGTATTCTTGATTCTGAGAAGAACTAGTTGAGGCCTGTTATTGAGCAAGCCTTTGATTACAAACAAAACCAATTGGAAGTGGCCAGCTGTGGGCAATAACATTGCATGAGACCACTTTCTGTGGTCTTTGTTGACTGGAGAGTATAGTGAAATGCAATGCTCCATGAACACCCCATACCCTGATATGAATACCAGATGGGGAATTGGTAATTAACTAGCGCAATCTTCTTAATGCACCATGGCATGAACACTGAAGGGGTCTCTACTTCTTTTTAGCCTTTGGATATCGAGAAACTGAGAGAGATTCCAAATCAATTTGGAGTGGTAACCCTTCTATTATCTTGACATGATTTTCATATTCATCATAAGATAATATTTTCTTTTTCAAATGACAAAGAGTTTTCCATATGTTGAGATGAATATCATGAATTCCATCTTCCGTCAACATCTTTGGAATGTCATACTGAGAGTCATCCAAAGGCCAAAACATAACTGGCACTTCACCTTTTGCCAATTTTTTTTCTCATATTCAGTATTTCCTCCTTATCATTTGATGAAGATTCTTCTACCTGATTAGACCAGAGCTAGTGCTTCCTTGTTGATTCATCAGATTCAACAATATTGGTAGATAATTCACCGATCAAACTAGAAGATGAATGACCCAGGGGTGGTTCAGAGAATGACCTACACCCCGGGATATCTTCTGATTGAGAAACTATTTCACCTGCTAGTGGTAAAGCATCAGACATGACTGGATTCATATTTGTAAGTGCCTCAAGATAAGAGGGTTTTCTCATCACTACATTGTCTATTAGAGCATTTTCCAGGAAATACGAATTACAACTACGGAGTGGACTTTCACAGCTAAATTCATCATCATGGGGAGGACCACCATAGTGGGTTATAGAAAAAGATGAAACGTTTTTCTCCTGGGTTTTCTAGCCACACAGAGGGTTCTTGTGGCTCTCATCTGAAGGTGAAACTTTGAGATTGACCGAACTGTCATGAAGCAAGCCTTCATGAGGTAGAATCTGATGCAGACCTTCAGAATTAATGTTCCCACTATTGGGAACTGAGAGAGTAGAATTTTGAGTTGGAACAGATAATTGTCTAAGTGCATCAAGAACTCTAGCATCAATCAAGGCCTTGATTCAAATTGGCCCTTTATTTCTTGACTGTGTTGGGTGGGTATTCTTCATAGATTCCTTCTCAATCACTTTAAAACCAACTTGTTGATGAAAGTGGTCATTATGGGCAGGTGTATGTGCCTGCTCAAGAGAAATGATCAGGTTAGGCTGATTATCTCTACTCAAATCATGTGTATGTGCCTGACTTGGTTGTCCATATGATATGGAGGAGTATGCCCCACAACCCTCTTGGACTGTAACATAGGTGTATGTATGTTCTGGAGTGACATATTGATGTTTCACTCCACTGGTAGGGATATATTTGCATTTCTTTCCCTGTGATACTGCTGAAGCTGTTATAATATTCTGGCAGGCATCCAGAATATGAGCATGTATTTTCTTCTGCTATTTCACCATTGATAGAATATGCATGGTGACTTCAGATGCTGGAATAGGGATATACGTCCATTCGATTCTTGGAGTAGGTGTGTGTTCCTTCTCCTGTCCTCCTTTTCCTGCCAGTGAATTCTGACAGTACTCATGAATGGGGGCAGAGAGTTGAGTCTGCCTCCTGTTTGTCATTGGGGCTTTCCAATTGACTCCTACGGATGCTACCAAATGAGACTGTTGGTAGGCTTGATCAATACTAGCAAGTGTATGTTCCTGATGATTGCACTCCACCGAACGTGGTTGATGAACTTCCATTAATACTAACAGACGAGACTGCTGGCAGGATTGATGAGTGTAAGCAGGTGTATGTGCCTGTTTAGCAGTTGTCAACACATTGGGTTGGCGGGCTTCATTGTATGTAGTTAGATGATCCTACTGACTAGCTGATGACTTATAAACAGGTGTATGTTCCTGTCTATAGTACTCCTCCAGAATTTCCTGGCGGGATTGGCGTGTTGCTGCCAGATGAATCTGCTGGACATCAGAATTAAAATGGACGGGTGTGTATGCCCGCTCGTTTCTTGCCACCAAGTTAGGTCGGTGGGCTTCTCTGGAGATAGCAGAGATAAGAACCTGCTCACTATTGACCGGTTGTCGCCTCTAGTGGTTTTTCGTGCCTGTTCGGGTTCAAGGAACCTAAGCTGAATGCCAGGAGATGAAACCCTCATCATGTTGAGGGCGCACTACCATACGAGTCTGGAAGCGATTGCTGGTGGGAGCCCTCAAGAATGACTCATATTTCCTTGAATTAAGGCCTTGAGTGACCTTCTCATTCACCTCCTCAAAATATGGGAGGGAATGGTTGTTGCGTTCTGGGGATAACGACCCAAAACAGTTGGAAACAGTGGTTGGCACCACCTATTTCTTGATCACTGGTCGTCGCTATCCAGATGACCAGGGTGAATTATTGACTTGGAGGGCTTGTCTAGCGGCCTCCAGAGTCGGAATAGTACCGTTTTGATGGTATTCCTTAACCAGCGCATTTGATACCAAGCGTTGAAGATGCTGAGTAGGTGATGTCGTCCTCAGAGCGGACGACGATCCAACAGGAGTATCAGCAGATGCATTCACAGTAGAGGTTTTCACAGCAGAGGCATTCACAAATGTGAACTTAAGAGAAGCCATTTCTGTAATGAAAAAGATCTTGGAAAAGAGTGCCTATTTGATATAACATACATAATCAAGATAAGTTCTTCCAATACATATTTTGGATGAGCACATATGTTATTGATTGTTCTGTTGTCCCTCTCATTGAGTTTAAATAGGGGCCTAACAAAATAAGTAAAAACATCATTTTAACTTGGTTAAGGATTCACGTCGGGTTCACCATTTTTTTCCTCTAGAAATGGAAATGACCTCATTGATTTAAGGTTCAAACATTCCAAGAGGTTTCTAATGGGTCTATTTGTAGAACAGGAAACATCCAATGATTTCATATCCATTTGGACCTACTTTCCAAAGGTAGGTGCTCATTAGTTGTGAACCAATGAGGCTTAAGAATTTGCATTGGTCGAGAGGATGGGAGGTCAGACTCATCACACCTTTTTAAGGGGAATTATTATCTACTTTGGGACTCTCTTTATAGATTTAAGTTATGTTCGTGAATCCTTATTAAATTAACAAGTATGAAAATGAGCTTTCCTTTAGATCTGACAATCAATAATTAGTATGAATGAGATTTAGAGAATCTTTTATATGTATTCGAGGTTCTTCATCGATAGAGAATCATTTGTATTTGTCATAAATTCTTATTAAATGGTATCAATCTACACATTATATAGAAATCTCTTGGCCATTATGATAACCATACTGTTTTTAAATCCACTCAGTGGGGCACTTGAAGTTTATTGTCATTCAGAAGGACATATATTATTTCAAATTTGGGATCGTACCCGTAGATGGGATACCTACGTATCCTTTGTTTTAGAAAAAGGAATCAGAAACCATGTAGTTTGAGTAAAGAAGTATGAGTTTTATGCATGATTGATGGCTCAAAGAAATATGTCATAATTACTTTTACACTCTAAGCTCACGTGAGTCATGCTCGGTGTGAGAAACAAGAGGTATTGGTAAAACCAGACAATTGTGCCATGAAATATGCAATTATAAGAAATGATGTGGGGCTTATGTATGTATGACTGCCCAGATAGATGAAGATTAGGATTTACTTCAGGGAAGAAACCTGGGAACAAGGTCCATAAAGGTATATGTGCTTTATGGAGATTTGGATACTTAACTTAGGACTTAATTCTAAGAAGGATGTTCAAATTAGAGAGGACTTATGATTGGGTTTTACTCCTGAGATGGAAGCCCAAATCAAAAGTAAATTAAGACTGGTTAAGAGAAATTATGACTAGGGCTTACTCTTAAGGAAGAGGCCCAGGTTAAAGGGAATTATGACTGGGGATTACTCCTTAAAAGGAAGCCCAAGTTAAGGGAATTTGGATTTTGGGAACTTGGGGCTTACTCTTAAGGATGATGCCCATATTAAAATAATTATGGTTGGGGCTTACTCTTCAGGAGGATGCCCAAAATTAAGAGAACTTGAAGACTGGGGCTTACTCCTGAAAAGGAGGCCCAGGTTAGGGGACTTGGGGCTTACTCTTAAGGAGGATACCCATATTTAGGATTTTGAGATTGGGACTTACTCCTGAGAAGGAGACCCAAGTTAAATATCCTCTCATCTTTAAAGGATGAGGTTGAATGAATGAAATCTTTAACCTTAGTGATGTAAAGATATGTAAATCACTAGGTTTTGAGAAATGTTCCACAAAATTCCTTTCAGATAAGGAATCCAACAAAGGAACCCTGTCATAAATTACTTTGAAGAGGGTTTTGAAGGCTAAATCTTGAAAAGGGGAGGTGGATTTGAAGAAATCAAGTGAATAGGCGGGAGGGGAACCAAAAAATAGAGAGGTGTGCTAGTCCTGTGTGGGCGCACAAGTCCTGGTTGCACAAGTATACTTGCGTGACACATGGGTACTTGCGCGACTATCAATACTTAGGGTAATACTTGGGCGAGACTTGGCTCAAGCCCTTAGTATTATCCATAAAGGCTTCTAAAAGAGCGGCGCACAAGTTTTATTGAAGGGATAAGGCGGCGCAAAAGTGTGGCCATTTCCCTTAAGAGCTCGCCACTTAGGCGCGCAAGTGTTGATGAGTTTCAACACTTAGGCCTTGTTTCCCATGTTCAGAGCTTCCATTCTAGGTAATAAATTACCTTAGAAGTGTTCGAAAGAATTCTAGAAGAGACTAGGGTTCTGAAAGCTCGAATCTGAGTTTTGGAATTTTTCCGTTTCGAAATGGGGGGCCCACAAGGGGTATGTATAGGCCAGGGAAGACTTTGGGTGAAAATCAAAGAGGGTGCGCAAGTCACTTGTGCGACCACTATGCGGCGTGCAAGTGTACTTGTGTGACCATGATGAAACTTGCGCGACCCAAGTGGGAAGAAATCCTATTTCATGCCTTTGTCAATTTTTGATGTTTCTTCAAAGGATGAATAACTTTGGAATAAGGTATTTCCCTTTTTTTCAGTCATTAGACTTTGTGAAGGAAAGGAGCGTCAACAGAATCATTATCATAAAATGAAAGAATTTGTTGAAGTCAAAGATTCCAACACATGTCCATCAGATGTGGTATTCCACTTATCCATCATAATAGATTCTATCACTAATTCAGTTTATAAATTGTTTGTATCTTTAAGTCATAAAATATAGAGTTCTATTTAAGGTAGAATGTTTGAGAAAGTTTGAATTATATTTCAATTGGGCTAAGAAAACAAGAATTCATACATTTTTCTCTTATAAATGGGTCAAAAGAAAATAAAAAAAGTATTGTTTGTTTCTCAAGATGAGTTGCAGACTATCAGACTAGGTGTGACACTGGTCCAAATAATGATAATGGAGACTGATCCATAATATCGGCAATGATATGGTAATCATATATATGATCTTTGTTTTTAAGAATAGAAGAAATTGAAAAATACTTTGAAGATATTTTAGAATGGTTCTCAATGTCTTATATTTAACATTTGGTATGAAGAATATGCATGAGAATACATTATTTGTTTATAAAAGGTCATTGTAATGGGATATCTACATTATTGTATATGTTTTCATCATAATGAGAATTCATATAATTTTCATATATGATCATGTGGTATTGATCAATGTATTGAATAATCTGTTGTATGTATTTATCACACTAAATAATTGTAATGATGAATCATAATGAAGAATCGAACTGAAGAAATGTTTGTAAATTTTACGAAGTTTAAAGATTCGAGAAGCTCCTAGAAGGATTATGAAGAGTTGAAGAAGTTAGAGATGAAGACTTAAATGAATAATAAATACATAATTTAATAATTTTTTTTGAGTGGGAAGTGAAATTGTTTTTCCCAACTTCATCATTATAGGGTGCCTATAAAAGGAGAGCCCAAGCCATTTGTATAAAGTGAGAAACTAGATTTGTTAATGTGCACTGAGAGCTATGACATTTTTTCAGGTATTGAGTTCAGAACCAAAGTTTTTTTAGGTTGAATATGAAGAAGATCCATCCAAAGGATTCTATCCGAGTGAGGTTCAATCCGGTCATTGGAGAAACTTCTAAGATGATGCTTCATCAGAGAAAATCCATCAGAGTGAGCCCATCACAATGAAATCCATCCGAACAAGGTTCATCAGACCAAGTTCCATCGAACTGAGGAATTACAAGATAACGATTTAGTTCATACTCAATAAAAGATAGAAGTTTAGAAGGAGAATCAAACTGAGGCTAATTAGATAAAGCCCAAAAGACTGAGGGTACTAAACTGTGGAAGATTGGACTAACTATTATTGAGGAAGATTTATGAACTTAGTTTCTTAAAGAAGTTTCAATGCCAACAAGTTCCTTAGATAATTGTTTTAGTTATTGAAGATTGTATGTAGGAAAATTTTGATTAAGATTACTTGTGGAGGAAGTGAATAATTTCTGAAGTGAATTAGAAAAGAAGAATGAAAGTAAAGCTTGTAACTGTGGATACTTACCAGTAACTAAAAAGGGTTGATTATATTTTTGGGGTGTATAGCTAGATGTGGGAATTAGATACTAAAAATGATATTTGGAGGGTATAACCAACTATAGTAAGAAAGTTTCTATTGGGATTGTATAATTATTCACTTTTTATACCTTTATATTCCATGAATATGATAGTGAACGAATCCATGTTGGTGGGACAATCCACCATGAAAAGGACGGGGTCTTTATATCGAACCTTTTCATCATCAACATTGCCATTTTTATTAAAAAAATAGATATAATGAAGGAGAAAACAATAACTAGGGTTCCAGAAATAATGAAGACCAAGAGCATCGCCCTGAATTAAGTTCACCCCCTTAGGTTTTAAATGAGAAACATGAGAAAGATAATGGACCGAGATACCAGGGGTCGCCATAGAGGCCAAGTAATCCACCACCTTGTTTCCCTCTCTCCACGTGTGGGTGACTCTAGTGTTACTATCAATGAGGGATTTTCATTGCCTGATTATGTAATCAATAGACCAGGGTATGGTACCTTTCCCATTCAAGGCATCATGAATAATCATGGAATCGGTCTTAACATGGGAGATGTAAATCTCCCTCTGCCAGCAGATGGTAATACCTGAATGAACCACCTTTTCCTCCTACAAAGAATTTCAATTTCCATAATACTCCATGAATGCTAAAAACACACTAGTGTCGCCCACACATGAAGAGAGGGAAACGAGGTGGCGAATGTTTTATTTGGGTATATTTTAACTTTAATAGGTTTCATAGATTAAGAAATTTTTACTAAAGAATTTAAGAAACATTCTTAGAAAATAAAAAGGAACCACTAATTTACCCCCTTATCAGTGGTCCTGATCCTACCTGGGAACAACACTAAGGGGTCCAATGAAGGTACTAGTGCTAACCCTGACTCCATATAATTTGTCGATGATGTATCTGCCAAGGATTAGGAAGACAAAATTGATGATGGGGACAATATGGGTCTTATTCAATGCATCTCGGCTACATATATTGGTGCAGATGCTTCAATATTTGAGAGATTACATAATTAGATAAACAATGAATTAACAAACCTTTAGGATAGGTTAAAAATCATTAATATCCCTGCCCATCTGGAAGAATATGAGGAATTTAATTATTTATTTGATAGATATGAGTTCTCTATTTCTTTTATTTTTTTATTAAATAAAACCAGCCTTTCTACCTTTGATGCCTCGCATCAGATATTAATCTATATATTTTTTTAGGGAACATTCCTGATGTAATTCACGGATGAGGCCTCTAGGTCTGTTCTTCTCTCACTTATGAGGAATGGAAAAATGAGATTTTTAAAGTCGAAGATTCCTGAGAGCCCCTGATCCCAGTTTCTGAACAAACTCAGAAGGATGCTCCTCATTAGGAGGCTCTTTCCCCAAGAACAGAGTCTGGGAGTACTAGGGAAGCATCAATACCAATGGTTAACCTATAAAATGGTGAGTGTTATTAAACATTATTGCAACTCCACTACTTTAACTGTCTTTTAACCTCATAATTTTGATGAGTGGTTTCACCTATTATTCAGTGCCGTCAATTTTAGCAGCCGAGCATAAAAGGGGGTATTCTATGCCCGTTCAACCAATAATGGTAAGTGAGATCGAGGTAGTATTTGAGGGAGTGGAACAAGGTGGCTCATTTAGTAAAATAATCCATGAACACATATCTCCCTCTAAGAAAATATCTAAGTCAGACTTGGAGACATAAGAATCTGTCTTCACCACGTGCTGAATTTTCTGGTAAGACATCTGGAAGATAATCTATAGGACACCTCTTGAAGATATACCTTCACAACATTTCTAATTTACACTAAAGTTTTCAATGTTGGTATATGGAGTATTTGATTACCATGTGATACATTATGTGGTAAAGTTAATCGTTTGGCATGATGAGGAAAAAAAATATCAAAGAAAGCTAAGGTGAAACTTGAAAAATAGTTTGAGGATATCATAGAATTTATATCCCAAGCTGAGCTCAACCATACCAATGAGGTAGAGGAGTATCAAAATTTTCAGGATGTGAAATCTCTCTAAATGGTGCACCTTCAGGAAGAATTAAATTTCCTACAGAAAGAGATAGCCCAAATCCACTAATCCTTGGTAGGGGCCTTGGCACGAGGAAGAGATTCGGTTTCTATAGAGGAGAAACTCCATAGTGCGGAGGAGGATGCTACTACACAATTGGATGGGTTTCATCAAACCAAAGGAAATGATGAGGGTGTAGTCTAACAAATCAAAGACTATACTGATGATAAGTTTTAAACATGATAGATATAGTCTGACACATGGGATATCTTCTATATTTGAGAGCATAAATGAAAAGGACCTTTGCTTTAAAATACCTATTACTTCATTAATATCCTCACTATAATCATAATATAACACTTAAAATGGATCATTTTATTGAGCCTAATTGAGTTATAATTACAACAATAAGGGTGAGGGAATGCTCTAACTTTTTGCCAAATCCATGGGGCCTAGAGAGCATAGTTCAACTGTTTCTTATGTCATGTTTAAAACATTAAAAACCATGTTTATATGATTCCTTATTTATATGTTATAACTCCATATGTTCATTGCCTTTTTATATCATTATTTTATGCCTTAAAACCCTTGTTCTAAGGCTTTATTCTTATGTTTATTCCCTTACTATGATTTTTAGCTCATCTCTTTGTTCATGTTATCCCCAGGTTATCCAATAAAGATGTATGAGCATAATGGAAGTTAGGATCTATTTATGAAGATTAAATAAAGAAATGTTTTATTTAGTCCCGTTTTTTTAGTTTTATGTACCTAGTCTTCCAAGACACTAGACTTTGTGACCCTTGTATTGTAATATGATTCTTTATTATGCTTAAAATCATGTAATTATAGGTGTAAAAGGTTGTGTTTCTATAACCCTAGCCTTTGAATTTGAATGGAAAGATAAAATCCTGAATGCTGGTCATCATAGGATCCCATATTTACTTCTTTCATTATAGTAGTAGTCTCTTCTCCATCGATACATCTAATAAGGACACACCTAAAGACTCATTTATAGAGGACTTTCCAATGATTCGAGCCATCATAAAGAGAAAATTTGGTTGCCTGTCATTGTATTTTCTCCTTTCTAACTCTATTCGATGGGAAAAATCCATTTTAAAGGTAATATAGGATGGGAATCATCCAACTAGTGGTAGGACCATATGGTTTTGGAACATGGTGGATTTTATCAATCTCTTCAATGCTGACATGACAAAAAGGTGGCACCATTTGGTGATGCTCAATGCTAATGTATCTTTCATCCTAGTTTGGATCATCCAAAGCTATAAATATATTTTCCAATGCATCTTCTTGGGTATTTTATGATTGTGGAATAGGATATAGTGTTGGTTCTAAGGGGAACTCTTCTATTAACGCTTATATATAGTCAATAAGGGGGGTTATCTCTTCTTTTCACCTGATATTCTACCTCATTATTAGTAAATAATTTTAACAAAAATAAGCAGTAAGGAAAAACTTTCTTTGATGGAGAGATGAGTACAACTCCCAACCTGACGTTGTTAAGTATGGGGTCTTTCATTCACTTCCCCTTTGTGCTTTTATATGCACCATCAAAACAAATTTCACACATTTGGGGGATTTATTGAATAGAAAAGATCTCTTTATCATGTAATTTAATATTTAATGATGTTGTTTCTGTAGATGAGTGTTCTAAAATAAAATCTCCTGAAGTATGGAATTTCAATACTTTCTGAGGAACAAACTATATATCAAACTGTTTCAGGATAACTAAACACCTTTCCAAATGTCCTTTCAACATAGGAAGATTGAGGATATATTTGAGAATATTATTACAAGTGAGAAAAAGAATTTTTGGTGCTTCAAGTAGTGTATCAGTTTTTGAACTGTGAAGATTAATACCACACATCTCTTCTCAAAATCTAAATAATGATTATCAGTGTCAATCATGGTTAGAATGATATAATAAAGTCTATTTCCATTCCCAACATCATTTTTTGTGCAAGGAATCCTCCTAGTGTTTTCTCTAGGTATTTCAAAAATAGGATGAGTGTATTTCCCTCAATGGGAGAAATTTTCATTTGTGGAATCAATATATATTTCTTATGGTTGTCAAATGTTTCTTAGAAGTCATTATTACATTGATATGTGACCCCTTTCTTTATCAACTTGGTGAAGGGAAGACACTTTCTTGCAAGGTTAGTTAAAAATTACCTGATGTAGGTCAAGTTTCCTTGAATTCCTCTTAACTCTTTGAGGATTTAAGGAGTTGAAATTCTATTGATATCCTTTTTTTCTCAGGTTTGACTTTATTTCCACAATGGCATAAAACGAATCTGAGAAAATTTCTCAAGGTTACCCTAAAGGCACATTTCAATGGGATCATCTTTAGTATATGTTGTCATGGTTTGTTAAATATGGTTTTGAGATTAGCAAGGTGCTCAGAATGTTGTCGGGACTTAACCCCAAGAGAATAAATGTATCATTCAACAAATATTCCCATGAAATGTTTGAAGATGTGATGAATGACATGTCAGTATGTCGTGATGTCATTCTTCAAGCCAAAGTGAATTACCCTATAGAAAAATACTCTATAGGGTCCCTAAAAGAGGTAGATTCCTCATCTTCTGGGTCCATTTGAATTTGGTTGTACCCTGAATAGCCATCCATGAAGTAGAGGGCATGATAACAAGTCGTTGAATCAATTAGTTGTTCCATGATTAGGACTAGAAAATCATATTTCATACAGTGCCAGTTGAGATTTCTGAATTTGATGTAAACCCTGATTTTTCCATTCATCTTCTTTAACAGGATGATGTTGGTCAAACATTTTGGATATTGAATATTCTAGATGAATTATTCCTAGATAAGATTGTACAATTCTACCTCAATTATGGATTCATGAGTCGAGTGTATCTATATGGATTCCTGTTTGTATCCCCAATGGTCTTATGGAAATCCCAAGTGATGAGTGGCCACCTCAGAATCAAGGCATGGAATTTCTATGTAATTCTAGGTGAACACGTACAAATATTTCTTTATGATTAATTTATATACCTCTTGTTCTTATTAATTCATGGCCTCATTGATCAAAGTGGGTATTAGATATTTTGGTTTACCCAAATTTATTTCTATAAGTTTGTTGTTAGTTCCACTAGTTCAAATACCCTAGGGGTGAATCAGGGTATGACAGAATAAAACTCTTTCCCCTTTGGATCTTGTTTCATCATTAAACAAAACAAACTAGTCTCTTTATCCCATATCAATATATTAATAGAAATGAAATCATCCATAGGACTCAATGATTTTTACTGGGTTCACCTTCACTGGGCTATGTCCAAAGAGCATACAATGGCGATATTCTGATGTACCAAATCCACTAAAACTCATTTCCAATTACAAGGTTTAGGATAGATCTTCTAAGCCCTGGCTCACTTCATTTACAATATTTAGGGTCTTCTCATTGCATTTCCATTGTTCAATCCATATTTTTCTTCTTTTGGCACCGGTGGGAAGGATCACCATCTTCCTCTTCCTTTGCTCACTACTCTTGGAAGAGATCCACTCATAATTTATAGACTTATAGGTCTCTTCATTTGCATGAATTACTGCATCCTAAACTATAGGTAGATGCTATGTTGAAGTTCTTTTTTCACTCACAGATGAAATCCACTTTTTTGTGTACTGTTAGGTTATTAGAAATTACCTTCACAAATAGTTTTTGAGCTTTTTTAAGATTCCTTCAGTCCTCTGTGAACCACCTAGCTTCCTACACATACTGATTTGTGGGTATGGTTTAGAGATCACCTCTCATCCATGAACCATCTCTCCTCCACATACCATCCCTGCTTCATGGACTGTCTTTGCTTTTTCAGACTGTCTCTCATCTGAGGACAACCTCTGCTTCTACAGACTTTCTCTCCTCTTCATACCAGATCTTCATCCTCCATGTACCATGTCCTTTCTCCTCTGCATACTTATTCCTTTATGGGTTATTGTTCCCCACAAAAAACTTCATCAGAATTTCTTCTATGCAAACCAATTCACCCTTTTTGGAATTATTCCTCGCAAACTTCCTTCAAACTTCACCGAATTCTTGGAGTGATAATTTTATCTAATGGAATTATTTCTGGTAAATTATGGGATTAACACTCCTTATATAAGAAAATATATCTGAAAAATCCACTAATATGATATTACACAAATTTTCAATGTGGTATAATCTCCACCACATACTGCTTCTCCAACGAACCAATCTTCCCTACATGGTCTGCATACTGCCTCTCTTCGTACACAACATCCCAAATCACCATCACGTTTTCACGAACGACACCCTTTGAAGCTTATCAAAACACCACCTCATTTCCATGAATGAAAATTCATCCCATGTAACACAAGCCTTCTCATACCTCATGAATTCTTTGCAAACATTGTTTTGCTCTGCAAACCGTTACCGTATGCAGTATCTATCTCACACTTCATGGTTCCCTTCCTTTGTTTATTTCCTTTTAAGTTATGCATACCACCTTTGCAATCCATGAACCATGCTTCATGGTCCGTGTATTGAGTTCCCCTATGTGTAACTTATCCTTTTCCAATAACCAAACTCCTGATTTTGAGGCCCAAAAATTTAGCAAACACTTGGAAACTACGCCACATTAAAAACCTGCTTTCAATAAACACCAATTGTACTCATTTTTGGTCATTTAACTCTGTCAATAAACAAAAACACACACAGAACATTACGAGATGACAACTAGATAGATTTATTCCCAACATTTGTCAATAGTAGTGGATACACCCTCCTCAAATGCTGGAGGGGCATCCTTGAGGTCTTCCTCTTCTTCATCTTCATCCCGATTGTACTCTCCTACCTCTACCTTGATCTTAGTGGAAGTAGATGATGAATAAAATTTATTGGGGTCTGAGGAGGAGCCAATATTTTTACATTTTGGGGAAAGAGAAACTAATTTTGACCCGACTGCTGAGATGGTGATTTGTTAAAGCTCATGGGGTATAATGAGGGCATTCTAACTCATGATTTCATCACTGTATAGAGGGTTAGAAACCTTTACATTACTGATGGGTTTAGTTTCCATGAATGATATCATAGGATTTTTGAACATGCGCTTGAACTCAAACCCATCCCTTTAATCTGATTGATAGGCATCACATGCTCTATATTGAGCTACTTGAAGGTATTATATAGGGTCATATCATGACCATTTGGGAAATTTATTCAAGAAAAATTATCAATCATGGTCTATTTTCATTCCCTATGACAGAATCATATATCAATTTATAGTGATTTTCATGATTTTAATGGGGATTTATCACCATAAAATGTCCCAATTTGACCATTAATTAAATATTTGAGGCATTGGTGGTATGATGAGGGGATAACCACATGATGATGTAACCAAGTCCTTCCTAGCATAATGTTGAAGTTCATATATTTATGAATAACTATTAATTATTAATCAGATACTAGATCCCCAAAATGATTTCTGAGCTTGATCTCTTCAAGAGGACTCTTCTCACTCTTTTCATAACCCAATAACATTAGAGAAGAGGGGGATAAGCAGGACCCATTTTAACCTAGTTGAAAAAGTGTTCAAAATAGAATGAGTTTAACACCTAAACCATTTTAAATGAAGACTCATCAGATATCAATATTATTAATCCTTCCAGATCTATACAAAGGTTTGATGTGTCCTTGTATAATGGTGTCTTTTTCCTATTACATGAAATAGATGACTGTGTGGTATTCTGTAGGATATATCTTTAAATTATATAATTCGATAGCAACAACGAGTTCCTCCTAAAGGTATTTTGATAGACTCAATGCATCTAGGATCGACAACTTGGCTGGAACCAAGGCTAACTGCTTTAAAATGTCATATTTATGGTCTAAAGGCCTGTACTTTCTAGTATGAGGAACCTATTTTCTAGTCACTTTAATAAAATAAGTACTTGATATTGGTAGGTCTACCCTTGTAATAGGGGTTGAAGATACTTCTTTCCTTGGTGTATTAGGTTGATTAGGTTTTCCCACATGTTAAGGTTGATTGGGCGGTGGCATCTACTTAGTCGATCTTCCATAACTATTGAGTCAGGGAAAAATATATCTTGTGTGGGGTAGATTTATTTATTCTAATAATCTCACTATAGGTATCTCACATGAGTTTTGACTATATATATGGTCTGAGTAGGGATGTGACCAAAGTATTGAATTTTTTTGTGACCGCATCTTCCCCTGCATCATCAGATCTGGTGGCCTCTTCCCCAAACTCCCCAATTGGGTGTAAGGAATTCAAGTTCATAATCACATTCATAATCTAAGGATGGATCCATTAAATTTATGACATTAATTGAGAAAAATATCAACTCCTCGTCTAACAAGGACTTCATCTGGTGGGTCAAATCTTATGGAACCATTTGGTGGGGTGGTGTAGGTGCTTCTGGGATTGAAGGGATGAAGTCCAAGAGAGTCAAAGAAAAACTTTACTTGGGAAAATGCTTATCTTATTTTATTTTATACCTTATTTTTTATCCATTACATTTATTGGAAGAATAAATTTTGCAATACTATGGCCCTGATGGATTTGGATATGCTATAGAGGAAGAGATTGGGGGAATAATCGATTGTTTCAACTATTCTCGAAGGATAGCATGGGTCCAGTTAATAGTCTTTATGATCATCCAATCACTGAACTTCTTATTACACATGATTTTAACTTCCTTCTATTAAAAATACTCATCCCGATCGGTGGTAGAAACATATGCTACCTGAGTAGTTGGATTTCTGATATTCACTTTCCTAGATTCAACCATTTTCTATTGGATGTCTTTGAAAACTAAAAATTCCTAGATACTAGAACCTGGTGCTCGATGTAAGGGGAAATAGTTTAGGAAATTTTCCTCACTATCCTAGCTAGGGATCTTGGGATTTTTTAATTCAATCAAATTATTTTCCAATGCCAAGATGAAGTAGCTAGTGACATGGTCATTTTAGAAATAATAAACCTTGTTCTTTATCTCCTCAAAATGTTTCCACCTCTGCTCCCTCTACGTGTCTTGTTGAGTCAAGCATTTTTTTTGAATATTAGGAAGGGGTAACATATGATATAGTCTAGGATTTAATGTTATAGTGGGTTCAAGGGATGGATTAAGTGTAATAGTGACATTTTCTGCTTTCCCCATTCTCTTTCCACGAGTTGATGGAATTACTCGGTACCTAGCCATGGTTTGTGCGATGGAGTCTTCCACTCTTCTAATGATCATAGAAAGGTCCTGAAACCCTCAATTATATTTCATAGGGATGATTGGTGTGTACAATTTGTTGTGAATATTATCTATACAGATGGAAAACAAGTATTCTTGAGAAATATATAGGTTTAAGGAATATGTAAACCCTTTACACTAAGCAAATAAATCTAATACCCTATCATTCTACCAATGTTTGTAGTGCGAGAGGTCAAGTACTGTCATATTCTACAGTGTTGTGATGAATTAGAATAAAAACTTATAACATAGATCTTCCCATCCTATAATTTTCCAAGCCTTCAAGTTGGCATGCCATACAAAGGATGGTCCCTAGAGTAACTACACAGAGAACATGAGTTTTGTTACATATTTTTGTTCAGAGGTCCCCATTATGGGGTCATAGTAGGAGATGAAAGCATCAAATACTACTTCGGGTCTCCCAATCGGTTGAATATTATAAATATAGTGTTTCCAATGTTTGGTGGGGAAAGATTTAGATCAACCCATTAAGGGTAAGGCTTCTTTTCTAGCATAACTGATGCACACCATTCCCCCATGGATTCCAATTGAGCTTTTAGAGACTCAGTAGTATTGATGAGACCTTGTGGAACATTTTACTGACCAGAATCTTAAACATGGGTAGTAGTATGTGGAGAAAATTTTGGAATCCCTACTGTTATCTTCTGTGGGTAACTTATAGGGGTAGACCTGTAAAGATATTCCTAGCCTTATTCTAGTTTTGTACCCAATGGAGGTAACTCCCAATATTCTACTCTAGGATTTGATTATATTGGTTGTTGGTACCCCATGTTTAGTAGATGTTCAAGATCCATTCTGGTTGTTGTAGTTAACCCTTTTTATTGGGTTATGATAGTTGGGATTACATGTTAAGGATTTATTTGGAGAAAATATTTTACAGGAACATTGCCTTAGAGTAGTTTTGCATTGATTATTCTCAATTCATTCATCTTGTCCTCTTGATGAGAAAACCTTTCCTCAAGTGAAAGGGGTCCAATGTTTTCAGGGAGCAGGTGAGGTGTAACCTTACTCTTTCCCTTTTCTTTGTTGGGTGCTCTTTGACGAGGTAGTGGTTCAGTGGTTTAGGGAATTCCTATGGAATACTGCCTTCTTAATACATAAATGTTTCATTATAAAGTACAAAGATATGATCATTTAAAGTTTGGTTTCTTGGAAAATAGGAACATAATACAAGAAAGTATAAAACATTCTTCTAATATACTTGAAAGTATTATTCATGGGTTTATCCTATGTAAATTTACTTAATCTCATATCTTGGGGATATACATCAAAGTAAAGGGGTGAACATATGGCCCAGTAAGGGAAACAATTTACATATATTCATGAGGAATATCATTAAGAACATGAGAAATATCATGGTGGAATGAGAAATGGAAAAGGTGTAATATCATTATAAAAAATAACATGATTCATAACATTGAAATTTGGATACAACATTTATTTTAGACATTCATAAGTATATCACCAAGTTTAATCACCAAGGCATCGTAAATTAAAATTACCAAGGTTATTCACCAAAGTATCGTAAAACATGTCATATCTTATGATTAAATTATTTACCCAATGCATTTGTGAGATATTAGATCACACCCTTAATATGTATTTTTTAATGTTATCCACATACAACATAATCAAACATGTTTTACATAACCCATAGAGAATAAAAAAACATGTTTCATATCAAAATCATGTCATTTCAAAAGTGATTAAAAAACATGACCATTATGTAATATTTATCCCACAAAAATAGATTTCAGGTTTCATGTATGTTAATAAAAGATTAAAATAAATCATTTTTACATATATTTTAATACCCTTGGAAAATAAAGAGGATTTTGTATTCACAAAAAGAAAATAAAAGAGAATATCATGAGGAGAAAAGGGAAATTTTGAGAAGTAATTTTGGCAGTAGAACGAGTATAAATTGTGGTTTTAAAAAAGGGTAAAATCAGAGGGGAAAGGGTATCCCATTGATAAAACATAAAATCTAATTAATGGTATGATGAAAATGGTAATAGGATAGATAAACCATAACATTGAAAAGACATATATGAAAAGAGGTTCTTGAATAGAAAAGAAAAGAAGGATAATTCCCTTACCATGAAGAGTTACTCCTAAATCTTGAGGAATGTAACCTTGGGTGCTTAAGGACACCATGGGGGAATACTTGGAAGGTAAAACTTCCAAATATTTATGGAGGATGGATCGAGAGTTAAAGAAGAAGGAAAAAATGGGTGGGTATTTATAGCAGAAGTGGATGATTTGTTTATTAATTTCTAGATATAGGCCTTAGAAATCAAGGTTGTGGAAAATGAAAGACCATGGGCATGACCATGGTTTTATCCCATGGTTTGGGAAATTTGGGAAATATTTAATGATATTTAATCCCACAAGAACCGAAAATCATATTATATTACTTTTTTTGGAAATTAAAAATAATTTTTTCACAAAATAATGTTTTTAAAGAAAAAGTTTCTATTTTAGACTTTGGAAAGTAACTTATAGTTTTGGAAATTGATTAAAATATATTAAAATAATTGATATTAATAAAAAAAATTAGCCATGGATTTTGGTTAAATAAGTATTAAATAATTAAGAAATAATTATGAAGTTGTTAAACATACCAAAAACCACAAACTATATTTTTACTATTCATGAAAGAATAAAGTACTTTAGAAAATTATCATAAATTCACCCTAATATAAATTCAAAATTTTGATTTAAAAAATTATGTTTATTATATCATAATAACTACCAAAATATGAGAACATTAACTTTTAACAATAAATATCCTTATTTATTAAAAAAATAGCGAGTTGAATATCCATAGGAAAATTTCTGACACTTAAAATTTTTTAATGACATAATAAAATTATTTTATCATTTATATTTAAATAAAATTATTTTTAACATAATATTTTATTAAAATAAATAGTATTCACAATAACTTATTTTGTTATAAAAATTTATATCTTTTTTGAAAAGTACAATTTGTGTTCAAAAAATCAATTTATCAAATTTGTCAAATATTTTATTATGTAAAACTATTATTAAAATGGAATTAATGGAATAAAAATTTTATTTATACAAGGGAATTAAACATTAAAAAACTACGTCTTGTAAAGGTAACCCTTATATCACCTGCATATGACCTAATTGTAAGGTGTACGATGGTGGTAGATTAATGGGGAGGCTCAGCTAACATCGCCTGAGTGGTAATTTCTACTAACTTGAACTTCTCCCATAGGAGATTTAATTAAAGCTTCACTTTTTGAAGCTCATATTGGTTTTGGTCAAGGGAGAACCCCAGTGGTTCTACCTGCCTCTTAAACTCTATAAAAAAGTCTTTATATGACATGACTCTATTGGTTGAAGCCATTGCTTCTCCTTTCTGCATTAATTATTCCTTTTCATTTTTTACTTACAAACACTAATTATAATGTTAAAATTATTATCAAGAGTATAGTTCCCAATGATTATATTGACCAATGATCATATAAAATTCAAATATAGATGGTCACATTTCCATTTATATTCACTTAATTATAAAAGATATATGGTTTTGTTGTGTATAATATAATACAACACACATTTTTAGGAAACAGTTATCACTCAAAAAATCTAGGTCCTTACATTCCTCCACCTTAAGAAATTCCATCTCTAAAATTTCAACTCATTCCATCAGTTGAGAAAATCTATGGGTACTTATTTCTCATTGTCTCCTATATTTCCCACATCATTTATTCATATTTATGGTTTCTCCACAACACTTTGATGAGGTGGGTAGTCTTTTTTTTATAGAACCATGTCTCTATGGTCCAAGATCTCCACTGGTTGCTCCTCATATGAGATGTCATGTTCTAGTTGTACCACTTCTAGATTCAACACATGTGAAGGGACCGATATGTACTTTCTCAAGAGTGATACATTGAATAAATCATGAACATGTTCTATATTTGGTGTATGTTATAGCTGATAGGCCAATTCTTCTATGTGATCAAAGATTTCATAGGGGACAATGTACTTGGGGTAATTTTCCCTTTCATAGTAAACCACATAAATCTCTTACATGGTGATATTCAAAGGAATAATTTTTCTGCAACACCAAACTCCATGTTCCTTCAATGGTTGTCATCATATATATTATTCTAACTCTAAGTAGCATTTATGTCTTATTGGATAGCATGAAAATTTTCTCTCATCTCATTCATAAGATCAAACCCAAGTATTTTTATATCACCAACTTCAACCCAACAAGTCTGATTTATACATCACTTCCCATATAGGGCTTCCTAGGGTGCCATTTGAATACTCAAATAGAAGATATTATTATATGAGAACTAAACTAATTAGAGATGTTAATCCCATCCACCTTTAAATTCCATTAAGCATGTTCTCAACATGTCCTCGAGTGTTTGAATAGTCCTTTTAGATTGAACCTCAATTTGGGGCTGATATTCCGTACTGAAATTAAATTTGGTAATCAAATATTTTTGAATGAATCTATAGAATTTTGATGTGAACCTTGGATCATGATCAGAAATGATATAAAGTGAAACATCATGCAACCTTACCACGACCTTTACGTAAATATTATAAAGTTGTTTAATAGAGAAATCATCTTGAATAGCGATGAAAAGGGATGTCTTGGTGAGTTGTTCTGCTATAACTCATATCACATTATTTCCTTTTGACATTCTCTAGATACAGTGACAAAGTCCATAGTTATATCATCCCACTTCCATGTTGGTATGGGTAGTGGGTGCACTATCCCTTTAAGAAGTTTTCAATACTCCTTAATTCATTGACATACCAAGCACCTCTTAGTGTAGTTAGAAATCTCCCTATTCATATTATCCCACCAATAATGACCATGAATGTCCCTATACATTTTCATGCTTCTAGGATATATAGAGAAAGTAGAGCTATGAGATTCATCTATCAGCTCCTTCTTTATTTCTAGAATAGATGGGGAACATAGCCTTGTAAAAAATTTTAGTACACCTTCTTGATCAATATTGAACTAAGGAAACTTCCCATTCCTCATAGCCTCTACCTTTTTGTAAAAAAAATATCTTCTCTTTGATCTTTCTTGATCTTATCTGGAAATGATGGTTGAGAAATCATTTGCGATAGAGTTGATGATATCCCTTCCCTTACGATCCCCATTTCAAATTTTACTAGGTATTTGATAAAGAATCTCCTTGAATCGTCATCATTGAAAAAACAACAAGGTCTTTCGTACTTAATTCATCAGTGACTTTATTTTCATTTCGAGGTTGATAATGAATTGAACAATCATAGTCTTTAAGAATTTACAACCATCTCTTCTATGTTATGTTTAATTCCTTTTTTACGAAAATATACTTTAAATTTTGGTGGTATGTGTATATATCAAATTTCTCTCCATAAAGATAGTGCCTCCATATCATCAGAGAAACAATAACCACTTCTATCTGTAGGTTATGTGTATGATAATTTTTATCATGACGATTTAACTATCAAGATGCATAGTAAACCACTTTTTTATTTTTCTTGAGGACGTACCCAATCTCTTTCAGATATAAATCAATAAAAATAACAAATCATTATCCAATAAAGGGTAGAGTTAACATGGGTGTAGTAACCAATATCTTCTTTAACTCTTGGAAACATTCTTCACACTCTTTTGTATTGATGAAATTATACCCTTTTTGAGTTAACTTAGTTAGAAGATTAGAAATTCATGATTGTTTTCAAAAACTTCATATAATATCCTACTAAAACAAGGAAACTATAAATCTTAATATTATAGGATGAGGCCACTCTTTTGCAACCTTATCTTAGTAGGGTAAAATGAGATTCATTCACTAGTTACAATGTTCCCCAAGAAAGGAATTTTATTTAACTAAAGTTCATATTTTTTTAACATTCCAAATTACATCTCCTTCAACATATTTTTTAATATAACCCTTAGATGATCCTCATACTCCTTGATACTTTTAGAATATATCAGAATATCATCAATAAAAAATACCACCAATTTTTCAAGTTAGTCCTTAAATATTCTATTCATAAAATCCATAAATATAAAAGGATCATTAGTTAAGAAGAAAGGAATAAAAAAATTCATAATTCCCATATCTTGGTCAGAAGGTGGTATTTGTAATATCTTCTTTCTTCACCCTCAATTGATGATAACCAGATCGAAGATCAATCATGGAGAATAACTAAGCCCCATGCATCTGGCCAAATAAATCATCAATCCTTAGGAGAGGGTACCTGTTCTTTATTTGGATCCCATTAATTTATTTATAATCACTCCATGGCCTCATTGATCTATCATTTTTCTTCATAAAGAGAATATGTGCTCCCTAAGGAGACACGCTTTTCCAGACAAGCACCTTCTCCAAAAGATATTTAAGTCGTTTCATTAATTCCTCAAGCTCCACATTTTCCATTCTATATGGGGTCTTTGATATCAGCTTGGATGTAGGTATGAGTTCAATGGAGAACTCTACCTCTCTTTCTGAGGGAGTTCTAGGTAACTCCTAAAGTAATACCTTAATGTATTTCTAAATGATCGAGAAATTTTCAATTCTTATACATTCATTTTCTACTACCACCTCACCAATTATATCCATAAAGAAGGATATGGGAGGTGCTTTTTGACAAAGATAAAGTCATGATATCTCTCCTTTAAAAAATAATTCTAGGTTTACTTTCAAGACTATTGATATTTCCTTAGTTATGTAGTTGATATTAGCATTATACTTTGAGAGAAATTCCACCCCTAGTGTAATGTCAAATTCCAGTATGGGAATGACTACTATATTTTTAATGAGATAATATTTTTCTCACTAAAGTCAATACTATAGTTTCTATACATTATTGATTCTTGTATAATCCCTGTAGAAGTATTGACTGATAAATCCACTTCTAGAAGTTTAGGGATTGATTCTATATTATTTACAAACGTGGAGGAAATAAAGCAATGCATAGAACCAGAATCAAACAAAGTACTTTATATCTTTGAGATAAAAATGAGAGTACTACCCCCACATCATTTGGAGACTTTACTTCAGTTGTCATGATAGAAAATGACCAAACATTCTCCCTTGTCATATGTTTAGGTTGATAGTGATTCCCCTCCATTAAATTTTTATTTGAACAGTGATTGGAAAAGTTCCCATGTTGTCTATAATTATAGAATTAGACTTTAGGATCGTCCTGCACAATCTTCCCTTTATCATTAGTGTTGATAAGTTGAGGCTTCACCTCCCTATGGTAGTTCTAAGCTATATGAACATCTCTTCTACACTTATAACATTTTCCACTCATGATAAAGCATTCCCTGAATGCTACTTCCCACATTTTTTCATGTGAGAAGTTGAAATTTCTTTTATCCTATTCCATGATCAAAGTTCCACCCTATGTTTGGCTTCAAAGATCTATTCTTTTCATTCAATTTCTGTGACCACTAAATCTCTCTCAATTCCATTTCAACCTTCATAGCACTCTTTATTATATCCTCATATATATCATAGTCTATATTTTCTATATTCCTTTATATATGGGGTTTTAGTCCACCAAAAAACCTATCAAGCTTTCTATTAGGATCCCTAACAAATATAGAGGTGTAACAAGAAATTCTTGTAAATTTTATCTCATAGTTTCCAACCGATTAATATTCCTTCTACTTTAGTTCTAAGAATTCCTTCTTAATTTTCATTCACATTGAATGTAGGAAATATTTATTAAAAAATATTCCCATGAAATCTTCTCACACTATAGACTCAATATTCGTTCTTTTCTATATGTTTTTAATCAGTGACTGCCACTGATCAAATTCTCCATCTAAGTGGTAAATAGCCATAGTGAATCTCTTATTTCCAAAAATGGAGTACAAAAAAGATATTTTCTACAGATATTTCCATGGTTCAGTAATCAATGGGTTAAAAGATCCACTGAAAGAAGGTGGTAATTGACGCATAAAGGGATAAACAGAATTTTTTCCCTTTGAGGTGAATATGGTCTCTCGGATTGATTTAAATTATTTTTCATAACTCGAGTAGGTTAGATCATCATTCTTATGATGTTTTCCATTATATATTCTATCAGAGGGCCTTTTTCACATGGTCTATTGAGATCATTGTTTATGTGGTTCCTCCTATTTGTTGCTATTTTCTAATAGAAGAAAACCTTATTGAAAAACATGTTTATTTTAAGAATATAACAGTTTCAAAAGAATTTTATGTCTTAGAACATCATTATTAAATATATTATTCTTAACAAAAAATACATTTTCTATAAATTCTTCATTATAGTCCATAAAAATATTGTGATTAACTAAACATATTCCCCATGAGAGTCAAACTATGAGTGCAACAAGGCCTATTGTCATGCACCAGTTCCCATTTGATTCTAGATTAAGGTGATGTTTTCATGTGTTACCCCTAGCTACATATGTTCTAGAGCCACATCCACTTGTTCTTATCCAGAAAGGGGATTATTTTCTCTGAAAAACTTACATAACACTTAACTAAAATACCAAGATTTTTTCCTATATTTAAAATGTTTTCTAGGGTTCTCCCTAAAGTTTTGAAATCTGAATTTCCACAAATAACTAAACTGTCCTTTGATACCAACTATAGAATCCCATATTTTTATTACTAATAAATTTTATTACAAAGTAAAAAATAGAGCATCTTTTAAAGTTTAGTTTCTTAGAAAAAAGGAAAATAATACCTGGAAATATAAATCATTATTCTAATCAACTTTAAGGGATTCCTCATGGGTTCATCCAAAGTATATTTACTATATCTCATATCCTAGGGACAAACATCAATGAAATGAGGTGAGATTAAGGTTCAGTAAGGGAAACAATTTACATATATTCACGAGGAATATCAAGAAGAACATGAGAAATATCATGGTGGCTTGAGAAATGGAAAGCGAGTATTATCATAATAAAAAGAAAATGAGTCATAAAATTGAAATGTGGATACAATATTTATTTTATATATTCATAATAATATCCCTAAGGTTAATTACCAAGGTGCCATAAATGAAAATTACCAATGGTTTGGATAACTGAATTCATATATACTTTTTGTTGTCATTTCCTTTAGAATTTTCATTGATTTATTCTATAATGTGCTTGGTATGTGCTGAGTTTTGTAGGAATGAGGCTTCACAGAATTCCAAGGAAGAAATGCAGAAAAAGTGAAGAATTCACCTATTATAAGTCGTGAATTAAAATTTCACATTGTGTAATAGGATTTCATAATATACAAAAAGTCATGCACTAGGCTATGAACCAAGTCATGAAGTCTGCAAAGATAGAATTCAGTACATGTCATGAATGAACCATACATGATGTGACCTCAACCAAATCCATTGAATGAGAAATCTATTTTGGAGGAACATCTGAAAGGCCAAAACACGTTGTGAGTCATTAGTACACGACGTGTAAGCAGTAAAACCTCAAAACTCGAGCAAGATATGTGCAAGATATGTGTCAGATGAAAAAACTATGGAGATCTACATGGATTAGAGTAATATGACGTGTAATATATTACATGTCATGTCCCATTTTTCCTATATATAAATCACTTCAACAGCGCATTTCAGAGCATTCCAGAGCAGATACTTCTCTTTGTTTTTGTTCCCTTTGAGTTTCCTTTATCCTTTCCCCTATCAAACTCAAATTTCTTAATTGTTTTATATTTTATTTTAACTCAATAGTCATGGATTTTTATTTCTACATCACCTTAAATTTCCATTGCATCGCTTCCCATCATTTATCATCTGATGAATTCATGTCAGATTCCATTATACTTTTATTACAAGTAAGCATTTTATAAGTTGAGATTTATAGTTTCATCCTTATTTACCTTTCTAGAATATCCAAAATATTACATGATTAGGAATTATTCAATTTCAAATCACTTTAATATTTTAAGCATGGTTTTTAGTTGTTTATTCTTTTCTCCTTGTACCATGAGTGGCTAGAACCACATAGGTGTAGGAATTAAGAGTAGATATATATGAATTCATAATAAATCTTTAATAATAATTTTTGTAACCCTAAAGGATTAGTAATCAGAATAAATGATAAATTTATATACAATCCATTTTAATTCCCCTAACCAAGAGATGTTCATGTGAAGGACCCCATCCTAGTTGGAGTAGATTAGGCTATGATCACCAGCCTAAGATAATTTTTTTCATAGAATCCATGCTTAATGCATCTAGGTTTTCACTATATCCTGATCAAGGAATAGTTACCTCCTAGGTAGAGCAAGTTAACTTGACCAAAGTCAACTAGTAACTTATGCTTGCCTCACAGCCTAAACTTCAAGACCCTACCAAGATTATAATTATGTTCATCCTTTTTACAGATACTCAAAATTGATCTTGACTCCTCTTTAATTATTTGAAGCAACCTTAAACCATATATTTAATAACTCCCAAACCAAATAAACTCGAAAGGACTAATATCTAAAAGGGTATAAAGCTAGCTACCTCTAATATCCAGCTTCCTCCATGTGGGATTTACCTCAGAATATCACTATACTATAACCTAGTAGTAAGTGGAGTTTGGGAAAACAATAAATCTAATCTGACTAAAACCCATGATAATTCAATATCGTGTGTGAGCATGTCAAATTCTGGAACCGTTGTCAGGGAAGAAATGATGAGCTTTTCATAACCCTCTAGCAAGAAATCTAGGATTACTTATCCCTAACCCCCTTTCTCTTATTTTCTTTTGATACACCCTTGCATTCCCTTTTTCCACAGTATAGTGTATATACCAAGGTCCTTTGACTCATTCAAAAAACCTTGAGTCAAAAGAATATTTATCCTTCGATCTTGAGATCGAAAGGTACATTTTTGAACACTGCATGTCAACAATGGGTGATCAATATCATCAAGTGGGACCCAACCCACCCAACCTACCGAACCCTCATAAACTGATTCTCCCAAGAGCACCCGATGTATCAAGAAAAGACCATCATGGATTGTGGATTACCATCAATCCATGGTTCAAACTCAAGCATCATACTTCCCCCCATACAAGCCCACACATTCAAAATTAAACCAAGAATTATTCATATGATCTAGAACATGGTAAAATTCAGTGAACTTCAGAGAGAAGATCTATATGAGTGTATTTATAACTTACTGGAAGTCTGCAATACCTTTCACAACCTGGGAGTCTCTTCATAACCAATCAGGTTGCATGTATTCCCATTTTACTTAGGAGGTATAGCTAAGGACTCGCTAAAAAGTCAAGCTCCCGAGTCAACCACGAGTTGGGATGATCTGGCCAAGAAGTTTTTGGGAAAATACTTTCCATCGATCTAGACATAGAAGCTTCATAATGACATTCAAAACATTGATAAAACTGATGGATAATTAGCATGGGAAGTATGTTTCTAATTCAAAGAACTCATGAGGAAGTGTCTACACTACGGATTGGATGCGTGGATTTAGTTACATACATTCTACCAAGGACTCCATCCAGCTACACAAACTATTGTCAATGCTTCCACTAATGGAGAATTAATGTTTAATACCCCCAACACTAGAAGATCTATTCTTGATGAAGTTTCTCACAATGCCAGCCTATGAAAAAGTGATCATGAAATACCTCAGTCTGGTATCCACCAGGTAGATGAAAACACTAGATGAGCGTCACAAGTTGAAGAACTCATGAAGAAGATCAAATCATTCCAAATTCCAGCTGCACAACCCCCTCCTACTCCTGAAACAGAGATTCAATCATGTGAGATGTGAGGTGGCCCTCATCTTTACCAAGATTTCAAGGAAGTATTTAATGATAAAAAAGATTATAATTATATCAATTACAATCAAAATAACCAACTTTTTCAATAGAAGAAAAAATATTACTAGCATAGGCCTGCTCAACAGAAACCTCAGAGCAGTCATAGATATTTTAAATACTGAATTGGTCAAGGACAATTTCAAAATCAAGGACCACCAGGGTATCCTCCTATGAACCCATTACTAAGACATCAACAACAGATGCACCAACAACCCTTAAAAAATACCTCAACAACAATTCTAACCCACCCAGATAAGACCTCAGAAACCACCTCCTCCACCTCAGAGTAACCTGGAAAACCTTTTGGATACTTTTATCCAAAAATAAAATCAGATAATGAAAACTCAAGAAACAAAAATAAAAAACCAAAGAGCTTCTTTAAGGAATCTTGAGATTAAAATGGTTCAAATCTCAAAGATCTTGTCTAATAGATTACCAGGTAGCCTACCTAGTAACACTGAGATGTAAGAAAGGGAGGAATCCAAGGTGGTAGTGTTGAGATAAAAACAAGTTTTGGACTTTTAACAAACCAACAGAAGAAATTAAAGGCAACTTGAAGAGCCTAAGAAGAAACCATAAAAAGATGAAGAAGTTGATAAGACCGTATCCACCACACCTAAAGAAGAAGTACAAGCTGAGAGGAACCAAACTCATGAGCAGCCAAAGGAACTGATTTATGTTGCCCCACAACCATAAAATCCACCTCTTCCCTTCATGGAGAGAGAGGGAGAGAGATAAGGATATAAAGAGGCATAATACAATAAGTTCCTAGAGATGTAAAAACAATTGTATATCAATATACCATTTGAATAATCCATTACCCAAATGCCAGCTTATGAAAAATTTCTCAATGATTTATTATCCAACAAAATAAAAATAGAAGATATTAGGGTCATATCATAAAATGAAGAATTATATACTATTATAAGCATAAAATACCACAAAAAATGAGGGATCTTGGAAGTTTTTCAATTACCTATGCTATAAGAGAATTCAGATTTGGAAGAACCTTGTGAGATCTTGGATCCAACATCAACTTAATGCCGATGAGTGTTTTCCACAAGATAGGACTCCAAGAACTCAAAAAAAACTAGAGTAGCACTGCAACTTGCTGACCGACCAGTGAAGTACCCTAGGGGAATTCTCAAATATTTTTTGGTTAAAGTCAGAAAATTCATCTTCCCATCAGACTTTCTAGTTCTGGACATGGAAGAATAAGGTGATGTACCCATCATACTTGGAAGGCCATTACTAGCCACAAGAAAGGATTTTTTTTAATGTGAATAAAGGATGTCTGATCTTCAGAGTTGGAGAGGAACATATGGTGTTTAACCTGGTAAACTCTTCCAAAAAATATGATCATGTTATGGATTAAAACACCATCTCTCTCAACTAAAAAATATATGAGTACATGGACATGGAAGAAATTAAAGATCCACTATCAGGGAAGGAAGAAGAGTAAGATTTTGAGGAAGTAAGATTCATTGAACCTCTGATGAGGGACACCTTTCCACCTTTTCTCCCTTACATCATTCAACCACCATAGCTATAACAATAACAAATACCCAATACTCTGAAGTACTCATACTTATTATTTTCAACCACTCTTCAAATTATTATCTACTCTGAACTATCATAGGCATAAGAAGAAAAATTGGTTGAATTTTTTCAGATACATAAGAAATCAAATTACTGGGGAGGGGAATAAATCAAATGGATCAATCCTACTGAATGAACTCACAAGATCCTACTCGAAGAATATGCAAAGCCGAAACGACAACATCAAATGAGACCAACACCACCAATGAAGGAAGTTATCAAAAAGGAAGTGTTGAAACTCTTGGATGAAGGAATAATTTTTCCCCTATCAGATATTGAATGGGTAAGTGAAATATGCTATCATGGGCATCCTCAAATGATTAGTGTTTTTTGGGAATATAGGTGCAGCAGAGTGGCTAACCAAGGTCGTCTCTCAAAGGAATAAGTAAATTTAAACAACTTCTTAAAGGTATTATAAATATAAAATAAAATAGAATTAAAACACTACTTGAAAGGATGGGGGGTTGTTTATCATTTATAAATCTTTAAGAGAAGTTTTTTGGAAGATGATTGCATTTTTTTGTTTTTAATTTTGAAATGAAGTTTGATTAAAAAGATGCAACAAAAAGATGTTTTTTTAGAAAATATATTAAAATGCGTAATCGATCTAAATCTACCTATTCATTTAAATATTAATAATTATCATTTAAATCAATATCCACTTAATTATGATCCCCTAATTTGTTAACCCTTGAACCCTATGAGAGTTAACTTAACCACAAAAATGAAATTACTTAAACCCTAGGCTAGCTTCGGAACACGCAATCGTAGCACCTTGATTTGATTGTTGTTCTAAGGTTAGCTTATGGTCAGTGGTTAATTATAGAAAATATTCATTCTATAAATGAAGATTAATTGTGTTTAGGTATTATATTTGAACTCTATAAATTTATCACGTGTGGTCTTGTATTATCGATTAAGATCGCGCTCCCACAATTTACAAAAAATCTCAACCTCGCGTGTTTTTGTGTTAATTGTTCAATTGCTTGCATAGTTTCTTATAATTTAAAAAACAATTCATGGATCATATTAAGTGAATTATATTATCTCAATGATTCAAAACAATTTAATGAATAGGTTATAAGATAGATCGATCAGTAAGAAAACTACTCTTCCATGGGCGGTGTGGTCATCGTGGAGACGTTTTTCATGAGCAAGGATTGAAAGGGTAGAACCCAAACTCATATCCACTCTTGATTCCAAAGAAAATAGGAAGATTAATATAAGAAGAAAAGGAAAGAACACAGAATATTAATTGACGAAAAATTCAATAAATAAACATGAATGAAAAGAAATACAAAGAGGAGGTGGGAGAGGAGAGCCTTTTTGAAAGAGATGATTGCACAAAGTCTTACTTCTTCCAAGAGTTTTGAGGGGCTCCCAAGAGATACCCTTTCTGGAAAACTATCCCAAAGCCTCTACTAGACTTCCCAAAGAGTTAAAACCCCCTTTAAATAGATTTTTTGAGGGATATGGTTACATAACATTTTTAAGTTTGAAATGAAAACTCAGACAAATCATTTATTCCAAGTTTCACTGCATATTTGACCTCCAAAACGTGTGAATTTTCCAGTCTTATAAAAGTATTATTTGTTCCTAATTATTTCCTCGTGCTTCCCTCCAAATTTGGGCTCAATCCATGTTTTGATGAAGAAGATATGGCCCAAATAGTAAAGTGGTGTCCAATCTGGATGGTTCTGTCCAACTTTGTCTTCATGGCTCATTTACTCCACACAAATGCACAATCCAGCTCCCATGTCCTAACTAGAATTTTTATCCAATTAATTTAAGAACACAGTCATAAAATTTTAATTCAAAATATTTTACATAACAATATTTATTCCCAAACTACTACAGTGAATTTTAAAAGGGTAAAACTGGATTTTTCATCAAATTTGCAAATGAATGATCTAATCCCAAATATTTCATAATTGATAATATTTAGAATAATGTGAGGAAATTATATCATTTATTATCAATAAAATATTCAATAAAATTTTGTTTTATAAACACCCCCACACTTTCCCTTTTCACTCCTGGGAAAAACCTCATATCAAGTAAACATCAATATCAAGTCAAAAAAAATTAAAACACAAATCCTTGCGATCCGAAAATTCCACACCAAGAAAAAAAAGTTATCATGTCTCATAAAATACCATTATTTAAAGTTCTCCATTTATATCATTCAATATATTTCCACTTTATTTATCCTCCCATGCACAAAACACTTACCTTAATTGAATTTTCTCTTATCACACAAATGTCAATTTTTAGTAATGTATTTCTTATCCAAACTCATACAAGGGCCACCATAGGCTTGATAACTTCCTACATCACCACCTAATGTGAGTCAAGGAAATATGTTTATCATGAGGACTTTTCAGGGTTGTTTTGTGGATTTTGGTTGGTAGGATTAAGATGTGAGAAATTCTGAGGCTAAATGAGGAGGGCTTGACTCTTTTTGAAGCAAAATTGCATTAATCTAATTTTCACTTTAATGTTGTCTCCTACTCAATACCCATAGAATCGATTCATGTTTATCATCATTAAAAATAAAGGGATGTTCACACCATTCAACATTTTAGCAGTAAAAATGTCAATCTTCTCAAACATGATTTTCTTGAAAGCTTCAGATAGGAAAAACTTTCTCTGTATATTAGACGCTCCAGAAAGGCACAACTTCACTTATCATGAAAGCTCCAGAAAAGGCACAGATTTCAATTTTATTATTTTCTTCAGTAGAAAAAACATCTCTTCAGAATTTAATTTTCCACCCAAATTATCACAGAATGTGGTAGCACAACACAAGACAGCTTCCCCCACACTTAAGTAAAACTAGATTATGCAATTTCACTTCAAGAGTTGGTTGGATAGGGAAAATTGGCTTGTAATGTGGCTAACCTAATAGGTTGTTCATTGATTATAAGGCCTACAAGGATTAAATATTCATGGTATTCCATTATAAAAAAATATTATTTGAAATAGGGGCTTTAATACCAAACAAATGCCTCAATCATTTAAACATAAGTACCTCAAACCCTCACGTTTTGACAGGAATAAATCAAATTTTGGTTCAATCAAGCATGGCTTGGTTCTCTAAATAAGTGAGGTAAATGTAAAGAATATGAAATTAATGGTTCATAATCCTCACAGAAAAGTGATTTCAAATATAAAGACAGTGAGATGTGTCATGGGATTCAAAATTCAGTGTAATTTTCATGAAATTACTAAATATTTGAGCTTGAAACAAAGTCATTTTCTGCATTCATTTAAGCTCAGTTTCAAGGGATAAATTGTTTCACTTACTGATATGGATTTCAAAAATGGTGTTGAGAATAATTTCAGCTCAAAAGTTTAAAAAACACACAAAAAATTGAAAAATAAACACACAAAATTTGAAAAACACACAATTTTTTTTAAATAGGAAAACAATTGAAATTACTAAACTAAAAGGTTCCCTCCCCCACACTTAAAATATTTCATTGTTCTAAATGTGAACCCATGAGGTGAAATATGCACATGAAATGTATAATTTTAAATAGGACAAAGAATAAAAAAAGTTAAAGGGTTAGGAACAGCCTGATATGCTCAAGTGATGATGGGGTCATGTAGTGTGATAAAATCCACCTCATCAGTAGGAAGTCCCTCAATGTATCTCTTCAAACATTTACCATTGACTGTAAAGCTACTTCATGTGTCCTATTGTGTAATCTCCACTACACCATAAGAAAAAACATTAGTCACAACATAAGGACCTAACCACCTGGAATGCAACTTACTAGGCATCAGCTTCAGTCGTGAACTATAGAGAAGGACTTTATCTCCAACATGAAACTCTCTTTGTGGGATCATTTTTTCATGAGATGCTTTGGATCTTTCCTTATAGAGCCTTGAGTTCTCATATGACGACAATAGAATCTCCTCAAGCTTTTGAATTTGCTACTTTCTTTGGATTCCAGCTTGGTCCAAATCTATGTTGCATTTCTTTATAGCCCAATAAGCCTGATTCTCAACTTCCACATGGAGATGGCATGCTTTCCTAAAAATAATTTGAAATGGGGATGTACCTATGGGAGTTTTGTATTCTGTCCTATATGCCCATAACACATCATCCAAGCACCTGCTCCAATCCTTCCTATTTGGCTGCACGGTTTTCTCCAAAATCTGTTTCAACTCACGATTTGAAACCTCATCCTGACCATTTGTTTGGGGTGGTATGGTTTTGATGTTTTGTGTGTCACCCCATTCTTCCAAAGGAGGGAAGCCAAATTCTGATTGCAGAAGTGTGTCCTTTGGTCACTGATTATGGCCTTTGGTACTCTAAACCTACACAAATCTGCACTTTGACAAAGTCCACAACAATATGAGAATCATCAGTCCTAGTGGCCTTAGCTTCCACCCATTTACTCACATAATCAACAACAACCAAAATATATAGGAAACAAAATGGACTAGGAAAAGGACCCATAAAATCGATGCCCCATACATCAAAAATTTCACATAATAGTATGGGTTGTTGGGGTATCTCGTGTCTCTTGGAAATGTTTCCCATGTGTTGTCAATGTGAGAAAAACTTAAAATACACATGAGCATCATGGAATAATCTAGGCCAATATAATCCAGAGTCTAAAACTTTCCTAGATACCCATTGAGGTCCAAAGTGTCCACCATAAGCAAGTGTATGATAGAATTGTAAAACAAACTCAAACTCATGATTAGGAATGCAATCCTAATAACTTGGTCACTACACATGTGGCATAAGTATGGATCTTCCCAAACATAGAATCTTGACACACTCTTTAATTTTTGAACTTCATGTTTCTTTAAATTTGCAGGGATTTCAGAGGCAAAAAGATAGTTTACTAAATATGCATACCAAGGATGCGTAACTGAGATGGAATAAAGATACTCATCAGGGAAAGTGTCCTGAAGTGGTATCTGGTCCAAGGTGTCATCCTCTAGTGTGTGAGTAAGACTACCCATGTGGTCTGCCACCAAGTTTTCTAACCCCCTTTTGTCCTTTATTTAAATTTCAAATTTATGAAGAAGGAGCATCCATCAGATTAGCCTGGGATTTGCGTCTGGCTTCTTCAAGAGGTACCTCGAAGCTACATGGTCAGAAAAAACTACTACTTTAGAGCCCAATAAATATGAACAGAATTTATCTAAAGTGAACATAACAACAAGAAACTCATTTTCTGTGGTTGTGTAGTTTTATTGTGCTGAATCTAGTGTCCTTGATGCATAAGCAATCACATGTGAACGTCCATCCACCCTCTGAGATAAGACATATCCAACCATGAAGTTGGAGGCATCACACATAATCTCAAAAGGAATCTCCCACCGTGGGGGCTGTATGATCGGTGGAGTTCTCAGACACATCTTTATCTCATCAAAGGAAGTCCTACAAGAATCATTAAACACAAAATCAGAATCCTTTTGAAGTAATCATGACATAGGAAGAGCAATATTACTAAAATCATTGATGAAGCACCGATAAAATCCTAAATGCCCTAGGAAAGATCTAACATCATGCACACATGAAGGATATGGTAAGGATGAAATAATATTGACCTTATATTTATCAATCTTTATCCCATGTTTTGACACTACATTCCCTAAGACAATGTCAGGCTCTACCATGAAATGAAACTTTTCAATGTTTAAGACCTGATTCTTCTCAATACAATGATTCAACACCTTTCCCAAACTACTTATACATTCATCAAATGAAGACCCATACACTATAAAATCATCCATGAATACCTCCATGCAGGACTCAATAAAATCAGAAAACATAATCACCACGCATCTTTGGAAGGTACCTGGGGTGTTGAAAAGTCCAAATGGCATCCTCCGGTAGGGGGAAATGGTCTTTGTGAGTGTACTAGTTTAGTTTCCTATAATCAATACACACACTCCAATTGTTTTGTACCCTCATCGTAACTAACTCCTATTTATAACTTTTTACATCTGTAACACCACTTTTCTTAGCCACAACCAGAATAGGACTTACCCACTGGGAATCTGAAATGGGATAGATTATACCTACCTCGAGCAATTTTTCAACCTCTTTTTTAACAACCTCCAAAAGTGTTGGATTGAGTCTCCTTTTTTGCTGCCTAATTAGTTTAGCCCCATCCTCTAAAAGAATCCTATTCATGCAAATGGAGGGGATAATACCTGATATGTCAGCCAAGGTCCACCCAATTTCCCTGATGTTCTCCCTCAAAAGATTCAAAATTTTTTCTTCATGTTCAAAAGGGATATTGTTAGTAATGATAATAGGTAATTTATCACCACTTAACAAGTATGAGTATTTGATATTTGGTGGAAATGGCTTGAGTTTCAGTGTAGGGGGGTGGTGTATGGATGGAGATATAGGACCTGAAATATGTGCACAAAGAGCATCAGTATCAGAATATACATCATCAAAATCAGAGAATAAAGCATAAAATCTATCAGAATAATCAACAGGCATTCCATAATTAGATTTTACTTGATCAAAATCATAATATGATTCCATTTCAAAATCAAATCTAAGAGAGTCTTGTGCATTATAAATAGGTGTGTAATTACTCTTAGATATGAAATTTGATCCAATACTCATAATCTCCCTAAGAATAGAACAATCAAATTCCATGGGGTTTTTATTTGGTGGTTCAAAATGGGAGATAACAAATGTAGAATGATCCTCTGTGGGGTACTTCATGGAATCCATAACACTAAATATCACAACTTCATCCCCAAATTCCATGGAAATTGTACCCTCATTGACATTTATGATAGTTTTTTAGTTTTGAGGAAGGGTCTACCTAAGATAATGGGAGCATCAGAACTTACCTGACCATCCTCTATGTTGAGAACATAGAAATATGCTGGAAAGATCTGGTCTCTTACCTAGACAAGTACATCCTCAAGGACTCCCACTGGATATGTTGCATCTCTATTTTCTAATTACACCACTACTCTCGTCAGTTTCAGCTCACCAACCTACAAATAAGAGAATACCGAGTGAGGCATCACATTTATGGAAGCTCCCAAATCACAAAGTGCATCAGAAAAGTGCAACTCCCCTATGGTGCATAGGATGGTGAATGTCCTTGGATCCTTGCACTTTGTCAGCATTGCTAGAGTTAGTGTAATGAGTGCTGATACATTCCTTCCAAGATTGATCCTCTCATTTCCCTTGTTCCCTCTTTGATTGGTAGAAAGTTCTTTTAATAATTTTTCATACCTAGGGATTTTCTTGATGGCTTCAAGTAAAGGTATGTTGATCTCCACATGCTTGAATGTATCCAAAACTTCTTTTTTCATCGCCTCTTCATCCATCTTCTTGGTTTGTACAACTCTATTTGGAAATGGAAGGGGTTTAGGAGGAAGATCATCAATATTTTTCTTACCTTTATCTTTCTCCTAGGATTTCTCATCAGTTGGTATGGAATGTGGCTTCTCTAGATTTGAGATAAATCTAGGTGAAAAAATAGGTGCAGATGTATCAGTTGTTTGCTTCCCACTTCTCAATGTTATGGAACTGATATTCCCCTTAGGATTTAGAGTAGGTTGGGATAGTAGATTTCTAGAATTCTTACTCACCAGTTCATGGAGGGCAGTGGCAATCTGGCTCATTTGAGTCTTCAACTCCCTCATCTCTGATCCTTTACTCTTAAGCTCATTTTGTTGATTAAGAAAAATTTGTTTCAAAAGGTCATCAATGTTAGAATCTACCTTGGATGGAGGATTACCTTATTGTTGTCTTGTTGATGTTTGGGTTTCAAATCTCATTTGGGGTTGTTGGAAACTCTACTGGTAAGGTGGAGGATGCTGGAAAAGGGGGCCTTTGTTGTTGTCCAGAGCCATAACTCATGTCCCATTGATCCTTCCACCCTTGGTTGTATGTTGGAGAAAATGAATCAAACTTCTTTTGGGGGTATGTCTGTTGTTGCTGCTGATATGGTCTCCCTGGTAATATTGCTGCACAATCCTCTGTCTCTTGTACTTGTGGGCAATAGTCAGTTGGGTGGCTTGTCTCAGTGCAAATGCCACAAGGCCTTGAAGGAGGGGTTTGGGATGTCTTTTGTTCCAAATAAATCTACCTCACCATTTTTGTCAATTCTTCTAACTTGGTATCAATCAACTAACTCTCAAGAGAAGAAGGACTTACCTGATGTACTCCCCTGACCTATGGTGTACCTCGATCGCCAAATTATTGGGATTTTTGGGACATTTTTTCAATCAAAACATGTGTATCTTTATGTTTCTTGTCCACCAATGCTCCTCCATCCATGACATCCACCATGCTCCTCTCCATAGGTGTGAGTCCTTCATAGAATTATTGGATGAGGAGTTTCTCACTGATTTAGTGATGTGGGAAGCTTTCACACAACTTCTTGAATCACTCCCAATACTCATACATTGACTCCCCTTGGGATTTCCTAATCCCTGATATCTCCTTACGAATGGAAGTGGTCCTTGATGCTAGTAAAAATCTCTGCAAGAAAAGATGTTTCAAATCATTCCAACAAGTTACATATTCAGGTTGTAAATAATACATCCAGTATTTTGTAGCTCCATCAAGTGAGAATGAGAATGATCTTAGTTTGATTTGATCTTCAAAAACATTTATAGGCTTAAGGGTTGAGCAAACCACATTAAATTATTTCAAATTTTTGTTTGGATCCTCACTATATAATCCAAGAAACATTAGAATGAGATGAATTAACCCATATTTCAGTTCAAAGTCCAATTCAAGATTTAGGTATGCAATAAAATTTGGTTGATAGTTAATATCCAGTGCATCCAATTCTCGAATAGTTCTATTAAGTTCATTTCCATTATTTTCAGACATTGGTTCTTGTTTTTTGTTGTAATTAGAAGTTTTTCCAATTTCAATGTTCTTGAAGTGGAGAAATTCTCCAACTGTTAAAATGTTGAAACTTCTCGTAGACTGAGAATGCCTGATTCGAGCCTTAAGGTTGCGTTCAATCTCAGGTTCAAGATCTAAGATATCTTCAGGATTAGTTCATGTCATAAATCCAATAAAAATGAAAATAAGAAAAGTGGACCATATTAAAATAAATATGAGAAGTTTCAGTTGATGGTTCAAAATGAAATAGAAGAAAATAAAAGAAAAAGAAAATAAAAATTTAGATTGGGTAAAGAAGGAAGAAAGAAGAGAGGAAGAGAATAAAATGTAAAATAAAATAAATAAATCTAATTGGTTGAAATAATTACTTGCCTCCCCATAAATGGAACCAATTTTAAAGGCACTTTTTTGGGAACCCTCAAATGATTATGAGTTTTTGGGTACATAGGTGCAGTAGAGTGGCTGACCAAGGTCGTCTCTCAAAGGAGGAAGTAAATTAAAAAAACTTCTTAAAGTTATTCCAAAAATAAAATAGAATAGAATTAAAACACTACTTGAAAGGATGGGGGTTTATCGTTTATAAAACTTGAAGTATTTTTCTGGTAGAAGATTGCATTTTTTTGTTTTTAATTTTGAAATGAAGTTTCATTAAAAAGACACAACAAGAAGATGTTTTTTAGAAAATATTTTAAAAGTCGTAATTGATCTAACTCTACCTCTTAATTTACTTATTAATAATTATCATTTAAATCAATATCCAATTAATTATGATCCCCTAATTTTTTAACCCTCGAACCCTATGGGAGTTAACTTAACCACAAAGATGAAATTACTTAAACCCTTGGCAAGCTTCGGAACACGCAATCGCAGCACCCTACTTTGATTGTTGTTATAAGGTTAGCTTATGTTCAGGGGTTAATTAGAGAAAATTTTCATTCTGTAAATGAGGATGAATTTTTTTTAGGTATTACATTTGAACTCTACAAATTTATCCTGTGTGGTCTTGTATTACCGATTAAGATCACGCTCTCACGATTTACACAAAATCTCGACCTCGAGTGTTTTTGTGTTAATTGTTCAATTTCTTGCTTAGTTTATTATAATTTAAAAACACAATTCATGGATAATATTAAGTGAGTTATTGTATATCAATGATTCAAAATAATTAAATAAAGAGGGTAGAAGATATATTGATCGCTAAGAAAACTACTCTTCCATGGGCGGTGTGGTCATCATGGAGATGTTCTGGATGAGCAAAGATTGAAAGGGTAGAACCCAATTTCATCTCCACTATTGATTAAAACCCAATTAGGAAGATTAATAGAAGAATAAAAGGTAAGAACACAGAAGATTAATTGATGAAAAATTCAAGATACAAACATGAAAGAAAAGAAATACAAAGAGGAGGTGGGAGAGGAGAGCCTTTTTGAAAGAGATGTTTGCACAAAGCCTTACTTATTCCAAGAGTTGTGAGGGGCTCCCAAGATACACCCTTTTGGTCACACCTTTTTAAATCTTATAACATCCCTCCAAAAGAGTTAAAACCCCTTTTAAATAGAGTTTGTGAGGGTTAGGGTTACATAACTTTTTTAAGTGTGAAATGAAAACTAAGAAAAATATTTTATTCCAAGTTTCACCGCATAGTTGAACTCTAAAATGAGTAAATTGGACGGTCTTATAGAAGGATTATTTGTTAATAATTATGTCCCCGAGGTTTAATCCAAATTTCGGCTCAATCTAAGTCCTAATTAAGATGATACTGCCCAAATAGTGAAGTGGTGTCCAATCTGGATGGTTCTGTCCAACATTGTCTTCATGGCCCATTTACTCCACTCAAATGCAAGATCTGACTCCCATGTCCTAAATAGAATTTGTAGCCCATTAAGTAGGGAACACATTTAAAAAATTTTAAGCCAAAATATTTTACATAACAATGTTTATTACCTAAATACTACATTGAATTTTAAAAAGTTAAAACTAGATTTTTCATCAAATTTGAAAAATGAATGATATAATCCCAAATATTTCATAATTGATCATATTTAGCATAATGTGAGGAAATTATATCATTTATTATTAATAAAATATTCAATAAAATTGTGTTTTATCAGTAATCCCTCAAAAATTTGGTCTTAATAAAGAAGGACTCACAGTATACAGAACTAATGAAAACGAATTTACTTCAACATGCACCATTATTGGATGGAGAGTATGCATAGATTACAGATTCTTGAATACAGCCACCAGAAAAGATAATTTTCCTTTAACCTTCATGGGTCAGATTCCATAAAGACTTGAAGGGAATTAATTATACTATTTTATGGATGAATATTCAAGATACAACCAAATTTTAGTTGACTCCACTGATTACCCAAAGACCACATTCACGTGCCCATTTGGAACTTTTGCTTATAGGCAAAAGTCATTCCAAATGTACAATGATCCAACAAAATTTCAAAGATGCATGATACATATTTTTCATGAAATGTATGAAGAGTTCCATGAAATATTCACGGATGATTTTTCAGTCTATGGAAGATTTTTTAAAGTCAGCTTAAGTAATATGAAATTAGTTCTCTAATGTTGTGAGGAAAAATTATTGGTCTTGAATTGGAAAAAATGTCATTTTATAGTGCATGGACAAATAGTCATTGGTAATAAAATCTCCAAGGAATGCATGTAGGTCAATACAAAAAAGATCAAATTCATCAAGGATATTCCAGAACCCTCAATCGTAAATGGTATCAGACATTTTTTGGGACATGTTAGATTTTACAAGCAATTCATGAATGATTCTCCTAATGTTTCCCATCCATTTAAAAATATTTTATCAAAAAATGTTTCTTTTTAATTCACTGAGGACTACTAGAAATATTTTAATACAGTTAATAGGAGTCGGATATCATCCATAGTTATCATTTCACCCAATTGGGATAAGGAATTTGAGTTAATGTGTGATCACAACGACCTTGTTATGGGTGTTGTGTTAGGAAAACTCATTGGCCACATTTTTTGTGCAATATATTATGAAATCCACACACTAATTGAATCTCAAGTAAACTAAATGATTATAGAAAAGAACTATTATCCATTGTATATTCCTTTGAGACATTCCATTCATACCTGGTATTGTCCAAAGTTATTGTACATACTGATCATGCTTCCCCCAGATACTTGAAGAACAAGAAGGATGTCAAACCAAGGATGATACATTGGATCCTCCTACCGTAGTAATTTGATACCATGATTAAGGATACAAAAGGAATACATAATGTGAATAGAGATCATTTATCCTTACTTACTCTACCCATCATCAAGGAAGACAATGTTACTGACATTGAAGTATATTTTCCAGATGAAACCCTGTTCAGTATCAAGGTTCAACCGTGGTTCTCGGATATTTCCAATTATCATTCCATGGGATTTTTACATCAATGAATTTCATAACAAAATTGAAAATATTTTTGTGAGATTCTAATCATTACTACTGGGATGATCCACTATTATTCAAGAATTGTGTTGATGGATTATTATGATTTTGTATCCCCGGAGAGGAAACCCACAATGTAATTGAAATGTGCCAAATGTCACCAACCGGCAGACATTATGGAACCGAGTGTATAGTATCCAAAATTATATAAAGTGGATTTTATGGCCTACACTACATCAATATGTGAGGGAATTGTTTCAAAGATGTGATAGATTCCAGTGAATCATTAATATTAGAAAAATGAATCAGATGCCAAAAAAATACCATTATGGAAGTCTTAATCTTCAACATTTGGGGTATAGACATCGTGGGACCATTTCCCAAGTCATATGGTAAATCCTATATTCTGGTTGGCGTTGACTATATCTCGAAATGGGTTGAAGTTGAAGCTACTACACATGATGTGGTAAAAGTTTTCATGAACTTTTTGAAAAAGAATGTGTTTATAAGCTTTGGATTTTCAAGATTACTCATTATTGATCGAGTAAAACACTTCACAAACCAAGACATGAGAAGATTTATAGAGAGGTGTGGGATCATATACAATACATGAACTCCCTACCACCCACAGACAAGTTGGAAAGTATAATTTTCAAACAGGTAGATAAAGAAGATTTTGGAAAAGACAGTGAATAAAAGGTAAAGAAATTGGTGCCTCAAACTGGAAAATGAGCTATAGGCATACCGAACTACCTACAAGACACCCATAGGCACGAAACCATTCAGTCTTGTTTATGGGAAACCATGACATCTCATTATAAAAATAGAGCATCTTTTGGTTTTGGGTAATTAAGAAACTGAATTTAGATTCTAAGAAGTCATGAGATGCCAAGATGTTGTAATTAACCACATTGGAAGAAATAAAGAGGGATTCATATGAAAATGTAATGATCTATAAGGAAAAGACAAATAAATGGAATGATAAGACCATTACTAGGTGTACCTTTGTACCAATGAATATGGTCCTATTGTTCAACTCAAGATTGAAGTTATTCCCTGGTAAGCTGAAATCTCAATGGTCAAGTCCCTTTGAAGTTACTCAATTATTTCCTCACGAGACCATAAAAATATAGAGAGAAGAAGGACCACCATTCACAGTGAATTTTCAAAGACTGAAAATTTTCCATGAACCTTTACATAATGGTTGTGTCATCTTTATAAAATTCAATTAAGCTTTATTATCATCAAGATCTCAAATTAAAAGGAAGTACTGATTGGGAGAAAACCCAAGATAGGACACCTTAGCCTAGGATAAGATTGGGATAGTCTTAGGAGAGTTTCAGGTAGGCTAGTAACTAAATGAAATGAATGAATAAGTTCAAAATTAAAACTGCCAATTACACATTGTGTACCCCCAATTACACGTTGTGTAATATATATGTCATAAATCACATAAATTCACCATTTCATGATGTTAATCCCCCTTAAACATCATGTAATGTGTTAGATATATTCTTAAAATATTGATCATGAACTCTAGGTTCAAGACCCGACTCACCCCCCTCTAACCAGCCCACCCCCTGCCAACTGGTGAAGGAGGATGATGTTTACTTTTAGCCATCATGCGTAAAGGAGGAACCAACATGGGAGGCACCACCACCACCACCACCAACAGTAGACCCACCAGTGGAGCCACTCGCCACCGTTCCATATCCACCACCCATTCCTCCCCTACCTCTTCCACCACACCATCTCCCTTTCCTACACCTACCCACCCATCCTTGACAGATCTCTAGGCTATGCAGTTATGCACCCTAGAGAATCTATTCCAAATATATACTCATCTTAATATCATGTTTTCAAATACTACTAATTTCACCACACCACCACCACCCACCCCTATCATCCCCTCCTATTCTACCATCCCCTCATCACCCATAGCATATCCTGACCCGCTGACTGACATCACTGATCCTACCACCTGATAGGAGTTTTTAGCTGAGCAGGTCTGGAGAGGCAAGGGGTTGGACACTAAATCCACCATAGAGGTACCCTTCATCGATCCAGTTACCAAACCCACAACCTCCATATAGATCTATACCTCTCCAATACCCACCCTATCCCATTTACCTAGCTCCATGACCCCACCATCTACCATTGTAGCCACTGCTCCTCCTGCACCTATTTCTACTGAAGATACTGACCCCACTAGACAAATTTTATCACCATCTGATGATGGGATGACTATGGAAGATATAATTGACCTGAATTTCTAATTTTACATTTTTTGTTTCATTTGTGGGCATTATACTTTTTTTGATAGGGCTATTCATTTCTTTTTTCATCTGTTTATGCCCTCTTTTTGTACTAATTTTTGATATATATATATATATATGGTAATAGATTATTGCATTTTTTTCTTCTTGATTTTCATTTTTTTATATTTTTACATATCCATTTATAGCTCCTCCACATCATCTATAGTTATTGATGGCCCAATACCTCAATCTGTTTTAGAAAAAAGGGTCATCCAATGCGTCATAGAAATCACACGTCAAATTCAAGAACATTCCATAGAAATCTATGAACAACAGCAACCGCCTATAGCTATGATTCCATTCCTGACACATCTTATTCAAAATCACATTCTTTCCCCTAATGTTATAAACCCAGTTAAGTGACCTTGTGAACTGGAAGACACAACAACCAATAGCTGTAAGCAGAAAAGGTGAAACTACACCAATGAAACCACAATAGGATATTTAGGTCCATTCATCTAGATGATGACATCATATTAGCTCTTTATATGAGTCAACCCATATTTTATCATGTGTCTAGATTGAGTTGTCATGTAGAGTATTTTTCATTTTCATTTTGAGTCTCTTTTTGAACTTCAATGTAGAAATGTCAAAAAAAAAATAAATAATAATGGTTACCTTTACTTTTTATTCTATGCACCTACCTATAATTCTACTATTATAATGTTTAAACCTATGGAATATTGTTTTATCTAGTGAAGGATTTATTTTCTAACCAAATTTTTAGGTCACTCAAACATAACATATAGATAGTTCAAATTCCATCATGGAATACTACTTTATCCATGGAGCTCTCGATTCCCTCAAATTCAATTTTTTTAAATTCTATTTCAAATTATCTGAGCTTTACTTGTTATAAAACTCCCAAAAGAATTTACTAGACAGTGTGGACACTATCTCTTTCTAAGTGGGGGAGTTTCTCATTATTTTCACTATCGATACACTTGAATTATTGTTTTTTCGCACCTATCTAGGAGAAATTTTTCAAAATTATAAGCATGCTTCAAACATGAAAAACATTATTCTCATTTAATTAAAATAAAAAAGTTATGTTGGTAATTGATAGAATGCATGTTTTATTTCAGTTTAAAATTTTAAAATGATTGTTGAGTTTAGAAATTTTATTCAAAATTAATCATTTTTGAAATAATTATTAATTAACCCATTACATGGTTTTATACCAATTTTAATTGCTAGTTTCTATTTTATTCTCATTAATTGAGAGGACTCTAAGCCTATAATTACATATTCTTTTCTCAGCATATTTCTTGAGTGATACCCGGGATATGTAAACCTATCAGAACTTGATTGAGATCTTATTGAGGATATGACTGAATAAGAATAGAATTTAAAATAATTGAGATAATATTTGATAGAAACTTTTTCCTGAGACCCACCTTACATATTTCCTTTGTTTAGATCACAGTTTCCATGAATTACCTTATAGGATAAAGCTATTCCAAGCCAATTTCTCTTTCTAACCATGCTCCTTGTATAATTCATTGTGTTACTAGTAAATAAGTGTGGGGGAGGAATTCAGAGAATAGGGATGATTTTACTTGCAGAAGATATATTGTGCACTCATCAGACTATCGGGTTGTGATCCATATTTACTTTGTATCATTTCACTTTTATTCTATTCCTTTTCAAAATTAAAAAGAAAATAAAAAATGATATTGGTTGTGTACTAGAAGGTCAAAAATCACAATTTCCAAATAGATGAATCCCTTGAATGATCATATGTGGTTAAGGGATGGATGTGAGATCTGGCCTATACATGATTTTTGAAATATATAAATACAAAAGAAAAAGGAAAGGAACCAAATACTCATTGTGTACTTACTATATATACATATGCATCTAACCAGAGCTACTAGAGTGTGGACTTGATTAGGTGGAAAGGAGGAATTATCTTATACTTATCCGAACACTCACGCATTATACTTCAGAGCTTACCCTCCTTTTGAGCATGATTTTCACTTTTTACCTACCTACCCATAGCCTCAGAGTCATCAGAACATTACTACTGAAGCCTTTGTGATTATTTTTGTACTTGTCTTTTCAAAGTGGAGATGATAGAACCAATGCAAGACTATGGTTAAGAACATGTACTTTGGGTATGATAATAACTCTAATGTAATGACCCGCATTTTGAACCCAGATAAAAAGTGGGGGCAATTGCACTTTTTTTCAATCACTGAACCGGTCATTTTTAGAATCGGGCTTCGGAACGAGGTTCCGAAGGTTTGAAGCATTTTTTTTAATGTTTTTGGACATGGGTGAATGCCCGTTAAGTGTCTCAGGTGGCGCGAGGTGTTTCAGGTGCATCATACCCGAAGGAGGCTAGTTTTTAAAGATCAGCTGAAGGAACACGGTTTCCCAAACTGTGTGGACCAAGCCCTGTGGCCTAAATCAAGGAGGCAGAGGAGTCCGCACAGCCTACGAACAGTTTACCCAAACCATGCGGCCAGCCCGTGCGAGGTGCCCTGGGTGTCCAGGGGGTGCCACATGGTTTGCGCACGGTTTGGAAAACCGTGCGGGTCAAACCATGTGTGGCCCTCCTTTTGTGTTTTTAATTAATTTTAAAATTAATTTAAAATAAAAACAAAAACATAATTAACTAAGTCTCTCCCTCACCCTCACTCGACAGAACCCCCACGACACACCTCCCTCCTCTCCCGTGAGCCACGTGTGACACCCCCCTCCGCTCCCTCCTCCTTTGTTTTTCTTCTCTGATTTCTTGAGGTTTCTTCTCCGGATCATCATGGTAGGCCTTCCCTTATCATCTCCTCTCGTCCTTGGCCAATTTTTGTCTCCCCCCTTGATCTGTTTTCCATTCGGCCAAACCCCCGTGTTTAGGGTTTGTTTTTTATTTGTTTTTCTTTGGTTCCTTGTTGTAAAGGGGTGCAGAAGGTCCCTCGGGACCTTGTTGGTGTGCGTATGATGTCTGTCACTAAAGGCAAGGCGTATTATGGTTGTTTTGAACTGCCGGTTTGTTTTCGAGGTAAGGGTTTTCTACCTTTGGTTGTTTCGTAGCTTCAAATTAATGTCTATAGTTGTTTTAGAGGTTCCTGGTGTGTTTTCCGTAGTGCATTGGACCTTTGGAGTTGGTTTTTCTTTGCCGGAGCTTAGGCGGATCGCTTGCGTAGGCATAGGTACACATTTATATGTACGTGGGTTCCCCCGATATGCATATATTTGTGCATGGCATCGAATATACACGTACAGGGCTAGTTTTCCCCATTGAATATATAAAAGTGTTTGTGCAAGTGAGTGGAGACAGGCTTATGTGTATAATAATATGTGTATGGATCCTCTTACACATGCTCATGGCCATGCGGAGCATGCGCGTAGAGGATAGGTGTCCTTATACATATGTGAAATCACATATGTCTCGTGGGGGAGCAGCAGCGGAAGCTTTAGTTAGAAAGCGCCAAGAGCCGGAGTGGACGGATGGATCCACCTTGAGGTAGGGTCCCTCTCCTGCCTTTTTATTTAAAGTGATGTTTAAATGAGTTAATTTATGCACCGCCTTAGTACTTTAATTCTGAAAGTTAGTCTTGAGTAAATGCTTCTGTGAAAACCGTGTGAATTAAAGGAACAAGATAAAAAGGGTTGCCTACTAACTAAACTAACGATTTAATAATAAAACCCCTCGATCACAGGTGCTCTATCTTCAAGATAAAAAGTAGGAAGTAGACATTTATGCTTGCCTGCTTTTCCTTGCCTTTGTGATAATTACTGAATGGTATGTTTGGCTAATTGTTTCTTCTTTGTTGAATTTTCCCAAGTTGGAAAATACTATGTTTCCATAACTCCTCACTTTGCACTTGAACCCTAGGACTGTAATTGCCCTTAAGGAAAGGGGGTTAAGTGATTTTGATTAGAATGGATTAAATGAGATGAGGGAAACTAGGGAAATGACTAGGGCGCTTGCATTATTAATCGTCCTGCTAGGTTTAGGCATCTAGATGGAATGACCCTCGTGTGGAACCCTTTCCCAATTTTCCATGTTTAGGAAAATTGGATAAAATGACTTCGAATAGGGAACATGCGCTGAATGACATAGTTGAATGGGTTGGGTCATGAATTTTGATATGGTTAATTGGAGAGCATAAGAGGTAATTCCTTATGTGTTTTTTGATGAGTATGGATGATGGTTTAACTGAATAGCACACTGAAGAGGGTTAGAGCATGACCTTAGTGTTAATTGTTATGATTGTGAATGAGTACCATAATTGATTATGGGTGTTTGTGAATGTGGAATGTCTATTTGAAATGCATAATAGGTACTACCTTATGCATTGTAATATAATGCTGATAACGAATGTGTGTGGTTATGGATGGGAGGCATTCATACCCCATGCCATCTACTTTGAACGGTTATGGATGGGAGGCATGCATACCCCATGCCAGCTTACTTGAGTATGGGTGGGAGGCATGTCTACCCCACACCAGATGCGACCTCTATACGTGTATGGAAGGGAGGCATTTATACCCATTTCCAGATGACATATAGGGAATACAAGCATTCTTACCTCATGCCCGCTATTCTCTATACGTTTATGGAAGGGAGGCATTCATACCCCTTTCCAGTTGACCGATAGGGACGAGAGGCATTCTTACCTCGTGCCTACTAATCTCGATTTATGTGTGGGAGGCATTCTTACGCCACAACATCTATGATCTAAATGCATTTATATATATATGGTGACATGATCAGGTTACATTAGCGGCAATGATCCGAAGGTGGTATAGTCATCGGGTGTCCCTAGGGAACCTGGACGGGTGTTGTTTATCTACGTTTTCCTCCTTATTGAACCTTATTATATCTGTTTACTGTTTAATTAAATACACATTATCTGGATTGGATTAGACACTAGTGGTGCCGACCTACTGAGATTTATATCTCACACCCTACTCGGGCTGCCTTTGCACTGGGGTACCTGAGTAGACCTTTCTTGTTTGCAGGACCTAGATTGTATGTTGTACTATTTGTACCTGAGGAGTAAGGTGCAAAGGACCAAGCAGGAGCTTGAGATGCTCCGAAGATTGCCCGTCTGGCCTTGATGTCTTTTCTTTAGTCTTTTACATTATATTGTAAGCATGCTGTATTGTTTCCTATTTTCACATTGTATCATTCATCATCCCTGTATCGTGTAAAATGGCTTTGGACACCTTTTATGGAAATGTTCATTATTTGTCTTTGGCTTCTGTTTGTTCATTGTTAATATATTACTGCTTCTGCTAATTTTGTGTTTCACTCTGATAATACTGTTGTGAAACTATGATAAGAGGGTATAGTCTCCCCACTATCACCTCCTGAGACCCTCGCTTCTAGTCGGTAGCCTCTGGTGTATGGGGAGACGCCCTTGAGGCCTTGTGGTGACTATTCCTCCCACCGGTTTGATGGTGAGCTAGGTCGGGATGTTACAAAGTGGTATCAGAGGAGTTTTCTCTTCTGATTTGTTTTACTGTTTGGCGACATTAGAGATAGGAAGGAATTTGAATTTGGTAATGAGTTGTGTCTGGGATTGGCCACCCCGTGCATAGGGAAAATCCAAATTGCCTCAAATGCAATGGTTATTTTAATGATTTCGATTATTACGGTTGATTTGATTTCACCATTGGGTAACGCACATGTTTTCTTGTTGATACTGTTGATGCAATTTTGGGTTCAATTTCTGTTGCAACCCAATGATACGAGGGTATGCCACCTCATGCATCATATAGGCACATTGTTAGAAATCACATTCCATGCCTTCTAGGATGCATTCGTAATGCCTTCTGTTGTGATAGGTACTGTGGTAGTTATTCTATGCTTCTGTGATATAACATGTTCCGTGTTACTTCTTACAATAACATGTTGTTTTTGATCAAAAATGAAATTGGTTGAATTTGATAAATTAAGTGATTGTGGTTACGATAAGAGCCAATTTCTAGTTGTAAGGTGTATGGGCGCCTTATAGCTGGGAAATGGTAACCTGTGTAATCAGATTTCCGAAAAAGGGCTGCTAAATTTTAAATTGTAAAATGGGTTTGGTTTTGTTTAAAGGGAGCCAAATGCCAAACTGTAAGGTGTATGGGTGATTTTCAGATTGGTAGGTGTCCACCCTAATGATTGTATCATTGTATTTGAGCATGTTAATTTCTGAAATGTGATCTATTTTTGTTTAATGGGAGGAAATTTTCAATTTATGGAGTGTATGGGCGCTTCATGGGTTGGGAAACGGCAACCCATAAGGAATGTAATGGTAGGATTCTTTGTGTGATGTTTATATGTGTAAAAGCTGTTTGATTTGATATGAAATGTTTTGGCTTGCTGGGACCCTTGTAGGTCGCCTAGTGGTTAAAAGAAAGTTGGCTGAAACTTGCCTGTTATGCTTTGAGCTATTAGATAAATTGATCAAGTGCCTAGTAAATTTTTGTTTGGAAAAGGGGGTACTTTATGTGTAGAATTTAATCTTTTAAAGTGATTAAATGATAAATGTGAATAAATATAAAGGGCTTGAAAAAAGGAACCTGTAGTGGTATCCTCTGTTAAGACCCCATGTGTGGGTAGGTTAAGTCTTTCTTGTGAGTGCCTTGGAATGGAACCTTACACGTTTTCCATAGGTTGTTTTCCATTAGCAATGACGTTAAATGTTAGGCTTTTAGCCCGATGACTTTTGTTGGGCGTGACCAAGTGTTTGGGTCGATGATTGTTTTTCATGAGGGGATAGCCCGTGGTAGGTAGCACCCTTAGAGCTTATGTGCTTGGCTTGTTCGGTGAACTTTCTGAAGTTCGGTAATGTTTGGGTACCGTTGTCCCGTATAGGACTTCCAGTTCTAATGACAACTTTATTCGAACGGGTGGTCATGCTTCTTTTGATCTTGTTAAGGGTTTGAGCATCAGGTAATTCTCTGTATCAGTTGGTTGGACATGCCTCAGGCATGGTCGGTCGCCTTGTTGGTCATTTGACCCTTTCTTTTGCGCAGTAATGGATGACTTGACATGTCATCGTCCAAGCGAATGGTCATAGGGGGAAATACGACGTTTGGTTGTATCCCTTGCGCTGCTGTGTATGGTCTCAGGTCATCTCTGTGGTAGAGTGACCTGAACGTTTGAGAATCAAGTTGTCCCAATGCTCAGGATGATTTTTGGAAGACTCGTGCGGTTGACACCCCGGTCGTGTTTCTTTGGTTTTCTTGTACGTTTGACGTGGTGATAGTGGCTCGGAGGAGTGATGCACATCCGTACAGTTAATTATGAACAAGTCTGCTTATGGGCAGATTGTCTTTATCCTTTCGAGGATGCTGACCCTTCTAAGGTGGAAATCATCGTGCTAGTTGAGTAAAGTGTGTTCTTCTGGGTAGAAGGAACACGTCATAAAGGACAATCTGGGAATGGTCGGGTTTGTTTGAATGCCTTTGAGGCTTGCATGTGTTGTTATGTGTTGATGCTTTCTTGGTAGCACGACGTTGATCTGGTTGGCAGTGTATGAAACCCTTTTTAAGAAACACTGTTGGTCATGGAGGACTTCGGTGGTAAATCTTGAACGATCAAGGAATGCCTTGTGTGGAAAAAAGGCATTGTGGTCGGTTTAGAAATCTCGATGTGTCCGCAGGTGAAGCCTAGTTTCTTCTTTAGAGTCGACCAGGGGCGGTTCGACTGATCTCCTTTCTAGTTTTTGGGTATAAATAACTGGAATCCGTTTTCAATCCTCTTAGTCTACTCTGCTACGCGACGAGCTTGTCCCCTATCTTCCTTTCGTCCTAGATGCGCTAAGAGAGCGTCGGTCTTATGCCGCACTAATGTTTTAAAAAGATGTTGAGCCTGGTTGGTTGTTCCCTTTCGGCGTTGCATGCTGCATGCGTGGTTTCATTCATGGTTTGATCTTTGAGTCGTCACCGAGAGTCAGGTATGAGCTTTTCGGTGAATGCCCTCATGGTGAATGCGGGATGCCTTGGGAGAAGGCATCGTTGTTCAGCTTGTAAAGCGCCGACTGCCTAAGCCGGGCGTCTTCTTGAATATTCAGCCGGAGTGGCTTGAATCTTTTTGAATTGGGTTTAGAGGTCAATGGGGAAATCGACCGTTTTATCGTTTCAAAATCATGTTAGGTGCGTCGTTGGAATGCTTAGAGCGTGCTTTTTAAAGACAGTTCAAAAGGTGGCGGAGTTTTGGTTTGAGTCTGAGACATTTAACGTGAAAAATATAAGGTAGGAAGTACCTTTGATTGGTTTCTTGATGAGATAATGATGTGATCATGTCTCTTGCGGAATGGGCTCGGGTAAGAGCTTTTGTGTTGGTTTGGTGGGAAAACGAGCGTTGGCTCGGGTGTTGACGACTTAAGTGTTGTGTGCTTAAGTGGATGATCGTGGAGCGTTGAGCATTTGGGAATGTAACGCGATGGTTGAACAAAGCTTCATGACCCCTGTAGGTCGAATGAAGTGTGTGTTGTTCCCGAGGGCTTCTCGGGGACAAGAAGTTCTAATGTGGGAAGGTTGTAATGAGTCGCATTTTGAACCGGGTTAAAAAGTGGGGAAATTGAAATTTTTTTTTTCAATCACTGAACCGGTCATTTTTAGAATCAGGCTTCGGAACAAGGTTCTGAAGGTTTGAACTCTCCTTTTTAATGATTTTGGACATGGGTGAATGCCCGTTAAGTGTCCCGGGTGGTGCAAGGTGTTTCGGGTGTGTCGTACCCCAAGGAGGCTGGTTTTTAAAGATCAGATGAAGGAGCACTGTTGGCGCACGGTTTCCCAAACTGTGCGGCCCAAGCCGTGCGGCCTAAATTAGGGAGGCAGAGGAGTCCGCACGGCCTACGCACGGTCTACCCAAACCATGCGGCCAGCCCGTGCGAGGTGCCCTAGGTGTCCAGTGGGGTGCCGCATGGTTTGCGCACAGTTTGGAAAACCGTGTGGGTCAAACCATGTGCGGCCCTCCATTTGTGTTTTTAATTAATTTTAAAATTAATTTAAAATAAAAATAAAAACCTAATTAACTAAGGCTCTCCCTTACCCTCACTCGGCAGAACCCCCACGGCACACCTCCCTCCTCTCCCGTGAGCCACGCGCGACACCCCCCTCGGCTCCCTCCTCCTTCATTTTTATTCTCCGATTTCTTGAGGTTTCTTCTCCAGATTGTCACGATATGCCTTCCCTTCTCCTCTCCTCTCATCCTTGGCCGATTTTTGGCTCTCCTTTTGCCATGTTTTCCATTCGGCCGAACCCCCATGTTTAGGGTTTGTTTTGTATTTGTTTTTCTTTTGGTTCCTTATTCTAAAGGGGTGCGGAAGGTCCCTCGGGACCTTGTTGGTGCGCATATGATGTCCGCCGCTGAAGGCGAGGCGGATTATGGTTGTTTCGAACTGTCGGTTTGTTTCCAAGGTAAGGGTTTTCTACGTTTGGTTGTTTCGTAGCTTCCAATTAATGTCTATAGTTGTTTTAGAGGTTCCTTGTGTGTTTTCCGTAGTGCGTTGGACCTTTGGAGTTGGTTTCGCTTTGCCGGAGCTTAGGCGGCTCGCCTGCGTAGGCATAAGTACGTATTTATATGTACGTGGGTTCCCCCGACATGCGTATATTCGTGCATGGCAGTGAATATACATGTACGGGGCTTGTTGTCCCCATTATATATATAAAAGTTCCTGCGCAGGTGATTGGAAACATGCTTATGTGTATAAGCATATGTGTATGGATCCTCTTGTGCACACTCATGGCCATGCAGAGCGTGTGCGTAGAGGCTAGGTGTCCTTATACATATGTGAAGTCACATATGTCTCATGGGGGAGCAGCAGCAGCAGAATTTGTTAGAAAGCGCCAAGAGCCGGAGTGGACGGATGGATCCACCTTGAGGTAGGGTCCCTCTCCTACCTTTTTATTTAAAGTGAAGTTTAAATGAGTTAATTTATGCACCGCCTTAGTACTTTAATTATTCAAGTTAGTCTTGATTAAATACTTCTGTGAAAACTTTGTGAATTGCATGAACAATATAAAAAGGGTTGCCTGCTAACTAAACAAACGATTTAATAATAAAACCCCTCGATTAGAGGTGTGCTATGTTCAAGATAAAAAGTAGGAAGTAGAAATTTATGCTTACCTGCTTTTCCTTTCCTTTTTGATAATTACTGAATGGTATGTTTGGCTTCTTGTTTCTTCTTTGTTGAATTTTCCCAAGTGGGAAAATGCTATGTTTCCATAATGCCTGACTTTGCACTTGAACCCTTGGACTATAATTTCCTTTAAGGTAAGGGGGTTAAGTGATTTTTATTAGAATGAATTAAATGAGCTGGGGTAAACTAGGGCAATGACTAGGATGCTTGCATTATTAATCGTCCAACCAGGATTAGGCAACTAGATAGAATGACCCTCGTGTGGATCCCTTGCCCAATTTTCCAGGTTTAGGAAAATTGGATAAAATGACTTTGAATGGGGAACGTGCGCTGAATGGCATATTTGAATGGGTTGGGTCATGAATTTTGATATGGTTAATTGGAGCACATAAGAGGTAATGCCTTATGTGTTGTTTGATGAGTATGGATGATGGTTTAACTGAATATCACACTAGAGAGGGTAAGAGCATGACCCCTGTGTTTATTGTTATGATTGTGAATGAGTACCATAATTGATTATGGGTGTTTGTGAATGTGGAATGTCTTTTTGTAATGCATAATAGGTACTGCCTTATGCATTATAATATAATGCTGATAAAGAATGTGTGTGGTTATGGATTGGAGGCATTCATACCCCATGCCATCTAATTTGAACGGTTATGGATGGGAGGCATGCATACCCCATGCCAGCTTACTTGAGTATGGGTGGGAGGCAGGTCTACCCCATGCTAGATGCGATCTCTATAAGTGTATGGAAGGAAGGAATTTATACCCGTTTCCAGATGACATATAGGGACGAGAGGCATTCTTACCTCGTGCCCGATATTCTCTTTACGTTTATTGAAGGGAGGCATTCATACCCCTTGCCAGTTGACCGATAGGGATGAGAGGCATTCTTACCTCGTGCCCACTAATCACGAATGATGGAAGGGAGGCATTCATACCCCTTACCAGTTGACATATAGGGACGAGAGGCATTCTTACCTCGGGCCTGCTAATCTCGATTTATGGGTGGGAGGCATTATTACCCCATGCCATCTATGATCTAAATGCATTTATATATATATGGTGACAAGATCAGGTTACATTACCAGTAATGAGCCGAAGCTGGTATAGCCGCCGGGTGTCCCTAGGGAACCTATACGGGTGTTGTTTATCTACATTGTCCTACTTATTGAACCTTGTTATATCTTTTTACTGTTTAATTAAATACGCACTGTCTAGATTGGGTTAGACACCGGTGGTGCTGGCCTACTGAGATTTATATCTAACACCCTACTCGGGCCGCCATTACACTGGGGTACCTGAGTAGACCTTTCTTGTTTGTAGGACCTAGGTTGTATGCTATGTTGTTTGTACCTGAGGAGTTAGGAGCAAAGGACCAAGCAGGAGCTTGGGATACTCAGGAGATTGCCCGTCTGGCCTTGCTGTCTTTTCTTTAGTCTTTTACATTGTATTGTAAGCATACTGTATTGTTTCCTGTTTTCACATTGTATCATTCATCATTCCTATATCGTGTAAACTGGCTTTGGCTACCTTTTATGGAAATGTTCACTATTTTTCTTTCACTGCTGTTTGTTCATTGTTAATCTATTACTTCTTCCGCTACTTTTTTGTTTCACTCTGATAATACTGCTGTGAAAATATGATAAGAGGGTATAGTCTCCCCACTATCACCTCTAGAGACCCTCGCTGCTAGTCGGTAGCCTCTGGCATATGGGGAGACGCGCTTGAGGCCTTATGGTGACTAGTCCGGACACCGGTTCAATAGTGAGTCAGGTCGGGATGTTACACTAATTTCCATTTACACTGAGTGATGAGAGAAAATCCATTTTGAGGTAAATTAAAACTTGGTATATAATTCAAGCAGAAATTAAAAGATTAGAATTTATTTTAAGGAACTGAGCTATGAGGCATGAAAAAATTTCTATGCAGGGATTTTTTTGAAGAATGACCTTTTTTTGCTTACACTTAATCTTATTTTCCTAGATATAATGAATATTCCCTATTTTAAAAATTGCTTCTCTATTGAGACCTTTTTTCCAAAGGACAAGAAATTATTCAAGTGGGGGAGAGTCTAATAAGCCGAATTCATATATACTTTTTTCTATCATTTACTTGAGAATTTTCATTTATTTATTTTATAATCCCCTTGGTATGTGATTAATTTTTCAGCGATGAGGATTTATAGGATTCAAAGGAAGAAATGAAGAAAAGGTGCAGAATTCACTTATTACATGTCGTGAATTAGAATTACACATCGTGTAATAGGAATTCACATCATACAACAAGCCATGAGCCAGACTATAAATTAAGTCATGAAGCCTCTAGAGATAGAACTCAATACACATTAGGAATACAACATACACAATGTGACATCATTCAAATCCATTTAATTAGAAATCCACTCCAGAGGAACATATAGAAGGCTAGTACAAATTGTGAGTCATCAGTACATGATGTGTAAGTGGTCAGACCTCATAACTCGGGTGAGATACATGTGAGATACGTGTCAGATGAAAAAAATGAGGAAATATACATGGATCATCATTACATGATGTGTAATATATTACACATTGTGACACACTTCACCTATATATGTAGCACCTTGTCAACTCATATCAGAGAATTCCAGAGCAGAGACTTCTTTTTTTGTTCCCTTTGAGTTTCCTTCGTCCTTTCCCCTATCAAACTCAAATTTCTTCAATGTGTCATATTTTATTTTAATTCAAGATCTGTGGTTTGTGTCTTCTCCATAACTTTACATTTCCATCACATCTCTTCCCATCATTCATCATCAGATGAACACATTTCATATTCCTTTATACTTGTATTTCAAGTAAGCATTTTTATGGTGAGAATTATAGTTTCATGCTTATTTCCCTATTCAGAAAATCTAAACCATTAAATGATTCGGTAATATTCAGTTTCAAATAACTTTAAAATGTTAAGAGTGTTTTTTAGTTATTTATTCTTTTCTCCTCCTACCATGAGTGCCTAGAACAACCCAGTGATAGGGATCAAGAGTAGATGTATCTGAATTCATAATAAATGTTTAATTCTAATTTTGGTAATCCTAAAGGATTAGTAATCAGGATAAATGATAAATGTGTAAACAATTCATTTGAATTTCCATGAATAAAGAATTTTCAAGTGAAGAAATATATCCTGGTTGGCGTATATTAGGATACAATCTCTAGCTCGAGTTACTTTTTTCATAAAATCCAAGCTTAATGCGTCTAGGTTATCACTATCTCCTAATCAAGGAATAGTTACCTCCTCGGTAGAGCTAGTTTACTTGACCAAATTAAACCAATGAATTATTCTTACTTTTAAACCTAATCTTTAGGACCCTACCAAGATTATAATTAAGATCATCCTTTTTACAGATACTTGAAATTGTTCTTGACTTTTTTTTATTATTTGAAGCAACCTTCAACCATATATTTAATAACTCCCAAACCAAAGAAACTCGAAAGGACTCCTATCTAAAAGGGTCTCAAGCCAGCGAACTCTAAGATCTAGCTTCCTCCCTATGGGATAACCCCAGAATATCTCTATACTATTAACTAGTAGTAAATGAAGTTTGGTAAAAAAAATAAATCTAATCTTACCATAGCCCGTATGAATTCAACAACTCATCCGGGTGCATCAGTTATTCACCAAGGTATCACAAAACATGCCATCCCTAGAGATTAAATTCTTTACACAATGAATTGGAGAGATATCATGGAACACAATTCATATGTATTACTTGATGTGGGCCACTTAGATCATAATCAAACATTTCATAAATAAACAATAGAGAATAAAAAGGTGTGTTCCAAATCATAATAATGGCATTTCAAAAGTGATTAAAGAATATAAACATTATGTCATTTTCATCCCATGAAAATGGAATGTGGGTTTCATGAATGTTAATCCCAAATTCAAATAAACAATTCTTACATTTAGTTGAATATCCTTGGAAAAGAAATAGTCTCAGGTATTCACAAAAAGAATATAAAAGATAATTTCTTGAGTAGAAGAGGGAAATTTTGAGAAGTAAATTCATAAGTATAACGGGTATAAAATGTGGTTTTGAAAAAGTGTAAATTGATAGGGTAAGGGTATCCCATTGATAAAACCTAAATTGGAAATAATGGTATGATCAAAAGGGTTATATAAGAGATAAACCATAACATTTATAATACATATACAAAAAGAGGTTCTTGAATTCCAAAGAAAAGAAGGATAATTTCCTTACCTTGAAGAGTTACTCCTAAATCTTGAGGAATGGAACCGTGGGGGCTTGAGGACACCTTTGTGGAACTCCTTGGGTGATAAAACTACTAGATCTTTATGGAGGATGTATTTTTAGTGATTAATTTCCAAATATAGGCCTTAGAAATCTAGGCTGTGGAAAATGAAAAACCATGGGCTTTCCCATGGTTTTTCTCATGGGTTTGGACATTTGGGACATATTTTATGTTAATTTAACCCTCATGAACTAAACCTCATATTATATTACTTCATTTGGAAATGAAATTAATGTTTTCACAAAAATAATGTTTTTAAAGACAAAGGTTCCACTTTAGAATTTGTAAAGTAACTTGTAGGTTAAGATATTTATTAAAATATATTAAAATACATGATATTAGTAAAATAACATATTTTTAGTGATGTATTGTGGTTAACTAATTATTACATAATTATGAATTCATTAAGCATATCGAAAACCACAAACTGTATTTTTACTATTCATAGGAAAATAAAGTATTTTAGAAAATTCTCATAAATTCACTTTAACATAAATTCGACTTGATAATTTCAAAAATGATGTTTATTTTATCATAAAAATTATATAAATATGATAACTTTAACTTTTAACTATAGCTATCTTTATTTATTAAAAATAATAGCGGGTTGAATATGCATAGTAAACTTTATGGCACTTAAAAATTTGTAAGTAGATAATAAAATTGTTTTATCATTTATAATTAAATTAAAGTGTTTTTTAATATACTATTTCAATAATATATATATTATTCATAATAGATTATTTTATTATGAAAATTTATATCTTTTCAAAAAAGTACAATTTTTGTTCAAAAAATGAATTTATAAAATTCATCATATATTTTATTAAGAAAAACTATTCTTAAAAAGAATTAATGGAATAAAAATTTTATTTATGAAATTCAATTACACTTTAAGAAACTATATGGTCTACAAATGTAACCAATTATAACACCAATGTATAACCTAAGGGAAAGGTGTGCGGTGATGATAGATTCATGGGGCGGCTCGGCTAACATAACATGAGTGGTAATTTCCACTAACTTTAACTATATTCATAAGAGATTTAATTTAAGATTTACTTGTTGATGCTCAAATTGGACTTGGTAAAGGTTGAACCCCAGTGATGTTATCTCCCTCCTAGGCTCAAAAGAAAGGGATTCGTATGGAATGACTCTACTGGTTGAAGGCATCACTTCTCCTTTATACATTAATTATCCGTTTTCATTTTTACTTATAACACTAATTATAATGTCAAAATTATTATCAAGAGTATAGTTCCAACAATCATATTGAGCCACAATCATATGACTGTCAAATCGAGATGGTCACATTTACCTTTATATTCACTTCATTATTAAGGAGATATGTTTTTTGTGTATAATAGAATATAACACACATTTTCAGGAAACAATTATCATTCAAAAATTATGGGTCATTACAATGTCTAAATTCAGGGAATGTCTCTGGTTCCGAGTATGCGCACCTCCTTCAATAATTTCAACGTGTACTACATTATGAACTAAAAACTCCTCCTCAATCTCATCTATGTTGGCCCCATGTTCTATAGGATATAAAAGGGTATGATTAATGAAATTCAATAAATCATAACACATTAAAGGCAATTCATCAGTCTCTTTGTGAGACCTCCTTTATTTTCACCATCTAAGAGGCCTTGTTCTCTTCTTCAATGATTATCTTGGATCAGTTTGACAAATGATGATCCAAAGGGAATCTTTAGACAATTCAGTTGTGTGTGCACCCAATGAGGACATTGTTGGGTCCTAAAAATTCCTTATATAAGATGAATAAAATTCCATGAAAATTATCAAAGGATAGAAAAAAAATGCTGAAAATATTGAAGAAGAATATTTGAGGAAGAAGTGACCCCATATAGTGCATGTCCCTTCATGGATCACTGCTCCGCATGGCGATCCGCTGCATCACGAACCTCCCATGGACTAAATTGTTCCTGGGATGGAGAGTGTGGTGAAAGTTCCCCAAAAACGAAACCATATATGTTTTTCGGGATCTAGGAGTTGATTTACACCGTTGAAAATGAATATCCTCTATGAAAAAATGGTTCGCGGGATGAGGTGGCATCACCAACACCCAAAAATGATGTCCCCACTGACAAAGTCATCTATGGGCCAAGGAATTATTTATGGGATCCCTGAAAAAGACACACTAAGACCCTTTTATTCCTCTATAAAAGGACCCAGGGTGTGGATAAAAAAAGAGAGCTCTTGGATAGGTGAAAAATGGATTACACATGAAGAAAAATATAGAGGGTGTATGAGAAATATCTCCCGCACCCGAAGAAATTAACGAACCCCATTCCACAAACTATATGCATCTGGCCCTTCATAGAATCCATCCCAAAAAACTAGATGCGAAAGACCCCATGCAAAATGATTCCATGAGGATTCAAATTCTTTTGCAGAAAGAGGTGCTATTTTTTGACCCCGAAAAATAACAAATATTCTTCACTGACAGACCCTTCATGGAAAACCCTTCACGGACACTTCTATGTACACAACATCCTTTACAGAAGAAACCTTTTTCCACCATATCCTATGTGGATTATACTTTGTAGATATCATATGAGGATAATCCTATACAGATGATCCTATGTGAACACTCCTATAAAGACACTCTTATGTGGACGATCTTATGCGACTGACTCCTTCACGGACCATCCTATGCGACAACACCTACATGAATAGCTCCAATATAGAAAAACTATTTGTTCCCACCAGTCCATCCCATGGGGGCTATGCCACCATACCCCCACTTGGGATCAATGTTGGGCTATAGTCCTAGCCCTCTGAGATGGTCCCTTCGCTATCGTCATCGAACCCCATAAAAAATGGGCAGTCATACCAAGAAATTTTCAGTTCGGGTCAAAAAAAATTATATTACACCATTCTACCACCCCAAAAACCATCTCTTTAATCACTTGAGTCAACCTACTCCTCATGAAACTCTTAAAACCCCATAACCTTCCTCCTATTCTATGTTGATCAATAAATATATAGAAATTTCAGTATGAATATTTCTTACAAGCCCAGACACATCCTACCCATTCATCAAACTCTATGTCCTGGGAGATTTTGGATCTTAATAAACCTATTATACCATTGGAAATGAAAGGTTAGTATCTTGAGGACACATTTTCTTGACTATGCACAATATGCCTTGGTGGCTCAACGTAAGTTTCCCAAAAAAAGCTTGTCAACCAGAGAAAGATTCGTCATCAGGAGAGGCCTTTCCTACCTCTGTATTCCCCAATGGCTCCCATGCCCCACATAATTTCTCCAAATATGAGAATTCCTAGAATCATGGTTTACATCTTCCTTCATTCTCATGTTTGAGGCATGTTATAACATCCTGGCCCGATTATCCTCCAGTTAATAATGGTTCTTATAATAAGTGGTAAAAACTCTATGACCTTAAATGAGGAGTTACCATCCTGACCTTATGAGGATAAATTGTATGGAACTCATCCAGAACACATGAAATTAAACTATATGGTATTATTCCCTACCACATGACATTAAACTATGCTACCATCATCCCAGCTATATTACTTTAAACTATAGTATACCTCAAAACCATTTTTAGGGAACTTCTCGCGAGGTAATCCCCTATCCTTTTTTATGCGAGAAGAAACTATTTGTCCTCTTTGCATCATCCTGACATGTATCCAGATAAATCTTCAAACATGAATATCTTGGATATGAAAATAGGAGAGGAAATGCGCACATTCAAATCCCCCATTTCTCCCCCTTTGGGTTCCATCACCATCCATCAATGGATAGGGAGGGTTGTGTGATCATCATATCTACCGCTTCCTCTTGTTTCTTACACTGAGAAAGACATACATGGGATTAGAGGATAGTGGTGATCATGAAATATACATGATCCCAAAACAAATGGAAATTCTCCCTAGATGTAATCCCCAATCATTCCCCTTTATGGGAAGCTCCCATGCGTAAGTCCTAACCAGCATCCCAAATGGGCATCCTCTAAATTGTAAGTCCCAACTTTTCCAGAACTATGTGGAAATTGATTCCCAACTAACTGGGATATATAGGAAACATCCTTGAGGTCCAATCCTGATACCTCACTTATCTCATCCATTCTGTCATTCTCATGATGGTTCACTCTCATTCTTACCACATGACATTAAACTACATGGGCTTCCAAAGGCTTCAGAACTATGTGGGCTTTGATTCCCAACTAAATGGGATATGTAGAAAGCCTCATTAAGGTCCAAACCCAACTCTAAAATTCACCTATTGTTCTCCAGATTCATCCCCAGTAGGGTCATGTTCATCTATAAGACCACATATCTTATGGGTCCCTTGGTCCAATTTGCAATACATCCTACATCAAATCTTGACTTGGCGTATTCCACCTAGATGTCCTTGTTGTATGATGTTAAACTGAATGGATGGGTCCTCATTTCACAACCTTAAAAGGTGATGTGTCATCCTAAGCGACACCAAACTATGTGGGTTTGGATTCTTATCATGAGTATATATTGGAAACCAATTTTATGGGTTCAATCCCAACATTGAAATAATTATCACCTCTAGATGATGATAAACTCCTGAGCACCTCATTGCATGGCTTAAACCAGAATTATCTCAATGAAATACCAAGGAATTACTAATTTTTCCAAAAAAGGTAAATATTGATGAAGAGCCTCGGATACATATGGATATCTTCATTGATGGAGAACCTTAGATACAAACAGATGATTTCGGACCCATGCATATTTATGATCAATCTTGTGACCTAAGAGTAATCCACGGAAACATGTTTGGGAATGAAACAAGTATTCATAAACATATGAACATGGAATAAATCTATAAGAGAGTCCCAGAATAGGAAATAATTCCCCCCAAAAGGGTGTGATGAACCTGAGTTCCTATTTTATTGACTAATGTTAGTTATCATGTTTCATTGGCCAAATCATCCAAATAATGTCTACCTTTTGAAAGTAAGTCCATGAATTAGGTATAAGAGGGTATTTGGGTGTTTTTATATCCATGAATAAACACGTTGGAGATCATCCAATGATATATTAATTTAAGTGGATCGATTTCACAAAAAAATAACCCCCTGAAATCAATCATCAGGTGTAACACCATTCAGGTCAAAACAGACACTAAATAAAATAATGGGACAAATTGAGAGGATTGGTTTTCAGCATTCCCCCTAATCTATAGAAGACTGACTTCTACTAAGGAGGAGTTTTGAGATGAAAAATACCCCATCCCTTTAGGTTAGGGTTATTCCTATTGCATTTCTATAACTCTTTGGGATTGATTTTTTGATATCAGAGTTTGTGTTAAAAAATCCCCCAACCCTGTGGTCGGGGGTCGCTCTTGGAATTCTTTGAATTCCTTCATAATTTTATGAAGTCATGTTTGAAAATTTTATGGGTGAATCATTTGGTTTTTACCCAAACCATACTCTTCTTATGATCATTATGCTATCTCTGAAATTTTTTCTATCTAACTATTGACTTCCCTTAATTAGGAAGTCTGGTCTACATTTTCCGATGACTAATAGAATAATATTTCAATGGATTTCTTTCTTCTAGCATGACATTAATGATATTTGGTCTGGACCTTTTTTTATCATATCATTGGTCATTAACATAGTCCATTTTCTAAAGTCGTCCTGAATTTATGACATGACATGATGCTATCTTTGGTGGGATTTTCAAATTATGGAGTGAGGTTAAATGAAATACTCTATGTTCACCCCATCCCCTAATACAAACAGTAGATAGGGTATTTGTGATCATTTATCCCAATTATTTTAACATGTTAAGGAATTCGTGATGAAAATCTCTTTGTTGTTTCCCCAATTTTAGATTTCATGTGGTCTAGAGATCTACCATGTAAATTTGGAATTGTATCCCTTCTATTACCATTATGTTATTCTGATACTCATTTTAGGGTAATAATTTTTCTCTCAAGTGATGAAGAGCATTACATATATTGTGGTGTATGTTGTGCACACAATCTTCCAACAATGCTTATGGAATACTGAACTGAGGAGTGGTTAATAGCCAGAATATAACTTTAACATTGTCATTATCCAGTTTTCCATCATTTTGAATGTGTATTATTCATATTTTACAAGAGGATCTTAAACTTGGTCTGACCAAAGTGGAGTTTCCCTACATCCTTATCATAAGCTACAATATTGGTGGGGCCTTCTTCTATTATGTTGGATGAAAAGAGATACAAGGGTGATTCAGAGAGTGAACATCACCTTGGAATATCTTACAACAAATAAAGGATTTAAATTTTCAATTAAAATTCATCATACATGACTGGCCTTATTTTCCCAATTTCTTTGTGATAGGAGGGATTTTTCACCATTTAATCTCTATGTGGAGGACCCTCTTGACGAAGTGAAACACTAATGTAGAGAAACATTTCAAATAAAATTACATAATGGGGAGGAATAACATTTTAGTTTGATGTTCAACTATAAGTAAAAACCCTATAGCATACGCCCTAAGGAAGACATTCAGGGTGGAAGACAACAAGGGGGAAACCCTCTTACTATTTGACCTTCTAGCCACATTGAAAGATGATATGACTCTAATCAGGATATGGGACCTCGATATTGATCAGATTATGGACATGAAGGAAGCCTTTATTATGAAGCATTCGGGTAGGAACTTTGGAATTACTTCTACTATCCCCATGATTTGGTAATAGGGGAGTAAGATCTTGAGCTTACACATATAAACATACGATGGCTTCAAGAAATCCCACATTAAGAAGAGTAGGATCATAGAGAAGCTCTTCATTTTCCAGCTGTCTCTAGTAAGGATTTTTTTTGAAGCCTTATTATGAAAAATTGGTTCCATGTGCTACAAAAAGTAGCTTTTAGGTAAGGAATCTTGTTTTACCAACCCCCATGTAACTACTGGAATTTTAGGATAGGCTCCTTGAATTTTGATAGGGGTTTGTGCCTGCCTGAAGGAGGCCATTGAAATAGGCCAATAACCTCTTGCTGGAACTAGGGTATGGACCTTATCCAACTATCTGTATATCATTGGGGAGTTTTCCCCATGAGCCTCCTGGACAGGGGAATAGGTGTGTGTCTTCTCTGGAGTGACTTGTTGATGTGTCACCCCATTTTTGGGGATGGAATTTTGTATCCTCCCCTCTACCACTATTGTTGATGTTATGATATCCTAGCATTCTTATAAGATGTGTAAAAAAATTTGACCCTTTCCTTTCACCATTTTAGGATGTGTTTAGTGACCTCAGTAGCTAGAATGAGGATATATTACCATTATGTAGTTGGATTAAGGGCGTGTTCCTACTCATTTACTCCATTTCCTACCAGTGGATATTGGAATTACTTATATGAAGGGTAATATATTTGGATCTACCCCTTGTTTTTCACCAAGAATTTCCATATGACCTCTCCTTCTGTTACTAGACAAGACTACTGGAAGGATTGATTAGTGTAGGTAGGTGTGTGCGTTTACTCATAGTTTTCCACTAAACTTTTTCAACATGATTATTTGGACACTTCCAGATGTGTATGATAGTAGTTTTGGTTGATGTGGGAAGGTGTTAGGGCTTAACCATGGATTATTTTCAAATTTGACCAATGACCTTTCTAGGTGCGGGTAAGTGTTTGTGCATGCTTTCCATTTTCCACTGTGTTTTGTTGGTGGGGTTCTCTAGATGCTGTCGGACCATTCTACGGGAAGAATTGATTATTGGGGGCAGGTGTGTGTTCTTGGTCACCATTTCCACCAAATGTGATTAGCAATATTCTCTAAAGGGGGAAGATGTGTGGAACTACTCTCTATTGACTTGTTTCTTCCCCCAAAGGGCAATCTTATGTGCCTAGGTCTGGATTACTAGGGTGAGACTACTGAGGTTAGAACCCTCATCTTACTAAGGGCTAAATTCCATGTAGCATTGGAAATAGATACTAAAAAAGGATCCCTTTTTAAGGACCCCTAGGTATTCTGGGTGAGGCCATTAGTGGCCTCTTGGTATATCTTTTTAAGATAAGGGAGGAGATAATTGTTTTGATTTAGGGATAAACTACTGAAATGGTTGGAGATAGTGATCGATGTCTTGTTCATCTGGACCACCATCCATTTTTGATTGGATGAATGGTAGGGATTCACAAGCTCTAGCAATTAGCGAGAAGAATCTAGGGTCAGTATGGTAAATTTATAGCAGTATACCTAGAATAATTCATTTGATAATATCATTAAATTTATTGGGTCAGAGATGGTGTCCTCTACTTGGATAAGGACCCAACATGAATAGTAGAAGTGGAGTCTATTTGGGAGAGATTTTGTTACTCCATTTGGATTGATAAGATATCTTTTTGGAAGTTTCTAAAATATGGGTGAAAAATAAAAACAATAAAACCCCATAAAAGAAACATATGAATAAAAAAACACCTATATGACTGAAATTATTTTATGGACCTCATCCCTTTTGAGAGAAAAATGGGCCTAACAGGTTGGTGAAACCATTATATTGGTTAAGGATTCACATTTGGTTTACCATTTTTGTTTCATCCTTGAATTACATGTGGGGGATGGAATAGAATTTTGTGGTGTTAGCAGAATAACCGTCACATAAAACACACACTCCCACATCCCTTTTGAGTGGTTTCCAACAAGTTTTATTAATGGAACCAGAAACACCCAATATTTCCTAAATCTATGATAAATCATGGACCTACTTTCTAAAGGTAGGTGGTTGTTAGAAATCTTGGACAATGATACTTAAGAACTCATATAGGTCAAGATGATAGAAGGTCGGTCTCATCATAACCCTTTTGTGGGGAATTGTTGCCTACTTTGAGACTCTATTATATATTTAAGATATGTTATTGAATCCTTCATTAATTCCCAAGTATAACATAAGTAACCCCTGAATTAATAATAGTTTATTATCATGTGTGGAGATTAGAATCAACTGTATATATTTGAGGTTCTACATCAATGGAGATATCTGTATGTATATGAGGTTTTCCATAAATGGTACACTTTTCTAAATATATTAGATATTATTTTTTCATTTATTATCAGGATGCTAGTTTTAAGCCATAAATTGGGGCACTCTGGAGTTTACCATCATCCATGAGGTGAGAGTTGTTTTGATGTCAGTATCAAACCCATGATATGGGATTTTTATGTATCCTCATGAATGGAATCAGAACCCAGATAGTTTTGTGCCACTTAACGAGACACATCATACCTTTTAAGGTCATGTAATAAGGACCAAACCATGTAGTTTAACATCATACAATGAGGAAGTATAGGAAAAAGTTGTCTAGTAAATGTTGGGTGTGGGACATATTCCAAGGAATCCCAAGGGACCTGAAAGGGATGTGGGATCCCGGGTTGGAGGCATGATCTTACTATGGATAGGACCAAATGAGGATGGTGATGAAAGGGAACATGAAGAAATATCGTCCCTGAGTTGGATATGACCCTACCAATAATGTGGTCTATAAAGTGTTAGGGTGAATTTGGGTGTTGTATTTAGACATTAGGGAGGCTACCTATGTATCCTAGTTAGATGGTAATCAAATACCACATAGTATGAAATGGTTTTGGTCTAACAAATATAGAGGAGGCCCATTTTGATGGACAATATTGGGGCTTATACTGAATATGAGGCCTATTTGAAGGTTTTGAATCATGTGAATGTCGTTATCATAGCTAACCTCTAATCCCACATGAGTTATGATTGAATTTAAGAAACATTGGGAATTAGAAGATCTAAGAATCACATGATCTATGTTGCATGTTGGTGGAAAGATGTTGGATCCCAAAGGTAAATAAGGAGGTCTTTGAATATGCCAATCTCCTCTTTTATTTTGGTAACCAAGATAGTCATATTTGATGATATATCCAGCTACTACCTAGGAAGGCAAAGAGGAGAAAAAGTACCACCTCTTTAAAGATAGACTAGGGGATTACTCTATGAGGGATGCCTTGTGGTTGGATACATGGCTTTAATGACCCTCACATATGGAGGCCCTCTAATGGACGGTGATAGGATGATCTGGAAAAATATTTTATGACAAAACATACATATGAACATATGGATGTCAAGATCATAGCTAACCTATAAGCTCATTTGATTTATGATCAAATGTGAGAAAAAAATAGGAAGTGTAAGATCTAGCAAACCACATGTTCCTCCTTCCATTGGTGGAAGTGTCTGGGGTGATGAGAGAAGAATAAAGTGAATGATGTGCATGTTCCCTCCTATTGTTGAATATTGGATAGTCACGTCTGACTACCAATATGGATACAGAACAAAATAATGGATAATGAGGAAGTAATGAAGAAAGAGAGGTCCAGAAAGAAAGGTTAGTGGCTTACTTTAAGAGGGATTCCCAAAAACTGGTTCCTGGGGAAGATAGGAGAAAAATACACTACACCTAAAAGGTAAAGGAAAGTTTGATTCTCTCCCTCCCAACTAGGAACTAGAGGTCCCTAGTCTTAGATACAACCAAGGAAGGACATGTTCCTAACCCTTATATTTGAAACCGATAGTTCCCAAACACTTCCCCTAGGGTTAGGTTCCTTGTGACCGATGGAATTCATATCCACATACAACCTAAGGACCCTACCCATTTAGTAGGACAAGTGCAGGACACCTCTGACTGAAGGAATTCCTGTCCAAATTAGAGACACACTAGTGTTCCTCTTACCATGGTATCACATGTTCAAAGGCTTTGATGGAGGTTTCAATTTATCCCCATTAGATAGAGGAACCAATGTAAGAGTAACCCTACCATTGGTGTCTTAGAATAGGGCTCATAAGGGTCTCACATAGGTCCTAGATTGATGAGCAGGAGGTTCTTCGTGTAGGACTTTGGATGAGATGGAAGTGATTCACGAGGGGGGGGGTGTAGGCCTGTATGACATGGAGATGAATTGGGAAATGGACCACCTAAGAATAATCACTTGGGGGAGGCCTTATCCAAGGCAGCAAAAGTCTCCTAAGGTATTCCAGGAAGGGTCTCTCTCAGGCCTCTAATTAGGAAAGGTACCTTCATGTAATTTGTTTTCAACTCAGGGGGGGTCCTCGCACATGTTTCTTTGTGTTTAAAACTACATAGGAACTTTTATTTCCCTATAAAACTTACTTACCTCTTCTCTAGGGTTTTGGAGAGCTACCTGGGGGGTTTAGAGGACCTAGGAAAAGGAGCTATGAAACCATAGGCTTGGGAATTCTTTTGAGTTTATAGTTGTGTAAATGAGGATACCTAAGGTCCTATTTATAGGAAAACAAGATACCCTGGATGAATGAGTTTCCCTACAAAGGTCTATGGAGCATGTATCTGAATCAGGTACCTGATACAGGTGTGCCCGACCTTTCAGTTCCAAGCAAGGGGGATGTGTGAACATTATGGTGCATGGGGGTGGTGTGCACATGAAATATTTGGCATGTTTCTTTGACTCTTAATGGGTTTATTCATCTTTCCAACATAATTGAGTTACTCTTCATAATCTTTTCATCCCATGTGACAAAAAGAAGTGTCAACAATATGTAATCTAGAAGGAAATATTTATCTCATTATTATGGGGTCAACCAAGACATCAAATGATATTATCTCTCAAAAATTTTCAACATATAAGGAGATAGTATCAGGTTCTATCAATACTGAGAAGAAAATCTTCAGGTCTTTTATTTTCAAAGAAAAATAAGAGAATGAGTGGGTGGTTGAGTGTCATGTAGATAGAAATATAGTGAAGGAGGAGAAAGGAAGGGTGCAATTTCCAACATGTAATAATTATAGAAAAAATACCAAGGGGCTTTCTTTAAGGGAATTGTAGTTTACTATAAGTTTAGAGATGAAGGCCATAAATATCATGAATGTAAGGTAAGACAGAATTTATCAATTTCAAATGATTCATTATCGATGATCTAGGGTACTAATTTACCTAATTCTTTAATCATTAATAGAATTTACCTCAAAAGAGGCCAAGGGAGTAAGTTCGGGTTATGCAATTACTATAATAAAATATTAAGTCTCGAATGATGTGAAATAATGTACATTAATCATAAAATCAATGTTAGATAATGATTTATTTTATTCTAGATCTATTTACTCATTTATATATTACATGTTTTCTAATAACATTGAATCGTCTCCTATCAAACTAAGAAATGACTTATCAATCAAAACACTTGGAAGAAATCTCATTAAAATGAGGATATATTGAGTAGTTTTGATTAATATTAATAGATATTTTATAGTTTCAAATGTTATTATTATACCTATTGTTGACTTTGACATAATTATATGTATGGATTATATCTTAAAGTACAAGGAAGTAATTTATTGTAGATATATGAAGATTACAATTTTCAAAGGAGTCCTATAATCTCTATTTTAAGCAGATATTTCATTATCTAAGTAATTTCTAGAGCCACCTCCAATATCCCACCTTAATGAAATTCTATTAGAAACATAAGAGTACTCAAAATTTATGGATGTGAGTTATATCCTAAGAATAAATTATGTTCCTATTTTAGGAAAATTCATTGATGTATTTATTGAGAAATTACCTATACATCCAAATGAACATGAAGTTGAACTTTTTATTGAACTCATCCTTGATATAAAACCCAAATATGAACCTCTCTATAAAATAGAAATAATTTAATTGGTAGAGTTGAATACAAAACTTCAAGATTTGTGTGATAATATATTCATACGACCTAGTGTCTCACCTTAGGGAAAACCTTACCTATTTTAAAAATGAATCATGGTTCGATGGGCTTGTGAAATTATTACAGAGAGAACAGTTTCATACTATAAATAACATGTATCCTTTACCATGAATTGATGATTTTTTAATCAACTTAAAGGATCTCAAAACTTATCAAAGATTGATCTTCCTTATGACTATCATCAATTAGGTTTGAAGAAGGATGATATAAAAAATATGGTATTCTATACATTGTATGTACATTATGAGTTTACAATAATGACCTTTAGATTAATAAATTCACCATTAGTGTTTATGGATTTTATGAATATATTTTTCAAATATTTTCTTGATAAATTTTTATTAGTATTTCTTGATTATATTTTTCTATAAAAAATTTTTTGTAAAGATCATGAGAATCATTTATGAATTGTTCTTGATACTCTTAGAGAAAATAAGTTATACGGGAAATTTTGTAAGTGTAAATTTATGCTCCAACAAGTTTCTTGTCTTGGCCATAATGTTCCCAAGGATTAAATATATATTAATCCTTAAAAAATGAATCCAAATAATTTCCCACACCAAATAATAAAACTGAGATACATAGTTTCCTTGATTTATTTATGTTACTATAATGATTAAAAAAACAATTTCTTGATTTTCCAACTCATTAACCATGTTAACACATAAAAGGGTAAAATTCTCATGGTCAATGTAATGTGAAGAAATATTTAAGGAATTAAAGAATAGATTGGCCAATTAACTTGTATTAACTTTACAATTGGGTAAGGAATGTTTTTTAATATGTATTGATGCATAAAATAAAGGATTGTGGTGTGTCCTTGTGAAAAATTATGGAGTTATTGCTTATACATTAAGGAAGTAAAAACATAGGAACAAAACTACTTAATTTGTGATCCTGAGTTTGAAACTATGATTGTTTCCTTGAAGGTTTTGAGATGCTATATTTATGGTTAATGTTAAAACATATATGTGGATATAAATTTTTGAAGTGAATATTCACATAAAAAGAGATCAACATGTGAAAAATGTGATGGATGGAACTACTCAAGGAGTATGACTGCTCGATATACTTCCACCCTAGGAAAGAAAAAAAGGTGGTTGATGCATTGAGTTATAGGATCATGGAGTTTTATCCATAATGAGGATATACAAGGATCTTGTATTTATGGATTTAGTAAATTTGGATATGGTAATTATTAGGTAAGGGGAAACAACATTCCTTTTCAATGTGATTTCCTAACCATATTTACTAAAGTAGATAAAAAAAGTCCCAATAAGATGATAAGGTTTACAAAATAAGATTAAAGACATGAATGATATGAAATTGATAAAATTCATTTATAAAGATGGTGTATTGACGTTTTTAAAGAGGAAATATGTTCTATTAATACCCAAGAGAAAGAGGAAATTTATAGATAAAGATCATAGCTCAAATTTCACTATACACCTTAGTAGTAAAAATATGCATATGTATTTAAGAGAAAATTTATAGTGTGGAAACATGAAGTAGAAAATTTCTAAATATTGTTCAAGATTCCTGGTGTGCTAACAAGTAAAAGATGATAGGAAAATCCTAGGGGTATCATGAAACCTCTTCCTATACCACTGTGGAAGTGAGATAATATAACAATGGACTTTGTTATTGGACTTCCCAAGACATATAAGAGTAATAATTCTATATGATACATAGTTGATAACCATACAAAGTCTTCACATTTCATAGAAATAATGGAAGATCTACCCCTTGAGTTACTTACAAGACTCAATATTAATGAAGTTATGAGACTTTATGGTGCACATATTTCAATAGTATCTAATCATGAACCCTATTTTACATCAAAATTATGGATGATTATTCAAAGGAATATAAATAATAAGCTACATTTAATATTTTCATATAATCCTCAAAATGATGGGATGTCCTAAAGTGCCACCAAAACACTAGAGGACATTTTAAGGTCGTGCTCACTTGACTTCCAAGGAACATGGGACCGAAATCTATCTTTAGGGTAATTTTTATAAAATAATTGATTCCATTCAATAATTCATTTTGAACTATATGAAGCCTTTTATGTGAAAATATATCACATTGTAACCTACTATGAAGAAGTTAGGGAAAGTAACATAGTAGTTCCAAAACTTTTTGAGGAGACAGTTGAAAAAATTTGAGAAATTCAAAATCACATCAAGATAGATAAAAGTATACATAAGATATATTATGGTAATTAGAGGAGGGAATTGGAATTTCAAGTAGGGTATTATGTATTATTGAAGGAATCTCCATGTAAGGGGCTTATATGGGTTAGTAAGAAAGGGAATCTAATTTCAATTTATATCTGGCCTTTTGAAAACTTGGAGAGAGTCAAAATTTTGGATTATAGTTTATCTATTCCACCCAAATAATATAAATTGCATTTTTCCTTCTATGTATCTCTATTGAATAAGTACATGTCATGCCCAACACACATACTCACCATTGAAGAATTAAAGTTGGAACCTGACTTGTCTTATGATGAATAACCTATCCAGAGTCTTGATATTGGTGAGCATTTGTTGTGCAATTGGTAAAATGGATTGGTGAATGTACTTTAAAGGTATAAAAAGTTTGAGGAAACAATGTTGGATCATGAGGAAACAATGAAAAAAATCACCCAAATATGTTTATGTATTGATTTATTGCATAAATTTTGAGGGTGAAATTATTTAGGGTGGAAAATATAAGACCTAAGATTAAAATATAGAAAATAAGAACTGATTTCAAAAACTATTCCACAATTCACATTCTATTATTTCATCATAATAGTACAATAGAAAAATAAAAAAGTACATTCACAATAATAGCTAAAACTAGTACTATAGTAGAAGTAATAATATGGGGAAGCATCATAATCTTGTTCTCTGGAGGGACATAATCTAAAATTAATGACAAGTATATGAGATGCATTAAAATTATGAAGAAAATAATAATAAATTAAATAGACATGCTATATGAACTAAGATAGGGACATGCATGATTTTAGCATATTATTATGATGTGTATATATAAGGGGTAATATAGCTATTTGGGGGTAAGGTGACTCTTAGAATAATAACTTCCAAAAATTATCATTTTAATAGTAATTTAACCTTTATGAAAACTAATGTCTAATAAAAATACATAAAAACATTTTTTAATAATATAAATATTATTTATTAATATTTTATATTAATTAATAATTATTTAACTATATACATATACCTTAGAAATGAGATTATAAATTTTTGGTGCCAAATGTTAAACTTTGAAATACACAATAGTTTTTATTTAAAAATTAAATTACATTTCGATAAAAACTAATTTTCACAAAAAATATTTTAAATTTAGAATCATCACATCAAAATTATCAAATGGTGAATTTTTCATAATTTCTAAGATAATTGAATTTTTAGGTAAGTAGTGAAATATTGTATAAATATACAATAAGTATTATGACACCATGATGATTTAAAAATGATTAAATAAATAATAAAAAGAATTTATTGACCAAAAATATATTTATTCATTAAAATAATGTATTTCAAAATAATAAAATAAATTTTCCAAACCTATAAAAAAATTTCCAATGCCTAAATTATATTTTAATATTTTTAAAAATAATTCTTTAAGATTATATAACTTTTGCATGTCCAAAATAATATAGTTTAAAGGTTTTCGGATCTTAAACTTTTAAAACACAAAATTGTGGCCCTAAATGTAAAATTCCATGGTTTAAAACCATGGGAAGGCCACCGTTTTTTATTTTTCCACAACCTAAAGTTCAAGGCCTATGTTCGGAAATTAATAAACAATTCTCACTCGTTTTTTATAAATACCCACCCATCTTACCATTCCACTCTATCCAAAACCATTTATTATAGTATTCCTCTCATTTTTCTTATTAGGAAGCTTTGTAAAGGAACTGAATTAGATAATAGTTTCAAATAGTATCTCTATTTCTCTCTCAAAGATTATCCTATGAGTTTTTCTTAAGAGACTTAGTGAGCAAAGGGTTCAAAACCCATTATCTAAATTTATATTTTGAGATCCCAAACTCTAAGGATATAATGAGTTTACCTGGATACACATATAATTCAATTAAGTATAAAACATTAATAATTCATATACTCATTACATACATAAAAACAATTATTGATTTTTAAGATATGTGCATGCAAGTGGTTCAATTGAAAAATTATGAATGTATTGTTAGCTAAAATTCTTCATATAATGGATGAACTTTACCTATTTTTTAATGTGTGGAGCCTAAAATTATATATTCACTCAATCCACCAGAGTGTCTCATGAGACAAGCTAAATTGGGTATTTGGTGAATGCCTTACCCATTTATGTATGATGTCTTTGCATAGGGCCTTAATGGTATGTTTTTGATGTATAATATTATGTATTCTATCACAATGAAATAATTTATAGTCATACACGTGGTTATTTATTAATATTATTTTGTTATTGTTTCCCTTGGAAGTGTGTTCGGATAAGTAATCACTATTTTTGAATGGTTTCCAACGGGTTTTTTCATGGAACTGAAAAACCCCAACGATTATATATCCATGAGGGACCTTCCTTCCAAATAGAGGCACTCATTGGGATGTTTGGAAAATGATGATTAAGAACTCACATTGGTCGACAGTATGGGAGGCCAGTCTCATCACACCCTTTTGGGGGGAATTATTTCCTACTCTGGGACTCTCTTATAGATTTAAGATACATTCATGAATCCTTTATTTATTCCCAATAATGACGGGGTTCACCTTAGAATTAAAAATAAATTATTAACATGTACGGAAATTAGAATCATCTATAAGTATATGTGATTCTTCATCAATGGAGGTATCTATATGAATCAAAGGTTCTCAATAAATGTTATCCCCTTATGTAAAAATTAGAGATTATTTGGTCATTATTATGATGATGATGGTTTTCTAGCCACACAGTGGGTCCCTGTAGAGTATATCATCATCCAAGGAGATGAGAGTTGTTTTGATGTTGGGATCAAACCCATAAATGGGTCTTCTATGTATCCTTATGAAAGGAGTCACAATCCATGTATTTTGGTGTCGTTTAACGGGATACATCATACCTTTTAAGGTCACGTGATAAGGACCTGACCGTACAGTTTAACATCATGTGGCGAGGAAGCTTAGGCGAAAGGTGCCTTGTCAAAGTTTGGTGTGGGACATATACTGAAACAACCCAAGGAAGCTGAAAGGGATGTGAATTTACTATTTTAATTAGATCATACCATGAATATGTCCTAGAGAGAAGATGGTTGATTTGGGTATTGGGTTTGGACCACATATAGGATTCCTACGTATCCCATTTGGATAAGAATCAAAGCTCATGTAGTTCAGTTTTGAGGACCAACGCCTGTGGTGGCCCTTGAAGGTTTTTCTCTTAGTGGAGTATAGAGCATTGAGAGGATTAAGTCAAGGTTTATTCTTGATGAGGATTCCCTATAGTGATTTGGTTTTTTTTATTGGGTATTATTCCTAATAGGGATTCCCATTGAGATCAGGCATTAGGTAGGTGTCCTATGTATCCTGGTTATAGTAGGAATCAGAGTTCTCATAGTTCAATGATTGGCATGGATCGTGAAGATGTCATGATCAATATTAATCTCCAAGTCCACGTGAGTCATGCTCGATGTGAGAAACTAGATCCATCAAATGATTCGAGATTCCACACAATCTTCTTTTTTTCTTTAGGTGGACATAGAGACAAATTCCAAAGGGAGAGGTATGGGTCATTGAGTGTTCCCACCTCCTCTGATCCCTCTTCTATTGATGGAAAAGGTTGTGGATATACCACTCCCCTCTCTTAAATTTACCCTAGAATGAGTCTAGGGTATGGAGAAGGAAGAAGGACCCTTAGTGATGGTTGGGAGGCAAAGACGAGTTAGAGTGAAACCTCCTATAGGAAAGGCTGGGGGATTACTCTAGGATGGATTCCTTAAATTGGTTCCATGGTGAGGGAGGAGGATCACATTCCATGTCGAATGGAAATGCAAGTGTAATCCCTACCCTCCCTGCCTGGAACTAGGGGATTAGGGTCTTAAATATAATAAGGGTAGGACATGGTCCTAACACTAGTATCTGAGACCAGGAACTACCTAACACTCTCCTTGGGGTAAGGGTCCTCCTGACTGTATGGATACACACTCACATAAACCTTGAGGACCCTGACCATCCAACTAGAAAAGTGTGGGAAACCTCTAACCCTGGGAATACAAACCCAAATGGGGGACACACTAATGTGCCACTCACCATGATCGTGCAAGTCTAAATGCTTCAGTGGATGTTTCAACTTGGACCCTTTTGGAAAATGGATCCAAAGGAGGTGGAGTCATTCCATTGGTGGTTTGAAAGGGGACTCAAAAGGTGATTTTCATAGGTCTTGGGCATAGATATGCTATGCAGGTTGCCCGCACAGGGCCTGGGAGGATCTGAAAGTGCTTCGTGTAGGGGGAATTGGTTTTCATGAGTTGGATATGCTTTAAGAAGTGGACTAACTATGCAACAACACTTTGGAAAGGATTTTAGCCTTATCACCATGAGTTTCCTCTGGTGTCCCTTAATGGGTCTGGTGTAGGTATTTACTTAAGAAGGGGCCTCAATTAGGTGTCTTTATATTATGGATAAGGGTCATCGTGTAAGTTTCTTGTGTTTTAGACTATGAAGTGACTTTCAACTCCCCCATCCCCTTTAATTTTCTAATATCTTGGGTTTTGGAGAGCTACCTGAGAAGTTTCCGAGGACCTAGGGGAAGGGGCTATGCAACTAGAGCTTTGGGGGTTCCTCCAAAATTTTAGTTGTGAAAATGAGGATCCCAAGGGTCTTATTTATTGGAAAGCAGGGGACCTTGGTCAAATGATGTTGTCCACATAGTTCTCAGGCACAAATGCTCTATATAGTTTCTCCACATATGGGTGGACTGGCCTTTGATGATGTGTAGGTCTTGGGTGTAGGCCTTGGGCATAGCCATCAGGAATATATCTCCTCGATCTTTGTTGTATTTCTTCATGGATTTAACTTTCTTAGAGAACATTTCATAATATTTTCCTTTGAGGAAATAGAGTGTCAAAAAAATCCCCCACTCAGGATTGGATCCGATTGAGAGAAGAGGGTAAAGTCACAAGGTAGAACAGGGAAAATATTATAATGGTGATCTTCCCCAACCTTGTAGGTCTATCATGCATCTTGGACATGTAGGTCTGCTACATAGACCTAACACACACTCTTTGGCATAGGTATCAGGTGTAGGCCAACAGTGCCTATAAATACAACTTCCCCCTCCCCCTTCGTCATTTTCCTCACCTCATTCACCACTTTTCCACTCTCACTGCATAGATCATTCGCCCAACTATGCTATGTTCCCTATTTTGAAAAGTCCTCACGTGGAGTTCCTTTTGGTATGTCCACCTAAGTGGTAGGGCTGCGTGGATCCACCTTAGTAGAGGGTCTAAGCAGGATGTTTGGTTGAGATACTTGGGTGAGGTACCTAGCCGAGAGGGCTTTCCTTTACCAAAAATTTTGGGAATACATCCAAAATTTTAATTTTCTCTAAGGTAATACTTTAAATTGGAGAACATGGTGTTTTATTGTAGTTTTTAATCGGATTCTACAATGAATTCCACTACCCAAGTTGTCTCATGTTCTTCTAAGATGATCAAAGTTGTCAAGCCAAATTACAATGATGTGATTGAGTTTGCTATGATGGATCTAGAAAATTACTTAATGTAGTATCTATGTGAATACCCATGAAGAGACTATCTTCCACAATATAAACATGTAATTTTGGGTGATTCCACTATCCCTAGGCCTCAGAGATACTTTCCAAAGTCATGGTTAATGAGGCACACCAACTTCCCCTATGCCAACACCTCTTCCAAGGGTGTTTTTATTAAAAAAGGTACATTCCCTATTTGCTAAATCATACATGATAGAAAATGTACTCCAAATTTGAATCCACTTAACCAAGAGTCGAGGCCTCACTATTACAATTCAACCTTACACACCTCATGGACCGATCAAACACAAAGTTAGAAGGAAGACCGAGACTTCCACTCTGGAGGGTGTGTCCGACCTAAGTGGATGTGGGCATATTGGGTGAATCAAACCTTTGTAGAGTTCAAGGAGCTACAAGATGTCTATATATATGATGATTTCTAGGTTGGGAAGACTTATTTCTACAGGAACCCATATATTATCCTTGAATTACTTATCCGGTGGAGTCCAGAGACAAATTATTTTTATCTTTTTCATAGTGAAGTTGTTATTAGCCTGTAGGACGTCTACCATATTTCTCTGGGGGCTATTCTTGGGGAGATGTATGATGAGTTCATCCTGCTACATTCAACATGTAATGATGCTGAAATGACAGTCCTTTTTTCCCACATGATTTATAAGGTAGTGAAGAAATTAATAGACAAGGATCCTTGCCTTAGGGGTGACATTCATCCTGAAATATGGATGAGGGTTTTTCTAAAACCCAAAGGGGATGGTCCTATGTTCCAGCACCCCACAATATGCCCCATCGTAGAGCATTGGGGTGGTTAGAGCATGTTCTGGACCACATTGGAGAAGGATGAGTATAGGAGTTTGGGTTATAAGGTTAAACCCAAGGTTGATGTGAAGGTTATCTATGTCATCTTTCTCTCCATGTGGTTGAGTATTTACCTGATTCTAGTTCATGAGTGCAAGGGTGGTGTGATGCTAGATAATTTTTTTGTCAAAACCAAATTATCATAGTGGATGTACATAGGGTTGGTTTTCCTACTCTTGTCAAATATATATTGATGCATGCTACACATATACAAAGGTAAGGCCCTATTTAGGATTGTGGGGTTGTTTCAAGTGCTATGGCAGTGGGTCGTAGCACATTTCAGTTTATATACTGTGTTGAGCCTGATTAAAATCCCTGACACCAGGTTCCTCTCATTCATTTAGGGTGTCTTTGGAATTCATCCTGTGATCCTAAGGTTTAATTACATGCTTAAGATACGGAATGTGTCAGGATAATTTACCTTATTTCCACTTGTTAACCAACCAATAGGTACATTTAATGAAGATGTAAAGGAGTAGAATTATGAGATGAGGTCATATATGATACCCTTCAGATACAACGTATTGTTGAATCATATTGATTGTGAGATCATCTGGATGTCTATGATCCATATCGATTTTACCACCAATTTAAATGTCTTCAATAGTAAAGAATCATTCACTTATGCATATCAGGTTGGATAAGAATCTAATGGTAGATTGATAACTCTAGATCTTGATGGCCAAGGATGTGTCCAAAATTTCAATCACACTACCCCCATCGGATGCATCAACAGATTTAGAGGATGGGTATGCAAATCATGGACCTATTCATACCCCCAAGCGGAATTGATTAAATTCATTTACTGGTTTGAGGCCAAGATGACCGATGGTCATGGAAGGTGCAGTAAAAAGACTCAAGCTGAAGATAATGATGCTCAATCTCTAGATCCCTCCAAATGATATGAGGTAAAGACTTCAAGGTGGAATAGAATTGAGAAGATCACACCTTAGGTGCCAGGGATGTCTAGTCACCATCATCAATAGTAGACTCATGTTATGTACCCTCATTATTATGAAATAGAAAGAAATCCTGAAGAGGATTACCAATCAAGGGGAATCGATTTTTATTTATATCCAGCTGTATCAAAGCCAAACTATATGAGACCCTTAGAGATACAATTTTCAGATATCATGACTCATGATATCAGGTATGCATAGAAGTTTCCCCAAGATGGTTTATGATTTCCATAGTTTGGTGATATTATAGCACCCTCTAATATCTAGCCGGAAAATAATTTGGTTTAGTTGAAAAAATATTTCTAGGATCTAGAGGATACTATATACGCAACCGATGATCAAGTACCGGCCTCAAAGCGAGTGTCCAACATGTTGGACTAAAGAGTTATTCAAGGGGTAAATATTCATCCCGATAAGGAATGAGAAATGTACATAAACCCTGTTCATGTATTTCTCCATTATTATTTCCCTTTCCTACTCTTTCACCCACCATAATTAATCTTGAGGGGATTTTATTTTTCATCTTGTAATAGATAGAGGATGAGAAGGATCAGAAACTGAGGAGCTTGGGTCACTAATGTATGGGCCTACATGTGATCCCATTGATGCAGCAGATGAGACCCTTGATTCCCCAGGGAAATCGTTGGGTCGAAGTACCATGATAGTGGAGATGGAGGTGGGAACTCCTCAACCATCACCTCAAGTCTCTACTATCAATAGGACGGATACAGTTCCTTAACCATCTCAGGAGAGGAAGTAAAGGAGGGCATTAAAGGTGTACTAACAAATACATCATAGTAAGTCTTTGGTATAGTCATTTGATATAATAACTTGGTCGACATACTCTATTTGGCCATACCTGTTTATTATAGAATCTACACCACTTTCCTACCTTAAGGGGACCTGCACTATCCATTAAATATTTAAGGAGGATGTCACAGGGGAGGCACAAAATCATGTTTATGAATCCATTATTTAAAAAAATATGGTGTCTAGAATGCAGCCATGATTTCCCCCAGTCTTGTGGAGAAGGGAGGGGTCTATCCTAATGTTTGATACACTTGCTCATGTGTTATGTACTATTTTTGACTTTTTTTCCTCCTGATATTTCAGATCCATTAACCACCCTAAAGGACCTTGAGGCCATCAGTTTTGATTCTATTGTCACTCCAAAAGGGGATTATAGTTATCTTAAATAGTCCTATTAAGGTGTTTATGCTGAACCTGACTCTGTGGGGGATGACAATGCTATGCTTGTTGATCAATTAGTAGAGAGGATCATTGGTGGATCTAATTCAGGTTCTGATCAACCTTCCTTGGATACCCTTATTGGTGATGATGCTTCAAGGTATAACACCATTTATCATGACATTATAGATGTAATTAATCTAGGAATTGATATTTTAGGTTCCCTCAAGGAGTTAGAGGAAATCTGTTGGGAATTGGATTGATGTGAGTTTTATCATTATTGCATTTTCCAAACACATGTGATTTTCTTTCATCTGATGCTTTTCCTCAAAGCTCAATTTTACATTTTCAACTTTTTCTATAGAGAATGTTTCCAAGTAACATAAAGAATGAGGAATTAAAGTCCTCCCTACTCCTGTCATTGAGGGGAAATGGATGAGAATCCTAAAATGGGGAGTTCTTAAGATCCTCAGGTCCCAGTTGCTGAGAAAACTCAGGATGATATTCCTCGTTGGGAGGTTCATACCCTGGGAGTTGATGTTGGGGGTTCTAGAGAAGTACAAATCTCAAAGGCCTATTTGACAATGGGTGAGTTTTATCGATTATTTTCAGTCATTTCACTGCCTTTTCTATTTTTTGACCCTTCTGATATTCATGGGGAGTGTTACCTTCTATTTAGTGTCATCAACTTTGGAATTTGGGTCTAAAATGGGGGCTTCCATGCCAGATCTAATAACATCGATGGGTGGAGTTAATGCAATTTTGGAGGGAGTAGAATAAGGATAATCATTGAGTGCACTGATTCCAGATTATGTCTCCCCCTATGAGAGTGTCTCTGAGTCTGACCTGAAGATACAGGAGGTTTTCTTCCCTATATGTATTTTTGTTTGGAAAGATGTTTTGAAGATCATTAGGGAGACACCTCTTGAAGAAATTTCATCATGACTATCCTGACTCCCATTCAATATTTCCGTGTTTGGATATGGTAGATTTCATTATCACGAGATTCATGATACGGTAAAGGAAAATATCCATCAAAGGGAAGAAGGAAAAATGTTCTAGAAGGTCACGACACAGAAAGTGGCCTAGTTTGAGTAACTCAAATCTATTATGATTCATGTTGATGTCAGCCACTCAAAAAAGGTGGAGGAGTACTAGGATTTCCTCGATGTGAGGAATATCCAAATAATGTGCCTTGAAGAATAATTAAAAACTATAATGGAATATGTATTTTAACTTCACTTATCCCTAAAAGTGGATTTGACACAAAGGAGGGAAGCCATTGGTGTTGAGTAAGAGAGACTTGATAAAGCTGAGGAGGCTGCCACTACAAAAATGGATGAAATTCAACAAGCTGCATCAATTTATCAAGTTATAGTTCAACATTTCAAATCATTTTTCGAAGATAAAATTTAAAATTAACACAGAGGTTCCAATATGCATATATTACATTATGTTTAAGAATATAAATGAAAAGTATTATTTTCCCCAAATCACTTATGTATTCATCTTTGTTTTATTTTTTCAATTATATCATATCATTGAAACTGATTTTCATAACAAAACATCTTTGTTCCATCTAATTCTAATCACAATGACAAATATGTTTTGAACACTATAATTTTTTTCAAATCCATGGGGCCTATCGAGCGTAGCTTGATTGCTGATAGGGTAATATGAATAACCCTACAAACTTTCCATCTCTGATATAATATTCCTAATTTTTTCCCTAGCTAAATATGAAGGAGTCTTCACAGGCAAGACTTTGATTTTTATTATACTTCCCTTTTTGGGGTTTCAACCTGATATGTTTTTCACCTTTTAACTTTTTATCACTATATATTTTTCCTAAACCATTAAAAGAACAAGTACAGTGAGATAAAAATAAAATTTATTTTATCAATAATTCCCTTTATGGATTTTTAATTTGGTGAGTACTGTGTCTCTTTTCATGGGCATTTTAAAGTCAAGAATGTTGGAATAACAAGGATAGTGTTTTAGGTCAAACAGATTTGAATATAAGTTTTGAGATGATGGACCAAACAAGGATTGTGGGTCGAGAATATTACAACATTATTTACATATTAAAATGGGGATATTGAGCCATTATTTTTTTGTTTCCAAATCTAAAACATGATATTTGAGAATATAAGAGGTATCTCCTAATGGAAAAGTTATCGCTAATCAAAAAATATATTATGAGGGCTATTGTATGAAAGGACAACTAGGGAGTGTACTTTATAGTCAATAATTTTTATCCATAGGATTATAGAACTATTCTATGGGTGAATAATGAAAATACAACTTGGGAATGTTACAACATAGTTAGGTGAAGGATCTCTCAAGGAATTATGACATTCTATTTCTCATAGATGAAGGAAGTTTATGGATATTCAGATTTATCAAGACCATGATAGGTTTTTTTCCAATGGAATACATATGAGAATGAAAAGATAATCTGTATTGGCATTTTCCATGAATGGGAAACTGCTCCAGCATTGATTTGGATTGTGCGAAAGATGGAACATTTTGTGAGATGCTCGTTGTTAGGGGGAAGGCCTCTTTTTGACAAGTGTTAATGTATCATGTAGTTTAATGTCGTGTGACTAGTACATTGACCATGTAGTTGAACATATTATGATGAGTACATTATGTTATGTAGTTTAAATTCATACAGAGAAGAAATTATGCTATGTAGTTTAAATTCACACAATAATGACATTAGGGGGTTATAATTTGATGTCTATAGCTTCAACTAAAAAGGTTTATGGTTCTACCATTTTGGTAATTTGTTCAGAAATATGCTATCATGTTCAAGTGTCATAAGAGTAAATTGTAATCTATGATTTGGGGATTCCCAGATCCGAAGGGTAGTATGAAAAAAAGGTTCATGATGTTAGTGGAGATCTCTCCCGAGGGCGAAGTTACCACCGGTTGGAAAACCCATTTTATGGGATATTTTATGCAAGGTTGATTAGGGAACATACTATATAGTCAACTGTTTCATCCTTTGTCTAATAGGACTTGAATTATAGGAAACCTGTACAAATCCAATTGTGGAATATTACAGTATAGTCAATAAAAAATCCTCAAGAATTCTAACATTCTATTGTTAAAATGTGATAGAAGTTTTTAGAGGTTTGGATTTCCCTAGGCACAGATTTTGGTTTATGTGAGAAAATTACCTGAACACGAAAGGGGTATTTCAAGTCAAAATTTCCCAAGAATGGGGAAAATAATTTTCCTATGCAGGTTTGATCCAACACAGGAACTATGGTTCTTGTAGTTTTAGGTTATATGACTAGGACCACGATATTATAGAAATGCTAGATAATATGTGACTTATTGATCCAGGGTTGATCCTGTATACTTTAGACATGAAGGAGGACATTATAAACCACAGTATTGAATCTCATTAATATTGGGAGAAAGTATACATGAAAAATATGCAAGGAATGATTGTAGACTACTTTAAATCATGGATCCCAACATAGTGCCATTAAATATTACATGGATAGAAGAGGATTCTCTTGAGGGAGAGGTTAACACTGGTTGAAAACCCCATTTTGTGGGATTTTTTATACAAAGTCAATTGAGGATGTGATTTCATAGTAAAACAGTGGCATCCTTCGGCTGATAGACCCATTTTTTGGGAAACTTATGCAAAGCCAACTAGGGCATGTTATAGCATAGTCAGGTCAAGGAGCCCTCAGGCATCATACATTCTACAATTTGAAGCTGAAGAAAGATTATGAATATCTAAAAGAATTCAAGATTAGGATAATAACATGAGAAAGGGATATTTTAGAGCACAAAGGAAGCATTTGGACTGATATTGGCCCTAAGTTGGAAGTCCCTTGTATGACTCATATTTAGAAGGGGGGCATATCTGTTTCCTTAGTGGGCTCCCAAATGATGGGACCCAAAATAAAAGATCCCGCATGGACCTTTGTTTGTATATAGGAGAGGAGGAATTTTTATTTACCTCATGGATTGGATTAAGACCTTATGTCTAGGCATCTATACATATATCAATAGGATGAGAATCAAGACACATATAGTTCTAATGAATAAAGGCCCCCTCACTAATTGAATTCAAGTGTGGTGGATATAGGGGGTTTTGGATACGGGATCATGAATAGGATGAGAACTCATATTAGATCCCCTTAGGTAGATTTTACTCGTACATGGGAGAGGATAGAAATTTAGCATATCATGTTGTGGTTTGAACCATGATTGAAGATTTGGATGTCACAATGTATCTCAAAAGGGTGATAATCATTCTATATATAGTTTTTGAAGAACCATGTAGTTTATCATCATATGGTGAGGATGCGGGTGATTTAAACATGAAAAAGAATATTGAGGCTAGAACAGGGTGTAAGATCCAATAATCACTACATATCTTTCTAAAGAAAGAATCAATCCACACATAGTTCTTAAGAAGATCATGCAGTTTATTGTCATGTGATGAGGACATCTGATGTGTATTTTAAGGTCCAATAGCCATAACCATGGTAAATTCAATGTGAGTTTATATACCTTACTTATTTAGGGAAGTTTTTTTATAAAAAATAACCTAATTCCATGTGGGCTACGATCAGTGTGAGAAACAATGAGTTGTAAAATATTCTTTCATGGAATAAAGGCAGTATAAGTGGGGGATAGGGGAATTTAGATATAGTGGTGGCTGAGCCAAGAGATATAATATAGGAATCACTGTGTATCTCATTGGAATGATAATCAAGCCATATATAGTTCTTGAAGAGATTTCTTATGCAGGTCTGATTCATACACATGGAGTGGGGGTTTTTTATTGTGTCTGGACCTGAGATTAGAGATATGAGCATCACTACATATCTTGTCGGAGTAATAATAAATCCACACATGGTTCTAAAATGTTGTTTCCCACATTAATTAGGCTTTTACATGGGGAAGGGGACTTTATAATATTCCATAATAATGATTGGTCCCAATAAATGAGGTCTAGGTGTCACTATGTGTTTAATTTTAATGAGAATCAAGCCATATATTCTGGAAATGTTCCTTGTGCCGATCTGGTTGTACATAGGGAAAAGGGGAACATTTTTATATGGTTGTAGCTAGACCCAATATTTTAGATCCATGTGTCACTACATATCTCATTGGAATAAGAATCAATCCACACTTAGTTCTTTAAATTGAGTTCATTTTGACATCATGTGGTGAGGATGCTATAATGTTGGGACATATGCCTGCAAAAGGTGCCCAAGAACCATTATGAAGTGATAATGACATGAGTGGGGATTATTCATGGGAGAATCCCGTCTTTTTAGGGATCAAAAGGAGTATCTCAGCTCGTAATATTTTTTTGGTAGGTTCTTAACATAAAATTAGGGAGTTGTTAACTGTATAGTTTAGTGTCATGTGGTGAGGAAAAATGGTGTTCTACAGTTTCAGGTCATATAACTAGGACCTCATGTCGTGTATTTTATCATCATGTGATAAGGGAAATGATTATGCACAGTTTAACATCATGCAACATGAATTTATATGGTGTTATGTAGTTTAATATATTGTGGCTAAGACAATATTTGTGTGATTACACAAATTACTTATTTAGGAACCTTACATTTTTTTGGAGTTGTAATGAGCTCTCTGTCAATTGAGATCAAGGGGTAATCTCCATTATAGTGGACCTTGTGATGGAGTAAGGTACCTCCCACTTTGGATCAAGATTTGGAGGCTTCTTTCATGGTATCATTGGAGTCCTAAGGACTAGTACAAATTCTCCATGGAGGAATTAATTAAGGTATACCTTCTTGTTGAAGGCTTGAAAAAATTTATTTTGATAGAATTACAAGTGATTCAAGGTATGAAATATTTTTTCATCCATTCAATAAAATTCATCTAGCTATTTTTAGGACTATTCATCAACATATGGATGATCACACATGAAAAAAAGTGATGGAAACTGAACCTCAATGGGAAGGACAACTTCGGTTCTGTATACCAATGAGTATGAGATCACCCATGTGTAAGTGTAACGACCCAAACTTTCCAATTATATTTGTTTCCAAAATTTTTGTGTTATTTTATGTTATACTCAACAAAACTATATCCTTTAATTAATGAAGTGGGTATATTTAAAATGAGACTGTTGGGTTTTAACTGTTATATGACTATTGGTCAATATAACAGTTGGAAACTATAATCTTAACATTGTGTCTTTATAAATATAGTTATCTTGGTTAATTAATATAGAAAGAATATTTAATGGCCTCATCTAGTAGACTTGGGCCATATGAAGCCCATATGTTGAAGCTTTAAAAGGAGGTAGCATCACTGGGATTTGTTCGGGACTAAGCCCAAGTCGAAATTCAACATATTAAGCTTGAACGGAATCTCCTAAGGGAGAAGTTCAAGCTGATAGAAATCACCACTCGGGCAATGTTGTCCAAGCCACCCCAAGATTCTATCACCATAGCACACCTTACACTTCGGTCCTATGCTGGTGTTATAAGGGGCTATGCAACGAGACCTTAGCTGCTTTGTGTAATCCTTTTATGTAAATAAAATTTTTATTTCTTATTATGGAAAAGTTTGTGAATTTCATATATTCGGATAAATATAGGATGTGTATTATTGATGAATTTAGGAAAAAAGGGTTATTTTAAAATATTTTTGTATTATTTTAATAATTAATAATGTGAAATGATTTTCAAAAAATGGTCTCCTACAGTTGTGATCAGTGAGAATTTTAGAGCCTAATAAGATCAACTTGATTTTTAGTGAATAGTAAAGTATGAATAGTAATATACCCGTATGAATAGTAATGAATAGTAAATAGGGAAAAATATAACCTTCACCCATGAATGTATAAATACAATTTAAACATCTTAAAAGTGAAACAACGATCACAGCATAAGTTTTGGTATTTTTGTATGTCATAAATTTTTTATTTACAATTTTATAATTAATTTAAAAATTCAAAATGGAAATATATTTTCATAAAATCTAATCATAAATTTTTACTTTATTGTATTATGTTTATACGATAATTTAATTGGACCTTGATTACTTTTTTAAGGTGTTACAAAATGAGTTATAGTTTTAAAGTTGTATTTTTAGAATAAATAATGATTTTATTTAAATATTAAATTAAAAATATTTAGAAAATTATTTTCATAAAATGGAGTTCATTTTCGAAATCTGAGCATAGATATTTGGTTAGGGTGAATTTATGGTATTTTTCTGAAACAGTTGAATTTTTGGTGAATAGTAAAAATACAGTTTTGAGTTTCGGGTGTTTAATGACATCATTAATGATGTAATAATGATTTAATATTTTTTGTCTACTTATGAATAGTGATATATTCTTTGAGGTGTCCCAAGTGTCCAATACCATGGTCAAATACCAAGGGAAAACCCATGGTTTTGCAAATACCACCGATGAGGTGTCCCTTGAAAATTAATAATTAATTCCTTCACTTTTCCTATAAATATCAATCCATTTCTCATTCATTTAATTCCAAAATCCTCCTAAACTAATTTATGGTCTCCTTACCTCCCAAGGAGTCCTCCTAAGGTTCCCTCAAGCCTCCCAAGGTCCCGACCTTCATGATTTCAAAGTTACTCTTCAAGGTAAGGGAACCTTTCACCCTCCACTTTTAAGTCATTACTTCCTTTATGTTATGTCTAATAGTTACATTTTATTATGATGGTGCTTGTTATTATATATATTTAATACTTTACATTTCATTTACAAATTATTATAGACCCTTTCTGCTCTCATCAGTTTATTTTCGAATTTTTTTTATGACGCTGTTAGGCTGTCGAATTTTTGTAAAAGAAATCACATTTTCTCTTTCATTTCAAGTTTCCTTTTCAAGTGGCGTGTCATTAAAATGTCCAAACCATGATCTTATTTCTTTTTATTATGTACCTATGCTTAAAAATGGTTCATTCATGGATGGTATACCCCTTTCCCCTCTCTTTTTATTATTTTCTAAAACCATGAAATATAGTCGTTATTCTGTAAAAAAAATCACCTCAAAATTTCTCTCTCTTTCTCTCTTATTTTATTTATGTGAATACCCATACCTATTTTGTTTCTATGGGTGTTAATAAATATACCAAAAATATATATTTTATTCTATAATTGACATACATATAACCCTCACACCCTTTCCATGGGTTATAAATGACATAATGATATTTATGTTGCTTTTAAAACGTCACAATTTTGAAATGAAACCCATTTATTATGTTCTCTATGGGTTATTTATGAAATCTTTTATTATGATCTATGTGGATCACATGAAATTAAAGACATATTAATGGTGTTCCCTGATAGCACTCCAATTCATTGGTTAAATAATTAATCTCTACGGATGACAAGTTTCACGATACCTTGGGGAATAACCTTGGTAATTTCTATGACACCTCGGGGATAAACCGTAGTGATATTTTTATGAATGTATAGATGAAATGGTGTATCCACATATTAAAGTTATGATTCATTTTATTTTTATCATGATATTCCTATTATTCCATTTCCCACGTCTTTATGATTTTTTTCATGTTCTTATTAATATAGCTCAAGATCACATGTCAACTGTTTCACTTGTTTTTCTTTACTGAGCCTTCTGCTCACCCTTTTCTTTGACGTATGTCTCTAGGATATGAGATTAATTAATTTAACATATGGTGAACCTATGATGGAGCCTCATGAGTGGTTTATAAGAATTTTTTATATTGTTTACATGTATTATGTTTCTGATTTCCAAGACACTAGACTTTAAAGATCCTTTGTTTGTAAAATGTAATGAAAAGTTATGTTATAAAAAGGCAGGATTCCATAGTTGGTATCAAAGGATAGTTTAGTTATTTTTGGAAATTAGGCTATGAAAACTTTAGGAATAATCCTATAGAAATTTTTAAATATAGGAAAACTTCCCGGTATTTTGGTGAGTATTGAGTAAGTGGTTTATCAAGCAAATACATCCCTATCTGGATACAATCAGGTAGAGGCGGCTCTGGCATGCAGGTACCTAGGAGTGAAAACTCGAATAAGGAGTTTCGGGCTTGACCCAGGGTATCCTAGTACATGACAATGGGACATGATGAACTATTGGTTACGACACTCCTGGGGGATATGTTTGGTTAATCATAAGCTTTCTATGAATCATTAGGAAGGATTTATAGAGAAATATAATTGTTTAAAGAAGTTTTAAGACATAAAATCCTTTATTGTTAAAAGATTCATAAATGAAATAAGTTTCCCACTATGGTTTTATTATTTTAGAAATGGCGAGAAATAGGAGGAACTGTGCAAATGGTGACCGCAATGGACCATGCGCTGACGACCCTTCGATGGATGTCGGAATGAAAACATTCATGCGAATGATGAACCAACTGACTCAAGTTATGGGAAATAACTTGAATCAAGCTGGGAGACTGATCTCACTACGAAGGGAACAAAATTCTATTGATTCCTTTATACGTCAATGACCACTAACCTTCAGTGGATCAACTTACCCATTGATTGTTGAATAGTGGATATGCTCTACAGAGAAGATATTTTATGTGATCCACTGTTTAGAGCAAGAAAAGGTCACCCTGGCTGTCTATCGCTTAGAGGGAGAAGCTGATCAGTGGTGGGAACTGATTAAAAACATGAGCCAAAGAGTGGAGGTTGAAGATATGAAGTGGGAATAGTTTATAGGGATCTTCTTCAGTAATTATTTCCCTTGTTCCATGAGAACAAGAATGGAGAAGGAGTTTCTCAAGCTGAAGCAGAAGGAGAATGAATCTATGGGAAGCTACGAGATGAACTTTACAAGACTTTCCTGTTATACCTCAAGCTTTGTCATGGATCATAATGGTAAGGTTGATAGATTCTTCAGTGGACTAATACCTCATCTACAGAAGAATCTAGCCAACCGAGACTATGACAGTTATTAGGAGATCGTACAGAGTGAAATGAAATTCAAACTGGAGTTCGGTGAAACACAGTGGTCTCATAAATCAAACAACAAAAAAAGATCGATGGATCCCAGCTTAAGGAGGAACTTTGATTAGGGAAGAGGAGGAAAGCAAGTGCAACATCCCAAGTGTAATCAATGTGGGAAGAAGCATTTGGGGAACTGCCTGCTCAGGAGCGGGAAATGCTACAAGTGTCGAAGAGATGGCCATATTTCTAGGAATTGTTGTAGTGAGGTGAAACCTCAACTTCCAAACACTAACGTCAAGGGGAATATGGTGCAGGCCCTACCTGATTTCCATTTCTTTAAGTGTGGAAAACTGGGGAAATTTTCCAATCACTGTCCAAATCTGAGGGCAGTGGAGGGAAACCACCATCAGCCTTAGCAAAGGCCAAGGGAGAAAGGTCGTGCTTTTGCTATCACGACAACTGAAGTTTAAGCTCCAAATGATGTGGTAGCAGGTACTATTTTTGTTATCTCAAAGCTATAAAGTACTTTGTTTGATTCTGGTTCTACGCATTCCTTTATTTCTTCCAAGTTTGCAAAGAATTTGGAATCAACCCCCAACTTGCTAAAAGTAGAGTAATCACTCAAGACTCCTGGTGGGATTATCCAAGAATCGTTAGTGTTTAGAAACTCTAGTATTTACTTTGGTGATCACAATCTTATCACAAATCTAGTAGTCATTCTCATGCTATAATTTGACATTATACTAGGGAGGGACTGGCTCTCAAAGTATAATGCTAAGATTAAATGCAGAAGTAAGGAAATATCAGTTTTCTTGAATGGAAAACCTATAGTTATCTTCTAAGGAGAGATATCTCGGCCTAATCTTTGTCTAGAAGAACCTCCTATATCCTTCTTTATGGAATTGATTGGTGAATAAGAAGAAGGAAATGAGAGTTTGAGGATAGAAAATTTCCCCATCATCCAGGATTACATTGACATATTTCCTGAGGAGTTTTCTAGACCTCCCCCAGAAAGAGAGGTAGATTTCTCTATTGAACTAGTACCTGGATCTCATCCAATATCAAAGACCCCATATAGGATGGCAAATGTGGAGCTGGAGGAATTAAAGAAACAACTCCAAGATCTTTTGGAGAAGGGGTTTATCTGACCGAGTGTGTCTCCTTGGGAAGCACATGTTCTCTTTGTGAAGAAAAAGGATGGATCGATGCGGCTATGCATTGATTATAGAGAACTAAACGAGATCACAGTAAAGAACAAATACCCTCTTCCAAGAATTGATGACTTATTTGACCAACTTCGTGGGGCTCAATTCTTCTCTAAGATTGATCTTCGATCTGCTTATCATCAATTGAGGGTGAAGAAAGAAGATATTCCAAGAACTGCATTATGATCAAGATATGGGCATTATGAGTTTGTTGTTATGCCTTTTGGACTGACTAATACACCTACTATTTTTATGGATTTGATTAATAGAGTCTTTAAGGACTATGTTGATAACTTTTTTGTAGTATTTATTGATGATATTATGATATATTCCAAAAGTCGTGAGGAGTATGAGGATCATCTAAGGGTTATTTTGAAAAATTTAAGGAAGGAGAGGCTTTTTGGAAAGTTTAGTAAATATGAATTATGGTTACAAAAAGTTGCTTTCTCAGGGAACATTGTTACCAAAGAAGGAATCACAGTTGACCCTGCAAAGGCAAAAGTTGTAAAGGAGTGGCCTCAGCCTACAACAATAACTGAGATTCATAGTTTCCTTAGATTAGTTGGATATTATAGGAGGTTTGTGAAAAACTTTTCATGACTTTATAATCCATTAACCAAGTTAACTCGAAAAGGGGTCAAGTTCATTTGGACAAAGGAGTGTGAGGAAAGTTTCCAAGAGTTGAAGAAGATATTGGTTACAGCACTCGTGTTAACTCTGCCCTCATGTGGAGAAGGATTCGTTATTTTTAGAGATGGATCTCTGAAAGGGCTTGGGTGCGTCCTCATGAAAAATTCAAAGGTCATTGCTTATGCATCTCGATAGTTGAATACTCATGATCAGAACTATCCTATGCATGATCTGGAGCTGGATGTGGTCATTTTTTCTCTGAAGATATGAAGGAACCATCTTTATGGGGAGAAATATGATATATACACAGACCATCAAAGTTTGAAGTATATTTTCACACAAAAAGAATTGAACATGAGACAAAGGAGATGGTTGGAACTCCTTAAAGACTCTGATTGTTCAATTCATTATCATCTCGGAAGAGCAAACAATGTTGTTGATGCATTAATCGGGAAATACCTGGTTTTTCTATCCATTATGAGGATTCAAAGAGATTCTTTGATCAATGACCTAGTAAAACTGGACATGGGAATTATAAAGTAAGGGACATCATCAACCCTAACCCAAATGATTTCTCAACCATCACTACTAGAGAAGATCAAGAAAGCTCAGAAAGAAGATCCTTTGTTATAGAAGAAGTTTGAGGCTATGAAGGATGGAATTTTTCCTCAGTTCAATACTGACCAAGAAGGTGTGCTAAAATTTTGTACAAGACTATGTGTTCCATCTATTATGGAAATAAAGAAGGAGCTGATGGATGATTCTCATAGCTCTACTTTCTCTATAAATCCTAGTAGCACGAAAATATATAGAGACCTTCGTGATCATTATTGGTGGGATATTATGAAAAGGGAGATTGATGACTACATGTCAAGGTGCTTGGTATGTTAGAAAGTGAAGGCATAGTGACAACTTCCTAAAGGGGAATTTCAACCACTACCCATACCATCATGTAAGTGAGACAATATCACTATGGACATTGTCACTGGTCTCCTGAGAACTTCCAAAGGAAACAATGCGATATGGGTTAATGTGGATCATCACACCAAGACTGCCCATTTTATCTCTATCCAAGAATATTTCTCTCATGATCAACTTGCTAGGGTTTATTTAAAGGAAGTGGTAAGACTACGTGGATTTCCAATTTTTATCATATCTGATCATGATCCAAGGTTCACATCAAAATTTTGGAGAAGTCTTCAACAATATCTAAGCACTGAATTGAATTTCAGTACAGCATATCACCCCCAAACTGATGGCCAATCTTAAAGGACTATTCAAACACTTGAGAACATGTTGAGAACATGCTCAATGGAATTTAAAGGTGGATGATATCAACATCTCCCTTTAGTTTAGTTCTCTTACAACAATAGCTTCCACTTGAGCATTCAAATGGCACCCTATGAAGCTCTATATGAGAAGCGATGCAGAACTCCTACTTGTTGGGATGAAGCTGGTGAGAGAAAGCTTCTTGGGCCTAATATTGTGCATGAGATGACAGAAAAGTTCCATGCCATCCAGAAACACATTGAGGCTACTTAGAGTCAGAAAAAGAGCTATGTCAACAACCGTCGAAGGGACTTTGAGTTTGATGTTGGTGACAAAGTCTTTCTTCGGATTTCACCATGGAAGAGAGTCATGAGGTTTGGGAAGAAAGGGAAGTCCAACCCTAGGTACATTGTTCCATATGAAATCATTGATCGTGTGGGAGCAGTGGCCTATCGGCTTGCGCTTCCTCCAAATCTAGCACAAGTTCATGATGTCTTCCACATATCCCTCTTGATGAAGTATATACCTGACCCTTAACATGTACTAAATCTGGAGGTGGTACAACTAGAACATGACCTATCTTATGAGGAGCAGTCGATGGAGATATTGGATCGTACAGACAAGGTTCTACGCAACAAGACTACCCACCTTGTTAAGGTGTTGTGGAGTAACCAAAAATGTGAATAAGTGGCGTGGGAACTAGAGGAATCTATGAGACAGAAGTACCCACACCTTTTCTCATCAGAGGGTATGAGATAAAATTTCATGGATGGAATTTTTTAAGGGGGAAGAACCTAACGACCCAAACTTTTTAATTATATTTTTTTCCTAAATTTGTGTGTTATTTTGTTTTATACTCAACAAAACTATATCCTTTAATTAATGAAATGGGTATAATTAAAATGAGATCGTTGGGTATCAACTGTTATATGACTGTTGGTTAATATGACCATTGGAAACTTTAATCTTAACGTTGTGTTTTTGTAAATATAGTTATCTTGGTTAATTAATACAGAAAGAAGATTGAATAGCCACATCCAGTAGACTCAGGCCATATGAATCCCATTTATCTGAGCTTGGGAAGGAGGTAGCATCACTAGGCTTTGCTCTGGACCAAGCCCAATCCGAACATCAATATTTGAATCTTGAATGAAATCGCCTAAGGGATAAGTTCAAACTGATAGAAATCACCACTCATGAAATGTTGTCTGAGCCACCCCAAGATTATATCACCATAGCACACCTTACACTTAGGTCCTATGCGGGTGTTATAAGGGGATATGTAACGAGACCTTAGCTGCTTTGTGTAATCCTTTTATATAAATAAAATTGTTATTTCTTATTATGGTAAAGTTTATGAATTTTAACTATCCGGATAAATATAGGATATGTATTATTGATTAATTTAGGGAAAAAGGGGGTATTTTAAAATATTTTTGTATTCTTTAAATAATCAATAATGTAAAATGATTTTCAAAAAATTGTCTTCTATAGTTGTGATCAGTGAGAATTTTAGAGTCTAATAAGATCAAATTGATTTTTAGTGAATAGAAAAGTATGAATAGTAATATACCAGTATGAATAGTAATGAATAGTAAATAGGGAAAAAAAATAAAAACTTCACCCATGAATGTATAAATACAATTTAAACATCTTAAAAGTGAAACAACGATCATAGTAAAAGTTTTGGTATTTTTGTATGTCATAAATATTTTATTTAAAATTTTATAATTAATTTAATAATTTAAAATGAAAATATATTTTCATAAAATGTAATCATAAATTTTTACTTTATTTTATTATTGTTATACGATAATTTTATGGGACCTTGATTTCTTTTTTAAGGTGTTACAAAATGAGTTATAGTTTTAAAGTTGTAGTTTTGGAATAAATAATGATTTTATTTAAAAATTAAATTAAAAATATTTAGAAAATTATTTTCATAAAATGGAGTTCATTTTTGAATTTAGAGCATCGATATTAGGATAGGGTAAATTTATGTGATTCTTATGAAACAGTTGAATTTTTGGTGAATAGTAAAAATACAGTTTTGAGTTTCGAGTGTCTAATGACATCATTAATGATGTAATAATGATGTAAGCTTTCTAGTTTACTTATGAATAGTGAGATATGCTATTAGGTGTCCCAAGTGGCCAATACCATAGGCAAATACCATGATCAAGCCCATGGTTTTGCAAATACCACCGATGAGGTGTCCCTTGAAAATTAATAATTTATTCCCTCACTTTTCCTGTAAATACCAAGACATTTCCTCATTAATTTAATTAAAAAATCCTCCTCAACGAATTTATGGTCTACTTACCTCCCAAGGAGTCCTCCCAAGTTTCCCTCAATCCTCCCAAGGTCCCGACCTTCAAGCTTTCGAAGTTACTCTTTAAGGTAAGGGAAACTTTCACCTTCCTCTTTTAAGTCATAACTTCCTTTTTGTTATGTATTATAGTTACATTTTATTATGAGGGGTATTGTTCTTCTATATACTTACTACTTTCCATTTCATTTCCAAATGATGATATACCTTTTCCACTCTCATCAATTGATTTTCTTAATTTTTATATGTCGTTGTTAGGATGCCAAATTTTCGTAAAAGAAATCACGTTTTCTCTTTCCTTTCAAGTTTCCATTGCATGTGGTGTGTCATTAAAATTACCACACCATGATCTTATTTTTTTTATTATTTCATTATAATTCAAAATGGTTCATTCATGGATGTGAGACCCATGTCCCATCTTTTTTTATTATTTTATAAAACCATGATATATAATCGTTATGCTGCAGACATTTCGCCTCAAAATTTCTCTCTTTCTCTCTTGTTTTATTTATGTGAATACCCAAACCTATTTTTTTATTGGTGTTAATAAATATACCAAAAAAGATATATTTTATTCGGGAATTGACATACATATAACCCTCACTTCCTTTTCATGGGTTATAAATGACATAATGATCTTTTTTTACTTTTAAAACATTACAATTTTGAAATGAAACCCATTTCTTTTGTTCTCTATAGGTTATTTATGAAATGTTTTATTATGATCTATGTGGATCACATGAAAGTAAATACATATTAAGGGTGATAATTGATATCACTCCAATTAATTGGGTAAATAATTATTCTTTAGAGATGACAAGTTTCACGATACCTTGGTGAATAACCTTGGTAATTTTTATGACACCTTGGGGATAAACCTTGGTGATATGTTCATGAATGTCTAAATGAAATGTTGTAGCCAAATATTAAAGTTATGATTTATGTTCTTTTTATCATGATATTCCTATTATTACAGTGCTCATGTCTTTATGATTTTTATCATGTTCTTATTAATATTGCTCAAGATCACATGTCAACTATTTCACTTGTTTTCCTTACTGAGACTTCTGCTCACCCTTTTCTTTGAAGTATGTCTCTAGGATATGAGATTCAGTAATTGTACATAGGATGATCCTATTATGAAGCCTTATGAGTGGTTTAGAAGTATTTTTTATGTTGTTTTCAAGTATTATGTTCCCGATTTCCAAGACAATAGACTTTAAAGATCCTCTGTTTGTAAAATATAATGAAAAGTTGTGTAATAAAAAGGCGGGATGCCATAGTAAGTACATGTTGTAGTCTGGTAATCCCATAAGGAATGAAATATATTATTAGGAAAATACTTTTTTATCTTTTTCCACTATATTATAGAGTATATTTTATATGGTCTTGTTCAAGTCCTTGATCTGTTCATTAGCCGTTGCATGATAGTGGGATGAATGGTTGGATTTGATATTGTATTCCTGATATAGATTTTCCACCTCAAAAAAAAAACAAAAATTAGTGTAATTGTTCATATATATTATATGAGATACACTTAATATTTTATTGATGTTAGATTTCATGAATCCAACATTTATTTTGGTCTTGAATTCTTTAAGAGGTATTTCTTTAGCTCATTTGGAGAAGAAATTTATAGCAGTAAGGATATACTTAAACTTCTTGGATATAGCTAGAGGGTATGGATCGACAACATCCATTCCCTATATGGAAAACATCCAGGAGTATTTGGATATATTTAGTAAATTTAGGGGTTTATGGATGAATTTGTCATGTACTTGGAAGGAATGAAATTTCTTAATGAATTCTGAGAAATCCTATGTCATCGAAGGCCAAAAGTATCCAACCCTTATGATATGATATGAAAGAGTTTTCCATAACTTGTGGGAACCATAGGTTCCCACATGTACTTCTTCTATAACAGTTGCAGACTCTTCTCTTTCGTCACATATGATAAGGATTCCATAAAACCCTCATTTATAGATGACTTTCTAGTGATCTCGGCCATCATAAAGAGTAAAGTTAACCGGTCCTTAAAGAACTTTCTATTTTCCAACTCTATCTAGTGGGAGCAATCCATCCTGAAGGTAGTCCATTATTGGTATCATCTAGTTAGTTTCAGGGACATATGGCTCAGACATGGGATTCATTTCATTAATTTTTTCTGTTCTAATATAAACAAAAGGTGATTCCATTCTATGGTGGGCAATGTTGATGATTGTTTCATCCCAGTTTGGATCTTCTAGAGTTGTATCTATATTTTCCAATGCATCTTCTTGGGAATTCTATGATCATGGGATGTGAGACAATATTGGCTCTGAGTGGAATTCTTCTATCATCCCTTGTACACAGCCAAGAAGGAGGAACATTTCTTCTTTTCTTATGTCGTAATATCCATTGATATGTTTGATTACCAACATCGAGTCACCTTCACCCCTAGGTGGTTCAATGGTATTTAGAGTGCTAGTTCAGGACCCAAAATGAGGGAATAATATTCTGCCTCATTTTTGGTACCACCTTCTGAAAGCATAAAAGATTAAGGTAAGACTGAATTTTCTGGGGAAATGAGCACAATCCCTAAAACAACATTGTGGAGCTTAGGAAATTTTGTTCTCTTCCCTATTAGTCTCCAAAACTCACAATTAAAAAAACATTCCCATTTTTTGGGTCCATCATGAATAGAAAATATCTATTCATCTAGAAACTCAGTATTTAATGACATAATTTCTATAGACGGGTGCTCTTTAAGGAATTCATCCAAGGAATGTCCTTTAACATCATTCTAAGGCATGAATTGTATTCCACACTACTACATAATAACCTCCCATCATTCCACACATCCTATCAACATTAGACGGTTGCGGATATATTTGAGTAGGTTATTTCTGGATACCAATTGAACCTCATGGTGATGTAGATAGTGCCTCAGTTTCTAAACCACAAATATTAACAACAATAATCTCTTCTCAACACCTGAATATTAAGTCTCCACATCGATCATGGTTTGACTAAGATAATAGAGTTTGTTCTCATTTCCAACATCATTTTTTTCATGAGGAAGGCACCCAATGATCACTCTAGGGACTTCACATATAGTATGAGTGGACTTCATTTAATATGTGTAATTAATACTAGTGGACTCAAGAGGTATTTCTTGATGGTTTCAAATGATTCTTGGCAGTCATTGGTCCACTAATACATTACTCCCTTCTTTATTAGTTTAGTGAGGGGAAAAAATTGCCTGCGAGTTTAGCTATGAAGTGTCAGATGTAGGCTAAGTGTCCCTGAAGTCCTCTCAAATCTTTATGGTTTCTAGGAGGTGACATTCAAATGGTAGATTTAGTTTTATCAAGATCAACATCTATGAAATGATTTTGTATGAAGAAGATGAGAAACTTCCTTGTGGTTACCCCGAAATCACATTTCAAGGGGTTCATCTTTAAGATATGTTGTCACATCATATTGAATATGGTCACCAGGTCAGCTAGGTGGTCAGAACATTTTTGGGACATGACTACTATATCATCAATATAGAATTCAACAAACTTCCCCCAAAAGGGTTTGAAGATTTGGTACATGGAACATTGGTATGTGGAACCAATGTTCTTCAAGCCAAAGGGCATTACCAGGGAGAAAAATACTCTTTGGTGGGATATGAAGGCTATGAATTATTCATATTCTGGGGCCATCCAAATTTGATTATACCCAGAGTATCCATCCATTAAAGAGAGGTATTGATAACCAACAATTTCATTAATATGAAGTTATATTATTGGAACTAATAATTCATCTTTTAGAAAATAAAGGATGATATCTTTGAAGTCAAGGAAAACTCTAATTTTCCTATTTTTATTCTCTATCAGGACTATGTTGGACATATTTTTGGGATATTGAACCTATTGAATGAATTTTTCCTTAATTAGATTATAAATTTCAGTCTCAATTTTGGAGGCGTGAGTTGGGAGTGTCCTTCTGGATGTATGTTTGTATCCTCACTTCTCTTCTAGAAAACCCAAGTGATGGGTGTCCACCTTGTGATCAAGGCCTAGAATCTCTATGTAATTCTAGGATAACACATCCCGATGTTTCCTTTGGAATGAAGTATTTATATATCTTGTTCTTAAAAATTCATGTCTTCACTAACCAGAGTGGGTCATGGATCTTTCTCTATACCTTGATTATCTCTTTGAGTTTATCCACAGTCATGGAGACGCCTTATTCAAATGATGAAGGGGCATCCCAGAGGTCTTCCTCTTCTTCCCCTTCCTCATGATTTACTTCTTTCACCTATTTTTAGAGGTTAGGTGATGAATAAAGAATCTCAAAGTTGGGGGGAGATTCATTATTATGACATCCAAAAGATGAGGCAATCATTTCTGACTCAATAAATGGAGTGAGGCATTTTTGGAGTTCCAAAGGGAAAATGAGAAACTAAGAATGAGAATCTCTATCCTCTCTCATTAACATGAAAAATTATTCTATACTAGCTAATGAAATATGGATTCATTAAGTCTCAGGGGATGTAATGAAGACATTTTCATCCAAGATCTCATCACTGTTCAGAGAGTTGACAACTTATCATGTGCTATCAAGTTCAATTTCCAATAATAACATTACATAAGTCTCTAAATGAATGATTGAATTTGGATTCACTCCTTCAATTTGATTAATGGGAAGCATATACTCTATAATGAGCTTCTTTAAATGATTATTCAGAATCATCTTTATACCATTATGAGAATTTATTCAAGAGACATCATTAACCATGTAATGTTTTCCTCCCTTATGGTAGAACCCTATGTCGATATACTATGAATCATAGGATTTGAATGGGGATTTTTCACTGTGTATTGTCAGAATTTTAATATTGATACAAATTTTGAGGCATTGGTTATATGAAGAAGGAATGACCACATGCTGATGTAGCTAAGTTCTTCCCATCAGAACAATAAAGAATGTATCCTATCGAAAAACCATGAATTATCAGTCGAACACAAGATCCCAAAACTATGTTCTGATTACGATCTATTAAAGTGTATCTTTATCATTATTTTCATAAACTTGTAATATTATAGTGTAGGGGTACGAATGAGATTCATTGGTGCCTAGTTGGTGAATTTTCTGAACCATAATGAGGTTGACTCTTGATACATTATCAATAATGGATCATCAGATATCAATTTCATTTATCATGCTAGATATATACAAGGGTCTGAAATTTACTTATATGAAAACATCCTCATCCTAGTCTATGAAAGATATTACCACATGGAATTCTTTCAGATCATTCTCTGCATATTAAAATTCATCAGAAAGAAGATCGACTCCAAAATCCTAAGGGCTTGAAAAGTCCTATATGAGTTCTTCCTAAAGGTATTTTGAAAAAATCAAAGCATCTAGATTAACAGTTTGGCTGGAACTTGGGCCAGTTACTTCAAAACATCATACTTCTGATCTAGATGTCTTCAATTCCCAGCATGGGAATGTTCTTTATCAGGTTATTTGGGAGATGATGTTCTTAATATATATGGACCATTCCTTGGATTAGGAGATTAAAATGCTTCCACTTCTGGTGTGTTAGGTCAGCTGGGTCTACCTACACACTAGGGTTGATTAGGTGATGACGTATCCTCTAATTGATCTTCCATAATGATTGTGTTAGTGTAGACTCTATCATGCATGGGGGAATTCCCTTGTTCTAGATGATCTTACTTGAGAGCTCTCCCATGAGTTTTGGCGGCATGTAAGGTTCATGAAAGGGAATGGTTAAATTAGTGACTCCAAGCACGACTACATATTCCCCTATATCCATTATTTTAACGACTCCATCCCCCAGTTCCTCAATCAATCATAGGGAAATGAAGTTCATTATCAGAATCATCATCTATGAAGAGATTTATTAAGTGAATAATATTAATGGAACCAAATATAAACTCCTCTTCCAATGAAGATTTCATCTAGTTGGTCAACTCTTATTGTACCATTTTGCATGGTGGTGCCCGTGTTTTTTGGGACTATTGGCATGAAGTTTGATAAAGTCAAGGAAAAAAAATTCCTTGAAATGATCTTATATTATTGCATCTTCTTCTTACCATTATATCCATGTCACTTTTTGGAGGACTTTCCTTTAGAGTACTAAGCTTCCGATGAAGCTGGTTGTATTGTAGCATAAGTGTCTAGAGGCATAGTTGTCTATTTCAATTGTGTTCAGAGAATGTCATGAGTCTGGTTGAATTTTTTCCCAACCATCTAGTCACTAAACGTCTGCATACCCATTCTATTAACTTCTTTCCATTCATTTTACTCCTCTGTATTATTGGAAAAAACATACACAACCTAAGAAGGTGAATTTTTTAGCTTCACATGACCGAAGTACACTATCTTTTGAAAGAGGTATTTAAAAACAAAACAATCTTGGATGTGGTTCCCCAGTATTTGATGAAAGGGTAAATAGTTTTTGATATCTTCATCGCCTTCTTTTTTGTGATTTTTGGGCTTTGGAAACTTGACTAAGTTGTTTTCCAATGCTGAGATAAAGTATCTAGGGTCATGGTCATTTAGAAAAGAATAGACCTTGTTTTTCATTTACTCAAATTGTTTCTTCCTTAGATATCTCTGATTATCTTTATGAGGTGAGAATATTTGTTGAATCTTGGGAGGTGGATCCATATGGTATGGTGTAGGTTTTGAAATAGGAGTTGGTACAAGGTTCTGCTTAAGTGTAACTATAGAGGCATAAGATTTTCCCTTTCTCCTTCCCTGAGTCTATGGAATTACTAGAGACTTTGCCTTAGTCTTTGCAATGGATTATTATACCTGATAAGAAATCAAAAAAAGGTCCCAAAACACTCATGTTTATTTCATATCAATTAGTGTCAGGCCTGAGAGGAACTAAAAGTGCTTCTTTGAGGAGGAATTTTCCCACATGAGTTGGATATGCCTTTGGAAATGGACCACCAGGGGAAAAAACATGGGAGAGGCTTTTATCCTAAGCACCATGGGTCTCCTCAAGTGACCCATGATGGGCTTGGAATAGGTCCTTTATTAATGAAGGGGCCTTACGCAAGTGTCTTCCAATTTTTGAAGAAGGTTCCTCATGTAGGTATCTTTTGTTTTATACTTTAAAGGGACTTTGATATACCGAATCCCCTTTAATTATCTCTTCTCTTAGGTTTTAGAGAGCTACCTAAAAAGATTCTGAGGACTTGGGAGATGGGGTTGCACAACTAGAGCTTGGGGGTTATTCTGAATTTTTATTTGTGCAAATAAGGAGCCTAAGGGTCCTATTTATAGGAAAACATAGGACCCTGGTTGTAGGAGATTGTTTGTGCAAGTCCCTACCATAGGTGCCCAGCATAGTTCCTCCACGTCAGGGTGGCATAACCTTTGATGCCACATAGATCTTGGTCATAAGCCTTGGGCGTAGCCCTTGGGTGCAGATATCTTTGATTCTTCTTGGGTTTCTTCATGGCTTTTTTCATGGCTTTAACCCTCTCAAAGTTCCTTTCATAATCTTTTCCAACCTTAGACAAAATGTAGTTTTAACAGTTATGTATTGATATAATTCATGATCATGTCATCAATTATATAGAATCATTTGATTTTATTTATTCCTATCATATTATTTATCTCTTGTTTATTCTAGGATAGATTTCATTATTCACTATACTATACTGATTGTTTGAGATCACCCATTTATTTTGTTTCTCTTTTCCTTAGGGAACCAAAGAGAGTACTATGAATGGTCCAAGGAAGGTCCCAAATAAATAATAATGTTTTTACTGAATTTTTATGATGTTTTTTAATTTTTAAATGTAATCTATGAATAATTTGATTATAAAGTCTCCAAATACTACTAAAATATTGGTTCTTGTGTAAGTTGATCTCTTTCATTTTGTACCAATTAAATAAAATAACCATATGATCTGGGTTATGGGAGTTAGGATGTTACAGTTGGTATCAAAGAAAGTTTAGTAAAAACCTTAGGAACTAGGTTTATAAGAACATTGTTAGGTAACACAAACATTATATTAAACACTAATGATATTCAAGAATACTTTTCATACATAAGGATTTCATATTCTTATTCAATAAATAGTGTGGTAAGATAATTAAGTATTTTAATTTTTTAGTAATATGGAAAAATGGATGGAATGGAAATCCTTCCAATGCCCATAATCAATATAGGGATCTCCCTATATAGTAATTTAATGAGGTTGGTGTTGGAGCTAATAATATTATTAGTATATAACGTAAGTTGAATCAGGTTATGACCAATAACCTTATTGTATGGAAAAAATAGTTTCTCCATAACATTTTTTAATAATTTTAGAATACTTCATGTAGTAAAAACATCCATCCTTCAATGGATACACTAATATATTAGTATATGTACAATGGATCAACTCACTTGAGAATATATTCCTCACTTTGGTATGTAGTAAAAGGGAGAAGGTATTCATGGTATTTTATCATCTAAGGGGTAATTTTGATCAATGGTGGTAATTAATTCAAAATACTAAGAAAGAGGAGGATATTGAGAGTATGAAATTAAAGTCTTTTAAGATGATGTTCTTCAAAAAGTAATTTCTTGATAAGTAATGAGATTATATGGAAAGGCATTTCCTAAATTTATATTAACAGGAAGAGGGAAATATTATTGAGTTTGAGTTAAAACATTCAAGGTTATAAAGACATTTTAAAGATTATGTATGTAATATAGAAATTAGGATTAGTCCCTTATTTAATGGGATAAATAAAATACTCTAAATGGAATTAACTTCACCATAAAGGAAGGAATGATTTGTGATATATACTAATGCATCTAAGAAATTACGTGAGTGGTTACTTATGTAAAATGATATAGTTATTTCTTAAACATAAATAAAATTAAATACATGTGAACAGAACTACCTAACTCATGATCTTGAATTGATATTTATCATTTTTTTCTTTAAGATATTATGAGACTATATCTATAGTGAAATATGTGAAATATATATGGATCATAAAAGTTTAAAGTGAATATTCAAAAATAAATATTTCAGCATGAGATAAAGGAGATGGATGGAACTACTTAAGGATGATGGTTTCTTAATACATTATGACATTGGGAAGGACAAAGGTGATTGAATCATTGAGTAGGAAGGATCAAGGAGTTCTATATATCATGACCTGACTCACCAAGGCCTGCCTGGATGACAATAATCAAAGTGTGAAAACCCCAAGCCCACATCCAATAGGCTAGGGGCTGGTGACTAGCATAAAGTAGCCATAAACTGAAATGGTAGGCCTTAGTCTAATGTACCCATATTCATGCACACAACCATCCATTTGAAAAAGTGAATAGGAATAATAAAACACTATAATAGCTAAAGTATAACCATGTATGTAATAAACTCCATAGAACATATAAATTAGAGTATAATGGTATAATACAAATGATAAAAGGATAAAAATACACACCCAACTAGAAATACAATGGGGAAGACCAAATTTACATCAACTATAAAGTTTAGAGCTTGGGAGAGTCTAGCTCTTGATCCCCAAGTCTGACCACCAAACACAGACAACACCACCATGTATTGATAAGCTCTAATGATACCAGGTCCTCCATAGTTACTATTAACTTCTGTTCATCAATATAATACATGATAAGTGTGGGAAAATCCCATACAGGGGATATTATAACCATACCCAGTAGGAATCCCTGAAATCATCAACATGAATTATCAGAAGAGAGAGTATTCATCTCATCACAATGAAGGTAGGTCAAGTAGAATTTGAGACAAAAACTATAACCATAAACCCTTATATGCACAACGAAATACCTAACAAATAGAGAAAGGGGATAACTAATTCATAACCAAGCTAAGAATGACGAGTCAATCTATAGATCCAAAGGTCCATATTGAATGCCCAACATCATTTGAAATCATACATGAATCCATGTGGAGGGTCTTGCACCTTTCCATTATGCTCCATTGCTGAGGGAGCCACTATCTCCGAACCATGAACCTTATGTAACCTCTCAAGAATCTGTGTGGAGGGGCCCAATCATTTCCATTGTGATCAACAGTCAAGGGAGACAAAAATCCCATAGAGAACTCACATGTCATCGAAGATCGAATATAGAAGAGTAACACTTCATAGATAGAGGACCTGCACCCAATGTAGGGGAGTATTGTCTCTATCTGTATAAAGAGTATTGGAGATCGACAACCTAGTGTTCTAGGGGAGTTCTAAAACTGGTAACACTCTGATGATCACACCCAATTTCTAACATCATCCAGAATCACTTGAAGAATAATCACAAATATAAAACCTCGCATCATACCTCATAGGACTTAATGAAGGTCACCAATGTGTTCTACATGGAAAAATACTCAAGATATGATACTCATGGGAGAAAATCTAAGTCTGGACAAAATCCAGAAAATGCACAAGTCTCATCCTCATTCTGTTGATCTAAAATATAAATCCAATGATATGTCACTTAAAATATCCATGTATAGAAAAATGGACCATGTTTTTGTGATCCTCATAGAAAAATACTTAGTATAGGCAATTTACTTTACCCAAATGGGAACCTAGTGAAAACAAAACATATTTCATTGTTTAATGCATGAACGATGATTTATGTACCCAAGCTATGATTTGAAAAAATGTATCCATCATTAGTCTTGAAACATCCACCTAAATATGAGGGTCATTATATTGTAGATAGATCACCAATCCAATTTCGTATGGATAAGTTACATCATAAACAAGATTTAATAATAATAATAATAACAATATTTTTATTTTTATCATTATTATAATATAAAATAATGTCATGAAGGGATGAAATATTCCCTATTTCCCATGACATGTGCCTAAGGAGGTCCCCCTTCACCACTATCTATCTTGGTGAACCAACTCCCTTTATCTTCTTTAATAGTAATAATTTAGTTATTATTATTATAAAATAAGATATAATATAATGATTACAATAAAAGGGGGTAGGGTAGCACCTACATCATTCCCACTAACACCTCTTACTTCCAAAAAATTACTTGTTTATTATTATTAAATTAAATACCACAAGTTATTATTATTAAAAATAATAATAACCATGACATGTTGTTATTATTAAAAATAATAATAACACACACCACCCTCCATAGCCAGCCGAAAATCAGATTATAATTGTTCTTTGTTGTAAAATCATACATCTTATCCATCTATAGAAACTATAAATCCCAGGTCATGGGAATCCTACCATCCAAAGACATAATGGATTCCATCACCACTAGTGTCTAGATTCCATCCACTTATTACTCATAAATATCAATTGTTTCTCCTCTAGATAGATCCTCTAAATCAAGATCACAAAACACCAATACCCAATCCAAATTCAATTTCCCATAATCCCCACATCACCTACATCTTGTCTACAAAATCAAAATTTGAATTTGTGACCATGATAACTTATGCCAAATAATGAACAAACAATGATCGTTATTCCTTGAAATCATCAAATCACTAGTCAATCGATTACTGATGAAGAACACTAAGAATAGAGGGAGAAATGAAAAAGCCACAATGTTAGCATAAAATTACGGTCATGTTTATTTCACTATCATAATCGTAATAAATGAACAATGGATTATAAGAGAGGTAAGAACCGATGAGGAATAAATCTCAATTTCCAAGATCTATGAAGAGAAATTAAATGTTGGAAAACCCAATAGAAATCAATCCAGAAATTAATTTGGAAATGAATAATTTTTATTAGTCTCAAGATTTAAATGGGGATAAAACCACACAAAAACTACTTACCAAAATATTGGATTGATAATTGTTGAATAATGCATCCTCTACAGATTAAGGTGATGATCTCGATGTATTCTTCATTCGTCTCACGATTATCCTTGATCAGTTTTTCATCAATACTTGTTCCAAATCTTCTAATGTCAGCTCTCTCCTCATCCTCTCTACTCTCCCAGGGTTATGCAACTAACCTTAGAGATTTTACCTAGATACACTTAAATAGAGGATGATAATTATGTTTATACATTAACATAATTGTTAAAATAAATTAATTAATTCACTTAACGTACCCACCAACGATCTCCCTCAATCGAATGACTGACGTCGACCAACTTAATGTCACACCTAGGGTAAATTCCATATTCTAGACTCAATGGGGGTATCATATTTCCAATCTAAGAATATTTTTGGGAGTTATTTAATTATTTCATAAAAATTTAATGCATTTGATATTAGTAAATTTAATATTTTTATAATATAAATATCAGGATCATCGGGCCTCAAAAGCTCACATCGTCTCAACGCCTAGCTCTAAAAAAATTTCTAGAAATATTCGACAGTATTACATGAGAAAATATGAGTCATTAAACTATCCCAAACTAGAAGTATTTTCATCCCCAAAAGAGAAATCCCAAACAAAAGGGGAAAGTTGAGCTCTCAACTGGGTCTCCCACTCCAACAATCTCTCTAGAAGATTCTCATGTCGTTAAAAAACATGCACACAGGGGAAAGAATTTTCCATGGAGAGTATTATCTACCTGTTCTCAAAGCCATTGGGAACTTGAAAGAGGTATCTAACTCCTTTATGTCTAGCTAGTCCTCGTCAAAATCATGCAATGAGTTGTGTATATGTATCCTTAGCTACAACACAAGGAAAACACCAAGAACCTAGACCAACTATAGTCATGGGTCCAAGTAGTACACCACCTCTCTATCCCAATGTAGTAGTGGTAAAAGGGACTAAGAAACTTGAATATAGCCTACCACATTGTCCAAATATCCCCAATCCTTGACGAGGTGAAATATCTAAAATAACATGATCTCCATGACGGACTCCAAAGGCCACCAATATCAGTCCACATAGAACCCTGATGTCACTAGGAATTCCTAATCCTCCATTGGATGAACTAAAACTTTCATAACCATCTCTAGCACTAACTCTAGGAACACATGTACTATCTCCCACTGGATCTGACTAGTAAAGTGGTGGCCCTCAAGGTCTCTAGTTCATAACCTCAAATGTTTCTATAATGATGGTGGAGTGGTAATTGAAATGATACTCAAACTCCATCTATGATAGATGATCCTCCCAGTTATATCCCAAATCTAACTTGAAATCAAGAAGCATGACCTCTAAAACCTGAATAGTTATATTTACCTAGCCAACTATTTGAGGTAGAAGAGTTATTCCCAACCATAATAAAGTTTTGAATCCTCATGCATCCTCTCCCTAATTATGACATAAAGTGAGAATTTGTGATATCCTAACCCAGATTCTACTAGAAAATGCCTCAATCAGGTGGAACACATGGCCTCAAGCGTGTCTCTCCTTATGCCATAGGTTTTCGACTAGAATTGAGGGTCAAAGGTGCTATAGTGTGGAGACTATACCCTAATGATCAGAGTATAAATATAGTGAAATAAATCAGAAAATAGCTGATACATAATAGATAACTAACAACATAAGGTAAGGTAAATAATACATAATAGATAACTGACAACAGAAGGTAAATAATCCAAATGAAATAAATAACTAGCATCCAATATCATATAAAAATGATGATATGTCGTATGTATAAAACAATGGAATAGACAAGCATGTTATACAATACAAGTACAAAAATGGGTAAAAATACCAAAAGAACTATCTCTAATAGCATCATGATCCACAAATCAGTACTATTATTCCTCACTTTTATACTATATACAAATAGAGTATAAAAAATGGGTTCTTTATTCTATCCCTACCTACATCCACATAATGTTCTTAAGTACCATCGACAGCCTTGATATGTTTTCAGATAAACTCAGTAGGAAACCACCAATGGCGTCTATAAATATCATGATGGTGCATATAATATGGAAGTGTGAAAGTAATACTGATAAGAAATAATAAATCTATAAAGGGTTGGATTTGGCTCCTGAAGGAGACCAGTTTGATACTACCTCCTTCAGCCTAAGCTAAAGAAACTATAAAAATGTAACCATATGTGTACACATTTATGGACTGTATACATAGTGATGTCTACAACCATATATATGGGTACCACTACTATCTTAGACCTGAGGTTTAACTCATAAATACATAATCGTTTTCATAATATCACAATTATCAAGGGATGCAATGCCTTGTATCACAAGAATAGGGGACACCATGGCCAATATCACAGTAGTAGGGTTTGTATACCGAGTGTCATATCATGAAGGGTCATCCTGACTGTATATAACAATAAGGGTCATCATGCTCAGTATCATATCAATAGGTCCACCATGCCCAAATCATGATAAGGTCATCATGACCATATATGATATCACATAAGGGTATCCATGCCCAATCATTATAATTCATAAGGGTTTCCATGACCATTTCATTATTATTCATAATGGTCACCTTTCCCAAGTGTCATTATATTAAGACGTTGTGCCCATATCACAGTATAGGGACTCCATGTCTGAATCAAATTATAGGGTCACCATGACCATATAATAATAGTAGTAGAAGGGATTCTGTGCCCATGTTTAACAACAGTAGGAGGGACACCATGACTTTATAATATAAAGTATAGGGGCCACCATTCCCGTATATCATATCACATAATTGTCACCATACCCATTCATTATTATTCATAAGGGTCTCTATGCCTAATTCACTACTATTCATAATTAATTAACATTCATTAATAAAAGTCATAATTATTGTCCAATTTAATCAAGTGATGTGGTCATACCACTCACCTCCATTTGATTCATTATAGATTGATAAGTGTCTTAATCTTACTACACCATAACAATTATCAATTTAATTTATGATATCACAATTATAAGTCACTCTAAAACCATATATATGATGATTTGATTGTTTAAGAATTTATAACCATAATGGGAATTTGATCGGCACACCTCATGGGGTTTCTAAAATTATAATGGGACCTAGGAGAATCATTGTGTTCTAAATAAGTCAACCAATTTAAGTTAGATTCAATTTTGGGGGAAAATGCAATGAAACAGGCATGCGACACATAATGTATATCTTAAAACACCTAAACTTTGAGGGGAAATTACTAAACTACCTACCTTATTCCTATAAAGGATCACTCATCTGGTATCAGCCTTTGGTTCGATCCAAATCTTGAGAAAATTAAAAAATAGACGAACTCCATGAAAATAGGGCATAAGTGTCTGCCCCAAAATAACTCTGTCGAGAGAAAGACAAATTATTAAAGGAACAAGATAAATAAAGATCTTACGAGAGCACATCCAATGTGATGAATGGAAGTCGAATCAGATTTTGGATAAGAAATTCATCCAATAACCTACCTTAGGTATCCTGATGGCTCAAAGGGATAATGAATGGGTCTCATATTTATTGGAAATAAAATTGGAAGAGATGGATTGGATAAAAATATAAATCGGGAAAAAAATGATAAAATCGCCCCAAAATATTGGTTCACACAGTTTAGCCACATGATTAGCCAAACTGTGTGCCAACCATGCTTATTCCACTATCCGTAGAGAGTATCCATGCTATTTATTCCCACGTTTAGGAAAATTGGGTGAAAAATATGCAATATGACTCTGCTAAAAACTATAGATATCCTCACACGGGCATGCAGCCTTGGGTGCATGGTTAGGGAAAATTGTGTGCTTTGATCTTCCCTATGAAATGATTAGCATGGTTATGAGAAACTATATGGGATGGAATTAATGGAATATACTAATTGTGTGGACCAATTTTTTCTTTCACCGTCTAGAGTTCTATGCTCCAAACAATCCCCATGCACCCTTATTTTATCTATAGAATCACTAGGAATTCATATATGGTCAAAATGAAGGAATTAGAAAAAACATTAAAGGGTACATACCACATATAAATACTATTTTCTTATAGTATCACCCCCTTAAAAGGAACTCATCCCTAAGTTACCCTTCCAAGGGTGGTAAAACATTGTCTAAGAATAAATCTAGTCACTGATCATGTACATTGGATCCCTACTCCTAATTCTCATCTTGTACCCATCCATTCTTCCATAGAACCTACACTAAAGAGAAAGATCGGAATTAGAGAGCCATAATTCTCCAATAAATAATGCATATAGGATACTCCTCAAAATAATAATAAAATTCTTACTCATCATCCGTAGAATTAAAAGTATGAGATAGGTCAACATGATAATGGTGAAGCTATGAAATGTGGAAGCTGTTGTTCATGGCACGATACCTATGAGGTAATAGCAACTGATATTCTACCATCTCAACTCTATCAATGATCTAAAATGGACTAACATAATAATGTGACATATTCCATTTCCTCTATATCTCTCCATTCCTATGTCTTGGTGATACTTGAAAGAAAACATGTTCCTTGACATCAAACTCTAGAGGACTTCAATGGAGACCGACATGTAATTTTTGTCTAGACTGTGCGGTAGACATCCATGCCCTGATAAGATGAACCAACTCTGAAGTTTCCTGAATGAGCTAATGACCTATTAGAGATTTATTTCTTGCCTATAACCAGCATAAGGGTGAATAGAAAAATCTACCATATAGGGCCTCATAAGGATCCATCCAAATTTTATCCTGATAGCTATTATTATATGAAAACTTGGAGAGTGGGATATGATTCTCCCAAGAACCATGAAATCAATTATGCTTTCTCATAGCATTTCCTCCAAAACACTTTTCATCTATTATGACTAGCCATAAGTCTAGGAGTGAAAGGCTGTGATCAAAAGCACTTGTGTAACCATAGATCTCTATAACGCCTACCAGAACATCAATGTGAAATGAGTGTCCTTGTCTAAAATGATACTATGAGGGACCCCATGTAGCTGTATAATCTCACAGATGTACATCCTTCCCAACTCATTAGTTGAGAAATTATATCAGATAGGATTTATGTGGGCTACCTTTTTCATTTGATCAATGACTACAAAAACCACATTGATACATTGAGGTGACCTCAGTAAGCCAACTACAAAATCCATCACAACATATTCCCATTTCTATTCTACAACTGGTAACATGTGTAACAAGACAGTGGGTCACTGGTTATTTGCCTTCACCTACTAAAAGGTGGAACACTTAGTGATAAAACCCACTATCTAATGCTTCAACCATGGACACCAATACTATCAGTGCATATCATGATACATATTAGAGATATTCAGGTGCACTTCCCACTGATAATCATGTTACTCTCACATCAGTTCTTATCTCATATCTATGGGAACCCAAATATACCCATGTATATTTAGGATGTTATCATCATTGGTAGACTAATCCAGAGGAAATTCCTCACCATAACTACTCTCTCATAGGACCAACCCTTTAGGATATGAAAAATGATCCATTTTTACTCACACCATATGTGATGAGTTAACTTATAGGGATGCAAGTATAGACTGTCCATGATAGTCATAAACTCCTATATGCACCTTATATAATAGATCCATAAGTTTCCACTCACTATTGTCTTCCTGAACCATCTTCATCTGATTTATCATGTTCAAAGGATCTAAAAAATAATTTACCTTATTGAGAATATAATCTAGATCAACGTCAAAGGACTTTAGATATACAAACCACTTTCACTGCCTAAGATTCTAGTCAAGCTGCGTAAAAATATACTGGAGTATTTTATGGTCTATAAAAAACAAAAATATTATCTCCCAATAGGTAATTAATCAATCAATTCAAAAGAGTTAACAACAAATTCCAACATGAGATCTTGTGTTCTGTATTTCTGCTCATGAGGCCTTAATTATTGAGACCCATATTCAAAGACTCAATGTTCTTGCTTCAAAATTAATCCTATATTAATACCTGATGAATCATAATACACTGTATGGATTTAGCTCGGCTTTAGAAGAATCAAGATTGGTGGTAAATTCAATATCCCTTTCAAATCTTGAAAGGTTATATCACAGAGCTCTGACCGTATAAACCTTACAATATTCTTAATCAATCCCATAAGAGGTACTGATAAGTGTGATAAGTCCTATATAAAATGCAGGTAATAACTGGATCCCCAAGAAACTCCATGTGTCAAAGAAGTTCTTGGTATTCTCTCAGGTAACTATAGTAATCACCTTCTCTAGGATAACTAAAACTTCTACATCTGAGATAATATGACACAAGAAGTGAACCGTATTGATCCAGAAGTGATATTTAATGAGATTATCATAAATATAATGCTCTCTCTATGTATTCAAGATGATCTCAATATGTGTGGAATGGTCTGTTAGACTATGAGAATACACCAAGATGTCATCTATGAAGACCACAAAAAAGGAATCTAGATAGGTATGGAAAATCATATTCATCAAAGACAAAAAATCAAAAGTATTTGTAATACCCAATGGCATAACCATATACTCATATATTTCATACCGACTATGGAAATCCATACATAGTATATTTGAAGGTCTGAATCGGACCTGATGATATCCTAATCTCAAGTCGATCTTTGAGAATACCCTCTCCCCTTTGAGCTAGTCGAAGAGATCATCTTTACGTGGTAAGGGATACTAGTTTTTCATATTATGTTGATTCAATTTATGGTAATCCAAGAAAATCATGAGAGTTCCATCTGCCTTCTTAGTGAAAGGGACCAGCGAATCATAGAGAGAAGTATTGGTCTATATAAACCCTTTGGTCTCAAAATCCACTAGCTACCTCTTGAGCTTCTGCAACTCACTATTATCCATCTTATTAGGAGGAATTGAAACCGACACAACTCTAAGAACTAGATAAATAGTAAATTCTACCTCTCTCTTAAGATATAGTCAAGAATATTTGTCAGGGAAAACATCCATGAATCAATGAACCATAGAAGGGAATTAATTATCATGTAGTCCATGATCATTCATGTATAGGATAGTATTCTAGGTAGTCACTCTACCAAGACCAATATGATCTGGTCCTTCTCTACTAGCATAGACATTCTAGTGAACCTTGTGAGTATAATTACTTCCCTATAGTGATTTAAAATAAACCCCTCAGTGATAAAAATTCATATATGTGTGATAAGGGACCAACTAATTCATCCAGAGAATGAAATATAAGATCATCATCTTGAGAATTAAAAGTTTCCATAAGAAACAATGACTTCTTACCTCAATGTAGAATTCCTTACACTAGCATAAACTCTCTCAATTTATACCCAAATCTGTATCAATTTTCATAATTCCACAAGAGTAATAAATATCTAGCCTTAAGATTTCCACAATAGCGACAGAGATGAAGGAATGTGAAGAAACCATATTGAATAAAATAGACATAAAAATGGAGGATACCTATAATGGTACCTCTAAATATAAATGTCCAAACACCCTACTCCTCTGGTGTAGGCAGAACTGAATAAATATTTCCTGATCCACAACCCTGTGATGTAATCTGACTACCTAGAGTAGGTTCGATCTGTTGGAATTGTGTATCTAAATCCTAGCTACCACGACCATGACCTCCTCCTCTACCTGTATGATCAATAGTAATCCATATACCTTCCTAGAAATGTGTTGTTGATCATACATTTTTAATATAGAGATGATAAGGATCCTCTCCCCCTCGGTATAGATAGGAAGATCCTATAAAAATGTTGAAGATGCCCCCATATGATAAAGCATCAACACTTAATGAGGTATTTTGGGACATTTGGGCTTTTAAATCCCAATCATACCACACTGGTGAAAAACCACATAACTGTTAGTGGGTGTCACCTGGCTGTCATTTCTCACATGTGTAGTCTCAAAGCATCACTTCCGACCGCTATTCAAACCAATACTCTTTCTCATTTCTGAACCTCCATGGCTCACACCATCACCTACCCTTAGGTTACACTTAGTTATGAGAGACTAGTCCAATTTATCAGATATGGTAGTCCTATGGAAAATGTTTACATTAGAATGAGTAAGAAGCCCAAGGCCATCCTCGAACTGCCTTGCTTTCACTGGCTCATAAGAAGTATAGACAGGTGCAAGGAACTGAAGATCTGTAAATTGATTTGAGTAGTCCATAACTATCATATAACCCTACTGAATGTTCATAAAATCCCTAGAACTATTAACCCTGAGGGTCTTAGATAAGAAAAAGACATAGAATCTTGACTATAAATACCTCCATGTTATTTCCCAATAGTGACCTACCTGGTTCAAAATACCCCCACCAACATTTGTATGTTCCACACAGCATATAAGTGGTGAGCTTCAATCTTATATTAGGAGGTTTATTAATATGATTTAATATAGATAATACAATCTCCATCCATAACTCTATATCATGGGGCCCCCATCCCCTAAAAAAGTAAGTGGTTGTTGCTATTGGAACTACCACGTAAGCTCTCTCAAAGAAAGGGATGGTTTTGGAGCTCCTTCTATCATTAGGATAAGCTGAAAAAACACCCCTTGAAACCAAAAAACATTAGATTTTTAGGTATAATAAGAGGTTCCATAAAGGTCACTAATAGATGTATCACTGATGGATCAGGGCCCACCACCTCTAGAGCATGGTCGTCACACTCTCCTAGCACACTACATGAGGATATCATGGTGTCATAGCTCTAAAAAATCCAAGAACATGCCTCATATAGGATTTAACAATGATAATTTCATAGATACATGAATATGATAGGTATAGGCCCTCCTATTTAATAGTTACACCCATGCCTACTCAAAGTTCTATGTCTATGTGATAAGAGTATTTATATAGAACACAAGAGATGCAACCTACTGCCCGCTACTAAGGTTGAGTCTGGGTCAAGATCTGTGTTATGAGTCCAAGGTCCCATTATACAAATTGTCAATTGAAATTTATAGAGGAAAACACCATTTAAATAGAAAGTTTTATACCTATTTAATGGTGACCATTTTATTTTAGATTTCAATTTAATTTTATTTTATTTTCATTTATATAACATTTCCCTTAAGAAGGTCAAACTATATGAATCACAACTTCTAATTTATAAGGGCTCATAGACCATAAAAATTAAAGTGTGGAGACCATTAAATAGTAACAATTCACTTATAAAGAACCTTAATGAAATGTTATCATAATTCATGGACATAGAAATAAGAACTAGAACATGTTGAAAGCAATTCACATAGTAAATAAACATGGAAGGGAATAATGTGTGACATATTAATCCTGTAAGGTGACTAAAATTATGCATGATCATGATTACTTGCTATATCGATCCAAGGATAAGATATAAACCTCAATAATAATAGTAAACATCACACATCATATGCTTCACCCAACTGTGGAATCAAATCAACTTTAATAAGAAGAATACAATACAACATGTCCCATCCTAGGTAATTTGGACTTTACCTATACATGGGTTAGATACTCCTAGGAACATATCATTACCAAACTCTAACACATTCATAATATCTTGTATAATATTCCCAAACAATATGACAAAAGAAAATAAATAGTGCTCTATACCACTTTATGACATCCTGAATCGAATGCCACTAAATGTTTCCCTGAGCCAATGGGCCACATGGCCTCAAGCATTCCTCCCCATATATGAGAGGTTTTTTAATTGTATTGAGGATCTAAGGTGTTGTAGTGGGAAGACTAAACCCTCCTGTTTACAATATCATAATGGTGAAATAAATAGAAAAATAATAGAGGAAAAATAAATAACTGATAACTGAAGGTAAATAATCAAAAAAAAAAAAATAACCAACATCCAATATCATATACAAAATGATTATATGTCATATGTATAACAAAAATGGAACAAAAAATAATTATATACAATAAAAGTATCAAAAAGGTTAAAAATACCAAAATTACTATCTCTAATAGCATCACGAGCCACAACTTAGACCTATTCTTCCACGTTCCCATGATATATTCAAATCAAGTAAAAAAATCGATGCTTTCCACTATCCCTACCTACATCCACATAATCTACCTGGGTACCATCAACAAGCCAGATATGGTGTGAGATAAACATAGTATTCCACCACCAACAGTGTCTATAAATATCCTATGAGTGCATATAATATTGAAGTATGCATGTAATAATGGTAAGAAATAATAAATCTGTAAAGGGTTGTCTCTAGTTCCTGAAAGACACCAGGCTAACACTACCTACATCAGCCTAAGAAGAAGAATCTTTGAATGTGTAACCATATGTATACACATATATAGAAAATATACATAGTGAATTCTACATCCATATATATGGATACTACTACTATCCTGGACCGGAGGCATAACTAAGACATCCATAAGTTGAAGCATAAGTATCACAAGTATCAAGGTACACAATGCCCAATATCACAAGAACAAGGGACGTCAGTACTAGGGTCACCATGCCCAATTTCATATCAAGAAGGGTCATTATACCCATATATAACATTAAGGGTTATCATGCCTAGTATCATATCAATAGGGTCTTCATGCCTGACTGATAGGGTCATCATGCCCATATATCATATCACACAAGGGTTTCAATTCCAATTAATTGTTATTCATAATTGTTTCCATGTCCAATTCTTTGTTATTCATAAGGGTTTCAATTCCTAACTTTCATTATATAGGTATGTCATGACTACAGTATAGTATAAAGTCTCCATGCTCATATCATAGTATTCGGATGTCATGCTCGTATCATAACAGTAGTATAAGGGGAACCATACCCATATATAACAATTATAGGAGGGAATAAATGCCCATATAATATAAAGTAAAGGGGTATTTAGGCCCATATATCATATCACATAAGGGTATCTATGTAAATTCATTATTATTCACAAGGGACACTATGCCCAATTCATTATTATTCATAATTCATTAACATTGATTAATAACAAGGGCATAAACACTATTCAATTTAATCAAGTGACGTGGTCATATCCATCACCTACATTCAATTCATTATATATTTATAAGTGTGTTAGCCATGCTTCACTACAAAAATTATCTATCTAATTTCTGATTTCACAATTATAAGTCACTCTTTAGATGATGTTTTTTCCATTTAGGCATTTATAACCACAATGGAAATTTTATCGGCACACCTCAAGGGGGGAGAAATTTATAGGGGATCTAAGATAATCCATAGGTTCAAAATAAGTCAACCAATTTAGGGAATACTCGAATTAGGGGGAAAATGTTAAACCATAATTCATAACATGACACATATCATAAAAAAACCTTAAAGTTGAGAGAAAATTACTAAACCAATGACCTTATGCCTGTAGAGCATAACTCTTCTAGTATCGGCCTTTGGTTTTCTCTAGATTGGAAGAAAACAAAAAAACAAATGAATTCCCTGAAAATAGGGCTTAAGATCCTACACCTAAATAACTCATTAAAGAAAAATAAAAATAATTAATGGTGTAAGATAAATAAATATCTTAACAACACTCATAAAATGAGATGAATGAAAGTCGAATCAGTGTCTATATCATAATGTTATCTAAGAAGCTATATTATGTAGATTGAGAGCTCAAAGGGAGAACTAATGTGTCTCATGTTCACTATAAATGAAATTGGAAGAGGGAATGGAATTAAAATAGAAATATTGGGAAATCGTTAAATCACCCCAAAATATTGGGTTGTGTGGTTTGGCCACACATTTGGACAAATCATATACCAATTGTGCTTAATCCACTATCAATTGAGATGAATTACATAGTTCATCCTCATGGTTTGGAAAACCATGAACAAACCATACCATATTTCTCTACTAAAAACTACATATCTCCCCTCACAAGAATGTGGACCCATGTTCATAGCTAGGGAAAACTATGCACCCTACTCTGCCCTCTAAGATGTCTTTAATGGTTAGAAGAAACTGTGCGGGATGGGTGACATAATTTTTGTTAACTATGCAGCCCAGTGTTTTCTTTCATCGGCTAAGGATTTGAGCTTTAAAAAATCCCCAAACACCAATGTTTCCTCTATAGCCTCACTAGGAATCCATATAAAGAAAAAACAAGGACTTAGACTGAAAACTAAAGGGTCCTTACATCATATAAATATTGGGTTCTTACATAATCATAATCTGAAATAATCATCTAGGGAATTACATAAAGATGAACTACCTTCTACTTATACAGGAGTCCCAAAATATTCACTAAGATCTTTCTATGCTAACCTACTGATAGGAGAGACGTCAAAATTTTAACTTATAAACATGCCTCTACACCTCTCGTAGCATGACTAGTATCATCATCTATCCTTGGAAGGATCTTGCACTCCCCACCTTTATAAAATCCATTAGAAACAGGTACATTGGATGTCTAGTCATGCACAACCTCACAATCAATATCCTTATGTTGCATCTCCCTAACTCTTTGAAGAAGCATAGGGGTAAGAATCATCAAATAGAGGTATACTGCACCATACTCATCCTCAAGGGTCAACCACAAGAGGTCAATTGATCCATCATGTCACTCAGCAACAAAGGATATTAAACTTCAGTGTGACTATGTCTGGATCCATCCTCAAGTTTCTCACATTTTCCTCCTCGGATGCTGAATACCCAAGGATTTTAGGAATAATATTATCATGAATCAATCTAAGAAGGGTTGAAGGACCCAGTTCAAAAGTCTAACAACGTTGTATGGTAATTAAACATGATGAAAGGTATCACCATGAAATCCAAGTAACCATTGAGACTTTGTAAATTCACCTCTATTTTAACTCCTTTCAAACTCAATGATGGTGATAACCAAACTAAGTTCAAACTCTAAGAACCTCTTCACCCCAATCCATGGTCAAAGAATTCATCAATTCTTTTTGGTGGATACTCCTCCTAAATAGTCTCCTAGTTCATGTGACATTAATCCACACCTAACCACAAGCTCCCATAAAACTCCTAGGAGAACATCATTGGACTACCCATAAAAACACATTGGTGTTAGGCACGTATTGTCTCAACAATAATCTATAAATATTATTGATTTTTATGCTCACAAATATCCTTTTTAATTTTAATAATGATATTATTTTAAGTGTATTTTGGGGAATTTATATTCTTTATAATTCTTATTTTGGAATAATATTCAAGTATTTATTCATGAGAAATATTATTTAAACTGTTCAGAACTCTCTTAAGCATATTTGGGAAATACTGTTCATGGTTTTTCATTTTCTGAAATCATTGTTCATTCCCTACACTAAAGAACATAATGTAAGGATCATACCCTACATCTGTATTAAAGTTTATGATAAATGATCATCACGTATGGTTTATCAACCTTACATTGGAAGAAATGTATGGTCAAAAAAATATCTTTGAATAAAACCTTACATTTATCCAAGAGAAAAAGTATGGTTAATGAACCCTATGTAAGTATGGAACCCTACGTTTGAGAAGAAAACCTATGGATCATCAACCTTACTTTTTTTATCAACCTTAAATTTTTGAGCTTATTTTTGGAGAGTTAACGCTACATAGTTGAACCCTAAATTTGGTATTTTTTTTGTTATGTGAAGGAACCTTACATTTGACTTTTCAACACTAGAGATTTGAATTTACGACTTTATCAGAGTTTTCTGTAATAGTATTTTTGGAATATCAGGGTGATTTAAAGCTCAATTTTGACTGATTCAAAGCTCATCATAAATGATTTAAAGATCTATTTAGAGTGGAGATTTTCACTCTTGTTCTTAAGGGAAGCTATGACAACTCTGAGCTATGTTTTTGAATTTGAATTCTCTCGATTTATCAAGCATCCTTGGTGGATATGAAGTCTTGTTGTGAGATATATTTTTATATATATTTTTTTGTGTTAGATGTTTTATATATCCATATAAATATCTCTAATATGTGTTGATAATATTATTCTTAGAGTTTTCTTGTGAAGATTAATTTGTAGTGCTACAACGATCGAGCATCTCAAAAACGAGGAATATATTTTGGAGATATACATGTTTAATCCTGGAAGCACGATGCTCTATTTTAGTTTCTATTCTTAAAATCAAAGATCTCTTGTGCAACTGGATATCTTCATACATATTTCAAAGATTACAATTCTTCTGAAGTTAAAGATCCATCTTCTGTTAGTTGCATGCTGCTGCAACTTTGAAATTTAAACTGTTTTATCAAATCAATATCTATTGATTCTTTTGAGTATCAACTACTAAATTTCAGTCTTGGTGGAGTGTCATATTCTCATGCTAAGCTGTGAATTTTTTTGTTCTCTATAAAAGAACTATAAGGATATGTTTTTATCCCTGTTTTGAAGGGTGAAAACTACCTGCACTCAGTTGTGGATCAGTATTATGAGAAGAGGACCTGACTAGTGAAATTCACCAAGCCCACAGAGAGGGTCACTGGTGGAGTGGACTAGGGGATCTTCGTTCCCCAAACCACTATAAATTTTTGTGCTCTGTTTTCTATTTTTATATTGCACATACTCTCATACAGAAATGCCTCCATCTCTATCTACTATTTATGTGAAATGACAGAATTGTAAAAAATTTAAAAGGACACAATTCACCCCCTCTTGTGTCTTAGTCATAGACTTTCTGAACCAACAATTAGATCTTATAAAGCCCCAATTCTATAAATTCTCCAACTGCACCTTTAGATTTCACGGCTATATGGGGTCCTCTAATATGCTAGTGTAAATATTGGGCTATCCCTAGTGTAATTTCATACAAAAAACTCTTGATGTGGAGGTAAACCTAAAACATCCTCAAGAAATACATCTTTATACCTATCCAACATTGTAAGACTAAAATATCATAGAATCTACTATTAAAAGGGTCTTACTATCCAAATAAATTGTTCATATCCTCCTTCACATGAGCTCATACTACTCCACCTAAGGGAGCTCCTTCTCACCAAAGAAGGTAGGTTCCATCCCACTAAACAGGGGCCACTATATCCCTCATCGGTAATATTAAACAAAGTATGGATGGTATACATCCAATCCATACTAAGGAAAAATCATAGGGACTCACCACCTACTATGGAAATATTCCATGTGAATCACTCTCTCCTCCCAGATTTAGGTCATACTATCAGTAGAAGCGTGATCCCTGATCCTCCTCTATAGGAGCCCCATAGCACAAGGTTCAATTAAAATGATCCACTAGTATCACTAGGTCTCAAAATATGGGCTAAGTCTATGGTAAAATGGCTTATGACCATGTACCAAAATAATGACTAGAGCAAAGAAGAAGTATTTCATACCTTGATCACACTAGGAAATTTGTGGTCAAAAGGATCCTCTACTTGAAGCCATCTTTTATATTTCCCACATGTCTTCCTTAACTAGGGCCTTCTCCAACACCTTATCCCAACAAAATGAACTCAAACATACAATTCAAATGAACTCATCCTCCACACCTCGAAACTATATTATGTGGGTGGCACTAACTCAATTGCATAGTTTTAAATCACATCACAAGAATGAGTGTTGGTGGGGGAAGTTCCTCTCTTCCTCTTATGCTCGATGTCATGTCTAAAATCACTAACATAAGGGTCTAATGACACCTCACATCACCCTAGATAAGTATTTTTTCTAGGAACACTATCAAGAGGGATCCTAACCCAGTGAGACATTTGCACCATAGGCTCGTTCCAGTCCTCTACCAACCAAGAAAACTATCTGGCTACCCATGAATCCTGGGTAATCTCTAAATTCATATCCCATGGTGAAAAATCAAAATAGGTGCATAATATACCAATAATTAGAGAACCAACTATTTCTCCATGGACAATACTGCTTGCAAGTATAACTATATGATCGGTCAGGGTCCGAACAAGTCATAAAACCTAGATAGTGACCTTCATCCAATCCTCTAAAAATGAGGATTTGACTATCCATGAAGCCTCATCCATCCCTATCACAATAACTCATGTAACATGCTAAGCCTAGGTGTATCATCATCTTGTATTGTTGAAGTTATCCACTACCCAACATGTGGATGATCATATTTATGGACCACTAGAGGAAAGTCTATGCACTACTCAATAGGTGGTAACACTACTAGGTTATCACCTAGAGGAAACACATCATGTATGGGTCCCTGAAATGAGGCCTCATCACTCAACTGGTCATCATTATAACACTCTCCTGAAATCATAGCTAGCTGTCATCATGGAAGCATCTTGAAAGTTATCATGATGTACTATGTTAGAAGATCATATTTGGGGAGCTCACTCAAGAAGTAAATGAAAGTCAAAGGAGTCAATCCTATATGATCAATTTACCAATAGTTTTCCTACAACCATTGTCTCGGTATGCTGAGTAGATAAGCAGGTAGTTAAAGTCTTGGTGAATTGATACATCGACCACCGCACCAACACTGGGTTCCCTAGACTAAACTCCCCACTCAAGACACTTTGACACTGTTTCCCTAAGTCCCAAAAAATGTTCATATGGGGGAAGATCAAAACTCAGTCCTAAGGAATAAAATGACCCAATAACTGTCCATCAAGACCCTTCTTACCAAGACCTCCTGGCTAGTGGTAAGCTGAGTGTGACAACCCCAAGCTCACCTCCAATTGACAAGAGTCCAGATACTAGTTCCAAGTAGGCATAAACTGAAATGGGAGGCCATATCCTAATGTAACTTTATGTATACACATATCCATATCCATGAAAAATTGTAAAGGAATAATAAAAGAATAAAATATCTATAGTATAACCATGCATGTAATAACCTTTAAGGAATACATAAATACATGTAAAGTAGTATAATAAAAATTATAAAATGGGAGAAATACATTCCCAAATAGAAATACAAGGGGGAATCCCAAAATGAAATCCACTATAAATAGTAGATTTGGGGAGAGACTAAATCTAGATATTATAGTCTGACCACCGAACTCATTCAACACCACCACGTACTACTAAACTCTCTAGGTCCTCCGTAGTCAATGCTAGCTACCCTTCATCTACATAAGACATGAGACATATAATAAATTCCCATGTAGGGGTGAGTATAAACATACCTAGTAGGATATCTCAAAATCATTTAAGTATGAAGCATCAAAAGAGATTTTAGTCAAACATCACAAAAAGGCAGGTCAATTAGAATATGATATAACAAACATAATAATAAACCTAGATATGGTAAAAAGGAAACCCATATAAAGAGATAAAGGGGATATATATCTCCACATCCCATCTAAGAACAATGCGTTAGCCTATAGCTCCAAAGTTCAATCAATGATTCCTAGCATCATGCTTAATCGTACAAGAATCTATGTGTTTAGGATAATACCTCACCACTATGCTCCATATATAATGTAGCCACAATATTATATCCATGAACCTCTTGCAACCTCGTAAGAATTTATGTGGAGTGTCCTCCTCCTCGACAGTATACTCCACAATCGAGGGAGCCACAAATCCCATGGAGGACCCAGATGCTCTAAAATATTGAAGATTGGGGAGTTCCACATCATAGATAGAGGACCCCTACCTAGTGTAGGGGGTACCATTTATATTTGTATAAAGAGTTGTGCGACCCACACCCTAGTGTATTAGGGGATTTCTAACCCTAGTAACACTCTGATGATCACACCCAATTTCTACCATCATCAAGCATCACCTGAAGAAGTTTCATGATAAAAACATGACTCATTATACCTCATATGACTCAGAAAAGGTCACCATCATGTTATATGTGGAAAAACACTCAAGATAAGCTAATTGTGGGAAAAAAATATATGTCTTCCCAAAATCCTGAAAAAAACATGAAACTCATTGTCTTTCCATCAGTCTGAAATGAAAATCGACTAATATGTGATCTCAAAAGGACAAGTATGGACAAATAGATCAGTCTATTGTGATCCTTATAGAAAAAAACCTGGTATAGACTATTGAATTTGTAACGCCTCGACCCCAGCTACCCAGAGTCGGTGCATTACTTCGTAACATTGGCATGATCCCAAAAGATCAAGTCTCGAAAGATAGATTAGTTTAGTAGCCTTGGAAACACTAGATACATTCATAAATGTTACATTACATCATAAGGTGAAAAACTACAATAACAAAGTCTCCATAGTCCACACTCATATCCTCTTCTGACTATCCCTGCAGGTCATTCATAAAATAATTCTTCACATCCTGGAAAATAATAAAACATTGAAAGGGGTGAGCTCAGATGCTCAGTAAGGATAACAATATAGCGGAAGCTTTAATAAATAAACATTAACATTTAAGTCAATGTATAACTAAAACAAAATCCTTTTAAACTTGAAATTTATCATAATATGGAAAAAGTAAACTGAAATAATGCCATTTACTTACTCATATGGATATTCTACTAGTCGAATAATCACATGAAATATCAATAGCCACTTTCATAATGATGGAATGCATAATGCCAGACTATCATAACCACGTAGCCAAGGCCTCGTGCCAAGACCACAAATAAGATTTTGTCAAGGCCTCGTGCCAAGAAACTAGTTTGTCTCATGAGACCTATCGATGCAATTTTTTTAGAAGATACTTACGTTCAAAATTGCTCAAATATACTCCAGTGTTTTTCTGAAATCATTATGCATGTTTTTGAAAACAAAATAACTAATTCTGAGACTGCTCGACTAATTGAAGGCCATGATGGGTCCACTCCCAATCCCTTCCTGTCTACCACACTCGAGAGTCAGGTTTTCTGAAAACATTTTTAAGCTTGCGTTAAATACGTATACATTTGCACTGTATTTTCATATATTAGAGAGAAATATCATTTTTTTGAAACCATTTAAAAATCACATAATTATAAAAGAAAACCTTTTGAATAAATGTAAAAGTCAAAGGGGTTTATACACCGTATAAAAGAAATTTGTGTATAAAACAAAATATGCCTCAATGAATGGAGATTGAGATGAAGTCACTTACAAATCTAATTTTTTTAAATAAAATAGATCTATTATGTGTATTCACTATATGTACACATAAATAAAGTATAAATACAAGATATGACATAATAATATCATGACATAATTTTAAAGTAGGAGATTAACCCAAAGAATGGAAATTGGGTTAAGAAGTTCCCTTACAAATATCATTTTTTAAATAAAATAGATCTATTATGTGTATTCACTAAAAGTACACATAAAGAAATTAAAATACAATATAGGACATAATAATACCATGACATAATTTGAAATTAGGATATTAACCCAAAGAATGGAAATTGGGTTAAGAAATTCCCTTACCTCGTGTCCGACTTGACTCGACTGCTCTTTAACCTCCTGAATAATAAACTCGAGTTAATATCTACCTTCTTAATAACATTTTTCAATTTAATTATTCCTTTTATATCACTTATTACTATGTCATGAACATTATGTAATTATTTAAGTTTATAACGGTCATTTTGTCGATCTTAGGTACTTGAGTCAAACGTAAACTTCTTATAATTACAAGTTGTTCATGTGGTGAAATAACCATTATATCCAGAATTATATTAATTATGTAGATATAATATATATCATATATATCCAGTATATACATTCATTCATAATATTACGTAACATTTAGAGGTAAGAAATGAAATGCACCATTCCTGGAGACGGTAAGCCGTAAGTACGCATGAACGCTACTTTCATTTCTATTTCATATTTAATGGAATGAAATCATAATGATATAAATGTATAATATAATTCCAGTATAATATAGTGTAAAATACCATTTACTCCATCCTTTATACATCCCACATATGGTATTAACGATTCAAATCACTTTGAGGGGGCGGTAGTCCGCACTTCCTAAAATGAAAATATCGCGTTTACCCATAATGGAAACCATAAAGTTATGCCATAAATGAAAAATAAAAAATCATAAGGAAAACAAAAACATAATATATATCATATATAAAAATAGTGTCATCATAATGGCCACCATTAGAGGTGTTATATGAGTGTTGAACAATCATTGTTTCGTGAGACAAAACTTCGTCATCCACAAAAACAGTATGTTCTTTAACCATTAGATGTAGGTGTGTGTATGTGTAAACCAAATACTTATCATAACAACATCCTAGTATATTGTAGATACTGTTTTTGTTACAAAATAAAGGAATAAAAAGAGTTTAAGGGGTTGGAGAAGCTAAATAAAACAAAAAAACATTAGAGAAGACATTACCTAAAAATCGGGTAACTATTTTTGATTTGAGCCAAAGGCTTCCTTGGAAGGAATTATGCCCAAAGTGAGGCTTCTAGGAGTAAGGGAGGGAAGTTGGGAGAGTATTTGGGCAGAGTTTGGCCGAGCAAAATGGCTTGAAAGTGTAAATAAGGTGGGAGTGGTGGGGGCCTTTTATAAGAGGAGAGGAGGGGCACTCTTGGAAAGTAAGGAAATGTTACATTATTATACAATTCTTTTCGGATTCCAAAGGTTCCAAACTTATATAATTCAAGGATAAGGTGATAAGGGTTCTAAATCTCTTCATACAATAGGTTTTTGACAAGTGTAACCCTTATATTTTACATTATCCTTTCATTTTATTTAAATCGTTAATTAATGAGGTAATTGCTGCATCATCATGGTGTCATAAATAATTTAATTTATTTAATGTCTAAAAATTATAAAAAAAAATATCATGATGTAGAAAATCTTTTTAGATTTCTAATGAATATTTATAGTCAAAAATATGACTTTTATAACCCCATTTAAAAATTGTTTTAGTAAAACAAATCTTGTTTGTGACTTTTTTATTTTAACATTAAATAAAAAGTTATTTATGTCTTTTTCCTACAAAAGTGGCTCCATGGGGTCCCCAAGTTGACCCATGGATTTTATTGGTCGTCCATGACTCATAAAATAGAGTTAGGACAATTGTAAAGGTCATTTCATATTATCATAACATTATCTTTATCTTAAATTACACTAATTACCTTTAATCGCGATTAATTAAACTTAAAAGTTACTATTCACCAAAAATTATTTTAATACCATTGAACCACATTTTACATCCTAATGAAAACCATGTATATCGGATTTTTGAAAATCAAATCACAGAAGTGGTAATATTTCATTTAAACGAAAAATCAGTTATTTAACTACCATTTAGTGGTTTCACTATTCATCAAAAAATGAAGTTTTTCAGAACAATGCAAAAAATTCACCCTAAGCTATAATTGATATTCCGAATTCAAAAATGATTTTTATTTTACAAAATTCCAAACATATAAGTTTCATTAATTAATTTTATAATTAATTTCTGCTGTCACAACAAATAGCGTGTTTTTAAGAAACAATTTATATCAAAAGATTGACAATTGTTCATGCCCAATTTCAATGTTAAATTAATTCTAATGAACACCATTGGATAAAATGGTAAAAATATATCCTAATTATACTTTAAAACCACTAAATAGTATAATTTATCACAATAAATTATTTTTATTAAAAAGTTGTTTTAAGTATTTTTCACTATTCATAAAAAATTGGAAGTTCTTAGAAAGTTACAAAAAATTCAAATTAGGATAATTTTGAAATTACGAATACAAAAACGAAGTCCATTTGGAAAAATAAAATTTATAAAATTTCAAAAATTAGGTATTACTATTCATAACGGCTACATTGATTGGTCGTGGTATGTGTTAGAACTCGAAGTTGCATACAACACACGCTACTGTATTATTCAAAGAGAAGAGTACCAAGGAAGCTTGGGGTGTTACATTCTCCCCTCCTTCAATAAATTGCGTCCTTGCAATTTGAAATTTTTCTTGGAAAATAAAAGGTTTAAAATAGAAAATACCTTGTGGAAAACCCACATCGGAAATAAGGTTAATAAAAATATAACATTAAAAGAAATCAAGATAAGTACAAAGGTCACCCAAGATAGCCCATTCTAGGATTCTATGAAAATATGGATATGGAGGAGAAACAAACCATCAAGGTCTGATGGAGAGTTGTAGAAAACAGGATTAGGAGAAAGTTAACTATAAGAAAATCACAAACTTGTGATTGGTTAAACGATCATTGATTCCACAGTTGGAAAAGTTAACCGGAAATGTTTTTGTTTTAAGTTACCTTTTATAATGTTGAGGAATTTATTTAGAAGATTTACTAAGAACGTAAGGGAATATACATACTTGTCATGTAGACTTTCATTCTTTAATAAATTTTTACCACAAACCCATCTTTCACTCTAAAAGGTAATAGAACTCAAAAATATTCTATTTATCCTAATTGTATAAGGTTCAAAATATTACCACATACCATTTAGATTAGGAAAAATATTTTGTAATAACCAGGGACTTCCTGTAGGCTAGTGGTAGGAAATAAAGGCCTGTCGCACTATGGTTGTGGGTTCGATTCCTGCAGCTTTGTCCGACGCGACGGGTTATGCCCCACCCTGCAGGTTGTCCTTTTCCTAAAACTATAGTATTATAATATTCCAAAAATAATCTTCAGAAATGTTTTAAACTTAAACAATATTATCCAAAGATCAACTTAATCCATTCCAACCTTTATAGTTATCCAAAATACCTCCGTCCAGACTTTCTCTAAAAGGTCTCTAAATTACAAAATCAATTGTAACCTCAGATTCCCCAAACAAAGTAAAGTTTCTCTTATTGTCACATACTAAAAATATGATTACCTTCATCATATTAAATCCTTAATGAAAAAAACATGTACTGCAGTACAATCCTTATATATATCACAATATTCTTATAACCATAATCTAGTTCTTAAGTCCAAAAACACAAATACAATAATTATTCAACTTCATCTGTAGTAACAACATAAGCTTTGCCTTGATCCCTTGGCCTTTTCTGAGGTATGTTTTCCTGACGCTTAGGAAATTCATTTGCATAATGCCCCATTTCCCTACAATTGTAGCATTCAACATTGATAGCCTTTTTCTTTCCCTTGCAATCACGCGCCTGGTGACCTTTTTCTCCACATTTATAACAAACTCCCATTCCTTTTAGGCAAGTACCAGGGTGATTCTTCCCACAATTATCACATAATGGAGAATCTTTCTTTCCCTTTTTCCCTTTATTCGTCTTTTGTTCCACCGTTCTCTTCTTCTCTTGCTTTACTTTATTGTCATAAGACTTAGAGAATTCCTTTTCTGTCTTGATAGCACACGAGACTATATCTTCGTATGTTGAGAAAGATTGTGATACTAAAGGTCGATGAAGAAATGGTTTTAACCCATCAAAGAAACGGTCAATCTTACTTCTTGGGTTACATATATAATCTGCAGCATGTCTCACTAACCTTGTAAAGTTGGCCTCATACTTTGCGACATTCTCATCCTCCTTTTGTCTCAGACTCAAAAATTTTCTTTCCATATCTGCTCGATGGTCATGTGGAAAGTATTTTTCTAAGAAAAGATCTTTTAACTCTCTCCATTCCATATTTGATACTTCTTCATCTTCCTTTGTGTTTTGAATCAGCGACCACCATTGATCGGCATCTCCAGTGAGGCGGTAAACTGCCATGACAACCTTCTCCCTTTCGCTACTCCCCAAGGCATGGAATATTTTCTCTAAGGAGTTTATCCATTGCTCAGCTACTAATGGATTTGTACCCCCATTAAATTTTGGCGGTTGTTGCCTCATGAAGCGGTCTAACATTGATCCTCCACGTTGTGGATCAGGGTGATCCATACAAGTAAGGTTATTATTCATAACTTGAGTGAGTTGTCCCAGTATGGAAATAAGTTGATCAGCACCAGTTGTATCTCCAGATCCACAATAATTATCTTGAGCAGGAGGGAAATCCCTACACAGAGTGCGTGCATTGATACGGTTTCCATTCCTTCCACTAGGCGCCATTTCTATACAATGGCATAAACTAGATTAGTTTATGAATCATAATACATAATTCCATACTTATAAAATACTTAACATAAATTGAACTATTTATGGATATAATCCATAATTATAAAAATGTTTTCTTTGAGGAAGTATATATTCATAACCCTTCATAGTGGTTTGTAAAGAAAACGAGAATTATCCTAAGCATATCCCCCGGGAGTGTCGTAACCAATAGTGCAGCAAGGCCCATTGTCGTGCACCAGTTCCTGTTCGAGTCTAGCTCAAAGCGATGTTATCAGGTTTTACCCTTAGGTACATTTGTGCCAGAGCCGCCTCTACCTGCTCGTATCCAGACATGGATGTATTGCTCAGAAAACTCACAAAATCTCTATAATACCAAAATTCTAGGAAGTTCTTCTATACTAATCCTAAAAGTCTATCTTCGGGCTATGTGCTCTAATCATAGTTTATCTAAATCTAGCTTCCAAGGTTAGTACTAAACTGCCTCTGATACCAACTGTAACGCCCCGACCCCAGCTACCCAAAGTCGGTGCATTACTTCATAACATTGGCATGATCCCAAAAGATCAAGTCTCAAAAGACCGATTAGTTTAGTAGCCTTGGAAACACTAGATACATTCATAAATGTTACATTACATCATAAGGTGAAAAACTACAATAACAAAGTCTCCATAGTCTACACTCATATCCTCTTCTGACTATCCCAGCAGGTCATTCATAAAATACTTCTTCACATCCTGGAAAATATTAAAACATTGAAAGGGGTGAGCTCAGATGCTTAGTAAGGATAACAATATAGCGGAATCTTTCATAAATAAACATTAACATTTAAGGCAATGTATAACTAAAACAAAAGCCTTTTAAACTTGAACTTTATCATAATATGGAAAAAGTAAACTGAAATAATGCCATTTACTTATTCACATGGATATTCTACTAGTCGAATAATCACATGAAATATCAATAACCACTTTCATAATGATGAAATGAATAATGCCATACTATCCTAACCACGTAGCCAAGGCCTCGTGCCAAGACCACAAATAAGATTTTGTCAAGGCCTCGTGCCAAGACACTAGTTTGTCTCATGAGACCTACCGATGCAATTTTTTTAGAAGATACTTACATTTAAAATTGCTCAAATATACTCCAGGGTTTTTCTGAAATCATTATACAAGCTTCTGAAAACAAAATAACTAATTCTGAGATTGCTCGACTAATTGCAGGCCATGATGGGTCCACTCCCAATCCCTTCCTGTCAACCACACTCGAGAGTCAGGTTTTCTGAAAACATTTTTATGCTTGCGTTAAATACGTATACATTTACACTATATTTTCATATATTAGAGAGAAATATCATTTTTTTGAAACCATTTAAAAATCACATAATTATAAAATAAAACCTTTTGAATAAATGTAAAAGGCAAAGGGGTTTATACACCGTATAAAAGAAATTTGTGTATAAAACAAAATATGCCTCAATGAATGGAGATTGAGATGAAGTCACTTACAAATCTCATTTTTTTTAAATAAAATAGATCTATTATGTGTATTCACTATATGTACACATAAATAAAGTATAAATAGAAGATAGGACATAATAATATCATGACATAATTTTAAAGTAGGAGATTAACCCAAAGAATGGAAATTAGGTTAAGAAGTTCCCTTACAAATATCATTTTTTAAATTAAATAGATATATTATGTGTATTCACTAAAAGTACACATAAAGAAATTAAAATACAAGATAGTACATAATAATATCATGACATAATTTGAAAGTAGGAGATTAACCCAAAGAATGGAAATTGGGTTAAGAAATTCCCTTACCTCGTGTCCGATTTGACTCGACCGCTCTATAACCTCCTGAATAATAAACTAGAGTTAATATCAACCTTCTTAAGAAAATTTTTCAAGTTCATTATTCCTTTTATATCACTTATTACCATGTCATGAACATTATGTAATTATTTAATTTTATAACAGTCGTTTTGTCGATCTTAGGTACTTGAGTCAAAAATAAACTTCTTATAATTACAAGTTGTTCATGTGGTGAAATAACCATTATATCCAGACTTATATTCATTATGTAGATATCATATATATCATATATATCTAGTATATACATTCATTCATAATAATACGTAACATTTAGAGGTAAGAAATGAAATGCACCGTTCATGGAGACGGTAAGCCGTACGTACGCATGAACGCTACTTTCATTTCTATTTCGTATTTAATGGAATGAAATCATAATGATATAAATGTATAATATAATTCCAGTATAATATAGTGTATAATACCATTTACTCCATCCTTTATACATCCCACATATGGTATTAACGTTTCAAATCACTTTGAGGGGGCGGTAGTCCGCACTTCCTAAAATGAAAATATCGCGTTTACCCATAATGGAAACCATAAAGGTATGCCATAAATGAAAAATAAAAAATCATAAGGAAAACAAAAACATAATATATATCATATATAAAAATAGTTTCATAATAATGGCCACCATTAGAGGTGTTATATGAGTGTTGAACAATCATCGTTTCGTGAGGCAAAAATTCACCATCCACAGAAATAGTATGTTCTTTAACCATTAGATGTAGGTGTGTGTAAGTGTAAACCAAATCCTTATCATAACAACATACTAGTATATTTTAGATACTGGTGTTGTTACAAAATAAAGGAATAAAAAGAGTTTAAGGGGTTGGATAAGCTAAATAAAACAAAACAACATTAGAGAAGACATTACCTAAAAATCGGGTAACTCTTTTTGATTTGAGCCAAAGGCTTCCTTGGGAAGAATTATGCCCAAAGTGAGGCTTCTAGGAGTAAGGGAAGGAAGTTGGGAGAGTATTTGGGCAGAGTTTGGCCGAGCCAAATGGCTTTAAAGTGTGAATAATGTGGGAGTGGTGGGGGCCTTTTATAAGAGGAGAGGAGGGGCACTCTTGGAAAGTAAGGAAATGTTACATTATTATAAAATGCTTTTCGGATTCCAAAGGTCCCAAACTTATATAATTAGAGTCTAAGGTGATAAGAGTTCTAAATATCCTCATACAATAGGTTTTTGACAAGTTTCAGCCTTAGATTTTACATTATACTTTCATTTTATTTAAATCGTTAATTAATGAGGTAATCGTTGCATCATCATGGTGACATAAATAATTTAATTTATTTAATGTCTAAAAATTATAAAAAAATTATCATGATGTATGAAATCTTTTTAGATTTCTAATGAATATTTATAGTAAAAAATAAGAATTTTATAACCCCATTTAAAAATTGTTTTAGTAAAACAACTCTTGTTTGTGACCTTTTTATTTTAACATTAAATAAAAAGTTATTTATGTCCTTTTCCTACCAAAGTGGCTCCATGGGGTCCCCAAGTTGACCCATGGATTGTCTTGGTCGGAAATGACTCATCCAGTAGAGGTAGGACAAGTGTAAAGGTCATTTCATATTATTATAACATTATCTTTACCTTAAATTACACTAATTACCTTTAATCGCGATTAATTAAACTTAAAAGTTACTATTCACCAAAAATTATTTTAATCCCATTGAACCACATTTTACATCCTAATGACAACCATGTATGTCGGATTTTTGAAAATAAAATCACAGAAGTGTTAATATTTCATTTAAATGAAAAATCAGTTATTTAACTACCACTTAGTGGTTTCACTATTCATCAAAAATTGAAGTTTTTCAGAACAATGCCAAAATTTCACCCTAAGCTATAATTGATATTATGAATTCAAAAATGATTTCTATTTTACAAAATTCCAAAAATATAAGTTGCATTAATTAATTTTATAATTAATTCTCGATGTCACAACAAATAGCGTGTTTTTAAGAAACAATTTATATCAAAAGATTGACAATTGTTCATGCCCAATTTCAATGTTAAATTAATTCTAATGACCACCATTTGATAAAATGGTAAAAATATATTCTAATTATACTTTAAAACCACTAAATAATATAATTTATCACAATAAATTATTTTTATTAAAAAAGTTGTTTTAAGTATTTTTCACTATTCATAAAAAATTGGAAGTTCTCAGAAAGTTACAAAAAATTCAACTTAGGATAATTTTGATATTACGAATACAAAAACGAAGTCCATTAGGAAAAATAAAATTTATAAAATTTCAAAAATTATGTATTACTATTCATAACGGCTACTTTGATTGGTCGTGGTGTGTGTTAGAACTCGAAGTTGCGTACACCACACGCTACTGTATTATTCAAAGAGAAGAGTATCGAGGAAGCTTGGGGTGTTACAGAATTTCCCCAAATAGAGACCTTGGAAAAAATTGATTTTCATTGTTTCACACATGAACTACACTTCATGGGGCCAAGTCACAAGTCTAAAAAAATGCACACAATATTGGTCTTGAAATATCCACCTCAATATCAAGGTCATGATTCCACAGAAATATCCCCAATTCGACATTTTATGGAGAAGTTATATCAGAAAAAAGGTTCAATAATAATAATAATAATAATAATAATAATAATTTTATTTTTATCATTATTATAATATAAAAAAATGACATGGTGAATGGAAATATTCCCCATTTCCCATGCCATTTTCCTAAGGATCTACCCCTATACCTCTCTCTACCTTGGTTCCCCAAATCCCACTATATTCCTAAGTAATAATAATTTAATTATTATAATTATAAAAAAAGATATAATAAAATGATTACCTGAAAAGGGGTAGGGTAGAGAATACAACAAGCCCCCCCCCCCTAATGCCTCTACCTTCTAAAAATTTCATTATCTAATATTACTAAATTAAATACCATGTTTTATTATTATAAAGAATAACAATAACTATCACATTTTATTACTATTAAAAATAATAAAAACACAAACCACCCTCCATAGATGGTCATAAATCAAATTATGGCTATTATTTAATGGAAAATTATCCCTTGTATCCATCCATATAAATTGCATGTTCAAGGTAACAGGAATCCTTCTATCCATACCCACACCGAACACCATCATCATTGGTGCTTGTATTCCGGCCACCCATTGCTCGGAAACATCAATCGCTGCTCCTCTAGAGAGATCTCCTCAATATGGCTTAAAAACCACGAATACCCAATCCAAAGTTGGTTTCTATTTTCACCTCCACACCTCTATCACATCCCCAAAATCCAAATCTAAATTCATGAGCACAGTCCATTTTTTCAAAGAATGAACACACAATGATTGGTATTCCTAGATATCATCATATCACCATTCAACCAATTACCGATGATGAGCACCAAGAATAAAGGGGAAAAGGCACAGGGAACCAAGTTAACATCGAATGAAGGAAGTGTTTGTTTTTACATCATCATAAGAATATAAGAACACAACATTATAATAGCAACAATATCCAATGAGGAATAAACCTCAACTTCTTAGATCTTGAAAGAGAAATTGAACATTGGACAACCCAAAAAAATTCGACCCGATAATTAATTTGGAAAGGATTAATTGAAATTTAACTCAAGATTTAAATTAGGATAAAACCAAAAAGAAAAAACCCTACCACAATATTGGATTGATAGTTAGAGAAGAATTCATCCGCTAGTGTGGAAGGTGATGATCCTGATGTATTCGTCATTCATCTCACAATTATCCTTGATCAGTTTATCATTGATCCTTATTCATGATCCACCAAATCCATCACTCTCCTCCTTCTCATCTATACTATACTAAGGTTATATGGCTAACCATGGAGAATTTTCATAGAGATAATTAATATAGGAATATAATTATATTTATCAATTAAATGTATTAAATAAATTAATTAATTAATACACTTAACATACCCCCCGATGGTCAGCCTCAACTGAACATCTGACGTTGAGAAAATTTATTTTATACCTAGGGTAAATCCAATGTTCAGAAATCAATAGAAGTATAAGACTTATGATTCAATACTTTTTAGGAGTTATTTAATTATTTTAAAAAATACACACGTATGATATTAATATATTTAATATTTTTATAATATAAATACCAGGCTCACCTGGTCTTGTAGTCTCACACCATCTCAACACCTGGATTTAAAAATATTCCTAGAAACATTAAAATGTATTAAAAAACAAAAAATGAGTCATTAAACTATCTATTATGAGGATATCCAATTATCTAATACTCATGGATTTAGTAATGTTATATATAAAAAATATTAGGGAAGGGGAAACCTTATTCCTTTTCTAAGTGATTCCCTACCAAATTAACTATATAAGATAAATAAATAAATAAAATATTATAATATTTTAAAAAAATATATTAAATAAATTAATTATGGTAAATTTTTAACACCTTGAGTTTTTATGATATAATTTTTTTACAATTTAATCTATTTGATTACTTGTGGTACACGCAACCCTCGGTCAAAAAGAACTGTAAAATCTTATAGCATTATAACCTATACATTAAATTTTAGGGCTCGAATAGTAATAACTAAATTATGGAATGTATTTAGTTTAAAGTTTCATATATAAATTTATTTTTTATCAATTAATTGTAAATAAAAATATAAATAATTTAAAAGAAGAAGAAATCTGTTTCTAAAAAACTGCATTTTTTTCTAAAAATTGGTTTCGTCTTGTTTTGTGAATTTAAGTTAAAATTATTTTTTAATAATTATAGAAAATATATATGAAAACCTTAAATTAATTATGGAATTCATGAATTCAAAATTATCTTAGAGGCAATTTTTTAGAATTTTATGAAAATATTAATTTTTTGAAGAATAGTTTAAAATACTAATTTTTATTGAAAATTTCCTTTTCATTTAATTCATTTTAAATTTAAAATTTGTTTTAAATTGTTTTAAATTTAAAATTAGTTCATATATATTATAATTAATATATTTTATTGCATTTTAATTAATTATATGATCAGTTTTGATATAAATTGTTTTTATACTTTTGAAAATGTTTCCTTTGCAAACCCATTTTTTTCATCACGTTTATAGGTTTAATTTTAAATTAAATTCTACCACATATGTGAATTGAATTTAATAAAATGTCTTAAATATTTTTAATCCAAATAATTAATGTTATATAATAATGTAAACTTAATTTTTGGTCATAAAGAATAGTAAAAATCATAAAAATTAATTACTGCAGTTATGGTTGAAACAAGTTTACTAGAGTTTAAACAAAAAAATGATAAGGGTTAAAATGACCAATAAACATGTTTAATTACTATTTTATATCCATATTTTAACCTTATCCCATCTAAGGATCTGTAATAATCTATTTTTATGCCATTAATCCATGTGAAAACATGGGTATGATTTATTCCTTTAAAACATTCCAAGTGTGTCCTCTCCCCCGCTTATAAAAGGGAACTCCTTATCCCATACTTTTCAAAATTAAAAAGCCCTTTATTTCATAAAATTAATACTAAAATACTTTCCTTAAATTTATATTTATGGTCTATATTAAATGTTTTGATAATAAAATCATTCTTGGAAGGTTGTAGGTATAAACCTAAATAGGTTTTCTAAAGAAGGGGTATTGTTCTTAACCGCGTTCTCCAAAGAAGAGGTATAGTTCTTAACCACGTTTCTTTATTTTGTTTCTTCCTATATACCCATAAAATATCCAAAAAATATGATAAAATAATAACAAAAATATTTTCCATATACTGATATGTTACTATGTTAATGGCATATCATATATCCATATCCTCTTACATCAAATGAAAAACGAAATTGTCGATCGTGTGTACGGCGGACTACCGCCTCGTGAATCGATGTAATTATTTTTCCATCACAATATCTCATGGATGGATATAATTATTGATATAATTTTTATATATAATATTTATGACATAATTATACTTCTTTAATTATAATTATAAATCTAACTTCATGCCTTCCAATTTTTCAGAAAATGATAACATCACTCATGTGTACCACATACGTGAAGTGATGTGAAACATTTTTTATTTTAGTTTAAAATGAATGGTAATAAGGATATATTTAATGAATATATATGATATAATAATTATTCAATAAATTTAAAATATTATTTATCATTCCTTCATTCTATCCATTGAAAAAAGTGGAAACAACGTTCAGACGTATGTACGATCTACCGTCTCTATGAATGGTGTAATTCATTTTTATATCTATATATTTTATGAATGAATCTAAACACATAAGTAATGAATATTTATTAAATTTATATCATTTTTAAAATTATTTAGATTATGGAACCATGATTAAAGTACAAGAACTAAAACTACCAAACCAAAATATTTATGTAAAACAAAACCGTTATTACTCACAACAGTGATTTTAACAAGGAATTCTTAATAAATGGGTGATAAAAAGTGATAAGTAAATAATATATGGTATGATATATATTATTATGTTTCTAAAATATATTTATATTATTTATATATTTATTATAAATGAGGTTCGAACACGTATGAAGGAAATTAGATCTGAGGTAAGGGTTTCTCATCTCACTTTTACTTCTGTGAGACATATGCCATATTCACTACCAATTTATTTGTTCTGGTGTATATATATTTACCCTTTTATATTTTATATAATGAATATATTTAACTTAATTTTATTAAAATTTTATCACAATTTATTTCTTTTATGATATATATGATTTAAAAGTTACCAAAGTGGTAAGGGTTTTACGACTGCAATCTCAACATTTATCAAGATTGTTTATGATTAAGTTTCTGAGGATGAAATATTTTGATTTATCTCTTAAGAAACTCATTAATGTTTATATAATATGATTATTCAATTAATTTTCAAGTAATATTACTAATTTCCTCTCCACGGTACTTATAATTATTGAGAATGTTTGTTTTACGAAAAACTAACTTTATTTTCTTTTCAGTTGAAAATCATTTTTCTTCCATATCAATGTTTTATAAAAATATTTTCAAGAAATTTTTTAACATTATAGAAATTATATATTAAATAAATTTTTACCCATGTTTTAATTCTTAAAAATTGTTTTAAAAGTAATCTTCAGGTCTTTTCCAAATGATTCACTTTTTAACATTTTTACAACAGTGTGAAAAGATGGTTTTTACAGCATGTACGAAATTACCTGTTATCATGAAACATATTGTTTTGAAGATTAATTTAAAATTTTAACAAGTTTATCTTTAAATAAAATATTTTTCCTAATATTTTGAAAATTTTTATTTTTTTAAAAGTGATTTTCAAGTTGAAAATTATATTTTCCTCATGAATGTTTTTAATAAATTTTTTATAGTATTTATATTAATTAATGAAAATAACCCTCATTTTACTTATGATCCATTAGGTATATATTGTAATTATACCATCCACCTTATTTATATGGATATTATATGATTAGTTTGAATGGGGATCTACCATTTTTATATCATTCTCCATATTACTTTGGTAGGGTTTTTAATATGTTTATTGAATAATGAAATTATTAACATTTTATATGGTATTTTTTCAATATGAATGTTTAAATTTAATATATTTCTCACCTTTTATATTAGGAATTCATTATTCTTAGTAAATGATGGGTGGGGCCCTCTATAGAACCTCAATTCATCGGTAGATCTCATGAGGCAAACTAGCTTGGGTATTTGGCTGAGGCCTTACCCATTTATATAAGATGTCTTAGAACGAGGACTCAAAGGTATGTTTATAATGTTCTATTTTATGAATTTTCTCAATATGGGATTATTTATTTATTTCCATGTGATTATTAAATTATTTATAATACTCATGTATAAGTTTCAAGCTCGTGTTATTATTTATATGGAATTATATTATCATTATTTATTCTTTCCATATTATTCTTAATGTTCATGTTATTTATTAAATGAAATGTGTTTTAGTTATTAGCCATTATATATTTATTATTACTTATTTATTTATGATATATTTTTTTATATTCATACCCATACTAAGCTTCTGAACTCACCCCTTTTTTATCTTTCCTTTACCTAGGATTCCAAGAAGTGTTTTATAATTGATATGCATCGATATGATAAGGAAATATTTTTTTTATCAAAGGTATTACTATTTTCTATTTTAGGTGTTTAGTTTTAATGTGAAATTCAAGTTTGTATCTAGTTTTCCATGACTACTAATCTATTCAGTCTTTTGTGATGTGATTTATTGTATCTAGTGTAAATGTAGTATAGTGACCACCGACTCTGGGCTACTAGGTTTGGGTTCATTAAATTTGGTATCAAAGAAAGTTTTGTATAAACCTAGGGAATTTTTTTTTCAAATCATAGATTAGTGAACAAAACCCAATGACTCACTTTGAGGATAAGTCTAAGTATAGGATAATGTTTTGTTAAAGTAAATATTATGTGGTTTTCCAAAAAATACATCCTTGTTTGGATACTTAAAGTGGATTTTGATATGGAAAATTTGTAACTAGTGGTAATGAAATTAAAAATGGTTTATTGGGATTTGACTCAATCATCACGTGGTGAATAACAATAGGCCTTGGTGTACACCTAGTTTGAAACTCTTGGGGGATATGTTTGGGTTAATTCACATTTTCTTTAAAAACCATCATATATTATTTGAATAGATTATTAAAATTAATAACATAAGATAAACCTAAGGTGTATTAGATTGAAAATAAGGTTTCATTATTTAGAAATACTATAAATGAGTGTATTGTTTTCTGCTATGATTATTTTTTCTCATACTATGAGTTTTGGTTTCAGTCAATGTATGGAACCTGAATTAATCATGTTAACATTAAATATGATGGAAAATGTGGTGATGATGAGTAAAAAAATGGTATGATGAATGAATTAAAATATATTTTTATTATTCCTTATTAGTTATCCTGATATATGATCAACAATGTATACCTTAACCAACTCTCAGACTCACAAAAGAAGAGGATGGAGTCCTATAAGAGCTTGAGTTGTGGAGACCATGGAGGAAATAAGGATCAATTCCCTTTGTGTTATAAATATGGAAATAGGCACCCAAAAGAATTTATAAAAGAAATAGGACAACGTTTTATGTGTATAAAAAATGGAATAAGGCAATGAATTTCCAAGAAAAATTAAGGTTAAATCTTAGACCAAGGAAGGAAATATTCGGTACTAATCATTAAATTAAAAGGGTTTATGTATTTATGTATTTAAATTTAAGATTATGTTGCAGAATTATTTTTATCAATGGTATTTTGGTTATATAAATCATGAAAAATCTAAGTATTATGTTAATGTTTTGAAGAATATATGTCTTTATTAACTTAATAGTTATGGATACCATCATTGGTTTATTAATTTAAGTTTTATCATAAATTCAAATACATAGACACCCCTTTTTAGGTTTTATGTAATGATATTTTGATGTTATTAATGACATTTTGGGAGATGTTTTATTGGGTTGAGGTATATGTAACCCTTAGGCTCAAAATAAATTATCATTTTTAGTAATAATTATACTTTTATAAGTTTATAGATATTGATAATATTTATGGTTAATATGATAATTAATGTTAAAGTAATAATATTTAATTATGATTATTTGATTTTATGGGAAAAATAAGTTGTATAGAGAACCTTGGTAGTTAAAAAGTGATTATGATTAATGTTATTTTAGAGGATGTTCATGATATTTTTGGGAATTTTATAGTAATTATATTAATATGGTTTTATAAAAATTAAAACCTATATATAGGATGACAACCCATCACGTCCGGCCAGGCCACGGGGCTTGAACCCACAACTGAAGGGCGAGAAGCATGCACTTCCTTTCACTGACCTAAAACATGTCTTGGTTAGTATGATATATTTTTAAATGATGTGAAATTTAAATATTAAGTTTTTTGTGGAAATATGTTTTATTATAGATATAAATATTGTACTAAAAATTGATTTGGTGATTAATTTTATTTTGGGGAAAGTTCACTATTTAGGGAACCATATATGATTAAGGTAAATAGAACATTATGGAATTTTATTTAAGGAATAAAGGTTGAATTATATTTTGTAAGATCATATGATTTTAATGTGGCTTCATGGTGGTTTTGTTTATTCATGGGAATTATTATAATATCTTGGAGGTTATATTATTTTGATATATACATTTTTATGATATATTAAGAGTGATTGATGTTATTTGGCGATAAATATTAAATTTATCTTAGAGGAATATGTGATAAAATAATTATAATCTTTGGGTTTTAATTTAAGTCTTGAATAGTTGAAGAATTTTAAAGTTTTTTTATATCAAATGATCTAAGTTGAATGTTGGGTATTATTGTTGAGGTTTATAGATTAATTTATTATATTGGAAAACTTTTTCTAACCATTTTCCATTTGGTAAATATTTAGAGACATACAAGATGACTTTTCACTATTTAATTGATCTTAGGATCCATTAAAATTTAATTTTAGTAATTAAGAATTAAAAAATCATCTTGGATATTCATTTCTTGGAGTAAAAAATGAAGTGTAAGTTGATCGATGAATAACCAAAGAATGAAATTCTACTTGTCAAGTAAGTATATTCCCTTTTGTTTTTATTGTATAAGGTAAAGTAATTCTTCAACTCTAGGAAAATAATTTTAAAAAAAAATTATCCCAATATCGTCATTTATAATGAACTGATAATATTTTATCCTATTATAGATTTATGGATTCATGGTCATTAAATTTATTCTAACCACATCATCTATCACTCTCTATTAGTACTTGGGCCTTAGATTTCTCTTCATTGTCTATATTTTCACTTCCCACAAATTTTCTCCTATATTGAAACCAAGTTATATTTTATTCTATTTAACCTTCATATTTCCATTTCCCTCTTTCTAAGAGGAAGTTTTATTAACCCATTTTATGGAATTTTCAAACGTAAAATCATTGATTTTTTAGCACAAGATCAAACTAAGAGGATAAAATTTGTTAAAGTTATGGAGAATATAACACCATGATTTTTTACTATATATTTATTTTTAAATTTAATCCCTTTTATATCTTGTGATACATGTAACCCTCAGTCAAAAAGAACTGTAAAATAGTATAACATCATAACCTAAATTTTAAATCGGATGGTATGAATATATTTAAATTATTTATTAAAATTATATGGGTTACACATGAATAAATAAATTTATTATTTTTTTAATTTATTATAAATAAAAATAAAAAACATTTGAAAGAAAAAAGAAATGTTTTTTTTAAAAAGCTATATTTTTTCTGAAAAGGGATTTCATCGTGTTTTGCAAACTTATGCTCATATTAATTTATAAAAAAAAGTCAAAAATATATTTTAATAAATGAACTTAATTTTTTTAAATCATCATGTCAATATTAGCTTATAGTAAATTTTAGTGATTTTTTTTAAAATATTAATTTTTTTGATGAATAGTGAAAAAATACTATTTTTATTGGAAACTTTTTTTTTAAAGATTTTATAAGTTATATTTTGTTTTAAAAATTGGTTCAAAATTTAAATTAGTAAAATTATATTATAATTAATCCAATTTAGGTCCTTTTAATCAATTATATGTTTAATTTTAATATAATTTTTTTATACTTTTGAAAACTCTTCCTTTGGAAAACCATTTTTTCATCATGCCTACGAGTTTAGTTTTAAGTTAAAATTTTCCACTTAAATTAATTAAATTTATAAAAATGGATTATATATGTTTAATAAAAATAATTAGTATTATATAATAATCTCAAATTATTTTTTTATAATGAATAATTAAAACAGTGACCTATAGAATTTTCTAATTCAAAATTTATAGACAAATTTCAACATTTTATCATATAATTTTATATAATGTGAAATTTTTTATCCTTTTTAATGTTAAGATATCTGCGTAATTTATTCTTTTCAAAAATTCCAAGCGTGTTATCTCCCCCACTTATAAAAGGGCACCCCTATACTCTCCTATTCACACTTAAAAAGCCATTTGTTTTAGAAAATACCTACCCAAATAATTTAATTAAATCCTTATCCATGACCTATAGTCTCTTATTTAATCATTAAACCATTCTAGGAAGGCTTTAGGTATAAACCTAAATATTCTCTCTAAAAATAATTATAGTTATTAACTATGCGTATTGATTTTATTTATTTCCCTATCATCATAACATATTCTCCAAATATGATAAAATAATAGTAAAATTGTATTATATATACTGAGATTTTATTATATTAAGTAATAACTTATATCCATCTCATATTCCATCAAATGGGAAACAAAATTGTTAACCGTCTGTATGTCGGACTACCGCCTTGTGAACCGATGTAAATCGGTTTCCATCACTGTATCTCACAGTTGGATATAATGATGGATTTAATGTTTATATATTATATTTATGACATAATTATAAGTATTTAAATTTATAATAACACATCAACATGTTTACCTTCCAATCTGTTGGAAAATGATAATGTCGTTCGTGCATACATGTGGACTACCGCCTCTACGAAGTGATATAAAACGTTTTTCATTTTATTTTGAAATGTATGGTAATAAGGATATATTTAATGAATTTATATGATGTATATTATAAAATAATTATTCTATAAGGATTAAATATTTTTGAATTTTCTTTTATTCCATCTGTTAAAAAAATGGAAACTACGTTCATGCATACATATGAAACACTATCTCCATGAATGGTGTATTTTATTTTTCTATCTATAAATTTTATGGAAGATTATAAATACATATATAATGAATAATTATATTATGTTTATATAATATAATACCATTATTTATAATATGGAACCATGATCAATGTATAAGGACTGAAACTACTAAACCCAAATATATATATAAAACAAAGAAACTATTACCCAAAACAATGATTTTTGCAATGAATTGTAAACAAATAGGTGATAAGAATTTATAAGTAAATAATGCATTGTATGATATATATAAACATTTTTATAGAATATATTTATAATAAGTCAATGTTTATTATACCTATGGTTCAAAAACATACAAAGGAAATCAGACTTGAGGTAAGGGTTTCCCATCTCACTTTTACTTTTGTGATATATATGTACCACCTATTTCTTTTTCATGGTGTAAATATAATTTCACTTTTATATGTTATATCATTAATATATCTATCTTAATAGTATTTAGAGTTTATTTTAAGTTCTTTATTTTATGGAAGATATGATTTAAAAGTAATGAAATTGGTATGGGTTTTAGTATTACAATATCATCATTTATCAAGATTTTTTATGATTAAGTTTCTAATGATGCAATATTATGATATATATCTCCATAAACTGGTTAATTTTATTCTCCTCTGGTAATTCATGAATTTTTAAAGTAATAGTAACATTTTTCTCTCCATGGTAGCTAAAATGATTGAGAAAATGTTTTCAATAAAAGATGACTTTATCTCTCTCTCTAGTTGAAAATAAATTTTCTTCCATATCCATGTTTTATAAAAAACTTAAATAATTTTTTTAACATTATATAAATTATTTATTAAAAAAATAAATATTTTTGAATTTTTACAAAATGGTTTGAAATTAATCTTCGTGTGGTTCTCCAAATGAGGTGTTTTTTATCCTTTTACAACAGTGTGAAAAAGAATGTTTTTTAGAGCATGTATAGAATTACCCACCATTATAACCACTAATTTTTTTGAAGTTTACATTAAAATTTTAAAAAGGTAATTTTAATAGAATTTTTTTCCCTAATTTTATAGAATTTTTTATTTTTTTAAAAGCTATTTTCAAAGTGAAAAGGGTGTTTTCCTCCGAAATGTTTTTAATGACCTTTTTATGGTATTTCTATTCATCAATGACAAAAGAAATTTTTTTAATTATTATCTATTGGGAATATGTTGTAATGGTACCATCCACCTTATTTATATGGATGGTTTATGATCAGTTTGACAGGGGATGTTCTCTTTTGATACCATTTTCCATATTACTCTAGATGGTTCTTGATTGTGTTTATTGATTGGGGAAATTATTAATATTTCTTATGCTAGTTTTTTAATATAAATGTATAAATTGAATATATGTATTCCCTTTCATATTATCAATGAATTGTACTTAGTAATTGATGTGAAGGGCTCACTGTATCCCCTAAATACATCTATAAGTCTCATAAAAAAAATGGCTTGGGTATTTGGCTGAGGACTTACCAATTTATGTAAGATTTCTTAGTATGAAGCCTTGATGGTATGTTTATGATTTCCAAAATTATGAATTCAAAAAAAAGTTCCATGTGATTATTCAATTAGTTATAATATACATGGGTAGGTTTCAAGCTCATGTGATTATTTATATGGAATTATTTGATCAACATTTATTCTTGCCATATTATTCTTCATGTTACCTTATTTATTCATGATATCTTCCAATGTATGCATACCCTTACTGAGAATAAAATCTCACCCTTTTCTTATATTTCTTTTCCCCATGATTCTAGGAACTATTTTATGATTGATATGTATGGATGTGCTAAGGGAACAATGGTCTTATCAAAGGAATTATTATGTTATATTTTATGTTTTTATTTATTATTTAAAATTAAAGTATATATCTAGTTTTTCTTGACTACTAAACTATTATTTCCTTTGATATGTGATTATTTTAATCTAGTTCCAATGTAATAAAATAACTACCAACTCTGGGATACTAGGGTCAGGTTTTTTACCAATTTAATAGACTCCGTCTATGATGGCATTGTCATGAATTTTGGAATGAGACTATGAGTTCCATTTATATATACTCTAAAAAGGGAATTTATAAATGAATCTCATAGATCAAATTTATCTATAGACCTTGGTAAAACCAAGATTTATAGGTATTTATAAGGAAATTTTAGGTGGGATAACATGAAACATGAGATATATTATTATATTTCAATATTATTGGTAAGTAAAGGATGAGAGGGAACATCCTAATGGTATCATTAAACCTCTCCCTATAACAATGTGGAAGTGGGATAATATCAAAATATAATTTTCTGCTATACTTTACAAGAAATATAATAGGAATTATTATATATGGGTCATTGTGGATATCTATACCAAGTCTGTGCATTTCATAATAATAAGGGAGGATCTACATGTTGAGATCTTGTAATGGAACTATATTAAGAAATTTGTGATAATTCAATGTGAAACTATATCAATTATATCTAATAATGACCCTCTTCTAACATATAAGCTTTGGATGAGTATTTATAAGGATCTAAATACTAAGATACATTTGAGTACTATCTATCATCCTCAAACTGATGGGAAGTAAGACAGAACTATACAAACACAAAATAACATATTGAGGTCATAATCACTTAACTCCCAAGGAATATGGGACTAATGTATAACATTAGAGTAATTTTTATAAAATAATATATTTTATTCAAGTATTAAAATGGTAATATATGAAGCATTTTATGGAAAAAAAATTATACCCCAACCTACTAGATAGATATTAGGTAAAGAAATCTAGTAATTATATAACTCATTGAGGAAAAAACTGAGAAAGATTGACCCATTTAGAATCATGTAAAGATGGATCAAATTATACAAAATATCTATGTTGATAATTAGAGTAAAGACTAGGATTTTCAATTTGGGGATTATATCATCTTGAATGTTTCCCTATGGAAGTGAGTTATAAGGTTTGGTATAGTTAGAACATGATTTTTCTTATAATGAATACATTATCTAGATTATTGATATTAGAGAGAATTTTTTGTAAAATCAGACAAATTAGATGGTGATAATACATTGGAGGAATATCATGTAAGAGGAAAAAAACTAGTATAGTGATGATTAAGTGATGAAAAATTACCCACATCTATTTATAAACTGATGTATACCATAAATTTTGTGGGTGGATTTATTTAAATTGGGATAATATAATACTCAAGATTCAACTATTATAAATAAAAACTTTGATAAAAAAACTATTAAAAAATGAACATTTAATTATTTCATCATAATAGTGCAATAGAAAACTAGAAAACTACATTCATAATAATAGATAAAATGGTTTCCATAGAACAAGTAACAATATAATGAAATACCATAATATTTTACTTTAAAGGATCATACTATAAAAATAATTAAAAGTATATGAGATTCAATGTTATTATGAAGAAAATAATAAGGAAAAAAATAAACATGGTATAGAAACTAAGAGAATGATAAGTGTGATTTTAAATGATTGTTATGAAGTGTATATATAAGGGATAATATGGTCATAGGGTTTTTAAAATAATTATTAGAATATTAACATCCCCATATGGATGTTGTAATAGTAATTAAACCATTAAACATTGAAGTGTCTAATAAAAATAAATAAAATCATTCAGTTGTAATATACTTATTAATTATTAATAATGTATATTAATGAATAAAACTAAAATTATAGACATATACCTTTAAAGGGGGTTTTAAGTTTTTTGGTTCCAAATGTGTGATTTTGAAATAAAAAGGTGTTTAAATTTCACATATATTGAAAATTATTTTCATAGTGAGGGATTTAAATTTTGAATCAACCTATCAAAATGAGCCAACAGTGAAGTTTTCATAATTTTCTAAGATAATATTTTTTTGGTGAATAGTAAAATATAGTATTAATATATAGTAACTACTATAACATAATAATGATTTAAAATGATATAATAAATAATATGAATTATTTCTTGAGAAAAAATATTTTTACTAATTAAAATAATGTATTTTAAAATAATAAAATTAATTTTCCAAACCTATAAAGAGGTTTCAAAATCCTAAAGTATATCTAACAATTTCAAAAAAAATATTTATGAATAAATATATTTTCCATGTTAGTAATAATATTGTTTAAAGGATCTTGTTTCTTAAACTTTTAAAAGTTAAAAACTAGACCCTAATGTCAAATACTATGATTTTTATCCATGAGAAGACCAATGGTTTTCAATTTTTTACCTAAAGTACAAGGTCGTTGTTTAGAAATTCATAAGAAATTATACCTCATTTTCTATAAATACCCACCCATATTATCATTATTATACACTTAAAAACCATTGTTCATGGGTTTCCTTTCATTTCCCCTATTAAGATGCTTTGTGAAGAGACTTAGGTAGATAATTGTTTCAAAATATATCTCCACTTCTCTCTCAAAGTTGGTTCTATGATTTTTTTCTCAAGAGACTTAGTGAGGTTGGGGTTTCTAAACTCTTATCAATATTTCTATTTCAAGATCTTATACAAAAATTATCCAAGGAGTTCATTTTCGAAATTTTGGAAAGTGTGTATCATGGTAAGTGTTTCTAGACCTTTTTCTTCATTTTTCTTTTGAAGATCCTTTGAATTCCTTTACATATCCATATGTAATTAAGTTATGCTTCATTATAAAAAAACCATAATTATATTCTAAATAATATATTTTTATTTTCTCTTATTATACCACCCCAATAATACATTATATTTCTATAAAATGTATTCAAAAGTTGAGTTTTCTATCATTGCTTTGGTATCCAACCATTACATTCATTTAACATATTCTTAATAATACCCTTATATGATGAAAGTATCTCACTCTACTACACCATCATTAAGGATACATTATATTTAATTCTGAATAACCTATAACCCCTACTATATTGATGAATATTCACCTATATATCTATGTAATTCAATTTAATGGGAAACTTTAACAATTTGTATAAACATTACCTCTATGTGGAAAAGTATTAATTATTAAGACTTGTGTATGTAAGTGGTTACTTTCAAACCTTATGATATATATTTTTAGCCAAAATATTTCATATAATGGATTTATAGTACTTATTATGTGACGAGTGGGGCATGGAAATATATATCCCCTTGATACATTGATAGGTCTCATAATAGAAACTAGCCTGATTATTTGATGCATGCCTTACCCATTTATGTATGATGTCTTGGCATGAGTCCATTTGAGTATGTTTAAGATATATTGCATTATAAATTCCCCAATTATGAAATCAATTATTATTATCCATGTGATTATTTATTTCCACCATTATTTTATCCATGGATATAAATCATACTCAAGTTATCAATTATATAGTACTAACGTATTATTATGTATTCCTCCAATAATATTTATTCCTTATTTATTCTAGGATAGCTTATGTTGTATGTTATCCTTTATTTAAAATCTAATATTACCCATTTATTTTGTTTCTCTTTTACCTAGGGGACCAATAAGAGTAATATGAATGATCTAAATAAATAATAAAAGGAATAATAATATTTTAATTTAATTTTTTTTTGATGTATTTTAATTATTTAACTATATTTTAAGAATCATGTATATATCTAGTCTCCAAAAACTATTATGTTGTTGGATCCACTATAATATTATTACTTATATTCTATACTAATTAAATAAAATAATCATTAACTTTGGGTTACTATATTTAGGGTTTTATAGTTGGTATTAAGGAAATTTTAGTAGAAACCTTAATAATTATATTTATAAGAACATAGGTAGAAAACACATTATGATAAACCCATATGATATTTATAAATAATTTACCTATATAGGAATTATATATTATGATTCAATATTATAATGTTATGAGATGATTAAGTGTACTCCATTGTTTAGAAATGGAGCCTCGTAGAAGGAATGAAAATTGTGTCAACACTTATAAAAAGTGTATGTATTTTTGTATAAAATAATTCAATGAGGATATTGTTAGAGCTAAGCATATTTTCACTATATTATGGAAGTTTAATAAACATATAAACAATAACATTAGTCATATGGAAAAAAAATTAGTCAAAAACATGGTCTAAAAATGTTAAACTTCTTCATGTGACACAAACCTTCATCCTTCAAAAGAACCACTAATCCATTATTATCTAAACAATGGATAAATTACTTTAAGAATATTTCCTCACCTTAGGATATAGTGTAAGGGATAAGGTTATCATGGTTGTATATCATATAATTGGAGATGTTGATTAATGGTGGTCATTGATTCAAGGAACTATGAAGTAGTAGGAGATATAGAGTATGAAATGGAAATGTTTTAAGGTAATATTATTTGAAAAGTAATTTCCTTGTGAGAAACGAGCTAATATGGAGATTAAATTATAAGGACCCAACCTTAAACATAACTTATTCTAGTGTTTTTAAAATATAATTCACATTAAAGGTTATTTTTCATTTTATAGTTCTATAGAACTAAGAAAAACTCTTAAATAGTAAACACATACATTAAAAATGGACACTTATACTCAGTATCCATTTTTTCACCAAATTAAACCCTTTTAAAATAAAACATGATTTCTTTTAATGACACATATTCAATACTTTCATCATGATATCTTCTTTTTCCTTACCAATATTAAGACCTATGAAAAACATTTTAAAACATGGGATGAGAAAAAAAGCTCAGTAAGGGATATAAAATAAGGAATTAAACTATTAGTCTATGAATATTTTAAAATCATTAAATCATTTTCACAAAATCCTAATTATCATCCATAAAACATAAACTCTTTAATAAACCTCATGAAATAATAAGATTCCTGAAAAAATTCTTAGTAATCATAAATCACAAAGTCAAATTGTGACATCCATATCATACTTACATTGTATCTTTCATAGCTAAACAGGTATTAACCTTTAATGTTACATTTGGAATACCCATCATATTATATTCCCTAAATCTCTTAGGAGAAACCCAATTGGTTAACCCCATCTCATTTTCCAATGCATTGGAGAGCTATTATGGGATAAACCACCATTGGTTTATCATGGAGCCACCCATATTTATTTTATCATGTAACCACCCATCAAATTCACAAGTAAAATTATATAATCATAACACATAAAATATTGCAATTATCAACATTTCACTCGTTAAAATTTATTTGCAATAATAAGAAAACATTTCAAGATATTGAAATAGTCAATCCATTTTCAAAATAATTTTCTATACCAAAATACCCATAAATGGAATAATTTATTTCTTTTTCTTTTAAAAACATTAAATCTTATATATTAATTCAAATATCAAATAATGGTTATTGTGGCGAAGAATTCATTGTCGTTGTATACGTTAAAAAAAATTCCTTATGTCATTTTGTAAATAAAGTAAAACACTTCATATAAAAATATTTATTTTAAAAACAATGAATGAAATTAAATATAGACATAAAATTTACTTTCTAATCATTTTATAATTATATAAATAAAAATGTAAATTAATATAATGAATAAAAATATTTGATAATTAAATCTTTAAATGTTCAAGGTGTCCCATACCACTTAGAAAATTTAAAAAATAACCTCAATGAATTAATACATTTACCAAAATCATAAATAACATTAGTATAGATAAAACAAGGATATTAAATGTCATAGTGGATTTATATACACATTATAAAAGAATAAATGTTTATATTATCAAGAAAATGATTCAATGAAAGGAGATTGAGAAGAAATCCCTTACCTTGATTCTGACGTGTTTCATAATTTATTTATCTTCATGAATAATAAACATAGGTTAATTTCAAAAAAAATAGAACTTTTTCATTTTTATTATTCCTTTTATATCACTTATTACGATGTTATAACAATTACATAATTATTTAAGTTCATATCGCATGTTTTTTCAATATTCGGTACTTGAGTCCGAAATGAACATAGTATGATGTCAATCATCCATACCGTCTTAATTCCATCATCTCCAGAATAATATACATGAAATAATAATCAAATTTTTATATCAATTATACCATTAAATTCATTCATTAAATATGGATATAAAAAATGAACAATATTACAATCATGGAGATGATAAGTTGTACATATGCAAGAGTAACGTTTTCTATTTTTCATTGATAATTATGGAAAGAAGGTAAGTATTATTTTATCTTTAAAGAATTATAATAACATCATTAATATAATATTAATAATTTAAATATACTTATATATATTATACAAGTGATATAATGAATAAAAATGAGTCACGTCGCTTCGTGTAATAGTGTCTATATAAACACATTATAAAATAATAAATGTGCATATTATCAAGAAATGTATCAATGAAAGGAGATTGAGATGAAATCCCATACCTTGAGTCCGACATTTCTCATACATTATCTATATTCATAAATAATAAACTTAGGTTAATTTATAATTTCTTTATAACTGTTTTCATGTTTATTATTCATTTTATATCACTTATTACCTTGTTGTAATGATTACATAATTATTTAAGTTCATATTGGACATTTTGTTGATATTCGATACTTGAGTTGGAAACAAACATGGTATGATGTCAATAGTCCATGTGGTCATAAGTCCATAATCTCTAGAATAATATTCATGAAATAATAATAAATATTTTATATCAATTATACCATTAAATCCATTAATTAAAAATAGATATGAAAAATCAACAACTTTACAATCCTAGAGATAGAAAGTCATACGTATGCATGAGTAACGTTTTCCATTAATTTTTTATCGTTGTGGAAAGAAGGTAAGTATTATATTATCTTTCAAGAATTATTGTAACATAATTAATATAATAATAATAATTTAAATATACTTAAATATATTATACAAGTGAAATAATTAAAAAAACGAGTCACATCGCTTCTTGGAGGTGATAGTTCACACATATGCACAAACGACATTATCATTTTTATGTGCATGGAATTAAGTACCTAATTGTTTTATTATTATATTATAATAATTAAAATCTATTTAAGATCATATATGAACATGAATTAAATTATTATAACTTTTCATAAGATATGTTTATGGAAAACTAATTAGATCAGTTCGTAGAGGTGATAGTTCACATGTACACACAAACGATTAATTTATTTACCATTTAATGGAAGTGGAGATGGATTTAGATGATTATATTAATATAATAACATCTAAGTAAGTTTAGGATACTTGATTAAATATTTAATAATGGTTAAAGAATATTTTAAGTAATTGTAAGAATAAATAAAATAGAAACACTTAAATAAAACGACACCTTTTCTTAAATTGATCACCCTTGAAGAACAAATTAACAATTATAATAAGGGTGTTCTTATGAAAACGAGGATTGAAGAATGTGGGGAGGTATTCTAGGAAGGTTTTTGGATATATATTGGCCAAACCAAATTTTTTTTTAATTGTGATAATCCGATAAGAATGGGTACCTTTTTATAGGAGAGGGGAGGGGCACCCTTGGAACTCATAAAAGATTAAATTAATATAAATAAATATTTTAATCTATATGACTCTAACATGAATTATGTAGAATATAATATGATTATATATTTAAATCCTCTAAACCAATAATTTTTAGACATGTATTGAGTTTATTTTAAGCCTTATCTTTTCGGTTTACCCTTAATTATTCTTTTTTAATTTTTATTGTGGCAACAACATTTTAAAAATTAAGAAGCTGTAAATTTTACTTATATGGGGCCAATTTCCCAAAAATAGAAACTTAATGAACTTTTAGACCTTATAATTTCCAATTTTAAATTTATAAATATTTTTATTATTTTTAAATAATTTAATAAATTATTACTTTTATAAAATATCAATAGTGTCAATTTTGACACTATTCATTTCATTGAATTTTAAGAAAATTAAAAAATAGAGTTAACTATGAACCAAAAAAAATTAATAGACTTATAAGATGTCATAGTAACCTATAAAAATCATGGATTACACTAATTAATTAATTTATATTTATTTTAGTATTTTTCATCTCATTTATTTTATATTTCTCTTAATAAAATAATTATTTAATCATTGTTGTGTCAGTATTTATAGTAATTATTTAATCTCTAAAAATTATAAATAAATTCTCATCATGTATATAATTTAATAATATTTCTAGATAATATTAATTATCTAATATATATCATATCTATCACTAAATTAAAGTTATTATACATATAAGAAATAAGATGGTGACATGTTGTCAGTTTCTTTTGTTTTAATAATATTTATATCACATTCATGGAAAAATACATTAAATGAATAAATTACATTACTTAGGTGTTAAGGGTCATATTTAATTCATAAAATATATTTTTGGTAGGTTTTTATGATAATTATCGTGTCCTTATCATATTATTTGTTACCCTAATTTACTAGATTTACCTTTAACCGTAGTAAATAATAATTATCATAGTTACTATTCATAATGTCCAAATAATAAAAGTAACATATTAACATAATTTGGAACCACTAATTCCAAATATGGAACCAATTTTTAAAAATTTAAAATACAAAATTTTTAGTAATTAATTTAAAAATAATCTTCGTTGACAAAACAAGAAAATGGGTTTTTAAATGTAAAAACCATCAAAATATTGACATTTTTTATTTAAAATTTCAAGGTAAAATTACTTCCAATGACCAAAATTGGATTAAATGATAAAAATTTAATCTAATTATACTTTAAAAATAGTTAAAATTATAATCAAACTATATAAATAAATCTTATAAAAAACTGTTTTGAATTAAAATGCAGTATTTTTCACTATTCATTAAAATATGAATTTTATCAGAAAAATAAAAAAAATCAACTAAAGTAAATTTTGATATACATTATACAAATAATAATTTTATTTTTTCCAATATAATTTATAAAAGTGTAATAACTTGATTTAAAATGGGTTCTCCATGAAAATGTAGTAAAACTACATTTTTAGAAAATTGCGCCTTTTTTCCATAAAATTGAATTTTTATTATATCATGTCTATAAAATAATTAGGATGAATTTTAAACATTATATTTAGTTTATATTTCATTAATATAATCCAAAAATAGTGATATGATTATCTTATAAACACAATTATTCCCATTTAAATAGTTTTTCATAAAAATACTTCTTTTATATTCAATTGGTATTTAGTTTCACTTCAAATTAATTTTGGTAATGAGTGAACAATTATATAAGCATGTGAAAACCATATTTTCATAATTCAATTAAAATTTTTCATTCCCTCCATTCTAATGGCTAGGTGATAACAACTATATTAAATAATAATATTTATTTGTTCATTTAAGCTCGATGTGGCATATCATGTATGTTATTAAACACTGTGTTTCCTTTTAAAAATTTGGGATGTTACATTCCCCATATCCCAATTTGGAAATTTAATTCTCACAATTTGAATTTGGGGTTAGTAACTAAGCTATTACCTTTCAAAATACCTTCATTATAATCCCACATCGTAAAAAGGATCAATAAAACTTCCACTTTAAAAGAAAGAAAGAACTATATAAATATCACCTGAGATAAAAAATACTAGGGTTCCATGTAGAAAAACATGGATATGGAAGATAAATATAACCATATAGTTTAGTTGGAGACTGATAGAAAACATGATCAGGAGAATTTAACAATCATAGAGCTATAAATTTATGATGGGTTAAATGTTCTTTGACTTCATAGTAGGAAACGTAAACAGAAAATGTTTTTTTTTATTTTGTTTTAATAGATTTGGGGAATTAATTTACTTCCTAGACAAATAAAAAAAGGAAACATACTTACTATAGAAGTATAGTTTCATCCTTCAGTTAATTTCCACCATAAACTCATCTTTTCCTCCAATTGATGAGTATTTAAGATGCATTTTTCACACCAAAATCACTATAATCAACTTCTAAAAAATCACATCATCCACAAAAGGTTAACTATCAATTTCTTCTACTGTTAAACATTAACCAAAACCAAAATGGTTAGTACAAGATCAAATTATTCCACCAAAAAGAAGAATAATTATAATAAGGACTAATTTTAATCTCCGAAATTCAAGAGTAATACCCAAAGTTCAACATAGACCATTAAACAAATAATTGTCCTTAAAATTCCTCAAATAATCAAAACTAAGATTGAAAACCAAAATTTAGAAGGATTTGATCAAATAGTATTATAGGATAAATTTTAATATTTATCCCCAAATAAAATAAATCCCTCTTAATGTCTTATACCAAAAGGTAATTTCACTAGTAATCTTTAAGATGTGATAATTGTTTCCATAAATAACATAAATCATTATAAGTCCACAAAAATATCATAGATTCTTCCAAAATAAAATTCAATAATTACTCCTCAAATAAGATCCAATTGTATTATATTTAATTTAATAATATAAAGTAACCAAAAATAGTAACTGTATTCTAAAATAACATTTATAACTTAATCCTTAAATCATTTTCGAATACAAAGGATATACATTTGATAAAACATAAGTTCCCAAAATCAACTTATTCTTATAAAATAAAATCATTTAACTAAGAATAAAAATTCATAATAACCAGGGACTTCACGTAGGCTAGTGGTAGGAGATAAATACTTGTCACACTTAGATTGTGGGTTTGATTCCTACAGCCTTGTCTGATGCAACGGGTTGTCACATAGTTTGTGTATTTTACTTTTTCAAAAACAATATAATTATTATAACAATACCAAAATGATATAAAATCCTAAAAATTTACCAAAGAATTTTTTGACCTTAAAGTTTATTATATACCTTTCATTTTTCATCCCAAAATATAATAACCCATAATTACCTCAAAAATAAATGTCTCCAAAAATACTATTAATCACCTTAAAATTTCATAACATAAGATTCAAAAGGGTTTCTAAGAAATTAAACTTATAATTAACCTTAAACTTATAAACCCATAATGATATCCATATCTCATAATAAGACAACAGAATCTCCAAAGTTTTCTAAACCCTACACTTGATACCAACCATAAGAAACCAGCCTTAAACAAAAGTTATTCTAGTGCTTTTGAACTTGAATTCACATTAGAGGATCTTTTTTAGTTCATATTTTTAGAGAATTAGGAAAAACGCTTACATATAAACCCATACATTACCAGTGGAAACTTATAATCAATATCCATTTTTTCACCAAAGGAATCCCTCTTTAAATAAAACATGATTTCTTCTCATTACCTGTCTTCAATACTTTCATCATGGCGTCTTCTTGGTCCTTACCAATCTTAATGCCTGTGAAAAACATTTTAAAACATGGGATGAGCACACAAGCTCAGTAATGGATATAAAATAAGGAATGGAACTATTATTCCATGAATATTTTAAAATAATGAAAACATTTTCACAAAATCATAATGGTTATGACGGTAGAGAAGTCGTTGTCACCGTATACATTAAAAAACATTCCTTTTTTGTTTTGTAAATAAAATAAAACACTTTGTACAAAAATATTATTTTTGAAAACATTTAATAAAATTAAATATAGACATAAAATATCCTATATAATATTTTTATATCCATATAAATAAAAATTTAAATTAATATCATGAATAAAAAATTGATAATTAAATCTTTAAACGTTCAAGGTGTCACATACCACTTTGAACATTTAAATCTTAATCTCAACAAATTAATACATTTACCAAAATAATAAATAAAATTATTATAGATAAAACATGGATATGAAATGTCAAAGTGGATGTATATACACCTTATAAAATAATTAAGGTTCATATTATCAAGAAATTCCTCAATGAAAAGAGATTGAGACAAAATCTCTTACCTTGAGTTCGACATGTCTCATAAGTTCTTTATATTACTAAATAATAAACTTAGGTTAATTTATAATTGCATGAGAACCTTTTTCATGTTTATTATTCCTTTTATATCACTTATTACTATGTTATAACAATTACATAATTATGTAAGTTCATATCAGACGTTTTGTCAATATTCGGTACTTGAGTTGAAAATAAACTTGGTATGAGGTCAATCGTCCATGTGTTCATAAGTAAATAATCTCTAGAATAATAATAATTACATAATAGTATCTTTTATATATCAATTATACATTTAAATTCATTCATTAAATATGGATATGAAAAATGAACAACCTTACAATCATGGAGACGGTAAGTCGTACGTACACATGAATAAAATTTTCCATTTTTCATTGATTATTATGGAAAGAAGGTAAGAATTATTTTATCTCTAAAAAATGGTAATAACATAATTAATATCGTATTAATAATTTAAATATAATTATATATATTATACAAGTGATATAATGAATAAAAATGAGTCACATCTCTTCATTGGGGTGATAGTTCACATGTATGCACGAATGACGTTATCATTTTTATGTGCATTGAAGTAATAATTGAATTGATGTATTTTTATCTAAAAATTATTAATATTTAATGAATATAAAGGATAAAAATTAATTAAATTATTATATCTAGCCATGAGATACAGTTATGGAAAATGAATTAGATCTGTTTGTGGAGAGGATAGTTCACACGTACGCATGAATGATTAATTGATTTGCCATTTAATGGAAGTGGAGATGAATTTAGGTGGTGATATTAACAAAATAAAATCTTAGTATTTTTATGAAAATGGATTTATTATCTCATCAATGTTTAAGGATATTTGAAGGAAGTGGAAGAAGAAATAAAATAGAAACACTTAAAGAAAATGAAACATTTTCTTCAGTTTATCACCCTTGAAGAACACCTTAACAGTTCTAAGAAGGGTGTTATTCCTAAAATAAGGATTCAATAATGTGGGGAATAATTATAGGAAGTGGTTTGGGTATATATTGGTAGAATAAAATGGGTTTTTAAGTGTGATTATTAGATAAGAATGTGTACCTTTTTATAATAGAGGGTAGGGGCACCCTTAGAAACTCATAAAACTTTAAATTAATATAAATTATTATTTTAAAAAAATCACCCTAAATTGAGTTAAGTAAAATATATTATTATTATTGCTATAAATCATCTCAAACAATAATTTTGAAACATGTATTTATTTTATTTTAAACCTTATCTTTTTGGTTTATCCTTAATTATTCTCTTTTAATTTTAATTGTGGTAACACAATTTTAAATATTAAGAGGCTATACATTTTACTTATATGAGTTAAACTTATGATAAATGTAATATTAATGAACTTTTATACCTTATAATATCCAATTTTTAATTTTTCAATATTATTATTACTTTCAAATAATTTAATAAATTATTATTTTCGTAAAATATCAATAGGTTCAATTTTGACACTAGTCATTTCATTGAATTAAAAGAAAATCCAAACAGAGAGATAAATTATAACCAACCCATTTAATAGAATTATAAGATATAATAATCACCTAGAAAATTCATGTAGTACCATAATTAATTCAAATTATGTTTATTATAATATTTTTCATTTCATTTATTTGATATTTCTCTTAGTAAAATAACTATTATATCACTATTGTGTTAGTATTCATGGTAATTATCTAATATCTAAAAATTATAAATAAATTCCCAACATGTAGATAATGTCATTATCTATCTGGATACTATTAATTATCAAATTTATATCATATATATCACTACATTAAATTTTTTATACTTACAAGAAATAAAAGGGTGACATGTTATCACTTTCTTCTGTTTTAATAAAATTTATATCACTTTCCTAGAAAAAGTCTATTAAATGAATCAATTAAATTAATTTGGTTTTAAGGGTTGATTTTTATTCATCCAATGGGATTTTTCAGGTATTACGGTAATTTTATTGTCTTTATCATATTATTTTGTACTCTAATTTACCTGATTTTCCTTTAACTCTGGTTAATAAAAATTATCATAGTTACTATTCATAATATCCAAGAAACTAAAAGTAACCTATTAAAATAATTTATACCCAATTATTTAAAATATGGAATCCATTTTTCTAAATTTAAGACACAAAACTTTTAGTAATTAATTTAAAATTAACCCCTGTTGACAAAACAAGAAAATGGGTTTTTAAAAGTAAACCCCATCAAAAGATTTTATATCAACTTTCAATGTGAAATTAGTTCCAATGACCAAAATTTTATTAAATGATAAAAACTTAATATAATTATACTTTAAAATCACTTAAAATGACAAACTAACTATATAAAAAAATTAGATTCAAAAATAATTCTGAATTAAAATGCAGTATTTTTCATAATTCATTAAAATGTGAATTTTATAAAAAAATATCAAATTTTCAAAAAAAGTAAATTTTTATGTCTTTATTACAAAGAATAAGTTTATTTTTTCAAATAGAACTTATAAAAGTGTTAAAAACTTTATTTAAAATGGCTTCTCCATTAAAAGGTAGTAAAACTGCATATTTAGAAAATTACTCTTTTTATCCATAAAATTGCATTTTTTCTTATATCATGTCAATAAAATGCATAGGATTAATTTTAAACCTTATATTTAATTTATATTTCATTAATATAATCCAACAAGAGTTATTTGGTTATTTTACAAACACAATTATTCACATTTAAATAGTTCTTCATAAAAATACTTCCTTTATATTCAATTGGTTTTTAGTTTAATTTAAATTTAATTTGGTAACCAATGAATCATTATATAAACATGTGTAAACCATATTTTTATAATTCAGTAACACTATTCATTCCCTCCATTCAAATGACTAGGAGATAACTGTTATATTAAATAATAATATTTAGTTATTTGTTTATGCTTGATGTGGTGTATCATGTATGCTATTGAACATTGTGTTTCCTTTTAAAAACTTTGGATGTTACATGAATTCCTCAATTTAAGAAAAAAGGAACGAGAAAATTTTATTGATTATGAGGATAAATATACATGGTTAGTAATACATATTGTGGAGTATGTATATAATCCAAAAATAAATAACGATTACTTTTTAATGGGATAAATCCAATACTTTAAAGGGAATTAGACTCTCAAAAATTTTAAATATAGAAGGAGATAGTATCAAGTTCCATAAAAAATGAGAATGAATTCTATAAGTCATTGATTTTTTAAGTAAATCAAGAGAATAAGAGGATGTTTGAGTGCCATATAGAGAGAAATATGGAAAAAGAGAAGAAGGGATGGGTGGAATTTCTAACTTATAATAATTTTTTAAAGAAATCCCCTTGGACTTTCTTGAAGGGATTTGGAGTTTACAAAAAGTGTGGAGATAAATAACATCAATCTCATGAAGGTAAAGGAAATAAAGAAATTTCCAATTTCCAATTCTTTAGCTATAAGAATATTGGGAACTATTTCAACCAATGACCCAAGCATCAAAGGAATTTACCTCTAAAGAGGTTAATGGGGAAATGATGATATTATAAGATTAATATAGTATAATTTTAACTCCTTGATGATGTGATATTTGGTACCTTGATCATAAACTCAAATTTTACTAATGAATTATTTTATTCTAGATCTACATTCTCTTTTATATATTTCATGTTAGCCAAGAACATGGAATCATCCCCGGACACACTAAGAAATCATTTTGAATAAAAACAAAAGGTATAAATCTCATCACAATGAGGATGTATTGGGAAGTTTCTATCCATATGCATAGAGAATCCCTAGATAAAAACATTATTGTTATACCTATGTTTGAATTTTACAAAATCCTCCATAGGGATTGGATCTTAAATTATAATGAAATAATTTACTGTTGAGAGAAGAACGTTACAATTTAAAAAGGATGCATAGAATACCTTATTTATAGACGAGAGAATTCATTATTCGATACTTTTCTAGAGACACCTCCAATTTCTAACATTAATGAAATTATAAGAGAAGAAGAAGTGTATATGAAATCTATAAATGGAAGGTATATCCTAAGGATAGAGGATGTATGAATTTTTTAAAGAGTATATTGATGTATTTATTGAGTATTAACCTCAAAATCCACTTGAACATGAAGTTTAATTTTCAATGGAACTCATACCTAATGAAAAACCCATATATATTATTCCTTATAGAATAACCCCAGTGAAATTAGTGGAGTTTAAGAAACAACTACAATATTTTTGTTATAATGGATTTATATACCCATGTGTCTCACATTGGGGATCACCTATACAATTTATAAAAAATAAATATGGGTATATGAGGATATGAATTGATTATATAAAAATCAATTTCATTCCTAGAAAGAAAAAGTTTCATTTACTATGCATTGATAACGTAGTTGATCAACTTCAAAGAGCTCAATAATTCTTAAAGATCAATCTTCATTCTGGTTATCATCCATTAAGAGTTAAAAAATGACATAAAAAATATGGTATTCTATATGAGGTATATTCATTATGAGTATACAATAATTCCATTTGGAATAAATGATTCACCCATAGTGTTATGAATTTGATGAATAAAATTTTCATGCATTGTCTAGATAAATTTGTGGATATATTTTTTCATGATATCTTGATATGATCTAAAAGCTATAAAGAGCATGAAAATAATTTAATAATTGTTCATGAGATACTCATAGAAAAGAATCTATATGTGAAAATAAATAATTATAAATTTTGGCTATATAAAGTTTCTTTTCTTGGATATATTGTCTCTAAGGATATAATATTTGTTAATCCTTCAAAGAAAAATAAAGTAAAACAATGGACTGCAATAATGAATATAACTAAGATACATAGTATCCTCATTTCAGTGGGTTACTATTGGTGATTTTTTAAAAAAATTAATTATTATCCAACCTATAAACCATGTTAACTTATAAAGGGGTCAATTTCACATTGTCAAAGGTATCTGTCACACCTGATTTTTCAAGATTTAGCTTATGTTCTGGTTTGGTGGGAATTCTGGGGTTTTTCTCAAGTTTCGGGTGTGATGGGTGTTAATATTTTAAGTGTTTCTTTGCCTAGTTTCTATCTCATAGTTTAAAATCAATTTGTTCATGATTTTTTGGAGAAATTTTTGAAATTTTGGCTTGGTAGTATCCTACACATCGTCTATGCATGGTTAGAGGAAACCATGTGGTTCGGCCCAGGTAACCATATAGCATGAAGTTTGGTGGAAAAACCATTCCACAAGGTTGGTACATAGTTTACTAAATCATGTGGATGAACCATGCTTGTTCCCAAGTGTATCCAGTAAGGGTAACATAGTTGGCACATAGTTTGGTAAACTGTGCGGCCTAACTGTGTGAGTTTCCAAGATATAAATTTTTGGGGTTTTCCAAGTTTACCCCTTTTGTTATTTTAATCGAAAACCCTCCCTTTCTCTCCCACTATATTTTTTCAGACCTATGGGACCTCTCCCCTCTTCCTCAAACCTCCCACATCCATCTAGGGAGATTCCAAGGGGAAATATTCAAGGGTTTAGCCGGATATCTCAAGGTAAACTCCTCTCATCTCCATCTTCCTTCTCCTCTCTTTTTTCTTGTTTTTATATTATTATATAGTCATGGTAACATAGGTTTTTGTTTTAACTTTGATTTTTTTTTGGGGGGGGGGGTTTCTCATTAAGGGTTTATGTTTGTGGATCTAGTGTTTTAGAACCCTCATGGAGTAGTTTTGGGGCTGCGTTGGCAATGTGTTCTGGATCCGAGATTGGATTTCCCATGAACTAGACTTTTAATTTAAGATTCATTTACTACATGATTTATTCACCTTCTATATATGATAAATGTTGTTGTGTGATATTTGGATAAGTCATTTGGTGTGAAAAGTGGTGTTTTATACCTTGTTTTATGATTAATAGAATTGGTGTGTCAAATAATGCACACCAAGTGTTTGATTAAATTCCAGATTAGATTTTATAAGTAATTTGAGATATAAAATGAATGGTTTGGATTTTTAAATGTATTGGAAATATGTGAAATGATGTATTGGGTGCCTTGTATGGGTTTCCCAAGTGATTTTGGGTTTTATAAAGAAGAGAATAATGGATTTTAAATTGTTTTGGCATATGTTGCTGGTGAATGTCCCATTTGGAACTTTTATAAGAAATGGTTTGTCTTGAAAGTGTAGTTTGAATGTTTTAAGCGGATTTTGTAAATTTTTTAATGTGTAAAATGGTGTGTTTACACCCCTTAATGAAAAGTGGATTTTTTATCATTGATAACTAATGGTTTTGTGAAATTCTTAAAGGCCCATTTGGAACCTTCATTAAAATGATGAAAGTGTTTATTATGAAAACCTCATTTAGATGTTTCTCAATCCTTGTCTACATATAATGGATGGTATTTCCTCACTGTGTAATCCTCACAATCTATTATTAGAGATCCTTGGGTGGGAATCTTTGTGTACTATTTATTATAAGGCATGAGACTATTCCTTGGGGAGACTCAGGTTTAGACATATTGTGAATTATTATTATATATATTGTGATTAGATTCTCAGTTAGCATCGATTTTCTAACCCCCATTATCTACATAAGACATGGGAACCTGGAATATTGAGAAAATTTTATGCGAAAGATTGACACACCGGTAGGTCTCGTACTGACTAGCAGCCCAGAGTGGGTGGATATATTTTGGTTTATTGGTATAGGATTGGACCCCTTAGTATGTCCTGAGTTAGGGTGGCTGAGCATTTGGGAGTTTTGATTTCATTGTGTGTGGAATGCTACCAGGGATGGGGTCTCATGTATTGGTATGATCTAGATTGTTCTTGATCTCCTAGGTTCACCTATGTCTATTATCTCTTAGTTTCTTTCAAAAATGAATGTGATACTTGTATGTATATTTTCATTCCCCTTATTCATTGAATATTGTGGTGCATTCTTGTATAATATTTACTTGGAAGTGATGTGTTGTTTTTTAAAAGATTGTGGAAAAGGTTTTCAAGTCAAAGTGTTTTATAATATTTCTTTCCATCAAAAACGAAAGCATCACTTTCCTTTCAAAAATGTTAATGGCATACTAATATAATGAACTTGGTTTTGGAAATAAATAAGATAAATGAGATGTATTTTTTTGAGTAAAATTAGTAGAAAAGAATACCTTGATATATTTTAGTTCAAACTTGAAAATTAATGTTTCTTCTATTTTAAAGGAATTGCATTGGGAATTAGATTATTGGGCTAGCCTTCCGAGTTTTAACACTCATGCCTATAGTTCTTTTCTATTTTTAACTCTTGAGAAAGTTTCATCTTGAGTTCATTATCCCTGAGCGATGAGTGATCGTTGTGTTGGAGTGTGACCCATGGGGTCACATGGAGATAATATGATTATCTAGTTAGATTTTTCTCATTGTGTAGTTCAGTTGTATTTTTGGATTCTTGTAAAAGATGTTCAGTTAAATTTTATTTATATATTGGACTACTTTTCAATATTTCTTTTGTTTATTATATCATTTATATTTGGGATAAATCATTCCTTTTTTTACTCTGTTGATGCCTGGTACTAGTTTCTAGCCTATGGGGATCAAGAATTCCCTTCGAGCCATGCCACAGATCGGTTTGAGTGACTAGTTCAGTGTTGACCTAGGTTGGTTCGTGATAGCATGTAATGAAAGTTTTGAGTAATTGAGGACGATATTGGTTAATGAACCGATATTAAATTTACCATCCAGGAAGGAAGGATGTATGATATGTAGTAATGCATCAAAGAATGTAATGGGATGTTTCCTTATGAAAAATTATAGATTCATTTCTTATACATTAATATATTTAAAGAACCATGAACAAAACTATCCAACTGATGATCTTGAGTTGAAAGCTTCAATATTTTCCTTAATTATATAGATAAATTGTCTTAGGGGTGAAAAATATGAAATATGTAAAGATAATAAAAATTTTGATTACGTACTCACATAGAACGAGCTCAAAATAAAACAAGGGAGATCATAAGGACTACTCAAGGACTGTGACTACACAACACATTACCACTCTAGGAAGGAAAACATGGTGGATGATACATGGAGTAAGAAGGATCATAGAGTTTTATCCATGATGAGGATATATAAGGATCTGATATTCATGGATATAGTAAAATTGGATATAGACATTATTAGGTGCTCTTTTTCCAAGTTATTTCTCAACCATATTTACTGAAGAAGATAAATTGATCCCAAAAAGGTGATAAGTGTTTAAAAAAGAAGATTAAAGACATGAATTACAGGAAATTGAAAAAAACATCTATGAAGATGGTATATTGAAGTTTTGAAAGAGAATATGTGTTAAATATATAACTGATCTAGAGAGGGAAATACTATATAAATATTATAACTCAAATTTATTTATATACCCTAGTAACACCAAGATGTATAAGGATTTAAGAGACCATTTATGGTGGGGTAAAATGAAGTAAGAAATTTTTTACAATGTGTCAAGATGATTAGTGTTATTATAAGTAAAGGGTGAGATGCATCATCCTAAGGGTATCCTGAAACCTCTCCCTATACCAATGTGTATGTGGGATAATATTATAATAGAAATTGTTTTGGACTTCCCAAGACATATAGGTGGAATGATGTTATATGGGTTATTTTGGATCACTTTATAAAGTCTTTTTATTTCATATAAATATGTAAGGATCTTCCCCTTGGTTTCCTTTCATGTCCCTATATTAATGAGGTTTTAAAACTTCATGGTGCACCTCTATCACGTGAATCCAATCATGATCCTTTTTCATATCATAATTTTAGAGGAATATTCAGAATAATCTAAAACAATTATACATTTTAGCACTATTTTTCATCCTCAAACTCATGGGAAATATAAAATGAATATCCAAACACTAATGGATATGTTGGGGTATTCATCGCTTGACTTAAAAAAGAATATAAAAATAATATATAACTTTGGTGGGATTTGTATACAATAATATATTCCATTAAAATATTCAATTGGTAATAATGGGAAAATACATTGTACCCTAATCTAGTGGGATAAATTTGGGGAAAGGAAGTTAATATGTTTAAAACTAATTGAAGAGACAACTAAGAAAGTTTGGTCCATTCAAAATCATATCAATATGGATCAAAGAAACCAAAAGAGTTATGCAGATAATCAAAGTAAGGACATTAAATTTCAAGTGGGGGTCATGTCTTATTGAAGGTATCTCCCTGGAAGGAAGTTATAAGGATTAGTAAGAAGGGGGAGCTAGGTATATGGTACATTTGGAATTTTGAAATTTTAGAGATAATTATATCGATGGGTTAACTTTTAGCTATTACAATCAACATTTTTAAATTGCATGATTCTTTCCATGTTTCTCTAAAGAAGTACATTACAGACCCAATACATGGAATCACTACTAAGGAAGTAGAGTTGGAACTGGACTTAACTTATAATGAAGAGATTTTCCAAATTCTCGATACAAAAGAGATTGTGTTTTTTGTAATAATGGGTTACCTAGAACCAACTATACCATAATTTTAGATTACCATTTAAGGTATACAGTGAGTTATTCATGATGTTTAATTAACATTTTAGTGTATATATTTCCACATTCACTATTAAAGGGTAATTTCCATAGATTATTTATTATATCAAAAGGTTACATCATATCCCAGGCTATAAAGAGAACCTCAAGATACTATGAAATTAATCTTAAACATATTCCATATGGTCTAGATACATAATACTGATTAGACATATTATATGTTTTATTATTAGGTACTAGGGGCTCATAAGCATTTAGACTTCTTAATAAGTTCATACTTGGTGATATCTATTCATTGAGATCTCAAGAAAAGACCCGCCAATAGAAACACCACATGTTTTGGGAGTCATTGGATGTTCCTATCTATGAATATATGTATTGGTCTCCGGACCTAAGATCATTATCAATGTGTTCTATTTGATCACTTACATTGATTCAAGGAAAAATTTTGATAATGAAATAGTGGCGATTTATCTTCTCTTGGGTTCTTCATTGGTCGTATGACATTGGTTAAATGTTCAAGATATAATTTTTCACTTCTAAGTTGAGAAAGTAATATATCTCAGGTCTGATTGATCAGTATGGTAGTATCTTCATAAATTCATGGCCATGGTAGTCTAGAGTAAATTTTCTTGGTTAAATAAATAAATAATAAAGCAATAAAGTATGACGACATGTGTGTGTATCCTGATTTATGAGATACCTAAACAAAAATAGATTATATTACATAGTGTGTGTTCGTAGGTTGGTTGTCGATGATATGAAAACTTCTTATCTCTTTAGGGGCCATGATGGGTTGCTATATTACTCTCTTTGTCCATGAATAGTATTCACTACTATCCATACAAGGGCCTAGAGGGTCACACACAATAGCGTATTCAAGAATCTTCCCAATTCAGGTGAATAAGTATATAGGACACAGTGAGCCCCATCATTGGGGTCCAAGATTTTTCCATGTATGTATGATCACCAAAGGAATAAATAAATTCATATTATTCAAGTTATTAATAATTGACATTGAATTTATTTATTAAATACATTTACAAATTTTGAAGTAAATACATGTAAAATATTATATAAATGAATATTAGTTTAAAATATTGAAGTTTTATTTAATATTTTTGATAATGATGAGTCAATTTAATGGATCATGTTTTATCATGTAATATATTTATTACAAGAGAGTGATTAAAATATAAATGACACTTATGACTCAGTGCAGTAGTTATAATATATCATTTATATAGTGTGTAAAAATATTATAGTGCTAGGGATCCATTTCTGGGTAATTTCATAACACACTATAAATGGGAGAAGAGAGTAACTCACTAGCAACTATTCATGGTGAGATCTTGAAATATTATCTATCCTCTCCCACTTTATAGAGAGAGAATATCTCATGTGATCTTATCAAGGTCTCCCTCATGCATTTAAGGTACATTGATGTAGTGATTGTTGGAACATTAAAGGTTTTGTCAGATCTCCATGCTAGAACCTGAAATTCAACGATCGATAATCCCAAATATTTTTGAAGAGTATGTAAGAAATCTAGAGGAATTTGACTTCAAATTATTCAATAATTGATCACCAGTGTGGAGAGGATTATGAACACATAGATTCAGTTCTAACCAGTTATTTATGGTTTAAATTTTTGTGCTTAAATTTCTTCATGTGTGATCCTTGAGTTTATACTAGGGCATTGTATCACCGGGTATGACGTTGTTACATAGATCACCGATGTAATTTTTTTAAATCCCCATCCCACAATCTTACTATGAAATACCAGTTAGGTCTAGTGTTTTGGAACCCAATAAATATGATAGTGAAAGTAATTTGGATGAATCACAAATTAAAGGAAGCAACTTGGGAGACTGAGCAAGAAATTATGAAAAATTACCTACATATATTTATGGATTGATGATTAACACAAATATTGAGGGAAAATTATTTTGGTGGGGTGAATGTATGAACCAAGGTTCAACTATTGTAAATAAACACCTCATCATAAATCTATTTCATATTTCACATTTAGTTATTTCATCATAATAGTTTGATATTAACTAGAAAATTACATTCAAAATAATAGCTAAACCTAGTACCATAGAACAAGTAAACATATGGGGAAATACCATAATATTATAATTTAGAATATCCCATGCTAAAAAGAATGAAAAGTATATGAGATAAATTTTTATTATGAATAAAACAATAAATAATGGAATAGATACAGTATAGTAACTATGATAAGGATATGAATAGTTTTAGATGATTATTATGAAGTGTATATGTAAGGGGTAATATGATTTTTAGGAGGGTAAGGTAACCATTGGGAAAGTAACTTCTCTATATGAATGTTGTAATAATAATATAACCCTTATACATACAAGTGTCTAATAAAAATACATAAAATCATTTAGTAATAATATAACTATTAATTATTAGTAATGTATATTAATGAATAACAATGGAACTATATAAATATGCCTTATAAATGAGAATTAAAATTTTTTATGCTAAATATGTTCTTTTGAAATACATATAGGTTTTTATTTAATAATTAAATTTAATATATATAGAGAATCAATTTCATAAAAAATACTTTAAATTTAGAATCACCATGTCAAAATTATCCAACAGATATGTTTTCATAATTTTCCAAGACAATCATTTTTTTGGATAAATAATAAAATATAGTATGAATATACATAAAGTATTATAACATTAAATGATATAAAAATGATATAAAAATAATATAAAGACTTTATTATCTAAAAATATGTTTATTTATTGAAATAATTTATTTTATTACAATAAAATTCATTCTACATACCCATAAATAATTTTCCAAAGCCTAAAGTATATTTTATGATTTTAAACAGAATTCAGTATGAATTGGTGTCTTTTCAGTGTATAAAATAATATTATTTAAAGGATTTAGGTTTTCGAGGAATTAAAAGTCAAAATTATCCTTAAATGTCAAATAATATGGTTTAAAACCATGGTGAGGCTAATGGTTTTTAATTTTTACACAACCTAAAGTCTAAGGCTTGTGTTTGGAAATTAATAAACAATCCCTCCTCATTTTTTATAAATACCAACCCAAACTTATATTCCTAACCATTCTAAAACCCTTGATCATGTTTTTTATCTCGTTTCCTCTAAAAAATCTTTAGTAATAGACTAAGGTAGATAATATTTTCAAACTGTATGTCCATTTCCCTCACAAAGTCAATCCTTGGAGTTTTTCTCAATAAAATTAGTAAGGTAGGGGTTCATGAACCCTTGTCTACGTTTCCCTTTTAAGAAATATAAAATTTATGGATATGAAGATTTAATTTTCAATATTTTGAAAGGTACATAGGAAGCTAAGGTTTTTTATACCTTTTTAATCATTTCTCTTAGAAATTCCTTATAATTTCTTTACATATCTATATGTAATGATGTTTTGTTTCATTATAAAAAATCTATGATTGAATTATAAATAATATATTTCCATTTTCTTTTATTATAATACACTTATAATCCATTATATTTCTATAAAATTCATTCAAGAAGGGATTTTTCCATCATTTCATTATTCTCTCACCATTTCATTTATCTGATTGATTCCTAATAACACCCTTATATGATGAAACTATCCCACTCTAATACACCAACATCTAGGATACATTCCATTACATTATTAATATACAATAACTCATACTATACAAATTGATATTCAACTATATATCCATGTAATTCAATTGAATAGGAAAAAATTTCAATTTGTATACTCATTACTTTTATATGAATAAGAATTGATTACTTAGAAATTTGTATATAATTGGTTTCTTTGAAACATTGTGATATGTATTGCTTTCCAAACTCTTTTATATTATGGATACATTGGACTTACAATATGATGGGTGGAGGCTAAAATTATATGGCCCCTCGATACATTAATTAGTCTCATGAGACAAACTTGCTCAGGTATTTGGTGTATGTCTTACTCATTTATGTATTATGTCTTGGCATGAGGCCTTAATGATATGTTTGTGATGTCTGATAATATGAATTCCATCACCATGAAATCATTTATTATTATAAATGGTATTATTTATTACCATTGTTATGTTATCCATGGATACAATTCATGTCCATGTTATTAATTATATGGAACCATTTGATTATTATTTACTCCTACGATATTATTTATACCTTTTTTATTTTAGGATAACTTCCACTATACACTACCCCTTACTAAGTATCTAAAATCACCCTTTTATTTTTTCCCTTTTTCACCAGTGAAATTAGAATATTACTAAGAATGGTCGAAGGAAATTATAAAAGGAATAATAAATTGTTTGTTATATTTTTATAATGTATTTAAGTTTTCAAATGTAATGTAACAATCATGTAAATATATATATTATCCTAACATAACTAATCTCTCATATTGTTTGTAATGTGATCTCTTGTATTCTATACCAATTTAATAAAATAACTATTGGTTCTAGGTTACTAGATTCAGGGTATTACAAGAAATATGGAAGAAGAGTTTCTATTAAGGAATATAGGGAGAGTGATGAAATTATAGAGGGTTTGTTTTGATTAGATGGAATGAGTCCTTTAATTTTTCAAAGTTTTGTCTGTGTGACTATCTTTGGTGGATCAAATATAAAGAAGATTTCTAGAGGCTGAATTTTCAGTGATTATTTAGTGTTGATTATCTATTTGTGGTAGGTGATTCCAAATTTCTTTTGCTTACAATGACGGTGAATATGAGTGTGTATTTGTTTCCTTTAATGTAAAAGTGGATTAGATCATCTGGTAGTTAATTCTTTAATTATTAATTATTTGATAGGGAAAGACCTTTTAGAAGGGCATACATATCAACATAATACTTATATTTTCTTATGAATGTAGAAAAGTGGTTAACTATAAGTTTTATATAATAATATCACCAATCACATGATAATTTTAAATTTTCACTTAGAATATTTTTTATTTATTTAATAAATAATAAAAATAAAAGAAAGGTATTAGGGGATTGATTGGAAAATAATTAAATTATAATGAATATGAAGGTGGTTTAGGTAAATAGTGTCTTAGTCCTTGGGTGGATTACCATTTGATCCATCATAGTCTTACTTTAGTTTTTCCGTATATTATTCCCCCTTAATGGGTACACACAAATAACAAAACTACCTCTAACGATCTCTATTATAAAAATCAATACATTATAATTTTATATAAAATGAACCATATATCTTCTCAATAAGACTATCCTATACACTCAACTCCAACATATAAAGAGCGAGAATGGGTAACATAGATTCCATTGATTGAAACTTATATTAATCAGGTCATGTGACCAGAAAATATTGATAACAAAGTATTTCACATGAGTTTATGTGGATACAATCTTGAACCACTCTCTCCACAACTACCCAGCTTATCATATAAAAAATAGGTGTGTAAAGGGAGGCATTGAAGTTCATAAGGTTAAATAAAAAACAAAGTGAATAAGGATAATTATAGAGTGACCATAGACACCTCTTTTACTCATCAAATAATTGTGAATCTCATAATAGATAAATAATATAATGAAAAATGGAACAAATCATTCACATAAAAATTAGGAACTTTGTTGGCATTCACCCTCAAAATAACTGCAGGTAGTTATCCCTCTATATTAATGGAGAACATAACCTAGGAAAAAACAAAATGGATATAAAAAACAAATGGAAGGAAAACAAGCTATAACTAATCCAGATGGGTTTGAAATGTTTCTCTTAGGGGTTATTTATTAAACTTATAACTTTAGCCTTGATTTTACTTTACTATTCCAAGAATCCTACCACATGTACCTGAGAGTCTTGTGTGATTTATATAAGTGTAAAGGGATAGTTTTAGACCTTCTCCATCATCTCGACTATATTGTATCTTATTACCCCATCAGTTTCATCAAATTCAACACCCACCCTATGATATTTCTTCTATTCATATTATATTACACCCAAGGGGAACACCTTTTTGTTGATTATAATCTTTCTTGAATTGTTTTTAAAATTATATATAGGTATTTTATTTCCCTGCCTTAGGATTTTTCAAGCATTCTATATTGGTCATGGACATAATTTATGGACAAGAATCTCTCTAACATGACCTGATCGACTAGGACCCCTTCTAGGCCGGTAGTTAGGTCGAGTGTACCACCCCCATCCCAACTCCAATATGTTATGGTTTTGTGACTTTCAATATGAAGGAATAACATACCATGGGAGGCCTTATACTATGAACCTATGAAAAATCCATCCACCTACACATACTAAATAAATCCAACAACAATAACATGACATCTCAACTATATAATAAAAAATGTGTGTGATAGACACCCATTGAAAATAATATAATTAGTAAACCTCTGGATGTAATAAAAAATACAAAAGACTAATACAGCAAAAGAAAACTATGACTAAAAAAATGACTCATACTATAAAAATATATCTCAATTACATAACCAACCACCACTACATCCATTAAGCACCACTAAGCATTAGTTTCGTTAGCCTCATATCCTCCATGACCATTTCTAAATCATATATTGTCTATATAAAAAAGAAAGTGTGTGTGTAATGACCATGTATGGGTGAGTATAAGAATATCTAGTATGAAATCCTAAAAAAATAAAGGATTTAAGGGAAATTTATCTATAAAATAAAGTCTTGTTCAAAGGAAACCCAGTCAAGATCTATGGATAAAGAACCCAAGCTTTCAAAATCCAATCCATCTTTATGGACAATGGTGGAAGATAAAACATGATAAATTATTTTCCTCAATATATAAATAATATCAAAACTAATCCCCCAAAACGTATATAAGAAATTAAACCTCACTGCATAACGTTAATAAAGAAAGTGCACAAAACATCCCAACCACATGATGAAACTACAATTCTAAACATTTGTGTCACTCCTAGGGTAATCAGTATAGTAAAACTAGTGATCTAGATATTTCTAAACCTATGAGCTATGCCAATATTACTATAACCCCCTTATCACTAAACATGAGGATTTTCATGAATGATGCATCAACACTTGATTTCTTCTAGGACAGCATCATATTCCATGAGAGCCCATCATAATTCATTACTCTAAGAAAATCACAAAGAGTTATCAATCATAGTGGATAACCCATGCCTCATTTAGGATTTATATTCCAATTGAGGTGAAATCGACTCCATTGATGGGAAACCTACACCCTACCTCATGGGGGGGTTCCCTACAACAATACATTTAATGGAAAAAATATACCTTATTGATATCATAACTGATGGAACTTGGGGAATAATAAAACCACAAAAAAAGAATAACTAAAAATTTTGGATTAATATTCATAATAAAAACATTGAATATAAAAATACCTTTCCTGGATTTCTTAAACGATCTTAGGAATTTCAATTTAATCATGAATAATAGAATCGAAAGAAACCTTAAACGATATCTTGTACATTTGAAATTACCAATTTCATTCCCCCACCCCACCGTTGGCTTAGTGTGGCTTAAAGGGGCCAAGATAGGAATCATATATATCTAAAAAATGTTTGAAAAAATCTCTTGGATTTTAATTATTCAATTACCATGTGTTGGTATGGGAAATTTAATTGTTTTACAGTGTCCCTTCTATCAAGTGAATAATGCGAACTCAATCAATGAAGCTTGATTGATCCCACTTTTTTCCTTCAATTTCTCACTATAGAACTTAAGATAGAAGTGGAGAGCACTCAAAATTCCTAAAAATAGTGGATATAACTATTTTTTATATTAAATTCACTTATATACTTAGTTTATAATTTCTAAAATTTCACTTTAGTCCTTAAAATGTTATAACCTTCATTTTATACCTTTATATATAGTTATGACTTAATTAAACAATTCATAAATGTCATGAACATTTTATCAACCACTTTTAACTCTTTAACATGTTAAATGTTAAAATATGAACAATTAATTTTCCTCTCTCCTCTCTTAATAACTCTATAAACTGTGAACATATTATGTTTGTTTAAAAATAATCTATCTTCTTATTTTCATTTTAATGATGAAAATAATTTTGAATACATTCAGAAATTAGTTCAATCTCAATTATTATAAACATGAATGATGTAATTGAATTATTTTTTACTTTTGATCATTCATACCCAAAAATTCACCAGGCCCTACATGTGGGGCCCACTTCACCCTAAACTCATATTCATATGAAAACTTGTGGATACACTCAGTCTGCGATACTCTAGGTCATTATCTAGATATTAGTTAGTCCAACTCATAGACCAAGAGTGGATTTTAGTAACCCATCATGGCTCCTAAGGAGATATGGAATGTCATAGTTATGACTACCACCTATGAACATGCTCTGTGTAATATAATCTCTTTGTCTAATGATATCTCATAAAGTAGGATGGACACTTGTGTCATCATCATTTTCCTACTTTACATATTTCATGACCTTACTAGATAGATTTTAATTCTTGTACCATGTCGATGGATTTATTGAAGGTGATACCATTATAGTCAAACTGGGCCTAGGAGATATCTCTATCTTAGCTCAGAATTGAAAAAAAATTATCTTGATCATTCAACCAATGTCATACCACCAATGACACACTGAATACAAGATACCTATCCATGATTTAATTGTCATGGATTTTTCCTTGCATCAAATTATTTCATAAAATGGTACACATTGATAAAAATATCAATTCAGGAGACTAGTACACATGTTTATAAATAGGTTCAATCAATGATGCCTGAAACATGTAGTGTTCCTATTGGATGATTAGTTCTCATGATATTATCTACCCAAGATTATCATGTGGGAACTTCATCATATGAAGTCTCAATTAATATAATCCCCCAATACCTCATAGTTTGTAACACCCCAATATTTCATAGTACGTTATCTCATTAAAGTAATTCAATAGCTTTTGCTACACGCAACACCGAGTTCGAGCACACCACAACTTTCCAAACTAGCCGTTCAAAAAAGCAGTTATGAATAGTATTAACTGAATTTTGAATCTTATATACTCTATATTATTTTAACATCCATATTATTTTTTTCTTAGAACAAATTAATTTTTTCAGATAAAAGAATTATTTTTCAAAAAATGCAATTTTACCGCCTTTTAATGGTGAACCGTTTTTTTAAAACCAATATTTGAAACTGTTAAATATTTGATTTAATGAAATTAAATTCTTCTTTAGAATCAGGACAAAAAAATTAGTCTGGATAAATTTTGGTACTTTTCTGATAAACTTCATATTTTGATGAATATTGAAAAATACTATGTTTTAATTGAAAACAACTTTTTCAATCGAAACAATTTATTGTGTTAAATTATGAATTTGAATGGTTTTGAAGTATAATTAGATTATATTTTTATCATTTAATATAATGTAGGTCATTATAACTAATTTCACATTTAAATTTGACATAAACACATGTCAATCTTTTGATAGTTTTAACTTTTTTAAAACCCGCTTTTTGGTTTTAACAATGGGAATTAATTTTAAATCAATAAATGAAACTTCTATCTTTTGAATTTGGTAAAATAGACTTCGTTTTTGAATTTTGAATATGAAAATTAGCTTCGGGTGAATTTTTGGTATTTTTCTAAAAACATTCAATTTTTTATGAATAGTGAAAATTACTGCGTTATTATTTAAAACTAACTTTTTATTTAAATAATTATTTATTTTATTTAAATTTATTTTAAGTCAAAATAGATATATAATACCTATATAAGTTCAATGTAATTAATTGGAGTCATTTTATAATAAAATTAGATGAATAAAATTTTATTGAACTTTTTAACCTTTTTTACCCACCTTCTAGGCATGTTAACAAATTTACATAAAACTTAATTTTACCGCTTCTGTGAGTTGAAATTCAAAAAACTGAGAGACACCGTTGATATCAGTAAGTAAAATGTGGTTCAATAAGATGAAAATAATTTTTGGTGAATAGTAACTTTTGACTTTTATTTGCCACAGTTAAAAGTAAATAGGGTAATTAAGGGTAAAAATGATATCATAATTACCCTAACACATGTTCAAATTATATTGGATAAGTGTAATTCGACCAAAAACAACCTTCTGAATAAAATATGATCCTCTTTGGTCCACTTGGATTAGATTAGGACATTCATTATTATTTTATTTAAAGAAGAGTTAAAAGAGTTAAATTCAAAGCTTAATAACTAAACAATTTTTAATATAGGGTTGTACATAAGATAAATTCGAATATAAATATTTATTAGAAAGAGAAAACAATTTCCTAAATAATTTTATTTTATTTTTAATTTTTAGACATTAAATAATTTAATTTATTTATGACACAATGATGATGCAGTAATTACCTTATTGATGAAAGATTTAAAATAATTGATATTATAAATATCCAAATAAATTTAAATTGAGACTTCTAATGAATAACATTAATTTTATAGGTTAATATGAAATTATAGGGTTGGTTAAATAAATTTTATTATAAGTGATAAAGTTTTCATGGATTTCAAAAAAACAAATACTAAATAGTGTCAAAATTGACATAATTGAGTTTTTAAAACAAATATTATATTATTAATTGATATAATATTCCAAAAAATATAAATTTTGGAAAAAGGACTTATATAAGGTTATATATATTAATAATCAAACACATGGGGTTTTCTTGGCTTGTTATAGTAATTTTATTAACCATATAATATAATAATACAAAGAGACATGGTAAATGTCAAACTATTTTACTAAGAGTTAAATCTAAAATATAAGGTTAATATGATGACCTAAACCTATCTAAAACCTATTTTCTGAGAGTTTTTCAACCCATACCTACCTTATCCTTTAAATAATTTATTTTGGATCCATTATAAATCAAAAATGATTTTATTATAAAATAATATTTCAATCTTTTCCTAAAGTGACACTCACCTCTCTTATAAAAGGGAACTTACCCTTCTCTTAACCTCTAAAGCCTTTTGGCTCAGAAAAACCCTGCCCAAATATCCTCCCAACTTTCCTCCCTTCATCTTAGAGGCCTTAATTTGGTCATAAATCCAAACTAAGGATCCCTTTTGATCAGATCAAAAGGAAGAACCTGAAGAAGAGATAAATATTTCATCACCTCTTTCAAATTCTTTTCTTCTTCCACTTCCACTTTCTTTGTTGTTTTAATTATAAAATAATAAATTCAGTATCTTATATATACTGTGATTTTATTATAAAAATTTTACAACAATATTCATTATTCTATCCATCCTATAAATGACAAAGTCACCATACGTGCGTACGTACGGATTACCACCACCACATCTTGGTATAGTTTGTTATTCAAACACTTCATTATTTGGATGGGTATAATAATGAGTATAACTGATGTAAATAATAAATATAACATGTTAATGATTCTATATATATTATATACCATCTAATTACATACGATTTCACCATCAATATAATGATATTTTCACTCGTGCGTACATACGGATTACCATCTCCACGAACGCGATGAGATTCATTCCGCATCATAATCATTCAAGAATAATTTTTATTTTAGGATTAAAAATAGTGTTTATGAATATAATATCATTATGTATATGAATCAAATACATCCTATCCATAACAAACATAGATTACGTAACCAAGCATATAAAGGAAAATGAATCAGTTAACACCCGAAACGATGATACTGCTAAAATATTATTAGCAAAGAAATATTATAAGATCATATATGATATCATATTTATGTATATAGTTCTTGTAAAATTTAATAACAATTTTTTAACAATTATACAGGAGTTTAACATACCATTGACTAAGGAAAAGTACAAGTTAAGGGTTAATTTCACAATATCTTTATTATTCGAGGTTGTTTTTACATGAGTATCTACTAGGACCACTTTATCATTCACATTTGTGTTTCAAAATAATATTTTCAAAAGGAATATTTTAAGGTTTTATGGTAGGTACTCTTTAACTAGATCGGCATTTTAAATGGTTTAAATATTTATTCTTCTAAATCATTCTCATTAATGTCCAAGTTTTTAAAATGATTTTTAAGGATTTATTTATATGTACATGAATGTTTTTAAAATTTTAATTCTTTTAAAAAAATTAAAGCGGTATGGGACACTTTGATTCAAAAATGTCTTTAAATGTCTTCCTTTATAAATTGTGACTTTTAAATGTTTTCATGAAAAAGGGATATTTCTTTCAAAGAGTTTTGAAAATCATTTTCTTCTATGTCAACAACCTTTGATGGATTTTAAACTTGTTTGAACTTGATTTATTATGATAAAAAATGTTCATATTGTATTGAAGTTTTTGTGATATGTTTGATTGTGGATGTGTTATTTTTACACCATTCGTGGTTTATGGATAAATTATTGACATTTCTTGTACTATTTTTAATAGAAATTTTTATGTTATTTTTAAAAAAAATCATATGAGGAATGCATTAGACTTAGTAAATGATGGGTGGAGCCCGCTATAGCTCTTCGATGCATCAGAAGGTCTCATGATACAAACTAGGGTCTTGGAACAAGGCCTTGAAATAATCTTATTTGTAGTCTTTCCACAAGGCCTTGACTATGTGGTTATGAAGTCTGGAATTATGCATTCCATCATTATGAAAATGGCTATTGATTTTACATGTGATTATTCAACTAGTAGAATATCCATGTGAATAAGTAAATGGCATTATTTGATTTATATTAGCCATATTATGCAGAATTTTATGTTTAAAAGGATTATGTTTTATTCTTATACATTTCCTTAAATGTTTATGTTTATTTATAAAAGTTGCTGATATATTGTTATCCTTATTGAGCAACTGAGCTTGCCTCTTTCTATGCTTTATTTTTCCTAGTATTCCAAGAAGTGTATTATGATTGATAAGTAGGGTTAAGATAAGGGGTTAATGGCATTCTCAAAGGATCATTTATGTTTTTTTTTTGTTTTCTAATGTGTAATGTAACGTTCATGTATGTAATCTATTTTCCAAGAGTGCTAAATTGATCGGTCTTTTGGGACATGATTTCCTTGTATCATGTCAATGTATTAAAATAATGCACCAAATCTGGGTAACTTGGGTCAGGGAATTACAGTTGGTATCAAAGGAAGTTTAAAAACAACCATGGAAATAGATTTAGTTAAAATCTGATTAGAGAACATTACCCTAAGATAGACATTGAGTATTGATATATAAGAACTTCCAATAATTTTGGTAATGTAGAGATTTTTTTTATTTTCCAAGAAATACATCCCTATCTGGATACAAGCAGGTTGAGGCAGCTCTGGTACAGATGTACCTAGGAGTGAAAACTCAGGCAATGAGTTTTGGGCTTGACTTGGGGTATCTTGGTACATGACAACGGGCCTTGATGCACTCTTGGTTATGACACTCCTGGGGGGTATGCTTAGGATAATTCACATTTTCATTACAATCCATTATGAAGGATTTCGGAGTAAATAATTTCTCAAAGAAAACATTTTATGATTATATATTATATACATAATCTTTTCAATTTACTTTGGGTATTTTACAAGTTTGTAATTATCCATTTTGATTCATAAACTAACCTATTGTATGCAATTGTTTAGAAATGGTTCCTAGTAGAAGGAATGAGAACTCCAATAATATGAATGATCCAAAGATTAATAAGGATCATATCTTTCATGGTATTAAGCCAACATTTAGAAAGGAAATAGTCTCCCATGTATTATCATCATTTGAAGAAATAGTATCATGTGTTGATAATATAAGTAAAGAATTTCTGATTCCTATGGATTTGAAGGGAATCCAGATAAGAAAATGATGGTAGAGAGAAAGATGGATAAAGAGAATAAGGGAAAGAAGGATTTTCCCATATATGATAACTGTGGAAACAATCAACTTGGTAAATGCTTGAAGGGAATGGGAGTTTCTTATAAGTTTGGAGAAAAAGGACACTGATTACGTGATTTTAAGGGTAAGAAAAAGGTTTCAAATGTACAATGCTTCATCTGCAAGGAGTTGGGACACTACGTGAATCAATGTCCAAATCATTAAAGTATACCCCAAATGCTGCTATTGGATAACAATCAATTTATGATACTACTGAAGATGAAGAGGAATGATTAGAGTTCTTGTGTTGTTATTAATGTATTGTGTCATTTTATTATTGTATTAATGATGTACATGTTATAAGAATTATAGAGTATATAAGGATTTTATTGTAGTACTATTTCATTAAGGACTTGAGATTGTGTGGAACCAAGAAAAGTGACTCAATAACAGGTTAATGTTTTTGGAAAATATATGGTTGAGAGAAAGATAATACTTAATATGGTTCTGATATTGTGGTAGTGATTTTGGAATAAGATATGATTGATTTGGATAAATTATATTGGATATTCTCTACTACCTTGAAACTGATTAATGATTTGTATATTCCATCATTGTTGGAGTTTACAACATTTTTGGATATAAGAAGTATATCCAGTATTCTATAAGGAATAAGGGATCATGAATGTAACCAATAAGGTTTTATGGTAATTATGGGTGTTATAGTGTTTTAAAAGAATACATAATAAAGGTATTTACATGTTATTATGTGTCAAAAAGGATCTTCATTGTGTTTACCTTCCTTATAAATTTTGGACTGTGAGTTTGGAAAAAATTAGTTTGGATAAGACGAAAGGTTGGAATGGATTAAGTTTTACATTGGATACTATTGTTAAGGTTAAAGCATTTCTTAAGATTATTTTTGGATTGTTATGAAAAGGACAACCCAGAGGTCGGGCGATAACTCATCGCGTTCGACAAGGCTGTGATACTTGAACCCACAACCAAATGGCGATAGGGGTGGATCACCTACCACTGGCATACGTGATGTCCTAGTTTGTATAATTTAGTTTTTTTAAATAGTCTGACAAATCAATTATAAATTCATTATTTTTGGAACTCTATATGATTAGTATAAATATAATATTTTTTAATTCTATTATCTTTTGGAGTGAAAGATGAGTTTGTGGTAGGAATTAGTTGAAGGATGAAACTCTACTTGTCAAGTATATTTTTTCCTCTTATTCTATGAATAAATTAATTATTAAACTTTAGGGAAGGGATATTAAAACCAAAAAAGTGTTATCCTAATACCTTATGTTTTTTTGAACTAACAATATTTTAAATCATCATATATTGATGTCATTGAGGCCTTCAATTTTACACTTGTTTGTGACTGATGACCTAAATCACTCCCTATAAATATTTATGTTTTTCCTCCAATTATGTGTCTCTATTTTCCACCAATTTTCTCCTAATAGTGATCATAATTTAGTGGTGACATTTTTATTTCCCTTCCCCTCTTATTAAGACTATACTTTATTAACCCAATTTCTGATGTGGGTTTTCCACAAAGGTATTATTCTATTTTTAACCATTTATTTTCTAAGAACAATTTCAAATCGCGAGGACACAATTTATTAAAGAAGAGGATAATGTAACACCCCAATATTTCATAATACGTTATCTCATTAAAATAATTCAATAGCTTGCGCTACACGCAACACCGAGTTCGAGCGCACCACAACTTACCAAACCAGCCCTTAAAAAAGCGGTTATGAATAGTATTAATTGAATTTTGAATCTTATATACTCTATATAATTTTAACATCCATATTATGTGTTTCTTGGAACAAATTCATTTTTTTAGATAAAAGAATTGTTTTTCAAAAAATGCAATTTTACCACCTTTTAATGGTGAAACCTTTTTTCTAAACCAATATTTGACACTTTTATATATTCAATTTAATGAAATTAAATTCTTCTTTAGAAGTGGGACATAAAAATTTAGTTTGGATAAATTTTTGGTACTTCTCTAATAAACTTTATATGTTGACGAATATTGAAAAATACTATGTTTTAATTGAAAACAACTTTTATAATAGAAATAATTTATAGTGTTAAATTATGCATTTAAATGATTTTGAAGTATAATTATATTATATTTTTGTCACTTAATACAATTTTGGTCATTATAAGTAATTTCACATTTAAATTTGACATAAACACATGTCAATCTTTTGATAGTTTTTACTTTTTAAAGACCAGCTTTTGGTTTTGACAACGGGAATTAATTCTAAATTAATAAATACAACTTTTATGTTCTGAATTTGGTAAAATAGACATAATTTTTGAATTCAGAATATCAAAATTAGCTTAGGGTGAATTTTTGGTATTTTCCTGAAAAATTTCAATTTTTAATGAATAGTGAAAATTACTGTGTTATTATTTAAAACCAACTTTTTATTTACATAATTATTTATTTTATTTAAATTTATTTTAAGTCAAAATACATATATAATACCTATATAAGTTCAATGTAATTAATTGGAGTCATTTTATAATAAAATTAGATGAATAAAAGTTTATTGAACTTTTTAACCTCTTTTACCCACCTTCTAAGCATGTTAACAAATTTCCATAAAACTTAATTTTACCGCTTCTATAAGTTGAATTTAAAAAATCTGAGAGACCTGGTTGATATCAATTAGAAAAATGTGGTTCAATAAGATGAAAATAATTTTTGGTGAATAGTAACTTTTGACTTTTATTTACCACGGTTAAAAGTAAATAGGGTAACATAGGGTTAAAATGATATCATAATTACCCTAACACATGTCCTAATTCTATTGGATAAGTGTAATTTGACAACAAATAACCTTAAAAATAACATATGATCCTATTTTATCCACTTGGATTAGATTAGGACATTAATTATTATTATATTTAAAGAAGGGTTAAAAGAGTTAAATTCAATGTTTAATAACTAAACCATTTTTAATATAGGTTTTTACATAAGATAAATTCGACAATAAATATTAATTAGAAAGATAAAACTATTTCCTACATAATGGTATTTTATTTATAATTTTTATACATTAAATAATTTAATTTATTTATGACACAATGATGATGCGATAATTACCTTATTAATAAATGATTTAAAATAATTGATATTATAAATATCCAAATAAATGTAAATTGAGACTTATGATGAATTCCAAAAAAATTCTAGGTTAATCTGACATTTTAGGTTTGGTCAAATAAATTCTATTCTAAGTGATAAAGTTTTTATGGCTTTCAAAAAAATCAAATACTAAATAGTGTCAAAATTGACATAATTAAGTTTTTAAAACAAATATTATATTATTAATTGATATAATATTCTTAAAAATATAAGGTTCGGCCAAAGGACTTAGATAAAGTTATATAAATTAATAATGAACCACATGGGGTTCACTTGGCTTTTTATAGTAAGTTTATTAACCATATAATATAAAAATACAAAGAGACACAATAAATGTCAAACTATTTTACTAAGAGTTAAATCTAAAAGATAAGGTTAATATGATGACCTAAACCTGTCTAAAACCTATTTTTTGACATTTTTTCGACCCATCCCAACCTTATACTTTAGATAATTCATTTTTGATCCATTATAAACAGAAAATTATTTTATTATAAAATAATATTTCAATCTTTTCCTCAAGTGACTCTCACCTCTCTTATAAAAGGAAACTTCCACTTCTCTTAATTTCACACATCCAAAGCCTTTTGGATCGACCAACCCCTAACCAAATATCCTCAAACCCTTTCCTCACTTCATCCTAGAGGCATTCCTTTGGTCATAAAGCCAACCTATGGAGACATTTTGATCAAATCAAGAGGAAGAACCCAAAGAAGAGGTAAATATTTCATCACCTCTTTCAAGTTCTTTTCTTCTTCCACTTCCTCTTTCTTTGTTGTTTCCATTATAAAATAATAACTACAGTATCTTCTATATACTGTGATTTTATTATGAAAATGGTATAACCATATTCATTATTCCATCCATCCTATAAATGAAAAATTCACCATACGTGCGTATGTACGGATTACCGTCTCCACGTCGTGGTGTAGTTTGTTATTCAAACACTTTATTATTTGGATGGGTATAATAATCAGTATAACTGATATAAATAATAAATATAACATGTTAATAAGTTTTTATATATGATATACCATCAAATTACATACGATTTTTTCATCAATATAATTATATTGTCGCTTGTGCCTACGTACGGATTACCATTTCCATGAACATGATGAGATTTATTCCACATCATAATCATTCAAGAATAATTTTCATTTTATGATTAAAAATAATTTTTATGATCATAATATAATTATGTATACAAATAAAATGCATCCTATCTATAACAAACATGTATTACATAACCAAGCATATAAAGGAAAACGAATCAGTTAACACCCAAAACGATGATACTACTAAAATATTATTAACAAAGCAATATTATAAGATCATATATGACATCATATTTATGTATATAGTTCTTTTATAATTTAATAACAATTTTTTAACTATTAAACATGAGTTTAACATACCATCGACTAAGGAAAATTACAAGGTAAGGGTTAATTTCACAATCTCTTTATTATACGAGGTTGTTTTTACATGAGTATCTACTGGGATCTCTTTGTCATCCACATCCGTGTTTCATAAAAATATTTTCAAAAGGAATTTTTTAAGGTTTTATGGTATGTAATCTTTGACTAGATCATTATTTTAAATGGTTTAAATATTTATTCTTCTAAATCATTCTCATTAATGTCCTTATTTTCAAAATGATTTTTACGGATTTATTTATATGGACATGAATGTTTTTAAAATGTTAATTACATTCAAAAGTTTCAAAGTGTTATGGGACACTTTGATTAAAAATGTCTTTAAATTTATTCCTTTCTAAATTGTGTGACTTTTAAATGTTTTCATGAAAAATGGATATTTCATTCAAAGAGTTTTACAAATCACTTTCATCTATGTCAACATCCTTTGATGGATTTTAAACTTGTTTGAATTTGATTTATTATGATACAAAAATTCCATATTATATCGAAGGTTTTGTGATATGTTTGACTACAGATGTGTTATTTTTACACCATTCATGGTTTATGGATAAAGTATTGACATTTTGTATGCTAGTTTTAATATGAATGTTTATGTTATATTTAAACCTTTTCATATGAGGAATGCATTGGACTTAGTAAGTGATGGGTGGAGCCCGCTATAGCTCCTCGATGCATTGGTAGGTCTCATGAGACAAACTAGTGTCTTGACACAAGGCCTTGACAAAATCTTATTTGTAGTCTTTCCAAAATTCCTTGACTATGTGGTTATGAAGTCTTGCATTATGCATTCCATCATTATGAAAGTGGCTATTGATATTGAATGTGATTATTCGACTAGTAGAATATCCATGTGAATAATTAAATGGAATTATTTGATTTATATTGGACATATTATGCATAATTTTATGTTTAAAAGGATTATGTTTTAGTCTTATACATTTCCTTAAATGTTTATGTTTATTTATAAAAGTTTCTACTATATTGTTATCCTTACTAAGCAACTGAGCTCACCCCTTTATATGTTTTATTTTTCCTAGGATTCCAAGTTGTTTATTATGATTGATAAGAAGGGTTAAGGTAGGGGATTAATGGAATTCTCAAAGGATCATTTATGTTGTGTTTTGTTTTCTAATGTGTAATGTAACATTCATGTATGTGATCTATTTTCCAAGACTACTAAATTGATCTGTCTTTCGGGACATGATTTCCTTGTATCATGCTGATGTATTAAAATAATGAACCAACTTTGGGTGACTGGGGTCAGGGCGTTACCTAGTTAGACATCATATGTGTCTCATCAATATAATTTATCTAGAACATATGACACATGTTAATGATTACTTCCATATTGTGAAATCCCGAGCCTGTTCCACTTATAAGTAACCTAACCCGGTGGCCACATGGCCTCAATCATGCATCCTCATACGCCATTGTTTACCGACTAGAAGTGAGGTTCTATGATGGTATAATGAGGAGACTATACCCTCTTTACCAGAGTGGATCATAATAGTGAAATAACAAATAAATTAGTGAAATCATAATAATATTAAAGCAATAGAAACAATTGAGGAAGGTAGTATAAACATAAACATCCAACCATATCAATAATAACCAATAAAAAGTATCATAAATAAAATGATTATTTTATGATTCCATGAAAAAATGGTGAGTAAAGGGATCATGCAGAAGGCATATATAATAAATACTATAAAAAATTTGTACAAAATAGAAAATCTAAACTCCAACAGTATCATGTTCACTAGCTCAAAACTTGTCTCCCATACTCCATACTAGTACAAAAAATAAAGTGTCCAAAGTTGGGTTATTTCCTTTGTCCATATATGCATCCATGAATTCTATCTAGGTACTAATCGATGTCCCAAATAGGGTGAGAGTAAAAATTCAATAGGCCATAACCAACAGTTCCTAATACTATCTAGTTTGTAAATATATTATGAAGTATTGTGTAGGTAATAATAATAAATCAGTAAAAGAAATAAATATTACCCATGTCGATGTGGGTTCCTCAATGGACACCCATATGATACTACCTTCTTCAGAATAATCTATAATTTCCTTAAACATTTATTATTTTATAAGTAATAAGGAGTATCATGTCCATTAATTACAAATAAGCAATATATAATGTCATGTTGTTTACTTTTGAATAAGCATTATGGAATATCATATCCATTATTTCCAAATAATCAATATGGAACATCAATTCCATTATTTTTGAATAATAAATATGGAACATCAGGTCCATTAATTCTAAATAAGCAACATGGAATGTCATGTCTATTAATTATAAATAAGAAACTCTGAATGTCATGTCCATTAATTCCAGTTAAGAAACATGTAACTTCATTTCCATTAATTCTAAATAAGAAACATGGAACATATTTTACATTAATTATAAATAAGTAATAAGATATTATATGGCCAATAGTTAAGGTAAACAATAAGAATAACCATTTTCAATAAATTAAGTATGCATAATTTAATCACATCTGTGTCATATCTCAAAACATAGCCAAGGGATATCACCCTTTCCATTTATCAACTCTATACATTTATAAAATCCATATAATTGGTAAGGAATAAATGGGTAATTGATTATAATGCATACCAATTAATCAATTTAATCCATCATTTAATTTATTAAATTAAGGGTAATAATGAGGGGCCAAGTGTAATGTACTTTCCACTACATCATTTCATGAGGTCCAAGTGATGTATTCTTACCATTCACTTTTCATTTAATTCATTTATAAGTGATCTAGTATTCCATGGGTATGTACATTCCTCATAAAATTCAATTAATTCATTATAACTCATTTCACATGCCAATAACATGTAACACACACCTCAGTGGTGTTTCAACCATAAGGGATAAATAATTCATCAATGAATATAACTGAACTCACCCAAGGGGGGGTTCAGGTTGAGGTCATCAACCTCCAATTATGTATATGAGTTTCATAGTATGCCTAATCAAGTTACAAATATTTATATAAGGGTTTATCAATTTTAGGAACAACGCCTAAAAGGTATGGAGTGTGACACAATAGAGACATAATATAAACACCCAATATTTTAAAGAAAAGGTTTAGACCACCTACAGTATACTGATAGATGTCACCCCATCTGATATTATCTTCATATTCAAGATAGAATTGGGTAAATCATAAAACTAGACAAACACCCCGAAAGTAGGGAATATTAGTTCGCATGAAGATAATTTCCATGATGGTGAAAGAAACAAGGAAATGAATCAAGAGGACTTATAGACTTACTGAGGGTGATTAAACATGAGCGACAATATTCAATTTTGATTCCAAGTGGAGGAGATCTCACCAAGCATAGGAGGAGAGAAATAGAAGATCTTGACTGGCTATAAGTGAGTAATAAATGAGGGAGAAGGAGGGAGGAAATACACATAAATGGATATAGGGAAATATAGTAAAATCAATATTTTTAGAGGTTATCATGGTTTGTCTATATGGTTTTCCAAACTTTGTTCCAACCTTTCACTTGAATCTATCTCATAGTACATTCCCCACATGGGCTTGGCACATAGTTAGTACTAACCATGCGTAAGCCATGTGAGATACATCTATTATAAATTAAAATTTTCTCATGTCTATTTGGCCCTCATTAATTTCTTAAACAAGTTGTGTGGCACCCCTTATATCTCACATGGTTAACACTAATTGTGTGTTAACCATGAACCTCACCTATTTTTTCCACAAACTGAAACTTTGGGATTTGAATGAACATAATTCTCCCAAAAAAAATTTATTCCCTTAGGCACACTTAGTTATATGAAGCACGAGGTTTAAAAATAATTTTAAATAATATTTTCCTTACAAGAGAAACCAGGATCTTATAACCTCCCATCTTTAAAAAATTCATCCCTAAGTTGCATTGAGGGTTGTTGATTTTCATCTATAAATAACTCCAACCACTGATCACCTATATCGAACTCTCACTCCTAGGTCTCATCATGTACGTGTTATTTCTTCCATAGAACTCAAACTAGTGGAATTGACATACCTTTAAGATCCTTCATGCTATGGTAAATTATATAAATAGTATACTCCTAAAAATAAGCATCAACATTTAACAGAACATCCTCAGGATCAAAATATTAAGTCAGGTCAAAATGATAATAGCGAAGCTAATAAACATGGTCGTGAATGACCTGATACCTCTAAGGAAGCACTATCTGATAGGATATCATCCAAACTCTCCCCACAATCTAAAAATGTACAACAAACCTAGGAATTAGCATCCCTTATCCTTAAATCCATTAATGACCCAATCTAGGTGAAATACACAAGAAGACATGATCTCACACCCCAAACTCCAATGGTCTGTGTTGATAATCGATATAAGGAATTTTTGTAGACTTAGTTGTAGACATATGATTCCTAACAAGTTGTACCTAATTAGACGTCTCCAGAATGAGATGAGGTCTTAGTATTTATACATACAATGCCTCTAACTGGCATAAAGTTGGACGGCATAACTTTCCCTATAGGTCCTCTTAAGGACCCATATGTATAGTCACTTGAAACCTATTATTATGTTAAAACTATAGTAGATATAAGTTATTTCTCAAGAACTATCTAAGTCAAGTACGCATTCCATAATCATATCCTCTAACGCTTTTATAGTATGCTTGGATTGACCATTGGTCTGAGGGTTGTATGTTGTATTCAAAATTACCTATGAACCTAATGAATTATACAACCCCTACCAGAACCGAGAAGTAAACTTTTCATCCCTTTATAACATGATGGTATTTGAGACCCCCTAAAGGAATATAATCTCTCAAAAAATATCCTTCCAAGTTCATCCACTAAGAAGGTCTCACTGATAACCAAGAAATGAGTGACCTTCATCAGCCTATCCATAATCACCCATACGGTGTCACTACCCTAAGGTTGTTTCCATAATACCATCACAAAATTTATTGCAAAATTATCCTATTTCTACTATAGAATGGGTAATGACTATAAAATACCAGTAGACCAATGGTGTTCTACTTTCACCTGCCGATAGGTGGAACACTGAGTAATGAAACCTGCAATATTCTTTTTTATACCAATCCAAAAATACTAGAAATGTAATTCATAATACATATTATCAAGTCTAGGATGTAATTCCCATTTAGAGGCATGCTATTCTCATGTCATTTCCTCTTTCATTTTTATAGGTACCTAGACACATCCATGAATATACAAGATCTCATCATATTCAATAGTCCAACCAGGCAGTGGGTCCTCCCTGAAAATACATTCCCTTAGGACTAAGCCTTTAGGATCTAAAATCTATCTCATCTTCACTCAATAAAAAATTGAAGAGGTCACTACTAAATCAATAAGAATAATCTTCTCATGTCAATCTTGAACCTCCATATTCATATCATAAAGAACATACATCAACGATTATTCACTATTGGCTTCCTGAACATCTTGTGTCTGAGTCTTCCAACTCAGATCATCAACCACTACATTACCTTTATCGGGAAAATAATCAAGCTAAAAATGAAAATATTGAAGGTACTCAACCCATCATAACTATATAATGTACAAGTCACACTAAGTAAATATGTATTCGAGTCTTTTTTTCTATGTACACCAAAAATTTCTCCCTAAACAAATTATGCCTCCAACGGTTCAAAGTACGAACCAAAACCTCTAGCTTGAGAGCATGTGTTGGGTAATTATGCTCATGATTTCTCAAATAATGAGACCCAAAACCTCCAACGGTTCAAAGTATGAACCAAAACCTCTAGCTTGAGAGCATGTGTTGGGTAATTATGCTCATGATTTCTCATGCCTGATGCATCATAAGAAACCATATATCTTATACCAAGATCAAGTAAAATCAAGATCAGCACTAAGGTTAACCTTCCTTTTAACTCATGAAAGGCCTTATCACGTGAATCTTACCATAAAATCTTTACACCTTTCTTATTCAATCCCATAAGCAGTGATGTGAGGTGTGATATGTTTAGAATAAAATGTCTATGATAAATACTTATCCCCAATATACTTTGAATATTAAAGATGTTCTTGGGATACTCCCAGGAAACTATGGCTCTCCCCTTCTCTAGATCCATAGATACCCCTGATACCGATATTATATGACTTAAGAAATGAACTTTATCAATCCATAAGTTTAATTTTGTGATCTTAGGATATATCCTATTATCTATCAGTGTACTTATTATGGTGTCAAGGTTTTTGTCATGACCATCTTGAGTTTGAGAATACACCAATATATCATCCATGAAAACTACCACAAAATAATCCAAGAATGGTTGAAAACCCAATTCATCCAGGACATTAAAATTGATGGTGTGTTCATGAGATCAAATAACATTACTAAATACCTTTAAATTCCATACCTACTTCAAAATATATATATTTGAGGTATATATGAAGGTACAACTCTTACCTTATGACATCCTGAACATAAATTAATTTTAAAGAAAACTTGAGCTCCTTGGAGTTGATCAAAGAGACTGTCAATACAGGGTAGTGGATATTGAATATTAACTATAATCTAGTTCAAATTCAATAATCCACACATAGTCTAAGGGTCCCATACAGCTTCTTAGAGAAAATAATCAATGAACTCCAAGGAGAGGTACTAAGAAATATAAATCCTTTAGCTTCCAGGTCCTCTAAATATCTCTTGAGTTCTAGAAGATTTGTATGATCCATTCTATATAGAGAAATAGATATCGATGCTACTCTTAGAAAAAAAAATCTATAGTAAACTATATCTCTCTCTCATGAGGTTGTCTAAAAAAGTCATTAGGGGAGAAATTCCTAAATGATCCACTACTGGAGGGAAATCTATCTGATAATCTCCCTGGTTATCTAGAAAAAGACTAGTAAATTAGGTTGACACCTTGATCAACCTACATTTCTCAGGTCCATCACGACTTTCATAGACATCCCTTTCACCCTTAGGAATATATCTACCATCTTTGGGTGATGAAAACGAAACCCTCCAGTGATAATAATCAATGTAGGATCAATAGGTCACTAACCATTCCATCCTAAGAATGATATCAAATCCAATTATCTTGAGGATGAAAAGGCTCCATAAGAAACAATAATTGTATATATAAAGGGTAAAATCCATGAATTGGTGAATTCTCTCTTGAAACAATCCAAAAGGCATTTCAAGATACATCAACGCACATAAGTACTGAATTTAAATCCCAATAATTTCCATGATAGTCGTAGAAATAAAAGATTGTGATGCACCTATGTCAAATAAAGTAGACACTAAAGTCAAGGATACTATAATTGTACCTCAAATTGTAGATAGACCAGCTCTCTACTCCTAAAGTGAAATTTGTACTACATATTTCTAAAATTATCCACAACCCTGAGCTATAATAACTCTATCTTGAGTAGTTTCACCCCACTAGAAATACATAGCATAAGTCTGGATTCATTGGCCACACCCACCTCCTCATCCTAAACTAACATATAGTACTCCAGATCCCTATCTCACATGAAGCTAATAATCCAAATATAATATATGGATCATGTTTATATCCTCTCACACTAGTATTAGGTGGTAGGTTCTAATAAAATTTCTAAATATGAGCCACTCTTCCATAGTCATTTCACTCAATTGGGTCTCCATCACACTGAGGCTTCATGTGACCTAGCTTCCCACACTGATGGAATATCACCTGACTACCAGGGCACACACTCTAATTACTATTTCCCAAGATATAAATAGAAAATAAATTATTTATACCCCTATATTTGAAATGAACCACCATGTTCCACACATCCAGCTTCCCTTAAGTTATGCTCGGAAATGAACGTCTGGTTCACTATTTTTGAAATATTCATCAAATGAATAATGTTAACCGAAGAACAGATTTCCTACCTAAGACCATCCTCAAAATGAAATTATCTATTAAATGTTTCACTGAAAAAGAGTTAGTGAAAAATGATGGATCTCGGTAAAGCAATATGAATTCCATTATGTACATAGAACCCTGATGTTGGTCCATAAACTCCATAGCTCATTAAATTCTCAAAGTTATTAGAATGAATTAATCATAGAAGGTGGAGTATAACTCCCTTTAAACCATATCCCAATACTGATATTCTTGTCATAATAATATCCCAAAAAGTATTGGTAGAACCACAAAGCATATAAGCTATGAACATTGACCTCCTCTCTAGAGGTGTCTCCAGATTCATGAAGATAGAAATAATGTCCTCTAGCCATGACTCAACAACCTAGGGTTCACCATACTCTAATAAAGTAGGTAGATTATGCTGCTAAAATTTTCACATAAACTCTTCCATAGTAGGGGAAGATCACATGGATCCATCCATCAACTGAACTAACTAAAGAAAACCCTCTTTGAGCTGAGCATCAACGCCTGGTATAGGTATAGTAGGAGGTGCTATAGGTGGTGTCACAAGTAGGACTATAGGTGGTTCAGTTTCTATCACCTTAGTATAGAGTTCATCACTACCTTATTATAATTCAACCCAAGGCTTATATGGATGAATAACTCTACAATAAAAAGAACACACCTCAAACAAGACACTGATCAAAAGGATACTAAAAAGAAAAGTGACAGGTATAAGCCATTCACTGGTCAAGAAAAACACCAAACCAACTACCTACTACTAAGGTCAAGGAAAGGGTTAGAATCAAATTTTCAATCAAATGGTTTCATTATATGGAGTGTTAATTCCAATTTATAGTGGAAAATACCCTTTAAGTTACAATTTAAATCCCCATTTAACGGAAACCATATACTTTAAAATTTCAAGTCATAATTTTATACATACCATGGTTTAGTTAGATAGATCTTCCATTACCATGTTATAAATTCCTATTCTTTATATGTTAAAATTGAAATTTTTTTTAATTGAAACCAACATTATAATTTATATATGGTATTAGGAAGTATAAAGTCTATATACACTACTCCAATTATAGAGATCATCATTCCTAATTTATAAAGGCTTATACACTTTATAAATTTTAATTAACATCATTTTAATTGTGACCAATAATGTTTCAGCACATGTAACTAATTGGTTATGGCTTAAACATGTCATAATCAGTTAATTATGGTGCCACCATCAAGATATGAATGAAAAAACTATTTAGGTTTATGAAAACAATTTAATTAACCAAATTATTCATCTCTTTTATCCTATATAAATTTTATAAATATAAATATACAGCACGCAGAGCACATACAACAAGTATAATGAGATTAAGAAATGAAATATACATGGAATGTCATATGCACGACATATGAAACTCTATGTGCCTATAATGATGCATGAGAATAATACCCTAGAACACCCTGAGAGGGGAGGGGTGAATCAGGGTGTCAAATTTTTTCTTTCAATGAGATGGATCTTGTCACCATATTTGTAGGAACTTGTTAAAACTGATTGATGAAATCATGAAATTATTAAAAACCCATATGCAGAAATAGAAACACAAAATAATAGTTTTGATTGGTTCACCAATAAGGGAGAGTACAAGGAGTGTACACTAATAGTGTATCGGTTATACCTAAATCCACTAAGATTCACTAGATATTTTGGATTAAAAAAGGTAAAACATATCCACTTTGTTCTAGGAACATTGGATTTATAATAATTTTAGGAATATAACAATACCTCCCTTAGATCAATTTTGTTGAATCCCCCTTGATACAACCTTGGGAGATGTCTTACTCAATTTAATGACTTGAAGGCCACTTTAATAGATTGTTCACATATGTATTTTTCCTAGATTAGCATGAGACTCAGGTTTCACCATAGTTCTAAATTGATTTCCTTAAATGCACAGTTCACTCAAACCAGATATTCAAAACCTAATGTCCACATCAAATCCATTCCTAAAGATACCTCCTTTCTAAAACCCACTTTTTGTTTCAAAGATCTTTCAACTTTCTAAAAACTACATACTTTCATGAATATCTCACCCATTACAAAACCCCATGAGTTTTTAGAGCTCCAATGTATCATGAAACTCTCATCCTTCACAAAACTACCTTATCCAAAATTACTTAGTGTAAATTAGTTTTTAACCATTCCTTTGATGAATCTTGTGTTCGTAAAGAGTTCTGGATTCGTGAAAGGATTATCTTCTCATAATACCTTCATGAAATTAGAGAAATTCACCCTTTTTCAAAACTCTCTCTCTATCTCATATGATGAGTGCTTTCCAATTTATAAATATTTCCTCCTTCATGAAGCTTTCAAGACCACCAAGACCTTTTCAAAAAACTCTTCATTCATGTTCTCAGAGCTTCTTTTCCTTGTGAAGCTTTAGTGAATTTTTTCCATTCATGATGATTCTCGTAAGCACGTAGATTAACATCTATCCATCATTGATCAACCATTCTTTGAAAAACCACCTTTTCAAACCTTCAAATCCTCACAACACCAGATTCCTTCGTGAATATCCACATCTTTATAAAACTCTGACCTTCTAAAATCTATTAAATTTTGATATTTTAAATATTTAGTCTGGTAAATCCATATTTCACAAAGCTTGTCACTTCCTATGGATTTTGAGCTCCAAAAATTTGGTAAAAAAATAAGAAATGACAACACCTTAAATATTGAAGCTGACTGCACTATAAGATCACTTTTCTTGAAAACTTCTTGATCAACCCAGTGTGTACTGACAACAAACACAAAAAACAATGTGTTTCTTTGTGTGAATAACTTTGGTTCCAACAATATTCCCCTTTGGGTTTTTTGAAAATATATAGATAAATTAAATAAACCCCCACCATCAAAAAAACCTAATAGGAATTAAATTACTCATCCATCACTCTAATTAGATGTGGTAAAAGATTGGTGTTAAAAACAAGTGGAAAAGGAGAATTTCATGCCTCGAGAGATCACCACACTATTCTAAAAACCTACAATTCATTAAATTTCATTCTCCCCCTTTGGTAATAAAACCAAAGAAACTATATTGAGACCCTAGTTGTAAAAACAAACATACCCTTGGATCATATCTTCCCTATAAACCTACATCACATCAAAAAACAAATTAAAACAGTTAAAAAAATATTGATAAGGGATAAACTGTAACATCCTCATGTAATGGGAGGTGGATAAACACTAAGGTTCAAATGAAGTTTCTAAAATATTGGTGAGACCAAAGGCTTAGTAATAATTTCAGCAACTTGATCATTAGTTCCAACATAGTCCAGTTTAATCACGCCTTGTTCAACTTTTTCTTTGATAAAGTGTTATCTGATCTCAATATGTTTGGTATGAGATTGTTGAAACATATTTTTCATGAGATACATATCACTCTTGTTATCAAAAAATATCACAATTATCTATTTAAATTCATCACCAATACCAATAATTTGTTTCTTCATACACAATAAATTATTGTAGGCCTTTTTCACAAAGATATACTCTTCATTATTCTTACTGAGAGAAGTGATTTATTTTTTTTATTTCTCAATCATCCCACATATTTGTTTCCAATAAAAAATAAACCCTCACTTGTGTAATTTTGATCCACCACATCTTCAGCCTAGTCAGTATTAGATAATGATGATAATTAATTACCTCTTCCTTCTTTAAATTATAATACAAAGTTGAGAGTAACTTGAATATATCTCATGATTATTTTAACTTTTGCAAAATTATCTTCCTTCAGATTAATTTAGAAGCTAGATGATTAACATATTATAAAAATGATATCTAGTAATGTTTCAATAAAATATAATATTATTTTAATAATCCTCATATACAAGGTAGGGTCGATAAATTTCCCATCCTCGTGCTTTACAATATTTTCCCTAACCACAATCGGTGTTGACATTGGTTTGTAGTCATGTATGTTTAATTTCTTAAAAATCTCTCTTGCATACTTTTCTTATGAAATGAAGGAATATTTCTTATTTTCACTAGCATGTATCCCGAAAAACTACATCAGTTATCCAATCATGGATATTTAAATTTTTGATTTCCTATGGTAAAAAAATTATTCCATTGAACTATGACTCTTTCCGTCAAAGATAATATCATCTACATACATAATCACCATAAATTGATCTACCTGTGAATTATTCATATAGAGATTATGGTCAAAAACTCATATTTTAAATTTTAGTTTCCTTATATAAGCATCCTGTCAATAATACCATGCTATTTATTCTTTCTTTAGGCTGTTATAAACCTTATTTAATATACAAACATTTGTTTCATTATTTACAATCAGATATCCAACTAGTTTCTCAATGTAGACTTCTTCAAGAACACCATTTAAGATTGTTGTTTTCACATCCATATGATAAACTTTGTACCATATTTGAATTTACATGTATAGGAAGAGCCTAATTGACTCCATTCAAGTTTCTGTAGAAAACATGTGTTCTACATTAATGACTTCAATTTTTTTGCACAGCCTTTACACAAAAAGCATGCATTTTTCTAATTTCATTTGCTAACTCATCGAATTTGTTTTTAAAGATTCAAATTCTTCCAAATAAATTGTGTTTTTTTATTCTCTTAACAATATCTCAATTCTAGTTTTTGTCAATATGATCTAGTTATTCATTCATGGACCAAACCCATGATTCATATTTTTTTGTTTCTCCAAAATAGATTGGTTTCATAATTAATAGGAGTGAAGAATGTGCTTCATTCATAATTATCATTATTTATGTAGGTGCAGTAAAATCCCTAAAAATGTTTTATTGATCATCTTATTCTATTCTATTTCTCCTACGAGGTTCTAGTATAGTTTCTTCAGCAATGGTTTACTCTTCTAATTCTACTTCTGAATCATCATCATTTTGAGAGCCCTGAATATTGGGAAAGCCTTCCACAATTTCTATATTTGAATCTATTCCTTTTCCACATTATTTTTCATCTTCAATCATATCAACATATGAGATCCTTGAGTTATTCATAGTTTTATCCTCAATGATCATGCCATAATTTACTTACACTATCTTTCTTTGATGATTATTGTAGAATTTGTAAGATTTACTCCCCATTGAGTATCCAAGGAACATTCCCTCATCTGCAACATCAACATACTTGCCTTGATTTCCTTTTTTGTTTCAAATGAAATAGTTACTTCCTAAAACACATAAATACTTCAGTGAGGTATTACTTCCATGCCATATATCATATGGTGTCCTTTCCTCTCCCATGAATATCCCCCATTCTATTTTGAGTTTGTACCACAACCTAAACAATCTATTTTCAATAATAATGAGAAACACAACTCCCAATCAAAATAGTTTTATCCATACTATTCACCTATAGATTTTTGTGTTCAAAAAACCCATTTTATTGATGTGTTCTCACTAAAGACACCTCATTCTTGATCCCATGTTTTTTTAGGTAAGTTTTGAATTAAATGGATATTAATTCTATTCCATTTTCAGATCATAATATCATGATTTTGCAGCCAGTATCATTCTAAACTCTTTAGAGATATCTCTTCATGTAGTTAATCACTTCACATTTTCACTACATAAAAACACACATGACATTATACTATAATAATCAATAAAAATAATGAATTACCTCTCTATATATATTCTAACCAAATTCATTAGACCACACACATCTCTGTGGATGAGATCAAATAGATTTGATGCCCTTTTGTTCCTCAGATGATAAGAATTTTGAACCATATTTCCTCACATGAAAGCATAACATATCTTTTCATGATCATGCTTTAGATTAAGAGTGTTGAAAATAGCCTTTATCTTTGATATTTTTTACATTCTCCATTGATTTATGTGAACCAACCTCTAGTTCCATAAGTTTTTTCCCCTTCAATTATTAAGAAACAACTATTTTCTTTACTATCGACCTAGAATAAATTGACATTTGTCCTACAGCCTTTATTGAGAGAATTAATTATCTTCCCTTTGATGGTGAACCCCTTTTGATTAAATGTCACTATCAGTCCTGAGTTATAGATTTGACTTACACTCAAGATATTGTGATGTAGATCCTCCACCTAGAGAACTTATTTTTTTTCATTAGCTCATCGTTTTCTAATTCTTTATTTCCATATCCATTGATCTTTAAGGAACCATCATTTCAAAATATCACTATTTATTCAACCCTTTTCTTAACATTTTTTTAACAAATCTTAATTTCCTATCATATAGGATGAGTATCCACTATCAAGAATAGGTTTTATTATTCTTTTTAGCTTTGAAAGTGATTTCTTCCAAGTTTTATTTCTAAATCATCTTCTTTTCCTTCCATGAGATACCTGAATTATTATAGGCAAATGATGGCCTATGAAATCGTTTTTCAACATGCATGGTTGAATCATACTCACATTCTTATTCTAAATAATAATACATATTTTTAAGGGTAATTTTGTTTTGTTGAATGATATACACTTTTCTTGGAGTTTAGTAGATATTATTACCACCTTTCCTATGCCTATAACGAATGGATTTATAACTAAATTTAGAAAAGTAAAAAGTATCCATAGAAATTATATATTATATATGATTAAGGATATGGTCTCATTCTCCTTTGTTTAATTACAGGATCTTCCCCATCCATATAGCTCCTTACATCTTCACAGTAAGACATGGTATGGCCTAGAAAGCCACAAAATTGACATTTTATAAGAGGAAATATCATATCACTTCCATTCCTTTACATGTATCCTTCTTTTGTATAATTATTTTATTGAAGATACACTATGGATAATTGAGTATTATTTTCATCTCTCTTCTATATTTGGTTTAAAGCAGTCTCTATTAGGATAACCAAAACCTTTGTGATATGTCCAGATTTCTCCTTCCCTTTTCTTGGGCTCATCCCATTTATAGCCATTGATGTTTCTGTATCATATCAAATTCAAATTTTTCCCATAAATTTAGATCTTTGATCATTCATGTCTTTCTCTAATCCTTAAAAACCATGTTTAACTCTTTACAAAATCTCTACATTTTAAAACCTTCCAAATTGTAATTTATTCTTCATTTCCCTTAATTTTGATTTAGTTTCTAGTTTACTCCTTAAATAAATGACTTCTTATTCAAGGCCCCAAACTATCTTATCCTTTTCCACCTATCTTAGTGTAAGTTTATTGATGAATTTTTCCTTCCTTCAATCCTAATTTTAAAATCCACAATCTCTTCTAATCTTTCAAGAGTTGTCAAATTTTCTTTTTCCTCTCCTTGCATATGATCAATATCTACTTCAAGATAATCCACATACTCTTATGACTCTTTCAACAAGGCTTCTATATTTCTATTTTTCATTATTTTAATGTCACGATCATTAAGAGAACCCTCAATTTTCACCTTGATAAATATAATGACATTCGACTAATTATCTTCATCTTTCATATGTTCCACCTTTTTAACTATATTCATCATAGAATCTTCAATATCAAATTTAAAATCTGGTTCTACATCCTCCAAAAAGTCATTATTATATTTTTCCTATTTATATACAAAGATCTTTCTCTATAATTTATTTCTTGATTTGAATTCTCCCTTTTGTGGAAACCTATGATAAGACCTCTCCATGATTTCATCTTCACATTCTATATAATCAAATCTCCTTGATCACTGAACAGAAACTTTCCCTACTTTACCACTTCAAAAATAATCTCAAGGAAGTAAAACTTCAAATATTCCTTTTCCTCTCATGAATTTCTTAACAAAAAGTGAAATAAGTTCATCATATGCATCACCTCCATCATTAGTAACTTGGGAAATGTCATTTTTTCATGTATTTTAATGTCATCTACTTTCTTACTCAAATGGTTGTATCTTCTAGTTTGACCATCAATTCATAATCCACAAGACTTCTTAATAGACTATCCAAAGAAACCTTAAATAGACCTCTTTCCTTAAAGGCAAAAACTTTTCGATTTTACAGAGGTGGGATCCTTCTCAGGATTTTATTCACAATGTTAATATTCTTAATTTCTACCCCAAGTCCTCGAATATCTCCAATAAATTTAGTAATGTTATTAAATAAATTATCTTCATTTTCATCTGGATTCTTTTTTAGATAATCAAAATGGTTGTGAAAAACTTGAACTTTGTCCTCCTTCACTTTCTTATCGCCTTTGTATATATTTTACAGTTTCTCCCACATGGACTTAGTTGTAGTGAAACTCATCACCTTCAAATAGACTTGATCATATAGTGCTAGAGTAAGATCATTTTATGATTTGGAATATATATCAAGCATTTTCTTGTCTTTTTCTATCATAGAAATACTTATCACATCACTGATCTGAATCCCTTGAACTGTGTCATAGAGAAATTCCATCCTAAGAGAACATGGATGAGTTCTCATTTTATTCTTTTAAATATGTAAGTTGATTCCATAAAAGGGGAACTCCCCTAACATTTACTGAATTTTCCATGAAAACAAAAAAAAGGATAGATTTAAGCCCAATAACTTTTACACTATGATACCACTTGTATGACCCTAAAACACCTTGAGAGGGGAGGGGTGAATTAGGGTTTCCAAATTTCCCTTTCAATGAGACATATCTTGTCATCACATTGGTAGGAACTTCTTAAACAATTCTAATGGAATCATGTAATTATTAAACACCCATATTTAAAAATAAAAAATATAACACAACAATTTTACTTGGTTCATCATTAAGGAATATTCCAAGGAGCATACACCAATAGTGAGTTGGTTGTACTTGAATATACTAAGATTCACTAGATATTGTGGATTAAAAAGATCAAAAATGGTCAATCCATTCTAGGAACACTTACTTTATAAGAATTATAATGGTTTCACACTGCCTCCATCAGATCAATTCCATTAAATCCATTGCTCATTTACTTCGGTAAAGTCTTACTCAATATATTGACTAGAAGGTCGCTTCAATTGACTAGTCACATAAGTCTTCATCCTTGATTGGAACGAGACTCTACTTTCACTATAGTCCAAAATTGATGCACTTGAATGCATTTTTCAATCAAACCTGATATTTATGTAATAACATTTCATGAATCTATCTCCTTTGAAAAACCCACTTTATGATTCAAAGATCTTTCAGCTTTCATGAAACTACTTACCTTCACAAATCTCCCATCCTTTGTGAAACCCCAAGTGTTTCCAGAGATCCAAACTATCATGAAACTCTAAACCTTTATGAAACTTTTTTTTTAATTGACTTAGTGTAAATTATTTATTAACCATTATTTTCATGACTCTTGTGTTCAATAAGACTTCTTAATTAATGAAATGATTACCTTATCATAATAACTTAATGAAATTAGATCAATTCATCCTTTTTACAAACTCTCTATTTGTATCATATGATGAGCGATCATATATTTATAAACATTTCCTCCTTATAAAATCTTTTCATCTCACCTTATCATTTTCATGAACCTCTTCATTCATGTTCATGAAAACCATTTTCTTCACAAAGTTTTAGTGAAATTTTACCATTCCTGAAGCTTCTACCCATCCAATGTTATTTTTTTATTAAAACCACAAGCACTTTTAAGGGGAAAGTGGGAACCCTCAAAGATCAATAGTTCCAATACCAAAATACATGACAGATTTGTTAAAGAAGAGAGTGAGTTGTTCGGAAACATTTTCCCTAAGCAAAACCCAGGGAATAGAAATTACCTGAGTGTCGGGGGGATCTTTCAAGGTACCCTCTAATTGCAGTGCCAAGTTGTCCCACCCTTTCTTGTATTCCTCCATGCTAATCTTCCCCATGTTGAGACCTCTACGTAGGATGCGAGCCTTCTTATCATTCCACTCGCCTTGCTCCTTTGTAGTGGCCACCTGGATCGGTCTCATCTTCTTCAGTTCCTTAATATCAAAAATAGCTTCAACCATTTCTTCATCTGAATGCAAGAGTAAATCCCTATGTTCTAGCACTGAGGTCATAAGGCACTGCTACCCCTGACCACCCAACTTCACACCACCTGCGGGAGGAACGGGAGAAACAGCCTCACATCCTGCCCTAACCAGGTCCTTGGTGATGGTTGTCACCTCCTATTGGCTAAGGTCTTTGGGCCTGTTCCGGGTTGAGGATACAACCTTAGTAAAGTCCTTAAATGATGACTTTTCACTGCACGTAGATCTTGTAATGGGAGGACAAGGGAGGTTGGAGTAATCCTTCCTTCGATGTTCCCTTTGATTGTTTTAAATGAATCCATCTGAATCCATGGTTTTGTTCATTCCCTTTCGTATAGAGGATCTAAAGTAGTCCTCCTCTAAGGCTAATTCCTTGGGGTCACCATGGTCCAAAATATCAACCATTTCCTCTTGGGATGCTTCCGTTTCAACAAGAGTGACCTGTCCAAGATCCCCCCTATTTCTTCCTCATTGTTATTATAGTGTTCTTCAACCAGCACTACAAAGTGATTTTGAGAGGTCCCGATTGGCCCCCCTGCTTTGAGATTCTCAGCATAAGAGGAGACCTTCAGGACCTGCTTTGGCTTGAATGGAACATCAATCTTCTCAAGACCACGGCCCATGAATTGATTGGGGATGTTTCTCAAAACCAGTCTCTGTGCATCCTCACTGGTGTCAAGGCCCTTACCCTCATCCTTCAAGACAGCTCCCTCCGTTGATGATGGAGTGACCGCCGGTAATGCCTCAGAAGGATCCCTAGGAACCTCCCTAGCTGCCTACCCCTCCCTTTGCATGTCCTGATTAGCATCCACGGGTGAGGGCCTCTCGTCACAAACCCCTCTAGCCTGCATGTATTCGCCCGCACTACTTGGCAAGGAGTTTCCACCCAGGTCACGATGAAACCGGTCAAAAACCTCTGAAACAAGAGATCCTAAAATCTATGTATCACCTTTTACAACTGCAACCGAAGCACCTCCCTGGCCTGTATCCTCTAGATCATTCCAAGAAAAATCCTCACCCATGGAGATAGGGGCACCCCTATTATGGACATTTGGAAAATCCTCCAGGTAGGCATCCCCTGAAGCCTCCGCCTATGAAATGGGTCCTGTAGAAACACCAGGTTGAGCGATCTCATGAGATCCTGGAGCCTTATTCTTGCAGTCAAGATGGCTATGGCCCTGCCTATTTCAGAAGGAGAAAAGTGTGGTCCAGGATTCATAAACAATCGGTTGGAAATACCTGTAATCCCTCTCTATCACAATCCATACTACTTCAGTAGGGGGTCGGGAGATATCCATTTCAACACAAAACGGTTCCACAATCGGATGATTCAGAGAGGAAGTCCTCCAATTAGCATAGAGAAAACACCCAATGGAATTACCTATTGAAGGGAGTAACGCCGGATTCTAGAAAGGTAACGGGAGTCCGGGAAGCTGAATCCAAATCGTTGTGGTGAAAGGGTCTCGCTCCATGTGAAGATCAAACGACCAGCAGAGCAGATGAAATTGGAAGCCTCAAAAATATCTTCCTGGTCTAGACCACGCCCACACCAAATCGTCCTCACTCAAGAAACTGAGAAGAATCTTTCACGGACCTAGCAGCCCGACAACCGCGCGCTGAGCTAAATCCCACTCCTCATTCACAAGCCTGTCAAACAAATCAACTGGGGGTTGTCATCAAACGAACCGAGCCACTAGAGATGAAGAAAATTGAGAAGAGGATGTGGTGAACTCCTTCAAAGAAATCGGAACCATGGGTTGTCCATGGAGGACCCCTAGAACCTTTGGGGAGATGAGAATACTAGGGAAGAACGGGAAGTCCTCTGCTAGAGGTAATGAACCAAAAACCCTACCTCTTACCTGAGATCCATAAATTTGGGAAATAATGGAAATCCATATTTCATGAAACTTGTCCCTTCCTTCATATTTTGAGATCCATAAATTTGGGAAATAATGGGAAATAATGTCACCATAAATACTGAATCCACATGCACTACAAGATCACTTGGCTTGAAAACTCCTTGATCAACCCAGTGTAGATTGAAAATAAACACAAAAATAATAATTCATTTCTAGATATGGAAAACCTTGGACTCAACAATGACACAATACTCCCTTATCATACTAGGAAAAGGTTATAAATATCCAAAATCATAAAAAACAACAAAAGTCGTGTGTGTCACCCACTAATAAAATCAGCATAATTGTAATAATAGAAATGTTGAAAAATAAGTATCTTCCAAGGAATCATGGCCTTTTCCATGTATATGATTTATTTATTCCCATGAAAGATCTCATTACCAAATTTTGACACTTTATAATCTCCTTTATAATAACCCAAAATAGTAATTCAAGGAAAAGAAACCTTTGATACCACTTTATGACATCCTGAGCTTGGTCCCCTCATAATTGACCCACTCAGTTGCCACATTTTCTCAAGCATGCCTTTATGTATTCTAGAGGATTACAACTAGAAGTGAAGGTATATGATTGTATAGTATGGAAACTTTACCATCTTTATCTTAGTAGATTACAGTGGTATAATAATAGATAAATTGATGAATGCATAATAATAGTTAAGGATCAGAAACAAGTAAGGAAGGTGGTGGGACCAAATGCATCTAATTGGATCAAAAATAACCAATAAGGAATATCATATATAAAATGGTAATGTCATGATTATATACAAAAATGGGGATTAAGGGTAATAGGTAGAAAAAATACATAGTATATACTGTATAAAAATGTACAAAAATAGCAAATATAAACTCTAATAGCATCACAAGCACTATCTTGATCTTCTGCTCCCATACATCATCCTAGTACAAAAAATCTAGCCTCCAAAGTTAGGCACTTCCCATTGTCCCTACATGTATCTATGAAATACATCTGAGTTCCAATCAGTGGATTGAATAGGGAGTGAGTAAAAATCAATAGGCCACCACTAATAGTGTCTAATACTATCCTCTCTGCAAATATATAATGAAGAATCATGTAGGTAATAATAATAAAGTAGTAAATAGAATAAATATTACCCATGTCGGCATGGGTTCCTCATTGGAATTTTTCATAATTTCCCTAAAACTTTATTATTTTATAAGAAATAAGGAGCATCATGTCTATTAATTCCAAATAATCAATTTGATAGGTCATATCCATTACTTCCTAATAAGTAATATAGATCATCATTTCTATTATTTTTTAATAAGAAATATTAAACATCAATTCCATTATTTCTAAATAAGAAATATGGAACATTGTGTCCATTGATTCTAAATAAGAAACATGGAACATCTTTTCCATTAATTATAAATAATAAATATGGAACACCATGTTCATTAATTATAGATAAGCAACATGGAATGTCATGTTTATTAATTAAAAATAAGAAACATGGAACTTCATGTCCATTAATTCAAAATAAGTAATAAGGAACATCATGACCAATAGTTAAGGTAAATAATAAGGAGCACTATGTCCAATAAAGAAAGTAAGAATAATTAAATCACATCTATGTCATATCTCATGAAATAGACAAGGGATGTCACCCTTTCTATTTATTAAGTCCATCTATTTATAAAATCCATATAAATGATAAGGAAAAAATAGGCTAAGGAATATAATCCATTAAATTTAATCAATTCAATTAATCATTTAAATCATACAATTATGGGGTAATAAAGACGGTCCATGTGTAATCTACTTTACACTACATCATTTATAAAGGTCCAAGTGGCATAGTCTTACAATTAAATTTTCATTTAATTAATTTCTATGTGATTAAGTGTTCCATGGGTATGCCCATTCCACATAACATTCAATTAATTAAATATAACTCATTTCACTAGAAAATTCCAAGACTAAAACTTCTTAGTGGTGTTTTAGTTATAAGTGATAAATAATTCATTAAGGAATATAACCAAACTCATTCAAAGGGTTTTCCAAATTGAGGTCATCGACCTTCAACCATGTATATTAGTGTCATATCATGCCTAATCTTGTTACAACAACTTATGTAAGGGTTTATCATTTTCTGGAGTAATGCCTGGAAGTTACAACATGAGGCACAATGATGACATAATATAAATACCCAAACTTTTAGGAAAAATGTATAGACCATTATCATGACCGAACCCAATGGGGCTCGAGATGTGACTCCCCAAGCCCGCCTCCAATGAGCTAGGGGCTGGAGACCAGTGCCGAGTAGGATATCACACACATGGGAGGCCTTAGCCTATCAACCTATATGCACACACCCAACATACACTTCTATGAAATAGTGTAGAGTTAAATAAAAACTGAAAATAAATTCATGCATAAAACAATCCCAACCAGAGTATAGTAAAAGTAAAAAAAAAGGAAATATAGGGCCCACCAAAAGAAAACTAAAAAAGCATCCAAACTACTTAGATAGAGGGGATCACTGTTGAAAACACCACAATAAAACTCCTCGTCCAAGCTCTGGTACCTCAGTCAATCAAGCTCACTAATCTCCGCCTACTTCGGGTCTCATGAGACTCTTTCAAAAGGCATGTGGTATGCACAAGACACATAACATATGCGGGAAATTCCCATGCATGGGTGAGTATAAATATAATCAATAGGTGCCTCAATAACCACAAAAGAAAAGGAAAAAGTGAAAGGAATCGGTCCACTCATCCCACCCAGAAGGAACCCAAATGAGAGAGAAACTCCACCTCGAGACCATCCTCATCTAAATACAACTAGTCAGCTCATACCAAAGGGGGTTTCATCTAATAAGTTACAACACCATAAGGAAACTCTGAAATCACACAGAAGAAACACTAGATATAATTATCTTGAGTACAAAGCCTTAGGATATTCTAAATTCATCGCTAGCAATATGTTCCTATATTAGGCTCTAAAGACAACCACCGAAAGAACACTCCAAAAAGGGGAGTCATCCTAGATAACTCTTGTTTGAAAGCTACACCACATTGGGTCTCACACTACCAACTCAAAATGTACATCCGAGAGAACACCCTCGCCAGATATTGCTGCTAAGAACACCACACTGAAAATCAGTGGAAACACTAAACTCCTTGGATAGGGGATCACTCCCAGGGTCCACTAGGGGATACTAGAACTGAATCTGGTAACTCAAAGACCTCTCAGATAGGGGATCACTCCCAAGATCAGCTGGGGGATACTAATACTAGATCTGACATTCTACAGATCACATCACCTAGACAGAGAATCATCACCTGTGTATAGGTGGTCACCATGATGCCGAAAACCCCATCTGGTATAACTCATGAAGTAGGTGATCATACTGATGATACCACAAACCCTAATGAAACCAAACACTAAGTATAGGATCATATAACCGATGATACCGCAAAGCTGATATCATCACCTACTTCATATGGGATCATATACCCAATGATACCACATAACTCAATGGGGATGTCCTGTTAGATAGGGGATCACCGCCTGTGTATAGGTGGCCACATCGCTACCATGAACCTAATCTAGGTAAGAAAATATAGAGGGTCCTACCCAACCTCATCTTAGGGATTCTAAAACTCTATCTAAACTCATCTTTTCGAGGGGATCAAAAACCTGTACTGGGGTTGTAATGCCACATGAACCCTCATATGAATGAACCAGGGGAGTTCACTCAACTGTTGTTGGTCCAAACATCCCTAACCTAAGAAAACCACAACATCACCTCACTCTGAACCTACTAGGACCAAACCAAGGCCACCATTTCATTCTACACATAAAAACATGCAGGATAGGCTATTTACTCGCTTGAAAAAGAAAACCAGTGAAAAGGGCAGTATTCACCACAAATGCCCCAAAACGGGTATCATGGAGCCCACACCCCAATTTCAGATTAAGCACCTGAAATATATCTAGAAACGACCTCCTTACCATTAGGGTCACAACACCACTAACATTGTGTAAATAAGATTCTGCATGCAGAAGTTATGGTGGGTTAAAGTTGAAAAATAATAAAATATTATTATTATTTCAACATTTTTTTACCTCGGGCCACAAACCTGATTATTTAAATTCTTGAACTAGCCTCAAAGGGTCCATCTCGATGTGAGAGTTATCTCACCATAGATGTCTCAAAAATCAGACACCTAGTTTTCAATTTATGGGGTTTTAAAGAACCCTCAACCCATTCTAGTTAGACCAGCCCACACTGGCTAGTCGTCCCCTACTTGGGCCAGTCCGGCTGCCACTGATGTCGGCCCACCCAGACCGTTCAGCCCTCCACCATGCAGTGATTCGTGCCACCTCACCAGAGCCCTACGGCTGAACCACCGCCACCACCTATGGTTGGACCACTGTTTCCACCTATCAGACCACCGTCGGAGCTTCCACCCATTGCAAAACATTCTGTGGACCACCGGGAGCACCCCGATGCTCCAAATTCAAATCTGAAACCAGATCTGGGATCCTCAGATCCCGATATACAATTTTATAAGTTCAAATAGAATTTATGCTTGTGATTCAAGTAAAAAATGATGGAAATATGATTAAAACTCAAACCTCCTACCTCACGAGAGAAACGCCAAAGATTTGGGTGTAGAACGACACCCGAGACACGCAGATTCTTGATTCGGAAAAGATCAGCATAAAAATCAGAACCTTGTGGCACCTTGGTTAGTTCTTCAATGAGGATGGAGGGAGGAGGACCCTCCTGTATTTTCACCATATATAGGGGAGGGGGGAGAGGATATTTTCTTTATTTTTTAATTAAATCTTCTATCCTCTCAGTCCCGACTCGCCTCCAAGTCGACACCTGATGCCGAAAAATTTTATATCGCACTTAGGGTAAAACTGACATTCTAAACTCAACTGCGGTCTTAGAAATCCAATATGAGACACCGGTCAGGAGTTATTTTATCTGGCGTCCAAAATAAATAAATTTAATTTATTTATGGAAATGACCTCGATAATGTTTTCTATAGTAATCTCACACCGACAAAACTTATACCCCATCTAGGGTAAACGACAAGCTTCATACTTAACTATGACCTCAGTTTTCTAATCTGAGCTACTTTTTGATAGATAACATGTTTCCTCCATGTGCATTGTATAAAACTAGTTAATATTTTTATATAATTTATTTTGGGCATACCGGGACATGGAATCACATGTCGTCTCAGCACCTAGCTCTAGAAATATATACAGAAATATTCCAAAGTCTAATAGGGCCAAACCCAAGTCACTACATCCTCCCCATATTAAGTCTTTCTATCCCTAAAAATCAAAAGACTAGGAAGATGGGGAAGAACTTGAGCTCTCCACTAGGACTCCCACATCAGCAAGCTCGCCAGAGGTTCAAGTGCTATAAAAAACATGCCCCAAGAGGAACCACAACACTAAAAGACCAGAAAAAAGGCCACTAAGGGTTCACATGATTCCCACAAGAACACACTCAGGGGAACCAAAAGTTCTACCACACCCAAGTACAGCTCATCCCAGGTCAACATCATGTAACTAGGAACATGTCTCCACAACTACAATAGGTGGGAAACACCAAACGCCTCATCTACTACAGTCATATGGTCTAGTGGTATGACACCTTGCTAACCTGCTCCAAACACACAAGTCAAAAAACCTGCTCCAAACACACAAGTCAAAGGGAATCATCCACCACACCTCGATATTATCCACTTTGGGAGGAACTGACTCACTTACATGGTTATGTATCACGTCAAAAGAACGCGTCTTATTGGGGAAAGAGTCCATCATCCTTGTGATCTTGAAGCCACGTAAAACCACACCACGACCTCCTCAAGCAACTCGTGTACCAAGCTAACACTAAATGCATGAGGATATCAATGAAAACATAGTTGTCCAAGAATACACCATGGGTCTTATTAGGCCCTTCGAGAAAACATACCAACACACAACCCCACCCCGAACACACAATTTAGAGGGACTCGTCCACCACACCTCGACACTATCCTCTATGGGAGATACTGACTCACTCGCATGGTTTTAGTCGCATAAAAAAATGAATCTCGGTGGGGGAAGAATCCATATTCCTCATAAATTCGAATTTACAATGAACAACACTGACACATGGTCTTATCAGTGCCCTGAACAAACCTATAGAAAGAAACATAAAGGAAAGAGTGTGGCCTAACAGGGTCTATCAAAATGACTTCAGAAAGTAGAAAGGACATAGAGTATACCTCTATCCATATGCGGAGACTCTAGGTCATAAGCCTATAAGGCATAAAATTACCCCCTCCCCCATCATCTAGCTCTCTAAGCCTGATGTGGACCACATGGGGGTGGTGGTGGTGGAAACTAGTAACACCTACCACCTCCCTCTACTGCACTTGCTCCTCTTCCACGTTTGCTTCCCTGTGGACATATGTGCTTTAAATGTTGTCTCAACCAAGGTGGTCTATTGACTGTCTCCCTCTCAGAGGAACAATGGGTCCGAAAATCTCTAGAATGATTCCCCCAATCGTCACAAGTGTAACACCTCCACTCCTACAGCTGACCAAAATCAGCCTAAGAACCCTGAGCCTCAAATACCTCATACTGGTGTCACCTCCTAAAATTCCATTCACTTCCAAACACCTAAGCCTATCATTGGATACTAGCTACCGAACTAGTTGTTGAGGTCTCAGCTCCCACGTTCCCAGCACTGGCAGTAATAATCTGCTCATCCAGAAATATATCCACCACCAAGGCCCCTCCATCACTCCAGCATGGGTGGGAATGCACGGTGGAACCACAAATGCACTGATATCCTAGCTCAATCCCTACTCAAAGGTTCGTTCTTTGAAGAAAGGATCTCAAACCATATCTAGGGATTAACGTGAAAAATTTGTAAACCATGTAGATTACTCCACTACGGTCCTTCTCTCCTTCTAAAGCTATTGAAACTCTTGGATATGCATCGACCTCAGTGTGTCCATATAAAAATCCTCCCTGAAGAGTTGTCCATACTCTACGCAAGATAACGTCACCTCATCATGGGTCTATATCACAAGACTCCACCAGTGCCCAACCGAACCCTAATAAAGGATCACCGTTAGGACCACCATCATATCTGGAGGCGTACTCACAAAGTGGAAGACTTGAGTGACTATCGTAATCCAGTCATCAGCTACCTGGGGGTCTGGGTCACCCTGAAACCTTAGAGGTCGTTGGCTCTGGAATTCATATAGCGCACTCAACCTGTGTGCATCATCATCCTACACTGCCGACATAACCTACTGCTTGAAAAGTGGTGGCTCTGCTAGCGGACCACATGGAAGTCCAGCCTCAGAACATTTGCCCTGCTCCAAGGCCTTTACTCATGGAAGATCATCACCATAATTCAGTTTTGGAACCCTTTCTTGCAATCTTCATAGAGGTATCTTTAAATACAATCAAGATACACCATGATCATAGAGTATATCTGGTGAGATAACTCAAGAAGGAAAAGGAAAACCCAAAACTCATCCCTATACGATGCATGTGCCATTATTTCCCTAAGACCAGTCTCCCAATGTCCCGTGTAGAAAGGTGGGTTATTAGGCTCATGCTGAAATGGATATTCCGGCTGCTGCACCAACACTAGAATTCCCAGACTAAAATCTAAAGTTGAAAAATCCTAGTACTATTTCTATGAAACTCAAACCATTATCACAGCTAGACTAACTATGCTTTGAGTTCCCAAAGGTAGAACCTCCTATAATATAACTCTGTCATGACCCAACCCAATGGGGCTCGAGATGCGACATTATAATCTTGCTTCCAATAGGCTAGTGGATAGAAACTAGCACTTAGTAGGTTATCACATACATGATAGGCCTTATCCTATCAACTTATACACACACACCCAACATACACCTCTATGAAACATTGTAGAGATAAATAAAAACTGAAAATAATTGCATGCATACCCCAACTAGAGTATATCATAAGTACAAAAACGAAAAAATACAAGGCCCACTAAAATAAAACTGTAAAAGCATCCAATGTGATCAGATTGAGTGGATCATTTTCAAAAACACCACCGGAAAACTCCTCAGCTAAGCTCTGGTACCTTGTTCAGTCAAGCTCAATATGCTCTGCCTACTCCGGGTCAACCAAGGACTCCTTTAAAAGGCATGTGGTCTGCACAAGACACATAACATGTTCAGGAAAAGCCAATGTAGGGGTGAGTATAAAGATACTTATTAGGCACCCCAAAAACTCCAAAATAAAAAGAGTAACTGAAAGGAATCATCCCACTCATCCTAGCCATAAGGAACCCAAATGAGGGAGAAAATCCACCTCAAGACCATCCTCATCTAAATATGACTAGTCAAATCATACCAAAGGGTGTTTCATTGATGAAGTGACAACACTGAATGGAAATGAATAAATCACTTAAAAAGAACACTAGATAAACTCATCTCAGGAACCAAGCCTCAGTAGGTTCTGACCTCATTACCAGTGATAGATTCCTACATGAAGATCTAAAGAAAACCATCGAAAGAACACTCCAAAATGGGGAGTCATCCCAGATAACTATCATCTAAAAGATACACCCCATCAGGTCTCACACTATTATCTCAAAAGGTACATCTGAGAGAACACGTTCACCAGATATCACCGCTAAGAATGTCATGATGAAACTCAATAGAAACACCAAACTACTCAGATAGGGGATCACTCTTAAGGTTCCTCTAAGGTATACTAGAACTCGATCCAGTAACTCAAAGACCTCTCAGATAGGGGATCACTACCAAGATCTGTTGGGGGATACTAAAACCTAATCTGACATTCTACATATCACATTACCCAAACAGAGGATTGTCGCCCATTTATAGGTGGTCATAATGATGTTGAAACCCACATCTGGTATAACTCGTGAAGTAGGGGATTGTATCGATGACACCACAAACCCTACTAAAATCAAACACTGAGTAGGGGATCGTATAACCAATGATAACAAAACTCTAATATCATCACCTACTGTGTAATGGATCATATAACCAATGATACCACAAAAACCTATGGGGATGTCCTAGTAGATAGGGGACCGCTGTCCATGTATAGGTGGTCACAGCGATACCAAGAACCAGATCTAGAGAAGAAAAGCTAGAGGATCCTACATCGACATCACCATAGGGATGCTAAAAATCTATCATAAATAATCCTATCAAATAATTCAAAAACCTATATTGGGGTTATAATACCACATGATCCCTCATAGGAATGAACCAAGGGAGTTCACTCATCCAGTGCTAGTCCAAACATCGCTAACCCAAGAGACCTACAACATCACCTCACTATACATATTGTAGGCCCAAACCAAGGCCACCATCGCGTTATCTATGTAAAAACACATAGGATATGCTATTTACACACCCGAAACGGACAACTAGTGGAAAGTGGATTATTCACTACAAACACCCCAAAATGGGCCTCATGGAGCCCACACTACAATTTTGGATTAAGAACCCTAAATTTATTTACAAACTTCCAACTTACTATTAGGATCATAACTCCATTGGCAGTGTGTCAATCAGACACTCCATGTAGAAGTTATGGTGGGTCGAAGTTGAATAATAATAAAATATTATTATTATTTCAACATTTTGTGGCCTTGAGAAATGAACCCTTTTATTTAAATTAATTAACTAGTCTTAAAGGGTCCATATTGATGTAAGAGTCACATCACTATAGAAGTCTCACAAATTGGACACCCGGTTTTCAATTTTTCAGGTTTTAAAGAACCCTCGCCCCATTCTGGTTGGACTGGCCTGCACTAGCTGGTTCACCCCCACCAGGGTCGGCCCACTTCGGTTGGCCTAGATACCACTACCACTGGCCCACCCCATTCATCCAACCCTCCTCCACATAGTGACCTATGTCATCGTGCTACCCAGTGGCCGCCATTGACCTCACTGCGACATCGTCACCCAATGTCTGGAACGCCACCAGCACCAGCAGTTGGACCACTATCACCACCTACCAAACCACTCCTAGAGCCGCCACTCATCAGAAAACCTTACATAGACCACTGAGAGCACCAAGGTGCTCCAAATTCAAATCTAAAACCAGATCTGGGATCCTCAGATCCTGATTTACACTATTATAGGCTCCAATCGAAGGTTTGTTGGTGATTCAAAGAAAAAAATGAGGTAAATGAGTTTAAACTCAAACCGCCTACCTCGTGGAAAAACACCAAAGATTTAGGTGAAAAAGGATGTATGAGACACGCTGATTCTCTATCTGGTGATGATCAACATCAAAAATGGCACTCTACAATGCCTTGGTTTGTTCGTTGGTGAGGATGGAGGGAGGAGGACCCTCCTACATGCACACCACCCAACACCTGATGCTGACAGATTTCATGTCATGCCTAGGGTAAATATAACGTTTTGAACTCAATCATGGTCTTAGAAATATGATCTGGGAAACCAATCAAGAGTTATTTGATCCAGCCTCCAAAATAAATAAATTAAATTTATTTATGGAAATGCCCACAATAATGTTTTCTACAGCAGGCAAGTGATGACAAAACTTATACCCCATCTTGGGTAAACGAAACACTCCAGACTCAACTATGGCCTTGATTTTCTGATCTGAGCTACCATTTGAGTGATAACATGTTTTCTCCACATGCATAGTATTAAAATACTTAATATTTTTTTTATAATTTATTTCGAGTACACCAGGACACGGAATCATACACCGTCTCATCGCCTTGCTCAAGAAATATATGCAAAAATATTCCAAAGTCTGACAGGTCCAAACCTGGGTTGCTAAAACCACCTACCATATAACATTATATGTCTTTTCATCTGATATATACATCAGATTCAAGATATAATAAGAGAAATAAAAAACTAGACAAATTCCCTAAAATAGAGCATACTAGCTCACATGAATATAACATCAACAACAGTGATAGAAAATAGGAAAATAATCAAGACGAATCATAGGATTACCAAGTGTGATCAAACATGACTTATGATATTTTATTTTGAGTTTGGATGGAGAATATCTCACCAAACCTATGAGTAGAGTAAGAGAGGATCTCAAGCAGCCTACTTTATGTGATAAATGAGAGAGAAATAGGGAGGAAAACACTTAAAGTGCTCGATGGAAAAATGGTAAAATCACCCTTTTTAAATGGTATCATAGTTTGGCCACATAGTTTTTAAAACTATGCACCAACCATTAATGGCACACTATCTTGGAATAATCCCCTTACATAGTCCATTGGCATGGTTTCAAAAACTATGTGCACACTATGTGGTCGAATATGTCCCATGGGACACACCCCACATGGGATAGGTGGAAAGTTAGTACTAACCATGTGAAATCTATGTGACATGACTATGTAATAAATTTTAGTATTTTCATGGTTTTTCATACCTCCTTTTATGGTTAAAAAACCATGTGGATCCCCTTATGGCCTACATAGTTAAGGTACCATGCGCCTCATTAGTTTTGTCCAAAAACATAAACTCAAAGATTGAAATGAGCCTGAATTATCCCAAAACACTTCTTAATACCTTATCCACACTTATTTAGATAAAAAGGGGATAAAATATATTTTAAAGAGTCCATACCTTAAGATAAAAACTTAGGTCTTATATATAGTATCTATAAGTTCTCATTATAGTTGGTAACTTCTATATCCTTTTGATATGACATGTAATCTAAGGTAATTACCATGTAAACAATGGATGCAGAAGTATCAAATGTATTATAGTATGAATAAACACATTTATATATCAAAATATTTACATGCAATGGTAATCAAAATACATAAGGGATTTGGGTCTAGGAAACTTGCTCAAAACACTCCCACCTACAATAGATCCAATTGCTAACAATTCTCATCCTACTAGCTCTCACATTAGTATCATGCTTCTGCTAAGATATATACTTAGGAAGTGGGTCTATCACATTATCTGTTGTGGCTATTCTATTAACTATGACTTCATATATATTTTTAAAATCTCTCAAGAGATAAAACTTTCAAAGTATATGCATCATCCTCAGGTGTGACTTAGGCTCTTTGACTAGCACCATTGTCACATTATTATCATAGTATATTGTAATAGGGTATGCACTGACAAGTACAATTATGAGATTGGAAATAAGGATGTATATCCAAATAGATTCTATAGCCACATTTGAAGCCACTATATAGTTATATTCTTCTATAGAATCAGTGACCATAGATGGATTTGTACTTCTCCAGCTCACTCCACCATCATTCAAGAAAAATACATAGCCTGACTAAGATTTTAGATCATCTTGATCCATCTAGTAGATAGAATCAATGAATCCCCACACAACTATCTCCTCATCTCATTCATATACTAAGAATATATAATTGTTACATCTCAAGTACTTCAGGATATTTTTTATAGGTACCCAAAATAGCTCTCCTTGATTAGATTGATATCTTCCCACAACACTTAAACCAATGTAAACATAAAATATAATATATAAAATGAAATATGTGATAGATCCCATTGCTAGAGCATAAGTGATTTTACTCATTCTATAATTCTCCTAATTTTTCTATGAAAACATATTTTTAGAGATATTAATTCTATGTGACATTGGAAAAATCCCTTCTTGGATTGATCCTTATTGTACCTTTTTTGTACCTTATCAATAAATGTACTTTGACTTAGCCCAATTATCCTATAAGATCTATCTCAATAGATCTTTATCCCTATAATATAATTTTATTCACCTATATCTTTCATGTATAAGCATTCATTTAACCAAGTCTTCACTAACTGTAAGACATGTGCTTTGTTTCCCACTAACAATATGTTATCAACACATAATACTTAGAAGATTATGGAACTCTCACAAACCTTATTATATAGACATGTATTTATTTCATTTATAAGGAAACCAAATTCTTCTATGGCCTCATAAAAATGACTATTCTACGATAGTGATTCCTATTTCAATCCATATATGGATCCTTGAATATTTCATACTTTAGTGGCACTCTTTGACATATTAAACCCTTTGGGATGTAACATATGAACATGTTCAACCAACTTACCTTTTAGAAAATTAGTTTTGACATCCATTTTCCACATTTCATAATCATGTAAGGCCACTATTACAAGTAATATTAAGATAGATTTCAGCATTTCAATTGGGGAGAAGGTTTCACCATAGTCGATGCCTTGGTATTGCTTGAAACCCTCCACTACTATTCATGAATTATAGATGCACACTTGACCATCCATATCTATATTTTTATTAAATACCCATTTACACATATAAGGATTTACATCAGATAGTAGTTCTATCAAAATGAAAACAAGATTTTCATACATGGACTCAGTTTCATAATACATGGCTTCTTTCCATTTAGCATCATCCTTTCCATATACTAATTCTTTATAGGTTAAATTTCCATCATTATATTGTATTAGTTTTTCACCTAAATCAATGACAATAAAACCATATTTTTTTGTTCCTCTAACACTAGTAGAAAAATGGTCTTTAACATCATTTTTTTAATTTTTATATCAGTTTTTAACCAATGTTGAAGCCGTTGACATAAAAATATGAATTTTGATGTCATTTTTTGATAACCAATTCCAAAAAGGAATTACATTTATTTTTTATCATAGATTTTGTAAAAACAATAATGCCAAAAAACCCATCTATATCATTTTTGGAATCGGTTTCCTTAAAAAAACACTAGAAAGTTAAAAAAAATAGTTTCATCATCTATTTTGAAATAAACTGATGCCATAAATGAAAAAATATATATTTTTAGCATTGTTTTTTTACAAAAACCAATTCCAAAAAATAAATTTTTTTATATGTTTTAGATCATTTCCTAAGATTCTATTTTACTGGTCATGGAGATAAAATGGTGTTACAGATCAAAAGTTATGATCATCGGAAGTTGAACATGTCAAAGTTTTGATTGATATAACTCTTTTTAAAGAAAACATGATAAATATTTATTAAAAAAACATACACCAAATGAAATAAAATAAAAATAATATTTCAAACATATTTCAATGGTTTTAGGATCTTCCATCAAAATGATACATTTTTTATCATCATATCTCTTATATTTAGGGTAGAAATCACATGGAAATGAAAATGGTGATCAATAAATAAATTTACACCACAATCAGTAAATATCATCACAACGTTTTATATTTGTAACTCTATTAAAAGAATAAATCATCTTTATAAGAAATCTAATTGAGTTGTTTATTAATGAAGGAAAATAATAATAAGAAAAATAAATTATTAGAATATATACTGTGTTCAAATTAATAATTGAAGCCGTGTTGAAAACTTGATTGAATCAAAGAGATAGAAAATGATGAATGGAGGAGAAAATGGATTTAAATATAGTAAAAAAATTCAATAGCGTTGTATGAAAATGTAAGTGGATTCTTTAAAAGTTAAACATGCATTGTGAAAAAAGTTTAAATACTGATCTAGTATATTTTTGAATACTATTTGGCATCAGTTTTGCATAAAATAAACTCAAAAGAGGATTTAAATTAGTCTTTTAGTGTTAATTTTTCTAAAAAATGATACCAAAAAGTAAAAAAAATATTTTTGGTGTTGGTTTTTAAATAAAAAAATACTAAAAAGTAAAAAAAAATTACTTTTCACCTTGGTTTTTTTTAAAACCGACACCTAAAACTAAAAAAATATATTTTTAGAGTCGATTTTTATGAAAACGAACCTGAAAAACTAAAAAAAATTGACAATGTTTTATATAATTTCTTAATCTACGATTTGACTAGTCGTGGTGCTAAAACGGAGTTACGTATTAAAAGTTATGGCCTTTGAAATTTGGACTTTATTAAGACTTTTCATAGAGGAGATCAACTTTTAACATCCATAACTTTTAATCCATAACATTGTTTATTATACACGACTAGTCAAATGGAAGCTTAAGAAATAATATAAAACATAGTAGAAAAATATAATTATTAGCATCAGCTGTTTTTAAAAACTGACACCAAAAATATGTTTTTTTTTAATTTTATCATCAATTTTTTTAAAAACCAATGCCCAAACTTATTTTTTATCTTTTTGATGTTAGTTTTTAAAAAAATTGATGCCAAAAAGTCTCCAAAAACTTATTTTATGTCAATTTATAAGAAACTGATGTCAAATTTTCGACATTAAAACCCATTTTTTCTACTAGTGTAACCTATATAGTTTACCTACGTAGTACTTGTTCCTTAAAAACTTTATATTGTACCATTATCTCTTGTGAAGTATATTCCCATACCAACACTTGTGCATCTGAAGCATCAACTTCATCTTAGTCAATCTTTCTCCCACTATTTTCATTTAAAGTGTGTTTAATTTATAAAAAAATGTAGTATTTATTTCCACAATCAGCATCTTGTATGAAGGATATAGGTAATATCCTTTAGTCTCCTTATAATAACCTATAAAGATGCACTTAGTGCTCTGAGATGAAATTTTTTCACTAGTCATGGTCTTGAAAAAATCCTCGCATTCCCATACATGTATGTTTTATAGATTGGTATTTTTTCCACATCACAAATCATATGGAATCCCATCTCCTTCTTTCGTTGGTACTCGGTTTAGTGTATATGCTGATTTATATAACACATATCCATAAAAAGATAATGGTAGAGTTGCATGATTGATCATCGATCTAACTATGTCAAGAAGGGTTTGATTCCTCCTTTCATTGACACCATTACACCAAGATGTATATGGAGGACTAAGTTGGGAAACAATCTGACACTCCATTAAATGATCGATGAAATTTTCGTTAATATATTCTACACCATGGTTTGAGTTGATTTTCTTAATCTTTTAACCAAGTTTATTTTCTAATTTATTCTTATATTCCTTAAACATGATAATGGAATCTAAATTATACCTCATTTAAGTAGATATATCCATATCTACTATATTCATCAGTAAAAGTAATGATGTAAGAAAAAAAACCCTTTCCTCTACTGTAAATAGAGCACATATTACAGTATGAACCAATTCCAAGAGTTCTTTGGTTCTTTCTCCCTTCCCATTCAAAGTTGATCTGTTCATTTTATATTGTAAACAAGCATGAAATGAATCTAAGGGTTTTAAATCAATATATTCTAAATACCTTACTTGATGTAGTATTCTTAAATGATTCTTATTTAGAGACCAAGCCCGAAGTTCCATAGACGGGCAGGATATGAGTCATTCTCACTGGATTTGTCATTGATTTCCAAAAGTGGATTTTTCTAGTTCAAGTATATACAATCCAATATTAATATATTTCACACCATAACATATTTTTTCCTTATACATGATAGAATATTTATTTCTAAACATGAAATAAAATCCCATAGTGTTTGAACTCGACATTAAGATTGTGTTGTTTTAACAGATGGTACATAAAAACAATTATTTAATACAAGAACCAAACCATTAAGCAAAGTGATATGATAATCTCCCAATATTAATGCTTCTAGTCTCGCACTATTTACTACTTGGAGATCCACCTCATCTTTTACAATCATCTTGAAATTACATGGTTCTTATAATTGAATACAAAATCATGATCCATGACTGTGCTATCATGATATGTCAAATTGATTATGTTTTTAAGGTTGATTTATAGTCTAGGATATACCCTAGGTTGTCTCTCAAAGAGAATTGGTGGGTTTAGAGTGTGCATTTTTATTAAGAGGTACTAAAATAGGGGGTGATTTTGAAAATAGTTTTAGGATAAAATTACTTAATTGAAAGTTTAAAAGTTGAGAAACCAAATGGGTTTTGAAAAATATGAGATAAAAGGTTTCATTGTGAGATCACTACAAACTTTAAAGTTCATCATTCTTGGAGATTAATTTAGGTTTGGAGTAATTATTTGGTTGAAATTAATTGGAATCCTGATTAATTCCTAAGCCTTTATTTCATTTCTTGAAGAACCAAACCTTGACATAACAATCATGTTGTAAAGGTCAAGAACTTATGTATGTAATAAGAGCTTCCAAAGTAGATTGAAATATCAAGAAAGTGGGTAATAAAATGATTCTTATTTTGCCCAATCATAACAACACAAGTCATGCACTCAAAACCTCATGTCGATCGGTTAGAAATTAAGAGCATTTCATTCCCACGCATCAAAACAAGAATTCAAATATAAATGTATGTAATATACATAGAAAGAAATGTTTTAAAACCCAAATTACTCCAAACCAGTAGCTAATATATGTTTTGGAACTCCCTTGACATGTGTGTAGCTCCCTCACAACCAACACCCACTGATTAGCTTGACATCAGGTGGAGGAGGAAGCTCGGGTTGAAGTCCTTCTTCATTCTCGATCCCCCTATGAGGATAGGGGCCTCCAAAACTTCAAATATGATGAGAGGAATCCAATGGAACTATGAATTGGTAGCAATTAACTCCTTGTCTGAAATCCCAAATGAGGTGCCCATGGTGCCATTTTATAGCCAAAATGGGACATGGTTTGGGGAACCCTGTTTTTGATATTCCACTTGTGTCTCGATTTGGAAATAGTAGAAAGTCATATCACGACTTGACCAAAAGAACAGAGTTGCTGGTAGGCCTCTTTTCTGTCTTCCTGGCGAATGTGGAGGCCATTAGACAACTGTATTGTGAGATATAGTATAAATACCAAAACAAACTTTTGAATTCAGGCAGATACTATCCCCTCGACAGAATGGTTCAGATGGGCCACCAGATGGCCAAATGCGGCATCGGTTATTTAATAAGAGTTGTATCCCATGATGTTTTGGAAAAGGACACAACGTTTCAGCCCTTTTAGAGGCACTAAATTCTTGTAATGTTCAAAATAGTTGACATATGTCCATGGGATTCCATGCAGTTTGGACCATTTTTCTTCTGGATGATCTCTGGACTTCCAAATCACCTCCACGTTCAATGAAAGTATCAAAACAAGTATAATTGTCATTTTTAACAGTGATGAATATTAATTAATTGAATAAAACATTAAGTGAAATTTATTATTATATTTTGAATATTCATTATAAAACTAGTTTAAAACAGCGGTGTAAGGGAGGAATTGAATGGTAAATCGCTATGTGATCACACCCCCACATCTAAAAATTTGCACTCCTAGGAGAAGTCACATATCCAAAAAAAAATGATGCATGTATATATTCCCAACATCATGAAGCTTTAACATTTGAGGAAAAAAGTAATGTGATAAATGCACAAACCACACCAAGGATTTCTTCCTAGTGAAAATGGAAAAAGATATCTCATAAATCATATCACAATGAAATTCAAAGAGATTTATGATACCAAATTGAGAAAGGAATTTAAAATCCAAAAATTCCACTAACTCACCATGTGTGTGTGTGAAAACCATTCCATGATATTCTTCCCACTTCCTATCCAATAAATATAGGTTATTTTAACATTATTCATCTTTAAATGATTTTTTTCCACTGAACATGCCCTACATCCTTTGCAATCATATTTCACGACCCACTCACTCATGCATTCCTAGAGGTCAAACCATAAACTCCTGACCTAGATATCCCTATATGTTTCACATTTCATCACTCCCCTCATTTATTATTATTTTTTTCTTAGAAGTTTCATTTGGAACAAATCTCACACTCATCTCTCAACCCTTGTTTGATCTCCTCACGACACTAATTGTAATAGTTATAACAAGATCAAAGATTGAGGAGGAGTGGTTTTTGAACTTCCTAAGACACAACCCAATTTTTTTTAGGGCGTACAATAGTTGGATATTAGGTACACATGCATAGGTCAATCTGGTACAGTAATGAAATAGATCGGATAAGGAATGAACATATGGGAATATCATTTAAAGCTAAAAAATATTAACCTAACAAATATTTACCTTATATTAAGTAATAAATATTCGCACTTTGTGGTTTGGTGCAAAAAATATTATGGAGATATTAGTGACATAGTTTTCCCAAAAACTACTCACATAAGGGGAATAAATCATCTCAAATGTTTTACAGTGATAGAACCATTTATATCATTGATAGAAAACCAATTCACTAAAAATCACTCCCTGATGTTAAATTCATACAAACATTCAATCCAAAAAAGAGAAAGGTTTTTTTATCAAATGTTAAATCAACATGGAATCCAAAATTTCAACATGAATTTTCAGTATGTACCATGATTTAGTGACCATAAAGGGGGGGAAGTAAAAATACCATAAAGAAGGTGAAAAAGAGAATAAATAAGAAAGACGGTGAAAATCCTAATGAACTCATCAAGATGGGGAAAAGTGAAAATACCATAAAGAAGGTGAAAACAAGAAGAAAGAAAAAAGACAATGAAAATCCTAATGAACTCAACAAGACGGGGAAATTTAAAAATACCATAACAAACATGAAAAAGAGAAGAAAGAAAAAAAGACAATGAAAATACTAATTAAACCAGGAATGTACCCATCCCCCCACACCTAGAATGTGCAGTTTCCTCACTGTAATAATTGAGAATGTGAGAAGGAAGGATAAAACCCGGTGTGTTTCACTGGTATGTTGCTTCTTGAACATGTATTTCCTCTATTAGGAACTTTGTAAGGGCTCCATGGAAGTGCTTCAGCCACTGCCCATTGACAGTAAAGGTTTTCTTGGTTTCTTCATTTTGAACTTGAACAACACCAAATGGAGATACATTAATAACAGTGTATGGGCCAAACCAGCGGGAATGAGGATTACCTGGATGCAACTTCAACCTTGCATTATAAAGGAGGACCTTCTGCCCAATGTGGAACTGACGATGAAGCATAATATGGTCATGGAAAGAGTTGGTTCGTTCCTTATAAATCCTGGTGTTTTCATATGAATCTATTCTCATTTCCTCTAACTCCTGAATTTGTAACTTCTTTTGAGAACATGCACCATAAATATTAGAATTGCATTGTTTGATGACCTAGTAGGATTGGTACTCAATTTCTACAGGTAGGTGACAACTCATTCCAAACACAAGATGATAGGGTGACATTCCAATGGGAGTTTTGAAATCAGTATGGTAGGCCCATAATAAATCATCAAGTTAAAGACTCCAATATTTTCTATTAGGTTGAACTGTTTTTTCAAGAATCTATTTTACCTCTCTATTTGAAACCTTGGCTTGACCATTGGTTTGTGGGTGATAGGAAGTAGACACTCTATGACCAACCTCATACAGACGCAAAAGTGATTGCATTGTTCGGTTGCAGAAATGAGAACCCTAGTCACGAATGATGAAACTAAGTAATCCAAACCTACAAAATATCTGAGTTCTCAAATATTCCACAACTATTTTGGAATCATCTGTCCTTGGGGCTCAGGCCTCTACCCATTTTGACACATAATCGACCGCTAAAAGAATGAACAGGTTTCTAAAGGAATTGGGAAATGGACCCATAAAGTCAATGCCCCAAACATCAAAATTGTCATGAAAGAGCAACAGTTGTTGTGGCGTTTCATTTATTTTAGAGACATTCCCCATTCATTGACAATGAGGACAAGATTTGAAAAAAATCATGGGCATCCCAAAGAAGTGTTGTCCAAAAGAGATCAGAATCAAGGACCTTGTGAGTAGTCCGTTGGGGACCAAATCTTCCCCCACAAGCAAGAGTGTGACAGAATCAAAGGATAGACTGAAACCTACTATTGGGAAAACAACGCCTAAGGACTTGATCACTACATGTGCGCCAGAGGTAGGGGTCAACCCAAATGTACCAATGCGACTCATGTTTTAGACGACTGGATTGGTTTTTATTGAAATCGATAGGAATACAATATGCTACCGAATAATTTACAATTTTAGAATACCAAGGAATAACATCTTTCACTTAGTAAAATTTCTAATCGGGAAACATATCATTTATAGGAATACAGGGGGATGATTCAATGTCTAAGGATGGGGGAATCCTGCTGATATGGTCAGCCACCACATTCTTTTCTCCTTTTTTATCTCTAATTTCTAGATTAAATTCTTGAAGGAGGAGCATCCAATGAATGAGACGTGGCTTGGCTTCCAGATTCTTAAGGATATATTGGAGGGCTGCATGGTCTGAGAAAATGATGACTTTGGACCCCAAAAGGTATGACCTGAATTTTTCCAAGGCAAACACAATGGAAATAATTTTTTTTCAGTTGTGGTGTAGTTTTCTTGGGTAGGGTCCAAAGTACATGAGGCATAGGCAATGACATGTTGAGCTCGATCGACCCTTTGTGACAAGACTAACCCAACTGCATAGTTAGAGGCATCACACATGAGCTCAAACTGTAAATCCCACCGAGGTGGTTGGATTACCGGGGGCATCGTGAGACTCCATTTTAACTTATTAAAAGCTTCCCCACATTCTTTATCAAAAACAAATTCTTTTTCTTTTTGGAGTAATCAAGAGAGTGGGAGTGCAATTTTACCAAAGTCACGAATGCAACGATGGTAAAATCTAAAATGACCTAGGAAAGACCGCATATCCCATACATTTTTGGGGAATGGTAAGGAAGAAATGACATCCAATTTTGATTTATCTACTTGGATACCATCCCCAAAAATGACATGCCCAAAAACTATAGCTTTTCACATCATGAAATAGCATTTCTCATAATTTAATACAAGATTATTTTCAATACAATGATGTAGGACTGAACCAAGACTACTTAAACATTCATCAAAAGAGGATCCATAAATAGTGAAATCATCCATGAAAACTTCAATGCAATTCTCCAGGTAATCTGAAAAAATACTAATCATGCATCACTGGAAAGTACTCAGAGCATTGCACAGACCAAATGGCATCCTCCTATATGAAAATGTGCCAAAGGGGCAAGTGAAGGTTGTCTTTTCCTGATCCTCGGGGGAAATATTGATTTGAAAGTATCCAGAATACACATCAAGGAAATAGTAGTGGGACTTACCTGCTAGCCTCTCTAGCATTTGGTCAATTAATGGAAAAGTGAAATGGTCCTTCCTAGTGTGTTGATTTAGTTGACGATAGTCTATACAGACATGCGAACTATTCTACACACGATTTAGAACCAACTCATTGTTTTCATTTTTGATTACTGTAAGGCTAGTTATTTTAGAAACTACTTGAAAAGGACTGACCCATTGGCTGTTAGAGAAGGGTTAAATGATTCCAGTAGCCAAAAAAAATTTACCTCCTTTTTCACAACTTCTAGGAGGTTTGGGTTCAGTCAACATTGTGGCTTCCTCACTTGTTTAGCCTCATCATTTAATAAAATATGATGTGTAAAAATTGATGGGATAATACCAGTAATGTCAGCAACTATCCATCCTAAAGATTTTTTATACTCCCTCAAAAGTTCAAGTAGTTGTAATTAATGCTCAGGGGGGGAGTGAACTAGCAATGATAACGGGAAAATTGTTTCCATTCTCAAGATATAAATATTTTAAATCTTGAGGCAGTTGTTTCAGTTTTAATTCAGGTTTATTTTGGATTGATGGGAGTGTGTGTGAAAGTGATAGGTCACTAATCTCATCTAACTACTCAATTGTATCATCCTTAGATGAGGAATGAGCTTTTATAAGCTTAATAGTATCATTTATGGTCATTAGATCCTCAGTGTTCAAGAAATAATCAATCAATGAACATGCATGACACTTTTTTAGACCACTAAAACAATCAATAGATGAATCATTTCCTAGCATTTCTATCAATGAAGAAAACTTATAAAGGGGATTAGGGTAATGAAATGAAGTTTTTTCAAGGGAATGGAGTACATCTATAGAATTAATAGAGAGAGAGAGGAATGTTCTTCTGAGGGGTGACTCATGGCATCAAGGATATTGAAGTGGACAATGTCACCACCAAACTCCATAGATAATGTACCATTGTGGACATTAATTAAATTTTTTGCAGTTTTCAAGAAGGGTCTCTCCAATATAATTGGGGCATGTCAATTCATCCTATCATCCTCCATTTTAAGCACATAAAAGTCAGAATGAAAAATTAAATTTTGAACCTTCAAAAGAACATCATCTAACACACTAGAGGGGTGTGTTGTACTCTGGTTATCCAGTTGAACAAAAATTCCAATGGGCTTCAGTTCCCTATCCTGCAATGTAGAGTAAATGGAGTGAGGCATCACATTTATAGAAGAACCTAAATAAAGCATATCATTAGAAAAATAATACTCCCCTATGGTTCATAGAATTGAGAATGTTCCAGGATCATTGAACTTGGTGGGAAGTGATGGCTCTATCAATGCTGAAACATTCCTCCCCAAGCTCACTTTCTCATCACCTCGTAGTCGCCTTCAGTTTATACATATCTCTTTTAGAAACTTGGCGTACTATGGAATTTTCTTCACAGAATCAATCAAGGGGATGTTAACCTGTACTTTTTTGAAATTTTCCAATATTTATTTATCAAGTTCAGTTTCCTTTTTTTTCTAGGTTTAGTGGCCCTTTGGTAAAATTGAATAGGAATGGTTGGGCTAGGTGACTCATCAAAAGACACACTCTTTCCTTTGGAAGGGCTTCTCTCAAGACATGGTTTTTCAACATTTGGAACATTTTCAATAGTTGGGATGGAGGTTTCCTCAAGAGGGGATGACTCTAATGGAGGATTCATTTGGTTTTTAAGTTTTCTTCTACTCCTAATAGTGATGGAACTAACATTTCCCTTATCCCTAGGGTTAACTACTCATTGAGAAGGTAGTTTACCTGACCTGTGACTTTGAATTTCCCCCACCAATTTAGCTAGTTGGCCTAATTGGGTTTTGAGGTCTTGTATGCATGCCTGGGTGGTTTGATGTAATTGGAGATTTTTGACAGCTATTTGTTTCATCATATCTTATAGGCTAAGCTCAGGTTTTAGAGGGGTCAGTTGGAAATTCCTTTGGGTGGTTGAGGATTTATGGATGGTGGTAGTGGATGGATACTCTGGCCTTGTTGGTTCCATGGTTGATGAGTCTGGTTTGAATACCCCCTTGCCTATAAGCTTGGTTTTTATTCCACCCAGAGTTGGATGGATAGTATGGTTCTTTCCTAAAGGGTTGGTTATAGGGGCGTCCTGGGAAGATTGCCTCACAACTCTTAGAATTTTCTCTCAATTAGGGACATTGGTCTGAATAATGGGTGTCATAAGAGCAGATTCCACAATGGATGGGTGGAGGAGATGGATATTTTCCTTGGGAGATAGAAAGTTATTGAATAAGGGTACTTAACTCCTTAAACTTTGTGTCCACCTTCTTCTTGAATTCAGTACTTTTCACCTCATGGACACCTCAAATGGGTACACTAGACCTTGTACCAAATTGTTCAGTGTTCTATGTCATGTTCTCAATTAGGGTTCTTGTAGAAATTGGGGTCTTATCTATCAGCTCACCACCTATAGCAGCATTAATCATGTTTCTATCAATAGGAATTAAACCTTCATAAAAATATTGAATTAAAAGTTGATCACTTATTTGGTTGTATAGGAAACTTGAACATAACCTTTTAAAGTGTTCCTAATATTCATGTAATGTTTCCCCTTGTGACTGCCTTATACCAGAAATCTATTTCCAAATAGTTGCAGTTTGAGAGTATGGGAAATATTCTTCAATAAAAAGGCGTTTCATGTCTGTCTAGCCTCTTATTGGTGAATTAACGTAAAAAAGCCAGTCTTTTGTAGTGTCTTCTAATGAAAATGGAAATTCCCTAATATTTACTTATTCTTTATCCACATTAGCAGGTTTTAAAGTAGAACACACAGTATGAAACTATTTTAAGTTCTTATGTGGATCTTCTCTTGCGATTCCATTAAATCTTGGTAATAAATGAATTAAACCAGATTTTAGTTCAAAATTGGGTGCCTCACCTTGTAATTGAATATAGGTGGGATGGATTTCAACATCAGGTGAGGTTAGTTATTTTAGTGTTCAATTGTTTTCAGCCATATTATGTAAGTTTATTTCATTTTTGATATTGGTTCCAAAGAATAAGAGGAAGGATAAGGAAGAGTGTCAATGTTTTGTGTGTCCTCCTTCGATGGGTTCTCTTGTGCGTCTCGGGGTCGCTAACGTAAGATCCTCTCTAGTTTGGGTTTCAAAGGAGGTAAATCTCTTGGATGAGAACACATCATGCACCAATACTACACAAAAAATAGATCATAATACAAAAATATTGGTATAGGTATAATATAAAATAGATAAATATTCACAAAATTTACAAAAATATTTTAAAAACACGCACTAAAACTAAAACGCACCCCGGCAACAGTGCCAAAATTTGACCGCGCTGTCATGACACATCAAATTGATTATGTTTTTAAGGTTAAATTATATTCTAGGTAAGACCCTAGGATTTATCTCAAGAATATTTGGTGGGTTTAGATTGTGTGTTTTTACTAAGAAGTACTAAAATAGGGGGTGGTTTTGAAAATAGTTTTAGGATGAAATTGCTTAATTGAAAGTTTAAAACTTGAGAAACCAAATAGGTTTTGAAAAATATGAGATAAAAGGGTTCATTGTGAGTTCACTACACACTTCATGTTCATCATTCTTGGAGATTAATTTAGGTATGGATTAATGATTTGGTTGAAATTAATTGGAATCCTGATTAATTCCTAAGACTTTATTTCATTGCTTGAAGAACCAAACCTTAACATAACAGTCGTATTATCAAGGTCCAGAAATTATGCATGTAATAAGATATTCCAAAGATTATTGAAATCTCAAGAAACTATGTTACAAAAGGATTATTTTTTACACAATCTGAACAACACAAGTCACGCACTCAAAACCTCATGCCGATCGGTTAGAAATTAAGAGCATCTCATTCACACGCATCAAAACAAGCATTAAAATATAAAATTTTGTAAGATACATGGAAATAAATGTTTTAACACCCAAATTAATCCAAACCAGTAGCTAATATATGATTTAGAACTCCCTTGACATGTGTGTAACTCCCTCACAATGAATGCCCACCGATTAGCTCGACATCGGGTGGAGGAGGAAGCTCAGGAAGAAGTCCTTATTCATTCTTGATCTCCCTATGAGGATAGGGGCCTTCAGAACTTCAAATATGAGGAGAGGAATTCTATGGAACTCCAAATTAGAAGCACTTCACTCCTTGGCCCAACTCTCAAATGAGGTTCCCATTGTACCGTTTTATAGCCAAAATGGGACATGGTTTTGGGCACCCTATTTTTTAAATGCAAATTATGTCTTGCTTTTGGAATAGTAGAAATCAATACCAAGACTTAAAAAAAATAGAAGAGTTTTTTACATCCTCTTTACTATATCACTGTCTAATTTGAAGGCCATTAGACCACTACATTGGGAGATATGGTCAAAAGACCGAAACAAAATTTTGAATTCTGGCAGATTCTATCCCCTAGAAAGAATGGTTCATATTGGATACCATATGGAAGAATTAAGCTTCGGTTCCTTAATAATAGTTTTATACCATTATGTTTTGGATAGTGACACAAAGTTTCAGCCCATTTTGACGCACAAAATTATCTTATTTTTCAAAATAGTGGACAGATGTCCTTGGGATGTCATGCAGTTTGGCCCATTTTTCTTCTGGATGATCTTTGGGCCTCCAAATCACCTCCAGCTTCAATGAAAATATCAAAACAAGTATAATTGACATTTTAACAGTGATAAACATTAATTCATTGAATAAAACATGAAGTTAAATTTATTATTATATTTTTAAAAATCATTACAAAACTAGTTTAAAATAGCATTGTAAGGGTGGAATTGAATAGTGAATCATTATGTGATCAAGCCACATGCATTATCCAATACCCAACATGTAGATATAAACAGATTTAATTCAATAAAAATATAACTGAATCAAAAGTTTGACCTTACTTCTTCTTCTTAGATGTGTAATTCTTCTTTTACTATCCCTTATTTCCATATAAAAATCATACAACTTCCAACTCATTGCACTCCCTCTTTTTCATTAGATTCTTGGAAGTGTGGTGCAATAGTTTCTTAAACTTAAACTAAGCCCTTGACACATTAGCATTGTCATTCCTCATCTTGTTACTATAAGTACCAAATAATTAGAATTATTCATATCCTTATATTCTTATAGAACTAAATATAACAATTCTGGGAGTGATTTATTCATGTTATTCATATTATAATTTATAATGAAAATCAAGAAGTTTTGTGGTGAAGAGGAAATAATGAGACCATTTTCTAGTTCTTGGTTCATTTTGAACACAATGGAATCAAGCCTCTCAATGTACCTCGTCATCTTAAGTACATGATGTCCTACCTTATTCACTTCTTCTATCCTATTTCTTTATAAAGAACTTTATATCTCATATCATTATTATCGAGTTATCTCCTATAAGAACTCTTAGAGATAAAACAATATTTGGTAAGAACATTTATCCTCATCCATTTTCTTTCATCTCACTAGAAATATATGACAACATGAAACACTGAACATATATCACATCATTCATATTCTTCTTTTATTTATCTTTATCTACCTTAATTTCTCACTATGTAGGAACAATATGTGTTGAGGATTCTAGCATATAAATCTTCCATTCATGGCGTAGTACTATGAACAAGTTCTTATACCACTCTTGGAAGTAACGAACGGTTAATATATTTTCTTTATACAATATAGATCATAGTGAAATTTAATTGGTCATGGTTTCCATTTGATCAAAAATAAATAAACATAGTAGATTAGTACTTTATCTTGATTACCAATTTAAATTTTCAAATTAGAAATTTTAGATGCCTTACACTATTTTATCAAATTCTTGTATCCCTCAACTAATAGATTAAAAATACTCAATCTTTTGAGTTTTCTAGTGGAAAGGATCCTTAAAAATCTCTTCATTTCTCGAGATATGGAATCATCACTACGCCAAGAGTCTAAGTTAGGATTTTGGATGTTTAGTAATATTAACTCATGTAACTTTGATCTATTGAGTGGATCCTCATATCCTGTAAAGTATTACCTTTCATTGCTCAAAGTTTTACCTCTAAAGGTGCACAAATCTAGATATGGAAACATCATTCTTACTAACTTTAGTTAAGTCACCCTCTACTCTCATAAGAACTCATCATTAGTAGAAGGTACCCTCAACTAGATTTAAAAATAACCTCAAACAATTATTTGTATCCAAATTCAAGTAATGGAAGGATTTTAATGATTTAATATTGTCTTTGAGGGATTTATTAATTTATTTTGACAAAAACAATTCCCCCTAATTAAAATTCTTTTTCTATGTGATTTCACTCACAAATAAACCATGATTTAAATAGAAAACATTCACCATACATGTTCATTTTATCTATGCATGATTCTTTATTATGATACTATGTGATCTCACATAATGAATACATAATCACAAAATATTGAACCATGCATTTGATAAAATAAATAAATAATGACATGATCAGGATCCATTAACTATTGGTTAATACATCAGGTGAATAATGTATTAATCTTGACCCTAGGGTAGTGCCTTCAATTGATACCTGACACAAATTTTAGTTCCCACAACTCCCATGCACTTCACTTGTTTGGTTTACATTGCCTCTAAACTCAAACCACATCTCTATGAACTCATATAATCTTTACAATGTGTACTCACATATAGGTGAGGGGAAATATGGGTATGAAATTACATTTTATCGCTTAAATTTGGAAACACGTTCCATTATACTTTTAAATAAGGAGAGATGATACACAGATAATCAAAATAAAAATAATTATTTGAATTTAAAAACTTAAATTTTATAATTAAATTAAAAAAATAATAAACCAAAAATGAATGGTTCATTCTTGACTCATGATCAGTCAACATAAAATTATATTTTATAATAAAAAATATATTTATTGAAATTATTTTTGAGGGTACTTTTATTATTTTAACTTACATTAAAATAATTTTAATTAATTATTGATATGTCTTGTGACACCCAAAATAATATTTTTAAATTCTATATAAATAAATATAATTTCTAGAAAATTTATATAATTTTTGGGTATTTTTTACATAAAGAAGATCCTCATATATTAATTTAGGTATTATGATGGGGTTGACAAGTCAGGCAGGTTGGAAGCAGATTGACTCAGTCCAGCCTGAGATGAGGTGAGGTCAGGCATCCTAATTTGGGGTACCTCATATGTATACACACACAAATATATATATATATATATATAATATAACACACACACATATATATAATATATTATATATTATAATATATATATATATATTTAGTCACCACCCGAATAAATGGTGTGGCTTTGTTTGAACACACTCCCACAAATCGGAGGGCCTAAAGAGTTTATCCATGTTCCTATTGAGAGAGTCATGGATAACAAACTTTTTTTAATAATTTAGTTGTTTTTTTATAATTAATTTAAGGGATAGATGAAAGAGACCACAAAAACACTTACCCATTCCCCATCAAGGCCTACTCACCCATATATATGTGAATATTTTTTTAAACTGACACATATTTATATTAGCATATATATGGAAACAAATTCATCAGAATTTTTGGTTAAAATCTATCAATCTTTAATTATCCATATCTTGGCCATAAAAACTCAGATCAGCACATTATTAGTTTCATTGGGATTATATTGAAACCCTCTCTATGAATATTAGAAATATTAGTTTAAATTTTGATGTTTTTAGCCTAAATAATTTCATTTTCACTCTGATACCCATTAAAGGAACCCAAGGCACATCCAAACCATGAAAAATGTGTAATTTAAAATTTTGGGTTCAGATTCATATTAAAATCACTAAATCTACAAAACCTATTTCCCAAATTTCTCAACATATAATGTATAATTAAATTTAATCATGAAGAATAAAATCAAAGGAAACCACAAATGGTACCTTATACGTTTGAAATTACTGATTTGATTTTATCACCATTGGTGTGTTGTGGCTCAAAGGTTCTAAAATAGGCACACTCTAGATCATCCATACATGCACTATATATCCTGAGTTATATTTCTTCAATTCTAAGGTTCTATAATTGGAAATAAAAATTCTTTATGATGTACCTTTGATTATGTGAAGAATGCAAACTCAATCAAGTAATCATGATCAGTCCCTCTTGGTTCTTTCTTCGGTTTCTCAGTCTAGAACTTGATAGATAAGGTGAGACCACTAAAAATTCTTCCAAATGGTGTATATCACTATTTTTCAGTATAAAATTCACTTATATACTTTTTTTATACTTTCCAAAATTGTACTTTAGTCCTTCGAAAATTATATCCTTCATTTTAGACACTTTTTGACAGTTATGACTTAATTTATCATTTTCTAAATGTCATTAAAAACTTTTAACTAACTTTTAACACTTTAACATGTTAAATGATAAAATATGAACCATTAACTTGGCTCACTTTTACCTTAATAATTTAATGAACCACGAACCCACTATTTTCATTCTAAAAATTATATTTTTCATATTTACTTTAATGATCAAAAAACTTTTTAATACCTTGAAAAATAAATTCAATCATTATTATAAACATTAATAATATAATATAATTATTTTAACTTGCGATATTTTACAATCAGACTTTCGCTAGACCTTGAACATGGGGCCCACTTTTTCCTAAACTCTTATGCATCTAAATAGGTATAAATTTTGGATACACTTAGTGTGTGGCCCACTGGGTATTTTTCTTGACAGCAGTGAGTCCAAATAATAGAACAAGAGTTGAGTTCAACAACCCATCATAACCCTTAAGGATATATGGAATTATATAGCTATGATTTCCTACTATGAACACACATTGTGTAATATAATATCTCTATCTCACGATATGTCATAAATCAGGACACACACTTATTTCATAATCCTTTGGATACTTTATATATTTTATTAAATTACATGGTAGAATTAACTTATTGTACCATGGCCCTGGATTTAATGAAGGTATTTCCCTCCTAGTAAACTTGGTCTCATGAGATATCTCTTCCTCAACTTCAAATCCAAAAATTCTATCTTAATAGTTCTACCAATGTCATGCCACCAATGATGCACCCTATACAAGCTACCTCACCATGAATTCATTATCATAGTTTTAACCTTGCATAAAAGTAAATGATCATATGGTATGCATTGATAACAATATCAAGTTAGGAGACCAATACACATGTTTATAGATATGAACAAAAAATGACACCTGAAAATGTTGTGTTCTAATTAGCAGGTCAGTCCTCAAGATCCTATCTACTCAAGACAACCAAGTGAAAAAATCACGAGAAGATGTATCAATTACTATGAGACCCTAGAACCTGATAATCAAGCATCGGGTATCTATACCATATGACATATTTTTATGATTACCATCATAGTATCTCAAGGTTCTCATTATAGTTGTGAACTAATATAACCTTTTGATACGACATGTAATCTAAGGACATTACCATGTAAACAGTGGATGGAAAAGTACAAACACTATTATGGTAAGAATAAAAACACATATATATAAAATTGTATACATGTAATGGTAATAAAATTTCATAAATGAGTTGGGTTTAAGTCACCATCTCACAATGATACCAATAAAGGGGAAGGTATTTGAACCATATTCCTAATAGTAAAGACCCAATCCCCAACACATGGGGGAGTAAAAACACCATAAATACATGAGAACACACACCGAGTCATGGATAGAACAATTGGGGAAGTACCAACACCTTGAATTAACACTTTTCATTGCATTTTGGTCATCAAAACCTAGGATTTGATGAAAGGATAATGTCCATACTACTCTTAAACTGAGTTTCACCCTCTCTCACTCCCACAACATTTATAGTAGAATAATAAATAAATAATTTTATTATCTTTATGATCTAATTATAATGTTAATACCTGATACACTTGTAACCAATGAATAACATTCTCTTTATTATGAATACAATCTAGAATCGCATCCAAGGGATGCATGGGAAGGAACATAAACATATGATATTCTAATCAATATAGATCAGATCTATCAAGATTGTATATTATTTGTAGATGGGAATTTATAATAAATCAATAGACTCAAAACACTCATATTTTATCACTTTATGAAACAATTATACCTTATTGAATCTATACTAGAGGATCCATGCCTTATCAATAAAGTAGGGATTAAGGGAATTCCTAACCCCATGCTCGATATAAAAGATCCATACCTATGGTCTATGGGGGGATAAAAAACTCAATAAAATATACAGGGGAACTATTCCTTATTATCTATATGTCCTTTATGGAGTATCAAACCCCATATCTATTTTGATCATCTCGATCAGTCCTAGTTGTTGAATAAACTAAACTAACAAAAAATCCTTGTAAAAGGTTTCTAACTGAAAGAAGGATTGTACCAAAATTTTCTAATGTAAAAAATACATAGTATATGATATTCAGTTTCCCAATTCCAATAAATGGGGAAAAAGATGTGAAAACACTTTAATGATCTCATAATAAACCATGAGGTGACCTTCGAGGCATTCCATGTGGAATTGTTAGGTGGGTGAGTTCCCTTAGGGTTCATGTACTCCCAAGCATGGGAAAGGGTGGTGTGGATGTTTTGTTCCATGCACAACCTACTTGGGGATTGGCACAGGTTAGTACAGACCCAACCTAGGGCCTCACCACCACACCCAAAGGGGGAGTTCATCCCAAAGGGGACCTATCCCATTCAGCCATCAAGCTTCCAAAGGGAGGCTAGCTGGTTGGAAAGGACCCATGCCCCCATGTTATGTCATGATGATGCACCTAACCTATTAGGTCATCCAACATCACAATCGGGTTAGATTTCACATAGAGAGAGCATTCACCACATGACCTTGAGTTAGGGATTGATTTTCATGCTAGAATGAGACAAATGTTTGGCGTATGTTACTATAGCTTAAATGAGTCTAGTTTGAATGAATTGTTAGTGGGTTTCGACACACCAACTAGTATCCCCTATACTGCCACATAGGGTATGATCCTATAACGCATCCTAACCAATATAATGGTTAGGTTAAACCCTAGTGTTAATAATTCTTCCTGAAACTCTATCCATCATTCCATTCCAAATCCATTTCTATATATACCGCACTGATGTTGTTGGTGTTTCCCTTCACTGTCACATTTTCCCTTGGTCCACTACCCAAAACTCTTATTTAGTGCATCTTCAGCACACTAGACTTCCCTTTTCAAGATAATTTTCATTCATCCACCTACTATATGAGTTTTAACCCTACTCTCTAGTAAGATCACTCTACTTTACCTTAAATTTTCCCCTGTTTGGACACCAAGAGTTCCGGTGGAGCTTCACCATCCTAGTCACATGATAAAGAGAGATGAGAGAGAGGATGTAGAAATAATGAGCAATGAATAGAGTAGATGATTTCCCCATGATGGTCTATGATGATCAAATAATAGTTTCATGACATATTTACAATTGATTGTTGCATCAATAGGAAGTTTTGATAGCTGTAAATAATTTTTTCATCAACCTTATTCCATCATAAATTCAATCCCACTAATAATCACTACAAAAAATGATAAACAATAATAAAAGAAAGTTGCATAAAAATAATGATTCAAAGTAATAATTATAAGGATATCAATATTAAAATTAAGGGTAAAATAAATAATGGAGTAACATAAATAGAAATAATCTCTACCTAAAGTTTTGATCATTGATTCCTCATGATCTGTGCTTTCTCTAGGTCTCATTGTCGATTCCTCAAAGAATGGTATCTCATCCTATAATATTCACTCTCAATTAGAGTTTATAGATAAATGGTAACTAGCCCTAATTAAAGTAGTTAAGGGTGAATTTATAGGAAATAATTAAGGTTAATAGATATTTTTAATTAAAATCTTGAGACACTCCAGGTCTGTGGACCGAAATAAGAGCATTGATTACACCTCTATTAAGTAAAACCCCCCATTTTGAGTCAAACGGTGGGGATATATTCTCTATTTGAGGATTTATTTAAGAGATAATGATGGTTTTCTCTACTCACACGCATAAGATTAATTTATTAATTTTTTAATTTATTAAAAATTAAGCAATCCCTTAGAAATTAACCATTTTAAATTCGCATTAAAATTTCACCCAAGGGTAAATTACATACTACAATATTAATAAATATCTAAAAAATTTACATGTTTGTTTACTAGTTTAAAAATACCATTTTACCCTCTAAGGGATTAGGGACCCCAAAACTCAAGAATGAGCTTAGTCACCCTCAAGAAAAAACCTCAGGTACCTACACTCTTGATCTCCACATCCTCTTTTAGGATCATTATAAATATGAAAAAATAAACTAGTGTATTCAAGGTTTCATTTACAATAGGTTTTATTTCATTTGAAATTAATATATGAATATTATGATATGTGGATATCATAATGGTGATATAGATTGGGAAAAGATTCTCAAGCCCATCTTCTTCATCGATTAATCTCAATTTTAAGTGGAAGTATCTTCTTATTTAGTATCACCTTTGTTGATATAGGTATGTTATTGGTGTGGATGTTAAGGTTACCTGCATTTTTATTTAAGGTTATATCATTTAATTTTTATAACATTCATGTCATAACCTTAAATTACCTACACCTAATTTTTTTTCCTTTTGAAAAGGTGATATCATAAGAAATGACAGGTTGCATGGGAAGTGTTCCTTGACTCCCTAAAATAAATTACCATAGTTAGGTAATGATATCCTAATATCATAAGGGGAAGTAAAATCACTGTTACCTATAAGATGATGATGTATATTGTTATATTCCAATACAATTTATTTCCACCTACCACTCATGCTGATATAATTTTTTCATAAAATGAATCATCCATCATACAATGAGATATCTTGATATTTTGATGAAAACATTTGTTATGGGAAATGACATGCCACTTTCATTGTCCATGAATTTATTTAAATATTTGTGGGGTGTCTATTTCTATGACATAATATGTCACTTAATATGGAATTTATATTTTCATGCACATGGCATGCCTTTAATCTAACATGGAAAGTCATTTTTAGTCACATATTTGTGTTGTAGATTATCAAAGATAACCTATTTAAATAACCCTATTAGTTTTCAGTTAAATAAATCCTAGAATGAAAACTTTTTCATATTTTCAAAACTAAAAACACATTTTTTTAAAAATTCCATAGTCATTAAATTTTAAAAACAATAAGTAATCCTTTAAAATGGAATTTATCTAATTTATCTTTTATTATATATTTTTTAAAAAATTAAATGAAAATATTTTATTTTCCCATATACTATGAAAATAGTAGGAATATATTCAATGAATTACAAAAAAAATCCAAATAATGTATTTTTTATCACTATTGTACACTTATCCATTTCACTACCAAGCAACACTTTCAGTAAATTCAATGAAAAAATATGTATCCAATATCAAGTTAAAAAAGGAAATACGAAAGAAAAACATTCAATCCATCCACAAAAAATCATCATGCTTCCTGTATGACTCCATTAACAAACTACTTTTCACTCCTATATTTATATATTCTAACATTTCATTTTTATAAATATCTTATTATAACCTACCTTTTTAGAGATTATCTTCCTTACTCAAGAGTAAATAATTTATATATTTTTCCTCAATCTCAAGTCATAAATTATTCTATAGGATTTATATCATTCACATTTTTATATAATAAAATTCAAAGGTTGTATTAATTTGGAGGAATTATACATAGGTTATTCTAAGGGTAAGGGTGGGTATGAAATTATGTGAAAAATAGATGGCTCAAAGAAGAGGTTTATTTTTAAATTACTATGTATGATATTTTATTCTAATTTCATTGATGAATTCCCACAATCTTCCCCTTACCTTGGTATCACCCAAAAAAATTTTAACATTTATTTGTCTTATAGTTAACGAGTCAACATAATATAATTCAATGAATGATCCATCCTCTTTATTTTCTATATATTGTTTCAATACTTTTAACTTTTTTATATATAAATTTTATCATATATGCTTGTTTTATATTTGGAAAATAAGAGTGAAAAGGTATAACACTGATAGTGGAATTGTGAAATTATGTTTCTCATAACCAAATGAACACACCCTTAATAAAATTAAATATTAAACTTCCTTCCAAATGATCATATAAAACACACCCCTCCCCACACCCACACCCACACTTAGCTTGAATCATATTCACGATAAATTTCCTAAGAGACTAGTAGGTAATGAATAATGGGCATGTATTGTGGCTCACCTATCTGATAGTTCATGGTCTCTAAGGGTTTGAAATGAGGCTAAATGGAAAAGGGTAGTCACAAATGGATACATGGGATTAGAAAATATTACCTCATTTATTTTGATACAACTAAAAACCTTAAAATAGTCTTAAAAGAGAATTACCACAAGTTCTAGAATGAAAAACACAACCCAAGACTCTCTCAATATATAATGGTATTTGAAATAATGTTTCAAATAGGTTTAAAATACCTAACAAATCAATGTAATAATAAATTTTATACAATACTAAGGGAAAATACTTTTATGATTAGTGAAAACTCATGAAAATATTTGAAAATCATAATCCAAGAATGAATAACATATCAACAATCTTGTAACATTGTGTTTTAAAATCAAAAGGATCCTCAAAAATGACTTGGTGTCCAAAAATGATATTGAATATTTTATTAAATCTAAAAATTAAATATATATATATATATATTATTTTTGAAAAAACTCACCAAAAATAAAAAATAAAAACATAGATAAGTTTTCTATTAGTAATTTGATACCCTCCATCACACTTATCAATTAAAAATACTTAATATAATTCAAATGTGGTTATGGTAGTATACAAAAATAAGGATTAGGATAATTGGAAGTTTGTAAAATATTTCTCAGTCCTTCTGTATTCCTATAATAAAAATAAACATACGCTAAAAATTATTTATAATAACTAAGAAAATAAAATTGAAAAGGAAAAAAAAACTTGGATAAACCCCCTGATAGTTGATACATTTTTCACTATTTATAGATATACAGTTTCAATGGTCGTCCCCAATTAGAAGTGGCATTTATATTCTTTGATAGGAACAACCACATATTTTTTTGTCTCAAATTTATTCATTAAAGATATTTTTTAGACGTGCTCATTTGAAATAGTTAACATTACCACCCCCCCCCCAATACAATGAAAATATTCTTCATAATGGGCTTGATGAAAGGAAAGGATCCACATAGAATTTTTTTTACGGAGAATTTAATCTCACTAAGTACTTGATTTCAGCACCTGAAAGTGGATTCTATTATTGGTAGTGAAAAGTGGGCTCTTTATGGATATGTATCTTTATACCACCTTAATTTTTTTTATCTCATTTTCTAGAAACACATGATCCTCTATCTTCTCTTAAATTATAACCACTGCTTCTATAGATTCTTCTTGATCATCCTCTATGTAATACATCAGTGTTGTTGAAACTGAAAAATAAAATTAAATAAGAGAATTTAATAATTAAATTTTAATATAATTAAACCAAATATGATTACAGTTTTGAGTTATCTCCCTAAATTACTTCAGATTTTATTTTTTATTTTTCAAGAAAAACCTTTGGGAAATAATTTATTTAAACGGGTAGAAAATAAACTAAATTTTATTCAAAATAAATTTAATCTCATGTCTAAACTTATTCATCAACCAGGGAGTGTATAAAATTGGTGTTATCTTCAATATTAAAGTGTAGATAATATATTTATACTTTATCTTGGACAAAATCCACCCAGTATTTTTTAATTATTTTAGATATCTTGTTAGAAACTTAGTTTTAATAACTTTATCATCTTTAAACTACTATATTAATTCAATTATCATATTAATTATTTTATCATTTTATTTCTTCTTAGGCTCTACTTCATCAATATTAATTTTCAAAGGTTCAAATCGATGTTATTTTATAAATTTCCATGATTATGACCTCTGTTTCAATAGTTCTCAAATGAGGGAAGTAAATTGTGATCCTTTCTCCTTCAATTAATGTATTTTATTCATCAATATCCTAACCTATAACTCCATAAGAAGTTTATTTAACATTTTATCATATTTTGTAGTTGGTTCTTGTTAGTATGAGGGAGTTTTTTATGTATAGTTATATCTTTCACACTCTTATCCTATATAATTTTATACTAGTTATTCTAATAGCTCCCATTGGTATTCTCTAACATAGATTTATTGTTCATGTATTTTTTTACATAATTTTTTGTTAGCATATTCATTCATTGAAAATTATTTCAGTATGGCAATGAGTTTTTTGAAACTTGTTTGTAATACTTAAGGAAATATTATTTAAATTGAACATTTAAATTTTAAAAATCAAATGAAAAATAAATAAACAAAATAAATTATAAATAAATTATTTATAAATGATTAAGAATAATGAATGAAATTAATCCTCCCTAGTAAACATTTTAACTTTGGATGGAGGGGGTCCTTGTCAAAGGGTGCTCACATCAAAATAGTATTTGTGTTTTCCTATGATTATTATACAGTAACTAACTATTATTTATGTCTATTGAGGTTTATAATAACATGATATATTTGCATTTTCACTTATTATATTTTTTTACTTTTTAAATAATAAACATAAGAGAAAGGGTTTAAATATAAAAGAATTAAAATTAAATATAGATTCAAATGAGTTAGGATAATTATGTACTTGGATAAATAAAAAAAATTATTCAATCATAGTTTTCCTTTTTATTTTTTCAAGTTTTACTCTAACTTAGTGGGTATACAAACAATTTAACACCATATATCACTACCTACCTTGTAATAAATAGTAATTATATTCACATGTGCACAGACCATAATGTCTTCCTAAGAAAATTAGTTTACACATCCAACTACATTATATAGAGAGTTCATAGAGTCACCTTGTCCTCCACTACTTAAAAAATATCCCAATTAGGATATATCTTGACAAAACAATGAAAAAAAAGTATTTTACCCCAACTTACAAGGATACAACCATAGACCTCCCCCTGTATAACCACCCAGTTAATTATATACTAGATAATAAATAGTCATAGAAAGGGAAAGAACTAAATTTTGTGTTGTAAAATAAGAAAAAAGAGTGAATAAGAAGAATTCAAAAGTTTCAATCATTTCAAACATTACTCATACCATCACTATGAATCTTAGAGTGAATAGATAAAAGTGATATAAATAGAAAAATTTCTTAACATTAAACTTGGGAACATTATTAGATTTTCCCCTCAAACTAACCAAATGTGGTTAGACCTTTATTATAATAGAGTAAAAAATAGAGAGAATCATAGTGAATACAAAATTAAAATAAAATATAAAACAAAATATAAAAAAATAAACTAATATAGACATTTATAGAATGTGGCTATTAGAAATCTTTAATTCAACTTATAAACATCCCAACATCAACTATATATTTTTATTCTTTAAATCATGAAATGTGTGCTTTAGAGTCTTTGGTGATATCTCCATGTGGTATGGGATCATTCTAAGTCTTCTCCTTCATATTTTATAACTAAAAATTATTCCTCCTTTGGTTATATGGTATTTAACACCTACCCATGATCTTTCCTCGCTTTCTTATTCTATTCTACCCCTTTTTAGTTGATTATAATTTGTCCTAAATTTGTTAGATAGGTTTGTTTGATTATTTTATTTTCTACCCTATGAATTTTCATTCATTCGATTTGGATCATCTATTTTATCAATCAATAATTTTATCTTAATCTTTCCATCATATTCTAGGATCTTCATGAACATTTATAAATACACAGGTGGACCCTTGGTATGTTTTATGATAGTCCAAATGTGATTTGATATTAATTTCATAATTTTATGATACAAGTATATCATAATGAATATATGTATTGGATAAAGTTCATAATGTTTTCTTAGATTAATATCAATCATAGGTGTATGTATATTTGTTTTCAATATCACCTTTGATGGTATAAACATGTTTTAAGTGTCAATATCAAGGTTCCTTGGATTTTTCATCTATGGTTATATTGTTTCCTTCTTATGTCATTAATTTAGTAACCTATTATTTTCTATAGACCCAAATAACCACTAATAAAACATCCATATCATAAGAAATTATGAGATTAATGGGAACTATTACTCACCCCCCAACCCAAAAACCTATATTACTAAATTTGGGTAGTGATATATCAATATTACAAGGGATGATACAATTATTTGGTTTGATAGGTATATTCCATACATGATGATTGGGATATGATTATTTATTTTCATTAATCGTTGTTATTATACAGATATATTATAAAATTCGGTCTCCATCATAAAAGGTGATATTGTGATATCATAATGATTGATTTTTTCATGGGAAGTGACATATCATTTCCATTGTTCAGGGATTACTTTCATTTAAGGCTTGTAGATTTTCATCTTACATGACAACATATGTCACTTAATATGATATATTGATTTTGATATATCTGACTTGTCTTCAATCACTCATAGACATCACCTTTAGGGATTCCTTATCAAGGAATATGAAAGGTTTCCTCTTTAGACAATCCAATTATATTTCAAAGAATTCAATCTTATCCTAACCACTTATTTATCCTTTCAACATAAAAAAGTGAAAGTTCATATATTTTCATTAAATTCCAAAAACAATAAATAAACTTTGAAATCCCATTTAAGAAAATTTTATAATTTATTCTCAAAAAATAAAATTTAAATGAATATCTAGTTTTTTGTTATATATTTTTAAAATGGTAAGAATGCATTTAATAATTTAAACAATAAAAATTCCAAAAAATGTATTACTATTTTTTTCCTTTTTTTCTTTTTTCTTTTTTGGTTTATTGGTGATAATATATATAATTTTTGTTGGATTTTGTGCCCTATAACCAACTTATATGCACTTTATGATAACATGTATTCATGGTTTGGAATATTAATAAACTCCTTATCACATCATGATTGTTCTTCTACATAACATAGTATGTGATAATGTCTTAAGAGTAGTCATCTCACTAAAAGGTTATAACAGTTCCTTGCTGTGATGAGAATCGGAAGTGTTATGACACTATTCTTAAATATATTTTCTATAGAAAGATGATATCATTTTAAAGATGCAAATAATACAAGCTATCATGGGTGGATACTCATAGGACTTTGAGGTTCCTTCTCATGGTGCACGCCCTTAGAAATATAAAGTGTTGGATATTATCAGAACGAGGCACGTTAGTAAGAAATCCACATATTTTTCATATAATGTTCCTATATGAGGATGTGTGTATTGATCCTTAGACATTAATATTATTATTATTAATGAATATTATAAGTCACATACTATGATGAATTGATGAAAATCATGACAACATATGTTCATAGTGAGGATATATACATTAGGTGCATCACAAGTAATATTGAATTAATGAATAGTGAGACAAAGGATTTGTCCCATTTTTTCTTTAATGGAAGTTGATATCTCAGGCCATTTGATTGAAATGATGTATCCTAAATAAATCCATACCCATGATGTTATATAGGCATGTTTGATTTCTAGAAATTCAAAGAAGGAGACATTTAGAACATAGGTTGATGGCATCATCATAAAACATGTTTTATTAGAGATATTGTGATAAATGGATTATATTACATAGTAAGAATCCATATAAGGTATTATGTCATTGTGGAATTAACTTCTTTCTCTATGGGTGCCTTATCGTATTGTTAGACGATAACCTTTGAATTTAGGATACATCTCTTAATGCCATGGAAAAAGAGGTCTAGAGGGTCACACACAAAGTGTATCCAGAATCTTAGTTAAATAATATAAATTATTATTTATTATTTAAAAATTTAAATAAATATTATTCCTAAATAGGGTTTAATAATTATTTGTTTTTGCTGCATCACATATATTATATCACCAGTTATTTGAGAGAATATAATGTGAGCAGAATATTTAATAAATATTTATTTTCAATTTATTGAATATAATATTTATTTATTTATTGGAGAATAATTTAGTGATATTTATTTATTAAATAAATATTTATTATTTAAGGCATGATTAATATTATGGAGGAATTGAGGACTGGTTTTTTAGGACTGGTAAGAAATAATATATACTGAATATTATTTGATTAAAAATTATTTTATTTAATTCACAAGTTAAGCGCATATTGGGGAAATGATATTATTATTATTTTAAACATGGGGTTCCATAAAAAATTAAATAAATATAAAAGGGAAATTGTGTAGATATTTATCTCTAAACCCTTGCTGTATTTAAACACAATTATACTATTTTTCAATTGAGTCAATTCATTTTGTGTTGTTCATAATGAGAGCCAGAGAGAATCCTCTCAATCCCTAGAGAGAACCCTCTCTAAGAATGCTCCCAATAATGGAGAGTGATCATCCTCTAACTCCCACTCTAAATTTTGGATAGATCAAGGAGAATGCTTTAGATGTAATTCTTGATGCAATCAAAGTCGAATGACACAAGTGATAGGATATATTGTTCTAGCACCTAGATATGCCTATGAAAACATTTAGTAATTTGTAGAATACATGTGGATCAAAGATAGATTGAATCTACTCTTGATTCCAACAACTCAACGACCATACAACGTAGATCTATTGTTATATACATAAATGAAGAAGTAATTCACACAAGGTAATTCTTTAATTGATTAAAATAATTATAAATAATATGTCATGATCCTATTCTTGGTTTCACTGTTCTATCCCTTGTCTGTTTTATTTGATTCAATTTTTTTGATCATGGTGTTCATTATCACATAAATCTCGGATTGGTCATCGATCATGAAAAAAATAAAAGTTGGGATTGACCTATTTCACACTTCTGTTATGCCCATAATGAATAAGTGTTATCAAAGGGATCACTGTATTATTTATAATTATTTAAAAGATTGTTTATTGATTTATGAATTTTTCATTTAGTTTTAAATTCAATTTTAATCATTATTTAATATAAATTTTTATATTTTCTTCTTCCTATTTAGTTTATCATAGATCTAATCAAATCTATTAATTTTATGAACAAAATAAAATCACAGATATCATCTGGATGTGCCAAGGATTCTGGTCGGATAACAAAAGAGTACACACCATGTAACTGGAGTTACACATCATGTACTAGTGTTCAATTCACCATGAATTAATTCCAAATTAATTCAAACTATGTTCATTGAATATATTTGGTGCATTTAATTTCTTACACCACATGTTGATTGGGAAAGACTGGTGCACGGTCATCTAGATTACATGATGTGTTGCCCAAGTACACGACATATATTCCTTTAAGTCATGGTTGGGTAGTGTATTTTCATACACAACCAATCAAACTGGTGATCGTATAACATGGATACCACACACCGTGTATCCCTTATACACGTCGTGTACTTTAATTTTTTTAAGGCATGATTTGCGCATCAAGTCCCTAGACATGTGCCTTGAATAGATGGTGAGACAAGAACATGTCATGTAGCTCACTTGAACACCCCATGTACTTATAAAAAATTATAAAAAAATAAAATTGATTTATCATATTGTGTAAAACATATCGACATGTTCTTGCATGTGGTCATTAAGTTGATAGGACATTCAATGTGATGGGTTTTAATATGTATGTGTGTGTGTGTGATTAATTAATTTATGTATAATGTTCAGATCTTCATATCATATATGATTTGTATTATAATTATCACTCTACATACACTGAATTATAACACGTGATAGAAAAGTCATGTAATTCATGTAATCATTAATTTCATAGTACACATCATAAAAGTATGTGATAAGTCGTGTATTTCATATGTTACAAGATTAAACAGTTTATAAGTATAATACATGCTAGGTGGGTTTGGATGGGTATTCAGTGTGTTGCCTCAAATGCGAATTTATGTACACATATAATTTTAAATAAATTTATTTAATTTTTTTAAATTATAATGGATGAGAATCTCAAGGAAATTCATATGAGAATTAATAAAAAAAATTATTGATTAATTAAAGAAGATAATAAAATTATTCGATTATTATATATCTTAAATAAGAATGATTAAGAATTGAATTCTAGTTTTATTAAATTTTTAATTTGTTTCATGCATTTGGATGATCATGAACATAGACCGGACCTTTCTATGTGATTGGTTTCATTTAATTTATTATTAAATAAAATTGGTGGCCTATATGTTATCTCTCATCTCATTGTGTAAGGGCCTGCATGTCGATGGTTTATTTTATGTAAACCATTTTCCCATCACCTGTGTGGGAGTAAAATCATATGTAATTGATGGATCTCCCATGATAGAGGAGGTAGATCAAGTTTTGAGCTGAGGAAAAACCAATCCAAGAGAGATACATAGGTGGACAGGTGGAAAGTTGTTACACAAAACCCAATTGGTTCAAGGTATTTTTCCCCTAGGTCAATGATTAGTTTATCAACCGGCAGATAAACTAACCATTATTAGAATAACATGGTCATATTACTTTATTATTTTATTTCTATCAATTTTCATGGTTATTTCATTATTGATGTTTTTTTGTGATCACTTGATTTAAGTAATTAATAAGAATGCAATATAGAATTAAAATAAATTAAATTATTCATAAATATTATCTAATACATGGTTAATCAATTAGGTAAATAAACTTAATATTAATAAGAATGTGATAAAGATAACAATTAGATATTTACACATAAAAGATAAAATCCATCAATCATATATTAAGTCAATATAGCCTTCCACTACTTTAGTTAAAATAAAACCATAGTTCAAAGTGCTTGAACAGCCAAAGTTGGGGTGCTTTCAATTATTGAGGAATTCTAACATGAATTTCTAGGTTGAATTAACTTAATTCACATCAAGGGTTGACTTCAAAAGTAGGAAATAGTGTAACTAAGGGCCAAGGGTTAAGGAAATCTAGGATTTTAGGATTAGGGAGTCCGCTCAACAAATCAAGGAACTATTATTTAATACAGTTGTCATTTGAAATGCCTACCTAAAACCATTAAAGTTACTTGACCAACCAAAGTTCAGGTAACAGGAAAGGGAATGTGGATTATTTCTACTATAATTTCCAAGAAAAAGGATATTCTAAAGCTAATGGGAAGGGATATTGGGTTTCGATAAAATAGTGTGAGATTAATAAATATAATATTTATTTATTTTTCTAAATTATATCAGATAAAGTAATAAAATTATGTTCAACTTATTTTTAGAAATGGAAATAAAATGACTTCAAATATATCACTATGATCCATACATGAGAAGGACAACCTTCTCATAGGTACAAATTTACAAGAGTGGAAAATGTGCTTACATGTTATTCTTCTCCATGAATGGAAATTATATATGCTGGAAGAACTAATTCCTAAATTTCATAGAAATGAGGCTAGTGATGAAGATTTGTCTCTTTATGAGAAACATTTGGATAATGCTACATATTTTCAGTGTTTCAGGCTATCATCCATGAACAATGGGATTTTGAAGCAACATGAGGGCATGGATGCATATAGAATGATGTCTCATCTTTAGGATCTCTATCAAGAGAAAGCGAGACAAAAGATATACAAGATATTAATTTATTTTTTTACAACTAATCTTGGAGAGTATATGCTAGTTGTGACTCATGTATTCAAGCTTATTGGATACATTAAATTCTTATCCTTCTTAGGGATTAAATTCCTAGATGATTTGTACCAGATCTCATACTTTCATCACTGATGAATACCTTCTCTAGTTTTTTCGTCAATTATAATATGATCAATAATGAGAAGATTCTTTTAGAACTTCTTACTTTGATTCTACAAGTGGAAAAGTACATGGTTCATGACAAACCCACGGTCCTTTTAGTGAATAATAAAAGGAAGAACAAGGAAAAGTTTCCCAAGACTCACAAAAAGTCTAAAGATCATGAGAATCATCCTTCTAAGAAGAGGAAGATCTAAAGGTAGGTTAAGTAAAAGGAGTCATTATGTTTTTCATGTGGCAAGTAAGGCCACTGGAAGAAGAAATACACCCAGTAGAAATGGGAAGCTAAAGGTGAATTCATTATCGAGTGAAATATTTCAATATATATACATTCAGTATTAGATATATCTTGTGGTGCTCATATTTATATCCAAATATAGGAACCAAGAATATTTTGAAATATTTCAAGAGGATGGGTGGATCTTCAAGCTGCCAATGGTGCAAGGATGGCTGATCTAGCCATTGGTGACTACCAAATTTCATTACCAATGGAAGTGATTTTGGTTTTAAAGGATTTTTATTATGTACCAATAGTTACCCAGAACATAATTTCCGTATTATGCTTGGATGTAGAAGGGTTTTGTTTTCATGTTTGGAAATAAAATCTGTTTCTTTTATAAATAAAACTTATTTTATGGTATGGAACATTTAAATAATGGTCTTTATGTATTAAATTATGAGAACCAAGTATTGGAAATTGATAAAAAAAAATCAAGTTCACATGACTAATATAACACCCAGTTATGGCATCACTGTTTTGGTCATGTAAACAATATGAATTTGACAAATCTCTATACATATGGTTATTTAGACTCTTTTGAAATAAAACCACTTGATGAATGTAATTATTGTTTACAAGGAAAAAATATCAAACTTACATTCAATGGATATGTTGAAAGGGCCACATATATTCTAGGATTGGTACACACTAATTTGTGTGGACCATTTCTAGTAGAATCTAGATGTGGTTATTTATACTTCATAATTTTTATTAACGAACTAAGTAGATATGGTTATGTATACTTGATGTGGTATAAGTCTGATTCCTTTTAGAAATTCAAGGATTTCAAGAATTATGTAGAGAATCAACTTGGAAATAAGATAAATAAGTTTTGATCGGATCAAGCTGGTGAATATCTTAACCAAGATTTTATAAACTTTTTACAACAGTTTGGGATTCTATATCAACTCACTCCACTTTATACACCATTGTGGAATAGTGTTAGTGAAAAGGGGAATTGTACCTTGTTAGACATGGTAAGGTCAGTGATGAGTTATTCAGATATCCTATTATCATTTTTGGGATATGCATTACAAAACACGATATACACACTAAATTAAGTACCAACTAAAGAGGAAAATGGAATTATCTTTAAGTTATGGAGTGGAAAGAAACCTATTTTGTTGTATATAGGTGTATGGGGTTTTGAGTCATTTGTTAAGGCCTTCTCATGCAAAAAACTAGCACCCCGAGGCACAAAATGTATATCTATAGGGTATCCCAAGGAAATAAAGGGATAATAGTTATACAAACCCTCAGACAATAATGTTATTGTCACTGGACAAGCCATATTTCTTGAGATGGAGCACATCCTCAAAAAATATAGTGGGAGGAAGATTGATTTTGATGAATTTGATTCCCAAGATACACAAGAGTCGGTATAATAATAGTTTCCATAGGTCCCCATGGAAGAAGTAGTTCCTGAAACACAATTAATTCATAGGATTATAATAGAGGTAAGAGAATTAGAGAGATATAGTTTTCTAGTCACTAAATATGGTGACTCGTTTTTGGTTGGAAATGAAAAACCACTTTCCTATAAAGAGGTATTAGATAGCTCAAAAGTTTAAAGATGGAAAGAAGCCATGAATTCTGAAATAGATTCCATGTATCATAACCAAGTTTGGGATTTGGTCAATGCACCATTTGATGTACAACCTGTAGGGTGAAAATAGGTATTGAAGAAAAAATTGTACATGAAAGGTAAATTAAATACCTATTTAGAAAGTATAGTGGTTAAGGGTTTAAAAAATCAAGGAATTGAGTATGATGAAACCTTTTAACCATTTTCCATGTTTAAATACATTAGAATTCTACTTGCTATAATAGCTTACGATGACTATGAAATTTCACAGATGGATTTCAAAACTACATTCCTTAATGGAAACCTTCAGGAAGATGTATATATGACACAACTAGAAGGATTTGTGACTCCAGGTGCTACCAAAATGATTTTAAAGTTACAGAGATCTATTTATGGACCGAAGAATGCATCTAGATCATGTAATATTCAATTCTAGGAAGCTATAAAATAATTTGGTTTTATTAAGAACGAGTGTGAACCATGTGTTTATAATCGGTTAAGTGAGAATACAGTTTTTATCCTAGTAGTATATGTTGATGATATATTACTTATTGGAAATGACATACCAATATTATTGTATATTAAGGACTCATTAAACAAGTGTTTTTCAATGAAGGACTTAGGTTAAGAAAAGTATATTCTAAGGATCAAGATCATTTGTGATAGATCCAAGAGGATGGTCGGACCATGTCAAAGTACATACATTGACCAAATACTAAATAGATTTAGTATGGAACATTACAAGATGGGATTGGTTCCAGTGTCACATGGTTTACGTCATTCTAAGAAAATGTGACCTCATACACAAAATAGAAAGATAGAATAAGTAAGATCCCATGTGCTTTAGCGATAGGATCAATCATATATTCCATATTGTGTACTAGACTTGAAGTTTCTTATACATTAAGCATGGTAGGAAGATATTAAGAAGATTTAGGGAAACACCATTGGTCTGCTGTTAAGGCTATCCTCAAGTATCTAAGAAGAACTAATTATTGGAACCCTTATTTTAATGATCACAAAATCATTTTTATTATGATATTAATGATTTTTATGTTTTGTGAGAGTATTTTATACTATAATGAATTTTGGTAAAAATATGGATATATAAAGAAATGTGTCACCATTGACTCTAAGTCGCCACCAAGAAATGAGTCATATTTTAGTATGACTCATCGCCAGACATTACCTACCATCAAGATGGAAATTTGGAAAATTATTAGAATGGACCACTATCAAAGACGAGTCACTACTAGGATGAAAATTTGGATAACTATAAAAAAGACTTACCACCATAATTAAGTCAGCGCTAGATAATCTACCAACATAATTTACTCACCAATAGGAAATTTGGAAAAAGTGTTGAAATTACCTACCATTGAGATGAGTCACCACTGAGATGAGTCACCATTGGGAATGACCTACCACCATATGACCTAACATCATTATGAATCACCATTTCCCTAACTCACCACCAGAGTTGTCTCACCATGTAACGTCCTAGTTCTGGAATCCACCCAGAGGCACCCTGTACCCAGTTGGTCACATGGCCTCAAGCACATTTCCCCAAATTCCAGAGGCTGCCGACTAGCAGCGAGGGCCTTGGGTGTGATAGTGGGAAAACTATGCCCTGATTGGAAGAGTACACAGTAGAAGTAATAAACATGCAATAGCGGAAGCAGTAAATAACCAACAATAATAAACAACAGAAGACTAAATCATCAAACTGGAGCATATATGTATATATATGTAATGATGCAAGATACATATCTAGGAAAGCATCCAAACAAGTCACAATGCTGAAAAACACCACAGTACCAAAACAAGTACAAAAGAAAAGTAAACAACTCGTTAGCATCGCAAGCCAAAGCTTGGTCCATTGCTCTCCTGATCCAAGAAATCAAGTACCAGAAGTTGAAGGGTGCTTTCCCTTGTCTATACCTGCAACAACACAGTCTGTTTGGGCCCAAAATCATGACCCAAATTGGGTGTGAGACTAAATCTTAGTAGTCATTCACCTGAAGATCTGTGCCTAACAGTCAGTGAGTATATGGTAGGTAAAAGTACAATAAGTAGTAAACAGCAACAGCAAAGCAGTAGGCAGTAAACAGTAAGTAGTAAAGCAGGATGATACACAACAATAATCAATCCACAACCAACAACACTAGTGAAGAAAACATCTAACAAGAAGGAAACCCTCTGGGAAGTACTTTCAGCCATCCCCTATGGTCCTATCCAAGAAGTACCACAACCCTCTGGGCAATGCACTCAGCCTAACCCCTCTGGTTTGGTCATACAAATTTATGAGACTCTCTGAGGAAGCTCACTCGGTCAATTCCCCTTATAGTCTAGGGTAGTCAGGGACTCTCTGAGGAAGATCACGCGGTCTAACCCTCTTAGCCCCAAGGTCTAGATACTCTCTGTGGAAGCTATCTTGGTCAATTCCTCCTATAGCCTAAGGTATACCACAGACTCTCGGAGGAAGCTCACTCGGTCAATTCCTCCTCTAGCCTGGGAAGGTTCTTAAAGAGAAAACAAACAAGGTAAGACTCTCTAAGAAAACGCACTCGGTCTACCCTCATGTAGTCTATAAAAATCCAAGGCTCTCTGGGAGCTCACTAAGTCCATCCCCTGTAGTCTAATGTCCAAGACTCTCTGAGTAAGCTCTCTCAGTCTACCCTCCTATAGTCTATAATGTCTAAGACTCATTGGGAAGCTCACTCAGTCTATCCCTTATAGTATATAGCACCAGGTTCACTCAGTCATGTGTCGGTCAGTGCATAATAATGATATAAGGTCAAAGTACACCAATAGAGCTACTTGGCTAACCAAAGTACACCTATAGAGCTACTTGGATAACAGTCTACAGGGCAACAAGCATATTATACAAAAGACTCCATACTATAGACACAAGGCATTGAAACAGGTGTAACAGCCAAAGGAAAACAAATCCTGAAGGTCATAACTAGAACGAAGCATGGAAAAACATCTAAGCACAACGAAAATATCCTCTGACATGATTGATTTACCTCTACACAAGCATACAAGCAATGCAGGAAAACAACAAGGGCAAAAAGGTAAACACACAATACCCCTTTCACGGTTATTGGTGGAATTTTCACACAAAACTCAAGAATTTTGAACAGTAAGGCACAAACCACCTACCTCGATCCTAGGAGATCGATATACTTGAACCACGACGACTGATTCTCCCTTGAACATCGTAGATCTGAGAAAATGCCCAAAACTCTCAGCCCATGATATCTTGAGAAAGAGGAGGAATTGGAAAACAAGGATCACGCAGAAGGGAGAACTCACCGATGCGATTCCAATGCAATCGACAGTGCACGAATCAGAGAACGGACAGAGGAACAGTGGCTCGTCGAAGATCTGTGGATTCCCGGCGCTCTCGAACGAACAGGACCTAGAAGAAGACGTTTATCACGATCAGGCGCGACCCTGGTCTATTTAATGAAAAAAAGAAAGTACACGGCATGTACTTTTAGAGTACATGGTATGTACTAGGTTTTTCCGTACTCTTCCAAAATCAACCTCCACGTCACCCCTACACACCGTGTGCGTGGCCCAGACACGGCCAGTACACGGATTTGAGCGGGAAAAGAGTACACGGCGTGTACTCAGAAAGTACACGGCGTGTACTTCAAAAATTTCCAGAAACTCCATTTTTCTCAAAAACTCCAGAAAAAGGAAAGACATACCTAAAACAAAGATCTGGATTCTTACACACCACCTGAAGAGTCACCATTTCTATTTTTGGGATATTTCAATTAAATTTTTTCTAATGGGTATATTATCTAATTTAATGATCAAAATTATTTAAATTATTCTTCATAAAATTATTGCAGGGATGCGTTAAAGTTTTTTTTCAGTAATTCAGTACAAGGAGTAAAAGATCCAGATGATTTTTCTTCAAATGGATACTCCTACATACTTCTAAAATATTAAGAAGTAGGCTCTATTGTTCGTATTCATGTGAAGTGGGATGGAACTATATTGAATGAACTAAAACAGTACTTCCAAGTGTGAAACTTACTCGAGAGCATACCCACTGCATCCTTACCTACACACAACTGTGTGAAAGTAGAGGATAATGAACATAGATATCCTTTCCTATAAACACAACAAGAGATATTACAACGCTCTATTTTACTATGTTTTTTTGAGAAAAAAAATCAAACTTCTATCCAAGATATATATGAGGAGTCATAAGCTTCAAAACAAATTAGACCAAGAAACACCATCCTTTATTTATCTTTATACTTTCCCTTTCTGCTTGTTGCATTTACATTTAGAGTAGTGTGTTGTTTATCTTGTTTATTCAACACAAATTGTTCTTATGATATAACGGGAAGATACTCTATATCTTCTTAACTCTACTTATATTTTTTTAACCACATGTTGTAGAAGAGGTCCTTGTGTGGCCTGTAATTTGTTTATTCCCAGGGTTATTATGGAAGAGGTCCCTATATGGACTAGACATCTGGTTATATATTTTGTATATCTGATCCAAGATTTGGATCAAGGTTATATTTATATAATCTTCTTGGTAGTAGGTCATTTACAAGTAGAGATAACTAAGTCTCATCATGAGACTGAACCTCTTGTATAGATTACATTATGTTTTTTGTTTTGTTTTTCATTTCTAATCTTTAAATTGAATTTTTTTAAAACTATAAAAAAAACACTACTTTGATAGTTAATCTTAGTTAGTGTTTATATAATATTTAGATTAATTAAATTTATTTAAAAAGTTAAAATATTTTTTTAAATTTATTTAATTGAGACTTAATCACTCTTTGAGAAATATTTTAATAGATTAGAAATTATATCAATCTTCTATTTTTATTAACTGGGTTGTTTTAATTATTTGGGGGATTTTACTTAAACTCGTTTTAATAGATATTTTTATTATGTACACAATTCACCCCTCTAGAGATACTCACTCTAACCAACACTAAGGATATGTTTTTGGTGTATGGATGATATGAGGACATGGTCATTAGGGGTTATACCAATGCTAATTTTCAAATAGATTATAATGATCTAAAGTCACAATAGGATATATTTTTTGTCTCAACGGAGGAGTTATGGGATGGAAGATTTCATAGCATCCATTTGTTACTGATTCTACAGTGGATCCTGAGTATATAGTAGCTTTCGATGCATCCAAGGAGGCCATTTGGATAAAACATTTTCTAGTAGCTTGATGTGGTAACTAGAAGAAAAGACCCAATCACATTGTATTGTGATAATACTGAAATGTTGGATCTTTCAAAAGACCCAAGGTCACACCAACAAACTAAGAATATACTTTGGAAGTATCACCTCTTGATGGATTTTTATCAAAGGGGAGAATTTGAAGTAAAAATAATACCCATAAAAGGGAACATGGTAGACCCCTTGACTAAAGTCCTATCTCATGAGAATCATGAGTATCATGTGAGAGCTAGTGGACCAAAGGTTGTTAGCAGTTGGATCTAGTGTAAGTGGGAGTCTTTTGAAATTAGTTCCCTTGAACAAATTACTGTGTGATTTATGATAAAATATATTCATTATTTTGACTATTGACAAACTCTTTATCACATGTTGATTGTTATTCTGTGTAACGTAGTATATGATTATGTTCGAAGAGTTTTTGTCGCACTAAAAGGTCATAATAGTTCTCTACTATGATGATAACTCGAAAGTACTATGACACTATTCTTAAATATATGTTCTATATCTGGATGATAACATTTGAGGGACACAAATGATATAGGCTATTTGGGGTGGATCTTTATAGGAATTTGAGGAACCTTTCTCATGGTAGATGCCCTTAGTAATATCCAGTGTAGAATATTATGAGAACAAGACCCATCAGTAGGAAATACACATTTATATGTGTTATTTTATGTTTCTATCTATGGATATGTGTATTTATCCTTAGACTTTAATATTTTTATTAATTAATATTATAAGTAACAAACTTTTTTGTATTGATTAAAATCATGATGACATATGTTCATGGCGAGGTAGGATACGTTGGGTGTGTTACGAGTAATATTTCATTAATAAATAATGCGAGAAAGGATTATTCCCTTCTGTTATTTAATATAATTTGATATCTCAAGACCTTTGATGGAAATTATATAGCCTAAATAAATCCATGTCCATGGTGTTCAATAGGTAAGATTGATTTCTATAAATTCAAAGAAAGAGGCATCGAACACATAGGTTTATGGCACCAACATGCAACCTTCTTGATTAGCGATACCATGATAAAAGGATTATATTACATAGTAAGCATCCATATGAAGTATTATGTCATTGAAGTATTAGCTTCTTTCTCTCTGGGTGCCTTGTCATGTTGTTAGATACTGACCATGGACTTTGGGCTGCTTCACCTAATGCCAATCAAAAAGAGGCCTAGAGGGTCACACATAAAGTGTATTCAGGATATTAGTTAAATAATATATATTATAATTTATTATTTAACAAATTGATTAAATATTATTCCAACATGTGGATTAATAATTATTCATGTTTTCTTGATCTCATATATTTCTTCACCAGTTATTTGAGAGAATATAATGTGAGAAAAATATTTAATAAATATTTATTTTATATTTAGTAAATATAATATTTATTTATTTATTAGAAAATAATGTAGTGATATTTATTTATTATATAAATAGATATTATTTAAGTCCTGATAAATATTGTGGATGAATGGAGAACCATATTTTTAGGTCTGGTGAAAAATAATATATATTAACATTTTGTTTATTAAATAATATTTAATTTAATTCACAAGTTAAGTGTATGCCAAGGAAATAATATTATTATTATTCTTTTTGACATGTGTATCTACAATGGATTAAATAAATATTACATGGAACTTGTTAAAATATTTATTTCTAAAACCTAGCGGTATTTAATCCCAATTATATTATTTTTATAAGTGGGCTCATTGATTTTTTATTGTCCACAACGATTGCTGGATACAATCCTCTTAATCCCTAGAGAGATCTCTCTCCAAGAATTCTCCTAAGAATATAGAGTGATATTCCTCTATCTCCCACTCTCGTGTCTAGAGAGATCAATGAGAATGCTTTGGAACCAATTCTCCAGGTGATCAAAGGAAAATGACACAAACAATAAGATTTGTCATGCTTTCACCCAGAGATTCCTATGCTGACATTTTGAGGTTTTTGGAACACATGTGTATAGAGACCCTAGCCTTTTACATATATCATTACATGATTTTAAGCATCGTAAGGCATCATATTACAATCCAAGGATAGTAAAGTCTATTGTCTTGGAAGAATATGTACAAAAAACATAAAAATGGATCTAAATATAACATTTCTTTATTTAGTCTTCATAAATATCCCCTAACTTAAATTGTGCTCATAAATATTCATAGGATAACTTGGGGATAACATGAACAAAGGGATGAGCTAAAAAAGCCCCGTAAGGGAATAAACATAAGAATAAATCTTTAGCACCTGGGTTAGAAAGCATGACATAATTATATAAAAATACATAGACCATATGGAATCATAACATATAAACATGGGATCATATAAAAATTGATTCATATTAATGTGATAGAAACATAAAACATTAATTTTGAATGATTCAAGGCTCATTACACGTAGATGATCACAAGTCAAGGTTATCCACCAAGACTGTTTCACATTGTAGCACGAGACAAGGCTAACCACCAAGATCGTTGTACATAACATCTCATGAGACTGAACTTTAACCAATGCATTGGATCCCTATCTAGGGTTACCCATGGAAAATAATTGGTTATCATATTCATGTCATAAAGCATACAAATGGGAATATCATAAAAGTTTCCATAAAGGAAAGTAATTAGATCATTCATGGATATTAATAAGGTATAATAGGCATATATCATGATAAGTGATTTCAATTTTAAGTTATAATATAAAAAACATTTAAGAAACATTATAATTAAAACATTTTAGTGTGGTTTAAGGAAAATATCAAAGATCACTTAAGATAGAAAAGGGAATGATATTTTATATAAAAATAGAAGTTAACTAATAAGGATTTCCTATTAAAAATATTGATTTTATAAAAATAATGGTGTATTAAAAATAGATTATATAGTGTACTTGGAAATGACTAAGAATTCAGGAACTTCCCTTAAAATGGGTTTGCTTATTGGGAAGTATTGAGGAGGGAATCATTTAAAAACATGTATATCCATAAAAGATAAATATGAATAGATCTTGATACATGAGTTTGGATCATATAAACATCATTTAGAATATTTAAATAAAAAAATACCTTTATTAGGGTAAAAATATTTATAGAGAAACCCGACGGAATAAAGGGGGTTCAGGTAGAATTCATTAACTTAAGAATGATGGTGTCCTTAACTTTATCTTAATGTCTTGGATAACCAAATTAAATTCATTAATTAATATTTCTAGAACCTATTATTTATGTAATTGATTTATTATAACCTTATTAAGTTCATTCATGGCCTTTTTGATGGGTTATGAGGTTTAATTTCATTATTTGTTTCATTGGATTTCATGATTGGTTTATTTATATACATGTAAGGAAAAACATTTAAGATGGGAATGGTTGTTAAAAATTGGAGTTATATGTTATTATTTATCATACATTAGATTACTTTGTTATAAAATTCATTTGTTTATTTTTAGTTAATATGAATCATTATATAAATATTTAATGATATCTTTTTTGGTTAATTGAAGGTTTTTTATCACATTGAACACGTTTTGATTTATAAATTAATATCATGTGTACAAAATATTCCAGAACATTAAATTATAAATAATAAATATATTGTAGTATTTTTCTACAATAAAATTGTTTCATGACTGGAATTGATGATGGTAAAAGAAATTGAATACTTGTCATCCTTGAATATAATAAATTAACACATCTCAGATAGTGACTTCATTTCTAGTATAAAAGGAGGGGAACGAAGGGATGATGATGAATTATTCCATTATCATAAAAAAATTCTAGTACATGTAATTTAATGGAGTTATCATAACATTTAGATGAAATGAGATGAGGAAAGAAAAAGAAATAAAGTAACTTGAAAGAAAATAAAAGAAATCAAAAGTGGAATTTACCTCTTGATTTTATCTTCCTTAAGAGCCTCTTTAGGGGAGAGCATTTGGCCTTTTAAAGAAACCAAGGTCTGATGGACATGGGAAGAATCTTGGGAGGATATTTTAATATAATTTATACAAGTCACAAGCATTGAGAAGATTGAAGAGAAGAGGTAAAGAGGGGTTGTATTTATATTGGAGGAGAGGAGGGGTTTCCCATTATTTTAATCATTAGTTTAATATTTTCTCAAGAATATGAATAGTATTTATTCTTGTAAAAAAATATTAAATAGATAATTTGAGTTATAACCAAGGGTTCTTATATCATCAATTATGCTAGGAATATTTTATTTAACTCATATTGTACATATACAATAAATAATTGTATTTCACAATCCATTATTTATTCAAGTATTTCTAAAAAATACCAAAAATTTACCCTAACCATTTTTAGGCATGTAGAATTAAAAAATGAACTCCATTTTATGAAAACAATTTTATATATATGTGAAATTTAATTTTTAATTACAATCATAATTTACTTGAAAATACAAATTTTAAAATTAAAACTGCTTTTCTAACACTTATAAATTACTTAAGGTCTCATAAAATTATCTTATAATAATAAGACATAAAAATATTATTTTATTAATAAAATTTATGAAAATAAACTCACCTTTAATTTATTAAATTAATCAAAAAAATAATTAAATACACATGGATTACAAAAATATCAACACTTAATCAATAATATTTAAAACATTTATTTACCTATACTATGAAATAATTATATCATATTAACAATTATAATATGGATATATTTTATTTATAATCTTATTAGTTTGGTTACTATTACACTGGCTGGTTTACTATTTATAAGGTTCACATTACTATTCAAAAGCTCGAGTTAATATTTCATTGGTATATGTTTTTTAACTTCTAGAGATGCATTTTATTTCACTCATTCTTAATTTATAAGGTTTTTAATGTGTTATATATGTAATATTATATGATTATACTATGAGACATAATTATAATAAGATAATTTTATTGATAAAACATTGATTCATTACATTCTTCCCCCTTTATGAAATTTCTCCCTTGAAATTTCATTTTACATTCTATGTTATAAACAGGTGTAGGTACTTTTCCTTCATTTTCTCCTCTTGTTCCCATGTTTCCTCTTCATAATTATGGTCCCAACATAGTAATTTTACTAGGTGAGTAGTTGTGTTGCATAGAACTTTATCTCTACAATCCAAGATCTTAATTGGCTGCTCCTCATAAGAAAGATCATTCTACAATTGTACCACCTCTGAAGACAATACATGTGAAGGATCTAGTATGTACTTCCTTAATAGGGATACATGGAGACATAGTATACTTTAGACATGGTTGGTGGAAGTGTTGGTCGATAGGCCATAGCTCTGACATGATCAAGAATCTTGAAGGGGTCGATGTACCTGGGACTTAGCCTTCCTTTATTTCCAAATATCATGACCTTATTCTGTAAATATATGCAGAAGAACACCATGTCTCCAGCATTAAACTCAAGGTCTCATAGACGATTGTCTGTATAACTCTTTTTTCAACTTTGGGATACCTTGATTTGATACTAAATGGTTTTAACCTTTTCCACCTTTTCTTATACCATTCTAGGTCCTAGCATCTTATGCTCACCAACTTCATCCTAACATGTCGGTGTTCTGTACCATTTCCTATAAATGGATTCATAAGGTGTCATTCGGATTCTAGAGTGGAAACTATTGTTGTAAGATAAATCAACCCGTGTAAGATGTTGGTCCCATCCTCCTTTGAAGTACATAGAATATGCTCTCAACATTTCTTTCAATGTCTTAAAATTTTTCTCAGATTGGCCATCAGTTTGAGGATGATAGGTTGTTCTGAAGTTCAATTCAGTGCTTAGAGAATGTTGGAGACTTTTCCAAAACTTCAAGGTGAATCTAGGATCTATATCAGATAAAATATATATCGGTACCCCATGAAGCCTTACCACTTCTTTGATATATACCTATGAAAGTTGATCTAATGAGAAGTCCTATTTAATTGTGATAAAGTGAGTTTTCATTGTAACACGATCCACAATGACCCATATAGCATTTTTTCCTATGGATGTACTTAGAAGTCTAGTGACAAGCTCCATGGAAATATTCTCCCACTTCCATGTTTTTATGGGTAGTGGTTGCATAGTCCCCTTATACTTCTATATTTCATCCTTCACTTTTTTAAATACTAGGCACTTTGATGTATATTCATCAATCCCCTTCTTTATATTGTCCCACTAAAAGTTCTCTTAGAGATCTCGATATATCTTTGTGCTGCCTGGTTGAATAGAGATGGTTGAGCTATGTGCATCATTCAAAAGCTCCTTCTTTAGCTATGGATCGGATGGTACACACAATCAAGGCCCAAATCTTACAAATCCTTCCTCGTAAATCTTAAACTCATAGGATTTATCATTTTTAATAGCTTCTACCCTTTTCATAATTTCCACATCTTTTCTTTGAGATTCCTTTATTTTCTCCATAAGGGATGGTTGTACAATCATTTAAGAAAGTATTGATGATGTTCTTACCTTAATAATTTCCATGTCCATCCTCTGAAAATTTAAGAAGATTGGATCATTTTAAATTCTCATCATTGATAAAGATGTGGGATCCTTTCTACGTAGAGAATCAGCCACCTTATTTTCCTTACTAGGATGGTAGTGGATTTAGTAGTCATAATCCTTAATGATCTATAACCATATTTTCTAGTGCATATTAAGATATTTATATGTGAATATATATTTGAGACTCTTGTGATCAGTATATATCTTACACTTCTCCTCATAGATATAATTCCACCAGATTTTCAACACAAAGATCACAGTCTCCAACTCCAGATCATGCCTGGGATAGTTTTACTCTTGCATTTTTACCTGCCTTAAGGTGTAGGCTATCACTTTATCATTTTTCATTAGTACACATCCAAAGGCTTTCTTTGAAGCATCGTTGTACACCACAAAGAGTTTTCCACTTATTAGGAGTGTGAGTACTGGCATAGTGATAAACCTCGTTTTGAGCTCCCCAAATCTTTCCTCGCATTCTTGAGTCTAGAAAAACTTCACCCCCTTTCGTGGAAGCTTAGTCATTGGGTTTTACAATCATGAAAATATATCCACAAATAGTCATTAATACCCAGCTATAACAAGGAAGTTACGAATCTCCATTATAGATGTTGGCCTCATCCATTCTTCGATTGCCTTTGTCCTGAAAGGGTCCACAGATATCCCTTTGTTGGTGATAACTTTCCCCAAGAGTGATAATTCCTCCATCCATAACTCACATTTACTATACTTTTCATATAACTTCTCCCTTCGCAAAGTCTTTAGCATAGTATTCAAATGCTCCTAATATTCCTCCTTGCTCTTAGAGTATATCATAATATCATCGATAAAGACTACCACAATTTTTTTGAGGTAATATCTAAAGACTCTATTAATTAAATAAATTAAAATATTTGGAGAATTACTAAGTCCATAGGGAATAACTATGAACTCATAGTTTCCAAATATCATTTGAAAGGAAGTTTTGTGAATATCTTCCTTCCTCACCGTTAATTGGTGATATCCTGACTAAAGGTCCATCTTAATGAAACAACTTGCCCCACAAAACGGATCGAACAAGTCATATATCCGAGGAAAGGGATACTTGTTATTTATCATTATTTTATTGAGCTCACGATAATAAATAAATAGGTGCATTGATTCATCCTTATTCTTGACAAAGATGATTGGCACACCCCATGATGAACCACTCGGGTGTATAAGACCCTTCTCCATATTCTACTATAACTACTTCTTTAGCTCTTCCAGCTCTACGGTGGACATTATATATGGTGTATTTGATATAGGTAGGGATCCAAGAATAAGTTAAATTGAGAACTAAACCTCTCAATCATGAGGAAGATTAGGTAATTCCTCAGGGAATACATCAGTGTAATCCCTCACGATGGGCATGCCTTCGAGCATGATTCTCTCCTTTGTCTCTATCATTTTCTAAAGATATGTTTTCTCATGAGGCAACAATATTCAAACTTGAAACAAAAATTCTTAAATTGATTCATTCTCCTCCTTACACTTGTAAAGAATTGGAGGATTCTTTGGTATGTGAAGAGTGATCTCCCTTTCCCGACAGTTGATGTTGGATTTGTATAAAGATAGCCAATCCATGCCAAAGATAACATTGAACTCCACTAAAGGAATTGTGGTAATATTTTCTGGGTATTTTAGTCCACAAATGTTAACCATGGAGTAATTATATACTTTGGATGCAATATTTCCCCATTTTCAGTTCTCATAGATAACTCAATATCAAAATTTTGAGGTGGTGTTTGAATAGTTCTACTAAACATGCATGATATTAAATAATGTGTAGCACCATAATCAAATAGTACTTTCACTATTATTGAATGAATAACTAGTGTACATTTCACCACATCATTTTCCATCTCCACATCAGTAGTATTGATAGCATAATCCCTTCCTTGTTTCCTTGGAGGTTTTTGTTGATTTCCTCTGAAAACCCTTGGCTGAGGTAAATTTTTTTCATAATTCTCATGTACCTTGTAGTTGTAACACTATACTATAGGTTGAGTGTTGATATGAACCTTACTTTATTCTTCCATATTAGTGGGATTCTTTATATCCCTTCAAAATTTCATATCCTGATGTCCCATCTTTCCACATTTGAATAAATTCCTGGTTCCCTTTAAACATTTACCAAGATTCTTCTTCCCATAATTTTTACACATGGGATGTTCTGTCTTTTTTCCATCATGGGATTTATTTTCCAAACCACCCATATTAGACTCCATTTTCTACTTGTTTTCACCAGGCGCATGAGACCATTGAGAGTCTTCGATCTCTATTTCAACCTTGAGAGAACAATGGAAAATCTACTCATAACCATCAAAGTCTCGAATTTCCAACGCTTTTCATGGACTCGGATTTAGTTCCCTAAAGAACCGATCCACCTTGATTTCAGTGTTCATGAAAAAGTTGGAGGCGTATCTTGAAAGACTTGTGAATTTTACTTCATACGCCCTGATGGACTCATCTTCCTTCTACTTAAGTCCAAGGAACTCTATTTCCATCTTGAGAAAGAGGGTTTGGGGAAAATATTTATTGAAAACATTTTCTTGAATTCTTCCCAATCCATAGAACCAATTTTTTTCTAGGAATTCATATTCTTGATCAATGTCCACCATTGATCATCTTCCCTATCAAAAAGAAAGACCTCCAGTATGACTTTCTCTTCTTCTGAGCACTAGAGGAAAGAGAATATATTTTCAATAAAGTTAATCTACAGTTCTGTGAGGAGGACATTGGAAGATCCATTAAACATGGGGTGCCTTTTCCACATGAAGGATTCTACAACAACTTTCTCTTTCCTTGGAGGAGGAGGTCGTTCTACATGATTCAAGTTATTATTCAAAACTTGAGCCAGTTGGGAATGTACCATCATAAAGTTTTGAGCAACCGTTCCCATCATATTAGGCATATCATTAGGGAAATCATTGTCAATCACATTGATTATTGGAACAAGTTATTTTATTTCCCATCATTAACTAAGAAAAATAATGTAAAATTAGGGGTCATGAACACATATCTATTAAACATAAAAAGAAAACTTTAAGCATAAAAGGATAAACTCTTAAAGGAAAAGTATATCCTAACTTGTAATTCCCTGGGTTTCAATCTAGGTTACCCATGATCCATTTCCTCACATTTATTCTTATGGGATTCTTTATTTTTTCCCTTAATAATGGTTCATACTAAGCTTATGAATTTACCAAAGAATATAACCCAAGAGTGTCAAACCAAGAGTGTAGCAAGGACCGTTATTATGCACTAGTTCCTATTCAAGTCTAGATCAATGTAGTGTTTTTGGGTTTTAACCCTAGATACATTTGTGCCAGATCCACCTCCACTTATTCATATCCATACAGGGATATATTTTCTTGATAAACCACTTACTCTATACTTACCAAAATTTAGGGATGTTTTCTTATACTTTGTCTCATCCCTAAGGTTATTAATAAAGTGATCTATTCCTACTCTTAAAAAATAATTATACCTTGCATATGATACCAACTATAGAGACCCTATCCATTTACACATATCATTACATAATTTTAATTATATTAAAGCATCATATTACAAGCCAAGGATTGTAAATTCTAGTGTCTTGGAAGACTAGGTACATAAAACATAAAACATAGAACTAAATATAACATTTATTTATTTAGTCTTCATAAAGAGACCCTAACTTCCATTTTCATCATACATATTCATAGGATAATTTGGGGATAACATGAACAAAGGGATGAGCTAAAAATCCCAGTAAGGGAATAAACATAAGAATAAAGATTTAGCTCATTTATTAGAAGACATGACATAATGATATAAAAAGGTATGGAACATATGGAATCATAACATATAAACATGGATTCTTAATAATGTGTAAATAACATAAAACATGAATTTAATATGATTCAAGGATTGTTGCACATATAGGTGCACAAGTCAAGTTTTACCACCAAGACCGTTGCACAAGGTATCACGAGTCAAGGCTAACCGCCAAGACCATTGCACATAGCATCTCATGAGACTCAACTTTACCCAATGAATTAGATAAATATCTAGGTTCACCCATCATAACATTTTCATGAATATTCTTTCCACATAAAAAATCATACAAAATCAATCATACATAAACATAAGGGTTACCTGTATAAAAGAATTGGGTATTATATTCATGTGATAAAGAATAGAAAATGGGAATATCATAAAAGTGCCCATGAAGGAAAGGAATTATATTGTTCATGGACATTAATAAATTATAATAGGAATATATCATGATTAATTACATCAATATTTTGTGATGATATTAAAAAAAATCATTTAAGAAACTTTACAGTTAAAAGATTTTAGTTCGGTTTAAGGAAAATATCAAAGATCATTTATAAAAGAAAAGGGCATAATCTTTTATATAAAACTAGAAGTTAAATAAGAAGGTTTTAATAATAAAAATAGTAATTTTATAAAAATAATTGTGTCTTAAAAACATATTATATAGTGTACTTGGAAATGGGTAAGAATTCAGGAAGTTCCCTTAAAATGGGTTTGCTTATCGGGAAGTATTGAAGAGGGAGTCATTTAAAAACATGTATATTCCCAAAAGAGAATAATGAATAGATATTTATTCATGATTTTTTATCATATAAAAATCATTTATAATATGTACAAAAAATTATAACTTCATTTGTGTAAAAATAATGATAGAGCAACCCGAAGGAATAATGGAGGTTCAGGGAGAAACCATTACCTTAAGTCAAATGGTGTCCTTCACTTGATCTTAATGTCATGGATAACCAAATTAAATTTATTAATTAATATTTCAAAAACCTATTATTTATTTAATTGATTTATTATAACCCTATTAAGTTCATTCATGACCTTTTTGATGGGTTAAGAGGTTTAATTTCATTGTTTGTTTCATTGGTTTTAATGATTGGTTTACTTATATACATGTAATGATAAACATGTAAGATGAGAATGGTTGTCCAGAATTGTATTTATATGTTATTAGTGATCATAAATTAAATTAATTGGTTATAAAATTCATTTATTTATTTTTAGTGAAGATAAATCATTATATAAAACATCAATGTTAACTGTTTTGGTTAATTGGCAGTTTTTTTATCACATCGAATACATTTTAATTTATAAATTAATATAATGTGTAAAAAAGTTTCAAAACATTAAATTAGAAAGAATACATATATTATAGTCTTTTTTAACCATAAAAAAATTTCATGACCAAAATTGAAGATGGTAAAAGAAATTGAAAACCCGTCAACCTTGAATGTGAGAAATTAAAACATCTCAGATTGTGTTTTCATTTATAGTGTAAAAGGAGGAGAAACGAGGGATGATAATGAATTATTCCATTATAATAACAACATTATAGTACATTTAAGTTAATGTAGTTATCATAACATTTATATTAAATGAGGTGATGAAAGAAAAATAAATAAAGGAACTTTAAAGAAAATAAAAGAAATGAAAAGAGAAATTTACCTCTTGAATTTATCTTCCTTGAGAGCCTCTTTAGGGGAGATGGTTTGGTATTTTGAAGAAAAAAGGGTTGTTGAACGTGAAGAGGAGATTGGGAGGATATTTTAACAGAATTTATACAAGTTAAAAGTCTTTATAGGAGTGAAGAGAAGAGGTAAAGAGGGGTGGTATTTATAGTGGAGGAGAGGAGGGGTTTCCCATTATTTTAATCATTAGTTTAATATGTTTGCTCAAGACTATGAATAGTATTTATTATTATGACCAAGAATTTTAAATAGATCATTTAATATCTAACCATGGGTTATTACATCAGCAATGATGCTAGGAATAGTGTATTTAACTCATAATGTACATATACGGTAATTACCGTAGTTCCCTATTCATTAAAAATTCAAGTATTTCATAAAAATACCAAAAATTCAACCTAACGATTTTTAAATGTCTAGAATTCAAAAATGAACTCCATTTTATGAAAGTAATTTTCTAAATATGTTATATTTAACTTTTAATTAAAATCATAATTTACATGAAAAATACAAATTTTAAAATTAAAACTGTTTTTCTAAAAATTTGAAAAATTACTTAAGGTCTCCTAAAATTATCTTATAATCATAAGAAATAGAAATATTGTTTTATGAATAAATTTTAGGAAAATAAAATTTCTTTTAATTTTTTAAATTAACCAAAAAATTTGTAATTAAATACATATTACTTACAAAAATACCAACATTTATGAAATAATTTTTAAAAATATTTATTTACTTATACTAAGAAATAATTATATCATATTAACACTTATAATATTGATATATTTTATTTATAATATTATTGGTTTGGTTACAATTTCATTGGCCAATTTACTATTCATAAGGGTCACATTACTATTCCAAAGTTCAAGTTAATATTTCATCAGTATATGTTACTTAACTTCTAGATATACCTTTTATTTCACTCATTATTCATTTATAAGATTTTTTATTTTATTATATATATAATATTAGATGATGATACTATAAGACATAATTATAAGAAGGTAATTTCCTTGAAAAAAGCATTAGTTCGTTATAGTGTGGATCACCGCTAGAGGGAATCTACTCTTGATTCCTATAATACAATGACCATAAAATGTAGATCTATTTACAGATCCACTAATGAAGAAGGAATTCATGGAAGGTAATTATTTAATTGATTTAATTAATTATAAATAATATGTGATGATCATGCGCTTGGTTTCAACATTCTAACACTTTTCAATTTTATTTAATTCAATTATATTGATAATGACATTCATCATTGTGTAAATCTATTATTGATCATCGATCATGAAAAAAAGATAAGTTAGGAATGACCCATTGTACACTTCCATTGTGCCTATAACCAATAGTTATGATATGTTTTTATTAAAAGGGAGGAAAAATAGATGGATTATCTATGAATCATATGGATAGTGCATTTTTAATGGTCTATATAATAAAAACAATATGAAATATTTCATGATTTCATTTGCATATAGGCTAACCTTTGGGAATTGTGTCATATTCTAGAAGGTGGGGGCCTTCTAGGAGTTCTTTTAGGTTGGATGAAGCTATGTCTTGGGTTGTGTGTAACTTTATATGAAGTAAAAAAGGTTAATGTGATTATAATAACATGTCCCAATGATAGATCTTTGAGATTTAAAAGAATTTAGGATCTTATAAGACTTGATTTTTAGAGGGTGTTTGAAAGTATAGATGGTTCATAGTGTTGGTTTGATTTTGTAGGATTCTGAAGTTTTCTCTTCATTTTGATAATCCGTGTTAGGCTAGTTTTTGAAAAATTTATAAATGATTTAATTTTTTTAAATAATTCTTTGGAAGGAAAGGTTGTGGAGATAAAATATAAAAGGAAATTTAGTTAGTTTTGTAGTGCTCAGAACTGAGGTTCAAATTCTGGTATGACTAGAAGGATGATTTTATAAATTTTCTTCTATTATATTTTCTTGAATCAACTTATGGTGATATAATTTTATTTGGAGGTTGTGATTATAAAGAGGTTTTATATGGTATTAACCTGATAAATAGTGTTGGATGATGATTCTTCAAAAATCAACTTTTTGATTCAGATGATGATGCCTTACAATCTAACTTCTTATTCCACATGATGATTCTTTATGACCCAGATTATTGTTTTAGATGGTGATGATTTTTGACATTGATTATTATTCTAAAGGGTGATTATTTGAAACCAGACCACTTGTTCTAGACGGTGATGTTTTTAATTGGATTTCTTATTCCTAATATAGAGTTTTTAAACTTGAGTCCTGGATCCAAATTTTATAATGATAAATTTTTTAACTTTTGATTTTTTTATTTGAGATGGTGTGTTTTAGATGGATAGTTCTAGAAGGTATGGTATGAATCAATAGGTTCACCTATTATTGGATTTACTTAATTATTTGATATGATCTCTGTTATAATTTTTCCCATGATATGTGTTTGTCCATGCTTTCCCCCTAGGATGTTGGTTATCCCACGTAGAGGGTAGGGTGATGGTTAGGCTTCTAAGTGATTTTATCCTCCATAATTTCTAGAGGTAGTTTGTGATACATTGGGTACACCTATGCTAGATATGTGTCAACATGAGTTTTCTAGATTAACATTATTAATATCCCATGAGTGTGATGGAGAATGATTAAGAATATAGTTTATGTGTATCCCTATTGTATGTTTTATTATTTGAGTGATGACATAAAGTCATTTTCTATTTGAATCACCTCCCAAGTATGAGAAATATGGGTATGTCCCAATATCCAGAGAGTGTATTTTCCAATTGGATAGTCAGATGAGTGGACCTTTCTCCTCATACCATTTACAAGTTCATTATTGGAAAGACTCCATTATGGAAATGTTGATAGTGGCTCAATGGAATGACATGTGATGTTGGGATCAGACTTCTAACCTATCAGGAATGATTTTTGGGGCCTTTATTTTTATACTTTAGTAGTGTGACTTATATACTCTATATATAACCCTGTGATTTAGAAATTTTGATTTTGGTAGTACTGGAAAAAAAATTGTTTGCAACGGGTCATTTTTTATGGGAGCCTGTCTCAAATGACCCATAGATAAAAAACATGTCACAAAGGCTATTTTTTTATGACGGCCCATCATAAAAAATATATTTTTTGTGATGGTGGACTCCTCCATCACAAATTTTATTTACCAATTATATATATGCCAGTATTTGTGATGGTATTCTTCACCCATCGTAAATAATTATTTGTGATGAGTAAAAAATATCATTGAAAGTGATTTTAAAAAATTAAAACAATAAAATAAAATAAAATAAAATTTAAAAAACTAAAAATAAAAAACATAAAAAAACTATAAAAAATAAAATATAAAAACCTATAAATATCTAAATCAACAATAATATTACAAAAAAATGTTCATTCAACTCTTTATTATAATAAATGTAACAAAAATACATAAATCACTAAGGAGGGGGAGGGTCATCTGGAGGAGGTGGTGGAGGGAAATCCATCCATATACCCAATTAAAAACGTTATATGTACTCAATCATCTTCTCGTGTTGCTGCTCCTATGATCGACATTGCTCCTCTAATTGTTGTTACTGGTGTCGATTAATCTATTTGTACTCCCTACATAGGGTCTCTATAACCTCATCCTAAGATCATAGCTTCTCCTCATACTCAGAAACCAATGATGAATACTATCCATGATCTCCCCTTGATTTTTATGGAAACCATGTAATAGTAACATAATAACTATTAGGAGTCAATTGAGAATCGATACCAATAACTCGGAATTTATTGAAATCATACTTAGTCGCATGTTTCCATCTTTTGTCACCAAATCCTAATGAAATGGTGGCTTGACCCTCAGTCTAAGCCTGAATATCATCATGTGTGTGAGAATACAAAACCTAATATGACTTTTTCAAAAGCAATTTGAAATTAAAATAGTTAAAATATTATTTTCAGATCATTTTAAAACTCAAAATATTGTACTGCCCATAGTCTGACATTGTCGACCACTAGTAATATCTCCAAGATAGGATAAGTGTACATACACTTGTAAACAATGAACTCTATAATATTAGGATGATCAAATACATATATCAATAATAAAATAAACTTATTAAATTTAAATTTTTATAAATTATTAAATAAAATAAATTACAATATGTCATCAAGGAGTATAGAACATACGAATACCATCTCTATGCATGACCTCCTGACTTCCTAGTTCTGTCGACCCAATGATGATATTCTCTAAAAACAATATGTCATCTAGTATGAGAATAATCCAACCAATCCCAAGAGGAGATATAATCGGTTCAATGGCTATAGAAAAGCTGATAAAAAACGGTGACTCCATCTTTATCCATCACTCTCTTCCTCAGATTTTGAAAACAAACTGAAAAAAATAGCATGCATAAAGGCCTCTTTGAACTTCTAGATAGAGGTCCTCAAGTTATCATTAATTAGATACCATAAACCCAACAAATAATTAATAATAGAAAGTTAATAATTAAATAAATTTCAAAATAACTATTATTTATTTACATACTATCCAATGATCAAACATATAATGTTGAACAATAATGGGAATATGATCCCACATCACCCATGCTCCATAAAATTAATTTGGTAGAATTTCACCCCCTGTCTAATAGATATATGTAAAAAACAATGGAAAATGGAATAAATAATCAACCAATTAATATATAAATAAATTAATGATCATTAACCAAATTACAAAACTAAACATATCATTGCATGCTTGAATCAAAATCAAGATATGTAAATCACTCATGAATAGGTCAGGAATAATCAATCATGCAATACCACAACCCCTTATATTTGACAATGAACTTTATAAAACCTGAGGGTTAGATAAAAAATAATCAGGCTCATCACCAGGAAGCATAGCCTCCTCGAGGATATCTATTGTCTCATCAAAAGTCTCATCAAACATTTGAAACAGGAAAATAATGTTGTCATAAAATAATTTAAAATGAGTAATATATATTAATTATAACTATAACCAGTATGTGATTGTGTCATTATTTATATTCATCCTCATCTTCATATCAAATGGTTTCAATATCTTCATCTTCCTCTTCGGTATCATCAATTCCTATAGGAGTTTCAGCTTCATAATCTATTATTATTTCAACTTTATTTGTTACATCGTCAACATAGTTTTCCCTATCGACCTGTAATTATGGGGTTACATCATTTTTATTCATGTATCTACATTGAAAAGTTGTATTTGGAGCTATCTTTTGATAAAATTTCAATTCATTACACTTCATCAAAACCGTATTCACTTTGCATAAATTTATTTTCATGGGATTTCATTTTTATAATGTTCCACAAATCAATTAACTCTCTTAAGGTAGCATAATAATTTGTATAATAAATATTATGTTCTTGATTTTCCAATAAAATGGATCATTTATTGCAAGAAGGATTTTATATTTAATGTTGATGATTCCATGGCCTAGATAAACACACGATCCACTATCAGTATCAAACAAATTACATTTAAACATCCTTACATAACTCTATCTTCAATAACATAGTTCAATTATTTCATCCATAATTCCATAAAAGTTGACATCAATTTCTCTATGATGATATCCTCTCAAAAAAACACCACTATTAATTATTTTTTTGATTCACCAAATATGCATGTATGAAATCAAAAACCATTCACCACATATACATTATAAGATTTAACCATTTTGGATGGTTGAATACTCAATACAAACACTAGATTATCAATTTTATCATCAATTTTTGATACCTGAAAATTTTAAAAACAATTAGAAAATTAAAAAACAATAAATTGATTGAAAATGTTAAACCATAACCAATTTACTTTACCAATCTTTGAAACTGATAGAAAAAAATTATGTTGTTGATGTTCTCTAAGAGAAATGGGTGTAATTTGTGGATATTATTTCTTTATATGATCATCATATAATCTATAAATAAAATAATATTAATTTACTTTTAAAAAAATTAAGAATTATTTGATAATAGCACTCACTATACAAGTTGTTTCATCTATTCATAATTGAGAAACACATAAGTATGAACCCTATAATGTTAGTCATTTGAAATCTATCATTCATGAACTCCAAAAAATCAATGTTTAGACTGATTAAAAATTGATAATTGAATTTTCATTGCATCATCAAAATTTCTATCATTATGATCTATTCGGTTATGTTTTGAAGGATACTAAATTTGGAAATAATGGGAGAAGAAAAAATAAATTTCCTCATGTAAATAACCTTCTTCAATTGAACCTTCAACTAATACTTTGTTACATTACTTTTTCTTCAATTTCTTCATACATCTCTCATTTGGGTACATCCATTAGAACTAGACTGGACCTCCACATTTTGCTTCATGTGAAAAATATAGTATCAAATATTCTATTGAATCAAAGAAAGTTGGTAGATTGTTTTTCTAATTTACATAAAATTAAAACAACATCTTCTTATAGTCTACTAAGTGCATTATAGTATGTTTTAACTATACAAATGTCTTGAAAAAAATATGATATTTATATTAGCATATCCTAAATTGAATAATTTAACAAACCTATAAATCAAATCAATAGAATTTTTTCCACTATAACATGACAATCATGAATTTTTAATTCAGTAATATGATTGTTTATGACACATCTAGACAAATTAGAAATATAACCATCTAGTAGCCTCAAATAATCAATCCACTAACAAAATAATAAATGATTTTCTTTGGAAACTATATAATCTGTTTTTGTCTTCATTAAACTCTGTGATCAATCATTTTAAAAAAACTCAAGTTCAAGTTGCTTGAATATTTGGGAAAGATATAATCATGTATTTACATTATCTTTGGTTTTACTAGATGTGTCCAAAACTATATAAAATATATTATAAAAAATATTTCTTATCAATATGAATGACATCCAACATTTGATGAACCAACAAATCAGACCAATATACCATATCCTAAAAAAATTATTCATTTTATCCAATTGTGATCTTTCCCAAACCATCTTTTTTTTTGGTTTATAGTCATACAAAAGGTAATGGGATATAATGAACAGATGATAGATTTTAAATCAATACTTGAGATAATTTTTGTATGTTCATCTCTTTTAATCATATATTTTCTAAAATGGTTTTTTTTGCTTTATAAAGGATGACTAATGGCAAGAAATTTACTATTACATTAGAAAAACAAGGTTTTCTCCAATTTATGAGCATAAACACTTTGTTGTCACACATATAGTATGAACATGATTTTGGATCTTGTTTACTCTAGCCAGATAACAATCCACATGTTTGTAAATCACTAATTATCCACATTAATATAGCTTGTTGTAATATTGGGTTCCCTAGACCCAACTAAATAGTAATTTTCAATTACCATTTCATGTATATATTGAGATATGTGTGATGTACACATACCATTATAGTGTATACATTTCTATGTACACTATTTAATAATAATGTAAATTGATTATTTTCTGTATCAAAAGGTTATACCAGATCCTAGGATATAATGAGAAACTTGAGATACTATGACATTAATCTTAAATATATGTCATATGGTCTAGATACATCATACTTCTTAAACATAGTTGATGTCTGACTATCAAGTGTTGGAGACTCATAAGCATTGAGAATTCATCTCAATAATTTCACACTTCATGATCTTTGGTAGGTGAGATCATGAGGAAAAACCCTCCAATAGAAACACCCCATGTTTTGGGTGTCATTGGATGTTTCTATTTATGGAAATATGTATTGGTCTCCAAACTGAGATCATTACCAATATGTTCCTCATGATCATATAGTTAGATACAAGGAAAAAACCATGATAATTAAATTATGGTGAGGTAATTTGTGTTGGGTGTGTCATTGATGGTATGACATTGGTTGAATGATCATGATAGAATTTTTTTCTTTCGAGTTAGGGAAGTAATATCTCAGGCTAGGTTGATCAGAATGGTACTACCTTCAAAAATCCATGACCATGGTAGTTGTAGGTAATTCTTTCCAGCTAGATCAAAAAATAATAAAGCAAGAAAGGATTATGACACAAGTGTGCATCCTACTTTATAAGATATCGTGTGACAAAGATAATATATTATACAGTGTGTGTTCATAGGTTTGTTTTCATTGTTATTACTATTTCTTACCTCTTTAAGGGCCTTAACAGGTTCCTAGAATCTTCTCTTAGTTTGTGAATACTATTCACTACTATCAAGATAAGGTCCTATAAGGTCACACACAATAGCGTATTCATGAATCTTCCTAATTTAGGTGAATAGATATATAGGAAATGGTGGGACCCACAACAGGGTTTGAGAGTTATCCAACCACTATTGATCACCAATAAATAAATAAATTTTTTATTATTCAAGTATAGAATAATTGGGTTGAATTTATTTATTAAATGTATTTATAAGTATTAAATTAAATCCATAGAAAATATTATATGAATGAATATTATTTTAATAGTCAAGGTTCATTTAATATTTGTGAGAACAACAAGTCGAGTTAGAGACTCATGTTTATCATGTAATATATTTATTATATTAAAAGTAAGTGATAAAAATATAAACTATACCTATGACTCATCATAGTAGTCCTAATATATCATTTATGGTTTATTTAGTGGGGTAATAAATATTCAAGGTTCAGGGATCCTTTTTCGGGTAATTAGATAACTTACTATATATAGGAGGAGAAAGAATCTCATGTGAGGACTATTAATTGCAAGATCTTGAGAGATTCTCTCTCTTATCTTACTTTCTAGATAGAAAATATGTTGATCCAAGTTATCAGATCAAGCTCTCCATCATGCATCGCAAGAATGCTGATGCGGTGATCATCAGGACAACGAAGGAATCATTGGATCTCCGCGCTAGCACGTGAAATTTGATGATCGATGCTCCTAAATATTTTTGAAGTGTGTGTGGATGATCACTACGGCAAAATCACGATTTAGCGGCGGTTTTTTTTCGTTTCGTGACGGTTTAAACCGCCGCTAAATAGATTGGTGGCGGTTTTGAAAAACCGCCGCGAAATCGTGCGTCGGGAAACTATTCGCGGTGGTTTTTAAAACCGTCGCAGAATGTTTCGCAGCGGTTTTTTAGCAGTGGTTTAAACCGCCTCTAAATGATTTAACGGCGGTTTTTTAATTTTTTTAATTTATTTATTTATTTATTTATTTATTTATTTATTTATTTATTTATTTATTTATTTATTTATTTATTTATTTATTTATTTATTTATTTATTTATTTATTTATTTATTTATTTATTTATTTTATTTATTTTATTTATTTATTTATTTTATTTATTTTATTTATTTATTTATTTATTTATTTATTTATTTATTTATTTTCTTTATTTTGTATTACTTTATTTGTTCATGCATGCACATCCCATGCACATGCCCATGCAATATAAAGAAATACCGCGTTTGGTGAGATTTGAACCCCTAACCTCTTGCATATTTTCCAAAGACTTTACCACTCCAACAAGCTCGTCATGTGGTTAATAAACAGAATTTAATATACTTATATATATTAATTGAAAAAACAAATAATACATAAATAATAGATATAAACTCAATAATAATAAATAATAAATAATAAATAATAAATAATAAATAAATATAAATAATAAATAATAAATAATAAATAATAAATAATAAATAATAAATATAAATATAAATAATAAATAATAAATAATAAATAAATATAAATAATTAATAATAACTAAAAAATATTAAATATTAAATATTAAATAATAAATAATAAATAATAAATAATAAATAATAAATAATAAATAAATATAAATAATAAATAATAAAAAATAAATAATAAATAATAAATAAATATAAATAATAACTTATAAATAAATATAAATAATTAATAAATAATAAATAATAAATAATAAATAATAAATAATAAATAAATATAAATATAAATAATAAATCATAAATAATAAATGATAAATAATAAATAAATATAAATAATAAATAATTAATAAATATAAATAATTAATAATTAATAATAAATAAATAATAATAAATAACAAATAAATAATAGATATAAATAATAAATAATAAATAATAAATAACAAATAACAAATAATAAATAAATATAAATATAAATAACAAATAATAAATAATAAATAATAAATATAAATAATAAATAATAGATATAAATAATAAATAATAAATAAATATAAATAATAAATAAATATAAATAATAAATAATAAATAATAAATAATAAATAAATAATAAATAAATATAAATATAAATAATAAATAAATATAAATAATAAATAATAAATAATAAATAATAAATAATAAATAATAAATAATAAATAATAAATAATAAAATAATAAATAATAAATAATAAATAATAAATAATAAATGATAAATGATAAATGATAAATAATAAATAATATATAAATATAAATAATAAATAATAAATATATATAAATAATAAATAAATATAATTAATAAATAAAAAATAAATATAAGTAATAAATAATAAATAATAAATAATAAATAAATATAAATAATAAATAATAAATAAATATAAATAATAAATAATAAGTAAATATAAATAATAAATAATAAATAATAAATAATAAATAATAAATAAATATAAATAATAAATAATAAATAATAAATAATAAATAATAAATAATAAATGAAAATAATAAATATAAATAATAAATATAAATAATAAATAATAAATAAATATAAATAATAAATAATAAATATAAATAATAAATAATAAGTAAATATAAATAAATAATAAATAATAAATAATAAATAATAAATAATAAATAATAAATAAATATAAATAATAAATAATAAATATAAATAATAAATATAAATAATATATATAAATAATATATATAAATAATATATATAAAAAATAAATATAAATAATAAATAACAAATAAATATAAATAATAAATAATAAATAAATATAAATAATAAATAATAAATATAAATAATAAATATAAATAATAAATAATAAGTAAATATAAATAAATAATAAATAATAAATAATAAATAATAAATAACCAGTTACAAATAATAGATAATAAATAAATTAAAGTATATTATATAATAATAAATAATAAATAATAAAGGAAACACATGAAAAAGTATGAAAAGACGTGATAAGGGATGAAAAATCATGAAAACGCATGAAAACGGATGGAGAAGCATATGTAGAATGAGGCATTAGAAAGAATGAGAATGCATGAAAACTCATGAAAACTCTGGAAAACCACTTAATAATTCCACATAATCATCATAATAACCCACAAAAAACCATTGATAAAGATAACAAGTCATGGAAACCCAAATAAACAGTAATAAATGGAGCAACCGTTAAAACCCGTCAAAACGGTCATAAAGAGACAAAAACATTGGATTCACATTAACGGAGATAACTTATGATCTGAGAGTCTGGCGACCAGTCAAATCAAAGATCCTGAAACGATCTTCGACCTGAAAGGTGAAAGAGTCCGAATGGACAGGTGGATCGGAAGTTACGACCATTCAAAAAAAGCTGACGAGGAACGGGTGCTAGAAATGAGGCATCGAAAAACATAACAAACCCAATACCCACTAAAAAGGTCATAACATATGATCCAGGAGTGCATGTGGGCGCCGCGACCAGTCAAACTGAAGCTCATGGAACGAGCTATGATCTGGCAGGTGGAGGAGTCCGAACTGACCTGCGGATCGAAAGTTAGGTCCGTTTGAAGACAAGTTTGATGGGACACCGGTGACAGAAATGGGGTTTCGGAGGCCTTAGGAGTGGTTTTTGGGGTGAAAAAATATGACAGAAGTTTTCTTGTGTCGAACTAATGCGTATCTCTCTTCACTGGCTTTGATTTGATATGTGGTAGAGCCCAAACGGACACCCGGAGCGAAAGTTATGGCCGTTTGAAGTTGGAGAACTTTTTTCAACTTTCTTATAACTCTAATATCTTCTGCACCTTAGACCATCTCATGGTTTTAATTATATTTTCCTCTAGATCTCTTCATGAGCTTCGATTTTACTGGTCATGGCGCTCCAACGGATGCCCGGATCAAAAGTTATGGTCAATTTAGTGATTTCGGGGTTTCTCGTGTTTTTTTATTTTTTTCATTTCATTTCGCGGCGGTTTTACCGAAAACGCCGCTATTTCGCGGCGGTTTTTAAAAAACCGCCGCTAATCCTCTAAAAAAATTAAAAAAAATAAAAAAAAAATTATGGATTTCGCCGCGGTTTTTTCACGGCGGTTTGGCGGCCCGAAAGGCGTTTAGCTGCGGTTTTTAAAACCGCCACGAAAAAACCGCCGCTAAACAGCAGTTTTCTTGTAGTGGATCTAGATGAATTCAACTTCAAATTCTTTGAGTAATGATCACTGGTGAAAAATGGATGATAAATGTTCATCTTTAGATAAATCTAGTTATTTTTTAAAAGTTTATTTTTTTTATTAAAATTTATCACACATGATCCTCAGGTTTTATTTGGGCCAGTTCATCACTGGTGATGATGTGGTTAAGTCAATAATCTGTGAAAAATATTAAATCACCAGACCATCGGCTTATGCTGCACTCCCTCATACCTTAAATTGGTATTAGAGCAACATATGAAAATTTTAAAGCAAGGAAAAATAAAATATTCATTAAATTTATAACAGGGCATCGTTTTGGTCCTAACACCACAGAAAAAAATTCAATCCGACCCCAAATGACCAGTCTAAACCCATTCGATGTCTTGAATTTGGATTGAAATAAAATTTTTGGGTTTTAAAACTTGAATAATGTATATATTTTATATATTATTTTTATACCTAAAAATAGTGGCATGAGAATTCACTGATGATCCTGGATATCGGCTGATGTTTCAGTGGATGCAATAGTAACTTCTAATCGGTGAGCATTCCCCTAAATTGTGGAATTATAGAAATATTTTTAAAAAATATTCAATGGACTATAAATTAATATTTTAAAAAACTAATAATAAAACAAAATCCTAATAAAATAGAGTTCATAAAAAATTTAAAAAAAATGAAGAGTAAGGCGGCGACACTAACCAGGCCAGCTTTGTCAATAAAAAAGGGGTAGGGTACTTATCGTGGGATTATCACATAATCCAAAGGATCTTGTCCCTCTTTCTCCCTCACTGTGCCTCCCCCATCTCCCTAGGTCAAACACTACTGGCTGCCTCCCATGGGTCACCCTCCCCAAGATTTTTTATTTATGATTTTTAAATTTTTTTATGGAAAAGGGATAGGGTTTGAAATTTTTTTAAAAATAGGTCTCCAGATGCGTGAACCCCATTCACGCATCTTAGACGCAGAGAGATGCGTGAACGAGGTTTACGCATCCTGTGCAGATTCGATAAAGGATGTGTTAACCCCATTCACGCATCCTAGCGATGGTAATTACATGAACGGGGTTCATGCATCCTTTAAAAAGATTCTAAAGGATGTGTGAACCCCATTCACGCATCCTACAGAAAGGTTTAAAAAATCATCATTTTTTTAGAAGCAAAAATTTCGTATGTATTTGATTAATTCAATTACAACCCCTTTCTATTCAGTATTTTTTTGTTAACAATGGAAGAGAGTTTTAGAAAAACATTTATATTTCAATAACATGATCTTCCTAAATGTTCTATAGTAATTAGATTTGATTCTAATTGATATATTATTTCTATAAGTAATTTAATATTTCTTCATTTACCTCCCCCTAAAGAGAAACACTCATAAACATCATTTTTGAAATCTTATATAACTTCACCAAGGATGATCTTCTTCGATACTTATTCTTAGATATGCTAACACATTTTTAACACTCTTAAGGAATGTTTCTTATTTTAGAAGAATATAAAATCAATATTTTTCATAATGCCCATAATTTGATCACATGATGGAGGTATTTTAACAGTAAAATCCTCCAGTGAAGATTGTGTACTAGTAGAACATGTGTCCTTTTATAAATTTTGAATATGTATTTTCTCAAAATTGGCTAAATGAACTTCTAATTACATACATATCATATTGTGTTTTTTTATCACCAATAATAATCATCTACTCTTCACAATTATTCATTATTAATTGAAATTATTCTTCATGCAATTTAATTTTTTTAAACAAAGAATCAGGTTCCATGATTTTTTGAGTCAAATCATTGAGATCAATAATATTTGTCAAGATTTATTGATGTTCAAAGATCTTTTCATCCAGAGTATTAATATAAATTAATGAATACCAAATAGAAATTATTAATTTTGAACGATAATTTGATGAAACTAAGACACTTAATAATAAAATTAGAACTCTATAAATGATAATAGTAAGGCACATACATATTGTATTGTATATAAAAAATCAACCTAATATATGCCTCTAGAATGGATGCTTATCTATCCCACAGCCAGGTGTATACTAGACGTGTCTATGTCATGTCCATCTCTGTTTGCGTTTTGGCGTATACTGCACATCATCCTCAGCAGCCACCTCCATATCCTCCTGTGTGACAGGCGGTGGATGTACAGTCTCACTGTCTATACCCTATCCAGCATCTAATGATAGTGGGGGTTGGCTAGAACTCTTGCCAACATGGAAACAAGATGGTTGTTGTGTTTTGGATTCTGTAATAAAGAATCTAGGTCAACCCAGCTAGTGTCTGTATCTAACTGTGGATAAGATGGAGATGTTGGAGGAGCATATGAATGATCATGTCGAATACCATCCTCCTGTGGAATACCAACATCTAACTGATCAAGTTGAATATCCTACTTATGTGGAATAGCAAGATCCATAATAGGGTCATCACCCCTTGGTACATTTTTATGAGCCTTAGCAGGCTTCGCAGCCTCCTTAGCATGTGGTGGATCAAAGAAAATTCCATGATAAATCTCATCCATCGAAGGAATCAACTGTGATACGAGGGTGTGAAAATATGTTGGGTCAAATACGGTGTGCTCTACTAGATTAGACATGTGAAGTATATGATAGATAAGAGAATCCTACAAAAAAATTATTTTGTTAAGTAAAATGAATAAAAATTATACTGAATTGTGGAAGGAACTATGTATACCAGCTCATGAAAGCCTCATCTATATCGTATCAGAAATCTGACTGGGGTCCTGTAGTACCAAGCTGCGTAATCTATATGATCCACCAAATGAAAATGCATTGTCCTCACCCCGTGCAACTAGAAGTCCTATCGTCTATCCCATAAATCAATATATATGGTGTGGTATCTCCTATAATCAAAATCTCTCTTCCTTATCATCGTCAGGCAATGCAGTGAATCTAACTGACTGGGAGGGTCAAGAATAGGTTGAAATAATCTGAACTACCTCATAACTTTTTCAGTATGATGCCACTCGACTGTATGAAAATGAATTAATGGAACCTTGTAGGAGATGATAACAAGCATCATCGTATAGTACAGTGGAAGACTCTGGATAACAGCATCTATATATGGCATCCATAAAATCTGAAAGAAAAAAGAAAAAATCAATTAATAAATTAATAAATGTATATTAAAGAATAAAGATTTAACAATATAAATAATAATCACTTACATCGTGTGGTCGAATTCTGTCCAACATAAGTTTGTAGGCATGGAAGTCATGTCTGGGGGAATATGAATGTCGATGTGTCTGACTCCACCTATAGATAATATTTTTATATTTACATTTCATAATAGAAATCTATACAATTAAGTTAGATGGTATAAGGAAGGAATAACATACTAGCATCCACACAAAGCCTCCGCTACAATATCTACTGGTAATGGCACATGTGCATGTGGAGGGAAATGAGGGATGTGCTCCCATACCCACATATGTATAAGAATCATACATCCCATGATCTGCATCTTATCGATGCGACATGCACTACATAGCGCCCAGTATATATATACTAGACAAGAAGACCCCCATATATACCTACCTGCCTCATGAAAATCCTCCAAAAAAGATATATACATCAAATGTACAAAATTAATGGAGTGATCAAAAAAAATCGTGCCACCGATCAGCCTCAAAATATATGCACGAGAAAATCGCAGCACAGTGATCTCATCAGCATCCTCTACTAACTATGTGAAGTTCTGGTTTAACCAAGGAATGTGTAATATACCACCAACAATGTTCCTTCCATCATCAGTGAACTCTATGTCTAGTATTCTATGAACAAGCTCCGGCAAATCTGCTCTAACTCGGCCAGTCAGAGCCGCACCATTGATGGGGAGGCCCAACATAATGGCCACATCCTGCAGGGTAATATTAATCTCCCCCTCTCTAAAATGGAATGTATGTGACTCTGGACTCCATCTATCTAAAAGAACATCAATGATATGATGATCGAGAAAGGTGAAGTCGCACATTGCTACTCCATAGAATCCAGCACGACGAAGATAAGGGATGATAGCGGGAGGTGGTGTGGTATTATGGAAATGGTGAGATCTGCATACACTCAACAGAGGCACTAGAATTCCCTCTAAAAGCAGTCATGATACATGCGTAACCTGATATGTGAGCAATGGAAAATCTTCCATCTGCACAAATGATATCATCGTTACTTTATTATAGTGAATTCAATAAAAAATTTCAATTGTTATTTAAATAAATCTAGAACAATCAAATGAAAAATGACTGTGTTAATATTTTCTATTTATACTTGATTTTGTGTGTTGGATTGGTGTTTTTATTACTTGACCAATCCCCTAAATAAATAAAGGACCCTATTACCTAATTTTGAAATTCAATATTTATGAGGTCTTCATTAATTAAAACCTATATAGGTGTTCTAAGCATTGCATGTGGGCTTCCATGAGCTAGTTATTTTGTGTGGTCCATAATATACTTGAATGCATAGGGATGACAATCATATGGATAGTATCAGTGATATGTCATCTTTCTCATATAATCTCAAGGTAGTATGCATTGTTGTATGTAGTATGAGAGGTTCAATAAAAATTTGAAACTTTTATTTAAATAAATCTTGAACAATAAAATGAAAAGTTATTGTGTTGATATTCTCAATTTATACATGATTTTTTGTGTGTGGATTACTGTCTTTGTTACATTTAGAAGCATGATATATTCATTTTCATACTATGTTTTTTTTTAATAGTTTGATTATCACAAATTTTTTTATTAGAGAATCAAAAAACGAGACAAACCAAAATTGAAACCTGTTAGAAATGGAGCATATCAAAAATAAAAGGATTCAATACTGAAACTTCCACATAAAAAACAAAATATACATATTCTTGATACAATACACAAACTCGATCATGGATGAAAATATGTGGAGCTCTTTGCTGCCACTTAGGGACATCTCTTATAAGTATCTCCTTCTGTATGACAAATACTGCATCGTATTCTCCCTCCTTATTGTCGAGGCCAATCCATCTCATTTCTAATTTGACATGATTTTGGTCTTCCTCGGGGCCGTAACCTAGTAGTATGAAGCCAATAATTTCGAAAATGACAGACATTGAAAAAATCATAAATGAAAAAAATAAAAAATTATGAAATCTGGAAATATCAGGGATGATGGTCGATTGATCAGTAGGCAATGAGATATAATTAAAGTCACCAATAGGCATCCAAGCTACACTATAACAGTTAACCAAAGTTCTTATGTGATACATTGGGTCAACATTTGGCTCCCATGATATATTTACTGAAGCAAAAGTTGTGATAACATGTGCACATGGATATATAAATGCCTAAAAGTTTCCACAATCATAGTATCTATTATCTAACATCACTACAAACACTCAACCTCTAGTGCATGTAGACTGGTCATAGCACTGTCTTACCTGAAAGCTCATCTTTTCCCAATCAATGGCTAGAATATTCCATCTTGAAGCCTCATTCAGTATCAAATCAATATCACATGCTGCATAAAACGCATTTTGTTTTCCATCCACTAATAGGCCTTTTGGAACCGGTCAACAAAGTAGTCAACACATCTATAAAATGTCTCTTGCACTAACCCTATGATCGAGAGTTTGCACACACCCTGGAGGACCCCATTTGTGAACTGCACTATATTAGTGGTCATATGGCCATATCTTCTACCACCATCATATGCTAATGACCATTTTTTCCTTTGAAATCTGCATCATATATTCATACACATCTTCATTAGAAATTCATATCTCTTCAAGGAATCAATCAAAACCTTCTTGTTGGGGCTCATATACTGAAACCATAAGAGAATAATATATTAAAATAGAGAATAAATTTTTTTAAAAAAATAAGTTTAGAAAAACATACCCAACTTGAGTATATCCTTCTTTATGGAATCATCTATGAAATTCTTAGGTACATTACTTGCAATATGTCTGATGAAATAACGATGATAATCATTCGACTCAGTCCATGAAACCCCATCACTAACCACAGCCTCTATAATCGCTCTATGGTGATTAGATATCAGACACACACCATGGTTTTATGTGACATGAACACGTACACATGCTAAAAACCAGCTCCAACATTCAAAATTCTCATTTTTAACAATAGAAAAATCAAGTGGTAGAGGAGAATGATTACCATCTTGTGTGGCAGCAATGAGTAGAATACATGTATACTTTCCATACAAGAAAGTGCCTTCGACTTGAATAAATTATTTAAAATGGGGAAAGGCAGCAATGCATGGTCTTAATGCCCAAAAACCCTATTGAACTTCACCTTTGTTTGATCAACTCGGTGATTGGGGGATACATACTCAATAGTTTCCAACTAATAAACAATGTTATTATTGAGAGACAAACATTCCATAAGTTTTGGAAACATAGCATAAGATTCATCCCAAACACCATAGACTTTTACAATTGCCTTCGGTATTGCATTCCATGCTTTGGTATATGATACCTTATATTTATACAACTGTTGAATTCATTCTTGAACAAGGGAAACGGGAATATCCTGACATGTTTGTATCATCTCACAAATAACATTTGATATAAAATATGAATCAAGGGGAGAGTGATCCTGTGACAAGCTTGGATTCACACAAGTGTGTGGCCCTTCTAATATGGTTATCCTCCAAGATGCAAAAAAATTATCAAATATTTTCTTTAATCGAAATTTACATTCTGGCCCATATTTTTCACAACGAATTATATATTTTGTCTTCTTTGAATCATCAACCACAAATTTTAAATGTAACTCAATGTGGTATTGCATTATCACATTTTTCATGGCCAATTTACTTTCAAACTCCTACCCGACATAGATGGCATTATCATTTGATGCATACCTATTCCCTATAATGCCGGGTAATTTAGAAGTCGGTGTAATGACATCCCAATCAAAATGTTGTTCACGAGACATTACTTTAACTAAGGAACTCAATATTGAAGGACGATTACCACTAACTGGTGGATTTTGTGGATGTCTATCTCTCAAAGGAACCTAATAAGGCTCATTACCCACATCACCCTTACCCACATCTCTAAATAGAACCTCAGAAGGTTCAGTCCCCACATCACCCTCACCCACATCATCTCCTGATGGCTCCCCAGATTCTTCTTCCTCAGATAAAATTTCATTCACTATATGAGCACACAAAGGGATTTCATATACATTTCCTTCTAAATTTTTATCATATTCTTCATAATTTGCTTCGATTAATGGAGTCATATGAGAAGGAGATAATGAAAAAGACTGATGTGAAGTACCAACTTCTATAGAGCTAAAAAAACGGTTTCTTAGTAGTTAGTTGCACCACATCTATATCATAAATCACTACATACAACTCCATCAAACCATTAGAACACTACTATCTACATAAGGAAGATGCATTCATCCAATCATCAACATCAATCAAAAGGTACTTGGTGTGCCAGAAACATTCAGGATGTTGTAGATGTTGATATGTGATTGAAGAAATGGATTGATCGACCCTCAATTTTAACCTATTATAAATTTTATTGTGAACTGCATCCAATTTCATACAACCATGAAGATTTACCACTCTCATGGGTGGCACACTATACCTAAATCCCTACTCCATATAAATGGTCTCACCATTGCAATATATTTGGGTAGCCATTATTACATATAAAAAATAATTAATAAAATATTATATACTGCATCAATATTTTACATTATTTAATATAACATTATATATTTTAATTACTTATGAATAAATAATCATGACTTGATCTTGAGACTTATTATTAGTTTATCATTATTTGATAAACTAACCAAAACCTATGGGTAGACTCATGGAGTCTCTATTATCAAATATTTCAGCAACCATAAATATCCTTTCAAATAGCAATGCCTCATTTCAAATGCTTGTTCTCTAATGCCTCTTCGGGGACACCTCTTCAAGGACGCTTCTTCGGGGACACCTCTTACAGATTCCCTTTTAATTACAAATTTACTCACATCCATGTGAGTGGATCTAGGGGTATGAAATACATAACTTTTTTAAGAGGACATGCAGGTCCTTACATACTTAGTTAAAGATGACTCACATGTCATAAATACAGAAATATAAATGTAATTATTACAAATTAAATAACCACATTCACAAAACAAGACCTGAAATTTCAATTATGCATCGGTCGGTCGTGTCATGATCAGTAATCAAACAACTTAACATGTTTTTGGGTATATATATTATATCTATTACTAGATGAAATACATATTAAATATCTACATATCTTTTATATTTAATAAATTTAATTATAACTAATATAATTTAAGATTTTTATTTATACAAAACTATTTTTATACCATTAACAAAAAAAATTCTATATATTTTTTAATAAATATAAATATGATACATATAACTAATATATTATTCACAAATTATATTACTAGTGTATAAAATATTGTAATTTAAATTAATATTACATTCAAAATAACATTTTTTATAACATATTTAATTTAAGTAATCATTCAATATGAATTCATACAATATTTTAGACATGATATAATTAATTTTCATAAACATTCAATATGAATTCATAGAACAAACACATCATTCATAAATTAAATCATACAAAAGTCACTAATTTGCACATTAATACATATGAAATAAATAAACCATACACACAAATGCTAGTTTATAAATATCAAAAATCAAATAAATAAATTATACAAATGAAATAAATAAACACAATTAAGCAATTGAAAATTTAAATAGAAATTTTACCTTCTTAAAAGCATCAAATATTTGTTGAGAAAGAAAGTTTACAGGGCTTCGCAGAAAAATCCAGAGGAGAAGAATAAATTGGGGGGAGACCCCCTTTTATATATTTTCTTGTCTGGATGCGTGAATGGGGTTTACGCATCCTTCATCCCATCTTAAAAGGATGTGTGAACCCTGTTCACACATCTTAGGTGCGAAGAGATGTGTGAACGGGGTTCACGCATCCTTCAAAGATGGGATGAAGGATGTGTGAACTTCGTTCACGCATCTCTCCGCACCAAAGATCCATGAATGGGGTTCATGCATCTGAAGACCCATTTTTAAAAAAAATTCAAACCATGTCCCTTTTCAATAAAAAAACCTCTCCTCCTTGGATAATGTCTTGCATGTCGCCTCCTTCGTTCTAGCACTATAGCGAGCACCCGTCGGCCCCTGCCTTGCATGGATCCAAAGACCGCCATCATACCTCATTGATCAGCTAACCACCTTAACACTGATAGGCCCCCACCTTACTTGTTCCTTGAGGTTCGCACACCACCCTCTTCCTAGAACCAAATGTGGCTAAGCCTCTCCCTCCTCCTTTAAGGTCACACAAGATTTCTTTCGTCCCCCCCCCCCTTATAAAATGCAACCCCCCTTGCAGCCTAGTCGAGAACCAATGCCACCCATTGGTCATATGACATCATCCACCACCTACTAGTGTGCTTACACTAGATCACGAGTTTCCACCTATGTTCAGGTCACCTCATATTGGCGCTTTTTCCACCGCTGTAAAATTGAGACCACTGGCGAGCTCGTCACCAGCTTCTTCTAGTCCTCGACCCCACAGCCTAGTGTCACATCCCTCAATTCATAGTTTTCATGTCTCCCTCTTAAACCCCACATGATCCAACTTCCATCATTTAGTCAGTGAGATAACAACTCCCACTGCTTTTAGGTAGCCGAACCTTGAGTGCAGAACCCCTACCGCATGCATGATTAGTCATCACGGTATATCACTAACGCAGCTTGGCACCCCTACCCTTTCAGGCTCTACTATAATGGCTCTATGCCAAATGAATTCCTCTACGGTGTATGTGAGGTAAACCTATGTTTTATGTCGCACGTGATCAGACCCCAATCAGGTTTTTCCTACCCAGTATGGGCCTATGTGTGCCTAGGCTAGTCCTCCCAACTGGGAACGGGTTAGGGAGTCCTATCCAGGCTTAGACTAGTCATACATGGGGTTTTCCTGGCTTGAAATGGGATTTCATGGTTACTAACCAACCCACTATGGGACTGGATGGGGTTTCGGGGAATATGTTAAATTAATATAATAAAAAAATAATTAATTTAATAAATTTAATTATACTATTAAATTTAATTAATTAAAATTAATTTTTTGGTTTGAATTTAATAATTTTTAATATTCAAAAATATTATTCTAATTTTAGTATTAAATTAAATTAATTAATTAATTTAATTTTTAGAATTAAAATTAAATTAATGAAGGACCAAATAAAATAAATTATTGAATTTATATAATTTTTTTAACTTATTTAAATACCCTTGTAGTTTAAATCTAGTGCAATATATTTTTATCATGCATTTATTTTTATTTAGGATGGTCTTGAGCTAGTTACTTCACCTATGTATTTCTTGGTTAATTGCTTTAATTATCTATTACATGCATGTGATTATTATAATAAGTAGATAATTAAATGATGGTATGCACATATTCTTTTTGTTCAGTATGTATAAGGTCATGCATGTCTACTTTATCTCTTGTATATTGAAATCCCTAGACCCCCTCACCTGTGTGTGAGTACACATGTGCAGTTGGTAATCATGTTATATAATACGGACCCTGCCAATACGAGGTGGTACTCCAGACAAGAAGTGAATACACTGGACCAGGGAAGAGCTACAATACAAGTCACATATCAAGTCTAGTATGTTAACCTCTAGGTCACAGTTGATCCATTAAATTTAAAATGGATCAACCAATATTAGATTCTCAAGACCAATTGGATAAAATTATTTCCTTTATGTATTGTTTACTATTTTATGCATGTGCATGTTTACTGCAAGATCACATAAAATAATTAATAATAAAAATGCATAAAGATGTGATGAATGTTTTTTGATTAATGTTCATTTTTTGAGGTGATAACATATAGTGAATAGATTAATAGAGATGGGTTGCATTCGTCAAAAAATATTAAAAACACTCAAAGAAATATTAAGTTGAAAATGCCTTCCATCATTTGAATTTGAAAAAAACCAGTTATTCTTGGTGCTCTCCATCCATATTTAAGGGTGCCTCTTACTACTGGGGTGTTTTTATGAGAATGATGGGTTTACTTAAATGAAGTTGGCAGCAAGGAGTATCCATATCTAGCTTGTTTCAACACCAAAGGAAATTGTTGAGTAAATCATATTTATGATTTTAGAAGTTGGGACTTCAATCAACAAATCAAGGATCCACAAGTTAATTTGGTTGGTCATTCAAAATTATACCTTGAACTCTCTAAGTAGTGGCATAGCCATAGATTGTAGACTATGAGGGGTGGTTTAATTATCCTTTCCACTAAAATACCCAAGTGATATACTATTCTGATTATAGTGCATAGGGTTTCTAGATTTTGATAAAATAGTATGAGAAATTTAATGATTTAAATAATTGGTGGTGTTTAATCACTAATCAATATAAAAGTACTAAATATTTTAGATTTTATTTTTATAGAAAATGGAAATTAATAACACAAGACATACAGTGATATTCATTGGAGAAATTCAATGTCCAACCCAACATGAATTTCCAAGAGTAGTGTGTGTGATTGTGCAACATACTACATCATAGAAAATTCAAGGTGCTGGTCTCCCCAATACCTATTAAGACAGCTCAGGAAGATAGGGTGTTAAAAATGATTACAGGAGACTCATGTAAGACACATATGATGGTTATTTGATAATTCTATTATCAATGTCTCATGTAAGAAGAGGATACAACATCATGACATGCATGATATTTCATGTAGTCTCATCTGTTGGAAGATTGTGAGGAGAAAGTTAAGTGATATATGAATTGGTGATATTTACACTAGATATGTGTAAGCTAGATGATGGATCAAGATATTTCAATACATTCCATTATTATATCATTTTCACCCATATACTCTAATTTTATTTAATATTACAAAACTAATTGTGTAGAGAAAATTCCTTATTACCTTCTAAGTAAGGTTCTCCAAGAAATAAGAACAATAAATAAATATTCATATTTAGTTTTTATGGTGAACAAGATGAAATCCAATGTGAAAACGCCAATGTAAAGTGTCATGCCAAAGGCACCTTTGTAAAATCCTTCAAATACAATAGGTATTAAATAGAAGTTTATTTTCTTTTCATGTCATAAAATAAATTCTATGGAAGTTTAAATGCTATAAACTGAATTAAAGAAGTAAGTAATTGTTTATTCATTAGGTTTTTTCATAAATTGTAAGTAATTTTTTAGTTATACTTTTGGGGTATTAAATACAATATTCATATCACGTATGTTTATTTTAATAAAATAACAAAGTAAGTATATAAATGATACTATAAGTGAGGTTTGTTCTCCAAGCGACTGATTAAGGGTGGTTCCTAAGTTAGTAGTGAGAATCACACAACTTCTATATTGCCATGTTTATTATTCCAGTTGAACCTTAGGAGTATTACAAAAAAATTATCTAACATGTCTAATGGACACAAGGATACATTATTCCATTTTAGTAATGAATGTTTTTTATGGTTTTTTATACTCATACAATATTTTAGTGATACATGAATTATAGAATATATGTGATGAATATAAAATGTAAGACTCTGTTTTACACAATTGTGGAATGATAATACTTTTTCAAGAAAAACTAAGTAGTTTTAAAGTCTGTACCAAAAATGTTTTTATAATTTTTAGAGTTAAATTTATTGGGTATTATTGAAACACTTATGTACTTATTTTTGGGGAAATAAACATTTAGAAATAAAGGTGATCCACAAAGCTTTCAGAATTAGTTCAGTTGGAGAGAATAAACTATTCCAAGGGTAAGGTACTAGTAAGTATACATTATAAGATTCCTTTAAGTGTTTAAGGAATGTGAAAGTGACTGAATGAAAATTATTTTTTATTTTATCAAATCACTTTTAAGGAAAAGTGAGAAACCTAAATTCCATCAAACAACCAAAATAACAGCAAATAGAACCCCAAGCAAAAACTGGTCCTGCCTCTTCCCAGCAACTTAGCATTAAAAGGCCTCCGCCAAAGCATGTAAACTCGGGCTAGTGAGTTGAAGGATATATTTACCATGCATTTATTGGTCAATATAATGTAGCGTGTAGTAATTCCTGAACACACATTACATTATCCACATCAGAGATTTGATTCTAATAAAGAGGATAGATGATGAGTCTTACATGTTAAAATTTATCAAAAAATTTATTTTGGAGTAATTCCTAAATACACATTTACTTATATACATCAAAATCATGATGTAAGTAAAAGGAGTATCAACGTTTCAACTTATATTCATTGTAGATACTTCCATTATTTTTCAATACATGTATCACAAATAATGGATTTATCACACAATAATATGTCAACTATCATGATAAATGGATATCATATTAGTTATAGTATGATAAAAATCCATTATTTCATAAGAAATTTTGTTTAGATGCAAAGAGTTTGCTGAGTAAATAAACAAACTTGCATCAAAGAAAATACAATGTGCATCTTAAGTAATTATCCTAAAATTTTCATAGGATATTACTGAAATCCCTAAGATAGAAAAGTAATAGTCAAAGTAATAGACTATATTTCTATAAAAATGGTACACATATCTATTCGAGATAGTGGGTGAAATATTGACTTGGGTGTATTCAATACTAGTGATGCACAAATAGTTGGAATAGGAATAAGTTCAATAAGAGCATGTGGAAAGAGAATGTTCCAGAGACACATACTACATAAGAAGGTTAAAACCATAGTGATTTTTTTAATATTCACCACAGATGGTGATACATTATTCACTGAGAATAATAATTCTTAAAACTAGGAATTATATGGAAATTAGCTAAAATTAACAAGATTAATTAAAATTAAATAATAGATTCAATGTATCATGTACAAGGGGCTTATTATTTTACATATTGTGGTGGGTATTCATGTAAGAATATACATAGATAGTAAGAGTGTGGTACCAATAAGATTTTATTGGTTATACCAAGTCATTATGCATAAATCCATTAGAATTATATATTTCATAGGTAATTTCTATGTTCATTTTATTGAAAATTGGATATCAAGACCACCAATCATGGAAGGTATCTATACGATGTAACCATAAAGGGAAGGTGACAACATAGAATTCCAAAAAGGGTGAAAGTTACTAAAATACAAATTATGATTAAAATCAAGCAACAAGATCTTTGAGTATTCATTTGTAATGAATATTTTCCATGTGTCTATCAGATGTTAGTGGGATCATCAATGTCTTTTCAATTATAATATGTTTGTTAAAATATGGATAATAGTTATTGGTCATAAAATTTTATAAAACCCGAATGAAAGAAACTCTCTAGAGAATAACTTAAACTAGAAAACAATGTTATGGGGAATGATATCTACTGAGTTAGATCTAATGGTTTCTTAGACCAAGTCAGTAGTACATGTACTGAAAATGTATTGATAAATAAAAATTAGAACAATTTGAAAGATAATTGTTACCAATGTCACTAGGCATAAATCTCTCCAAGAAGACATGTATGGGACATAGGAGGAGATTTATGTGGGGAGTTGAATTCTATACAATTTTTGATGGATCAATCATGTATTCCATGATATGTATAAGATTTTATATTTTCAAGATATACTTTATAGTTATAAAATGTCAGTAATATCTAGGAGAATTATAGGGGAAAGAGTCAAAACTATCTGATTGTATATGAGAAAGTGAAAAAGATATGTACATGGTATATGGATAGGAAGGGATACTAGTTAAAAGGGGACACAAACTACTATTCATATAATTTCAATATGATCTAATATCATAGTTATGATAGAGTAAAGAGTAACACAAGCTCATTCAATCCAGTGGTATACATTTCTACAAATACTGAGTGTGTATGACTTCTGATTCATCTAAGAAGTTGTGTAAAAATATGCAAAAATTTGTTCCAATTCTTGTAATCTCACCTATTAAGTAAAGTATTATCATGATGACAATTCTTTTTCTGGTAATAGCCAAGATTCCAAGTTTATATAGTTGAAAAATGGGATATACAAGGGGATATAATCTCTTGATAAGTTTTATTCAAGGAGATGAGGTCGCACATAGTAGAATAACCATACAGTGGAGACATGGCTCACCCAACAACTAAAGTCATGACTCAGCAGAAACATGATCTTAATCATGTGAGGCCTAACAAGGATAATTATCAAGTTGGATCTAGTTCAAGTGAGAGTGTTGCAATATTGGGTTCCCTAGACCCAACTAAATAGTAAATTTTGATGACCATTTCATGTATAGAGTGAGATATGAATAATGTACACTTCCATTACTATGTCCACTATTTAATGGTAATGTAAATAGATTATTTTTCATATTATACGTTTATAGCAGATCCCAGGATATAATGAGAACCTCAAGATACTATGACATTAATATTAAATATATGTTCTATGGTTTAGATACCTCATAATTACTGGAAATAGTTCATGTCTGACTATTAGGTATTGGGGGATCATAAGAATTGAGAATTCATCTCATGCAGTTCACACTTGTGATATTTGGTAGGTGAGATCATGAGGACAAACCTGCTAATAGGAACACCACATGTTTTGGGTGTCATTGGATATTCCTATCTATGGACATGTGTATTGGCCTCCTGAATTGAGATCATTATTAATGTCTTCCATTTGATCACATACTTTGATAAAGGTAAAAAACCAGGATGATGAAATCTTTGTGAGGTATCTTGTGTTGGGTGCTTCATTGGTGGTATGGTATTGGTTTAATGATCAAGATATAATCTTTCTCTTTTGATTTGAGGAATTAATATCTCAGTCTAGGTTTATCAGGATTGTATTACCTTAATAAATGTATGGACAAGGTTGTAAAAGGTAAATGTTTCCAGTTATATCAACAAATAATAAATAAATAAAATAAGATGACACAAATGTGTGCCTTTCTTTATGAGATATCATATGACAAATAGATTATATTACACAGTGTGTGTTCATAGGTTGATTTTCATTGCTGTGAAAATTACTTATCTATTTAGGGTTCTTTATGGGTTTATATACTCTTCACTAATTCTATGAATACTATTCAATACTATCGAAAAACGGGCCTATAGTGTTATACATAAAGCCTATTCAAGAATCTTCCCTATTCAGGTGACTATGTATTTAGAACCTGGTGGGAGCCACTACAGGGTCTGAGCATTGTCCAAGCATTATCGATCATCAATAAATAAATAAATTTATTATTATTCGATCATAGGAATTACCTATGAAATGTATAATTCTAATGGATTGTGACTCGGTACAGTAGTCACAATATCTATTTTATTGTTTATTTATTGGGTAATAAATATTTGGAGGTTGAGGAGAATTTTTCGAGTAATTACATAACTCACTATATATAGGAGGAGAGAGGCTCTCACTTGAGGACTACTCACTGCAAGTTCTTGAGAGTTTTTATATCCTATACAACTTTTTAATGAGATAAGATTTTGATCCATGTGATCAGATTGATCTCTCCCTCATGTATTGCAATAATGTTGATGTCGTGATCATCAGGACGTCGAAGCTGTCACCAGATCTTCACACTAGCACCAAGAATTCGACATTCAATGCTCTTGGATATTTTTGAAGTATGTGTTAATGATCTATAAGAATTATACATCATATTCTTTGAGCAGTAATCATTGGTGAAGAATGTATGAAGAACATGTGACTTCAGATCAAACCAAGTATTTTTTATGGTTTATTTTTCTTCTTAAAATGTATCATGCATGATCCTCGAGCTTTAACCGAGGAAGTGATTCACTAGAGATGACATGGTTACGTCAATTTCCAATGAAAATTTTTAAATCCCCATATAAAAAGCTTCCAATTTGTGCCTTGGTACATTCACATATTTCATTAGTAAATTATTTTTCACAACAACATCAAATGTACTAACATCATTTGTCCACAATAAATTCAACTCACCAATAAATGGATTCAAATAAACATAAATATTCTTTCTAGGATTTCCTAGAATTAATAATGTTAAAAATATATATTGATCATTCATAAACATCCACATAGGTAAGTTTTGCATAGTTATTAAGATAGACCATCAAAAATATTGACTATCGTAAGAACCAAATTAACAAAAATAATTAGTAGAAAACTCAATCACATGTTACGATATTCTGAAGAAAAATAAGGATATACATGGTCAAAATGTTTCCATGGATCACTATCATAGGGATGATTTATGTTTTTACTAATTGAAATATTTTATTTGTGCCATGACATCGATGATATTATTTTCTGAGAAATAAATAAACGCTGCAATTTGGGTGTAAGTGAGATATACCTCAACAATTTAATAGGAACCAATCCAAACTTCCCTTGTTGAGCATCTTTATACCTTGATTGTCCACATGAAATAAAAATAACTAATGAATCATTTTCACTATAATATTAGATGAAACCATTTGAACATTCATAAATCTTATAACAACCAAGACCCAAATAACAAACTATCATCTTGCTCTCATAGAAATTTGTAGGCAACATACTTACTTTAGGAAATAGTTATTTAGTCAAAGAAAATATCTGATTAAAAAAACTATTTGACATTCCATTATCTGATTTAATATCGATAAATTTTTTAACTAATTCAAATTTTATTATCTTGCAACCAGGATATAAGGCATCCTTAATAGACATTAGCACGTCATAAAATCAAGATAGTTCTAACTGAAAAGTTAAATCAATATCATTTTGAGTTTTTTTTTTGAAAAAACAGACCAATAACCTAATGTACTAATGTTTTAAATAGGGATTTATTTGGAACCAAATTATTAGTATCTTCTTTGGAACAACATTCACCATGTTGATACCAAAAATCACAATCTTTCCAAAAAACCAAAACTCAATAGATGACCCCCAACATTGTCAAATGTTTCAAATCTCCACATTTCAAATTTCTTACATGGAAACTTAATTTTCCCTTTTGAAACAAATTCTGGTTTTGATTGTTTAAATGATAAAAAGCTTCAACACCCTCAATATATATAGGATTTATACTAGAACCATTTGTATTTCTGTAATAATTTATAAAATCGTGATCTTTTAATAAATATTGTTGTCCACTTCCTTATTCTATATTTTTCTAAAAAATAGAAAATAAAAAACTTCTTATAGTAAAAATACTATCCAAAAAATTATAAAATAATAAAAATAAAAATTACTTATAAATATTATCAATTATATATAATTACCTCTAATTTTTTATAATTACCGCTAATTTTTTATAATTCAAAAAATTACAGCTATTTTTTTCTAATTACCACTATTTTATCTATTTAATATTAATTATCATTAAGGTTAATAGAAGGATGATCAAGGGTCATGAGGGAAGCATGGTGTGGAGGGGATGAAGGCAATGAAGGAGTGAAATAATTCTAGTTCTAATGCGTTCAGTCTATTTAGAGGAGAGGCGAACCAGGATAAACTATCTATGTATGCCTCTCTTCCAAATTGTCTGAATACAGGAGCACTGTAATTCTTCCACTCTATCATCACATTTATACCCTCTTCTATATTCTTCCCTTGAGGGAAGTAGGGAATGGAGGGGATGAAGTAGATAGTATAGAAAAAGAATTTTGGTGCCCCTCAGATCAGATCGATTGGAGAAGATACATTTATAGATAAACCTATGGGTAATGGAAGAAGAATCAAATGTGAGAGATGACAATGAAACTCTTAGTGGATTATTTCACCTTTTAGATTAAATCTATCATTGTGATAAAATAATGTTTTATCTAAAATCATGCATTTATATTACAATTATCAGTAAATTATTATTTTCTTAAAAGGAGATATTGAACCAAAAATGGGGAATACCTCACTAGGCATGTGATTATTATCTCTCACATTTGTTACCTCTTCCATCACTCATAGGTTTACCCATGATTACCTCTCCACCAAACGGTCTGAATTCAAGGGCACCAAAATTATTTCACTCTATCATCCCCTTCATCCCCTGTGCTCTATTATTCCCTCACACCCCTTGGTTAGCCTTATATTACTAATTATGGTTAATTATATTTAAATTTGGTTAATTATTACCATTTTTACTAATTACCACTAATTAACAATAATTTCTACTAATTACCACTAATTACCTCTATTTTTTTACTAATTATCACTAATTTTTATACATTACCACTAATTACCTATAATTTTTACTCATTACCACCATTTTTAACTAATTAACTCTAATTACCACTAATTTTTACTCATTACATCTAATTACCTAATTACAGCTAATTATCAATATTTCATACTAATTACCACTATTTTCTATTAATTATCACTAGTTTATACTAATTATCTCTATTTTTTACTAATTATCACCAATTACTACTAATTGCGGTTAATTTTTACTAATTACCACTAATTGTTACTAATTATCACTAATTCCTAATTATTGCTAATTTGTACAAATTATTGTTAATTAACACTAATTATCACTAATTATATCTAATTTTTGTAAATTACTATAAACCACCAATTACAACTAATTACCACTAATTACATCTAATTTCTACTAATTTTTCCTAATTTCTACTAATTACCACTAATTTTTACTAATTACTGCTAATTTATACTAAATACAACTAATTTCTACTAATTACATCTAATTTATACTAATTTCATCTAATTTCTACTAATTATCACTAATTTCTACTAATTATCACTAATTTCTAATAATTACCTCTAATATTTATCGATTTCTATAAGAACCCCAGTCCCAGTAGCCTATATTTAGTGCCTTACTATATTACATTGGTGTAGATACAATACTTGAATCCCAAAGGACTGATCAGTTTAATAGTCTTGGAAACCAGATTACATACTTGAAACATAAATTATAATTGAAACTAAAAAATACAACATAGAAAATCCTTTGATAATTCCATTATTCTTTTAGATTAACCCTGTATATCAGTCATAATACACATATTATCATCCTAGGAAAATAAAACATAAGAAGGGGTGAGCTCAGATGCTCAGTAAGAGTAAGCGTACAATGGAATCTGTTATAAATAAATAATCATAAACCTTAAGGTAAGGTGTATAACTAAAACATAATCCCTTTAAACATAATATTGAGCATAATATGACAATAATAAATAATACCATATAAAATAATCACCTGATCTATAAAACATAACCATATATATTCTACTGGTCAAATAATCACATGGAATATCAATAACTAATCTAATAATGATTGAGTGCATAATTATGGACATCATAAACACTAGTACCTTGCTTGTGCATACACATGGTGCTATAATTGAAATCTAATTTTCAAAGTTGTTTTAATAGTTTGAGCAGTTAATAATGAAAATTAATTAAAATGTGTTAAAATTGCAGCTTTAGTGATAGATAATAATGAAAAGAAATGAAAATAAGAACATGTATTGGAAAACATATATGAAAATGAAAGAAAAAGAAATAACATGATGTAAAAATATACAAAAAAACATGACGTGTAATTAAGAATTATATGTGGTGTCTTTGAAAGGTAATGTAGTTGGGAGTTCATGTTTTTAATCTATCATCATCATAAATAAAGTCCACTTTATGATCTAAAATATTGTAACACACCCATGATTTAACTTTATAGGAAATTTTAACATTATGTAGCATATTTTTCTACAATTATAGAAAGAAAAATACCAAAATAGTCCAATTATAGGATTATTACATGGTATTGGAATCAATCTTTTCATGATCACGTTTAAATAACATGGGGTCATCCATCAGTTTTGCCTTCTTCTTTGGGGATTCCTCATCCATTCCATCAAACATTCTCATCGAGGCATCAAGTCTTCATACAGTTGGTTTGGGTTTAACCAGACAATGTTTTCTAAATTTACCAGACAGTTTGCTACAAACTTATAACCACAGCCCAAAAATCAGTCCAAAACTTGTTGAATTTCAATGAATAGATGAAAAATGTTAAAAAATTATTTGAGTATCATTTCATTGCCACCAATTTAGTAAAACAAAAAATTGATTGTCTTGAGTTTGAAAATTGGATTCAATCACATCAATTCCCACATGACCATCAATTTCCCATGTAATTAAAGTATTTCTAGACCTAAACTACTATTCAATAGTTACAATTGAAATTTTATTTTGAAACAAAAAAATAAATACAGAATACATGTTTTGTATATCAACTAAACAAATTGCAATAGAACACATGTTTTGTTATCTATAAATAAGAACTTCATTAATACAAAAATATGTAACATTGCAACTATAGATAAAAAATAGAAAGTTATTTTCAATTGAAAAGACAAACCAAAAACAGAAATAATTTTCTATTATAATTAAGTTCACTATAGAAATAAAAACTCACACTTAATCAAAATAAAATTAACAATGTGTGGAATTACTTATGCAATGGTGTTAAATATTTTGGTAATAGCCTATGGGTGTGTCATGAATATAATAGTTTAAATATATCCAGGTGACTGAGAATGTATCTACTGCAAAAGAGTAGTCATCAAAATGAAAAGAAGGATAAAGAAAGAAGATAAAGTATGGATGGATGTACCAATTCAAGAATAAAAAGTATTGAGGAAACTCCTATCAAAATCCCAAACACAACCCACGTGAAATCTTCAACCATCTCCTTTGATTTTTCGCAAATTGGAACCCAAAAGAAAGAAAACATAAAAACATCTAAAGATGGTTTTTTGTCTCAATTAAAAACCTGGAAAGGAAGGCATTTATTTTCAGAATCTTCCATCCAAGTAATATTTTCATGATTCCACAGGAGACTGTCAGACAGTTTTGTTGAGAATATTCCATCTAAGGAACATGTTCATGAACAGTAAGGAAGCCGAAACAGAGAGCCCTAATGATAGAGCATTACAGAATTATAGAATTAATGAATTAGAGAAAGGAAATATGAAAACCACAAACTACATATGCAACATCTAACATATTCAGTCAACTACCAATATTCATTTAACTTTCAGATCACATACCAATCTATTCAGGAGGAAAGTTATCCTTTCTAAGATCCAAAGAATACTGAAGGAAACCTTGGCCACTCTTGTTCTTCAGCTCGTTCTTATCTAATAACCTCTCTATGTCATCATCTTGGTCACCTATACCTACATAAAAAGAGGTAGGATGACAGTAATGAAGTTGAACACATTTAGAGGTAGTAATAATGGTTAAAATAAAAATATGATTCAAAAACCTATAGAAACCTGCATGAAAAGAGGAAAGAATACATTCCTACTTGTTGAACACATATAGATCCAGTATTTACCTATATTAAAATGATAGTCCAAGAAAAATATAGTTGATAATATGATCACCCCTAATGAAATTGTTTAATATACGGAGATAAGAAAGGTAATCTACTGGTACCTCTAACTCCCAAATGAATGATACAAAAAGAAAAGGATGGTTCAGAACTATAATCATATGTACAAATGATAATATAAAGAATACACATATCATAACTTAAATTATATGTATCATTACCTCATTATTTCATTTCCTGGTATGCATCATCATATGGATGCAGAATATGGAACCATGAGTTTGTATTAGGCCACTTATACCTGCATGAAAAGAGGCAGGATGATAGTAATTAATTTGAACACAATTAGAGGTAGCAAGATAGGGTGCAACTGAAATCTCATTCATGAACCTATAGATCCCTGAATGAAAAGAGGAAGGAAGATACTATTGCTTGTTGAACACATATAGAATCAGTATTTCACTATAGTAAAGTGATAGTCTAACAAAATGTAGTTGAGAAGATGATCACCCCAATATGATTCTTTAATATATAGAGACAAGAAAGGGAATATACTGGTACCAGTAACTACCAAATGAATGATTCAATAATAAAAGGATAGTTTAGGACTATATTAATATATATAATTGATGATATAAAGGATACACATATCATACCTGAAATTATTTGCAGCATTTCATGATTATATAATTTCATGGTATGTACCATCATATGGTCCCAAAAGATGGCACCATGACTTTAGAATTTTCCACCTAAACCTAGTGGTGTGATGTCTTTCCAAAAGAGGTTCGTCCAAACTACTACCGTACTGACAGTAATATTCATAGTGGTGGGGAAATTAGGATCTAGATTTTGTGTACATAATTATGAATATAATTTCCAAAATCCCTAATCTAATAATCTGTAGATAATATGAAAATTTTGTAATGGGAAACTACACCTATAAAAGGGTAATTTAATAGATGAAAAGAAATAAATATAAACCCATTAGTTTAGAGGGTTGATAAGTCTTGTAAAATATCATGGTCCAATTTTGAAATACATGACTGGCAATTGATATGTACTACAGGTAGAAGAAATTAATGAATTAAACAATAGAAAATGTTCCAGAGCTCATACATCCCCTCACAACTTGTCTGTTCCAGAGCTCATGCATCCCCTCACAGCTTGTCTGTTCTAGAGCTCATTTTCAAGGAAAAAATGATCCATTTCTTTAAAATAAGGATAAATAATCAATATTGTAGAAATAAGTAAGTATGAAGAGATAGAAAATCTGGTTGACCGAAGTAACAAATAAAGTAATACATGATCCACTGCTCCAAAAAAACTAATAACTAAAATAAAATAGAATAAAGTGATCCACTAATACAACAAAAGGTTAAGTGATATTTAGTTAAAATAATATAATTATCCATTTCTATAATACATAATCTGCTTCTCTAAAATACATGATCTGTTGCTCTAAAATACATGATCCACTACTTTTAAAAATGATCCACTGATATAATAAAACACACGATCCACTAATCTAAAAAAACACACGATCCACTACTCTAATGAATTACATGATCCACTACCCAAACAAAATGAATGACCCACATGTCATGTCAGATTTAGTATAAGTAAAAGTAACTAAAAATATTTTTATCTGAAATTCTTGATGACTAATATGAAAACATTTCATGAAAATAAAGTATGATCCACTGATCAAAGAAAATACACAATCCACTACTATAAAAAATTATCCACTTCTCTAAAATATTTCATGTTATATTTAGTAGAAGTAAAAGTCACTAATAAGATTTTAATGTGAAATTTTTTATGACCAATATGAAAATATTTCATGAAAATAAAGCAGTTATACCTAGTTTTTTAGTTGTGAGGAGTTATAGTGGTGTAATAAGTGGTAATAAGTCAGGAGCTGAGCACCTACACATTCATCCAATATGTTTACCTAAAGATACTACAATGTTTAAAAATAATAATACATATTATGTTTTACTAATAAGGAAACACTTCAATAACAAATCTATAAATATGTATAAGAAATTTGTAAAAACTCTATTTATGTACAATTGGGAAACACTTCAATAAGAATTACAGAAATATCAATGCATGACTAATTAGAAAACACTTGAAAATATGGAAAACAAAAAATGAAAAAATGGTTAACAGTATTTGAATTTGGTAAAATTAAAAACCCGATTCATACAAATCTGCTTTACCAGGGTACCTTGAATTATTAACATTGACCGCATTGCCCTTGGATAATTTCTTAACTGAGTACATGATGAAAGCAAACCAGCAGCGCTCTACCTCTTCTTGCTGATAGAGAAAGCACCAATTATAATAAATTACATGAAAGGATAAAATTTAGCATCATTTCAATGTAAAAAATGAATCATTTAGTTGAAAAAAATATTCATTATATCAGGGGAATACCATCTCACTTCTAGAACCAGATAAATCTTCCAATAAATGGTGTTTTATTTCATTGAAAACCTTTATATCTTTAGTTGTAGTTTCATAAACAAGTGATAACCCATTATATAATTGAAACAATAAACATTAAGAACCACAACAAAATAGGAAACAATATTCCTATGTTAAAATTATCAATGAGCTATAGAAAAATTTCAGAAAGAGTGATTTTTATAATAAAGAGAATTGTAGAAAAATTCCTTGAAGAAGTCTGTAAAACTTGATTGAATGGAGCAACCATCAGTGTCTGGGTTAAAGATTCCTCCATCTTGAAAGCAACTAGATTTATTAAAAGAAGGATGCAATGATAACTTAAGGCTAAATCAAAACTTAGAAATTGAAAAAACCCAATACACATGCCAGGTTTACATGAAAGGATACAATTTAGCATCATTTCAATGTAAAAATGCATCATTTAGTTAAAAAAATGTTCATTATATCAGGGGCATACCATATTACTTATAAAACCAGATAAATCTACTAATAAAAGGTGTTTTCTTTAATTGAAAACCTTCACAGATTCAATGGTAGTGTCATCAACCAGTGATAACCCATTCTCTCATTGAAGCATTAGAAATTAAGAACCACAAAAAATAGGAAACAATATGCCAATGTTAAAAGTATAAATGTGGTAAAGACATATTTCATGAAGAGTGATTTTTATAATAAATAGAATTGTAGAAAAAAAATTCCTTGAATAAATCTTTAAAACTTGCTTGAATAGCACTACCATCAATGTCAGGGTTCAAAAGTCCTCCATCTTGAAAGAAGCTGAATTTATTAAAATGAGGTTTAAATGAGAACGTAAGGCCAAATCAAACCTTAGAAATCAGAAAAACCCAATAGACATGCAAAAGTAATCATGAATAAAATACTTAACCATTTCAAAGAAAATGTGGTTAGGCCAGGACCTCATGTAAAATAAATAAATAAATAACTCCTGCTATAGGGAAATGAATATCCCTTTAAGAAAACTCTGATCACAAAATGACTGAGAACCAAACAAAGAACAGTGCGGATCCATCCTCTTTTGATTCAGCAAGGTCCACGGTGGTTTGACATAAAGTGTGACATGGAAGGAGAGGGGGTCGGGGAAGGGGGTGGGGATTGTGGCAGTTTTGAGAGGGAGATACATCATAAACCCTATATTGGGGTGTAGCAGCGGAAACCCTTTATTGGGGATACGGAAGTAGGTGAATCTAGAGAATGGAGAAGCAGTGGAAACCCTAGATTGGGGAGACCAAGGAAAGTGAAGGTGGTGGATGGTGAGTAAGGAAGAAAGGAAGAGTAGCAGAAACCAGAGAATGGGGAGATGGAAATCATGAAGGGGAGCCAAATTTCGGTGGAAGAAAAATTGATAGAAGGAAACCCTAATATGGAGGGTTGAGCTAAGGAACATTGGGATAATTTGTAACGTGGAAGATGAAATCACGTTATTGGATGGAGGAAAGAAGAGATACCTCACTAAGGGGGGACGTGGAGAATTGGAGGAATAGAAGGTATGGGAAAATTGATGTGGACGAACGTGAGTGAGAAACATGGCAGAAGGAAATCTAGAATTAGTATATATATTATATACCGTCAAGGCTTCATCCCATACACTACACATAAATGGGTAAAAACCCAAACTAGTTTTTCTCATGAGACCTACTGATTCATCGAGGGGATATAGCGGCCTCTCTCATCACTTACAAAGTCCAATTCATTCCTCATATGAAAAAGGTGAAACATAACCAACATAAACATTTGTATTCAAACTAGCATAAAAAATGTTAATACATTAACCATACACCCTGAATAGTATCAAAATAACACATCCACAATAAAAAATATCATAAAACCTTAAATATAATATTATAGATTGTATCATAAGAAATCAACTTCAATTAAGCATAAAATCCAACAAACGATGTTAAAATAGATGAAATAATCTAATAAAATCATTAAAACCCTCTTGAGAGAAATAACCCTTTTATATTGAAATTATTTAAAAATAAGAACATAATTTTAAAAGAAAAATTTTTCAATGAAAAGAATCTTTTAAGTGTGTAAAGGAATATTTTCTCATGTCATATAAGTTAAAAAAATAACATTCCTTCCATTTTTTCTAAAAGGTCGTAAAGTACCTCATTTGGGAAATGAAAAAAAAGATTCCTTGAAAAACATTTTATAAAAAGTCAAACAAAGGTAAAAATGACTTTAAAATTTTTTATAATAATGGTAAGAATATTTTTAAATACATTTTTAGGAAACATGGACATGGATGATAAATATGTTCTAGTAAATACTTACATATAAGAAATCCCAGATAATAATGAGATTTCGAAATTAACCCTTACCTTATACTTTTCTTTAGTTGAGGGTGCATTAACATCCAGTATAATGGTTAGAGACTTTTATTAAATAATACAAGAACTATATCCATATTTATGATATCATATATGATCCTCTTATATTGTTTTGTTAATAATATTTCATTATTACCATTGTTTCGGGTGTTAACCGCTTCATTTTATTATGTTTTTTTCATGTAAGTCATGTTTCTGATGAATAGGATATATTTTATTCATATCCATAATGATATTAAGTTCTTAAATATTATATTAACTCATCATATATAATTTTTATAATTATTCTTGAATGTTTAATGTTGAGAAAGAACCTAATCGCGTTGTGGAGACGGTAGACCGTACGTACGCATGAGCGACAATATCATTCCCTTAATGATAAAATCATAAGAAATTAAATAGTATATTAATTATAAAAAATCAATATAATGTCATATTTATTATTTTATCCATTATATACATCATTATTACAATGTAAATAAAGTGGTGATGAAAAACAAATTACACAACAACGTGGAGACCGTAATCCATATGTACGCATGCATGGTGATATTATTTTTAATAGGAGGGATAAAAGGATGAATATGGAAGTCACATAATCATAATAAAATCTCAGAATATAGATGATACTGTAGTTATTTATTTCATATGGAAACAGCATAGGAATATGATGTAGAAGAAGAAATGCACTTAAATGAATTTGTAAAACAATTACCTCTTCTTAGGTGGACTTCCTTTGGATCTCATCTTATGGACAATAGGGTTGGTCTTTTTAGAAGGAAAGAACCTCCAAAACGTAAATAAGAATTTTGGGAGGATAAATCGGTAGATTTTTATTCAGCTATAAGGCTCAATGTGGTGTCAAGAAGTGAGGGAGGATGTCCTTTTTATAAGAGAGAGGAGGGGGACTCTTAGAATCCTTTAAAATATTAAATTAATATAAATTGATTTTCAATTTCAAATAGCTCAAAAGTGAATTAGTTGAAATATAAGACGATTATGGGTATATATAATCTAAACCAATGATTTTTATACATATTTAGGTCACAATATCAACTTCATATTTTGGCTTTAACCCTTGGTTAAACCCTTCAACTCCTACCGCGATAACCTGACTTTTTTACTATTTAGGGTTAATATAGGGACAATAAAATTCCAAAAGAAACCCAAATGGATCATTGATGAAAAATTTAACCTTATTATAGTTATTTGGAAGAATTTTATATTTTTATGAATTTAATATCATTTAATAAAATATTATTTATTTTAAAGTATAATTTATGTCAATTTTGATACTAGTCATTATTTGTCTTTTTGAAAATATCATAGCAACATGATAACTTAAATAAAACACTTATAATATATCACTAACATTTCTAAGTTATCTATAAAATTCTTTTATTTCATTAATTACATCAAATTATATTTATTTTAATATTTTTCATATCATTTATTTTATATTTTCATTAATTAAAAAATTACTGCATTATTATTATGAAAGCATTTAATCAACTTATTTATTCTCTAAAATTTCAAATTAAGTTATCATGATGAATATAAATTTACTATATTACAATTGAATATTTATAGTCAAATTTATCTTCTATATAACCCTATATTAAAAATAATTTAATTATTAAAAATATAAGTATGACATTTTTAACTTATCTTTAAATAAAATATAATAAATGTCATATTCATACTAAAGTGGAAAAAAAGGTTATAATTTCGAATTAAGATTTATTTTGGTCAAAATCCACTCATCCAATTAAATTATGACAATTGTTAGGATAATTTTATAATATTTATAATATTATTTTTACCTTGAATTACTCGATTTACCATTAACTGTGGTAAATAACAATTTACTAAAGTTACTATTCATAATATCCAAAAACATAATTTGATACTTTTTTACTCTAAATATAATACTTATTACAACCATGTATGTCGATTTTTCCATATTCAATTCATAGAAGTGGATAAATTAAGTTTAACACTAATCTCCCAGTCGTAGTGAGAAGGCAGGTAAAATAAAACATTCAAAAGATCAATAATTTTTTATATCCGATTTCAATATAAAATTTATTATAATAACCTAAATTGGATTAATATATGTATAATTGATCTATTTTTACTTTAAAAATAAATCTAAAAAATAATTATTATTTAATTGAAAAGGCAGTTTTTAACTACAGTGGGATATATTTCACTATTCGTAAAAAAAATTAAACTTCTCAAAAAAATACCAAAAATTCACCCTATGATAAATTGATATTACTAATTCAAAAATGAAGTTTTCTTAAAAAAATAAAATTTCCAAAATTTCCAAAATTTATTTTTTAAATAGGTGCAGCATTAAAAGGCGGTAAAATTACCCTCATGAAAAAATATAGTTTTTATGTATAAAATTAGATTTGTTCTTATATAATTATCTAAAAATTACATAAGATAAATTTTAAAATTATATAGAATATATATAAATTTTATAATATATTTAATACTATTCATAACCACTAATTTGATTCCTAGGTTATATCCTATAATAATATTTTAATAATATAATATTACTTGGTAAAACTCGGTCTTGCGTATAACGTAAGCTATCAAAGAAAGTCACTCTTGCGTGTAACACATGAAAACACAGTGTTTTGTGAATTAAAATCTATAGAATATATTAAATTTATTTAAAAAGAAAAATATTGTAAATCCTTGGGGTGTTACATTCTACCCACCTTAATTAAATTGTCTCCCCTCAATTTAAACTTATTCTCAGTAATCAAGAGTTTGATATTTGAAAATAATATTATGAAGAACCCACATCATAAATAGGGTTAAAAACACATGATGTTTATAAGTAAGAAAGGGAAATGTGAAGGTCACAAAAAACCAAGATTTCAAATTGAAAAACATTAGTGGTAAGTAAAAATACATACAACGGGGGAAAATATTAAATATATGTAGGGAGTGATTGAAATCATCACTCGTAAACAATTGGATGTTCAATGGAAAATTGAGGGCCTCTGATCCAAAAATATATATGATGATTTAAAATACTATTGGTTCAACAAAAATTTACCTTTTTTATTTATATCATTTTCCTAGAGTTGAGGAATTATTTCACTCTATAATAATATAAGGAAATATAATTACTTGATATGTTTATATAAACACAATATTATCCTTTGGTTGTGCCATGAAATATTTATACTTGATTTCATAGAACAACTTGCATAATAGGGTTAAGTAATACATTAACCTCTAAAACCTTTTCTAAAGATAAATATAAACAATTTCATAAATGGTTAACTTTTTTTAAATAAACTTACCATTAATCTTTCCACAACATCATGCAACTCTTATTTTTCACCTTCCAAACATGTGAATACCTTCATCATGTATTCCCTTGAAACATGAACCTTTATTGAAAACATGCATGCTTACTTATTCCTTAAGTAGAAAATAGATTAATGGATATACTCCTTAAATCCAAAAATGATGTAAACTCCATCAATTATGGCATAAACGACTTTTTCAACAAACCATTAATCATTATAAGGTAGTCAGTAATATCCAATTAACTTTATCCAAATCAATCATCTCTTTATTCAGATATCATTATATTAGTATTAGGAATATATTAAGGGTTATCTTTCCCTCAACCATATGTTTTCCAAAAATATTAACTTGCTACTAAGTCACTTTTCTTGGTACCATTCAACATACATTCTCAAATACTTAATGAAATAGTATTATAGTATAATCCTTATATATTCCATAATTCATATAACCATTAAATAATTGATAAAATACTCAAATAACATAATTCTTGAATCCCAACATAATCTCATTAATCATTCCTCTTCATCTGTGGTATTAGCATAATCTTGACCATGATCCAATAGAATCTTTTGGGGTATACTCCTTTGATGCATGAGACATTGATTTTCATAGTGTCTCATCTCCTTTTTCTTATCCTTCCAATCCCAAGCACGGTGGCCTTTCTCTCCACACTTGTAGAAAACTCCATTCATTTTAAATAAGTACCAGGGTGATTATTTCCAAAATTATTACCTGTGTGAAAATACATCATTCCCTTCTTCTCTTTATCTATATTTTTACCACCTGTCCTTTTACTCTCGTGCTTCCCTCCGGAGCCATAATACTTATATTTCTCTTTACATGTCTCATTATCACATGATACTATGTCCTCATATGATGATAATTCTTGGGTGACTATTTACAATTGAAATATTGGATTAAGAACATGAAATATATTATCTTTATTACTCTTTGAATCATGTACATCAGTGAGGTTCACATTCCTTCTAATATGCACCATTTCTAAATGAAGACATACACTAGGTTAGATTATATCATAATGTATAATCTAAAGACTATCAAAATAATTAACATAAATTGAAAAATTTATGTGTATCTAGTCTCATAATCATAAACATTTTTTATTTTGGGGAAATATTTAATTCTAAATACTTCATAATGGTTTGTAAAGAAAATTTGAATTATCTTAAGCATATCCCTCGGTATTGTCAAACCAGTTGTGCAATAAGGCTCGTTTTCATGTAACAGGTTATACCGAGTCAGGCTCGACACACCTTATTGGATTTTTTACATCTAGGCACATCTCTTCCATAACCATGTCCACTTGTAGTATCTAGATAGGGATGTATGTATAAGAATACACACATAATTTATAACTTACCAAAATTCTAGGACATTCATCTATACTTATCCTCAAATTCTATCTTAGGGTTATGTTCTCTAATCTATGTTTTCTAAATCTAGTTTACATGGTTTCGGCTAAAATTTATCTGATTCCAACTATAATGATCCCAAACCTAGTAGCCCGAAGTCAGTGTATTACTATATTACATCAGCATAGGCAATAATACTTGAATCCCAAAGGACCAATCGGTTTAGTAGTCTTGGAAACTAGATTGCATACTTGAAACATATATTATAGTTGAATCTATAAAATATAACATTGAAAATCCTTTGAGAATGTAATTATTATCATTGATTAACCCATTATATCAGTCATAATACACATCTTGGAATCCTAGGAAAAATAAAACATAAGAAAGGGGTGATCATAGATGATATGTAAGGGTAATCATACAATAGAAGCTATTATGAATAAATAATCATAAACCATAAGGTAAGGTGTATAACTAAAACAAAAAACACTTTAAACATAATCTTGATCATCATATGACAATAATAAATAATACCACCTAAAATAATCACATGATCTAGAAAACATAATCGTGGAAATTATACTAGTTAAATAATCACCTGGAATATCAATAGCTAATCTCATAATGAGGGAATTCATAATTCCATACATCATAAACATGTTGTCAATGCTTTGGCCAAAACATCATATACAAATGGGTAAAAATCCAAACTAGTTTGCCTCATGCGACATACTGATGCATCGAGGGGATATATCGGTCTCTTCCCTCCACTTACTAAGTCCAATGCATTCCTCATATGATAAGGTTTAAATATAACGAACATAAACATTCATATAAAAAATATCATAAAAAATGTTAATACATTAACCATAAATCATAAATGGTATCAAAATAACATATCCAAAGTAAAACATATAACAAACCCTTCAATACAATATGATAGATTCTATCAAAAGAAATCAACTTCAATTAATCATAAAATCCAACAATTTTTGTTTACATAGATGAAAAAAATCTAATAAAATCATTAAAAACTTATTAAGAGAAATGCATCTTTTATATTGGAATTATTTTAAAATGAGTACATAATTTTAAATGAAAACATTTTTATTGAAAATAATCTTGTAAGCTTGTAAAATAAGATTTTCTCATATTGTATAAGTTAAAAAATATAATTCCTTCTATATTTTTTCAAAAAGGTCATAAAGTACCTCATTTGAAAAATGATAAAAAGATTTCTTTCAAAAAAATTTAAAAAAATTAAAACATAGGTAAAAATGAATTTAAAAAATTATAGAATAATTCTAAGAATATTTTGAAATAAAATATTAATAAACATGGTCATGGATGATAAATATGTCCGAGTAAATACATATGTATAAGTAATACTGGATAATAATGAGATTGAAAAATTAACCCTTACCTTGTATTTTTCTTTAGTTAAGGGTGCGTTAACATCTGGTATAATGGTTAAATCGTGTTATTAAATTATACCAAAACTATATCCATATTTATGATATCGTATATTATCCTCTTAAATCATTTTATTATAATATTTCATTATTACCATTATTTCAGGTGTTAACTTCTTTATTTTATTATGTTTGTTTTTTCATGTAAGTCATGTTTATTATGGATAGGATATATCTTATTCATATAAATAATGATATTAAGTTTATAAATATTATATTCACTCATCATATATATTTTTTATAATCATTCTTTAATGGTTAACATAGAGAATGAATCTCATCGTGTAGTGGAGATGGTAGGTTGTACGTACGCATGAGCGATGATATCATTCCCTTAATAGTAAAGTGGTAAGGAATCGGATGGTATATTAATTATAAAAAATTAATATCATGTTGTATTTATTATTTTATTCATTATATTCATCATTATACCCATCCAAATAAAGTGGTGATGAAAAAAAATTACATCACATTGTGGAGACGGTAATCGGTACGTACACACGCATGGGGATATTGTTTTTCATAAGAAGGATAAAAGTAGGTATATGGATGTACCATAATCATAATAACTTCTCATAATATATATTATACTATATTTATTACTTTATTATGAAAATAACATAGGCATAAGAAGTAGGATAATAAATAAACTTAAATGAATTGATAAAACAATTACCGCTTCTTCAGTGGACTTCCTTTGGATCTTCTATTAGGGACACTAGGGTTGATCTTTTTAGAAGACCAGGACCTCCATAAATTAACTAAGGATGTTGGGAGGAGAAATTTATAGTTTATTTTAGATATATAGGGCTCAATGTTGTGTGAGTAAGTAAAGAAGGATATTCCATTTTATAAGAAAGTGGAGGGGCACTCTTGGAATCCTTTAAAATATTAAATTAATATAAATTAATTTTCTATTTAAAATAGCTCAAAAGTGAGTTATTTAGAATCTAATATGAGTATATATATAAATCCCCTAAAATAATTATTTTTTGAAAATTTTAGGACACAATATTAACCTTATATTTGGGCTTTAACACTTAGTTAAACCCTTTAACTCTTATCATGACAACTTGACCTTTTTACTCTTCACGGCTAATATAGTTACTATAAAGTAAAAAAAGAATCCCAAATGGATAATTTATGAAATATGTAACCTTATTATATTTATTTGGTCTAATTTTATATTTTTATAAATTTAATATCATTTAATAAAATATTATTTATTTTAAAGTATCATTAATATCAATTTTGATACTATTCATTATTTGGATTTTTGAAAATATCATAACAGTATGATAAATTTGAAACAACGTTTATAATATGTCACTAAAATTTATTTTTTATCTATAAAATTAGTGTATTTCATTAATTACATCAAATTTTAGTTATTTTAATATTTTTAATATCATTTATTAGATATTCTCATTAATTAAACAATTACTAAATCATTATTATGAAGGAATTTAATTAACTTTTTTATTTTATAAAAATTAAAAATAAATTACCATGATTAATATAAATTTATTATATTTAAATTTATTATTTATAGTTGAATTTATATTATGTATAACCCTATATTAAAAATGATTTATTTATTAAAAATATGAGTATGAAATTTTTAACTTATCTTTAAATAAATATAATAAAGGTAAAATTCATACCCTAGTGGCTTAAAAAGGATATAATTTCTATCTAGGGATTATTTTGGTTAAAAATAAATCATTCAATTAAATTAGGAAAAGTGTTAGGGTAATTTTATAATATTTATAATATTATTTTTACCTTTAATTGCATAATTTATCCTTAACTGTGGTAAATAAAAATTTACTAAAGTTACTATTCATAATATAAAAAAAATTAAATTGATCCTATTATAATATAAATATCATACTTATTACAATCTTGTATTTTAGTTTTTCCAAATTCAATTCATAGAAGTGGCTAAATTAATTTTAACACTAATCTTGCAGTTGTGGCGAGAATGCGGGTAAAAGAAAACGTTCAAAATTTCAATAGGTTTTTATATAAAATTTCAATATAAAAATGGTTATAATTCACTAAATTGCATTAAAATATATTTAATTTATCTATTATTAATTTTAAAATAAATTTAAAATTTAATACTTATTCAATTGAAAAGGCATTTTTTTACAGTAATGTAGTATTTTTCACTATTTATCAAAAAATGAAACTTCTCAGAAAATTACCAAAAAATTACCCTAAGCTAATTTTTAAATTACTAATTAAGAAATTAAGTATATTTTGAAAAATAAAATTTCTAAAATTTCTAAAATTTTAGCTTTAAAATAGGTGTGTCATTAAAAGGCGGTAAAATTACCCTCATTAAGAATATAGTTTCTATGCATAAAATTGGATTTGTTCTTATGTAATTATATAGAAAAAACATAATATGAATTTCAAAATTATATGGTATATACATAAATTTCATAATGTGGTTAATATTATTCATAATCACTAATATAACAGCTAGGTTATATCTTATAATAATACTTTAATAATATACTATTGTTTGGTAAAACTCGTTCTTCCGTATAACACGAGATATCAAAGAAAATATCTCTTGAATGTAACATAATAAAACTTAGTGTTTCATGTATTACAAGCCATAAAATACATTAAATTTACTTAAAAATACAAATATTGTAAATTTTTGGGGTGATACAATTTTCGCTAATTTTTACTCATTACTACTAATATTTACTGATTACCGCTAATTATTAATAATTTTTTTAAAATTATTTACATTTTTCATTAAATACTAAAAATACAATTAATTACTACTAATTACTAATTATAGTTAATTATAAGTGATTACTATAAATTATTATTACTTATTACTAAGCTCTATTAATTATTAATAAGCTTTGTTAATTAGTACCATTTATTTATCAATTATAAGTAGTTACTGCTAATTAAAACTACTTATTGTTAATTAAAACTAATTACTGAAGATACTTACTACTAATTAAAATAAATTAATACTACTTAAAACTAATTACTTATAATTAAAACTAATTACTTTTAATTAATAATACTAATTTATAATATAAAATAAAGAAAAAAATTAAAAAAATAAAAAATAAAAAATACCTCAAAATTGTTGCTTTATCAGATGGGAATCTCAAATTATTCCTTCCAATAAAAATTAAAAAATTTAAAGGAATAAATAAAAAATAGTAAAGGAGATGAGAGGAGAGGTGAGGAAAGGAAAGTGGGGGGGGGGGAATCGGCTGGGGGCATATATATATATATATGTCAGATTAGTTATGATGAAGAAATTTGGGATGTTACTCTCATCGGAAATAGTACCCACCATAAATAAAGGTTTCAGTGATAAACAGGTTATTTTTTATGGATCTCATCACAAATAGTCTTCTACTAACACATTATTTGCAATGAGTTATAAATGACCATCACAATTAACCCTAAGGTTGACTAGTATTTGCGATGGGAGAAAAATCCTATCATAAATAATGGTTCCCTCTATATAGCATGCTAGTGCACCAAAGGTATTTGCAATTGAAAATGGTTCTCATTGAAAATACTTGTTTATATACAGTTATTTTCTATGGGAAACCCTTACTATCTCATATAGTCTATCCAATAGACTATTTGCGACGGGCGATGGGCTCGTCACAAATAATCATTTTTTCCATATTGTGGTGACATATGGGGTATTTATAAAGACTTTGGACCTTAACCAGAAGTGAGTTGGTTATTTATTTTCTCTTTTACACTCATATATTTGTTTTTCTGATTTGATGACATTAATATAGTTAATGGCTGGTGTGAGAACCTACTGAGTGTCTTTACACTCTCCCTTAATTGTCATACCTAGTTTTTAATATCCAATAACTTATTGGTGGTGGTTTTAGGTGGTGTTATCTTGGTAGTGGTGGATAACTAGATCTGGAGTTTTCATATGACATTGTTGAGGTATATTGGTTGTTTTGAAATTTCTTTATTTTAAGAGTGGTTGTGGTTAAATTTTTCTACTAGCAGTTACTGCATTTTGATATGGTTGTAAAAAAATCATAAATCTAGGATATAAATGGAATTTATATTATACATTATATTATATTGGAGACTTACCTCACTCATTCATCAATTTATATATTGATCCTAGATTATGAGAGAATTTTCTCCTATGAGTGTGTTTTATACCATTAATATCTAATATCCACCCATAGTCTATTGGATAAATTCTTGGGCTACCACATTTGATCATGCTAGTTACCCAAGGAAAGGTGATGATGGGGTTGTTTCATGATATGAATGCTTCTTTTGATATCTCTAAACTGGATTTACAATAAATGTTCATCCCCTATGTTTGATCTTAGGTTTCCCCTAAAAAATTCTTCAATATTTGTTCTCCATTTTAGGTTTTTCACTTTTATGTGATAACATCTCATAAATTATTTTGGACATTAAATATTTATAATGTAATATCCATATACATGTACAGGGTAATGCACTCCCTATAATGATTCCCCATCAAATATGTTTATTAGACCTTGCATCCCATTAATGTAATTTAGGCCACTAATCCCCCCCCCCATAAAAATGAAATTAATATAAAATAATAAATGATAAACGTTATAAAAAATTATGTAATAGTTATTTAAAAAAACAATCTTCCTTCCCATGCATCAATTAAAACCAATTCCTTACATCCAACATGCACCCATATTCTATATCAAAAATAAATAAATATACAAATTACTAAAACATAAAAAATCATACATAACTTTAACAGTATGAAGATACGAAGGAAAATTTTCATATGAATAAAATAAAATTTAAAATCCATAAAAAGGAAAACGTTATAGAAAAAACTATAGAATATTTTAAAGATATTCATATAGTTAAATGATAATTTAGGGACAATATATAGAGGTGTTAGATAGTTATAAGAAGATCATTTCATAGTCTTAGTTAAAACAAGTAGCAAATAGACAAGATGAAAATATTACAGTAGAAATAATTATCATTTATTCATAAATTCTCTCATATTTTTAAGAGAATATTCATATCATTACTTTAGAAAAATCGGAAGAAATAAATTGATGATCAAAATTTTTTTAAAAAAAATTAATATATATATATATATATATATCCCACTATTTTAAATTTTAGATTTTTCTATTGTGGTGTGATAATGAAAATGTATGGATAAATTCATTGTGTAGAAAAATGATTAAACTAAAATATTTTATGATTTATTATTAAATAATAAATTCTTATTTATCCATTTTTCTTGATTTAATTTTAATTATTTTCTGGATCACTAGATAATTTCTCTTAAGGATTAAATAGTAAACTAATATGCAAAGTCTAATTCATGTATTAGAAAATTAAAAATGAATAGGAAATGATACTTAGGGATTTGTGATAACATTTGATTCCAAATTTAATAATAATTCTCCCAACAAGTAGTGTATTAAATCAAGAGGTTTGGTGTCCTTATTTAAAAATTCTAGTATACCCCAATGTAGTGCATTTGAAATTTTCAAAAAAAATTTTAGTATCATTTAATAATTAGACATAATTGATCTCATTAGTATGGATGATCTGTTGATTTCACCATTTTTTATCAAAATAAATTTTATCAATTTTCTCCATATGTTTTTATGCTAGAAAAAATCTCTTTCTCTTATTATTACTTAAAATTTTAATCATTTAAATTAATTTTTATCATATAAAATACACATATCGATTTTTATAATTTTAAAAAATGATCATATATAATAACCATAGTTTAAACTTATAAAATTTGTCATGTTATGACCAGTTTTTTGTTACAATCAATGTACTTGTAATTTGATCGGACGTTCAATTGAAAAAGGGTAGTTAAAGGTTGGACTAATCAAATTGATTAAATCAGATGGTTATAATAAATTATGTTGTTTTATTTATTTTCAGTATTATTTTATAATGTTTTTATATATTGTATTAATCATAATAATATTTATTATAATATATTTATTTTAATGAAATGAAAATAATTTTATTTATTTATTTTATTTTTATTTTTTCATAGTAATTTATCTTTTATTCAGTTTAATATATTTTTTTACCAAAAAGATATTATATTTTTTAATTAAAATAGTGTGGATTATCACATTGAAAAAATGAGGAGATAACTCTATCTAAAAAAAGGTGAGTGAGATATAATTCCATAATGAAAAATATACAAAATATTTTATAAAATTGAGGTTTGTGAAATATTTTATTTAAAAATTTATATATTTATTTTTTAAATTATTAAATATATATATATATATATGTGTGTGTAAAAAGTATCATACACACATACACATATAAAAAACAAAACAAAACAAAACAAAACCAAAAATATAATTAAAAAATAAAAAACCCTCTCACCAATATCCTCTAGCCTATTTAGTTAAGATATAGGATTTGTATCCTTTAATTCTAGGGTTCAAACCCTGATGGGAGTAATTTTCATGTAAGGTATTTATTCCACCCCTCAATATGTAAGGCATTTGTTCTACCCCTCAATATATAAGTACTTGGGGTCTCCCCTCAATGTTGGAACTTCTGGTCACACCTCAATGTAAGGAGTCTGGGTTACCACCTTTAATGTAAGGCCTTCGGGCCACTCCCTTAAATTTATGGCCCTTAGTATAAGGCTTTCATTCCATTTTAACCCCCCCATAAATGGAATTTTAATACTTTATAAATTATCATTGGCCAACCACATGAAATGCCTCTCTATATAATTATAAATATTCAAAACTCGACCGATTCAACCAATTTTTTTCCAAAATAGAAATATTTAATAAGAAATGAACTAATTCAAAGAAACCCAAAGGTATAGTGTAGACAATAAAACCCACCAACTAATAGTTCAACTAATAAAATAGTTTAATCTAGTCAAAATTTTGTGGTTACAATTGACCACATACACTTATATGAGTGTCATGAATTTTAAAAGTCAATATACACATCAAGAACATTTTAATTAATTATCGAGGACAATAATCATTATTATTTTCAATTCACATTAAAAAACATAGATGAAAAATATAAAAACAAAAATATAGAAACACTATAAAATTCACAAAAATAAAAATAATTGTTTAATTGATCCTAAATTTATAATTAATTTTTGTTAATTTTCAATATTTGGTTTTATAATATTTCAATTATCTCATTCAGAATAAAATTCACTAAAAACTATAAATTGGGTGATTTTCTCCTAGAAATTTATCCCATAAAATAAAAACATTTATTAAACACCATGAGGTTTGGGTTAAAAAAAATTAGTGATTATAAATCCCATTTTCTACTAATGAATAATGTTAATGTGAAAAATATGGAACAAGTGTCATTATGGTTAAGGGATATTATGAAAAAACATCTATTGGACATAAACCAAACCATATATCCTTGTGGGACTCTCATAATACAATGGTTATCTTCCCAACTAATCATATACTATTACAATTTGTGGTTACTTATTAGAATAATTACTATTCCCATATATCAATTCACATTATTTTAGTTTGATTTATACTCACTCACACACACTATGAAAAAAATTACAACAAGTCACTTTTCCAAGAATTTCTTTAGGATGTGCTTTATTAACTATTGATTTATTATCGGGTAGTATCCCAAAAATAAATGAAAACCTCTTTGACATGGGTAATACTAATTATTTTTTTATGTTTTTATTTTTTCTATCAATGTTATAATATATCTCATTTAAAGTTAAATGTTATTTTCATAGATCACACACCTCAAACATAATAAGTGTTATTGTTTCTCTAGATAAGTATTGACTATGATACAATTCTTTCATAACCCGACCTTCCCAAGTTGTGAAGAAATCCATATGGACCCATGGATCTCACATTACACTCTAATTTCATTCCTATAAGACCAAATATTATTATCTTACAGGGATACTTATTAGGATAATGAATCCTCCTATACCATCGTGATTTCTTTTAGTATGTTTTTTCACATTTACATACACCCTATATAAACATCTTATAAAGTTACCCACTCAAAAAATTACTCCATGAAAAGATTTCTTAATTATGATGATATTAATGGGTTGGATCTCAAAAACAAAGTCACACCTTGTTTCCATATATAGTACCAATTTTTAATTCTAATTATTTTTTTTACGTAGTTATATGGATAGACAAGTGTGCATCTAAAATAATATTATAATAATCTCCATGTAATTTCACCACCTTTAATATATATATCTAAGTAAACTATTCAATGTCATATATTCTAAATCATAAGTAAATATTCAAACTTCATTAGGTTTCCAATAATAAACCATACAATATCATAAAATTTAGTCATATGAGGAAACCCAATCACAAAGTCCTTAGATATTTCATCACAATCCCATGGCATAAAACTTAACATTTATAATAATCAAGAAAAAAATTTAAACTTTTACTTAACCCTCTAACAAATTATATATCAATCTATAAACTTTATAACTACTCTATCCATAATAAACCACTAGAATTTCCTTCTCAAGAAATGGTATATCTTCTTTTCACTAGGTTTTATTATTATTGAAGAGTTATGTAAATCTCTCAAAACCTTATTCGAATTATTATTTGGAGCCTAAAATCTACCTTTAATTTGGATTTGGTTCTCCTCATGTTAATAGAAACTATAAAATTCTTAATTATAAATGATATTGATTTACTATATCTTATCGTTTGTGTCTCTAAGTTGACAACTGAGGACTCTCGGCACCAAAATAAAATTCATCATTATTGTCTAGAGATAGTATTGAACATTAACCTTTAAAGGTTAATATTAAAAGGTAATAAATTCTCCATATAATGATACTCATCTTGTACCTCACATTTTATCTCCCAGCATGACAACTTTCTCAAAATATCTTCTAAAGCATCACCCTTAACTGGGGAATAATTGGTCTCAAAATAGTACTCATGTAGAAACCCCACCCATTGACTCTATTATAATATTAAGTCTCTTATAGAGAATATATAAAATAGTATTTTATGGTTATTTAAGGACATAAAGTGATCTTCACTTTCTATAATAATATAAATTAATTTTATACCCCATATCAACAAACAACAAAGACCATTTTCAAAGTATCATAATACACCTTATATAGTACACCCTCTTATGAAAATATCAATATTAATGTTATAGTAAAATTATTATTGGGTAATTAATTTATATAAATACATAACCCTAATTAGACAAAGTGTTTACCTTAATTAGGGTATAAATGAACTTGAAATCCTAATTATATAGAATGTAAAACTCTCCTTTTCAGGTTATAATTATAGAGGGAACTTAAAATTTAGATTCTAATAAGGGGGAATTTTTAGAACTGGTATTCAGATAGGAATTATATGAGCTATAACATATCTAATAGATTTTATTGGGTTTGGAATGAGTCCTAGTTGGTGGTATAGGTGCTCTATTGAGCATCGAAGAAGGTTCAGGGTGGACTAGGAGCTATTTGTGGCTCAAGTTATAGCCTTGGGTGTTGTGGTATGGAATGGGTTGTGGCCTTTGTGAAATTTTTACAAAGGAAATAGGAATATTACATAGCCCAAGTGTTGCATTATGGGGATTTTTTGCATGATTGTGAGTATGTGTTACACCAACATGTCACTATAGCTTATTATTTTATATTACAAAATCTTAATTGGAGGCAATTTAAAATATTTGATTATGTCATTTCAAATTTATGAAATTTTGGGAACCATGTTTTGAAACATATTTTGGAAGAAATCATGGGATGACACTTACATGGACCCTCACTACCCTAATGTATAGTTCATTTTGAACATTCATGGTTTATGTTTTATAGGAAGTACATGGTTTTTTTTGAGTTGTGCGAGTCTAAGTGGAAATATTGCATATTTCATTTTTGTGAGGGTTTTTTGGTGTGTCACGAACCAGGTCGGGTCGCCATCTGACCCGGTGCCTGACCCGGTCTGCGACATGGCCCGAAGGGAATTCCCAATCCCTATGGGCTGGCACAAGTGCCCGGGTATCAAACATTACATGGGAATGATTTACCCGAAATAAAAGATATAAAGACAAATAACAAGATAAACAAACTAAAACTGGAAAGAGGCAACCAAACACACCTTTAAACTATAACCAGGTTTAGAGTTTACAATTTAACTAAAACCCGAAGGAAACTACAACAAAGACAGGAAACTAAAAACTCTAACTCAAGACTCCAAACAACATGAGAAGTCGTACCTCCAAGCTACCCACACCAACCTACATGAGGATACCGACAACAATCCAAACCACCATCACTGAGCACGATGCCACAACCTGGGATACACAAGAAAAAATTCTACATACACCCAAAAGTGTATATAGGGTGTGAGCCAAAAGCCCAGTAGGACGTCACCCAATAAAAAGGTTCCACGTATAAACATTAAATGACAAATACATTTGTAGGCTAAATAAATGAAATGACGCTAAAGCTTAAACAATTTCAAAGAAATAATTTCTATAAAGAAAACACTTTAAAAGAAAACAACTTAAATAAATAACTAAAAACACCCATGCATTTAAGAAAAACCAAAACCTTGAAGAAACACACAAAAGCTACACCGTATGCCGACGGTGATTGTATAGTATTCCAGGAGCACCAAAATTGGGAGAGGCCCTAAAGGTACCAGAAAAAAAAAAGAATGGGACCCTAGAACATCGCGCCTCGGTGAACAATAGTATAGGAACTACAACAAAATAAGTTCTCGTGCATGAGCCACTAGTAGGGAAACACATCCATAACCTAGTGGTCTCTAATAATCATCCAATGTTTAGTTAGTGTTGTAATCGTCAAACCAGCTAAGTGAAACCGGGCCAGAGCCACTTCCGAATCACCGACACGCTAGATCTAGTCCGCCCACCTAGTACCCAGGCTTCCCCTTTTTGTGCTCAAGATGTTCCAATTTCACATTTCATGTCAAACTCAGAAAAATAAAACAAACAAGGTGTTACATAACCCAACTCCACACTTTCACACACAGAGAAAATCACTATTTTCACACACAAATTTCATTTGAAAAAAAAATACGCACGCCAAAACCGGTTCCAAAAATGTTTCACACCATTAATAAAAGTTAATAAACCATTTAATGATTTTATAAAAACAATTACCAAGGTGACACAAAGAATTTTACACCAAAAATATTTTAAACCTTAATCTATATTACTTACACAATCAAATAAATCAACTGCACAATTAAAGAAACCATTCCAGCGATTAAACAAACCACTAAGAAAGTTTATCAATAAATTTTAAAATGAGTCGCATGACTTTAAACACTAAAGACTCACTCAAATCCTCATTTGTGAAAAAACACATATCAACACCACATCAAAACACGATCTGCAGCCTTTGCACAATTCAATAACTAAATGAACAATTTATAAAGACATGATCAAATGTTATAATAAGGGTTTTTATCAAAAATGCACCACATTTCATATAAGCATGCTAATTAAAATCAAAACACATATCAAACTCATTAAAAAACTAATTTCTCACAACACAGATTAATAGAAGAACACACTAAATTAATTAATCAAGCAATTTAATTTACAAAATAATGTTTACACATGGAACCACCTACCTTTGATGCTGAATTTCCCACAGGTTGGTGAAAAACTCAAATCGCACCACAAACGCACCATACGAAGATCAAATTAAACCTAATTCAAGAAATTGAACCCAAAAACATCAAGATAGAACCCTAAACAAAATGAGACCCCAACTCAAAACCCAACACAAAGAGGGAAGCAGCTCACCAGAGAAAAGCGCACAAAGGGGAGGCCGCCGGAAGGGGGTTGTGTGCTAAATGGAGGGTCATAGAAGGTTGTACTGGAAAACCGACCGAGAAAGGGAAGGCGGCGTGTGGGTTTCGGCGCGAGGAAGACCGGGGCGGCGCGCTGGGGTTAGGCGGTGCGAGGCGTCACCAGAGAGGGAGACGGAGCGGCGGTTGGGGCTGCCGGAAGGAGGAGGCCGGTGGCATGAGATGGGGTAGGAGGGAGAGGACTTCAGTGCGATGAGATCAAGGAGAGAGGAGTGTGGTCCGGCAAAGTCATGCTGCCAGAGTTGGTTGGATGCGGGAGGAGACCGAGGGGCAAGGCGGGGCGGCGGTCAGGGGAGCGGCGTGCCTGGGATTTGGGGTGGCGGCCTTCAGCGGATAGGGAAGAAGCAAGGGTGGGTGCGATGAAGAAGAATAGTGGGAGTTAGGGGTAGAGGCCTTCATCCCGCAAGGTAGGGGTGGCGCGACCCCTAATAGAGAGAAAAAAAACTAATAGAAAAAAAAATGGAAGATAAAAATAACAAAAAGTTCCAAAAATTGTAATAATGAAAAAAAAATAACATAATAACAAAATTAATAAACTAAACCATAAACTACACAATAATCAACTTAATAAAATTTCATTTAAAAAATATAATACCCTCAATTAAATTATTATCCAAGGTTGTAATAATAATAATAACCCAAATTACTAAAATATTATTATTATAATTAAAAAAAATTACGAGATTATTAACAAATCTTTCTCGTCATTTTTCCCCCACATTAATTTTATTTAACTATTATTATTAATTCATTAATTTAATTAGTTGACCATCGAGAAGGGTCATACGACAGACCTGGAGAAGCCGCACGACTTCTCAATTATGCTTTGCCCATGCATCGCATGATGACAAGCCCCGAAAAACTCATTTAATTTTATTTATTTATTATTAATTCATTTTATTTAATTAGTTGCACAAAGGGAAGGCGAGCGGGGAATCGATCGAGGCCGCGCGGTGACCTAGGCAAGGCTGCATGTTTTCGAAAGTGGTGCACTGAAACATAGTTGAGTCAAAAATGCTCATTTATCAGAGCAAAACCCCAGTCGGTCTCGGCCCGTATTTCATATCAAAATAATAATAAAATCAGAAGTAGATAAAATTATAAGACGAAATTAAAAATTTGAAACATGACGTAGTGAAAAGTCCGGGTGTGACAATTATCCCCACCATAAAGCCTTCCATCCCCATAAATCCACAACTAAGGTTGAACCCCAAAGTAGAAACTGATACCCCACTAAGGTTCAAAGAGGATCCCCACAATCAACAAGAAAAAAGAGGCAGAAGCATCATACTCAGAGAAAGTGACTCAAATGAAAACCTCAAGAAACACATAAAAATACTTTCTAATATATGTTGCCCACCCCCAAAGAGATAGAACACCTCCAGTTGACTTTTCCGGGAAAGTGACTCTCGCACCTTCGGAAACCAACCTCACAAGTCGAAATGTCTCAGCACTATTAAACGAAAACCGCAGCATTTGGATAGAGTAAACCAACAAGATCAAACCACGTCTAAGGAACACTCTTATCACTTATCACCAAGACATCTTTATAAAAAGAGCCAAAAGGTCAACGTGGGGAAGCCTGAGGGGCTCCCCACCATTAAGAACCAACTAACGCCCAAAATGAGACTGGAAAACCGACACAGAGAGGTTCGGGCGGACTCCCCGCCATTAAAGAAAAGTCCAGCACCAATTCATTCCAGAGGAATTTGTGCGAGACCCAATGTGGGTCTCCCCACCATTAGAACTAATGGAAGGTATGTAACTTTGAAAATTTCTCAATGGTGACCAAACACCTCACCACAAGGGGCAGGGAGGGAGGGACCCGACTACTGGGGCGTCAAAAGCATGACCCAAGACAAACCATCATTTCCACATTCCGGGATGAGATCTATTCAAATTTGGGACTGATTTACCCATCAGACTCTCAAGGACCACTAAAAGTGATTACACCCGGTGGGATGCAACCCCCGTGACTTTAAGGCAATGAGACGAAATTGCCTCCACGTAGTCATGGAAACCCTATGCAACCACACGGTTCGTTCCAAACAGAACAACTATAGAAAACAATTTAAGCTACTTTTACTTTCCACATTGATGACAGAAATAAAGTCAGGGTCCCATACACTCTCGGGGTTCCTGACCATGCGCTAGCTTCACTCTAAGGCCTACGGCTGGAGCCCTGATGTTTGAAGCATCTCCTACCTCGCAGTTAGGTATTGAAGACTCCTGAATGGAGCTTCTCCTTTTGGTGTCACATGCAACCACACTACAACTGAGGCAACACCAGCAAACACAACACATTACGACATCCTAATGATCATATACGAAACATTCACCAACACAAGAGATGAAATGGTGCATGTGCATCACCCTTTGTCACACTGAATGAGAACATGACACCACAAATTGTCACCTGAACATGACCATTGATGTAGAGAGGAACATTATACGGAGAGGGACTTTAAACTTAGTCTTAAACAACATGTGATTCCTTCAATCGACCGTAGTATCCCTATGTGACTGGGTCTTCCACACTAGTGGCCTAATATAGACCCTTTCTTAAATGAAACCAATGAAGGACCAAAGGTCATTTAGAATAGTGTTCAGCACCAACCATTCTAGGTTGCTTCCACCTTTCCCCATTGGAATCTCCTTCACCGTTTCCAAAAAAACATTCAAATTAATAAGGTAAAACTTCACCCTTGACTATCAAAGAGAACTCACACTGCAAGATGTCACCAAACATGACCCTTGCAGCTGATGAAAGTACTAAAAATCCCTTCAAGACACTGGCCAACACTGATAATTCTGAACCACCTTCACCCTTCCCCTATGTAATTTCTTTCACCACTTCCAGGGGAACCTTTAGACACAACGATGCTAATTTCATACCTAACAACTCACACAACCCCAAGAGATCAAAACGCCCTTCAACTCCCCTCACATCTGTCATCCCGTTGCAAGAGGATCCGCTTAGTTGTAAAAATAAGAGGTGCATTCAATTCTAGAATTCAAGAAGAGATTCCTCTAATCAACTGGAGAGTTGGCCAACGGTGAATTACCTATAGTCGTACTTCAATCACATGTCAACGCTTTATGGGGGGCATACACTAGTCAAGAAAGAAAACCATGGACCCAACCAAACTGGTCCAACGGTCAAGACCTACCATAAGCGAATACCAAATGTGCAGGGGGAACCACTACAAGGGCTCCCCGATGTACTTTTCAAAATAATTAACTAGCTACACAATTGCATACCAACATCCAAATAAGAATTAAAACTCAGGACATAAATCAGTCAAAAAGGATTATCGGCTCGAAACGCCTCACATCCAACCTTTCAAAAATACAAGGACACACCACACAATCACTGATTATATAAAAACACCAAATTTTACTTTAACAAAACATTTTGAAAATAAGCAAAGCTATTGGGTCGCACAAACACCAATGGTGTCCCATGGTCCTCACACATACATGTTCCCGTGACACACCAGCACCCACCTCATATCCATCCAGACACTCATCCGTCCGTGCCATTAACCCTTTCTCTTTCCATATACACTCATGCATGTGGTTGCCCACGAGAACACCAAGGATCAAAACCAAACCTTCCCATTTTTCAAAACCAAAACATCCAACCCACACTTTTCAAACCTCATACCTCATTTTCTTTTTAAAGTGATTTATTTCAAAACATTTTCCAAAACATTTTCCAAGACCAAATCATTTTTACTTAAAAACCAAATTTCCACAATTCCAAAACAAAGAAAAGAGGAACAGTGCAATAGAAAACTAGTGTCAGCGGGTGACTGGAACATATGGTTGGTGGCCATACGCCAATCACGCCACTACCACGGAGGGTATTTTAGGACAGTGTCCCCAGCTCCACAAGGCTTGGTAGACCCTGTGAGCTCACTAAGACCACTGAACCTACTCCCTTTTCATTTCCCCTAGACAAGATTAACTGCAACGACCAAAAACTCAGACAAACCTCAACATACTTTGGTAACTTGAGTCCCACCACGAGGTGTGCTGGCCAGGCACCTTACTCGTAGCAAGGACGTCAAGTCCTGACAACCTTAACTCAAGTATATCGTGACTCTATCCCAAAAGAACAAAACCCAAGAGAGAAAACCTGGCTCTGATACCATTTTATCATGAACCAGGTTGGGTCGCCATCTGACCCAGCACCCGACCCAGTCCGTGACATGGCCTAAAGGACGTTATCAATCCCCACGGGCTGGCACGAGTGCCCAGGTATCAAAAATTACATGAGAACGATTTACCCAAAATAAAATATAGAAAGACAACTAAAAAAATAAACAAACTAAAACTGGAAATAGGCAACCAAACACACCTTTAAACTATAACCAGGTTTAGAGTTTACAATTTAAATAAAACCCAAAGGAAACTACAATAAAGACAGGAAACTAAAAACTCTAACTCAAGACTCCAAATGACATGAGAAGTCATACCTCCAAGCTACCCACACCAACCTTCATGAAGAGACCGACAACAATCCGAACCACCATCACTAAGCATGATGCCACAACCTGGGATACACAAGAAACAAAGTCTACATACACCCAAAGGTGTATGTAGGGTGTGAGCCAAAATCCCAGTAGTACGTCACCCAATAAAAAGGTTCCACGTATAAACATTAAATGACAAATACATTTTCAGCATAAATAAATGAAATGATGCCAAAGCTTAAACAATTTTAAAGAAATAATTTCTATAAAGAAAACACTTTAAAAGAAAACAACTTAAATAAATAACTAAAAATACCCATGCATTTAAGAAAAACCCAAACCTTCAAGAAACACCCAAAAGCTACACCATATGCCGACGGTGAGTGTATAGTAGTCCAGGAGAGAAAAAAAAAAGAATGGGACCCTAGAACATCGCGTCTCGGTGAACAGTAGTATAGGAACCACAAAAAAAATACGTTCTCATGCAAGAGCCACTAGTAGGGAAACACATTCATAACCTAGTTGTCTCCAATCATCATCCAATGTTTATTTAGTGTTGTAATCATCAAACTAGCTAAGTGAAATCGGGCCAGAGCCACTTCTGAATCACTAGAATGCTAGATATAGTCCACCCACCTAATACACAGGCTTCCCCTTTTTGTGATCAAGATGTTCCAATTTCACATTTCATGTCAAACTCGGACAAATAAAACAAACAGGGTGTTACATAACCCAATTCCACACTTTCACACACACAGAAAACCACTATTTTCACACACAAATTTCATTTGAAAAAAATACACACACCAAAACAGGTTCTGAAAATGTTTCACACCATTAATAAAACTTAATAAACCATTTAATGATTTTATAAAAACAATTACCAAGGTGACACAAATCAATGTACACAAAAAATCTTTTAAAAATTAATCTACATCACCTACACAGCCAAATAAACCAACTACGCGATTAAAGAAACCATTCCAGTAATTAAAAAAAACCACTAAGAAAGTTTATCAATAAATTTTAAAATGTGTCACATGAATTTAAAGACTAAAGACTCACTCAAATCCTCATTTGTGACAAAACACATATCAACACCACATCAAAACATGATCTGCAGCCTTTGCACAATTCAATAACTAAATGCACAATTTATAAAAACATGATCAAATGTCACAATAAGGGTTTTTATTAAAAATGAACCACATTTCATATAAGCATGCTACTTAAAATCAAAACACATATCAAACTCATTCAAAAACTAATTTCGCACAACACAGATTAATATAATAACACACTAAATTAATTAAGCAAGCAATTTAATTTACCAAATAATGTTTACACATGGAACCACCTACCTTTGATGCTGAATTTCCCACAGGTTGGTGCAAAACTCCAATCGCACCACAAACGCACCATACGAAGATCAAATTGAACCTAATTCAAGAAATTGAACCCAAAAACATCAAGATAGAAACCTAAAAAAATGAGACCCCAACTCAAAACCCAACACAAAGAGGAAAGTAGCTCACCAGAGAAAAGTGCACAAAGGGGGGGCCGTCTGAAGGGGGTTGTGTGCTAAACGGAGGGTCACTGGAGGTCGCACCAGCAAACCGGCTGAGAAAGGGAAGGCGGCGTGCAGGGTTTGGAGCGACAAAGACCGGGGCGGTGTGCTGGGGTTAGGTGGTGCAAGGCATCACTGGAGAGGGAGACGGAGCGGCGGCTGGGGATACTGGAAGGAGGAGGCTGACGGCGTGAGATGGGGTAAGAGGGAGAGGCCTTCGGTGCGACGAGATCAAGGGGAGAGGAGTATGGTCTGGTGAAGTCGTGCTACCGGAGTAGGCTGGATACGGGAGGAGGCTGAGGGTCAAGGCAAGGTGGTGGTTAGGGGAGCGGTGCGCCTGGGAGCTGGGGTGGCGGCCTTCAGTGGATAGGGCAGCATCAAGGTGGGGTGTGACGAAGAAGAAGAGAGGGAGGTAGGGGCGGCGGCCTTCAGCCCGCAAGGCAAGGGTGGCACGAGCCCTAAGAGAGAGAGAAAAAAAACAAACAGAAAAAAAATGGAAGATAAAAATAACAAAAAGTTCCAAAAATTGTAATAATGAAAATAATAATAATAATAACATAATAACAAACTTAATAAACTAAACCATAAACTAAAAAATAATCAAATTAATAAAATTTCATTTAAAAATAATAATAATACCCTCAATTAAATTATTATTCAAGGTTGTAATAATAATAATAACCCCAATTACAAAAATATTATTATCATAATTAAAAATAATGTTTATGAGATTATTAAAAAATCTTTCTCATCATTTTTTCCCCCACATTAATTTTATTTCATTATTATTTTTAATTCATTTATTTAATTAGTTGACCATCGAGCAGGGTCATACGACGGACCTGGCAAAGCCGCATGGCTTCGTAATTATGCTTCTCCCATGCGTCTCATGATGAGAAGCCCCGGAAAACTCATTTTATTTTATTTATTTATTATTAGTTCCTTCTATTTAATTAGTTGCACAGAGGGAGGGCAAGTGGGGAACCGAGCGAGGCCGTGTGGTGACCTAGGAAAGGCCGCACGTCTTCAACAGCGGTGCACTGAAACGTTGTTGAGGCAAAAACGCTCATTTATCAGAGCAAAACCCCAGTCGGGCTCAGCCCGTATTTCATATCAAAAGAATAATAAAATCAGAAGCAGATAAAATTATAATATGAAATTAAAAATTCGAAACATGTCGTAGTGCAAAGTCCAGGTGTGACATGGTTCATAGATTATGCATGGTTAGGTAAACCATGTGAGAAGAAAGATTGTTGGGTTTGTGTTGGGCAAAAATCCCTCAAGGTATCATTGAAGCATTTTTGAGGTGATTGTGTTTGTTAACAAAGTGGACATCTGAGTTGTGATTGTTGACAAAGAGGATTTTATGATGGAATGTCGAGTTCAAGAGCTGAGGTCAACGATCCATGTTTGATTCAAGAACGTCGATAAAAGGAATGGAAGATCTGGAGGCGGTACAAAAGAACAGATACAAGGTGACGCCGTTTTCCAGTGTTTGCCAAATTTTTGGGCCTGAAAATCGGCAAATGAAGAAAAGTGTTTTTGGCAAAGGGACTTGCGTGCCGTGGACTTGGAGTATAGGAAACTTGCGCGCCATATGTTTTTCAATATCAGAAGATCAAAATATGGCTAAGGGAATAGGTTCGCGCAAGTTTGGGAGTTGGTCGCGCAAGTGTCTAAAAGGAGAGAAGACTTGCGCGCCGAGATTGGGTCGCGCAGGTGACTTGCGCGCCGTCGCGCAGGCTGGTCAGATTGCCTATAAATAGCGGACCACCCCTCCTCATTTCCAACCGGAGTTCAATACGAGAGCTCTCGTCGCGCAGGTGTGGTGGTCGCGCAAGTGGTGTGTGTGGTCGCGCAGGTGGGACTTGCGCGCCAGAGGTTGAAGTTGTGCGCCGGCATTAGAAGTTGCGCTCCAGTTGGCAGTTGGGCGCCAATATTTGTTTGGGCATAAAAGGAAGAGAGTCGCGCAAGTTTGGAGTTGAGGAAGGTTGAGTCGCGCAAGTGTTTGAGGAAGACTTGCGCGCCCATAGTGACTTGCGCGCCGATACTTGCACGCCGAGGTTGACTTGAGCGCCAAGTAAGGTTTGTTCCAGTAGTGTTTTTCGGGCTGCGTGGAAGCTGGAAGTTTGCCCGATACCTTTGATGCAAAGAGATATTCATCAACGGGTGAAAGTTAAACTTCAACAGAGCATCTACATACAAGAGAAGATGCATTCTTTCATGAAAATGAAGAGACCTACATGTCTATAAACTGTGAGTGGATTCCATCCAAGAGCAGTGAGCTTAGGAAGAGGAAGAAGGTGATCCTCTCCACCGGCAGTGAGCCAGAGAGAGAGAAACAGGGAGTGACCCTTGGGAAAGTAGTGAGATGACCCTAAACATTGTAAAGGCAGTGAGCCTGGGCATAGAAGTGATCTAGCCCGAACCTTGTAATCCACAGCTAGTGAAGATTAGTGGAATTTGGTACGACCGGCAACCTGTCGGCGTATGCTCCTTGGACGTAGCCCTTAGCGGTGAACCAAGTAAAATTGCTGTGTCCTGTGCTTGCTTTACATTCTGTTTATATCGTGCAGCAGGAAAAAGAGAGAAGAGTGTTTTGTTTAACAGTGAAACAAGATCAGAACGGGCATTAATTTTGAATTAGTCATACCCTGATTCACCCCCCCTCTCAGGGTATCCAGCCTAGTGGACCTAACAGTTTGTAATTTGATAGTGTCATTTGGAACGATTGGTGCATGGTTAGTTGAATTTTTTAGGTCCCTAGGAGTGACCAGGCGAGGTGAGTTGACCTAGGTAGTGAATCCTACATGGTTGGTAAACAATTTAGCTAACCATGCATCCAAACCATGTATTCTACCCAAGTTCATTAAAAGTTGATTTTACTATTGTAACCCACTTAGTTTTAACCCTCTTGGCCTCCCTTTCTCCTCTCTCTTGACTGAATAAACCAAGTGTACCCCAAGGGATCTTCCTTCCCTCCTCTATTTCATTTAAATGATTATTTTACTTTGATTCAAGTAGGTTCTCATAATTTTCACCCTCTATTTCTCTCATACTATCCCCCTTCCTTATCCCTTATTTTCATTTCTTCTATAAACCTTAGAATCCTTTGGGAGTAGATTTAGGGTTATAGTGATTTAAATATTGGGGTTTTTGGTTTCTAGGGTTCGGAATGTACCTATAGTGTTTTGGTTGGGTTTTCTCCATTGTGGGTGACAACTTTTGATTGATTTCAACTTCAATGAGGTAGGTGTTTCTATATGGTTGATTTATATTACATGTTATAAGTTGTTTGATTATTCTAGAGTTTTCCTCTGATAAATTTATGCTTTTTCATGTGTCCGTATGGGATAAAAAGTGATTTTCAAATGGTTTTAAATTTTATAATGGAATAGGTTTCATTTCAAGTGTCATGTATAAATTCATAAATGGGTTTATAGGATGAAAATGATTTTAAAAGTGATGGAAAGCACCAGTTTGGGGTTTTAAATGCTTTTTTTTTCTTTAATTGATTTCCAAACAATGTTTTTGGGTGATTGAAGTTTTTAAAGTATTTTAAATTGTTTTTTTTTTGTTTGAAAGGGGTTTTAACCCATGTGATTGTTATTTTGAAACATTTTTATATATTTTAATGATTTCAAATGTTGTTTTAAGTGAAGTGTGAGTTTCAAAAAGGGTTTCAAGAATGTTTTTTTAACAAAACTGGTCCCAAGAGTTGATTAAGATAGGATTTTAAGTAGTGTGAGTTGGCTTGTCATCCCAAGTTTGTTTTGAAAAATATCCATTTGGTGCTTTATTAGAATTTTTTTTTAATGAAAAAATTGTCACCCATGCGTGCCCCTTGTATTTTCTTCCCATTTATGGGCGGCTCCTTATATATTTGATTTTCAAGTAATGATGAACAGATGTGTTTCATGTGAGGAAGATGGAGGTGAGGTGAGTTTTTTTGAAGGTCGGGGCCGAAGCCTCATTTTATTATTAAAGAAAATCAAAGACCTCATTTTATGGAGGTGAGGTGAGTGTATGTTATAAATTTATTAATTTTCATTAATGCTTAATGCATGTGTTTTTCTGCTTTCTCACCTCCTTATTTTATGTCATGGAATTCTTATAGGACAAGGTATAGATCTGGATAACTGAAATCCCTCGTATAGGTTGTGCATTGACTAAGGAGTGTGGCTCACAAGACTGAGTGAGTTAGTGGAGTTGAGTTTGGCTTGCAAGACCGGGTGATCTAGTGGAACTCACTATGGCCCATGGAAGCATTGTGCTCCTAATAGGGTCATCTCTAAATAGTTCAATGGGACTACTAGGGACATGGTAGGTTGAGTAGTGCAGAATGAGGTTCCTTGTCACTATTTTGGGTTCTTATTATATAAGTCTTAGGATGATCCCCATAATGTTAGTGTCCTATTTAGGATTATTTTAGGGGATTTATTCTTTTCCTTGCTCGTATCCCCTATTTATCATGTTATTTCATCGAACCTTTTGATTGGTTGGTTTCCCTTAACTTCTCATTAATCTCATGTTTTTTTCCCATTTTAGGTATTATTTTGGTACTTATTTAAATTGTTTTATAAATAGGTTTAATGTGTGTGATCCTTTGAAAATTTAAATTTTGTTTCCTTTTAAATGGGTATTTTGAATGTTTTGGTAACAAAAATGAAAGAAATGGTTTTTTAGAACTCTGGTTCATGGGTCTTGAAAACATGATTTTAGGCCAATGTGTCTAGTTTAATTGTAAATTAGGTTTCAAAATTTTTTAACAAACCATGTGTATTTTAAAATATTCTTTTATGGAATAAAAGTGTATTGAATAAAACGGGGGTGTTTTGAGATTTTTTCTGAAATGGAATTTTTAAATGATGGTTTGCTAAAGGAGGCATCGAATGTAGAAAATTATTTTCTAAGTGTGTTTTTATTTAATGGAAGGAGGAAAAATTAATTTTTAACATAATTTGATGTGTTTTTTTACTCTTTTAAATTCTTATTAAAAATACATAACTTTCCTAAATATTTAAAACAAGAATTTATTTAGTATAATATAAAGGTGGTGTCATAGATTCAGAGGGTTTCAACCTACTAGGTTGTATAGATAATTCCTATATTTTACTAGTTATATCCTCTATTTAGTTTAGTATCGCATTCCTTTGGTTTACCAAGGGAGATATTGGGGTCGGTTGTGATCATGGGTCACATAGAGGCGCACTGGAGGGTTCAAGTTCACTTTTTGGTTTTGGGTATTATATCGACCACTTTTTATTATTGTGCTTATTAATTTATTTAATTGTAGTCTCTTGTATCTATTATTTTTCATAATCTATACCTTTGAGTTTATAAATGATATTTTGGGTTTTTATTTCAATTGTATCTCCAGTATGGATGTTTCTTTAATGTATCATGCTAAGTTTCTTATCTATTTTGTTTTTTTAATTATTTATTTTTTTATAAGAGGGTGAAATAATTCCCCATGGGTGTTCAGTTAAAAAAATGCACACATTTAATAATTTTACCTCTTTTCAGAGAGCCTCTTTAGGTCTATACCTAAATTCATCTTAAGAGGGATTCCTAATCAAAATATGGACTCTAAGATGTGGATATGTAAGTAAGGAAGATATTTGGGTTGGGATTTTGAATCTTGTATTATTGTCTCATATCATCCATTCAGATTTCTGGTGCTCCACTATAATGTGTATAGTGATACTCAAGTCGAATCCTTGATGATGGTACAAAGTTTAGAGTCGATTGTTTCTGATTTGCCTTTTTAATGGGGGTTTGTTTGTATATATTAGATTAAATGATTGATTGATGAATATTGATTTAATAATATAATAATTATTGGGGTAAGTAAATCATTAGGGAGTCAATCTTGTTATATCCTTGAGATTTTATATATATTACATTAAATTAATATCCAATTCACAAGATGATCTTTGATCAGAATTCCCAAATGTTTTGGATTTAATCCAAGCCTCAACTAGGGTATTGATCTCAATAAATTCTTTTTTATAGAAGGCTAAATATTTCCTAAACCCATGTTTACTTTTGGTTCTAATAATCCATGTAATACACATGTCAAACAAAACATGTCATTAATCCATGAAATTTTAAGTTCAACATACACAATATCAATTTATAGAATATTAATTAAGCAAAAGTAGTCAATAACTTAAAATCCCCAAATTATGAATCAAAACAATGATATATTTACTCATACATTGATATGGTTATTAATGTGGTTTAATATTTTTATGGTGACGAGTTAAAGAAAGAATAAAATGAACGAGACAAGAAAAGAGTTGTGCACCGAACACACACACGAGCAGTGAAGAAAGTAAAATACAAACTTTGGATTAAATGAGAAAAAAAATAATAAAATGATTTATTTTGATGGATATAAAATATTTTAAGACCATTAATGTTATACAAAATAATTTTATGAGAATAAGATATTATGAATAATAAAAATGTATTAAAACTCAATGGAAATAAAAAAAACTTACATGGTTACAAATGAAGAATAATGCAAAAGAATATGAAAACAAAGAGATAAGGAAAGGTCTATCAAGTGAAAACTTGAGTTTTTCAGTTACTATCAAGACTTTTTAAAGTCTTTGGTCATGAAAATTCATCCTCCCCTATTCTGAAATTCCAACGCATTTAAAGGAGAAGAGGGGATGTATTTATAGCCCAAGGTGGTGGACAGTTTACCATCCAAAACAACCCCTCATGTGGGATCGACCATTTGAACCTTTAGAAAGAAAAATATGGAGATATATTCTTATTAAAAGTTATATATACATATTTTTATAGTACATCCTCCAAATTTAAGTCCATTTCACTTTTTTATCCAAATTTATGGTTATTTTATCAAACCATGTGTTTTTGTCCATTTTTTAGTCGAATTTTTTCATCGTCTAAATGTGAATGAATTTATGGCTATTAATATGACTTAAAATCAAAACCATTTCTTGTAAAAAGTTGTGAGGATATATATTGGCTTTCAAACCAAAAAATATAAGCTCAATTAAACTATTGGATTGTGGTAAAATCAAGAAATGTGGGTAGTTCTTAATTCCTAAATAGAATTGTGGGATGGACTTCAAAACATTAGTTGGGACCCTTTTTAGTAGATTGGGAACTTAAATATTTAATTGAATATTTTTTTGGATATTAAAGAACATATTATGTAATTTCATAAAATTTGGAATTCAGTATTGAGCCAAAAAATTCTATCTTCATGGATGATCCAGTTTTTATCACAGATTTAGTGGGCCTTCTTATGTGGTCCACATGACTCTTTAAATGGATGAATTATCCCAAGATCCATTTGAATTATTTTTAGGAAATTTAATTAAGAACCTTTAAAAACAATAATCACAAAATTTAGATAATTATGATGAGATTTATAATTAAAATAGTAAACTACCTCAAATCCAGATTAATTCAAATAATTCTAAAAAATATATTTAGTATTAAAACATGGGTATTTCATACTAATTATGTAATTTTACTTGAAAATTACTAAAGTGAGTAGACAAAAAGTTATTAATAAATTAATAAAATCAATTATCCCACATTTAGGCTTATGTATGTCCTTATGTACAAAAAATACATAACAAAATCATTTTCACTCGACAACAAATATTTAAATTTCATTTTCACTAATTAGTGGGGTATATAATAGTTCACTTATCCATAAATAATTACAATAAAAAAATTTATAGAAATAATGTGTTGAAAACAATTTATTTTTCATGTTCAACTTTTTAATTGGAAAATTTGGGCACTCAAAACTCACTCCTCTCAAGAAAATAAAAATTTTATTTATGGAGGTTCACTAATTAACCAACCAAAATTAAAAATATTATAGATTAAAAGATATATAGGCTTAAATTACCTATTCTAAAGTTTAAAACAATAAAGAGGTATTTTTAGAGGTTTTTTAATGGCTTTGGATTGTAGGAATATAATTTACAAAAAATATAGGAAAAGAGGGGGTAAAACACAAACATAGAAAACTAAATTCACAATAGAATTGAAATGAGACATCAAAGGAAATGGAAAAACCTATTTAAAAGGGAAAAAATATTTGAATGAAGGAAAGAGATAGATAATTGGATGGGGAAGAAATGATAAAATATGTACAAAACAGAAAACATCTCCCAACGATATAAGAAAATATAATTCAAGTGTTCTTTTTTTTTCTTTTTTTTAAGTTGAACTTGAAACAAATATCACACTTATCCCTAAAAACTTGTTTTAACTCCTCAATAAATAAATTTTAATAGTTATAATAAGATAAAAGGTTGAAAAAGAGTTATTTTTCCCACCCAAGATACAAATATTTATTTTTTCATTTTTTTCACTTTTTTGTAACACTTTTTAATATCATTTTTATAAGTTGTGATAAACATATGTACCTTCCCAAAAATCACTGAAGGAAAAACTCTCCCAACCCTTAAATATATTATTTCCCTCAATAATATTATGACACATTTAAGATCAAGAAAATGGTACCTAAAATGAAATACATTCCCCCCATGCTTAAATTTAAATAAATCATGCAATGAAAATCCATATAGATGTTGGGTGGGATAGTGTTTTGGGATTTTAATATGGATATAGAAATTTAAAAAGTCATTAAGGGGATTTAAAAATGAGGATCAATGTAAGTGCAATGGGATTATATTTGTCCATTTTTATTCTCATGTGATTCAGAAAATGTCTCTATCATTTTAATGTATGTTATGTAGGAAATTAATCTCAAATGTCCACCAACTCAAGACTCATAATCAGGGGTGAAAAACACACAATATAAAAATATGTTCATATGTGACCTTGGAATTAAAGATGATTTTTTTCTTTATGGTTGGGGAAGAATCATTTTCCAAATAATTAAAATGACCATTAATGTTTATTAGTCTTAACACAAAATTATTTATCCAAATTTATAATGAAAATACAAAATGTTTGACATGAATAAAAGTAATTGGACTCCCTAAAAAGGTTGGAAAAATTTTAAAATTTTAATAGTGAGTTATTATGACTCTTTTTGTTTTTTTATTTTTAATGTTATTTTAGTTTTTTTAAAGACACTCCCACATAAATGAGAAAGAGGAAATATAGGGTTTAATGAAGAATGTGGTAAAAAAGGTGAATGAGAGATGAAGAAGAGGAGGAGGAATAAGAGATAAATATAGAGTTAAAGGGAAATAGGTGCACCCTCGTTTGGATTTGATGGGTCTTCATCTCCATCCAGTGGTGGGTCTACCACAGTAGTTGGGGATCTGATGGAATTCGATGTGGTTCCTAGGCTGATTTTCATCTCATGGTGATGCTTTAATCGATGCATATACTGTGAATGTTATTTTAGGAGGGGGTCTTGGAATTTCACTCCAAAAAATGGGTATACATTAGTAATAATAAAAGGACCTTTCTAATAAGAATTAATATTACATGGTTGAACCCTAAATTGAGAGTTAAAGGGTGTTAACTTTTCACCATCATGGAATATATTTTGTAGGATGTTTTTTTTCATGGAGTTTCTTAGCCTTTTGTTTTCAGATATTTTAATTCTCTTAAAAATCATGTTGAATCTCCTTTAGTTCATTCAACTGCAACAATCTATCTTCACCAGATTTTTCACAATCAAAATTATAAATTTTGATAGCCCAAAATGACTTATGTTGGATTTAAACTACTAAATTACATGATATACCAAAAACTATCCTAAATAGATATATCCCATTGTTGTTTCATAGGTAGTTCAATAATCCCAAAGCGCTTCACCAAGTTATTTAGTCTAGTATTTTCTATTGGGATTAATAATTCTCTCAAGCACTCCTTTCACTTCTCTATTATAAATTTCAACCATTCCATTTTTTTTGGGTGATATGCAGTTGAAGTTTTATGTACAAACCCATTATTTTTTAGAAGTTATTCTAAGGTTAGATTACACAAATAGGTTCTTAAGTCCCTTACCAAGATACATGGAGATCCAAATCGATAGAAAATGTATGTTTTCAGGAACTTGCTAATAGTATGTGCATCACACTTCCTAGTGGGATTATCCTTGACCAACCTAGAAACATAGTCAACATCTATAAGAATAAATGAGAATACATTGGAGGGGGAAAAGGGTCCTATGAAATTAACTCCCCAAACATTGAAGATATCACATAATATTAAATCCTTTTGTGGAATTTTATTTCTTTTTGAAATTATGCCAAATTTGGGGAAAGTGGGTCATTACTGACAGAACTCATGTGAGTCTTGGAAGAGTGATGTCCAGAAGAATATATTGTTGAGGACCATTTTGGAGTTATATTGTAGTACAAAGTGGTCACCACCGAGAATTGAGTTACGAAATTCCAAGATGGAGGAATGTTCATCTTCATCATCATATATTCTAATTACCATATTAGCCCCAATTTTTTAAAGTTTATTATCTTCAAAAAAATATAATTTTGAATCCCTTTTCAGCTTCAATTTTTATTCTTTTGAAAATAATTAAGGAAAAATACCATCAACCAATTAATTTATAATTGGTTCATTCCATGATAACTTTGGAGTGAGAGGTGATAGGTGTCTAGTTTGAAATTCAGGATCGATTATTTTATAATGAGAAGAATTAGAAATTTTACTCATGTGATCAGCCACATGGTTTTCTTTTCTAGATATATCTTTAATAAAAATATAAAACTCTTAGAGCATTAGGATACATCTTATTATCCTCAATTTAGAATAAATATTCTTAAGAAATAACTTTAAAGTTGAATGGTCCATAAAATTTATTATTCTAGAACCTAAGAGATAGGGCCAGAATTTATCAAAGGCAAAAACCATAGCTAAAAGTTCCTTTTCCATAACAGTGTAGTGAGATTTAGTTTCATCCAATGTTTTTGAGAAATAATAGATTACATGAGTAATTTTTTCTCTTCTTTGGCCAATAATGACCTCAATGGCCCTATCAAAAGCATCACACATCAATTCAAATAGTAAGGACCAATATGAGGGTTGGATTATCAGGGTAGATGTATGAACAACTTTGAATTCAATTAAGTCTCTCTTTCAATCTTTATTGAAATGGAATGTAGCATAAAATTGGAGTATTTGAGTGAGTGGGTGTGAAATCCTATTGAATTTATGGATGAATCACTGATAGAAACTGGCATGACCAAGGAATGAATGGATCCATCAAACTAATGTGAGTTTAGGAAGTGATTGGATCACCTGAATTTTGGAAGGATCGACTTGAAAGCTCTCTTGTGAAATTATGTGCACTAGAACAATCCCATTAGTAACCATGAAGTTACATTTTTCATAATTTAGTATAAGGTAGCATTTGACACACTTTTATAGGACCAAATAGACTGAATGCAAGAAGGATTCAAATGAATCACAATAAATGGTAATCTCATCCATGATGGACCCCATGAAATGTTCAATAAAATCCGAAAATATACTCATCATACGCCTCTAGAATGTTTCGGGAGCATTGGAAAGGCAAAAATACATTCTCTTATATACATATGTTTCAAATAGGTAAGTGAATGTAGTCTTTTATTAGTCCTGAGGTGCTATTGGGATTTGGAAGTAGTTGGTGTATCCATAAAGAAAGCAATAATGTAACTTTATAGCTAATCATTCTATCATTTGATCAAGTAAGGAAGGAGAGCAATGATCTTTTCATGTTTCAGCATTCAATTTACGATAATCGATGCGCACACACCATTTTTTATCACTCAAGTTTTGACCACCTCTCTATGTTCATTTGTGATGACACTTATTCCACCATTCTTAGGTACCACTTGAATAGGACTAACCCATTCACTATTTTAAATTGGGTAAATAATATCAGCTTGAAGAATCTTGGAAATATCTTCCCTAAATACCTCAATTATGAGTGGATTGAGTCTTCTTTGTGGTTTTTTTATTGGTTTGGATGATTCTTCAAGATGGATGTGATGCATGAAAAGGGAAGGGTTGATTATTGATATGTTATCTAGGGTCCAACCTTAGGAATTTTTATTTTCCTATAACACATGAATAAGTTTGGAATCATCAGTTTCTATAAGTGAAGATGAGATAATTACATGATAAGATTTATTATAGAAATATAATGCATATTTCAAGTGTGTTGGATGGGGTTTTAGATCATTTTCATCCTTTATTTGTGGGATAGAAAATTTAGGAACATAGTAAGGAATTCCAATTGGTTTTGATTCATTTTCCTCAATATTGTCTGAGGTGTAATAGTAGATATCTGATTTGATATGTTATTCAAGAGAGTTTTCAAGATCCTCATTGATTTATGGAGTCTATGAATGAAAGGCCAATATTAACTTCCCTATTTATGACTTGGTTAATCATGATGAAAATTTAACAAACTCCTATCTCATTAACACATGATGATCATGATGGAATGGGGTGAATCCACTCTTAGAAGTGTCCTTGGAATCATGGATTGAGAATGTAGAGTGATGCTTTGATGGGTATCACATGGCTGGAAAATGTTGAATATAACCAGTTGGTCACCAAATTCCATGGATAAGATTCCCACATTGACATTAATATTAGTTATAGATTTTAGGAGGAATTTCCTTCATAAAATTAGAGGATATCAAGAAGAGGTCATCTCACCTTCCATGTTATGGACATAGAAATTAGTTAGGAAGATAAGATCATTAACTCAGACAAGGACATCCTAAATTATTCCCTTAGGACTGGCAGTTCTTTGATTGGATAACTGTATGACAACACCCATTGGGTAAAAGGGACCTAGACCAAGGTTGGAGAAGATAGATTTGGTTATGGAATTTATCAAGTATCCTAGTTCTATGAGTGTATCATTGAATTTGGAACTTCTTATTTGGAATGGAACTATAAATGTACCTAGATCTTTACACTTCATGGGAATGGACTGCTAGGTAGGAATGCTTTCAATGGTCCTATGTTCTCTCTTACAGGCACCCAATTCCTTAAGTAACTTTTCATACTTAGGAATTTGTTTGATGGAATCTAATTAGGTAGTGTTGAATTCCACACAACTAAAAATGTTTAGGATTCATTATGAGGCATCGACATTTTCTTTCTAGATCTAAGTGCAATTGCACTTACATTTCCCTTAGGGTTGGAAAATGGTTGAGCATAGAGTTGGGCTAAATTGGATTGTTGTTACTAACTTAGGTGGGATGAAATTTGACCAATTTAGTTTTTAATTTTTTGAAGTCTAGAACGAGTGAAGGAGGAAAGATCCTCTACAATACTTACCCATGGATTCTTAAAATAATAGGCATGTCCCGCATTGAGATTACCTTGATTTGGGTTCTTGGGAAAGTTCTTGTATTAGGTTGGGAATTGGGAAGTCTAATTAGGAAAGTGAAATCCAGGATGATCAAGGGGAGGATTTATCATTTGAGGTTGAGGAACAAAAGGATAAGGTTTTTTGAAGTTACCACCACCTTGACCATATTCGAATTGGTTTATATTTTGAGTATTTAACTGAGGGGGGTGAGAAGAAGGATTACCATACCTCAAGCCTGGGTTATAAGTAGAAGAGGAAGGATCATAGTGGGTTTGGTTGGAGTTTCTAATAAATGAACTTAATAGTTGAGGGTTTGTGTTCCACTGAGCATATGATGCATTGAGCTCCATTGGTCTAGATGAATCTGATGGATCATCTTGAATTTATAGACATGTGTCGGTTGGATGCAATGCTGAGCTACAAATTCCATAATTTTTTATGGCTCAAGGGAATAGAGACTTTGGAGAAGATCAAGTTGGGGTATTAACATCCATCGTTATTTGTCTTATGAGACTTGTAAGTTCACTCATCCACTTGGTCATCTTGTTATGCTCTGTGGATTTATTCTCTTGGACTTTTTTGACTTGAGCATGTTCTCGATTATATAATTGATGCTTGTTTGTAGTCATGTTGCTTATGAGATCTCATGTAGCTGCAAGAGTTTTGTCAAAAAGAGAACCAGCACTTACAGCATCAATGAGAGTTATCTCCATATCCAATAACCCCTAATAGAAATATTATATCAAGAGTTGGTTAGGGATTTGGTGGTGTGGGATGGTTTCCATAAGCTTTTTGAACCTATCCCAGTATCATGGAGTGATTCATTGGGAAATTGATAGATACCTCTTATTTTCTTTCAGATAGAAGGGATTTGAGATATAGGGAAGACTTTCTCCAAGAAGAGTCACTTCATGTCATTCCATGTGGTTATGAAACCATGAGGGAGGTAGTAGATCCATGACTTGGAGAATTTATCTAGGTAGAAATGGAATTCTCGAAGTTTGATTTGTTTTTTAGAAACCCCTTGAGGCTTCATAGTAGCGCATGCCACTTATAACTCTTTGAGGTGAATATGTGGATCTCACCAGCTAGCCCATGGAAGCAAGGTAAAAGATGGATCAAACCTGATTTGAGTTCAAAATCATCCTCAATTTTTAGATATTTAATATCAAGGGGTTGGTAATTTATATCAGGGGCAGCGAATTCTTTAAGGTTTTTCCCTAGGATTGGCCATATCTAGTTCAATTGGATGGGCAATGAATGGTTCTGGAGTGATTTGATTATAACTAATTGTTCTTATAATTCAGTGAAGATTTCGATCAATTTTCAGGTCAAAAAAATATTATGGATTATTTGGGAGGCTACCAAGCATTTATAAAAAATTTGGAAGGATGAGGAAGGCGGGTTTTTCTTTGTGTTTTTTTCAGATGTTTTTTGGATTTTTTATTTTTTTTCTATAAAAATAAAAACCCGTTGACTACTAGTTTCACAATCCCCATCAAGGACTCTATTTAAAACATAGAAAAATTTCATCTATCGATTATTCAAAGGTATAGTGCTCTGCTATAATGTGTGTATCAACACTTGGGTCGAATCCTCGGTGATGATATAAATTTTAGAGTCAATCATTTCTAATTTTTCTTTTTAATGGGGGGTGTTTTTAGATCTTAGATGGTATGATTGATTGATAAATATTGATTTAACAATTTAATAATTATTGGGGTGATGATATCCTTAGGGATTCAATCTTCTGATATACTTAAGCTTTTCTATATATCATATTAAATTAACATCCACTTCACAAGATGGTTTTTTATCAGAATTCCAAAAAAATTTGGATTTATTCCAAGACTAAACTAGGGTTTTGATCCTAATAAATTCTTGTTAATGGAAGGTAAAATATTACTTAAAAAATGTGTAATTTTGGTTCCAATAATACATGGAATACACACTTAAAACAAAACATGTAATTAATACATGACATTTTAAGTTCAACATACACAATATCTATTTAAAGAATATTAATAAAAAAAGTTCTCAATCACTTAACATCCTGAAATAATGACTCACCCTATTGGGAGATTAACTCAAACAATGATATGGTTAGTAATATGGTTTAATATGTTTATGGTGATGAGTTAAAAAAATAATAAAATGAATGGGACAAGAAAAGAGTTGTGCTCCAAACACACACATGAGCGGTGAAGAAAGTTAAATAGGGAATTTTGATTGAATGAGAAAAAAAAGATGAAAGGATTTAATTTGATTGATTTAAAATATTTTAAGACTATTAATATTATTTAATATAATATTTATGAGAATAATATATTATGAAAAAAACATGCATTAAATTCATTTTAAATGAAAACAAACTTATACGACTACAAATGAAGAAGAACACAAAAGAACATGAAAACAAAGAGAGAAGGAAAGGTCGATCAAGTAAAACTTGAGTTTGGAAGGTCCTTATAGGACCTTTTCAAGGATTTGGTCATGACAATGTTTCCTCCTCTATTTTTAAATATCAACCCCTTGCATGGAGAAGAGGGGGATGTATTTATAGCCCAAGGTGGTGGACTATTTGCCTTCTAAAACATATCCTCAAGTCAGCTTGACAATTTAACCCTTTATACATACAAATATGGAGATAAATTCTTCTTCAAAGTTATATATATGGATTTGGAAAGTTAATACTACAAATTTTGTGGCCATTTAACCTTTTTATCCAATGTTATGGCTATTTTCTAAAACCATATGATGTTATTCATTTTCAAGTCAAGTTTTCCATGGTCTAAATGTGAATTCATTTATTTCTCAGAATATACCTTCAAATCTGAACCATTTATTATAAAAATTTGGGAGGATATATCTTGTATTTAACACTAAAAAAATATAATCTCAATTGGACAATTTTTTTTGGGGGAAAGTAAATAATGGTGGAATGTTTTTAATTCTGAGACAAAATTGTGGGTTGGACATAAAATAATGAGTTGGACCCCTTTTGTCAGATTTGGGCCTTAAAATTTTTATCCAGTATATTTTTATGATATTAAAGGATATATTATGGAATTTCATAAAATTTGGGTTTTTGGATTGAGCCAAGAAATTCTATCTTCATGGTTGGTCTAGTTTTCACCACAGATTTGGTGGGCCTTTTGTGTGGTCCATTTGACCCTTTAAATGGAAAAATTGGCCCAAGATCCAATTGAAGGATTTCTAGGAAATTGAATTAAGAACATGAAAAAATAATAATAACACAATTTGGATAAGTAGGGTGAGATTTATAATTAAAATACTAAACTTCCTTAAATCTGGATTAATTCATATAATGCTCAAAAATTATATTTAATACAAAAACATGGGAATTTCACACTAATTATGAAATTTAAATTGAAAATTACTAAAGTTGGTAGAAAAAACGTTATGAATAAATTAAAAACATCAATCCCCCACACTTAGAATTATGAATGACCACATGTACAAAAAATACATATGAAAATCATTTTCACTCACCAACAAATATTAGAATTTCATTTTCACCAATTTTGGGGCTCTAGAATAGTTCAAAATGCAAAAATAATCACACCACAATTTTTTACAGAAATAATGTATCAAAAAAATTCATTTTTAATGTTCAAATTTTGAATTGAAAAATATGGGCACTCATAACTCACTCCTCTAAAGATGTAAAAAAAATTATTTACATAGGTTTACTCATTCACTAACCAAAATTGAAAATATTAGAGTTTGAAAGAGATCTCAACTTCAATTATATATTATAAATTTCACAATATTAAAGAGGTGTTTTTCGGGGGTTTTCATTGGTTATGGTATGGTAGGAATATAATGTCCAAAAAGATAGTAAAAGAGGGGGTAAGTCACCAACATGGAAAAAGCAATGCATAATTGTTTTGAAATAATACATAGAAGGAAATGGAAAAAATATTTACAATGGAATGAATGTTTTAAGGAAGTAAATATATGGATAAAATTGGAAGGGGATGAAATGATTAAATATTTACAAAACACAAAACATCTCCCAATGAAAAAATAAAATAAGATTCAAGTGTTCTTTTTTCCCTTTTTTTGAAATTTAACTTTAAACAAATCCCACAATCATGTCCCAAACCTTGTTTTATCTCCTCAAAAAACTAATTTTAATAGTTATAATAATATTAAAGGTTTAATAAGAGTGATTTTTGACCCACCCAAGACAAAACCCATTTTTTCATTTTTTTTTTGTCTTTTTTTTGTTTTTTTCAATTTTTTTAACACTTATCAATATCATTTGTACAAGATTTTATAAACATATATACATTACCAAAACTCACTAAATAAAAACTTATCCCCCACACTTAAATGGATTATTTACCTCAAGCATATGATGACATGTGTAAAATCAAGGAAATGGTACCCAAAATGAAATCCATTACCCCCTCATTTAAATTTCAAGAAATCATATAATGAAAATACATGTAGATGTTGAGTGGTACAAGTTTTTGGGATTGTAATGTATCTATCAAAAAAATTCAAAGTCTCCAAGGGGATTTTAAAAGGAGGATCCATGTAAGGGTAATGAGATGCTATTTTTCTATTTTCATTCTCATGTGGTTCATAAAATTCCTCTATCATTTTAACGTATTCTAAAGTAAGAAATATATTTTGAAGGTCCACAAACTCAAGACTCAAGTTAGTGGTTGAAAACATAGAATATAAAAATAGGTACATAGGTTACCTTATAATTAAGGATAATGTTGTTCCTTATGCTTATGGAAGAATCGTTTTCCTAATAAAAAATTGACCATTTAGAATTTATTGGTCATGAAAAAAAATTCTTTATCCAAATTTATAATGAAAATAAAAAAAAAATTAAGATGAAAACAAGTCATTGGTCTCCCAAAAAGTTTGGACAAAAATTTAAAATTTAATGTTGAGAAATTATGAATTTTCTTTATCTCTTTTTTTTGTTTTTTTTAAATACACTCCCACATAGAATTGAAAGAAAAAAAAGAAAGGGTTTGATAAATAATGTGGTAAAAAAAGTGAATGATATAGGAATAAGAAGAAGATATAAAGAGAGGGAGAGGGGGGGAAGGAGGAAGAAGAGAGAAATAGGGAGTTAAATGGAAAGAAGTTACCTTGGTTTGGATATGGTAGGTTTCAACATTCATCCAGTGGTGGGTATACCAAGGCACTTGGAGTTCCAAATCTATGGAAAATATGGGTTTTGAGGAACTCACAAGTAGTATGTTCATCAACCTTCCTAGTGGGTTTGGCCTCGACCCACAAAGAAACATATTCAATAGCCATAATAATATATGATATGCCATTTGAAGGGGGAAAGGGTCCCATGAAATTGATTCCCCAAATATAAAAGATCTCACATAATATTAAAGGATTTTATGGTATTTCATTTCTTTTGGAAATTATGATAATCTTCTGGAAATTGGAACATTATTTATAGAACTCATGTGAGTCTTTTAAGAGTGAAGTCAAGAAGAATCTAGAGTCTAGGACCTTTTAGGAGGTCCATTGTGGTCCAAAGTGAACACCTATGGGCATTGAGTGGAATAATTATAAGATAGAGGAATGTTCATATACATCAACACATATTCTAATTACCATGTCAAACCCAGTTTTCTAAAGTTTATTGTCTTCCAAAAAATAGAATTTTAAATCACTTTTCTGCTTCACTTTTTGTTATTTTGAAAAACTTTAAGGAAAATACTAGAAACCAGGTAATTTATAATTGGGGCATACCATGATAACTTTGTAGTGAGAGATGATAGGTGTTCAATTATAAATTTAGTATCAATTATATCAGAATGAGAAGAATTAGAAATTCTACTCTGGTGATCATCCATAAGGTTTTTTTCTAGGTCGATCTTTAATCACAATTTCAAACTATTTGAGAATTAGTATTTATATTAATAGCCTTGTATTGGAATAAAATTTCATAAGTAAGAACTTTAAAGCTGAATTGTGTGTAAAAATGATGATTTTGGAACTTAAGAGATAGAGATGGAATTTATCCAAGGAAAAAACCACTGCTAAAAGTTATTTTTCTATCACAATGTAGTGAGATTGTGTTTCATCCCCTATTTTTTGTGGCATAATATCATACATGAGGAATTTTATATCTTATTTCACAAAGAAAAGTACCAATCGACCTATCAAAAGTATCACACAAGAATTAAAAGGGTATTTACTAATTTGAGGGTTGGATTACTGGTGATGATGTAAGAAAAACTTTGAGTTCAGAGAAGGATCTCTTGAAAGCCTCGTCAAAATGGAATGTAACATCATTTTGGAGTATCTGAGTGAGTGGGAAGGAAATCATATTGAAGTTATGGATGAATCACTAATAGAAACATGCAAGACCAAAGAATTAATGGATGTGTCAAACTGATGTGGGTTCAAGAAGTGGTTGAATCATCTCAATTTTGGAAAGATCAAATTGAATACCCTCTTGTGAAACTATGTTCCCTAGAATAATCTCATTAGTAACCATAAAGTGACATTTTTCATAATTCAGTACAAGGTTACACTTGATACACTTTTGTAAGACTATAGAGAGTGAATGCATGTAGGATTTAAATGAATCGTCATAAATGGTAAAGTCTTCCATGAATATCTCCATGAAATGATCAACAAATTCAGAAAATATACTCATCATACACCTATGGAATGTTTCAGGATCATTTCCAAGGAAAAAATGCATTATCCTATATGTATATGTTCTAAAGGGGAAAGTGAATGTAGTGTTTTCTTGGTCTTGAGGTGATATTAGGATTTGGAAGTATCTGGTTTATCCATCAAGAAATCAATAATGTGAATTTTCATCTAATATTTATAGAATTTGTTTAATAAAAGGAAGAGGGTAGGATATTTTCATGTTTCATCATTCAATTTCAAATAATCGATGCACACATGCCATTTTTTCACTCAAGTTGTAACCACCTATCCATGTTCATTTGAGACAATAGTTATGTCACCATTATTAGGAACCACTTGAATCAGACTAACCCATTCACTGTTGGAAATTTGGTAGATAATAACAGCTTGAAGAAGCTTTGTGATCTATTCCCTAACAACCTCAAGTATGAGTGGATTGAGTCTTCTTTGTGGTTGTCTTATTGGTTTGGATGATTCCTTAAGTTGGATGTGATGCATAAAAAAGGTAGGGTTGATTATTGGTATGTCATATAGGGTCCAACCTAAGGAATTTTTATTTTCCTCTAATACATGAACAAGTTTGGACACATCATTTTTAGTAAGCGATGTAGATATAATGATGGGATAGGATTTATCATGGGAATAATGCATATTTTAAGTGTGTAGGAGGGGGTTTAAGATCATTTTCATCCTTTATTTGTGGGCTAGAAAACTTTATAATAGAGTAAGGGATTCTAGTTGGTTTTGATCCATTTTCCTTAATATTTTATAAGGTGGAACAGTAGAGATCATAGTTGAATGAGATTCAAGAGAGTTTTCAAGATCCTTTAGATTGATGGAGTTTATTAATGGAAGTTCAACATCAACTTCCCTATTTTTGACTTGGTTAATCATAATGAAATTTTCAAAAACTCCTCTATCAATAGAAAATTATAAACATAATGGTGTATTGGTGAATCCACTCTTAGAAGTATCCTTGTAAGCATGGGTAGAGAATGTCGAGTGATTCTCTTATGGGTATTTTATGGCTTGAAAAATACTGAACTTGACCAACTAGTCACCAAATTCCATTGATAAGATTCATGTATGGACATAAATATTAGTTCTAATACTTAGGAGGAATGAAAATTTTAGAATTAGGGGATATTGAGAAGGGGTAGTCTCACCTTCCATGTCAAGGACATAGAAATCAGTAGGGAAGATAAGATCATTAACTCGGACAAGGTCATCCTCAATTATTTCCTTAGTACTAGTACTGATTTGATTGATAACTAGATAACAATACCTATTAGGTGAAATGGACCTAGAACAAGGTTGAATAAGATTGATTTTTTAGTAAATTTATCGAGGCTCCTAGTTCTATGAGTGCATCATAAAAGTTGAAACTTTCTATTTGGCATGGAACTTTAAATATCCCTGGATCATTACACTTCATGGGAATGGACTACTGGGTTGAAACATTTCTGATGGCCTTAAGTTATCTCTAATGAGCAGACAATTATTTAAGAAAGTTTTCATACTTCCTATTTTTTTCATAGCATATAAGAGTGTAATGTTGAATTCAACACATCTAAACATGTCAAGTATTTTATAATTAGACTGAAAGGGATTCTTTGGTTTATAAATGGATTGAGGAAAAGGAATTGGATTCCTTAGTGGAATGGATGGAGGTTAGGGAGTGGCTTCAAGTTTATTTTTTGGTTTTTATTCTTTTCATTTTCTATCTTAATATTTAAAGGGTATTTTTAGGATTCATCATGAGGAATAAATTTTTTTTCCAGATTGATGTGAAATTTCACTTACATTTCCCTTGGAGTTGGGAAATGGTTGAGTTAAGAGTTGGGATGAATTGGATTGTTTCTATTGTCTTAGGTGGGATAAAATTTGACCAATTTGGTTTTCAATGTTTTTAAGGCTAGAATGGGTGAAGGGGTAAAGATCCTTCGTAGAACATTCCAATGGCTTCTTAGAAGAAGAGGCATGCCCCAAATTGGGATTACCTTTATTAGGGTTCTTGGTAATGTGCTTGTATTCAGTTGGGAATTGGGAAGTCTCATTAGGGTAGTGGAATCTAGGAGGAGCAGGAGGAGGATATAACCTTTGAGGTTAAGGAACAAAAGGATAAGTTTTTGGATGTTACCACTACCTTGACTATACTATAATTGGTTTGGATTTTGAGGTGATAAGTGAGGGAGATGAGAAATGGTATTACCAAAACTCAATCCTGGGTTATAGGTATAATATAAGGTCTTATAGTGGGGTTTTTTTGAGTCTCTAATAAACTGACCTAATATAAGAGGGTTGGTGTTCCGATGAGCATATTCTAATGACCACCATTGTTCCGGATAAATCTGATAGATCATCTTAAAGTTGTGCACATGTGTCAGCTGGATTAGTTTGTGAGATACAAATTCTACAATTTTTGTTAGGCAAAGGTAATATATATTATGGATAAGATGAGGTTGAGGCTTTAAAATCCATCCCTAGTTATTTCACAAGACCAGTAAGTTCACTCATCTAATCAATTTTCTTGTTAGGCTCTATGGATTGATTCTCTTAGACTTGTTTGCCTTGATCATGTTCTTGAGTATGGAATTGATGTGTGTTTGTATCCATGTTTCTTATGAGATATCATGCAGTTGTAGAAGTTTTTTCAATAAGATCACCACCAATTGTGGCATTAATGAGAGTTCATTCTATATCCAATAACCCCTCATACAATTATTAGATCATGATTTTTTCAGTGATTTCATGGAGTGGGTATGTTTCTACAAGATTTTTGAACCTCTCTCATTACTCATGGAGTGATTCATTGGGGAATTGATGGATTCTATATATTTCATTTCAGATAGAAGTAGTTCGAGAAGCAAGGAATAATTTCTTTAAGAATATTCGCTTCATGTCATTCCATGTAGTTATGGAATGAGGAGGGAGTTAATATAGCCATGACTTTGAAGATTCTACTAGGGAGAAAGTGAATTCTCTAAGTTTGATTTATTCTTTAGAAACCCCTCTAGGTTACATGGTAGAGCACACCACTTGAAAATATTTTAGGTGAAGATATAGATACTCAATATTTATCCTGTGGAAATGAGGTAAAAGATGGATCAAACCTAATCTGAGTTCGAAATCAGCATCACTGTTTGGATATTGAATACTAAGGGGTTGGAAATTCATATCAGGGGAAGTGAGTTCATTAAGGTTTTGTTACCTAGAATTGGAAATATCTAGTTAAATTGGATGAAAAATGAATGGTTCTAGAGTGATTAGATTATCCCTAATGGTCCTCCTAAGTCAGTGAACAGGTCGCTCGATTTATAGGTTAAACAAATCTGATGAAATATTGGGGAGGCTACAAGGTATTCATAGAAAATTTGGAAGGATGAGGAAGGTGTGTTTTTCTTTGTGAATTTTTTTTTGTTTATGATTTTTATGATAATATGGGGTTTTTTGTGTTTTTTTCAAATATTTTTTTGTTATCTTGTTTTGATTTTTTTTTGATTTTTTTTAATTCAAAAACTATCGAATATTAGTCACACAATCCCTAGAAATGATTCCATTTTAAGTGTGACCAAATATCACCTATCAACCATTCAATGGTATGGTTCTCTGTTATAATGTGTATAGAGACACTCTAGTTGAATCCTCAGTGATGGTATAAGTTTTAGAGTCAATTATTTCTAATTTTTCATTTTAATGGGGGGTTTATTTGAAAACTTAGATAAAATGATTCATTGATGAAGATTGATTTAACAATTTAATAATGATTGAGGTGATTTAATAATTAGGTATTCAAGATTTTGATATCCTTGAGCATTTATATATATTACATTAAATTAAAATCCACTTCAAAAGTTTATTTTTTATCATAATTCCCTACAATTTTTTATTTAATCCATGCCTCAAATTGAGTATTGATCTCAATCAATTATTATTAATGTGAAGTTCAATGTTTTCTAAACCCATTTTTACTTGTGGTTCCAATAATCCTTGGAATCCATGTGTCAAATAAAACATTTCATTAATCCATGATATTTTAATTTCAATAGACACAATATCAATTTAAATAATATTAATCAAGAAAAATATCTCAATCACTTAAAATACCCAAATTATGACTCACCCCAATGAGAGATTTACTCAACCATTGATATGTTTAGTAATCTGGTTTAGGATGTTTATGGTGATGAGTTAAAAGAAGAATAAAATGAATTAACCAAACGATGACCCGAATTCCAATCGTTGTTACATATGTATTAATTCATTGAATCTCTTCATATCGATCTCTAGATTATGCCTCCCCAGGCCCGAAATACCCATCCATTTCATTGATAATGAGTTTTTTTTTCTCCCTGAACTGGATGGAAGAAAATGAGAAGGTATTGTATCCTTCTCATTTCTCTTCACCAATGGGGAAGCGAGTCCACCAATTCTTGATTCCTATGCCAGGGCCTTTCAACCATCTATTTCTCTCTCATAACTGCTAGCACCAACTGGCCCAACCCTACCTCTTATATATTCTAATGATAAGGCATAGATATCAACCCAGCCATCTTCTTATCCCAAACCCATGCCTATTGGCTAACCTCAAGAAATATTCTTCCCTTCCATACATCAATGAGTATGAACGAGTGAAGAAATGACTTGGATCCAAGCTCTTGACTGATCCATATCCTTTCACACCAGTCCTTGAATCTGATCTAAGTGGCCCCACCCTCTTACTCCTATTCATTCGTTCATTTCTATGAATATACCCAGGAGGTAGTAGGTACAACTAATGAATATCATCTCTGGATTCCCATTACACCCCTTTCACATTGATTTCCAATCCCCATCCCAGACCTGCCTGCTACTACCCAATCTCTTCTCTTCCCCTCAGTAGGACCAAGAGAGATGGGAAGACAGGATACCAAGCAAGACAGTAGGAGGCTTCATATATAAATTACTTGGACATTCCCAATATACTTTTATAGGTGTTTCATGACCTGTTTTAAAAATTATTAGCATTACTGACCTGGGTAACCCTTGAATCATAGATACCATCTCTAATAAGAAGTGGTGAACCTTTACTCCGAATGGTTGTAGATGCATTGATAGAAAGATAAGAAACTGAACACCCAATAGATGAATACAAGGGGGGACAAGTAATGGAACACTCGACCACTACCCCACCTCCCTAGGAAGTCTATAGATATCTTGACCCCTCTATTACTTTATCACTCTCCCCAATAATATTCCCAATCATTTTTCCCTTCTTTTGTTAGACCCTAGAGGTGGCTAGAACACAAGTCTAACTCTTCCCACTTCCCTATATTGATGAATTGATTGGGATTCTCAAGTAGTTAAGTCAATTGAGGTGGTGTTAGGAATTCCATAATAGATTTCACCTATCACTAATGAAGACCCCTTCATGGTCAGAATGTTACCCCATATGGTTAGGTGTCCTATATCGATCAGACACACACCATATTAGGGTGAAATCCACCAAAATTTCAGCCCCATGCTACCACCATGAAATAAAAACATCTACCTATTTGGAAAAGATCAAAGGTACGAAGACCCTAGAAAAGACCACTTTTTAAGCAGCTTTCCTTAATGAAAATGAATTCAATGAAATGGTCCGAAGGAGAAACATGTAGAGATGAAAAAAAATATATGACATAGAGCCAGATGCTTTAACATAGTAGATAGAGACATGCTTACATCTATATTTACACTCATTCAGACGTTTCAATTATTATATGTGAATAGGAATACAATTATGTATTATGATCCCTTTGAAGACAATAATCACTTTCATCTATAGATACTATATATATAGTGTTATGTTAGTGGTAAAAGAGAGTTCTCTATGTCAAATTAATCCTTCACTTTCCTACCCAGAAGAAAGAAGAAACCTTTTATGGCCCACCATTTATTAAACCCCCTCTTCTCAAGTGATAGGGGTTCCTCTTTAGACTCTGAGGCTCGAGTTTCTTGGTCAGTTATAATTTTTCTAGATCCATAATTCTCTCACTTTATTTATGGGACATTTTGATCCCCTTTGACTCTCAACCCCCTTCATTCATGATGGCCCACTGAAGATGAAACTTGTTATTTTTCACATAGAACATCATGCCACCATATGAACATGGTATATAAGATAAATTGTAGTACCAAAATGAGATTTAGTAGCATAAAAAAATATGGATTTATTAGTGATAAATACAAGTCCCCTATATGAATAGGAATCACTGGGAGAATTTCAAATTCATCAAGGGGGCGATGATCATCTTGGGGTTGGGGGTCACATCAAGTGGTTGGATGGAAGGGGTTGTCGCATGGGTGGAGGAGCTTCATATTTCTGAATCAGCAAGAGGAGGATGAGGATGTGATGTACTCACCTTTCTCCCCCTCCAAGTATACTCAAGTTCCATCAGATATCCAAGAAATTTTTTGTGTTCGATAATAACATCACGTGTAGACATTTTTTTCTTCCAGGGCTCCACTATATACTTATCATGTCGCCAAAAAAAGAAAAAGATAATAAAAAATATTATTTTTAGTTCTTCTAAATAAAATGAAAAAGAGGTCTATCATTTTTTTGGTTCATTCTTTGACTGCTCTTCTCCTAAAGGAAGATTTTTGGAAGAAAGAGTTGTGTGTTGAACACACACACGAGTAATGAAGAAAGTTGAATATAGAATTTTGATTGAATGAGAAAACAAAATAGGAAATTTTTTATTTTGATTTATTTAAACTATTTTAATTCCATTAATATTATGAAATGGTATTTGGATGAGAATAAGAGATAATGGAGGATAAACATGAATTAAAACTCAATCTAAATGAAAAAAAACTGACATGATTACAAATTAAGAACACAAAAGAACATGAAAACAAAGAGAAGAGGAAAGGTCTCCCAAGTGAAAAATTGAGTTTGTAAAGTCCTATAAGGCCTTTGGAAATGTTTTTTTCATGCCAATTTTTCCTACTCTATTCTGAAATTCCATCCCCTTGAAAGGATAATATGGGGATGTATTTATAGCCCATGGTTGTAGACTGTTTTCTTTCCAAAATAGTCCCTCTAATTAGATCTACCATTAGAACCTTTAATAGTTGAATCTAGAGATATATTATTATTAAAAATTGTATATATGGATGTGGAAATTTCTTCCTCAAAATTTGGTAGGCATTGGAATTTTTTATCAAAATTTAGGACTATTTGGTCAAACCATGTGCTGATGTCCCTTTTTTAGTCGAGTTTTTTCATGGTCTAAATATGAATAAACTTATGGCTGTGAAGATTCATTAAAATATGAACTATTTATTATAAAAATCTTGAATTATATATCTTTTATTTTAAAACACAAAATATTAGCTCAATTTAAAGATTGGATTGAGAGAAAATTCAAGAAAGGTTGGTTGTTTTTAATTACAGGACATAATTGTGGGTTGGACTTCAAATACTCAGTTGGGTTCTTTTTTGTGTATTTACGCCATAAAATTTGAATCCAAGATTTTTTTGGGAATTAAAGAACATATTATGTAATTTCATTAAATTTGGGAGTATATATTGATCCCATAAATTTTATCTTCATGGTTGGTCCAGTTGTCACCATAGATTTGGTGGGTCTTCTTTTGTGGTCCATATGACACTTTAAATGGCCGAATTGGCACAAGCTCTAGTTGAATGATTTCTAGGAAATTTAATTAGGAAACCTAAAAAAATAATAAAACATATAAGTAGAGTAGTATTTAAAATTAAAACAGTACACTGCCTTGAATCTAGATTAATTCAAATAATGCTCAAAAATTATATTTAGTATCAAAACATGGGTATGTCATTCTAATTATGAACTTTTACTTGAAAATTACTAAAGGGGGTATAAAAATAGTTATGAATAAATTAATAACATAATATTTGTGGAAAAAGGGTTTTGGTTGTGTAAATATGGGAGGAGAAGGGTGGACATTTATAAGTGGGGGAGAGGACACACATGAAATTTTTGAAAGGATAAAGTGATATTGATGTTTTTATCATGATAAAAGCCTCTAAAAGGATTATTATTGTCCTTTATAGTTTTTAAGATTTAAATATTTCCATAATATTGGTTTTGGACAAGTTTAAGGTCATTTTTGACCCTTTTCTTCTTAGTTTAACCCCTGATAAACCCATTTTTACCTTAACCGCAGTACTTAATTTTTACTACTTTTACTATTCATAATGGTAAAATTTATGTTAAAATTGTTAAATAATATAAATTATTCTGATTAAAATAATTTAATCCATTTTTTTAAATTCAATTCTTCTAAGTGGCAGAATTCAATTTAAAATTAAACATGCAGGTATGTAAAAAATTATTTTTCAAAAGAAAATCTTTCAAAAGTTTAAAAACAATTATATAATAATTAATTAATTAATTAATTAATTAAGATAACCTAAATTAGTTAAATTATAATATAATTAAATTAAAAATACTCTAAAATAAATTAAAAATATAATTTAAGCTTGTAAATAATTTAAAGAAAAATGCAATTTTCATTAAAAATCAGTATTTTTCTCTATTCATTAAAAATTTATCCTTCTTAGAAAATTCTCAAAAATTCACCAAAATATAATTTTGACATGTATATTTCAAAAATAAAGTTTATTTTTTCAAATAAAGTTTCTAAAATTGGTAAAAAAATAATTTTAAATTATGTGGGAAAATCGCAACTAACCTGCCTTTTAGAAAAATACATTTTTTTAAAAAAAATTATTTTAAATGATTATTATTTTATTTATAATCAATAGATAACAGTTTAATTTAATTTATACATTTTTAAACCATATAAAATTCATAATTTATTTAGTACTATTCACACATGAAACTTAACGACTAAGTTATAATTGCCATGTTTAAATAATAATATTTTAATAGAGTATCATGTTTCGTTTAAACCTGGCATCATGTGCATTGTAAGCTATCAAAGAGATTGAATTTATTTAAAATATATATATTATAAATTCTATAATTGTTACATTTGTTTCTAATATTGGTTTTGTGTGTCATATATGCTATTGAAGATGATGTTTCACTTTTAAAACCTCGGGGCATTGCAACATTCAAGTTGGGTATCTTTTGAATCGATGGCAATTTAAAAAACTACACAATATGAATCTTTAAACCCCATGGATATGGTAAAATATATCCATTAGGAAATAATCAAATCATATTAAAGGAATCATAGTGAACATTAAGAAACAAGTCTTGAGAAATTAAATTTGAGACAAAGAACCTCTTACGACTTAAGAAACATTCTGATAAAAAACCTTAAAAGAGAGAAACTTTAAAGGTGGATTTTAAATACCATGAATAATGATAAAAAATGATATTATATATCCAATTATCATTATATAAATAATTTAAATGAAATTTTGTTCATAATACATAATGTGTCTCAAAGAATGAAAATTTGAGAGGAAACCCTTACATTGTTCTATAATTATTCAGCACTTTAACTTCATGAATTTTTTAGGTTAAAAGTTATTTTGGTTGCATTGTTTGTAAATATATAAATATGTTTTGGTTGTGAAAGTGGCTGGATAAATTAGGTGAAGTTTTTTAGAAGAGAAAATTCCTTAAGAAAGTGGCATAAGAAGCTTTCTTAAGGAAGATAGATTTCTATATAGATTTTCCAAACAAAGAAGTTTTAGGAACTTTGCTTATGGATAAATATAAAAAAGTTCCTTAAACCAATCATACGATACTATAATATTATTCAAATTTCCTAAACATCATGAATAATTCGTGATCAAAGAAAATTTTGTACGCATTTTTACAAAGTGATAAATGGATAATAGTTGGAAGAAGATTGATTTTTCCAGATAAAATTGACTGGACAAACATGTATGAAGAAAGTTTTAAAAATTACCATTGGAAGAACTTTCTATAATAATATTTCACAAGTTCATTAGATATACAATGTGATAAGTTTCCTGATAAATATTATGTAAGAATTTTTTTACACTATCATCAGATATATAAAATTTAGACCATTAGATAAATAATTTATTAGAAAGATGGAAGTGTTTTTATTACTATGTTTGTGTAGTTTAGAAAATTGTAAATATATGTTTTGTGGAAAAATAAATACAAATGTGAAGAATTAAAAATTTAAAGCCAATGTTTTGAGATGAATAGGTTTTACAGAACAAAAGTCTTTATAATTTGAAACAATGTATTCAAACATCATATACATCTTATGTTTTCCATATAGAAAGTTTATACAAAGTTATGATATAGAATTATTAGACAGAGAATTTCATATTGACATGATCATATGAAGAAATTATAAGAAGTCTATGTTTGCTACATTAAGTTGAAAAGTGGTACTAAAGGAACTTCATTGGAATGATTCCATCATATGAATATCCATTGGAGGGATAGGAACTCAAAAGAACTAATGAGTAGATATTTTCCATATACATCGAATGGAGAGTTTTGAAGGAGATCTAACCAGAAAAGGATCTATAAAGTCTGATATAGAGTTTAGTAGGATTAGGTAAACTATCATTGGATATAGGTTTCATATGAAGATCCATTGACATAGGTATGATGAGGTTTTCTAAAAAATGGAGACCAGAAGAAGGTGCATCGAATGATGAATGTTTTTTAGTTCATAAGATGAATGAAGCATAGAATGTTCCATCATAAGAAGATGTTTGAATAAACAATCATTAAACTGAGAAATTATATGGAGCTTTACATAAAAATTTTATAGTCCTTAAATATATCGATGCAAAATATGGGTGATCAAATTTTTCTATCTTGTTATGATTTGAGAAATAAGGAAGAATTTAATTATCCCATAGGTTAAAAAAATTGAAGAATATTGAAGATGCTGGAGAATTCATGAAGCTTCAAGAGTATTTGAAAATATTCTATAAGATTTGAGAAGCATGCTACGAAATTTAGATGAGTGATAAATTCTGATATGAAATTTCATTGAGTGGGAAAGTGGAATTGAGTTCCCACAAATTCTATATTTTGAGCACATGTATAAAGGGGTGAAAGTACACAAGTACTTAACACTTTTAGAACATACGAAAGGCTAACACTCTTATGATTATGTGATAGGTTGAGTTTCCAACTAATCGGGTTAATGTTGAAAAGACCAGGTGGAGATACATTAGATAGGGGAACTTCAATTTGAGTTTCATCAAACAAAGCTCCATCAAATTGAGAAGAAGCTGTGAGTTACTAATTGAGTTTCTACTCAGTCAAAGTAGAAAGTGCATGTGGTCAGACTTTCTTCACCATATGGAGTTCCATTGGATGGAGTTCCATTCTATAGAGTTCCATCAGAAGGAGATATCATACGGATCTTTTGTGAACAAAGAATAACTGGCCAAAGTGTTGTGAGAAACATCAGACAAATATACCTCAAATGAAGTCATTATACATAGTTTATTTGAACATGGAAAAGTATCTAGAAGTTAAGTGATAATCATCATATATAGTACAATCAAATAGAGACCATAAAATATAGGTTCTTTTATAGAGTCCAAACCGATAAAAAAAATTTGAGGGAGTTTCTCAGTGAAGTTAAAAAAAACTCAGACTGATCTTAGACAGTTCTACCAAAGATCAGGAGGAGGTTTTGACATAAATATAATATTTATAGGGTTTTTGATGATCTTGAAGATTGTACGTAGGTGATTTTTATCTATATTTCTTGTAGAGAATGTGAATATCTTTCTAAAGAGAGTTAGAAAAGAAGAAGAAAAGAGCTTGTATTTGGGGGTATAACCAGTTTCTAAAAAGGCTTGTTTTCTGGGGAGTATAACCAACTGTGAAGGAAGAGGATATAAAAAATATATTTGGGGGTATAACCAAATATAGCAGGAAAGTTGAATTCTGGTGTGTAGAACTATTTACTACTTGTTCCTTTTTATTCTTGAAATAAAGTTAGTAAAAGAATCCATATTAGTGATATTATCCAACATGGAAATAAGTAGGAATTTATACCGAACCTTAAAATATTGAGTGCTACTCTCTCTTTATATTTGGTGCATATTAAATTTCAGGTTGAGATTTATACTTGAGTGGATCGTAATTCTAACAATGTTTCAGATGTTAAGAAATTTTCCTTAATAAGTTAAGAAACTTTCTTATAAAATCAAAAAAAATAATCATTTATTCACCCCTTAACCTTTCAGTTATCTCACACATTGATCCTAAGGGAACATAAATTGGTATCATATAAATGTTCCCTTTGAAGGATTCAAATCTAATAATATATAATGTTAATTCAGTGAGAAACCAGGGTGTTCCAATTTTTTATGGTAGAAACTATCATAGTTTAAAAAATAGGATGTTACCCTATCTTCTATCTCTTCTCTATGAAGTTATAGATGTTGTAATAGTTGGATCTACTCACATAAATGATTTTTTATGACAGTTTTAATAAAAAAACATGGAATTTTATGGAAAACATCATCATTCAATATTGATAACTCTAATAGTAAATGTTTATATAAATATTATGGGGTTTATAATGACTAATCAAATGTGAGATAAGTTTAGAAGCATATATGAAGGAAATGAGAAAGTTAAGTAAGATAATTTACAAATATGGAGAAACATATTTAAATATCTTAATATGGATGATGAATAAAGTATTGATAAATAATTTAAAAGAGTTAATGAGATTGTCAATAACATCAGACGTTTTGGTTATAAGTTGGAAGACTCTATTATTGTTAAAATAATTGATGAGAAATTTCCGGGCTGATTTTATGCCAAAGTATCAGCTTTATATGATCTTAAAGATTCATCTCTGGATGAAATTTAGAATATTCTCATGGCATGTGATATGAGTAAAACAATTATTTTCAAGAAAAATGCTGAGTATCAAATAGACTTCAAAGATTTGTTAAAATGGGAAAATGGATATAAAGAAGTTGAAGAAGAATCATTTGATTTAGTGGTAGATGAATAAGTAGAGGATCTCAAAACTATCATTTCTTTTTTTCTTAGAAATATAATAAGGTAAATTGGAAAGGGGTAGGTAAACTTCCTCTCAATTAATGGAATTATAATGTTAAAGGATATTTTGAAAAAAAAATGTTCAAAGGATAAAAATAAATAATCTGAATTTGAATAAGAAGACAATAAATATCAAAATAAGTGGTAAGAATATAATGAAAATTTTCCTTACAACAAAAATAAGAGATATTTGAGAAAAATAAATCAAGATGATTCTTTATTCGGTGATGAATCTATTTGTCATCACAAATTATTTGATCAAGTTAGAAAAGGAGTTTCTTCATCAAGTAGTGATAATGAAGAAGAATAATAAATAGAAAATGAGATGTTTCTAAAAGATAGTTTGGAATCACCACTTGAGAAAAATTCATAAGTCAAGAAAAAATAAAAGAAGTTGAATAAATAATTTAAGAAAATAAATTTCCAAAATGGTGATCAAATCAAAAAGGAGGATATAAAACTCAATCTAATTAGATCTTAGAAAATAAAAATTGGGAATCTAGTGAGAAAAATGAAAAATTATGAAGAAGCTTCAGCCATGCATGAGAATCCCAACATGATAGAAACTACACTTGTTGAAGAAGTTAAGAAGAACAGGTAAAAGATAGATGAACTCAATAAGATTTTAAATGTTCATAAAAAAAATTTGAATGAAAATAGGAAGAGTTATTAGAAACACAATAAATGTTTCTTATAAAATAAATTGAGCTAGTAAATATCAGAGAAGATTTCACCGTATCAGTTGAGGTAAAGGGTGAAACTTCTAAGGATGGTGAAAACAAAGGTTCATAGAAACATGTTGTTTTAATTCCTAAACAATAAAAATATACATCAATTGTTACTAAATCTATAGTTACAAATCTATGATTTTTGAAAAACTATCTTCCACTTAGAATGATTGGAATGCATCAAGAAAATATCTCCCTAAAAAAATTCACCCACGGTTTATAAAAACATAGAAACAATAAAGTTCAGAGAAGTTTTACTATCATTATGAAAGATAATGATTCAAATATCACAACTAGTTTTTTAGAGTTTTAAATCACAGTGATTATTCATTTTGGTACTACATATATCTACCAAGAAATAGGATTTAATCAAGGAGAGCTATGATGATTAGAGAAGAAGAAAACTTTCTAAAAAAATTGAATCAGAAAAGAAAGTTAAGAAGGTGAAGAATGTTTATCCTAAAAAAATAAAAATTAATAATTGAAGAAAGTTTATTACTTTAAGAAAGTTTAGAAAATTAGGAATGTTGATCATATAAATAAAGAGTGATTAGTTATTTGTCTAGATCAAATATTCATGGCTAAAAATTTATATGAAGTAAAAAATTTAGTTGAAGAAAAAGGAAAGAAGCGTATTTATGAAGATAAAACCAATTTTTATAAAAAAATATTAATAGATGGTGTTTAAAAAATCATAAAAAGGGAAATAGATATGAGAAATATGAGCATTGTACAAATTGTTTTATGACTATTCTACTAACCCAAGAAGAATGTAGGAAAAATTTGTTACAAAATCATGATAAAAAAAGTTACTAAAGGTAGAGAAAAGTTTATAGCTTCGTATAAAGAGTCTACATATGATAATAAACTTGAAACATAATTTTATAAGACTGAAAAAAAAGGAATAAAACAAATCTAATGTAAAATCCAATAAAAATAAGAAGAAGTCTAGACTAACATAATATTCTTGGTCCGAATATTGCTTCTAAGGAAAAATGAAGTTATACATTATTCCCAAAATATTTATTTATCTGTACTAACTTGCAAGGAATTGAAGGAGTATATGTATGGAAGATGGTTGAGTGTTGTTAAAGTAAAGGAAAATTTCCATCATAGAACTTTCCACCGTGATGAAAAATGTTGTGCAGCCATTGAGGGGGATAAAATATGTAGTTGTGGTATGAGTCACTTAATTTTCTTAAAGAAAAAAATAACAATTTTAATAAAGCTTAATATATTGGGTATTATGTGTTTATACAGTTGATAATTTTTTATATGTTTTTTGAGATGGGTGTAGGATTTATCTTAAAACAATTCCCAGATTACCCTAGATACAAAGTTTTTATAATGAACTTGAGGAAAGTGGTGAATGAAAGTAATTTTATGGAAAACATTGGCCACCTTGTATATTCAATCTTTTTTTTCTACATTAGGATTTCCCACATACACATATAGTATTATAGTTAAATGATCTTTGTTAAGAAACTCATGTGATACTAATTTTCTCCTTAATAAAGTTCTATAGATTTTGAGATAAAGTAATATGAGTAAAGATGGACCCTTTGAATTTTATTTTCAATAGAGGGAGAAGAAAATTAGGGGGATAAATATGATGTAAATATCATATGGGGAGAAATTGTTGATTACACATATTTTTTATGAAGAGGTTTTATGTTTTGTGTAGGTATTGATAATAAAAAAATGGGGGAGAATGGTAGGCCCAAAGTGAGTTTGGTTTCATTTTTTGTCAATATATATCAATATGTGATGGTTGTGAAGGTTATTGGAGGAAGTTAGTAAAGTTTTTGAGAAGGTAAATTTACTTAAGAAAGTGTAATAAGAAACTTATTAAGGAAAATAGATTTTTGGACATATTTTTGGACAAATATGTTTTAGGAACTTTTCTTTTAGAGGAATTTAAGAAATTTACTTAACTAAATTAGAATATTCTATACTGTTATTCAGAGTTCATAAACATCATGAAAAAATAATGATCCAAGATTTTTTTTACACATGTATAAAAAGAGAGAAATTTCTAATAGTAGTATGAAGTTTGATTTTATTGGGTGAACTTAACCAGAAACACATTTGTGAGAAAAAAAATTGAATAACGCTCATCAGATGAAATTTTTGTAAGAATATTTCAAAATTTCATCAGATATAAAAATTGATATGTTTATAAATAGATATTATATAATAAAGTTTTTACACTGTCATTATATGTGAAAAATGAATATCATTAGATAAATAATTTATTGGAAATTTGGAAGTGTTGTTATTTCTATGTTTGTGTATTTTAGAAAAATGTAAAGATATGTTTTGTGGATATATAAATACATAGGGGAACAATTCATAAGTTGAAGCCAATATTTCGAGGAGAATAGGTTTCATAGAATATAATTATTTATAAGTTTCAATAATGTTGTCAATCGTATTCAATGACTAGAGTTTTCTATATAGAAGGTTTATACAAAGTTCTAACATAGAATGATCAGATAGAGAATTCCAAATTAACATGATTAGATAGAGAAAATCTAGGAAGTTCATGTTGGCTACATGAAGTTGAGAACTTATTAAAAGATATGATGAAGAAAAGTTAGTGGATCAAGTCCATCAGAAGAAGATCCATTGCATGTATAAACACTTGAAATATCCAATGAATATATAATTTTTATATACATTGAATTAAAAATTATGAAGGTGCTCCTACTAGAAAAGAGTGTATGAAGTTTGATATAGAGTTCATTGGTATCATATTGTAATAACTCGTATCTTCATTTTAGGTATGGATCTTATTTTTGTGTGTTTTGGAGAAAAAGGGGATATTTTTGGAAATTTTATAAGTACACATCATGTACTTAGGAGTACATGTTGTGTACCCAGTTTCCACAGGTAGCCATGTACTGGCTGTGTAATGGCTAAGTACATGGTCATGTGAGGTGACCTAGAGACCGCCTAAAGAAGGGATCAGTTAAGGCATGTACATGGCGTGTACATTAAATGAACACGTCTTGTACTTTTATTTTTATTTGTTTAATTGGAATGGGGTCACGCCTAATCCCCATAATCATCTTATTCTAACCTCGTCTCATCCAGGAGCAACCGAGGGTGATGATTCTTCTCTGATCAACTGATATGTCATCCATTCTATGAATTGAATTTCGTTGATTGCGTTGGAATTTCCCCGGTGAGTCTTTCCTTCTTCTAGATCCTATCCTCCTGATTTCTCTTCTTTTGTGAGATATTCGAGGTTGAGAATTTTTTATGTTCTTATAGATATATGATGTTTTACATTGATTCAAAGGATGAGGTTCAACTATATTGATCTTACAATGTCAAGGTAGGTGGTTTGTGCCTTTCCGTAGTTGTCTTTAGATTATATGTGCGAAAAGTGTCGAATACCCTAGTTTAGGGTATTGCGTGTTTTGTAAATTTAACCCTATTTTATGTTTGCTATGGTTTGTTTTCTTAATAAAGGTTTTTGATTATGAATTAGGTTTATTACCTTATTTATGGATGATTTTTCCCATGTTTTTTTTATATTGGTCGTTGGGTCTAGAATTGCCTATTAGGTTGTTTTGTTTTCCAGGCCTAGTGTTGTTAGGATGGAGTTGATATTATATGAAATGCCTCTATTATGATTTTTAATTTCTTAACCTTGTAGTAGTTGATATTACTTTGGATTATGGATATCATTTGTGCAAGATTCTATTACAAATGGTTGTGATAACCTGGTGTAGTTAGGAAATAGGGGGAATTGACATTCAGGTCTTCCCAAGAGTGTCTGTTATACTTTACACTTTGTGAGACCATAGGGGGGATTGATGGTGAGGGATCCCTCATAGTGTCTATAGTATACCATTTTGATACCATAGGGGGAATTTATGTTGAGTTATTCTTCATAGAGTCTATATTTTACCGTTAAAATACCACAGTAGGAATTGACGGTGAGTGCTTCCTCAGAGAGTCTTTGTCTTTGGGAGACCAAGGGGTTTGACCATGTGAGATTTCCCACAGGGTATTTATATCTTTATTGATTTAATGATAACTTGAACCAGAGGGGTTAGACTATGATAACTTTCCTAGAGGTTTTCTTTTGAATGATTGGTTGAATAATTAATAAATGTAAATGAATGTAGTTTGAAACTGTAGGATTGGTTACTTTTGAGTATTTCTTTGTTTATTACTTCATTTTTCATATTTCCTGCTATATATATCCACTGATAGTTAGGAACAGATCTTTTGGTGGTTTCTTACTAGGATTCATCTCACACCCTGTTTGGGTTATACTTTTGGGCCCAAACAGATTATATGGTTGCAAGTATAGATAAGGGAAAGTTCCATTCTACTTCAGGTACATGATTGTTGTGGAGCTGGAGAGCATGAGACCAAGATGAGGCTTGTGATGCTGTGGGGGATTACTTGTTTTATGTGTACTTTGGTTTAGTACTTTAATTCCAACATTGTGCCATTTTTTCTTCTTTCCTAAACATATGTGACATACGTCATTTATATATGTGCTCCAGTTGTTTATTTACTTTTAGTCTTTCGTTGTTACTTATTATATGGTATCACTACTTATGTTGTTGTATATTATTATTATTCCACTATGTTACACTGCCAATGAGGGAATAGTTTACCCACTATCACATACAAGGCCCTCGCTTCTTGTTGGCAGCCTCTGGCATTCGGCGAAATGCACTTGAGGCCATGTGACTAACCAGGTACGGGGCACCTTTGGACGGCACCTGGAATCAGGATGTTACAAAGTGGTATCAGAGGGAGGTTTTGATCCTTCGACCTGTGTGTTATGGGCCCACTTAGATCAGAGTCTGGTGATCATATTGAACTTTAACTGATTCCAGCTATGATATGACATGAATATGATGTCAATCTTTGATTCGCGGGGAGTATGGGCCCCCATGGATCGGAATTTGGCACTTTAATGCTTGTTTAGTGTTTTTATGGGGGTTTGGAGTATTTTCTGAGGCTTACTGTCCATAAAAACCCAGAATACATAGTGTGTGATGACGAATACATGACATGTATCCTTCTGTTCAGGAAGAAAATGTTTTTCTTAAGTACACATCATGTACTTGTTCTACATGTCGTGTAGTCTTTGACCGTGTGACTGACTGTGTGGGAAGAGACATAGGGTTAGGAAATGTTTGGTAGAACATGCTGCGTATAGGGAGTACATGTCGTGTTGTAGAGACCATGTATCTAGCTATGTGACTAACGATATGGGTAGATAAAGTTTGGGTAGTACACGCCATGTGGAAGTCGACCGTGTCTCCAACCGTGTGACCAACAACACAGGTCGGTAAAATCCTTCTAGTACACGTCGTGTCTGACTTAAACATGCCATGTATTTTTTTCAAAGGGAACCATGTAGTTCTAGTCGTGTAGAAGAACTTGGGTAGGAGGGAAAATTAAAGTACACGCCATGTCATGGGATGAACACGCCGTGTGTAGGGGTGTTACATGACCAGTTTTGGTAGAAGTACACGCCCATGTTGAAACCTAAGAGAACACGTCGTGTGGAGGTTATACATGTCATGTAACCCTATTTTTTAAAACATGAATGTTTTATTATCTTGTTCCTTGTTTCAATTATAAGTTTCAGTCTTTGATAATCTTAAACTAAGGTATGCGCTTGACCTTTTAGAGTCATGCCACCAAGACATCCTATAGTTGTACGCCAGATATAGGGCAACGATTAGACACCAGACATGGTAGATCAGGGAATAATAGAAGATCCTCCCATCATGATCGTCTTAGAACTTGCCATCATTCTGGATACAAGTTTTGATGCACAATTCCGAGAAGGCTACATGAGTTTTATACAAACCTTTTGAGGAGAACCGCATCCTACCTGGTCAATGGAAGAGTTGACGCAAGTTTTTCAGTAGTAGAATCCTCCCACTTTATCATGGGATGGGGGACCTCGGGCTGCAGAGTCATCGTTAGAAGTCATGCTATCTATTTTTGATCATCTCGAGATGCATCCAAAGAGGAGGGTGAGGCTTTATACTTACATGCTTTTGGATTCTTCCCAGAGATGGTTGGATGTGATATCATAGGTAGGATGCCAGTGGGTTATGTATTGGGACGAGTTCCAGCGACCTTGAGGGCCAACCAAGCCCGAGAATTCATGAGTTTGGAGCATGGTACTCTCTCAGTCATGGAGTATTCTTCTCACTTCATAGAACTGTAGTGCTTCACACCCATTCTGGGGGGTGATGAGTTATTTCTTACGAGGAAGTTTGAGTATGGTCTTATACATGACATCTGATCCCAGGTGAACATCTTCAGGTTGACTTCCATATCTTATATAGTCAACCATGCGCTAATCACTGAGCGCAACCTGAAGGATTCTGGAGCTATGGTCCAGGGCGGCTCGGCATCTGGAGTTGGTATTCCTCTGTCTGATAGTAGGAAGCACCATAGGGAGTCTACGTGCTAAGATCCGAGTAGAAGAGATACTCCTTCAGGTAGCCAGGTGGTATGCTACTAGTGTGGAAAGAGTGGGCATACAAGACCACATTGCCCAAGAGACCCAGTTGAGTGCTGATCTTGCGACAAGATGGGTCATCTTCAGTGTTTTTGTCAGTTTTTATCACTAGTAGGTAGTGATAGGGGTTCTTTTTCAACTCCACATTCAAGTGCAGGACCACTAGTTTCTCATCAGTCTAGGAATTGGAGTTATTTAGGCCATTTAGGCCGAGGTGGTGGTCATGGACGTAGTGGTCAGATGCAGGGTTTTTGATAAATGCAGAGTGGATCGACTTAGGGATCTTAGATAGCTTCACAAGGCCGCGGTGCAGGTTAGGATTTTTCACTGGAGTAAACCCATCAGGAGCAGGATCCCAGAACCTCTACGGTTAGAGGTATGATTCTAGTTGCCTCAATTTTAGCTTCTTCCCTTTTCGATACATGGTAATCACATAGTTTCACATATGTTACTATTGTGGAGATCCTTGGGCTCTATATCTTTACTTATGCTAATATATTTATGTTGGACACATCGTTGGGGATTATAATGGCTAGTGTACGTCAGTACAAGGAGTGCCCTATTGAGGTTGGTAGGTGTCCCTTCTTATGGGACCTCTATGTCTTAGAGATGATAGGATATGACCTCATTCTCAAAATGGACTGGTTAGTTCCCTTCTATGTCTTTGTCGATTTCTATCATTGTAGGGTGAGTTTCACATCACCAAGGGTGGATTGTTTCAACATAAGGGAGAATGGGATGTCCAGGTGAGCAGAGATGGACCCGAGCATCAAAAGTTGAGAGGTGTTATAACACATATTGCTATTTTATATCTGGATGACTAGGGGACTTCACAGTTAGATTTTCCTCCAGTGGTTGATTGTTTCAGGTATTTCTTTCCAGATGAATTTTCAGGTTTTCCTCTAGAGCGAGAGGTAGATTTCTCTATTGAGCTTGTTCCAGGAGCGGCACCAGTGTCCATTCCTCCTTATAGGATGGCTACACCAGAGTTATAGAAGCTTAATAAGTAGTTGGAGGATTTATAGAAAAAGGGGTTCATCCAACCCAATACTTCTCCTTAGGGTTCCTCTATCCTATTTTAGAATAAGGTGAATGGTACCCTTAGACTTTGTGTGGATAATCAGAAGTTTAACCAATTGACCGTCAAGAACCGATATCTCTTACCAAGGATCGATGATATCTTTGATTATCTTCGAGGAGACCGGGTGTTATCAGAGATTAAATTGAGATCCAGTTATCATCAATTGTGCATTAGACCATCAGATATACATCTTACAGTCTTTTGGAGCAGGTATGGTCTGTACAAGTATGTGGTTATGTCATTTGGCCTCACGAATGCGCCTATAGTTTTTATGGCACAAATGAACTGAGTGTCCCATCATTACTTGGATTTTTTTTATGGTAGTCTTCATGGATGATATCTTAGTGTACTCTCACACTCTAGATGAACATAATATCTATCTTGAGATCATTTTTAGTACACTGTAGGAGCATTGATTATATGCTAAGATCTCAAAATTCCACTTTTGGATGGAACATATTCATTATTTGAGTCATGTTATCTCAGATATAGGAGTATCAGTAGACCCAGAGAAAGTGAGAGAAGTAGTTTCCTGGGAGCATCTGAAGAATGTCTTTGAAGTATAGAATTTTCTGGGGCTGTCTGTTTACTACATGTGTTTTATACAAGACTTTTCATGGTTAGCAGCACCACTGACGGGCCTAACTAAGAAGGGGGAGAAGTACTCGTGGTCAGATTCTTGTGAGTCGGCCTTTTAGGAGTTGAAGGAAAGGTTTACTTTAGCACCGATACTAGTTTCTCCAGATCTAAGGAAGAGTTACACCATTTACTGTGATGCATCAGGTATCGGGCTAGGAAGAGTGCTTATGTGGGGGGAAGGAGTCATTGCACACGGGTCTCGGTAATTGAGTCCACATGAGAGGAATTACCTGATGCACGATCTCGAGTTATCAGCAGTTGTTCACGCTTTACACTGTTGGAGACATTATCTTTTGGAAGAGAATTTTGTGGTTTTCATCGACCACAAAAGTCTCAAGTATATCTTTATTCAGCATGATCTAATTTTGAGACAGTGAAGGTGGGTTGAGTACCTTCAGTCCTTTGACTTTGAGCTTTCCTACGCACCTGAGAAAGGAAACGCAGTGGCTAATGCGTTGAACAGGAGGACTCAGATACAGGTAGTTCAGTTTGCCAGCAGTGAGTGGAAGCTTATGGGTATGTTCTATGAGATGCATTTGGAGGTGCACAACAGATAGGGGAAGACGTTTCTTTCTTCTGTGGTTGTTACCTCTACTCTACTTGATCAAGTACAAATGAGGAAGCTATCAGATTCCAAAGGCCTAGTCCAACGAGAGAGTGTGTTAGGAGAGGACCCTACTCCTAGATGGACCATAGGAAAGGATGAGATCTTGCACTTTCATGGGAGCATATGGGTGTCATCAGACATACATAAGGAGTTGATGTAGGATTTTCATTCCTCGGTTTGGGTAGTTCACCCTGGTGTCACCAAGATGTACTGAGATCTACACTGTCATTATTGGTGGTTAGGTATGAAGAGAGATGTTGCTGGTTTTATTATGATATGTTCCACTTGTAATCAGGTGAAGTTGGAACATCAATGACTAGTAGGTCTTCTACAGTAGTTACACATTTCTGAGTGGAAGTGGAATGATGTTGCAATGGATTTCGTGACAGGGTTACTGATATTTCCTCGAGGGAATGATGTGGTTTGAGTTGTTATTGATAGGCTCATGAAGGTTGCACACTTCTTACCGATCAATGAGACCTTCAGTGTTGATGAGCTTGAAAGGTTATATATCTGAGAGATTGTACATTTTCATGGGGTTCCGTACTCTATCGTTTTAGATAGGGATTCCCACATTACTTCACATTTCTTGGAATGGCTACAGAAAGCTTTGGGTACACAAGTACTTCTGAGTACAGCTTACTATCCCCAGACAGATGTTTAGTTAGAGCACATGATTTAGGTGCTGGAGGGAATGCTTCAAGCATTCATCCTAGATTTTGGAGGATCTTGGGAGAATCACATACCTATGGTGGGGTTTTCCTACAATAATAGTTTCTAGGAAACTATTCATATGGAACCTCATGAAGCCTTGTATGGTAGGTCATGCTGATCACCCCTATGTTAGCTGGAGGTAAGAGAGGCAGCTATGATAGGACCTTGTCTTGTCTAGGATACCATAGAATATGTGGAGTTGATTTAGAAGAGGAAGGTTATTCCACATTCAAGGAAAAAGTCTTATGTTAGTCTACAGAGATGACCTCTGAAGTTTGAGGTCAAAGATCAGGTTTTCCTATGTGTCATGTCGAGGTTGGGACACAGGATGATTAGGAGACAGGGAAATATTTCATCTAGATACATCGGTCCGTTTGAGGTTTTGAAGAGAGTCGGGCCAGTTGCCTATCAATTTCAATTACCTCAAAGGTACTGGGCTATGCACGACGTATTTCGCGTTTCTCAGCTGCAACGTTACTTCTCATAACTGTCTCATGTTTTTCAACCCAAGGAGGTTGAGTTGGAGGTGAATGCATCATTTGAGGATAATCCTATCTAGATTGTTGATCATATAGAAAGGGTTCTTCATGGTCGGTCTATTCCTATAGTACGGTGCTATGGAAACACAGGCGAGTACAAGATGAGACTTGGGATAGGGAGGTCGATGTGCGATCATAGTGGTTAGAGCTGTTCGAGGATTATTCTTCACCACCTTGTTAAGGAAATTTGGGGATGAATTTCTTTAAGTGGGGAAGTTTTTAAGACCCCGGATCTTCATTTCAGGTATGGATCTTTTTTTCAGGTGTTTTTGAGAAAAAGGTGAGATTTTTTAAATTTTATAATTACACGTCGTGTACTTAGGAGTACACACCGTGTACCCGGTTACTGTGGGTAGTCGTGTACTGGCCGTGTAACGGCTGATTACATGGTCTTGTGAGGTTACTTGGAAACTACCTAAAGCAGGGGCCAGTTAAGGCATGTTCATAGAGTGTATATTAAATGAACACTCCATGTACTTTTCTTTTTATTTTTTTAATCGCACCGGGGTTGCTTCTAATCCAACAATCATCTTCTTTTAACCCCATCTCATCCAAGAGAGACTGAGGGAGATGATTATTCTCCAAGAAACTGATCCTTCATATATTCTTTGAATTGAACGTCATTGATTACATTGGAATCTCCTCAGGGATTCCTTCCTTCTTCTAGAGCCTCTCCTCCTGATTTCTCTTCTTTCATGAGATATTTGAGGTTGATAGTTTTTTACGTTCTTGTTTATCTGAAACATTATAAGTCAATTAAAATTTTTAGGTTCAACTATATCAATCATAAAACATCAAGGTAGGTGGTTTGTGCCTTTATGTAGATGTATTTGGATTATATGTGCGAAAAGTGTCAAATACACAAGTTTAGGGTATTACGGGTTTTGGAAATTTAACCATGTTTGATGCCTATTATGGGTTATTTTATTGAGAAAGGGTTTTTATTGTGAATTAAGTTTATTACCTTGTTTATGGATGTGTTTTCCCATGTTTGTTTAATATTGTATGTTGGGTCTAGAACTGCCTGTTAGGCTGTTTTGTTTTCCATGCCAAGTGCTTTTAGGATGGAGTTTATATTATATGAAATTCTTGTGTTATGATTTTTAGCTGCTTAGCCTTGTAGTAGTTGAGATTACTTTGGATATTGGATATCATTTGTGCATGATTTTATTACACAGGGTTGTGAGAAACTGTTGTAGTTAGACCATAGGGGGAATTGACGTTGAGGGCTTCCCCAGAGTTTTTATTATACTTTACACATTGCGAGACCATAGGGGGGGATTGACGATGAGTGATCCTTATGAGGGTCTATAGTATACCATTATGAGACCACAAGGGGGAATTGAAGTTGAGTTCTTCCTCAGAGAGTCTATATTTTACTGTTAAAATATCACAAGAGGAATTGACAGTGAGTGCTTCCTCAGAGAGTCTTTGTCCTTGTGAGACCAAGGGGTTTGACCATGTGAGCTTTCCCATAGGGTATTTATATCTTTATTGATTTAATGATAAGTTGAACCAAAGGGGTTAGGTTGTGAGAACTTTCCCAGAGGGTTTCTTGTGAATGATTGTCTGAATAATTAATAAATGTAAATGAATGTAGTTTAAAACTGTAGGATTGTTTACTTTTGAGTACTTCCTTATTTATTACTTCATTTTTTATATTTCCTTCTATATATATTCACTGAATGTTAAGCACAGATCTTTTGGTGGTTTCCTACTGGGATTCGTTTCACACCCTATTTGGGTCATTCTTTTGGTCCCAAACAAATTATATGGTTGCAGGTATAGATAAGGTAAACACCCTTCTACTTCAGGTACAAGATTTTTGTGGAGCTGGAGTGCATGGGACCAAGCTGAGGCTTATGATGCTGCAGGAGTTTACTTTTTTCTTTGTATTTTGGTTTTGTACTATAATTGAAACATTGTGTCTTCTTTGGATACTTTCCTAAACATATATGACATGCATAATTTATATATTTTCTCTAGTTGTTTATTTGCTTTTAGTCTTCCATTGTTACTTATTGTAGGGTATTACTACTTCTGATGTTGTATATTATTGTTATTCTACTATGTTACTCTGCCAATGAGGGGACAGTTTCCCCACTATCACATCCAAGGACCTCGCTACTAGTCGGCAGCCTCTGGCATTCGGTAAACTGATCTTGAGGCCATTTGACCAACCAGGTATAGGGCACCTTTGGGCGGCACCCGGAACCAGGATATTACACACATGAACTATCATCAAACAAAGGTTGTGTATGAAGATCCACTAGATGAAGGTATGTTGAGGTTACCTAAAAAGGTAAACTAGATGAAGGTGCATCAAAAGATTAATTTTTATGAGTTCATAGGATGAAGGAAGTAAATAATTTTCTATCTGAAAATGATAACCATACATAAAAACACCAGAGAGATAAATTATAAGGATCATTACATAAAATTTATAATGTTCTTAAATATGTTGATGATAAAGTTGGGTGATCAAATTTTATTATCTTTTTATGATTTGATAAATCCTAAATAATTTCTTTAACTTATAGGTTATGGAAATTCAAATAAGATTAAAAATGTTGGAGAATTCATGAAGCTTCAGGAGTATTCAAGAATATTCTATAAGAGTTGAGAATCATCCTAGGAAATAAAAAGGAGTGTTAAATTTAGATGTGGAATTTCACTAAGCAGGAAAGAGGAATTGAGTTCCTACCAATTCAACTTTGGGTGCACCTATATAAAGGGGTAAAAGTAAACATGTACTTAACATTATTCACATATATGAAAGTCTTACACTCTGATGATTTTGTGATAGGATTAGTTTCTATATAATCTGGTTGAATTTGAAAAGATTAGATAGAGATCCATCGGATGAAGGAACTTTGATCAGTGTTTCATCAGATGGAGCTCCATCAGAAAGAGAATAAGTAGAAATTTATTTATTGAGTTTCTACTCAGTCAAAGAAATTAGTGCACAATGTCAGACTTCTTCCACCATACTTGTTCCCCCATATGGATTTTCATTAGATAGGGACATCAGATGAAACTATTGTGAACAAAGAACATCTGATCGAATTGTTGTGGGAAGCATTAGATGGAGATCCATCAAATTAATTCATCAAACATAGTTTCTCTAAACATGGAAAAGAAGGTTTAAGTGAATTGATAAACATTGGATATAGTAAAATTGGATAGAGATCATCAAATAAAGGTTATTATATGGAGGTTGAATGGATGAACAATTGTTGATGGAGTTTTTTAGGGAAGTTTAGAAAAACTCAGAATGAGCTTATCTATGTCTACCAATAATCAAGAGAAATTTTTGAGACCAATAGAATCTTAAGAGGGTTTTTGAAGATATTTAAGAGTATAAATAGATGAATTTGATTCATCTAGGTTATGGATAATGTGAATAACTTTCTAAAGATGATTAGAAAAGAAGAATGAAAAATCTTATAGCTAGGGATATAACTAGTTGCTGAAAAGGATTGCTTTTGGGGTATATAACTAGCTATAAAGGAATAGGGTATGAAAAGGATAGTTGGGGGTAAAATAACTATAGAAATAAATTTTAATATTGGGGTGTAGAATTGTTTATAGATTGTGCCTTTTTATTCCTAAAATAAATTTTGTTAAATAATCTATGTTAATGGGGATATCCAACATGGAAAGGAGTAAGTCTTTGTACCAAACCTTGTAAATACCATGTGATTATATCTCTTTATATTAGGTACATATGAAATGTAAGGTTGATATTTATACTTGAGTGGATATTAACTCTAAAAAAATTCATATGTTAATAAATTTCCTTTAGAAGTTAAGAAATAATCTTATAAAATAAAAAAGTGATCATTGTTTCACCCCACCCCCTCTCGGTGATACCACTCATTGATCCTAAGGGAACATCATGAATAATAAAATTATGTATATTAGATATATTATTTTGAACCTTTTTCTTATATATTTAATTTAACATAGACTATTTATAATTATATTCTATTTATTTATTTTATTGTTTTTGTTTATGTTACCTGAAAGTTGAATTGGTGCTAACTTATTTTGGTAATTTTAGCCATCGATGATGATATTTTAATAATGATTTAAATACCTAATATAACCATTAAAGAACCATAAATACATTATTTACATATTTATATCATATTATACCAGGAAATAAATCTTCATAATCTTTCATGACATAAATTTATAGTATTGTTCATGTATGTGGTTAAATTGGCCCAAACATGAACCTACAATGATTAATGGATGATTATGAGATGGTTTAGTTGTAATATCATTATACCAGAAGAATCATGATCCTATTTAATGTTTATTAGTTTATTATATCAGAATAAATAATAATTATAAGGATAATATAATTTATAAATTTTCATTACTTAGAAAAAACAGATCATTTTCCTCTTAGTTCGCTCGTTTTAAACGATTGAATTGACGATAATATTTTATTGATCATATAACTTGTAGGATATTATTTTTCATAAAATAAACATAATGATATCATAAACATCATATTTATCCTTTAATATTATCCTCATGACCAACCATTTAAGGCAGTGATTAAGAGAAAAATGAAAATCAATCGTTTCGTGGAGGCGGTAGTCCACACATACGCATGGTTAATAATTTAATTTTACATAGAATAGAAGAATGAAGTAATATGGTTTAATGTTTCAGAATAATAAAAATGATATAAACATAATAATTATTTATTAAATTTCCCTTTTATACTAGCCTTATGAGGTGGTTAAGGAAAACAAAACACGTTGTGTTGTGGAGGCGGTAATCCGCACAACGCATAATTCATGTATTCATTTTTCTAAATGGAAAAGGGGAGGTTGGTTAATGATTGTAAAGTATTTATAATAACATATAATTTTAATAATGATACTGATTTTATCATTGTAATATGGTTAAATGAAATTTGAGTAATAATAAGTGCACATAAAGCAATAGAAAAAGAAAAGAGAGATTAGAAATTTATACCTCACTTCTTGGATTATCACCTTTACAAAGGGGGGTTAAGCCTTTAAGGGGTGATTTTTTAGAAGAATAAAACCTCATGAAAGTATATATGAGTGTATAGGAGAGGATTTGAAATATTTTTGGGATTAATTAATGGGATTTTTTTATAAGGGTAAGTGAGGAGAGGAGTTCCGCTTTTATAAGTAAAAAGAAGCATCATTTTTGTAAATACCCAAAAGTTTTCAATAATGGGAAGTCACTCTCAAGGAAAGAGGCAAAAAATTGATAAATAATGGATGTTAAAAGTAATAAGTTTGATAAAGGCCTCAAATAAACATTCTAACTCGTTTTTTTAAACATGTTTGGGCTCTTTTATTTATATATTCTTACTTTTTCCTTTTTAACATTTACCTCGTATATAGTTTTTAGTGAGGTAATTTATTCATTATAACCAAAAAAAAATGTTTCTTATTATAAAATGTGGACATACTGGTTCCAAATTTGAAATCCATTAAATAATATTAAATTTCTAAATGTGATAAAACTTAATTGAAAAAATATATATATATATATAATTTATTAAAAATATTTTTAAAAAAAATATAACTTAAACTCTAAAATGTAAAATATGGATCTATAAATAAAAAAAACTTTTTAAAAATTAAAAGTTCACTTATAAAATAAATATTTAGTCTTATAAAAATATTTTCTTTTTTTCCAATTCATACATATATTCTTATATTTTCATAAGATTCTTATTATTTGTAAAATGATTTTTTCAATATTCATTTAAAAATTATTTTATTAGAAAAATACAAAAAAAATATCTTAAACTAATTTTGAAATTTTAAACAAAAAATGAAGTTATTTTTGTAAAATTAATGTTTTAAAATTTATAAATTAGATTTTAATTGAGAATACAATATATTAATAAAAACTAATTTTATTAAAAAATGACCTTTTTAAAATTCAAGTGTTTTTAATCATATTTAATATATATTTATATATAATTTAATATTTATATATCAGTTTATAAATTTAGGTATTACCTACTATGATAAAATTTTAACTATGGTCAATTTTAATTTATTAAGGTAAAATACAATACATTTTTTTGAAATGGTTCTTTGAAAGGAAACCTTTTTAAAATATTAATCTAAGAGAATAATAATATATAATTATTTTAATTGATCATTATACTTTTATCTACTAATGATTATATTATTCATATATTTTTAATATTTCATGGTTTATTTTAGTCGGGTGTTGTGTTAGTTTAGTGTTGTGTGTGACACAAGATATTAAAGATAGTATTAATTTAAAGGATTCAAAATCTTAGGTCTTCAAATTCTACCCCCTTAAATGTATTATTTTCTCACAATTTTAATTATTACCCAGGGATAAAGGTAAGAGATGGTATTATTAACATATTTATTATTCTAGATATAACATTAATTGTGACATCTACCTTATTATCTTAAGCTAGATCAACATACTTATCTTTCTCAAACAACATTTATTATTTATACCCTAATCATATATTCTCTATATTATAACTTTCCTAAAACCATTTGAATATTTAATACATTAAATAATATAGAAATCATATAATCCTCCAAAATTAACTCTTATATTCAACCACTAGTTTATAAAATCCCACACTAGTTAATATAATCCAAAAAATGAGATAAACTTCAACAAAAATATCATGAATCAATTATCAATTTTAGGGTTACCAGTACTATCTAACTTAATTTTTAAAAATCAATCAATTATTTATTACTTCATCCTCTAGCATATATTAAACTTGAGATTTTTTGTATACCTCAATCATGCGTTCTTGAATAGTTATCCCAAAAAATATAACCTTTTAATAAAATCAATTTTAATGGTTATTAATACCATTTAATATATGTTTTTATACCTTTAAAAAGTAATTAGGAAGAAAAAATCCTTATATGTTTCACATAACCCTCATAAATTTTAAAATATACCAGAATACCATCAATAAATATCAATCACTAATGAAAATAGAAATGATTAATTTATATTAAGGGATCAACCTTACAACCTTAGGTAAGACTAGGAAACTCACATTTTCTATCATGATAGGAATATACTATGAATCCCAATCATTTAATTATGCTCCCATATTTAGTTATAAGGAATAATGGTTTTTGGATACATATTATTCTCAGTTTCTTCCTCATGATCATGTTTCAACCAAATACTAAAACCAAAATGGCTATAATAATATCCAAAATTATCAGATTGTATGAATATTAAATATCAATACTAATATATCTAATCCAATGACATAGTAATTTCAACCTATGATACTTTAATTTCAACTATGTCATACTTGGTTAATCCCATGGCTCTATCAGTTCTACCTTGATTACATTAAGTTGTGGTCTCTCATACTTCTTAAAATAACCCCTTAAGTTAATTAGGAAATAAATCCTTCATAATGATTCATAAAGATAATGTTATTAACCAAATGAAATCCCCTGGTAGTGTCAAACTAGGTGTTCAATTAGGCCTGTTTATCATGCACTAGATGAAGATTGAGTTAATAACCAACATTCCCTTTTATTAGTGATTACCCCTAGGTATATTTGTGTTAGAGACTGCATCCACTTTTATTACCTATAAAGGGATGTTATTTATAGGAAAACCACACAATATCTACTTTACCAATACTTCAAGGTGTTATCATATACTTATCACTTAGACTTTTCCCTAGGGTTTTCACTGAGTTATTTTATCTTAATCCCCAAATAAAAAGTGCATTATTTCCTCAACATTAAATTATATACTATCCCAAGGGGTTATCTATACCTTTGAAATTGTGATTAATCTTAACTTATCGATCCTTAAATTAACTTCAACAAACTTCTTAATCTACAAAGTTGTCTAAACTCTGCTATGATGCCAACTATAAAGACACAGACCTAATTGTTTGGAAATTACATGACTAAAAGAAAATATTTCATTATAATACATTCTCAAGACCTTTTAGATTTAGATTTTTATAGAATTAGAATAAAAAATTAACTCAAAAAAATTCATTTCCAATGAGCCTATAGCCATTGGTACATGCTCCTATTTGGAATCTAAAAGACCTAGGTTCAAAATTTAGTAGGGGCGTATTTTTGAGTTACTATAGAAATACTGTATAAATTACTATATCGGTTACTATAGCAGTGGAACTATTCACCTGAATAGGGATTTTGGGCTATAGAATTGGGTCTTTGGCCCATAAGACCTATAAGACACCATATATCATGGAATTAAGTGGTATAGAGTGACCATTTGATCAATACAATTCATCAAGTTGGTGTTACATCTTTGTTTTAGGCAATATTGCTAAGTAGGAAGATCAAGAGAGAGATAGGTGCGTCGGAACCTATCAACTGGTCCTATAACCGCTTGGTATTTAGGGGTTATCTTTCACATCATTACAAAGGGTATTAAAGCATGATGGTTATTAAAATAGAGGGTGACACATCATGTAAATGATGATGACTACACAAGTGAATTGACACATCTTGGCAGGCATTGTAGTATAGAGACATGCAAGCGTTATAGGGTTGGTAGCTCGAAAGAGTGATGGGTATGGTAGAACCTATCATATGTCCCTATACTGAGACATGGATTAAATAGGGGTGCTCTACCATTAATTCAGAGTGGGAAAGTGAAATTTAATGTTTTATGGTAGGGGGTGTCTGAGAGAGAATATTGGGATCATTATGTGAAGTTTATCTACTCAACTTGACCCTTCAGGTCAACACCTTTTACTTTCATTCCAAAGGGCCTTCAGGACATAAATTATAATGGGAATTCAATCCGTTGGTCCTTCATTTCATTTAAGGGTTACATATAAACCTATTTGAAAATAGGTTTTTCTTTCCTTAATAAAAAAGGGGGCATTGTCCCTTCCTCTTTAAAATTAACTAAGTAAAACTCATCTCTTTTCCAACTAATGGAAATTTTTTTCCTTTCTACTATGATAGAAACCTATAAATACATAACAAATCTTTAACATCTCCCATAAATTCTTCTCATAAGATATCTTTCTAGACACATCTTATGTATTACATTTATTTATAACATAGGGAAATATAAACGTAATAAATTTTTCATTTCATATGCTCAGTAACTGTAAACATAAGTTATAACAATTAGTGATAATAAGTGAGAATAAGATGAGTATATAGGTATAATGAAGATACATAAGAAAATCATGCCCCAAAAAATATATATCATAAAAAATATTTTCATAAGTATGAAATATATACATTTAACATCAAATGATCAAACCTTTACAATGGAATAAGAAAATAAAACATGATGTATAAATCAGGATCCATGGAATCATAGTAAAGGAAGTGGTACAATAATAAACATAGGACTTATTATCTTCATAAACCTGGATACCCACTAACCTCTTCACACATAAAATTTTTAGTAGAGCTAAATTTCATCACATTCACCCTTTGTGAACATGGCCACTTGATAACCTATTTACATATAAAATTGTGATTAGAGCTACTTTCTATAACACTCAACTTTTTTCAACATAGATACTCCATAATCTATCCTCTTAACATTTATATATCATGATATATGATCTTTTAGACAATACATTGGAGGGAGATATAGGTCTCACCCATCTCATAATTCACACATTTGTGTCCCGCATGGAAAAAAATCATCACATAATAAAATAAAGCATGGAAGTAAAATGGGATTCATATAATTTTTAGTTGGAATCACATATGTAAAATATTATTAATTATATTAATAATTATAACATGATATACCCATAGAAAATAAATGGGTACCCAAAGATATTTATAAACACTATAGGTAAATATCATTCAATCAAGATAATAGAGCATATGATATTTACACTGTATAGATAAAGGGTATATGGTTAATAAAATAATTTTTACTCAATTAATTGATGTATGAAATCAAGGTGAACACCTGTAAATAAAAAGAGTCAATAATAGGGTATTCATATAGAAAATACATTGGAATAAAAATTAAAATTTTACACTGAAATGATTAGTCAAGATAAAGGGAGTGATGGATCATTTCTTCAAAGATAAGTAAATTACATAATACATATAGAGAAAGAAGGTGGGTGGTTACATTTTAATAATATATTCAATAATTAATGATATATTTCAAAGGACAATGACTTAGATGAAAAATAATTTTTAAGAGTTTTATAAAAATCACTTTAGAAATGAGAAATATCCTTGATCATTTCAAATAAATTTAAAATCTATATATTTTTAAAATAGGAGAAGAATATTTTATTTTTAAATCATGAAAATTTAGAGGGGTATATTCATATAAAATTACAAATATGGTGGAATGATAGGTTCATGCATAAACTTTAAAAAAATTATTTTCACATTTTGATGAAAATGACCCTTACAAAAAACATTAAAATTTCTTTAAAAATTTTAAATGAAAGGTCAAGTACTCTAAAAAAATTATAATAAATTATTGTAACATGGATAAAGACACTTTATAATGTATCCAATGAATATTTATATGAGAAAAAGGGAGGTTCCAAACTGAAAATAAAAGATGGGGTCAGTTTCAAGAAACATTTTTGGTAGAATATAAATCAAGGGGAAATGAAATATAGAGGAAATATATAAAACCCCGTGAATATAAAAGATAAATTATGAGAGGTTTATCAATAATAAAATTTCCTCAAATGGATTATCTTTTAAAAGTATATTTATTTGAAAATAATATTGATAATGAAACCCTTATGGTTTGAGTAATATTTTACCAAAACCATTTCAAGTTGAGTATCTTTTGAGTTGATGGACATTTAAAAAAAGTACACGATATGGATCTTCAAACCCCATTAATATGGTAAAATAAATTCATTAGGAAAAAATAAAAATATATTAAAGGTATTATGGTGCACATTAATAAATGTGTCTCAAGATATTTAATTGGAGACAAATAACCCCTTATGACTTAAGAAACATTCCGATAAAAACCCCTTGAAAGAGAGAGACATTGAAGATGAAGTTAAAATACCATGAATAAAGATAACTCGTGATATTATATATCCAATAATAAGTACACACACTATTTAAATTAAATTAGCTACATAATATATTATGTGTCTCAAATAATGAAAATTTGAGATGAAACCCTTACCTTGTTCCAGATTCATTATGTGCACACACTTAAACTCCTGAATAATCCAATTAATTCTATTATATACCTTCTTAGGAACCTTATTTTTTATTTTTTATTTAATATGGACCAATTATAATCATATACAATTTATTTATTATACTATATTTGCTTATTTTTGTGTGAAAATTGAATCGGTGTCAGCTTGTTTTAGTAATTTTAACAATCGGTGGTAATATTTTAATAATGAGTTAAATACCTAATATAACAATTAGAAAATTAAAAAAAAAATATTTACATATTTATATCTTATTATACTAGTAAATAAGTTCTCATAGTAAATCCATGACATAAATTAATAGTATTTTTCAAGTAGGTGGTTAAACTAACCCACACATAAACCTACCCTAATTAATGGATGATTGTGAGATGGTTTAGTGGTAATATAATTATACTAGAATAATTCTTATAATAGTCTAGAACCCACACTCATAGATCAGATATTGAAATCAAAAACATCTCATTTCTAGATTTGATAACAATGAAGGTGACCCAATTTTCACCATCCAAAACTTACAACATAAAAGGAAATATTGGATCACTTATATACCCTAGGACCTTTTTGGTTTAGAGTTTTAAAAAATAAGGAAAACTCTTACAAAAACAATACCCATGAATTCAAGAGAGTAACATTCCTATATTTTATTATTTCACAATAATTCATTATCATTATCCATATGAAACCCTTCTAGGAATAATTCATTTATCATCATTCTTGATAACCAGTAGAAGTGTAAACATAAGAAGAGTGAGCTCAAATGCTTAGTAAGGCTAAAACTAATCATTAAAAATTGAATGTAAATAATGAGAATAATAATTTCATAAGGATATGAAGATATAATGAGATTTCAAGAACATATCATAAGAATATTCATATCCATCAATACTTGGATCACCTACCATGAAACATGAAATAAAGCTTTAACAAAGGAAAGATCCATAAGAATCAATAATCCTAAGACATGTGATGTTAATCTTGATCAGAGGAAAAATCTATAACCCATATAAAACATAAATAAAATGGGTTGTTATCTTGGGATATTATCTTCATTGAACCCTTACATAACCCTTAAAAATGGAATAACCATACGGTCAACTTTAAAACCCAATGAATTGGAGCACTATCTCAGCACACCCATCATATAAGCTATATTGGGATCACCTGGCGCTATTTGGGTGCACCCATCTTATAAGAAATTTATAAGAACCATATATAGACCCTATCCTTTTACGTATAAAATTACATTATTTTAAGAATAATTATACATCAAAGTACAATACAAGGATCATGAAGTCTAGCATATTTGAAAATTAGGTACATAAAATATGAAAATGGGGGCCAAAAAACACTTCTTTATTCAATATCCATAATGATATCCTAACTTCATTTGAGCCCTTACATCTGCATAGGGTAACTTGAGGAACACATGAACAAAGGGGTAAGCTAAAAATCATAGTAAAGGAAAGAACATAAGAATAAAGATTAAGCACATGAGTTAGTAGGCATGACATAATGATATAAAAAGCATGGAACAAATGAAATCATAACATATAAAAATGGGATCATATAAACATGGAATCATATAAATGTAGAAGAAACATAAAAAATTTCTTTAGTACGAGTCAAACCTAACTGCCAATCCCATTTCCCATAGTAATACGGGTCAAGGCTAACTACCAATCTCGTTTCCCATAGCAGTATAAGTCAAGGCTAACTGCCAAGACCGTTGCACATAGAAACTCATGAGATTTAACTTTACCCAATGCATTAGAGTTCTATCTGGGTACACCCATATTACATTTCATGAATATGTTTTCCACATAAATAATTATACATAATCAATCTTACATAAACATAAGGGTTGCTAGTGGAAATAATTGGGTACCACAATCATGACATAAAGCATAACCAAATAGGTGTATCATGAAAGTGTCCACGAAAGAAAGGAATTAGAACATAAATGGAAGTTAATAAGGTAAATTAGGAATATATAATGTTATGTTATGTCAAACATAAGTTAAAACATGTAAGAAATGTGTTTGAGAAATTTTAGCATTAAAACATTTTTGTGCAGTTTTAAGGAAAATACCATAGAGCTTTTAAAAATAGAAAAGGAAACACCCTTTTATATAAAACCAGAAGTGAACCAATAATATTTTAATATTAAAAAGAATGATTTTATAAAGACAATGGTGTCTTAAAACAGAGGATAGAGTGCACTTGAAATTGGGTAAAAATTTGGGAAGTTCCCTTAAAACGAGTTTGCTTATTGGGAAGTATCGAGGAGGGATTCACTTAAAAGAATGCATTTCCCCAAAAGAAAATGAGATATGGATCTTATAACATGAGTTTAGAGAATATAAATAGAATGTAAAATTTATAATTAAAAATAAAATACAACTTAATTTGGGTAAAAAGAAATATAGATCAACTCGAAGGAATAAAGGAGGTTCGGGTATAATTCATTACGGATTATCGGCATGGTATCGGGTGCACCTAGAAGGGCTTGATGAGAGATAAAAGGATTTTCTCATCACTTATACATCAAGAGGGTATTATGGGGGGTGATAAATCATTCTCCATCATTTGGTATTACTCATAAAAGGCATAGCATAGATGACAATCTTGATTAAAAGTGAAATGTAGAGGATCCCTTACCTTAATTTTCTCTTAATTTCATCTATTTTATGCCTCCTAAATAATAAATTTATATTTATTAAAAAATCATATAAAATTTAATTATATTAATTTTATAAAAAAATTTATCAATTATATTCATTTTATTTTATTTCATAATTTTCGTTGATGAAATTGAAGTGTTTTGATATCATATTTGACTTAAAAATTTCACGTCTTGCGACGATTTCACTTTTTATTAAAAGTAATTAATAAATTAGTATAATTAGTTTCAAAAGAATAGAATAAATTTAATTTGATATTTATATATTTTATATAATTTATATTTTCCATACATGAAGGTTTTTAAAATAATTATATTGGAAACGTTTCCATAGATGGTTAATTGACCATTAACGGGACATTGTCGATAGTGCGAGAAAGGGAAGTATGACATTTATATTTATCATTAATATGATAATTAAAGTATGTTAACATCATTAATATAATTTTAAATTAATGTATAATCAATTTTATATCATATGTTTTTTAAAAGGATAGGGTAATAGGAAAAAAAGAGGAAGAAAAGAGAGAAGATTTAATAAAGTATTACACTCTCCTCGATGTAGCTTCTCTTGCACGAAACTATAACTCCCTTAGTGATTGGAGTTGTAGGTATCCAAAACGTCCCTAAGTATTATAAGAGGTTTGATAGGGAGAATATTTTCAGATATTGGGCTTATTAAAGGTTGAGAGGAGTGGTTTTCCAAGGGAAGGAAGAGGTGTTATTTAAACTTGAGGAGGGGGTGTTTTTAGAATAAAATATTAAATAAAATAATATATCAAATGTTAGACTTGTAATAGTAGTTTTTTGACAACATAAATCATATATTAATATAATATAATTATTTTTAGAATTTAAATCATCTTTATAATTCGAATTCATTAATTTATTAAAAGAAAAGTGAAAAGAAAGAGAAAATGATTTTAAGGAATCACTTTTTGACTTTAGGTTTTGGAAAGTTCTTTTTAGGTTTGGAAATTGAGTTTATTGTATTTTAAAGAAACACTTTTTAAATTAAATAGAACATGGACGAAATTAAAGTTATATAATTTTTATGTCATCATTACATCATGAATGATGCAATTTAAGATATACTTGTTATGTGAAAAAACTATATTTTTACTATTCATCCGAAAATTGAAGTATTTCATAAAATTACCAAACAAATCACCCTAACAATTTTTTGATGTGTAGAATCCAAAAACGAACTCCATTTTTCAAAAATAATTTTCTAAATATGATTAATTTAATATTTAATTAAAATCACAATTTACTTGAAATATATTAATTTTAAATTTAAAACTACTTTTCTAACACTTTGAAAAATTACTTAAGGTCAAATAAAATTATCTTAGAATCAAAATATTAATTTATGAATACATTTTAGGAAACTACATTTTCATTTAAATTATTAAATTAATCATAAAACTGTAATTAAATATTCCTAAATTATAAAAATACCAACACCTTATTAATAATTTTTAAAATATTTAATTACTTATACTATGATATAATATTGTCACTTATAAAAAGATAAATTTTATTTATACTTACATTAGAGAGGTTACTATTACATTGGCTGGTTTACTATTCATAAGGGTCACATTACTATTCCAAATGTCAAGTTACTATTGCTATATGTTCCTTAACTTCTAAAGATACATTTTATTTCACTTATTCTTCACTTATAAAGTTTGTATTGTGTTCTAAAAGTAATCTTATGAGATTATACTATAAGACATAATTATAAAAAAGGAATTTACATTGATAAAACTTTGGGTTGTTACATTCTTCCCCCCTTAAGAAATTTTTCCCTCAAAATTTTTTTTTACATTCTAGGTCATAAATAGGTGCGTGTACTTTTCCTTCATTGGATCCTCTAGTTCCCATGTTACCTCTTCATACTTATGATTCCTTCATAATACCTTGACCAGGTGAGTAGTCTTGTTACGTAGAACTTTATCTCTATGATCCAAGATCTTTACTGGTTTCTCCTCATAAGAAAGATCATCCTCCAACTATACCACCTCTGAAGATAGTACATGTGAAGGGTATGGTATGTACTTCCTTAAGAGAGATACATGAAAGACATCGTGTACTTTCTACATGGTAGGTGGAAGTGCTAGTCGATAGGCCACAGCTCCAACATGATCAAGGATCTCGAAGGGGTCAATGTACCTAGGACTAAACTTCCCTTTCTTTCCAAACCCCACAACCTTCTTCCATAGAGATGCGCGGAGAAATACCATGTCGCCAACTTTGAACTCAAGGTATTATCGAAGATTATCTTCCTAACTCTTCTATCGACTTTGGGATACCCTGATATGTTGCTGAATGGTTTTCACCTTCTCCACCATTTCTTCAACAATTTCAATTCCTAGTGGCTTAATATCACCGACTCTATCCCAACGCGCCAGTGTTCTGCACCTTTTCCCATAAAGGGCATCATATGGTGCCATTCAGATGCTCGAGTGAAAACTATTGTTGTAGGAGAATTCAACTAGTGGAAGATTTTGGTTCCATCCTCCTTTGAATTCCATAGAACATGCTCTCAACATATCTCCCAGTGCTTGAATAGTTCACTCAAATTGGCCATTTATTTGAGGATGGTAGGTCGTACTAAAATTTAGTTCAGTACTTATAGCATGTTAGAGAATTTTCCAGAACTTCGAGGTGTATCTCGGATCACGATCAGATACAATAGATAGTGGCACTCCATGCAACCTTAACACTTCTTTGATGTAAATCTGTGCAAGTTGAACCAATGAGAAATCCTCTCTAATTGTGATAAAGTGATCTGTCTTTGTAAGACGATCCACAATGACCCATATAGCATTGTTTCCTCTGGATTTCCTTAGAAGTCCAAAGACAAAGTCCATGGTGATGTTTCATCCCCTTTGATTTTTTCCTCTCAGACTTCACTTGATGTCATACCAGGCACTTTGATGTATATTCAGCAATCTCCCTTTTCATATTGTCCCACCAAAAGTTTTCTCAGAGATCTCAATACATCTTTGTGCTCCTTGGGTGGATAGAGAAGGTTGAGCTATGTGCATCATTCAAAAGCTCCTCCTTTATCTCTGCATCAAATGTTACACATAATCGTGTCCCAAATCTTACAACTCTATCCTTGTCAATCATGACCTCTAAGGATTTCCCATTTCTGATAGCTTCCACCCTTTTCAGAATTTCCACATCTTTTCTTTGAGCATCCTTTATTCTCTCCATGAGGGACGGTTGAGCAATCATTTGAGAAAGTATTGATGATGTTCCTCCCTTACAAATTTCCATTTCCATCCTCTACAAATCTAAGAAGATTGGATCCTTTTAAATTCTCATCATTGATAAAGATGCGGGATCCTTTCTACTTAGAGCATCTGCCACCTTGTTTGCCTTACCGGGATGGTAGTTGATTGAGTAGTAATAATCCTTGATGAGCTATATCCATCTTCACTAATGCATATTAATCTCTTTTTGTGTGAATATATATTTGAGACTATTATGATCAGTATATATCTCACACTTCTCCCCATAGAGATAATGCTGCCAGATTTTCAACGCAAAGATCACAGCCGCCAACTCCAAATCATGCATGGGATAGTTTTGCTCATGGATTTTTAGTTACCTTGAGGTGTAGGATATCACTTTATCATTTTTCATTCGCACACAGACTAATCCCTTCTTTGAAGCATCACTATACACCACAAAGAGTTCTCCAGTTGTTGGGAGTGTGAGTACTGGTGCAGTGATAAGTCTCTTTTCCAACTCCTTAAAATAGTCTTCACATTCATGAGTCTAGAAAAACTTTAATCCCTTCCATGTCAGCTTTGTCATTGGGTTTGAAAATCATGTAAATTTATTCACAAATCATCAATAATACCTAGCTAGACCCAGAAAGCTATGGATCTCCATTATAGATGTTGGCATGGGCCACTCTTTGATTGCCTTTATCATGGAAGGGTCCATATATATCCCTTTGTTGATGATAACATTCCCTAAGAATGATACTTCATCAATAACTCACATTTATTTTACTTCTCATAAAACTTATCCCTTCACAAAGTCTTTAACACGGTATTCAAATGCTCCTCATGTTCCTCCTTTCTCTTAGAGTATATCAGAATATCATCAATAAATACTACCACAAATTTATCGAGGTAATATCTAAAGACTCTATTCATTAAATCCATGAAAATTACTAGAGCATTAGTGAGTACTAAGGGAATAACTATGAAATCATAGTGTTCATACCTCATTCTAAAGGCAACCTTTGAAATATCTTCCTTCCTCACCTTTAATTGGTGATAACCCGACCAAAGGTCTACCTTAGAGAAATAACTAGCCCCACGAAGATGATCGAACAAGTAATATATCTGTGAAAGGGGATACTTGTTCTTCATCGTGATTTTATTGATCTCCCGATAATCAATGTACAGGTGCATTGATCCATCCTTCTTCTTGATGAAGAGGACCAGCACACCCCAAGGTGAAGCATTGGGGTGTATAAAACCATTCTCTATATTCTCTTGCAATTGCTTCTTCAGCTCTTCTAGCTCTATAGTGGTCATTCTATAAGGTGTCTTTGATATATGAATAGATATAGGAATAAGTTCAATTGAGAACTCAACCACCCAATTAGGAGGAAGACTTGGAAACTCTTCAGGGAATACATCAGTGTAATCCCTTACAATGGGCATGTCTTCCAGTGATATTCTCTACTTTGTCTGAATCATTTGAGCTAGAAATTATTGCTCATAAGGAACCAATATCCACACTTGAGGCACTAATTCTAAATGAGATTTTTCTTCCTCCTTACACTTAGAAATAATTAGAGGATGCTTTGGGATGTGAAAATTAATCTCCATTTCCCAACAGTTGATGTTGGCTTTGTATAAAGATAGCTGATCCATGCCCAAGATAGCATCGAACTCAACTAAAGTAAGTATGACAAGATTTTATGGGAGGTTCAGTCCACAATCATTAACCAGAGAGGAGTTATATACCATGGATGAAATAATTTCCCCATTCGTTGTTCTCACATATAACTTTTCCTCCAAATTTTGAGGTGGTGTTTGAATAGTTCTACTAAACTTGCAAGATATGAAATAATGTGTAAAACTATAATCAAATAGTACATTTTCTATTATTGAATGAATAACTAGTGTACCTGTCACCACATCGTTGTTTGGATCCACCTCAGTAGTAGTGATAGCATAAGCCCTTCCTTGTTTCCTTGGAAGTTGTTGATGATTTCCTCCGACAACCCTTGGATTAGGGAACTTGTTTGCATAATTCTCATGCTCCCTGCAGTTGTAACACTACAACACCGGTTGTGCATTGATCTGAATGTTTATTTCTTCTTCCAAATTAGCAGGGTTTTTCATATACCTCTGGTATTTCTTATCCATATGTCCCAACTTTATAAATTTGAATCAATTTATGGTTCCATTTAGACATTTCCCATGATGCTTCTTCCCTCAACTTTTACAAGTGGGATATTTTGACTTCTTTCCATCATGGGATTTTTTTGCTGAACCACCCATGTTATTATCCATTTTCCACTTCTTTTCACCAGGCCCACAAGACCATTGAGAGTCTCCAATATCCATTTCAACCTTTAGGATACAACAGAAAATCTCCTCATAACTGTTGAAGTCTCGAATAGCCAACGCTTTTCATAGACTCGGCTTTAGTCTACTAAAGAAGCGATCCACCTTGATTTTAGTGTTCATGACAAGGACAGAGGCATACCTTGAAAGCCTTGAAAATTTTGCTTCATATACCCCAATGGACTCATCTTCCTTCTACTTGAGTCTGAGGAACTCTCTTTCCATTTTGAGATAGAGGGTTTGAGGAAAATATTTATTGAAAAACATCCTCTTGTATTCCTCCCAATCCATGGAATCGATTTCCTCCTGGGGCTTTGTATTCTTGATCAGTGGCCACCACTGATCAGTGTCCCCATCAAAACGATAGACTGCTAGTACAACTTTCTCTTCTTCCAAGCACTAGAGGATGGAGAATATTTTTTCAATGGAGTTAATCCACTGTTCTATGAGGAAGGAATTAGAAGATCCGCTAAACATGGGAGGCCTTTTCCACATGAAATATTTTATGGAAACTTTCTCTTTCCTTGGAGGAGGAGGGTGTTCCACATGATTCAAGTTATTATTCATAACTTGAGCCAGCTGAGCAAGTACTATCATGAAATTTTGATCACTTGTTCCCATCATATCAGGCATATCATTATGGAAATCTTCACATTTCCTGTCACATTGGTTGTTGGAACATGTTCTTCTATTTCCCTCCATTGACTAAGAAAAAGAACATACAACTAGAGGGCTTGAATACTTAGCTATTAAGCATAAAAAAGAAACTTTGAACGTAAGAGGATAAACTTGTAAAGAAGAAGTATATCCTAATGTGTGATTCCTTAGGTTTGAATATAGGTTATCCTTGATCTATTTCTTACCATATATTCTTATGGGATTTTTTTTCCTTAAAAATGGTTTGTACTAAGCACATGAATTCACCAAAGCAAATCCCCCAGGAGTGTCGTAACCAAGAGTGCAGCAAGGCCCGTTGTTGTGCACCAGTTCTCGTTCGAGTCTAGCTCAAAGTGATGTTTTCGGGTTTTACCCCTAGATACATCTATACCAGATCTGCCTCTACCTTCTCATATCTAGACAGGGATGTATTTTCTTGATAAACCACTTACTCAATACTCACCAAAATTTAGGGACGTTTTCTTATACTTAGTCTCATCCTTAAGGTTCTCACTAAGGTCCTCTATTTATAATCTAAAAAAATAATTATACCATCCTTTGATACCAAATATAGTGACCAAAGACTTTTATGTATAACATTACATGATTCTAAGCATAATTATATATCATAGTGCAAGCCAAGTATTGTGAAGTCTAGCGTCATTGAAGACTAGGTACATAAAACATGAAATTGGGGGCTAAAACAAACACTTCTTTATTCAAAATCCATAAAGAGCTCCTTAATTAATTTGATCCCTTACACCTGAATAGGGTACCCTAGGGAAAAAATGAACAAAGGTATTATCTAAAAATCCTAGTAAGGGAAATAACATAAGAATAAATCTTAAGCACATGAGTTAGGAGGAATGACATAATGATACCAAAAACATGGAACATATGAAATCATAACATATAAACATGGGATTATATAAACATGGAATCATATAAATGTGGAAGAAATATAAAACATGTCTTTAGTATGATTCAATTCTAACCTCCAATCCTGTTTCCTATAGTAGTATGGGTCAAGGCTCACCGCCAATCTTGTTTCCCATAGTAGCACAAGCCAAGGCTAACCGCCAAGACCGTTGCACATAGAATCTCATGAGACTTAACATTACCCAATGAATTGGACTTCTATCTGGGAACACCCATATTGAATTTCATGAATATGTTTTCTACATAAATAATTATACATAATCAATCTTATATAAATATAAGGGTTACCCTTGGAAAGAATTGGGTACCACAATCATGGCATAAAGCATAACCAAATGGGAATATCATGAAAGTTTCCATAAAAGAAAGGAATTATAAAATACATGGAAGTTCATAAGGTAAATTAGGAATATATCAAGGTAATTTATGTCAAACATAATTGAAAACATGTAAGAAATGTGTTTGATAAATTTTAACATTAATTTTTTTTTACGGTTTTAAGGAAAGTACCATAGAGATTTTAAAATAGAAAAGGGAACAACCTTTTATATAGAAGCATAAGTGAACCAATAAGGTTTTCATATTAAAAATACTGATAATATAAAGAAAATGGTGGATTAAAATAGAGGATAAAGTGCACATTAAATTGGGTAAAATTGTGGGAAGTTCCCTTAAATCGAGTTTTCTTATTGGGAAGTATCGAGGAGGGATTCACTTAAAAGCATGCATATCCCCAAAAGAGAATGAGAAATAGATCTTGGAAAATGGGTTTGGAGTATATAAACATCATGTATAAGTTTTACATAAAAAATAAAAGACAATTTCTTTTGGGTAAAAATAAAGATAGAACAACTCGAATGAATAAAGGAGGTTCGGGTAGAATTCATTACGGATTATCGGCATGGAATCAGGTGTACCTATAAGGGATTGATGAGAGAGAAAAGGGTTTTCTCATCACTAATACGTCAATAAGGAAGTATGGGGGAGGTAAAAAACTATACCCTATCATTTTGGATTACCCATAAAAGGCAGAGCATAGAGTAATCTTGATTAAGAGTGAAATTGAGAGGATCCCTTGCCTTAATTTCTGCTTAATTTCATCTCTTCTACGCCTCCTGAATAAAAAATTTATGTTTATTGAAACAATGATATAAAAGTGAATTATAGTAATTTTATAAAAATAAATTATCAATTATATTCATTTGATTTTATTTCATAATTTTTGTTGATGAAATTGAAGTGTTTTGATATCATATTTTACTTAAAAATTTCTCGTCTTGCGACGATTTCACTTTTTATTAAAAGTAATTTATAAATTAGTATAATTAGTTTCAGAAGAAAATAATACATGTAATATGATATTAATATATTTTATATAATTTATATTTTCCATACATGAATGTGTTTATAATAATTATATTGGCAACATTTCCGTAGATGGTTAATCGACCTTTAATGGGACATTGTCGATAGTACGGGAAAGGGAAGTATGGCATTTATATTTATTGTTAATATGATAATTACAGTAGGTTAAAATCATTAATATAATATTAATTTACTTTATAATCAATTTTGTAGCATATTTTTTTAAAGGGATAGGGTAAGTGAAAAAAAGAGGAAGAAAAGAGAGAAGATTTAATATAGTCTTACTCTCTCCTCGGTGAAGCTTCTCTTGCACGAAACTATAACTCCCTTAGTGATTGAAGTTGTAACGATCCAAAATGTCCCTAAGTATTATAATAGGCTTGAGAGGGAGAATTTTGGCAGATATTAGGCTTAGTAAAGGATGAGAGGAGTGGTTTTCCAAGGGAAGGAAGAGGGGCTATTTATACTTGAGGAGGGGTGTTTTTAGAATAAAATATTAAATAAAATAATATATTAAATGTTAGACTTGTAATAGTAGTTTTTTGACAACATAAATCATATATTAATATAATATAATTATTTTTAGACTTTAAATAATATTTATAATTCAAATTAATTAATTTATTAAAAGGAAAGTGAAAAGAAAGAGAAAATAATTTTTAAGGAATCGCCTTTTGACTTTAGGTTTTGGAAAGTTCTTTTTAGGTTTGGAAATTGAGTTTATTATATTTTAAGGAACCATTTATGAAATTAAATACAAAATTTTAAAACTTAAGGTTCTAGAATTTTTATGTCATCATTACAACATGAATGATGCAATTTAAGATATACCGGTTATGTGAAAAAACTTTATTTTTACTATTCACTCGAAAATTGAAGTATTTCAGAAAATTACAAAATAACCACCCTAATCATTTTTCGATGTGTAGAGTACAAAAATGAACTCCATTTTTCAAAACTAATTTTCTAAATATTATTAATTTAATATTTAATTAAAATAACAATTTACTTGAAAAATACAAATTTTAAATTTTAAACTGTTTTTCTAACACTTTGAAAATTTACTTAAGGTCACATAAAATTATATTAGAATCAAAATATTAATTTATGAATACATTTCAGGAAAATAAATTTTCATTTAAATTATTAAATTATTCATAAAATTGTAATTAAATATTTCTGACATATAAAAATAATACCAACACCTTATTAATACCTTATTAATAATATTGTCGCTTATAAAAAGATAAATTTTATTTATACTTACATTGGAGATGTTACTATTACATTGGCCAATTTACTATTCATAGGGGTCACATTACTATTCCAAAGTCAAGTTACTATTGTTATATGTTCCTTAACTTCAAAAGATACCTTTTATTTCACTTATTCTTCACTTATAAAGTTTTTATTGTGTTCTAAAAGTAATCTTATGTGATTATAATATAATAAATAATTATAATAAGATAATTTCAATTGATAAGACTTTGGTTCATTATAAACTATAACATGAATAAAGTGCATAGAGCTTTCATTTCATTATAAAACTCATAAAAACAAACATTAATCCTTTCAAAACTTGATAAACCTATAGAAAAGAAATGGGTTCCATGATAATATCTTTGAAACATGATTAAAATTTTAAAAGAAATTACTTTCATGGAAATCCCCTTAGAACAATCATAATCCAACTAGAGAAATAATGAGGATGGTATTAATACAAAATATCCCTAGTGGAGCATAAATAATATCAAGGGTTGTTGACGTTCTTTAGTGAACTAGAATTCTATTAATGAAGTTTCCATTCTTATAATTATTTCATGTAGTATAAATAACATAAAATCACATAAAGAACCCAAAATAATCTTTATAAAAGAAGAGTGAATAAAATGAGAGGATCTTTCATAAATTAAGGAACCTATACCAATGGAATAGTAACTTGACCTTTGGAGTAGTAATATGACCCTTGTGAATAGTAAACTGGCTGATAGAATATTAAACTCACCAATTAAAGTATTAATAAACTGTAGGTATCTTATAAAAGAAAATATGATATAAATATATCATAGTATAAGTAAATAAATTTTTTAAAAATGATAAATTAAGTCTTGGTTTTTTTGTGAAACATAAATATTTATTTACAATTTTATTACTTAAATTATGATTTAAAAGAAAATTTATTTTCATAAAATAGATTCAAAAATTAATATTTTTCTTAATTATGGTTATAAGATAATTTTATGAGAGTATAATTAAATTTTCAAAGTGTTAAAGAATTAGTTATAATTTTAAAATTGGTTTTTTTCAAATAAATAATGATTTTAATTAAAAATTAAATTTCTTATATTTATAAAATTATTTTTATAAAATGGAGTTAATTTTTTAATTCTACACATCAAAAAATGGTTTAGGTGAATTTTTTGTATTTTTCTAAAATAGTTGATTTTTTTGTAAATAGTGAAATACGATAATTTATGGTATAAGATAAATACATGAATTATTGCATCATAAATGATATTTGGATGATGTAAGAACCATTGGTTTAAACTCAAATGCACTAGTTATTATATGTAGTCACAATAATCCATAGTACTCATTGTCTTGATCCAAAATAATAAACAAATGAATAAAATGATCAAAAACCACCCCTCTCCTCCACTATAAATACCAACCCTCGCCGCCTCTTCTCCTTAAACCTCTTAATACTTGAAGCAAGTCCAATTTATGCCCAATACTCATCCCAATTATCTTCCCCACATCTTGGAGGTTCTGGTTTCAACAAAATACCAAAACCAATATCCCTAAGGATGTTCTCAAGGACAAGAATTCAAGAGGTAAAATCATCTTTAGCTTTATTTATTTTCTTTTCACTTTATTTTATTTTCTTATACTCTACTCACCACCTCTAACCAAACATGAATGATGACTCCAATATCTTATAGTTTCTAGAATGTTATTATTTTAATGGAAAATCCACCATCAAGTCTCTCATCCTCTTCCTTTTATTCTAAAAATGAAAATATCATATATGAGGTGTTGATTTATCACCTTAAAGGATGAAAAGTTTTCATTTTTACTTTACCTTATTCAAGGATGGACCTAAAAAAATTATAATTATTGGTACATATTTTAAACTATATTTTATAACCCTTTTTCTATTCTAAAACTAACTTTTATACACAATAATTAATAATGAAACAAAACTAGTTTGTGATGATCAAAAAACCACCAAAATAATCGAAATGACTATTACTAATGATTCATCCTCACCCAAATTAACTATATGACTTATATAACCATTAAATATTTTGGATGTTAATTAATACCATATAACTTCAATTCTGGATATCAATTCTAATTTTACTTGATCTTTCACATATTTATACAAGTGAAACAATCATGAAAACCAAGGAAAATAACGCCCCCAAATGATAAAATTTCATCTTGTAACTCATCAAAAAAAGGCCATAAATGAATATAATAAAATTATAATAAATAAATAAATGTCAAAAAAAATGAATTAACTAATTAATTTATTTAATTTGATTATCCCTGACATTAAGATCAAGTGCAAAAAACTTTCGTACATAAGGTAAGGGATTCTCTCTGAACCCCCATTTTTCTTGCAGGTTACGGTTTCTCTCTCTTTACCCCAATGTAATTCTTAATTATTCTTATATAATCCTTGTTCATTCTATTTTAATGTTCCAAACATATTTACCTAACTGAATTATTATTTTTAATGACCTGGTTCTGGGTGTCTCCCAAGGGTACCTCGTACCTGGTTGGTCACATGGCCTCAAGTGCATTTCCCCAAATGCCAGAGGCTTCCGACTATTAGTGAGGACCTTGGGTGTGATAGTGGGGAAAATATTCCCTCATTGGAAGAGTATGCATAGCAGAATGACACATAATAATAGCAGCGGAAGCAGTGATACCATACAACAAAGTAAACAGTAGAATACTGATAGTAAAATCAACTACAGCAGATATATAAATAATGCATGTCACATGTGTCTAGGAAATCATCCAAACAAGTCACAATGCTGGAAGAAAAAACAGAAGAAAAAGTACTAAAAACTAAATAAACTACAACATCATATCAATCCTCATCTTGGTCTCATGATCCCCAGCTCCACAACAATCAAGTACTTGATGTAGAAGGGCACTTAACCTTGTCCATACCTACAACCATATAATCTATTTGGGTCTAAAAGCATGACCCAAACAGAGTGTAAGACGAATCCCAATACGCAACCACTAAAAGACCAGTGCCTAACTATCAGTGAATATATATAGCAGGCAATATGCAGAAATAAAGCAACAATTAGGAAGTACTCAAAAGTAAACAATCCTATAGTTTCCAATTACATTTATTTAAATTTATTAATTATTCAAACCGTTGAATAATCTAACATCGGGATCTAGCCTAATATTTGTATCCCCCTGTACAACCATAACAAATAGACATCTCAAAATACTTTCTAATGATAAAGTAAAACCAAGTCCAAGCTTGTGCTTTAGCTTTTCAGACTTGTCCCAATCATATAATAATTTCAAAACAACCCACTAAGAAAGTCCTCACAACCTAACCCCCTTGGTTTAAGATATCCTCAAATTAATAATAATAATGGCCCTCTGGAAAATCTCACACGGTCTAACCCACTTGGTATAAAAATCACTAATCAAATACAAACAACCACCTAGGTAACTCTCACAGTCAATACCCCTTGGTCTGCATAGAAACAAAAAAGTATAATGACCCTCTGGCATCTCCCACGATTGTAACATCCCGACCCGGCTCACCTCTAAGACGGTGGCCGGACCGGTGGGTCACATAACCTCAAGTGAATCTCCCCGAATGCTAGAGGCTTTCAACTAGTAGCGAGGTCCCTTTTTGTGTCTATGGGGGAGATTATACCCTCATAGGTAATAGATAATAGCACAATGGAAGTAAACGACAACAAATAATAAATAGCAGAAGCATGTGAATGAATAAACTGTAGCAGAAGCAATATAAATAATCCAACTGAATGATAATAATAAAGTGAAGAAGCTCACAAAAATATTTCATTCCATGATGTAAGTCTAAACTAAAAGTATGTAAAAAAGAACTCAAACACACAGTCAACAAAAAGAAAAGACACAAAGCAGCAAATGCATCATGAGCAAGGCCCAGTCCTCGGCCCCAGTCTCCATCCTAAGCAGTAATGAACAATCAAGCCTCAAAATCAGCACACTTACCCTTGTCAATACCTATAATCATTTAATCTACTTAGGTGTCAATGACGCTCTAGAAGGGTGTAAGATAAAATTCCAATAGGCCGGCAACCACGGTGTCTAAACCTTTCCATTTCGTGCAACAATAAAAATGCAGTGTGCCATTACATAACAATTTCAGATAATTAATTTAAGTGTAATGAAATAAATAAGTTGGCATGGGTTCCAAATAGCACATGTGCCTAATCACCTATTTCAGCCTAAGCTGGTAGTCTGAAAGGTTACATGTCAGAAGAATGCATGTACACGCATATATATAAAACCTAGAAAGCAAGGTAAAACAAGGAAGAGGTATACCCCAAGCTTGTGCTTTAACTTGGGGTCTAAGTCAAAATTCAACCAGGTGCACTTCAATGTATTAGAAGAACATTTCAATTATCAAGAGACTCAAATAGAAATAATATAAACCTTAATTGCATCATTATTAAGTTTCAAGTTGAGAGTTTGAGTCTGAGCCCGTCCTAAAGGTATCGCTACGGAACATCCATCAAGTTATCCAATACCACCAAGCCCGTCCAAGGAAATATTTTGGAAGAAAAAGTATCGCTAGAGGAATGGATTTACCCTGAGTCTATCCTCATCCTGCAAAAAGGGGTCAAGTGTCATCCGAGGCTGGCTTAGCCACATTGCCAATGGATCCGTCCTGATGGTCCCTTTTGGAACCGGTATCACTCATAAGTATTAGAAATCCCGAGGAAGTATCGGTCCAGAAAAGTGATCGTGCTATCATGAAACGTCAAATTGATTATGTTTTTGAGGATGATATATAGTCTAGGGCAGACCCTAGGTCATCTCTCAAGGAGCATTGGTAGTTTTAGAGTGTGTGTTCTTAATAAAAGGGACTAAAAGGGGGGTATTTCTTGAAAACAATTTAAAGAAAATGAATTGATTTAAAGAGTTTAATAATTGAAAAATAAAAGATGTGTTTTACAATTATGAGATAAAGGAGATCATTTCAAGTTCACTACACAACTTGGATAGTTCATTGTTCTGAAAATATTGACATGGTTTTGTTCAATTCTTTGGTTGAAGGTTGTCAAGATCTTGATTCCCCTCTTGCCTCTTAGAATGTTGCGCAAAGCACCAACCCTTGACAAAACAATCGTGTTGTCAAGGTTTGGGTCTCAATAACAGAGTTAAGGCTACCAAAACATACTGAAATCTTATATATGTGTGATATTAATAGGGTTCTTGTCTTTTCCTATCGGAACAAACCAAGATCCCCACTTGAAATCTCAACCCAATCGGTGTTGAGATAAAAAGTGTTTCACTTAAATTAAACCACACAAATGCATTCAGAAGAGAAGATCATAGAGATTAATCATAAGTGAAATATTTAACACACAAATTATATAAAACCAGTGGAAGAACAAGTGCTGGAACTCCCTCCCAAGTAAGTGTAGCTCCCTCGAAATGATCGCCCACCGTTTAGCTCGCCATCGTGAGGAGGAGGAGGCTCGGGTGAAACTCCTTCTTCATCCTTGATCCCCCTATGAGAATAGGGGCCTCCATAACTTCTTAGATGATTATAGTACTCCCTTGTGTCTCCAAAATACCAGATCTTTGCCTCCTGGTCGAACTTCTAAATGAGGATCCCAAGGTGCCCTTTTATAGGAAATGTGGGAGGTGGTTTTGGGCACACAGATTTACTAAAACATCTTGGAACATTGTTTTATCCTACCAAAGAGTCTTAACACGTTTTGTGGAAAACTAAAGAGTTGTATCCCCACGTCTTTACTATCTCCATAGAAATTTTGGCATCATTTAAACAAGTGGAGCGCGAGATATGGACAGATCACTTCACACAACTTTTGACCTCGAGCAGATTGGGTGTGCTAGACAGATCAGGTCGGCTGGGCCCCTTAATGGCTGAATCTCTCTTGGGTTATTAAATGAAAGTTGTATCACAATGATTTTTGGATAATCCCACAAAATTGAAGCCTATTTGGATGCACGTTGTAGTATCAGAATGAATTTTAGTCCACTAAACTTCTTGGATCCTGCGCAGTTTGGCCCATTTTTCAAGGACTTCATCATGGGCCCTCCAAATCACCTCCACCTACATTGTAATTTTCAAAACAAGTATCATTGACCTATTTAATAGTAATAAACACAAAATTATTGAATCAAACATGAAGCACAATTTGATAATATTTTTATAATTTTTAATACAAAATATGTTTAGCACAGCGGTGTAAGGGTGAAAATGAAATAGTGAATCGTGGTACGATCACACCCCCACACCTAAACATTTGCACTCCTGGGAAAATTCACATTACTAAAAATTATACATTTAAATATTCCCAAATTCATGAAAATTTAACATTCTTGAGAAATTAATTTATGATAGAATTGTGATCAAATCAAAAATCACAACGAGGAGTTATTCTCAGTGATAATGGAAAAAAGTCGTCTCAAAAATTGTATCCAAATGAAATTCGAAGAGAATAATGATACCAATCAAAGAAAATAATTCAAAAGTTAATCATGTAACCAATTCTCCATGTGTGTGTGTGACAACCATTTCATGCTATTCTTTCCACTTTTTATTAAATAAATATAAGTTATTTTAAAATTAGTCTACTGACTTGATTCTTTCCACCGAACCTACCCTACATCCTCTGCAATCAAATTCCAAGACCCACTCAATTAAGCATTCCCAGAAGTCAAACCTAAATCTCCCAACCTAGATATCCCCATATGCTGTACATTTCATCACTCCCCTCAATATTTAGTTTTTTTTTTCAAAAGTTGCACTTGGAACAAATCTCACACTCTTATCTCAACCCATGTTTGATGTCCTCACGACACTAATTGTAATAGTTATAACAACATCAAAAGTTGAGAAAGGGTGGTTCTTGACCTACTTAAAATACAACCCCTTTTTTTTAGGTCGTACAACAGTCGGATAACAGGTACACATGTGTAGGTCAATCTAGTATAGTAATGAAATAGATCGGATAAGGAACGAACGTATGTAAAGATCATTTGGAAAGTAGAGAAAAATTAACCTAACTTATATTTACCTTAAATAAAGTAAGAAATATTCACACTTCATGGTTGGGTGAAAAATTTTGTGGAGAGATTAAATGACACAATTTTCCCTTAAACTATTCACAAAAAAGGGTACCACTCTTCTCAATGGCTTCAAAATGATACAACCATTCATATCATCGACCAACAACCAATTTTCAAGAGAAATTCACACCACAATGTTTAATTCATGCTAAAATGCACATTTCATCAGAATTTTTTTTTTGAATGTTAAAACAACTTGAAAATGGGAAATTCCTCATGTATTTTCAATAACATCAATGATAAAACGGGCATCATTTTCCATGATAAATTAGGCATCAAAATTATCATTTTAGCACAGAAGTGAGGGGGGGAAATAGGGGGCAAGTGACAATACCATGCAACAAGCAAAAAAGAGAAGAAAAAAAGAGAGACAATGAAAAATTCCTAACTAACCCAGGAATGTACCCATCCACCCACACCTAGAGAATGTGGTGTCCTCATTGTAAAAGAGATTGTGGGAAGGAAGGATAAAACCTGGAGAGTGTTATTCATAGACCACTTCTTGAACATGGAGTTCCTCCATTTGGGACTCCGGAATGGCTTCATGGAAGTGCTTCAGCCGCTGCCCATTGACAGTGAAGGTTTGCTTGGTGTCTTCATTTTGAACCTGGACAAAACCAAATGGAGAGACATTAGTAACAATGTAAGGTCCAAACCAACGGGAACGAAGCTTACCAGGGTGCAACTTCAGCCTTGCATTGTAGAGGAGGACCTTCTGCCCAATGTAGAATTGACGATGAAGGATGAGATGGTCGTGGGCAGCCTTGGTTCGCTCCTTATAAATTCGGGAGTTCTCATATGAATCTCTTCTCATTTCCTCCAACTCCTGAATCTGCAACTTCCTTTGAATACCTACACCAGAAAGATTAGAATTGCATTGTTTAATAGCCCAGTAGGCCCGGTGCTCTACCTCAACAGGGAGGTGAAAACTCTTCCCAAAAACTAGCCGATATGGTGACATGCCAATTGGAGTTTTGAATGCAGTACGGTAAGCCCATAATGAATCATCGAGTCTAAGACTCCAGTCTTTTCTGTTTGGCTGAACCATTTTCTCAAGAATCTGTTTTACCTCTCTATTTGATACTTCGGATTGACCATTTGTTGGTGGGTGATAAGCAGTAGACACTCGATGCCCAACCCCATACCTGCGCAAAAGATATTTCATTGTGCGGTTGCAGAAATGAGAACCCTGATCACTGATGATAAACCTAGGTAATCCAAACCTACAGAATATTTGGGTTCTCAAAAATTCCACAACTGTCCTGGAATCATCTGTCCTCATGGCCCATGCCTCTACCCACTTTTAAACATAATCCACTGCCATAAGAATGTAAAGGTTCCCAAATGAATTGGGGAATGGTCCCATAAAGTCAATGCCCCAAACATCAAAAATGTCATGGAAGAGTAATGGTTGTTGGGGCATCTCATTTCTTTTAGAGACATTCCCTATTCTTTGACAGTGAGGACAAGATTTACAATATTCATGGGCATCTCGAAACAATGTGGGCCAAAAGAGACCAGAATCTAAGACCTTGCGAGCAGTCCGTTGGGGACCAAAGTGGACCCCACAAGCAAGTGTGTGGCAGAACCTAAGGACAGACTGAAACTCACTATTGGGAACATAATGCCTAATAACTTGATCACTACATGTGCGCCATAGGTAGGGGTCATCCCAAATGTACCAACGAGACTCATGTTTTAGACGGTCGTCCTGGTTTTTGGTGAAATCAGCAGGAATGCAAGACGCTACCAAATAATTTACAATTTCAGCATACCAAAGAATAGCATCTTGCACTCAGTACAATTTCTCATCAGGAAACAATTCATTTATGGGAATACAGGGGGATGAGTCAATGTCTGAGGATGGGAGAATCCTACTGATATGGTCAGCAACCACATTCTCTGCTCCTTTTTTATCCCTAATTTCTAGATCAAATTCCTGAAGGAGGAGCATCCAGCGAATGAGACGTGGTTTGGCTTCTAGTTTCTTTAGAAGATATCGTAGGGCTGCATGGTCTGAGAACACAATGACTTTGGACCCTAGAAGGTATGACCTAAATTTATCCAAGGCAAACACAATGGCAAGAAATTATTTTTCAGTTGTGTTGTAGTTTCTTTGGGCAGGGTCCAGAGTATGTGAGGCATAAGCTATGACATGTGGAGCTCGGTCGACCCTTTGTGATAAGAGTTCCCCAACTGCATAGTTAGAGGCATCACACATGAGCTCAAATGGTAAATCCCACCGAGGTGGCTGGATTACCGGGGGTGACGTGAGACTCCATTTTAACTTATTGAAAGCTTCCTCACATTTTTTATCAAAATCAAATTCTTTTTCTTTTTGGAGTAATCGGGAGAGGGGGTGCAATTTCACTAAAGTCACGAATGAAACGATGATAAAATCCAGCATGACCCAGGAAAGACCGCACATCCTGAACATTTTTAGGGAATGGTAGGGAGGAAATGATATCTACTTTTGATTTGTCCACTTAGATACCTTCCCCAGAAATGACATGTCCCAAAACTATGCCTTGTCGCACCATGAAATGGCATTTCTCAAAATTTAATACGAGATTATTTTCAATACAGCGACATAGGACAGAAGCAAGACTACTCAAACATTCATCAAAAGAGGATCCATAAACAGTAAAATCATCCATAAAAACTTCCATGCAATTCTCCAGGTAATCCGAAAAAATACTAACCATACATCATTGGAAAGTACCTGGAGCATTGCACAGACCAAATGGCATCCTTCTATAAGCAAATGTACCAAAGGGGCAAGTAAAGGTTGTCTTTTCCTGATCCTCGGGGGCAATATGGATCTGAAAGTATCCAGAATACCCATCAAGGAAACAGTAATGGGAATTCCCTGCTAGCCTCTCTAGCATCTTGTCAATGAATGGCAATGGGAAATGGTCCTTCCTAGTGTGTTGGTTTAGTCGACGATAGTCTATACAGACATGCCAACTATTCTGTACACAAGTTGGAACCAATTCATTGTTATCATTTTTAATTACAGTAAGGCCGGTTTTTTTAGGAACTAGTTGAACGGGACTGACCCATTGGCTGTCAGAGATAGGGTAAATGATTCTAGCAGCCAATAGTTTTGTTACTTCCTTTTTAACAACATCAAGTAGGTTTGGGTTCAGTCGAAGTTGTGACTGCCTCACTGGTTTAGCCTCATCATTTAATAAAATATGATGTGTACAAATTGATGGGATAATGCCAAGAATGTCAGCAAGTGTCCATCCCAAAGCTTGTTTGTACTCCCTCAAAAGATCAAGCAGACACAATTTATAATCAGGAGGGAGTGAACTAGCAATGATGATGGGAAACTTGTTTCCATTCTCAAGATATGAGTATTTTAAATCTTGAGGCAGTTGTTTCAGTTCCAATTCTGGGGGATTTTGGATTGACAGAAGTGTGTGTGACAGTGAGAATTCATTGATCTCATCTAACTGCTCAATGGTAACATCCTCAGATGAGGAATGAGCTTTTACAAGCTTATCAGTATCATCGATGGTCATGTGATCCTCTGTGTTCAAGAAATCACCAATTAACAAACATGCATGACATTTCTCTAGACCGCTACAACAATCAATGCATGATTCATTACCTAAAATTTCAATCAATGAAGAAAACTCAGAAATGGGATCAGGGGAATGAAAATAAGTTGTTTCAGGGGAAGGGAGAACATCAATTGAATTGACAGAGAGATAGGAGTGTTCTTCTGAGGGGTTCTTCATGGCATGAAGGATATTGAAGTGGACAATATTACCACCAAACTCCATAGATAATGTACCATTATGGACATTAATTATGGTTTTGGCGGTTTTCAAGAAAGGATGCCCCAATATAATTGGGGCATGTCCATTCATCCTATCATCTTCCATTTTAAGCACGTAAAAATCAGCAGGAAAAATTAAATTTTTCACCCTCAAAAGAACATCCTCTAACACACCAGAGGGGTGTGCTGTACTCCGATTTTCTAGCTGAATGAAAATAACAGTGGGCTTCAGTTCACCGACCTGCAATGAAGAGTAAATAGAGTGAGGCATCACATTAATAGAAGCACCCAAATCAAGCATAGTGTTGGAACATTAATACTCCCCTATGGTGCACGGAATCGAGAATGTCCCAGGATCATTGCACTTGGTGGGAAGTGATGGCTCTATCAATGCTGAAACATTCCTCCCCAGGATCACCTTCTCATCACCATGAAGCCTCCTTCAGTGTGTACACATCTCCTTCAGAAACTTGGCATATCTTGGAATTTGCTTCACAACATCAATCAAAGTAATGTTAACCTGTACTTTCTTGAAAGTTTCCAAGATTTCTTTATCAAGTTTGTTTTCTTTTTGTTTCCTAGTTTGGACAGCCCTTTGAGGAAATGGAAGAGGAATGGTTGGGATAGGTGACTCATCAACAGCCACAGTCTTTACTTTGGAAGGGCTTCTCTCAGGAAGAGGGTTTTCTTCTCTTGGACCATTTTCAGTAGTTGGGATGGTGGTTTCCTTTGGATGGGATGACTCTAATGGAGGGGTCATTTGGATTTTGAGTTGTTTCCCACTCCTAAGGGTGATGGCACTAACATTTCCTTTATCCCTAGGGTTTACTACTGGTTGAGATGGTAGTTTACCCGACCCATGACTTTGGATTTCCCCCACTGAGTTGGCAAGTTGGCCTAGTTGGGTCTTTAAGTCTTGTATGGCTGCTTGGGTGGTTTGTTGGAATTGGATATTATTGGCAGCCATTTGTTTCATCATATCTTCTAGGATAGGCTCGGTTTTTGGAGGGGGTGTTTGGAATGGCCTTTGGGGTGGTTGAGGATTTCTGGGTGGTGGTGGATGACTACTCTGACCCTGTTGGTTCCATTGCTGTTGAGGTTGGTTTGAATACCCCCATTGCCTATAGGTTTGGTTTCCTTCCACCCTTTTTTGGATGGATAGTATGGTTCTTGCCTAAAGGGTTGGTTAAAGGGGCGTCCTGGAAATATTGCCTCACAACTTTCAGAAGTTTCTCTCAATTGAGGACATTGGTCAGAATAGTGGGTGTCAAAAGAGCAGATTCCACAATGGATGGGAGGAGGATATTGAGATTTCCCTTGGGAGAGAGAAAGTTGTCGTAGAAGGGTACGTACCTCTTCGAACTTCGTGTCCACCTTCTACTCAAACTCAGTACTTTGCACCTCATGGACACCTAGAATGGGAACACTGGACCGTGTACCTAATTATTGAGTGTTTTGTGCCATGTTCTCAATGAGGGTTCTTGCAGCAATTGGGGTCTTATCTACTAGTGCACCACCTGCAGCAATATCTATCATATTTCGATCAATAGGAATCAAACCTTCATAAAAATATTGAATTAAAAGTTGATCACTTGTTTGGTGGTGTGGGAAACTTGAACATAACCTTTTAAAGCATTCCCAATATTCATGTAATGTTTCCACTTGAGATTGTCTTATACCACATATTTCTTTCCTTATAGTTGCAGTTCGAGAGGCTGGGAAGTATTTTTCAAGAAAAAGGCGTTTCATGTCTGCCCAGCCCCTAATTGGTGAATTGACATAGTATAACCAATCTTTTGCAGTGTCTTCTAATGAAAATGGGAATTCCCTAAGCTTCACTTGTTCTTCATCCACATTAGTAGGTTTTAAGGTTGAACACACAGTATGAAATTCTTTTAAGTTCTTATGAGGGTCTTCTCCAGGCAATCCATGAAATCTTGGTAATAAATGGATTAGACCGGATTTTAGTTCAAAATTAGGTGCCTCACCTTGAATTTGGATGTAAGTGGGTTGGATATCAACATCAGGTGAGGTTAATTCTTTTAATGTTCGATTATTTTCAGCCATGTTATTGAATATTATTTCAGGTTCTAATTTGGTTCCAGAAGAAGATGGGTTTAGAAGAGTCTTGAGTGGTGTGTCCTCCTTCAAAAGGGGGTCTTGTGCGTCTCGGTGTCGCTGACGTAGGATCCTCTCCGGTTCGGGTTCGAAAGGTGGTAAGTCTCCCGAAGTAGAATGCGTCATGCACAGAACCTAAACAATATATGGATCAGAACACAAGAAGAAGAAAAAAGTTAGAAAAACAAACAAACAAATATTCACAAAATTTACAACTACTTTATCAAAAACACGCACTAAAAACCAAAGCGCTCCCCGGCAACGGCACCAAAATTTGACCGTGCTATCATGACACGTCAAATTGATTATGTTTTTGAGGATGATATATAGTCTAGGGCAGACCCTAGGTCGTCTCTCAAGGAGCGTTGGTAGGTTTAGAGTGTGTGTTCTTAATAAAAGGGGCTAAAAGGGGGGTATTTTTTGAAAACAGTTTAAAGAAAATGAATTGATTTAAAGAGTTTAATAATTGAAAAATAAAAGAGGTGTTTTACAATTATGAGATAAAGGAGATAATTTCAAGTTCAATACACAACTTGGATAGTTCATTGTTCTGAAAATATTGACATGGTTTTGTTCAATTCTTTGGTTGAAGGTTGTCAAGATCTTGATTCCCCTCTTGCCTCTTAGAATGTTGCGCAAAGCACCAACCCTTGACAAAACAATCGTGTTGTCAAGGTTTGGGTCTCAATAACAGAGTTAAGGCTACCAAAACATACTGAAATATTATGTATGTGTGATATTAATAGGGTTCTTGTCTTGTCCTATCAGAACAAACCAAGATCCCCACTTGAAATCTCAACCCAATTGATGTTGAGATAAAAAGTGTTTCACTTAAATTAAACCACACAAATGCATTCATAAGAGAAGAGCCTAGAGATTAATTATAAGTGAAATATTTAACACACAAATTATACAAAACCAGTGGAAGAACAAGTGTTGGAACTCCCTCCCAAGTAAGTGTAGCTCCCTCGAAATGATCGCCCACCGTTTAGCTCGCCATCGTGAGGAGGAGGAGGCTCGGGTGAAACTCCTTCTTCATCCTTGATCCCCCTATGAGTATAGGGGACTCTAGAACTTCTTGGATGATTATAGTACTCCCTTGGGTATCCAAAATACCAAAGATTTTCCTCCTGGTCTAACTTCTAAATGAGGAGCCCAAGGTGCCCTTTTATAGGAAACGTGGGAGGTGGTTTTGGGCACACAGATTTGCTAAAACCGCTTGGCACATTGTTTTATCCTACCAGACAGTCTTAACACGTTTTGTGGAAAACTAAAAAGTTGTAGCCCCACGTCTTTAATATCTGCACCGAAAGTTTGGAATCATTTCAACAAGTGGAGCGCGAGATATGGACAGATCACTGCACACAACTTTTGACCTCGAGCAGATTGGGTGTGCTGGACAGATCAGGTCGGTTGGGCCCCTTAATGGCCGAATATCTCTTGGGTTATAAAATTAAAGTTGTAGACCAATGATTTTTGAATAATCCCACAAAATGGAAGCCCATTTGGATTCACGGTGTAGTATAATCATGAATTTGAGTCCACTGAACTTCTTGGATCCTGCACAGTTTGGCCCATTTTTCAAGGACTTCATCATGGGCCCTCCAAATCACCTCCACCTACATTGTAATTTTCAAAACAAGTATCATTTCCCTATTTAACAGTGATAAACACAAAATTATTAAATCAAACATGAAGCACAATTTGATAATATTTTAATAATTTTTAATACAAAATATGTTTAGCACAGCGGTGTAAGGGTGAAAATGAAATAGTGAATCGTGGTACGATCAAAAAGCCAATGACGCTGCCCCCCAGCACATAGACGTAACCAGTCAGGAACAGAGGGTCTAAGCATGGATCTTAATATGGGACCCACCTCCTTTCCCTGCCCTGAATTTAATTAAAGTTTACATAGTAGAAAATATAACATAATCATCATATAAAATCACAGCTTGAAAACTAACCAGATACACCCATGCATCACAAGGTATAAATTTAACATTAAAAAATGAAAACTTAATAAGGCAATATGTTGTATCAACATCAGTAGATAATGCACTTTTTAAATAAATAAACAGTTTAGAAAAACAAGTACTAGTGATTCAATAATTCAAGTTCATGTTCAAAGCAACTATTTATTTAATTTAATATCAATAAAAAAGGTTTTAAAACACCTAAAATTAATTAAACTATAAACCCGACTAACGGAAAAATACCCTGACCATGTCAGCATGCCCAAAGGGGTGTCTGACCTTGTTGCAACAATTAAAACAACTATTTATTTAATTCAAAAACAATATAAAGGGGTTGCGCAATACCTATAGTTAATTAATTTATAAACCCAGCTAACGAAAAAATACCCCAACCATGTCGACATGCCCAAAGGGGTGTTTGAACTTGTTGAGACAATTCAAAAAAAATTAATATAACTAAGGCTGCAACAATTAGGCAAAACAATTAAAGTAATTAAATTGGGTAAAATTTCACAAAGCCGGTAAGCACCGACTAATGGAACAACGATGCATTTTTATAAACCACAAAGAAATAGAGGTAAAGTGAGTAGGCACCATATATTGTAGTCTTAGATGCCTCTAAGATCCATGGTAGGATTTTATTTGACCTAAAACGGAAGAAAACTAAGCATTTTAGAAAAACCCCAAAATAGGGTAAAAATCTTCCACGACGAACTGTGCTCATAATACTCAATGAAATTGAACAATTCCACTTGTTCAAGGTTATCCTTTCCCTAAGGTTTACTTTGAACCTGATGGAGAAGAAATTGGATGATGGACATAGGATCTTCAGCCTTCCAAAAGAGGGTGAGAGGGGTGCGCTGCCTAGGGGGGAAGAGGGGTGCGGCGTGAGGAATGGGAGAGGAAGAGAGGAGAGGGAAAAAAAGAAAAGAAATAAGAGAAAGAAAAAGAAAAAAAAAGAAAAACAAGAGAAAAATAGAATATAAGGAAAACGGGGAAATAAAAGAAAAGAATAAAATAAAATAATAGGATGGAAAGGAAAAATGATAAAAATAATTAAAAATGGAAATCCCTCGTTTTAATTATTTTTATTTTTCCCATAACCTCCTTTCTATTTTATTTCAAAATTTCTTTTTATCCTTTCTTTATTTCTTTTAAATATTCTTTAAATCACTTATTACTCTTTTTTAATCCTTAATTAATTATTCTAAAATCCCAAACACCACCCTAACACGTGAGATAACATTTTTCATTAAATTCCTGCAATTATTTAAATTAATTAAAAAGCTATCTGGGACCCACAGCGAGGTGCGCAGGCACGCGCCCCAGGTCACTTAATTAATTAGACTACCATAAATTAAAAATGGTATGTGCCTAATAAAGTTCAGGACATTACAACCTTCCCTCCTAAAGACAACTCATCCTCGAGTTTCCCTTCCGAGGGTAGTGGAACGTCGCCAGAGAAAAGTTCCAGCCACTGTGCATGTACATCCATCTCTCGCTCCCAGGTCTCTTCCTGAACGCGTCCGTGTTGCCACAACACCCGGACCAGAGGGTCTGACTTGCCTTAGAGGAATTTCATTCTACGATCAATGATATGAATTTGATGCTCTGAAAGGATGCATCAACGTCAAGCTCGATGTCGTGAGAGTCAAAAGAATGAGATGGGTCTAGATGATATTGTTAGAGATGAGATACATGGAAAACATCGTGCATGGCACAATACCTATGAGGTAGTAGTAACTGATAGGATATTGGCCTAACTCTCTCTACTATCTCGAATGGCCCAACGTATCTCAGTGATAACTTCCCCTGTCTCCTGATTCGCCTGTGACCCAACCTCGAAGAAACACACATAAAGAATTGATGTCCCACCTCAAAATCTATAGGTCTGCGGCGACGATCGGTATAAGCCTTTTTTCTGGACTGAGTTGTAGTCATACACTTCTGAATCAGCTGAACTAGTTCAAAAGTCTCCTGAATGAGACGAGGACCCAATAGAGTTGCCTCACCTGCTTCGAGCCAGCATAAAGGTGAACGACACGGTCTACAATAGAGATCCTCATATAGATCCATTTGAATTGTCTCCTGGGGGCTGTTATTATAGGTAAAATCAATAAGAGGTATATTAGTATCCCAGTAACCTCCAAAATCAAGGATACATGCCCTCAACATATCCTCTAACACTCGTATAGTTCTCTATGATTTCCCATCAGTCTGAGGGTGATATGCAGTACTCAGAAGTACCTGTGAACCCAGCACCTTTTATAACCCTTTCCAGGACCATGAAGTAAAGTGGGAATCCCTAAATGATACAATAGAATGAGGTACACCATGAAGTTGCACAATCTTCCAGATATACAGCCTTCCCAACTCATCAATCGTAATGGTATCTCAGATAGGCAAGAAGTGTGCAACCTTGATCAACCTATCGACAACCACCCATACTATATCACTGCCTTGAGGAGATCTTGGGAAGCCTGTAATGAAATCCATAGTGATGTCATTCAATTTCCATTCAAGAATGGATAGAGGTTGTAGGATTCCAGCAGGTCGTTGGTGCTCTGCCTTCACCTGTTGGTAGGTGGAGCACTGAGTGATGAAACCTGTTATCTGTTTTTTCATACCATTCAACCAAAACTATCGATACATGTCTCTTTACATCTTGGTCAGCCCAGGGTGAACTTCCCAAATAGAGGTGTGAGATTCCTTCATCATCTCTTCTCGTATACCTGAAGGTACCCATACACGACCACGGTAAAGGAGAGTTTCACTTCCATCAACAACCCAACCAGGAGGTGGGTTCTCTCCTATAAGGCTTTCCCTAGAAACGAGCCCATCAAGATCAGTCAACTATTGCCTACGGACTTTCTCCATAAGAGAGGATGTCACTATAAGAGCTGCTAGAACTGGTTGTCTACTCTGCTCCTAAACCTCCAAATGCATCTCTGAAAACAGGGTCATCATCTGTCACTCACTACTGGCTACCTGCACGGCTTGTGTCTGTGTCTTGTGTCTTAAATCATCTACCATAGCATTACCCTTACTAGGGTTATAATCAATCTCAAAGTTGAATGAATGTAAGTATTCTACCCACCTGTGTTGCCATAAGTTCAAGTCTCATTGAGTGGAAATATATTTTAAGCTTTTTTGATCCATGTAAACAATGAATCTCTCACCCAAAAAATAGTGTCTCCAATAGCATAGAGCGTGAACCACAGCTGCCAAATCAAGGTCGTGGGTGGGATTGTTCTGCTCGTGAGGTCTCAACTTGCGAGATCCATAAGCCACAACTCGATCACCCTGCATCAAAACTGCACCCAATCTGATTCCTGAAGCATCACAATAAACGGTATATCTCTTACCAGGTTCAGGAAGAATCAAGATCGGGGATGAGGTTAGTCTTCCTTTCAGTTCCTAAAAATACTTTTCACAAGCTTCTGGCCATATGAACTATACACCTTTCTTAGTCAAGGCCATAATACATGCTTCCAAGTGGGATAAATCCTAGATGAAATGCCTGTAATAGCCAAAAATCCCTAAGAAACTGAGGATATCGAAGACACTCTTGGGATGCTCCCATGAAACCACAACGCTCTCCTTTTCGGGGTCAACTGGTACCCCTACTTTAGATATAATATGACCTAAGAAGTGTACCTTAGCAATCCAGAAGTGGCATTTACTGAGATTAGCATATAGTTGGTGCTCTCTCAGTGTACTCATCACGATCTCAAGATGGGTTGCATGGTCATGTTTGGAACGTGAATACACTAAGATGTCTTCCATGAATACTACCACAAAGAAATCAAGATACAGATGAAAAACACAGTTCATCAGATCCATGAAGATTTTTGGCGCATTAGTGAGGCCAAAAGGCATAACCAGATACTCATATAAGCCATACCTTCTTCAGAATGTCGTACGTGGTATGTCAGATGGTCTCACTTGCACCTGGTGATATCCCGACCTCAGATAAATCTTATAGAAAATAGTTGCTCCCCGGAGCTGGTAATAGATATCATCTATATGAGGCAATGGATATCAATTCTTTACCATGAGATGGTTGAGTGGACGATAATCCACACATAACCTGAGGGTATTGTTTGCCTTCTTGAAAAAAAAGGACAGGTGAACCCCACGGCGATGTGATAGGTCTGATGAAACCCTTAGCCTCAAGGTTTTCAAACTGTTTTTTGAGTTCCTATATCTCTGTTGGTGTCATCCTATAAGGAGGAATAGACACTGGTTCCGCACCTAGCATGAGCTCGATAGTGAACTCCACGTCTCTCATAGGAGGTAAGCCAAAGAAATCATCAGGGAAGACGTCCTTGAAAAGGTCCACCGCTGGAGGGAATTCAACTAGGTGTGTTCCCTTATCGCTCATGAAGAGACTTTCCAACTGAGATGTCACTCTACCCAACCCTGCATATTTAGGCTTAGCTCAGTCTTCCTATATATCCCATTCTCCTTTATGAAGATATGTTTTGCCCTCAGGGGATGTAAAGGACACCCGACGACGATAGAAATCCACTTGGGCATGATAAGGAGAAAGCCAGTTCATACTAAGAATGACTTCAATGCTAGAAATATCTAGGATATAGAAATTCTAAACAAAATGGTACCCACCTATCTTGAGGGGGCACTCTTGCACTGGTTTATGACCTCTGTCCTGACCCCAAGTAGAGTTTCGAGAGACATGACACAACAATGGTACTCAATTGGAAAACCAAGACTTTCAACAACAGCAACAGATTTAAAGGAGTGCGATGCACCGATATCAAAAAGAGTAGAATCTAAGGTAGAGACTACTAGAATAGTACCTCTCACTATAGATGGTCCTACACTCTATTCCTCTGGTGCTAATTGCACTGTGTACATGAGACCTGAGCCACGACCCTGATATGCTGCTTGGTTGGTCTGAGCAGGTCCACTCTGCTGATGTTGATAATCTAGAACTTGATTTCCTTGACCAATACCTCCACCATTTCCTCGTCCTGATCAACCAGTGGAAAAACAAATTCCAAATTTCTGTGGAGTCCTAGATCCCATACCTGAATGAGGTGCGGGTGCGGATCCTCTACCACTAGATGTTGAAGAGAAGGAACGACAGAAACGCTAAAGGTGACCCATCCTGCCACAAGCTCAGCACTCCTTCGGATCTCTCGTGCACTACGGATTCTTGTGACCATCCCTTCTGCACTGATAACATGTGACATAGCTATCAAGACATGTTGTTTGTCTAGGATTTCCCCCATGTTCACTTTCAAAATGGTGTTTCCTGCTGCCAGAAGAGCCATCAACCTGTCTTAGAACTGAATTGTCCTGGATCAATGGTTTAGCTTCCCTGACATTTTTCTCGGAGATTAGAACCTTATTTACGGTCTCTATAACAGTGTTCAAACAGAAGATGTTCACCTGGAGCGGATGGTATACTCAAGTCTGTCCTCAAAATGCCTCGCAGTAGTCTACGCGTCGCCATTCAGAGATGGGGCAAAACGTTGAAGCTCTTTGAAATGGGTAGAATACTCTAACACAATCATAGAGCCCTACTGAAGATGTAGGAACTCCTGTGCACAATCATCTCTCAGAGTCTATGGGAAAAGGTGGTCATAGAAGGCTGCTTGGAAGTCATCCCAAGCCATGTCACTAGTCTGCTCAACCTGAGAAACAACATCCCACCAGTGCTTGGCGGGGTCACAGAGCATATAGACTACAAGATTCACCCTCTGCTCTAGAAGCATCTCAAGGTGGTCGAAGATAGACCTTATAGCTTCTATCCATGACTCTGCAGCATGAGGGTTGCCACTCCCCGAGAAGGTGGGAGGGTGTTGCTACAGAAAGTCATGAGTGAGGTCTTCCATAGATGGGGCATGTCTGGGGATATTCTGAACCAACTACATAAACCTGAGGAGACTATCCCTAAATAGAGTGTCTGGATCCCTCGAAAGATCAACAGGAGGTAGTGTCACAGGAGGCTCTACGAGAGGTACCATTGGTGGTTCAGGACCCACCATCTCTGGAATGTGCTCATTCCCACTCTCCTGAGGCACAACACGAAGACGTCGCAGAGACATTTCTTTTCAACAGCCATACACACACCTTTAGAAAGTGAGTAAAGAAGGTGAGAAAACAAGTAAGGTGAAAAAAGAGTTTAGGTACATAGCCTACCTCTGAGCACTAAACAATAGACAACCCACCTCAAGATCTGGGATTCGATATGGAAGAGACAACTCAAAAGGATTACTAAACATGTTCTACAGTCCACTCCTCAGTTAATTCAGGATAACATCTAACAGACTATCACAACTTTATTTTCAGCAAACCAGCATTTCAAAATTTTACCCCTAGGCACAACAACACTCAGATGAAAACAAGAAAATGCATGATGAAAGTAGATATGGCATGGCAATATGCATGGCATTTAAATCCTATAGTGCCTATTATGATGCATGGAATGTATTTCCCTCATATCATCGAGCTGCAATGGTAAACCCATTATCTCAACAATACCAACACAATAACAACACAATACAAGTGAGTCACCCAACGGTGAAATCATATCAACAGTAACTTGCATAATCAATAATTGCAATCCCAACCCAAGAATTTGAGTTTTCCCCTATACATGGGTCAGCTAAGTTCAAGCACAAAGTATATCCCAAATCCCTATATCCTAGTCTACTACCTAGGCCAAATAGTAAGACAAAATGAAAAATCACATATGATACCACTTTGTAACGTCCCAACCCGGCTCACCTCTAAGACGGTGGATGGACCGGTGGGTCACATAACCTCAAGAGCATCTCCCCAAATGTCAGAGGCTACTGACTAGCAGCAAAGAACCTTTTTGTGTATGTGGGGGAGACTATGCCCTCATAGGTAATAGATAATATCACAGCAGAAGTAAACAACAACAAATAATAAATACCTGAAGCATATGAATGAATAAACTACAGCATAATAAATATAAATAATCCAATTGAATGATAATAATCAAGTGTGAAATCTCACAAAAAGATGTCATGCCATGATGTAAGTCTAAACTGAAAGTATGGAAAATAGAACTCAAACACACAGTCAACTAAAAGAAAAGACACGAAGCAGCAACTGCATCACGAGCAAGGCCCGGTCCTCTACCCCAGTCTCCATCCTAAGCATTAATGAACAGTCAATCCTCAGAAGCAGCACGTTTTCCCTTTTCAATACCTACGAGCATGTAATCTACTTGGGTGTCAACGATGCTTGAGCAGGGTGTGAGATAAAATCCCAGTAGGCTGGCACCCACGATGTATAAACCTTTCCATTTCATGTAATAATAAAAATGCAGTGTGCCATTACATAACAATTTCAGATAATTAATTTAAGTACAATGAAATAAAAATGTCGACTTGGGTTCCAAACAGCACACATGCCTAATCACCTGCATCAGCCTAAGCTGGTAGTCTGAAAGGTTACCTGTCATAAGAATGCACGTACACATATATATATAAAACCTAAAAAGCAAGGTAAAATAAGGAAGAGGTATACCCCTAGCTTGTTCTTTAACTTGGGGTCTAAGTCAAAAGTCAACCAGGTGCACTTCAACATATCAGAAGAACATTTCAATTCTCAAGAGACTCAAATGGAAATAATATAAACCTTATGTGCATCATTATTAAGGTTCAAATTGAGAGTTGGAGTCTAAGCCCGTCCTGAAGGTATCACTACGAAACATCCGTCAAGTTATCCAATGCCACTGAGCCCGTCCAAGGAATTCTTTGGAAAGACCAAGTATCGCTCAAGGCATGGATTTACCCTGAGTCTGTCCTGATCTCGCAAAAAGGGGTCGAGTGTCATTTGAGGCTGGCTTACCCACATTGCCAACAGATCCATCCTGATGGGCCGTTTTGGAACTGGTATCACTCATAAGTATTAGAAATCCCAGGGAAGTCTCGGTCCGGCAAAGCCAATGACACCGCCCCCCGACACATAGAGGTAACCAGTCAGGAACAAAGGGTCTAAGTGTGGCCCTTAATACGAGACCCGTCTCCTTTCCCCGCCCTGAATTTAATTAATGTTTTCACAGTAGTAGATATGACTTAATCAGCATATAAAATTGCTGCTTGAAAACTAACTAGATATACCCATGCATCACAAGCTATAAATTTAACATTACAACATGGAAACTTAATAAGGCAATATACTGTATCAACATCAGCAGATAATTCACTTTTTAAATAAATAAACAGTTCAGAAAAACAAGTACCAATGATCCAACAATTCAAGTTCATGTTCAAAGCAAATATTTATTTAATTTAATATCAATAAAATGGGTTGCACAACACCTGCAATTAATTAAACTATAAACCTGGATAACATAAAAATACCCCGACCATGTCATCATGCCCAAAGGGGTGTCCGACCTTGTTGCAACAATTCAAACAACTATTAATTTAATTTAAAAACAATATAAAGGGGCTGCGCAATACCTGTAGTTAATTACTTTATAAACCTGGCTAACAAAAAAATACCCCAACCATGACGGCATGCCCAAAGGGGTGTTCGACCTTGTTACAAAAATTCAAACAAAATTAATTTTGGATAATTAAGGCTGCAACAATTAGGCAAAACAATTAAAGTAATTAAATTGGGTAAAATTTTACAAAGCCGGTAGGCACTGACTAACAGCACAACAGTGCGTTTTTATAAAATGCAATGAAATGGAGGGAAAGTGAGTAGGAACCCTACCTTGTAGTCGTAGATGACTCTAATATCCTCAGTAGGTGTTTATTTGACCTAAAATGGAAGAAAATTAAGGATTTTAAAAAAAAACCCAAAATAGGGTAAATATTTTCTATGATGAACTGCGCGCAGAATACTCAACAAAATCGAATGATTCCACTTGCTGAAGGTTAGCCTCTCCCTAAGGTTTACTGTGCACCTGACAGAGAAGAAATCAGATGAAGGATGGAGGAGTTACGGCCTTCTGAAGGGGGGTGAGAGGGGTGTGCCACCTAGGGGGAAGAGGGGTGCGACGTGAGGAATGGGAGAGGAAGAGAGGAGAGGAAAAAAGAAGAAAAGGAAGAGAAAGAAAAAGAAAAGAAAAGAAAAATAAGAAAAAAATAATAGATAGGGAAAAAGGGAAAATAAAAGAAAAGAATAAAATAAAATAATAGGATGGAAAGAAAAAATGATAAAAATAATTAAAAATGGAAATCCCCTATTTTAATTATTTTTATTTTTCCGCGTAACCCCCTTTCTATTCTATTTCAAAATTTCTTTTTATCCTTTCTTTCTTTCTTTTAAATCTTCTTTAAATTTCTTATTACTCTTTTTCTATCCTTAATTAATTATTCTAAAATCCCGAACACTGTGTTAACTCCTGAGATAACATTTTTCATTAAATGCCTGCAATTATTTAAATTAATTAAAAAGTTGCCCGGGACCGGCAGTGAGGTGCGCAGGCGCGTGCCCCAGGTTGCTTAATTAATTAGATTGTAATAAATTAAAAACGGTCCATACCTGATTAAGGCTGGGACATTACAACAGTCAATGCCCTATGGTCTAATATTTTTATTTAATGACGACCCTCCGGGTAGCTATCATAGTCTAACCCCTATGGTCAATGACCCATGGAATCTCTCACAGTCAATATCTCTGGTCAATTATAACAAAAATTCATAATTAAAATACCCTAATTCTGGAAGCTCTCATAGTCAATTCCCCTGGTAATACTTTTATAATGTGAAACACGTGCATCTCATATAAATAGTGACTCCATCTTAACAATACTAGGCATGGAAACAAAGCAGCCTAACATGCTTTCTAGACCCAACGACCATAACCAAATCAAACATGGGTAACACCTATATAATCAAGGTAATAAACCTTATTCATAATCAATAACCCTTTCTTGAACAAACAAACCATATCAGGCATTAAACAGGGTTAAATTCCCAAAACACGCAATACCCTAAACAAGGGTATTCAGCACTTAGGCATATATAACTCAAAGAAAAACTATAGTAAGATATGAAGCACCTACTTTGACATTATACGAATAATATAGTTGAACCTCATCTTTTGAATTGACCTAGAACATCGTAGATCTACAAAAATGTCAAAAAAGTTCAACCTTGAATGACTCGAGAGAGAGAGAGAAAACCAGGAGGAGAGATTCAAGAAGAATGAAGGTCTCACCAGTGGGATTCCGACTCACCCTCCAGAGTTTGATTCAGAGAATTGAAGAAGTATCGGTGTCTTGGATAAGATTTGTCTCTCTCGGCTGCTCCTGGATGAGACGAGGCTAGAAGAAGATGAATATGGCGATCAGACGCGACCCTAGTCAATTTAATGAAATAAAAGAAAAATTACACAGTGTGTTCATTTAATGTACACATTGTGCACATGCCTTAATTAGTACCCACTTTAGGTGGTCTCCAGGTCACCCCACATATCCATGTCTTGGCCGTTACATGACCATCACACGGCTACCTGCAGAAACCTGGCACATGAAGTGTACTTCTAAGTACACGACGTGTACTTCTAAAATTCCAAAAACTCCCCCTTTTCTCAAAAACACTCAAAATCAAGATTCATACCTGAATAAAGATTCGGGTTGTAAGAACCCGGTTTTTTCTGTGAAAGACTTTGGAATATTCTTGATGATATTCCAGAGCAGCGCCTTCAGACGGTGTGCAATTCCGAGCCCCGGAGTGGCCAGAATTAAATTTTCAATGCGTTCACACTGAAAATGCTAAATAAATGGGATAACTCCTAAACGGAGTTCCAGATAAGATATCCAAGTATACAGATGGGTCCGTAATGGGGTGTTTACCCTAGGAACGACATAAAACTTGTCGGCGCGGGACGTTTGGACCCCTCGCCCGCTTCTGGAACGTTAAACGGATTAATTAATTAATTAATTAATTCGTTTAATGTTGAAACGTGGGTATCTTTTAAACGGTGGATTGGATTGGAAAACCGAGGGCACCTTTGAGTTCAGAGCGTGTCATTTACCCTAGGAGGGGTGTAAGTTTCGCGGGCGCGGCCCGTTTGTGAAAAATGGCCCCAGGGGCGTTTTCGTAATTTAGCGGCTTCAGACGTTAAATTTTATAACTTTTGAACGGGGTGTCGGATTAAAATTCTGAGACCGCTGTTGTGCTTGGGAGGTGGTTTTTACCCTAGGGGAGGCTTAACCTTGACCCCGTCGGGAGTTTTGGTCACGGGTTATTTTGGGGTGTTTTAAAATTAAATTAATTAAATTTTATTTAATTCCTATTTAAGTAAACCCCTCCCCTCCTCCCTTGTTTCTTCCTCCTGACGGAAGGAGTCTCAACCAAGGCCTCCTCCATCCTCTCCTCCTCAAGGTGGTGCGTTGCGGCGGCGGCAGATCGTGCGGGAAGCGTCGGGCGAAGCCCGTCGAGGTAGGCGATGTTCGTTTGAGTTTTAAATCCCGATGAGTTTTAAATCCCGAACCCCTCTTTGAATTCGATTATTTGCATCAAATTGCTGCTATTTCTTCGAACAAATCCCATAATCATTTAGTATAATTTATGAGCTTTCCATCGCCCATTTTGGAATTTAAATCGGAGTTCGGAGGCGATCTTCGTCGTCCGGCGAAAGTTGCGGGTTTTTGTTTGTTTCCGGCTGGTTTTGAGTTTTTTCGGTGGGTTCAAGCGACCGAGCGTGGTGGCCGGGTGAGCAGCGACGTGCGTCGGTGGGGTGTTCGGCCTCGGTCTGCTGAGGGTGTTGGTCGGGGCTCGCGGACGGCGAGAGGAGGAGGCGGAGGCGGCTTCCGGCGACTGACGCGGCGGCGGGGGTCTCCCGAGGCAGAGCGGCTCCCTTCTGCGACAGCGGTCCGTTGGGGCTGCAGGCGGCGTCGGTCGGGCGAGGGAGCAGGCGGGCGCCAGCCTGGCTTGGTCAGCAGGGAGCCCGAGGCGTCGACCTCGGGACTGCGGAGGAGGACCGGCCCTCCTGGCCGGTCTGCTGGGAGACGAGGACCCGCAGGAAGCGGGTCACTGCTGGCAGCGGAGGAAGAAGACCGGCCCTCCTGGCCGGTCTGGTTTTAATAAAAAAAAGAAAAAAAGAAAAAAAAAAACAAATAAGTTTTATAATAATAATAATAATATTATTATTATTATTATTATATGATTTATTTTTTTTAATAAATCATGAACCGGAGTCGGTTTCACGAGCGTTCTGCGGCGGCGCGTGCCTCATAATGGGAGGAATATTTTGAGATGGTTCGGGGAATTTTAATCCTCGAAATGAGGGGCTCGGGGGCGCGACATGACCGTTAAGTGGATGGGTGTTTATCCGGGAATCTTGTATTGGACGGCGCGGGACGCGTTCGACGTCCGATTTAAGCGCCGTCTGCGGCGTTGGAACCCTGGCGTCGAGCGGAGGTTTCCAGGGTGGTTTCAGCGTCGAGGCCGAAGTTGAGGCGCGGGCCCCACGGCCCGCCTTTGAGCTGCGTGCAGCTTTTAGCGACTCTTTCCTCGGATGTCCGTTTGGGGCGTGGCGAGCAGTCAAAGTTGAGTATTTTTCCGAGGGCATTGCGTTGGCGCAGTCTGCCCGCTGTAATTCCGCACGATGGTGCGGGGCCCATGAGGGTCGTTTGGGCGTCGACGGTGATTTTCCATCTTTATCAGCGGGCGACCGGTTTTGGACAAGTGAATAGTCCATTTCGTGTACTTTTTCGAGAGGATCATAACGATGTGATCCGTTCGGTGAGTTGCGGGGCCGGGATGCGGGTCCCACGTGGCACCGCTCGTGTGCGGTGCGCCGGGAATGCACCTTTTCTCTGGATATCCGTTGCACTCAAGTGAGTAGTGCTTTTGACATGTTTTCCTGAGGGGATCGCAATGGTGCGATGCGCCTGACTGTTTTCAGGGCCGAGGCTCGGGATCACGGGACGTCGTCGGGCGTGAGGCGGTGTTGGTGACTTTTCCGTCAGATATCCGTTGGAGGCGAGTAAGTAGTCGATCTCGGCGTGTTTTTCCACGAGGGATTACAACAGTGCGATTCCGTTTGGTTGTGCGGAGCCTCTTGCACGATCTTGTTGAATGTGGAAGCATTGAAGGCTGCTCCAGTGGTGGTTCGTCCTACCTTGTTTGTAGTGGACCCTTGGCGTGTGATCACGCACTCTTGGGAGAGTGATATAAATGGTTCTTGAGATGTGGTTGGTTGTGCCTCAGCTGATGAGGTGGCATGTTGGCGTTGTTATGTCACGCCTTCGCATTGATGTGGGGTGTCGTGTGCAACGATAGCCTATGGGCTGGAACGAGGTATACTCTGGGAGTATACGGGAGCGCTTGGAGGTACGTATGGTTGTACCTAAGGCTGTTTGTGCGCTTGGTTGGGGGGTTTGAATTGGGTCCACACGTCGTGTGGGCCCCAAGTGCGTGTTGTGTTCTGCTTCGCGTACTTGGACCTCTCGCGGCGTAGAGGGTCCCTTTGTGCTCGTTGGTTTGACTAGCAGGGTGGAGTTTATTTCCCCTGGCTTTGTGCTCGTTTGTTTGACCAGCAGGGTTGAGTGGTCTCCCCCTGGTTTCGTTCTCGATGGATTGGCCGGTAGCGGTGCTAGTGACACCCAGTGATGGAACAGGCGTCGAACCTCTTTTGGTGAGTTGTTCTGGAGTTTGGTGGTTGCACGATACCCGCGTCCGTGTGCAGTTGGCCAGTGTTGTACCCTCCAGTGGAGATGGCCAGAGCAGTTTTGAGTTTTACCCTCCAACGAGACTGGGAAGTGGGTTACTCATCAGCTTCTAGGGGTCTACCCTCCAGCAGAGACTGGGTAGTGGGTCACCCGACGCTCTTAGGTCTACCCTCCAGCAGAGACTGGGCAGTGGGTCACCTGACCCTCTTAGGGTCTACCCTCCAGCAGAGACTGGGCAGTGGGTCACCCGACGACCTCTTAGGGTCTACCCTCCAGCAGGGGCTAGGTAGTGGGTCGTCCGTCATCTAGTTCCAGGTCTACCTCCAGCACGGCTGGGCAGTGGGTCGTCTGTCGACTTATTCCAAGTCTACCCTCTAGCGGGGCTGGGTAGTGGGTCGCCTGATGTATGTGTTATGGTCTACCCTCCAGCGGGGCTGGGCAGTGGGTCGCCTGATGACGTCTTATGGTTTACCCTCCAGCAGGGCTGGGCAGTGAGTCACCCAGTATCTTATTATGGATTACCCTCCAGTAGGGCTGGGCAGTGGGACACCTGTTAGCATTCCCAGGCTCAGTCCTTTCTACTAGGCTAGCCTGTGGCTTTACTCCGTGATTACCGGAGCGGGACCCTTGGTTGTACGGGTCGGTGATGGAACAGCTTTACTTGAGGAGACCTCTCGACTGCAGGGCAGTGATGAGGTGTGGTTTGACTTTCCTAGAACTCTCAAGTACGAGGGGCGCTTTCCCCACCGAGACGCGTTCTTGCGACGCGATCTAAAACTGTGCGGGCGAGTCAGTGTCGCCCAAAAGCGGATAATATCAAGGTGCGGTGACTGAGCCCCTTGGCTTGCGGTTCAGGGTAGACATGCGGGATGCTGGGCATCAGTGATGGGGTTACACTGGGATTGTTGGCTACTCTTTTCTTGGGCTGAGCTAAACGGGATGGAGATCCCCTTACGACGTTGTTCGGGCTTCTCGTTTGGCATTAAGGATATGTATATACCTTGTTCGAGTACCCACTTCTTGGGCTTGGTTACTCTCCCTCCAGGAGAGGTAAAAGATGCGCGGGGTATGCCACGTGATTTCCGTGTCTAGCTTCTTGTGGTTGGATGAGTCTACTCTCATCCTGCTATAGGTAGCAAAGAACTCGACGGGAAGTTCATCTTCTCACCGTTTCCAGCTCCTTGTGCCTGGACGAGTCTACTTCCTTTCTCTTGTTGGTTGAGCTAGACTCTTTATTGAACTCTCTATTGTACTTCTGTTCTACTCCCTGTTCGCTCTACTGCTCACCCTTCGGTACCGTCCTTTGTTGCTCCCTCGAGCCTTCGGGTATCCTACTGAGTATTTTTATACTCACCCCTGCTTGGGCTTTGCCCGCACTTGGTGTGCCCTTGCAGACGACGGACAAGTGGAGCGTGACTTCGGTGGAGCGTAGGAGCTTGGAGCTTGGACCGCGTGCGGTGGTCGTGGCCGGGTTCCAGGTGGGAGACCCGTCAGCTGTTCCTTTTTGTTTACCTGTTGTCGGGTTGTGGCACTTTTTGGTTGGGCGTGTGTTTTGCCCCTTTTCTTTTCAGCTTGTACTTTGTACTTGTAGAGGTCGATGCACTTTGTGGTATATATATATAGCAGTTGTTCCTTTTTACTCTGCTTGTTTTTTCTTTTACTCTGCACTTTTGCATTGAGTGTGTTGTGTGCGTGTGTACAAGTACTTAGGCAAAGGCCTCCCCGAGTTATTGTGTCTTCGGCGCTGGTCGCCAGCCCCTGCCTATGGAGGCGGGCTTGGGGTAGTTGCTGCTCGAGCCCGGGTAGGGTCGGGTCGTGACACGGGTTCTTAAAAACTTCCCCCTTAAAGAATTCATCCCCAGATTTCCCTAATAAGGTGGAGAAGAAGTATCCCCAAACAGCTTCGGCCACTGCGATCGCACATCGGCCTCCCTCTCCCAAGTCTCGTCCTGTAATCGCCCGTGCTGCCATAACACCCGTACCAAAAGAACAGACCAACCACAGAGAACCTTAGCACCTCAATCAATAATCCAGATAAGATGCTCTTCAAAAGGTGCATCCACCTCCAACTCAAACCTCCTCAGGTTGAAAAATGTGAGATGGGTGTGAAAAGTAGCACTGTAGCTGAGAAACGTGGAAGACATTGTGCATAACCCGGTACCTCTGAGGTAACTACAACCGATAGGCAACTGACCTGACTATCTCCAAAATCTCAAATGACCCAACGTATCTTAGTGAAAGCTTTCCCTATCTCCTTATCCTCTCGTGTCCCAACCTCGGTGTGACACGCAAGAAAACCTGATCTTCGACCTCAAACTCCAGAGGTCGTCTCCATCAATCAGCATAAGACTTCTTGTGTGACTGTGTAGTATTCATCCTCTTCTGAATCAACTCTACCTACTCTATGGTCTCTTGGACAAGATGAGGTCCAACATAGCTGTCTCTCCTGCCTCCAGCCAACATAGGGGTGATCGGCATGACCTACTGTACAAAGTCTCATAAAGTGTCATATGAATCGTCGCCTGAAAACCGTTATTGTAGGAAACATCCACTAGGGGTATATTTATATCCCAAGAACCCGTGAAATCTATGAAACATGCTCAAAGCATGTCCTCCAACACCTGAATTGTGCGCTCGAACTGGCCATCTGTTTGGGGATGGTAAGATGTACTCAAAAGTACGTGTGTACCTAAAGCCCTCTATAGCCCCTTTCAAACACAAGAAGTAAAGTGGACATCCCTGTCTGAAACAATAGAGTGCAGAACCCTATGAAAATATAAAATCTCCCAGATGTACAACCTTCTCAACTCATCAACACTGAAGGTCTCCTTGATCGGTAAGAAGTGAGCAATCTTTGTGAATCTGTCAATGTACAACCCAAACTGCATCATTCCCTCGAAATGACCTCGGTAAACCTCTCATGAAATATATCACAACATTATTCCACTTCCACTCGGGAATGGGTAACTGCTGTAAAAACCATGTTGGTCGTTGATGCTTCCGCCTTCACACGCTGACAGGTGAAATATCTCATTACAAACCAATAACATCTCTCTTCATACCTGGTCACCGGTACTGACGATGTATATCTTAATACATCTTGGTGACACCAGGATGAACTGCCCAAACTGTGGAATGAAAATCCCGCAAAAGCTTCTCGAGTATGTCTGCTGACACCCATATGCGTACATGAAATCGCAAGATCTCATCCTCACCTATAGTCCACCCAATAGTAGGGTCCTCCCCTGACACATTCTCTTCGTAGGACTAGGCCCTCATAATCTGATAATTGTCTCATTCTCACCCTATCCAGTAGATTAGAGGTAACAACTATAGGAGAAAGAAAAGTCTACCTCTGTCTGTTTGTGCACCTCCAAATGTATCTTAGAGAATAGAGCTATATGCTTCCACTCATTGCTGGCCTCCTGAACTGCCTTTATCTGAGTCTACCTGCTCAACGCATCAGCCACTGTATTTCCTTTCCCAGACGTGTAGGCAAACTCAAAGTCAAAAGACTAAAGATATTCAACCCATTTTCGTTGTCTCAAATTCAGATCACGTTGAGTAAAGATATACTTGATACTTTTGCAGTCAGTAAACACCACAAAATGCTCTCCCAAAAGATAATGTCTCTAACAGTGTAAAACATGCACAACTGCAACCAACTTGAGATCATGTATAAGACAATTCCTCTCATGTGGCCTCAACTGCTGAGACCAGTATGCAACGACTCCTTCCCCTTGCATAAGTATATCTTTTGGTATTAATTGTTCAATACCAACACATCTTTTATTAACAGTTAAATCTGTCATCTTTTCATTTTAATACTAACATATTTTTACAAACACACAAATATGTTATTAACAATTATTATTACCAACATATATTTTACCACTATATTTTTTTTTCTAATAAATTATTTTATAATTAAATGTTTTACAAACAACTGAATATATATATGTATAACAACAAATCATTTGTAAATACTAATGTATATTTTTATATCGAATTAAATTGACTATTAAATGAAAAATATTTGTTGGAATGTATACGTACATACATACAAACATACAAACATATATATATATATATATATATCGTGTGTATCTATTAACATGTTACCTGAGTTTTTTCGACGTCACACCCAATTAACACTCAACTTAATAATGGTTGAAAAAAAATAAGGGTATTAGTGTCGGCACGAAGGACCCGAGCTAATTTCGAATCCATTCTAAATAAATTTTAAAAATTATTTTAAAAAATTATTTGAAACAAATAAATAAAATTCAATATAAAAAATATGAGCATTTAGAATGAATTTAAAATATACTTTCAAGAATAATAAAAATAGTTAAAAAAATAAAATCAGTATCAACCCTAACGATTCATGCCACCTCCCCCGTTTCACCTCCCCACCTCCCCCGTTCCGCCTCCACAGTCCCGCCTCCCTATCGTACTGCCTTCGCCTCCCCACCTCCCCACCTCCCCACCTCCCCGTCTCCCCGTCTTGCCTCTTCCTCCTCCCTTTCATGCCTCTCCGTCCCGGCTCCCGCGTTCCCCCTCATCGTTCCGCCTCCCCCGTCCCGCCTCCCCCGTCCCGCCTCCCCCGTCCCGCCTCCCCCGTCCCGCCTCCCCCGTCCCGCCTCCCCCGTCCCGCCTCCGCCGTCCCGCCTCCGCCGTCCCGCCTCCGCCGTCCCGCCTCCGCCGTCCCGCCTCCGCCGTCCCGCCTCCCCTGTCCCCGCCCCCCCCCCCCCCCCCCCCCCCCCCCCCCCCCCCCCCCGCTCGCCCCACACTCCACGTTTGCCACGACCCCCCTCCCCCAAACCCTCCCTACAGACCTCCTAGCGGACCTCCTCACAGGAACCCATAACTGTTCACGACTAGCACCCCCTACGACATCATCTTGCAAACAACCTCCCTGTTCCATGCATTCGTCCTTGCATGAAACCCTCATTGGACCTTGAAATCACATCCCATTATCATTCCTGCAAAAACGATCCTCTTCAATGAGTAGATGGAAGTGATGAGTTTCAAATTCTAGATTTTGTACCTTTTACATAAAGGTTTTATTCTTCCTTTACTATTCTATTTTTTATGCTTCAATTATTGTATTTGTGTGCAAGGGAATATTAATATGAACATCTATGGGTTGATTGTTTTTTCAAGGATTCAGTTATTTTTATTCTAGTTTCTTGCTACTATTTATGCCAACCACATAAAATATTTATGCTTATTTCTTCGTTTCATTTTGTTATATGGTCCCTATTTCTGTTTTCTTTCCATTTGAACTTGGTCCAGTGTACAGATGTTGTTTCATAGTTTCTTTTGTTCAACCTGTAGTTTCTATTTTCCTTCTATTTGTCAATGCCTGCTGGGTTAGAGATGTGTTGGAAACATGTGCAAGGGCATCCTATGATGCCGACAGCTAACCAATACTGAATTTGTTGTCCAATTGTGCTCAGGAAATTACCCGAATCCACATGAAGCTATGTTCCATGCTGGAACCAAACTAAAGATAAAGATAAAATAGATGCTGCCATATGGATAACACAGCCCGTTAAAGAAGGAGGAGTTAAGCTAGCTATTACTTTGAGTTCAAACATTCTTATATTGTTTGAGGTGTCCCATTTTGAGTTTTATTAGATTGTTAAACTGAGAAGGATGAGCAGTAAAAAAAAACTCATTTTTCACGCAGATTAAGGTTTTTTATATGTATATCAAATGTATACTGGAAATTTTTTATTGACCAGAGGGCTGGATTATCAAAAAAATTATTTCACAAGTCCTCTTGATCACTCGGGTATTGGTGTGTGATATGATTTTAAATTGTTCATTGGTGTGTGATATGATTTTAAATTGGTCAATTATTGATATCCATGTATATGGAAAGCATTGAAAGAAATGAAAATTTTGCTGGTATTCCCCATTTTATTTAGGTAAATCATTTATTTCCAGGCCTTGACATGTTGTATGTGAACTAATATTTGGGTTCACTTGTTTTAATGAATTTTTCTACTCCTAACCCTGTTTAGAACCCCTCATGAGTGAGATATGTTAGTCTTTTGATTTTAGTTTTGAATTGGTTGCAAGTACATTGATCCAAGAGCTGATATTTTTTATTCCAAGTCTGATTGATTTGTGTGTAGTTGATGACTGCTGGATTGCTGCAACTAGAGAATTGATTCAAGACATGTTGGACCACGTGAGAAAAGCATGGAAATCTCATTGCAACCTTAGGTTTGGCCATTCAAATTCTATGTGCTTAGCCGATGCAAGTAAGAACTGATGTTGTGGAGTTTTGGGGATGGAATATCTGGTGGAATACTGGGCACACTCATGAGGCGTGGATGATATTACATAATTAGGAGAAAATGATGTAAATAGAGGGGAAAACCCTCGTTTTCGGGTGACATGATAAGAGAATAGTATCACTTAGGAAATGATGTGTGCAATTGGAAAGTGTGAAGGTGACTCAAGTCCTCTTTCTCTTGTGCATGTTTCGTTGGACTAACCTTATGATTTCTTTAGTAATTTTTTTTGCTGTAAATGTTTTATTGATTTTAATTGTATTTATGTGCGTTTTATGTTGTAAAGAAATCAAAGATTAATGCATTTAATAGTAAATGATGGACTCTGCTAGTCAAAAATGGCTAACATTTTTGGGTTTCACCTCGAAGAACTTCCAATGGTCAAGTTATTCACTAGTTGGTTTTATCTCTTTTTTCATCTATCATTGAATAGAATTTATTGTCAAATTATGGTTATAAAACCAAGAAAGTAGATGGATCCACAAATATACTGATTTTTTGATAAATTAATATGAGAAAACTGGTTTGTCCTTATTTGGTGTTAAAAAAACTGGTTGATTTCTTCTCAATATATTATCAAATTTCTCATCATTTGCAACTAGTTTAAAAATGAATGGTTTTTTTGTCAAACCAATTTATTACAGATCAAGTTTATCTGCAGATGAAAAAATGGGTTACACCAAATGAGTGGTTTTGGATACTGGTTTTGGGGTTATTATCGGTGATTGTTGTTTTTCTCTTTCTTTTCTGGGTTTTTTTTTTCAGGTGGATTCATGGATTATTTTTTAGAGCTCATACTTTGGAACATCATTTGATGTTCAAAAGGTTGAAGAAGTTGGAGGATGAACGTATCTAATGCTACTGATTAATGGGAGCTGGTGTTGACAACTAGAGGTCATGGAGAGCTGGTGCTAGAGGTTAGACATGCTGGTTTTTTGCGTGGCTATTTGGTTTTTTTTATAGTTGGTCTGTGTTTCTATTTATGTTCCTATATTTTATTTTGGATGTGGTGCTTTGGTTCATGTTTCATATTTCAAGAAGGTTCTCCTATAATGGTTCCTACTTCACCATCAAGTGGATTTATTTTGAAAAATACTTAAAAATGGATTTTTAGGATATGATAGTGTTTGAGACTCTATTGGAATCTTTTTGAATAAATGATGACTAGATTTGAGTCATTTGGACTATCGATCCCCAAGATGTCAACATGGATAATGAAAATTACTCACTATGAAAAATCATTTTTTTATACTTCCATTTATTTATATTTATTTTTCAATTAATGAGGATATCTTTCACTAATTTGTGGGTTTGTTTTTTGGTTGTTTGTGATGTAGATATTGGATCTGAATTTTGTGGAATAACAATGACTTGAGTTTCTCGTTGGTATTGGGGCTGAACATATTTTTTTTTTGTTGGTACTGGAGTTAGGATCATTTTTGGGTATGCTCTTTGGTTGTATGTGGTGATGATCTTGGAGTTGGGGGATGTGGTATAACAATGACTTGAGGTTTCTCGTTTGTGCTAGAGCTGACTTGCTGGTCCTGAGGCATGGATGGGTCGCTGACGGTCCCTGGTCGTGGGAGCTAGCTCACTGGCATGGATTGGATGCTGATGGAGCTAACTCACTAACATGGATTGGTCATCGGTGATCCTTTGTCGATGGTTCTAGTGCTGGCTCGCTAGAATGGATGAGCTGGTATTTGAGTTGACTCATTGGCATGGATTGGATGGTGCCGGAGCTGGTTCGCGGATATGAATGGGGTGCTGATGTGCTGTCATGACATGGATGAGTTGCAGTTGCTACTCGCTGGTCACTTGTGTTGGACTTGTCTCATTGGCATGGATTGGAATGGATGGGTCAGGAGTTCATTGTGTGTTGTGGGGTGTGATAGATCATTCTGTATTAAATTTCATTAATAATATAATAAATTTTTTCTAAGTTTGAACATGTGTTAAAATCTTCTTGTTTAATAATTAAAGCATATGTATAATATATGATAAATTAGTAAATATAATATGAAATAATACTAATAATAAAAATTTATAATTTTTATTTAAATGTAATTTATAAACATATATTATATGTGGGTAATATAATTACCAACAGAAAAAAATTCCATTAGAACTTGCAAAACACTCTAAGCGACATATATATTATCTGTTGGTATTATTATAATTGTAACATGACTATTTTATCAGTCGCAAATACATTTAGCGACAGAGTTTTTACCGATAGTTTAGTAACAAGGGTATATATGTTGGTAAAACGTTTTACCAATTGAAAACGTACTTTTTCCAACAGATATGCTCATATTGGAAAAAGTGAAATATTTTGTAGTGTGCTCTCACTTTCTATGGGTCTACGGATACTCCTATCTCTGAGATAACATGATCCAAGAAGTGAATCTGATCCATCCAAAAGTGACATTTTGAGAACTTAGCATATAACTGATGCTCTCTCAGTGTACTCAAAACGATCTCAAGATGGATGACATGGTCGTGTCGAGCGTGAGAGTACACCAAGATATCATCCACGAAAACAACCACGAAGGAATCCAAGGATGAAACACTCGGTTCATCAGTGGCATAAAAACTACATGCGTGTTCGTGAGACCGAACGACATAACCACATACTTGTATAGACCATACCTACTCCGAAATGCTGTAAGAGGTATATCTGATGGTCTAACACACAAATAATGATAACTGGATCTCAAGTCAATCTTCGAGAACACCCGGGTTCTTCGAAGCTTGTTAAAGAGATCATCAATCCTCGACAAAGGAAATCGGTTCTTTACCATCAACTGGTTTAGCTTTCAATAATCCACGCAAAGTCTGAGGGTACCGTCCACCTTCTTCGCAAATAGGACATGCGAACCCTAAGAAGAAGTACTGGGTCAGATGAAACCCTTCGCCTGTAACTCCTCTAACTGCTTCTTGAGCTCCTGTAACTCTGGTGTAGTCATCCTATAAGGAGGAAAAGACACTGATGCCTCTCCTGACACAATCTCAATGGATAATTCTAGACAAACCTAAAAAGTCATCTGAGAAGACATCCTTGAAATGATCCACCACTTTAGGAAATTCCATCTGTGAACTCCCATGGTCATCAAGATATAAACTAGCAATTTGGGTTGTAACACCCCTCAACCCATGATGCTTGTGTCCAGCTCTACTCTCCTAGAAATCCCATTTTCCATTATATTGAAACAATCCATCCTCTGGTGATGTGAAACTCACCCTACGACGATAACAATTGATAACTTCCTAGAAAGGAACTAACCAGTCCATTCTGAGAATGACGTAATAGCCCATCATCTCTAAGACATAAAAGTCCCATAATAAGTGACACCCACCAACCACAAGAGGGAACTCCTTGCACTGAAGTACACTATCTGTTGTCCCCAATGGAGAGTCCAATGTCAAGATATCAGCAGAAGTAAAGATACAGAGCCCAAGACTCTTCACAACAGACACCGATATAAAGCTATGAGAAGCCCCTGTATCGAAAAGAGAAGAAGCTAAAATTGAGGCAACCAAAATCGCACCTCTAACCGTAGAGGGTTCGGGATCCTGCTCCTGTTGGGTCTACTGCACTGCAAAAGTCTGACCTGCACTGCGGCCCTGCAACCCTACCTGGTTATCCTGAGCTGATCCACCCTATTGTTGTTGAAATCCTGAAGTTTGACTACCACGACCACAGACACCTCCTCGGTCTGAACAACCAGACAAACTCTAGTTCCCTATCTGATGAGAAACCGGTGGTCCTGCTCCTGAACGTGGAGTCATAGCAGAACCCTTATCACTCGCTACTGGCGATAACACCCGACAAAAATGCTGAAGATGACCCATCTTGCACAGTATCGACACTCAACTAGGTATCTCGAGCAATGTGGTCTAGTATGTCTGCTCTTCTCGCACTGGTATCATACCACCTAGATACCTGAAGAAATGTCGCATGTAATCTCCCTGCGGCGCTTCCTGCTATATGTCGAAGGAGTACTAGCCCTGGATGCTGAACCGCCCTTGATGACAACTCCCAACTCCCTCAGATTACACTCGTTAATCAGCGCCTGACTCACTATAGTCATCACTAAAGCCAGCTTGAAGACATTCACCTGTGACCAGATTTCATACCTGATACCATCCTCAAATCGCCTAGCCAAAGATAACATGTCACCTCCTAGAACAGGTGCGAAGCGCTGAAGCTCTATAAAACGAGAAGAGCACTCCGTCACTGAAAGTGCACCCTACTCTAAATGCATGAAATCTCAGGCTCGATCGACCCTCGATGTTTCAGGATATAAGTAGTCATAGAAGTTCCTATGAAACTCTTCCCAAGCCATATCCCGATGACGTCCCTCTTGTGAGATAACATCCCACCATCTCTTGGATGAATCACGTAATATGTACGTCGTGAGCTTCACCCTCCTCTCTGAAGGCGTCTCTAGATGCGCAAAGATAGCTAGTATGACCTCTAACCACGACTCTGCAGCCTGAGGTCCTCCCTCCCCCGAGAAAGTGGGAGGATGTTGCTGCTGGAACACCTACATCATCTCTTCCATAGACGGGGAAAGATACGGTGCTCCCTGGAAGGTATGCATCATCCTCATGAAGCCTTCTTGGAACTGTGCATCAGCACCTGTGTCCAGTATAACAGCTGGTGCCAAGACAGGCACGGCGGGAGGATCTTCTGGTAGTCACTGATCTACCATTTCCAGTGTCTAATCGTTGCCCTGTATCTGGCGTACAACCGGAGAATGTCTCGGTGGCATGACTCTACAAGGTCAAGCGCACACCTCAGTTCAATATTATTAAGGACTGAAACTTATAAGTGCAATAAAGGAATAGGAGGAAGGAAACATTCAAGTTTTTTAAAACATGGATACACGGTGTGTATGACCCCTACACGGTGTGTACCCTTAAGATTTTAGCATGGGGTGTATCTCTTCCAAAACTGGTCGTGTAACACCCATACACACGGCGTGTTCTCCTTGATACACATCGTGTATTTGAATTATTTTTACCCATCCAAAGTTCCTCTACATGTCTAAACACACGGTTCCTTCATGGGTAACACTACATGGCGTGTTCACCCTAGACACAACGTGTACCCCTTATGTTATAACCACTTGTGTCATTAGTCACATAGTCGGTGATACAGTTGACTCAACACGGCGTGCAAAAATGGAACACGACATGTACAACCTAAGTTTCATCCACCCGTGTCATTGGTCACATGTCTCTTACAACACAACATGTGTCACCCAACATTTCGCAACCCTGTGTCTCTACTCACACAGTTAGTCACATAGATAAGGACTACACGGTGTGTACATACAGTACACGGTGTGTACTTAAGAAAAACAAATTCTACCCGAACAGAAGAACACATGGAGTGTGTTCCTAATACCACACACTGTGTTGTCGGGGTTTCTGGATAGTAGGCCTCTGAAACTTCTCCTAAACCCTAGAAAACTCATAATTTTGTCCAAGGAATTCCAACCCGGGAGAGCCTATACTCCCACAAATCAAAGTTTGACATCCTTATTCACATCATAACTCGACAAAATTCAATTAAAGTTCATACATGATCCGCCAAATTCCAATCCAAGAGGGCCCATAACACCTCAAGAACCAAAGTTTGGTGTCCATTCAATGAAAATTTACATATTCCAATACCCTCTCAAAATAGCAGGCATTCTATCAAGGCATCTATCACAACAACATACATATCTAGAACAACACCTATCACAACATCATGCAATCAGTAATGCTCCCTAAAATGACATGACAAAATGCATGACATGTGATCTCTAGCAAGTGCCTATATAATGCATGAGATGACATACCCTCATCCAATCAGGTTACAACAAAAATAGAACCTCAATGATATAAATCATAACAACAAAAATCATGTGAATCACCCAATGGTGAAATCAAATCAACTGTAACAATTTAAAAACTAGAAAATTTTTAATAATCAAGGTAAATTGGATTTTCCTTGTACACGGGTTAGCTACTCCTGAGCACAACTTATTACCAACTACCTATTTATTCCTATCCCTGTCTATAGGCTCCAAACAGTAAGACAAAGCAGAAAAGTATCGCACTAAACGACCCAGTTTTGGGTGCCGCCCAAAGTGCCCTATACTTGGTTGGTCACATGGCCTCAAGCGCATTTCCCCGAACGCCAGAGGTTGCCAAGTAGCAGCGAGAGCCTTGGATGTGATAGTGGAAAAACTATGACCTCATTGGCAGAGTATGCATAGCAGAATGACAAATAATAACAGCTGCAGAAGCAGTAATACCATACAACAAAGTAAACAGTAGAAGTCTGATAGTAAAATCAACTGAAGAAGATATATAAATAATGTATGTCACATGTGTCTAGGAAAGCAGCCAAACAAGTCACAATGATGAAAAACAAAATAGAACCCAAAGTACTGAAAAGTAAATAAATTCCAACAGCATCATGAGCCTTAACTTGGTCCCATGCTCCCCAGCTCCACATCAATCAAGTACCCGATGTAGAAGGGCATTTGCCCTTGTCTATACCTGCAACCATATAATATGTTTGGGTCCAAAAGCATGACCCAAATAGGGTGTGAGATGAATCCCATTAGGCAACCACCAAAAGACCCGTGCCTAACTGTCAGTGAATATATATAACTGGAAATATACAGAAATGAAGCAACAATTAGAAAGTACTCAAAAGCAAACAATCCTACAATTTCCATTTACATTCATTTAAATTTATTAATTATTCGAACTTTTGAATAATGTAACCTCAGGATCTAGCCTAAGCTCTCTATCCCCTTGTAAAACTATAACAAACAAATGTCTCAAAAGACCTTCTAATGATAAAGACCGAGTCCAAGCTTGTGCTTTGCCTTGTCAGACTCGTCACAATCATATAATCATTTCAAAACAACCCACTGGGAAAGTCCTCACAGCCCAACCCCCTTGGTTTAACATATCCTCAAATTAATAATAATAATGACCCTCTGGGAAAGCTCACACAGTCTAACCCCCTTGGTCTCACAAGCACAAATCCAATACAAACAACCACCTAGGTAGCTCTCACGGTCAATACCCCTTGGTCTGAATAGAAACAATAAAGTATAATGACCCTCTGGTAGCTCTCACAGTCAATTCCCTATGGTCTAATAGTTATTTAATGATGACCCCTTGGGTAGCTCTCACAGTCTAACCCCTCTGGTCAATGACCCATGGCAGCTCTCACAGTCAATACCTCTGGTCAATTATAAAAACAATTCATTATTAAAAGACCCTACATTGGGAAGCTCTCACGGTCAATTCCTTGGGTCAAAATTTCATAATGTGAAACACATGCATCTCATATAAATAATAACTCCATCCTAACAACACTAGGCATGAAAACAAAGCAGCCTAACATGCTTTCTAGACTCAACAACCATAACCAAATCAAACATGGGTAACACCTCCATAATCAAGGTAATAAACCTTATTCATAATCAATAACTCTTTCTTGAATAAACAAACCATATCAGGTATTAAACGAGGTTAAATTCCCAAAACACGCAATACCCTAAACAAGGGTATTCAACACTTAGGCATATATAACTCAAAGAAAAACTACAACAAGGCACGAACCACCTACCTCAACGTTGTACGACCGATATAGTTGAACCTTAACCTTTGAATCGAGCTAGAACATTATAGATCTACAAGAACATAAAAAACGTTCAACCCTGAATAACTCGAGAGAGATCGAGAGAGATCGATCGAGAGAGATCGAGAGAGGGAGAGAGAGAGAGAGAGAGAGAGGAGAGAGAGAGAGAGAGAGAGAGAGAGAGAGAGAGAGAGAGAGAGAGAGAGAGAGAGAGAGAGAGAGAGAGAGAGAGAGAGAGAGAGAGAGAGAGATCGAGAGATCGAGAGAGAGAGAGAGAGAGATCGAGAGAGAGAGAGGGAGATCGAGATCGAGATTGAGATCGAGATCGAGAGAGAGAGAGAGAGGGAGAGAGAGAGAGAGAGAGAGAGAGGGAGAGAGAGAGAGAGAGAGTCAGGAGGAGAGATTCAAGAAGAAGGAAGGTCTCACTGGTGGGATTCTAACGAACCCGCTGGAGTTCGATTCGGAGAACGAACGATGGATCAGTGGCTCAGAGAAGAATCACCGCTCTCAGCTGCTCCTAGACGAGATGAGGCTAGAAGAAGATGAATATGATGATTAGACGCGACCCCCTGTCTGTTTAATGAAATAAAAGAAAAAGTACATGGCGTGTTCGTTTAATGTACATGTCGTGTACATGCCTCAACCGGATATCGCTTTAGGTGGTCTCCAGGTCACCCCACACAGCCATGTCTCGGCCATTACACAACCAGCACACGACTACCAATGACAACCTGGTACACGACGTGTACTTCTAAAATTCCAAAAACTTCCCCTTTTTCTAAAAAACACCCAAAATCAAGATTCATACTTGAATGAAGAACCGAGTTTTTACATTATTTCATTTATGAGGAAATATATATTTTATATGGTTTCCTTCTTAATTTCTCCCTATAAGAAATCCTGATTAAAGGGATCTTTCTGGTTTATTATGTATTTTTAAGTGCACTCCATAATATGCTTGTTAGAACCAATATTTGTGTATTTCACACTTTGTTGCTGAAGATTCAAGAACTATGGTGTAATACTTGGAAATGGCATAAATAAAGGCTTGGGATTTGAGGAGATCACTTGGGGAGTCTTATATCACGTGATGATCTTGTACGAGGACATCTTGTGAAAGTGCTACATATGGTATGAGTGATGACCCCGTTTTCAACTTGAACTAGTGGAATCCAAAAAAATGGATTATATACCAGAGGGGAGGTGCATCGAGAATTCGACGTGGGGTGAAATTTTTCTACGAAGATCGAATATGGACCGTCCGATCACACCTCCCGCCGATCTTGATTATTCGATTCGATTTAGTGCGTCGTGAAATTGAAATCAATTCAATCTGTGACCATCCAATCGCACCTCCCGCTGATCCTAGCCATCCACTCTAATCTCGTGTATCTCATAATCAAAACAGATTTCCCTATGCCTTGAAAATTCAAACTCATCTGACCCCGCACAACATATAACCTCCATCTTCAACCTCTCGCACCAATTGGTTCAACATGTCAACTCGCCAACACTACTCACATGATCACTCGATGATCAAAATTATCACCATATTCAATGATTTGTTGATTTCTGAGTGAGTCTATGATAACCCGAAGGATCCATTGTGAACTCTAGTGACCTTCCACGAGAGCCCCCGATAGCAATCAAATATGTCACATGATCATCATTTGATTATGCGACCGAACCAAATACAAGCACAGAGGAATCACAAGAAGTTTATGATTGCGAACCCCTTCACCTCCAACATATTTCCCATATGAACTATCTTAGATTTTTCTAGTTCGTGCAGCTTCATAGAAGGGGATTGATGTCATCACATGATCATCCTTTAATCGTGTGATTGAAGTGAAGATGAGGTGTCACAAGTAGTTTTATGACCATGAACCCATACGCCTTAGATTATTTTTCATCCAATTTAAATCAGATTGTTCTGATCATGCGACATAATAGATGAAGATCGCACTAAATCCTCCACTGCCTTGGTGGTGCACGTGGCGTTCATCCCATGAAAAGAGACACCATACTCAGCCTCCCATGGCCTATATAAACACTGTTCCATCGAGAAAAATGCATAAAAAAGGGATATAGGAAGGGATCTGGAAAACAAGTAAGGAAGAGGAGCAGAGTGGTCCATCCATCATCACCAGAGATATTCTCTAGGTAAATCAGGGGCCCTACTCGTAAGAAGCTACCACAAGATGTCCTCATACAAGATCATCGTATGATCACCATAGGATCATGTGATCGTATGAACAAATATCCTCATGTGAATCCTTTGAGAGGCAGTATCTCTAAGTTGTTGTGAACTCTCATAGATGCAAATCTCTGTCACATAATCTTCCTTCCTTATCAAGCTCTTGTAGAGCGCAATGATATTATCTCACATAATCCCACTGGAATCATGCGATCGCATGTGAACTACTCTTTGGAATAGCTACATACATGCACCTTGTATGAAGTACATCCCGTCACCCATGAAGTAAAACATGACATACATACCCTCTGCACTTTCCAACAAGACCTCCTGAACAACTTTCATTTGGGTCACACGATTGCATGAGTGATGGAACCTCATGTGATGCAATAATACAAGCCATGGAATATGCGAGGTTCCCTTACTAGTGCCCATGAGTATGCACATATGGACATTCCAACCCCGGGTCTCATGAATACCATGATAATTCAACCTTAGACACATCTATCTTGGCCTAAAAACATCTTCATGTATCCTTAGTTTGATGGAAGACACCATCATGAGACCCTTTGTTGAAGATGTGCGAACCCCACGAACAAAGAAGCTGTATGAAGCGTGAGATGCCCTCACAAACCCACGATCATGCGTCATGCCATATTTGGATTTGATGGCTAAGTTAGATAGCCCCTAATACTTCTTCTCAGTCTAGCACTACCTGGAGTCCCCATATCTCAAGATGATTGCATGTAGCCTTGGAAGTGGCTGCCTCAAAATGTAACATCCTGGAGGACACCTTCTCCATGAAAGATAAACAGAGAGGATGTGTGACACACAGGTCATGAACACTGTTCATTCCATTCATGCCTCCACCAATATATGAGTCCTCAAAAAAATATACCCATTTAAGGTTGAGACACCCTTCACGAGACACCTTTAGGATCATGCGATTATCATGAATGGTGAAGCTTCATGCGTCTCCCTCATGCGAGTATTCCCCAGCTTGTATATGGCCTTGATCCACATGATAACTAATGGGAAAACCTTTGGTTGTATGTATCATGGACTCACTCCCATGTTGACAGTGCCATTGGGAAACCTCCGCACATGGTGACAAGCACCCTCGCACATCCCTTTTGAGTTCATGTGAATCGTATGAACAAAGGAGCATCATTCGAATCACTACTACAAAAACGAGCAAGGGAAGCGCCGCCTTTTATCAGTGCTAAGCAAAAAGCGTTGATAAAGGCAACTCTTTATCAGTGCTAATTAAAAGCGTTGATAAAGGGTCACTTTATAAGCACTAAAATTTTAGTGCTGATAAAGGGACCCTTTATCAGAACTTTTCTAGCACTGATAAAACAATAGTCCCATTTTATAAAATAGGGTGCACAGTGCCCTCTGTTTATCGTGCCCTTAAGCTATCGCGAGACTGTACCCCTGCGAAAACTCTCCTCGCCCTCGATCTTCACTTTGCCGCCACTGCCACTTCACCGCTGCTACCACTCCGCCGCCGCAGCCCTACTCCGTTGCCTCTAGCCCTACTCTGTCGCTACTGCCCCACTCCGCCATTGCTAGCCCTACTCCTTATCCTCCCCCTCAAACCTCTTTCGTGGATCCTCCTCCCCACGAACTCTACTTCTCCTCTTCCCTGTTGGACCCTACTCCCCACGAACCCTACTTCAAGTGTTCGAGATTCCTTTCGACGAGGTTAGATTCTTGGTTTCCCATCTTTGATCTTTGGTGATTTCTCTTCTCGTCCTCATCTGTTTCCTTTTGTTCTGATGATAATATTCATTATGGTGTAGTTTTATTTAGTCAGATGGTCATGTTTTAGTTGATAAAATTTTGGGATGTGGTGAGTTTGGTTTGAGAGTCTAGGCATGATTATGTCCTGAGTTATTGACCTCATCCCTTTATTAACCAATACCCTCTTTCAATTGATACTAAAAGATTCAGTTGAATTATTTTCAATGGAATTATTTATCTCTCTTTACCTTCAAATTCCTGTGAAAATATGAATTTTATTGAGTTGGTTAGTGTGTTTGCCCAAATTTAATGATTCATAAGAAATTAGGAAGCATATTTCTATTTTACCTAAATGGATGAGAATTTTTCAAATCTAAAGGTCATGTGTTTGGAAATGTATCTACTATATTAGTTTTCTCATCAAAATTGTATCATTGTTTTCATTTTATTTGAGTTTGTTCACCAGTTTTGGGCTGTTTAATGTGATTATTTTATTATGAATGAGGTGGCTGGTAGGGGTGGTTAAAAGGATGTTTAGTGTTTTGCTGTAAGGGTGGTGGGTGCTAGAACTATTGGTAAGGGGGCTAGGAAGTGTGTTGATTTTGATGGGGGTCAATCCTGGTTCTGTTGATTTCCAAATCTTTATTGGAAATGTTAGGATCTATTAATCTCTATTTTTATAAGTGGTTCTCTTCTACTGTATTTGGAAGTCTTTTTTTGTGTATTTGAATCATAAATAATAATATTTTAGATTCAAATAGTATGGAGATGAATAAAGATTGGATGAATGTTAATCATTTGACAATAGAGTATGAGAATGGAGTGAAAGAGTTCATCAAGTTTGCAAAGGATCACACGAAGGATCCTTCTCAAATACTTTTTCTATGTTTACATTGTTGTTATTCTAGACTAATTACTCCAGATGAGTTAGAGGAACATTTGATATGTCACAGAATAGATCAGAGTTATAAATGTTGGAATAAACACGGAGAAAAGGCGAATGTAGCTACTGGTTGGGATAAAACTGTGTTTTATGGATCATCAATGATTATAAATATGGATAATGAAGAAGAGCGTATGGAGGATGTGATTATAGATGTCAATGATGATGAAGATTGTATTGAGGAAATGACAAGGACAGTTGAAGATGAACTCTGTGATTGCCCAAAATTGTTGGAGAAGTTAAAGAGTTGTGCAAAGACGCCATTGTATACTGGTTGTACTAAATATACAGCATTGTCAACTGTACTAAAGTTGTATAAATTGAAAGCAGGCAACGGATGGAGTGATTTCAATTTTACGGAACTAGTTGCTCTCTTGAATGACATGCTCCCGGAAGATAATGAGCTCCCAAGTCAGACATATGAAGCTAAATGAATGCTACACTCGATGGGTATGATTTCTGAAAGAATACATGTCTTCTCGAAAGACTGTATATTGTTTCACAAGGAGAAAAAATCCCTTACAGAATGCCCAAAGTGTGGTGCTTCTCGATACAAGAAAGATGAATCCAGTCCTACGAAAGTTGTATGGTACTTTCCAATCATTCCAAGGTTTAGGAATCTATATGGAAGTGAAGAAACTGCAAGACAATTGTCGTGACATGCAGAGAAAAGAAATAATGATGGGATATTACGTCACCCGGACGACTCTCCTCAATGTAAGAGAATTGATCATGAGTATCCTGAATTTGGAAATGAGCTGAGAAACCTTCGCCTTGCGTTATCTACAGATGGAGTGAATCCTTTTGGTTTTCAAACCAGCACTCATAGTACATGTCCTGTTATGTTGGTAAATTATAACTTTCCACCCTGGTTATGCATGAAATAGAAATTCATCATTTTATCTATGCTTATATCATGACCAAAACAACCAGGTAATGATGTTGATGTTTATTTGGATCCTTTGATCGAGAATTTGAAGTTATTGTGGGATTCAAGTGTTATGTTGTATGATTCTTATAAAATTGAATACTTTACATTGGGAGTGATGTTGTATGGGACGATAAATGATTTCCCTACTTATGGAAATTTGTCATGATATAACATTAAAGGAACTCAAGGGTTTCTCGTGTGTAAAGAAGATACAGAATCAATTAGGTTGAAACATTCATCAAAATCTGTGTTTCTAGGACATCGTAGATTTCTACCTCATCAGCATAAGTACCGATCTTGGATGACATCATTAAATGGAAGTTCAAAACAACACACAACACATTCTTCATTAACAGGTGACCAACTGTTTGAAAAAGTAAAATATGTGAACAATGTTTTTAGTAAACCATTTTTGAAAAACCTTACAAAAATCAGTTGGAAAAAGAGATCAGTTTTTTTGAATTATCATACTGGAATTGTCTGTACGTCAGACATTTTCTTGATGTGATGCATGTGGAAAAAAATGTATGTGATAGTGTTATCGGAACATTGCTAAATGACCCTGTAAAAACAAAGGATGAAATTAAGGCAAGGTTGGACATGGTTGACATGGGAATACGAGAAGAGTTGGCTCTCGTGAAGGGTGAAAATCAAATGTTTCTTCCTCCAGCTGCCTACACTCTTTCCAAGAAGGAGTGATATAATTTTTGCAACTTCTTCAATAATGTAAAGGTTCTAGAGGGGTATTCATAAAATATCAAGAACATTGTGTCAATGAATTATTTGAAGTTAAAATGTTTGAAATCACATGACTGCCATGTTTTGATGCAAGATTTAATTCCTATATCTTTACGTTTCATTTTTACCAAAAAATGTTCGTCATACGTTAACCAAACTTTGTTTCTTTTTCAAAGCTTTATGCATCAAAGTTTTATACCTGACGAAATTTCAAGCTATGGAAAGAGAAATTGTCATCATATTATGTGAATTAGAAATTTTCTTCCCGCCATCATTCTTTGATATGATGGTTCATTTGATGGTTCACTTGGTGAGAGAGATTTGACTTTATGGTCCTGTGTACTATAGATGGATGTACCCTGTTGAACAATATATGGATATTTTGAAAGGGTATGTTAAAAATCGAAGTCGGCCAAAGGGTTGTATTGTGGAGTGATATATTGTTGAGGAAGCCGTTGAATTCTGTACTGAATACTTATCTGATGTGGAAAGCATTGGTCTCCCAAAATCTCGTCACACTGGACACATTGAGGGTGAGGGAATTTCTGGAAGAGATGTTGTGATAATCAATATTACAGATTGGGAGCAGACCCACCTTTATGTTTTGCATAACAGTTGGGAGATTTCTCCATATATTGAAACCCACAAATAAATTCTTATGTAGTTGAATCCATCAAGGGCTAAAAAATTTATATCAAATACACATAATCACCAGTTTATAGGATGGTTTCAGGACCATATTTTTAAGGAGTTAGCTGAAAATCCGAATTCAATTTCAGAACGAATTTGATGGCTAGCCACCAGACCAAGTGTGTATGTATTATCTTACAATGGTTATGTAATTAATGGTTATACATTCTATATAGATGAACATGAAGAAGATAGTACCATGAAAAATAGTGGAGTTGCACTTGTGGCTGAAGCGATGCATGTTTCTGTTAGTAAGGACATAAATCCAATTTATGTGAATATGTCATACTTTGGCATTATCAGAAAAATATGGGAGTTAGATTATACGACATTCCAGTTGCCCATTTTTCAATGCAAATGGGTTGATAACAACAGTAGTGTTAAAATAGATGAATTGAGATTTATGAAATTTGATTTTAGTAAAGAAGGGTACAAAGACGAATAGTTTATAATGGAATCACAAGCACTACAAGTATTTTATGTTCTAAATCCCACAAACCAAAAGTGGTCGATTGTTCTATTATCGTCCAAAACTACTGAAGGGTCCGATGAAAATTCAGTTGAGGATGATCCTTTTAGTGGTACGTCGCAATCATTTCGCAGTGGTCCCAATGTAGATGATGTTTTGTATGTTATAGGATACCGTAATGAAAGGATTTGGATAATCGATAGAGGTGTCAAATCTCTTCAGCCTTTGAAAAAAAGAAAGAGAGTTCAATAAACAAGTTATTTTTTGTTTGTAATATAGATCTTGTTATCTCATATTATTATATTATCATTACTGAATTTATGTAATCTAAATTAACTATTCAACCACTTTTGCATATAATGACTTATGCACGTTCTGGTGCTCCTAACCTCGAGGCTGAACAAGTCTCTCAAGCAGCAGCAGCAGCAGCAGCAGCAACTACTGCTCATAGTGCAAAGTAACAACAAGTTTCGGAACCTGTTGCTGATCCTAGTGTTGAGGTCCAACAACCATCAACACATGCCTCATATTCACAAGATGATATATATTTGTTCAGAAACGAGTGGGTCACATACCTGATGGAATATTGTACACAAATAGTATGCAGATCCGACTTGGGGACGTGTACAATTGGCGGCCATTTTTTAGAGTAGTTAAGGAGATCAAAAGATAAAACATTATTGTATGTAAATGTTCGTAGGAAAATTTTAATTTTTATTAAATAAAACATCCTTTCTCCATTGAGTCATTTGTCCATTTTAATAGATGACATGCACCAACAATATGCAAGAATGATAAACCACTTTTCTTTGGGCTTTAGATAAGAAAATCCAGTAAAATCTCCAAAATACCTTCATATCCAACTAAACACATTATTATTGTGTTGATAGTTTAGGAGAATGATCCATGGGTCATGTGTGACATGTACGAGTCAACCCCGTCTCAATTTGAGGCACGATGCGGCTGGTATCACTCAAAGTGTCTCTTTTGATTAAAATGGATAAAATTTTAAGTGAAAACAACAACTAATGTAAGAAAATCCGACCAAATGCATTCATATTGTGTTGATACTTTAGAAAAACTATCCATGGGTCATGTGTGACGTGTATGAGTCCACCCCACCTCAATCCGAGGCACGGTGTGTCCGTTATCACTCAAAGTCTCTCTTTTGTTTAAAATGGACAGAATTTTAAGTGAAAACAACAACTGACGTACGAAAAACCGACCAAACGGATTACGATTGTGTTGATACTTTAGTATAACTATTCATGGGTCATGTGTGATGTGTATGAGTCAACCCCACCTCAATCCGAGACACGGTGTGGCCGGTATCACTCAAAGTGTCTCTCTTTTGTTTAAAATGGACATGATTTTAAGTGAAAACAATAACTGACGTACGAAAAACTGACCAAACACATTCGTATTGTGTTGATACTTTAGGAGAACGATCCATGGGTCATGTGTTATGTGTAAGAGTCAACCCCGCCTAAATCCAAGGCATGGTGTGGCCGGTATCACTAAAAGTGCCCCTCTTTTGTTTAAAATGGACAGAATTTTAAGTTAAAACAACAACTGATATACAAAAATCCGACCAAACACATTCGGATTGGGTTGATACTTTAGAAGAACGATCCATGGGTCATGTGTGATGTGTACGAGTCAACCCCACCTCAATCCGAGGCATAGTGTAGTCGGTGTCACTCAAAGTGTCTCTCTTTTGTTTAAAATGGACAAAATTTTAAGTGAAAACAACAACTGGCGTACGAAAATCCAACCAAACGCATTCGGATTGTGTTGATACTTTAGGAGAATGATACATGGGTCATGTGTGACATGTATGAGTCAACATCGCCTCAATCGGAGGCATGGTGTGGCCGGTGTTACTCAAAGTGTCTCTCTTTTGTTTAAAATGGACAAAATTTTAAGTGAAAACAACAACTAATGTACATAAATCCGACCAAACACATTCGTATTGTGTTGATACTTTAGGAGAAAGATCCATGGGTCATGTGTGATATGTACGAGTCAACCCTACCTCAATCCGAGGTACAGTATGGCCGGTGTCACTCAAAGTGTCTCTCTTTTGTTTAAAATGGACATATTTTTAAGTGAAAACAACAACTGACGTACATAAATCCAACCAAACACATTCGGATTATGTTGATACTTTAGGAGAATGATCCATGGGTCATGTGTGACATGTACGAGTCAACCCCGCCTCAATCTGAGGCATGGTGTGGCCGGTGTCACTCAAAGTGTCTCTCTTTTGTTTAAAATGGACATAATTTTAAGTGAAAACAACAACTGACGTATAGAAAACCCCTTCCTACCATACACACCAAAAGCATTCATTTTTTCCTAAAGAAACACATATTATTGAAATAAACACTATTCCACAACCATTTTAAAAATACAAATGATCTTAAAATCCATGAAATTCATTCCATTAAAACCATTAAAGCCCCCACCCCCTAGACACCACCCCACCCTCCTTGGACACCACCCCACCCCCCTGGACACCCCCAAGGACAACCCCCCACCCTGGACAGACCCCACCCCACCCCCTAGACGCCCCACCCCCAGGACGCCCCCTACCACTCCTAGACACCACCCCACCACCTGAACACCCCCACCCCTGAATACCCCCACCCCCATGGACAACCACCCCCACCCCTGGACACCACCCCACCCCCTTGGACAGCCCACCAACCCCCTGGACCACCCTCACCCCCTGGACACCACCCCACCCCCTGGACACCACCATGGATAACCCCCCACCCCACCACCCTGGACAACCCCCCCTAGACACCCCCATCAACCCAGACACCCCCACCCCCTAGACACCCCCTACCCCCCTTGGACAGCCACCCCAAACCCCTAAATAGCCACCTAAAACCCTGAATTCTAAATTGAATTCGTTATGTATTTAATTAACTTATGAATTATGTGTTAATGGTGTATGGGTATACAATGGGTATACTTGTTGTATGCGTATAATTGCTGTAATTACCTTATGAATTATGTGTTAATTTTATATGAGTATACTTGTTGATATGCTGATTTTTTGCAGGTCTTCTTTGGGTGTGCTGCTGTAGAATTTTATGTTACAGTAGGCAAGTCATTTATCAGAGCTAAAAAAGTGCTGATAAACGATCCCTTTATCAGTGATTTTAGCACTGATAAAGGGGATCCCCCTTATCAGCGTTGACCTTTACAACACTTTTTAGTGTTGTTAAAGCCCATTTTGAGCGCTGACAAAGCCCGTTTTTGTAGTAGTGAATGTCCCCTTAGTGTGTGCTTGAGCTTATGAATAGAACCTCACTTTTCCATGCAATACTCATGGTGTATGCCTTCATCATGTACACTCAGGAATATATTGTTGCCCATACAACTTAAGGCATGATCCTTTGGATGCGAACCTGTGGCATTTGGATCAGTGGAAGACTCTAAACATATCCGCGAGACCTCTCCACATGAATGGTTTAAGGAAATGTGATCGTAAGACCCTTTGATGGTCTTGAGGTGTCCTCGGGTAGCCTCATACATGCCATTTTGGTCATAATAAAATCCTTGGACAATCTGGTATGACCTCATGACAACCCATTTACATGTCACCATTGTCATGCAATAACCTAGGGACAAGACAAGCTGATCAGGCGACAACCCCCTTTGCATGTCTGTGACCAGTCATGTCAATCATGCGAAGAACCTCATAGATGCCTACCATGATCAGGCGATGACATCCTAGAAAATGTACTTTAATCATGTGAAGGAGTTATTGACATGTCAGCATGATCATGCGATCATCCATGGACATGTCCCCATAGACAAGCGATAGTTCAGAGATAGGTTTGGTTGGTCATGTAACATCCCCTAACATACCTACTCTAGTCATCCAAAGAACCTTTTACATGTCTGCTTCACTCAGGCGAAGACATCTGAGATAGGTCAGGTTGATCATGTGACATCCCCTGACATGCCCGCTCTACTCATGCAAATCACCTTTGATATTTCCGCTTCACTCAAGTGAACACATTAGAGACAAGTCATTTGATCATGTGTGATACACCAGACATGCCAGATTTGGTCATGTAAAGCATCTTGGACATGATAATTTTCCCTTTTGAATGCATCCCAGACATGCTAATTTTGATTAGGTAGACACCCTTGGATGTGTCTTCCATATTGGATTAGTTCCCCAACATATTGGGTGGACAATCAATACTTTCCCATTAGATAGTCAAGACATGTCAGGAAAATACCTTATGACATGTTCACTTTTTCTGATAGACCTACTTGGACTTATGTCATGTGGACCCTTGGCTAGGAATCTTCAGCCACATAGAGAAGTATCCTTGATGAGATAGGGTCATTCCCTCATGTGCCCCTCTCGATATCATTCTCTTGGGTAGATAATCATGGTCATCACCATATCTCTTTAATCTGTTAGAGGGTAAAGAATGAGTATATCTCAGAGAGCCTTAGAGTGCAGGCCTTGACCAATTGGGTAGCCTTAGAGTGTAATCCTTGAGAAACGACATGATATGAGTATGTCAACAGGAATCCTCATAGTGTAACTCCCGACCAATCGGGCATCCTTAGATTGTAATCCCCAACCAATTGGGCAACCTTAGTGTGTAAGCCCCACTTACCGACATGATATAATATGTCCCGGGCTATAGGGAATCCACTTTGGTATAAGCCCCTAGAATTCCTAAAATATCAGGGATGGACATAATGTATCTGAGAGTGATCATCCATATTATCCTATCAGTGGGCTATGGGATCAACTAAACTATGAGGACTCTGTTTCTCGCTGTAACCAAGATACATAGGAAGCCTTCCTAAGGCCTAAGCTCCAATGGTAATCCACTTCAGTGTAAGTCCCTTCCCATTCCAATTATTCCTAGATTACAGGATTAAATCCTCCCATAGGTCTTCCATTCTTCCCCATCCATCAGTATATGAGAAGAGGTCTCATACATGGGTATTATTGTAAGTATAAATCATGACCATACCCTTAAACACCTCAAATCCATCAGAAAATTGGGGGATAAATTGAAATACAAGAACTCAGATTCCCACCATAATTAGGACATGTATGATGCCTTCCTAAGTTATGAGCTCTATGCCATATCCTCCATGTGATGGGTGATCATTCCTCTCAAAGGGAAACTTTAATGTGTAAGCCCCATACAAATATTCTCTCATGTAATGTGTCTAATATTCCACCATATCTTATTTATCACACTGAGCACGGATCATATGGACTTAGAGACCAGTGATGATTTTACTAATAACATGATGATAATTCCCCCAATATGGGGTCTTCACCATTGGGATGTAAGTCTGATTACATCCCATCTCCGCTCACAGGGCTACATTCTCAAAGAAGCAATCTAGGGCAGTATTATACTCATAAGTCCCGCCTAGGGCCTATATTGTTGTATATCTCACAACATAGATTCTCATCACAAGAACTATGTGGAATATGATTCTTGTATTAAATGGGATACGTAGGATGCCTCATTGAGGTCTGATCTCGATATTCACATCCTTACCGTATGATGTTAAACTGCATGGATGGGTCCAGTCATACGACCTTAAAATATTTCAAAGGGACTATGTGGGGTTTGATTCCAATTTTCATAGGTTATGTAGAAAGCCTCGTAGAGCTTCAATCCCATCCCCATGACACCATCCATCTTCCTAGACATTGATAAACTCCAGATCTCTCAAACATGGCCATGTTCTAAACCATCATAATTAAATAAGAGAGCGATAGAGAACTCGTGATATACAGGTGATTGTCCTTATCGATACATGTTCATAATAAAGTCATTGAAACAGGGGTAACCAGTCCCATACCAGGGTTAGGGAAGGATTTCATGAACATATCTTAAATCTATAAGAGATCCCCAGAGTAGGCAATAATTCCCCCCAAAAGGGTGCGATGAGCCTGACCTCCCATACCTTCGACCAATGTGAGTTCGCAAGAGTCGTTGGGCCTGAAAACCCAGATGACCGCCTGAATTTTGAAAGAAAGGCCGTACCTATCTATGGATAATGGAACCATTGGTATTTTCTAGGAAATATGGAACATATGGAAAACCTGATGCAATTGATTGAGCGAGGCCTTAAACCCCCCCACAATCAAACCGTCGAGTGAAACCCTTTCCACACCTTTAAAACCTAATGAAACTAAATGGTGAGCCTCATGTGGAATCATTTACCTATGTCATCACTTTCAATGGTCTAAAAGGATATATTACCCTGATGCCTTTCAGGCTAGTTTATGTTGTGCTCATTTCACAAAAAAATAGTGAACCCGACATGTTTCTTTTAACCACACTAAACCTCCCATAAAAATAATGGATCACCTCTTTACCCTTTAAATGTGAAAGTAATAGATCAAAAATTTACTCTTATATATGATGTTGCATTGATAAGTTGTCATGTTCCATTCCCTAGGACTTCTCAATATTCCTTGCCATTTAAATGATGTCATCAAATGTGCCAATGAATCCCAAGATCACTGGAAAAGCTTCTTTGATCATGAGGCCTCGACGTATATTTTCACCAACACACCATTTATGTCATGAGTTGGTAAATGTCTTGGGTCGGGAATACCAAATAAATAGCTTCATCATGACTCTAGAATTAGATCATAAAATCCTTCAGAGGATGAGTTCCCACTAGCCGTCTTTCCCACGACAAGCCGTGAGAGAGGAAGTGCCCCTTATCACCACATTCAACCGCATTGGAAACCTATTGCTGGAATGCAACAAATTACACCTTCCATTTGTTGGGAAGGTGGATGAGTATAGTCAGCATTATAAATCAATCAACCAGTAGCTACCTAGGTGGCCTTCCATTAGTTCTGATCATCCTCACTGATATATGTCCATGTTTCCAAAATGAGATATAGAGGAGGTTGTGCCTATACCAACTATCCTGGATGGGGAACTAAGTAGGAGAGCCCACCTGGGGTATCCAAACAATTCATTTCTAGTAAAATCTCATATCCTTTCTACTAATAATCTGTCTAAGGTCTATTAGTGTATCCTAATGGTGGTCTAGAATCAATCCTATATAACTACTAACCAAGAGCCTCTAACTTCATCTTAGCTAGTCACAGTGACTGTGTAATCCAAGGGAACACTCCCACCCACAGGGATGGGGTCATTTTTACCATATTTTACCCTAGGATCATCTTCATCATGTGCACCAACCCCCCAAATGGTACATTGGGCACCAACCCGCCCAACAGTATCATAGGAACTAACCCCCCAAATGGTATCATGGGCACCAAACCCTCAAATAGTATCATGGGAACCGACCCCCAAAACCGTACATCAGGCACTGACCCACCAAATGGTACATCAGGAACCGACCCCTCAAATGAGATACTCCATCAATGAGGAGTTACAACCTACTTGTGTCTTAGTAAAAATGATATCAGTCGGATTCTAAAACTCCTCATTAGATCTGGATGAGCATGATCCTAAAGGGTACAATCATAACCTACTGTAGTAATTTGAGTTACAGAAGTTTAACCCACCTTCTACCAATGGAACCAGAGAAGAAAGGATCAGCGGTATCCACCAAGTATTTATATAAGGTGTTTCCAACCGTGTTGGAATTTCATAGGATAATAACAATGGATCACATGGATAGTGGCAACATTGGATTCAGTATCTAGGGTCCATGTCAGAACCCCCATCATCATCCAATCGCCCTAAAACTGATAGAGGAAATGGAATTTTCACGGCTCATGCCATCTATCCCCTTGAGGATGACAAGGTAATTTCTGTAGAAGAATAGATTGCTCAACTACAACAAGAGAATAAAAATCTCTAGGAGATAATTTTGGGAATACTTCTAAGGTCTATATCCCAGGATGATGAGATAGTGTCTACCTATGAAATTCCACCTTGTAGTGAAGTGCCCCATCCCACAGTACTGGGGGAATTTTCATATTTTCCATCCCCTCATCGGGTGAAATCCAGACATTGTTCCACCTCACCCCAGCCCACAGGGCTGGTGGAATTTCTATATTTTCTACCTACACATCTGGGATATTCTAGAAATCATATGACCTTATATGTTGCTATAAAACCTTCAGGAGAGTCGATGCCTTTTAATCAATAGGAAGCATATGTTTTATCTTAGACCCCTAATTCTTCAACACCTACCCCCAGACCATTGAAGTATAGGAATCTGTACCCCAAACTTTAGACTCAATAATACACCATCACTAATAGTGGCATAAATAACATGTGGGAGAAGTGGTGGGGTCTCCCATTTCTTGAAGGCAGCTGGTGAAAAATATATTCCTTCCATGACAAACATGTTCCAGGGTATTTCAATTATGTCATGGAGAATGTTTTGATAGAGCTCTTGATGATGAGAAAGCTGAGTGAGGTGGTGTTAATAGACTATGACAATTATTTCCCCTGCCATCGACATCTCAGGCATGCAATATGAGGTTTCTTTTTTTCCTTTAAAGACTGGCTTCAAGTGCAGATGGACATGGGGATATTGGAACCACCAACACTTGAATCCCCACTCTAGTCATCTAATCACTCTGAATAGGATACACTGATTATGAAGAAGTGCCTGATCCACCTACCTACTAAGGAGAAACGACCATCTTTCAATACAAGATTGAACAAATCCTATTCTTTCCAAACAAAGCATCTCTCTAAATATTTTGATTGTGCCATGGAAAATGGTTTGATGGGACTCCCAATAATGAGAAAGACAAATGAGGTAGGGTTAATGGGCCATTACAACTATTTACCCTACCATCAACATCTCGAGTACACAAAAGAAAGCTGCTTTGTCTTCAAAATCGATTGGGGGAATAGGAATATGCAGGCTTGATAAAGTTGAAAGATCCTAAAACTCATGAAATATGCATAAGAGTTGTCCAAGTTCCTTCATAAGAGCCACTATCCTGATAGGTTACTGGTCATCGTCCTTACCATAAGATGTTAAAATGCATGGATCTTGTCCTTGCTTTAAGATGTTAAACTACATGGAATTCATCTTTACTATAAGACATTAAACTATATGGATCTCATCCTTATCACAAGATGTTAAACTGAATGAATCTCTTCCTTACCACAAGATGTTAAACAGAATGGATATATTCCTTACCGTATGATGTTAAAATACATGGATTTCATTATTACCGAAAGATGTTAAACTGCATGGATTTCTTCATTACCACAAGGCATTAAACTACATGGATCTCATCCTTATCGTAATACGTTGAACTGCATGGATTTTGTTCTTATCACAAGACATTAAACTACATGGATCCTATCCTTACTGTATGAAATTAAACTACACGGATAATGTCCTTACCACAAGATGTTAAACTTCATGGATCACATCCTTAACGCAAGACGTTAAACTGTGTAGATCTTTTCCTTACCACATAACATCAAATTGCATGGCTAATATCCTTATCGAAAGACATTAAACTGCATGACCATCGTCCTGACCACATGATGTTAAACTGTATGGATCTTGTCCTTACCACAAGATGATAAGCTACACAGTTTGCTAAGAATTACACATGGATTGATTCCCATCATCATTGGATACGTAGTGATGCCCAAACCTCTATTCTTGGGCCTAGCCATAGGATTATTTTCTTTTCATGATGGGTGATCCAATGTCCTTATCGCATGACATAAAACTACACTGATTCAGAACTTCACCCTTCATGATGGGTGACCCAATGTCCTTACCGCATGACATAAAACTACACGGATCCATAATTTCTATCTTCATTCATGTCGAGTCACCCACATCCTTACCGCATGATGTTAAACTAAATGGTTTTCCAAGAACTATGTATGGCCTGATTCTCATTTTCAATTAGATGTGAAGGGATGACTCAATCCAATCTTGGTCCATCCACCACATGATACAAAGTGCCTCTATCCTGTATGGGACCCTTATCGTTCCTTGTTTCTCATACCAAGTGTGGATTACGTGGGATAAGGGATTATGACAAAGTCTTCCCCACACGAACAACATATATCAACCTCAACAGGCTCCAGTCCTCACCACAAGATGTTAAACTACACAGGTCTCCAGAACTATGTGTGGTTTGATTCTTGTTTTTATGAGATATGTAGTGACGCCCAGACTTCCACCCTTGGGCCCAACTACAATGTTCCCATCAATTCATGACGGTTTTCCTCCATCCTCACTGCATGATGTTAAACAATAAGGAATTTCAAGAACTATGTGTGGCTTGATTCTTATCATTAACGGATATATAGTGATGCCTAGACCTCAAATCCTAGGCCCATCTACAACCATCAACAGAAACAATGCTCACCTATCCATACGGTCTAGAATGGTGAAGTAGAGTTTCTCATTTAGGAACTATGTGTGGTTTGATTCTCGCTTTTGTGAGATATGTAGTGATTCTCGGACCTTCATTCTTGGGCCCGACAACAACATTTTCATTAGCTCACATTGGTTCCTATGTCCTTACCGCATGATAAAAAACTGCACGGAAATACATCCTTACTACATGATGATAAATTGCAAGGAAAACGTCTTGGTTGCATGACATTAAAACTAAACAACAAATTTCCCCACTACATGATGATAAATTGTGTATACCATCTCTCATTATTTCATTCCTTGTCAAAGGACCACAAGAGACTTACCTCGGTCAACCAGAGTACAGGGTGCTTCCACCACCTTTTAAAATCACCTCAATACATGTGCAACACTTCACGTCTTATATGCCTCAGGTTTGCACAATCCTTTCATTCCCCTTGAAAATAGAAAAAGATATATCTCAGTTGGCCAGGATATTGATGCAAAATGGATTTAGATCCACCAACTAGTGACATCTTGGTTCAATATGAAGGGCCTCTTGATTCTCGTGATCCTAACATCACTAAGGGGGAACCAAACATCCTAGGGTGTTATGGGACATACCTGATATGATTGTCCCATATCATTTCTCATGACCTAAGGAACTCAAGATGTGATTTACAATATTTCCACCTCCCACTCAGAAGGATGTTGGAATACTCTTGACCCCGTATATCCTAATTAGGCTCTTGTGTGACAACTCCCATATTAGTTACATGTGAGTCATGACCTTAAATTGCACATGATTTGGTCAAAGTTTTACAACCTTGAACTCTAGCCTATAATGGTCCAAATCTCATGACCATAAAATTTTAACAAAAGAGACACAAAACTTGTTAGGTTGAAAACCCATAAAGGCCAGCCTGAGCAAAAGTCAAGTCTTTGCCTGATGAACTCTTCATCCCTAGAGTTTAGTAAAAAATGAAGGCTCAAATAAAAGGCATAAATCTCATATGGTCTACTCTACATCCCTAGTAAAACCCAAGCTATGCTCGATGGACCCCCTAGTACAGGAAAAAGTTAGAGAAATGATTTTTCACATTTCCTCACCATGAAAATATGTTCGCTAGGTGGTGGTGCAAATTTTAGGGTGCTCGAACCCTTCTTGGATCTTACATTTTCCATAAATCAAACTTTATGATTTAAAGCATATTTGGTCATCACAAAGCTTTCATAGCCCCTGAATAAGAAAATAGACATCTCTATTCATCCATGCTACTGACGTAGAAGGGCCTTAGACCCACCAACCGACAACATCTTGGTCCAACATAAAGGGCGTTCTGATTCTTGTGATCCTGGCATCATTACTGTGGAACTAATCACCCGATAGTGTTTTAAAATATCCCCAATGTGACTTCCCCATACCTTCTTCATGACCTAAGAACTTTGGACTATGATTTACAATCTCCATAAGAGACTTTTCAAGTGGATCTGATAACCTTGGCATTACATCACCATGTTTTGTACCCTTTCTCAAGGCCGAAATGTGACATTTACCTGAACCTTTTATGTCCCACACCTCATGATTCAAAACCATAGGGTGTAGGATCACGCTTCATAACATAAGAGTTGGATTGTCCTAGGGTTCCAGATCCCTTCCTGGATAGATTTCTTTCCATGCCCAACTTCATCATCTAGACATTTGATTCTTTACAAATATTTCAAGATCCTTTGAAATAACTGGAGATCAGCTTTGCTTGTCCAAGCTATCGATGTATGAGGGATTTAACCCAACAACTAAAAGCATCTTCTCCTTACAAGAGAGGAAATTCTAATCCTTGTGAGCCGCAACAACACCAAGGCAGAACCATATATCTCAAAATGTTATGGGACATACCAGGCATGTCTGCCTCATCCCATATTCATAGACTGAAGCTTTTGGTTTATGATTTATATCACCCACACTTCAACTATCTAGGAGATCCTAGTATCTCTTGTATCTCACCCTCAGACATATTTCCTTCCATAAATCTTCCATATCCCTTAGAAAAGAGTGGATATCATCTTTATTTGTCCATGATATCGATGCATAAGGGATTTAGGCCTCCAACTAAAGGCATCTCCTCCTTGAAAGAAAGAAATCCCAATCCTCATGATCCCTGTCACCACCATAGAGGAACTAGGCACACTATAGTGTTTTGAGTCATCCCTGGTCTACCAACTCCATATTCTATAAATATCCAAGCTAGAAGAGCTTGTACTACAATACAACAAAAGGTCTGATCTAGAAGACCCTAAAATATAGTGATAAGAAGAATGTCTGAGCTAGAAGACTGTAAACTATAGTACACAAAAAGGTATGATCTAGAAGACCATAAACTATATCAATAAGAAGGTCTGAGATAGAAGACCCTAAACTACAGAACAACAACGGTCTAGTTTGTAAGACCTTGAAACAAGCTAACTGAAAGAGACATAATGCTCACCATGATGAAAACTCGATAAGGGAATCTTGGGAAAAAGTTGAGTTCTTGCTCGTTAGACATGCACTTTATATAATCCAAGAAATATTGAGCATTTATAAAATGGAAAAGGTACAGAAACTTGTCAGGATGAAAACCTATAAGCAGGTTACCTGAGAAAAATCCTAGTCCATGCCTGCTAAGTCTTCCTTCATATGAAGATTAGGCAAAAGTTAGGTCAAAACAAATAAAAAGATACAAAGATTATGGGGGCCATTATATAGACTTATAAAAAATGAAGTTATGCTTGTTAAGTCCCCTAAATTAGGAAAAAGTTAGAGCATTTCATATTCAGGAAGGATACCTTGCATGAACTATCCTTGTAAATAAAACAATCTCAAGACTACTGGAGTAGGTGCACCAATTAGGATTTTATGTCAGTGGAAATTCATGAACATTTCTCAAAAAGAAACTTATTGGTGGTCAAGTATGCAAATCCAAGCAATCAGGACTGTTTGGTATTACACACAAAGGAGGGAATTATTGATGATCTGATCAACATCTCCATGAAAACATGGAACTTTACCAAGGATTTCATCACAAAAATAGTGATATTTTTCCTCCTACATATGAGCCAGATCTATATAAGGAAATTCAATATAGATTTATTTATCCATGAACCTATGTCTCCTATGTGTGAGTTTGATTTGCATAGTGATATATTTCAGAACTACGCGCAACTTGATTCCCATCCTCATGGAATATATAGTGACATCCAAGCATCGTACTTTGGATCCAGCCACAAGTTCCTTTCCACCAAATCCTTATTCCATTCTAGAATGCATATACATTCCAATTTCAGGGTATCCATGACTCAAGATGAAGCTATTTCGTATATTGGATTCAGTCGAGCAGTTGTGGCCATATGTATCATCTTCATAACACTTGAGAGAGTTCCTCAAACATACTCATGATAGACCCTCTTAGAAAGTTCAGTATCATAGATCATTAGACATTTAGATATATGAAAATGTGGTCTATGTTCACCTTATAATCAGATTTTTTTGTTCCGACAAATCTCATTCTAGGGGGGTGGGGCATTTTATTAGCACCAATATTTGTGCATTTCACACATTGCCATTAAATATTTAAGAATCGTGGTGTAATACTTGAAAATGGAATACATAAAAGGCTTAGGATTTGAGGAGATCACTTTGGGGCACTTAGATTCTACTAAGAACTTTATTATTAGTATTTAAGGGTTTTATTACCACCCTTAGAAAAAAATAATGGCTAGCCACCAGCCAACAAGGCCAATTCAACCACAGGCCCATGTGAGACCAGAGGTTGACCAAGCCTAGTGGGAGTCAGCTTGGGCCAGTGAGTGGACCAGTAGAGGTGGTGCATTGAGAATTCGATTTGGGACAGAATTTTTTCATAGAGATCGAATCTAGACCGTCTGATCGTGCCTCCCGCTGATCTGGACCGTCCTCTTTGATATCGCGCACTGAGAACTTGAAATCAATTTGATCTATGACTGTCCAATCACACCTCCCACTAATCCCATCCCTCCAATCAAATCCTGTACACCACATGATCAAAACAGATCATCCCATGCCTTGAAAATCTAAACTCAACCGATCCTGCACAGCGTGGGACCTCCATCTTCAATCTTCTGCACTGATTGGTTCGACATGTTAACTCGACAACATTGATCACATAATCACTCAGTGATCAACATCATCTCCATATTCAATGCTTTGCAAATGTCTGGCTGACACATTCTCCATGCAAGACAAACAGAGATGACGTGCCACCCATGGGTCATGTACCCACTTCATGAAATGCATGCCTTCTCCAGTATATGAGGCCTCAACAAAATAGACCCACTTGAGGTCGAAACATCCTTCATGAGACCATTTTAGGATCATACAATTAGCATGAATGGTGAAGCTTCACGCGGATCCCTCTTACGGGTATCCCCCGCCCTGTATGTGGCCTTGATCCATGAGAGAACTCATGGGAAAACCTTCGGATGTATGCATCATGGACCCCCATCCATGCTAACAGTTCCATTGGGAAGACTCTACATGTGGTGACCGACACCCTCGTAAGTCCCTTTCGAGTTCATGCGAATCACATAAACAAATGAGCATCATGCGAACGTCCCCTTAGTGTGCGCGTGAGCTTATGGATAGGACCCCCCTTTACCATTCAATCCTTATGGTGTGCGCCTTCAACATGTACACTCAGGCATATATTGTTGCCCATGCAACTTAAGGAACAATCATTTGGATGTGAACCAACATAATTTGGATGAGCATAAGACCCTAAATATATCCGCAATACCCCGCCACTTGAATGGTTTAAGGTCACGCGATCACGAGACCCTTCGATAGTCTCGTAGTGTCCTTGGGAAACCTCAGACATGCCATGTTGGTTGCAAGACAAGCCTTGGACAAGTTGGGATGACCTCACGACAACCCGTTGACATGTCACCATTGTCATGTGACAATTGAGGGACAAACCAAGATGATCAGGAGACAACCCCCATTGCATGTCTGCGACAAGCCATGTCAATCATCTGAAGTACCTCAGAGATGCTAGCCTTGATCTTGTGAAGACATCCCATAAAAAACAGTTTGATCATGTGAAGGAGTTATTGACATGTCAGCATGATCATACGATCATCGATGGACACATCCCCATTGACGTGTGATAGTTTGGAGATAGGCCAGGTTGATCATGCGACAACCCATGACATGCCTGCTCTGGTCATGCAAAGAACCTTTGACATGTCTGCTTCACTCATGAAAAGAAATCTGAGACAGGCTAGGTTGATCATGCAACAACCCCTGACATACCCGCTCTTATCATGCAAAGCACCTTTGACATGTCTGTTTCACTCTAGTGAAGACATCTAAGACAAGTCAGTTGCTCATGCATGAGACCCCAGACATGCCTTCTTTGGTCATGCAAAGCTTTTTGGACATGATACTTTTCCTATTTGAAGGCATCTGAGGCATACCAATTGATTAGGTAGACACCCTTGGATGTGTCTTCCATGTCAAATTGGTGCCCCAACATATTAGGAGGATAGTCAAGACTTTCCCAGTAGATGGCCAAGACATATCAGGCAAATCCATTATGACATGTCCACTTTGTCTGACAACCCTACTTGGACTCATGTCATGTGGACCCCGACCAAGAATTTTCAGTCGCATACCCCTTTTATAAGGGAAGTGTCCTTGATGAGCTAGGGTCATTCCCTCATGTGACCCTCCTGATATCATTCTCTCGGGAAGACCTTCATTTTCATCACCACATCTCTTTAATCTGTCAGAGGGTAAAGAATGAGTACATATCGGGCATCCTTAGAGTGCAAGCCCCGACCAATCGGGAAACTTCAGAGTGTAAACCCTGATCAATGATATGATATGAGTATGTTAGCGATTAGCCTCAGAGTGTAAGCCCCGACCAATCTGGCATCCTTAAAGTGTAATCCCTGACTAATTGGGTGTCCTTAGTGTGTAATCTCTACTTACCGACATGATATAATTTGTCCCTAGCTATAGGAAGTCCACTTTAGTATAAGTCCCTAACATTCCTAAAATCTTGGGGGAGGCCATAATGACTCTGAGTGTGATCATCCATCTCAGCCAATCAGTGGGAGAAGTGGTCATCTACACTACAAGGACTCTTATTCCCACCATAATTGGGATATGTAGGAAGCCTTCCTAAGGCCCGAGCTCTAATGGGAATCCACTTCTATGTATGTCCCTTCCCATTATAATTATTCCTAGCCTACGAGGTAAAATCATTCCATAGGTCTTCCATTCTTTCTCGTCCATCAACAGATGAGAAGAGGACTCATACATGGGTATCATTTTAAGTATAAATCCCAACCATTCCCTTAAACACCTCAAATCCATCAGTGGATTGGGGGATAAACTAAACTATGAGGACTCTGATTTTCTACCATAACCAAGATACGTAAGATTCCTTTCTAAGGCCTGATCTCTATTCCATATCCTCAATAAGATGGTTGATCATTCATCTCAAAGGGAAATTTTAATGTGTAAGTCTTGTGCGGATATGCTCTCAAATAATGTGTCCAATCTCCCGCTATCTCTTGTTTCTCACACTGAGTATAACTCGTGTGGGCTTAGATACCAATGATGATTGTACCAACAACATGATTAGAATTCCTTCAATACGGGATCTTCACCATTGAGATGTAATTCTTATTACATCCCATCTCCACTCATAGGGATATATTCCCAAAGAAGCAATCCAAGTCAGTCTCATATGCATAAGTCCCACCTAGGGCCTTTATTTTCATATCTCTCACGAAACAGATTCCCATCACAAGAATTATGTAAAATATGATTCCTTTATTAAACATGATACGTAGGATGCCTCATTGAGGTCTGAACCCAATATTCACATCCTTTCCATATGATGTTAAACTATATGGATGGGTCCAAATATACCACCTTAAACTATGTCAAAAAAACTTCATGGGTTTGATTCATGTTTTCACAAGATATGTAAGACACCTCATAAAGGTTCAATCCCATCCCCAGGACACCAGCCATCTCCCTAGACATCAATAAACTCCAAAGTGATCAAACATGGACATAGACCAAATCATCATAATAAAATAAGATAGTGATAGAGAACCCATGATATACACATGATTGTCCCTATCGATACATGTTCGTAATAAAGCCATTGACACAAGGGTAACCAATCCCGTATTGGGGTCTGGGAAGGATTTCACAAACATATCTTAAATCTATAAGAGAGTCTCGGAGTTGGCAACAATTCCCCCCAAAAGGGTGTGATGAGATTGACCTCCCATTATCACGACCAATGCGAGTCCCCAACAATCGTTGGGCCTGAAAACCCAGATGATTATCGGCCTTTGGAAATAAGTTCCATACCCAACTATAGATGAGGGATCTGTTGGGAGTTTATGGGAAAGATGAAACAGATGGGAAACCCAGTGAGAGCGATTGAAGGAGGCCTTAAAACCCCCTATAATCAAACTGTCGAGAAAAACCAATTCCACGCCAATAAAACTAGATGAAAAAAATGTTTCAATCCCAAATTATTTTTATAAAATCACTCATTTTATCATAAATAAATATCTTGGTTCATTTCTAATTTTATACAAACAATTATTCCTTTTCCATTTTAAAGAATCTTTAAATTTTTCCCTTAAACTACAATAAAGTGGCTCATTTATAAAGTTTCTTAAACACTTTTTTACATGTTTTCACTTTAATTGAACATAATTTATCACGATATATGCCTATTTTACCTTATGAATGTCCATGTATGATTTAAATCCCTTATTTTATAGACACTTTTAGGATACACCTATTTTTTATGCTCCATGACATGATTACGATACCCATTTCATTCCATGGGCAACCCTTATGTTTATGTTTGATTATTCACGTGGCACACATATTCATGAACATGTTATAATGGGTGCTCCAAGATAGCGCTCCAATGAATTGGGTAATTTTTAGTCTCATGATATGACATGTTGGGACAGGGAGTGAACCAGATTCCTTTATGGGAATTTTTCCGCCATGCGTAATGGTCTTGGTAGTTTTCCTTGACTCATGCCTATGTTATGTTGTCTATTATTGCCACAATCATATAATTCCATGATTACATTTCCCCATGATCTACATTTTATACTTCCTTTTGTTTATTCTTGGTCCATTCCTTTTTATGTCATCATGTTATGCCCTCTAACCCATGTTTTTTTTCATTATTCCTATATTTATACCCTTATTAGGCTTTTTAGCTCATCGCTTTGTTCATGAATTCACCAAGTTATCCTATATAGATGTAGGAAAACAATGAATGATATGAGAACTTTATGGATAATTAAAATAAATATGTTTTATTTTATTTCCATGTTTTTGGTTTTATGTATCTAATCATCCAAAGACTCTAGACTATACGATCATTGGCTTGTAATTTGATGGTTAATTATGCTTAAAATCATGTAATAATATGTGTAAAAGGCTAGGGTCTATATAGTTTGTATCAAAGAAAGGTCTTGTTAATTTTGGAGATTAAGACTAGATCATTTTAGTAAGAACCCTAGGGATAATTCTATAACCATGGATAAACTAGATTGAAACTTAGGGTATCACAAGTTAGGATATAACTTTCATTTACAAGTTTATCTTTCTATGTCCACTGTTTTATTTTTATATGATCATTAGATAAGTATTCAATCCCCCTGATTGTACTTTATTTTTCTTAGTGAATAGATGGAAATAGAAGAACTCATTACAATAATCAATGTGATAGGAAATGTGATGATTGCACTAATGATATGATAAATATGATGGGAACGTGTGATCAAAACATCATGACAGTACTTTCTGAACTGGCTCATTTTATGAATAATAACTTGAATCATGTGGAACTACCTCATTCTCCTAAGAAAGAGTAAGTTGCGGTTGAATAATTCATGCAACAAAGTCCTCCCATATTTAGTGGATCTTCAAATCCCATCATCATAGAATAATGGATTAACTCTATTGAGAAGATATTTTATGTCTTCCAGTGCTCATAAGAAGATAAAGTTGTGCTAACAGTTTATAATTTTGATGGGGAAGCTGATTAGTGGGGGACACTGATCAAAAACACAAAGTATAAGGAGGAGATTGATTCCATGGAATGATAAGATTTCAAGAAAATGTTTTGCAATAAATATTTTCCTCAAAGCCCATATCCTAAGATAGAAAGGGAGTTCCTTGGACTAAAGAAAAAAGAAGATGAGTCTATTGAAGCATACAAGGAAAACTTCACATGTCTTGCATGATATGCCTTTGTCTTTGTCATGAACACTGAAAGAAAGGTGGATCGCTTATTTAGTAGAGTAAAGCTAACTCTAAGAAAATCATTGGGGATTCGAGAATTTGATAGTTATGAAGAGATTGTTCATTGTTCCCTTAAGGTTGAAATGTAGATCTAAGACTCTCAGTGGTCTCATGGGACAAGTGAAAAAAGAGGAAAATAGAGATTAATATGGATAGATCAATAGATAAATCCCAATATGGAAAGATGAACCAACATCCCATGTGTCAAAAGTGTTGGAAGAAGAATCCTAGAAACTACTTAATGGGAACCAGGATATTCTTCAAATGGGAAGAGAGGTGAATATGGAAAATAATTTTTGAAGGGATATGAAGAATCCCACTAATGTGGAAGAACAAAGGAAGGTTTGTATAAAAAACCATCCTATAGTGCAATGTTTAAACTACAAGGAACTTGGGAATTATGCAAGCCATTTCTCTAAGCCAAGGGTTGTAAGAGGAAATCAACAACAAAAAACTCCAAGGCATCAAGGAAGGGCATATTCTATCACTACTGCTAAGGTGGAGCCCAACAGTGATGTGATGATAGGTACATTGGTTATTAATTCAAGGATAGTGAATGTACTATTTTATTATAGATCTACATATTCTTTTATGTATTGAATGTTTAGTAGAACTATTCAAACACCACCTCAAAATATGGGGGTTGAGTTATCTGTGATAACAAAAAATGGGGCAATTATTGCTTCCAAAGTATATAAATCCTCCTCAATTAATGTTTGTGGATTGAAACTCCCAACAGACATTTTCTTACTTCCTTTGGTGAAGTTTGATGCCATATTGGGCATTGATTGTATAACTTTATACAAATACAACATCGACTTTTGGGAAAGGGAGATCACTCTTCACATCCCAAGGTATCCTCCAATTCTGTACAAGTGTAAGGAAGAGGATGAATCTCCATCAGAATCATCATCTCATTTTTGGATATTATTTCCTTATGAGAAAGCATATCTAGCTCAAATTATTGACGCAATGGATAAAATCATGGTTGAATACAGGCCCATTGTGAAGGAATACAATGATGTGTTCCCTAAATAATTTTCTGGTCTTCCTTCCGATAGGGAGGTTGAGTTTTTTTTGACAAAAGACGTAATCATTAAAAATGAAGATCCGCGGAAGTAAAATCACTTAACCATGAAGGAAAGTAATCCAGCTAGAGCTGGTCATTGTTAGGAGGGCCAGAGGTTTCCACCTGATGGGCGGCCTTGTTTCCTTCCCGTTTGATAAAGGAGAAGGTGAAAATTGTAAAGGTCTGGCGGAGAGGAAAGGATTTTCCTGATGAGTGAACCAAAAGGTTGCAAACCACCATCGTTGAGGTTGATAGACTTGGTAATGGTGAGACAGTCCGATTCCAGTTGGATTGTGTCCCAGCCACAATCTTTAGCGAACATCATCCCAGCGAGGATGGTGACAACTTCAGCAACCACGGGTTCCCAAAGAACGTGATGTGATTCAAGTTTGGCTGCAATGGTCAGCCCAAGATGATCCCGAGCCACAAGACCAAGACCAACAGGTCTATCCTTGGGAAGAGACGCATCCACATTAATCTTGAGAACCCCTTCCAGTGGAGGGAACCAACGTGAAGAAGAGGATGGGGTCCCAAAGGGCTTTTGTTGTCCAGTGTGATGCTGCCATCCCACAACCCATGATATCGCCCGTTCAATCCAGAAACTGGGGGGCTTGATGAAGTGGTTGAAAATGGCATCGTTGCGACACACCCAGATGATCCAGGCCAAAATGCAAAGTGATCCCACTTTGGCTGGTGAAAAAGAGGAGCACCATTGCATTAGGAGAGAGGGGAGGTCTGGGACCACGTCCAGTGAGAGATTCGTACAAGAGCCCCATATGTTCCAGATCTCCTTTGCCCCTGGGCATTGGGTTATAGCATGGAGGGGAGTTTTTGGGGTGTTCGAGCAGAAGGGGCACAACATGTCGCAGGAAATATGATGGTGGACGAGAAAGTCCTTGGTCGGGAGGATGCCAGTGCACACCTGCCACCAGAAGTGACAGATTTTTTGAGGGGCATTGAGCTTCCACAGTAGTTCCCAGGGCCTCCCATCACCTCTATTTTTCTGAGTACAGAGGGTGAGACGATAGCCAGACTTCACCATATAGGTTCCCGAGATGTCATTGATCCAGAAGAGATGGTCAGGGCCTGCATCCGAAACACAGGGGGTACTCAGGATAAGCCTTTTGTCCCTTTCGTTGAACCACAAGTGAAGTTTTTCCAAGCTCCACCCATTCCCATTATCAGCAAAAAGGCAACGAACAATGGCCCCTTAAAAACCTGTCTGAGTGGGGGATGAAACCCACATGCCTTCCTTATCAATCTGCCAGGGATCAGTCCAAATCTTAACAGTTGAGCCATTCCCAATCCTCCAATCCAACCCTTTATTCAAAAGACTTCGGGATCCCCAGATACTTCTCTAGAGGAAGCTAGGATGGGGGCCCAGAGAGGAATCCTAGAAATCCTTGTGGGGGAAGTATTTAGCTCGGAGTACCCACACACAGAGAGAGGATGTGCAGACAATAAGGCACCATCCTTTCTTAGCCAGCAGTGCATCATTAAAGTGAGAGAGGTCCCAGAATCCCATACCTCCCTCCGATTTTGGTTGGAAAAGTTTATTGTAGATGATCTAGTGGGTTTTATTCCTTCCATTGTTTTTTCCCACCAGAAATTGGCAGTGCACGAGTGGATCTGGTTAACAACAGCAGCAGGAAGTTTGAACAGGGACATGAAATAGCTAGGGATAGACTGAAGAGTAGCTTTTATGAGGGTTTCCTTGCCGGATTTGGAGATTCCATTTGGGGTCCAGCCAAGGATTTTTTTCTCGATCCTGTCCAACATAGATGCGAAGATTTCTTTTTTGGATCGGCCAATCACCGTGGGTATCCCGAGGTACTTCTGATGCTTCTCAACCATATGAATACCTGCAGTGACACAGAGTTCTTCCCTTTTGGATGGTGGTACCCCCGAGCTGAAAGATACTTCCAACTTTCCATGGTTAATTGTTTGGCTTGAGGCCCTCTCATATTGGTGGATTGCATGGCCTATAGCAAGGCACTCATTATGGGTGGCTCTGGAGAAAAGAATACAATCATCGGTGAAAAAGAGATGTGACACTAGTGGGATTTCATGACACACCTTTTTTCTATGAATTGTATGTGAGGATGTTGCCCTGGAAATAAGGTTAGAGAAAACATCAACCACTAAGATGAAAATAAACGGGGAAAGAGGGTCTCCCTGGCGAAGGCCTCAGGTAGAGGAGAGGCCACAGGTAATCACCCCATTGACATTAATACGGAAGGAGACCGAAGAGACACATTGCATGATCATATCTGTCCATTTTGAGCAGAAGCCCATTTTCAGCATCATGAATCTGAGAAAGTGCCACTCCACTTTCTCGTAGGCCTTGGTCATATCCAGTTTCCATGCCATGGTTCCTCTTTTCACAGTGGAGCGTGTTTTCATAGCGTGGAACACTTCATGGGCCACAATGGCATTATCAGTGATCAGTCTCTTGGCCCTGAAAGCACTCTGATTTTTTGAGATGATTTCAGGTAACCAAGAACACATCCGATTAACTAGAATCTTTGAGAAGATCTTATAAGAGACATTGCAGAGGCTGATAAGACTGAAGTTGGATACCATGAGAGGTTTATTGATCTTGAGGATGAGGATGAGGATAGTTTGGTTAATGGCGTAGAGGTTTGTTCTCCCCACCCAAATGTTCTTCATAAGAATGCAGATATCGGGACCAATAATGTGCCAGTATTGTTTAAAGAAGAGGGCGCGGAATCCGTCCGGCCCTGGGGCCTTTGTGGGGTGCATGTGTTTCAGAGCCAGAAGAATCTCGTCATTCGTAACATCTTTGGTAAGCTATCTGTTCATCTCTTCAGTGATCACAGGTCTGATGCAATCCTCCACCTCATCCGAGATATTAAGGCTTCCTGCAGCAAAAAGATTTTGGAAAAAACTTGAAATAACATTATGGATTCCTTCTGTGTCGTAGACCTTACTCCCATCCGGGTGCGAGATGCAAGAGATAAAATTTTTCTGTTGCCTAGATGATGCTTTGTGATGAAAATATCGGATGTTTGCATCCCCTTCTGCAATGTAGGTGTCACACGCCCGCATAGCCCAGAAGCTTTCCTTGATACGTAGGGCGGCATCCAGGTCTCGTTGGGTGGATCCGATGCTGGAAAGGATGCAATTAAATGGGGGTTGGTTGAGAAGGTTAACCAACTTTCTTTCAAGAACTTCACAGTGCCTGTCAGGTTGACGGAATTTTTTATTACTCCACTACCTCAGATCGGATTCCACCTGTTGGAGGTTAGACCCAATGTCTGATTGTCCCCTTCCATGAATAAATGACATGTTCAATTAACTATGTGGGTCCAAGTATTTTTCAAAGGTGGACCTTCAGTTGGGATATCAAAAATTAAAGTTGAATAAGGAAGATATTCCAAGACTATCTTTTGAATGAGTTACAGATACTATGAGTTCATAGTGATGTCCTTCGGACTCACTAATGCTCCAGAAATATTCATAGAATTAATAAATAGAATATTTAGTGATTACCTCAACAAATTTGTGGTAGTATTCATTGATGATATTCTGATATACTCTAAGAGCGATGAGGAACATGAGTAAAATTTGAATACTATGTTGAAGACTTTGTGAAGGGAGAAATTTTATACAAAGTATAGTAAATATGAGTTCTAGATGGAGGAAGTATCATTCTTGGGGCATGTTTTCACCAAAAAAGGAATATATGTGGATCCTTCCAAGAGAAAGGAAATCAAAGAGTGGCCTAGGCCAATATCTGTATCAAATATCTATAGTTTCCTTGGGCTAGCTGGGTATTATAGATGATCTGTGAAGAACATATCACAATTTTCAAACCCAATAACCAAGATGACTCCTAATGGAGTGAAGTTTTTTTAGGACCAGTGAATGTGAAGACTACTTCAAAGAGTTGAAAAAGAGGCTTACCACTACATTGGTGCTCACACTATTGACAAGTGGGGAACTCTTGGTGGAGTATGACGATGCTTAAAATAAGGTCTTAGGCTATGTACTAATGTAAGATGATAAAGTGATAGCCTATGACTAAAGGTAGTTGAAAATTCATGAGTAAAACTATCTCACACATGATCTGGATTTGGTAGCTATGATCATTACACTGAAAATATGGAGGTACTATCTCTATGGAGAGAAGTGTGAGATATATATTGATCATAAGAGCATTAAGTATATATTCACACAGAATTATCTTAATATGCACCAACAAATATGGTTCGATCTCATCAAAGATTACAACTGTTCAATCCACTACTATCCTGGAATGGAAAATAAAGTGACAGATGCTCTAAGTAGAAAGGATCCTCCAACATTATCAATAATGAGAATTGAGAAGGATCTAATCTTATTATATCTTCAAAGGATGGACATTGGAATCATTAAGGATGGAACATCATCAATCCTTTCTCAAATGATTTCTCAACCATCCCTCCTGGAGAAAATAAAGGATGCTCAAATAAATGATTTGGAAATTCAAAAGAAGGTGGAATCCATGAGATATGGGACATCCTCATATTTCAAAATGGATGAGGAAGGAGTCATGATATTTGGGTCATGACTATGTGTATCATTAAATATAGTGATAAAGAAAGAGCCACTGATTGACGCACATTGCTCAACCTTATCTATTCACCCAGGGAGCACAAAGAGCTATAGCTATATTAGCTAGTGCATCAGCTTGAACATTTTGTGATCTCGGGACATAAGAAAATGTCGGTTCTGAAGGGAATTCCGCCATTAACTTTCTGACATAATCATACAAAGGGATTAGTTCTTCTTTTCAGATGGCATAATCCCCATTGACTTGTTTGATTACCAGGTCTGAATCACCTTTCACTTTTAAGTGATTCACTTGTGCTTGAAGCGCTAATTCTAAGCCTGCGATGAGAGATTGGTATTCGGCTTCATTATTGGTACCACCTTCCCACAATAAGAAGGAATAAGGTAACACTACCTTTTCTAGAGAAATGAGGACAATTCCTAATCCAACTTTGTTGAATTTAGGATTTTCCATTTTCCTCCCTGTTGGACTTCTGGAAGCACCATCAAAATATATTTCCCATGCTTGAGGACTTTCTTGAATGGAGAAGACTTCCTCATCAGGGAGTTCAATATCTGAAGATGTGTCTCCCACTGAAGGGTGTTCATCCAGGAAATCAGCCAGAGCTTGGCCCTTTATCGCCTTTTGAGACACATACTGAATATCAAATTGCTGCAAAATAACTGCCCACCTTGCCATACGTCCTATAAGCATTGGACGACTAAGGATGAATTTGAGCGGGTTATTGCAAGATACCAATTGGACCTCGTGATGTTGCAGGTAGTGTCTCAACTTCTGAACTGCAAAGATTAATGCCAGGCAGCACTTCTCAATACTTTAATACCGGGTTTCTGCTTCAAGCATGGTTCGACTGAGATAGTAGAGGCTGTTTTCATTCCCATCATCATTCTTTTGAGCAAGAAAGGCACCCAATGATCGCTCTAGAGCTGTCACGTAGAGGATAAGTGGTCTTCCTTCAACAGGTGGCATGAGTACCGGTGGACTCAAGAGGTATTTCTTGAGAATATCGAATGCTTCTTGACATTCTTCAGTCCACTGGTAAGTGACTCCCTTCTTCCTCAATTTGGTGAAGGGTAAACTTTTGCCTGCTAAATTGGCGATGAAACGCCGAATATAGGCTAAGTGTCCTTGAAGTCCTCTTAATTATTTCAAATTTTGAGGAGGTGACATACCAAAGATTGACTTGGTCTTCTCAGGATCGACTTCAATACCACGATGGCGTACAACAAAGCCGAGAAATTTTCTAGAGGTTACCCCAAAAGGTCATTTTAAGGGGTTCATCTTCAAATTATGTTGTCGAAACTTGCGGAATATGACTACCAAATCATCCAAGTGATTAGAACGTTATTTGGATATTTATAATATCAATTATTTTAATCTTTCATTAATAAGGTAATTACTACATCATCATTGTGTCATAAATAAATTAAATTATTTAATGTCTAAAAATTATAAATAAAATAAAATTATGTAGGAATTTTTTTTAGCTTTATAATGATTATTTATAGTCTAATTTTTTTATGTATAACCCTATATTAAAAATGGTTTAGCTATTAAACTTTGAATTTAACTCTTTTAACTCTTCTTTAAATAAAATAATAATAAATATCCTAATCTAATCCATTTGGATCAAAGAGGATCATATTTTATTCGTAATGTTTTTTGGTTGAATTATACTTATCCAATAGAATTAGGACATGTTTTAGTGTAATTATGATATCATATTTACCCTTAATTACCCTATTTAATTTTAACCGTGGTAAATAAAAGTCAACAGTTACTATTCACCAAAAATTATTTTCATGTTATTGAACCAAATTTTACTTACTGATATTAACTGTGTCTCTCGAATTTTTGAAATTCAACTCACAGAAGTGGTAAAATTAAGTTTTTTGCAAATTTGCAAATGCTCATAGGAGGTGGGTAAAAGGCGGTAAAAAGTTCGATAAAATTTTATATATATAAACTTATTATAAAATGACTCCAATGAATTACATTGAATATATATAGGTATTATGTATCTATTATTACCTAAAATAAATTAAAATAAATTAAAATAAATAACTAATTATTTATTTAAAAAGTCAATTTTAACCAATAACGTATTGTTTTTTCACTATTCATCAAAAATTGAATATTTTCAGAAAAATACCAAAAATTTACCCTAAGATAATTTTGATATTATGAATTAAAAAATTAAGTCTATTTTACCAAATTAAAAAAATATAATTTTCATTTATTTATTTAAAATTAATTCTCACTCTCAAAACCAAAAAGAGGGTTTTTAAAAAGTAAAAACTATCAAAAGATTGACATATGTTTATATCAAATTTAGATATGAAATTACTTATAATGACCTAAATTGTATTAAATGATAAAAATATAATCTACTTAGACTTCCAAACTATTCAAATTCATAATTTATTACTTTAAATTATTTTGATTAAAAAAGTTGTTTTCAATTAAAACATAGTATTTTTCACTATTCATCAAAAGATGAAAGTTATCAAAAAGTACCAAAAGTTTATCCAAACTAAATTTTTATGTCCCGCTTATAAAGAAGAATTTAATTTCATTAAATTTTATATATAAAAGTGTCAAATATTGGTTTTAAAAAGGGTTCTCCATTAAAAGGCGGTAAAATTGCATTTTCTGAAAAATACTTCTTTTATCTGAAAAAATGAATTTGTTCTTATATTTTGTCTAATAAACACATAATATGGATGTTAAAATTATATAGAGTATATAAGATTCAAATTGTAGTTAATACCATTTATAACCGCTTTTTGAACGACTAGTGTGGTAAGTTGTGGTGCGCCCGAACTCGGTGTTGCGTGTAGCGCAAGCTATTGAATTATATTAATGAGATAATGTAATATGAAATCTTGGGGTGTTACAGTGTGTCACCCTGGCCAATCTACATGCTGTGCATTAATTGCACACAACGTGAACTTATTAGATGATGAATCAGAATCCACATGGGCATCCTAGTGTAATGAATAGGGATATAGGGTGTGTAACAAAAGAGTATACGCCGTGTATTCTTGTGTTGTCTAGCCTGTATCGTTGGCACTTCCACATGGGATCCTTATATGTAATCTTTGTTAATTATTACTTGATCTTGATAATATTTATGAGAAATGAAAAAGGGGAAGATATTTAGACAATAGATCAAGAACGAATTAAAAAATTAAATGAATATTAAGTTTTAAATGTGAAAACATTGACAATAAAATAAATAATTATAAATTTGAACGTGACCGCCCTAATACCTCTGGTAGGTTCTGAGAGTGGTGGAAGCACCTTTGGTGGTTGTTAAAGTGAAAATTCTTTTAATTTATAATTTCTTGAAAACCACAATAGAGGATCTTTCATGTAAATTTATAATTGATTTATTTAGATATGAAGAAACGATTTACCATGTATTAGGATCATTTCTTCGATGTAGATATTGATTGTCTGAAAACCCTTTTATGGATTACCTTTGTCACAATGTAATGATCCAAGTGTAGAATCTCTCTGATAGTGATCCACACGTGCTCATTTGATCTTCGAGCAACACCAATTGATTTATGAGTGTTAGCGCGGTGAATCAATTGTCTTGCGTCATTCGTATTGATCATTCATCCTTCAATTTTGAAGGAATCTCTCTTGAGTTTCTCATTATTTATAAGGATATAATAAACATATTCTATGGAGAAATCTATTGTGCGCAACGATTCTCAGCTTCACGATTAATTCTACACAAAATATATAACCATCTATTTATAGAACTAGTGTCTAGGTTAAAATATTATTTAACTGTATGTCAACCCTTTAATAATAAAATAAATTTTATTAAACCCAGTCCCAAACTAATATTGTTATTGTTATTATTTTATGATGTGTGCTAACTTGTGCAATAATAAATATTATTTAACTGGTTAGTAAAATAATATTTTTCAACGGACACGGTCTTGGTACATTCAAACTCTTCGAGCATTTACTGAACACCTGAATAAATATTTAGATTAACTATTTAATTCATCAATAAATATTTGTGATCAATAAAACATGAATAAAATTATTTCTCAGTACCAAGAATAATATTTATTCAATTAATTAAAATCAAATATAATTTAATTGAGATCAACAACAAAACCTAGTGTGTGACCCTCTATGATTTTTTCTCGTTGGTATTAGTCTGGTTTGACTAAAGTCTAAGATTACTGTCTTACAACGGATCAAGGTCCCCAAGGGAAGGAACTTAATGTCGCAACAACAGAATCTACATATGAACATCTGATGTGTAATATAATCCATTCATGATGCACCCAATGTATGCTACTTCCCGCCAACATATAGTTTGGTGATTTTCATTAGTAAATCTTAGTTCACGAGTCATGAAATTCATCAATGACAATCTTAAAGTATAACAACCATTACACACACTCATAGATAGAAATATTAGATGACATAAAAAAATGCGTAATTCCTATAGGAAAGTCTGTACACACAATTTCTCATCTTAATGATTACCAAGCGTGAATTTCATAAAAAGAAGTCACACCCGCTTATGAGTACTCGCACCTGATAGTCACGTTCTATGCATCCCATCATAGAACATAATCTGACTATAGAATTACATTTAAAAATATTTTCATGACATTTTAAAGTTCTCATCATAGAATGGAACTGCAATGACCTTATCAGTCGGGTTGTAAAACATTTATAACTTTTCACATTTTTTCACCATATTTCAGTCATCATTAATGGGTGTATTTTTAATGTTAGGGTCACAAAGTTTCATTCAATCAAAAAAAAATCTTGATATGGAATAAAATCAGAAAGTATTGGTTGGGTATATTTCTAATTAGTTCTATAATCAAGTGAAAACTTTTTTGAATTAGGTTCATTGAGTTGGTAAAAAGTTTTCATAAATTTCTCCTCCACTTTTGGGTGTTGGGGATCAATATTCAATACTTGATCTAATGATTTCAATATCATTAGATTTAATTGATGGCCCATCTTTCACAATCAGGTTTAATATATGAGTACAAAATCACATATGAAATAAAGATCTACCTAAATCAAGATGGATGAATCTTTTTAGAATTCAATCGAATCATGTCATCAATGGTGTTATAATTACAAAAGACCAAAGAAGTGGACTAAAAAGTTACAAAGAAATAATGTAAGCTCACACATACAGCAAGCTGGTGAGACTTGAACCTGATACCTCCCCAACACCCCACATATCCCTTTTCCCCTAGGTGGGGGGCATTACAACAATGGTGAAATAATCATCAGCTCTAATAATAGATAATTTTATATCAAAAATCCATTTTGATAAGCATTTTATCAACAAATCAAAAACCACCTTAGAAGTAAATGGAGTTGTGACCATGCTATCATGACACGTCAAATTGATTATGTTTTTGAGGATGATATATAGTCTAGGGCAGACCCTAGGTCATCTCTCAAGGAGCGTTGGTAGGTTTAGAGTGCGTGTTCTTAATAAAAGGTACTAAAAGGGGGGTATTTTTTTGAAAACAGTTTAAAGAAAATGAATTGATTTAAAGAGTTTAATAATTGAAAAATAAAAGAGGTGTTTTAAAATTATGAGATAAAGGAGATCATTTCATGTTCACTACACAACTTGGATAGTTCATTGTTCTGAAAATATTGACATGGTTTTGTTCAATTCTTTGGTTCAAGGTTGTCAAGATCTTGATTCCCCTCTTGCCTCTTAGAATGTTGCGCAAAACACCAACCCTTGACAAAACAATCATGTTGTCAAGGTTTGGGTCTCAATAACAGAGTTAAGGCTACCAAAACATACTGAAATATTATGTATGTGTGATATTAATAGGGTTCTTGTCTTGTCCTATCGGAACAAACCAAGATCCCCACTTGAAATCTCAACCCAATCAGTGTTGAGATAAAAAGTGTTTCACTTAAATTAAACCACACAAATGAATTCAGAAGAGAAGAGCATAGAGATTAATCATAAGTGAAATATTTAACACACAAATTATACGAAACCAGTGGAAGAACAAGTGCTGGAACTCCCTCCCAAGTAAGTGTAGCTCCCTCGAAATGATCGCCCACTGTTTAGCTTGCCATCGTGAGGAGGAGGAGGCTCGGGTGAAACTCCTTCTTCATCCTTGATCCCCCTATGAGGATAGGGGCCTCCAGAACTTCTTGGATGATTATACTACTCCCTTGGGTCTCCAAAATACCAGAGCTTTTCCTCCTGGTCGAACTTCTAAATGAAGAGCCCAAGGTGCCCTTTTATAGGAAATGTGGGAGGTGGTTTTGGGCACACAGATTTACTAAAACCGCTTGGCACATTATTTTATCCTACCAGACAGTTTTAAAACGTTTTGTGGAAAACTAAAAAGTTGTAGCCCCACGTCTTTTATATCTTCACCGAAAGTTTGGCATCATTTCAACAAATTGAGCACGAGATATGGACAGATCACTTCACACAACTTTTGACCTCGAGCAGATTGGGTGTGCTGGACAGATCAGGTAGACTGGGCCCCTTAATGGCCGAATATCTCTTAGGTTATTAAATGAAAGTTGTATCCCAATGAGTTTTGGATAATCCCACAAAATATCAGCCCATTTGGATGTACCGTGTAGTATCAACATGAATTTGAGTCCACTGAACTTCTTGGATCCTGCGCAGTTTGGCCCATTTTCAAGGACTTCATCATGGGCCCTCCAAATCACCTCCACCTACATTGTAATTTTCAAAACAAGTATCATTGGACTATTTAACAGTGATAAACACAAAATTATTGAATCAAACATGAAGCACAATTTGATAATATTTTTATAATTTTTAATAAAAAATATGTTTAGCACAGCGGTGTAAGGGTGAAAATGAAATAGTGAATCATGGTACGATCACACCCCCACACCTAAACATTTGCACTCCTGGGCAAATTCACATTCCTAAAAATTATGCATGTATATATTCCCAAATTCATGAAAATTTAACATTCTTGAGAAATTAATTTCTGATAGAATTGTGATCAAAGCAAAAATCACAACGAGGAGTTATTCTCAGTGATCATGGAAAAAGTCTTCTCAACAATTGTATCCAAATGAAATTCGAAGAGACTAATGAAACCAATCAAAGAAAATAATTCAAAAGTTAATCATGTCACCAATTCTCCACGTATGTGTGTGACAACCATTTCATTCTATTCTTTCCACTTTTTATTAAATAAATATAAGTTATTTTAAAATTAGTCTACTGACTTGATTCTTTCCACCGAACCTGCCCTACATCCTTTGCAATCAAATTCCAAGACCCACTCAATTAAGAATTCCCGGAATTCAAACCTAAAGCTCCCAACCTAGATATCCCCACATGCTGTACATTTCATCACTCCCCTCACTATTTAGTTTTTTTTTCAAAAGTTTCACTTGGAACAAATCTCACACTCTTATCTCAACCTATGTTTGATGTCCTCACGAAATTAATTGTAATAGTTATAATAGCATCAAAAGTCGAGAAAGGGTGGTTTTTGACCTGCCCAAAATACAACCCCTTTTTTTTTGAGGGCGTACAACAGTCGGATAACAGGTACACACGCGTAGGTCAATCTGGTACAGTAATGAAATAGATTAGATAAGGAACGAACGTATGTAAAGATCATTTGGAAAGTAGAGAAAAATTAACCTAACTTATATTTACCTTCAATAAAGTAATAAATATTCACACTTCATGGTTGGGTGCAAAATTTTGTGGAGAGATTAAATGACACAATTTTCCCTTAAACTATTCACAAAAAGGGTACCACTCTTCTCAATGGCTTCAAAATGATACAACCATTCATATCATCGACCAACAACCAATTTTCAAGAGAAATTCACACCACAATGTTGAATTCATGCTGAAATGCACATTTCATCAGATTTTTTTTGAATGTTAAAACAACTTGAAAATGGGAAATTCCTCATGTATTTTCAATAACATCAATGATAAAACGGGCATCATTTTCCATGATAAATTAGGCATCAAAATTATCATTTTAGCACATAAGTGAGGGGGGGAAATAGGGGGCAAGTGACAATACCATGCAACAAGCGAAAAAGAGAAAAAAGAAGAGAGACAATGAAAAATTCCTAACTAACCCAGGAATGTACCCATCCCCCCACACCTAGAGAATGCAGTGTCCTCACTGTAAAAGAGACTGTGGGAAGGAAGGATAAAACCTGGCGAGTGTTATTCATAGACCGCTTCTTGAACATGGAGTTCCTCCATTGGGGAATCCGGAATTGCTTCATGGAAGTGCTTCAGCCGCTTCCCATTGACAGTGAAGGTTTTCTTGGTGTCTTTATTTTGAACCTGGACAACACCAAATAGAGAGACATTAGTAACAATGTAAGGTCCAAACCAACAGGAATGAAGCTTACCAGGGTGCAACTTCAGCCTTGCATTGTAGAGGAGGACCTTCTGCCCGATGTGGAATTGATGATGAAGGATGAGACGGTCGTGGGAAGCCTTGGTTCGCTCCTTATAAATTCAGGAGTTCTCATATGAATCTCTTCTCATTTCCTCCAACTCCTGAATCTGCAACTTCCTTTGAATACCTGCACCAGAAAGATTTGAATTGCATTGTTTAATAGCCCAGTAGGCCCGGTGCTCTACCTCAACAGGGAGGTGACAACTCTTCCCAAAAACTACCCGATATGGTGACATGCCAATTGGAGTTTTGAATGTAGTACGGTAAGCCCATAATGAATCATCGAGTCTAAGACTCAAGTCTTTTCTATTTGGCTGAACCGTTTTCTCAAGAATCTATTTTACCTCTCTATTTGATACTTCGGCTTGAACATTTGTTTGTGGGTGATAAGAAGTAGACACTCGATGCCCAACCCCATACCTGCGCAAAACAGATTGCATTGTGCGGTTGCAGAAATGAGAACCCTGATCACTGATGATAAACCTAGGTAATCCAAACCTACAGAATATTTGATTTCTCAAAAATTCCACAACTGTCTTGGAATCATCTGTCATCGTGGCTCGTGCCTCTACCCACTTTGAAACATAATCCACTGCCAGAAGAATGTAAAGGTTCCCAAATGAATTGGGGAATGGTCCCATAAAGTCAATGCCCCAAACATCAAAAATGTCATGGAAGATTAATGGTTGTTGGGGCATCTCATTTCTTTTAGAGACATTCCCTATTCTTTGATAGCGAGGACAAGATTTACAATATTCGTGGGCATCCCGAAACAATGTGGACCAAAAGAGACCAGAATCTAAGACCTTGCGAGCAGTCCGTTGGGGACCAAAGTGGCCCCCACAAACAAGTGTGTGGCAGAACCTAAGAACAGGCTGAAACTCACTATCAGGAACACAAATCCTAATAACTTGATCACTACATGTGCTCCAGAGGTAGGGGTCATCCCAAATGTACCAACGAGACTCATGTTTTAGACGGTCGGCCTGGTTTTAGGTGAAATCAGCAGGAATGTAAGACGCTACCAAATAATTTACAATTTCAGCATACCACAGAATAACATCTTGCACTCGGTACAATTGCTCATCAGGAAACAATTCATTTATGGGAATACAGGGGGATGAGTCAATGTCCGAGGATGGGATAATCCTACTGATATGGTCAGCAACCACATTCTATGCTCCTTTTTTATCCCTAATTTCTAGATAAAATTCCTAAAGGAGGAGCATCCAGCGAATGAGACGTGGTTTGGATTCTGGTTTCTTTAGGAGATATCGGAGGGCTGCATGGTCTGAGAACACAATGACTTTGGACCCTAGAAGGTATGACCTGAATTTATCCAAGGCAAACACAATAGAAAGAAATTCTTTTTCAGTTGTGCTGTAGTTTCCATGGGCAGGGTCCAGAGTACGTGAGGCATAAGCTATGACATGTGGAGCTCGGTCGACCCTTTGTGATAAGACTTCCCCAACTGTATAGTTAGAGGCATCACACATGAGCTCAAATGGTAAATCCCATCGAGGTGGTTGGATTATCGGTGGTGATGTGAGACTCCATTTTAACTTATTGAAAGCTTCCTCACATTTTTTATCAAAATCAAATTCTTTTTCTTTTTGGAGTAATCGGGAGAGGGAGAGTGCAATTTTACAAAAGTCACGAATGAAACAACGATAAAATCCAGCATGATCCAGGAAATACCGCACATCCCGAACATTTTTAGGGAATGGTAGGGAGGAAGTGATATCTACTTTTGATTTTTCCACTTGGATACCTTCTCCAGAAATGACATGTCCCAAAACTATGCCTTGTCGCACCATGAAATGGCATTTCTCATAATTTAATACGAGATTCTTTTCAATACAGCGACGTAGGACAGAAGCAAGACTACTCAAACATTCATCGAAAGATGATCCATAAACAGTAAAATCATCCATAAAAACTTCCATGCAATTCTCCAGGTAATCCGAAAAAATACTAACCATACATCGTTGGAAAGTACCTGGAGCATTGCACAGACCAAATGACATCCTTCTATAAGCAAATTTACCAAAGGGGCAAGTAAAGGTTGTCTTTTCCTGATCCTCGGGGGCAATATGGATCTGAAAGTATCCAGAATACCCATCAAGGAAACAGTAATGGGACTTCCCTGCTAGCCTCTCTAGCATCTGGTCAATGAATGGCAATGGGAAATGGTCCTTCCTAGTGTGTTGGTTTAGTCGACGATAGTCTATACAGACATTCCAACTATTCTGTACACGAGTTGGAACCAATTCATTGTTCTCATTTTTAATTACAATAAGGCTGTTTTTTTTAGTAACTACTTGAACGGGACTGAACCATTGGCTGTTAGAGATAGGGTAAATGATTCCAGCAGCCAATAGTTTTGTTACTTCCTTTTTAACAACATCAAGTAGGTTTGGGTTCAGTCGATGTTGTGACTGCCTCACTGGTTTAGCCTCATCATTTAAAAAAATATGATGTGTACAAATTGATGGGATAATGCCAGGAATGTCAGCAAGTGTCCATCCCAAAGCTTGTTTATACTCCCTCAAAAGATCAAGCAGTCGCAATTCATGCTCAGGAGGGAGTGAACTAGCAATGATGACGAGCAACTTGTTTCCATTCTCAATATATGAGTATTTTAAATCTTGAGACAGTTGTTTCAGTTCCAATTCTGGGGGATTTTGGATTGACGGAAGTGTGTGTGATAGTGAGAAGTCATTGATCTCAAATAACTGCTCAATGGTAACATCCCCAGATGAGGAATGAGCTTTTACAAGCTTAGCAGTATCATCGATGGTCATGTGATCCTCTGTGTTCAAGAAATCATCAATTAACAAACATGCATGACATTTCTCTAGACCCCTACAACAATCAATGCATGATTCATTACCTAACATTTCAATCAATGAAGAAAACTCAAAAAGGGGATCAGGGGAATGGAAATAAGTTGTTTCAGGGGAAGGGAGAACATCAATTGAATTGACAGAGAGAGAGGAGTGTTCTTCTGAGGGGTGCTTCATGGCATCAAGGATATTGAAGTGGACAGTATTACAGCCAAACTCCATAGATAATGTACCATTATGGACATTAATTATGGTTTTGGTAGTTTTCAAGAAAGGTCGCCCCAATATAATTGGGGCATGTCCATTCATCCTATCATCTTCCATTTTAAGCACGTAAAAATCAGCAGGAAAAATTAAATTTTGCACCCTCACAAGAACAACCTCTAACACACCAGAGGGGTGTGATGTACTCCGATTTTCTAGCTGAACGAAATACCAGTGGGCTTCACTTCACCGACCTGCAATGAAGAGTAAATAGAGTGAGGCATCACATTAATAGAAGCACCAAAATCAAGTATAGCGTTGGAACATGAATACTCCCCTATGGTGCACGGAATTGAGAATGTCCCAGGATCATTGCACTTGGTTGGAATTGATGGCTCTATCAATGCTGAAACATTCCTCTCCAAGCTCACCTTCTCATCACCATGAATCCTCCTTCGGTGTGTACACATCTCCTTCAGAAACTTGGCTTATCTTGGAATTTGCTTCACAGCATCAATCAAAGGAATGCTAACCTGTACTTTCTTGAAAGTTTCTAAGATTTCTTTATCAAGTTAGTTTTCTTTTTGTTTCCTAGGTTGGACAACCCTTTGAGGAAATGGAAGAGGAATGGTTGGGATAGGTGACTCATCAATAGCCACAGTCTTTCCTTTGGAAGGGCTTCTCTCAGGAAGATGGTTTTCTTCTCTTGGACCATTTTCAGCAGTTGGGATGGTGGTTTCCTTTGGATGGGATGACTCTAATGGAGGGGTCATTTGGATTTTGAGTTGTGTCCCACTCCTAAGGGTGATGGCACTAACATTTCCTTTATCCCTAGGGTTTACTACTAGTTGAGATGGTAGTTTACCCAACCCATGACTTTGGATTTCCCCCACTGAGTTGGCAAGTTGGCCGAGTTGGGTCTTTAGGTCTTGTATGGCTGCTTGGGTGGTTTGTTTGAACTGGATATTATTGGTCGCCATTTGCTTCATCATATCTTCTAGGCTAGGCTCGGTTTTTGGAGGGGGTGGTTGGAATGGAATTTGGGGTGGTTGAGGATTTCTGGGTGGTGGTGGATGACTACTCTGACCCTGTTGGTTCCATTACTGTTGAGGTTGGTTTGAATACCCCCCTTGCCTATAGGCTTGGTTGTCCTTCCACCCTTGGTTGGATGGATAGTATGGTTCTTGCCTAAAGGGTTGGTTAAAGGGGAGTCCTGGAAATATTGCCTCACAACTTTCAGAAGTTTCTCTCAATTGAGGACATTGGTCAGAATAGTGGGTGTCAGAAGAGAAGATTCCACAATGGATGGGAGGAGGAGATTGAGATTTCCCTTGGGAGAGAGCAAGTTGTCGTAGAAGGGTACTTACCTCTTTGAACTTCGTGTCCACCTTCTTCTCAAACTCAGTACTTTGCACCTCATGGACACCTCGAATGGGAACACTGGACCGTGTAACGAATTGTTGAGTGTTTTGTGCCATGTTCTCAATGAGGGTTCTTGTAGAAATTGGGGTCTTATCTACCAGTGCACCACCTGCAGCAGCATCAATCATATTTCGATCAATAGGAATCAAACCTTCATAAAAATATTGAATTAAAAGTTGATCACTTATTTGGTGGTGTGGGAAACTTGAACACAACTTTTTAAAGCGTTCCCAATATTCATGTAATGTTTCCCCTTGAGATTGTCTTATACCACATATTTCTTTCCTTATAGTTGCAGTTCGAGAGGCTGGGAAGTATTTTTCAAGAAAAAGGCATTTCATGTCTGCCCAGCCCCTAATTGGTGAATTGACATAGTATAACCAATCTTTTATAGTGTCTTCTAATGAAAATGGGAATGCCCTAAGCTTCACTTGTCTTCATCCACATTAGAAGGTTTTAAGGTTGAACACACAATATGAAATTCTTTTAAGTGCTTATGAGGGTCTTCTCCAAGCAATCCATGAAATCTTGGTAATAAATGGATTAGACCGGATTTTAGTTCAAAATTAGGTGCCTCGCCTTGAATTTGGATGTAAGTGGGTTGGATATCAACATAAGGCAAGGTTAATTCTTTTAATGTTCGATTATTTTCAGCCATGTTATTGAAGATTATTTTAGGTTCTAATTTGGTTCCAGAAGAAGATGGGTTTAGAAGAGTCTCGAGTGGTGTGTCCTCCTTCAAAAGGGGGTCTTGTGCGTCTCGGTGTCACTGACATAGGATCCTCTCTGGTTCGGGTTCGAAAGGTGGTATGTCTCCCGAAGTAGAACGCGTCATGCACAGATTCTACACAAGATATGGATCAGAACACAAGAAGAAATAAAAAGGTAGAAAAAACAAACAAACAAATATTCACAAAATTTACAACTACTTTATCAAAAACACGCACTAAAAACCAAAGCGCTCCCCAGAAACGGCGCCAAAATTTGCCGTGCTATCATGACACATCAAATTGATTATGTTTTTGAGGATTATATATAGTCTAGGGATGACCCTAGGTCATCTCTCAAGGAGCGTTGGTAGGTTTAGAGTGTGTGTTCTTAATAAAAGGGACTAAAAGGGGAGTATTTTTTTGAAAATAGTTTAAAGAAAATGAATTGATTTAAAGAGTTTAATAATTGAAAAATAAAAGAGGTGTTTTACAATTATGAGATAAAGGAGATCATTTCAAGTTCACTACACAACTTGGATAGTTCATTGTTATGAAAATATTGACATGGTTTTGTTCAATTCTTTGGTTGAAGGTTGTCAAGATATTGATTCCCCTCTTGCCTCTTAGAATGTTGCGGAAAGCACCAACCCTTGACAAAACAACCGTGTTGTCAAGGTTTGGGTCTCAATAACAGAGTTAAGGCTACCAAAACATACTGAAATCTTATGTATGTGTGATATTAATAGGGTTCTTGTCTTGTCCTATCAGAACAAACCAAGATCCCCACTTGAAATCTCAACCTAATCGGTGTTGAGATAAAAAGTGTTTCACTTAAATTAAACCACACAAATGCATTCAGAAGATAAGAGCATAGATATTAATCATAAGTGAAATATTTAACACACAAATTATACAAAACTAGTGGAAGAACAAGTGCTGGAACTCCCTCCCAAGTAAGTGTAGCTCCCTTGAAATGATCACCCACCGTTTAGCTCGCCATCGTGAGGAGGAGGTGGCTCGAGTGAAACTCCTTCTTCATCCTTGATCCCCCTATGAGGATAGGGGCCTCCAGAACTTCTTGGATGATTATAGTACTCCCTTAGGTCTCCAAAATACCAGAGATTTGCCTCCTGGTTGAGCTTCTAAATGAGGAGCCCAAGGTTCCCTTTTATAGGAAATGTGGGAGGTGGTTTTGGGCACACAGATTTACTAAAACCTCTTGGCACATTGTTTTAGACTACCATACAGTCTTAACACGTTTTTTGGAAAACTAAAAAGTTGTATCCCCACGTCTTTACTATCTCCACCAAAAGTTTGGTATCATTTCAACAAGTGGAGCGCGAGATATGGACAGATCACTGTACACAAGTTTTGACCTCGAGCAGATTGGGTGTGCTGGACAGATCAGGTCGTTTGGGCCCCTTAATGGCCAAATATCTTTGGGTTATTAAATGAAAGTTGTATCCTAATGAGTTTTGGATAATCCCAAAAAATTTCAGTCCATTTGGATGCACGGTGAAGTATCAGAATGAATTTGAGTCCACTGAACTTCTTGGATCCTGCGCAGTTTGGCCCATTTTTCAAGGACTTCATCATGGGCCCTCCAAATCACCTCCACCTACATTGTAATTTTCAAAACAAGTATCATTGCCCTATTTAACAGTGGTAAACACAAAATTATTGAATCAAACATTAAGCACAATTTGATAATATTTTTATAATTTTTAATAAAAAATATGTTTAGCACAGCGGTGTAAGGGTGAAAATGAAATAGTGAATCGTGGTACGATCACACCCCCACACCTAAACATTTGAAATCCTGGGAAAATTGACATTCCTAAAAATTATGCACATATATATTCCCAAATTCATGAAAATTTAACATTCTTGAGAAATTAATTTATGATAGAATTGTGATCAAAGCAACAATCACAACGAGGAGTTATTCTCAGTGATCATGGAAAAAGTCGTCTCAAAAATTGTATCCAAATGAAATTAGAAGAGACTAATGATACCAATCAAAGAAAATAATTCAAAAGTTAATCATGTCACCAATTATCCACGTGTGTGTGTGACAACCATTTCATTCTATTCTTTCCACTTTTTATTAAATAAATATAAGTTATTTTAAAATTAGTCTACTGACTTGATTCTTTCCACCGAACCTGCCCTACATCCTTTACAATAAAATTCCAAGACCTACTCAATTAAGCATTCCCAGAAGTCAAACCTAAAGCTCCTGACCTAGATATCCCCATATGCTGTACATTTCATCACTCCCCTCAATATTTAGTTTTTTTTTTCAAAAGTTGCACTTGGAAAAAATCTCACACTCTTATCTCAACCCATGTTTTATGTCCTCACAACACTAATTGTAATAGTTATAACAACATCAAAAGTCGAGAAAGGGTGGTTTTTGACCTGACCAAAATACAACCCCTTTTTTTTTTAGGGCGTACAACAATCGGATAATAGGTACACATGCATAGGTCAATCTGGTACAGTAATGAAATAGATCGGATAAGGAATGAACGTATGTAAAGATCATTTGGAAAGTAGAGAAAAATTAACCTAACTTACATTTACCTTCAATAAAGTAAGAAATATTCACACTTCATGGTTGGGTGCAAATTTTTTTGGAGAGATTAAATGACACAATTTTCCCTTAAACTATTCACAAAAAAGGGTACCACTCTTCTCAATGGATTCAATATGATACAACCATTCATATACTCGACCAACAACCAATTTTCAAGAGAAATTCACACCACAATGTTGAATTCATGCTGAAATGCACATTTCATCAGAATTTTTTTTGAATGTTAAAACAACTTGAAAATAGGAAATTCCTCATGTATTTTCAATAACATCAATGATAAAACGGGCATCATTTTCCATGATAAATTAGGCATCAAAATTATCATTTTAGCATAGAAGTGAGGGGGGGGGGAATTGGGGGAAAGTGACAATACCATGCAACAAGCAAAAAAGAGAAAAAAGAAGAGAGACAATGAAAAATTTCTAACTAACCCAGGAATGTACCCATCCCCCACCACATATAGAATGCAGTGTCCTCACTGTAAAAGAGACTGTGGGAAGGAAGGATAAAATCTAGTGAGTGTTATTCATATACCGCTTCTTGAACATGGAGTTCCTCCATTGGGGACTCCGGAATGGCTTCATGGAAGTGCTTCAGCCGCTGCCCATTGACAGTGAAGGTTTGCTTGGTGTCTTCATTTTGAACCTGGACAACACCAAATGGAGAGACATTAGTAACAATGTAAGGTCCAAACCAACGGGAACGAAGCTTACCATGGTGCAACTTCAGCCTTGCATTATAGAGGAGGACCTTCTGCCCGATGTGGAATTGATGATGAAGGATGAGACGGTTGTGGGCAGCCTTGGTTCGCTCCTTATAAATTAGGGAGTTCTCATATGAATCTCTTCTCATTTTCTCCAACTCCTGAATCTGCAACTTCCTTTGAATACCTGCACCAGAAATATTAGAATTGCATTGTTTAATAGACCAGTAGGCCCGGTGCTCTACCTCAATAGGGAGGTGACAACTCTTCCCAAAAAATAGCGGATATGGTGACATGCCAATTGAAGTTTTGAATGCAGTATGGTAAGCCCATAATGAATCATCGAGTTTAAGACTCTAGTCTTTTCTGTTTGGATGAACCGTTTTCTCAAGAATCTGTTTTACCTCTCTATTTGATACTTCGGCTTGACCATTTGTTTGTGGGTGATAAGCAGTAGACACTCGATGCCCAACCCCATATCTGCGCAAAAGAGATTGCATTGTGCGGTTGCAGAAATGAGAACCCTGATCACTGATGATAAACCTAGGTAATACAAACCTACAGAATATTTGGGTTCTCAAAAATTCCACAACTGTCTTGGAATCATCTGTCCTCATGGCTCGTGCCTCTACCCACTTTGAAACATAATCCACTGCCAGAAGAATGTAAAGGTTCCCAAATGAATTGGGGAATGGTCTCATAAAGTCAATGCCCCAAACATAAAAAATGTCATGGAAGAGTAATGATTGTTGGGGCATCTCATTTATTTTAGAGGCATTCCCTATTCTTTGATAGCGAGGACAAGATTTAAAATATTCGTGGGCATCCCGAAATAATGTGGGCCAAAAGAGACCAGAATCTAAGACCTTGCAAGCAGTCTGTTGGGGACCAAATTGGCCCCCACAAGCAAGTGTGTGGCAGAACCTAAGGACATACTGAAACTCACTATCGGGAACACAACGCCTAATAACTTGATCACTACATGTGCGCCAGAGGTAGGGGTCATACCAAATGTACCAATGAGACTCATGTTGTAGATGGTCGGCCTGGTTTTTGGTGAAATCAGCAGGAATGCAAGACGATACCAAATAATTTACAATTTCAGCATACCAAGGAATAGAATCTTGCACTCGGTACAATTGCTCATCAGGAAACAATTCATTTATGGGAATACAGGGGGATGAGTCAATGTCCGAGGATGGGAGAATCCTACTGATATGGTCAACAACCACATTCTCTGCTCCTTTTTTATCCCTAATTTCTAGATCAAATTCCTGAAGGAGGAGCATCCAGCGAATAAGACATGGTTTGGCTTCTGGTTTCTTTAGGAGATATCGGAGGGCTGCATGGTCTGAGAACACAATGACTTTGGACCCTAGAAGGTATGACCTGAATTTATCCAAGGCAAACACAATGGCAAGAAATTATTTTTCAGTTGTGCTGTAGTTTCCTTGGGCATGTTCCAGAGTACTTGAGGCATAAGCTATGACATGTGGAGCTCAGTCGACCCTTTGTGATAAGACTACCCCAACTGCATAGTTAGAGGCATCACACATGAGCTCAAATGGTAAATCCCACCAAGGTGGTTGGATTACCGGGGGTGACGTGAGACTCCATTTTAACTTATTGAAGCCTTCCTCACATTTTTTATCAAAATCAAATTCTTTTTCTTTTTGGAGTAATCGGGAGAGGGGGAGTGCAATTTTACTAAAGTCACGAATGAAACGACGATAAAATCCAGCATGACCCAGGAAAGACTGCACATCCCAAACATTTTTAGGGAATGGTAGGGAGGAAGTGATATCTACTTTTGATTTTTCCACTTGGATACCTTCTCCAGAAATGACATGTCCCAAAACTATGCCTTGTCGCACCATGAAATGGCATTTCTCATAATTTAATACGAGATTCTTTTCAATACAGCGACGTAGGACAGAAGCAAGACTACTCAAACATTCATCGAAAGATGATCCATAAACAGTAAAATCATCCATAAAAACTTCCATGCAATTCTCCAGGTAATCCGAAAAAATACTAACCATACATCGTTGGAAAGTACCTGGAGCATTGCACAGACCAAATGACATCCTTCTATAAGCAAATTTACCAAAGGGGCAAGTAAAGGTTGTCTTTTCCTGATCCTCGGGGGCTATATGGATCTAAAAGTATCCAGAATACCCATCAAGGAAACAGTAATGGGACTTCCTTGCTAGCCTCTCTAGCATCTAGTCAATGAATGACAATGGGAAATGGTCCTTCCTAGTGTGTTGGTTTAGTCGACGATAGTCTATACAGACATTCCAACTATTCTGTACACGAGTTGGAACCAATTCATTGTTCTCATTTTTAATTACAATAAGGCTGTTTTTTTTAGGAACTACTTGAACGGGACTGACCCATTGGCTGTTAGAGATAGGGTAACTGATTCCAGCAGCCAATAGTTTTGTTACTTCCTTTTTAACAACATCAAGTAGGTTTGGGTTCAGTCGATGTTGTGACTGCCTCACTGGTTTAGCCTCATCATTTAAAAAAATATGATGTGTACAAATTGATGGGATAATGCCAGGAATGTTAGCAAGTGTCCATCCCAAAGCTTGTTTATACTCCCTCAAAAGATCAAGCAGTCGCAATTCATGCTCAGGAGGGAGTGAACTAGCAATGATGACGAGCAACTTGTTTCCATTCTCAAGATATGAGTATTTTAAATCTTGAGACAGTTGTTTCAGTTCCAATTCTGGGGGATTTTGGATTGACGGAAGTGTGTGTGATAGTGAGAAGTCATTGATCTCAAATAACTGCTCAATGGTAACATCCTCAGATGAGGAATGAGCTTTTACAAGCTTAGCAGTATCATCGATGGTCATGTGATCCTCTGTGTTCAAGAAATCATCAATTAACAAACATGCATGACATTTCTCTAGACCCCTACAACAATCAATGCATGATTCATTACCTAACATTTCAATCAATGAAGAAAACTCAAAAAGGGGATCAGGGGAATGGAAATAAGTTGTTTCAGGGGAAGGGAGAACATCAATTGAATTGACAGAGAGAGAGGAGTGTTCTTCTGAGGGGTGCTTCATGGCATCAAGGATATTGAAGTGGACAGTATTATAGCCAAACTCCATAGATAATGTACCATTATGGACATTAATTATGGTTTTGGTAGTTTTCAAGAAAGGTCGCCCCAATATAATTGGGGCATGTCCATTCATCCTATCATCTTCCATTTTAAGCACGTAAAAATCAGCAGGAAAAATTAAATTTTGCACCCTCACAAGAACATCCTCTAACACACCAGAGGGGTGTGATGTACTCCGATTTTCTAGCTGAACGACAATACCAGTGGTCTTCAGTTCACCGACCTGCAATGAAGAGTAAATATAGTGAGGCATCACATTAATAGAAGCACCAAAATCAAGCATAGCATTGGAACATGAATACTCCCCTATGGTGCACAGAATCGAGAATGTCCCAGGATCATTTCATTTGGTGGGAAGTGATGGCTCTATCAATGCTGAAACATTCCTCCCCAGGCTCACCTTCTCATCACCACGAAGCCTCCTTCGGTGTGTACACATCTCCTTCAGAAACTTGGCATATCTTGGAATTTGCTTCACAACATCAATCAAAGGAATGTTAACCTGTAATTTCTTGAAAGTTTCCAATATTTCTTTATCAAGTTCGTTTTCTTTTTGTTTCCTAGATTGGACAACCCTTTGAGGAAATGGAAGAGGAATGGTTGGGATAGGTGACTCATCAACAGCCAGAGTCTTTCCTTTGGAAGGGCTTCTCTCAGGAAGATGGTTTTCTTCTCTTGGACCATTTTCAGCAGTTGGGATGGTGGTTTCCTTTGGATGGGATGACTCTAATGGAGGGGTCATTTGGCTTTTGAGTTGTGTCTCACTCCTAAGGGAGATGACACTAACATTTTCTTTATCCCTAGGGTTTACTACTGGTTGAGATGGTAGTTTACCCGACCCATGAATTTGGGTTTCCCCCTCTGATTTGGCAAGTTGGACCAGTTGGGTCTTTAGGTCTTGTAGGGATGCTTGGGTGGTTTGTTGGAATTGGATATTATTGGCAGCCATTTGCTTCATCATATCTTCTAGGCTAGGCTCGGTTTTTAGAGGGGGTGGTTGGAATGGCCGTTGGGGTGGTTAAGGATTTCTGGGTGGTGGTGGATGACTACTCTGACCCTGTTGGTTCCATTGCTGTTGAGGTTGGTTTGAATACCCCCCTTTCCTATAGGCTTGGTTGTCCTTCCACCCTTGGTTGGATGGATAGTATGGTTCTTGCCTAAAGGGTTGGTTAAAGGGGCGTCCTGGAAATATTGCCTCACAACTTTCAGAAGTTTCTCTCAATTGAGGACATTGGTCAGAATAGTGGGTGTCAGAAGAGCAGATTCCACAATGGATGAGAGGAGGAGATTGAGATTTCCCTTGGGAGAGAGCAAGTTGTCATAGAAGGGTACTTACCTCTTCGAACTTCATGTCCACCTTCTTCTCAAACTCAGTAGTTTGCACCTCATGGACATCTCGAATGGGAACACTGGACCGTGTACTGAATTGTTGAGTGTTTTTTGACATGTTCTCAATGAGGGTTCTTGCAGCAATTGGGGTCTTATCTACCAGTGCACCACCTGTAGCAGCATCAATCATATTTCGATCAATAGAAATCAAACCTTCATAAAAATATTGAATTAAAAGTTGATCACTTATTTGGTGGTGTGGGCAACTTGAACATAACCTTTTAAAGCGTTCCCAATATTCATGTAATGTTTCCCCTTGAGATTGTCTTATACCACATATTTCTTTCCTTATAGTTGCAGTTCGAGAGGCTGGGAAGTATTTTTCAAGAAAAATGCGTTTCATGTCTGCCCAGCCCCTAATTGGTGAATTGACATAGTATAACCAATCTTTTGCAGTGTCTTCTAATGAAAATGGGAATGCCCTAATCTTCACTTGTTCTTCATCCAAATTAGCAGGTTTTAAGGTTGAACACATAGTATGAAATTATTTTAAGTGATTATGAGGGTCTTCTCCAGGAAATCCATGAAATCTTGGTAATAAATGGATTAGACCGGATTTTAGTTCAAAATTAGGTGCCTCGCCTTGAATTTGGATGTAAATGGGTTGGATATCAACATCAGGTGAGGTTAATTCTTTTAATGTTCGATTATTTTCAGCCATGTTATTGAATATTATTTCAGGTTCTAATTTGGTTCCAGAAGAAGATGGGTTTAGAAGAGTCTTGAGTAGTGTGTCCTCCTTCAAAAGGGGGTCTTGTGCGTCTCGGTGTCGCTGACGTAGGATCCTCTCCGATTCGGGTTCGAAAGGTGGTAATTCTCCCGAAGTAGAACACGTCATGCACAGAACCTACACAAGATATGGATCAGAACATAAGAAGAAATAAAAAGGTAGAAAAAAACAAACAAATATTCACAAAATTTACAACTACTTTATCAAAAACACGCACTAAAAACCAAAGAGCTCCCTGGAAACGACGGCAAAATTTGGCCGTGCTATCATGACACGTCAAATTGATTATGTTTTTTAGGATGATATATAGTCTAGGGAAGACCCTAGGTCATCTCTCAAGGAGCGTTGGTAGGTTGAGAGTGTGTGTTCTTAATAAAAGGGACTAAAAGGGGGGTAATTTTTTGAAAACAGTTTAAAGAAAATGAATTGATTTAAAGAGTTTAATAATTGAAAAATAAAAGAGGTGTTTTACAATTATGATATAAAGGAGATCATTTCAAGTTCACTACATAAATTGGATAGTTCATTGTTCTGAAAATATTGACATGGTTTTGTTCAATTCTTTGGTTGAAGGTTGTCAAGATCTTGATTCCCCTCTTGCCTCTTAGAATGTTGCGCAAAGTACCAACCCTTGAAAAAACAATCGTGTTGTCAAGGTTTGGGTCTCAATAACAGAGTTAAGGCTACCAAAACATACTGAAATATTATGTATGTGTGATATTAATAGGGTTCTTGTCTTGTCCTATCAGAACAAACCAAGATCCCCACTTGAAATCTCAACCCAATCGGTGTTGAGATAAAAAGTGTTTCACTTAAATTAAACCACACAAATGAATTCAGACGAGAAGAGCATAGAGATTAATCATAAGTGAAATATTTAACACACAAATTATACAAAAACAGTGGAAGAACAAGTGCTGGAACTCCCTCCCAAGTAAGTGTAGCTCCCTCGAAATGATCGCCCACCGTTTAGCTCGCCATCGTGAGGAGGAGGAGGCTCGGGTGAAACTCCTTCTTCATCCTTGATCCCCCTATGAGGATAGGGGCCTCCAGAACTTCTTGTATGATTATATTACTCCCTTGGGTCTCCAAAATACCAGAGCTTTACCTCCTGGTCGAACTTCTAAATGAGGATCCCAAGGTGCCCTTTTATAGGAAATGTTGGAGGTGGTTTTGGGAACACAGATTTACTAAAACCGCTTGGAACATTGTTTTAGCCTACCATAAAGTCTTAACACGTTTTGTGGAAAAATAAAAAGTTTTATCCCCACGTCTTAACTATCTCCAATGAAAGTTTGGCATCATTTCAACAATTGGAGCACGAGATATGGACAGATCACTGCACACAACTTTTGACCTAGAGCAGATTGGGTGTGCTAGACAGATCAGGTTGGCTTGGCCCCTTAATGGACGAATCTATCTTGGGTTATTAAATTAAAGTTGTAGCACAATGAGTTTTGGATAAGACCACAAAATGGCATCCCATTTGGATGCACGGTGTAGTATCAGCATGAATTTGAGTCCACTGAACTTCTTGGATCCTGCGCAGTTTGGCCCATTTTTCAAGGACTTCATCATGGGCCCTCCAAATCACCTCCACCTACATTGTAATTTTCAAAACAATTATCATTGACCTATTTAACAGTGATAAACACAAAATTATTGAATCAAACATGAAGCACAATTTGATAATATTTTTATAATTTTTAATACAAAATATGTTTAGCACAACGGTGTAAGGGTGAAAATGAAATAGTGAATCATGGTACGATCAAGTTGGCACATAAACAAACCTATGACATGAAACATATAAAAACAATTAAAAAAATATAAAAATATAAAAATATAAATTAGAATATATATATTAATTAATCCAAGTGTTTATCTAACAATTCAGATTTGCAGGCATAAAGAGTTATCAACAGTGTATTGTGATGACTATATTACCTTTGTTTTGAGTGCTAGAAGTCCATATGTTAGTAGTTGCAATCCTACTTTGAAGCTTTGATAACATGGTCATTGTTTTTGTTTTATCCCATTCATAAGTTTCAGAATATCAATCTTAATTTTATTGTGATAAATTAACAAAATAATTGGTTGAAGGAATGAATTAAAACCAAAGTATTCAACAATTTCAAGTTGATGCACATACAATAAAATCATGGCGTTAAGTTATTTTCTAGAAACCTCTTGATCGAAATCACAGTTTCCAACTCCAACCAAAATTGATTCATGAGAAAATCTACTATGGTCATAGTTAAAAAAATTATTGTTTAGCCCCCATCATCATAAAATTGAGACATCATCAAATATGATCATGAAACTATGTTTCACCTACCCACATTTTACCTTCAAACTTTCTATTGTGTTCTTTACAAAATGATTTCCATTTCCCATCAATATTTTTTCTAAGAAAATTATTCCAAACTTTTCACTTTAGTTCATTTTTATATGGAATATGAGATCCCTCATGCAATTATGAATATTCTATATCAATATAATCAGATTCATTTTATAAATCCTTTTTATTTCCAAAATGAGACACTTCTTCTGGGATTTGATCACTTCCATCAGGAATTAGTGATTGATCCCTGAAAGTTGAAGTCATCCAAATATCATTTGAATGTGAGATTGAAAATTCAAATACTGCCAAGTTTGAGCTGAACATAATGTGGTTAATAAAAAATATTATTTCTTGTGTTGATAAAATAATAATGAAGGCAAAATAAAATACATTTTGTTATGAAAATCCACATAATCAATCAAAAATGCATCTAAGAACTGTATATAAAGTTTAAATGCCTAAAATCTAGAGAATTTATACAAAAAATAATCAAATAATATAAGAACATCAATCCATCTACAAAAAAATAACTAATAATAATACAATTATAATAATATTGAATAAATTTAGCAAGCAATGACAAGAGGTTAGAAAATCGTAGATATAAGATAAACATAAAAATTCAACGAAAAAAACCAATGACATATCTCTAGAATAGACAAGTGATAGGCATGAAGCCATAAGATGAGTCAGAAAGAAAATATAATATATGATATATGGGGAAAGGTGGGATGATGTTCTCACCCAGAAGGAGAGAGCAGCTTAGAGAGGTTAGGGGTTGGGAGGGAGGGAGGGAAAAACCACAGAGGGGAAGGGAGGGAAGGGAGGTGAGGAGTGGGGATCCACTTTGAGTCGAAGGTGGTGGGAGCACGACAATGAGGCACATGTGTTTGGGTGTTTATGGAGGGTGATCACTAGGGCTGAGTGGGTGAATTTACAAAAAATATCCATCAACCATGTACCAAGTATTATGTATAATAATGCAGTTTTACTATTTGGGGGGTATTTTTGGGGCATTTTGGGGCATGACAGTATAATATTTCCCCACCCTAAAATTTCATGCTGGGAAAAAAATTGCCTTGAGCTATCCCTCAAGATGTAAAAAACACTACCATCCCCATGTTCTATTGGGGAAAAGTGTTGGGGCTTGGATCCCGACGCCACAATGAAAGCCATTGTAGAAAACACATAAGAGAAGAGACGATTTCACCCAATGGCCTTTTATCACCCAAAGGCATTTTATCACCCGAAGGAATTTTACACAGCACCTGAAATATTTTTAACAACACTCAAAGGCCTTTTACAATGAACCTAAAGGATTTCTCTCTCAACACACCCAAAGTATTTTTTCACACCACACCCATGAATGTACCATTTTGATGTACCACCAATCATCACAATCGGGACACACCGCTTGATCTTTGAAACCAAAAGGACTTCCTATACATGGAACCATCATCATCACATGCCATATTCAATGATTTCAATCATAGCCACTGACACACTGTCATTGATGTGATCACCATCTTCTCTTTGCACCAGTTACCGCAAAAGCGGCAACCCCTTCATCATTCTCTCTTGGCGGCTACATCTTGCCGAGTCTTTATTTCAAAACATGCAACCACATCCTCTTATATAGACACATAGACCATATCTCCAATTAATGTGGTCAATATTCATTATTCCATAAATTTATATTGGTAATAACTCTACATTAGTTTTGGGATAAAATCCTCCATTAATGTTGAGAAAATCCCCCCATTAATAATTTTATCTCTCCTTATTATTTAAATTTTAAATCAAATAATCCCAAAAATCTCCACCTTGATTTAAAATTTAAATACTCCACATTCATCTACACTATCTGGGTCAATTTGATTGCTGACTCCACCAAGATCTGAATGTCACCCAATGAATGGAATACGCCGCATGACACCTACGACCAAGAAGACTTTCAATATTCCAGCAACACTGCTGATACCACTGTCATTTTCCGAAGGCATATGTGTCCTTAATAAGCTGCTCCACCAGATGATTTCCACCATATTCTGCAACAGAACACTTTAACCAATACCATTGATACCACTGTTGGGGCACATATCTTAGTGCCGTAGTGGAAACCGTTATAGAAAACACACAAGAGAAGAGAAAATTTCACCCAAGGCCTTTTATCACCCAAAGGCATTTTGTCACCTGATGGAATTTTACACAGAACCCAAAGGATTTTTAACAACACCTGAAGGCCTTTTATAATTCACCTGAAGGATTTCTCTCTCAACACACCCAAAGAAATTTTTCACACCACACCCATGAACATACCATTTTGATGTACCACCTATCATCACAACCAGGACACGCCGCTTGATCTTTGAAATCAAGAGGACTTTAGACACATGGCACCATCTTCATTTCATTCCATCTTCAATGCTTTCAATCATCACCACTGACACACCATCATTGATGTGATCACCATCCTCTCTTTGCACTAGTTACCACAAACACGATGACCCCTTCGTCATTCTCTCTTGGCAGCTATATCTTGCTGACTCTTCTTTTCAAAACATGCTACCACATCCTCTTATATAGACACACAACCCATATCTCCAATTAATTTAGTCAATATTCATTATTTCATCAATTAATATTGGGAATAACACTTCATTAATGTTGGGAGAAAATCCTCCATTAATGTTGAGAAAATAACTCTATTAATAATTTTCTCTCTCCTCACAATTTAAATTTTAAATCAAATAATCCCAACAAAAAGTCCACCCATAAATGAAAAAAAGTTTCTTGATTTCCTTCACTAAGATCAACACACATGGAAATCTAATTTACAAATCATCACAATACACCCGTAGTAGCCTAACAAGCCTAGGAATATATTCACCTCAGATACATTGTTAGGTGGATCCAAAAAAACTACTATGAACCTTTCTGAGTTAATTGGATACCATTCATAGAAATTATTTTACCTACAAAAAGATCCTCATGAATCTAAAACTCATTAAATGAGAGATTCCCATTAATATAATTCTCCATCAATAACTACATAATAATCATTATTTGACTATAATTCTAATCATATGATTTTTAATAAATAAACATATCATCATTAAATACCAATAAAATTTAATTTAGGTAACCTTAAAAGACTGAGTTCATCAACCTCATAAACACCGGTGGTGTTTCCTTGATCTAAATGACTTAACCATGTACCTTTAGAAGCTATAATGGAACCAAAAAGAAATATTCATAAATTTTTACTTCCAAATACTCAACATATGACTCCTAAACACTATCAATATTTAAGGTCTAACTTGACCCATTTATCTATTCATACAGATCATCTATACATTATATTAAAAAAAATTCTTTTTTTGAAATCTATTTTTTTTCATATAAGCCACTTTATGGTAGGGTAACCAATACATACCACAAAAACCTCATTGGTGTGATATGGTCAGATGCTCGCAACGTCGAGTGTAGTCTTCAACGGAGCACCGATAGACCTAGAAAAAAATGTGAGGGGTAAGGGAAAACAAGTCTCTAAAGGGGATGAATAACAAGGAGTGCTAATGGTGTGGATGAAACCAAATAAAGCACCAAAAACAAATATTGGGAATCCTTTAGTTCACAGTAAAATAGGAGAGTCGTCACAACCCTAAAACCGACGATAGAGAGTAGAGCATCACTCTTTAGGGTCATCAACGGACTTCAAGCCCATGGAATTAGAATCACAGTCATTGAATCCATTAAAAACCACCTGAAATAATGGATTGGTCATCAAGGAAGTCTAAACTAGAAAACGAGAAGCCGCTGTGATAGATCTAAATCTAGCTGGTCGATCTAGAGAATCCATCTTAGTCGGGATATGCAAGTGACCTTGCTAGTAAAGAATTAAGAGATGTGAAGGATGAGGTAAAAGGTCGTGAATTCCCGTCACAACCATGAAATTGATGATAGAGAGTGGAGCATCGCCATTGAGGGTCGTCGATGACCTTCAAGCCCATGGACTTGGAATCACAGTCATTGACACCCTAAAACACCGCCCACAACATTGGATTGAGCATCATGGAGCTCCAAACTAGAAAATGATAAGCCACTATCAATGGGATAGATCTAAATCTAGTTGGTCGATCCATAGAAGCCTTCATAGTTGGAATACATGGGAGACCTTTCTAGCGAGGAATGTTGAGGTGAAAAGGATGGGGGCAAAGGATGTGAATGCCCTGTCGAGTTGCAAAGGATGGGAGCAGATCGATCAAGATCTCCTAGGAAGAGATCCCAGTCGAGTGATGGTGTGACGGTGGAGAAACCCCAAGTCTCCCAGTAAATACATTTCCTTGATTCAATCATTTTTAATCAATATATAACCTAAAATAATCATCTTAATTCTTCATGAAAACACTCATGCATATAAGGACACACTTGACCAAATTATACTACATCAAATTAACATGGCCTAATTATACTACATAAAATTACCATTAACCCTTGGGTATTAGTTTTCCTCATCTAATAAAGGAGAGTAGAATTAATCTCACCAAAGAATTATTGGGTACCAAATAACCAGAGATCTAGAGAGTAAAGCAGAAATAGAAATCAATGTTTTAAATATTTGATACTCTATAACTTCCCGTCATTGTTGCAACAACCTAAAAAACGAAATATACAATGGGGTTGTGATATGATAGTAGTGATGATGGGTGGCTATGATGAAGTTTTGAAAATAGTTTAGGAGAGTGATGGTGTAACAACGATAGTGACAACAATGATGGAGAGTTTTTACGATTGCAGGGGTGAGGGATAATTGTTCAGTGAGGGGATTGAAATGGGGTATAGGGATGGGGTTGTATATGACAATGTTATTTTGGTACTTTTAAATTTCTAAATGTCATTCTATAAAAATAATTCCTTAAATACCAAACATTGTATTTGGTTCCATTTTCCTTTCTATTTCCATAAGAAAAATGTTTCAATCGTACCAAACAAGTCCTAACTCTCACCACATTGAACAATATCAATAATAGAACTACCTCTAGAATATCTTACTCAACCATCTTGGGTACAAAATGATCCAATATCACATCATGGAACGTGATCACTGGGGTCTACTAATGATATAATCAATTATTTATATCATATTCTCCTATAATCATTATTTTCATTCCTAATAGAGTCATATAGGAAAACTAATTTATATAAGCTCAATAATATGATTACCAATCTATCCCATGGGTGATATTATAGGCATTGTACTGAAATGTGAGCGATTTACTAATAGTGATAGGGGTGAACCAATTAATTACATTTTTTTAATTAATTCTTTTACAAACTATCTTTTTATTAATACATTATATCAATTAAGGTAGATGGTCAATGCACTTTTTTTTTCATTTATCCCCCACTCATTTGTATGTATTTAATGTAAAAAATATGGTGAACACCAATATTTCATCCATTTTCACCACTCAATGTTAGTGGCTATATTTTTGTTTGTAGTGGATGTTATCCCACTTCACACCAATTAACTCTTTTTATCAAGTTAAAATAAGAGGGCAATGGGATAGCCTTGAACTGTTTACAATGATACCTCCTAAAAATCTTATGAGACTCCTCATTTCCTTTTCATCAATGATATGCAGTTAAACAAGATTATTAAAGTGCCTTCTCCTGCAAGTTTCCTTAGATCACTCTCACCAAAATATGATGAAGGTCTTAATAGGAGATCTCGACTCATTGAATTACACTTAATGTGAACTCGACACTCCAATTATCATGACACTTTGTGCAGATCTAACAATGACACAATTTACTCACATTGGAGTATCTTACTAGTCTCTTGGAGTTACCTATTACAATATCTTCAACATGTGAATCCCCTTATGATCTTGTGTGATATAATTTAATAAACACAAGAGAGGTCTATCTATGTATTCAATGATCATATATTTCTTTTATTTTCATAAGGATCCCTCAGAAGGATTCTTTTTGATGAAAAACAACTCATGCTAGCTCAAGGAGGTATCTCTATATCACCCATATTTCAAGTCAATAAATCCCAGGAAAAGTATACATTTATAATTATACCCTTAATAAAATATTTATCCTAGATAAATATCTATTGAGATCTTTTTGGGTACCACATAATGGAAAGGATCACTCACATCCTTTATCTAAAGAAAAGAGGAGGTCAACTCCATTATGGGCTCCCCAAATGATCATTCTAATAGAGAATTCATTAGATACATAATAGTAGAAATTTTTTGGGATTCCTTTTCATGATTTACATGGAGAACTATATCTCCAACATGAAACCCTTCTTCCTTGGTAAAAATATATATAATAATCCACCTAATTTTATAAATAAATAATCCAAATGAGATCCACCAATAAATTATTATTTTGGACTACTTAAAATATAAAGTTAGGCACAAATCTTCTCATTGGTAAATGACCTGATTAAGCTTCATAAATTAAGTCACCCATCATGTGAAAACATGATGATAAAAAATGTCATATAAAATATCATATAATTTTTTCTTTTGAATGCAAATAACATTTGAAAATTAGGCATTGTGACACTCCACTTTGGCATGGTAGCATGCTGGTGACTCGTGTTCAACATTGTAATGACCTGTGTCATTACGATTTGGAAATTACTAAGTGTATTTGAATTTTTTTGTTAATGAGTGGTTTGTTTTGAGAAATGAGACTAGAAATGGGGTTCTTAGGGTTTAAATGTCTATTTAGGGTGTTATTGGATGGGGTCTAAGGCTTGATGGATGCCTTGAGGGTTCGAGTGAGCCTTGGAAGAAGAAAGAAGTGGTTGCGCTACAACAGAAAGCTATTGTAGGGTGCTCACACTTGGAAAGATGGATTCCTAACATGATGGTTCATGATAGGGGGTTGATCTACCTACCTAGATGGTTCACAACATGAAACACCGATTCAAACCATGAAATGTGTGTCTGTAATTTTTTTTAAATAAGAGGGGGATAGAAACCCTTTTTTTTGGTTGATGGAGTGCATGCAGGGAGGTCCTTTTGGCCACACCTTTCCCCCTCTCTTCTCTCCCTTGTTCTTGGGGAATTTCAAGTATGATTTTTGCGGTGATTCTTAGTGAGTTTCTCCCTATGATTATCTTTTTTTTTCATTTCCGATGGATATCTCTAATTCCAGTCAAATTTTGGTTAGAGTTTGGTGATGATTTCACCAGAGCATGGTGGAATCGGCTGAAATCGAGTGGGGATTTCATGTGTAGTGGATAGAGGAGGACTTGAGGTGATGCCTGCATGACGTTGGAACTAGTTTCAATTGAGTCAAGTCACTACCCTATCTTATCTAGGGTCTTTGGTTAAATCAGATGAAATTGAAGGTTGTTCAAGTACCACATGATATAGAGTTTTCTCGGGATGGTGCTGGGGGTGTGTTATGAGCCTTCTATTGGTGATTGGTCACAATTTTAGTGTCATGGGGTTCCTGATGATTTTTTCATCAATTATTCCTCATTTTTTTAAATGAAATAATTTATTATAAATTGTTATAATTAATTATTTATCTCATATGACATGAGGTAGGAGCTTGAGTGGTAGTATGATCTTGGTTGAGGCATGGATTGGCATGAATAGGGCTTGAAGAAGCTTGGTGAGGATGGTAACTCCTTGACAAAGGTAGGTGGTCACTTTAATACATGCTCATATACATGTTATATATGTGTTTCCTACTACATGCATGTTTCATGGGTTTGGGTAGAGCATTTAAGTACTGGGAGTACACAAGGAGAAAAGATATAACGATGTTGGGTCTCTTATGCTCATGGTAAGTGATATTTTTCACTTGGGTATAGTGGCCCTAGCCTTTTACACATATCATTACATGATTTTATGTATGATTAACCATAAAATTACAATCCAAGGATCAAAAAGTCTATTGTCGTTTGATGATTCAGTACATAAAATAGAAAACATGGAAATAGAATAAAATATATTTATTTTAATCATCCATAAAGATCTCATAACTTACATTGAGCTCCTACATCTTCATAAGATAACCCCGGGAATACATAAAAAAAGGGATGAGCTAAAAATCCCAACAAGGCTATAAAACTAAGAATAATGAAAAGCACATGGGTTAGGTAGAATTACATGATGACATAAAAAGGAATGGAACATGAATAACACAAGGAAGCATAATATATAGAGCATGGGGATATTTAATCATGGAATTATAGAAATGTGGAAGCAGCACACAACATGACATAAGCATGAGTCAAAGCTAACTACCAAGACCATTGCACTTGGTGGACAAAGTCCCATAGAGGAATCAAGTTCACTCCCTATCCCAAAATAATGTCTCATGAGACTAAACATTACCCAATGCATTGGAGCATTGTCTAGTCATACCCATCATAACATGTTCATGCATATGTGTTACAAATAATGAATCAAATATAGACATAACAGTTAACCATGGAAAGTAATGGGTATCAAAATCATACCATAAGGCATAACCAATGTGCATATAAAAGTGTCCATGAAAGAGTGGATTTAAAACATACATAGAAATTAATAAAAAAACATAGGCATAGATCATGATAAATTATGTCCAACTGAAGTGCTAACATGTAAAATGTGTCTAAGAATCGTTAGAAATGAGACACTTTGGTGCAGTTTAAGGGAAAAGTTTAATGATTCTTTAAAAATTAAAAGGCATAATTATTTATATAAAAACAAAAATGAACCAATTTAGTTTTTCATTATAAAATGAGTGATTTTAGAAAAAAATAATTTTGAATTAAAATAGATTATGGATTTCACTTGAAAACGGGAAAGAAATCGGAAAGTTCCCTTGAATTAGGCTTGCTTATTGGGAAGAAATGAGAAGTGAAACTTTTAAAAAAAAATGTATTTACCCATCAAAGAAGTATGATATGATCTGAATACATGAGTTTGGAAAATATAAATATAATGTAGAATAAGTACATAAAATTAAATAATAATTACATTGGGATAAAGAGGAGGAAAGTGTAACCCGAATGAAAAATGGAGGTTCTGGAAGAATCTATAACCTTATATCCGAAAGTGTTCTGAACTTGATCTTAATGTCATGGATAATCAGATTAAATCCATAATTAATTTATTAAGAACCTTTTATACATGTATTTTATTTATTATAATTTTATCAAGTTCATTTATGGCTTTTTTGATGAGTTATAAGATACAATTTTATCGTTCAGGAGCGTTCATTTTCTTAGTTTTCATGATCAGTTTACTTGTATACATGTATGAAAGATCATGTAAAATGGGAATAGATATACAGAATTGATGTTATATTTTATTAATCAACATATATAATATTAAATTTTTATATAATTCATTTTTTTATTTGGGGTGATGATGAATCATTAGATAAGATGTTAGCGATAATCATTTAGATTATTTTGGAAGTTTTTCGATCATTACAAACTGGTTTTGTTCTACTAATTTACATTATGTATATATACTAGTTATAGAATATTAAATAGTCTATGATACATATATTATAATATTTATTAACTGTAAAATGTTTTTATGACCATCCTTGATGGTGGTGATGAAAATTGAAAACTCGTCATCCTTGAATGTGATAAATCAATACATCACGGGCGATGTTTTCATTTTTAGAACAAAAGGAGAGGGAAGAGAATTGATGATGAATTACTCCCTCAACACAATAAAATTATAGTTTATAAAATATAATTGAGCTATCATGTCACTTTGGGATAGGTAGGTGATGAGAAGATAAGAAAAGAAAAGAACTTGAAAAGAAATTAAAAGAAAATAGAAGAGGGTTTTACCCCTTGAACTACTTCTCGTTGAGAACCTCCTTAGGGAAAATGGATTGATATTTTATTGAGATAAAAGGATACTAGATATGGGGGGAGAGTTTTGGGATAGAATTTGGCATAAATTGGACAAGCTTCAAGTCTTTATTGGTGTGAGGAGAAGAGGTGGTGAGGGGTGATATTTATAGTGGATGAGAGATGGGTTTTTTGTTTATTTTATTCATTAGTTTATTATTTTGGCTGAAGACTATGAATAATTTTGATTAAATTTAATAAATATAGTAAAATAAGAAGGATAGTTTGAGAATATGTCCTTACATCATCCATACATCATCTATGAATCAATAATTCATGTTTCTGTTAAATACCGTAAATTACCATATTTCACTATTCACCAAAAAAATAAACTATTTTAGAAAAATAGCAAAAATTCACGCTAACCATTTTTTGACTTATATAATTCAGAAATTAACTCTATTTTATGATTTTTTTTATAAATATGATAAATTTAATTTTTTTTAAAATCATCATTTATTAAAAAAATACCAATTTTAAAATTATAACTGATTTTATAACACTTTGAAAAATTAATTAATCTATCATAAAATTATATTATAAACATATGAAAAAAATATTAATTTATGAATCTATTTTATGAAAAAAAATTCTTTTGAATCATTATATTAATTATAAAATTGTAAATAAACATTTATGTTTCAAAAAAATACGAAAACTTAATTTATCATTTTCAAAACATTTATTTACTTAAATATGATATAATTATATCATATTTTAATTTATAAGATAACTAAATTTTATTTATACTTTCATAGGTGTGGTTACTATTAAATTGGCCAGATTAATATTAATAAGGGTTATATTACTATTCTAAAGGCCAAGTTACTATTCCTTTAGTATATGTTTCTTAACTTCTAAAAATACCTCTTATTTCATTCATTCTTAATTTATAAAGTTTTTATTGTGTTCTATATGTGATGTTTATATGATTTATACTATATGACATAATTATTATAAGGGAGCTTTAAATGATAGAATTTTGGGTCATTACATTCCCCCCTCTTATGAAATTTCTCCCTTGAAATGTTTTTTTACAAAACAAAGGGGAAATAGGTGATGATACTTCTCCTTAATTTCTTCCTCTAGTTCCCATATTGCCTCTTCTTAATTATGGTTCTTCCATAGTACTTTGGCTAGGTGAGTGGTCTTGCTGCATAGAACTTTATCTCTACAGTCCAAGATCTTCACTGGTTGTTCCTTATAAGAGAGATCATTTTCTAGCTATACCACCTCTAGATTTAGTACATGCAATGGATCCAATATATACTTTCTTAAGAGGTATATGTGGAATAAATAGTGTACTTGAGACATGGTTGGTGGAAGTGCTAGTCGATAGGCCACAACTCCAACACGACCAAGAATCACTAAGGGGCCGATGTACCTAGGACTTAACTTTCCTTTATTACCAAATCTCATGACCCTCTTCCATGGAGATATTCAGAGGAATACAATGTCTCCAACCTTAAACTCTAGGTCTAATCGATGATTATCTGCATAGCTCTTCTATCGAATTTGGTCTACTTTGATGTGAAGTTGAATGGTTTTCACCTTTTCCATAATTTCTTCAACCATTTAAGTTCCTAGCCACTAACACTCACCTACTTCATCCCAACATACTGATGTTCTACATATTTTACCATAAAGGTATTAATATGTAGCCATTTGGATGCTCTAGTGGAAACTGTTGTTGTAAGAGAACTCAACCAGAGGCTGATGTTGGTATCATCCCCCTTTGAAGTCCATAGCATATGATCTCAACAAGTCTTCTTATGCCTAAATAGTCTTCTTAGATTGGCTATCAGTTTGAGGATGATAGGGCATACTAAAGTTCAACTTATTATTCACAATATATTGGTGACTTTTCTAGAACTTGGAGTGAATGTTGGATCCCAATCAGATATAATCAATAGTGGTACTCCATGGAATCTTACCACTTCTCTGATATATATCCATGAAATTTGATCCAATGAGAAGTATTCTAAAATTGTGATAAAGTGAGGTGTCTTTGTAAGATTATCCACAAAAACCCATATATCATCATTTCCTCTATATGTCTTCAGAAGTCCAGTGACAAATTCTATCGTGATATTTTCCCACTTCCATGTCGGTATGGGTAATGGTTACATCATCTCCTTAGACTTTCTCCTTTTTTCCTTAACTTTATGACATACCAAGAACCTTGATTTATATTCAATGATTTCTATCTTCATATTGTCCCACCAATAGTGTTCTTAGAGATCTTGATACATCTTTGTGCTCCCTAGTTGAGTAGAGAAGGTTGAGCTATGTGCATCATTCAGAAGCTCTTTCTTTATCTCTAGATTGGATGGTACACATAATCATGACCCAAATCTTATAACTCCTTCCTCATCAATTTTTAACTCTGATTATTTCCTCTTTCTCACAGCTTCCACCTTCTTTTTAAATTTCCACATCATTTCGTTGAGTATCCTTTATTTTCTCTATAAGGTATGGTTGAGCAATCATTTGAGAAAGGATTGATGATATTCCTTCCTTAGTAATTCCCATTTCCATACTTTTCAGGTATAAGAATATTGGATCCTTCTCAATTATCATCATTGATAATGATGTAGGATCCTTTTTTACTTAGAGAATCCACCACCTTATTTGCTTTACTAGGATGATATTTGATTGAGCAGTCATAATCTTTAATGAGATCTAACCATCTTCACTGGTGCATATTAAGATCCTTCTATGTGAATATATATTTTATGATCTTATGATCAATATATATCTCACACTTCTCCCCATAGAGATAATGATGCCATATTTTTAACACAAAGATCAGAGCTTCCAACTCTAAATCATCCATGGGACAATTTTTCTCATGAATTTTCAATTGCCTTGAGGCGTAGGCTATCACTTTATCATTTTTCATTAGTAAAAATCCTAATAACTTCTTCAAAGCATCATTGTACACCATAAATAGTTCCCCACCTGTTAGGATTGTGTGTATTGGCATAGTGATAACCCTCTTTTTTAACTCTTTGAAGAAGTCTTTACATTCACTTGTCCAGACAAACTTCACTTCCTTCTGAGTTAGATTTATTATTAGATTTTAAAATCATGAGAAGTTCTTCATAAATTTTTGGTGATACCCTGTTAGACCAAGGAAACTACGTATCTCCATTACAGATGTTGGCTTGAGCCATTCTTCATTGTCTTGGAAGGATCTATAGATATCTCCCTACTGTTGATAACATTCCCCAAGAATTACACTTCCTCCATCTATAAATCACATTTACAGTACTTTGAATTTAGTTTTTCCTTTAAAAAAGTAATCAGTAAAGTATTTAAATGATCCTAGTATTCCTCCTTGTTCTTTGAGTATATTATAATATCATCAATAAATACTACCACAAATTTGTTAAGGTAATCTCTAAATTCTATATTAATTAAGTCCATGAATATTAATGGAGCATTAGTGAGTCCAAATGGAATCACTATGAACTCATAGTGTCCATACCTTGTTCTAAAGGAAGTCTTGTGAATATCTTCCTTCCTCACCTTTAATTGGTGATATCCCAACCGAAGGTCCACCTTAGAGAAATACTTGGCCCCATTTAGTTGATTGAATAAGTCATCTATCCATGGAAGGGGATACTTGTTCTCTATCATGATTTCATTGAGCTCATGATAATCAATGTAGAGGTGCATTGATCCATCCTTCTTCTTGATAGAGAGGACCGGTGCACCCCCATGGTGAATCACTCAAGCGTATAAAAACCTAATCTATATTTTCCTGTCACTGCTTCTTAAGTTCCTACAACTCGATGGTGGACATTCTATATGGTTTATTTGATATAGGTAGAGATCCAAGATTAAGTTCAACTGATAACTCAATCTTTTGATCAGGAGGAAGAATGATAAATTCTTTAGGGAACACATCAGTATAGTCCCTCACAATGGGCATGTCTTCGAGCATGATACTCTCATTTTTATCAATCATTTGGGCCAGATATGCTTCCTCATAAGTCAATAGTATCCAAAATTGAGATGATGATTCTAAAGAAGATTCATCCTCATCCTTACACTTGTATAGAATTAGAGGATTCTTAGATCTCCCTTTTCAGGAATTAGATGTTAGATTTATATAAAGATAGTAAATCCATTCCCAATATATCATCAAACTCCACCAAAGGAAGTAATACAAGATTTTTTGGAAAGTTCAGTCCACAAAAATTAATCGGGGAGGAGTTATAAACATTGGATGCAATAAATTCCCCATTTTTTGTTCTCATAGATAAATCAACCTCCATATTTTGAGGTGGTGTTTGAAAAGTTCTACTAAAATTGAAAGATATGAAAGAATTCCTAAAAATAGAATCAAATACTACATTCAATTTTCTTGAATGAATAACCAGTGTACATATCACCACATTATTTTTAAGTTTCACCTCAATAGTAGTAATAGCATATGCCCTTCCTTGTTTCCTTGGAGGTTGTTGTTTTTGATTGCCTCCAACAACCCTAGGATTTGGACAATGTCTTGCATAATTCTCATGTTCCCTGTAGTTGAAACACTGCATTAGGATAAGTATTGATCTGAAATTTCCTTGCTTCTTCTACATTAGTGTGATTATTCATATCCCTTTAAAAGTTATTATTCATATGCCCCTCTCTTCCACATTTGAAGCATCAATTTTTTCCCTTTAAACAATTTCCAGGATGATTATTCCTACACTTTTGACACGTGGGATGTTGGGTCTTATTCCCATCATGGGATTTATATATTGATCCACCCATATTAAATCCATTTTCCTTTCCACTCCTATAAGACCACTGAGAGTCTCTGATCTCTATTTCAACCTTAAGGGCATGACCAAAAATATTCTCATATCTATTAAAGTCTTGAATCACCAATTATTTTCCTTGACTTGCATTTAGTCCATTAAAGAAGTGATCCATATTTATTTAGGTGTTCTTGACAAAGATAGGGGCATATCTTTCAATCCTTGTGAGGTTTACCTTGTACGCCCTGATAGCCTCGTCTTCCTCCTACTTCAGTCTGAGTAATTACCATTCCATCTTAAGATGAATGGTTCGGGGAAAATATTTATTGAAAAATATTTTCTTGAATTCCTCCCTATCCATGGAATCAATTTCCTCTTTGGAATTTTTGTTCTTGATTAGTTTCCAGCACTGATCAGCATCCCCATTAAAAATGATAGACCACCAGCATAACTTTCTATTTTTCTTAGCACTGGAGGAAAAATAATATCTTCTCAATGAAGTTAATCTATTATTCTGTGAAGATAGGATAAGAATATACACTAAATATGGGAGGACTTTATGGCATGAAGGATTCGATGACAACTTGCTCTTTCTTATGAGAATGATGGTGTTCCATGCGATTCAAGTTATTATTTATAACTTGAACCAATTGATCAAGTAATATCATGATTTTTTTCTCCTCTTCCCATCATATTTGGAATTTTATTAGGGAAATAATCACACTTCCAATCACATTGATTGTTTTCATGAGTTGTCATATTTATAGCCATTAAAAAAGAAAAATAAATTACAATTATGGGTATTGAATACTTATCTAATAATTATATAAAAAGAATAAATTGAACATAGAAGGATAAACTTGTAAATAAAAACTATATCCTAACTTTTGGTAGCCTGAGTTTCAATCTAGGTTACCCATGGTGATATAATCATCCCTAGGGTTCTTACTAAAGTGATCTAGTCCAAATCTCCAAAAATAACTAGTTCCTGCTCTAATACCAACTATACTGACCCTATAATTTTACACATATTATTACATGATTTTAAGCATAATTAACCATCAAATTACAAGCCAAGGATCATAAATTCTAGTGTCTTTGGGCTGTTAGGTACATAAAAATGAAAACATGGAAATAGAATAAAACATATTTATTTTAATCATCCATAAAGAGCTTATAAATTCCATTGATCTCCTATATATTCATAGGATAAACTATGGAATACATGAACAAAGGTATGATCTAAAAATCCCAAAAAGGGTATAAAAAATAGGAATAAAGAAAATGATATGGGTTTAGAGGCATAACATGATGACATAAAAAGGCATGGAACATGAATAACACAAATAATAAAAACATATAGAGCATGGGGACATGTAATCATGTAATCATAGTAATGTGGTAATAACACAAAACATGACATAGGTACTAGTCAAGGATAAATACCAAGACCATTTCACATAGCGGACAAAGTCCCATAAAGGAATTAGGTTCACTTCCTATCCGAACATGATGTCTCATGAGACTAAAATTACCCAATGAATTGGAGAAATATCTGGGGTCACCCATCACAATATGTTCATGCATATGTGTTCCACATAAATAATCAAACCTAAACATAAGGGTTTCCCATGGAAAGAAATGGGTATCGTAATCATGTCATAAGGCATAACCAATGAGAGTACAAAAGTGTCCATGAAAGAGTGGATTTAAAACATAAATGGACATTCATAAGGAAACATTGGCATATATATTGATAAATGGTGTCCAACTGAAGTGATAATATGTAATTTTTTTTAAGAATATTTAAAAATGAGACACTTTGGTGCGGTTTAAGAGAAAATTTTAATGATTCCTTCAAAAGGAAAGGGCATAATTGTTTGTATAAAACCAAAAATGAACCATGGTAGTTTTTCATGATAAAATAAGTAATTTTAGAAAAAAATAATTGTGAATTAAAATAGATTATGGAATATAATTGAAAACGGGTAAGAAATCGGGAAGTTCCCTTGAATTGGGCTTGCTTATAAGGAAGAATTGAGAAGGGAACCTTTTTAAAACATGAATTTACACATAAAAGAAGGATGATATGATCTGGATACATAATTTTGGAACATATAAATAGAATTTATAATAATTATATAAAAATAAATAAGATTTAAATTGGTTTAAAGATGGAGAAAGCGTAACCCAAAAGAAAAACAGTGGTTTGGGAAGAATCCCTTACCTTATGTTTAAATGTGTTTTTCACATGATCTTAATGTCATGAATAATCAGATTAAATCAATTAATTAATTAATTAATAACCTTTAATACATTTATTTGAGTTATTATAATTTTATTAATTTCATTTATAGACTCTTTTTGAATTATAATATACAATTTTATCATCCGAGAGCGTTCATTTCCTTAGTTTTCATGATTGGTTTACTTGTATACATGTATACAAGATCATGTAAAATGGGATTAGATATATAGAATTGAAGTTATATGTTATTAATGAAAATACATAACATCAAATGGTTATATATGTTATTTGGATATTTGGGGTGAGGGTGAATCATTTTATAAGATGTTAGTGATAATCATTTAGATTATTTTGGTGGTTTTTTAATCATTAAAAACCAGCTTTTTTATATTAATTAATATTATGTATACATACCGATCCCAAAATATTAAATTTTATGTAATACATATATTATAATATGTGTTAAACATAAAATGGTTTTATGACCATCCTTTAAGGTGGTGATGGAAATTGAAAACTCGTCATCATTGAATGCGACAAATCAACATGTCACAGGAGATGTTTTCATTTTTTAAACCAAAGCAGAGAGAATAGAATTGATGATGGATTATTCCATCAACAAAATATAATTCCAGTATATAAAATATACTATAGTTATCATATAATTTTGGTATAGTAAGTTTAGAAGAATATAAGAAAATAAAAGAACTTGAAAGGAAATTAAAAGATTATGGAAGTGGGTTTTACCTCTTGAACTTCTTCACACTAAGAACCTCCTTAGGAAAAAGGGATAAGCCTCATGTTGATAGAAAAGGCTAACGGATGCGGGGGAGAGTTTTGGGATATAATTTGGAATATATTTGGCAAGATTCAAGTCTATAGTGGTGTGAGGATAAGAGGTGGTGAGGGGTGATATTTATAGTGTGTGTGTGTGGGGGGAGTTATTCATTTGTTTATTATTTTGGATCAATACTATTAATATTTTTATTCCCCTAAATAAATATATTAAAAGAATTATAGTGTGATATTATGGACTTACATCATTCATATATCATATATGACTCAATAATTCATGTTTCTGTTAAATACCGTAAATTATCGTATTTCACTATTCACCAAAAAATTCAACTATTTAAAAAAAATACTAAAAATTAAACCATACCATTTTTGACATGTATAATTAAAAAATGAACTCAATTTTATGAAAATAATTTTCTAAATATGAGGTATTTAATTTTTAATTAAAATCATCATTTATTCAAAAAATACCAATTTTAAAATTATAAGTGATTTTATAACACTTTGAAAAATTAATTATGTTCTCATAAAATTATATTATAATCATAAGAAAAAAAATTTAATTTATGAATCTATTTTATGAAAGAAAATTTTCTTATAAATCATTATATTATTTATAAAATTGTAAATAAACATTTATGTATCACAAAAATACCAAAACTTAATTTATTATTTCCAAAACATTTATTTAATTATACTATGATATAATTATATCATATTATAATTTATAAGATACCTAAATTTTATTTATACTTTTATAGGTGAAGTTACTATTCTATTGTCCATATTACTATTAATAAGGGTCATATTACTATTCCAAAGGTCAAGTTACTATTCCTTCAGTATATGTTCCTTAACTTCTAAAAATACCTATGATTTCAATAATTCTTCATTTATAAAATTTTTATTGTGTTATATATGTGATTTTTATGTGATTTATATTATATGACATAATTATAATAAGGGAGATTTCATTGATAGAATATTGGGTCCTTACATTGGGTAAGTTGAAATTGTCTAACAATTATGTCTCTAAGGGGTGAGGGTTATGTCTGAGATGATGTGAGGCCTTCAGTAGGTTTTAAGGTATGATATGGGATGTGGGTAGCCTAGGTTGTTTCTTATAGGGATAATTGGATGAGAAAGTGAGGTTGAAGCCCAGTAATGACATGTAATACATGTGATATGGCCCTTCATATCATGCTTATGAGTGACACACTCCCAAGGGTGGCATGGGGCTTAATGAGCACTATGAGTGGGATGAGTCCTTCAAGACTAAACAAGGTGTGTCAGATAGGGGTTTCCTCTAAGTGATAGAATAAGAATCTCCCTTAGGAGATATGAGATGGGACCGAGGTGTGGGTTAGGGTAACTGTTCGGGACTTGGAATCAGGATGTTAAGGGGACCAAAGTGTGGTGACTTGGGATGGTCCTTTGGTAGTAGGACTAGGAGTGTTAAGGGATCTTGATGGGGATATGCACTGGGCCCAGAGGTTTGGGTTAGAGGAGTTTACATGTGTTTTTATCTTGAAGGAGATATGAATGCGAGATAATATCGATGAGTAGAGATTGTGATGGTTCCATAGGACCTAATGGGTGACTTGGTAGGTGAGGTGATATGTATTTGACGAGGGGATAGGTCTCAAGTGACTAGTTCCCTAGGATCATCTGGAAAGATATGTGATAGGATAAAACCATGTGTGATTTCCTGTGATCTCCCTAGAGTCCGTAAGAATGAGTCTGTGTTATTAAAGCCTCCACAAAGTTTTTAGGCATGGCTTGGTGTTCTTGGACCTACTTAGAGTTTATAGGGATAGGTTAGTGTGATGTGACATCCCCAAAGTCTTTGAGGATAGCACAATATGTTGATCATGCCTTGAAGATGGAATTGGGTCAAGGACCTTTCTAAACATTACATGGGTTGGTGTGTATGAATTGAACCTTTCATTGAGTAGGCTTGTGTCAAGGAATAACATGGGGGATAGGTCATAGTGTGATGAAAGATGATACTGATGGAATACCCTCGAGTGAGAAGGTATATGTCTAGGATTATGGGCGTATTACTATGCCCAATGTCTATGGGTAGTGGGTAGAGTTTTTAGACCCTACCCTACCCTAAGTCTTTAGGTATATACTAGGAACCAATACAATGACATGAGATTACCAAGATAGTATAGTGGATTCAAGGATGGAATTGAAGCATATATGATCAAGTGCCGCAGTAGCCTAGTTCGCACATGCTGACCTGATGTGTAAGGAGTCATGATGGTCTGGTTAACGCACGATGTCTGACACGCATGTGTGACATGTTTATTCAATTTCTAATGATAGATGTATATGATGGTTCATACTTGGAGAACTTGGTTATACCCAAGTGAGATGTATTTCCCACACCCTTAATGGGTACCCTGATTCACATAAAGACCTTATGTTTTCCTTCAGGTTGATCATGAGATGTGCAGAGGATCAGGTGAGTGCAGATCGATGGGTATTTGAAGATAGGGTGTCTGAGGTCTGAGGATGGCAGTGGTGAAACTGTGTGTGGGTGTGTGAATTATTTTTGGTTTATTTTGTATTTAGGATCATCCTAGTGAGCGATTAGTGTATGTATGATTGTTCGACTTCTAAATTGAATTTATTCCAAAATTGTGTTTATTTATTTTTTCATACTCTGAGGTGTGTGTTGGATGTTTTGGTTATTTCAAATATGTTGTATGACTCTGATTTGTGGTCATAGTCTCCCCATTATATTAATCAATCCCTCTCCACAAGTCAAAAACCTCTAGCACATGGGGAGACATGCCTTAGGTTAGGAGACAACCCTTTCCCAGGAACAACTTAGTGGCCCTGAGTTAAGGCATTAAAAAGTGTCATAAAAGAATTGTTTTGTTTTATAATTAATGGATATGATAGAAATATGGTCTAATAATGTGTCAAATTTTGTGATAGGCCTCAAACTGGCGTGTCATGAACACCTTTATGGTGGGAAGTCCTTGTTACCAAGGGTATGTGATTATTGTTCTTGATTTGTGCTATTATAGACGATATGTTTATTTAATATGACATGTTTATCATAGGTTTTTATTTATGGTTTTTGTATCTTGATCCATTGTCAAGTGGTTTTTTTGATTTCTCATACTAGGCTTGTAGTACTCACAAGACAAATTTCTGGTTGTGTGTGATTGGATTTTATAATAGGGTTTCAGTTGTTTAAAGTGTTAACAATAACTTATATAGATTTTTCACAATAACTTGATGGAAACATTCTACTAAAATGAACCATGTTATTTTATCTAATGGTAGGTCATGTGGATCATAGTGTAGGAGGTTCACTGATAATGGAAATATAGCCAGTTTTTTCAATGGATGTATGGAGTCCCATTGTGGGTTGGTATGGGCATTATTTCCCTAATAATGAATCGATGATGTAAGGATATTCCTGATAGGTGATCTAAGGATGGGCATGAGTTTCCCTATTGATTTTAACACTTGTGGGTCGTTGGGATCAATTTGGTCACTTAAATTATTAACAACCTATATAGTGTTTTTCCATATATCTTTTTGGTGGAATTCTACTTAACTGAACTAGGTAGTCACATGAATAACTGAGAGTGGGTTATGAAAATTAATAGGGATTCCTTGTTCTTAGTATCAAAGTGGTATGAGATTGTAATATTAGTTGGATTCTTGGACCCGTGGTTCTTAGGATGTGTTATTGGTGGTGCGGTTGGAGTGTGGGTAGACACTCGTGGTTTTAGAATGACACTCATGTGGGGGGGGGGGGGTGATCATGTGGTTATCCTTGGAATGGGAGATTCCTTGGGTTATTGGGTGATACTGAGCTACATGAGGAGCATGGTTAGTGGGTCAGATGCATGAGCTTAGTTTAGATGGGACATGACTCATGGGAGTGTGAGTTAAGTTGTGCAATTTGTTTGTATGGGAGTGTGAAATTTTCCAGATTGGGTGAGGTCAAGTAGGATTGTGAGTGGGAACTTATGATATATTTCTTAGTGGATAACTCTAACCTTGGAGGAGGAAATTTAGTGTTGTCAAGACATGTAGAGAAGTCTCAGTGTGTGAGGTGGGTGCGTGCAATGAATATTGAGTTTTAGATCAGAGAATTGGTCAAGTGGGGGCCCGTTAGGGGTTGTTTGGATTTTGGAGGAATACAAATAGTTCTATGGTGGCAATGAATTGGTATGGTTGATCTAGGTTGAAAATTTACAGGGGTGTTGTCATGGAGGCATAAGTGTGGCTTGGGAGGAGTGACACATGTGTGTTGTTGGGACTAATTAGGTTTGGTTGTTTTTTCGATTCTTTCCAATGGGGAATGAATTAGGTTAATGACACACTTTTCTTTTCTTCTCTTGGATTGGTCCAATTCTTCATACTATTTAAATCTCCTCATGGGTGGATGGTTGTTCCGTATTCCTAATTTTGAAATACGAGTTGCCTCTATCACGAAGTTTGATAATGTCTACTCCTTGATCGAAAGAAGATGATGGGATTCCATTTTCACTTTCCATGGATTCCTCCTTGGATCTCATTTCCTAGTCTAGGTCTCCCTCATTGATTTGAGTCATGTTTTGGAATCCCATTCCTAGCTCTATATTAAAGTGGGAACCTGTTAATTATTCTACTTCTTTTATGATAGGTGTGGTACCTACAATCAGAGTTGATAGTGATGTTATAAATTCCTGAATATCTGTGGATGTTGGGTGTGTTGGGCATCTTTAAAGTCATCATTTTTTAATTTTTAGGGAATATCAGGCATGATGCATCTTGGGTGCATCACCCAAGGCATCCCATGTCTGTCACATGGAAACTTAGACCTAGGGAATAAGGCATTCAAGTATCATTGCCTAGGAAATATCATGTTTGTCACACGTGGTAGAGATTTTGATATATCAATAGGGGTAACAAGTTTAAGGTCTTGTGGGGATATGATTATAGGTTTAGAGTCTTATGGGGATGTGTTCATAGGCTTAGATTCTTGTGGGGACATGGTCATAGGTTTAGAGTCTTGTGAGGACATGGTTATAGGTTTAGAGTCTCGTGGAGAAATTTCCCAAGTACACTTTTCACATACTGGGATGGTTATGGGTTAGAATCACATGGTGATATCAAGGTCTAGTGAGGAACTTAACTTTAGGTGGTGTGTTTGAGTGTATTCACAGGGGAAATGATCACAATTTGATGTTATCACCTCCTAGGGGGATACAAACATATTTAATGGTGGTGTCGGGGTTTTGGGATTGAACCTCATGGGGTTGTTCTACATACATTGTTAGGAGAAAATGATCAAAAATCAAATAGTTCATTCACATAGTTTAATGTAGTGTGATTGGACTAGTCCATATAGTTTAACATCGAACAGTAAGAAAACTTGCATCCCAAGAGGAGTGATAATAAGGGATGGCGTGAGGAATATGCTTATTAGGTTCTTAGAACATGCGGGGATCATCTCATGTTTATCACATGAGGCATCATATGTTTATCACACATGGTAGGGCTAGAGTTTAACATCATTCACTAAAGATGTTTTCCTATAGTTTAATGGCATACGACCATGACATTGTCATGAAATTTAATATCACACAACTAGGATATGGGTGCAATAATGTTTAATGTCTTGCAACTTGGGTGTGAACACTATGCAGTTTAAAGTTCAGTGGCATAGATGTGAATGTTATGGAGTTTAAAGTAATAAATCTCGAATTTTAATGGGGATTACACTAGGGAATTATCATTCTTGGTTAGGGAAAGAGGATATGAGGATACAACACTATCCCTCATTAATGGAAAAATCAAGTGGTTTCCCTTGATGATGTAAGTATTGGGGTAGCATGCGAGGATCCTGATGTTAGGGTGCCTATGATTATGACTAAGAGATGACACAACTATTTAGTATATTCTTGGATAAAGGAGTCTGGACATGAGGGTTGATGGTACTGATCCTGCAAATGATCAAGACACAAGTATACCCAACTTGGATTAAAACAATTCCCATGGGAACTCACCTTTCATGAAGGTATGTTTGTTAAAGGATGAATTATGTAGGGGCCTTGAAGGTGAGTTTTATAAAGGATAGGTGTATTTGAAGGGTAGGATCACAAGAATGTGACCTTCATGAAACATGGGTCCCCTGCCTAGGAGTGGTGCCCTAGTTCTAATGGGGTGGGTTTCATGAAGGATTGAGGTCTCATAGAACCCCATGGGTCGTGAAACATATCTTTCTATCATGTAGAGAATATTACCTCATGAAGTTAATCTACACTATGATCCTATGTGCAATGTTACTCATGGGAGCCTTTTCATGGAAGATGTGTACCTGTAGAAATCCATTTCAACTTTGGATTTCAAAGGATGATGTTTCGCAAATTAAGAACTTTTACTGGAAGTCCAAATGTTTCAACCCCATTAAATGAAGGATGGGGGGGGTATTTATAGGTTCTATAAAGGTTGGGACATAAGTTGTTCTAAGGATAACTGTATATGTATAAGATAAGGTTTCACTGTTTTCTAATGACTTTCATGAGGATATTTCCTTTGATAAATGGTTTATCTTTCACAAATCCAAACCCTTAGGTGGATTTTGAACCTGTTTCAGCCTAGATTCACCATGAATCATTCATGTGATCCTTGAATTCTCTTGTAATAGGTATTTTTTCAGATTAAAAAAATTCCTCCATCATAATGGGATTCAATGCGTGAGAGGAGGGTCTGATTCTGGGGTGAAATCATTAAAAACAAGAAATTTTTGTGTCCCTCTCACAAAACATGGCTCAACCCCTACCCTATAAATAGGGGTTGGGGCCCCAGGGGGACGATTATATTCTCACGTAAGATTTTTTGATCCTCTATTTTCATAAAAATCACAACCTTAATGAGTTTTATATGAACTATATCCTTAGTGCTCATGAAAACTTCACCTTCACGACTAAAACTTCTATAAGATTCTCTACAAAGTCCACCCTTTGTAAGAATAATCTACTACGAATCCTCAAGTTTCACATACCATCTTTCAAAAAGAAACCATTATTTTTTTAAAGTCTATGAAATGGATTTAGAGGGTTATAAAGTTACCATTTCTCCAATGAGGGAGATAGCTTGGATCATAATGATCATAGAGAGCTTCTAGAGTTTGTTAGATCATAAAACCCTTTATGAGTTTCTAATAGAAGATCATAGGGATTATCCTCTCTTTTAGAGGATTTTACTATATGTATTTGGACATATGGATGATGTCTTCATCCTTGATCCTAACTGAGATGCTTCTTCTTACTAGTTTAGGATCTCTCTAGGGTTTCATATGTGGAAAAGGGCTCCAATTGGTCACTATGTCATGAACCATGCCTCAATTAAGGATTAATATTTGTGGAATCCTATGAAAACAATCAATGGGTAGGTTCCTTCCATGGAGACATTCCCTCATCTATACAAGAGTATCTTCAGGGTGGACATGGTGGTTTGCCTCTTAGGATGGACCGAGGAGTGGGATCTATGCTAGGGTGTAATCTTCATAGAAGAATGGGCTTGGAAAAACTAGTTATTCTAGTCGTGTAACAAATTTGAGGTGAATATGAAGAGAGTGGAGCTATATGAAGAAGTGTGGAATTCCTAATTCTATATCCACCACCACTTGTATATCATGGATAAACTATTAATCCGGTGGTCACTGGGGACCAAAAAGTTTCATCTAAACCATGGGGATGTCGACATTATCTCATGGGACCTCTACAAGATTATGAGCATCTCCATTCATGGGGATATGTATGTTGAGTTCCTCCTTATAGAGAACACATGGGAGGACCAAGAGAAATTACTATTACTATCAAAGGATTTTATAAGCCTAGTATAAGAGAACAAGCCGCATGAGTAAGGGGTCAAAGTCATCATATTCAAGAAATAGTTTCAATATTTCCTAAATGATCACGTGGATAGACTACTAGGGAGAACCCATTAGTGCCTGAGGTATTCACAACATGGGAAATACCACTCATACAAGGTGATCCTCGATGTGATCTAGTTTCTTTTATGAGGGTATAGTGTGAAAGTCATCACCCTTGAGGTTAGTTTGGCATGATTCATTATAGCACTTCTCTATGGGTGGATGCTTCATTTCCATGATGCACACACAGGGATGTGGACAAACACATTTATCATGTAAATAGTGATAACGATTGGTAGCGTGTCTACCTAGAGGTGCTAGGGATAAAAAAGTTATACAATGTGATGAGGGATATTAGAATTATGAAGACCCCCTTAGTGTGTGGGTCTATTCCATTTTTTGTATGGTTAGTTTTCCGTGCACATAGGGGTATGAGTATCTGAACCCCATCAGTCCTCCCAACACCAACTTATGGCCACCAATGCTGAATTTTGTGAGAAGTAATCCTCTTTAGCTAGAATAAGTTGGTGTGCTTGTGAGGATCGTACCGCTAGAGAACTTCATGTTTCACCCATTACCTCTCCCAATGAGAACGATTATAGAAAATGATATAGGGAAAATAGAGTAGTGGTCGTACCTTTTGGAATTTCAATTTGGGGTACTGGTGGTGAGGGTGGATTTCAAGGTGGTCTACAATCCATATACCCCCTATCGGATTTTTCACCAGTTACTATATCTCCATAGGCTCATGATGAGGGTTTACATAAAATTACACATTGAGTGCCACCACATAGTCCTTCAGAAGATATGGAACATGTTTTTGTGGTGGGGGCGGGTAGAGCTGTCTCTGATCGATGATCCCTATGGAATCCTCCACAATTATGAGCAGATCCAGGGGAGCACATACCCTAGGTATTTACTAAGGAATCTAGTTTTTTTGAGTAGGCTTAGAGGAAAGGATCTTATAGTTATGGTGCTAGGGTGTGCTATGGTCCAAGGAGTGTACTGATGATGGGGCATTTTGGTCGATGGAGAAATGCTTGCAAATCCAGTGGTCACTGGTCCTGCATGGGGTTCAACTTAAGAGGGGAGAGAAATGGAAGTCTGGATCCTTCTAGGAAAATATATTTGGGAGTAGGGTTGACCCTCTAGAGTATTCCCTAGGGAACAATCCATGGATCTAGGTAAGTAGTTGTTCCATGTGATTGAGGTGCTCAAATACGCAGTCTTCCTCAATGTCTGGATAAACTAGGAGGTACTTTAGTAGTATTCCATTATGGATATTTGGATACAACTCTAGAGGAAGGGGATATAAATTCCTGTAATAGTACATGTTAAGGATAGCTTCTAGTATTCCAAGATGGAATCCATTTATTATATGTAGGATCTTGAAGATGTGATCCAGTCTTGTGGTGTGGCACGACCCCTGACAGACCAGGTGAGGATTCTAGTAGACATGCCTTCACTTGGTGACCTCTTCAAGGGTCGATTGGTTGAAGCTGTGGCCAAGGGAAGGGGGTCCATCAAGGTGGAATCTTGAGGGAGTGATTCTTTCCTAAACTCACCTAGGGGAGAATAATCCATTATTTATATGGTATGTTTCTAAATATGTGTGGGTTTGAGCCAGTTTTTAACCATTTGGACATACTAACACACCCCCTTTTGACTTGAATATGTATTAATAATCATATAGTAGGGGGAGATTCATTATGAATACTCAATAGAGTATGGTCAATCCTTGAATATTTAAGGTTTAGTCATGACACCTCTCTTCGACACAATAGTCACATGCATCCGACCTTCAGTCACCAACCCACTGCCTATGGATGAAGTGGAAACTTAGAAGCCTTAGGGACTAGATAGTAAGTTCATATCCTCTCCCTTTATATTCTTGGGTGTCCTAATTTATACACTTTATACTAACCTTCATGTTTCCTTTAAGAAGAGAAAACATGCCCGGTCGAGGGGAAATCTTTCACAGATGAACTATCAGCTCCTGTGGAGGTTCATCAATGGTGGAGCCTTTATTGAACCTGTCTGACCTTCTTACTAACCTCTATGATTCCCATATGTATTTTAACTTTGGATTATTTCATTTTTGAATGATAGGTATTACTTTATTGACCATGAATTTGGATGGCAGTACTACCTATGTCGGGGATCCATCCAATGGTGGAAATTCTAGAGTAGGCAGATCTCACAGTTGAGACGGTGTCGACCAGTGTCGGGACCCCGATGGGGTGGCTAAGGGGGTTTTACTGGTTGATCCTTCCTCTAAGGTGATGCATCACGGGGAGGCTATTGGGGATACTAGTGTGGTCCGAATAGGCCTCCCGTTGGACATGGAGCCCAACCCATCCAATAGGATGGATGTTGATGATCCTATTGCTAAAGTTTTTACCTCCTTTCCTAAGTACGAGCCCAAACCCCATGAAGATCTTGAAGTATATAGATCTGTTGTGGATAAGTAGAAGCATATCATTTGATATAAGTCGTGGAGGGGAATTTATAAATGCATCACTCACACTCCATGGTCCGACCTAATAAGTAGGACGAGGTCCCTTCACTGCTGGAAAGTGAGTTTGGGGACTGGAGGGGTGGACTGCAATAGAATTCATTCCCTAGATCAGGTCTTCCTTGCTGAGTAGGTGCATGTATAATGGAATAAGTTTAAAATTTCTTAGTACATGAAAACCTCATAAGGTACCAAGGCACTCTAGGTGGACAAACAAGAGCTCGTTCAACTAGAGAGGCAAGAACAACAACAAAAGACCATTATCACAGTTAGGGGAGAGACCATAAACCATATGAGGGTGAAGATGGTGGTGACTGAGGCTAAAGTAGTGGATGGAGAATCCTTGACAGTGGATTGTAGAGATGAATAGGTCTGAGTATAAATCCAAGTTGATGAGGTTCACCATGCAGATGAGTAGGATAAAATGGAGCTGGCTGAGTGAAAATGAGCTCTTGGGGCCACCTCGTAAAGATTGGATGATCTGAAGTGTTCCGTCACCAAGGCCAAGCCATAGGGGGTCCTCTTTTTTCATTAGAATAATAGAGAGGCTCTATCCTATGAGTTAAGATCCTAAATTATGTAAATAAAAGCGTTTGTTTCAATTCCCTGTGTGTATATTTGTTGTTGTATCTTGATCACATCAAAAAGACCACAAAATATAAACCTCTAAGTTCACACGAGCCATGATTGGTGTGAGAAACAATAGTTAAAGATAAGATCACTCACTTACATGAGAGTACCATACATGGAATAAATGATTGGGGTTGGAATAATCCATCGACCACTAGGAGTGTCCTGAGTAGGAAAACATTGGCTAGAGAGGGGAACTCTTCACAACATAATTACTTTCCCAATGTATGTAGGTGTATGAAGGGGTTATTACAAGTGTGTTGGATTTTACCCAAATTAAGGGGAAGATTGAGGATGTGAATCAAGATGTCCAAGACTTCAAACATAATGATGGATGATAGGTTGAATAATTATGATCACTGACCATGTTTGAAATGCAGGTTCTGCAATCACACTGCTAAGAGTAAGGCAATACAAATGAGGGCCAACCATTGACCATGTTCAAAACACGAGACCGGTAAAATTTTCATCTAAAATCCTTTGAGGTGTGTACCTATTATGATAGATGAGTCAATTTATCTAGACACCATCACCATTAGGGGGACTGTTTAGACATAAAGGATGGTTTGGATCCAAATCACAGATGATGAAAAGAATGGGGGTGAACTTGAAGAAATGTTCAGATAGAGTTTAATGCTCTAGAAATTACACCATCATGGAACTGAGAATATTGAATGGTCATATCATCCTAGGAAAGAGTCATACTCACATTCCAAGTGTAGAATCACCTTAGTTTCCAAGTGAAAATTAAGTAACTCAAGTGGCATAAAAGGTGACTGACACCGAATGGGTAAAAAGTTACTCTCAAGTGAGGGACTAAGGAATTTTTTAGTTTTTTTTCATGAAATTTTTATGGGAAGCATGCAGTTTAACTTCTTACAACAAGGATATTGAATGTGTAATTTAACATCATATGGTGAGTATGATGCATTATAAATTTTAATTTCATTTGACCAACATATTTGTAGCATATTTTTGTGTCTTGTGACCAGGACGTGTGAACTGACGTGAATAACGTCTACCTTGTCAAAATAGTATGTTTTACAAAAGGGGAACACAGAGGATGGTACATCATAAAAGAGAGGGAAAAGGGATATATGGTTTGAATTTATCTTTTTCCTGAACTATTGGGTCCAATAAGTGTAGATAGGTTTTCAGGGGCCTAGTGGGGAGTCCTGTTGGCTCTACACCTTTTCTATTTCCACCCTTACATTACCCCAAGTCATAGGTCTAGCTTGGAAGGTGTAAATATTGAATTTATCTCAGATTTCCCCTTATATATTTCCAATCTAATAGATGTTTATGCCTATTATATTGGGACTTTTAGGGTCATTATAGTTAGACCATATGGTCACACATCTAAGGGAACTTGTGTGGATGAATTCATATATTTTAAGGTCATGATGTTTGGACTAGGGATAGTAGTTTAAGGTTATAGGTCTTGGACCATTTGGAGAAGATCGCGTAGGATATGAGTTATTATAAAATCAATGAAAATATAGGTCCAAGAAGGCCCAATATCACACAAATTTGAACGTAATTTATTTTCATAATGTGTGGACCACCTTTTTTTGAGTATCACACTACCCTGGTATGCATGAGGATACTAAGATCTAAAGAAGGAAAAAGGGTGCTAAAACAAGGCATGGGAAATGAGAATATATTTATGGTTAGACCTAAGATAAGATATTAATACATATCTACATATCTCATGGAATGAAAATGGGGCATTAGTCTACCAAGACACCATGGGTGATGCAAATCAGATGTAGATTGGTCCCCACAGGGGTCTAGTTACACATAGTTTAAGGTTATAATGCTTGGACCATAAATGGTATTTTGGAGAAATTTTTATGTCATGGGAGTGAGTAACAACTTAAATCAAATGGATGGACAAGGAGGACTCACATCAAATGATTTTATCCAAAATGAGTTTCACATAATTTAAGGTTTTGTTGCTTAGACTAAGGTCGGGGGATTCTATAAGGTTTTTTATGGCACCAAATAGTTCTCAACCCACCATGAAGAGAGGGACAAAGAGGCCTCATTACATGTAAATATCCCTGGGTAAATATTCACATAGTTTAAGATCATGATACTTGGACCATTGGTGAGGGTGAGACCGTTTCATCAGCTATTTATTGATGAATCTATCGTAAATAGGGGGTTGGGGGGATGGGTGATAGTGAAAATAGTCTCAATTAATGGAGGTATTTGTGGAAATGATGGAGACATGGGGATTAGTCACCACTATGTATCCTATGGAGTTGGGAATCAATCCAAACATATTTTGGGAGTGTGTTATATTGAAAGACCAATGATACCAGTAGATGACCCGACACATGTGGTTTAACATATTGTGATAAGGAAATTGGTTGTTGTAGTTTTAGGTCAGATAGAATTGACCAAATGTTTTCGAATAGTTTAAGGTCATGATTCTTATACCATTAAGGATTTTTCATTATATGAATGTTTTTGTAGCATAAAATTTTAGAAAACGTAAGGAAAAGGGAGGGCTAAGTAGGCCTTTTTTCACACAAAACTTCTTTAAGACATTTTTCACACAGTTTAAGGTCATGTTTCTTTGACCACTGGTGTACTGATTCTAATTTAATGTCATGGATCTTGGATTGAATAAGAGGGTTGAAATCCTATTTTGAAATGTCTGAGCATCTCAACCTTGCTAAGGAAGATTCTACCATGAATTCTAAGCCCACGTGATCCATGATCGATGCGGGAAACAAGGAGAAATGAGGAGATCCCATTATCACAAGGGAGATCATGATTAAGGTGAAAATAAGCTAACATGGTAAGGTCCTAATGATTCCAACTTGTTGGTCATTTTACACAAACATATTAGAGGATAACATAAAGTGTATTGAAACTTCACTAGAACAAAGGGAGGTGGAAATGGTGGTAAATCATGACTTTTGAGATTTGGACCACAAAAGGGGGAAACCGATGTGTAGAGAAAGACTAATGACCATGTAAAAAACACAAGTTCAACAATTAAACCTATTAGGGAAGGTGCAAGAAAATATCGAATTGATCATTGGCCATATTTAAAACATGGGGACCATCATCTATCACCAGGGGTTCTTTGAGGCTTGTTCCCAAGAAGGGAGGTGAGCTAGTTTGTCTAAGCACCATTGCTATTAGGGGGTCTATTCAAATTAGGAGTGTGATGAGGACCAAATTAAGGAAGGTGATAGGTACGAATGTAGACATTTTAGAATTTTTAGGGGGGAGTTAAACACTCTAGGATCTATTCTGACATATGCTTTAATGCACTACATGTGTGTATTAATAGGTGGGAATTAAATGTGTTCCCAAGTAGGATTGACCCAAAATTGATTGGTGGTAGGGTTGTTCCTAAGGTGTAAGGTCTGAGTGTCACTATATATCCTATTAAAAAAAGGTAATCAAGTCATATGTAGTTCTCAAATATGTTTTGGGAGATGACCGACACCAAAAAAGGGGGGAATCCTCTCTAGTGAGGACCTAAGGTATCACACATTTTTTAATAATGTAATGGGGATATGGACCATGTAGTTTAATGTTTTCAACAAGGATTTTAGACATGTCATTTTATTTCATATGGTGAGGATGTGTGGTTACTTTAGTTTAATGTCATATAGATTTGACCATGGTGTTGTATAGTTTAATGTTGTGTGATTGAGACATTGTCCCACAGTTTAATATAATGTGACCAAGATGATGTTGTATAGTTTTATGTAATGTGGCTAGGAAAATGTACTATAGTTTTGTGTCGTGAAACCAAGATATTAATATTTTTAGTTTAAAATAACATAGACCAGACTAATGTATCTCATGTGAAGTACAAATTAAGGAACCTAGAATTGGTGAGAAGTGTGACACGCTCTCCATACTTGATGATAAATGAGTATAAACCATTAGAGTAGACCCTATGGAAGATGTATGGTCATTCCCATTTAGGATCTTAATTTAGTGGATTCTTATGAGGTATCATCAATGTCCTTAGAGCCAACAAAATATCCCCTTTAGGGAAGGAGAATAGATAATAATTTTCATTGAACACCCATGCCATGTGATTTGGTGTCTTTCTAGGTTATGTAGTGCTTGGAGCTAGTTTTTTTCGAGGAATTCCAACTCGACCAGATGGACTTCAACTATATTGTTTGATTTCTACTCATCATAAATGGTCATTTTAAGCGATTAAGTATAAACCTCTATATGTAAAACTACCTATGTCCCATATAGTATGGAATATGGAGTCATCCGGGTGGAATTTTATGTCATCATCTTATAGGATAAAACAGAATTAGAGAGATTATCAGGCCAACTATTCCTATTACGGCCTGCTATCTTATACAAGATATTAGGGAGGGGTTTTAATGCCTCAATATACCCATTCATCTAAGTGTTATAGATATAGTGTGGTTGGATTGGATGTTGTACTTAGAATACAACTTATACAGCTCGGTAACCTGAAAATTAGTTCCACTATCTATATAAATAGTGTGATGAATCCTAAATCAATGGATGATATAGGAATTCACAAACTCAATCATGAACAATATCTTGAATTCTTTGAGGGGGACGAATTTCTCCCATTTTTAGAACAAGTTTATGATATTCAGAATGAATATGCACCATCGAGCTATCATCAGAGGGTAGGGTACAACAATGTCAAGTCCCCATATAACAATGGAACAAGAGTAATTGGTGGCATGGAGAATTTATGGTGGATAATGCATGAAGTTCTCATTGATTTTTCATATATGAAACTATTTTGTGTACTCATTGTATTCATTAACCATAGTGGGATAGAAACACCCTAATCTCTAGATATTATGAGAATGCATTAATCTTGCTTGATGGGCCCCACATGACTCTATTTGGACCTCTTGAATGACTTGATGGACATCCTTACCTTAGATTATAAAGATGGGGATTTCATTAAACCCATGCCTATAGAGGGTGAGCTCTAGATTGGGGAAATACCAGAGTGTAAATTTTACCACACGCTAATGAATTCACTCACACATAGCTTGTTCTGGTGAGAGAGTCCCATGTTAGAGATACTCAATGAAGGGAGTCATCCAATCAAGTGATTCTTTGATTGTTAGGAAATTTGAGGGACCAGATGTAGAAGTGTCGATGACCCGCTAGTTTACCTATAGGTCTTCATAATTAGAATTGATGGGGGATATGACCCTCTGGTGTGCCAAAGGAATGGAAATGTCATATTGGTTGGGATCTATGAAGGATGAAACTAGTCTTTCTAAGGTATCGACTTGATCATTCTATGAATAGGGAACAAGAGTCTCCTTCAACTGGGAAGGGAATTGGGCCATCAACTCATATGTCCACTCCTAAAAGGGGAATAGTTAATTATTCATGGAAACATAATCACCATTTATTTTCTTGATGACTAACTCAAAGTCTCTATTTATATGAAATCAGGGGACATCAATCTCAACATCCAACTCAAGACCAGTGATAAGATCCAAATACCCAACCTTGTTGTTGGTATAAACTTTTGAAAATAGAAATGAGTGTGAAAATATGACATGTATAGGAGTGATGAAGACAATCCCAAGGCACAACCTGTTGAGTTTGGGGCTATTGAGCCTTCTATCGATTGGGCTACTAGAGGCACCGTAAAAGTGCTTTTCCAACAAAGCATAGTCTGATCCATGGAGTGGATTCCCTCATTTGGGAAGTCAACATCCATGGGTAGTTTCTTAGGGTTTAGATGTTGGACCAAGAAATCTACTAGTGCTTATCCCTTGAAAGCTTTCCAGATGATAATGCTGATGTAGAACTGCTGCAAAATTACTTCCCAACATGAAGGTTTCACTGTTAGCATAGGGTGGTTGAGGATGTAATTCATTAGATCAATATGGGATACTGATTGCATCTCATGGAACTACAAGTAGTGTTGAAACTTCTAATTCTTGAAGACCAATTCTAAGGAGCTCTCCTCGATTGGAGAATATATGGTCTCTATATTGAGTAGCATGTGGCCGAGGTAATACATGCTATTTTTCCTACCCTCATTATTTTTCTGAACTAGAAGGGAACTGAGGGACTACTCCAGTGCAGCTACATAGAGGACCAGAGGATTTCCTAGAGTTGACCTCACCTGTTTTGATAATCCCAATTATGCTTTCATATACTTTGATAATCTCAATCTAATGTTTTTCTATATATTAATTCTTTCAATCTATGCTCAAGATGATAATAATATTAAAATAATCCCTGAGATAGTTTAATCTTTGTTTATCCATGTTTATATAAGTTTTTAAGTAATTCTAACCCATTCGGATATGTTGTGTATGAAACAGATAAGTATTAAGTTACTGGTCTGCATTTACCTAGAGCTACCGGTACTCAGTCTACCGATAGACTTAGTCTACTGATAGACAGAGTCACCGATACACTAAGGTCACCGATATATACAGAGCTACTGACAGAAAGACCAGAGCTACCGATAGACAGAAGTCTACCAACAGAAGTCTGCTAATAGTGTAAGTCCACTGACACACCAGAGTTACCGGTTAGCAGAAACAAAGTCTACCGATAGAACAGACGAGCTACCGATGTGCATATCTACTAGTAGTTACCGGTAGAGTAAGCCTACTGATACGAGTACTAAATCACAAACCAGATCAACGGATAGAAGTATGCTAATAGTGTAAGTCTACCAATACGTGAAAACAACTACTGATGCAACGAGATACCGATGGAGAGACAACTACCGATGGAACTAAAGTCACCGGTATATGAGCTACCGATGCAAGTTCAAAAGAGCTACCGATGGAAGGTTCTGCGACACTAAGTCCGCCGTGCACATCTACCAATAGAACACTACTAATGCTTGACCAACCAGTCAAAACCTATACTCTTCATACTATTTATTTATTTAGCTAATGGTTACATTTGATGGTTTTAATGCAGTTAATGTTATTTAATGATTTCTGTTGCATGTCAGGGAACCATACCTAGTACCCATGAAAAAGGCGATTATTCTTTTCTTCCAAAGCTGAAAGCTATAAAGTAATGGAAATAGAACACTGGAAATAGATGCATGTTACAAAAAAGGCACTAAGAAGACACACAAAGGATGAGAGAGACAAGAGATGAACTGCATTCAAATGTGGAGCATTTTTCTCTAGTCTACATCCATACTCCAAGAATCCTAGACATACACGAAGAAACTTATTCTAGAGGAGAACACAAGCTATATCTTGAGTGAAGAACAACAACAAACATTTCATGCACTTAGGCTGCTAAGCTGGACCAAGAATCAAAGAAGAAAATGACACTCTGTTTTCTGAGAAAAACTAGAGGACTCAAAAGATTTTCTAATAAACCAAATGAGTCTAGAGATGCAATGCTAATCACTAAAGAATTTATAAACTCAATCATAATTCTCTTAGTGATTATATCTTTACATTTTGAGAAGTGTGTGTACCCTATTTATTTTACACACACACTGTCTCCTGTGCTAAACTGGAGGATTCTTAAATCCTCACTCAAACTCCATAACTCTTTTGTTTCCCACTGTGGATAGTGGTAGAGGTCGAGTAAGACCTGAACAGCCTGTGAGCTATTGTTTGTTTTTCCCACGAAGAACTGTGGTAGAGGTCTTTGTACCTGGATAGTAGTGTACTGTTGTTTAACCCCGATCTAGGGTGTGGATCAATTTATATAAATTATGGAAAGGACTAAGTCTCGGCTTGAGACCGAACCTCTTGGTTAACTTTTTTATGCTTTTATTTTAAGTTTATAAGTATTAAATATATATTTTACATATTCCGTTTCTATTACTTTGAAATAAAAAACTATTTTAAAGCTAATTTGATAGTTAAATTAGCAAGTGTTTATACTTATTGTAAACTAGTAAGTTAGTTTCAAAAGTTAATTTAATCTTCAAATTAAGTTAACTGAGACCTAATCAATCTTTGAGAAACTAAATGAACCTTTACACTCTGTATAGATTCACTACAGTTTAACTTTGTTTTTAAATTTGGGGATTTTTAAGAGAAATATTTTTAACATAAATTTTAATTGGAACTCAATTCACCCCCCTCTTGAGTATCCACTCTGACCAACATTTGGTATCAGAGGTTTGTTTTTGTTCAAGGATTTTTGAAATACTCTGTTTTTCAACTGTGATTTTAGTTGCATCTTTAAAGATCTTAAATTTCTGTTAGTTCTAAATTTTATCTCTTTAAAACTATTTTCTAAAATCTAGTTATGGATAATAGACTAGAGGGTTCTACTACTAACCAGCCACTTTTTTTCAATGGCACAAACTATGCCTAGTGGAAACTGAAAATGAAAATTCATTTAGAAAGCATGGGTTTTGATATTTGGACTGCTATAGAGTCTCAATACAAAATTCTAGAAACTGAAAGAACAACTTGGGATGAACCTAAAAAGACTACTTACAATAATAATTGTAAAGCTATGAATGCTCTGTACTGTGCTTTAGGAGATGAAGAGTTTAATAGAATTTCTGCTTGTAAAACTGCCTTTGAAATATGGGATACTCTGGGTGTTTCTCATGAAGGAACAACCAATGTTAAAGAAATGAGATTGATTACTTATACTATTAAATATGTCAATTTTAAAATGAAAACTGATGAAACTATTTCTAATATGTATCTCAGGTTTAATGATATAGTCAATACAATGAGTTCACTTGGAAAAGCTGTTCCAGCTAAGGAACAAATTATGAGGATACTGAGATGTCTGCCAGAACGATGGAGAGGCACCTCTGTCTCAATCAGAGAGTCATGTGACATTGGATAACTGCCAGTAACGGAGCTTATTGTTAAATTAATTATGTATGAGGAAGAACTCAAGGTGAATAAGGAGGAAGATGATGAACCTAAGAGAAATTCCGTATCTTTCAAATCTACTTCCTCTAAGAGTAAAGACAAGGATAAAATGCAAATACCTACTGAGAGTTCAACTAGTGAAGATTCTGATTCAGATAGTGATGCTGAGATGGCTCAAATAGCTAGGATATTCAAGAAGTTTTATAGGAAGAAGAAATTCTTCAGGAAATCTAACTACAAAGGAAAGTATGACAATAAGGGACACTGGAAGAAGGATTGGAAGAAAGCTGACAAGAATGATGAAATAGTCTTCTATGAGTAGAAAAGGAAAGGACACATCAAGGCTGATTGTCCAAAGTTAAAAGTCAAAAAGAAATATGATTATAAGGACAAGAAATACAAGAAAGCTATGAAAGCAACCTGGAGTTCATATGATGACAGAACAAGTGAATCTAAAGTTTCCGATTCTGAGAAGAATCATGCCAACATGTGTTTCATGACCAAAACATCTGAGGTAACCTTAGATACTCCTATTTTAAATTCTTATTATTCTGAAGATGATGCAGAATCTGATTCTGATTCTAAAAACATGACTAGTAAGGAATTATTTGAATACTGTAATATGCTGGAGGAGACATGAAATGAACTTAAGGATAAATATAAATCATTAAAGAAACATCATGCTCTCACTACTACTATTAAAACCGAACTTACTATTGAAAAAGAGAATAATGCTCAACTGTTAAAGGAAAATAAAGAACTGAAAATGTCAAATGAGCAACTTAGAAAAGACTTAGAGAAGTATAAAAATGGAAAAGACACACTTACTCAGATGTTAGGTAAACAAGTTGCACCTAAATACACTACTGGTTTGGGATACAAACCTAGACAGAGACAGTTCACTAAAACTTGATTTATTCCTAAGTCTGGACAAATTTTTCTTATTCTAGTTCTAGAAATTCGTTTGCTTCAACCAGTTATTCATATGGTTATAGGTCAAATAAAGTTTATCTTTCAAAATATTTTAATTCTTTAAATTATATGAGACCCATAAGATAAATATGGGTACCTAAAGCTTTGATTGCTAACCTCTCTGGACCCAAGAAGATCTGGGTACCAAAATCATTTCCTATCTAAATCTGTTTTGTAGGAAACATGCTTAAAGAGTTCTCACAAGAAGGTATGGTACTTGGATAGTGGATGTTCAAGACATATTTCTGGAGATTAATCATGTTTCAAAAGCTTAATAAAGGTTGATGGAGGCCATGTCACCTTTGGTGATAATTCTAAAGGAAAGATCATCGGCCTAGGCCAAATTGGTAACACTGATTCAGTTTTAATTTCAAAAGTTTTATTTGTTGATGGACATAAGTATAAACTATTAAGTATTTCTCAATTATGTGATGATGGATTTAATGTGAAGTTTGAAAATGATTCTTGTAATGTTTTTTATTCTAAAAATGTTTTATTATTTTCTGCTTTAAGAAATGAAAATGTTTATGCAGTTGATTTAAATTCTTTAGCTAAACAAAATGTTACTTGTTTAAATGCTTTTCATAAAGAGTCTTGGATTTGGCACATAAGATTAGGACACTGTAACATCTATTCACTTAGAAAACTAACTAGAAAGAACTTAGTTAGAGACCTACCTAAACTTGAATTCCCAAATGACAAAGTGTGTAATCCCTGTCAAAAGGGAAAACAACATAAAGTTTCTTTAAAATCAAAGAAATAAGTTTCAAATTCTCAACCTCTCGAGTTGGTTCACATGGACTTGTTTGGACCATCAAGAGTTTCTAGTTTAAATGGGAAGCACTATTTCTATGTTCTAGTAGATGAATTTTTTAGATATACTTGGGTATACTTCTTAGATCACAAAAGTGAAGCTTGTTCTTATTTTGTTAAATAATCCAAATCTGTAGAAAATATTTGTGGACTTAAGATTAAAACTCTAAGAAGTGATCATGGCTGTGAGTTTGAAAATCATGAATTTGAATCTTATTTCTCACACAATGTCTATAGTCACAACTTTTATGCTCCTAGAACACCTCATCAGAATGGTGTAGTAGAAAGAAGGAATAGAACCCTTCAAGAAATATCTAGAACCATACTTAATGAATATGACCTGCCTATTTACTTTTGGGCTGAAGCTGTGAATATAGCTTGTTATATTATTAATAGAGTCTTAATTAGACCAGTTCTTAAGAAGAACCCTTATGAGTTGTGGAATAATAGAAAACCTAAAGTTAGTTACTTTAGAGTCTTTGGCTGCAAAGCTTTTATTCTTAATACAAAGGATAATCTGGACAAGTTTGCTTCTAAGAGTGATGCAGGAATTTTTATTGGTTATTATTTAACTAGAAAAGCCTATAGAGTCTTTAATAAAAGAACCAAATGTGTGGAAGAATCTTTTCACATCAAGTTTGATGAAACTGATCCACATGAGCCTAAAACCTCTCTTGAAAATCTTGAGGAAGATTTAAGTATTCTGAACCTTAATGATAAATCTAAAGAACCTGCTGTAAAAACATCCAGTTCTGGACATATTCTAGAATCTGTTGCTATGGAACCCGAACCTATAGATGAACCTCTAATTTCTAGTCCTACCTTTACTAGATCAACAAGGATTCTAAAGAATCATCCTTTGGATGCTGTTGTTGGTAATCTTGATAGAGAGACATAGACTAGAGATTCTCTAAGAAATCATGCTGAACATCAAACCTTTCTGTCACAGCTAGAACCTAAAAATATCAATGATGCTATCAATGATAAATTTTGGGTAATGTCTATGCAAGAAGAGTTAAATCAATTTGAAAGAAACAAAGTCTGAGAATTAGTTGACAGACCTAAGGACACTTTAACAATAGGCACAAAATGGGTTTTTATAAACAAAGTTGATGAGTTTGGAAACATAGTTAGAAACAAAGCTAGACTAGTTTCACAAGGATATAGTCAAGAAGAAGGAATAGACTATGAGAAATTTTTTTCACCTGTATCCAGATTTGAAGCCATTAGGATCTTACTTGCATATGCTGCCCATCTGAATTTCAATTTATATCAAATGGATGTCAAAAGTGATTTTCTAAATGGTTTTATTGTTGAATATGTTTTTGTTGAACAACCACCTAGATTTATTAATCCTCATTTTCCAAATCAAGTTTTTAAACTTTCTAAAGCTTTATATGGCTTAAAACAAGCTCCAAAATCTTGGTATGATAGACTTAGTAATTTTATTATTTCAAAAAGTTTTTACTAAAGGGATTTCTAATCTAACTCTTTTTATTAAAAGAATTTCTAAAGATGTTTTAATAGTTCAAATCTATGTTGATGATATTATTTTTGGATCTTCTAAACATTCTTTATGTACTTATTTTTCAAAGAATATGCAAAATGAATTTGAAATGAGTTTAATGGGAGAACTTAAATATTTTCTTGGATTTCAAGTGTTTCAAAATGAAAATGGTATTGTTTTGAATCAAAGTAAATATACAAAGGATCTTTTAAAACATTTTGGTTTGGATAGTATTAAGGAAAGTGAAACTCCTATGAGTACTGTTTGTAAATTAGATGCAGATGAAACTAGGAAACCAGTGGATCAAACCAATTACAGAGGTATTATTGGAAGCTTATTTTACCTTACTGCTAGTCGACCCGATATTATGTTTAGTGTGTGTATGTGTGCAAGATTTCAAGCTAATCAAAAAGAATTGCATTTACTTGCTGTTAAAAGAATGTTTAAGTATCTTAAACATACTGTAAACTTTGGTTTGTTTTACCCAAAAGGACAAGCCTTTGAGTTAATGAGTTATTCAGATGCTGACTTTGCTGGTTGCAAGTTGGATAGAAAGAGAACTTCACGAACATGTCATTTATTAGGAAAGTCCTTAGTATCTTGGTGTAGTAAGAAGCATAATTCTGTAGCATTATCCACTGCCGAAGCAGAGTACATTGCTGCTGGTAGTTGCTGTGCACAAATTCTATGGATGAAACACACTCTTTTGGACTATGGATATGACTTTAGGCACATGTCAATCAACTGTGACAATACTAGTGCAATAAATATCTCGAATAACCCTGTGTCTCACTCTTTGACCAAACACAATGATGTTAGGCACCATTTCTTGAGAGATCATTACCAAAAGGGTGATATTACTCTTAAGTTTATAGGCATTGAACATCAATTAGCCAACATTTTCACTAAACCTTTGAGTTCGGATAGGTTAAGTTACATTAGACACGAGTTAGGAATGTTTAACCTCAATCGGTAGCTATCCTCACTGATGTAAAATCCTCACTGATGTAAAATCCCCACCAATGTGAAATCCTCACTGATAGAAAACATCACTGATATAAAACCTCACCGATGTAAAACCTCACTGATAGAAAACCTCACTGATGTAACCTCACTGATAGAAATTCTCACTGATGTGCGTGCTGTTTTAATACTTTTGTCTGCCGCCAGAATCTAAATCGTTTTTACTTTATTTCATTCTGTTTATTTATTTTATGATTCCTAAATGATAAAACTAAAGTCCGAGATACTTCTAAATCCACTGAGCCTCAAACCTTAACCCTCGAACCTTAGCTCCCAAATCCTTAGAGAACCCTAAATCCTTCGAACCAGCGATGGAAAAAACCAAACTTCTTACCATCAGAGATGACTCTGTTGAGCCAAAAACAAAGAAGCAAAGGACCGAGCAAGAAGCATGTGGTAGTGGAAGTGTTGCTAGAACTAGGTCGGGGAGATGACCAGTGAATCCTCATCTGCAAAATCGAGTTATTATGATTGAAAAGGAACTGTGTGCAGAATGGATGCTTCCTAGCAGGTCCTTAGTGCTCGAAGTTCTTAAAGACAAAAAATGGGTAGAGTGGTTTTCGAACAAAAATGGTCCTTACTTTCCAAAATTAGTGAAACAGTTTTACGATTTTGTAACCTTTGAAGAATCGGAGAATTAAAATCAAGTAACTTCTTTTGTGAATGGAAGGGAGATGTTGTTTTCATCTGTTGAATGGGATGGGTGCTTGAAAGTTCCACATGAAGGCGTATCTGGAATGTCACGAGAGCCATGCCACCTACCAGTGACATTTTCGATTATGAAAATGCTCTGGAAGAGCTGACTGGTAATGGAAGTCAAAGACAAGTAGTTGCTACAGAAATGGATGGAGAGAACATACTACTATTCAAATTTGTTCAACATGTCTTGATACCGAGGAGAGGAGACTTTGCCAATTTGAGATATTAGGATATCTATCTCCTGCACCTCTTAAGACATTGTGTAAAGGTTAATTTGTGCAGATTGCTGATGCACCAGATGGAAGATATGATAAGGCCGAAATCAAAGACAAATGCCCTATTCTTTGCTAAGATAATCTTTGTGATGATCAAGGTAAAAGGGGTTGCTAAGTCTCAAGATTAGATAGTGGTAGTAAAGAATAACTTCTGTATCACAACTATAGTTTGTAAGTACATGAAAATCAATTGGAACCCTTGGAGAGGAGAATGGGTCAATGATGACCAGAGGGTGTATGACAAGTTTAATCCTGTGAATCATCCTTCAAGACCAAAGGATGTGAGGGATCCAGGTCTGGGACCTGATGAAGAGGATCCAGAATACAGTGATGATTCAGAAGAGGAAGAGTCCTCTGCTGATGAAGGAGGAGACCCTGACTTGCCTCCTAGCCCAGCTCCTAAAAATCTAGTTCAACATATATCAGATAAGGAAGAAGCTGATTTAGAAGCTGTTGAAGTGGATGCTATAGAAAATAAAGAAGATGTTCATGAGAGTGAAGCATCTATGTCAGCTGATTTGAGTCTGAGTCTAGTGATTGGACAATCTTTAGTACCTACTGAGGAATCAAATGAAGTTGACATACCCTTACCTAATCCAGAAGACCCTCCTGCTGCTGCAGTAATGGGATTGATAGTGGAAGATTCTCCTCAGGATGAAAGACCTGCTGAGGATGCTGCTGTGAATGTTGCTGAGAATGCTGTTATCCTAATTGAGGATGCACCCATTGAGGGGGAGCATCGATCTAAGTTTGGAAGTGTTACAGTGGATGTTGGTTTTAATGATTGGGCAGAAGACCCTGGTTTTGTAGTCTATGGTTTAGACTATTTAGATTTAGATAATGAGGCATCTCACAATAGACATAATATTACTTATGATGTTGATTCTGAGTTATTGCCTGAAGATGTGGTCAGAATGCATGACCTGGATAAGCTGAAGAAAAACCTTAAGGAATGTTTTGTGGAAGAGGTAAAAAAAATGGAAGTTTCTATGGTATCTTCAATTCAACCAGTTATGACTGACTCTGTGGTCAGTTTAGCCTCTAAAAGAGCATCTGCAGCAGTTGCACCTACTGATTTGGTTACCAAGGATGATATGGATATCTTAAGAGATGAGTTGAAAGAATCTTTTCATGCCTCAGTTGCTAATATGAAGCAGAGTTTTGATGAAGAAATGGTTATGCTAGAAAGATCTTTTGAACTATCTATTGCCTGTAATTTATCAACCTTTATGGGAAAAATAGTTGAAGAAGTTAAAGAATGCTAGGCTCAAGTTTCTAGACTTGAATAAGATCTTTAAGCTCTAAAGGAATATGTTGTTTCTTTAGACTCTTACATGAGCTCAAAATCCCAAGCAGATAAGGACTTAACTTATGTGAAGAGTGTTGTAAGCCAGATGGTTTCAGTATTTTAAGGTTTCAAAACTTCTATGAAAGATCATATTAAAACCCAGGAATCTGATGTTCAAAATCTTATCAGTGGATTGACCAAAAGCTTCAAAGAGACTATATCTTTCTCTGTTGGTTCTCTTGCATCTAAACCTTCAATGGATTTGAATCAAATTCGAGCTATGATGAAAGAGGAGCTTGGTTCTGCCTCAACCAGTGGCTCTATGGACTCATCTGAACTGAGCAGAATTGTTCTCTCTACCAGAGATTTAGCTAGAGAGATTATGAAGATAGTCCAAGACTACATGAGAGACGCCTCTGCCTCTCACAAAGAATTGAAAGAAAAGGTGGACTCCTATTTCTCCAAAATTTACACAAAGACCCAAATGACTAGTCTTTTCAAGCTTCTGATTGAGAATATGAAACTACCTCCTATCAATCAAGCCTTTAGAGAGCAGGTTAGCAAGCTAAGATAATTGACTCCATCTTTGGACAAGTTTATAGAGAATAAGTATGACTTCATATCCGCTATGGAGAGAGGGGGAGGAATTATTATGGATTTCAGAAATCTTTTACTGCCCTTTCTGCATGTTGATGGCAGGCCGGTAACTGTCCCTCCTGCTTTGCCTACCTCTACCTCCACTGCTTCTCCAATTCAGATGACTTCTATTCAAGCCATTCGAAGCCTCACACCAATGATCACACAAAGTACTCCTCAATACAAACCAAACACAGTGTCAGTTGCTCAGCCTCCTATGGTCATTTCAGGAATTCCTAATCCTTCACCAGAATCCTCACCACCTAAATCCTCTTCTGACCCCAAGGGAAAATCTCACGTTGAGGATGAGGTTTGATCCAGTAGCTGGATTGTTTGATAAAAATCCTATGTATTTTGTTTTCTATCTTTGTACCTTTTTGTCACATTTAATACAAGTGAATTTCTTCTATTCCTATTGTTCCACTTCTCTTTATCATTTCCCACTTTTTGATTATCACAAAGGGGGAGAAATATTTTACAAAGGAGGAGAAATAATCTCTAAGTATCAAAAGAGGAAGACATATTCACCCAGATGGAGAAATATTAATGAAAGGGGGAGCAATTTTATCTAAGATCTATCATGATTTTCCCCTTTGATACCTCTGAATCTCATCCTCTACTACCAGTTCCTTTTCTCTTATCCTCTGATATCATTTCATTTAGTTCTCTTATGTTCTCTAATACCACTAAATTTTATCTTTGATATCATGGCCTTTTCTTTTATCTCTAATACATTTAATTCTATCTCTGATAAATTATGTTTTATACCATATTGTTTTATCTGATAAAATTAAGCTTAATTATATATCCTCTGATACAATTTTTTTTAAATGATAATATCATAAGTTGTGATTATCAAAAAGGGGGAGATTTTTGACCTCACCTGTTTTGATAATCCCAATTATGCTTTCATATACTTTGATAATCTCAATCTAATGTTTTTCTATATATTAATTCTTTAAATATGTGCTCAATATGATAATAATATTAAAATAATCCCTGAGATAGTTTAATCTTTGTTTATCCATGTTTATATAAGTTCTGAAGTAATTCTAACCCATTCGGAAATGTTGTGTATGAAACAGATAAGTATTAAGTTACTGGTCTGCATTTAGCTAGAGCTACCGGTACTCAGTCTACCGATAGAATTAGTCTACCGATAGACAGAGTCCCCGATACACTAAGGTCACCGATATATACAGAGCTACCGACAGACAGACCAGAGCTACCGATAGACAGAATTCTACCGACATAAGTCTACCGATAGAAGTCTGCTGATAGTGTAAGTCCACCTACACACCAGAGTTACCGGTAAGCAGAAACAAAGTCTACTGACAGAACATATGAGCTACCAATGTGCATATCTACCAGTAGTTACCAGTAGAGTAAGCCTACTGATACGAGTACTGAATCACTAACCAGAGCTACCGATAGAAGTCTGCTGATAGTGTAAGTCTACCGATACATGCAAACAACTACTGATTCAATGAGCTACTGATGGAGAGACAGCTACCGATGGAACTAAAGTCACCAGTATATGAGATACCAATGCAATTTCAAAAGAGCTACCGATGGAAGGTTCTACGACACAAAGTCCACCATGCACGTCTACCAATAGAGCGCTACTAATGCTTGACCAACCACTCAAACCCTATACTCTTCATACTATTTATTTATTTAGCTAACGGTTACATTTGATGGTTTTAATGCAGTTAATGTTATTTAATGATTTCTGTTGCATGTCAAGGAACCGTACCTAGTACCCATGCAAAAGGTGATTATTCTTTTCTGCCAAAGCTGAAAGCTATAAAGTAATGGAAAGAGAACACTGGAAAGAGATGCATGTTACACAAAAGGCACTAAGAAGAAACACAAAAGGTGAAAGAGACAAGAGCTGAACTGCATTCAAATGTGGAGCATTTTTCTCTAGTCTACATCCATACTCCAAGAATCCTGGACATACATGAAGAAACTTAATCTATAGGAGAACACAAGTTGTATCTTGAGTGAATAACTACAACAAACATTTCATGCACTTAGGCTGCTAAGCTGGACCAATAATCAAAGAAGAAAATGACACTTTATTTTTTGAGAAAAACCAGAGAAGGACTCAGAAGCTTTTCTGATAAACTAAATGAGTCCAGAGCTGCACTACTAATCACTAAAACATTTCTAAACTCAATCATACTTCTCTTAGTGATTCTATATTTACATTTTGAGCAGTGTGTGTACCCTGTTTATTTTACACACACACTGTCTCCTGTGCTAAACTGGAGGATTCTTAAATCCTCACTCCAACTCCATAACTCTTTTGTTTCCCACTGTGGATGGTGGTAGAGGTCGAGTAAGACCTGAACAGCCTGTGATCTATTGTTTGTTTTTCCCACGAAGAACTATGGTAGAGGTATTTGTACCTAGACAGTAGTCTACTGTTGTTTAACCCCGATCCAGGGTGTGGATCAATTTATATAAATTATGGAGAGGACTAAGTCTCTGCTTGAGACTGAACCTCTTGGTTAACTTTTCTATGCTTTTATTTTAAGTCTATAAGTATTACATATATATTTTACATATTCCGCTGCTATTACTTTGAAATACAAAACTATTTTAAAGCTACTTTGATAGTTAAATTAGCACGTGTTTATACTTATTTTAAACCAGTAAGTTAGTTTCAAAAGTTAATTTAATCTTCAAATTAAGTTAACTGAGACCTAATCAATCTTTGAGAAACTAATTAAACCTTTACACTCTGTATAGATTCACTATAGTTTAACATTGTTTTTAAATTGGGGGATTTTTAAGAGAAATATTTTTAACAGAAATTTTAATTGGAACTCAATTCATCCCCCCTCTTGAGTATCCACTCCGACCAACACCTAGTATGGGTGGAATCAGGACTAGAGGATATATAAAATACTTCTAGATGTCCCCAAATGCGTTTTGGTAGTCTTCATCCCATTGGTAAGAAGTTCCTTTATTTATGAGCCTTTAAATGGGCTTACATTTTCATCTAGTTTTATAATGAATCATCAAATGTTGCCCAAGTGGCTGTGGAGGCCTCCCAGCTCCTAGAGGTCACATATATGATAAATCTAGATGATTTCATTGACCTTTTATAGATCTATCTTGATGATTATATATAATATAATGAAGCTGAGGAACCTTACAAAGGTAACCGTCAATGCCCACTTTAGGGGGTTTATTTTCTGGTGATGAGAGTAGAAAAATTAAAACAATTTATCAAGGTCCTTTATAATGTCCTTAATTTGTAAAGATATAACTATGAAATCATCCAAACAGAACTATACTAATTTTATGAGGAGAGTTTTTAAGATAAGGTGCATGTGATGCTGGTAGGTATCTCCAACATTCTTTAAATTGAAAGGCACCACTTGGTAATAAAAGGTTCCCTGAGGCACCCTAAATGTGATGGATTCTTAATCTTCAAAATCCATCTAGATTTTATTATACCCATAGTATCCATCCATAAATGATAGGCCCTAGAAACATGTAGTAAAATCAATTATTATCTCATTCACTATAAGGGGAAAACCATCCTTTGGGTAGTGGAGGTTGAGGTCCCGAAAGTTACTGCAGATTATAATTTTTCTCTACTTCTTCCCAACTAAGACAATGTTGGATAGCCACTTGGGGTAATGAACTTACTTTATGAACTTGGACTTGATAAGATTGTCAAATTTGGCCTCAACCACGACATAGTGTAAAGGATGCATCTATTGGGAGGTTGTTTGAACCCATAATAGCCTACTGGGAGGATAAGGAAATGAGTAAAAATCTAGGGATTAAGCCATAATATTCCCATGAAGTTATAGGTGAACAAATCATGGTATTGTTTCAAGAAATCAACATACCGCTACTGCTTCTCTAGAGACATGATTATACTGATCATTTCCAACCTCATATATTCCGGAGTGACAAGATTCACCTAGATAACCTCCTTGACAGTAATAAAGAAACCATATTCATTAGAATGAGGGGTGTTATCTATATCATTTTCATTACCATAAACATAAGGATTGAAGGGAAGACGTGACTTTCCTGGAGTTATAGATCTGGGAGTAGTACCACTATCTACTTTAGTAGGGGTGACACCCTCAATGAGGGATTCTTAATCTGTGGAGACCATGGTGAAAATAGCTACTGATCTTATCCCATGTGGTTTTTTACTAAGAGATCCACCATTTATATCAAAGAAATGACGTTGGTTTGACCTCCATTGAGTCTTACCTTATTTTTGGAACATCTGACGATATTGAAAATTGGAAGCCATGGGGTGAACCTCTTTGTATGATACAAAAGTAGGTATTTTTGGCATTGGTCAAGCCTATCATGTGTAAGAGTATAAGGTAATATGAAAACAATCCTTCTTGGGTACTATGAAATAAATCCCAAGATCAAAGGTTATGGGATCCAACCAATGGATCAATAGGATGAAGCCATCTTTAAATTCCACCCAAGGATTGGCTGAAGTGGCTATCATATCATTGGGGAATTAATACATTAAACCCCATTGTTCTGGAGTTATTTTCCTTCCCTTTTGTAGTACCCAACATCCAGGTAGTATTATTTACAGGAGATGAAGAGAGAAATATCACCCTGGAGTACTCCTACTCAACTATTAAGGGAGTATTTGAGGCACTGGTGTTTTGAATAGGGGACTGCTATGTGAAGTTAGATCTAGGGTCTTCCCAACAAAGAGTTAAAGGTGATATGCCAAGAGATAATGATAATATCAATTTTTGCTACCAAGTCATCAAATTGAGTTTTCAACTAAATATTTTTATGTGGATTCTCCTTGCTCTTTCCATACCCCTTAATTTTTAGGTTGGATGGATTCAGATCTGTTTCTATAATCCCCAACTTTTGGATCATCTATGTCGGGATGATATTGATCCCATATCCAGTATCCACTAGGCATGGATGGATTTTTATTCCATTTAATTGAATTGTGATATAAAATGGATGTATATTCCCATGGACAATGGAACCATCATCTTCCACAAATAAGTAAATGATGTCTAAGAATTATTTCCACTCATCTTCCTCCACATGATAGGATTTATGGATATCTACCTTAGTATCAAACTAGAGGGGGATATTAATGGCCTTCATTAAGTCCTCACGCACATCCTTTGATAAGTAGAGTGCATCAAGGATTGATAGCCTCACTGGTATGTTTAATAGGTTCTTTAGTACATTATACATCTGAGTAAGGGGCATATATCTGTGTGTTGAGAGTCTCTCTATAAGAGTGAGCATAATGGGAAATGCGGGCTAAGGTTTCATGGATTTAATGGGTTTGAACATGTTATTCTGACTAGATGTTTAAGCTAAGCACTAGTTAGTTGAGGTCAGGCCTTGAATAGCTATAAATGAGTTTTATACTGATGTGGTTGAGTTGCATGATCAACCAATATGGTCAGTGGTGGAGGTGAACCCAGAAAAACAACTTAAGAGGGTTGTGTTGGTTAGTCTTTAAGTTTTGTTTTTTAGTATCAGTGGTATGAACAAACCCTTCTGAGACACTAACTTAGAGGTGTTGTCTATTGGTATGGTCTCTTCGTATCCTTTTATAGCATCGACCAGAGGTGTCTATGGTGGATATGTGGATTTCCTCATCACTACGTATTGTGAAATAATCCACCATCCTAACATCATTCAAAATTGAATACCCGTGTTCCTCATAAATGGAGTATTGTAGGATGAGAAAAATTCTAGGGGAATCCCTCAATTTGGGAGGCAAGAATTCACCAAGAGTGTAGACTAGTTTTGGAACTAGTGGGGGAATTTGATTTCACTGGTGTTGTTAGTGCATATTCTTCTGGGACTTGGAAGATTATGATATAGATGTGGTGTCTAGAGGAGGAGTGGAAGCTGTAGGAGGTGCTAGTTTTCTCAAATAGTCATGAATAATACCGTGGGAGTGAGAAAAAATATTATGATCCAACCATTAATTTTACTATTGTGTACCATGGATATGAACCCGTTTTTACTTAAGAAAGTCTTTTTCATCACTATTGAGGGGTGGTAAAGGAATATTCCATATATACAGGGACATCACCCAAATCAACTAGGCCACAATATACCTGGTCATAGATCCAATTATTGAATATGAATCACTCTTTAACATTATTTCCAAGGACTCTGTAGTTTGGAAAAAAGTTGGCATGATTGATGATTCTAGCCTCTTGAGGCCTAAAATATTCTAAAAGTTTCAGGATAGTCATTTTGAGGATACAAATGAAGTACCTTGGGATGTGTACATCCTTTAAGGATGATTTCTTGTTCTTTATCTCTATGATAGGAATTATGGGTGCCCAACCTTGATGGGGTATTGGAAGCATTCTCACTGTGAGGAAGTGCTTGGAAAGGCTGCGTTTAGCGAGGCCTATCCGATTGAGGTGCCTAAAGGAAGATCAAATTTGGGGCCTCAATCTATATATAAGTGGTTGTTTCTTCCTTCACAGGCCTCTGCATAGGATCTAGAAAAGGTAATAGGAACAATTTTTTTCCACTGTAAGGATTATTACAGACACTAATATATTTTAGTGAATTCTCAAAATCCACCCAGATATCTTAGAGAGAAGAGGGATGGTATCAGATCATCCTATATATTCTACACACACATTCCCAACAACCATTATTGAGAAATCTGTACATAGAGAGAGTACATGATCCCTTTCGATTTGAAAATGAAGTTGGAAACATGATTATATACTCTCTATTTTCAGTTGGAGAGGTTAGAGATACTGGTATTGTGCATGGTGGAGATGAACTGATGGAGAAACTACTTATAGAGATCCTCTTAGGTAGCAAGGGATCTCGGGTCAAGCTAAGTGTACCAAGAAAAATCAGGTCCTTCCAAGGTCTAGAAAAAACACTAAATCTTAACATCTTTTTATTGTTTTGGTGTCCCCTACATTGGTTTGTACCAAAAGGAAAAGTGGTCTAGATGCTACATCAGACCACTGATACATTTGAATGAGGTGAAAATAATATTTTAGAACTTTGGGGGTGAATGAACATGGTCCAACCATGTCAAATAAAACTTTCCTTTAGATAAGATCAACACCTACTATGCACCTAATTCCTTAAGGTAGGTGATAAGAGAGCCTATCACATCATCTTGATGCGGGTTGGTAGTCACCAATTCATTGATTATCCAACTGTCTTGAGAAGTAATATAATCATGGTCCCAATGTGGGAAGATGTACTTTCTAGTCAGGTTATGTGGGTCATATTTTTTATAGTTTCAAAATGTACCAGATTCTACCCTGATTGGGTGCATGAGACTGCCTACCTCGATCTTGGGTTCCTAGTTAAGGAGGAATAGATGTTCTACCTAAAGAGGGATAGGGTATCCTCAATCATTTTATTTTATTGGGAATTTTTCAACAAGAAGGTCAATAGAGAGTCTCTTGTATCCTTTAAGATCTTATAGAAAAGTATCCATTATGGTGTCTATCTTGGTCTCTAGAATGACGCCAGATATACTGATAAGATCAACAATCCATTTTTCTTTATTGAGATGTTTATTGGAAGGTGGAAGAACCTCAGTGGGGGGACTTTTGAGGCCCAAAGTATGTCTCTACTATAGAGTCATATCACCTATCAAAAGATCTAACTAATATTGTGTCTCAACATAGGGAGGGTTATCTGTATCATAACCCATGTTTTAATCCTTGTTTCTCTAATCATCCAAGGGATTGATCATGATGATGTTCATGGCGGTGGTGGTCCAAGATGAATTTTCACCATTAACAAGCTGGCTAGCCTGATGATCCAATTACTACTACATAAAGGGATAGAAATGGAGGGCGGTGTACTACCACCAGCCTATAATCTACAAATGGTGATGCATATCTTACATTAACCAATAAAGAACAATGAGGCTCTTGATTCATGTTAAAAGAAAACTCAGGTGATACCCATAGAAGTTGGGACATTAAGCCACTAGGAGTGAGATGATGTAAATCTTCCATCACTGCTGGTGGATGACCGCAAGATTCCTATATATTTCTGGATTAGCTATCTAGAAATCTCAAAGGTATTTAAATGTATCCCAAATATTCTAGATAAACCAGGACACATGTTCCTTAGAGAGGGACTCTATAATGGCGAATTATAGAGTTTAGGGTGGCCAAAATACAACTGATAGCTTTGTGGTGGTTAGGATATCCCATAATTCTTCCTCTTGATCACTATTTAGAGAGAAATCCTACTCCAGATCAATCAAAGCTCTAATCAACATTGTTTAGGATACTTGGGGTGGTAGTGATGCAGACGTTCTCTGTTTCTAGCTTTATTAAAGAGGGGGAACCACATGACCCAACTATCCTTGGAACATTAGAGTGTCTTCTAGTGGTGGGGTTAGTTTTATGGAAATATCCATATAGTATGGGGTATCCATGAAATCCTGGTGATTGGAAAGAATATCATCCTCATATGGCTTGATAGAGTTCTCACCATCATCTAAGGTCACCAACCTAAACCTTGACATCTCACTTACTTCCAAGGTAGAGGTAGAGAAGATGGAAGATGAAAGTGATAAGAAAAGTTGTACTAAGAGTCCCTATAAGGAAACCAAGATGTCCTACCCATGTATATACCTATGGAGGGATCTGGGGACCATATGGACCTTAACCTCAGGGATGTTCATCCTCAACTAAAAGAACTTCCCCCAGCTTTGGTTGTGAGGATGGAGGTGTTTTCATTTAATCATTTTTCACCTCGAATTATGATAGGTTGATGGTGACATGGAATTTCACCCATTATTGCCTTTGATTGTGTGGGAGTTCCCCAAGAGTGATCTTCTATGGGCCATAAGTATTTTTTCCTCACGTGTTATGGTTGGTGTCGTGGGTAGGGCCCCAATGGTTGTTTTTTTCCTCCTTCACTAAGATGGATATTTAGGGAATGGGAAGTCTTCAGCATGGGTATGACCTCTATATTAGTTGATGGTGCTGAGGGGAGGAAATTTGTGGTGGAATTATTCATCATGAGGTGGTCCATGATGTTTTTTGATGGTGTCCAGGATATAGAAAGTGATCCCAACCCACTTGGTATGTAGGTGGGGTATCGATCCCAATCGAGTGAATATGTGGACCCACACGGTGGTTGTGAGGGTAGGATGAGGTGCATATATAGTGGAAAGGTACATTAGAGATGATGGAGATGCTTCCTATCAAGAAATGTTGGTGACCTTATCCTGGAATTAGCACTAGTTATTCTGGATCGGGGCCAGTGGAGTAGGTATTGGATCAGATTTCCTATCAGCCTATGAAGCCTGTTGACATTGTTGGTGTAGTTAGGTAATATCCCTTCTTGGTGGCTCCCAGGCGGTGGTCAAAACGACCATGAAATTTTTTTCCCCACATCATCAATGTAGGGGAGTGAGCCATTAAAATTTTACATAGAATGGATTCTGAAATGGTCCATCATCATGATGGAGGGGGGGGGGGGTGTTCTCCCTGCATGACACTTGGAGGAGGATGTGCCGACATTGTGTCGATACTTCTAGGCTCCATCAAGAAAAGTACCTAGTTGGGATGAACCCATTTTATTCTTAATAATGAACCCTGGAATTGATGAAATTATACTAAGGATATCATATGGGGGACAGAGTGAGGGTACTCGATAACTATGGGAGAAGTGGCCTCTGTGGTAGGAGCATAATAGTGTGGGAGTTCCACACCATTGGTACTCCTACCCCCATGCTGGTTGATGGTGGGTCATTGAGCACACAAAATATCTTAAATATTTCGGGATACATGAATTCATCCATCATTACATGTATAATGAAGGCGATTATCAATGTTCCTAATGTTATTCATCCTTTCCAAGGTGGGGGAAGGATTCATGTTGACAATGTATCAAACTGAGGATGTCCAATGTTTTTATTTTCCCCTAGTTTCAAGATAACATTTTCATGTTAGTCCCACCATTTTATTTGGTGAGGCCTAACACTGAATATATGGATATGATGATATCCAAATTCTATGGTGTCCAACTATTGATATACTCATGGTTAATGGTTAAGATATTTTTTTCATGTTCACCATTTTATTTTCCAATGCTTTCCACTAGGTTATGAATCAAGTTGATGATGCACTTATCTTTTCTTCTCCAAGAGTGGACCGCTTCTTTGGACTATTTTCACCTCCTCTAGTTTGTCTAGTTTCTCTACATTCATTCCTTCCAAATGCATGAAACTTCTATGCCCATGTTTGATGATGTCAAATCCTTGATTAGAATAGGATTATGAGGTGTCAGTTCCTCCTTCCATGGATTACTCCTTGGATCTTGTTGGTTAGGCCAAGCCCCCTCGTAGATTTGAGTCATGTTTTTAAATCTCATTCTTAGTTCCATATAGAAGTTGACACATATTAATTATGATGATTTTGTTGCGACACAGAAACTACATATTTTTGGAGATGATGGTCAAATTGGAATTGTCTAGACATCTATTGGAATTAGGTGTGTTGGTCATATGTAAATTCTTCCTCTTTCAAAGTCGAGGGAATCTCATGCATGAGGCATATTGGGTGTGTAACCCAAGGCATCCCATGGCTGTTATAGGGTAAATTATGCCAGAGGGATAAGTAATCCAAGTTTAGTTTCCTAGGGAATCTCATGTTTGTCACATTAGGTAGATATTATAATGTATCAGGAGGGGTTATAGGTTTTAGGTATTATGGGGACCAAATCATAGGTTTATTGGCTTTCGGGGATGTGGTCACATGTTTGGTGTCTTATGGGGAAAAGGTCATTGGTCTAGAGTCTTGTACTAACATGGTCAAAATTTTAGAGTCTTGCGGGGAAATTTACCATGCACACTTTTTTGCAGACTAGGCTGATTATATGTTAGAATATCATGGTGATGCTGAGGTCTAGTGGGAACCTTAAGTTTGGGTGGTGAGGTTGAGTGTGTTACCAGGGAAAATGATCACACTTTTTAGTTGTCACCTCCTTGGGGGTAGACATACACATTTAATGGTGGTGTTTGGATTTCATGATTGAACCCCTGGGAGGCTTCTAATTTACCCTATTAGAAAATAGGGACCAAAACCCACATAGTTCATGTACATAGTTTAAGGTCATATGATAAGACCAATCAATGTAATTTAATGTCATGTGGAAAAGATGATTTCATTATAGAAGGAGTGATAATAAGTGATGGTGTGGGGATTATGCATAGAATATGCTTAGAATATAGGGGGATAATATCATGTTTATCACATGAGGAATCCTATGTTTATCACACATGGTATGGATATAGTTTAACATCATGCACCGAGGATGTTTTCATGTAGTATAATGTCATACAACCATGAAATTGTTGTACAGTTTAACATTTCATGATTAGGAAATGGGTTCTATAAATTTAAATGTATAATAGATTAGATGTGAACAATATTTAATTTATATGAATGTAAATCAGATGTGAAGTCTATGCTGTTTAAAGTCAAGCCACTTAGATGTAAATGGGGCTTACACGAGGGGATTCCCATTCTTGGTCAGGGTACGAGGAGAGAAATATACGACATTATCCCTCATTAAAGGGAAAATAAAGTGGCTTCCATTAATTATATGACTACTAGGGCCATGAATGGGGATCCAGATGTTAGGGTTCCTATTCTTAGGAGTAAGATTTGAAACAACTTTTGAATTCATTCTTGAATCAAGGGGTCTATATAGAGAGATTATGGTACTAGTCATCCAGATGATAGAGTCATGAGTAAACTCGTCTTGGATAGGAACAAGGTCTATGGGAACTCAACTTCTATGAAGGCATGTCTTCTAAAAGAAGGCATCATGTAGGGGCCTTGTAGGTGAGTTTCTTGAAGGATATGGTGCTTTTATAGTATGGTCTTACAAGGATGATACCATTATGAAACATGGGAACCTTACCTAGGGGTGGTAACTTGGTTCTTATGGGGTGGGTTCCACGAAGAATAGAGGTCTTGCAAAACCCATGGGTTGTGAATCATTTCCTTCTATCATGAAGAGAATCTCCACCATGGTTCTATGTGCTAAAGTGCTCATGGGAGGCTACTTGTTGAATATGGGTACATGTAGGAATCCATTTTGATTTTGGCTCATGAAGGATGAAAGTTTACAAATTCATATCTTCTGTTGGAAGTCCAAAGGCTGTGACCCCCTTAAATAAAGGCTAAAGGTGGTATTTATAGGCACTGTGGAGGTTGGCACATAAGTAGCTGAATGATCATCATCTCACATAAGTTCATGTTTCATAGCATTATGATGACTTTAGTGAGGCCCTTTACTCTGGTGAAGGATTCATATTTCAAAAATTCAAACCCTTAGGAAGATTTTGAACATATATCTGCTCAAATTCACCTTGTATTATCTATGTACTCCTTGAATTCTCCCGTTACATGTATTTTTTCTATATCAACATCAGTTCTTGAGGAGGGGTATAAGGGAATCCATATGGTTAGGAACACACCATTATATTTTGGATGATGTTCCTAGTGATATAGGAATGATAAGTAATCAGTGTTCGGTGTTGATTCTCAGGTAGGAGAGGGACAACCAAGTCCAATCATTATGTTCATTTATATATTGATAATGAGTCATGGGGATGATAACATGGGTTCTTTAGGTGTTGATAATGATACTTCTATGGTGAGGAGCATCATATTAGTGGTAAGTGAATGACCCTCATATAAAAGGGTCATGGTTGTGGTGAGACAGGTTGATATATGGTCATTGTGACACTAGGTTGATGGTGTGTGATATGATCCATTGATATCTAGTTCCTTGGGTAAAACAAGATTTGAAATTTAGAACTGGTGATGGGTGGATTCAGTGCATTGGAATTGGGATCAGATCCTTTTTGGTGTGATATGAGGTCAATTTGTGGGGTGAGACATGATTCATGAGGTGAATCACTATTCTTGACATATTTTAGGGGATTAAATTGATTCATCACATGATTCAAGGCTGAATTGGATGATGGAATATCATGATGATTTTTATTGGGATTGAAATTATTGGAATAGTGAGGGAAGTTAGTGACATGGATTAGGGCATGAGAGGGAAACGATGTGTGGGGGGTTAGTGGAAATACTGATTTAAAGGTGAGTGTTAATTTTGAGGATGCATTAGTGGTACAACCAAGTTATTTAAGATGAATTTAGAAAGAGGTGGTCTGAATGTTGTTTTAAATCATAATCATATTTGGTGATGTGGGAACTAAATCGAGGATATCCTTTCAAATGAATTTGAGTTGGTCTGAGGATTAGACCTAGAGTTTTTTAGGAAAGATGATGGATCTGGGATTAGTGTTTTTAGTTGCATAATGGAAACATTTTTGGTGTTTGTGGATGGAACATGATTGTGACTCAACGTTTTGATGAATAGGATAAGTCAAAATATGAAGTTCAATGACCACCACAGATTCTAGAGGATGGGAAGAATTATAGTTTAGGGTTTTTAATGACCCACATTTTTACTAGTTGGAAATTCCCAAGGGAATTTTATTTTTTTATTGTTGAGAAGTTTATTTTGAGAAATGAGACTTGAAATGGGGTTTTGAGGTTTTGAATGTACATTAAGGGTGTTTTTGAACAAGTTTTGAGGTTTTTTAGATCCTTAGAGGTTTTAGGTCAGAGTTGGAGGAGGAATAGAGTGATCGGGATACAATAGGGAGTTGTTGTAGGCCATTCATGCTGCGAAGCAAGGATTCATGGTGTGAAAGTTCAGGGTAGGGGGTCAAGCCTGTTTCTTAGATGGTTAATCATATAAACCATTGGTTTACATCATCAAAGGAATATTGGCAGTTTTTTAAATAAAAAGTGGGCTTGTATCCCTTTCTTTTTGACCAATGGAGCATGTGTGGGGAGGGCCTTACAGCAAGTGCATGCCCCCTATTTTCCTACCCCTATCCTTGAGGTGTTTCAAGTGAAGATTTGCGGTGATTCTAGGTGAGTCTCTCCCTATGATACTATTTTTCTTCATTTATAGTATATATCCCTAAAACTAGTCCAATTTTGGTTAGGTTTCATTTCTGATTCTACCAGTGCATGGTGGAATCGATTGAAATCGAAGGGTATTTTTCAGGAAGTATCCAAAGAAGGACCTAAGGTGATTTCTACATGTCTTTGGAAGTGGTTTCAGGTGAATGTAAATACTTCCCAATTCTATTTATGTTTTTTTAAAATTAGAAAAAAGTGATGGCTGTTCGGGTGTTATATGGAAGGTATTTTTCTAGGGAAGGTGTCAGGGGTACGCTGCAGACCTTATGCGGTGGTCATGGTTTTGGAGTAATGACATTGCCCGTGGAGTTTTCCATTGATAATGTCTCATTGGTTTAAATAAAATAATTTATTATATTTTTTTATAATTAATTATTTATGTCATATGACATGTGGTAGGAGCTCAAGTGGCGGTATGATCTTTCTTGGGGAAAGGATGAGCTTGGAAGAGGATCGACGAGGATGGTAACTCCTTGAAGGAGGTTGGTTACAAGATCATATAATTATTTTGGGTATCTTGTGCTAATAATAAGTTACCTTTAGAACTTAGGTAAGTTGGAATCTCCTGATGACTGTTTCTCCAAGGGTTGGGGCAATGTTTGAGCTGAAGTGAGGCCTTAGGTAGATATTGGGGTAAGGGATGGGACGTATGTAACCTAGGTTAGTTCTCTTAAGGCTAGTTATATGGTAATTTGAGGATTATTCCTAGAAACAATGGGTGATCAAACCCTTCATCTCACACTTGTGAGTGACACCTTCCTAAGGGTGTTCTAGTGCTTGGTGACCATTTTGAGCGGGATGAGTCCTTCCAGACTAGAAGAGTTGAATTGGAGAGGGGTTTAATCTAAGTGATAGGCTAGAATATCCCTTACGAGATGCAATATGGGACTTAGGTGTGAGTCATTGGAATTGTTTGGGACTTGGCATTGAGATTCAAAGATTCTTTGAGCACAATGTCTTTGGATAGTCCATGGGTAGTTGGACTAGGAGTGTTAAGGGATCATGAAATGGGCATGAACTAGGATATGAGGTCTGGGTCCAAGGAGCCTACAGTCGATGTTGTCACTAAGGGGTGATATATGTAAGATAACATCAATGATCAATGATAGTGATGGGTTTGGAGGACCTAGTGGGTTCCCCTAAGAGTGAGGTTATATGTGTTTAATTAGGGACTATATATCAAGTGACTAGAACTTTGAAATAATCTAGAGATTTGTGTGATGTGATGTAACCCTGCGTACTTTCTTATGAGCTCTCCAGAGTCTATGGAGATGTTTTAGTGTTCTTATGACCTCCCCAAAATCTACGGGGATGGGTCAATGTGCTATGACCTATCAAGATCCTACAAAAATGGATTAGTGTGATATTAAATCCCCAGAGTCAATGGGGATGAGTCAGTGTGATGAACATGTCCTAAAAAGTGTATTGTGTCAAGGAACTTTCCAGACATGGCTTGGGTCAGTGTGAATTAATTGAAACTTACCTTATGTAGGATTTGGTTACGTATTTCCCTGGGTATGGTTCATGGTGTGACATGATATGAGACTAATGGATATCTCTTGAGTGAGAAGGGATGCACTAAGTCTTATGTACATATGAACATGAAAAATTTTTATGGGTAGTGGGTCAAGGTCTAGGATGTTGCCCTACCCTAAGTCTTTGGGTACAATATGGTAATTTGTACTATTACATGAGGTGACCAAGATGACAAGGTAGAATCCAGTCTAAAAACGAATTAGATATGATCAACTAACATGGTGGACTAGTTAGCACATTATCATGAGATGAACGTCTCATCACAGTGGTTCACTCATGAGGCACCCCAGCACTTTCCTAGGTGGGAAGAGTTCAGCTGTCTAGCTCATAATATGATGTGAGGTTTACTGGTTTCATCCTTCCATGGACTCATCATGAGAGTGGCCCCAACTCCCAACTAGAGTGGTGTCAGGACTGCCATGCACCATCCTCCACATTGTCAGGGTGACTCCCATCTCTTTGATAGGGAAAAACAACATTAACCAAAACCTTTATGTTCTTTCTAGTGTGGTACAATACCCCCATGATTAGGTTATGACATTATCACACCAACATTCCATGCATTCCCTTGTGCATGAAGGATCATGTCCTTGCATGTGTTCGAGAAATTATCTACTTCCAACCAACCAGCTACAAATCATGGACAAGGGGATGCTCATTCCTCATCATTGGAATTGTGGCCCACCCAATCACTCAAGTTCAACACATCCATGAAAACCACCCTTCATAGTAGTGTCTTTTTCACTTATATCTCTTGAGCATGACCATCTATATTGTTTCACCTCCTCAATGACACCCTGAGACTCTGCTCCCACCACCAAGGCCAAACCATTAGCTTTCCACAAACATCAAGAGTCACATTCCCTCTAATACCACTTGTCATGGAATTAGCATCTTATAACATCCGTTCACCTGTGTGGCACCCCAACCCCCTCCTAAGTGGGATGGGTTGAACCATCCAACTATTCATATGATGTGAGATTCACCGGTTTTTTCCTACCATGGACTCATCAGGAGAGTGGACACAACTCCCAACTAGAGTGGTTTCAGAACTGACACACACCATCCTCCTCATTGTTGGGGTGACTCCCATCTATTTGATAGGGAAAAACTACATGAACCAGACACTTGATGTTTGGTGTGGGACAAGACCCCCATGACTTGGTTGTGACAACATAGTGAACTGACGTGAAAGGAGTCATGGTTTTCTGATTAGAACATGACATCCAATGTGCATGTGTGATATGTTTATTTTATTTATCATGTATACAGAGATATGATGACTTATACCAGGGGAATTTATTGACACCCTACTGAGATTTATTTCTCACACCCTATATGGGTACCCTAGTGTCATGCAAACCTTATGTAGACCTTTAGGTTGTGCACAAAACATGAAAAGTATTGGGCTAGTGCAGCTTGATGTGTATTTGGAGACAGGGTGTGTGAGGCCCAAGGACGTCAGTAGGTCCAATGTGTGTCTGTTCTGTATTTTTGGTTTATTTTTCATTTGATATCAAACAAGTGGGAGATATGTGTATGTATGATTGTTTGAATTCCGTATGGAATTTATTATAGCATTTTATTTATTTATTTCTTCATACCATGATGTGTTTGTTGGATGTTTTGGTTATTGTTATTGTGCCACATGGAACTGATTCAATGGAATAGTCTTCACATTGTATGGATTAGTCCCACACCATTATTTAGATGTCATTGGTGTACATGGATACACATATAAGGTCATGTGGAGACCCTATCCCAAGCACTATTGAGTGACTCCGAGTCGGTATGTTATGAAAAATAATAGACACCATGCGATCTATTAGTTGATTCTTATCATTCTTCTCATCTATTAGAATGGTATTTAAATCCAGAAATATTACAACCTAACCTGGTTGACTTATTGGTCATAACTAGACTATCACATGAACTCATTCCTTCTTTTTTATCACTAGAGACTAGCTTAAATACTGAGGGATAACTAAGGAATATTAGGAAGTGAGTTTCACTATTTGATAATTAAATAATATATAAGAATATCCTATCTAAAAACTAACATGCCCCAAGAATAAATAGTACATTTCAAAAATACAAACTTCTTTGCTAAAGAAAAGAAACTATATATTAGGAGGGTATACCTAAAACATATAAAATATTAAAACCTACATTCTAAATGTATGAAATTATAATCAATTCATAAACTAAATGTAAAAAATCCAAAGATGGAAATAAGTATAATCATCCCACATATATACAATAAAAAGAAAAAAAATATAGCACTAAAAGAGGAGTGTAAAAAAGATCGTGTATGAGACATCCTAAAAAAGAAACCAAAATAAACTCAAGATATCCCCACTTGATCTATTTATCAAAACTATAAAATAGTCCACAATAACTCCCATCACTAATCCTAGGGATATCTAATTCACTAATTGTTTTAAATTTTCCCATATCGAGACTAAAAAAGTATAATTTCATCCCATAGGGGTACATATAGGGTGTGAGTACATTGCACCCAGTAGGTAATCACCACCCAACCCCTACCTATCTATTATAAGACAAAGTGAGAGTAGTATCCACACAAAGCATACAAGTAAAAAATATAAAACTATATTTGGAATGTCATGTATGTACTAAGTTAAATAAACTATTTTATCCTGAATATTAACTTCCAAATGAAAGATAAAAAATTACGGAAACCAAATATACCTACTTTGATCCATTCTCAGAATCAACACTAGGGTAAAATACTTGTCTGTCAATTGGAAGGAACTCATTTTCCATTGGAATATTGATATACCACATTAATTATGTGAATGTGTAATATACATATAAGGAAAGGGATAAATTAATTATGTGTTAATATATACACCCATAGAGAGAAATGGGTATCATGTATTAAGTGTCCTTGGTACCCTCATATAATTCTATGTAGCCCCCATATATGGCATGGATACCTATAAATAGTTATAAAAAATCTATTCCCTTTCACATTTTTATAATAATAGTTTAACACACACATATATGTATATAGTTGCAATGTAATACCCAACATGAAATATTTTTTCACTCTATAAAAAAGAGACATAAATTTAACATAACATAGGCAATATCATGGTAACAATAACTGAACCAACCACAAGTAGTTTAAAGTTTAGTTTTCTAAAAACAATTTTTAGAGGAAAAATATCTTTTGGGTTGAGTATCACCCCATACCATGCTACTACCAATCCGAAAATGTAATAATATGTGGGAGAGGAGGGGTCATATAATGATTTGTCTATTGAACCCAAACACAATAAGTGGAAGAAGGTATGCCACACCTCAAAGGACTTGACCAACCTATAATATGGAAATCAAGATATTTAACACATCAGATCAAGATAAAATGAAATTAAGAGTAAGGAATGGTAGTATTACCTCAAGATTTCAAACTAAATACTCCTATAATAAAATAATAGAATAAATACTAGAGAAGTCAGTGGATTTTTGGAACCTTAATGAAAAGGAAATTAAGGATTTAATTTCTGCACCAAGAGGTTGCCGAATATTAGAGTAAGAGTGATGTTATTACCTTAAATACTCCAATTATATACTCTTGAAGTAACTCAAAGGTATATAGATCAAGATTTATAAGTGAAGGAACTTGGAAGAAGATAAGAGGGGTAAGAAAACAAAAAGTAGGGCTCTATATGATCTTTTGGAAATGAACTATAATTCAGGAGTTGAATGAATATATAAGTTTTAAATAAAATGAACATTTTACTCTTAAAAAACATTTTAGGTTTATACTAGGTACTCAGTACAATGTTTCTTATTACATGGTGGCTATATCTGTTGCTAATACAGGCCACACCAAACACCATCGATACCTGGTACCCTTCCAACATGTACCCAATGCTTCTCTTAAACCTAAATTCAACTCTATCACCTCCCATTTTATTATATTATCCTCCCATCCTCCATGAACCTAAAATTTCATTAGTTTATAAAATAAAGGACTTAAAATTAAGAAGGGATATTAATCAAGACAGGGTATATCACTATAAACTCCTCTCCATCAGGATTCTTATCCACAAAAAGCATCAACAAGCCTCCCATGGAAATAAAATAATCTACTGATCTTTTACCCCAATTATCACTCTTAGGTTTCATCATGAAGTTTCCCATGCTACTATTAAATGTGAACAAAAGGGTTAAAATTTGAACTCAAAATTTTCTCACTCAAGTTGCTAATATATAAAGGTTTCTATTAATATGAATCATCCGAATCTAATTTGATATCATCAAATGTGATAACATAGGCAGGATCAAGTATTTATCTTCTCATTAGATGACATGGTAAAGGTCCATAACTAGAGATAGTGACCCTATAGGAAATAAAGGAGAAAACCAGATCTAATATCATCTCAACTCCTAGGAAAATTTTAAAAACTAGAGGCACAAACCCTTCTAACACACCTCAGTTCCAACCACTCTCTATCCCAGAACATCCTCACAAAGAACTACTTACTACCCCAAAACCATAAATATATACAAGTAACAACCACTAAAGGAATCTACAAGTATTAGACAAGGATAAAAATAGGAGAAATGATAAGTCAAAAAAATTGACAATGAATTAAAAAATTATATCCATATAGAGAAAAGGACTAAGATAAAAAAATTATCAAATGAAGTTGTAATAGTAATACATTGAAAAAATCATTTAAAAAAACAAAAAAAGTGCTTTATAATTTTAAAGATACAAAATTATACCAAATTTGGACAATGAAATAACTATTGTGGGCTATGTTGTGGGGTAGTCCACATTCAATAACTAGGATCTTCTTTGGGTTTAATTTTTGTTTTCAAGATCCCAATAAAATAATAATGGTGAACATATTCGAAAAAAGAACATAAAATTATAGGAAAACTATCTATATAATATAATTCCAATTTAAAAAATTAATTATAAATGATTCTAAAGAAGTGAATAAATCATAAGGAAGTGGATGAAAACATCAACATAAGCTAGTAAAAAATTTTCATAAAATAAAAATATAAATCTATATCGAATGATTCAATCAACATAACCATTGAAAAATAAGAGAAAAAATTATAGATTCACACATGTAAATACTATGATTAGAAAACTAGATTACTGAACATAAAGAATCATATTATCAAGCAAGAAAGAAGGTGATAACATGTGTAAATTAAAACATGAGAATAAGAGAATATACAACATACTAAGTAGAAGAAATACGTTTTTATATAAAAAACATACTCAAAGTATAAATAAATTGAGTTAAGAATCATCAAAATAAGAGTAAAATTCATCAATTACAAGGTTGATAAAATAATAAATGGAAATTAGTCAATTATATGAATATTTAACATGATTTAGCTGTAATTCCCCAACTTAGATCACCCAAATAATACCCAAGAGAGGATATTAGAAGACATCAGGAACACATAACCATACACTATGGGGTTGTAACTAGTGGGGAGGGCCTAAAATAGTCATAGGGAGACTATGTACAAAAAATTAAAGCCATAGGGTCATGCTTGAGTTTACTAAAAATTCAACATAATCTGTATGTATAACATACATCCCAAAAAATTCAAGTCATAAAAAAGGATCTAGGAGGGGACCAATAGTATAGAAAAGAAACAAAAAATATTATATATGATGAATCATAAAAACACACATCAATAGAATAAATTACACATATATAACATGAATAATCATATAAATATAATAGCATTACACTGGCTGGTACAAGTGGGAAAAATAACTTAAAAGTGACTACACTGGCCTCTATCCCAACTCACATATTCATATTAGCTAAATCCTTTACCTCCCAAAACTACTAGACCTAAACCATATTTCCATATATAATTGATATCTATGTTTGTAAAGAAACATTAATGCTTACCCAAGTACCTTGACACTCATACAATGTATGTGGCTAGTGGTTGAGTCCAATGACCCATTAGAAATCCCTATTTCCACAAAATATTGAATGATACTATAATCAAATGTATGTTCTTAATATATATATATATATAGGGTGTGAAAATCAAGCTTGTAAAACACACCCACCTAAAAACATAACATAAAATGCACACACATGGATACATATCATATCACTATGTGATGAATATGACATCATGACACTTATCTATACCAACTTCATCCATTATTAGGTATACATCAGGTGAACCTACATCACAAAGAAGTTCACAAGGAAAATGAATTTCAATAACTAGATCTAATCATATAAGTACCCCATCAGGGGAAGGAATCACCAAGACTTTTCTAACACATAAAAATCCATCACATCTAATAAGCGATTTGAGGAGGACATCTCAATAGCCGACTTTTATCACTCTTTGAACCTTCCAATTAGGGTTAGTTCCCATGTACATGACTCATTCCAATTATTAAACATACAATAAGAAATACGAGGATGACATCTCAATAGCGAACCTATCACACAATACAAACCATACAAACATGAGGTAGGTCCAATGGACACATATCATATTCCCTGGTTAACATACAAATAGAGATCTGAGGAGAGAATCTCAATATACAACCTCTCTCATAGGACAAACCAACCACTTAGGGTAAGTACCATGAAACCAGAACGATTTCACAAACATGACATAGGTCCCCTGGTTAGTCAAATATCTAGAACAAACAACAATTGATATGAGTAGGGTATATTGATAGCTAACTTCTCACATAAGCCAAACCAAACCAATATGAGGTATTTCCTATATCTACATATCATATATTAGTATCATTGAAAGTGATTTTAGGGGGAATATCAATAGCCAACCTCTCATACAAGACAAACTATACCCTCAGATTAGGTCCTGTGGAATAATCTGAACCACACTATCACATGTTGGGTCCAATTGAAAATAATATAAAGTCCCCAAACACACATTCTTACTCAGGTTTATATTTCATAGACATTATATATATAAAAATAAGGATATTAAAATAAGTAATATAAACAATCGAACACTAGCCCACAACACATATCAAGTGTAAAATAATCACATGAACAACCCATGGATTATAATTTACCATCCTTTTAAGGTTACATGCATTAACATTTTTCATGCACCCAACAACCTCACAATTTATATATTCATCACCCAAAACCATATGCTAGAACACTAGGTCACCCAAGCCTCCAAAATACATAAAAAACTCACTCTATGTTTAATCTACCAAAGAGGACATACCTACCTCAATTCAATTTATGGGGCATGTTTCTATCAAACCCAAGCCAATTTATTAATCTTGACCCTCTAATGGGAGAATTATAACAATTTAAACATACTCAATAACTTTGACACCAAAGAAAACATTATTTTTCCAACTCACACACCAACATGCACAACACTCCATACATCCACATATAAATCCAATAACATGCTAAAATATTTCTATATAATCATGAATCATTATGAAACTAGAATAAAAAACCAATAAATAATATCCACAAAGACAAAAATCATACAAGATTGATAAAATAAGGGGTTCCCTATATGAGGTTAAATAATCCAAAACAAAAATCATCCCAAGACCTTATAATTTTCCCTTAAAAACCAAGTCAAAACCTATTGTTAACCATTTATAAAATTCATCTCATGTTTTACTTACTCATGTTATGACTTTTTCAAAAATCCCAATGAATAAGTTCTTTAGAAACCCCACATCTATTTTCAAATACTATTTCAAAACCATTAACTAAAATCATTCTATTTAAAATGAAATTTCTATTTTTAAACCATTTATCATAATAAATTTATTTTTATTAGAAACCCCTCTATAAATACATAATTAAGGAGGAAATATCATTTACTTAAAGAATATATCTCACACCACCAATAATCCCTTAAGAGGGTCACTGACACTTGTTTGGATAAGGATCCACCAATGAACCATTTAGTAAGCTATGCAATCCTTATTAATTATTTGGCCAACCTGAGCCTATCTCAATTTATGGAGAGAGATAAAAAAATCATAAAAAAATTATATAAATAATCATAGTGATAACACATGAACATAAGATCACTAAATGATAAAGAGACTTAGGGATGTAAAGGTCACATACCTCAACCAGTGATTCGTAAATTGATCTCAAGCTCATATCGACCTCTTCCAAGTCTATAATCACTAAACCCTATCATATTTTTCTGATTACACTATGATATAATGGAATTATCATCAAAATATTGCTCAAATTCACTAATATCAGTGGCTAGAAAAAGGGGAGAGGAACTAAGTAAGAAAAAAAGTCACACCTTAATATACAACCAAACTACCTTCAATCACCAAAAATTAAATAGGTGGAATGGAATAAAATAAATGGAAGAGGGATTAATAATCCATAGATTTAAACACCCTATAAATAAAGAATAATAAACAGGTTTTTTAATTTGATGTTAAAAATGAAAAAATTCCCTTGGTTGATAAAACTAGAAGAAGTCCCTCCATTATGGCATGTCCCTTTGCTTTTCCTCCATAAAAGGTAAATACACTGAGGGGGGGGGGGGAGAGTGAATATTGGTATGTAGATTTATTTTAAACTACCATAATAAATGATCTTATTATACTATTATTAATAATTCCTCTATCCCATACAGAATATATAAAGAGATAAAATATTTAAATAGAGACATAATAATTTTTTTACTTTGTTCATAAACACTAGGCTAATACAAGGAGCATATGATGATGTTGTAGCAATATACCCGAGTCACTAAGAAATTTCTTGTGTAAAATATTTTGAGTAGACTCATTGTTCCCCTAGATCACAACAAATCATATTTCGAGAAATAATCTCCCTCTGAATCAAGTTAATCACATATTTATAATTTGAGAACCCACCACTCTATCAACTGATGTGTAATCATGGTTCTTTTAGAATATTCCTTTGACGTATTCAATTAACTTTGGTTACACCGAACCGGTGTGTCATGAATATCTTCTTTCATTAAAATGATGAATTCCACTTTTCTAGGGAAATTCTGGATGATTTCCTTAAAGTTTATATAACTTCATTCTTGAGCATGAATTATGTTCACAAAACTCACATTCAAAAAACACTAATCACATAACTTGCTTTATGCATGTAAGTAGTGGTCATGTAAAATTCATTTGCATATGTCTGGTGTAAATAAAAAGCTATAAGATTTTATAAGTCTCCCTATTTTCCTAATGACTGGATTAATGTCATCTTTATATGTGGAACCAATATTTTAGTGTAACCTTACTATGCACAACTCCCCTCTATGAAACCCCATTATGTCACCAATGCCCCAAAACTCTATTTTCATGTTGTGTGTAACACCCAAAACCCAGAATCCCATAAGAAAAAAATTATTTTATTAAATTAGAATGATTAAAAGGAATAAAATCTAGATGAAGAGAATAGTTTAGCAGTTTTGGAAAACTAGATTACATACATGATACCCATAATAATTGGGAAAAGAAAATAAACCATAACATAAGTAAAAGAGCGACATACTTGAAAGATCATACAATTTTTTTTCTTCATATACTAGGGAAGGAAAACATAATAATGGTGAGATAAAAAGGTCAGTAAGGGTAAGTACAGTGGAATCAATAAGAATAAATCTATATGCAATGGTAAATAACTGAGAACACATGCCATTTAAATAACTGGATAATACATAATCAATATGGAAAGGTAAGAAACTAATAACACATTCTACTTACTCAATAAAATGAGAATGAAAAGCATCCATAAATGTGTTGATGAAAAATATCATGGATAAATAATAACTAAAATGAATTAAATTATTAATTATTGGATTTCATGTATTTGGCACATGAACCACTACCATCAAGACCTTTTACAAGATGGTTTAAGTATATGGGTAGAAACTTATCTATGATTCTTGAAAATAAAATCGAAGGGTTTTTCACCAAATAATTTTATCTTATGATACTACTGATGCATCAAGGGGATTTCATTAACCAGTCCCTAATCCATGTCTTATATGTCCAAAGCATTCCTCAAATATCAAATAATCGATTTAAAAAGATATTTTTTAAAATAAAAGTGTCCCATGGAACATTAAAATATTTGAATTATAAGCCACATAAAAGTAAATAATTATAAAATGAAACATTAAATACCATGAATATAAAATTATTCCTGATATTATATGTTAAAAGGGAATTAGATACACCACACAAAAGTTGTAAGTAGTGAATATTACATTAATCTCACAGATGTAAAAAGTGAGATGAAAATACCTTACCTCACACTTCCTTTTTAGTTGTACATGCTTTAAACTAATTTATAATGGTTTAAATAATGTTATTAATTTATATCATAACCTTATTCATATTTATTATATCATATATTATCTTCTTATATTATTTTATCACCTATTTGTTAACAATCTTCCTTTATTTTCACTATTTTGGGTGTTAATTGTGAAGTTTTTCGAGTATGTTTTGACTTGTCACTTGTTGTTACTATTAATTAGATCATTATTTAATCATCTCAATAATGTAAAACATGATTTAAATACCAAATATATTCATTATTTATGAATTTATTATAATCCATAAATTTGGAGATAGGAAATGAAATGCATTGTTCATGGAGACGGTAGGTCGTACGTATGCATGAACGCTACTTTCATTTCTTTTCCATCTTAAAAAAATATAAAGTGAATGATATATATTTATATAAAAATTTAATTATAATATATATTTAATATATATAACATATGTTTATTAAAACCATCCTTTATACATTTCATGTATAGTGTGAACAAATGACATCACTTTGAGGAGATGGTAGTCCACACTTCCACAAATGATGTTATCATATTTACACAAAATGGAAAGCATGAATGTATATGTTATATAAAAATTCATGAATTATTAATAAACCATATATATATATATCATATATATCATATAAAAATTGTGTTACCATCATAATGACCAACCATGAGAGGTCATAAAAGAAAAAACAAACACCATCGTTTCGTGAGGTAGTGGTTCACCGTATACGAACAATAAATTTGTTACCCATTTGATAGAAGTGTGTGTATGTTTAGGTATAAAACTAAACAAAAAAACTATAAGTACATTTATTGTATTTTTTTTATTATATGATCATGGAATAATAATAAATTAAATAGTGAGGAAAAGAAATAAAACTAAAGAGATCGTTGAAGAAAATTACCTCTTATTTGGGTAACTTATTTTGGTTTATTCCAAAAGAATTTCTTGGTTGAAGCTTCTATTATTAGGGTAGGGAAGTTGATAGATTAAATGGTAAGGTTTTTGAAAAATTATAAGGCTCAATGTGGTGTGATAAAGTGAAGGAGGAAGTTCCCTTTTATAATTGTGGTGAGCGACACTTTTAGAAACTCTCAAAATATTAAATTAATATAAATTAATTTTATTTTCCAAATGGCTATAAAGTGAGTTATTTAAAATATAAGATATGGATGGGTCTAAATACTCTAAAAAAATAATTTCTGGAAATGTTTATGTCACATTATTACTCTTATCATTTGGCTTTAACCCTTAGTTAAACCCTGTTAATCTCACCGTGACAACTTGGATTTTTACTCTTTACGGGTTAATAAAGTTACTATAAAATTCCAATAAAAACATAAACGAGTCATGGATGAAAGTTTAAACTTTATCCCAATAATATATTGTAATTTTAGTATTTTATAAATATTATATCATTTAATAAAATATTATTTATTTTAAAATATCCTTAATGTCAATTTTGACACTATTCATTTCGTCACTTTTAAAAAAAAACAACACACAAGATAAATTAAAACCAAATAATTTAATACATCGATAATATTTCTATTAAATCTATAAAATTTGTGTATTACATTAATTATACTAAATTATATTTTTTTTAATAATTTTTATAACATTTATTTGATATGTCCATTAATTAAAAAATTACCACATAATCAATGTGTAAGCCTTTAATTTAATTGTTTATTAACAACAAATTAAAAATAAATTATCATTATATATATAAAAATTTTATATTTCCAATTACTATTAATATTTGAAGATATATTCTTAATAACCATATATAAAAATGTAATACTTATTAAAAATAAGAGTGTGACATATTGGACTCCCCTTAGACTAAAATACTATAAAAGGCTTAAAGTCATCCAAATGGCCATAAAATCAGGACAAGGATAATTTTTGGTCTATAATAACTCATAAAATAAAATTAATACAATATTTAGGGTTTTTTATAATAATTATAATATTATTTTTACGATTAATAACCATTTACTCTAAATAGTGGTAATTTAAAAAAACTAAAGTTACAATTTATACTACACAAAAATGAAAGGAACATATTTAAATAATTTGAAAAACTAATTAAAAATATATAATCCAATTTTAAAAATTCAAAACTCCAAATTTTTAGTAATTAATTTAAAATTAATCTCATTGATGGAATGAGAAGACATGTTTTTAAAGTGAAAACGTTCAAAAGATTGAAATGTTTTTATATAAAAATTCAATGTTAAATTAATTATAATTAACTATATTAGATTAAATGATAACATATTAATCTAATTATACTTTAAAACTTATTAAAAATATAATTTAACACTAAATTATTTAGATGAAAAATCTATTTTTAATTAAAATGCAATATTTTATCACTATTCCTCAAAACATGAAACTTATCAGAATAATACCAAATATTCAACCATGGTAATTTTTTATATTCTTATTTAAAACAAGAAGTTTATTTTTTAAAATATTATATATAAAAGTTTCAAAAAATAGATTTAAAATAGGTTCACCTTTAAAAGGCAGTAAAACTGCCTTTAGAAAAGTATATGTTTTTATGCGTAAAATTGGGTTTTTTTTCTTATCTAATTCCTATTAAATCTATTGTATGAGTGTAAAAAATATTTTATTGAATATATATTATTTTAATATCATTAAATAATTTTAATTAATTAAATTTAGGATAAAATGACTTTGTGAGCATAAAAATAGTTCTTTATAAAAACATTTACAACATATTTAGTTGGTTCTTATATTCATTTCTAATTAATTTGTAAGCAATAAATTAAAACATATAATTTCATAAGTTAGTTAATACTGTTCATAATTTAGAACTTAATGACTAGGTTATATATTATTATATTAATAATAATATTTTAATATTAAATTATTGTTCAATAAAACATGGCCTTGTATGTAACACAAACCAAATCATTATTGTGTGTAGCGTAAAATTAACATGGTGTTGTGTATAAAGAAATCTAGAAAAAAAATTAAATTTATTCAAACATGAAAATATTTTAAAGTCTTGGGGTGTTACATTCTCTCCACCTTAATTAAATTGTGTCCTCGCAATTTAAACTTGATCTTGGTAGTCTAGGATTTGATATTTGAAAATAAACAATTGTTTAAAAACCCACATCATTAATTGGGTAAATAACACATCTTCTTAATAAGAATATATGAATATGAAATGGTTACTAAAAAAATAGGATTTATAGAAGGATAAAATTAGTGAAAACATGGGATGGAAGAAAAATATAACCATCAAGTTCTGATGGACAGTGATAGAGAACATGTTCAACTGAAAGTTGATGAGCATAAATAATTAAACCAAAGTTATAAAAAAGGTCATTTATATCACCAAAAATGATGATAATGGGGAAAAATGTAAGATCATTTTTCCTAGAGTTGAGGAATTCTTTCATTCACTAAGAATATAAACAAATATATGTTTTTACAAAAACAAACTTATCCTTTGTTTATGACTTTATCTATTTCTACTTTACTTCTTATATGGTGATGTAATACCAAAATCTCTAAAAAATCATCTAATGATTAACTTAAACCATTTAATAAATGGTTAACTTCTTCAAAATATAATGATCCAATAGTTTAGAAGGATGGTCACTAAATTTCCAAAATGAACTTATCAAACAACATAAAGTGGCTCTTAATCATCACATACCAAACATGTGAATATGGTAATAACTTAAATTACCATAAAAACATATTGAAAACATGAATTATTCCTTATTCCTTAAATAAAATATATATTATTTTATATACTCCGTATATGTTACAAACTCCATTAATGATATCATAAACCACATTATCAAAAAAAAACATTAATCAGTACCAAGGTAGTCAGTAATATCCAATTTACTTTATACATATCAATAATCTCTTTATCCAAAAAACATTATCTCAACATAAAGAACATATTAAAGGTTTTCTTTCCCTCAATCATATGTTTTAAAAAATGTTTAACTTGCTAGCAAATAATTTTTCTTGGTACCATTCAACATGTGGTCTCAAATACTTAATGAAAAAGTACTATAGTAAAATCCATATATATTTTATAATTAATATGACGAGACTATAATCAATAAAATAATTTTACAATATATTTATTATATTAAAATATAGAAGAAAATTAATCATTCTATTTAATTCTTAAACCATTAACTATGCTTCATCATCTTATTCCTTAATACCTCCTTCCTTTCATTTTTCTTTTGTAGTCTCTTCATCATTAACAGTATAAACATTACATGTATAACCTTTCTGATTATAAACATCAACCAAAACCTAAATCAAAATGTTATAAATACTAATTATAGTGACATAATCATGAAAAATCATTTATAGGATGTCTAAATCATGAAAGTTTCTCAATATATGAATCCTTAGGTTTAACCAAGGTTATCCTTGGTATTAACAAATCTATATGATGATATATTATACTTAGAATTACCTTCATATTTATTCTTAGGGTTTTAATATATGATTTCCTAAATCTAGTTACCAAGGTTTCTCCTAAACTTCCTTTGGTACCAACTGTAACACCCCATCCCCAGAATCCTAGAACCAATGAATTATTTTATTGCATTGGCATGATTATATGGAATAAAATCCCAAGTGACCAAAAAAATTAGAATATATAGAAAACCAGATTACATACATGATACGAATAATACATTGGGAAAAGAAAATAAATCCTCAAATAAGTAAAATCTCAACATACTTAAAAGATCATTCAAAAATTTCTTCTTCATATCATGGGGAAAGGAAACATAATAAGGGTGAGGTAAAATGATAAATAATGGTAAGTAAAATGAAAGAAATTATGAATCAATGAGAATGAATCTATATGGAAAGGTAAATAACTGAGAACACATTCCATTTAAATAATTGGATAAGGCATAATCAATATAGTAAGGTAAGAAAGTGATAACACATTCCATTTAATCAAAAAATGAGAATGAAATGCATCCATATATATTTCAATTAAAAATATCATGGATAAATAATAAATTAAATGAAGTAAATTATTAATTATAGCACATCATGTCTCTGGAACATGAACTACTACCATCAAGACCTTGCACAATATGGTTTATGTCTGTGGGTAGAAATCCATCTATTCTACTTGAAAAAAACTCTAAGGGTTTGTCTCCAACTAATTTAATCTCATGATATTTTTGATTCATAGAGGATATTTCATTAACCAGTCCCCCACCCATGTCTTAAATGTCCAAATAATTCCTCATATATTTAATAATTGATTTAAAAATATATTTTTGAATCAAAGTGTCCCATACCACTTTGAAATATTTGAATCATAATCCCCATAAAAGTAAATAATTATAAAGTGAAACATTTAATTCCAATAAGATAAAGAGATTCATGATATGATATATCAAAAGGAAAATAGATACACCACACACAAGATTTAAGTGGGGAATGCAACATTTATCTCACTGATGTGAAAAGTGAGATGAAAATATCTTACCTCAAACTTCCTTTTTAATTGAATGAGCTTTAAACTTATTTATAATGATTTAACTCTTGTGATTAATTTATATCAGAAAATTATTCATATTTATGATTTCATATATGATCTTATTTTATTTTTTATCTCCTGTTTGTTAATATTCTTCCATTATTTTCACTAGTTTTTGGTGTTAATTGCCTAGTTTTTCGAGTATGTTTTGACTTATTACGTGTTATTCCTATTAATTAGATCATGTTTTAATTATATAAATAATGTAAAACATGATTTAAATATAAAATATATTCATTATATATGTATTTATGATAATCCATAAAATCTAGAGATAGTAAATGAAATGCACCATTCATGGAAGCGATAGGTCGTACGTATGCATGAACGCTACTTTCATTTCTTTGTTGTAATATAAGAATAAAAATTAAATGATATATATGTATGTTAAAATTCTAGTATCATATTTATTTCATATATATCACATTTTTTTATTAAAACAATCCTTTATATGTTTCATATACATTGTGAACAAATCACATCACTTTGAGGAGGCGGTAGTCCACACTTCAACAAATGATTTTATCATATTAACAAAAAAATGGAAAGCATAAAGGTATGTGTTATATAAAAATTAAATAATTATTAATAAAAAATAAACATCATAAACATCATATAAAAATATCATTTTCATCATAATGACCAACTGTGATAGGTGGTAAAGGAAAAAATGAATAACATAGTTTCACGAGGCGATAGTTTTCTATATACGAATAGTAAATTTGTTACCCATTTGATGGAAGTGTGTGTAGGTGTAGCTCAAACCCTTAACATAAAAACATCACAGTATATTGAATATAATGGTGTTGTTATATAATCATGTAATAATAATAAATTAAGGAGTATGGAAAGATAAAAAACAAAACTCATCGTTGAAGAACATTAACTTTTTTTGGGTAACTCCTTTTGGTTTATACCAACATCTTTCCTTGGTTTTCTCTCTACCCAAAGTTAAGATTATAATATTGGGAGAGAGAATTTGAAATCATATATTGTAATGGATTGGATGAGATAGAAGGTTCAATGTGGTGTGAGAATGTAAGGGAGGATGTTTCCTTTATAATTGAGGTGAGGGGCACTTTTGGAAATCTCAAAATATTAAATTAATATAAATTAATTTTCTACTATAAATAGATCAAAAGTGAGTTATTTCAAATATAATATTTGGATAGGTCGAAATCATCTCAAATAATAATTTTTATAAAATTTTAGGTCACATTACTACCTGTATCTTTTGTCTTTAACCCATAGTTAAACCCTTTAACTCCCACCGTGACAACTTGGTGATTTACTCTTTAAGGGTTAATTTAGTTACTATAAAATACCAAAAAAACTATAAATAATTCATGGATAAAATTTTCAAATTTATCCAAATCATTTTTTCTAATTTTATATTTTTTTTGAATTTTATATCATTTAATAAAATATTATTTATTTTAAAATATCATTAATTCAAATTTTGACACTATTCATTTCTTAATTTTTTTTAAAATATCAATACACAAGATAACTTAAAAAAAATATTTAAAATATTTATAATATATCCAGTGGATCTATAAAATTATTTTATGAAACTAATTATATCAAATTATATTTATTTTAATATTTATAATAACATTTATTTGATATGTCCATTAATTAAACAATTAGTGCATCATCATTGTGAAAGCCGTAAATTTAATTATTTATTCCCTAAAAATTAAAAATAAATTATCACGATTAAGATAAAAAATTTAAATTTTAAATGACTATTTATATTTTAATTTATCATTTTAATAACCATATATACTAAATGTAATACTTATTAAAAACAAGAGTGTAACATATTGGATTTCCCTTAGATTAAAATACCATAAAGGGATTAAAGTCATCCAATTTTCTCCAATAGGCCATAAAACTGGTCCAATAATAATTTTGGTCGAAAATAACTTATCCAATAAAATTAAGATAAGTTCTAGGATAGTTTTATAATATTTAAAAAATTATTTTTACCCTTAATTACCTAATTTACCCTTAACAGTAGTAATTTAAAAAAACAAAAGTTACTATTTATATTTCCTAAAAATAAAAGGAAAATATTTACATAATATGAAACAACTGATACAAAATATGGAATATATTTTTCAAAATTCAAGACACAGAATTTGTAGTAATTAATTTAAAATTAATCCCGTTGATGGAACTAGAAAATGAGTTTTTGAAGTGAAAATGTTCGAAATATGAAAATGTTTTTATATCCAAATTCAATATAAAATTGATTAAAAGGACCTATATTATATTAAATTATAAAATTTTGATTTAATTATACTTTAAAACCGATTAAAAATTTATTCTAACACTATAAAGTATTTAGATGAAAAAGTGTTTCAATTAAAATGTTACATTTTATCACTATTCATCAAAACATAAAACTTTTTAGAACAATACCAAAAATTCAAAAAATATAAATTTTTATATTATTATTTTAAAAAATAAGTTTATTTTTTCAAATAATGTATATAAAAGTGTAAAAAATTATATTTAAAATAGGTTTTCTTTTAAAATGTGGTAAAACTGCCTTTAGAAAAGTATAGGTTTTTATACACAAAATTAGGTTTGTTCTTATCTTATGCCTATTAAATATATTGGATGAATTTAAAAAATATTTGATTGAATATATATCACATTAATATCATTCAATAAATATAATTATTTTAATTTATTATGACAAAACGATTTTTTGAGCATAAAAAGTTTTCTTTATAAAAACATTTCCTTTATATTCAGTTAGTTCCTAAATTCATTTATAATTAATTTGTAACCAAGGAATCAACCATATATTTTCATAAGTTTGTTAATACCATCCATAACCACCAACTTAAAGTCTAGGTTATATCTTATTATTTTAAATAATTATATTTTAATATTATATTATTGTTCAGTGAAACATGGTCTTGCGTGTAACACAAGATAACTCACTGTTGTGTGTAGCATAATATTAATTTTTTTTCATATAAATAAAGCTAGTAAAAATTAAATTTATTCAAAAATTAAAATATTTTAAAGTATTGGGGTGTTACACTGTGTTTACATAACTCCACTTTCACGAGAGTCCTTTGCTTCAAAATATTGTGCAATATTCTCACACAGATTCTAAACACTTTTAGATCATTTCCTTCATGAATATACCATTTTTCTTTTTCAGTATGAACACATTTTCCACAAAACAACCCAAATACTCCAAAAAATTCATCTTGAGTGATTTTTTCCAATAATCACCTCTTTCGAGTTTTTCGACAACATGTTAAACACCATAAAATCTCTATTGACAAATCTTGTATTATTTCTACTTCAAACACCATTAAGTATCTAAAACTCCATATAATGATCAAATATTCACTCAACATGAAATATAATACCATATGAGTCAATTTAACATGTGAAATAAGAGAAACATACAAATCTTATCAATAAATCACTACGTTCAACTCATGGTCTCTTCTTAATGTTTAAAAACCTTGTTATAACACAACTTCACTACACTCCCTATATCTTTTCTCCCCCTAATTTAACATTGAATAGCTCTTCCCCATTTATCTTCTTTTCTCAACCCTTAGAGGGGTTGATCAAGCTCTCCCCCATTCATGAAAAATATCCCCCACACATTGTCAATAATCACAAAAGCCACTACTTTATGTGATGAAAAAGGAAAAGTCTACATCAGTACATGGGTAAATACACACTATACCTTGGGTATTGGGGGTTATATGAACACACTATATAAGTGTGGTAACTCCACTAAACTGTAAGAGATAGTAAATTCCCCTAAAACTATTTTTTTGGGTAAATCCTTTGTCCTGATATCTATGAATTGATGTTTGGTACCAACCCATGCTCAACTATTTTCAAGATGAAATGATACTTGATTTAAATGTGCTTCATCCTTGGTTGGAATAAAATATTTTTAATAAGATTTATTTCACTTGTATCATCAAAATTTATTTTTATTTTTTACTTTACTTAAACTCCCATATCTTTAATTAGATGCTACATCCACAATATTTATGTACAATCTTGAGTGGCCTCAGTATATTCAGATTTAGTAGTGCTTAGTGATATGAAATACAATTTCTTTTTAATCCTTGAAATATAAAATCCTCCAAGATAGAATTCATTTACTCAAATAAAAATTCTATCATCATCTAAACCATACTTATATGCATATATATATATATATCCCAATACTTCTTTTTTTTTTGTTTGACTGTAAAGAAAATAAAAATCCAACATGCCTTTGATATAACATAGTATTCTATTCACCACTAGCAAGTGGCTATCCTTGGGATTAATTTGGTACCTCACGAATTGAAAAGTAGAAAACACAATGTTGGGTATTGTCATTGTTAAGTATATAAGGCTCCTAATGATCTACCTATATTCCATGACATTGAACTCATTTACATTATTATCCATTAAAATATTCATCCAAGTTTTAACTGATGATGTCAAAACCTTGAAATCCTCTATTATAAATATTTTTAGAACTACCTAAGAATATTTGTATTTAGAGATGAATGTTCCATGAATTACTGGTATCACATGTAGGCTATGGAAAACGATCCTTTTAAAATATTTATATATTCTAGAATACCATACACTTGGTGCTTGATTCATCCAATACAACACCTTATTCAACCTACAAACTTTTTTCTCATATTCATTATTAATAAACCATCTTTCCACTTTATGTAAACCTCTACTTGTGGTACTCCATTTAGAAATGTTGATTTGAAATCCAAATGGAATAACATGAATCCCCTCTGCAATTCTATGGAAAAGAATAATAATTTTTTTCTATACTAGCCACATTATAAAATATTACATCTACAATGATATATTCAGTATAAAATTATCCCTTAAAAACAACCCATGACTTTTTTTAAATAACCTTATAATATTTATTCTGTTTGTTATAAAAAACCCATTTGGTTTTGGTGATGTTCTTATCTATTGGCCTCTAAATAATATCCCATGTTTGATTCTTCTAAATTTTTTCATGATCTCTATGCATCACTTGAACCCATTTATTATCTTTGGAAACTTTTTCAAAACACTTTATCTCTACCTATGATAAGAATGATTTTTTTCATAGATAATTCATTCTCTTTATTTTAATTGGTGTTTTCTTATCACTGATGATATTCTGATCATCAATTTTATCTCTAATTTTTATCTTTTTCATAACTATTGATCTAACTTCATTATTCTCATCATTAGTGTCTTATTTAAAATTTTCATCAGCCATTTGTGACCCCATTGAGCTACTCAATTCCTCAACACTCTCTTAAAAATTTATCCCACCATCTTACTATAGATTATTCTCAGAATAACCTATATTGATGTCTTTTCTTTTAAAAATATTTCCAATCCATTTTTTGAAACACTTATATGACATTATCTTGAATGAGTATCCAAGAAAAATCCCTTTATCTTCACAAGTCTCTATTGGACTAGTTTAGCCCGATCCTAGTATGATGTTAGGAAAATCATTGGTGGGAAATACTGCACACTATACTATAAATCCTATGGTTCAACATGAAATTTACACTTTTAATCATCAACACTGTAGAAGATATGACCAATGACACTAAAAAGGAACTATAATAATGAATAATTACTATAGTAGTATATCATAACAGTACTGTAACTCTGTGAATTTACTGCCACTAATACTATATTATCTTAAACTTGGATAGCACCGACACTGTAACAAAGTGGACTTACCGTGTGAGCACTATAGAAACACATGTTACTATTCACCATGTTTCTTTAAAAGATCATTCAAGATATGGTTTTTTTTACTCTAAAAATTAATCCTATAATATTTCTCCAGATTATAGTGAAATTATTATTCCTCTCTATAGATGAATATATTATTCTCAAATCACATAAATCGTTATATACCATGTTCATATTCTTCTTTTTCATTTTACATTTCCCCCCCTTTCAGTCTAATTTATAATATTATTATTTGTTGTTTCTCACAAAATTTTTGTAATATTTTCAATTTTTTTTCATTTCTCCATATTGAGAATAAATCACTTACCACCAATGATTCCAAAGTATATCAACATTTTCTTTATTCCATAAAATATCTCATATGGAGTCTTTTATTCCTTTATAAACAAAAAATATCTATTGTAAATATAGACTGATTTGATGAATTCTACTTTTAAAAACATATTTGGTAGGTTTGAATAGATATGTATCACTATAAACATATTGTTTATGACCTAGTTTCTCCTCTCAACCACACTATTTTTTGGAATTGTACTCACTACTGATACTTGGTCCATTATCCCATGATTCTTTAGATAGGCATACACCCATCTGTTGAAAAAATTCATTCCATTGGTGGTTCTAAATTTTAGAATCTTTTTGTTTAAATTTTTTTAAACCATCTTCTGATATTGAGTAATGAAATTAAATACCTAATACTTGTGGTCGATGAGCCTCAACCATGCCATCCTGATATAATAGTCAATAAGAAATATATAATATATCTTTCCAACAATTCCCTATGGCGATATCTATCTGCACACATCAACATGCACTAATTCAAGTACCCTTGATGACATCTGGTCTTTCAACAAGTACATCTTCAAAGTAATATTCCTTTTTGAAAAACATTGAATATGTGTGTATGATCATGTGATAATATCAGGATATCATGATATCTATCATTCTTCACCATATTTTCTAATAAATTTTTGATTAAGTTGGAAAGTTTCTTATGCTAAAATTTATTTTATTATTCCTCAGAAAGAAAGCACATATATTCTTATCCACCAACGAGGTAGAGATTCCCCTTTGTGTGATTCCCTTTCATTATAAATACACCATCCTTTCTATTTAAAATACTATTCTTCTTAGTGTATTTTACTATATGTCCTGAGTAACACGATTGAATTACAATGCAAAATTTGTGGCCAATAACTTCAACCGCTAATACATCCTCAAGTCTTATGTCTTTGCCCCCAAATTTGGGATTTTCATAATCTAATGATTTTTAAACATTCATTATTACTAAATTATATGACACTTTTTTTTCATATGTGATTAATGTGACTATATCCTTATTTCCCACCATATGGTAAGCACATATTCTATCAAGAATCTAATCACTAACAGAATTTAATGATCACTATGAAATCTCTACAACCAATGCCTTTTCAGCTCTTTTCTTTTTGATCCATATTTTTTTCTTTAACCCTTATGATGACTTGTATGTTTGAAATTTGACTAAATATATATTAATAACTTTATTTTTCATTTCAACCCACTTTATTATTCCTTTAACTACAATTTATGGAGAATTTGGGTCTTCATAGGCACATTAATCTACACCGTCAATGAGAAATAGTCGACCATATATCCATACCCTTCACACTAAAAATAATGTCTATCAAAATCATACCAAGAATATCAAACTTTGATCAAATGCATTTATTTATCTTATGCCTTACAACCCCTATTGGATATGGAACACACATTTCTAGAGTTTCCCATATTTATAACTCAATAATACATGATTTGTGGTGTATTATTACATGTCTTTACTACAACACCAATGTTTTTTTGGTTTATTTGCGTGTTATAATTTTGATTCACCACAAATTCAATATTTAAATTTAGAGTAGGTTCTTGTGGCCAGGAATCAACTATTACTAACTTATGATTGCGATCAAGACTCATAACAGCTTCTTTTACTCAAATATGTCTTTTTATTTTATAGATAAACCTATTATTATCTCATTGGACCTCCCTGATTATCTTTCACCTTCTCTATCACCTAATCAAACTAATTTCTTGTGGTCTTAACGAGTGTCACGAGTCACTCATAATATTCTATTTTTCACCATAGCCTGATGACTTCTACCTCAATCTCATAAATATATTTAAATCAATCTTTCACTGTATTAGTCAAACCATTGGTAACCTAAGTCTACTTTCTGATCTTGATCCATTACTCAACAAACTTCTAAAAGCTTTCTATCTTTTGAAATTTGATATTTTAAATTTACACCCTTATCCCAAAATTATATTCTTGTTATTACTATATCTAGAGTTTGATATCAAGAACCAATCCATTGTCTTTATTTATATTAGATCTCTAAACATAAATTTCTTAAAGAGTATCTCTTAACTCTTCTTGTAGATCAATTATACCTTATAATTATCCTTTTTCATTTTCATTGTCTTCCATTATCTATGGATTTTCTAAAAAAATCACAAGATCATATTATTTTATGTCTTTTCTATCCTTAATTTCTTTTACTTAAATTTCTTCTGAGATATTATCCTCTTGTGAAAGTAGGTTCTTCTTCTTGAAGAATTCATGCTCAGTACTCCTCAAAACTCTCATATTAGTTTATGATTTATTTGTGGTAACTTCAACATCCTTAAAATTATCTTAAAACTTATTCAAAATTTTTTTCTACAAGGTACCCAACTATTCCACACCGAAAACACGTGATTTGATGTTTCCCATTGGACTTTCATTTCCCCTTTTCATGATTTAAGAAAGGAATAAAATTACTTAATAAAACTATTGTTCTTCATGATCATACTTCATGGTTAGATTATTCAATTAATTGAATTCCACCTCATTAGGCATCCCTTTTTACATTGTGTTTTTATCATCCTTCCTCATCTCAATGAAATAAGAGTACTATAAATTCTATCCAATTCCAGCTATTTTGGATCTTTGTCTTCAAGCATAGAGGCATATAGATTAAACTGAGGTGGAAATATTATTATTATATTCTTGATGATCATAACATCATCAAGGGTTTATCTAAGACTATGAATATCCTCTATAATAAAATTTACCTAACCATAGAATACACCAACATATTCATTCAGGTGCATCCTCAAGTCCTCATACTTGTTACACAGAACCAGTAATTTCACTTCATATACCTCTAAGTTTCCTTTAGAGATAATAAGTATTTTTCATACATGTAACATGAGTATTGATATAAAATCACCTTAATATAGATTTCATTAGATAAGGACTCCCTTATAGAATTGATTTCTCTAATGTCAATATCTAGTTTATTATGGTCTCTACATGATAATGCTTTTCTATCCATACTAACTAATGTTCCATGAATAACAACTATAAAAGCATCCATTCTTAAGGATTAGAAGTAGTGTTGCATATAATTTTTCCATAGTTAAAAATTATATCCATTTAAGATCAGAATCCATGTATGATTTACTACTATCATTGCATCCACTTAATAGAGAGTTCCACTAACATAAACATTTGGCTCTGATACCACACATTAGCCCTAATCTAGTTAAATACCCCAAGGGAAGGGGGTGAATCAAGGTATATCAATTTATTTTAAATATACTTAACTAATGATATTGTTCTAATATTAGTATGAACACCTCTATCTCTCTCTTATAATAGATACGAAGTGATAAAGAAATTAAGGACAGATAAAAGTAATTTTTACTCGGTTCACCCACACTATGATAGTATAAGAAGCATAAGATGATGATGTGTTGAGGCACTAGAATCAATAAGCACCTAACTATGTATAATGTTTAGAGATTTATCATTACCCTCCTTGGTTCAGTACCAATCACATTTGAAGAATTTACTACTCTCTCAATCAAGATCACTACTTGTTTATAGTTTGAGAACAAACTATTTTATCTAATAAAGTGTACTCACTATTCCATTAGAAGACTCTTTGATGGAATGAATAAAATTTGGTTACACCACAACTGGTATATCATGATGTTTTTTTCATCCAAATGTTGTAGTCCATTTTTCCACAAAAAATATGGGCAATTTCATTATGGTTTTCATACCATCCTTACTATGCAAGAATTATGTTCACATGACTCGTTTTCACACAAACAATTGTTTCATAACTTACTTTATGATGTAACTTATGGCTGTGTAAAATTCCTCCACATAAAAAATAAATTCATGTAAATATTATGTGAAAACAAAATTTTGAGATTTTATCTAAGACTTTATCTATGTTTAATTACAAGACTAATGTCATATTTATGGGAAAATCCAATCTGTTCACATATACTTCTTGTGTGAAAATCTCCCCTTCATGGAGCCTCTATGTTACTAATGATGTGAAATTCCACTTGTGTAATGTGTTCACAAAACTCCACTATCACAATATTTTTCCTAATTTTCATGAGAATCCATTATTTACTTAAGATTGATATGAAATTTTCTCACATAGACTCCAAACTCTTCTACAAAATTTCCTTCTTGAATACACAATGTTCTTCTCCACTCTATATGTTTTAACTATAAAAAAACCCAAATTCTCTAAAATTAAACTTGGTATATTTTTTAAAAAATAGGTTTATAGTGAAACAAAACTCCTGGGGTTTCTTATTGAAAATTCCTTCTGAAGACCCTCCATGGTGTATCCCAAGGTGTCATGGTGTGATAGGCTACCTTCAGATACCTCCAAATGTAACATGATATAAACCCATAACTCTCAATAAGTTCCCCCCCTCCATATCATCATAATCAAATTTGGAAAACTCAGGAATCCTTATGTATCAACCTAGATACCTTTACATGTCACCATATGTAATATATATTTTTTATATGTAAAATATTTTCCTTAGAAATATTTTAATAGGTAATATATTCTTCCAATATATAATATTTTTTCCTTATTTATAAAATAGATATGTAATATATTTCTAAACTCCCATATCATACATAAGGATTATGACTTAATTAAATTAACAATATATAATATATATTATTCTATGTAATATATTTTCATATGAAAAGTTTTTACCCTAGCCAAAAAACCTTATATGTAATATCTTTTCTAATGCGTAATGTTTTTCCCTTTGCTAGAAAACCTTATGTAATATATTTTTATCATGTGTTATATATTTTTCAATATGTAATCTTATTACTTTGTGAGAAATAAAGTGCATATGATATTTAACTTTGGGAAAAAATAATACATAAGATTATAGACTTAGAAAAACCTCCATGGAAGTACATTAAATTTCTAAAATCCATCCTAAAATCTCTACTTCCAATGGACTCACTTTCGATAAATATAATTTTGGTATATTTAATTTTGGAAAATATAATTTTGATAGATATAATTTTGATAGATTTATTTATGGACTTCCAGGACTTGGGTATTCTATTCCACCATTATCATTCAAAATCCAAAACTAACATCTAGATTCTCTCCTTACGATAGTTATAACTCTTAACCAAAAAATGGTTTTTACATGACCATTCAGTTTAGGAATTTTAAATTATGGACTATTGAAGATATACTCTTATGAATCACACAACTTAGACTCCAAAACTATAAAAATTATACTCAAAATTTATTAAGAAAAATCGCCATATGGTTATTGTGTGATCTACATCCCATAGGTAAAAATTCCTAGTGAGGGCCACATCGACCCCTCTCTAATTCACCTAAGCACCCAAGATACCTACCAAACCTTTGATCATATCCAAAAACATCCCGTAAAGATATTATAGCCCTAGAATACTGATCTAAAACTCAATTATCCAATTATCCCCTATTATGTGACCAAAAAAATTAAATTTCCCTTGAAAATAAAGATTCCTCAATCTATGGGTCATTAAAAACTACCCACCATAATGACTATCATCCTTGAGAAGTCATTGTGGAAATTTATCCATTAATATTGACCCACCTAGGTCATTAATTCACTACCCCCTCACAATGTTACATCACCAAACTCCAAATGCGCTTCCACTGCACAACTCCAACCCTCAATGCATACTATTCATTGAAAACAGAGACACCCACTCACCAATATTCCTTTATATCTATACAAAACCACATCACATACCTGAAATTATTTCTCACTAAGATATCCTTTGATGATCTTTAAACCCAATTTCTCTGACCCAATTACCCTAATCATAACCAATACTAAGACACCAAGATGGTGCATGAATACACCCATCAATCATAAAACACAAAAAAACCCATAACCAATCTATACATAGTATTATGGTTCTCCCCACAATAATTATCCACTCATAAAGGTTATTTATGGGTAATGATTCTCCAACCATAGGAATCGTCTACCAAACACACACTTCAAGCAGTCTAATCCATGGAACTATGAAAAATCTCACCCAACTACTCAATCCCAACATCAATAATCCATCCCACAAGACTCTAACACATAGTTATCTAAAAAACCCACAAAATAAAAATTGAATTAATTACTTAACCACCCTATCTATTCCAGATCAACCATAGAATATCAATCCGACATGGTCTATATAGTCTCTAGTTTCTTTTCAAAATATCAGACCCAATAATTCTCAAACAACCAACCTAACTATTTTTCTTTCAAGAAAACATGAATCCCTAGCCAAGAACACAATTCAAACTCTGGGTTACCCCAAGTAAAACACTAAAATTCATGTAGAACAATTTTTACAACCACTAGTTTCTTATTCAACCAAAATCAAAACATTTTTATAGGAACCAAAACTTGATTGAGTTTTCAAAACATCTATATAATCCAAGGGGTTTTCATAAAAAGTGAAAAGTTAAAATTCATGGCTTTACCGGTCCTTTATTATCCCAAAAACTAACCATATTTTTAAAAACCAATTTGAAAACCAATTTCAAAAACACTTTCCTCATATCTTATCAAAACTAGAAAATACCAAACCATTTCAAAATACCAAGATCCCTGATCTATTTCATGTAAAATAAAATTATTAAACCATTTTCTAGACACCTTATACATTTATATGGGTTTTATTATTAAACATGGGTTTTTTTTTTCAAAAACCAGAAACCCTGAAAATCATTTTCAATTGGTGGAAAAAAATTCACAATCAACAATCAACTAAGCATTCCCCTAAAATACATATTAATATAATCACCCCTTATAATGTATTTGAGAAAGAATAAAATATATTATAGGTTTTAGTAATTAATAATGTATTCCAATGAGAAAATATGTCAAAAAAAAAAATCCTCGGGAACATATATCATGCCTTAAGAATTCTACTATCATGATGCATGAAATACTCATTGGATCCTAGCCAATCCCTTTGACTCATTCCAAGTTTCATCCATCCTATAATGAGATTCATGTTCTTACACCTAACTAATAATAGATTTACTAGTTCCAACACTGAATATATAATGGTTACTTGGGTTTTAACCAACACCATGTTTTCTAGGCATGCTACCAATATACCTCTTGAGTCCTGAAAAACTAGCTCCACCTATAAATATCATTTTCCTATAAAAAACTGATTTGATACTATTTTGTAACACCCTAACCCAGATTTCCCAAATGATACTTGATTGAGAACACTACAAGATCTCAGACACACATCCCTATATACCATAGGTTACTGACTACTAGTGAGAGAGTAAAATAGTAATGGTTTCACTATACCCTCAAAAGTATTCCCTAAGTTCATACCCAATTCTATTGAAAATTCACCATGACCTATTCATATAATGGATATCCCAAAATCCATTCTACATAAACATATAGAAAATAGGGCCCCTGTAATAAATAATAGAAACTAGTAAATAGTCTATATAATGCATTATAACATAGCAGAGAGGTAACAAAATGTAACACCCCAAGGTTTTGAAAATAAATATTGAATGCATTTTATAATCTATCCATTAAACACAACTTTACCTCTACCATGTTTTGAATTTTGAAAAACTGTCAACTAGATTTGTGACCAGTAATTCATTTGGAGTCTGATAGAACAAACATGATTTTTGGTGAATAGTAAAATACCCTTATGAATAGTAATATGACCCTTATGAATAGTAAATAATGATATTATTTTATTTTCTTAAGGTAATAAGATAATGAGATCTTAATTAATTTTTCAATGTGATATAAAACTAATTATACATTAAAATTGTTATTTTGTTGAATTAACTATGATTTTATTTAAAAATTAAATTAATAATATTTAGAAAATTATTTTTAAAAAATGAAGTTCATTTTTTAATTATACATGTCGGCAGTTTAATGACATCATAATGACATAATAAAAGTCTAGTCAACTTTTATACATTAACATATGACATTAGGTGTCCCAAGTGGCTAAAACCATGGGTAAATACCATGAGAAAGCCCATGGTTTGGAAAAAACCACTAATGAGGTGTCCCTTTGAAATTATTAAAAAACTCCCTCTCTTTTTCTATAAATACCCACTCATCCATTCGTTTTATTTCCTTAAAAATCCCTAATCCTAGAATATCTAGTGGTTTTACCTCTCTATTAGTCCTCCCAAGGTGTCCTTAATCCCCCAAGGTCCCAAACATCAAGTTCTAGGAGTTACTGTACAGTGTAAGGGAATCTTTCACCCACCTCTTTTAGTCGACACTTCTTTTTGTTATCTATTTGAATTTCCATTCTCATATGTTGGAGTTTTATTTTATGTATTCCTATTACTGTAATTTTTATTTATATATGATTAGATACCCTTTTTATTTCATCATTTCATTTTATGAAATTTTAAGCGATGCCATTAGGCTGCCAAATTTTCATAAGGGATCTCTCAACTATTATTTTATTTTTCAAGTTCATCTCTTTTCTTTTCCTCTCCTCACCTCCTCTATCTAAATGACCATAATAAACCCAATATCATATATATACTATAATTATATCATGTTAATGGACTAAACATCATCAATATCCTATCGCTCTCCCCCCTTTTTATTTTATAAATGAAATCAAAGTCCACGAGGTTCCAATTTATAGCCTTTGTGGACGATGAAGTTTAATTCTTCAATTTCTCCTACATTACTGGGAATGAAATCATTTTTATGGTTGAACCAGACAATAATATATTTATTATAACCAAATTAATATTCAGGAACCAGTATTTGTATATATTATTAAATCATAAGACCAAACTAGTTCCTAATAATGAAAATACCGCTTAAATAATCTAAGTGAATATCATTAATAATTCATCTAATGATTCATCATATTTATGTGTAAAAAATGATAGAAATGAAAATTAACACTTATTTATGTTTATAAATAATATGTAATTTCAATTTTGGAGATTTATATCCATTTCACATGATCTCCATCATTTAAAAACAATTATGAAAATCAAGAAAGCAAACACTCTGGAACGACGAAATTCGATATTTTAACTTATCAATAAGGACATAAATGAACTAAAAAATTATTATAAACTAAATACTTGTCTAATAAGTTCTTAATTAAGTTATTAATGAGTCTAATTTTATATTCTAGGGCCTTAAGTTCAAGAGGGGAACACATTTAGACTTAAGGTAAGGGTTTTTCCACCCGAACTTCCATTTTCATTCGGGTTACTTTTATTGTCTATTACCTCAATGAATCTATTTTTTATTATTATTTAATACTCAAATATTATGTGTTTGGGTTATATATATGTTTACCAACTGGAATATTTCCTTATTTTATGGATGGTTACATGTTTTAAAAGGAACCTTCAAAATTGTTTCTGAAATACAAGCCTGATCCAAAGGAATTTATCTAATTCTTACCTATTTTCAAGGGCACTCTATAATCAGTTTTTGGAAACCATTATATTTATAAAATAACTAATTTTATTATGAAAATAATATGTTACTTCACTTTTGTTTTTATAAAAATATTTTTCCAAAAGAACTCTTCTTTTCCAAGTAAAAGAGTATTTATCTCAAGATTTACTCAAAGAATTTATAAGAGTATCTTCTTCTATTTCAAAATTCTTGTTGATTATAATGTATTATTGGGATAATTATGCCATGTTATCATCTACCATATTTAATTTAATGGTTTATTATTACATTGGATGTGGATGTGCCATCTTAAATCTATTCCCCAATTTACTCCGAATCGTTAGTGTTTATGCTTAATGTTGAGGGAAAGTTATTTTCATTTCATATATTAATTTCAATATGAATGTATATGTTGTTTATGTTTATCCCCATTCATATGAGGATTGAATTGGAAATATTATGTGTCATTTGGGGTCCACTATAGCCACTCGATGCATCAGTAGGTCTCATGAGACAAACTACAGTCATGGCACAAGGCCTTGACAAAATGATTACTTATGGTCCTGGTGTGAGGCCTTGACAGTTTGGTTATGTTATCCCGAATTATGCATTGATTAATTATTAAATTTTATTTATAGTTCATGTGGTTATTAAACTAGTATAATACCCATGATTATGTTATGTTATGGAAATATTTACTCATCTCATTTTCTACCATATTATGTTCAAGTTTATTTTTAAAGGCATGTGTTTTCAATTATTCACCTTGTCTAATGTTTATGTTATCTTCCACTATATTACATACCCTTACTGAGAATTTGAGATAACCCCTTTATTATGTTTCATTTTCTTAGGAAATTAATAATTTTATTATGAATGACATGCTGAAATAACCTAGGAGTTATGGATGTTGTCTAAGGAGTTTCTATGTTGTATTTCTTTTCAAGTTGTAATGTTTAACTTATTTATGAATCTTGTTTCCAATAATAATAATCTAATTGGTCCTTTATGATTCTTATTCCTTGTTTGTATGCTAAAGTAATCAAATAAGGCACCGGCTCTGGGAAACTAGGGTCAGGTCCTTACAGTTGGTATCAAAGGAATTTTAGTAGAAAACATGGAAACTAGATTTAGAAAACGCAGATTAGGGAAGAGTCCCTAAGATAGTATTTAATGATAAACATACAAGAACATCATGGTATTTTGGTAAGGAATATATTATGTGGATATTTCAAGCAATACATCCCTATATGGATATGAGCCGGTAGAGGCAGCTTTGGCACAGATGTACCTTGGAGTGAAAGCTCTGACAACGAGTTTTGGGCTTGACCCGGGGTATCTTGGTTCACAAAAATGGGCCTTGATACACTCTTGGTTACGAAACTCCTGGGGGATATGCTTAGGATAATTCACATTTTCTTTACAAGCCATTATGAAGGATTTAAATGTAAATTTTACCTCAAAGATACCATGTTTATGATTAAGAGATTATCTATGCATATAATTTAGATTTATGATAAGTAGTTTTCTACATTGAGATTACAAATTATGATTCACACCCTAAACTAGTGTATTCCATTATTTAGAAATGGTGCCTAGTGGGTGGAATCTAAACTTCATGAACGCACATAGGGATTTCCCTCCAATGTAAGATAATGATGTTGGATCTGGTGCTGTGACTAGTGTTGAGAAACTTATAACAATACTGGGACAACTTACTCAGGTTATGAATAATAAACTTACCCGTATGGAGAATCTGGATCCACCATGTGGAGGAGCTATGTTAGATCACTTCATGTGATAACAAACTCCACCATTTAATGGGACTACAAACCCATTTGTAGTTGAGTGGTGGATAAGTTCCCTCAAGAAGATATTTCTTACTTTGGGATGTAATAAAAGAGATAATGTGGTCATGGCAGTTCATCATCTAACGGGAGATGCAGATCAATGGTGGTCATTAATCCAAAACACAAAGGAGGAGGAAGAAATAGAAGAGATGGAATGGAGGGATTCTATGGAAATTTTCTTAGAAAAATATTTCCCTTGTGAATAGTGAGTAGATATGGAGAGGCAATTATTGAATCTGAGGCAGAAGGAGGATGAAAATGTTGTCATGCATGAAACTAACTTTACAAGGATGGAAAGGCATTATGTGGACTACATACATAATCTAAGGAGAGAAATTGATCGATTATTTAATGGTTTGAAACCATTCCTCCAAAGGGCTCTAGTCTCCCAGAATTTATCATCACATGAAGACATAGTTTCTTGTGCTATCAAGATGAAAAAGGAATTATCTAAGTCTTATGACTTTAAGGGAAATAAAGATAAGAATAGGGTTGTTGAAAACTCCAGTAAAGGAAATAAGGAAATGGATAAGAATGGAAGATTTGCATTTTCATCATACAGTAATTGTGGGAAGAAACACCCTGGAACTTGCCTAAAGGGAATGAGTGTATGTTACAAGTGTGGAGAAAAAGGCCACCTATATCGAGATTGTAAGGGGAAGAAAGAAGCTACCAATGTTCTATGCTACAATTTTAGGGAGATGGTACATTATGAACATTAATGTTCTAAGTGTCAGGGAAATGGTCCCCAAAGAAGGCCAAGGGAGCAAGGCCAAGCTTATGCGGTTACAACTGTGGAGTTTGAAGTTCCTAACGAAATGGTGGCAGGTACATTAATCATTTCATTAAACTTAGCCAATGATTTATTTGATTCTGGATCATTTCATTAATTAATATCTTCCCAATTTTCCATGAAAATTAGACATGTCCAATTTGATTTAATAAAGTATTTATCAGTCAAAACTCCTAGTGGATGTATCATTGCAACAAAGGCATGTAGATTAGTCCCCCTCATGACACATAAACGCACTTTGTTTTCTAACCTTATCATCATAACAATGGTTTAATATGATATAATTCTTGTTATGAATTGGCTATAAAATTATGATGTGAAGATCTATTGCAAGAAGAAGGAAGTTACAATTTTTGAAAATGGTGTAGAATCTCTTATTTTTAGAGCAGAAACCTCTCCATTTGATTCTCATCTAGATCCACCCCCAGTAGCTCTGTTAAATTCAATTATTGGGGAGGAAGTGAATGAAATATATATGGATGAGGAGATGAATGTATAGATTGAAGATGTACCTATTATACAAGAATATGTTGATGTCTTTCTAGAGAATTTACCTAGACATCCTCCAGAGCGGGAAATTGAGTTTTCTATAGAATTAATTCTAGGTTCAAGGCCCATATCAAAGACCCCTTATAGAATGACCACTGTAGAGTTAGTGGAACTAAATAAACAACTAGAGGAATTGAGTGATAAAGGATTTATTTGACCTAGTGTTTCTCCATGGGGAGCCCCTGTCCTTTTTGTCAAGAAGAAAGATAGATCCATGTGGTTGTGCATTGATTAGAGGGAAATCAATGCTATTACAATAATGAATAAGTATCATCTACCAAAAATTGATGATTTATTTGATTAACTTCATGGAGTCCAATATTTTTTGAAGATTGATCTTCGATCTGGATATCATTAGTTGCTTGTGAGGAAGGAAGACATTACAAAAATAGTATTCTGAACCAAGTACGGGCATTATGAGTTTATAGTAATGCCTTTTGGACTAACTAATACACCATCTATTTTTATGGATCCGATGAATAGAGTTTTCAAGGAATATCTTGATGACTTTGTGGTGGTGTTTATTGATTATATCCTGGTATACTCTAAAATCTATGAAGATCATGAAAATCACTTGCACACTATTCTAAAGACACTTAGAAGAAATAAATTATATGAGAAGTTTAGAAAGTGTGATTTTTGGTTTTAATCAGTTTCATTTCTGGGCCATATTGTCTCTAAGGATAGAATATTTGTAGATCCTGTGAAGTTAAAGGCTGTGAAAGAATGGCCTACTCTGACAAACATAACTGAGGTATGTAGTTTTATTGGTTTAGCAGGTTATTATAGACGTTTTGTTCAGAACTTTTCCCATTTATCCAATCCAATGACTAGGCTTACATGAAAAGAGGTTAAGTTTGTATGGACCAAAGAATGTGAAGAATTTTTTGAAGAATTGAATAGAATTTTAGTAAATTCTTTGATCTTAACCCTACCATTGGGGAATGATGGGTTTGTTATCTATAGTGACACATAAAAGAAAGGACTTGGTTATGTCCTTATGCAGAATGGTGGAGTGATTTCCTATGCATCCAAGCAGCAAAAAAATCATGAAAAACTATCCAACTCATTATCTTGAGTTAAAAGCGGTAATTATTGCTCTAAAGATTTGGATACATTACCTCTATGGCAAAAAATGTGAGATATATACTGATCATAAGAGTTTTGAAATATATATTCTCACAGAAATAACTCAACATGAGACAAAGGAGATGGATTGAGCTACTCAAATACTACGATTGCACAATACACTACCACCCGGGGAAGGAAAATAAAGTGGCGGATGCTTTGAGTAGAAAGGACCATGGAATTCTGAACAAGATGAGATTAGAAAGGGATATTAGGTTCATGTATCTAGTAAAGATAGATATGGGAATTATCAAGGAAGGTAACACATCACAAATTTTTAAAATGGTTGCTAAACCATCTTTACTAGAAATTATAAAATGTTCTCAAGATGATGATGAGGAGTTTCAAAAGAAAATTAAAGCTATAAATAATGGGATGTTGACTGAATTTGTATATGAAGGTGGCATTTTGAAATTCGGAAAGAGGATTTGTGTTTCCGCTATTCCTGAGATAAAGAAGGAACTATTGGTTAATTCTCATAGGTCTAATTTCTCTATGCACCTTGGTAGCATAAAGATGTTTAGGGATCTAAAGGAATTTTTTTTGCAAGAAAACATAAAGAGGGAGATTGCTGAATACTTGTCAAGATGTTTGGTTTGTCAATAGGTGAAGATAGGAAGACAATTTCCTGGAGGAGTCATGAAACCCCTTCCTATTCCTATGTGAAAATGGGATGATATTACAATGAACTTTGTCATGAGGCTACCAAAGAATCCAAGAAATAATGATGCGATATGGTTCATTGTTGACCATCTTACAAAATCTGCACATTTTCTTGATATAAGAGAAGATTTACCATTTTAATGTTTAGGAATAATATACATTAATGAAGTTGTAATACTTCATGGTGTACCCTCATCAATTATTTCTGATTGGGATCTCCATTTTACATCATGATTCTAGAAGAGTCTTTAGAAGTCCCTAGATACTAATATTCATTTGAGCACTGCCTATCACCCACAAACTGATAGACAATCATAACCAACTATTCAAACTTTGGAAGACATGTTGAGGTCTTGTTAACTTGATTTTAAAGGCATGCATGATCAATATTTACCTCTCATAGAATTTTCCTATAACAATAGATTCCATTCAGGTATTCAGATGACACCATATGAAGCGTTGTATGGAAAGAGATATCATGCACCAACTTTCTAGGATGATGTTGGTGAAAGAAAGTTCGTAGGCCCAGAACTTGTTGAGGAAACAACAGAAAAGGTGAAGATTATCCAAACCCATATCAAAATAGCTCAAAGTAGGCAAAAGAGATATGCCGATAACCGAAGAAAGGACTTTAAATTTCAGGAAGGAGATCACATTTTCTTAGAGTTATCTCCATGGAAGGGTATTATACAATTCGGTAAGAAGGGAAAATTAAGTCCCAAGTACGTCGGACCTTTTGAAATTCTGGACTGAATTGGAGCTGTAGCTTACTGTTTGGAAATGCTGCCAAGTCTCTCCAAAGTTCACAATGTGTTCTACGTGTCAATGCTAAGAAAATACATGCCAGACCCAACACATGTACTCACTTATGAAGATGTATAACTTGTGCCCGATATGCCTTATTGTGAAGAGTCTATCAAGATTATTGAAACCAAAGAACAGGTATTGAGAAATCAGATGACTTGTCTGGTAAAGGTTCTTTGGAGGAACCATAAGATGGAGGAAACAACATGGGATCCTGAGGATCTTATGTTGAATACATACCCAAATATTTTTAGGCAAAATTTTGTGAATTTTGAGGAAAAACTTTTTGTATGTAGGGGATAATGTAACACCCCAAGGTTTTGAAAATAAATATTGAATGAATTTTATAATCTATCCATTAATCACTACTTTACCTCTAATTTGTTTTGAATTTTGAAAAACTGTCATCTAGAGTTATTACTAGTATGTCATTTGGAGTCTGATAGAAAAAACATGATTTTTAGTGAATAGTAACATACCCTTATAAATAGTAATATGACCCTTATGAATAGTAAATAATTATATTCTTTTATTTTCTTAAGGTAATAAGATAATGAGATATTAATTAATTTTTCAATGTGATATAAAACTAATTATACCTTAAAATTGTTATTTTGTAAAATTAACTATAATTTTATTTAAAAATTAAATTAATAATATTTAGATTTTTTTGAAAAATAGAGTTCATTTTTGAATTCTACACGTTGAAAAATTGTAGGGGTGAATTTTTGGGATTTTTCTAAAATACTTAAATTTTTCCTGAATAGTAAAAATACAGTTTTGAGTTTTCATAAGTTTAATGACATCATAATGAAACAATAAAAGGCTGGTCAACTTTTGTACAATAACATATTACATGAGATGTCCCAAGTGGCTAAAACTATGGAAACATACTAAGGTAAATCCCATGGTTTGGCAAAAACTACTAATGAGGTGTCCCTTTGAAATTATTAAAAAACTCCCTCTCTTTTTCTATAAATACCCACTTATCCATTCGTTTTCTTTAATTAAAAATCCTCCATCCTTGAATATCTAGTGGTTTTACCTCTCTATGAGTCCTCCCAAGGTGTCCTTAAGCCCCCAAGGTCCCAAACTTCATGTTCTAGGAGTTAATATACAAGGTAAGGGAATCCTTCACACTCGTCTTTTAGTCGACACGTCTTTTTTGTTATCTATTTGAATTTCCATTCTCATATGTGGGGGTTTTATTTTATGTATTCCTCTTACTATCCTTTTTATTTCCATATGATTAGATACCATTTTCTCCAATTATTTAATTTTATGAAATTTTAAGCGACGCTGTTGGGCTGCCAAATTTTCATAAGGGATCTCTCAACTTTTATTTTATTTTTAAAGTTCATATCTTTCCTTTTCCTCTCCTCACCTCCTTTATACAAATGACCATGATAACTCCAGTATCATATATATAATGTAATTTTATCATGTTAATGGACTAACCATCATCAATATCCCCTCTCTCTATCCCTTTTATTTTATAAACGAAATCAATGTCCACGAGGTTCCAATTTGTAGCCTTTGTGGACGATGAAGTTTTGTTATTTAATTTCTACTTTATTACTGGTCATGAAACCATTTTTATGGTTTAACAAGACTATAATATATTTATTATAACCAAATTAATATTCAGGAACTTGTATTCATACATATTATTAAATCATAAGACCAAACTAGTTCCTAATAATAAAAATACCGCTTAAATAATCTAATTGAATATCATTAATAATTCATCTAATTATTCATCCTATTACTGTGTAACCAAATGATATAAATGAAAATTATAAATTATGTATGTTCATAAATAATATTTAATTTTAATTCTGGAGATTTACTTCCATTCCACATGAACTCCATCCCTTAAAAACAATTATGAAAATCAGGAAAACAAACACTCTGGAATGAAAAAATTCTACATTATAACTTATCAATAAGGACATAAATGAACTAAAAATAATTATGATAAAATAGATAAATTTATATTAATTTATTAATTAATTTATTAACGAGTCTTATTTCGTATTCCAGGACCTTAAGTTCAAGAGGGGAACACGATCAGACTTAAGGTAAGGGTTTTTCCACCCGAACTTCCATTTTCATTCAGGTTACTTTTATTGTCTATTACCTCAATGAAACTATTTTGTATTATTATTTACTTCTCAAAAATTATGTGTGTGGGTTATATATATGTTTACCAACCAGAAACTTTCCTTATTTTAAGGATGGTTACACGCTTTAATAGGAACCTTCAAAATTGTTTCCGAAATACAAGCCCCATCTAAGAGAATTTCTCTAATCCTTACCTATTTTCAAGGTCCCTCTATAATATCTTTTTGGAAACCATTATCTTTATAAAATAAATAATTTTATTATGAAAATACTATCTTAATTCACTTTTGGGTTTATACAAATATTTTTCCAGAAGAACTCTTCTTTTCCAAGTAAAAGAGTATTTATCTGAAGATTTACTCGAATGATTTATAAGAGTATCTTCATCTATTTGAACACTCTTGTTGAATATTATGTATTATTGATATTATTATTCCATTTTGTCATCTAATATATTATTTTTAATGGTTTATGATTCCTTTTTATGTGGATGTGATATCTTAAATCCATTCCCCAATTTACTCTGAATCGTTAGTTTTTATGCTTAATGTTCGGGAAAAGTTATTTTCATTTCATATATTAATTTAAATATGAATGTATATGTTGTTTATGTTTATCCCCATTCATTTGAGGAGTGAATTGGACATAGTAAGTATTGTGTGGGGCCCTCTATAGCCCCTCTGTGCATCAGTAGGTCTCATGAGAAAAACTACGGTCATAACACAAGGCCTTGACAAAATGATTACTAATGGTCCTGACATGAGGGATCAACTATTTGGTTATGTTGTCCTGCAATAAGAATTCCCTCATTATACAAATATTATTTATGGTTCATGTGGTTATTAGACTAGTTGAATAACCCTGATTATGTTATGTTATGGAAATATTTACTCAGCTCATTTTCTATCATATTATGTTCAAGTTTATTTTCAGAGGCATGTGTTTTCAATTATTCATCTTATCTAATGTTTATGTTACCTTACACTGTATTTATTACCCTTACTAATAATTTGAGCTGAAACCTTTATTATGTTTCATTTTCTCAGGACATGAAGTTGTTTATTATGAATGAAATTCTTAAATAACCTAGGATTTGTGGATGTTGTCTAAGTAATTTCTATGTTGTATTTCTTTTCAAGTTATAATGTTTAACTTATGTATGAATCTTGTTTTCAATAATACTAAAGTACTCTGTGCTTCGGGATGCCTATTACTTATTTTTATGCCAAAGTAATCAAATAAGGAACTAGCTCTGGGAAACTGGGCTTGGGTCCTTACACAAAAAGTAAAATTATATAACATGAATCATCACAAACACTGGCTGGTACATGTGCAAAACAATAATTGAAAAGTAACCTCATTGGAATCTAGACCAACTCACATGATCATCCCTACTCAATACTTGGACTCTAAAACCTACTATACTTGAACCACATGTATAAATCCAAGATAATCCTATGTTTTAAAGGAAACATGATGTTTGAATCGTGCACATCGAAACCCATGTCGTGTACATGGGTAGGGGTGAGTCTAATGACCTAGTATGAATTCACATATCCTTAAAAGATTGAATGATATTATGATAAAATGGATGTTCATGGAATATATATATATATATATATAGTAAAATTTATTACTGCCAAACACCCCCACATTGAAATATAACATAAAATTCATATGCAAGCATATACATTAGGTCATTGTGTGCTAACGAAGACACCATGACACCTAACCATACCTACTTCAGCTAATATCGATCATATGTACATTGTAGTAACATCACAAAAAATCCCATAAAGAAAAGGTAACTTAATAGACATCCCCAATGATATAATTACTATTTCAAGGAACTATATCACAAATCCATTATTAATGTATAGAAACCCACCACATCCAACAAGTGATCTGAGGAGAGAATCTTGATAGATATCCTTTTTCATAAGCTGAACCATCCACTCATGGTAATGTCACATGGTAACATATCATGTACACTATTCAACAAATAACAAATGATACGAGGAGGGTATCTCAATAGTAAAAATATCCCACAATCCAAACTACATCAAAAAGGTAGGTCCAATGGCTATATCTCATATAAACTGGTCAACATACAAAAAGCAATATGAGGAAGGTATTTCAATAGCCAACCACTCACATAGTCCAAACCACCCACTCCGGTAAGTCCCATGGCATAATCTGGGCCACACCAATATGAGGTAGGTCCCATGGCTAGTCACATTTCTAGAATAAACAATATGTAATTTGAGTGGGGAATCTTGATACTAAACCTATTTTATAAGTCAAACCACAAAAAAAAATGGTATGTCTTATGGATACATCTCATGTAACACCTCTTATCACCATTAGTTTATTTATTTAATGTTATTTTAGGGTATATTATTGTTTTGAGAGTTTTGGGGGTTTATGTCATTTAATTTGGAATTTATAGGTGTTTGATAAATGTATTTAATGCATAAATTTTAGAGTGTTTTATTGTATTGATTTATGTAATTAAATGATAAATATTTCTAATTTTGGAATGTATTGACTTGTTTTATGATTTTTTGCAGGAAGAGATGAATTTAATAAAAAAGAATAAAAAGGTATGAATAATGGAGTTAAAAGGCACTTTGCGCCGTGATTGAAGTGAAGCGGTGCAACATGAGATTTTTGTGGATGTTGCGGAGTTTGAAAACTAGAGAAAAACGATTACACATCATGTAATTTGATTACACATCGTGACTTCATCAAGAGAATCAGGGCAACATATGACAAGTTGTGACACCATTTCAAATTTTTAAAGACCATTACACATCATGTATTCTCATTACATGACATGAGTTTTTTTAGGACAAGTTTTGGAAGAAGTTGTGTTGAAATCTACAACGCTTGGAAATTGAAAGATTACACAATGTGAAAGTACATTACATGTCATGTAAGTGTTGGTGAGAAGAAAAATGAAGATGCATGGTCTGACAGTGTGATGAGATATTTTGATGAGAATCTCAATTTTTTGACCATGGGGCCCACCATGGATATTTTCTAATTCCATTTAATGTATCCTAAACCTCCTGGAATCCTATAAATGTAGAAGTTACCTGCTGCTGAAGAGGAATTAAGATCCAGATCTACTAGAGACCAAAGATTTGTGTGGGAAACAACGTTGTGCAGGGACCTCATCGAGGTCATATTTCTTTTCTTTATGATTTATTTTCTCCATTCCTCTTGTTCTATCATCACTAGGATGGGGGGGGGGGGGGGGTAAACCCACTTTATGCTCGGGTAATGTAAAAGAATGGGGGAGGTGCATTGGATTTGATTCATTTTATTTATTCATTTATTTGGTATGACTCAATTTAATCATTAAATTTCAATCCGTTTATTTTTATTTTATCACGAACATTGATATTTGAATCTAAAAGTAACTTTAAAATTTTTCAACTGATAACCCTAAGGAAGAAGTGAACATTGACGACTTTAGGGGAAATTAGGTTTAAATACGGTATCCAGAAAAACTTGATTCAGTTAAACCCTAAATTAATGGAACAAGGGAAACAAGGGATTGCCGCATAAAGGGGAATATACCATGACCATTGGATATTCATCATCTTTAATCTGACACCAATCATGAATTAATCAGCATATTTTCTAAAATCTAATTGCACATGAACCCTAAAATTACAAAACCTAGGCGTGCTTTCAAAATCTGTTTCCAAACCAACCAATCAATCTTCTTCATTTTCATTTTGATTTCTCAAAATTAATCAAAGTGATATTCTATCATCAATTTATCTAATATAATAAAGTTAAATATTTTGAAAACCTAAAAAAAATAATTCACCATCTCTATGGGTTTGACCATAAACTTTCCTAAGACTACATTTCAATAAAATTAAGTATCATAGTTGAGTTTTTATAATTTTTTTTTGCATAGACATGTATAGAATGAACAACTACCTCCCATCCTATCAGTGTCTCATGTATTTATCATGGTTATGAGTAACCATGTAGTAACCACACAACCTACCTTTCTACTAGGGGTAACCGTATAGATGACCCTTAAGTGGGGGGTAAACTGTGCAGTGTGACCCTTACATAAGGAGAAATCATACAAGGTCCTTTGAAATGGGAGTTGTCTAGTGCATGGATTATTCATGGTTTGGTAAACTATGAGACAAGTGTACAAAGGGTTCTGTAATGGGATAATGCCATTTGGAATTCTTGGGGAAAGATTTACCAAACTATGCGTAGCGTCTAGGTCATTAAAATTTTGAAATTATCACTTTTCCCCTACTTGATTTTAACCCAAAATCTATTCTCCTCCTCCCTCATTTAGTTTATGATACCCCTAGGGCTTCTACAATAGGATTTACTTACCTCCCATAGGTTATTATTCATGTTTTAGGGTGTATTCTTCAAGGTAAACCTCTTCTAATATCTTCCCCTCTTATTTCTATCTTTTTCTTCTCTTATTCTTTCCCAGTGAGCCCTTGGTAACCTAGATATTCTATGTAGCTCATTTTTAACCTGGGTATTTCTAACACTATAATTTACCCTTGATATTATAATCCTTCTCAGGTACCTTTGAGGCTAATTTCTATTCTCATTTTAAAAGGTGACAAGTTGTATGCTAAGCGGTCCCTTGAACTTCTCTTTAATTTTATAACTACGATTTCTTGTTGATTTAAATGAATTATTTATGTGTTTTAAAAGTTTTATCAAGTAAAATTAGTATATTTTTTTGAAATAATATGTTTTAATTTTATTTCATCAAGCACACTTGGGATTTCCCTTTGTTTCAAAGTATAAAAAATATTTTAAAAATCTATTCTTAATTAGTGTTTGTATAAATGCCCGGTTGACTCATTGAAATTGATAGTTGTATTTTAAAGGGTGTTTTAGTTTTAGAAAAAATATTTTTATTATGATTTCATAAGAAATGTTTATATGGATTGATTAGAAATTTAAAAACAATATTTAAAAAGATCAAAACCCCTTGAAACCTTCACCCTTGTATTTTGAAAGATAATAAATATTAGTTTATCTATGTTTGATGGATCCCAATGATGGGGACTACATATTTTATAAATATTATAGATGTAATTGGGATTTTTTAATGTGATATAATAATAGGTGAGGGTGTGACTTATTTTTAAATGGAATCACACACACACACACATTTCTTGAAATGATTTTTTGGGATCACCTCAAACTTGGTTCAAGGGTAACCCATGTGTCTAAGTTGGAAGTTTACATAAACATACTACACTAGGTTATTATTACACTCTAACTTACATCCATGAGATATATTTCATTATACTTATTCTATTTTTCTCTGGGTTAGGCCATTGAGTGTGATATTAGGTGTTAGTGAAGGTTATTGTTATCTGATGTTTGTGTTTTTAGTAGTTGTATAGTTGTGTCCTAGGTCGTCCCAATAACTTAATGTTCCCATAATGTAATTTTTTCTAATTATATATGATAAATTGTTTCAATAGTTAACATTTAAATTCTTAATTCAAAAATAAAACCCTAGATTCTTTACCCATTTATATAGAAAGAAAGCATGATTTCTTCATTTTCATTTCTTAAAAGATTGGTTTTAAAGGTAAAATTCATCATTTTTTTTATTTTAAATGTTAAAAACTATTTTAAATATTTATATATATTTTCAAAAAATCATAAAATAGATCCATCTTTAAAGGGTATTCATGGACCAATGGGTGGTTTCCTACTAGACTTTATAGATCATGCCTATTATCATTACAAGATATTTTTTTCTTCTTGGACATCGATTTATTAGTATTGAGTTATTGGTTTGGGTTGATGGAGATGATATGTGGAGTTGAACCTATAGAATATATAGATTGTTGGTGTGTTTTTATTAGCTATATTTATTTATTTTGGTATCTTTGATGTATCAGTATTTTCAGATTTCTACTTTTCACCATGTACCTTGATTCATTTTAGTTTTTTATTTTTGGTTTTTATTGCTGTTTCCTTGAATTTTTTCCATATTTTTTTATTATTATGTGATTTATCCATTTTCCTTATGGGTTTTGTGGTTTTGATTATATTTTTTATATACTTCCTACTGTGACATGAAACTCCAATGTATACAATGGTTGTTCTAGACATCTGGGTTGATTTCATTGGTTTATTATATTTTATTCAAGTTAATTAAATACCATTGGTTGTAATTGTGATTCCCAAATTCTTTTCAATATACCAAGATATTGGTAATGGAACTCAGGTATGTCACAGTCTTGTTCGGTTGCTCGGTGTATGGGTGGCCCGAGTTGGATTGTGAAAAAAATGTATCAGAGCCTAAATTATTAAGAGATACTTGGTTTTAGAGTTGAACTTGTTATTTGAGGGCCTCAAGTATACTAAATAAAGGATCATTTGAATTCAAGTGTATTTTCTTGAGTAAGGTTCCTAATAGACACCTCTCAAGATGATGCTTGAGTTACCAGGGTAGTTTAAGATGAGTATGTCTTGAATCCAAGCTCGGTTCTTAGATGATTTTGATATTTTTGGTTTTTTTGGGTGTTTCTATTTGGTGTTGATAATTTATTGTTTTTTTGATACATTTTTTTGAAGTGTAATTTGGGAGAAAAACATTGTTAAAATTAAAATACACTTTAAAAGAGTGTTCAACATCACCAAAGAAAATCTGAAGACAAGAGATATAAGTTATTATCACCTCATCATCCACTCACTTTATGAATATTCTCAAAACAAAGTAGAATGAATTAGGCCCGGTGTGTGAACTCTGCATCATTGGATTTTATATGATGGGTGATCTTCAAGTTATCCTCTCATCATTGACGATAGATTAAGAGATCAGAGGACTTCGAAATAGGTGGGAAGCATGAATAAAAGAGGGATAAAAAGAACAACATAGGTAAATATAAAATACAACATGAATTATAATGATGAAAATTATAATAAATCCTAAGCTAATCAAAACCATGATTAAGGCCAAGGTCCAGATTCCTTTTTAGTGAGGGGAGGGGAAGATTATTTATAGACATTGAAGTAGCATCTCTTTGAATTTAGTGCTCAGTAGTAAACTCCTACTTCTTTGGATGGTTTCCATGTGTGTATCTCTAAGGGTTATGATTCACATCATATGAATATATTCTAGATGAAAAATTATCTTTTAATGATCATGATCCAAATTACTTAGAGGATAATCTCTAGATGAAATGGTTCACCGCTTCACCATGAAATGAAATTAATGCTCTATTCTTGTCCTCACATGATGCGGTATTAAAATGTAGATGTACTGGATAAATCACTAGAAAAAGTGAGGACCTATATATATGGACTTGGGAAAATAGATTCTCAGAGCTGTGGTAGGGGGTTAATCAAAGAGGTTATCCACATGATCAACCTAGCTCAGGACTGAAAAAATTAGTCCTGTGGTGGTGTTGTAATTAGGCTTTAAAATTGGGCTTATTACTCAATGTATTTAGGATTCAATGTTGGGTTTGAGCTTCTAGAAATAATGGTTTTATAAATTGAGACAACTGTTTCACACCTGTGTAGAGATCGATACATTCAACTTCATTTTCAACCAAACACTTAGTTTTGTTGAAGCACCTAAGCCCTGGTCCAAGATTCAATATTAAAGATATTTCTCCAAGTAAAATTTCAGGAGTTTGGTATCAAAAAACTCAGTTCTAGAATTTATCTGAGACCAGAAACTGACTTTGAGTGACATTGTATAGTAGGTTCCTCAGGGTTGGGCATGTTTTTCACCAATAGAGAAATTGATAAAACAGCTATTGTACACCTCTCATCAAATGGAATTTAGTGGATGGAGAAAGAACTGTGGAATTTATATCTTTTAATCCCTACACAGGGATAAAAAACAAGCATTGATAATTAATCTCATCTTCGTTCTAGATTTCTTAGGCACATCAACTCAGATTCACCTCCCTTTATTGGTGGTCCACAATAATCTTATCCAATTAGTTATTCCTATTTGGAATTAGTAAGTGATACCAAATTATCCTCATCTCATCATATTCAAGGTTCATCTTTGATCACAACCTCCTTATTCAACCATCACTTATTCAGTATCAACTTAGGATAAAGATCTCAAGTGGTGCTTAAGATATATCCTATAATATAAAATTTTTCCTAGGTGGCATTAATTTATTTCTTCCCATTCACCTTCATCTCGAGCTCCAACCGATTTCCCAATCTCATATTTGGATTCAATTGGTTCATTCTCATCCCACAAGGATGTGGTTTTTATATGGTAGGAGAAGGGTGGTATTATGGAAGGTGAACACCATAGGGATTTTTGTGTGTGTGTTCTATATAGATGAAGGATATGTCGGGAAAATGAGAACAAATTTACAGGAATAAAAGAAAAAACTGGGAACAATAGTAGAATTTTTCACTGTTAGCAAATAGACATGCTTCATGGTAGTAGGTAATGGTAGTAGCTTCACAGTAGCACTCACAGTAGCAAATGATTTCTTCTGATGGTAGCAATACTCTCAACTACATGGAAGTAGAATGGGTTTATGGTGGTTGAATTCCCCATAGTTTTAGAATAGGAGAGCAAGTAGCAAACTCCTCATGATATCAGATTGCTTGACTTCATGGTCGCAGTGCCATGATAGCAGACCCAACGCATGGAAACACATATTTATTCCTATAAAATTGACAAAACACACATTTTTTGGTATAAACATATTCTAATTAAATTAAAATATTGAAAAATAACCTATAAAAATATAATATTTTAATTAACCAATTAAAAAATAGATTTCCCAGTATAAAATTAATTTTCAATTCAAAAACAAATTTAAACATCCTATAATGATATTTTACAATTTTAAATTCATAATTCCCTTTTTAAAAAAATTTCAATTAATGGATTTTCATTAAATTCAAAAAAAATATATTAAAATAATTAATAATCCTATGTAAATCCATTTAAGCATTTTAATTACAGATCGGATAAAAAAATTATAGTTGAAAATCAAAATTTGGATTCACAAAAGAAATTAAATAAACTAATAAACATCATATTTCAATCACATTTTCAATAATATCCCAAATTCATAAAGTATAAAACAAATGAATGATTTTCATAGTATTCAAATTAATTTAGGAGCACTTTCCAATGAAAAATAGACATTTTTTTGAAAATTTAGTCTCACATCACTACTCCACACTTGAACTATTGCACTCCCGGACAATTTTATCATTGAATTTAATTTATTAAATTAAATTTGGCCATACCTAGGTCTAATAATATAAGCTAGAGTAGAAGTAAATATAGATTAATCCATTGAGAAAAATTTTCAAGCTTCCTCTATGAATCAAGTCACTACCTCATATCTATTTAGTCAATGTTCCAAGTCCAACAGTAGAACACGTTAGATTTAAGTAGAATCAATGTTTTTACAAGTAGAACTTCCAATTATCCCTCTCTCCTGGTTTTCTTAAACCAATGTTTGATTTTACACTTCATTGATACAACTCAAGTAATTTTCTTATAAGTCAATTGCCTCTTTATTCATCTGAGTTCAATATTACACTTATCTAAATGAATTCATTTTTTACTATGAGGCACTAATTAATTTTTTAAAACATTTTCCATCAATATATGTGTGAAGAACTATGAAAAGGCACTAATTGACTTTACAAATAGATTTACTCATGAACACAGTGCCTATTATCTTAGAAATTCAATGTCAGATCCCAACTTCCCATTTTACTTCAGTTTCAAAATAATTATAGTAATTTTTTTGAGATAGGCCCTAAGGTGTTCTTTTTCACAGAGGCCAAGTTACCACAGATTAAGTTTAAAAGTTCCAAATACCTCATGTTATAATTTTGATCCCATATAAATATTTTTAATCACACTCTCCTTCCTAGTTCTAAACCAAATTTCTAAAAAAGCACTGACCAAATCACTCATCAGTCATTTAACTCTCACCATTTTAAAACCAATGAAATTATTCCATTATATCATGGTAGTTACACTAGTAAGGGAAACAATGAAGTTTAAGAAAATTTTAAAAAAATCATAACAAAAACAACACAAATGTATATATAAAACATTTAAAAATTGAACAGTTTTCACTCCTCTTGTGTGTTTTTATGTTTTTTTGTTTCTTTATCATTTCATTTAAAAAAAATAGACTCACTAAAATATAATAAAAAGAGTAAAGAAATTTTTATTTTAAAATTCTAAAATAGTTCTAAAAAATAATGTAAAAATTATTTAAACAAGCTTGAATCCCCATCATCTCACTTGTTCCTGACACTACCCTAAATGATTTTCAGTAATGCATTTGTCAATGATAGGCATATTAAATATAAATAAATGTTAAAAAAATGGGTAAGATAGACACAACATGGTATTATTTAATTTTTTTTAGATAATATCTTTCCTGGGGTTCTTAGGGATATCCTTGAGATAGTCCCTTTGGTGATATCCACTTAGGGAAACCTATATTAAAATAAAATAAACAATATAAATTTTATTAAAAAGTAAGAATATGTAAAAAGAAAGAGAAAATAAGAGAGTCTTGGGTTTTCTCCTCCTAAGAGGTGCTGTATTTTGACTATACATAGATAAATATTCCTAGGTTAATACCCAATATGTTGGATGTTTGAGATTCAGTGGTAAGAACCACTACAAACTCATTCTCCAATAGCTATTCATCTTGACTTTTTCTTAGAGGTCCCTTTGACCAAAGTTCTTTAGGTCCACCCCCATAGTAGTATAGTAAAACTCAAAATGCAGGGTTAGAAGGATAATGAACAGGGACTCCTATTCTTACTCATCCAAATCAGTGGATTCTTCCTCCATGGCTTCTCTACTTGTGCTGCTTTGATAAGTTCAAACAAGGGAGTGTTATAAAGTATTCTGAATTGAACCTCCTCTAAATCTATTTTTTTATTTTATAATAGCCACTTTAAGGGTAATTAGTAACAATACATCACAAGATTTAAAAAACTCCCCCATATTAAAAAAACACACCACATTCCAAAATCAAGAGAAAAACATCATGTCCCACTTCTTCACAACCAAAATTCCATGCCACAAATAGGGTTTCAAATTCAAATTTTATAATAAGAAAACTAATTTTCAAACTATGTTCCAGCCACATCTAGGTTGAACCAAGATCCACCTCAAGTCATGTAATTTTCTCACCTGCCTCAATTCGAGCCGACTAAAATACAACATCCAATCACATTCTTATTCATCACTTCTCCGAACTACCACCTTCATCCTTGCCGTTGTCGTCAAAAGAGTATCTATCACCGTCATCACTGTCCACCACCAGAAGCTATCAAACCAGATGGAAATGAACCCAAAAAATCAAAAATCAGAAAAAACCTAGAAGGACATCAGAGGCGAACAGAAAAACATTTATGACCACTTCACCACTATCCTCACGTCGCTATCCAAGCTCCTTCACCATCTGCACATCAACACACCACCACCAAAGACTTCAACATTCATGCCTCATCACCACTAGACACTCTGAACCAAAAACCTAAACCACCGAAATAGGTTGGAATCAATGATGATCACCTTGAATCTGGATGCTCTAACTCAAGTCCCAAAGGACCATGGAGACCACCACGTTGCTTCACCTAGGAGATATTGTAGGTAACTTGGAATTAGAGAAGAGAAACAAGACGATAAAGGCAAGATGAAATGCCAGAGAAACCACGTATCAACACCATTGATTCACCTTCCCCAACATCACATCCATTAGAGAATCACCATCATGTAGATAAAAACAACATCCACAATACACCACCTTCTATCCAAAACCAGTTTCAATAGAGATCTTCAACAGAAAACAACCACAGCAAGGGATGAACTAAGGGCACCTTGTGGGATCCCCTGACCAAACGAACGCACCTCCCAAAGATTCCTTGAAACCTGCACAACCGACTGACTGGGAGAGCGGAGAAAGGAGTGTGAAGCCAGATCAATAGAGGGTTCGGGCAAGGATTCAATGGAGAAGAAACCAACAGATCCACCAGCCTCCTGGAGCACCAATGACCAGACCAACTGCACTTCCCAAAGCCTCTGAGAAACCATCACTGCTAACCAACTAGGAGAGTTGCATTGGGTCCGAAGGCTAGAGAAGTAGTTATATCCTTCCAGTAATTTAATGGGATAGCATGACCTCGACCAAACCGCCTACCCCTTCTGGCAAAGCCACCACTGAGCTGAAGACCCACCTGAAATAGAAACAGAGAAACGTCACCGACCAGAAAAAACCTAAAAGGAGGAAAAGACTGAGGAAGAATGGTGAAGAATGGGGGGGGGGGGAGAGGAGGACAAATGGAAGAATGCTGGCCTCCCCCACAAAAAAACCACCAAGGAACCCTAGTGGCGAGGAAGCGAGGGAGAGATGCCGCTCAGAGGCTTCGAACTTCATTACAATCCATTCATGTCCTAAATTGAATAAAATTAAAGCATATTGAGTTTAAGTTAAAGTAATTCCCCTTATAAATGGTATATTATTCTTTTATTTCTTTAGGAGAGTCCATTGTGATCTCCTTCTCTACTATTCTTCCCTCTAGTTTATGTTTATTATGATTTCAAGGGAATAATTTATTCACCACAAGTCTAAGAGCTTCTTCTTCCTCACTAGAGACTTCTTAGGAGTAATCCTCTTCCAACTCCTCTAAGGACTACAATAACATGGTTGAATCTGCAATTTTAATACATAAATACAATGTGAGAGTTAAGATTTCACACGACTTCAAAAAAAAGAGTCAAAATAAAATTTATCCGCCTCCAAAGTATACTATAATAGTACTAAATCTGTATTATTAAAAAATGTGGGTTATATTCTAATTGAATTTTAGAAGAATTAAATGAAATTGAGTCAAGAGTTTGGTTATCCCCTTCATGTTTTTAAATTGATATATATTTTTTTCATGGAGTTCTAGGGGAATCATCTCATAATTGCGTGGGAGAGTGGGACATTTTAGCAATTTCACCTCTAGAATTTATTCTTCATATGCTAGAGGTTTATGTTTTGGTTCATGATCCTATAGTACCTCCTTTTTTGTATTAAATTTATGATAATCATATAATATTATCTCATATAGGTTCATCACTTCAACGGAGGTGACTTCATTTGCAATATGTTCACAACTATCATTACTATTCATTCGTTTGATCACAACAATAATTCATTATATCTTTTGTGATAGTGAGTGATGTTCCATTTTTTTTTCTTATTTTAAATTTTAAAAGATGAAAATTATTTACAAAGTGAAAAAGAGAAGTGAATCCTTTTCTTTACTCCCCAACAATGATGCCAAGTTGATTGTGTGGTTGTCTTGGGACACATCAAACATATTTTCTATTTTTTATTTAAAACATGGAATTCAATATAGGGATGACCAAGGTCTTTTTCCAAGGAGTGTGTGGGTTTATTGTTCACTATTATAAATAAATTTAAAATATTTATTTTGTTTTTAATGTTTTTAATGTGAGAAAGACATGAGAGGGGTTGTTTTGATGAATTAAAATTAGAAGGAAAAATGAAAATCTGGATGCATAGAATGAATGAGAGAAAGGGAGACACCCTTGAATTCAAATCTCTGATCCTTCCTTAACTCACAAATATAAACCTTCAATTCCTATTATTTGTGTGCGAAAATAGGCTACACACACCCTTACTATTTAAATTATGTGAATGAACATCACACTAAAGGAGAAGTCTCTAAGTGGTCAATTCTTAACACTTTTAAATGGGTTACAATCATGATTTAATCCTCCATTTAGATTTGTGCTCCCATAATTAAATTTTAATTTGAATACTGGGAGAGAAGATTTTATTAGTAGCACTAAAGAAAATTAGAAGGCAAGAGACCTGAGATATGATCATTTCCTCAACCTCTCACTTTCTAAGGATCCTTCAAATAGAGTTAAAAGAATTAGGCAGAGTGAGTGAACACTAAATCTCTTGTTTTAATCTAATGTGAAATCCTTTGGTTATCCTCTCTTCATTAATTAGAGCTTGAGATATCATAGGACTTTATAGTGGATGAGAAACACAAATAAAATTTGGAGAAAAATAACAACACATATGAACATATAATAGATAATAAATTATAATGTATAAAATTACAATAAATCCTTAGATAATAAAAATTAAGATGAAGGACATGTTTTGGATTCCATTTCAATGAGGGGAGGGTAAGTGTATTTACAGGAACAAAAGTATCATCTCCTCAAATTCATTGCTCAATAGTAAACTTCTCTTTCTTTGGATCATTTCGATGTGTGCATATCTAAGGTACATGATACACATATATTGAATCTTATAACTAAAAAATTAACTTCCCATGATTTTAATCTGAATTACTATGGAAATAATCCCTAGATAAAATATCTCGCTACTTCAAAGTGCAATGAAATTCATGCTTTATTTTGTGTGCTGACATGAAGTGAGATTAAAATTTACACATGTTTGCTAGATCTCGAAAAAAAGAGGCCTCACATGGATGGACTTGAGAAAGGTGATGCTCAGAGGTGTTTTAGGGGGTTTTTTGAAGTGGATATCCATGTGGTCAACTTGGTTTGGTCTTTGAAATAATTGGGCCTGTAGTGGTGTTGTAATTGGGATTCAAAATTGGGTTTGGTCCTCATTGTACTTTGGCTTCAATATTGGATTCGGGCTTCTAGAAATAATAGAATTATTAGTCGAGCTAGATTCATCACACTTGTGTAGATATCAAAATATTCACCTTCATATTCATCCAAAAACATAGCTTCATGGAAGCTCCCCAACCTCATTCTAAGATTTAACAAGAAAATGGGTTCTCCATGTTATAGCATAGGAGTTTGGAATCAGGTGTCTTTATTCTGGGATTTGGATTGGAACTAACTTCAAGTGATACTGTGCAGTAGGTTCATGGGGGTTGCACACATTTTTCTTCATTGGGGAAATAACTCAAACAATTGGTGTGTGCCTATCTTAAAAATAGAAAATGATGGATCAGTTAAGAACTGTGTCCTCTCCATCTTCAAATTCTTATATTGAGAGAATAAACTGGAATAAAAATTATATCTAAGATCTTTTCTGACTTTTTCGGGTGGATCTATTAGATTTTTCTCCTTTGCTTGGTGTCTTAGAGTTTTCTTATCTTATCAGATCTTTATTCTTAGCATCAACAAGAAACAAAAAATTCTTCTTGATTCATCGTCTTTAAGGTTGAGTTTTGAGCGCAACATCCTTCTTGTTATGATATCTCTGATTTAGTATGAATCTCGTGTGATGATATCAAGTCACACCCATGATATCTCATACAATAAATACATTCTTCTAGGAGGATTCAATTTATTTCTTCCCGCCAACCTTCTTTTCGAGGTCCAACTAAATTCTTAATTTCAAATCTGGCTTCAGTTGGTTCATGCTTGGCCAGTAAAGATGTGGTGTTCACACGATTGTGAAGGGTGGTACTGGGGAAGGTGGATTTAGTAGGGGTTCAGTGGTGTGTGTTCTTCACAGAAGAAGGATATATCAGGCATGAATGAAAAAATTTTTAGGAAATAAAGTAGAAATAGGGGAAGGGTAGTAGATTCTTTCACTGATAACAGATGGGCAGACTTTGCGATAACAAGATGGCGATAGTAGGAAATGATATAAGATTTGTATTAGCAATCACAATTTCAAAACATTTATTTTTATGGTAACAAAAATATTGATTTCTTGATAATATAATGTGTCAATGATGATAGACCGATGAAAGACTCATCATAGTAGAAAATTTCTAATCTTCACAGTCGTAGTGCGATGGTAGTAGACTCAACACATGATAACTTATATTTTTTTTGTAAAATTCACTACACACATTTATTTAGTATAAGTTATTCCTAATTAAATTAAAATCTTGAAAAAAAATCTTGAAAAAAATCAAATTTTTAATAAAATAATTTAAAATAATATTTTCCAAATCATTATTAATTTTCAATTCAAAAAAAACATTTTAAAATTTCATAACGACATTTCAAAATTTTAAATTCACAATTCATTTAAAAAAAATTAAATTTATGTATTTTAATTAAATCAAAAAATTATTTAAATAATTAAAACTCATAATTAAATCCATTTAATCATTTGAATTCTAAATTTAATCAACAAAACTTCTAATTGAAAATAAAAATTTGGCTTCCCCATAAAAAACAAATGAATCAATAAATATCACATTTTAAGAAAATTTTCAATAATGTCTAAAATTTAAAAATTATAAATAAATGAATGATTTTCCTAGTATTTTAATTAATTAAGGGGTACTATTCAATGAAAATAGACATTGTTTTTTGAAAATTTGGGCTCACATCATGTTACTTCTTCTAAATTTCTATATTTTTGATTCTCTGTAGTTTTATTTTCTTTATTTCATTCTTTTAATTGTTTTGGAATGATTTTGTATGTTTATTATGAATTATGAATGATATTTTGGTTCATTGAAATTTGATTTCTGAAATCAAAATGTTGGATTATTTTGGAAATGAGATGTAATTTATAAAATATTAGCAAATTTTATTAAATTTTTAAAGAATTAAAATGAAATGTGTAATAATACATGTTTTTATTTAATAAAGAAACATTATTTGAATTGGTTCAGAAATATTTCTTGAAATGTTTTGTGAAATTTTTTAAGAAATTCTTTACCATGCTTTCAAAATAGTTTTAATTAGAAATATTTTAGGAGTTATTTTTATAAACAGATATGTTTTAAGAATTAGTTGAGTAAAATTCATTAAATGGTTTCAAAAAATGATTGAGGTTTAAAATTGGTTTATGTTTTGGAACCAAAGAGTAAATTTATTTCCTAGGAAAGTGTATGAATTTTTCTATGTATTTATATTTCAATGTATCAACATTATTTTGATGCTTCTTTTGATTTTCTAGGGTTTACCCTCTTACTGTATTTAGTTTTTAGGTATTATGGGATTTTAGAGTTTTTTAAATGGTATTTTGAGATTAATTTATTAATCCTTGTTCATATTTTTGGATTTTGAATTTACTGTGTGTTTTGGTTGTATTTTTTGTTTCTTATTTTAGAGTATACCCCCATAAAGTTCGGATGTATTCTCAAGAGGGTTTGTGGATGGTTCACCTCAGTTAGACCCTCTGATTGATCAAGCTTGATCAGATTTTTTTCTCTATCTATCCTAGTTGAGGAGCATAATGTTCTCCCTCTTTTAGCCTAGCATCATGACTTTATTGGTGAGTTCCAAAATTTGAATCTTCCTCATTTCCTTGGGAAACTAGATTCTAAAAAATAAGAGGAATGGTTGAACAATATTTAAGATATCTTCATCCATATTGAGAATTTTTAGTTTCTTAATCTCATGTTTGCAGCATTCATGCTAGAGGGCCCTAGATGAGAGTAGTGGAAGTATGTGATATAGAAAAACCATTTAAGTACCTTTCTAGAGAAGGTTTCAAAGAATTGTTCATCTAGAAGTATATTAGAGAAGATATTAAAACACAAAATGTGATGGATTTGTTTTTACTCCAGTAATATAGGAGGTAAGTGTTGGATTTTTCTAGTCTTTTTACCAAGTTGGTGTTATACCTTCTTGATTTGAACTTGGATAAATTATATAAGGCTTGGTTCTTGAAATGGGTCTTCAACCAAATATTCTATCAGAAGTTTCTCCCCTTGACCTTATCACTTATGAAGATATTGTAAATTAGACCATGATGGTTGAATCTAGAATGACAAGAATTCTAGAGGTGATTGTTGTTTCACTTGTCCTTAGGAGTGGGGGAGGAAGCTCTAGTAAAGGGAAGGGGATGTGAACAGTCTAGGAAATCTGAAGGTGACATAAAGAAACCATGTAGTCTTTTTATGCTAAAATGTGCTAGAAGTATGTCCTGATTGATGCATTAGTGTGTGGAGGTGGGACATAAGAAGCCTTCTTTTCAAGAAACACTTAATACTTGTCTTACCAATGGACATCTGGGCCATCATCAATGATTTTTTCAAGGAGTTGTTCATTAGAAGGGTGGATCAAGATCCACTTCATTATAAGATCCACAAGTACAATATGTTGAACCTAGTGTTGATGCATCATCAGTTTAAGGTTTTCCCCATTTGTCTTTATCTTTTTCTATTATTCCCTTATAACCATTTATTGTATCATGTTTTATTTTGGTGGTGTAATATTTTGGGATGATGGTTATTTCTGAATTCTGGGTTTCATTGTGTGGTGGGTTTTGTGCCATGACTTTCCCACTTAGTCTTTGGTTTTCATTGAATTTTCATGAGTTTGCACGAGCTTAAAATATTGGGGTTTGATAGTGATTGTTAATATGGTGGAGATTCCAGCAAAAAAAATATCTTTCATAGACCTATGAGTGTTTCTCATTATTTTTTTCATTTTGTGTTGCAATTTATTGTTATTGGGTTGGTCCTTTTCCATCACCCAACTAAACCATACTTCTATACATTGGGATATTTTGGGATCATGGACCACATTGTAGATGCTCCTAGAGGTTGTTGCATTTTATAATAGGTTTCATAAGATTAATTTTGTTCCGGTTGGGGTGTTCCTTATTTTTGGGAACTCTTTTGTGGGAGTTAGTCTTTTCCATTTATAATAATTTTCTTAGATAGTTTTGACATCTTAGATGCATTGATATACAGTCTTTGGATGTGACATCTATATTAGGAATTGATTACATGGGGTTATACACAAAATTTTCTTAGTGATTAATTAGGGTCATCGAGGGTGATCTATTTAGTTATGTAGTTTAAAACTCTTGTGTTGCATCTTTATTAGGGAAAATGAACTTCAAGTCCTTATTTTGATCAACTTATCCTTTTAGTAATTTTCAGGAGAAAAAAGTTTTATGGTGGGGAGAATTCAACAACTCATGTTACTATTGGTTTATTTATTTGGGTTATATTGATTTTTTAGGAGTTTTAGAGTTTTAAGTCTGATAATTTTAAATTTTTTGGTGTTGAATAGTGTGCACATGGTTAGGAGTTACCGTGTGGTGACTGTGAGACTGATCTTTCCTTAAGCATTAACCATTTGGATGACCCCTATATAAGGGATGAAACATTAGTTGTGAACCTTATGTAATGATAAACCATGTGGGGTACCCTAATGTGATATTTTTCTAGTGCACATCTTGTGAACAGTTTGGAAAATCTTGTGACAAGAGTATGAAGTATTCTGTAATGGTCCAGTTCCATTTTGAATGGGTGGAACAAGCATTACTAAACCATGCGACCAAACTATGTGCAGTGTCCAATTCGTTAAGAAGTTAAAATTTCTATCTTTTCCCTACTCAATTTTAATAAAAAAATCTCTTATCCTCTTCCCCTATTTGGTTTTCAGGACCCCTTGGACTCCTCCCTCTCAATTTTCTTGTCTCCCCTTGGTTTTTTTGGTGATTATTTATGTTTTAGACAATATTATTCATGGTAACTCTCTTCTAATCTCTTTCCGACTTTCTTTCCTTATTTTTCTTCCCTTTTTCTTTCCTGGTGAGGTCTCAGTGACCCAAGGATTTGTTATAGATCATTTTTGACTAGTTTATTTCTTATAATATTAGTTTATCTTTATCCCTTATGGCTTCTCGATCCCCATTGAGGTTGATTACCACCATCATTTTCAATTGAGACAAGTTGGAAGTAAGATGAACACTTTTATAGTTCTTTAATTTTAGAACTATGATTACTTGTTGATTTAAATGATATATTTATGTGTTTTAAACTTTTTATTTAGAATAATTAGTATAATTTATTGAAATAATAGGTTTTCATTGGATTTTATAAAATATGAATGATATTTTCCTTTATTTCAATGTATTAAACATATTTTGGAAATCTATGTTTAACTCGTGTTTTTATAAATTCACGATTGTCTCTTTAAAATTGATAGCCAGACCTTGAAGTGTTTTTCAGTTTTTGAAACATGTTTTGTAATTTGAATTGATAATAAATGTTCATTCGACATGATTAGCACTATCAAAATGATTTTTCTAAAGATCAAACCCCATAAAACACACCCCTTTGTATTTTGGAAGTTATTATTTTAGTTTGCATGTGTGTGATGGATCCTAATGAAGGGGAATGTGTATTTAATAAATATTCTTGATAGAATTGATGTTTTTTCATGAAGAGGAATCATAGGTGAGGGTGTGAATTGTTTTTAAATGGTATTACATATATATACACACATATTTCTTGAAATTATTTACTTATCTCACATCTATTTTGATTCATGAGTAACCCAAGTGTCTAGGAGGGAAGTATAGTTACACATTTTTTACTAATTCAGTATTATTATCTACCTAGTGGCCTAAGATAAATTTTATTATACTTATAGGATTTTTCATTGGCTAGGCTAGTGAGGGAAATACTGTGTGTTAGGTTAGGTTATTAGTATATATATCCAATATTGTTTAGTATGTGTATAATTATGCACTAGGTTTTCCAAATATATTATAGGTTCACATACTATGATATTTTCAAATTATATAGGACAAATGATTTCAATAATAAAAATGGAAATGTTTTATTCTATAATAAAAAAACTAGATTATTTACCCATTTATATAGAAAGAAAACATTTTTTCTTTAACTCATTTTCTTTTCCTAAAAGACTAGTTTTAAAGGTTCAATTCATCATTTTTTTAATTTTAAAAGTTTAAAAATTATATATATATATATATATTTTTTCAAAATTGTATGAAATAACTATATCTTTAAAGGTTATACATGGACTGGTGGGTGGTTTCCTACTGGGCTGCATAACTTAAGCATATTATTATTATAAGTTGTTCGATTCTACTTGGATGTGTAATTTTGGTACCTGGATCATGGTTTTTATCAAGTTCTTGGTTTAGTTTTATGGTTTTGGAAAGTGGTGGTACTCTGATTTCACATTGAGATAGTTGGTGTGTTCTACTTAGTTTTATTTATTTATTTTGGAATCTTTGATGTATTATCCTTTTTAGATTTCTGCATTGCACTTTGTACATTATTTCATTTTAGCCTTTCTAATTTTGTTTCCTATTGAAATTATCTTTTACTTGTTATAAATTTGATTATTGTTTTGTGAGATGGTAATTTTTCTTTTGTATTTTTTTAGTTTTACATATATTTTATATCTTATTACTATTATTCCATGAAACTTCAATGCACGGAGTGGTCATGCTGGACTTTTAGGTTTATGTCCTTAGTTTATTATCTTTTTTTAGGAGAAATTGTTCCTATTTTTTTCACTCATAATGCATGGGTGCTTGTTACCATCTTGGGAGGGCTGAGAATTCCACTCTCATATATTCTAGGGAAGATCAAGTTCTCAATCCAAGGGTGGGCTGGGTTGGATCGTGACATCTCATATCTCAACATCATTGGAAGCGATTTTAGGAGGGTATCTCAATAACCAACCTCTTGCACAAGCCAAAATGTATCCCTCAAAGTAGGTCCCATGTAATAATACAAACCACACCAACATTAGGGGGGTCCCACATAAAATCATATCACGTCCCTATGAACACCCTCTCACTCAGGGTTGGGTCTTATACACATTACATGGAAAGTAACACTGAAAAATAAATAAGTAGTGTAAATATGCCAACACTATCCCAGTAATACATATCAAGCATAAAAACATCACTAGAATAATCCTTGGATTATACCTTACCAATCTATCAAGGTTACTCACATTAAAATTTTTCATGCACTGAACTCATTTACAATTTGAGGATCCATCACCCAAAATCATCCACTAGGCCACTAGGTCTCCTAGACCACAACCATGCCTAAACTTCTCACTATAGGTCCAATATAACCAAGAGGAAAACCCTACCCCAATTAAAGGTATTAATCATAGATCCATAAAACTTATACCATTTTACCCATATTAACCCACTAAGGGGATAACTATATAAATTTAGAGCCACTTGAGCACATTGATACCAAAGAAAACATTATAAGACCAACTAATGTACCAAAATTTACAATAGACCATACATGAATATATAAATTTTATAACATTGTATGGGATTTCTATACAATCTTTCATCATCATGAAACTAGAATAATATACAAGGTAATCATAATCCCAAAGTACAACAATCATACAAGCTTTATAAAATAGGGTGTTTAACACAATAGGGAAAACAAACCCAGAAAAAATCATCCTAAGCCCTTCCATATTTCCCTTAAAAACCAAGTCAACACCTCTATACAAATATTAATAAAAGTAATATCATTCCATATTTACTCATGTAAGGTCTTTATCCAAAATCCCAATGAATAAATTTTATTTAAAACCCCACATCTATTTTACAATAGCATATCAAAACCATAACATGAAACCATCCAATTTACCTTGAAATTTCTATTTTCAAACCATTTATTTTATGAAATAAATTTTCATCGAAAATATATATTTAAATAAAATTTTTGAAAAATTAAATCCTATTTACCTGAATAATCTAACTCATGTCCCAAATAAACCCAAAATAGGGACACAATCACTTTTTTAACCAAGGTGACACCAATAAACCATTTAAAATGTTATGTTGTCCTTTTTTACTATTATACTAATGTGATCCCATACATATTTATATAGTGAGATCACATAAATCATAAAAACATACTAGCAATAGTCATAGTGATGAAAAACAAAAAGAGTCACCAAATGAACAGGAGATTTAGTGATATAAATACCACCTACCTTAATTGATGTTTCATAAATTTATCTCAAGATCATACCGAACTCCTTTGATTCTATGAGAACTAATCCCCATCATATCACCTTGATTACACTATTCTTCCTTATAATAAATATTAAACCTTATACCTAAGTCACTAAGATCAGTGTATTGAAAAGGGACAAAAGAACCAAGGAATAAGAATAAAATCATACCTTAATAAGGATAAAAACCACCTTTAATAACCACATATCATAGAGGTTGAAAATAATAAGTGGAAGGGAAGAGGGTTTTTTTCACCAAATTCAGACATTCTATAAATGAAGAATCCCAAAGGTAGTTTTTAATTTAAATTCTCAAAATAAAATCCTTCCCTTGTTATCAAAAACTATAAGAATCCCCTCAATCATGATGTGAACATTACACCAAGATGCTACTAAGATCTTGGGGCTTCCTGATATCATTACCTCCTAAGGAACCTCCACAAAACAACCCAACAAGTCATGGTGTTATGATCTATCTCCAAATACCTCAGAACAAAACATAACATTACCCTTGGCTCATAATGTGTACCCTCCTCAAGACCATCACACTCAAATTCTGAAAACTATGGAACCTCTATGTATTGACCTTGTTACCCTTATATATCACCATATATAATATATATTTCTTCATATAAGATATCTTCCTTAGACAAGTTTCAATACATAATATATTCTTCTAATACATAAGAGTTTTTTAGAAAATCAATACATAATATATTTACCAACTCCCCTATTATAAGTAAAGTTTATGACTTGGACAAATTTCTAATAAATAATATATATTTTCAACTATAATATATTTTTATACATTACTAAAAATACCTATACCTAATATATTTATTCATATATAATGTTTTCACCTTATCCAGAAAAACCTTACATAATTTATTTTTCTCATGCCTAATATATTTTTCAATACGTAATATTCTTACTTTGTAAAAAATCAAATATGTAAGATATTTAACGTAAAAAAATAATATGTAAGATTCTAGACTTAGAAAAATCTCTATGTAAGTACTTTTCATAATTCCACTCCCTCCTACAAAACTAAATTTCAAATATAATTTATTTTGATAAATATATTTTTTGTAGATCAACTTTTGGTATATCTATTTTTGGTCGATATCTGTCTAGTATATCAACTTTTAGTAGATCTACTTCCATACTTTGGGACCTTGGTTGCACCGTTCCACCTCTACCTTACAGAATTGGAAACTAACTCTTGGATTCTCTTCTTATGATAATTCAAACTCTTAATTGGAACATGGTTCTCAAATGGTGGGTCAATTTAGAAATTGTAACTTCTAAACTGAGTAATATTTAGTCTTATGCATGACACACACCAGACTCAAAAAATATAAAAATTATTCTCAAAATTTATAAAGCTGCAACACCCACTGGTTGTGGTGTGACCGACATCCTACAGCCAAAAATTCTTAGTGAGGTCCACCCCTGCCTTGATTTATCACATTAAATCACCCAAGACACCTATCAGACCTCCGATCACATCCAAGTTCATCATATAGATATGTATCATCCCCTAGATTCCTAATTTAAAAAACAATTCAAAAAACTTCATTTACTTTGGGACCAAAAAATCAAATTTCCCCTGAAAAAATGACTCATAAATTCACGGGTCATTACATCACCCAATTGGACTACATGCATGAGGTGAGATCGTCACATGTTTACATTATGAAAGGATAAATAGGGTATACGAAAATGCGATTGACATGAAAAAATAAGGACTCACACCAAGAACATAGTGAAGTAATAAAGAACATATAAAAGACTTAAAAAAACTGATTAGGAAAAATTTTATAGGATCTTTAACACCTTTATAGGGATTTATGACCCCTTTATTCTTGAATAAGGTCTCTATTAGATGATGGGATTATTATTTTTGAGTCCCCCAATGTTTTGTAGGTTCATCACTATCCAGTATCGCACTTCATAAATCAACATAATAGATCGCAACAACTCCCAGATCCATTAGAGAGCTCCAAGAACTAGATCTATCAATCCATCACTCGAATTATTCTTTAACAAATGAAGAGTTAGAACATTAGATAAATCCCTTCTCTTCTATGTGTGTGTGTGTGTGTGTGAAGCAAAGATAAAAAATTATTATCTTTCTCCCAAACTGAATCGGCACACTCCAAATAAGGAGGCCAATCATGTAATGAAGGAAGTAGTAGGTGTGAACTGACCAAGGACACATATATAGTATAGAAGAATATAGTAATTACTATAAAAATATCTCACCATGGACATAAAGATCTAGGATATGTAATAAATTCTATCAGAGGTAAAGCTCAAGTGTCAGGTGAGAACCGATTCCCTTTACTATGTGAGATTCAAAATCTTAGAGAGTTGAGTAAAAAATATCTTGTGATATTAAAAATAAAATATACATAGTGCTTAAGCATGAAAAATTGGGAAAGAATGGATCATATCAGGTGAAACTTCATGCTTGCATCAGATCGACACTCTTACATAAGAATGTAACTAAACTCACATGTGATTAACACTCACAATAGACAACTCACATATAGTGAGAAGAAATTAAACATGCCAGATTAAAAAATCCCATTAATGATTAAATAGAAAACATATAAAAATAAAAGAGACCTCATATAAGAGTGAAACAAAGGGCCTCAGACAAGACCACAAGAATCCTCATTTCAGATTCAAAATCACCACTTATGATTAATAAAAACTCCTGTAAGAATCACATAAATGACTTCACATAAATTTCAAAGGAATCTCAAATAAGATTAAATAGAGAATGTGCATAATAAGAAAATTATGATATCCTAATTTAATTCCTAGACACATAAATGATTAAACAAACATAATAAAAATAAATGAAACAAATAGGAAAAACAAAGGCATATTAAATCTAGTTTTAAATTAACAATAAACCAGTGAATTCAAAATTCACATAAAATCGAATCAGAGGTGATACATAAAATATATTTTTTAGGTGAATTGTATATGGGTTATTAAATAGATATTTTTGATTAATATTTATCACGAATTTGTGTAATTATTTAAGAAAATAAGATTTATAATGGCATATACTGGTGTTTGAACTCAGAGATATTTTTATAAGTAGAGTTTGGTTTCGAGATCTACTCTTTACACTCTTATTATATTTATTTTGTAATTTGAAAACCTATCTTTAGTTTTTATATATTTATAATCACATTAATTTATATAATTTTATTAGTATTATGTTATTATCTACTGTAATTAAGAATCATATGTTATTAACTTTTTTGATATGTTATTATTCTTAGTTTATGAAATTATGGATTCATTGTTCATTCAGATTGTAGAAGAAAAGAATTATATTGAATTTCATTGTTGAATTTTTCATTCATATTTATTATTATTCTTATTATTATATTTTATTATTCTATTAATTATATTTGAAGAATATTTTCTAATGTTTGAGATGAAAAACCTTATGTTTGGATTGAAGTGTATAATCTGCCTAAGGAAAGAATGTTGTGTATGTTTAATATTTAAAAATATTGCATATCCTTAAAAAATATATTACATGTGTTTAATAACATTATGTTTAGATCTTTTTTCAAAGTATTAAATGTCACATATCTTCTTTGGAATAAAATACTACACGTCACATAGAGAACTAGAATTTATATTACTCATTGTTCTTATTGATTTTATGTGTGATTTTTTTATTAAAGTGTAAACATATTACACATTAAAATCTTACATATTAATTATTTGTAAGGAAAATGTTATGTATGAAGATTTTTAAATATTTATAATTTATTAATATTACGTATTAAGGTTCTTCTATTTAATATATTATTTATCAATAATTTAGCACAATAATTGTGTTATGTATTATATTCTTTAGAAATTAGGTTACACATTGTTTTTGATTGAAATTTATGTTACTCATGGTGTTAATTTTATTATGTATTGAAGTATATATAATATTTATCAAATTATAAGTATCATACAAATTGTGTTTATTTTATTATAATAATTATATGCATTGTTTGAATTTTTTAAAAAAATCAGTGAAGTGTAAATCAATGATTTAACTGAATTAAGTTTAGGAAATGTTTCAGTTGTGATGTGAAGTATTATTTATACTATAAAGTATTTTATTATATACATATATATATGTTTTGTTATTTGTTTTAGTTTTTCCTACATAGGTTTAAATAAAGACCATCAATTATTGAAATTATTTTTGAGGTGACCAATAGATATATTGAAATTTAGAAACCACAAATAATTTAACTATCTATAATGATTTAGGAATCATAAATAATTAATCATTAGATATTTCTCTATAAAATGGTACCTAATAAACTAGATGATTAATGACTAAACTACCAAACAATGTTCTCAAGATAAAAGTATTCTACCATTAATGTGACTACTATCACTCTTCCATGATCACTAAAATAGATACATCATGAAAAACACTTATTTAATTGATCAATCTACATTAAATTTCAACTAGTTTTATATTATGTTTATTAATTATTGATTTATATTTTTTATATTTTTATTTGTTCTTATTCATGTTGATTTATGATTTATTTTTTTAAAAGAAATATTGTATTGTTTATTCCACCATAAAAAAGGTATGTTTATCAGTTATAACTATATTAAAAAAGGCACATGTATCATTTATACATTCATTTTAAATGGTTTTTATTTTTGGGTCGTGCATTTAGGATAAAAAAGGGAGGTCTTGTTGGTTGTGGCTTGGTATGTGGAAAGAGAGGATTGTAGGCCATGCCTTAGTTCATGGAACGTCAGATATGTAATTAGGTTTTCACTCCCTTTAAAAGGTGAGATTATAATGGATACCATTTATCTCAAGGAGTAGAGATAAGTGAAGAGTATATGAAGGATAAATTTGATACTAACTACTATAATTTTTTTGTGTTCTTATTTATTTTATTTCTACTGCACCTATACTTGAACACTATACCTATACCTAAAACTGTATATGTTTAACTCTGATTTTATTTATTTTTAATTTTAAATTGGTTAATTATTCCCCCTCTTAACCTTCTCGATATCTCACACTAGGCCAATAATTTATATCATACATTTACCTTTGGATATCTAGTTGTGTTTTCTATTATATTTATATTTGTCTAATTGTTTCTCTCAATTGTAAAAAGTATTGAAGAAGATATTTTTTGAGAAATTAGGTTAAATTTAAAATGATGGATAAATTACTAAAAGAATACCATATTTTTATGGAAAATGAAAATGGATAAAATAAATACAAAGTGGTATCATACCTCAAGAATCTAAGTATCGAACATTGAATTATAATGGTAAAACCTTATAGACTTTTAATTTTGACCTAGATTCTCTATTTAATAGTGAATCTGTTAAATATGTTTCAAATTATAAATCTAGGAATATTTTTATTATTTTATAAGTAGAAGTGTTTTTAATCAAGGCTCAACATGAAAAACTGAATAACACATATAGAGGATACTCCATGTTACAAACTATGGAACTAAAAAGTTTAAAAGAACCAATCTAGGAATGGTTAGGGAAGAATATCTAGATTTGAAAATGGGAGAAGAAGAATATATCAATAAAATGTTTCATATATTTTGAAGTATTGTTAATTTAGTTAGCACATTGTTATAATACCTTGTTAACACAATGCTAGCTTAAAGTGTTATGAGATCCCTACCTAAGAAGTGGCATGTGAAGAAGGTTTTTATAGATGAATGTAAGAATTTCAATGTTTACACATAATATGAACTTATTAGATCACTACTATAATATGATTTAGAATTGAAGAAAATATCTAATTAATAGACTATGAAAAATAGAAGTGTTTCATTTAAAGCTAATATAATTGCTAAGTCATACTCTTCAGATTTAGTTGAACAGGGAAATAAAGATGAAGTAGAATATTGTGTTAAAGGATTCTAAAAAATAATTAAATGAAATAAATGTTACAAAAATAAATCCAAAAATTATTATTATAAGGATTACATGTAACCCCTTAAAATTTTAAAATAATAAAATTATGTTTGATGGATATTGACACACCCAACACTAAGCCTAAGAAAACCATGATTATTTATGAACATTATAACATATCCGTTAAATTAGAGGGTATGAATATTATTAAAAAAATTATAAAATATATATAAAGGTCCTAATTAATATAATATTATAGATAAATTATTATTAAATAATCACACATTTTTTGTAATTCATTTTATTCTTTAAAAAATAGGATTTCTTCAAAAATGATTTTTATTGTTTTTATGAGAAAATATTATAATGAATTTTAATAGATTTTATAAAATGTATTTTTAAATGAAAATAATTTTTTAAATCATCATATTTATAATAAACTAGGGTAAAATTTTGTAATTTTTTGGAAAATATCTATTTTTTAGTAAATAGTGAAAATACTGATTTTCATAAAGTTATCATTTTTTAATAAATTAAGTAAATTAAGATTCCCATTTTTATTTTAATTTTATTTTTTAAAAAAATTAGTATTATTTAGTTATATATAATCCAATTAATTTCATTTAAATCACCTTTATACTTTATTTTAGTATAAGTTTATTTTTAGGCTTAAAAACACATTTTTATGAAAAATGTTTTAAAGTGCATAATATTATTTCATTTTAATTAATTATAATAAAACCTAATGAGGAAGTATTAAAATGAAATTTATATATTATATATTAATATTTTTTAAAATAAATTCAAATAATGGTATTTTATATTCATACAGTTGATATAAGATCATCTTTTCCATGAAAAATGAATTTTTCAGAAAACCTCTTTTTGGCATTCTTGTGGGATTTATTTTAAATTAAATTCCACCAAATATGTGATTTTAATTTAATATAATGGATTAAATAGTTATAATAAGGATAATTTATATTATATTTTGAGGTCAACTTAATTTTTGGTCATAATGAATAGTAAAAACTGTGAAATTAAAATAGTTACAACGGTAAAAAAATTAAAATGGTAAAAGTGAGTAACATTAGAGGTAAAGAGGTTAAAATGTTTAATTTTTTTTATTTTTAGTGTTATAGGTGTGTATCTTCTTTATAACTCATCCAATTCTTTTTTTCAATTTTTGAGGCACTTGGCTTGAGAGTGACTTCCCATTATTGAATTGTTTTCGGATATTTACAAGAATACCACTCTCCCTCAATTATAAAAGGGAATCCCATAACATAACTTATTCACACATTTAAAGACATTTAGATCTAAAAAATCTACAAAAATCTCCTCCAAACATTCTTATCCACAATCTATCACTTCTAGTCTTCCCAAAAGACCAAACTTAGGGTGAGGTCCTTTTAAGCGAAGGTAACCGTCCTCACAGAGCTCATTCTTTTTTAATTTTTCTATTAACACATTCAATTATGTATTAGAAATTATAATATAATAAGAATAATATATCCTATATACTGATATTTTATTTTTTATATATAATAATATCCATCTATATCCCCACCCATTAAATGGGAAACAAAACCATCATTCATGTGTACGACAGACTATCGCCTTGCGAACCGATGTAATTTATTTACAATCATCACCTATAATGGATGATCATGATGAGAGATTTAATATTTATATTTTATATTCATGGGATATTAATAATTATTTAATATTAACATATCATATACCATCTTACATTACCATCCATTGAAAAATGATAACATCGTTCATGTGTACGACAGACTACCGCCACACGAAGTGATGCAATTCTGTTTTTATTAATTATACCATAATGATGATATATGTAAGTGTATTTAAATAATTAATATTATATTTATGATATAATTATAATTATTAAAATATGAAATAACACTTACCTTCATTCCATCAAGATCATTGAAAAATGGAAATGTTACTCATGTATACATACGACCTACTATCTCCATGGTTATAATGTAGTTCATTTTTAATAACCATAATTCATGGTTGGTTTTAAAATTATAATTTATATGAAAAATTGATAATTATTTCATGGTTATTAATCTATATATTATGGAATAATGACCCATTTTACCATGGTCAACCCACCGATGTAATTTTGAAATTATGAATGGAGCGTCCTCAAAACATCTGATATAGACATTACTGAATAAGTAATTAAATATGTATTTAAATGAAATGAATGAAATGATTTAATTATAATGTATTAAAACAAAAAAAGGTTCTTAATAAAAGAAATAATTGATTTAAATTTATTATATCCGAGATAAAATACATACATGAAAAAATTTGGAGTCGAGGTAAGAATTTCATTTCAAAACTTCTTTCTTTGAGACACATGTTATTTTATGAACCTAATTTCATTTAAATGGTGAATATACTTCCCATTTATATATTATATTAGGAATCATTCATAATTCATTATATTATAAGTTAAATTTCATTTACTAATTTCATGGGAGTTATGATTCAAAAGTTACTAAAGTGGTAAGGGTTTATGTTTCAATCTCATTTTAATCAGGGTTTTTATGATTGAATTTACATTGTAGGAAATTATTTGACCATTTATAAAAAAAACCCATTAATATTATTTTCCACTAGTTATTCATTAACTTTTCAAGTAATAGCACCACTTCCTCTCTCTGGTATATAAAATGGTAAAAAATTGTTTTTAAGAAAATATGTCTTCATTTCTATCTTCATTCAAGAATCATTTTCCTTCCATATCCATGTTTTTTAAAAATATTTTCAAAAATATTTTTCAAATTCACAAAAATATTTATTAAATACATTTTAACTATGTTATTCCTTTTAAAAAATAGTTTTAAAGGAATGTTTTTTTAAATTATACACTATGTATGGAATTACCCGTTTTCATAACCACTCAACACTTTAAAAATTACTTTATAAGTTTACATGGTTCTTTTTAAATTTTTTTCTATTTTTTTAAATTATAAGTTTTTCAAACTTTATTTTCAAAGTAGTAAAATAATTTTCCTCAATAATGTTTTTAATATTCTTAAATGTATTTATATTCACCAATGACTATAACCTATAATGTTATGGAATGTTTCTAAATTCTATATATATGTCAAATACATATATACGTTGATCACTTTACATTCCATTGATGGGTTTATACATTCCTTATGATCATTTCTCAAAATTCCTTTTTAAGAAATCTCTTTTGATTATGATATGAGGAAATATTATGCAAACCATTTTCTTTCCATGGTTAATTCTTATGTTTATACCTTATAATTGATTTCTTTAAGTGGAACACATATACATGTACATGATATGAATGTAATGGGTGGTCCCAGAATTATATATCCTTCCAATTCATTGGGAAATGTTTTAGTCTAATGAGACTTCATTTATGGGATTAATGAGTGAACATAATCCATTATGGAACTTTTTGCACCATGTGTTTTTGTCTCATCGATCATTCTTGACATATGTTTATGTTATGTTTTATGTTACTGCCACATTTACTATGATGATAAGATCTTATGATACCATGTACTTTATATTTATGATTCTATTTGATTACACATATACCTTATCTTTTATGGTATCATGTTATACCTTTGACTCACATGTTATGTTTCCTTGTCATGTTTATTCCCTTTCTATGTTTTATAGATCACCCCTTTTGTATATTAATTCCCTAGGTCATACCACATAGTTTTATGAGATAAAAATTATTTAGGAGATCGTTATAGTGAATAAAATAAAGAAGATTTATTTTAGCCTCAGTTTTAAGTATTATGAACATATTCTTCCAAGGAAACTGGGGCCTAATGATATTTGGGTTGTAATTAATTTATTATTAGGATAAAAATCATGTAATAATATGTCTAAAAGGATTGGGTCACTATAATTGGTATCATTGTAAGGTCTAGTTACTTTTGTTGATTAGTACCAGAATAGTTTAGTGAGAACCATAGGTATAAGTATAAGTAAAAGAATAAGTATAAAAAATATCCTAGAATTTTGGTGAAGTATGGAGTGAGTTGGTTATAAGTAATTACATCTATATCTGGATACTTCAAGTAGGTGTGGCTCTAGAACAATTGTACCTAGGGGTAATAACTTTGAAAAAGGTGTATTGATATGGAATTGATCATCACCTGGTTTACAAAAATGTTCCTTACTACACACTTATTTTGACACACCCAAGGGATATGCATTAGAAATTAATAAAACCCTTTACAAACAATCATGAAGGACTTGAAAAAAAATTTAGTTTAAAAAACCTAATAGGAATTGTTACCATGGATAACCTTTATTGAAACCTAGAGATCCATAAGTTAGGATATACTTATCATTTATAAGTTATTCCTTCTAGGTTTATAAGTTTACCCCTATTTATGTTATATTATTCTCATCATGTTTCTTTTATTATTTTTAGTTAACGATGATAAATAGAAGAAAGTATACCAATAACCTATGTGATGGAAAATTTTATAATTTCCCTAACAATATGACTAACCTAATGGGAATGGAAGTTAGAAATATTTTCATATTGTAAAATGAGTTATCTTGAATTATATTAATAATTAGAACATATTTTAATTTCCAAACACATAAAACAAGAGAACTATGGAATCTCATTGAAGTTCAAGTGTTAATGACGATAAATAAAATAAGATTAAATTTCTTCAATGTCAAAAATTTGGGAAAAGGCACTATGTAACATGCCTTAATGGAACTAAAATATTCTTTAGGCGTGTAAAGGATGGTGATAGGCCCAAAGGGTGTTTTTTTACCTTAGGTTTAATCAAAATAAAATTATATAAAAACACGAACTATAATACTCTAAAATATAGTATTTGGAATGTTTGAGGTTGAACCCACTAAGATGGTGAATTAATTTAATTAGATTTTAAAAATAATTGATTAATTTCAAATTAGTAAAGATTTGAAGAAAATATGGGTTTTATTGATTTTAAGAAAATTAAATATGAAAGGAAATAAGATTGATTAGTTTGAAATAAGGTTTTGAAATCACGTTGGAGTTTTGTAGTTTCAGGGTTCAAGTGTATTTGTATTTATAAAATAATTTGATTAATCCATGTTTGGAATTGGGTTTGGTAAGTGGTGGATCCAATGGTCATGGTATCCCTTCCTTAACATGACAATCCCCTATTTACCTTGGTCAGATAATTTAGGGTTTTATAGAAGTAATTTTGTCATGATACCATATTTAAACCCGATTACCCTAAAATTGACAATGATCATGCCTTATTGAGGGTAATTAGTTTCATAATTATAATGTTCCTTTCATATTCGAATACCAATGGTCATGGTAAAAGTAAAATAAATGGATTATAATTTGATTGAATAAACTACAAAAGTCTAAATACATGAATAAAGAAAAATGGATATATCCAACAACACCTTCCCCCTTGACTATATAAACCTAGTACAAGAAGAGTTTACCCCCTAATCCTCATGATGAGAGAATAAGAGGGAAGGAAATAAATAAAATAGAATACAATGAAAAATGGAGATGAGACTAGGGAGGACCCTATACAGAGTAGCTTCTTGATCAAATCTTTGGTCTCTTGTTCTATCTAATAGTAGAATCATGGAACTCTATTTATAGACTAAATATGGGATTGCGTAGCATTTAATGGAATTTATAATGGGCCAAAAGGTGTTAAAAAGTGGTCCCTGGGTCATAAAATTGATAAAAAATATAAAATACATTAAATCTGGATGTTTTCCCACTTTCCCAACCTTTACACATCATGTAGTGATTACAAAAAATGTAAAGGTTTCACTATGTGTATGTAATTCATGACCTATCAGATTTCTAGGAATTCATGGTTTATGCTAAGAATTGTATTTATTTCAATATTTTCATCGGTTCATGATGTGTAAAGATTACATGATGTGTAAAGCCAATTTTCTACTCCAGAAGCCTTGTTTCTCCTTGGTTCTTCTATTTCGTGCCCTATAAGTGCTCCATGATCATCCTTCCTTGTGGAAAACCTTATTTTAAGTGGATATCATGATTATTTATAATCCTTTTTCTTATCTCCCATAAAATATTTCATCCTTAAAAAATAAAGAAAACATCAGGTGTGCAGGAATACATTAACAATAAAAATCACCAAAGTCAATGCATTTTTTTATGAAAAATGTATACGATAAATGCACTTATCAAATCCTCCCACACATAAATTCATACTTTTCCTCAAGGATAGAATATGAAAATAATAAAATGTATTCTTACACTACTATGATTTAAATTCAATTTCAAAAAAAATAATTTTTCAAATACTAAATTAAATATTTGAGCATCACAAGTAGAAAATTTATCAACACAAATTTTTTCATTCATCTATTTTCATTTTTAAATTCATTAGTAATATTCATACCATCTGTAATTTACAACACATGAATTTTTCCACTCATTTTCATGGTATACATGGATAGAGTGATGAACAAACCTAAAGAACATGTCTCTTTCCATAAGCTTACAAGGAATCTATCATCTAGAGAACATAACTATAAAATCACAAATAATTATTAGGGATTCACCATTTAGGATCAAACAACTCCAAGTATTAGGATAGGTATGTAAATGATGTGAATAAATTAATGTTAAAAAAGAGGTTTGTCTCTAAATTATTTTTCATAACAATAAAAAATAGCTTAATGAAAGTCTCCTCTTCCCCCAGTATCTTAGAGCAGGATCATAAAGAGATGAAATGAAATAAATGAAGCACCATCTTTTATTATTAGTTTTTTATTTTTTTTATTATTGTGTTGGAAACAAATCTCACAACCACCACCCAACCACAAATGATTTCCTTAAGAAACTATTTTTAATAGTTATAATGAGATCATCAGTCAAGAAATGGTGATTTTTGAATTTCCCTATACACTAACAATTTTTTTATTTTCAAGAGGGTGTGTAATAAATAAAATGAATGTGCATTCCCCAAATCTAATGAAATTTATCCCTATAATTATTCATTAAAAAATATACATCCCTTCTACTAGTTTCCATCTCCCCCACTCTTATTTTAGATAACCATGCAAAATATTTAGAGAATGTTAGGAAATGATAATATGGGATTGAAACATAGATCTTCCCTAGCAAGGTTGTTCATGGATTTTATGGTATTTAAAATGGATTAATGTAAGGTATAAATCATGATAAGGGATAAAAAATATGCCTCAATAATCTTAAAAGTTATTTTGTTTAGTCATATAATTGATAAGATGCAATGAAAGTCCTAGAAGGGAAAATTCCCATCTTTTACAAGAAATATACTATAGAAAGAATGAGAAATATTGGCTCTGAGGATGTCTCAAGAATGTGAATGAAGGTATGACAACCCTACTCTTTATTAAAAATTAATTCATAATTTATTACATAAAAGTATAGATAATAAAAATTGAAGATAAATAAGTCTAGTTTATTTTGGAATTAGTTAAATTACATAAAAACTTAAAAATATAAAAAAATATCTTTATTAAAAACTTCTTTAACATGCTCACACTTAAAACTACATGGGATAACCTGGGGACATACATAAGAAATGGGTAAGCTATAAATCCCAGTAATGGAATAAAAATGGAATAAAATGAATAAAACAATACCTGTTAGTTAATATACACATCAATGGGTAATAAAAGAAACCTTAATAATAAGTAATGATATAACATGATAATCATAACATGGGAAATGTAGAAACAACTTAAAACATTGCATCATAAAAATAGGTCAAGGATAATTTTCAAGATATAATGATAGAAAAGTACAATAAAAGAATTATGTTCACTACCTATCCTAACAAGATATCTCATGATACTAATCAACACCCAATTCATTGGAGCACTATATAATTCTATGTGCAACCGTCACTTTCATTTTTTCTTGGGCTTAAGTGTGCCACATAGATCATAAAAAATAGAATCATTTATCATCACACATTATTCCATGAAAATTGTGTGTGGAATACATACATGTAAGTATAAATTCAAATAGGTATAAGTGTATAAAGTTTAAAATCCTTGATAATAAATTGGTATGATACTCACTACACAATTGTTTTGGCAAGGAAAATCACGATGAAATTTCTACATCATAACAACGTCACTTAAAAATTACTAAATTGGGTTGATGAGAAAGGGGTATATCATAATTTGGACATAAAATAAGTAGTATTAGGGATATGTAATGAAATATCCCAACCTAATTATTTGGAAATAGAAGTTATAATATAATAAGGAAACTTGAATAAAGAAGACAAGTTGAGGATCCCTTACTCAAGTGTGTGACTCCAAATACTTGGGATGAGCTTATTGAGAGCTTGTGGGAACCTTGAGAGAACTCTATAAAAGTTAGGGAAGAGTAATTATGTGCTAAAAGTAGTTTTAGTGAAGATAAATTGGATCTTGGGTGAGTTTATATTGGAAATTATTGAGGATTTCATTATTATTTCTCAAACTCAGGTGTTGGACTCTATATAATAAAATAACCAAAACCACAAACCTTAATATTTTTTTGATAATTGTTTCTTATTAAATGGTAGTGGTTTTTATTATTTTAAATTTATAAGGTTTGTAATTAATAAAATAACAACCATGATTATGTGGATGTGAGTCATACTCTAAAAGAAATGGTTTTAAAACCAGAAAATGTATTAATGGTTTTAAAGGATTCACAAGGGATTTAAAAATTAATAAAATAAAAATAAAATCAAATATTTTAAAGTTAAAAAATATATTTGTTCATGTAAAATCTTTATAGTATTAATTACATCAATTTTGTATCATTATGATGTTATAATATACAAAATATATTTATAAGGTATTTAATATTTACCCGAAAATTTGAATTTCTCAGAAAATTATGAAAAATTCATAGTTATATAATTTCATTGTTGTTATTAAAAAAATAATATTCATTTTATCTAAATAAAATCCTAAATAATTTAATTTTGTCTTTTAAAATAAAATCTACATTTATTAAGAAATGTTGGGTTTTTTTGACAGTAACAATTTCGAAACCCTTATAAAAACTAAATTTAACATTGTAAAAATTATATGACCATTTATATTTAATAAAAATTATTTAATAATAATATTTTTTAAAATTATTATTTATTTTAAGAATCTAATAATTCATCAAAATAAATTCCTTGATTGAATATGAATATTACCCTAATATACTATTTGTGTTTTATTGTATCAAAATAAAATCACTTAGAAAGTAAAAAAATAGGATAAAAATATATCCATTATTCTATAAAACATAATGTACATAATCATATTGCTATGTTTCTGATACATATATATTTAACACACTCACAAACACTCTAAGAGTAAGGCGTGCGATTTTGAGACTTTCATGGGGTGGTTCTGTGTAAAAGGTTTGGGCCTTGATCTCGATGAATTTGAACTTCTCCCATAAATAGTTTTGATCATGCTTAAGTTATTGGATATCATCTTGAGTTTAGTCAATAGAAAATCCTAGAGATTCTATATACCTAGTAATCTCTGATAAACGAGCTTCATAGGGTAACATCCTATTGGTTTAGGCCATCGCTAACTTTGTATGTGTCAATTGGATTGGTTAAAACCCTATATTTATAATTATCATGTGATCAATTTTGAACTAATATATTATCAATGTTAACAATTATTAATGGTATTTTAAATATAATAAAATATAAAATAAACCAAATAATTTCATGTTTTTTATATAACCATATTACATAATAAGAAATTTAATTAAATAAGAAGGGGAATTCTATTTATAATAGTTTGGGTCGTTACAATCTTCCGTACTTTAGAAATTTCACCCTTTAAATTTTCATTTCCCACACTAAAACAGATGAAGGTAAAAGTTTTTTATCATTTACATTGGTTCCCACACAACTTCTTCCAAATTTTGGTTTCTCCACAACACTTTCACCTGTGGCATATTCTTATTTTGTAGAACTTTATCTCTACGATATAAGATCTTCACCAGCTGCTCTTCACATGAGGGATCATTCTCCAACAGTACCACCACATGATTGAGTACATGTGAGGGGTTTGGTATTTACTTTAGCAAGAGGGATACATGTAATGGATAATTTAATTAAGATAGGTTAGGTGTGACTTCTAGTCAGTAGTCCACTGCGCCGATGTGATCAAGAATCTCAAAGGGGAAGATGTATATTAGATTAAGATTTCCCTTCATAAAAAATCTAATAACTTTCTTCCACAGAGATATTAAAAGAAATTACATGTCTCCAAAATCAAATTTATGTATTTTAGATGATTATTACCAAAGATCTTATGTTGACTCTGAGCATCCTTGATGTGGTACTGAATGTTCTTAACCTTTTCCACCATATCCTAAACCATTTCAGGACATAGAAATTTTCATTCCCCAACTTCATCCCAACATTTAGGTGTTCTTAAACTATTCCCATAAAGGGATTTATAGGGAGCTATTTGGATGCTTGATTGGAAACTGTTATTTTACGTGAACTCTACCAGAGGAAGATGTTGATCCCATCCTACTTTGAAGTCAATTAAGCTTGCTCTCAATTTATCCTCATGTTTCTAGATAGACTGCTCAGATTAAAAATCAGTTTGAGGATGATAAGATGTACTGAAGTTCATCTCACTATTCATAGAATGTTGGATACTTTTCTAGAACTTGGATGTGAATATTATATCTTGATCGGATACAATTGATAGTGTCACTCCATGTAGCCTTACGAATTCTTTGATGTATATCCCTGAAAGTTGATTCAATGATAAGTCCTCTCAAATTGCAATGAAGTGTGTAGCCTTTTTAAGATGATCCCTTATAACCCATATAACATTATTCCCTCTTGATATTTTTATAAGACAAGTGAAAAAGATAATGGTTATGTTTTCCCATTTCAATATTGGCATGGGTTATGGTTGAATCGTCCTCTTATATTTTTTCCTTCTCGATTTCACTTGCTGACATACAAGACATCTTGACATATATTCCCTGATTTCTATCTTCATATTTTCCCAATAATAGTGCTCTCAAAGATCTTAATAAATCTTTGTTCTTTTAGGATGGATAGAGAAGGTTGATCTATGCGAATCATCCAACAACTCTTTTAACTCAGGATTTGATGGTACATATATTCTGGACCCAAATCTCACAAATCCTTCTTCATTAACATTGAACTTCAATGATCTCCCTTTCCTTATAGTTTCCAATTTATTTTGAATTCCCACATATACTCTTTGAGGATCCTTTATATTTTCCAAAATAGACAGTTGAGAAATCAATTGTGAAATTATTGATGATGTTTCTTTCTTTATGATTCCCAAGTCCATCCACTACAAGTCTAAGAAGATCAGATCCTTCTCCATTCTCCTTAATGATAAAGTTAGTGGATCCTTTCTACATAGATAATCTTCCACTTTATTCAATTTCCTATGATGGTATTGAATTGAGCAGTCATAGTACTTGATCATCTCTATCTATATTCATTGGTGCATATTCATCTTTTTTTATGTGAATATATACTTGAGAGTTTTTTTGATCCATATATATTTCACACTTTTCCCCAAAGAGATAATGCCACCATATTTTCAAAGAGAGGATCAATTTTTCTAACTCTAGATCATATGTTAGGTAGTTATGTTCATTAACTTTCAACTAACTTGAAGCATAGGATATGAATTTTTCATTCATTATTAACACAAAACCCAATAACTTTTTCTAAGCATCGCTAAATACTGTGAAAAGTTATCCACTTGTGGGTAGTGTGATAATAGGGACAGTGATAAGCCTCATTTTCAGATCCTTGAATCTCTCTTCACATTCATCATTCCATGAAAATTTGAATCCCTTCTGAGTTAGCTTGGTTATAGGGTTTGAAAATCATGAGAAAGTTCTCACAAATTGATGATAACACCCATCTAACTCAAGAAAACTATGGATACATATCATATATGTTGGCTTTAACCATCTTTCAAATGGTTCTATCTTTTAAGGGTCCACATATATCCTATTAATTACGATGATATGTCCCAAGAATGCGACTTCCTTCAACTAGAACTCACATTTTCTATACTTTGCATAAAGATTCTCCTTTCTCAAGGTCTTTATCCCAATACTTATATTCTCCTCATGCTCCACCATTATTTTGGAGTATATTAGAATATCATCTATAAATACTAATAAAATTTTTTGAGGTAATATATAAATACTCTATTCATCAAGTCCATGATGACTGTTGGGGTATTAGTGAGTTTGAATGGCATTACTATGTACTCATTGTGACCATACCTTATACAAAAAGCAGTCTTGGGGATATCCTCATTATTCACCCTAACCTGGTAATATCCTAATCACAGATCAACCTTAGAGAATTATTATGCTCCACATAGCTGATAGAATAAGTCATCAATCCATGGAAGAGGATACTTGTTATTTATCATGATTTTTTGAGCTCCAGATAATCAATGCAAGGGCACATTGACCCATCCTTCTAATTTATGAAGAGGACTAGTGGACCCCATAGTGAGGACTTGGTCATAAGAACCCTTTATCTAGATTATATTATAGCTATTTATTTATCTCATCAAGTTCTACAACAACCATTCTATATAGATTCTTGTATAATGATAATTCCCCATGTATAAGCTTGATAGAAAATTCAACCTCTTAGCTAGGATGAAGACCATACAATTCCTTTGGAAACACATCAACATATCCCATCACAACGGGAATGCCTCCAAGGATGATTCTTTCTATAGACTCAATAATTTGATCTAGATATTCTTTCTCATTGGGAAATGATACCCATTCTTGAGATGTTGGTTCTAAAGAAGATTCATCCTTCTCCATGAACTTGTACATAATTGGGGTGTTAATTCGCAATACGGAGAGTGATTTACTTATCATAGAAATTTATGTTGGGTCTATACAGAGAAATCCAATCTATACCAAAAATTGCATCAAATTCCACCAAAGGCAGTATGAAAAGATTTATTGGGAAGTTCATCCCACAAATTTTGATAGTGGAATAGTTATATACTTGGGATTAAATAATTACCCCACTTTTTGTTTTCACTGATAAATACACTTCCATGATTTGTATTGGTGTTTGAGTAGTTCTACTAAACATTTTTGATATAAAGGAATGTGTAGAACTATAATTAAAAATGTATATTTTATATCCTTGAATGAATAACTAGCATACCAATCACCAATTCATTGTCGGGATCCACCTCACAAGTTCTAATAAAAAAATATCTCCCTTACTACCTTTGAGGTTGTTGGTTGTCTCAAAAAACCCTTGTCTTAGTGAATTGGTTTGAAAAGTGCCCTGGTTCTTTACAATTGAAGCAATGAAAAATGTTCTAAGAGTTGAATGAATCATTCATTTACTCTATTGCATTAGTGGGTTCTCCTCCTAGAAATTTATATCTAGGTTTCCTTCCTTCCTGCACATAAAGCATTTCCTTGCCCCCCTTAGGCAATTTTCAGTGCACTTCTTTCCAAAACATTAACAAGTGGGATGTTTAAATTTCTAGGAACCCTTTTATTTCTCTATCATAACACCATAATTATACTCCACTTTCTTCTTCTTATCCTAATGATACCCTTGATATTCATAAATATCTATTTCGACCATGTGGAGACACCGGACAATTTCCTCATAGTCGTCAAATTCATGGATCACTAGGTATTTTTGTAGATTTGGTTTTATCCTATAGAACAAGTAGTAAACCTTGAATTTAGGGGTAATGAAAAATATGGTGGTTTGTCATGAAATAATTTTGATGTTTTCCTCATACTCCCTGATAGATTAATCATATATGTTTTTGAGGGAGAGGCAGTCCCTTTCCATTTTATATCGGAGAGTACAAGGAAAATATTTATCAATTTTTTTAAAATTAATTCCACCCCATATCTTCGTCAACATCTCCCTCCATATGAATAATGGCCTGTATAACCTTCTATTTCTCAGAACATTGAAGGATAGAGAGGATCTTCTCAATAAAGTTGATCCATTTTTCCATGATTAAGGGGTCATATGATCTGTTGAACGTTTGAGGCTTTTTTCACATAATGCTGTCAATCATAGCCTGTTCTCTTTTAGGGGTATTTTAGAACTCCTTATGATCCATGTTTCAATTTATAACCTCATTCTGTTGAGATTTCATCATCATAATGTTTTCTATTCCCACTCCCATTAGGTTGGGCATCTCATTGGGGAAATCATCACATTGCCCATCACATTGATTGTTGACCTAAATCCTCCTATTTTTGGGCATTGGATTGAATAAATTGAAAATTATGGATGAGTATTTTTAAACTATTAAACACATCAAAGGTAATATAATGACATTAAAGAGATAACTTATAAATTAAATGTATTTCCCTAACTTAAGAATTTTTAGGCTTCAATCTATGTTATCTAGGATCAATTTCTTTACATATATTCTTATCGGAATTTTTTTCTTCCCATAATAATAGTTCTTAAAGAGATTATGATTTTATGAAATCATTTCCCTAAGAGTGTCAAACCAGGTGTGTAGTAAGGTTTATTGTTGTTTACAAGGTTACACCAATTTAGGCTCGACACACCTTATTGGAGTTTTACCGCTAGGTAAATCTATTCCGGGACCATATCCACTTGAAGTATCCATATTGGGATGCACTTTCTCGATAGACCACTTAATCTATACTTACCAAAATTTTTATATTTTTACATATACTTAGTCTTATCCCTAAGACATTCTCTAGAGTTTTCTAATCATAATACAAAAAATAACTAAACTTTTCCTTTGATACCAACTAAAATAACCATGCTCTTTATTACACATTAATTCATACTTTATTGCATAAAATTACAAAAAATAAAACCTAGAAGATCAGTAATTATAGTGTATTTGGGAATTAGTTACATTACACAACAACTTAAAAAGAAAAAACAACGTCTTTATTAAACACTTCTTTAATATGCTCAAACTTAAAACTGCATGGGTTAACCTGGGGACATATATAAGAAAGAGATGAGCTATAAATACCATTAAGGTAAAAAATGGTATAACATAAAGAAAATAATACATGTTATAAAATATTCATATCACTGGGGAACAAAATTAACATGAATAATAAGGCATGATATATCATGATAATCATTACAAGGGAAATGTGGCAACAACTTAAAACACTACATCATAAACATAGGTCAAGGATAAATACAAATACATCATGATGGAAAAGTCCCATAAAGGATTAAGGTTTACTCGCTTTACCAACATGATGTTTCATGATACTAAACATTACCAAATTCATTGGAGTGTTATATAATTCTAGGCGCACCAGTCATATTTATTTGATTCTCATTCTTAAGTGAGCCACATAGATCATAAAAAATAGAATCGTTTATCATAAAATTTTATTAAACTAACATGGAGTTTGGAATAAATAGATATTATTATTAATTAAAAAAATTTATAAGTGCAGAAAGGTTAACACCCTTGATAAGAAATGGGTATGGTATTCACTACACAATTGTTTTGGCATGGAAAATCACAGTGACATTTCAGTAGCATGAAAACGTCACTTAAAAATTCATAAAATGAGTTTATGAGAGTGAAATGGGTATATCATCATTTGGAAATAAAATAGGCATTAATAGGGGCATTTAAAGACATATCTAAACATAATGTATTGAAAATAGAAGGCATAATATAATAAGGAAACTTGAATAAAGAAGAGAAGTTAAGGATCCCTTCCTCGAATGTGTGATTGTTAATGCTTGGGAGGAGCTTCTTGGGAGCTTATAGAAAACATGGGAGGACTATAGATATATTAGGTAAGATTATGGACGTTATAAAAGTAGTTTTAGTTAAGAGAAATGGGATATTGGGTGGGTTTATATATGAAATGAGTGGGTGTTTCTTTCTTACTTCTCAAACTTAGGTTTTGGAATTTATATAATAAAATAACAAAAAAAATAAATAGATAATACCATGGTTTTGACCATGGTTTCTACCTAATGGGAGTGTTTTTAATTATTTTATATGTCCAAGGGCCGAACCTAATAAAATAATACCCATACATATGTAGATGTGAGTCATACTCTTAAGAAATGATTTCAAAAACGTAAAATATATTAATGGGTTTGGAGGATTCACAAGGGATTTATAAAATGAATCAAATAAATATAGAATAACATTATTTTAAAGGGAAAACATATATTTGGTATTGGATACTATTTATCGTATTTATTACATCACTTTTGGATCATTATGATGCCATAATACCCAAAGTATATTTATATAGTATTTAATTTTTTCCCAAAAATTAAATTGTCTTAGAAAACTATGACAAATTCACCATTGGATAATTTATAAATTATTATTACAAAAATAATATCAATTTTTTCTAAATAATTTTCTAAATATGTGAATTTTCACTTTTAAAATAAAATCAAAATTTATTAAGAAATGATAGTTTTTTTTGACAATAACATTTTTCAAACCCTTATAAAAATAACATTTGAATTAATAAAAATTACATGAAAATTTATATTTAATAATAATTATTTAATAATAATAATTTTTAAAATATTATTTATTTCAAAAATCCATTAATTTTTCAAAATAAATTCCCTAATTGAATTTGAATATTACCCAAAAATACTATTTGTGTTTTATTATATCAAAATAAAATCATTTATAAAGTGACAATAATATGATGAAAATATATCCACTATTCTATAAAAAATAATATACATACTCATATTTCCAGGGTCTTGATACACATCTCTTTAATACACCCGTAAATTCCCTAAGAGTAAGGTGTGCGACAATGAGACTTTCACGGGGTGGTTCGACGTATATGGTTTGGGCTGTGATCTTGATGAGATTGAACTTCCACTATAAATGGTTTTCTCAGGCTTAAGTTATTGGATATTAGCTTGGGATTTATCTATGGAAAATCCCATAGATGTTATCACCCTCAGAAGTTCCAATAAATGGGATTCATATGGTATAATCCTACTCGTTGAGGAAATCACTTCCTTTGTCTATGTCTGTTGGATTTTTTTAAAACCCTATATTTATAATAATTATGAGACCACTGTTCAACGAATATATTATCAATGATAATGGATGCTTAATGGTCCTTTAAATATTATAGAAAATAAAATAACCAAAAAAGTACTTGTGTTATCTATAAACATATTACATAATAAAAAAATTAATTAAATCATAAGGGGGATTTTATTTATAATATTTGGGCCATTATAGAAGGGTCGGGACAATCACTCATGGAAATGAATAAGAATAATTAAATCAATTAACACAAATATCAACAATTTAAATCATGCCCAAATTTCAAATAAATTTCATTTACTAAAATCAAAATTCTCCCCTAAATAATATTTTTTCAATTCTTAATCCACATGATTATATCTACTAATTATTTTTCCCATTTATTTAATTCAAATTTATTAAAAATTAACTTTACAATTCATGGCATGGTAATTACCCTAATTAGTTTTTGTCTCCTGGTTCATTTGATTGAATAAAGAATCAAGTGCAGGCATGAAATTGGTAGTTTAAAGCTATAAAATAGTTGAATATGGAGAATAAAGTATAAAAATTTAAGATTTAAATACTTACTCCCCTTTTTAATTATTATTTAAAGTTGTATGTACATGTTATTCTTATATCAGTTCATGACATGTACTTCTCTCATTACGTGTAGTTATCCTACAACTACTTCTTGTTCTTTCTTATACTTGCTTCCAACATTGATCTTTATGTTCCAAAATAAAAATAAAAATACACAAGTGAAAGTATAGTCAATAATTAATGAATTTTAAAATATTTAAATCAAGTGCATACACACATAAAACATAAATAATGAAAAATACAAAAAAATCTGGTTTCCTCTTATAAGCACTTTTGTTTACTATTGTTGGATCGACCTTGCCTTTTTCAGGTTCAACTCATGTGATGGATGATTGAAAATTCTGTACCTATTCAGGGTCCACGAATGGTCTTAGTTGTGTCATTTCCATATGGGTCTACCCCTGCCCTTCCTATCTAAATAGATTATTTATTCTTGATGGAAGTACTTTCTTGATCTCTATTTAACCGATCCAAAATTTCTTCCTCAATCCTGACGAACTAAATGAAATAGAATGTACTATCCATACCTATTTCCTTTCTAAAATATGACTGAGATGGTCACTCCTATGGTGTTAGTGGTTTGAACCTTTAACTTCACTTTCTTTTATTCAGTGGTTTTATGTCGATAATCCTCTTGCATCATAGAATCTATCTCGTGTGCCTATTTACTTTCAATGACACCCTCAACATTGGGTGTTTTCCTTCTCTAAACTCATTTTCCTCTCACACATCACATTTATTTATTTTCTTGTGAATGTTGTAACTTACTTTTTTATATCCAACTATCAAATAGTATTCTATTCTTTGGACATCAATCAAAGTATGTACAATATATAAAAATGGTCTCCCTTGAATGATTGGATTTTACTCTTCTTCTATATCCCACACTAAGAAGTCAATAGGGTAGTACATTTTTTTGACTGTGATCAAGATATCCTTGATTAATCCTCTTGGTGATTTTATTATTGAGTTAGATAATTTAAGAAGTAATATCATGGGATTTAGGAATTTTAATAAAAAACTATTTAGAGTCATGTATGACATGATATTAACACTAACGCCTAAGTCACCGAAATATTTTCCACATTTGTTTGCTCCAATAAATATGGGAATCAAAAAACAACATGGATGAAATTTCTTATTAGGAAGGTCCCTTGATACCATCACCGAACACTCATGTGAGTGGAATGGTGCCAATTTCCTTCATATTTTTCTTATTGGTTACCATATCTTTCATAAATTTCATATAGGCTGACTTGTTTGTGAGAGCCTCTAAAAATGGGATATTAATATGAATTTTTTTAAAGTGTTGTATAAATTTACCTTTTTTCATGTCAGTATTCACTTGTGATATTAATTTTTGAAAATATATCCCTAATTTTTACTGTGGTGGTTCTTCTTCAGCTTCTGGTTCCTTTCAATTTTCAACTTATTTTTTACTTTCCCCACTAGATTTTGTCCTATAAATTCTATACTAATTCCTTGTGTCTTCATTCCACTTCTAATAATTAAAAATTTTAAATTTTTATGTGGACGTACTTTAGAGAACCCTCAAAGTACTCTATTGGGTCTCTATCTAAGCTGTTCTACAATTTGGCCAACATGATGCTCTAGATTCCACAATCCCACTTTTTGGATAATTGATTCTTCCTTTATTTCCTTGAGTACTACCCTAGTCATCGTAATGAATGTATCTAATGTTTTTTATAATGTACAAAACTATCTTGTCAGTGTGAGCCCTTGAGGTAGTTATTTTTGGTACCCTTATGGCTGTTGTTTATATCCTTGTTCTTCTTGTTATTGTTGTTTCCACCAACCCTATAATTGATTATGATGATTGTAATCAGCATAATTTTTATCTTCTGTATATGTACCTTGGGGTTTTCTCTACTATCCCATTATCATGTCCATCTTCTTAGTCAGTGATTCCATTTGTGCCGCCATACTATCATTGTATTGGACCATGTAAATAACTTTTCATTGAATCCCTTCTCTTTTCCATTGGAAACTATTTCTCTAAATTTCATACAACATGCTATAACTCACTTTTGGTGACTTCTTCATCAGTGATCCTTCGACTGGAGCATTATGAATCAACCTGTTTCCTTATGAAAAATCATTATAAAAAGTTTGGATTACCATATATGTATCTACACCATGATGGGGTTATTTTAGAGACATATATTTTTATTATTCTTAGGAATAATATAGAGATCCTTCTTAAAATTGAATATAGTTTAAAATATTTACTTGTATACCCATTGATTTAAAATGTGGGAAGAATCAAATGAGGAAGTTCCTGGTCAGCTCATCCCATGCAGCGATGGAATATGCAGGCAAGTTTTGGATCTAATTCCAAGCTCACTCACATAATGAAAATTGTAAAAAAAAAGAGTCTTATGAAATCACTTGAATTATTATAGAATTAGAATGTCACAGTGCTCGAGGAAGCTTCCCAGATTCATGTTCATATATTCATGTGGTAGTTCTGTGAATTGCATTCTATTTGAGATCATCTAAAATATTTCTTATTTTTTCTCAAAGTGGTTTGCAGAAACAAGAGGTGATAGGATTCTCAGTTTCAATCATGTATTTGATGGTTACTCATATTTTGTAAGCATCCACAACCCTAGATCTGTTTGAAGAACATTGGAAAGTTTCTTGATTTATGCGCCCTCCATAGTCATAATTCTATTCTTTCTTAGGCTTTTCTTAGGTTTGGTATCGAAGTTGAAAATATATTTTCCTTTTTCACATGTGTTGTGGGTAACACCCCATGATTTTACAGTATACTTTTTTTAATTTAACTTCTTCAATACTATACGAACTTAACCAAAGTTAAATATTAATATTTAATTATCTCTTAGATGATGGGAATGGTGGGAATTAATGTGATAAATTAAATTATGAAAATATAGATGACACATGTTTATAAAAATTAATTCATTGGTTACCAACTAATTAGAAATGAAAACCAATTGAACATAAAGAATTTATTTTTATAAAAAATAGTATTATACCCACAATGACATTTTATATTAATGATTAAACACTATTAGTGAAATTTATTAATGAAATTTATATATTATATATTCAATCAAATATTTTTACATTCATCCAAAATATTTTTTGATGTATAAGATATTAATAAATCTAATTTTACACATTAAAAGGCTTTATTTATCTAAACATAGTTTTTAATTCCTTTTAATGGTGAATTTTTTTTAAATATACTATTTTTACACTTTTATAAATAATATTTGAAAAAATAAACATTATTTTTGAAAACATAATATCAAAATTTACTTTGGTTAAATTTTTGGTATATTTATGATAAGTTTTATTTTTGATCACTAGTAATGTGATTGTTGGAATAATAATTTGTCCATTAAGAATAATAATGTGTCAATTAGAACAATAACCTCACCTATTAAAGTAAAATTAAAATTTAGGCATCTTATAAGTTTTCATATAATATAATTATATTATAGCGTAACTAACTAAATATTATAAAAATAATAAATTAATTGTTGATATTTTTTGTAAGTTATAAAAATATAATTATAATATTATAATTAAAATAATTATTTTAAAAAAATTGTTTTTATAAAATATATTTATAAATTTGTACTTTTTTTCTTATGATTATTTGATAATTTTATGAGAACATAATTAATTTTTCAAAAGTGTCAGAAAAAGATTAATAATAATGAAATCTGTATTTTTCGAGTAAATCATAAATTTTTATGAAAATTAAATTTCTCATAGTTAGAAAATTATTCTAATAAAATTTAGTACATTTTTGAATTGTAAAAATTGAAAAATGGTTTGGGTGAGTTTTTTTATTTTTCTAACATACTTGAAATTTTGGTGAATAGTGAAATAAAATAATTTACAGTATATATACATTATAATTAAAATAAACTATTCCTTGAGTCATGTATGATTTAAGAAACATTAGTTCAAACTCACATTCACTAGTTATTGTAATTAGCCAGAATAATAAAAAATATTCATAGTCTTGATCCAGAATAATAAACAAATAAATAAACTATTCAAAAAACACCCCTCTCCTCCACTATAAATACCACCCCTCACCACCCATTCTCCTCACTCATCCATAGCCTTTAAGCTTTCTTATATTCTCCCAATTTTTGCTCCCAAAACTCTCCCCCATGATATGGTCTTTCTTGTCTCATCAAAATACCATTTCCATGTCCCTTAAAGAGGTTCTCATGGTGGAGAATCCAAGAGGTAAAAATCCTATTTCTTTTCTTTTTTATTTTATTTTCAATTTATTTTACTTTCTTATCCTTATCTCACCTCCCATGACCAAAGAGACATGAAAAACATTGTATCATTTATATAATTTAATTATATCATGTTAATAGAATATCCATCATCAAACTCCTTCCTCTATCCTTTTTATTCTATAAATGAAAACATTGCTCGTGATGTGTCTATTTACTGACATCATGGACGATGCTTATTCATTTTCAATTAATGCCTTCAAGGATGTTAATAAAACCATTTTTATTGTTATAAAAACTATAATATATGTATTAAAACCTATGTAATTTTCTAGAACAATTATATACACATGATGTTAATTAATAAAATAAAACTATTTAGTGACAATTGAAAAGCCGACAAAATAATCTAAATGATTATCACTAAAATCTTATCTAATGATTCCTCCTAACCCCAAATATCCAAATAGATTATATATCTATTTAATATTTTGGATGTTTATTAATAATATATAAATTCAATTCTGTAAATCTATTTACATTTTACATGAACTTTCATACTCATATACGAGTAAACCGATCATGAAAACCAAGGAAATGAATGCTCCCAAATGATTGAATTGTATCTTATTACTCATAAAAAAGACTATAAATGAATATAATAAAAATATATAAATTAAATAAATGTGGTTTTTTTATTTAATTAATTAATGGATTAATTTTTTTTTATCCAGGACATTAATATCAAGTACATAACACTTTTGGACATAAGTTAAGGGTTTTCTCATCTCAATTTTATTTTTGTGAGATATACCTTATTCACCACTATTTCATGCACATGATGTATGTATACATCAATTGATGTATCTTATCATTAATATCTTTATCTTCATTTTATTCAATTTTTTATTTTATGATCATTAATTTTACGGGGCATATGGTTCGACTGTTTTTAAAGTTGTAAGGGACTCTCCCCGAATGTTCATTTTTCATTAGGATTATGCTTTCTATATCTCTTCATCCCAATGTAATCCTTATTTTATTTTTATATAATTATTATAAATTATATTTATATTTTTTAAATCCATGTATCTAGATAAATTAATCTTTATTTGATGTGTAAATTCATGTTTTATAAGGTTTCCTTTTCAATTCATCGGGATAAGCAAGCCCGATTAAAGGGAACCTCCCTATTCTTACCCATTTTCAAGTACCACCCATAATCTATTTTAAGCTACAATTATTTTCATAAAATAACACATTTTATCATGAAAAACTATATTTGTTCATTTTTTGTTTTATAAAAACAATTATTCATTTTTTATTTTAAAGACTCTTTAATATTTTCCTTAAACTGTATTAATGAGGCTTATTTCTAAATTTTATTAAACACTATTTTTACATGTTTTCACTTTAGTTTTACATCATTTATGCCTAAAATTTAATTTCATTGTCCTTCTCTCTTATTTTCTGGTATATACATATTTACAATAAGATTTTATGACAAATACAAATTATTTTTCAAAAGAACTCTTCCTTCTAAAGTAAAAATAGGTTTTCTCATCTCACTTTTAATTCTAGGAGATATATTCCATGTTGATCACTTATTCCTAGAATGAAGTGTATGTAATTCCATTTTATATATAAAATCATGAGTCTTCTTATTCTTATGATAATATATGTTTCATTTAATGTTATTCCTTCATATGTATTAAGATTTAAATGTTTCAAAGTGGTATGAGACACTTTGGAATGTTTAAAGATTAATATCCTCAAGAATTTATCAATGATTTTTTTATATTATTTTCATATATGATTATGATTAAAATATTTCAAAGTGGTATGGGACATGTTGATTTAAAGATACCTTTTTATTATACATATGAGGAATTCATTGGACTTTGTAAGTGATGGGAGGGGCCCGCTATAGCCCCTCTATGAATTGGTAGGTCTCATGAGACAAAACAAAAAATGGATTTTGCAAAGTCCTTAACCATTTATTTTTTGAGTATTAAACTATGCCTCAATGGTAAGTTTATGATGTATGGAATATGAATTCCCTCATTATGATATTATTAATTTATAAATCATCTAATTATTCGACTAGTAGAATATCCATGGTAATTTTAATGCGATTATTCATATAGAATTATTTATTTAGATTTTATTCCTACCATATTATGGTCAAGATTATATTTTTTCGGCATGAGTTTCAGTTATTCACCCTTACATATTGTTAATGTTTATGATTGATTCTGTTGTATTTATTACCCTTACTGAGCATCTGATCTCACCCATTTCTTATGTTTTATGTTTCCCCAGGATGCAAATATATATATTATGAATAAATTGAAATGATAATATAATAATTTATGGGTGTTTCTAATAGAGTTTCTATGTTGTATTTCATTTCAAGTTGTAATGTAATGTTCATGTGTGTAATCTAGTTTCCCAAAATGCTAAATTAAGCGGTCTTTTGGAATTCATGTCTTGTATCCGTACCAATGTAATAAAGTAAGGCACCAGCTTCGGGAAACTAGGGCCAGGGTCATTATAGTCAGTATCAGAGAAAGTTTAATAGAGATTTGGGAAACTAGATTTGGAAAACATATATTAGGGAACATAACCCCAAGATGGATTTTGAGTATAAGAATAGAAGAATATACTAGAGTTTTGTTGAGGTAGAGATTATGTGTGTATTTATAGAAATACATCCCTATCTAGATACTACATATGAATGTGGTTCTGGTACAAATTTATGTAGGATTAACAACTCCGCTAAGGTGTCCTGAGCCTGACTCGGGGTAACCTGGTACCTGAAAAGTAGACATAATATGAACATGGTTTGATAATCTCAAGGGACATACTTAGGATAATTAACATTTTCTTTACAAACCATTATGAATGATTTAATATTAAACATGTCCCCAAAGAGACCATGATTATGATTATGAGATTAGCTATGCCTAAATTTATAATTTATGTTAAGTATTCTGCTAGTTCAAAATTATGCATTATGATTTAGTGTATTCAATTATTTAGAAATGGTTCTTAGTGTAATGAATGATAACATCATCAATGAAGATGAACCAAATAATAATAAGGATCATATATTTTATGGTCTAATACCAATATTTCAAAAGGAAAAAGTCTCTGAAACATTATCATCATATGAGGACATAGTATCATATGATAAAGATACAAAGAAATAGTCCTCGAAGTATTATTCCTTCAGCGGGAAGCATGAGAAAAAGAGTACAACTAAGAAAACTTGGATAAAGTAAAGAAGATAGAGAAGTATTTTGTCACGACCCGTCCTCGGGGCCCATGCCGTGACTACCCCAAGCCCGCCTTCCATAGGCCAGGGGCTGGCGACTAGCACCAAGGCATAATTCCCGGTAAACAGGGAAGGCATTGACTTTGTAAAGTAAACAAACACCACAGAGCAAGCAAGCAGAAGTAAACACTAAGTAAAAAATGGGTACAATAGAAAGTGCAGTAAAGTAAGTGGGCCAGAATACAAACACAAACAGAAAGTAAAGTACAACTGAAAGAGAGTACAGAAACTGAAAAGTAAAGCCGCAGCGTCGAGCCTTCCACTGGTAGTCCCACCTGAAGGGTGGGTACAGATATCTTTTACAGCTCCTCGGGTCCAGCTGTCTGCTCCGTGTATGCCCCACCCAGTGGTCCACCTCCGGGTACTGACCTTCTCCTCGTGCCTCTACCACGATCAGCGCCGTCCGTCGTCTGCAACTAACACAACGTAGTGCGGGCATAGCCCGTGCAGGGGTGAGTATAAGCTAGTCAGTAGGGACCCCGAGACCCCCGAAGGTCTCCCAGAATCCAAAAAGGATAATCCAAAAAGGAAAGACACAATCATGAAGTAACATCCGACATTAATTAGGTATATGACCATACATATACCTAAGTCTTCAATTCTCGTTCGGCTCCAATATCCGAGCTCAAGTACAACCTAGTCCACACAGGAAATCACAACCTGGTCCACACAGTAAAGCATAACGTAATCCACATAGGATATTAGGTCAATCTTATCGAAGATAAGGATTGAAATTCAAGATTCATCTCACACATGTATACTTCTTCGTAAGACGATAGAGATGATCAGATGTAGTTACTGATTCATCTAAGCCGTCGGACCCACACAGGATCGATAGGTACTAACCCCCACAATGACCCACAAATGATTGATAGGTAACTAACCCCCGCAATGACCCACACAGGATCAGACCCACACAGGATCTGTAGGCGCTGGACCACACAGGACCGCTGAGTGTTGAACCACACAGGATTTGACCCACACATGATCGGTAGCACTGATCCACGTATGATCGTTGAGTGTTGTAGTAGTCACTGTCGAATCCATGGAGGATATCTGTACAGCCGTCATCATCATCGCAGTCGCAGCCAGCTCTAGGGTTCCCGCATACAGCAAGCTCGTTCGGGAGGGTCCGCTCCACGAGCCGACTGGCTGATACATCAACTGACACATAGTCCGGATTTGATGTATCCAAAAGTTCCACATCGTCTACAGGAACTCAACATCACAGACGGCGCGTCAATCGGACGCCCGGTCTGAGAGTTATTGGCTTTTTCATCCCAGAGGCCCGATTGGTTTTTAAGTGAAAACCAACCCGACCGTACTCCAACTGCGTCCAAACCTCGATCGGAGTAAGCCAAAAGGTCCGTCTCACTTAGAGGAATCCAACAAAGTCGACGACACGTCAATCGGACGTCCGGAGCTCAAGTTATAAGCGTTTCTGCTCCAAGGGCCCGGTTGGTTTCATGTACGAACCAACCCAGCCGAACCCAAAGTACTCCGAAACCTTAATTATAATATACCAAAACAACCGTATCAATCCAAGGATCGCATCATAGCTGACTGTGCGTCGATCGGAGGTCCGCAGCCCAAGTTATGGGCAAAAGACCGTGAGAGGTTCGGTATTAGGGGGTTCGGGCCCGGTCCGACCCGGCCCGGAACCCCCTGGGTCGGCCCGATCTGGGTCGACCCGACCCGGATCCGGGTCTGGCCTGCTTGGGTGCGGCCCGGCCCGGCCTGGCGACCCGACGTGCTGGCCAGGAGGCTCGGCCGAAACGACCGAGCGTTGAGGCGCGGGGGGGCGCTACCCCTGCTTTTTGTAACCGCGACCCCATGTGGGGGCCATTTTGCTCACCAACCGAGGGTTACGGACCCCCGGATTTCCCCCTGACCGGCCGGCTGCTGCCACAATGGGACCGGCGATGGCCGGTCCCCCTGCCCCGATGCCGGCGACCCGGAACCGGCCGCCGGTTCCTGCTCCACCGCAGCCTAAGGCCGCGACCTTAGTCTGCCTGGCGCAGCGCGATGGCGCCGCACCCCTCCGCCACAGCCCCACTCCGGCCGCAGTACCTTCGGGGTTCTCTGGCACGGCGCGACGGCGCCGCGATCTTGCTTGATTCAACGGCGCGGCGCGACGGCGCCGCACATTCCTTGTCACATGACCCCACGCGGTGCGACGACACCGTTCCATCCTCATTCCATTCCACCACAAGGTAGACAAGAGAAAAAGGGGAGGAGGGTCGGTCGTGTTTGTGCAGTCTGGCCCCCTCCCGTTATCTGATAACAAGTGGTCCAATTGTACGAGGAATGATGACAAAAGAAATTCACGATTAGAAACACATAAAACCCCTACCTCGAGCGTAGTTTGAACGGAGGTTCGTCATGGAAATAACCATCGTGGAAGGAGGCGTCGCGGAAGGAGAATCGTCGCGTCGCGGAGAAAAGATTCGTCGGTGTCGCGTCATCGATCTCCAAGGATCCAGCGTTCTTCACGTTCTTCGCGTTCTTCGTCGAAGAAGAAGATCTTCAAGAGATTTTCCTTTTCTCCCAAAGACTCACACAACAAGATTCAACCCAATAAAATAAGTACTTCACTTATTTTATTAACATGACTTAAGATTGAAATTAAAAAGTTGAATTAATCCACTCAATTAATTAACTCAACTTGACTTAATAAATGGAGGGTTATGGAAGGTTAGGGAAGATGAAGGGGTGGGGTTCTTGTGGGCCCCACTGCCCTCATAACCACACTTGGGATGTTGGGTGGTTTCCCCCAACTTCCACTCAAAGGTTTTAACCACTTAGAGAAAAATAAAAATTGATGCTCAATTTTATTTTACCTTCCACAATTTTTAACAACTTCTCCCGTGAAAACGCAACTCCAGAAAATGTGTTCCTAAGCAATTATCGGCACTGCAAATCCATCGGTGCCCTCGGAATTTGATTCCGAGCACCGGTTCAAAAGTTAGGAAAACCCGCTCATTCGTTCACTGAACGTACCCGAGCTAAACTTTGGATAGAAATTCCGGGCACACCGGGCCTCAGAATCAAGTGCCATCAGAAACCGCATTCTTGTAAAATTCCAAAGAAAATTAAGAAAAAATTTCCCTTGAATTTTACGGGTCTTTACATATTTTCCCACAAGTGATAATTATAGAGAGAAACACCATGATACTTGTTTGAAAGGAATGAGATTTTTCTACAAGTGTGGAGAGAAAGGACACCATGGTTGTTATTGAAAGGGTAATAAAAAGTTTTCCAATGTACAATGATTCAATTGTAAGGAGATTGGCCACTTTGAAAATAAATGTCTTGAGCGTCAATGAAATGTACCCCAAAATAGGTGAATGGATCATGGTCAAGCTTATGCTACTACCATAGACGAAGAATAATGATTAATATTCCTATATTTGGATTCAAGAATTATTTTATTTGAGTATTTTATTAATAATAATTTGGTTATAAAATTCATGAGATATATAAGGATTGTACTACAGTTATTCTTCTTTAAGGAATTGGAAACATGTGATGAATAACACCAATAATCAAGAGAAGTTACTCTATTATAGGTAAATATTTTGGAAAACACATGAATTTTTAAAGACAAACCTAAATATGTTATTTATGTTGAGATAATAATAAAGAGATTTTTATGAGATAGTGTTGGTGACCATGATGGTTGTTAGTGATCTGAAGGCTTATGTTAGGCTGGAATTATTAGATGTTTGGATTTAAGGAATATATTCAACAACCTCTAATTTTAATGTTGAAGAATTCATGTTTCATAAAGTTTTAATGGATATTAAGGTAATAATATATTTATTATGTGACAATAATATATACATTATCTGGGTAAATCTTATGTAATTTTAGTGACCTTCCTTCTAAAGTTTTAGTCATTGAATGTGGGAAGACATGTTTTAGATGAGCAGTAATATTAACTACTTATGGAATGGATTAAGATAAACTTTGGAAATTATTTTTAATTTATATAATATTCAAAAGTTCTCAGTTTTAGTAAAAATCTAAAAGTCGATGGAATGACTTAAGGACCATATGATTCGTTAAAAGTGGTTCTGGTATGAAAAAAATTCATCTTGAACATTCATTTCTAGGTGTAAGGGATGAACATAAAATAGATTGAAGCACAAAAAAAGGACAAAATTATTATTATGACATAGAAAGTAATCAAATAAGTTTATTTTCTCAAGTGCTTTTTGGGATAGTAAAATAAAACATCAACTCTAGGAAAAGGATTTTAGAACAAAAATGTTAACTGTTTAATCATCTTTCTAAGAAATCAAAGGTCTTTTAACCAATAAAAAATTTATTGTTCTTTGATGGTATAATTTATAATGAACTTATTCTATACCACTATCTATTATAACTTGATAGTTGTATTTCTGTTCCATGACCATATTTTTACAAATGTTCTCCTATTTCGGAATCCTAGTTTTGTGGTAACCTTCACATTTCTCTTCACCTATTTTTAATAAGAAGTTTTATAAACCATTTTCATGATGTGGTATTTCTAAGAATAAATTTTATAGTATCAAACTTTTTTTAATGTTCAATTTTAAATTGCGAGGAAACAATTTATTGAAGGATTGGGGAATGTAATAACCCAAAATTTTACAATATCCCTTTTTTAAATATAACATATTTGATAGTATAAAATCTTAACAAAAGATTACATATTAATATTTAATTATATCCTAGATATTAGGAATGGTGTTAATGAATGTGATAAATTAAATTATGAAAATATATATTACACAGGTTTATAAAAATTAATTCATTGGTTAATAATTAATTAGAAAATAAAACCAATTGAAAATAAATGATGTATTTTTATAAAGACTATTTTTATGCCTATATTGAGATTTTATATTTATAAATAAACACTATTAGTGAAATATATTCGCAAGATTTATATATTATATATTCTATAAAATATTTTTACATTCATTCAAATTTTTTTTAGTGGTATAAGAAATGAATAAATCAAAATTTACTCATAAAAATGCTAAATTTTTTAAATGTAGTTTTTACCTCCTTTTAGAAGAGAAATTATTTTAAAAATAATTTTTACACTTTTATAAATTATATTTGACAAAATAAAAACTATTTTTGAAATATTAATATCAAAATTTACTTTGGATTTTTTTTGGTATATTTCTAATAAGTTTCATTTTTGATGAATAATAATGTGACTGTTAGAATAATAATATGACCATTAAGAATAGTAATGTGTCCATTAGAAAAATAACCTTATCTATGAAAATATAAGTAAAATTTAGGCATATTATAAGTGTTAATATGATATAATTATATTATAGTATGAGTAAATAAATATTTTAAAAATAATAAATTAAGTGTTGGTATTTTTTGTAAGTCGTAAATATTTAATTAAAATTTTATAATTAATATAATGATTTAAAAGAAAATTTATTCTCATAAAATAGATTCATAAATTAGTATTTTTTGTCTTATTATTATAATATAATATAATTAGACCATAATTATTTTTTCAAAGTGTCATAAAAAGAGTTATAATATTAAAATCATTATTTTTTGAGTAAATCCTAAATTTATTTTAAAATTAATTTTCTCATATTTAAAAAATTATTTTCATAAAATAAAGTTAATTTTTTAATTCTATACATCAAAAAATTGTTAGGGTTAATTATTGAGATATTTCTAAAATACATGAATTTTTAGAAAATAGTGAAATATGGTAATTTACCGTATATATACATTAAAAGTAAAATACACTATTCTTTGAGTCATGGATGATGTAAGAACCATTGGTTCAAACTCACATACACTATTTAATTTAATTAGTCACAAAATTAAAAACTATTCATAGACTTAAGCCAAAATAATAAACAAATGAATAAAATATTTAAAAAACTCTCATCTCCACAACTTTAAATACTACCCCTCACCACCCCTTCTCCTCACCCTTATAAAGCCTTGAATGTAACAACCCAAAATTTCATTAACGGAAATCCCTCTTAATCTGATTAAATGTCTTTTTATGTAAAATATTTATATAAAATTTCAACTTATTTGGTTTTATGTTTTTGGATTTTAAAATACGGATAAGAATTTTGACCGTTGCTAATATAAATGTTGAATAGTGATCACATGATTAGTATAAATATAGGGCTTTAAAAAATCCTATTTACTTAGAAAAATGAAGTGATGGCCACATCCAGTAGACGTGCCCCATACGAAGCCCATTTTTCAGAGCTCAGAAAGGAGGTTGCATCTTTCAGCTTCGCTCTTTACCAAGCCCAAGCTGAGTTTGAATATGTTAAGCTCGAGCAGGACCACCTATGAGAGAAGTGGAAGTTGAAAGAGATTAACACCCGAGCAATGTTATCTGAGCCACCCCAAGAGTTTGTCACCATCACACACCTTACTCTTTGGTCTTATCCGGGTGTTATAAGGGGTTAGGTAGCAAGACCTTACCACTATGGTTATGTACATTATTTTTTTATATAATAATGAATATACTGTCATTTTATTATTATTACCTTGTAAATGGTTTTTAAAGCAAAAATATTATTTTTAGTTAATAGTCAACTAATAAATCTATTTTGATGAATTAAACGATTTTTTAATTAAATAATATTTTAATAAAATTATTATTTTTATTAAATTAATTTTTATTAAATATAAATGATTGTATAATTTTATGAATGCAATTGTAATTTTTATTAAGGTTTGAAAGCCAATTTGGTCAAAACCCATGAATTTTTGATAAATATCAGTTTTTATTTTAAAAGTGAAAATTAACATATTTTGAAAATTATTTAGATAAAATGAATATTATTTCTAGAATCATGATGTCAAAATTATCCAATGGGGAATTTTTCATAATTTTCTGACACAGTCAAATTTTTGGGTAAAAATTAAATACCGTTTAAATATATAATGTGTTTTATGACATCATAATGAAACAATAGTGATGTAATAAAATACTAAAAACTTTATATTCAGCTAATATATGTTTTACCATTAAAATAATGTGATTTTGGGTTTTTTTTGATTTATTTTACAGAGCTTTAGTGGAACTTTCAAGACTTATTTAACATTTTGTCTTTTTAAATTGTTTTCCTTGGGAGTGTGACTCAACTCCACATAAGGAACCCCATTATTTTAAGAAGTTTGGACTTTGGACTTATAAAATATTGTTTTCTGCTTCCCTTTGACAAAAACCATGGGCAAAACCATGGGCTAGTTTGTGGTTTTGATTAGTTTAATGTGAGGTGTCCGAAACTTAAATAATAAACAATTCTCTCTAATTTATTATATAAACCCACCCAATCTCCTACTTCCTACTCACTCAAAGCCTTTGGAGTTCGTCCAAACTCTTCCCTCATCTCTCTAGAATCCTCCCAAGGTGCCCTAAGCTCCCAATAAGCCTCTCTCAAGCCTTTTTAAGTACACTTCTAAGTAAGGGTTTTTCTTCCTTTCTCACTTTTGTCCAATATTCTTTAAATTGTTATGCCCTTTTAATTTCAATTATAAATATTCGGGTATGGTTTTAAACATCCCCCATACTGACCTCATTATGTTTGAATGATGGGAGACCCCTTTCTCTCTCATTAAATGCCTCCTATTACACCCATTACTATGCCGAAATTGCAAAATGAATTTGTATCTCCTCATTTACATTCAAGAAATTATTTTGTATCTTGAATCTAAATTCCATTAAATTTGTTGGGACATGTATATATATGACCCCATTACTATCCATGTCATGTAAACATGATGAGACACCCCTTTCTCTCTCATCAACCATTTTTATAAGTTCTTATGTCACACCGTTATGCTGTTGAAATTGCACCGTGCTTTTCCAAGCCAAAGTCATTATGTAGTGAATACCATGCCCATTTCTCTATCAAGGGTATTCACATTTATGCACATTTACTTATTGTTTAAAGAGTTTCATGTATTTATTCCACATTCTTTTATCATGGAATAAATGATTATGTTGAATGATTTAATGTTTTATGATCCATGTGAAACACTTATGCATGAAATGAAATGTTTAAGAAGGGCACGCCCTGATAGCGCTCCAATACATTCGGTAAAGTATAGTATCATAATAAGTCATGTGCAATGGGTGTTTACTCCTTCTAATTCAAGTTCAATGAGGTTTTACTCGTGCTTCATGTGCTATGAGGGTTTACTCATGCTTCATGTGCAATGAGCATTGACTCATGCTAATTCCATTTTTAGTGTTGTTGGAACATTTCCATGTTATGATTATCAAGCTTTATCATACCTTTATGTTTATGCTTATCTTGTGATCCATTGATATGCCTATTGTTTAACATGTATTGTATTACTCATGTTATTCCATGATTATTCCCTTACTGGGCTTTATAGCTCACCCTTTTCTTATGCATGTCCTCAGGTTATCCCATGCAATGCTAAGTAAGAGGAAATGTAGTGGCCATGTAAAGAAAGTTTTCAATAAAGATGTTTTATTTCATGTTTTAAGTTTTTATGTAATGATCCTAATCCCAAAATAAACTAGGCCTCTTGATCGTCTATGTTATATCAAGTGAAGTTTGTGTAATAAATTATGTTTAATTGTGTAATAAAAAGCAGGGTTGTCATAGTTGGTATCAGAGGATATGTTTGGTGATATTTGGGATTAGGATTAGAAAAACCTAGTAAAGCCTTTGAGACAAGTCTAAGTATAATAAAAACATCCCTATGTTTTGGTGAGTATTGAGTAAGTGGATTATCAAGAAAATTCATCCATGTCTGGATACGAGCAGGTAGAGGCGGCTCTGGCACAAATGTATTGTAGGGGTAAAACCCGAAAACACCGCTTTGAGATAGACTCCAATGAGAACTAGTGCAAAACAATGGGCATTGATGCACTCTTGGTTTCGACACTCCCGGGGGATATGCTTGGGTAAATTCACAAGATTACAATGAACCATTATTCAGGGACAAAAAAAGACCTAAGAATATATGTTAGAAAGTAGATCATGGATAACATAGACTGAAGCCAATAGATTAAAATGTTAAGGAAATAAAAGTTATTTATAAGTCATCAGTTTTGTCCTTGGATTACCCTTTATGTGTTACCCCTAACTTTCCTTTTATTCCAGCCAATGGCTGGTAATAGGAGGACTCGGGCTAAAAACTGATGTGAAGATCTATGTGATGAATGTACTAATGAGATGCCCAATCTAATGGGAGCAGGAATTGCGAACTTTGTCATGCTTCTCTCTTAGATAACTCAATATTTTAATAGAAACATGGGTCAAGAACAACGTTCAACCCCCCCCCCCCCCACCTAATAAAGAACAAGTCAGTATCGAGAGTTTCATGAGACAAAGGCCTCCTACATTTAATGGGTCATCTGATCCCTCAATCACTGAACAATGGATCAACTCCATTAAAAATATCCTCACCATCCTTCCATGTTCTAAACAAGATAAGGTTCTCCTAGATGCTTATCATATGGAGGGTGAAGCTGATCAATGGTGGACGTTGATAAAAAATACAAAGCCTGAAGAGAAGATCGATGCGTTGGAATGAAAGGATTTCCAGAAGATGTTTTTCGATAAATATTTTCCGCGCACCCCCGGGCTTAAGATAGAAAGGGACTTTCTTGAACTCAAGAAAAAAGACAAAGAATCTATTGGAGTGTACGAGGAAAAATTCACAAGGCTTACATGATACACTTTTGGCTTTGTTGTTACCCCTGAATGCAAGGTTGACCGCTTCTTGGGTGGGCTGAAACTAGCATGCGGAAAGCCCTGACGATCCGTGACTTCGACAACTATGAGGAAATTGTGCGATGTGCCCTCATGGTCAAAATGGAGATTATATAATCTCAGGGGTATCATGGGGATAAGAAGCGTAAGTTGGACTTCAATGCTGTCTATCTGATGGATAAATCCAGCGGTGCTAAGAAGATCTATTACCCCACTTGCCAAAGGTGCGGAAAGAAGCACCCCAGAAATTACCTGAAGGGGATGAGGAAATTATTTAGGTGTGGAAGAGAAGGGAACCTGGCTATTAACTATCAGCAAGAAAAACCCGTGGCTAAAATAGAGGAGAGGAACGCTCCGTTCGAACCTCAACTCATTGTTCATTGATACAACTGCAAAGAACTAGGGTATCTTGCAAATCAGTGCCCTAAGCCAAGGGTTTTCAGAGGCAACCAACAACCTCCAAGGCAGTAAGGGCGAGATTTTTTCACCACTACTGCTGAAGTGAACCCCGACAAATAAATGGTGAAAGGTACACTATTTATTCATTCAATAATAGAGAATGTATTTTTTGATTCAGGTTCTATTTATTCTTTTATATATCAAAAGTTTAGTAGAACAATCCTAGCACCACCACAGATCATGGAAGTGAAGATGTTAGTGAGTACAGAAAATGGGGCAATCATTGCATCCCATGAATATAACTCATCCCCTATCATAATCTATGGATTAAACTTCCTAGAGAACCTCTTAATACTCCCTCTGGTGGAATTTTATGTGATTCTAGGCATGGATTGGTTTTCCTTATATAGAGCCAACATAAATTGTCGGGAGAGGGAAATCACTCTCCATGTGAATAATCGACCCCTGATTCTATACAAGTGCAAGGAGGAAGATGAATCTTCTTTAGATCTATCATCTCAAGTGTGGATATTACTGCCCTATAAGCATGTGTATCTATCTTAGACGATTGAGTCCAAGGAAGCAACCATCCTTGAAGACATGCCTATTGTGAGGGAATTCGTTGAAGTGTTTCCCGAGGAATTACCTTGTATTCCTCCTAGAAGAGATATTGAATTCTCAATTGATCTTATACTTGGGGCATTGCCAATATCCAAGAATCAGTATATAATGGTCATTGTGGAGCTTGAGGAGCTAAATAAACAACTATAGGAGAATCTAGATAAAGGTTTTATATGCCCAAGTTCCTCACCATGGGGTGCACCAGTCCTCTTCGTCAAGAAGAAGGATGGGTCAATACACCTTTGCGTTGATTATTGTGAGCTTAACAAAATCACGATAAAGAAAAAGTATCATCTCCCATGAATTGATGGCTTGTTTGATCAGCTGCATGGAGACCAATACTTATCCAAGGTGGATTTGTGGTTGGGATATTATCAATTAAGGGTGAAGAAGGAAGATATCCCCAAGACTTCTTTTCATACAAGATACGGGCACTATGAATTCATAGTAATGCCTTTCAGACTCACTAATGCTCCAGAAATCTTAATAGACTTGATGAATAGAGTCTTTAGAGATTACATAGAAATTTTTTTTTAGTCTTTATAGATGATATTAAAACCAAAGAGGATCATGAGGAGCATCTAAGAACTGTACTAGAGACCTTGCGGAAGGAGAAGCTCTATGCAAAGTACAAAAATTGTGTGTTCTGGTTGAAGAAGGTCTCATTCTTGGGCCATATCATCACAAGCAATGCGATATCTGTGGATCCCTCCAAAATATATGAAATTGAGGGATGTTCAAGGCCAACATCGCTAATGGATATCCGTAGCTTCTTGGGGTTAACTGAATATTATCGATGATTTGTGAGAAATTTATCATGATTGTCCAACCCTCTTACAAAGCTAACTCGAAAGGGTGTAAAGTATTCTTGGAGTGATGAATTGAAGAAAAATTCAAGGCATTGAAAAGGAGGCTTATCATTGCACCCGTGATCACTTTACCCACAAGTGGAGAACTTTTTGTGGTATTCAGTGATGCTTCAAAGAAGGTCCTGGGATGTGTGTTGATGAAAAATGAAAAAGTCATTGCCTATGCTTCAAGGCAATTGAATGTTCATGAATAGAACTATCTAACACATGACCTCGAGTTGGATGCATTGATCTTCGCTTTGAAAATTTGGAGGCATTATCTCTTTGGGGAGAAGTGTGAAATATATACGGACCACAAAAGCCTCAAGTATATATTCACATAGAAAGATTTTAACATGTTCCAATGAAGATGGTTAGATCTAATCAAAGACTATGACTCCTCAATCCATTACCACCCTGGGAAAGCGAACAAGGTAGCAGATTCTCTAAGTAGAAAGGACCCAAAAATTCTATCATTGATGAGAATTGAGAAGAACCCAATATTCTTAGATTTGATGAAGATGGACATGAAAATCATAAATAAGATAATACCATCAATCCTTTCACAAATTATTTCTCAACCGTCACTTTTGGAAGGGTCAAAGGATGCTCAAAAGGTGATGTGGGAATTTAGGAAAGTGGAAGCTATCGGAAAAGGTAAATCCTCTGAGTTTAATGTTAATGAAGAAGGAATTGTGAGATTTGGGAAAATACTATGTGTTATATCAAGTCTAGAGCTAAAGAAGTATCTTTTGGATGATGCACATAGTTAAAATTTCTCTATTCTCCCAGGAAACACAAAGATATATCGAGATCTCCAAGAGAATTATTGGTGGAATAATATAAAGAAGGAGATCACTGAATATACATTAAAGTTCCTGGTGTGTCAGCAAGTGAAGGCAGAGAGGTATAAGTCTAAGGGGACGATGCAACCATTGCCCATACCAGAATGGAAATTGGATAACATCACCATGGACTTTGTTAGCGGACTTCTAAAGACATCCAAAGGCAATAATGCAATCTGGGTTATTGTGGATCATCTTACAAAGGATGCCCACTTCATTGATATTTGGGAGGATTTCTCATTGGATCAACTGGAATGGATATATATCTGGGAAGTGGTAAGGAATCATGGAGTACCACTATCTATTGTGTCTGATCAAGATCCAAGATTCACCTCTATGTTTTCAAAGATTATTCAACATGATATGAATACTAAATGGAACTTCAGTACGACCTATCATCCTCAAATTTATGGCCAATCTAAGCGGACTATCCAAACACTCAAGGACATGTTGAGAGCATGCTCAATGGACTTTAAAAAAGTACGGGATCAATATCTTCTTTTGGTTGAGTTCTCTTATAATAACAATTTCCACTCGAGCATCCAAATGGAACCATATGAAGCCCTTTATGGGAAAATGTGTAGAACACCAACATGCTGGGATGAGGTTGGTGAGCATAAGCTTCTTGGACCAGAAATGGTCGAAGAAATGGTGGAGAAGGTGAAAACCATTCAGCAACATATCAAGGCAACCTAGAGTCGACAGAAGAGTTATACAGATAACCTTAAATGGGACCTTGAGTTTAAAGTTGGAGACATGGTATTTCTATGCATATCTCCATGGAATAAGGTCATGAGGTTTGGAAAGAAAGGGAAGTTAAGTCCAAGGTTCATCGGCCCCTTTGAGATTCTTGATCGTGTTGGGGCTATGGCCTATCAACTAGAACTTCCACCTATCATGGCCAAAGTAAATGATTTCATTCATATATCCATCTTAAGGAAGTTCATACCAAAACCCTTCACATGTACTCTCTTAAAAGGTGGTACAGTTAGAGGATGATATTTCTTATGAGGAGTAACCAATGAAGATCTTAGATCGTAGAGAAAATGTTATACAAAATAAGACAATGCCCTTCGTCAAGGTGTTGTGGCGAAATAATAAGTTTGAATAAGTGACATGGGAATCAGAGGAAATGATGAATTAGAGTTACCCACATCTGTTTTAGTGTGGGAAAATCAAATTTTGAGGGCGAAATTTCTTAAGGGGGGAAGATTGTAATGACCCAAATTTTCATTAATAGAAATCCCTCTTGATCTAATTAAATATCTCTTTATGTAAAATGATTATATAAAATGTAAACTTCTTTAGTTTTAGGTTTTTGGATTTTAAAATACTATTAAGAATTGTGACCATTTCTAATATAGCCGTTGAACAGTGATCACATGATTAGTATAAATATAGGGCTTTAACAAATCCAATTTATTCAGACAAAGGAAGTGATGGCCTCATCTAGTAGACGTGCCCCATACGAAGCCCATTTCAGAGTTCAGAAAGGAGGTTGAATCTTTCATCTTCGCTCTTGACCAAGCCCAAGCTGAGATTGAATATGTTAAGCTCGAGCGGGACCACCTATGAGTGAAGTTGAAGTTGATAGAGAATACCACCCGAGAAATGTTATCCGAGCCACCACAAGAGTCTGTCACCATCACACACCTTACTCTTCGATCTTATGCATGTGTTATAAGGGGTTATGTAACAAGACCTTAGCACTATGGTTATGTATATTATTTTTGTATATAATAATGAATGTACTTTCATTTTATTATTGTTACCTTGTAAATGGTTTTTAAAGAACCAATAGCATTTTTAGTTAATGTTCAACTAAGAAATATATTTTTATGAATTAATGTATTTTTTAATTAAATAATATTTTAATAAAATTATTATTGTTATTAAATTATTTTTTATAAAATATAAATGATATTATAATTTTATGAATGAAATTGTAATTTTTATTATGGTTTGAAAGCCATTTTTTTCAAAACCCATGAATTTTCGATAAATGTCGATTTTTATTTTAAAAGTGAAAATTAACATATTTATAAAATAATTTAGATAAAATGAATATTATTTCTCGAATCAGGATGTCAAAATTATCCAATGTGGTGATTTTTTCATAATTTTCTGAGACAGTTAAATTTTTGGCTAAAAATTAAATACCGTTTAAATATATAATGTGTTTTATGACATCATAATGACCAAATAGTGATGTAATAAAATACTATAAACTTTATGTTAGGACAATATATGATTTACCATTAAAATAATGTGATTTTTGGTTTGTTTGATTTATTTTACAAATCTTCAGTGGACCCTTCAAGACTTATTAAACATTTAGTTATTTTTAAATTGCTTTCCTTGGGAGTGTGACTCATCTCCACATAAGCAACCCCATTATTTTAAGAATTTTGGACTTTGGAATTATAAAATATTGTTTTCCACCCCCCTTTAACAAAAACCATGGACAAAAACTGTAGAGACCCGTATCTTAACGTACATGGACATTACATTACATTTGCGGAATACTTAGTACATAACAAAAAAAAACACACACACAAGGATCGTAATAGTTTAGTGTCTTTGGAAACTCGAAATATAATCTTCTAATCGTGGTGAAAGATCTTCAATATCTCCCATAAAGATCTTCCCTTTTTTTTACCTAAAACCTTTATTTATATCCTGGGGAAAAGAAAACATAAAAGGGTGAGCTCAAATGCTCAGTAAGGGTAAACAAAATAAAAATCAATCACATCATATTCATAAGAACATAACTTTTAGAAATCTTAACCTGCAAAAGAGAGCATAATTTCATAACATGGGGTAAATCATGGCAGTGAAATGTAATCACAATAATCATAACTTAAAACATGAAACTTTGTGGCATTCACACATAATCATAGAGAATCATTTCTTGTTAGTCAAGACTCATTGCCAAGACTATCTTAGTGGACAAAGTCCCTTTCTGAATCGAGTAACCCTCGTTTCAGTCCTGTTTCACTGAACCGGTATAACCTACCGTTCCAGCCCTGTCTATCTCATGAGATATAAAATCTTTACCCAATGCATTGGAGGGAGATATAGGTCCCACCCATCTTATAATGAATCCTTTCTTATGTGTTCCACATAATCATAAATCATACATCATTTCATAACCCATGTAATACAAATTGGAATCTTAAACATCATGACATCATAAAACAATTCATACAAGATAAAGGAATTCATAAGAATAATTCAATCACAACATGATCAAATCAATGTAATAATAGGGATAAAAACAGAACCCTTTATTATCTTAGATGGAAAATAATTTTGATAAAACACTTGAACTCCATTCTTGAGGAAAATATCCTTTCTTCTTCAAAAAACATTTTTCATTTCATAACATGTCATACGACTTTAAAATAAAAGAAGTTGATTAAAAATAAACTTGAAAACTCGTAAAGGAAGCTTCTTGAAAATAATGTTTTAAAAATCCATTCATGCTGTATAAGTTAAAAAAAACATTCTTCGTACTTTTGTCGGATAAGTCAAAAAGTACCTCGTACGAAAAACGACAAAAGATTCCTTTCATTTTTTTACTAAAAACTCACCTAAGGGTAAAAATGGATTTAAACAATTGTAGGGGGATAGAAATAATATTACATATTTATGAAACATGGATGTGGATGATAAAATACACCCCAGTAAATACTAAAGTATAAACAATCTCGGATAAAAATGAGATTGTGATATTTTCCCTTACCTTAGGTCCGATTTTCTTCGTATGTGTCCGAACCTCCTGTATAATGATTTAAATAATGTCATTGAATTATTACAGAATCATATTCATTGTTATGATATCATATATGGTTCACTTATGACTTTATATTACCCGTTCTTTTGTAAATTCCATGTTAAAGAAGCGTTTTGGGTAAAATCGTTTCATTTATCGTAGGTGTTTTGACTTGTTGTTCTTGACATTATTATTACTTATATCATGATTTACTTACTTCCAGAATATAAAATATGATTTATATATCATATATATTCAGTATATATATATATATAATAGATAGATAAATGAAATGAAAAACACCGTTCATGGAGACGGTAGTCCGTACGTACGCATGAACGCTGTTTTCCTTTCCTTATTGTCTTGAATGGAAGTAAGTAGATGACATACATATAAATATATACATAAATCCAGTAGCTTTATAATGTCATATATTTCATTATTATTTCTTATATATACTTTTTAATCATTCTTAAATGGTTAACATGGAGAATGAATCTCATCGCGTCGTGGAGACGGTAGTCCGTACGTACGCACGAGCGATGATATCATTTCCATAAATATTGAACTGAATTGGAGTGGATTATACAATATATCAGAATCAATATGATGTTGTAATAACTATGTATAGCTATTCTTTACACCATTATACCCATCCATGTAAGGTGGTGGTTGAAAATAGATTACACCACGGCGTGGAGACGGTATTCCGTACGTACGCACGCGCGGTGATTTCTTTTTCCGTAGGATGGATAGATGGTGAAATAGGGTTGTTTCATACTTATAATAACATATCAGTATATGAGTGATACTGATGTTATTACTTCATAATGAAACAACCTAAGAAGAAGAAGTGGAAGAAGAAATAAAGATGAAAGAATTGGTAACGGTAATTACCTCTTCTTTGAAGCGCCTCTTTGAGACCTCCTCTTAGGGCACTAAAATTGGTCTTTGAGGAAGACCAGAACCTCTAGGATGTTTCTAGGGAAGTGGAGAAGAGATTTTGGCAGGGGTTGGCCGAGCTTGAGTGCTCAAATTGGTGTGAGGAAGAGGGGGAGGAGGTGTCCTTTTATAAGGGAGGAGAGGGGCACCTTAGGAATACCTCAAAATATTATTTTATATTAATGTCAAAATCGGTTTATAATGGTTCCAAAGGGTCTTATTTCGAAGCTAAAGTGGGGATGGGTCGAAATCCTATCATCCAATAGGATTTAGACAAGTTTAGGGTTTTATTTTAACCTTATCAATTAGATTTAACTCTAAGTTAAATAATTTAACTTTTACCGTGTCTTTTTGTTTTCTTTCACTATATGGTTAATAAACTTACTATAACATGCCAAAAGAACCCAAAATTATTTATTATTAATATATATATCCTTATCTAAGTCATTTGGCCGAACCTTAGATTTTTAGGAATAAAATAACAATTAATAATATAATATTTTATTTAAAAACTATTTTGTGTCAATTTTGACACTATTTGATATATGATTTTTGTGAAAGTCATAACAGAATTATATGTTCGAACCAAGTTGATTAAATCAACACTAATATATCATAGTAACCTAGAAAATTAGTGTAATTCATAAAAAGTCTTAAATTACATTTGTTTTGGTGTTTATAACATCAATTATGTTAATAGTTCATTAATAAGATAATTACTGCATCATCATTGTGTCATAAATAAATTAAATTATTTAATGTCTAAAAATTACAAATAAAATACCATCATGTAGGAAATCTTTTTAGATTTCTAATGAGCATTTATAGTCGAATTTATCTTATGTATAACCCCATATTAAAAATGATTTACTTATTAAACTTTGATTTTAACTATTTTAACCCTTCTTTAAATAAATTAATAATAAATGTCCTAATATAATCCAAGTGGGCCTAAATGGTCATATTTTATTCATAAGATTGTTTTTGGTCGAATTACACTTGTCCAATAGAATTAGGACATGTGTTAGGGTAATATTAATATCATATTTACCCTTAGTTACCCTATTTACTATTAACTGCGGTAAAAATAGTAAAAAGTTACTATTCACCAAAAAATTATTTTTATCTCATTGAACCACATTTTACTTACTGATATCAACCGTGTCTGTCGGATTTTTGAAATTCCATTCACAGAAGCGGTAAAATTAAGTTTTATGCAAAATTCAGTTTTTAACCTACCACTTAGTGGTTTCACTATTCATCAAAAATTGAAAGTTTTCAGAAAAATACCAAAATTTCATCCTAAGCTATATTTCATATTCCGAATTCAAAAATGATGTCTATTTTACCAAATTCATAACATAGAAGTTGAATTAATTAATTTTATAATTAAATCCCGCTGTTAAAACAAATAGCGTGTTTTTAAGAAATAATATCTATCAAAAGATTGACACTTGTTTATGTCTGGTTTAAATGTGAAATTACATCCAATGACCAACATTGTATTGAATTGTAAAAATATATTCTAAATATACTTTAAAAACACTCAAATTAATAATTTATCACTATTAATTATTTCGATTAAAAAAGTTGTTTTTAATTAAAATTTAGTAATTTTCACTATTCATCAGAATATGAAAGTTATCCGAAATGTACCAAAATTTCACCTTAGGCTAAATTCGACACTCCGAATCCAAAAATGAAATCCATTTTGAAAAATAAAATTTACAAAATTTCAAAAAGTGGTTATTACTATTCATAACGGCTAGTTTTAATAATATCTTAATAGCATATCGTTGTTTAGCGAAACTCGGTGTTGCGTACAACACACGCTATTGTGGAAGGTCGCGATTGCGTATAATTCAAGATAGGTTAGAGATGTGTATTGTGAAAGATCATTTTGGTGTAGCGTATAACAGAAGACATTAATAAAATTAAAAAGAATATTTTTCATAAAATCTCGGGCTGTTACATTCTACCCCCCTTAAAATGAATTTCGCCCTCGAAATTCGTCGGGGTTATAAATGGTTTACTATTCGAAAGTTTCTTTAATAGAAACCCAAATCGTAAAAAGGAATACCAAAACCAATATTTAAAAAACAAAAGTATGAAACTTAACGGTTACCCAAATAAACTAATCACTGGGTTTCCACATAGGTGAAAATATGGATATGGAAGAAAAATCTAACCATCATGTTCTGATGGAGAGTGGTATAAAACATGGCTATGGAAAAGCAAACAATCACAAATCCATAAATTTGTGACGATCTAAGGTACCATCCGATTAATTAGATATAAGATCACTAGGACAACATTTTTGGTTTTCAAGATCATTTCCCTAAAGTTGAAAATTTGAATTAGAATAAATACTTTCATTATTTTGGTACAATCTCACTGTTGTTCATGCCTTGAACAATTTCCACTTCATCTCTTAAATAAATGAAGTTGAATTTGTTATTCGTGAAGTGTTAGCAGATCATGTGATAGAATGACGGGTCATTCCATCTGTCTCAAACAAAAGGTTAGCAAAAATTATATACATAAGTCGATATATAGTGAGATTAATCACATATGGTTCCTAAAATGGACTTATACTTCATATATCATACTGATTAATATAATAAAACTAGTTTCTACTAAACAGGGACTTCCTGTAGGCCAGTGGTAGGCGATAAAGGCTAGTCGCACTTCGGTTGTGGGTTCGATTCCCATAGCCTTGTCCGACGCGATGGGCTGTCGCCCGTCCTGCAGGTTGTCCTTTTTCTAAAACTACACTACTATAACATCCTATCAATAATATCAAAAAAAGAACTTCTTTAGGCTTATCCATAATACTGCAGTCCACTTTCATAACATAGTGAAAATGATTACCAGAGATTTAATACCATCGTTGATCCCCATATATCATAAGATATGTCTTGTTGGTCACATTCTAAACATTCAAAGTCCTTAATCATGTATTCTCTTGAATACCCATTGAACCATAGTGAAAACTTGAATGCAGTTAAAAGTTAACACTTTTCACATACCAAAATCCTCAAAATTCTATATACTCAAACCATGATATCACTTAGTCCTTATATCAATCATGAGCTCATGAATACTATCAAACATTTAATTTTCTCCTTATCCCTTCATTATGCGCATATCATCTTATTTCCAAAAAATATCTCAATCACTTTGAATACCACATCAATGATACAACATTATTTTCGAATCCCATTACATAAACACTTAATCATTCCACCACATCGTTTTCATATTCAACATTGCCAATAGTGATCGCATGTGACTTCCCTTTGTCCTTTGCCTTCAGTGGTTGCTCATGTTGATCATCACTAACCCTTGGATTAGGGCATTTATTAGCATAATGCCCCATTTCCTTGCACTTGAAGCATTGAAGTGTTGGTGGTGCGTTCTCGGCAGTGTTTGCTTTATTCACATCATTAGAAACCCTTTTTCCATTACTTCGACACTCAGCTGCTCGATGACCTTCTTTTCCACACTTAAAACATTTTCTAGTCCCTTTAAGACAATCTCCACCATGCTTCTTTCCACACTTTGTGCATAAGGAAACATTCATCTTCTTTTCACCATTATTCTGAGATTTCTCCTTGAACTCCATCTTTCGTTTCTTATCAAAACCATGAGATGGATATGTAACACCAACTTCCATTTCTACCTTGATAGCACAACGCACAATTTCTTCATAGCTATTGAAGTCTCTTATAGCTAATGCCCTTCGAAGACTTGGTTTTAAGCCACTGAAAAATCGATCAACTTTACTTTCAGGTTGGATGATAATGCCAGATGCATACCTTGCAAGTCTTGTAAAATTCGCTTCGTATATACCAACAGATTCATCATCCTTTTGCTTTAGTTCAAGAAACTCCTTCTCCATCTTTGTTCGAAGAATACGAGGGAAGTACTTATTGAAAAATATGTTCTTGAACTCATCCCATTCCATGGACTCAATTTCATCTCTTAGCCTCGTATTCTTGATAAGATTCCACCATTGATCAGCTTCACCTTCCAAACGATATACTGCTAAGATGACTTTATCATGTTCAGAACATTGAAGAACTGAAAATATCTTTTCAGTGGCACTGATCCATTGTTCAGCAACAAGTGGATCAGAAGACCCACTGAAAGAAGGTGGACGTTGCCTCATAAAGGACTCAATAGAATATTGTTCCCTTCTCTGCTCATTTGGAAGTCCAGAATGATTCATAGCTTGTGTAAGTATAGCAATAATTTTTTGCACTCCATCTCCCATAACATTTGTTTGTTCAGGAGGACAATCATTGCATTGTCCATTGCATTGATCAACACGGTTCCTTCGGGTTCCAGCCATCGTCTAAAACCCAAAAAGAATAGTGTGAGAGGCAAAAATCATGCTAGGGAAAACAACATAATAAAGGGAGAGTACCTTCAATATATAACATCTTAGGTTTAATTCTATGATCGTTAGTGTAGTTCTAGTAATATAACCTATACGTATACTTAACCTTAGGGACATCCCTAGACATACCGTAGAAATATCTCTAGGGATCTCACTAACGTTTTCGCATCCTAGTTTCCAAAGGTTGACTAAACCTTTCCTCTGATACCAACTGTAGAGACCCGTATCTTAACGTACATGGACATTACATTACATTTGCGGAATACTTAGTACATAACAAAAAAACACACACACACAAGGATCGTAATAGTTTAGTGTCTTTGGAAACTCGGAATATAATCTTCTAATCGTGGTGAAAGATCTTCAATATCTCCCATAAAGATCTTCCCTTTTTTTTTACCTAAAACCTTTCTTTATATCCTGGGGAAAAGAAAACATAAAAGGGTGAGCTCAAATGCTCAGTAAGGGTAAACAAAATAAAAATCAATCACATCATATTCACAAGAACATAACTTTTGGAAATCTTAACCTGCAAAAGAGAGCATAATTTCATAACATGGGGTAAATCATGGCAGTGAAATGTAATCACAATAATCATAACTTAAAACATGAAACTTTGTGGCATTCACACATAATCATAGAGAATCATTTCTTGTTAGTCAAGACTCATTGCCAAGACTATCTTAGTGGACAAAGTCCCTTTCTGAATCGAGTAACCCTCGTTTCAGTCCTGTTTCACTGAACCGGTATAACCTACCGTTCCAGCCCTGTCTATCTCATGAGATATAAAATCTTTACCCAATGCATTGGAGGGAGATATAGGTCCCACCCATCTTATAATGAATCCTTTCTTATGTGTGCCACATAATCATAAATCATACATCATTTCATAACCCATGTAATACAAATTGGAATCTTAAACATCATGACATCATAAAACAATTCATACAAGATAAAGGAATTCATAAGAATAATTCAATCACAACATGATCAAATCAATGTAATAATAGGGATAAAAATAGAACCCTTTATTATCTTAGATGGAAAATAATTTTGATAAAACACTTGAACTCCATTCTTGAGGAAAATATCCTTTCTTCTTCAAAAAACATTTTTCATTTCATAACATGTCATACGACTTTAAAATAAAAGAAGTTGATTAAAAATAAACTTGAAAACTTGTAAAGGAAGCTTCTTGAAAATAATGTTTTAAAAATCCATTCATGCTGTATAAGTTAAAAAAAACATTCTTCGTACTTTTGTCGGATAAGTCAAAAAGTACCTCGTACGAAAAACGACAAAAGATTCCTTTCATTTTTTTACTAAAAACTCACTGAAGGGTAAAAATGGATTTAAACAATTGTAGGAGGATGGAAATAATATTAAATATTTATGAAACATGGATGTGGATGATAAAATACACCCCAGTAAATACTAAAGTATAAACAATCTCGGATAAAAATGAGATTGTGATATTTTCCCTTACCTTAGGTCCGATTTTCTTCGTATGTGTCCGAACCTCCTGTATAATGATTTAAATAATGTCATTGACTTATTAGAGAATCATATTCATTGTTATGATATCATATATGGTTCACTTATGACTTTATATTACCCGTTCTTTTGTAAATTCCATGTTAAAGAAGCGTTTTGGGTAAAATCGTTTCATTTATCGTAGGTGTTTTGAATTGTTGTTCTTGACATTATTATTACTTATATCATGATTTACTTACTTCCAGAATATAAAATATGATTTATATATCATATATATTCAGTATATATATATATATAATAGATAGATAAATGAAATGAAAAACACCGTTCATGGAGACGGTAGTCTGTACGTACGCATGAACGCTGTTTTCCTTTCCTTATTGTCTTGAATGGAAGTAAGTAGATGACATAAATATACATATATACATAAATCCAGTAGCTTTATAATGTCATATATTTCATTATTATTTCTTATATATACTTTTTAATCATTCTTAAATGGTTAACATGGAGAATGAATCTCATCGCGTCGTGGAGACGGTAGTCCGTACGTACGCACGAGCGATGATATCATTTCCATAAATATTGAATTGAATTGGAGTGGATTAAACAATATATCAGAATCAATATGATTTTTTAATAACTATGTATAGTTATTCTTTACACCATTATACCCATCCATGTAAGGTGGTGGTGGAAAATAGATTACACCACGGCGTGGAGACGGTATTCCGTACGTACGCACGCGCGGTGATTTCTTTTTCCGTAGGATGGATAGATGGTGAAATAGGGTTGTTTCATACTTATAATAACATATCAGTATATGAGTGATACTGATGTTATTACTTCATAATGAAACAACCTAAGAAGAAGAAGTGGAAGAAGAAATAAAGATGAAAGAATTGGTAACGGTAATTACCTCTTCTTTGAAGCGCCTCTTTGAGACCTCCTCTTAGGGCACTAAAATTGGTCTTTGAGGAAGACCAGAACCTCTAGGATGTTGCTAGGGAAGTGGAGAAGAGATTTTGGCAGGGGTTGGCCGAGCTTGAGTGCTCAAATTGGTGTGAGGAGGAGGGGGAGGAGGTGTCCTTTTATAAGGGAGGAGAGGGGCACCTTAGGAATACCTCAAAATATTATTTTATATTAATGTCAAAATCGGTTTATAATGGTTCCAAAGGGTCTTATTTTGAAGCTAAAGTGGGGATGGGTCGAAATCCTATCATCCAATAGGATTTAGACAAGTTTAGGGTATTATTTTAACCTTATCAATTAGATTTAACTCTAAGTTAAATAATTTAACTTTTACCGTGTCTTTTTGTTTTCTTTCACTATATGGTTAATAAACTTACTATAACATGCCAAAAGAACCCCAAATTGTTTATTATTAATATATATATCCTTATCTAAGTCATTTGGCCGAACCTTAGATTTTTAGGAATAAAATAACAATTAATAATATAATATTTGATTTAAAAACTATTTTGTGTCAATTTTGACACTATTTGATATATGATTTTTGTGAAAGTCATAACAGAATTATATGTTCGAACCAAGTTGATTAAATCAACAATAATATATCATAGTAACCTAGAAAATTAGTGTAATTTATAAAAAGTCTTAAATTACATTTGTTTTGGTGTTTATAACATCAATTATGTTAATAGTTCATTAATAAGATAATTACTGTATCATCATTGTGTCATAAATAAATTAAATTATTTAATGTCTAAAAATTACAAATAAAATACCATCATGTAGGAAATCTTTTTAGATTTATAATGAGTATTTATAGTCTAATTTATCTTATGTATAACCCCATATTAAAAATGATTTACTTATTAAACTTTGATTTTAACTATTTTAACCCTTCTTTAAATAAATTAATAATAAATGTCCTAATCTAATCCAAGTGGGACTAAATGGTCATATTTTATTCATAAGATTGTTTTTGGTCGAATTACACTTGTCCAATAGAATTAGGACATGTGTTAGGGTAATATTAATATCATATTTACCCTTAGTTACCCTATTTACTATTAACTGCGGTAAAAATAGTAAAAAGTTACTATTCACCAAAAAATTATTTTTATCTCATTGAACCACATTTTACTTACTGATATCAACCGTGTCTGTCGGATTTTTGAAATTCTATTCACAGAAGCGGTAAAATTAAGTTTTATACAAAATTCAGTTTTTAACCTACCACTTAGTGGTTTCACTATTCATCAAAAAATGAAAGTTTTCAGAAAAATACCAAAATTTCATCCTAAGCTATATTTCATATTCCGAATTCAAAAATGATGTCTATTTTACCAAATTCATAACATAGAAGTTGAATTAATTAATTTTATAATTAAATCCCGCTGTTAAAACAAATAGCATGTTTTTAAGAAATAATATCTATCAAAAGATTGACACTTGTTTATGTCTGGTTTAAATGTGAAATTACATCCAATGACCAACATTGTATTGAATTGTAAAAATATATTCTAAATATACTTTAAAAACACTCAAATTAATAATTTATCACTATTAATTATTTCGATTAAAAAATTTGTTTTTAATTAAAATTTAGTAATTTTCACTATTCATCAGAATATGAAAGTTATCCGAAATGTACCAAAATTTCACCTTAGGCTAAATTCGACACTCCGAATCCAAAAATGAAATCCATTTTGAAAAATAAAATTTACAAAATTTGAAAAAGTGGTTATTACTATTCATAATGGATAGTTTTAATAATATCTTAATAGCATATCGTTGTTTAGCGAAACTCGGTGTTGCGTATAACACACGCTATCGTGGAAGGTCGCGATTGCGTATAATTCAAGACAGGTTAGAGATGTGTATTGTGAAAGCTCCTTTTGGTGTAGCGTATAACACAAGACATTAATAAAATTAAAAAGAATATTTTTCATAAAATCTCGGGCTGTTACAAAAACTATGGGATGGTTTGTGTATTTGATTAGTTTAATGTGAGGTGTCCCAAACCTAAATAATAAATGATTCCCTCTCCTTTCCTATATAAACCCACCCAATATATCACTTCCTCCTCACTCAAAGCCTTTGGAGTTCATCCAACCTCGGCCCTCCACTCTCTAGAATCCTCCCAAGGTGCCCTAATCTCCAAAGAAGCCTCTCTCAAGCCTCTCTCAAGCCTTTGGAAGCACACTTCCAAGTTAGGATTTTTCTTCCTTTCTCATTTTTGTCCAATATTCTTTAAATTGGTATGCCCTTTTAATTTCAATTATAAATGTTGGGGTATGGTTTCAAACCTCCCCCATACTGCCCTCTTTATGTTTTAATGATGCGAGACCCCTTTCTCTCTCATAAAATTCCTCCCATGTACACCCGTTACTATGCCGAAATTCCGAAAGAAATTTCTCTCTCCTCATTTATATTCAAGCAATTCTTTTGTATCATGAATCTAAATTCCATTACATTTGTTGGTAAATTTATCTATATGACCACCTACTATCCATGTCATGTAAATATGATGAGACACCCCTTTCTCTCTCATCAACCATTTTTATGAGTACTTATGTCACGCCGTTATGCTGCCAAAATTGCACCACTCTTTTCCATGCAAAAGTCATTGTGTAGTGAATACCATGACCATTTCTCTATCAAGGGTATTCACCTTTATTAACATTTACTTATTGTTTAAAGAGTTTCATGTACGTCTTCCATATTCATTTATCATGAAATTAATTATTATATTGAATGATTCAATGTTTTATGATCCATGTGACACACTTATGCATGAAAAGAAATGTTTAAGAAGGGCTCACCTTGATAGTGCTCCAATGCATTGGGTAAAGTAGTTCATGTGAAATGGGTGTTGAATCATGCTAATTCAAGTTCAATGAGGTTTTACTTGTGCTTCATGTGATATGAGGGTTTACTCATGATCCATGTGCAATGAGCATTGGCTCATGCTAATTCCATGTTAAGTGTTGTTACCACATTTACATGTTATGATTATCAAGATTTATCATGCCTTTATGTTTATTCTTCTCCTGTACTCTATTGATATTCCTATTGTCTAACATGTATTGTATTCCTCATGTTATTCCATGATTATTCCCTTACTAGGATTTATAGCTCACCCATTTCTTATGCATGTCCTCAGGTTATCCCATGCAATGCTAAGTATGAGGGAATGTAGTGGTCATGTAAAAGAATTTTTCAATAAATATGTTGTATTTCATGTTTTATGTTGTTATGTAATGATCCTAAGTCCCAAAGACACTAGAAATATCGATCTTCTATGTTGTATCAAATGAATTTTATGTAATAAATTATGTTTAATTGTGTAATAAAAAGAAGGGTTGTCATATTGAATATTGATTATATTCTGCTCATTTCATATCCCAAACCTCTCCCCCACATTCTGGTATTTCTGGTCTCACCAAAAGACTATTTCCATGTCCCTTAAGTAGGTTCTCAAGGAGTATAATCCTGAGGTAAACATCGTCTTCCTTTTCTTTTATTTTCTTTCAAATTTATCTTATTTTATTATCCTTATCTCACCAAAACAGTCCAAATAAACATTATAACTACAACATCATTTATATAATGTAATTATATCATATTAATTGAATATAAATCATAAAATTGTTTCCACTCTACCTTTTATTCTATAAATGAAAACATCGCCCGTGATGTGTTAATTTACTGACATCATGGATGATTCATTTTCATTTTACATTAATGAAATAAAGTATGGTCATAAAACCATTTTTATGGTTAGGAAAAATATATAATTTAAGTATTATATCCTATGTAATGTTATTGGAACCATTATATGAACATTATGTTAGTTAATAAAACAAAACTAGTTTGTGACGATCGAAAAACTATCGAAATAATCTAAATGATTATCACTAATGTCTTATCTAATGATTCATCATCACCCCAAATATCCAAATTAATTATATAAACATTAAATATTATTTATGTTCATTAATGACATATAACTTCAATTCTGGATATCTATTCCCATTTTACATGAACTTCCATACTCATATACAAGTAAACTGATCATGAAAACCTAGGAAATGAATGCTCTTGAACAATAAAATTGAATCTTATAACTCATAAAAAAGTCCATAAATGAACTTAATAAAATTAGATTAAATAAAATAAATGTATAAAAGGTTCATAATTTATTAATTAATGGATTTAATTTGATGATATATGACATTAATATCAAGTGTAGAACACTTTCAGACATTAGGTAAGGGTTTTCTCATCTCACTTTTATTTCCATGAGATATTATTTGTTAACCACTATTTCTTGTGTGTGGTGTATGTATACTACACTTGATGTATCATGTCATGAATATATTTAACTGCATGGTTTTAAATTTCTTATTTATGATCATTAATTTTATGGGGCATATGGTTCGACTGTTTGAAAAGTTGTAAGGGACCCTCCCCAAACCTTAATTTTTCATTCTGATTATGATTTATCTCTCTTTATCCCAATGTAATCCTTTATTTCTTTTTATATACTTATTCTAAATTCTATGTATATTTTTCAAACCCATGTATCAAGATCTGTTCATATTTATTTTATGTGAAAATGCATGTTTTATAAGGTTCCTTTTTCAATTCCTCTCGATAAGCACTCCTGATTAAAGAGAACTTCCCAATTTCTTATCCATTTTCATGTACCACAGAAAATCTATTTTAAGCCACCAATATTTTCGTAAAATAACTCATTTTATCATGTAAAACAATATTTTTTCATTTCTAGTTTTATACAGACAATTATTCCTTTTTTCCATTTTAAAGACTCTTGAATATTGTCCTTAAGACACTTAAAGAGGATCATTTCTAAAGTTTCTTAAACACTCTTTTTACATGTTTTCACTTTAGTTGGACATTATTTACACCTCAAATATAATTTCATTTTCATTCCCTTTTCTTTTATAGGATATATATGTTTACAATCTTATTTTATGACAAATACAAATGATTTTACAAAAGAACTCTTCTTTCTAAATTAAAAATGTTTTTTCTCATATCACATTTACGACTATGAGATATATGCTTTATTGACCACTTATTCCTTGCTTGTGGTGTATGTACTACCCTTTTATATATCAAATAATGAGTATTCTTATTTTTATGATATTATATGTTCATTTAATGTTATTACTTATTAGGGATTAAGATTTAAATTTTTTAAGGTGGTATGGGACATTTTGGAATGTTTAAAGATCATTTTCCTCAAGAATTTATCGATGATTTTATTAGAGTATTTTCATCTATGAATATGGTTCAAATATTTAAAAGTGGTATGAGACATTTTAATTTAAATATACCTTTTTATTATACATATTATTATTGTATTGGACATAGTAAGTGATGGACGAGGCCCGCTATAGCCCCTCGATGAATCGGTAGGTCTCATGAGACAAAACCAAAATGGATTTTGGCGAGACCTTAACCATTTATTTTCAGAATTATTGGACAAGGCCTTGATGTAATATTTATCATATCCAGTATATGCATTACCTAATCATGATTTTACTAATTGATTAATCATGTGACTATTTGACTACTAGAATATTCATGGTAAGTTTCATGTGATTATTTATATTTCATTATTTATTCATCATTTATTCGTGACATATTATGCTCAAGATTATGTCTTATTCGAATATGTTTCAGTTATAAACCTTTCCTTATTGCTTATTTTTTATGATAGATTCTGATAAATTGTTTACCCTTACTAGGCATCCAAGCTCAACCCTTTCTTATGTTTTATTTTTTCTCAGGTTGAGAAGATATATATTATTAATGACTTGAAGGGATAATCTAGAATATTATGGGTGTTTCCAATAGAGTTTCTATATTGTATTTCATTTGAAGTTATAATTTAATGTTCATGTATGAAATATAATTTCCAAAATAGCTAAATTGATATGCCATTTTGGATTTGTGTCTTGTATCTATTAAATGTAATAAAGTAAGGCACCAAATTTGAGAAACTGGGGTTGGGGTTTTTACATTGTGTCTATGCATTAAGATTTAAAATCTTGAAAATAGAAGCACGAAACACACAATGTAAAAAAGAATTTGAAATAAAGAAATAAAATAAAATTTAAAATTAATGAAACCTTAAAAATAACTTGTAAATATTTCAAAAAGTGATAGTAGTTTTGATGGGCCCAAAGGGTGTTTTTATTTCCCTTGGGTCTAATTAAAATACATATTTATAAAAAATCAAACCATTTTACTCTAAAATAAAGTATCGGGAATATTCAAAGTTGAACCCACAAGGATAGTAAATTAATTTAATTAGGTTTTCAAAATAATTTTTTAATTTTAATTTAAGAATGAGTTGAAGAAAATATGGTTTTGATTGATTTTACGAAAATGAAAGATTAAAGAAAAGAAGATTGATTGGTTTGAAATCAGGTTTTGAAATTATGCCGCGGTTTTATAGTTTTAGCATTTTAGTGCACTTGGATTTTAGAAAATAATTTGATTAATCCATGTTTGGAATCAGAGTCAAGATGTGGTGGATTCAATGGTCATGGTGTCCCCTCCTCAACACAGAAATTCCCAATTTCCCTTGGTCTAGTAATTTAGGGGTTTTTTATTCAAGTTTGTCTTGATACCATATTTAACCATAATTACTCTAAACTCAATAGTGGTAATTCATTAATTAGGGTTATCAGTTAAAAAATTTATAATGTTCCTTTTAGATTCATATACCACTATTTATGATAAAAGTAAAAGAAATAGATTATTAATTAATTGAGTAAATTCTATGATTCCAAATACATGAATAAAGAAAAAGGGATAAATCTAACAACACATTCCCACATAGGTTACATAAACCTAGCATAAGGTGGGTTTACCCCCTCATACTAGCTATGGGTGAATAATAGGGAAGGAAATAAATAAATGAAAATATAATGAAAAACGGAGATGAAACTGGTGAGGACCCATAACAATGTAGTTTCTCACTCCAAGATTTGGTCTCTAGATCTCTTTGATAGTAATAACTTATCCCTTTATTTATAGACTCTATATAAGAGTGTGTAGAATTTAATTTAATTTAGTATGCGTTAAAAGGTGTTCAAATGTGGGTCCCAACTCATAAAATAGGTAAAAAATCTAAAATACATTGAATTTGGAAAGTTTTGGATCGTCCTGACCTTTACACATTGTTTTGAGATTACATGGCTTGTAAATGTTTCACCAAGTGTATGGAATGCATGACCTATAGGCTTTCTGAGAATTCATGGAATGTGTTAGGACTTGTATTTTTTTCACAACTTGCAGCAATTCATGGTGTGTAATGATTACACGATGTGTAATGTCAATTATTTGCTCTAGAAGCCTTATTTCACCTCGATTCTTTTGTTATGTGCCCTGGAAGTTCTCCATGATCATATGTACTTATAAAAAACATACATTTATGAGGATATCATGATTATTTACTCACATTTTCTCATATCTAATAACTTATTGCATCTAGAAAAAATAAAGAAAACATTAGGTGTATAAGAATGCATTAACAATAAAAATCATCAGAATCAATGCATTTTATTGTAAAAAATGTATTTGATAAATGCGCTTATTAGAAGGAATAAAGATTATAATTACCAAATAAAAATAAAGATTCTCATTAACAAGTCATAGGTAAATTATGTTTAACCTAAGGTAACACTAATAGTTCAATATCATATATGTGGGGAACTTGGTAATTATCCAAGTCAGTCCCCTAACCTAAAGGATAATTCATAAGGGTCTATGTTATTAAAATCATTGAAGTAGAATGATCAAAGTGTTTTGTTGTTAGAATAGAAGAATTATGTTGTTGAATTATTATTATCAATGATACTATGGCTATAAGAATCATGATACTTCTATGGATTGTCCCTTTATTGTTTTTCTTTAAGGGTTTGAATGAATATGTTGAATGGTACTAATGAACTACAAATGAGATTTAATGGTAAGGTGTTATTTTATGGAAAACAGAAGATTAATGAAAATAAAATCTTTCATATTTTATTAATGTTGATGTAATTATAGTTAATTAAGATTATTTAAAATTTTTGGGAAAAAAATATTCTATATTAAATAATTTCAATACATGATTTGACAATTAATTATATTTTGAGTATTTTCATTATATTTTTTTGGAATGTTATAGGAATTATATTAATATACTTTAAGAAAAAGGAAAACCCTCATGATGGGTGACAAAAAATCATATCCGATAAGGCCGTGGGGATTGAACTTATAACTGAAGTATGATAAGGGTACATCACCTACCATAAGACTATATAATGTACTAGTTAGATTGAAATTTTTATTACATAAGTTATTTGGTAGATAAATATTAAGTTTGGTTTTGGAAATATATTTTAGGATGAAATCTGATTGGAATTTATAATATTTTGAAGTGATTAAGGATATTTTAGGAAATGTTTCATTGTGTTAAGGTATATGTAAATATTCATTCTAACATGTGATTTAACACAAAATATTATTTAAAAAAACACAATTGTTTTTTAATTTTTAGGTTATTTTGTGTATAAAGTTATTTATTATTGAATGACTTATGTTGAACTTTGGATTTGAAGATTATTATAAAGGTGTATTAATTTTGGGAATTATCTTACCTTAGGCTAACCATTTATGGTTTTGGTTAATGTATAAATACAAGAGGAATATCTTAGTATTATTTTTTGGATCTTTTTTTATGTTAAAAGTTAATTTTAGTGCTCTTCGCATAAAAATATTATACTGGATATTCATTCCTTTGAGTAAGAGGTGAACTGAACATTTATTGAAGCACAATGAAATGATGGAAATGCGTTTGTGAAATAAAAATATATCAAGTAAGTATTTTCTTGGAATTATATATTTTTATAGTAAAAGAACAAGTTAACTCTAAGAACTATATGTTAAAACAAAAATGATATCCTATTACTTTATATTAGATGAATCAATGGTCTTTCAATTCTTCAATGATTTATGATTTTTGGGGTTTTTAACTTTCTATTGATCATTGAAATTTTTGTGATCAATGATCTCTATTGACTTCCATGATTTTTTTATTATTTTTTTCCATGGACATATCTTTAATTTCCACCAATTATTCTCTTGATTTGAAACCTAGTCATGTGTTATTCTAGATGACCTTCATATTTCCCTTTCACTATTTTAAGATGAAGTTTTTATTAATGCTTATTAAGATGTGAGTTTTCCAAAAATGTAATTTTCAAATGTAAAACCCTTGATTTGTTACAACAAGTTTAAATTTATATGATAAAATTTGTTTTAATGGGGTATAATGTATCACCCTAAGATTTTTAATGAAGAACATTATGTTTGATAGCGTATAGGACACACAACATCAAGCCTAAATGAACCGTGATTATCTATACCCAGTATAACCAAGATGTTAAATTGGTGGGTATGAATATTATTAACTAATTTATAAAATATTTATAATAGTAATAATCAATATAAAAGCATCAATAAATTCTTATTAAATAATCACTCAATTTTTAGTAAGTCATTTTATTATTCAAATAATAAGCCTTCTTTAGAAATATTTTTTATTTCTTTTTGTGAGAAAATATTATAACTAATTTCAATAACTTTCATAAAATTTATTTTTTAAAATTATCATCTTTTTGAAATCTTAACATCTATATTATCTTAGGGTGAAGGTTTGGGATTTTTCATAAAATATTGATTTTTTAGCGAATAGTGAAAATACTGATTTTTGTGAAACTGTCATTTAATTTAATAAATTGAGTAATTTAAAAGTACAATTATTAATTTAATTTGATTTAAAAGTAACATATTTTTTGTTTATTTAGATATAATCTAATTAATTATATTAAAATCACCTTTATATAATATTTTAGTTTAAGTATATTTTTAGGCTTAAAAATGCATTTTCCTAAAAACTGTTTTAAAGTGCATAATGTTCCCCCATTTAAATTAATTTAAATAAAAACTAATTAGGAATGATTTAAACGAAATTTATATATTATATATCTATATATATGAAATTAAATTCATATAATGATTATTTATGTTCATGTAGTTAATATAAGATCATCTTTTCCCTAAAAGATGTATTTTTTAGAAAACCACCTTTTATCATGCTTGAAGGATTTATTTTAAATTAAATTATTAAAAATAAGTGAAATAAATTTTATAAAATAGGTTAAATATTAATAATCATAAAAATTTATATTATATAAAAATTTTAACTTAATTTTTTTCTATAATTAATAGTAAAAACATTAAAATAATAGTTACAATGGAAAACATTTAAAATGGTTAAAGTGAGTAGCCTTTGAGGTAAGGAGTATAAAATATTAAAAAAATGTTTATTTTTAGTTTTAGTGGTCTTTCACATCCTTATATATCCTATAGTCATTTATTTTTTAATTTTGGTGGCACTCAGATTGAGAGTGACTTCCCATTATTGAATAGTTTGGATAATTTAAACAAATACCACTCCTCCACAATTATAAAAGGGAACCCATCCCATCACTTATTCACCACTATAAATAAATTAATATCTACCAAAAATTTACAAAATAAATCCAAAACACCCTTATCCACATTTGAGTGCTTTTGGTCTTCTCAAAATACCATCTCTAGGGTTCTTAATAAGAGATCCAAAGGAGGTTCATCCAAGCGAAAGAAATCGTATTCCAAAAGATCCATGTTTTTACTTCTTTTTTCCACATTCAATTATGTATTAGAAAATTAAATACAATAGAAACATTATAAAATATTTACTAATATGTTATTATCTTTATGGAATGTTATTCATCCATCTCTCTCCCATGAAATGTGATATGAAACCATCGTTCATGTGTATGGCGAACTATCACCTCACGAATTGATATAGTTCATTTTCCATAATTACCTCTCATATGTGTTTATGATTACAGATTTAATGTTTATATATTATATTCATGAAATACTAATCATTTTATAAAAGTGACATATCATATACCTCCTTACCTTACCATCCATTGAAAATTGATAACATCGTTCGTGTATACAGCGAACTACCATCTCACGAAGCGACATGATTATTTTTTAATTTAATGCATCTAATGGATGGTTTATGTAAGTGTATTTAAAGAAAAACATGATATTTATGATATAATTATAATTCTATAATTATAAAATAACACTTACCATCTTTCCATCATGATCGTTGAAAAATAAAAACATTACTTATGCGTACGTATAGACTATCGTCTCCATGTTTGTAATGTAGTTAATTTTTCCTAAACATATTTCATGGTTAGTTTTAAAGGAATAATTGATGTATAAAAATGAAAATTAGTTCATGATAATTTTTTATATGATGAAACAATGACCCATTTGACCGTGGTAAACACACTGATACTGTTTTGAAATTATGAAATGAGCATCGTCGAAACAAATGACGTGGACATAACTGAATAAGTAAATAAATAATTATTTAAAATAAATGAACAAAATGGTTTAAATATATGGGATTAAACCTAGAAAATTTACTTAATAAAATAAATAACTGGTATAAGTTTATTATATAAGAAATAAAAGACATACACAAATGGTCTGGACTCAAGGTAAAGGTTTCATATCAAAACTTTCTTTTTTGAGACACATGGAATTTTATGCACATAATTTATTTTTAATGATGTATATATTTAATCTTTACATATTATATCATAAATTCTTTATACTTCATGAAATTTTTATTTACAATTCATTTACCTCACTCATGGGAGTTATGATTCAAAAGTTTCTAAAGTGATAAGAATTTATGTTTCAATCTCATTTTATTTGGGATTGTTAATGATTTAATTTCCATTATAGGAAATTATTTGATAATTTTATAATAAAAACCCTTAAATTTTAATATCCTTTTTTTATTCATGAAATTTTTAATCAATATTACTATTTTTCTATCTCTGGTATTTAAAATGATCAATAAAATGTTTTTAAGAAATGGTGACTTCATTTCTCTTATAGGTAAAAAATCATTTTTATTTAAAAATAAATGTCTTATAAAAATATTTCCAAGAATATTTTTAACATTCCCTAAAATATTTAATAATGAAAATTTTACCCATGTTTTACTTTTTATAAAATGGTTTGAATTTAATGTTTATTTTAACTTATACAGCATTTATGGAATTACCTGCCTGTAGGTTCTGGGCACAGCGAAAGAAAGGGAGGGATGGTGCCCAAAATTTCTTTTTTCCATTATTGATAATCAATCCATGAAATATTTATAAGAATAACATCATGACCAATGTAATTTAATCAAATAACATGAAATGGATATAAAAACCAGGAACTAAGAGAGAGTAGATCAACAAATGTTGTTTACAATTAATTTAATTAAATAAGAACTACCTCCATGGTTATTCTCTCTTTATTGATGTGTCTAGACATAGATCTGAAGTGTGTTTCCATTACATTGTAGAATCCAAGTGTGGTATTCCTCTAGCAGTGATCCACATGTGTTCCAAGAATCTCCGAATGTCATCGAAGGAGTCTCTAGGTGCTAGCATAGAAGATCCTTGAGCTTGCATTGTTCACCTTTGATAGACTTGATAACCACTTCCAAATCATTCTTCTTGTTCCAGTAGAGGAGGATCACCCTCATTCTTGAGATAATTTTTTGGGAATAATGAGCTCTTAAGGTTTGAGAGCATTTCTCTAATTATTTTTACACCAATATTTTCTTGGATTGATCTTGGATAATGAGAGAATAATATAACCAATCATTTGTTTCACTAGGGTAATAATAAAATAATTTTCACATGTGCCTTTATTTATTTCATTATTCCTAGAGATGAACCCATGTTAAATAATAATAACTATACTATTATTTCATTACATGCACTTAACTTATGAGTTATAATTAAATATTATTTAATCAAATAGTATTCATTATTATTATTTCTCACTGGACCCTTGAAATCAGTCCGCCAATACTCCTCAATATTTATCACACCTTGAATAATGAATCTTTATTAAATATATATCACTACATTACTCGACGATAAATAATAATTATTATATTCACCAAATAGAAAATAAATATTTATTAATTATTCCACCCAGAATATATATTCTCTTGAATAACTAGTGGTGGAATAAATATGATTAGACATACATGAATAATTATTAAACCATGACCAAGAATATTATTTATTCAAATTGTTAAATAATAAATTATTTAACTGTGATTCTGGATACACTTAATGTGTGACCATCTAGCCCTATTTCTTAGTGGAATTATGCAAACCTACCTAAAATCTAAGGGTAGCATCTAGAAACATGCTAAGGCACCCACAAAGAAAGAAGTTATTTCCTAAAATACATGTCATCTCATATGAGCACTTATCCTGTAATATAAAACCTTTATCACAATATCTCTAATTGAGTAGGTTTCATGCTAGTTCCATCAACCTATATGCTCGATATCTCATTTGTTGATATTTCAGAAATTGAACTTGCTTATTGTTCACCATGACCATGGATTTATTTAGGCTATATCATTTCCATCAAAGGGTCTAAGATATTAACTTATATTAATGAATAGGAGGGATAAATCCTTTCCCTCATTATTCATTAATGCAATATTACTCGTGACACACCCAACATATCCTACCCCACTGTGAACATCTATTAGCATGGTTTTCATCAATACATCCAAGTGCATGACTCTTAATACTAATTAATAATAATATTAAAGTTTAAAGACCAATACACACATCCGTAGATAGGAACATCTAATGAAACATAGAAATGTGGATTTTCTATTAGTGGGTCTTGTTCTCATAATATCCTCATAGAAATTACTAAGGGTATACACCATGAGAAGGTGCCTTAATGTCGTACGAGTCTCTACCCTTGATAGCCCATATCATTTGAATCCCCTAAAATTATATCATCCATCCATAGAACATATATTCAAGAATAATGTCATAACACATTCAGGTACTCATCATATTAGGGAGAAGCTATGACCTTTTAGTGAAATAGTTACTCTTAATTCATTATCACATACAACGTTACACAGAAGCACAATCATTATGTGATAAGAAATTTATTAATATTAAAAAAACATTAATATAAGTTATCATAAAGTAAAAAAATAAGTTTGTTCTTGGGAACTAGCTCTAACGGACTCCCACTTTCACTAGAGCCAACTGCTAATGACCTTAGTCTACTATATCTCACATGATACTCATTATTATGGAGTGATATGTGTTTAGTCAAGAGGTCCACCACATTATCTTCCATGGATACTCTACTCACTAAAAATTAACCCCTCTGATGAAAATCATTAAAGATATGATACGTCCAGAGTATGTGGTTTGTCTATTGATGTGATCGTGGCTCTTTTGCAAGAGCCACCGCTGTAGTATTATCACAATTCAATGTGATATGTTCTTTACTGTTAGGTACCACATCAAGCTCTTGGAAAAAGTTATAAATCCAAATGAATTCCTTGGTTGAATTAGAATCTGTTATATATTCTAACTCCGCTATAGAATCAGTGGCAATTGGATACCTTAAACCCTTCGACCTCACAGCTCCTCTATTGAGACAGAAAACATATCCTGATTGTAACTTCGGATTATTCTGATCTGATTGGAAACCAACATCAACATAAACTTTGATGAAAATATCCTCTTATCCTCCATAAAATAGGAACATATCCTTAGTTCTTCTCAGATAGATAAGGATAACCAAAAAATTAGTCCAATGTTGTTCCACTAGATCTAATTTATATCTTCCTACTATGCTTAGTGCATAGGCAACATATAGTCTAGTACATAACATGCAATATATGATTTATTCTATCATAAAAGTGTATGGGATCATACTCATTATATATTTTTCCTATTGTGTCTAGGAAATATTTTATTTGAAATATGTAAAGCATGTGACACTGGAACGAATCACCTATTGGATTGTTCCATACTAAATCTTTTTAGTGTGTGGTTGATATATGTACTTTTAATTAGTCCAATCAGCCTCTTGGATCTATCATAGATGATCTTGATCCCTAGAATGTAGGCTACTTCCCATAATTGCTTCAGGGAGAATCTCTTGTTCAACCAGTCTTTAATATATTGTAAGACTGATATGTTGTTTCCAATAAGTAATATTTCATCAACATATACAACTAGAATAATGAATGAATTCCCATTAAACCTTTTGTAAACACATGGCTCACGCTCATTCTTAATGAAACCAAATTCTTTTATGGATTCATCAAATAAAATGTTCCAGGACCTAGATGCTTGAATCAATACATACATGGAACTATACAACTTAAAAATCTTTTTGGCATCACCTAGTGCCACAAACCCTTCTAGTTGTGTCATATAGATATCTTCATGAAGTTTCCCAATTATGAAATACAGTTTTGACATCCATCTTCAAAATCTCATAGTCATGGTAAGATATAATGGAAACATGATTATGATAGATTTAAACATGGAAACTGGTGAAAAGGTTTCATCGTATTCAATCCACTAAAACTATTTAAACCCATTAGCGACTATCTTGGATTTATCGGTACTTTACCTTCCATGTCTAGTTTCCTCTCGAATAAAAATTTACACTGAAGAGAATATACATTAACTAGTGCATAGACCAGAACCCAAACTTGGTTCTGATACATGGATTCCATCTCATAATTCAAAGCTTCTAGCCATCTTTCAATTTTTGAGCTCTCTACTACCTACTTTTTGGAGAGATAATCATCATTTTTCAAGTATAATGAGTCACCATCCTCGGTGATAAGAAAATCATATCTCTCTGGATCCCTTACCCCTCTTTTACTCCTACACAGTACTTGTGTTTTAGGAACTACTTATTCCACGGGGTCCTATATAACCTTTTTCTATACAAACTCTTTTGTATCTTGAGCATAAAATTCATCGAAATCAATCGTTCTCCCACTATCCTTTTTGAGGATGTACTCCCACTCAAGAAAGATGTCTTGTATAGAGATAATAAATTTTTTGTCTATGGGGTTGTATAGGTAGTATCCTTTTGATTCCATGGGATACCCAATAAAGATACAACTCATGCCATGGGGTTCTAGTTTATTGAATAAGAAATACTTAACAAATGCCTCTCAACCCCATACACATGTATGTGACAAAAAGGGGTTCTATCCATACCATAACTCAAAAGAAATTCCATTTTCCACTTTAGTTGGTACTCAGTTTAATGTGTATCTCATAGTTTTAATGCATATCCCCAAAAGGATAATGGAAGATCTACATGACTAATCATAAACCTTACCATGTCCAATAAGGTACAATTCCTCTTTTCACTAAAACCATTCCACCATGGTGTATAAATTGGAGTGAGTTGAGATAGAATCCCAAAATCTCACAGAAAGTCGATGAAATATTGGTTAAGATATTCTCCACCTCGATCTGATCGAAGTTTCTTTATCTTCTTACAAATATGATTCTCTACTTCATTCTTGAATTCCTTGAATTTCTCAAATGACTTGGAATTAAAACTCATCAAGTAAATATATCCATATCTACTATAACATCCTGGATCCGGGTGCCACTCAATGGGTCCCCCGAACCCAGTTGGTCACATGACCTCAAGAGCATTTCCCCAAATGCTAGAGGCTGCTAACTAAAAGCGAGGGCCCAGGTCTGATAGTGGGGAAACTATGCCCTCATTTTTCAAAGTGTAGAACAACGAAAAAGATAAATAACATACAACAACGGAAGAAGTAAACAATATACAACTAAATGGACAACTGAAGTAAAAGAGAACCAGCAGTCATATATATAAAGATGCAACATGTCCCTAATTCTATGAAAGCATCCAGAACAAGATACACTGCAATAAAATACAATACAACTCAAAGTACAAGGTACATCCAAACATAACAAAGCAGAGTAAACAAAACACAGAAGCATCGCAAGCCTAAGCTCGATCCCATGCTCTCCTACTCCTCTGCTACAATCATGTACCTATATAGGGACCCTTTCCCTTGTCGACACCTGCAACAATATAGTCTGTTTGGGACAAATATATGACCCCAATAGGGTGTGAGAAATAAATCCCAGTAGGCACCCACCAAAATCCCATGCCCAACTGTCAGTAAAAATATGCAACAACAATGTGCAAAATTAAATGCAGTAAACTAGTAAGTACTCAAAAGTAACCATCACTACCAGTTTCATTGACATTGTAATTATTACTTATCACTTTCAAGCTTATGCTTCAACTTGGTAGGTACAACATTGAAAATCACCACAGTGAATATACGAAATAAACAGTGTCCTCAAACATGATAAACCTTACCCTCAGGTAATCAAAATCTTGCCCTCAGGCTAACAAAACCACGCCCTCAGGCTAATCAGAATCAAACCCTCAGTCTAATCAAAATCATGCCCTCAGGCTAATCAGAATCACACCCTCAGGTGATTTCCCTCAGGCTTAACAAATATTTCCCTCAAGCATATGAGATAATGCCCTCAGGCACTGAAGCAACTGCCCTTAGGCGTATGAAACATTTCCCTCAGGCTAAATGAAACACTTTCCCTCAGGCTAAATAGAACACTGACCTCAGGCGTAAGGAACCGGTTTGATCCCAAAGAATAAACAAGAAATTTATATAAATTTTCTCCCAAGAAAAATCAATACACAATATGATCATGGCATACCCTCAGGTATCGTGGCAAAATGGCTAAAAAGAGGAACGCATCCCCGAGGTGGTCTTGGATCCAATAAGTGATCCCAAACAACAGATTAAACTTATCATTATATTATCTACACTATTCTATATATATTTTTAGCAAAGGCCTCAGCTATACAACACCCCAACCATGAGTGCGTAGCACAATGGTATATAATTTCAACACAACAGTTGAAAGGAACATCAGACCACCTACCTCGATCGTATTTGATTAGTATAGGTGAACGACGCCTCCCAAATCGTCCAAGAACAACGTAGATCTGGGATAAATATTCACTCATTCAAACTCAAATAACTTTCCCTCAAGAAATAATTGGTAAGAAACACACAAGGAGAGGGAAGAACTCACTCACACAGTTTAATCAAGACCGTCAGAAAAGGATTTGTATTCCCGGTGTGCGGTCGGGAGATCTCCAAAGCTCCGACCTCCTCTCCCGGCACCAAAACGAACTCAAAGCCTCCTCTTCCAAATGAAGAGGATACTTCCCATTTTAAGAAAAAAAAAACAAACTACACGATGTGTAATCTCAAGTACACAACGTGTACTTTTCATCTTTTTAACTGTTACCTTGGTGGATTCTTTCCACTGCGACATTTTTCATCCGTCAATATGAGTACATGACGTGTATATCTGATTACATGGCATGTACGTTTTCTCTGCTAGCGGAAAACTCCACCGCCTTAGTGTTCACCTGCCGACTGATTACACGACGTGTAAATTCCAGGTACACTGCGTGTAGTCAGTTTTTACACCCTTCATCACCGATAGGCATACACGCCCCGTGTACTCATCCCACACGGTCAAAGTACACGGCGTGTCGAAATGTACATGGCGTGTACCCACAAAATTTTGGATTTTCCCCATTTTCCTTATTTTCTAAAAAACACTTAAGGAAAAGGGAAAATAAAAAACCCATACCTCAAGAATAATAACTGGGTTCTTAAAAACTCCCCCCCTTAAAGAAATTCGTCCCCGAATTTCCCTTCCAAGGGTGGTGAGGATACAACTGTGAACAACTTTGGCCACTGAGCATGTACGTCGGTCTCTTGCTCCCAAGTTTTGTCCTGCACTCGACCATGCTTCCATAACACCCGAACGAGAGGAAATGACTGGCCTCAGAGAACCTTCATGATCCTATCAACAATACAAATCAGATGCTCCTAAAAGGATGCATCGACCTGAAGCTCAACCTCCTTGAGCTGAAAAATGTGAGATGGGTCTGAATGATAGCAGCACAACTGAGATACATGGAAGACATCGTGCATGGCCTGGTACCTCTGTGGTAATTGTAACAGGTAGGCAACCAAATCGACTCCCTTTAGAATCTCAAATGACCCCACATACCTTGGTGAAATTTTACCCTGTATCTGGATCCTCCTGTGTCACAACCTCGGCGAAACAAACAAGAAAACCTGATCCCCGACCACAAACTCTAAGGGTCGTCTGTGACGATCATCATAAGATTTCTGATGAGACTGTGCAGTAGCCATCTGCTTCTGAATAAACTGGACCTTCTCATAAGTCTCCTACATGAGACATGGTTCCAATAAATCTACTTCACCTACCTCCATCTAGCACAAAGGTGATCGGCATGGCCTACCATATAAAGCCTTTTTAGGTGCCATCTCAATATTTATCTGAAAACTATTATTATAGGAAAACTCAACCAGGGGTATGTGATTATCCCAAGATCCCCCAAAGTCTAGGACACAAGCATGCAATATATCCTCTAGCACCTGTATCGTATGCTCTGACTGGCCATTGGTCTGAGGGTGGTAAGTTGTGCTCAAAAGCACCTGTGTACCCAGTGTCCTCTAAAAACATTTCCAGAAATGGGACATAAAGTGGACGTCCCTATCAGAAATGATAGAACGACGGACCCCATGAAGATGTACAACCTCATGGATATACAACTTCTCGAGCTCGTCAACACCATAGGTCTCCTTTATTAGAAAAAAGTGAGCTACCTTCGTAAGTCTTTCTACAACAACCCACACGAAATCATTGCCTCGAGGTGACCTCGGCAACCTGGTCATGAAATCTATCACAACATCATCCTATTTCCATTCCGGAATGGGTAACTGTAGTAACAGTCCAGCTGGCCTCTAATGCTCTGCCTTCACCTACTGACAAGTGGAACATCTCGTAACAAAACTAGCTACTTCCCTTTTCATACTCGGCCACCAATACTGACGTCTCAAGTAACGGTACATTTTGGTAACTTCGGGATGCACTACCCAAGATGAAGCATGAAACTTCTGCATCAGCTCCTTGCGTATATCCCCTAGAACCCACACTCGTTCATGGATAGGTAGTACCTCATCATTGCCTATCGTCCATCCTGGAGGAGGGTCCTCACTTGCCACCGAATCCCATAGAACTAGGCCTTCTGAATCCGATAGATGTCTCATCCTCAATCTATTTAGGAGGGTAGAAGTCACAACTAAGGAAGAAAGATAGGTTTTCCCATGATTATCGTGCACCTCCAAATGCATCTCATAGAACAAATACATAAGATGCCACTCAACACTGGCCTCATCAACTTCCTGTATCTGAGCCTTCCTGCTCAGTGCATCAGCAACTATGTTACCCTTACCAGGTGTATGGGAATGCTTGAAGTTGAAGGACTGAAGGTATTCAACCCACCTTTGCTGTCTCAAATTTAGGTCACATTGGGTAAAGATATAATTGAGGCTTTTTTTGTCCGTGAACACCAAAAAATGTTCTCCCAAGAGATAATGTCTCCAACATCATAATTCATGAACAACTGTAGCCAACTCGAGATCATGTATCGGGTAATTCCTCTCATGTGGCCTCAACTACCGAGACCAGTATGCAACAAATCGATCACCCTACATCAACACTACTCCCAACCTAATACCTGATGCATCACAATAAAATATATAGATCTTCCCCTGCTCTAGAAGTATCAGGACTGGTGCTAATGTCAACCTTCCCTTCAGCTTCTGAAAGGCTGTCTCATAAGCTTCTGACCAAATGAACTTCACACCCTTATTAGTCAAACCCATCAACAGCGCTGCTAATCGGGAGAAGTCCTGTATAAAGTGCATGTAGTAACCGACCAACCCCAAGAAACTCTATATCTAAAACACGTTCTTAGGACGCACCTAGAAAACTACTGCTATCACTTTCTCTAGGTCCACAGAAACTCCTGCCTATGAGATGATATGACCTAAGAAGTGTATATGGTCCATCCAAAAGTGGCACTTTGAGAGCTTATCATATAGCCAATGCTCTCTCAGTGTACTCAGTATGATATCAAGATGGATGGAATAGTCATGTCAAGTGTGAGAGTACACCAAGATATCATCCATGAAGACTACCACAAAATAATCCAAATAAGGATGGAACACATGATTCATCAGGGCTATGAAAACTTCTGGCGTGTTCGTGAGTCCGAACAGCATAACCAAGTAGTCGTATAGACCATATCTTCTCCGAAAATCTGTAAGCAGTATGTCCGATGATCTAACGTGTAACTGATGATATCCGGATCTCAATTCAATCTTCTAGAACACTCGTGCTCCCCAAAGTTGATCAAAAAGATCATCAATCCTTGGTAAGGGATATCAGTTCTTAACCGTCAGCTAGTTCAGCTTCCGATAATCCACACAGAGTCTGAGGGTACCGTCTTCCTTCTTCACAAAAAGGACTGGAGAACCCCGAGGAGAAGTACTGGGTCAGATGAAAACCTGTGATAGTAACTCCTCTAACTACCTTTTGAGCTCCTGCAACTTAGGTGTGGCCATCCTATAAGGAGGAATGGACACCGGTGCCACTCCTGGAACAAGATCAATAGAGAAATCTACCTATCACTCCGGAGGAAGAATAAAAAATTCATCCGGGAAGACATCCCTGAAATGATAAACTACTGGAGGGAAATAGTTTTGACAAGTCCCTTGATCATCCAGATATAATCTCGCAATCTGTGCTGTCACTCCGCCTCGCCCTTGATGCTTAGGTCTAGCTCGGCTCGCCTGGACATCCCATTCGCCCTTGTATAGAAACTCTCCACCCTCTGGTGACGTAAAACTCATCTTGCAACGATTGCAATCCACAAAGGATCTAAAGGGTACCAACCAGTCCATCCCGAGAATGAAATCATAACTCATCATCTCTAAGATATAGAGGTCCCATAGAAAGTGACACCCACCGAACTCTAGGGGGCACTCCCTACACTGACGCACACCAGCCGTTCTAGTTCCCAACGAAGTGTCTAGCATCATAACATCAGAAGAAGAATAAACACAGAGCCCAAGGATCTCCACAACGGGCACATATATGAATCTATGTGTATAACCCGTATCGAAAAGTACTGAAGATAAAACAGAAGCTACTAAAATTGTACCTCTGATAGTAGAAGGTCCGGGATCCTGCTCATGTTGGGTCTGTTGCACTACATATGCCTTCCCAGTGCTGCAACCCTATGACACAGACTAGCTACCCTGAGCTGACCAGCCCTACTTCCTACAAGATCCTAGTGTCTGGCTACCACGGCCATGACCACCATCTTGGCCTGCACGCCTTGATGTACCCCAATTTCTCGACTGGTAAGAAGCATCTGGTCCTGCTCCCTCACGCGAAGTCTGCACAGAACCCCTCTCACTAGCCACGGGTTGAAACTCCTTGAAAAAGCACTGCAGATGACCCATATTTCCACAAGCATGGAACTACACTAGGTCTCGATATAACATCCCTCCTTTTTATCCCATAAACTTTCATTACATTTTACAAAACCGAGGATCTTTAAGGTTTAGTATCTTGGAAACCAAGTACTTAAAACATGAAAACATAAAACATTATTCTTAAACACTTGAAAGGCTTCTCCTTATGTTCATCCTAGGTTCATTACTACATCTCATAACCTGGGGACATACATCAAAAGAAAGGGTGAGCAGAAGGCCCAGTAAGGGAAACAAGGGGAAACATTTACATGTGAACTTGAGATACATCAACAATGTCATGAAAAATAACTTTAAGGCATGAAAAAGAAATCATGAGGCATATCATAATAAAAATAACGTTTTCCATAACTTGAAGATGTGGCTACAACATTTAATATTGACAATCATTTCTGTTTCACCAAGGTCCATCCCCAAGGTGCCATTAAAAATAACCAAGGTTATTCACCAAGGCGTCGTTAAAAATAGTCATCTCTAGAGATTAAGTCTTTACCCAATGCATTAGAGTGCTATCAGGGCGCACCCTTGAAATGTATTTATTATCATGTGATCCACATATATCATCATAAATTATTTCATAAACAACCCATATAGCATAAAAGGAATGGGTTTCATTTCATAATCACAACATTTTAAAAAAACTTCTTTAAAGACGTGATCTTTGTGTCACTTTAAAACCCACAGAAAAGGAAGGTGGGTCTCATTTATATAAATCCCAGAATTTAAAATAGAAAATTTTGGTATATATGTGAATACCCCTATAGAAGAGAGAGCTTTGAGTATTCACTTAATAAAATAAAATAACATTAGAACAAGAGAGAGAGACATTTTTAGACAGAAATTCTACAGCATAATGACTATGTTTTGGGGTTTTTGAAAACATTAAAAAGAGAGGGGACATGGGTCAAACACTCATAAATGACCCATAAAACAGTAGGGGGAAAGAATATAATGAATTTAAGAACATGTTAATGAAGTTTGAAAGATATAAAATATGAAATTAAGAACATGAAAGGAAGACAAAAATAAGATTTCTCTTATGAAAATTCGGCAGCCTAACGACGTCACTTAAACATAAAAAAATGAATTTTATGAGAGAAAATAGGATATCTCATTATATGAACATAAAATATCAGTATGATAGATATAGATATTATACCCCAACATAAAGGAATTTGAATGACTTGAAAAAAATAGAACTTGAAAATGAGAAGGGTGAAAAAATCCCTTAAAAATTCGGCATCCTAACGACATCACTTAAACTTGAAAAAAATGAATTGATGAGATCAAATAGGGTATCTCATCATATGAATATAAAAGATCAGTGTGATAGATATAGAGATCATACCCCAACATAAAAAAGGAACTTGAAAGACTTGACAAGAAAATAGAACTTGAAAATGAGAATGGTGAAAGAATCCCTTAAAAATTCGGCAGCCTAACGACGTCACTTAAACTTCAAAAAAATAATTTGACGAGATCAAATAGGGTCTCTCATCATATGAACATAAAAGATCAGTATGATAGATATATAGATAATACCCCAAAATAAAAAATAAACTTGAAAGACTTGACAAGAAAATAGAACTTGAAAATGAGAAGGGTGAAAGAATCCGTTACAAACATTTCGGCAGCCTAACGACGCCACTTAAACATTCATAAAACGAAGTGATGAGAGAAAGAGGGGGTATCTCATCATATGAACATGAAAAGGATAGTAGGATGAATATAAAAGAACATCCTTTAACATAAGAACATGGAGCATAAAAGAAATGACTTAAAAGAGTGTATTTGAAAAGAAATAGAGAGGTTGGATCCCTTACCTTAAAACGTAACTCTTAAAACTCAAAGGTTGGGACCTTGAGGGCTTGGGGGAACCTTGGAAGGACTCCTTGGGAGGAAATGAGACCATAGATTAATTGGGGGAGAGTTGGGAGTCAAATGTATGAGAGGATGGCTTGTTATTTATAGGGAAAGTGAGGGGATAAGACATTAATGGCCAAGGGACACCTCATTAGTGGTTTGGCAAAACCATGGGCTTGCCCATGGTATTTGCCCATGGTATTGGCCACTTGGGACACCTCATACCTTATCTTACTATTCATAAGTCGACCATATTTATTACATACTTAATACATTATTTAATGATGTCATTAAACACCCATACCTTAAAAACTGTATTTTCACTATTCATCGAAAATTCAACTTTCTCAGAAAAATCCCAAAATTTCACCTTAACCAAATATCAATGCTCTAATTTCAAAAATGAACTCCATTTTATAAAAATCATTTTCTAAATATTTTTAATTTAATTTTTAATTAAATACACTATTCATCGAAAATTCATTTTTTTCAGAAAAATCCCAAAAAATTACCTTAACATAATATCGATGCTCTGAGTTCAAAAATGAAATCCATTTTATAAAAATATTTTTATAAATATTATTAATTAAATTTTTAATTAAAAACACTATTCACCCAAAAAAACTAATACCTGACTAATAATTTATGAAACCGTTATTTAACCATTTTATTGAATCATATTACTTAATCAAGGTGCCTAGATTATATTAATGCTTTATTTAAGTGATATTACTAATCCATTTGGTCACATTACTAATACTAAGCATAAAATCACTATTCATAATTTACTATTCATAAAAAATTAAGTTGATCTTATTAGACTCTAAATTTTGTACTGAACATAATTGTAGAAGACTATTTTTTGAAAATCATTACACATTTTTAATTATTTAAGGTTTACATAAACATTTTTTTAAAAATATCCTTTCTCTAAAATTCACCAAAAATATGCATACTATATTTATCCGGACATTTGAAAATTCATAAACTTAATCATAAAAAGAAATCAAAATTTTTATTTAAAACAAAGGATTACACAAGGTAGTTATGGTGTCCTTACATAGCCCCTTATCACACCAGCATAGGACCTAAGTGTAAGGTGTGCTAAGGTGAGAGAATCTGAGGGAGGCTCAGTCAACATCACACGAGTAGTAATTTCTATCATTTTGAACTTCTCGCGAAGGCGATTCCATTCTAGCTTCACATGATGAAGTTCAGCTTGGGTTTGGTCCAGAGAAAAGCCTAGTGGTGCTACCTCCTTCCCAAGTTCTGTTAGATGGGCTTCGATCGGTCCAAGACTACTGGGTGAGGCCATCAAATCTTCTTTCTATATTAATTAACCAAGATCACTTGTATTTAGAGAAAAATATCGAAATGTTTAGTTTCCAGCGGTCATATTTACCAATGGTCATATAACAGTCAAAACCCAACAGTCTCATTTTAATTATACTCATGTTATCCAATGAAATAGTTTTTTTGATTAAAAAAATAAAATAAAATAACACACAAAATTAGGAAACAAGATTTATTCAAAATTTTGGGTCGTTACAATCTTCCCCCTTAAGAAATTGCATCCTCACAATTTTTAAAACTTGGTTTTGAAATTTCATTGAAAGTCTCTCACCGGAAAAGGAGTCAGTAAAACTATTACTTTAAAAGAAAGAAAGGGAAGTAAAAAGGTCACTCGAGTTAACCCACACTAGGATTACATGTAGGAAAACATGGACATGGAGAAGAAAACTAAGGGTCATGTTCTGAGGGAGAGTGATAAAAAACATGATTAGGAGAAAATTAACCATGAGAAAATCACAAACTTATGATGTGTGTAAACGGTATTTGATTACCTAGTAGGAAACGTAAACCAACAACGTTTTTATTTTACATTACATTTCATAATTTTGAGGAATTCATTTACTACATAGAACAAAAACATAAGGAAATATACCTACCTTCAAGTAGAGTTTCATCCTTTAATAAGTTTCTACCAAAAATAATCTTTTCTCCAAACGACGAGCATTCAAAACACTTGGTCTCATCAAAACACAAGAATCATCTTCTAGATAATCACAGAATCCACCGAAGATTAACTATCTATTTCTTCTATTATCCCAAAAAATAGAAAGGGTAAGATAAAACAACTCTTCAAAAAGAAAGAATCCCATAGGAAGGGAAACTTCTTTAAATCTTCAAAATTCCACGGTACTACCCAAAGTTCATCATAGACCATTCCATAAATAACTGTCCTTAAAATTCCTCAAAATAAACCAAACTAAGATTGAAACCCAATTACAAGAAGGATTTGATAACATAGTATTCCAAAATAAACTTCATCATTCATCTCCAAACAACATCAACCACTCCTAACATCTTATAACAAAAGTAGATAACCTAAACATATTTTCCCCAAGAGAGGTCAATCATTTCCATAAGTAACCTATAATACCATAAGTTCACCTTAAATTCATCGATTCTTCAAAATATACTTCAACATTTACTCCTCAAAGAAAATACCGTAGTAATATATTTACCTCGATCAAATAGGGTTCCAAAAATAGTGAACGTCTTCCAAAATAATAATCATCTTTTAATCCCCTAATCATCTCTGTCATATTAATACGGAAATAATCACATTTCCTATCACATTGGTTGTTGGGACATGTTCTTCCATTTCCCGCCATTAACTAAGGAAAGAAAGTACAATTAAGGGCTTAAATACTTAGCCAATAATCATTAAAAGTAAACTTAAAGCATAGAAGGATAAACTTGTAGAAGAAAAGTACACCCTAACTTGTGATCCCCTAGGTCCCAATCTAGGTTATCCATGGTAATATATTCTTATGTGAATCTTTATTTTATTTTATCTTTGTTTCTTTAATAATGATTCATACTAATCTTATGAATTTACCAAAGCATATCCCCCGGGAGTGTCATAACCAATAGTACAGCAAGGCCCGTTGTTGTGTACCAGTTCCCGTTTGAGTCTAGCTCAAAGCGGTGTTTTTGGGTTTTACCCCTATGTACATCTATGCCAGAGCCACCTCTACCTGCTCGTATCCAGACAAGGATGTATTTTCTTGGAAACCCCTTACTCAATACTCACCAAAATACCAGGAAGGTTTCCTGTATTTAAACTTTTCTATAGGGTTCTTCCTAAAGTTTTCATATCCTAATTTCCACAAATAACTAAACCATCCTTTGATACCAACTATAACATCCTGCCTTTTTATCACATAAACTTTCATTACATTTTACAAAACTGAAGATCTTTAAGGTTTAGTGTCTTGGAAACCAGGAACTTAAAACATGAAAACATAAAACATTCTTCTTAAACACATGAAAGGCTTCTCCTTATGTTCATCCTAGGTTCATTACTGCATCTCATAACCTGGGGACATACATCAAAAGAAAGGGTGAGCAGAAGGCCCAGTAAGGGAAACAAGCGGAAACATTTACATGTGAACTTGAGATACATCAACAATGTCATGAAAAAGAACTTTAAGGCATGAGAAATAAATCACGAGGCATATCATAATAAAAATAACTTTTTTCATAACTTGAAGATGTTGCTACAACATTTAATATTAAAAATCATTTCTGTTTCACCAAGGTCTATCCCCAAGGTGTCATTATAAATTACTAAGGTTATTCACCAAGGCATCGTTAAAAATAGTCATCTCTAGAGATTAAGTCTTTACCCAATGCATTGGAGCGCTATCAGGGTGCACCCTTGAAATGTCTTTATTATCATGTGAGCCACATATATCATCATAAATCATTTCATAAACAACCCATATAGCATAAAAGGAATGGGTTTCATTCATAATCATAATGTTTTTAAAAAACTTCTTTAAAGACATGATCTTTGTGTCACATTAAAACCCACAAAAAAGGAAGGTGGGTCTCATGTATGTAAATTAAAGAATTTAAAATAGAACATATTGATATATATGTGAATACCCCTATAGAAGATAGAGCTTTGAGTATTCACTTAATAAAATAAAAGAACTTTAGAACAAGAGAGAGAGACATTTTGAGACGGAAATTCTACATTATAACGACTATGTTTCATGGTTTTAGAAAACATTGAAAAGATAGGGGACATGGGTCAAACATTCATAAATGACCCAAAAACAGTAGGGGGACAGAATATAATGGATTTAAGAACACGTTAATGAAGTTTGAAAGATATACCACATGAAATGAAGAACATGAAAGGAAGACAAAAAAAAAAAAGATTTCTCTTATGAAAATTTGGCAGCCTAACGACGTCACTTAAACATAAAAAAAAATTAATTTGAAGAGATCAAATAGGTTCTCTCATCATATGAATATAAAATATCAGTATAATATATATAGAGATCATATTCCAACATAAAGGAACTTGAATGACTTGACAATAAAATAGAACTTGAAAATGAGAAGGGTGAAAGAATCCCTTAAAAATTCAGCAGCCTAACGACGTCACTTAAAATTCAAAAAAATGAATTGACGAGATAAAATAGGGTCTCTAATAATATGAATATAAAAGATCAGTATGATAGATATAGATATCATACCCCAACATAAAGAATGAACTTGAAAGACTTGACAAGAAAATAGAACTTGAAAATGAGAATGGTGAAAGAATCCCTTAAAAATTCGGCAGCCTAATGACGTCACTTAAACTTCAAAAAAATGAATTGACGAGATCACATAGGGTCTCTCATCATATGAAAATAAAAGATTAGTATGATATATATAGAGATCATACCCCAAAATAAAAAAAGGAACTTGAAATACTTGACAAGAAAATAGAACTTGAAAATGAGAAGGGTGAAAGAATCCGTTACAAAAATTTCGGCAGCCTAACGACGCCACTTAAACATTCATAAAAATAATTGATGATAGAAAGAGGGGGTCTATAATAATATGAACATGAAAAGGACAGTAGGATGAATATAAAATAACATCCTTAAACATAAGAATATGGAGCATAATAGAAAAGACTTAAAAGAGAGTATTTGAAAAGAAAGAGAGAGGTTGAATCCCTTACCTTAAAACGTAACTCTTAAAACTCAAAGGTTGGGACCTTGAGGGCGTGGGGGAACCTTGGAAGGACTCCTTGGGAGGAAATGAGACCAGATCTTCGTTGGGGGAGAGTTGGGAGTTGAATGGATGAGAGGATAGCTTGGTATTTATAGGGAAAGTGAGGGAACAAGGCATTAATGGCCAAGGGACACCTCATTAGTGGTTTTGGAAAAACCATGGGCTTGACCATGGTATTTGCCCATGGTGTTGGCCACTTGGGACACCTCATACCTTATCTTACTATTCATAAGTCGACCATATTGATTAAATACTTAATACATTATATAATGATGTCATTAAACACCCGTAACTTAAAAACTGTATTTTCACTATTCATCGAAAATTCAACTTTCTCAGAAAAATCCCAAAATTTCACCGTAACCAAATATAGATGCTCTGATTTCAAAAATGAACTCCATTTTATAAAAATAATTTTCTAAATATTTTTAATTTAATTTTTAAATAAATACACTATTCACCGAAAATTCATTTTTTTTTTCAGAAAAGTCCCCAAAAATTACCTTAACATAATATCGATGCTCTAAGTTCAAAAATGAAATCCATTTTATAAAAATATTTTTCTAAATTTTTTTAATTAAATTTTTAATTAAAAAACACTATTCACCCGAAAAAACTAATACTTGACTAATAATTTATGAAACTGTTATTTAACCATTTTATTGAATCACATTACTTAATCAAGGTGACTAGATTATATTAATGCTTTATTTAAGTGAGATTACTAATCCATTTGGTCACATTACTAATCCTAAGCATAAAATCACTATTCATAATTTACTATTCATCAAAAATTAAGTTGATCTTATTAGACTCTAAATTTCGTACTGAACATAATTTTAGAAGACCATTTTTTGAAAATAATTACACATTTTTAATTATTTAAGGTTTACATAAACATTTTTTTTTAAAATATCCTTTCTTTAAAATTCACCAAAAATATGCATACTATATTTATCCGGACATTTGAAAATTCATAAACTTCATCATAAGAAGAAATCAAATTTTTTATTTAAAACAAAGGATTACACAAGGCAGTTACGGTCTCCTTACATATCCCCTTGTCACACTAGCATAGGACCTAAGTGTAAGGTGTGCTAAGGTGAGAGAATTTGAGGGAGGTTCGACCAACATCGCACGAGTATTAATTTCTATCAGTTTGAACTTCTCGCGAATGCGATTCCGTTCTAGCTTCACACGATGAAGTTCGGCTTGGGTTTGGTCCAGAGAAAAGCCCAGTGGTGCTACCTCCTTCCCAAGTTCTGTTATATGGGCTTCGATCGGTCCAAGACTACTGGGTGAGGCCATAAAATCTTCTTTCTATATTAATTAACCAAGATCACTTGTATTTAGAGACAAATATCGAAATGTTTAGTTTCTAGCGGTCATATTGACCAATGGTCATATAAAAGTCAAAACCCAATAGTCTCATTTTAATTATACTCATGTTATCCAATGAAATAGTTTTTTGAGCATAAAAAAAATAAAATAACACACAAAATTAGGAAACAAGATTTATTTAAAATTTTGGGTCGTTACACTCAAGGTCACTGAGGTCGCTTATGGCCCTCTCTACCACACTGGTTGCAAATAACCAGTCCACCTACAGAATTATTCGGGATAGTACTGCCACCATGAGAGAAACCCATCTGTCTCTTCCTCTTATCGATAGAAATAGTACCAAAAACTGGTGTCGAACCGCCCTGGCCTGCACCACTAGCTTCCCGCAGGTTCCGATTTGTAATTAGTGCCTGGTTCACAACCGCATGCACAGTAGGAAACATGAAAACATTTACCATCACTCAGATGTCATATCGAAGACCATCCTCAAAGCGTCTAGCCCTCAACACCTCATCACCCACTAGAACAGGTGAAAAGTGTTGTAGCTCAGTGAAGCAATCAAAATAATCCATCACTGACATGGTGCCCTGCTGCAGATTCATGAACTCTCGAGCTCGATCTACCCTCAGCATCTATGGGAAGAAGAAGTCATAGAAGGCTGACTAAAAATCTTCCCACGCCATATATTGGTGATTATCTGACTGGGTGGTAACATCCCACCTCCTCTTGGTGGAATCACGCTGCATGTATGTAGCGTGCTTGACCATCCTCCCTGGAGGCGTCTCCAGATGCCCGAATATCGTCTGCATCGAATCCAGCCATGACTTCGTAGCCTATGGTCCGTCATCCCCTGAAAACATAGGTGGATGCTGCTGCTGGAAGATAGGCGTCACCTCTTCTATAGATGTAGCAACCGGTGGTGCTCCCTGGAAGGTCATCATGAACCGCATGAAGCCTTCACGGAACTACGCATCCGCTCCTGTGTCTGGTATAAAGGCTGGCACCGAATCTGGCACTGCTGGAGGATCCACTGGTATCCCATGACCCACCATCTCAGGAGTATAATCGTTGTCGCTCTCCTGGAGAACAACCGGTGGTCGTCTCGGTGGCATGACTCTACAAGGTCAAAACACACCTTAGATCAAAATTATCCAAGACCACAAACTAGGAGACCACAAAGGGAACAGGAGAAGGGAAGCATTAAAGATTTACAAAACTTGACTACACAGCGTGTATAAATACTACACGGTGTGTTCTCACAATCCATCCACATGGGCGTGTACTCCAGCTTAAACTCGCTGTGTAACACCCCAAATACACGGCGTGTCTTTTGAATACATGACGTGTACTTGAATACTTCTTCCCTTCCTGAGTCCTTCTACACGACTAAGCCACACGACTCTCCTAAAACAAAACTACACGGCATGTCCCACAGGCACATGACATGTACTTGGAAGATAACACTGACCCATGTTGTTAGTGAGACAAACGAGTACCTGGGTCAGACTACACGACATGTTCAAGGTCAACACGGCATGTATGTCTTAAGGTTATGATGTCCGTGTTGTTAGTTACACAGGTAGATACCGGGTCGACACTATACGACATGTACAACTGGTACACAGTGTGTTTCCTCCCAAAAATTCCCTATCCTGTGTCTCTTCTCACACGACCTATGACACGGTAAGAGACTACACGGAATGTACTTAGGGTACACGGTGTGTACTTAAAATGTTTTCATTTCTTCCCGAACAGAAGAACACACAACATGTGTCCATAGAATTACACAATGGGTATCTTGGGTTTTCCGGACAGTAAGCCTCAGAAACTACTCTGGAACCCAATTTTTTTTAAACAAACACCTAAGTTCCAAATTCTAATCCATGAGGGCCCATACTCTCCATGAATCAAAGATTGGCATCTTACACAAGTTATAACAAAGTAAACTCGTCAATGATCCACCAAATTCCAGTTATTGAGGGCCCATACTCCCCAAAAACCAAATTTTGGGGTTCATCCTATCAACAAACTCTCACAAAAATACCCTATAGAATAACAGGTATTTATCAAATCATCTATCATAACAACATGCTTTTCTAGCACAACAACTATCACAACAACATTCAATTTCTAATGCACTTACATGGCATGGAAACTATACATGGCATGTGATTTCTACCATGTGCCTAAATGATTCATGAGATGGAATACCTTTATCTCATCGTGTTGCAACTAAATAGAACCTATTTATAATATCTGAACGGAACACTACAAGTGCGTCACCAACGGTGAAAATCAAGTCAACTAGAAAATTTTCAAAATTAGAAAAATTGCAATAAATGAGGTAGAATAGCTTTTCCATGTACACGAGTTAGCTACTCCTGGGTACAACTTATTACCAACTACCATTTCCCATCCTATCCCTGACTATAGGCTCCAAATAGTAATTTAAAAGAAAATAACCCCTTTGATACCACTTTGTAACGTCCCAGATTTGGGTGCCACTCAATGGGTGTCCCGAACCTGGTTGGTCACATGACCTCAGGGGCATTTACCCAAACGCCAGAGGCTGCTGACTAGCAGCGAGGCCCCAGGTCTGATAGTGGGAAAAATATTCCCTCATTTGTCCAAGTGTAGCACAACAGAAAAGATAAATAACATACAACAACAGAAGTAGTAAAAAATATACAACTGAATGGACAACTGAAGTAAAAGAGAACCATAAGTCATATATATAAAGATTCAACATGTCACTAATTCTATGAAAGTATCCAGAACATGATACACTGCAATACAATACAATACAACTCAAAGTACAAGGTACATCCAAACATAACATAGTAGAGTAAACGAAATGCAGCAGCATTCCAAGCCTATGTTCGGTCCCATGCTCTCCTACTCCTCTGCTACAATCATGTACCATTATAGGGATCCTTTCCTCTGTCGACACCGATAACAATATAGTCTATTTGGGCTAAAGACATGATCCAAATAGGGTGTGAGAAATAAATCCCAGCAGGCACCCACCAAAGGACTGTGCCCAATTATCAGTAAAAATATGAAATAGTAGTGTGCAAAAGTAAATGCAGTAAAATAGCAAGTACTCACAAGTAACAATCACTAGCTGTTTCAATACTATTTTAATTATTACTTATCACCTCCAAGCTTGTGGTTTGGCTTGTCAAGTACAACATCTAAAATCACCATAGTGAATATGTGAAATAAATAGTGTCCTCAGACATGCCAAACCTTACCCTCAGGTAATCAGAATCTTTCCCTCAAGCTAACAGAACCACGCCATCAAGATAATCAGAATCACGCCCTCAGGATAATCAGAATCATACCCTTAGGCTAATCAGAATCACACCCTCAGGAGATTTCCCTCAGGCTTAATGAATATTTCCCTTAGGCGTATGAGATAATGCCCTCAGGCATGGAAGAAACTGCCCTCAGGTGTATGAAAAATTGCCCTCAGGCTAAATGAAACACTTTCCCTCAGGCTAAACAAACACTTTCCCTCAGGATAAATAGAACAATTCCCTTAGGCGTAAGAAACCGGGCCAAGCCCAAAGAATAAATAAGAAATTTATATAAATTTTCTCTCTAGAAAAATCAATACACAATATGATCATGGAATACCCTCTGGTATCGTGGCCAAACGGCTAAATAGAGGAACACACCCCCAGGGTGGTCCTGAATCCAAGCAGTGATCCCAAAAAGTAGATTAAACTTATCATTAGATTATCTACACAATTATAGACATATTTTCAGCAAATTCCACAACCATACGACACCCCAACCATGGGCACATAGCAAACCAGAACACAATTTCAACACAATAGTTGAAAGGAACATTAGACCACCTACCTTGATCGTCTCTGATCAGTATACATGAACAACGCCTCCCGAATCATCCAAGAACGACATAGATCTAGGATACACATTAACTCATTCAAAATAAAATAACTTTCCCTCAGGAAATAATTGGTAAGAAACAGACAAGGATAGGGAAGAAGTCACCTGTGCGGTTCAATCAAGACCATCAGAGAAGGATTCAGATTTCCAGTGTGCGGTTGGAAGATCTCCGAAGCTCCAACCTCCTCTACCGGCTTCAAAAAGAACTGAAAGCCTCCTATACCAAATGATGAGGCTACTGCCCATTTTAAGTGAAAAAAACAAACTAAAGAGCATGTACTCTAAAGTACACGGCGTGTACTTTTCATTTTTTTAACTATTCCACTGGCGGCTTCTTTCCACTGCAGCGATGTTCATCCGTCGACATGAGTACACATCATGTATATTTGATTAAATGGTGTATACGTTCGCTCCACTGGCGACTGCATCCACCACCTTATTGTTCACCTTCCAACTAATTACACGGCATGTAAATACTAGGTACACGGCGTGTAGTCAGTTTTTACACCCTTCATCGCTGAAAAGCCTACACGCCCCATGTACTCATCCCACATGGTCAAAGTACACGACGTGTGGAAAAGTACATGGCGTGTACCCACAAAATTTGGGATTTTCCCCCATTTTCCTTATTTTCTCCAAAACACATAAGGAAAAGGGAAAAGAAGAAACTCGTACCCCAAGAATAAGAACTGGGTTCTTACATCTACTCAGGTCATCAGTAAAAGCTATGAAGTACGAATATCCACCTCTAGATTCTACTAGAAATGGTCTTCACAAATTAGTGTGTACCATTCGTAGAAGATCTATGCCCCTTTCACCCATTCCACCAAATGATGGTTTGGTCATTTTTCCTTTTAAACAAGAATGAAATCTATCCAGTGGTTCTAGATCAGAAGAGTCTAAATAAGCATCTTGATAGATATTTGTCAAATGATTATCATGTACATGACCAAGATGGTGATACCAAAGCAGAGTGTTATATGATTCATGTAACCTTTATTTGTTATCATTTTCAAACACTTGTTTTTTGTAATTTAATACACATAAACCCTTATTTAATTGTGCAATACCATAACATATGTTGTCCTTATAAAAGAAACAACTTTTTTTGAACATGAAAATAAACCCATATGTATCAAATTTTATAAAAAAATGTGTTTTTGGTAACTATAGTTACATAATAACAATCACATAAAACAAAAATCATTCCCATTGGCAACGAAAGGTGTAGTCACCAATGGAAAGAGAAGCCAACCACACACCATTGGCAGCTCATAGATCCACCTCTCCTTTGTATTTTTTTTGAAATCTACTTGGTTTCTAGATTTGAATACATATGTGAGCACCAAAAGCTATATCTAATTCCCAATGTATAGGAACAAAAAGATTTCAATTGATAATGAATGCACCTTTGGCTTCCCCTTTCCTCTCAATGTAGTTCCACTTCTAGTGGCCTGACTTTCCACATGAAAAATATAGTTCCTCCTTTTACTTTCCCTAGATTTGGATATTCTTCTTCTTGGTCGAACAATACTCTAGGGATTTAGAATGTTTACAAGGCTTAGGCCCCTTTTCCTTATCCTTCCCCTTCTAATTTACCATAAGGACTATGGGTTTTTCATGCCCCATGTCCTTATCCACTTGGATAATCAAGGACAAAAGTTATAATAGACTCTTCTCATTACTGATCATATTATAAATCACAATAAAACAAGATAATGTATTGGAAGGTGATAAAATTATGAGATATATATGAAAATCAACCCAGAATTTAATCCCTAAGATGTCCAAACACTCAATATTACTGATAATCATGACTAAACAAGGCCCAACTGTCACATACTCTCTAAGATTAGTCATGAACAAAGAATTATAGATATCATACCACTCTTCTCTTTTCTTCTCGTGATAGAGACCCCAAAGTTAATACATCATGCTATAAGCATCCATTTCCCCATGTTACTTTAAGAGCTCATTGGTCATGGATGATAGCATGAATCACTGAACAACATATGCATCATTCAGATGTTTCTCTTATAGAGAGATCTCTTTATCACTCACATAATTTCTAGTCGCAACTGGTAAATGTTCTTCTAGCACATACGGTTTATTCTCATGGTGAAGGATGACCCATAGGCACCTTTTCCACTCATGTAAATTAGTGTCTGTGAGAAGGTTTTTCTTCTCAAGTATGGATCACAAAAATATGTTTGATGTCATTTTTGATATTGTTTCTACAAATAAGATGATCATAATTTTAGTACTTTATCTGAAAAAATTTAGACAAACAAATTTATATTTATTAGTCTCCTAATATTTTATCGAAACCCAATATCCCTCACCATTGGCTTTAGAATATCATGTTGTTTGGAGATTCTCGAGGAAAGGATCCATATTCCATTCTCATCACCCCAACTTTGGTTGTTCAAGCAACTCAAATGGTTTTAGGTAGGCATTCCAAATGAAAAATGCATTAACTTGTAGTTCCTTGATCCATTAAGTGGACTCCGCAATCCTGAAATCATTAATTTAGATTTCCTCAACCTTTGACTCTCAGTCACACCATGTTCTTCTTTGGTGGTCAACCCTTGATGTGAACCAAGTCAAGTCAACTAAAAAACTCAAATTATAATTCCCCTATAATTGAAAGCACCCCAAATTTGGATGTTCAAGCACTTTGAACTATGGTTCAATTATAACTGAAGTAATAGAAGGCTATACCATCTTAATATTTTTCGAAGGAATTTTATCCTTTATGAATAAATTTCCAATTATTATCTTTTCACAAGCTTGTTAATATTATGTGAGATATGATTAATTAATTAATCATGTCTTTAGATAATTTTTATGCATAATATAGTTTATTTTAGTTCAATATTTTCATGCTTGTTAATTCATTAAATATATGATCATGACAAAAAAATCATAATGAAATAACCATAAAACTGAGAGAATTAAAATAAAGGGCATGACCATGAGCTTGTTCTAATGGTTAGTTTATCTAGCAGTTGATAAACTAAATACTGACCTAGTGGAGAAACACCTTAATCCAATCTAAGGTTCTTGTTTATAGTTTTCCACCATTCCACCTTTGTATCTCCACAGATTGGTTTCACCTTGGATCCTAATTTTAACTACCTCCACTAGCTTGGATTCTCCATCCATTATATATGTTTTCACTCACACATAGGCGAGGGGTAAAAGGGGATTTACATAAAAGAAACCATGGGCACATAGGCCCTATATATTAATGTGGAGACAAGGTAAACACACCAAAAATTTAATTTAATAATAAATTAAAAGGAATCCAATCACATAAAAAGGTCTAGTCTTGATCATGATCATCCACATGCATACAACGAATTATACATTTAATTAAACTAGAATTCAATTTTTAATCATTCTTATTTAAGATAAATCATGCTAGAATCGATTAATTATTATCTTTAATTAATGAATATTTTTATCTTAAATTTTTTCTAAATTTCCTAGAGATTTTCATTGATTATAATTTTAAACAAATTATTAAATTAATTTAAAATTAACTGTTTACATAACTTGTACCTTGGAAGTAACCCGGTGAATACCTTTCCAATACTACCCAACATGTATTATAATTTTATACACTTTATTCTTTGTGACATATAGCATGAACATAGAATAATTATTATAATATAACTCATACTTGATGTGAAGATCTTGAATATTACACAGAAGTTAAAAACACACACACACACACATATAAATATATATCAAATCCTATCATATAGTGTGTCCTAGATTTTTTCCCACATGCATGTACATGTCTCAATTGTTACATAATATAATAAATTTTAAATCGGTGTAAATAGTAAAATTACATGGTAAGTAGATTCTATCTACACAACATTTACATTCTTCACTGTGTATCTGAAGTACACACCTAGGGAATCAGCGTGTGAGACGTACTTTGGAAATCTTGGAGTACATGGTGTGTACAGTGGTCCACATGTTGTGTTGACTCTATGTTACATGGTCACCAGTTGGGTAGTCCATGTATGGAATACACAACCTAACCCTAACCTAAAGGGACTACATGCCGTGTCCAGTGGGCCACAAGGTGTGCAATCTAGATGACCATGCACCAGTCTATCCTGGAGAACACACGATGTAAGAATTAACTACACAGTGTGTTATTAATGCACACATGTTGCGTAATTACTGAATTAACTCTTGGTGAATTGAACACAAGTACATGGTGTATACTGCAGATTACATGACATGTACTCCTATGTTATCTGGTTAGAATCCTTGGAACCTCTGGATGCGTTACTCAATTTTATTTTAATCATAAAATTAATCGTTTCTATTAGATCTATGAGAAACGATGGGGGAATAAATATATCTCACAATTAATATTTAAAGAATGATTAACATGAATTAAAAAACAAAATTATGAATGCATATATCATAAAAAAACTAAATAAGTTTAAAAAATGATGTGATTTCTCTGATACCACTTGTAGGTTTTGGGTGCAATAGAAGCGTGAGAGGGATGATGACCAAATTTTTATTTTTACATTATTGATAATCAATATGAGGTATATTCTGTGAGCATGTGATGGCGCTCAATTTTTTCTTTTCCGCTGGTCTTATGACTTCCACATGAAACGAGATTCTCCGACCACTGCAATCTGGGTAAGATTTCCTGAACTACTGCTTCCTTTCCAGAACCCTTCCATTATTCGTATGCTTGGAAACATGATTGGCCGTTATCTTTGTTCTGACAGTAGAACCAAGGCTGTGTGCCATCCAGTTTCACCGTGAATATGCGTTGAAGTAGACCTCTCGAATCCTCCTGTTAATTCATTTTTCATTGCTGTGAGTTAAAAATTTAGATATAAGAAGTCTATGGTGTTTGAATCGTGTCTTGAGTATTGCTCCCGACGTCTCAAAGTTGGGAATCAGAAGGATGTTTGTAGGGGTAGAAGGGTGGTTTTTCTGGTTGCAGCATATGGACTGGTTGGGGGAACTTACAGCATCGGTAGGGGAAACATCCTGTTAGTGAGGTGGTTCTGCATGGAGTCCATTTGAAGTCGGTGGAGGTGTCTCCTAACCCACAGGTCAATGTGGTGGAAGGGGGTTTGATGAATTATCATTGTTTGATTAGTCTAGAATGTCCAGTGGACAATGTCCAATTTACAATACAACCAGCTGGGACCAATGGGGAAGTTCTTGAGGTTGAAAAAATAGGAGATATGGTGGATGCTGCGATCATAGCAGAACCTGATGGGAATAATGCTGCAGTGAGTAGAAGTCCTATGGATATACAGGTAGGTGGGCCTTCAGATGATAACAGAGGATGGGTGAAGGTTTCAGCTGGGATAAAGCCATAGCTAGTCAAGAAAGTGACCCACATTGCACTTTGTAATTTCTTTGCGGGTTTGATGAATGATGGCCTGGAAGTGCTTCAGGATCAGGCGATGGTGGAGCAAGCTGCTTCTTCTCTGCCTCCTGGCCAGAAACCGATTGAATTTGTTTATGATCCTGATGGAAGCGAGACTCCGAGTCTGGGAAAAGAATGTAATCATGGGAGGCATTCTCTTCTTGATAAGGAAACACAAAGGAGTGGTGGTGACAAAATATAGACCGACTTTCAGCTCCCAAATGGTGTATGTGAAGAAGATATTTTGTAGAAGGAGGTGCATGGTGGTCTTGAAATTATGGAACAACTGCAATGCTTAGCAATGGTTGATTCTAACAGTCCGATCGGGAAAGAACAAGGAGTCAATGATGGTTTCTAGGGGGTAATTATCTCTAGAAATTGGGAAGATATATCTGAAAGTGAAAAGGATAATGTGAGCATGAGGGTCCGAACTTCTTATAGTGATGTTGTGCAAGGTGGAGAGAAGACTATGTCAGGGAAGGAAGACATTATGGCCAATCCAACAAGAAGAAGGAAAAGTAAATATTACTCCTCTATACCAAAGACACTGCCCACTAGGTCCTGCAAAGGAAAATATACTCAATCTAATGAGGAGTTTTTATATATGGAAAAGTTAAATCTTTGGAGGAAGCATGTTAAGACGATGAAGCAGTATGACTGCTCGGAATGGGAGTTGGCTACTGTGGATTAAGCACTTGATTATGGAAATAATGGCAGGTATGGATTTTATGACATGTAGTTGTTTGTCTTGGCTTGTGATGTTTGTTTGCTGCACTTTTCCTTTATTTTAATAAATGGTAAGATACCTTGTCTTTGGCTGAGCTTTCTGGGTAAGAATTACCTCCAAGGTTATTCTTTCTTTATTGATGAGTTCGGCCACAGATCTGCAGTGCACCACCGTTACATTGTAGAATTAATGCATATGATTCTTATAGCAATGATCTACATGTTTTCCATGAATCTTTGGATGTCCCTGAAGGAGTCTTTGGGTGCTAGCACAAAAGATCTTATTCTTGCATCATCCACCTTCGATCACTTTGAGAAATATTTCCAAAGGGTTCTCTTTTATCTAGTGTAATAAGATCTCTCTCGTTCTTGAGAGAAATCTTGGAGAATAAAGAACTCTCTAGGATTGTGATTTTTTCTCTAATTCTTTGTGCATAATTATTTTCTTGGATTTCCCACGGATAATGATAGAATAATATAACTGAAAATTTATTTCACTAGGGTAATAATAAAATAGTTTTCAAAAGTTCCTTTAACTAATTCATTAATCCTAGAGAAACCCCCATGTCAAATATTAATAGAAATATTATTATTTATTGACATGTGCTTAACATTCGAGTTATAATTAAATTTTATTTAATCAAATAATATTCAATATTATTATTTCTCACTGGACCAATAAACCTGGTCTGGAAATCATCCTCAATATTTATCACACCTTGAATAATAACTATTTATTAAATAAATATAACTACATTATTTGTAGATAAATAAATAAATATTATATTCACCAAATAGAAAATAAATATTTATTAATTACTCTTCCCATAATATATATTATCTCAAATAAAAATTGATGGAATAAATGCGATAAGGAATACATGAAATTTATTAAACCATGACTAAGAAAAATATTTATTCAACTTGTTAAATAATAAATTATTTATCTGAGATTCCGGATACACATAGTGTGTGACCCCATAAGACTTTTTCTCAATGGCATTATGACAACCTGTAAAAAGTCCAAGATTAGAATCTAGCGACATGCCAAGGCACCCATAGAAAATGAATTTAACACTGCAATGACATGTCACCTCATACGAATGGTTACTATGTAATATAATTCGTTTATCATAATATCTCCAATCGACCAGTTTGCATGCTAGTGCTATCAACCTATATGCTCAATGTCTATTTATTTGAATTTCCAAAAATATAACTTGCCTATTTTTCACCATGACCATGGACTTATTTAGGATATATTATTTCCATAAAAGGGCCTCAAATATTAACTTTCATTAACAAACAAAATGGATAAATCATTTCTCGCATTATTCACTAATGCAATATTACTTTTGATGCACCCAATATATCATACCTCACCATAGACATATGTCATCATAGTTTTTGTCAATTCATCTAAGTTCACAACTCATAATACCCATTAATAATAATATTAAAGTCTAAGGACCAATACACACATCTACATATAGAAACATCAAATGACACATAGAAATGTGGATTTACTACTGGCGTGTCTTGTTATTATAATATCCTCCTGGACATTACCTAGGGCTTACACCGTGAGAAGGTGCCTCAAATTCCTAAGAGTCTCCACCCCTGATTTCCTATATCATTTGTGTCCCTTCAAATGATATCATTCATCTATAAAACATACATACAAGAATAGTGTCATATCGCTTCTTGGATCTCATCATAGCATGAATCCACTATGAACTTTTAGTGTGACAATTACTCTTAGGACATTATCACATATAATGTTACATAGAAGAAAAATATTGATGTGATAAATAATTTATTAATATTCAAAATCATGAACATAAGTTTTCATAAAGTACAAAAGAAGTTGGTTCTAGGCCAGCAACTCTAGCACTTCCATCTTGACCACTCAACCCTTTAATGTGTTCTTTAAAGTTTCTATGGTTCTTTTTAAAGAAAATTTTTTCTATAATATTCTGTAAATTTTTAGTTTTTCAAATGTGGTTTTCAAGGAGTAAAGGTTATTTTTTCTCAAGAATGTTTTTAATATTTTTAATGTATTTTTATTGATCAATTAAGATAACCTATAATGTTATGGAATGCTACTAAATCCTATATATATCTCTTACATATATACATAACTCACTCTCTATTTCTTTGATGGGGTGATACAAGACTTATGATTATTTATCAAATTACTTCATTAATAAATATCTTCTGATAATGATATGTGGTAAGATTATGCTACCCATTTTCATTCAATGGATAATTCTTATGTTTACGCCTTATGATTGATTTCCTCAGGTGGAACACATATGCATGTACAAGATATGAATGTGAAGGGTGGGCCTAGAATTATATATCCCTCCAATGCATTGGTTTATTTTTTTGTCTCTTGATACATCATGTATGAGATTAGGGAGTATATGAAATCCATTATGGGACCATGTGATGTTGTCTCAGTGGTTATCCTTGACTTATTTTTATGTTATGTTTTTTGTTGATACCACTTTTTCTATGCTTCAATGATCCTATGATACCATGTCATTTATATTATGCTTCTATTTGATTACTCATATACCTTATATTTTATGATATCATGTTATACCTATATCTCTGACATTATATTTCCTTTTCATTTTTATCCCCTTTACTGAGATTTTTAGCTCACCCCTTTTGTCTATGTATTCCGCAGGTCATCCCTTGTGGTTTAAGGATCTCTAAAGGTTTTAGGATATCATTATGGAGATTAGAATAAAGAAGTTTTATTTTATCCTCAATTTGATGTATTATGAACTTAGTCTTCCAAAGACACCAGGCTTCCCAATATTTGAGTTGTAATTAAAATATTATAATGTGAAAAAGTAGGTAATAATATGTGTAAATGGATTGTGCCTCTATATTATCAAAAAGAAAAAAAGAAAGGTAAATAAAATCCCTATACTGATGTTTCATATTTAACTTTTTAGGAATGTATATAGAGAGGTCACATCAATCTATACTTTATTAAACTAAATCATGAGGGAAAAAATAAAATGGTCAAGGAAAATTTAAAAATAAAATTTGCTACTGGATGGAGTTGTAATGAAGAATTCAATTGAAGTGATTGTCTAGATCCGAAAACGAAGTTACTAATATACGATTAATGGAGACAAAATAGAAGGTTGGTAGTGACTTTGGATTTATAAATGACTATGATTCTGATTTTAAATAAACCAATATTCCTAAATTGAATAAAGAAAATGAAAAACTATAGAGATATATATAGAGAATTTATGAGATTTAAAATTGATTAAATGGAAAAAATAAGGAACATTTTGAGAAAAATAACAATTTTATTTCATAAAACAAAAAACTTAAAAATAAAACACCATCTTCTAATGAAGAAGTTTATGATAATTTGTAAAATATTCAAAAAGATAATGAGAAAATTAAGAATTAAATAATGATATTAAAGGATGAATTAGCTATTTATATTTAAGGAAAATATATCTATAGAAAAATAATATCTCATAGTAAATTTAGTAAGAAAAAGATAGGAATTAATTTTGATATAAAACTATTTAATATATATAAGTCATTTTTTAATTAAAATATTTAAAGGAATAATATAAACCATTACTTGTTTGAAATTTAGAATAAAAGGAAATAATTCAAGTGAATATTGATTAGGATTTTAAAAATATCTAGTGAAAGGACCAAGTAAGATCTATGTGATCACTAAGAGGGGAGGGGTGAATCAATAAACTATTTTTATTTTATGTTTTCTTCATTATTAAACAACCTTGACCACTTGTTAAAGACTTATAACTTCTCTAAAAATAAACTCATAAGAAAAACCAAAGGAACACAATAATTTACAAGGTTCACTACTCTACAAGAGTAGTTAGTCATTGGAATGGTTTATAAATAATCCAATAGCACATAGTTCACCAGAAAACAGTCCTTTTATATTATTACAAGAATCTGGTAATATATTTACACTTCCATTATATTATAATAAAACAATAGTTTACGTGATTCTTAGAACAAGAGTTGAAAGAAATATTTTGTAAAAACCTTTATAAACCTTCACCAATAGGCTCATAATGTTGTCACTATACTACTTATACATCTTCACCTTTTAAATTATTAAAAAAAATTTGATTCACAATCCTAGAAAACATCATGTAAGAACTTATTATGGTAAATGGATTCCCATCAGGAAAGTTCATCCATAATGTTTGTTAGGTACCCTTGTCTAGAAAGTTTGTCTAATTCCCTCTAAAAAATTCCACAACTTTCTTATGCGAAGTTATTCCCATTCAACCAGAAATAAAACCTTTGAATCCATTGTACAAGACATTATTTTAGTACCTATTCAAATAAAAACTCCTTTAATCACTAAAAACCTCTCCCTCAATAAAGATATTCCTTGTTTGGAAACTTCTAACTCAAAAATAGCAACACAAGTTCATTCAAAATCAATATCTGAAACCAATTCTTCAGCACTTATGCTTTTTACACATGTGAAAAACACCCTTCCATACTTTATACCTCCATATTTTTATATAATTTATTAGTTCAAAAATGCAGGTAATGCTAATTTATTTTCCCACATCAATGAAAAATTTATTTTTAAAACTCCCACTCAAAAAATTCACTAAAAAATCCTCAATACTATAGATTTTTTTTTGAAACTTATCAAACATTAAAAATTAAATAAACGTCCTTCTTCCTTAGAAATAATCATGAATCTTCCTTACATGATATTTGGAACTTTGAACATTTAGTATAGAATAATAAATTTTATATTTTAATGAAAAATACATAAAGAAATTTATTTTCAAAACCTTCATTTGAAAAATGTTTTTATAGAATACTTCATAGAGTTTTTCCATTTGGTGAGGGTCTGTCTAATGATTCGATAAAAAAATTTTTGGAACATTTTGGAAATCTTATCCCAGAAATTTTCTTCATCTCAGGCCTTACATCCTAACTTTTTTGAAAAATTCATTTATATTCTAGTTTCAATTCAAAGACCTTTATACCAAAATACCATTTTATCATCTTATAGACACTTCATATTCACAACTTCATACATGTCAGTATAAAAGACATGGTTCAAAATGTTGTATGATGGACTTTAACAGATGAATTTATTTGATATACTTAATAAATTGACTTTTTCATTTAACCATTCCTCATTATTTCCCTTTTAATTATTAATACATTTCTCTAACCACCATAGTTCACAAAACTTTTACACATACATTGTATATTATTCAACATAATTAATTCAACCAAAAAGTATGTCGAGTGAATTTCCATAGATATTATTAGAATATTCTTTTTATAAATAGATATTTTCTCCCACTTTATCTATTATCACTTCCTGTCTCTTAACAAAATACACCTCCTTTAAATCAAGCTACAAACATCATAATTACAAAACTAATGAAATTAGGAACATAATCTTAGAAAATTGTCACCATATTTTTTATTGAACATTTCATACGAAAGAAAATTGGGAACAATCAATAGAAAACTTAATTTGATATCTATAGTAACAAAAAATTTGTCCAATAGGCTCAGGTTAGGAAACCTTCACCCGATCCTCTCCATAAGATGCCACCTCTACCCAATTTACTTTATTAGAAAAATTTATTAAGTGATGTGATTTTTTATTGAAATAAAATAAAACTAACTCAATAAAACATTATTTATAAAAAATAATCCAACCAAACTTCTTAAAAATAACTTCTAGCAACCTCAAAAACTCCTTCATCCAACTTGGTCCCAAAAAACTCAACCTTTCTATTTTTTTTTCAACTAAGAAACATAAATCACAAGAAATTTTATGACATAATCCTTGAATTACTAATCTAAAAATTCTAGGCCTATGTGAGTGAAATCAATGTAGGAAATAAGAATCATTGAACACCAAAATCAGGATTTCCATAAGAAGTGACTTATGAAAATTATTATTACACACTTTTTCAAACTTTCAAAATTGTTATTACACACTTTTTCAAAATTTCAAAAATTCTTCACTTTTTCCAGAGAGAAAACTGTTTCCTCCATCCACTTCAATAAATTATTAAAATATTTCACACCTACTGAAACCAAAACACAACCCTTTTAAAACCACCCTTAATATATAATTTTCTTTAAAAGTTTTAAGCACATACTAATGGGTTGATTTATCTTTCACAATTTTTATCCATTTTGAAAGTATTATCCAAGGAAAATATGATAGAGGGGATAGAAATCACATAACTTATCATTTAAGAGAAAGAGGTTGTATACCCATTTGAATCCTCCACTTATAAAATGTTTCTTTCTATAATGGTTAGTGAATATATCAACAACTTTTTCCATTTTAGGAACAAGCTCAAACATCAATTCATTCTTCTCTACATGTTCTTTGATGAAGTGATATTTTATATTAGTATACTTTGAATGAGAATATTATAATAGTATTTTTTGATATTTATAACACTTTGATTATCACAACCCAAGAGAAGGGGTGAATTCACTTAGACTAAAAAATATTTCAAATAAGTCTTCATCCATATAAGTTGTATTACAGCTTAAGTGACAGAAAAAACCCATAGTCAACCATACTGAAAGTTAAAAAATATTTTTTCATTGTATTCCCACCCACACAACTTTCCCCAAAAAGAAAAACTCCACTAGATGGGGATATTCTATCACTAACACTTCCTATCCAATCAACATCTATATAAACAAAAAATAAATCTTTTCCATGTTGTCATATTTTATACCAAAATTAGTTATGCCATTAATATAACAGAGACTTATTTTTCCTACTAATATTTGAGATTATTTTGGAAAAATTTGAAATATTAATCACTAATTAACAATACAAACAATATATATCCTTGAAGCTGTCAAATATAATAAACTTCCGACCAACTTCCTAAATTATATAGGATTAACTTTCTCACCTTCTCTGTCTTTTAAAAACTTGTTTCCCACTGAAATTGGTGTAAAAACTATTTTTGGATCTTCAATTCTAAACTTCCTAAGAAGTTACTTAGCATATTATCTAAAGATATGAAAATATATTTCTTGTTTTGTGAAATTTTTAATCCAATAAATTGTTTCATTTCTTTGAGCATGGAAATTTTTAAAAATTACTTCATTTCCATTAAAAAGTTTTCACAAGTTTCTTCATCATTCCTAACAATGATAATATCATATACTTAAATATTCACAATGAGATAAACCTCTTGATTTTATTTGATTTATAGGTTACTATCAACTCTTCATTTTTTAAGTTTAAATTCCTTACGAAAGTGTCCCATTTATAATACCATTCTATTAGATATTTCTTCAACATATACGAATAATTCTTCAACTCACACACATAACTTTTTTTCTCCAATCATTAAGCCACAAAATTGTTTAATATAAAATTATTCATTAAGATATCCATTAATAAAATAATACTTTATATCCATTTGAAAAATTTTATAACATCATTTGGGAGAGATAAACATAAAGATTCAAATAGTTTAAAATTTTACAACTTTAGAAAAAGTATCATAAAAACCAATAAATTAAATATTTGAGTAACCTTTACGAACCAATCATCTTTTTTTTTGAATAAATTCACCATATTAATTTAACATATTTAAAAAAACACACTTTGTACCAATCACATTATTATTAATTGGTTTGAGTATAAGTTCCCAAATATCATTCTTTTAAATTTGGTCAAACTCTTCATTCATAGAAATAATCAACTCTTGATGCTTCCAAGATTCATTAACATATTTTTTCTCAACCAATGAATATAAATTATGTAAAATAGACTTTGAAGCTCTTATGGTTTGAAATTGTTTTTTTGATATCCTATGATGTTATGAACATCCCTCTATTTCCTCATCGTAGGATTAGATGTATGTGGTTTTTGACCATAAATAGAGATAGGTGATTTTGAATAGTCATCTTTTGAAACATTAACATTGTTAAAATCATTAATAACTTTTCCATGTTGGTCAATTGAAACCGCCTTATTTTCCCTATCTTCCTCAACTAAATCAGTTCGTGAATATTTCTTATCATAATTTTCAAGAAAATTTACATCCTCAGAATAAAATTTGTTTACTTTTTATTTATTAAATCATCTATATCTTCTACCTTCAGAAGAATATCCAAGAAAGATTCCATCAAAACCTATTTTATCGAACATTCCATGATTATACCTTTAAATTTTATAATGAAAGTATCCCCCAAAAAAAACATAAGTGATTCAAAATTGAGGGTTTATTATAACAAATTTTATATAGATTCATATTGTTTTTGTTCTATAGAAACATTGATTCTATATATAAAGTACTTTACTGGTATCCTACCTCAAAAAATAATGTAAAATGTAATTTTCAATCAATATCATCTGCGCCATTTCCACCAAACTTTTGTTTTTTATTTTAGAAAAACCATTTTACTATGACGTGTAAAGGGTAATAAACTCATTAATAATTCCATGTTTTTCAATGTAATCAATAAAATCATCATTTTAATATTCAACACTATTATTTGTCCATAACTTATACAAAAGATATCCACATTCTTTTTTTTTCTATCCTCCTGAAACTCTTAAAGATTTTCAAAGGATCTAATTTATGTTTTTAAAAAATAACACATGTAATGTGAGTAAAATAATTAATGAAATAAATAAATTACTTATCTCTATATGTTGATTACTTAATAATTTCCCCATAGATATTAGATTGAATTAGCTCCAACAAAAATGTTAAACATATCTCAACTTTCTTATGAGCTGAGTTTTTTATATCCCATTTCTTGAAAATGGAACAATACCAATATATTCATCTTATCATATCATTAGTATCATGAATACTATATCAATTTTTTAACTTTATCATATTTATCTAATGCATGTGACCTAATATTTTATTCCATAGATGGTTTTCTTCAATAATGCTTAGATAATATGAAATTTTAGCGCTACCAACTTGAAGCAAGTTTCCCTTGGTTCATTGGCCTTTGATAACAACATTACCATATTATATTATTTTAAAAATAAAACCATTTTTCTTAAAATAACTTTATTATATTCATGATTTTGTTGATATAATTAATAATTTGGGTTTTATCCCATCAAAAAAAACAAATCACTTTTGGATTTCAACTTTTCATCCCCAATAATAGCAGATCCAATGCCTTTGATTCCAAGTGACTCATCATTTCCAAAAGTTATTGTTCCTTCTTTAAAAATTTTCACATTCTTAAATAGCTTCAAATATATTACCATATGTAAAGAGTACTTGCTCTCCAAAATCTAGAGTTGTTCTCCTATTGTAGATTTAGGATCAATTTCAACAATGAGATCTTTTTTTTTCTTTTTTAAATCTTCACATTTGTATTTTTATAATTATTATAAAACATTTTTTGATGGAATCATCAAAATACATAATTTTTCAATATTTATATGATGTTTAAATCTTTTAAAAATATATTCCATGGGTTGGAATAATTTCTAATTTTTACACCAACATTCTCAGGATTCCTTCTTTGAGCTGGTTGACTCCCCCTCAAACTTTGCCTTAGGTTTCTCCTATATTTTTTGTAATGTTGTTGATTAAACCAAAACATATTCACTATATGAAAAAATAAACCACAATACCAATAATTTCTATATAAATAGTATTTTTCTCTATAACTTCTATACAATCTAGAATTGTGTACTTGCTTTTCATCAACATTCTTATTTTTCAATTTAGAACATTTAGATTTGTCATATTTTTTGGTTTCGAATACATACATGGTTTTCTCAACTTTATTATTCTTCTAAACATATTACTTTTTCTTATTAACCTTAGAGGTTGAATTTCATTGATCCCTTATTATTTTCCACATTTCATAACTTTCACCAACTCTTGTAACCACGTTTTGAAAATTAGAAATTTCTTACTCAGCTTTAGAAATTTTTTATTGAGTAAGTTCTGACCCTTTTTTATTTACCTTCAAATTTTATTTGAGATCAACATATTTATTTTTCTGTTCATTAAGATAATTTTTTATAACCTTAGTCTCTTCAATAAATTTATATTTTTCATCAATAAAAAATCCTTTATTTTTAGATGAGAGATTATTATTTTTCACATTCCCACTATCTCTTTTGAGTATTATAATTTTTAAAGACATTATTTCAACTATATATTCTATATAAAATTCATATGATTGTCTTATAATTTATAACTACTAATTTTATTACTGGAAATCATTTCATCATTCACTTTTTCAATAAATGTTTTTGGAGTAGCATTATCATAGAAGTTTTCAGCTTCTTTTTCACAATTTCCATCTTTATTATCTTTAGGGAAAAAATTATATTTTTTGTATTTAGAGAAATTTTTATCCTTTCCCTTGGAATAGGATTTGGATTTTTTTTTAAATTCATATTAAAGGATCTTCTTGAATCTCTTCCATCTCCATAACTTTCTTTATCTTCCATTTTTTGAGGGTAATTTACAAGAATGCTCTCAATAGTTTAGCACCCAAATCATTTTAGGGGTAACTTAAATTTGTTATTTTCTACACAAATTTTTAAATTTTTATAAACAAGGAAATATATTCATCAAATTAATGACTATCCTTATATTCGGTGTTTGAGTCACTAAATTCTACATCATTGGTAACTTTATAAGATTTTCTTTTCTTAGAAGATTAAAATGAAACTTCATGATCATGTTTCTACTTTATCTTTAGAACATTATCACTTCTCATTTCTTATGTGATGATAGTTCTATATCGATCATCTAGAGATGGAGTTTTAGGATCTCTATCTTCTAATGATGAAAATTTTTCATCAAAATTACTAGGAATAATTTGTAAGTTCTTTTCAATACTAGTTGAATCTTCCAATTTCTCACCAAAAAATCTTATGGTTCTTATAATTCCATTCACTCATGTAAAAAAGACACCAATAGATTCATAATCACATATATTTAGATCTTCATACTATCACCTATATATTTTTAACTTATATTTTATAAATTTATTATTTCCTTCATAGATGTTCTTAAAATTTTCCCAAATTCCTTCTAAATTTCCAACCCCTTTAACTTTAAGAAACCCACTTTTATAGAGTAAGTAAAGTATAGATTTTTTGGATCACCCATCATTTTATAAATTCTTATTATTAGTAGCTATATGGGGAACATTATTAAAATGATGTGGGGAACTATCTATTACTTCTATAGTAACTTCATATCCAAGATATGTAATATATGGTAACATTATATCATTCTAGATATGATAGCTATTTCCATAAAAAACTAAAATCCTCTTGTTATTCAAAAAATTAAAAACATCAATAGAAACTTCTATTATTTAAAACTTTAGAAAATAATAAAGAAATGAAACCTCAACTATGATACCATTTCAAAGTCACAAGCAAGATCTATGTGATCATTGAGAGGGGGAGGGGGTGAACCCGTAATCAATTTTTCCTTTATGTTTTCTTCATTATGAAACTAAATTTATTTCCTATATAAGTTTTATAACTTTTATGAAAACAAAGTCCCAAAGAAAACCATAGTAACAAAAAAATTTAAAATTTTAACTACACAATAAGATTATTTATTCCTTAGAATGATTTTTAAATAATCCAATACCATACAATCCACTTGAAAACAATAATTTTATGTGGTTATAACAAGTATGGAATATCCTTACACTTGTATTACACTAAAATCAAAGAATAGTTCATGGGATTCCTAGAAAAAAATATGTAAAAAAGATTTTCTAACAACCTTTATAAACATTAAAAAACTGGATCAGAATGTTTTCATTGTGTTGCTTGTAATTCTTTAGTTTGTCACTTCTTGTAAAAAATTATTCTTCTCTTCCTTACCCAAAAGTAGGGAAAAACTTATTTTGTTAGGTATATATCTATCTAGAATGATTGTCTTGAATTTTTATCTGAGACCTTTGTTTGAAAAGTTTGGTTGGTTCCCTCTAAAAAATCCCAAAACCCTCTTACACCTAGTTCATCTGATTCTACCTAATATAAAACATTTAAATCCACTATCCAATGGGTTATTATGGTAAGTTCATTCGATGCCTCTTCAAAGCACAACTCCTCAAATCACTAGAAAATTACCCCTCAACTAAGATATTTTTTTGTTAGAAAATTATTACTCAAAATTGGATTTTAGAAGCGCATATGAAATCTATATCCAAATCCAATTATTCAAAACCACCACTTTTTTCATGTGTGCAAAATAACCTTATATACTTTGTACTTACAACCATTTATAGATGCACTTGGAAGGGAAAAGGTATGAATGTTAATTTATTTTTCCAGTTAAATGATTTTTTTGTCAAATCCCTCACTGATTTTTTTTCCGAAAAACTCCCAAGGACTTCTAGAGTTCTCTTGAAGATTATCAAAAATTCAAACTTGAAGAAACACCCTTCTTACTTAGATAGAATCATGGATCTTACTTCTATGGTATTTGGAACTTCGAAAGATTTGTATTGAAATTTCACATTTATATTTTTAGTATTTCTTAAATAAATTTACTTCAAAAATATCATCTGATGATTATTTTTACAAAATAATCCATATAGTTTCTATGTCTAACGAAAATCCATCGATGATCCAATTAAAACTTTTTAGGAACATTTTGGAAATCTTCTTTTCGAATTTTTTTTCAAACAATTTCGGGAATTAACACTTTTTTGATAGATTCCTTCATATTCCAATTTTTTTCCAGTAATATTTGTACCAAAAGTTGATCTGATCATCTTATAATAACTTCAAATTCAAAACTTCATAAATGTTCATCTAATAGACATTGCAAAGAAGCTTATCTCATGGACTTCATCTGATGACGTTGCCTGATAAACATTATCTGTAGGTCTTGTCCATTTCACTATTCGTTAATATTTTTTATTTTAATTATGAAAACATTACCTATATCCTAAAAAATACATGAAAATTTAACACAAACTTCTTAGCTTCATAAACTTTATAAATTCATCCAAAAAGTATATCCGATGAATTTCCATAGATCTTCATAGAAGAAAATTTATATAAACTAAAGTTTTTCTCCCAATTTAAGTGTTAGCACTTCCTTTATCTAAAAAAATAAACCTCTTTTAAATCAATCTGGTTACATGAAATTTCCATAACTCATGAAAGTAGGAACATAATCTCAGAAAAACATCATCATATTTTGTTATCAATAATATCATATGATTGAAATTTGGGAACATTCATCACAAAACTTCATTTTATATCTTTATTAAAAAAAAATTTATGATGGAATTAGGTTAGTAATCCTTCATCCAATCCTATCCATCTGATTCCACCTCAATTTAATTTACTTTTTTATAAATCTTTACAAAGTGATATGCTTTTTTAAGACAAAAAAATAAAACTAATTCCAGCAAACATTATTTTTTAAAAACAATTCAACCAAAATTCTTCAAAAAAATGTTAAAAAACCTAAAAAAACCCCTTAATCCAACTTGGTCCCAATATTTAGGTGATAAAAAATAATTAATTTTTAAAATATCATCTTCAAGAATACATATAACTAGATTTATAAAATCTGTTTTGGTACTGAAGAATTCATTTACTAATCATATGGAACCCAATGTATCATGGGTACCTAAACTCTTTTACAATTAAAATTTTAAGAAAATTTCCTTTGACGCATCAAGAAGGACATATGGTATGTGTATAGTGGGTATTCTAGACACATGATTGAAGAAACATTGAATTTTTTATCATATAATTGTTTTGATGGAGGGATTTTCAGATTTGGAGAACACTCAAAATTAATAGTTAAAGTATTTAGAGAAGTTGTTATTTCTAATTATTTTATTATTTCTGAAGTATAATATGTTGATCGACTAAAAATTAATATTATTATTATTTCACAACTATGTGATGAGGAATGTTTGTAAAATTTGAAAATGATAAGTGACTAGTTTTCAAAAATGTGTTTTTTATTTTATAATTATAAGAAATATAATATATATTCTATTGATTTTATTTAGATAATGAGTAAAAATGTAAAGTATCTTAATGGTGTATAAATATATAATGTTTTTTGTAATATGAAGCTTTTACATGATAATTTTACATTTTTACAAAAATTGGAAAAGGATGATCAAGTACTGTAGATTCCTGAACTCAAAGGATATAAGTATCATTGTGACTCCCTTTAGGTCATAGGTATGATTTCCTTTTAACCTAAACATGGTTATTTTGGGTTTCAGAAGTTTAAGAGGATATTAGGGTCTTTAAAGAAATCATTTTTTGATCATTGTGGTAAAAAATAGGAAGGACCACAACCATGTTAGAGGTTGTGGTATTCCTTAGACCCTCTTATGTAAAACAGTCTGAACCACCATGCCTAGTGCTGGGCATGGTCTTCAGTGTGGTCCATGTGGAGTACCCTAGTGAACCATGGAATGTATGACAACCACCACTTAATGGTGGGATAAAAAAGCTTAATTGTTTTTGGCCATGGATGGTCCCTGTGGAAAATCTTCTAAGAAAAACCACCATGCTGTAGTGGGCATTGCCAGGTCGTGGTGATGGTGGTTTCAGAATTTTAAACTCACAAATTGTGGTTAATATTTTTGGTGTGGATACTCTAGTTACGTGAAACCTTAATGGGGGAGGGGGGGGGGGGGGGGGTTTGAAGAATATTTTAACTAATTTCCCTAGTGTTAAACTGATATATCCCCTTCATTTGGATTATATTTTAGATTGTGGGTGTTCTAGGAAGGGGTTTGGGTATTCATCATTCATTAAGTAGCTACTTTTAGTGGAACCCTTTTATTTTGGGATTTCTATTAATAGATCCAAACTTATGAGGAATAGATCTCTCTCACCACTAGTCCTAAAGAAAATGTGGTTTTCTTTATTATTGAAGGAGGCAGTTTATTAATCTAGTCTCTATGAATTTTAAAAAATTTTGTTTGTCTAATTTAAAATTTATTTTTAATTATATTCTAAATAATGAATTGATATTCCTTATAAAAGTTTTCAAATGTCATGACATATGTTGTAACCTCTTTGGAAATGACTTTTAAAACAAAGTGTTAATTTATGGAAAATGATTTGTAAATTAAATGAATGATTTTAAGAATGAATTTGAAGATGATTCTTGAGAAATAAAGGAATGAAATGTTTTATGGATTTTTAATTAAAGGAATTATTTTGAAAGGAATGAGTTTTGATGAAACCGTTGATATTGGGTTTGAAATAAAATGGAAAATTTGAAAAATTGATTGGATTATGCTTGAATTATTATTAATGAAACTAATTTGAGATGAAGGATTTGACAATTGATTGATTTCTTTGATGCACATGGGTTCTAGGGTAGTTAGGTGGGTACTCCAAGAAAAGAAAGTTAGGAATGCATTAGCTCTACTTATCAATGGATTAATGATAAAAACTTTAACTAAACTTTGATGTGGGTAGGGAGTTCATTCATTGGGGTATAATTATATTACCTCTATGCCTGAGATCTAGGGAAGTGTACACAAATGGATCCATATTTTCCATGATGTCTGAGGGTCCTGGTACCATGAACTAACTAACCTCAGGCTTATAACTATGGTTCGATGATTAAAAATTATTTTTACATGATAGTTGTTATGAAAGGTTTTATTCATGCTTGTTCAATTTAAATGCTTATTCATGCCAATTTTATACCTTCTATTGAAAAGATTTGAAATTCATGTTTCATTATAGATTGTTAAAATGATTACCATGCCATGGTATTTTTAAAATTGAGCATCTTTGGTTTCTTTGAAATGTGATGATTATGGAATTATTGGTTGGATCATACTGGACTTGCATTGCTCAAACCCAATATATGACTTTGGGTGTATGTATAATTTCTTTTTCCAGATCAAGGAAAAGGGAAAGCCCTACTAGAAGGTGGTGGTTGTTCTTGATAGTAGAACCTTGAGAGTTGTTAGAGATAGGTGGAGTATGTGATATATATGTTACAAGGAGATCTCAGTGATGATTTTTTCATTGGTTTATGTGCTTTTTTTTATTTTTGTTCCATATCGATTTTGGTACTTATCTATGTTGTGGTAATTTCTTGATTACTATATTGGCATACCAACTATGTATGAATTATTATCTATGACATTTTTTTACTTGGTTATCTTATTGAAAATTTGTTCCCCATTATTTTGATTCCTAGGAACTAGTCGCCACCCTGTGGGGATTGAGAACATGTTTAGGGACATGACAAAGCTATATTTGGATCCTGTTTAGTGGGTTATCAAGTTTTGTTCATAAAAAATTGGCATCAAAGGAGTTCTTTTTTATCTTTATGAATATTTGTATGCAATTTATGATATCATGGTAGATAGGAGATTAAATTTTCATGACTTGATGGGTAGGTTATGATTTAGTTCCTAGACATATCTCATCATAGTGAACCTTAAGTTACCATGGATGGTTGGGAAAAAGTGTCTCTAAAGAGTTTAATTGATATTATTCTAATCTTTTCCCAAAATATATTTTGAGATCCACATTCCTAAGTAAAGTTCTAACTGATAGAGTTGATGTTCTTGTGTCGATTAACTAATGTTTCTTTATTGTCTGTTGATGTTTTATAGTACCATTACCTTAAGAATTCGTCTAACCATGACATAAAATGGATATTATGATGCACCAAAACAAACAAAACCTCCAGTTGAATAGAAACATATATAGGTATTAGTGTGTGTAGTCTAAGCTCTGAGACAAGGGGCCACACCTACTTCTATTCAGGCTCCAGAGGTGGAAACTTGAAGGGAAAATAAAAAATATCAAGGCATGGAGTTTCATCATTAGAAACCACCATATTTATAGTTAATGAAAAATCCTTAGGAGTTAGAGGATTGGTTGGGAATGATTGAACAACTCTTCACATTCTTAGAGGCTTTAGATTTAATTAAGGTGAAATGTGCCATCGTAAAGATTCTGGGTCCTAGTTGGAGATTGTGGGATGCTGTCATTCTGGTGAGGTGGAATGATGGATTGGAAGATAAATACTTCAACACTATTTTTATGTAGTGATTCTATCTAGATTCGATATTATTTTATAAGTCCATATAGTTTCTCATCCTTCCCCAAAGTGATTAGATAGTGAATCAGTATGCCAATCATTCTGATGAACTTGCTCAGTTTTCAATCAAGGCAGTTTCAAATAAGAATATGATGGGATAAAGGTTTTAGATGGGTCTTCGATTGAATATCTGATCTTAGGTATGTATGCTAAATCTTACCTCTTATATTGATGTTTTGGATTGGGATCTAATGGTGTAAATTAACCTAGATAGTAAGTCAGGGTTGAATGATGTTCCTCCCACTTCTGGTGGAAAATTTTGTGTTTCATTTAAGGATAAAAGAAAGTGAAATTATCCTTGTAATGGAAATAACAGTTGTGGTCCTCAACAAAGAACATTATCTAGAACGTCTACGGTGTCTAATAAAGGCCTTATTACTTGTTTCAAATATATAAATATTAGTCACTCGCAGCATGGTTACAAGGAGGCACAAAAAATTTATAGCTCTTACAGAAATTTAGGACACTTGTAGATATTTTTCTATGTTTTTACTTACCTATATAGTGGAACTGTCTCATCATTATTGAGAGAAATGGAAGGGTTGTCAAATTCTTCAAGAATAATGGGGTTCTAGCCACATATATCAGGAATAAAGAATATTCACGTAGTGGATGAATACCTAATGGGAATTAATGTGGATACCATGATTTCGAGAGGTACCATTTATATCACCCCATATTTAGTGACTAATTTATTTAATTTAGGAGCCTCTTATTCTTTTATATTAACTCACATTGCAGGCCTATTTTATCTTCCAATGAATCTTATGTCTTTTGTGATGGAGATCACACCTCTCGGGATAAAGAGATAGTGAGTGTATCTAATTACCCTCTTGTGTTTTCTCTTTACCAGAGATTAAGATTGTCTTGGAATTTTTCATTATTTTAATGAAACCTATGGGTTTGAATCTCTGAATGGACTAATTGGTTTCTCCTAAGGTTTAAATTGACTATTATTATTGGCCTTATAGGGAGTGAAATGTTTTTAAGGAGAATAGGACTCTATGTATATCCAATATGGAAATCCATTTATGGAGATGAGTAGGTTTATATCCATGTATTTTGTTGAAATGAAACATGAATCCTCTTGTGGATAACTTCCTCCAATGTCTTTGGATCTTTTAGAAGTGTTTTCGTCAGATTTTTCTAGTCACCCATCGGAGAGGGAGGTGGAGTTCCCCATCAACTTAGTGTTGGGTACTTAGCCAATACCCATTACCTATTAACGTATGGAACCAGATGATATGAAGGACCTGAATAATAAAATGGATGTCTTGATATCCAAAGGAATCATTCAACCCAATGTATTTTCATGGGCAACATCGATTCTTTTCACCATAAAGGCTAATGGAACCCTTTTATTATGTGATACAAACTGAAGCTTAATCAGGTTATAGTCAAGAAAAAGTATCTATTGGATCACAATAATGATTTATTTTATAAGTTTAAAGGGTAAATGTGGTTCTCTTAGATTGATCTTCAATTTGGTTACCACCAACTCTAGATGAAGGAGTATGATATTATATATAATGCATTCAGGAGTAGGTATGACCACTATGAATATCTTATTCTTTCATTAAGCCTGACCAATGTTCCTACTCTGTTTATAGAATTGATGAATAATATTTTCCACTGGTATCTCGATTTTTTTTGTGGTATAAATGGATGAAACCTTGGTTTATTCAAAATACAAGGAGGATCACATATTTCTTCTAAGATTAGTTTTGGAAATCGTGTGGAATCACAGACTTTATGAAAAGTTGTCAAAGTGACAATTCTAGATTCAGGAGGTGAATTTATTGGGGTATGTGGTGTCATAAAATTATATCGTAGTTAATCTCGAAAAGATAAAAGATGCCTAATCATGGGTGGAAATACAAAATGTACTTGATATTCATAGATTCCTTGGTTTGGTTGGGTATTACTAATGATTCATATAAGATTTATCCAAGATGACATCTCCATTGAATACTATCACTTAGAATGGAGCGTAGTTGATTTTGGATTTTAAGTCTCAGACTTCATTTAATGAGTTGATGTTCTATTTGAATTCAACTCCAATGTATACTATTCTAGAGGCTGGGTAGGGCTACCTGTTCTTTTTGTGTTGTGTTAGGTTCAAGTTTGTGATATGTTCTCATATGGGTGATTATGCTATAGATTATGGTTCTCGTCTTTTTCAGACACATGATATGAACTATCAAAAAAATAATATATAACTCAAAACTATGATGAACTCCCATAAGAGTTGAAGACATTTCATTTTCAGAGAAAGGTTCACTATCTACTCTAATCACAAGAGTATAAGTTATATCTTTTAACAGAAAGATTTGAATATCTAAAAAAGTAAATGGGTGGAGTACATGTAATCTTTTGAATTTGATATTTCCTATACCTCTAGTAATGGGAAATATTTTTTTGACACTATGATTAAGAAGTTTCCATATCTGTATATGAAGGAATCATCAGAGAAGTGAAATATAACGTCACACATTGTTTGCATATATTTGGGATTCTGGGAGGATAGTAATAGGTTTGTACATGTAATTGTTTTATTCAAATCATATAATCTTGAGATGATACTCTAGAATATAAATTTTGATGATGAACTCCAAGGAATCATGAATTATTTATATGGTGGGGTGACCATCGATGAACTGTCTCTATCTCCAAAGGGAATCCTTTTCTTTAGGAAATATTATGTCTTTTCATTGCATCTGAGAAAGGATATGATGGGGGATTGCTATATTTCCTAGTGGGTGGTTCTCCTAGGAACATGTAATATGTTTTCTGATATGAGGTTTTATTTATGGTGGCCATGTATGAAATAAAACATCACTGATTTTGTTTCCCATTGTTATATGTGCTAGTAGATCAAGGATGAGAATCAGAAGCCATCTAGTTTGATTTAACCACTTCTTATGTTGACATGAAAATGAGATGAGATATCAATATATTTTATAATTATATTTCCACATAATACTCAAGTAAATAATTGTATTTGGGTGGTGATTAACCCATCAACCAAATTGGATCACATTATTCCTATTTGTGATACCACCAAAGTTGATGGTTTGGGGAATCTATATGGGAAAAATATTGTTAGGTTTCATGAAGTTTTATTTACCATTGTTTCCAATAGGGATAATCTATTAATATCTTGGTTCTAGAGAGACCTCTAGGAGGTAATGGGATCCTATGTCAAATTGAGTAAATTGTGCCATCCTCAGATGTACAGTCAGACAGAATGAGTTATATGGATTCTTGAAGACATGATTCATGATTGTCTCATTGGATTTGGAGGAACATGGGATTTCCATAAGATTCCAGTTGAGTTTTCCAATAAAAATAGCTACCAGTCTTCAATTAAAATGACACACTTTGAGGACTTGTATGGATGGACTTATAAATATGATTTTTTTTGTTGTAAATTGCTGAATATTTCTTAGTGGGAACTTTTTTGGTCTAGGAGACAACGACGAAGCTACAAATGATTCATTAGAGGATGGTAACAAATCAGAGATAATATAAATCATTTAAGAACCATAATTGAAATAATTAAGAGTTCTTAGTTAGTGATAATGTGTTCTTGAGATCTCACCTCAGTTGGTTCACTAATGGTATGGTAAACAAGGGAACTTTTCATAAAGATATATGGTCACTTTTGAGGTTTTTGAGAATATTAGGAAAGTGGCATACCATTTTTCCTTACCATAATATGTTAATTCTATCCATGATGTATTTCAAATTTCATTTATTAATAAATATAATTGGTACCCTTATTATGTTTTAAATTGGGAGGACCTTGATGAATAATCTGATTTGATTGTGACTGATCAGACAGTTCAAATGATTGATTCTTAATTGATGGTTCTTCATGGGAAGTGCATAAATTTAGCCTAGATTATATGGCCTCAAGGTTAAGGTACTCATGATATGTGGGAACATAAGTAAATGATGACAGATTAGTGAACTCATCTATTTGTGGATTAGTTTTCTTGATAAGGATTTGTGGGTATAGAAATATTTTATTGTGGGGGGAATTGTGATGCCCTCTGAGTCATATTTATGATTTCATTTGATCCTTAAGTTGTTTTTTGAGCTTCAAAAAATTTATAGGTTCTTTTTGGTTTAAAAATCAATGTTTGGTTATTTCGATGAAAAATGAGTAGGACCACAGTTGTGGTGGAAGTTGTGGTGTTCTTTGGAATCTATGATGTAAATGGATAGAGCATGTTGGGAAAATATCCATTATGATGACATTGAAGTATTTTTGAGTTTGATGGGTTTGTTAAAAAATATGGTTGATGGGGTAAATTTTAAAGTAATATAGTGATTGTTGAAAGATTATACCAACCAAGCTTGAAGATAGATGTATGGAAGATCTAGAAGGTATACAAATGTTTTCAAAATAAGGCAATGGAATTTCCTCATGTTTTCCAAATTTTTGGTGTAAAAATTTTTGAGTAGGGGAAAAGTTGTTTTTGGTAGAGGATGAATTTTAATAAAAATGAAAAGGCTATGAGAAAGAGTGAAGGAGTTTCACAAAGTTTCCTGAAAGTAAATATTTGGGACCACCTTATCAAAATTACTCTAAGGAAATTGTTTTGTGAATGTTTTGATGTTTCATAAAAGTTACAGTTTCATGAACCAACAAAATACAAATGGAGTTGCATAACAGTTTTAAGTTGTGTGCTAAAAGAGTCATCAATCAGTGAATCAGAAATAGTTGTGTGCAAGATTTTTGTATTCAAGGTATTTTCATGAATGGTTGGTCACATATATAAATAGGACACTACCCTCCCTCATTTAGGTGTTCAACACTTATATAATATCAGGTCTATGAAATCATTTAAGATTTGAGTGAAGGTATTTCTAGTATGAAGAAATGACTCAAACATCAGTTGAAAAATTAAAAGGGACTTATTTTTATAATACCAAGTGTGTTCTATGACACAAGAATAGTATTGTGAAATTTGGGTGTTTCATGAAAAAACATAAAAGTTCTCTAAATGTTGGTGAGTTTGTGTGAATGGTGTGAAAATGTTACATGATATTAAATGTTTTTAAGAAACAAAGAAAGTTTCCCAAAACCTCTATTGTAAATTGATATTCATCTTATGGGTGAAATTTGATCTACATGATGCACTGAAAGGGGTGTAATAAATATTGATTTATGAAATAAACTGAATAATTTTCTGAAGTATAAGTGAGCACACTTCAGTTGAGAGAGAAATGAGATTTCAAACTCTGACTGGTGATGGACCATCAGTGAATGTGAGTCTACTCCAAATTTGTAATAGTAGTGTAATTCAGTGGATTTTTTATATCATAACATTACCATTATATTCTCCTTGGTTGTATCCTAGTGAGGGAAAACCAAGTAAATATTGTTGTGTCCTATGCAAGATTTAAATTCATTTTATTCACAACAATGGTAGGATGATAGAAGAGTGTTTTATTTAATAATAAAACAAATTCCAAATGATTATTCATTTTATTCTTCATACCCAGATTGACCCCCTATTAGGATATTTAACCTAATAGGGCCAACCAAGGAATCATGTCTGATGCTGTGTGTGGGAATCATCATAGAGTGTGGGGAGTTCCCATGTGCACCATGACTAGTATGGTCACCACTAAAATATAGTGTATGGAGTGGTGGGACAAAATTGTATAAGAATTTACACCAGGATATGGTCGGTCCCCATAGTTAGTCTTCTAGGTTTAACCACCATGTCGTGGTGGGAAACACAAAGTACCGGTGATGGTGGTTTCAGAATTTTAAATGACCAAATGGTTGCTAGCTATCTAAGGGAGGTTACTCTAGCTACATGGAACCATAATGAGGGGTCCTAAAGTTTCTTTTGACACATTTCCTTTCCATTAAAATAATTTATCTCTACATTTTGGCTCATATTTTAGATTGAGGGTGTTATAAGAAGTTTCTTTGGAATTCATATTTCATTAAGAAGTAGCTTAGTGTATCCACATTTTATTTTGGGATTTCAATTTGTATATATATAATCATGAGGACATATATCTCCCACCACCAGTCTGGGAGGAAATGATGTTTTCTTTGTTTGTGAGGTAGGTTGTTTTGTAATTTGGTCCCAATAAATTGGAAATGTTGCTGCTACTTTTATTTGAAATGGATTTCTTATTGATTTAAAAAGAATTAATTGAGATTTGTGAAAAATGTTTTCAAATGGTATGGTTTGTGTTGCAATCTCTTTGGAAATGGATTTTGAACTAATGTGTTGATTTACAAAAAAATATTTTTTAATGAAATGAATGATTTGAAGAATTTATTTGAAGGTGACTCTTGATAAATGAATGAATGAAATGTTTTCTATATTTTTAATGAAATGAATAGTTTTTAAAATCTTGATTTTCAATAAAATCATTGGTGTTGGTTTTTGAAATTAAATGACATGTTGGGAATAAATATTTGGCGCTTCTTGAATCACAATTGATGAAACCAATTTGAATTGATTTATTTTCCCCTTAATTGATTTATTTGAAGCACAAGGGGGCCTGGGTAGTTAGTTGGGTAATCAAGAACAATCTGGATAAGAATGTATTAGATCTACATAGAAATTGTTTAATGACAATAATACTAAATAAAACTTGATGAGAGTATGGAGTTAATTCATTGGGGTTGAATTTTATTCCCCCAATATCTAAGATCTAGGGGACTGTGTACAGTTTGATCTGTATTTCCCTGAGATGTATGAGGATCCTTGATCCTTGAAATAACTAACCCTGGGGATTATAACTATGTTTATATGATTGAAAATTATTTTTAGAGGCCAGTTTTTATAAAATGTTTTATTAATTCATCTTTGATTGAAATGATTATTCATGTGTATTTTATACTTGACATTGAAATGATTTTATAATAAAGCCTTGCTATAGATTGTGAAAATGATTTCCATGTAATGTTTTTTAAAATTTAGTATCTTCGGTTTATTTGATATGGCCTTCTTATGAAATTATTCATGGGATACTACATGGATTGTGTTCCGCACACACTACATATTCCCTTGGGTATATGTAGACAATTGTTTTTCTAGATATAGGAAAAGAGAAAGAACCACATGGAGGTGATGGGTGTTCTTGAAAGAAGAACCATAAGATTTAGTGGGGATTAGTGGAGTATGTAATATTTTTGTTATGAGGAGATCTTGGTGATGATGTTTTCATTGGTTTATGTGATGTTTTGGATTGATGTTCTTCTTTAGGGTTGGTACTTTTCTACCTTGTGGTACTTGTCTACCTTGTGGTACTTTTTTCATGATTAATGTATTAACATACCGAATATGTATGATCACTTATTTTTTCTTGGTAATATATTGGAGAAATAATTACCCCTTTTTTAATGCCCAGGTGCTAGTTGCCAACCCGTTGAGATCGGGAATGCCCATCGAGCCATGGTAGGGATAGATAAAGTTCCATGCTAATGATCTATCTAGGTTGGTTCATGACAATCACTTTTTTGATTCATGAATCAAATACAATCAAAAGAAAGAAATATTTAGATATATTATTGAAGTAAATATATTATGGCCACTTGAAATTATTCATTTAGATTTTTTGGGCCTATTAAAATTTCATGTTTAGATAGTAATTTATTTATTTATTATTATTGATAATTTTAATAGATATTCTAGGATTTATTTTCTATATCATAAAAATTCAAATTTGTCTATTTTTCTGATAAATTAGTTCAAAATGAAAAACAAAATTTATATATTTATATTAGAAGTGATATATGTGGAATGTTCTTAAATATATAATTTAAATTTTTTTAAATAAAATTGTCATTCTCATAATTTTTTTCATATATATTAGCTCAACAATAATGGAGTAGATAAAAGAAAAATACAACTATTTTATAAATTCATAGATAAATGATTTAATGAATTTAACCTAATTAAATATTTATAGGATAAAGAATTAAATTTTACTTGTTATATTTCTAATTGAATTTTGATTAGACCTATACTTAAGAAAACTTCTTATGATTTAAGGAAAGGTAAGAAACCCAATATTTGATATTTTTGAGTTTTTTAATGTTTTAATTTTAAATAAAAAAAATTACTAAGATAAATTTGTTGCTAAATCTAATGAAGGTATATTTTTAGGTTATTCTAATGTTATTAAATATTATAAAGTTTATAATAATATAATTATACTTGCTGAATAATCTATTAATGTAAATGTTTATGAGAATGAATTATATAAGGAAAATTTAGATTTAGAATAAATTATATATGAATTTAGATAATTTGATTTTGTAAAAGAAGTTTATAAAAAATAATTTGATAATGTTTAATTTGATGATAAAAATAATGAAAGAAATTAGATAACTCATAAAAACCATCCTATTGGAAGAATAATTGGAGATATTAATACGAGAGTGAAAACTAAAAACTCCATTATTTTTTTCCCACTCGTCTTTTTTTTTTCTGATTTTGTTCTAATTATTATTTAGAATCCTTAAAAAATTTAACATTAATTTTTATATGGAAGAATAAATTAATCAATTTTCTAGATATGATATATGGAATTTAGTTAAAACTTCTAAATATTCACAATTTTTTTGAAGTAAATGGATTTTCATAAATAAAATTGATGAATAGAAATAAAATAAAATTAGTTGCGTATGTGTTTTTTCAAGAAGAATGGATATATAATAATGAAACAATTTCACCTATTTATTTGTTATATTATTATAATTTTATTATCTTATACACCTTTTCATGGTTTTAAACTATATCAAATGGGTGTAAAAAGTGAATTTTTAAATGGATTGATTTTTGAAGAAGTTCTTGTTAAACAAAATTTTTGATATAAACATGAAATATTTCATAACCATGAATTAAAACCTTATAAATATTTTTACAGGATTATGCCAACCCCTAGATCATGGTAAACGTGACTTTCTCAATTTTTGATTAAAATCATGTTTTAAAAAGTAAATTGTACCCTACTTTATTTATTAATATCTTTTTAAAAGAAAATTTTATTATTCAAATTTATATTGATTATATTGTTTTAGGATCATCATTTGAATTATTATCTAAATAATCTTTTGACTTAATAACTATTGTATTTGATATGAGACTTATGATATAACTAATATTCCTTTTAGGAATTTAAAATTTTCAAATAAATGATGGTGTATTTTTAAATTAGTTCATTTATGCTAAAGAAATAGTTAAAATATTTGGACTTGATTCTAATAAAATTTTGAGATCACTTATGATTACTACATGTAAACATGTTTCATATGAAGCTATAAAATATGCAGATATTTAAATTTTCAATTGTATGATAGGTTGTTTACTATATCTAACTATTAGTCGAACAAATTTTTTGTATTCATCTGTTATATATTTCAAGTTAACTCTATAGAAATTCATTTAAAAAATTTTAAAATAATTATGAGATATGTTAAAGGTGTTTTGAATCATAGTTTGATTTATCCTTGTAAAACCATTTTTTATTTAATTATTTATTATGATTATAATTTTTGAGGTTATAGAATTGATAGAATGAGTACATTAAGTATGTATAATATTTTAGGAAAGTGTTTGATTTAGAAGTGTTTCTAGAAATAGTTATTCGTTTCTTTTTCCACTATAGAAACATAGTATGTAACTGCTGCTAGCTATTTCTCTCAATATCTATGGATTTAGAAAAACTTTTCTAAATTTGATATTTATTTTGATAAATTGGTAATTTATTATAATAATTCATCTACTATTTATATTTCTAAGAGCCCCCTATAATATTCTAGAACTAATAATATAGATATAATATTTCATTTTATTAGATATCTTGTTATTAATAGAGATATTAGTTTATAATATATTTCCACAGATGACCAACTAACTAATATTTTTACTAAAAATTTGGATATTGTGAAATTTAAAAACATTAAATTTAAACTTGAATTATAGGAACTTTAAACCATATTTAAGAATGAAAATTTTATTACTGTTATTCATTGTTATTTTAAATAGTTCATTTGGATTTTTTAAGATTTTATTTTTATTTTTATACATGAGATGATTAAATTATTACACATGTACTACTATACTTATCCAAACTAAAGTTTTTGAATTTTTTTCAATGTTTATAACTTTTTCATATATGTTTTAGCTGTTACATTAACAATTTATAGTGTTAAAAATTTATTTATTTTTAGTATGCATTAAGTTAGAGATAGTTGGATTTAATTAGTTTAATTATTTTGGAATTATGAATTATTAATTGATATCATGAGAAGATGTTTTTTTTATTTATGATTCATTTTTCAAATAAGGAGATTTTATTTTAAACTATTTTAAGAAATTATTTGTATAAATTTTGATATTTATCTTATAAAGGGGGAGTTTTTAAAAACTATTTTAATCATTTTAACCTTTTATTATTTATAGAAGGGGATTTTTTTGGTTATTATAATATTAGTTTTGTGATTACCAAAAAGGGGGATATTTTATTGTTTAAACCTTGAGAGACCGTTAGAAGTGGAGTTTAGTTTCTAGTTATATTATTTTAACTCTTATTATTTTTTATTTTGATAATTACCAAACCCTATATTTTATGCCCCTTAAATTTTAAATCACATTAATTTATATTATTTGACAAGTATTATGTTATCATATAATATAATCTTGAACCATATTTGATTAAATATTATTAAATATTATTGTTATTAGTTTATGAAATTGTGGATTCATTGTTCACACTACTTGTAAAAGAAAATAATAATGTTTAATTTTACTATTCATTGTTTTGTTATTTACCTTTATTATTATTCTTATAAATCTATTTTATTGTTCTATTAATTCTTTGTGAAAGTGATTTTTTGAGGTTCTGGATGAAAAACACACTTTTGGTATAAATTGGATAATCTACCTGAGAATATAATGCACAAATGTTTAGTAGTGAAAAATATATTACATATATTTTAAAAATATCATACACATATTTACAAACCTTATATTTATATTTTTTTCAATGGATAAAATGTTTCTTATCTTCTCTAGAATAAAATATTAAACATTATATGGAGAACTAAAAATTATATTACGTACTATTCTTAAGGATGTTATGTATGATTTTTTAATTAAATTATAAATATCTTATGAATTAAAATATCACAAATTACATCTGTATGAAGAAAATTTTATATATGAATATTTTTAAATTTATTTTAGTTATTTATATTAAATATTAAATTTATTCTATTTAATATATTATGTATTAAGAATCTCAAAAAGTAAAATATGTTTCATATTACCTCTAATTGAAAATTATGTTGTGCATTGTTTTTTATTGAAATTAATGTAATGTATGAAGTTAATTTTCTTATGAATTAAACTTTTTTTAATATTTCCCAAATTATAAACATCAAACCAATTGTGTTTGTTCTATTATAACCATCTTACACATTTATTGAATGTTTTTAAAAATTTATTAAAGTATTTATTGAATATTTAACTGATATAATTTCAGACAACATTTCACTTTCACCTTGAAGAATTATTTTTTCCATGGAAAATTTTATATAGATATATATGTGTGTGTGTTTGTGTGTGTGTGTATGTGTGTGTGTGCATGTGTGTATGTGTGTGTGTGTGTTTTATACTTTGTTTTAGTTTTTCTAACATAGGTTTAAATGAAGACTCTTGATTATGGACTTTTTTTTAAAGAAACCAACTAAAATTTTGAAATTTTGAAACATTAGATTATTTAACTATCGATCATGATTTAAGGAAAATAGATAATTTATCATTATATATTTCTCTATAAATAGAGACCAAATGAAAAAAATGATAAATTATCGAACTAGCATACAACATTCTCAAGAAGAAAATGTTCTACTGCTATTGTGACTACTTTCTTACTACTCTAATCACTAAAAAAATTACATGTAGAAATGAACTTATTTAAGTGATTGAGATGCATAAAATTAAAAATATTTATTATGTTCTAGTTATTATTTATTGAGTTTTATTTATTATATTTTTATTTTGTCTTAACCATCTTGATTTATTCTTTTCCTTTTCAAAAAAAAATTAGACTGTATTGGTTATAACTCCACTAAAAAGGCACATTTATTTCATATACCTATATTATAGAAGAAACATGTATCAGTTATACCTCCACTATAGAAATTAATTATTTTTTGGTTATGTATCCAAGTTGAAAAAGTAATGTCTCATTGGTTGTACCTTGGTCTGTAGAAAAGTAAGATTGTTTTTTGTTCCTTGGTCTAGAGAAAGTCAGGTCAATAATTGGGTTTTCACTCCCTTATAAAAGTGAAGTTATGGTGTATAAAATTTCTCTCAAGGATCAGAGAGAAGTTTATAGTAGATTTATAATAACTTTTATGTTAAATACTACAAAACTTTAGTGTTCTTATTAATTTTATTTCCACTACACCTACACTTGAATATTATATATGTACCTAAATATTTTTAGGATTAAATCTAATTTTAATTTTTTTAAAATTTCAAATTGGTCGAATCAACCCTTCTAAACCTTTTTGACATCCCACACAGGTCTAATAGTATATCATTAGTAAATTTACACGTAAGGTTTTGATGATGTATGAAGATACAAAAAATAGATTAAAGGGAACTCCTGGCATTGTAAAGCAGCTTAAGGAAGAATGTATATCTATATATTTTCAATAGAATAAATATTTTAGCTAATGAGTTTATAAATGATTTTACATACATTGTTTGATGAAAATAGATGATCTAAAATTCTATACCATCTATGACTGAGTGGAACATAATAAAAAACAAATTAAGTGATAGAGATACATAATAAAGATCAGATATACGAAATAAACAAATGTTAGAACTAGAACATTATATTGGGGATAAGACAAAGATTGGATGATTTAAGGATCCAAAAGTTCTTATAAATTTAATACTATTGAAGGGAAATTTGATATTGAATAATGAAATTCACTAAGAAGCTAAAGTTTGAGCATGTATCGAGGTTAAAACTTAAATAAGAAGGTTCAAAGAGTTGAGGATAATTTAAATAATTAAGGGAGATTCAATGATTTGGATATTCTGATCAAAATATTCTAAAAGTTGGAGAAAATAGAGGTACTAATCAAGTGAAGGGACATAAATGACATGGTCAATTTTCAATGAGAAATTAGGTGTATTTGAGAAATAATTAGAGGAATATGAGATAATATTCAAGAAAAATTTGTAAGAATTTTTTTAGTAGTTAAATAAACCTATTAGTGAAATTAAATATACAAAAAAGTAAGATTTAGTTGAATTCTGATCGAACTATAGTAAAAGATCTTTTTTATTTAATATTTTATCTTTTTTATTTATTGTAAAAATTATTAGAATTATATATTTTTAATTTTATTTTACTATTTTATTTGTGTTAAGTTTTAGAATTCCTTTTACTTTAAAGTATTTTGAAACTTATTTGTTTTATTTTTTTGTTAAAATTTTAATTTCATTATTTATATTTTTTCTTTGAATATTTTTAATTCATTTTTAGTATATGTTATCCTAATATTTCAGGAATAAACAGAGTTAATTTCTTATAATCTTCAAAACAAATTTTGAGTATAATGTTTAAAAGGTGACACATGCTAGGTAGGTGAAGGAAATTTTACTTTTTTGGTCCATTCAATTGAAAGGAATGATTAATAGAAGATAGGTAGTCATTGAGTGTAGCTAGTGGAAACCGATACCCAGCGGAAGTAAAGTTGATCTAAATGGGGTCTTTTGATGGATGAATGTGTGAAATCAGTGATATTAGGTCAATTCATTAGAGGAGGTAAAGTGAATCTTATGAAAATATCATCCATGTAGTATTTTTGTGAGTATGAAGTGTAAAATACTAAATTGGTTAGTGAAAAAAAATTTATGGAAAGTAATAGTGCAACCAAAGTCACTTGAATTTAATATATGAATTCCCATGGATATCGGAGGTTGGTGCTACTAGATGATAACTAAAAATCTTGTGTGGGGCCAGTTGTATATGTTCAAAAATTTTGAATGGTCTCTAACTATTTTAATACAAAAAAATACAAATTAAGAATTTTGATACTAATATATTTTGAGTAATGTAAAGTTTTTAAATATTCTCCCATGTATGTAGAAATTAAAGTATGAACCACATAACCATTGTGTGTTCCTCCTTTTATTTATTTATTTTTAGTTTGAGTAATTTGGGAGTTTAAATGGGGTGATTGAAAGGTTTCATTTAGTTTGGTGAGTTGGGTGAATTAGCATACTCTCATTCAGTACATTAAGCTTGGTGGTAGAATACCATTATAGAGGAACTATTTCCATTACTATTGGGTCTTCTGGTGGTTTAAATTCTATGAAACAAAAGTTAGCATGGGTTTTGGATTTTATTTTTTTCTTAAAAAAATAGTATCAGAGATTTTGGTTCTTTTCTCACTCTTAGTATGGTTGAAGTTTGAATCAGGTAGTCCTCACACTCTTAAATTGATTTTTTTTCATTTTCAGTGGGATTTTACTGTATGGGGAATGTATGATGTCAAAAAAAGGTATGATTAGGTTTGATAAGTTAAAAAAATGGTTTCTAGAGGGTGTAGATGAAATATTATCTCATTTTAAAGGACTTGGAGCTTATATTTTGTAGATTAAAAATATGAGTTATATAGATAAATGAATGGGAAAGGAAGGATAGAAAAGTTATTGTTTCAGTGAGGATGTCACTGGACTAAAAAGAGTTCATTAAAATCTGAAGGAAGAAATGTACCACTGAGTTGATAAAATATATAATAGATATTTGAGATAATACTATGATTGTAACAGCCCAAGATTTTATAAAAAAATATATTCTTTTTAATTTTATTAATGTCTTGTGTTGTACGCTACACCAAAAGGAGCTTGCACAACACACATCCTTGACTTGCCTTGCATTACACGCAATCACGACCTTCCTCGATAGCGTGTGTAATACGCAATACTGAGTTTCATTAAACAACGATATGCTATTAAAATATTATTAAAACTAGCCGTTATGAATAGTAATAACCACTTTTTAAAATTATATAAATCTTATTTTTCAAAATGAACTTCATTTTTGGATTTGGAATATCGAAATTAGCTTAGGTTGAAATTTTGGTGATTTTCGGATAACTTTCATATTTTGATGAATAGTGAAAATTACTAAATTATAATTAAAAACAACTTTTTTAATAGAAATAATTAATAGTGATAAATCATTAATTTGAGTGGTTTTAAAGTATATTTAGAATATATTTTTACAATTTAATACAATGTTGGTCATTGGATGTAATTTCACATTTAAACTAGACATAAACAAGTGTCAATCTTTTGATAGATATTGTTTCTTAAAAAACACGCTATTTGTTTTAACAGCGGGATTTAATTATAAAATTAATTAATGCAACTTTTATGTTATGAATTTGGTAAAATAGACTTCATTTTTGAATTCGGAATATGAAATATAGCTTGGGATGAAATTTTGGCATTATTCTAAAAAACATCAATTTTGATGAATAGTGAAACTACTAAGTGGTAGGTTAAAAACTGAATTTTGCATAAAACTTAATTTTACCGCTTCTGTGAATGGAATTTCGAAAATCCGAGAGACACGGTTAATATCAAGGACTAAAATGTGGTTCAATGAGATGAAAATAATTTTTTGGTGAATAATAACTTTTTACTTTTTTTACCACGGTTAATAGTAAATAGGGTAACTAAGGGTAAATATGATATTAATATTACCCTAACACATGTCCTAATTCTATTGGACAAGTGTAATTCGACCAAAAACAAACTTAGGAATAAAATATGATCATTTAGGCCCACTTGGATTAGATTAGGACATTTATTATTAATTTATTTAAAGAAGGGTTAAAATAGTTAAAATCAAAGTTTAATAAGTAAATCATTTTTAATATGGGGTTATACATAAGATAAATTCGACTATAAATATTCATTAGAAAGCTAAAAAGATTTCCTACATGATGGTATTTTATTTGTAATTTTTAGACATCAAATAATATAATTTATTTATGACACAAAGATGATGCAGTAATTATCTTATTAATGAAATATTGACATAATTGATAATATAAATACCAAAATAAATGTAATTTAAGACTTTTTATGAATTCCACTAATTTTATAGGTTACTATGATATATTAGTGTTGCTTTAATCAACTTAGTTCGAACATATAATTCTGTTATGACTTTCACAAAAATCACATATCAAATAGTGTCAAAATTGACACAAAATAGTTTTTAAATCAAATATTATATTATTAATTGTTATTTTATTCCTAAAAATCTAAGGTTCGGCCAAATGACTTAAATAAGGATATATGTATTAATTATATACAATTTGGGGTTCGTTTGGCATGTTATAGTAAGTTTATTAACCATATAGTGAAAGAAAACAAAAAGACACGGTAAAAGTTAAATTATTTAACTTAGAGTTAAATCTAATTGATAAGGTTAAAATAATACCCTAAACTTGTCTAAATCCTATTGGATGATAGGATTTCGACCCATCCCCACTTTAGCTTCTAAATAAGACCCTTTGGAACCATTATAAACAGATTTTGACTTTAATATAAAATAATATTTTGAGATATTCCTAAGGTGCCCCTCTCCTCCCCTATAAAAGGACACCTCCTCCCCCTCCTCCTCACACCAATTTGAGGACTCAATCTCGTCCAACCCCTGCCAATTTCTCCTCTCCACTTCACTAGCAACATCCTAGAGGTTCTGGTATTCCTCAAAGACCAATTTTAGTGCCCTAATAGGAGGTCTCAAAGAGGCACTTCAAAGAAGAGGTAATTACCGTTACCAATTCTTTCATATTTATTTCTTCTTCCACTTCTTCTTATTAGGTTGTTTCATTATGAAGTAATAACATCAGTATCACTCATATACTGATATGTTATTATAAGTATGAAACAACCCTATTTCACCATCTATCCATCCTACGGAAAAAGAAATCACCGCGCGTGCGTACGTACGGAATACCGTCTCCACGCCGTGGTGTAATCTATTTTCCACCACCACCTTACATGGATGGGTATAATGGTGTAAAGAATAACTATAAATAGTTATTACAACATCATATTGATTCTGATATATTGTATAATCCACTCCAATTCAGTTCAATATTTATGGAAATGATATCATCGCTCGTGCGTACGTACGGACTACCGTCTCCACGACGCGATGAGATTCATTCTCCATGTTAACCATTTAAGAATGATTATAAAGTATATATAAGAAATAATAATGAAATATATGACATGATAAAGCTACTGGATTTATGTATATATATATGTATGTCATCTACTTACTTCCATTTCAAGACAATAAGGAAAGTAAAACAGCGTTCATGCGTACGTACGGACTACCGTCTCCATGAACGATGTTTTTCATTTTATTTATCTATCTATTATATATATATATATACTGAATATATATGATATATAAATCATATTTTATATTCTGGAAGTAAGTAAATCATGGTATAAGTAATAGTGATGTCAAGAACAACAAGTCAAAACACCTAAGATAAATGAAACGATTTTACCCAAAACGCTTCTTTAACATGGAATTTACAAAAGAACGGGTAATATAATGTCATAAGTGAACCATATATGATATCATAACAATGAATATGATTCTGTAATAAGTCAATAAGATGATTTAAATCATTATACAGGAGGTTCGGACACTTACAAAGCAAGTCGGACCTAAGGTAAGGGAAAATATCACAATCTCATTTTTATTCGAGATTGTTTATTCGTAAGTATTTACTGGGGTGTATTTTATCATCCACATCCATGTTCCCTCAATATGTAATATTGTTTCCATCCACTTGCAATAGTTTAAATCCAATTTTACCCTTCGATGAGTTTTTAGTAAAGGATATGAAAGGAATATTTTTTCGTTTTTCGTACGAGGTACTTTTTGACTTTTCCGACAAAAGTACGAAGAATGTTTTTTTTAACTTATACGGCACGAACGGATTTTTACGGTTTTATAAAGCCTTATTTTCATGAACCTTCCTCCAAAATATTTCATGACTATTTTTAATAAAATCTCTTTCTTTTAAAATTGTATGATGTTTTGTGAAAAGAAATTGATTTTGAAGAAGAAAGGATATTTTCCTCAAGAATTCATTTCAAGTGTTTTATCAAAATTATTTTCCATCTAAGATAATAAAGGGTTCTGTTTCTATCCATATTTTTACATTGATTTGACTATGTTGTGATGGAATTATGTTTATGAATTCCTTTATCATATATGAATGGTTTTATGATGTCATGTTGTTTAAGAATCCCATTTTATTACATGGGTTATGCAATGATGTATGATTTATGATTTTGTGGCACACATAAGAATGGTATCATTATGAGATGGGTGGGACCTATATCTCCCTCCAATGCATTGGGTAAAGATTTCATATCTCATGAGATAGACATGGCTGGAATGGTAGGTTATACCGGTTCAGTGAAACAGGACTGAAACGAGGATTACTCGATTCAGAAAGGGACTTTGTCCACTAAGATAGTCTTGGCAATGAGTCTTGACTAACAAGAAATGATTCTCTATGATTATGTGTGTATGCCACAATGAGTAATGTTTTAAGTTATGGTTTCATTTTCACTACTATGATTTATCCCATGTTATGAAATTATGCTCTCTTTTGCAGGTTAAGATTTCCAAAAATGTTATGTTCTTATGAAAATTATGTGATTGATATTTCTTTTGTTTACCCTTACTGAGCATTTGAGCTCACCCTTTTATGTTTTCTTTTCCCCAGGATATAAAGAAAGGTTTTAGGTAAAAAAAAAGGAAGATCTTTATGGGAGATTTTGAAGATCTTTCACCAGGATTAGAAGATTACGTTCCGAGTTTCCAAAGACACTAAACTATTACGATCCTTGTGTGTGTATTTTTGTTATGTATTAAGTATTCCGCAAAAGTAATGTAATGTTCATGTACGTTAGGCTTTGGGTCTCTACAGTTGGTATCAGAGGAAAGGTTTAGTCAACCTTTGGAAACTAGGACGCGAAAACGTTAGTAAGATCCCTAGAGATATTTCTAAGGTATGTCTAGGGATGCCCCTAAGGATAAGTATACGTATAGGATATAGTTCTAGAACTATGGTAACGATATTAGATTAAACCAAAGATGATAGATATTTAAGTTACTCCCCCTTTATTACGATTTTTGCCTCTCACACTATTCTTTTGGGGTTTTAGACGATGGCTGGAACCCGAAGGAACCGTGTTAATGCGGAATGTGATGGGCAATGCAATGATTGTTCCCCTGAGAAACCAAACGATATAGGAGCTGGAATGCAAAGTCTTGTAGCCATGCTCACACAACTTTCTCAAGCTATGAATCATGCAGGACTTCCAAACGAGCAAAGGAAGGAGCAACATTCTGTTGAATCCTTCATGAGGCAGCGTCCACCTTCTTTCAGTGGGTCTACTGATCCATTAGTTTCTGAACAATGGATTAGTACTACTGAAAAGATATTTTCAGTTCTTCAATGTTCTGAACATGATAAAGTCATCCTAGCAGTGTATCATTTGGAAGGAGATGCTGATCAATGGTGGAATCTTATTAAGAATACAAGGCAAAGGGATGAAATTGAGTCTATGGAATGGGACGAGTTCAAGAACTTATTTTTCAATAAGTACTTCCCTCGTATTCTTCGAACAAAGATGGAGGAAGAGTTTCTTGAACTGAAGCAAAGGGACGATGAATCTGTTGGTACCTATGAAGCAAATTTTACAAGACTTGCAAGGTATGCTTCTGGAATTATCATCCAACCTGAAAGTAAAGTTGATCGATTTTTCAGTGGCTTAAAACCAAGTATTCGAAGGGCATTAGCTATAAGAGACTTCAGTAGCTATGAAGAAATTGTGCGTTGTGCTATCAAGGTAGAAATGGAAGTTGGTGTTACATATCCATCTCATGGTTTTGACAAGAAACGAAAGATGGAGTTCAAGGAGAAATCTCAGAATAATGGTGAAAAGAAGATGAATGTTTCCTTATGCACAAAGTGTGGAAAGAAGCATGGTGGAGATTGTCTTAAAGGGACTAGAAAATGTTTTAAGTGTGGAAAAGAAGGTCATCGAGCAGCTGAGTGTCGAAGTAATGGAAAAAGGGTTTCTAATGATGTGAATAAAGAAAACACTGCAGAGAACGCACCGCCAACACTTCAATGCTTCAAGTGCAAGGAAATGGGGCATTATGCTAATAATTGCCCTAATCCAAGGGTTAGTGATGATCAACATGAGCAACCACTGAAGGCAAAGGACAAAGGGAAATCACATGTGATCACTATTGGCAATGTTGAATATGACAACGATGTGGTGGAATGATTAAGTGTTTATGTAATGGGATTCCAAAATAATGTTGTATCATTGAGTATTGCAATATTTATTGATGTGGTATTCAAAGTGATTGAGATATTTTTTGGAAATAAGATGATATGCGCATAATGAAGACGAGAAAATGAAATGTTTAATAGTATTCATGAGCTCATGATTGATATAAGGACTAAGTGATATCATGGTTTGAGTATATAGAATTTTGAGGATTTTGGTATATGGAAAGTGTTAACTTTTAACTGCACTCACTAAGGTATTCAAGAGAATACACGATTAAGGACTTTGAATGTTTGGAATGTGACCAACAAGACATATCTTATGTGGGGATCAACAACAGTATTAAATCTCTGGTAATCGTTGTCACTATATTATGAGAGTGGACTGCAGTATTATGTATAAGCCTAAAGATTAGACTGGATTATGTTGGACATAAGTTAGTATTGTTTAAGGATAGAAGATTTTCGATATTATTGATGGGATGTTATAGTGACGTAGTTTTAGAAAAAGGACAACCTGCAGGACGGGCGACAGCCCATCGCTTCGGACAAGGCTGTAGGAATCGAACCCACAACCGAAGTGCAACTGGCCTTTATCGCCTACCACTGACCTACAGGAAGTCCCTGTTTAGTAGAAACTAGTTTTATTATGTTAAGCAGTATGATATATGAAGTATAAGTCCATTTTAGGAACCATATGTGATTAATCTCACTATAGATCGACTTATGTATATAATTTTTGCTAACCTTTTGTTTGAGACAGATGGAATGACCCATCATTCTATCACATGATCTGCTAACACTTCACGAATAACAAATTCAACTTCATTTATTTAAGAGATGAAGTGGAAATTGTTAAAGGCACGAACAACAGTGAGATTGTACCAATATAAAGTAAGTATTTATTCTAATTCAAATTCTTTAACTTTAGGGAAATGATCTTGAAAACCAAAAATGTTGTCCTAGTTCTCTTATACCTGATGAATCAGATGGTACCTTAGATCGTCACAAATTTATGGATTTGTGATTACTGGCTTTTCCATAGCCATGTTCTCTACCACTCTCCATCAGAACATGATGGTTAGATTTCTCTTCCATATCCATATTTTCACCTATGTGGAAACCCAGTGATTAGTTTATTTGGGTAATCGTTACATTTCATACTTTAGTTTTTAAAGCCAAGTTTTGGTATTCCATTTTACGATGTGGGTTTCTATTAAAGAAACTTTCAAATAGTAAACCATTTATAACCCCGACGAATTTCGAGGGCGAAATTCATTTTAAGGGGGGTAGAATGTAACAGCCCAAGATTTTATAAAAAAATATATTCTTTTTAATTTTATTAATGTCTTGTGTTGTACGCTACACCAAAAGGAGCTTGCACAACACACATCCTTGACTTGCCTTGCATTACACGCAATCGCGACCTTCCTCGATAGCGTGTGTAATACGCAATACTGAGTTTCATTAAACAACGATATGCTATTAAAATATTATTAAAACTAGCCGTTATGAATAGTAATAACCACTTTTTAAAATTCTATAAATCTTATTTTTCAAAATGAACTTCATTTTTGGATTTGGAATATCGAAATTAGCTTAGGTTGAAATTTTGGTGATTTTCGGATAACTTTCATATTTTGATGAATAGTGAAAATTACTAAATTATAATTAAAAACAACTTTTTTAATAGAAATAATTAATAGTGATAAATCATTAATTTGAGTGGTTTTAAAGTATATTTAGAATATATTTTTACAATTTAATACAATGTTGGTCATTGGATGTAATTTCACATTTAAACTAGACATAAACAAGTGTCAATCTTTTGATAGATATTGTTTCTTAAAAAACACGCTATTTGTTTTAACAGCGGGATTTAATTATAAAATTAATTAATGCAACTTTTATGTTATGAATTTGGTAAAATAGACTTCATTTTTGAATTCGGAATATGAAATATAGCTTGGGATGAAATTTTGGCATTATTCTAAAAAACATCAATTTTGATGAATAGTGAAACTACTAAGTGGTAGGTTAAAAACTGAATTTTGCATAAAACTTAATTTTACCGCTTCTGTGAATGGAATTTCGAAAATCCGAGAGACACGGTTAATATCAAGGACTAAAATGTGGTTCAATGAGATGAAAATAATTTTTTGGTGAATAGTAACTTTTTACTTTTTTTACCACGGTTAATAGTAAATAGGGTAACTAAGGGTAAATATGATATTAATATTACCCTAAAACATGTCCTAATTCTATTGGACAAGTGTAATTCGACCAAAAACAAACTTAGGAATAAAATATGATCATTTAGGCCCACTTGGATTAGATTAGGACATTTATTATTAATTTATTTAAAGAAGGGTTAAAATAGTTAAAATCAAAGTTTAATAAGTAAATAATTTTTAATATGGGGTTATACATAAGATAAATTCGACTATAAATATTCATTAGAAAGATAAAAAGATTTCCTACATGATGGTATTTTATTTGTAATTTTTAGACATCAAATAATATAATTTATTTATGACACAAAGATGATGCAGTAATTATCTTATTAATGAAATATTGACATAATTGATAATATAAATACCAAAATAAATGTAATTTAAGACTTTTTATGAATTCCACTAATTTTCTAGGTTACTATGATATATTAGTGTTGATTTAATCGACTTAGTTCGAACATATAATTCTGTTATGACTTTCACAAAAATCACATATCAAATAGTGTCAAAATTGACACAAAATAGTTTTTAAATCAAATATTATATTATTAATTGTTATTTTATTCCTAAAAATCTAAGGTTCGGCCAAATGACTTAAATAAGGATATATGTATTAATTATATACAATTTGGGGTTCGTTTGGCATGTTATAGTAAGTTTATTAACCATATAGTGAAAGAAAACAAAAAGACACGGTAAAAGTTAAATTATTTAACTTAGAGTTAAATCTAATTGATAAGGTTAAAATAATACCCTAAACTTGTCTAAATCCTATTGGTTGATAGGATTTCGACCCATCCCCACTTTAGCTTCTAAATAAGACCCTTTGGAACCATTATAAACAGATTTTGACTTTAATATAAAATAATATTTTGAGATATTCCTAAGGTGCCCCTCTCCTCCCCTATAAAAGGACACCTCCTCCCCCTCCTCCTCACACCAATTTGAGGACTCAAGCTCGGCCAACCCCTGCCAATTTCTCCTCTCCACTTCCCTAGCAACATCCTAGAGGTTCTGGTCTTCCTCAAAGACCAATTTTAGTGCCCTAATAGGAGGTCTCAAAGAGGCACTTCAAAGAAGAGGTAATTACCGTTACCAATTCTTTCATATTTATTTCTTCTTCCACTTCTTCTTATTAGGTTGTTTCATTATGAAGTAATAACATCAGTATCACTCATATACTGATATGTTATTATAAGTATGAAACAACCCTATTTCACCATCTATCCATCCTACGGAAAAAGAAATCACCGCGCGTGCGTACGTACGGAATACCGTCTCCACGCCGTGGTGTAATCTATTTTCCACCACCACCTTACATGGATGGGTATAATGGTGTAAAGAATAACTATAAATAGTTATTACAACATCATATTGATTCTGATATATTGTATAATCCACTCCAATTCAGTTCAATATTTATGGAAATGATATCATCGCTCGTGCGTACGTACGGACTACCGTCTCCACGACGCGATGAGATTCATTCTCCATGTTAACCATTTAAGAATGATTATAAAGTATATATAAGAAATAATAATGAAATATATGACATGATAAAGCTACTGGATTTATGTATATATATATTTATGTCATCTACTTACTTCCATTTCAAGACAATAAGGAAAGTAAAACAGCGTTCATGCGTACGTACGGACTACCGTCTCCATGAACGGTGTTTTTCATTTTATTTATCTATCTATTATATATATATATATATACTGAATATATATGATATATAAATCATATTTTATATTCTGGAAGTAAGTAAATCATGGTATAAGTAATAGTGATGTCAAGAACAACAAGTCAAAACACCTAAGATAAATGAAACGATTTTACCCAAAACGCTTCTTTAACATGGAATTTACAAAAGAACGGGTAATATAATGTCATAAGTGAACCATATATGATATCATAACAATGAATATGATTCTGTAATAAGTCAATAACATGATTTAAATCATTATACAGGAGGTTCGGACACTTACAAAGCAAGTCGGACCTAAGGTAAGGGAAAATATCACAATCTCATTTTTATTCGAGATTGTTTATTCGTAAGTATTTACTGGGGTGTATTTTATCATCCACATCCATGTTCCCTCAATATGTAATATTGTTTCCATCCACTTGCAATAGTTTAAATCCAATTTTACCCTTCGATGAGTTTTTAGTAAAGGATATGAAAGGAATATTTTTTCGTTTTTCGTACGAGGTACTTTTTGACTTTTCCGACAAAAGTACGAAGAATGTTTTTTTTAACTTATACGGCACGAACGGATTTTTACGGTTTTATAAAGCCTTATTTTCATGAACCTTCCTCCAAAATATTTCATGACTATTTTTAATAAAATCTCTTTCTTTTAAAATTGTATGATGTTTTGTGAAAAGAAATTGATTTTGAAGAAGAAAGGATATTTTCCTCAAGAATTCATTTCAAGTGTTTTATCAAAATTATTTTCCATCTAAGATAATAAAGGGTTCTGTTTCTATCCATATTTTTACATTGATTTGACTATGTTGTGATGGAATTATGTTTATGAATTCCTTTATCATATATGAATGGTTTTATGATGTCATGTTGTTTAAGAATCCCATTTTATTACATGGGTTATGCAATGATGTATGATTTATGATTTTGTGGCACACATAAGAATGGTATCATTATGAGATGGGTGGGACCTATATCTCCCTCCAATGCATTGGGTAAAGATTTCATATCTCATGAGATAGACATGGCTGGAATGGTAGGTTATACCGGTTCAGTGAAACAGGACTGAAACGAGGATTACTCGATTCAGAAAGGGACTTTGTCCACTAAGATAGTCTTGGCAATGAGTCTTGACTAACAAGAAATGATTCTCTATGATTATGTGTGTATGCCACAATGATTAATGTTTTAAGTTATGGTTTCATTTTCACTACTATGATTTATCCCATGTTATGAAATTATACTCTCTTTTGCAGGTTAAGATTTCCAAAAATGTTATGTTCTTATGAAAATTATGTGATTGATATTTCTTTTGTTTACCCTTACTGAGCATTTGAGCTCACCCTTTTATGTTTTCTTTTCCCCAGGATATAAAGAAAGGTTTTAGGTAAAAAATAGGAAGATCTTTATGGGAGATTTTGAAGATCTTTCACCAGGATTAGAAGATTACGTTCCGAGTTTCCAAAGACACTAAACTATTACGATCCTTGTGTGTGTATTTTTGTTATGTATTAAGTATTCCGCAAAAGTAATGTAATGTTCATGTACGTTAGGCTTTGGGTCTCTACAATGATACTTAACAGAGTGTTTCTAATGTGGTGGTTATTAATCATGTGGCTATCATAAGGTAGACAAGTGATATATATTGTGAATGATTTCAACATGATATAGAGCTAGCTTAAATCAAAAAATGTAAATTTCATGGATGATGTTTAGGAAAATATTATACATTCATCACTTATAGAATCATGGAAGCAATGGTAATTATAGTTAAAATCTCTTATTGAAAGACTGACTTGGCATTTGAGGATGTATGGAACTTGATCCCTAATGAATAACTCTATAGGAGGTATCTCAATACACATTTTTCTAATTGTTTGAATGTTTAAGGAAGAGGATTCTTACCTCAAAGGATCGATAAGAAGAAGTAATAGTAAAATAAGTCTCATGGTAGATTTTTAGGTATGTCTATATTCCTTGATCCAACATGTTAGGTTTGTGGGAAACATGGGAATATCACGAAATATTGAAAAATTAATTAGTATGTCACTCAAATTAAATGTTCTAGAAGTAAAAAAGTATGTGAGTATATCTACAGGAAATAAAAAATTTATACCAAGTGTTAATGCTCCGATGAAATAATGGTGTTTATTTCAATGCTTCATTTTACTTAATAGAGAAAGGATATATGGTCTATCATGTATCTAGAAGAATTAAAAAGGCACATTTAGTGGATTATGAAGATTTGGAAGTAGTGGGAAAAGTATATGTTATTGTACAGATGAAGAGCACTAGATTCTTGAATCTCAAAGTTATAAGACACACACATGGACCATGGAAGAACATAATTTTCATTGATCAGTTAGATGAGGAATTATATAGAATATTATTTACTAATGGGGTTTTGAAAGTGTCTTGAGGGTCCATGGTGTTGGAATAGAGAGTAAAATATGACACTCTATATCTGAATGGAAGGTCAAATGATTCTATCATTGTCATAATCATAATTTTTGGAGATCTAATACTATATAATTACAAGCTTGGATATATTAGTGATAAAACATGAATTTTATAAACATAAAATTCATGTTGAATCTTGAACTCACTAACATTGAATATTTTAAAAGCTACAAGCTTAGGAAGTAGAAGAGAGTTCCATTCAATTTGAGTGGTTGAAATCTTAAGAGTTGAAATTTAGAGATTATTAAATCTAATGTGTGGGGTATATCCTAGTTTAGTCCTATAGAGGTTCTTCTTAATTCATTACTTTTATATATGATGGTATATATAAATCTTGGGTTTACTTAAGTATAAATTAGATATGTTCAGTTCCTTTTTTAGTAAAAATACATGATATAAAGGAAGACTGGTCAAAAATTAAAATTTTTAAGAACCAATAATGGAGGTGAGTATAATGGTAAGAAATTTTTGAATTTCTTCCAGATTAAAGTTAACAAGATGGAGAAGAAAATTCCTATAACATCGCCAAATAGTGTAGTATAAGGAATAAATCTAAATTTTATAGATAAAGATCAAATCATGTGGTTTCACTTAGTTATTTCCAAGGAAATTTTTTCAGTGGTAGTAAACATAATAAATTATATATTCAATAGGAGTCCTTCATCTACAGTTGGGAATGATCTTACCAAACAGTAATTGTTTGGTAAAATAGTAAATTATTTCCATCTAATATTATTCAGTATTCTTTTCTATGATTATGTTAATGAAAAGGATATAGAAAGGTTTAAGTTAATGTACAATGTGTGTTTTTATATAGGTTATGGAATTGATTATTTTGGTTTTTGGTATGAGATTATGATAAATAGAAGGTCACTAGGAGTTTAGATTTCTCTTCAATGAGAATTTATTATTGAAGGACTAGAACTTGGCTGAATTAGAAGTTGTGAGAAATGAAGTAACTATTTAAATCCAAGTTGAAATGAATGGGCCAGATAAAGATAAGAAGATTCAGTGAGTTTGGTTGGGAGTATAGATTATTTGAAAGTGTGACCAGTAGAATATATTCCATAATTATCGATAATGGCTAAAGTCAAAGTGAAAGCTCTTAAATTTTGGTAATTAGAAGGCAGTACTGTAGAATAAAGAGCACCATGAAATGCAGTATCAAAAATAGAAGAGAAGTAAGTTTATATGAAGAAATATTCTTGAGTTAGGAGGATAGTACAAAGGTTTTATGATGAAACTAATTTCTTACTTCCAATGGATAGTGGAAAACATGAATTCTAGAAAGAAATTTAAACCCTCATGGGTTTTAAATAGTGGGAGTTAGTAATGGAGAAATACATGGATTCCTTAGATTCCAATGAAACTTGGTAGCTGGAAGAGTTACCATAGTGTAAAATATCATTGGAGAACAAATGGGTCTTCCATTTAAAGTAAGAAGCTTGTATAAAGAACAAATATATGACAATAATTGTTGTTAAGGGTTTTTATGGGAAATATAGAAGTGATTTATTAAAAATTGTCTCACGATAAGTTAATAATGTCAATATAATTATGGTACTAAACATGGTTTCTTCCAATGATATGCACCTTGATCATATGGATATGAAAAAATCATTTCTATATGGGTACTTGGAAGAAGATATTTAAATTAAGAAACCTAAAGGTATTAAGAGTCATTAGAGAATAAGACTTTTCTATAGATTGAATTAAAGTCTTTATAAATTGAAGTAGATTCCTCATCAATGGAATCAAATGTTTAATTATTTCGTAGATGTGTGAGGATTCATGTAAAGCAATGAGGAAATTTATTTCTTTGTATAGGTGTGAGATGATAAAAGTAACATCATTCATCTTTTATACATGGATGAAATGTTTCTTTCTACTATGAAAATTACAAGGATTGAGGAACTCAAATGTGAAGGTTTTAAATGAAATATCTTGGGAAAGATAAAAAATATTAGGAATGAGAACTGAGAGAGAAAATAATACTAGAATGTAGAATCTATCTCAAAGGGACTACATCTAGAAGATAATAAATAGATTTAGGATGACCAGATGTAAGCTTGTCTCAAATCTATTGGTTGTGTACTTCAAGTTTTCTAATTATAAGGAACCCATAATGGAAGATAATATTCAATACATGGATAATGTTTTGTTCACATCATTCACTGTAAGTTTGATATATGAGGTGATATTTATATGACAATATATTACCTTTGTGTATCAGGATTAATCATCTATTTCATTTCAAATCGTGGAAGGGAATACTAGGAGACTGTGAGATGGGTCATCTGGCACACAAAGGGATCGAAAGATATGGTATTTTTATTTAGAGAATATGATATAATGTATGGGTTTGTTGATAAAGACTTTAAAAGGGATTCAGATACTTAGAATAGATTAATAATTTTAGTTTTTACCTATATAGGGATGACAATTAGTTGGGTGTATTAGTTGTAATCATTAGTTACTTTTTCTACCAAATAATCTAAACATAAAAAATAAATAGAAGCTAAAATCGAATTTAATTATTTAATATGATTTCTGAAGGAACTCAAAAGATTCCAAGAGTAGGGATTAATCTACTATGATATTTATAGTATGATTCACCTATAATAGAATCCATTGTTTCATAAAAGTGTGAAACACATTGACTTTGAATTCCATTTCATCTGATATTTAATATAAAAAAGTGTTAATTTTATGAAAGATAGTTGAAAAAATGTTGTTCATATTTTTACGAAAGTTTTAGTCTAATAACAACTGAGGAAACTATATGCCTTAGAATGACTAGGGAAAAGTTGATAGGATGGGAAAACTACTTTCTATGGAAGGAAGGAAGGATTCTCATATTTTCCTATGTGTTGGAGGTTTATAAAAGGTTCATTGTAATATAATTCAAGAGGGGGATTGTTAGAAATGTGAATCCAAAATCAATTTACAATAAATTCAAATAAAAGGAGAGTTTAGTGAAATATAGGAAGTCCTTGATGTGTATCTAGTGGTAGAAGAAACTCCAATTTAATATAGTTTTACAGGAAGTGTTTTTTGATGTATTAATTTTTCCACTTATAAATAGTGGGTCAGTTCATTGAAAGGGAAAAGTGGGGATTAAACTATGATAATCTACGTAGGTATTTTAGAACGAATATGTAACGACCCAATTTTATTAATGGAAATTCCATTCTTATAAATATGCCATAAAATCACATAATAATGATCTATTAAGTGATAAGTGACCTTTAAACATAAGTTTGACACTTTTGTGTTTGGAATTTTGGAAATCTGACATACACGGTTGTGTTCAAGATGTTTTTTTGGAGTCCGATAAGAACAAATTAATTTTTGGTGAATAGTAACCTACCCTAATGAATAGTAACTTACCCTTATGAATAGTGATATACCCTAATGAATAGTAACCTCACCTATGGTTGTATAAAAATAATATTCAAGTTGGAAGTGCAATATACCTATATTTTAGAATAAGTTAACGGGTGTTTTAAAACTGGTTTTGATAATAAATTATTATTTTACTTAAATATTAAAATAATCATATTTAGAAATTTATTTTTGAAAAATGGACTTCATTTTTGGATTCTGCACATCGAAAAATGGTTAGGATGAATTTTTGGGATTTTTCTGAAATACTTGGATTTTTTATGAATAGTAAAATACGACAAATTATAATAAATGCTAAATACTGCATCATAGGTGATGTATGGATGATGTAAGATGATAATACCAAATAATACTTCATTATTTTAGTATATTTGATGATATTTCTCAATTATTCATAGTCTTGTCCTTAAATAATAAACTAATACTTAAAATAATGGGAAAACCTCCCCTCCCTCACTATAAATACCCCCTCTCCTTACCTCTTTCCCATACACCTCTCAAGACTTGTGCCTATTCCCAATTCTTCCCAAAAATCATCCCAAGCTCCTTCCCCACGTCCAAGGCCTACTTGTCATACCAAAAGTCCAAAATCAAAGGCCTTAAGAGGGATCTCAAAGAGAGGAGATCAAAGGGTAAGGATCCCCGTTCATTTTGATGTGTTTGGTTTTCAATTTCCTTATTTTATTATAACCTCTTCCCCTTCCCTTATCCAAAAGAAATGAAAGCTCAATAATCTCATATATTCTGGATGTTAATCATTTTTATGTAAAAATTCAAGCATCATGACTCTTCTCCTCTCCCTCACGTTCTAGAATTAAAACACTGTCTGTGATCGACATCGTGGATAATGCGTTTTCAATTTCTTTTATCATCTTTGTTTCTGGTCATGAAACCATTTATGTTATGTTTGAACCAGATTATTATGTATGTTATATATCCTATTCATGGTTTTGGAATCCTTATACACTCATGATATCAAATAATAATACAAAACATGTTAATTATGGAGAAAATCGCTAAAATTAATTCAAGCGTTTATCATTAATGTCTTATGTCATGGTTCTCTTTCACTCCAATTAACCAAATGAATTTTGTAACCTTATGTATGTTCACTAATTCTATATAGCATCAATTCTGGACAACCAATTTCATCTTACATTTTATCCTAACCTAAATACAAGTGAACTTATCATTAAAACCAAGGAAACAAACAGACCCGAACCATGAAATTTAACATTATAATCAATCAAAATGGGTATGAATGAACTTAAAAAGGTTATAATAAATATTTTACATCTATGTAAGGTTATGGAACTATTGATTAATAAACCTAATTTGACTATTTAGGTCATTAATATCAAGTGGAGAACACCAACTGACTTAAGGTAAGGGATCCTCCCCTTTTTACTCATAATCAAGATTGATCTCTATGCTATGCCTTTTTGTGTAATACCAAGTAATGAGGTAAATTTATACAACTTACCCATACTTCCCTAATGTTTTATAAGTTATGATAAACCCATTATCTCTCTCATCAAGCCCTCTTAATTATACACGATACCATGCTAATAAACCATGATGGATTCTACCCGAACTTCCTTTATTCCTTCGGGTTTCTCTATCTTTATTTTTTTTGTTGTCATTTATTTTATGTAGAACATCAACATTCTGTTTATATGATCCAATATCATGTTCCAATATCCAACTCCCACTCTGTTTCTTTGTTATACATTCTTATAATTGAATCTCTCTTCGATACTTCCCAATAAGCACACTTGTTTTAAAGGAACTTCCCAAACTTTTACCCAATTTCAAGATCACTCTACCTTATGTTTTAAGACACCATTATCTTTGTAAATTCTGTATTATAATTATGAAAAACTTCTTGGTTCAATTCTATTTTTATATAAAATAATGTCTTCTCTTCTATTTGTAAAAGCTCTATGGTATTTTCCTTAAAACAACACAAAAATGTTTTAATGATAATGTTTCTAAAATACATCTCTCATATGTTGTCACTTATGTTTGACATCACTTACCATGTTATAAGCCTATTTTACCCTATGAACGTCCATGTATTTCTAATTCTTTCCTTATATGGACACTTTCATGATACACCATTTTTGATGATTGATGTCATGATTGTGGTACCCAATTCTTTTCATGGGTACCCTTATGTTTGTGTATGGTTGAATATGTATGATTATATATGTGGTAAGAATATTTATGTGGCAAGGATATTCATGAATATGTTGATATGGGTGTGCCCAGATAGCGCTCCAATGCATTGGGTAAGGTTAAGTCTCATGAGATGTGATGTGAAACGGGATTGACGGTTAGCCTTGACCCGTAATAAAGAAATATTGTATGATTCTGCCACATTTATATGATTCCATGTTTATATGATCCCATGCTTATATCAAATGATTTTGTAAGTTTCATGCCTTGGATATCATTATGTCATGCCTCCTAACTCATATTCTTGAGATGTATCCTTATGTTCCTTCCCTTACTGGGCTTTTTAGCTCATCCCTCTGTTTATGTGTTACCCAGGGTACCCTATGCAGATGTAAGGACTCAAAGGAAGTTAGGAGCTCATTATGGAGATTAAATAAAGAATTTTTTTAGCCCCATGTTTTGTGTTATGTGTACCTAGTCTTCCAAGACACTAGACTTAATGATCCTTGGCTTGTACTCTGATGATGAATTATGTTTGAAATCATGAAATGTTATATGTAAAAGGCTCAGGTCTCTATAGTAGGTATCAGGGGATGATCTAGTTATTTTTGGAGATTAGGAATAGAGCACCTTAGCGAGAACCTTAAGGATGAGACTAAGTATAAGAAAATAGTCCTAATTTTTATGAGTATAAAGTAAGTGGTTTATCAAGCAAATACATCCTTGTCTGGATACGAGCAGGTAGAGGCAGGTCTGGCATATATGTATTTAGGGGTAAAACCTGAAAACACCACATTGAGCTAGACTCAAACAGGAACTGGTGCACAACAACAAGCCTTGCTGCACCCTTAGTTACGACACTCCTGGAGGATATGCTTTGGTAGATTCACGAGCTTAGTACAAACCATTATGAAGGGACAAAAAGAATCCCATAGGAATATAAGTTAAGAAATAGATCGAGGATAACCTAGATATAAACCTAAGGAATTACAAGTCATGATATAGTTTTTCTTTAAAAGTTCATACTTTTATGTTTAAAGTTTATTTTTTTGCTCAATATCTAAGTATTCAAGACCTCTAATTATACGATCATTTTCATAGTTAATGGAGGGAAATGGAAGAACACGTTCCAACAAACAATGTGATAGGCAATGTAATGATTTCCCTAATGACATGCCTAATGTGATGGAAGCGGGTGCTCAAAACTTCATGGTAGTACTTGCTCAGCCGGATCGAGTTATGAATAATAACTTGAATTAGGTGGAATGTCCCCCTCCTCCAAGGAAAGAGCAAGTTTCCATAGAATTCTTCATGAGTAAAAGGCCTCCCATGTTTTACGGGTCTTCTGATCCCCTCCTCACAAAACAATGGATTAACTACACTGAAAAGATATTTTCTATTTTTTAGTGCTCTAAAGAAGATAAGGTTGTTCTGGCGGTCTATCGTTTTGATAGGGAAACTGATCAGTGGTGGACACTAATTAAGAATAAAAAGTCCCAAGAGAAAATTGATTCCATATATTGGGAGGAATTCAAGAGGATGTTTTTTAAAAAATATTTTCCTTGAACCCTCTGTCTCAAGATGGAAAGCGAGTTCCTTGGACTCAAGAAGAAGGAAGATGAGTCCATCGGGGCATATGAAGCGAACTTTACAAGGCTTTCAAGGTATGCCTCTGGCCTTGTCATGAACACCGAAAGCAAGGTGGATCGCTTCTTTAGCGGACTAAAGCCGAGTCTACGAAATGTGTTAGCGATTCGAGACTTCGACAGCTATGAGGAGATTGTTCGTTGTGCCCTCAAGGTTGAAATGGAGATTGGAGACTCTCATTGGTCTCATGGGCCTAGTTACAAGAAGTGGAAAATAGAGAACAACATGGGTGGTTCATCAAACAAATCCCATGATAGAAAGAAGCATCACTTTCCCCTTTGAAAGAATTGTGGGAAGAAGAATCTTGGTGACTATCTCAAGGGAACCAGGAATTACTTCAAATGTGGGATGTTTGGTCATCTGGCCAAGAACTTCCAAAGGGATATGAAAAATCCCACTAATGTTGAAGAAGAAAGGAAGGTTCAGAATAACACTCAGCCTGCAGTGCAGTGTTTCAACTGCAAGGATCTTGGGCATTATGCGAACAATTACCCTAAGCTGAGGGTTTTCAGAGGCAATCAACAACAACTTCCAAGGCAACAAGGAAGGGATTATGCTATCACTACTACTGAGGTGGATCCGAGAAATGATGTGGTGACAAGTACGCTTATTACTCATTCAAGAATAGTGAATGCAATATTTGATTTTCGTTCTACGCATTCTTTCATATCATACAACTTTAGTAGAACTATTCAAACACCACCTCAAAATTTGGAAAAAAAGTTATCTGTGAAAATAGAAAATGGGGCGATCACTGAATCCATGGTTTATAACTCCTCCCCGGTTAATGTTTGTGGACTGAACCTCCTAGAAAATCTCTTCATACTTCCTTTAGTGGAGTTTGATGCAATATTGGGCATGGATTGACTATCTTTGTACAAAGCCAACATCAACTGTCGGGAAAGGGAAATCACTTTTCACATCCCGAAGCATCCTCCGATTCATTAAAAGTGCAAGGAGGAAGATGAGTCTCCTTTAGAATCTTCGTCTAAATTTTGGATATTGCTTCCTTATGAGCATGCATACCTAGCTCAAATGATTGAGACAAAGGAGAGAATCATGATTGAGGACATTCCCATCGTGAGGGATTACATTGATGTATTCCCCCGAAGAGTAGTCTGGTCTTCCTCCTATCCGAGAAGTTGAGTTCTCAATTGAACTTATCCCTAGATCTCTTCTTATCTCAAAGACACCTTACAGAATGGCCACCGTAGAGCTGGAAAAGCTGAAGAAGCAGTTACAGGAGAATATGGAGAATGGTTTTATACGCCCGAGTGCTTCACCGTGGGGTGCTCCAGTCCTCTTCATCAAGAAGAAGGATGGATCAATGCACCTTTGCATTGATTATCGTGAGCTCAATAAAATAACAATAAAGAACATGTATCCCCTTCCACGGATAGACGACTTGTTTGATCAGCTTCGTGGGGCTAGTTATTTCTCTAAGGTGGAACTTCAGTCAGGATATCACCAACTAAAGGTGAGGAAGGAAGATATACCCAAGACTGCCTTTAGAACAAGGTATGGACACTATGAGTTCATAATGATGCCCTTAGGACTCACTAATGCTCCATCAATTTTCATGGATTTAATGAATAGAGTCTTTAGATATTAACTCAACAAATTTGTGGTGGTCTTTATTGATGATATTATGATATACTCCAAGAGAAAGGAGGAACATGAGGAGCATTTGGAAACTATGTTAAAGACTTCGTGAAGAGATAATTTGTATGCAAAGTACAGTAAATGCGAGTTCTGGATGGAGGAAGTATCATTCTTGGGGAATTTTATCACCAGGAAAGAGATATCTGTGGACCCTTCCAAGACAAATGCAATTGAAGAGTGGCCGAGGCCAACTTCTATAATGAAGATCCACATCTTTTTAGGTCTATCTGGGTATTATCGATGATTAGTGAAGAACTTTTCACGATTTTCAAACCCAATGAACAAGCTAACACAGAAAGGAGTAAAATTAGTCTGGACACAGGAATGTGAAGACAGTTTCAAGGGGTTGAAAAAGAGGATTATCACTACGTCGACACTCACACTCCCTTTAAGTGGAGAACTATTTGTGGTGTATAATGATGCTTCTAAGAAAGGATTAGGCTGTGTGATAATTCAAAATGATAAAGTGATAGACCATTCCTCAAGGCAGCTGAAAATCTATGAGCAAAAATATCTCATGCATGATTTGGAGTTGGCGGCTGTGATCTTTGCGTTGAAAATATGGCGGCATTATCTCAATGGTGAAAAATGTGAGATATATACTGATCAAAATAGTCTCAAATATATATTCACACATAAAGAACTTAATATGAGCCAAAGAAAATGGATAGATATCATTAAATATTATGACTGATCAATCCACTACCATCCCGATAAAGCATACAAGGTGGTAGATGCTTTAAGTAGAAAGGATCCTGCATCTTTATCAATGATGAGAATTGAAAAGGATCCGATCTTCTTAGATTTGAAAAGGATGGACATGAGAATCATTAAGGTAGGAACATCATCAATTCTTTCTCAAATTATTGCTCAACCATCCCTCTTGGAGAAAATAAAGGTTGTTCAAAGAAAGGATGTCGAAATTCATAAAAGGGTGGAAGCTGTTAAAAATGGGAAATCCTCTGATTTCAAAATTGATGAAGAAGGAGTTGTAATATTTGGGACATTATTATATATAACATCTGATCATGAGATAAAGAAGGATCTATTGAATGATGCACATAGCTCAACCTTCTCTATCCATCCTGGGAGTACCAAAATGTAATGTGATCTCCGAGAACACTTCTAGTGGGATAACATGAAGAAGGAGATTGTGGAATATATATCAAGGTGCTTGGTATGTAAGAAAGTTAAAGCTGAGCAAAAAAAGTCCAAAGGTATGATGCAACCATTGCATATACCCATGTGGATATGGAAAAATGTTACTATGGACTTTATCACAGGTCTCCCGAAGACATCAAAGGTAAATAATGCGATATGGGTTGTGGTTGACCGACTCACCATGATATCCCATTTCTTCGCTATTCGGGAAGATATATCACTTGAACAACTTGCAAAGATATATGTGACGGAAGTGGTGAGACTGCGCGTTGTTTGACTCTCGATTGTCTCTGACTGTGATCCAAGGTTCACACCTAAATTCTAGAAGAGTCTTCAACATGCTTTGGGTACTGAATTAAATTTCAGCATGAACTATCACCCCAAACTGATGGCCAACTTGAAAGGACTATTCAGAAACTTGAAGATATGCTGAGAGCCTGCTCTTTAGAATTAAAAGGTGGATGGGATCATCATATTCCATTGGTTGAGTTCTCATACAACAATATCTTCCACTCAAGTATTCAGATGGTTCCGTATGAAGCTCTATATGGAAAGCGATGTAGAACTCCAACCTGTTGGGATGAATTTGTAGAACAAAAGTTACTTGGACCTGATCTTGTGCAAGAGATAACAGAGAAGGTCCAAGTCATCTAGAAAAACATCAAAGCTGCTCAGAGTCGGAAAAAGAGCTATACTGACAACCATCTAAGGGACTTGGAGTTCGACGTTGGAGATATATTCATCCTTCAAATATCTCCATGGAAGAGAGTCATGCGATTCGGGAAGAAAGGGAAGCTAAGCCCAAGGTACATTGACCCCTTTGAGATCCTTGAACGCATAGGAGCTGTGGCCTATCGGCTTTCACTTCCACCGAATATGGATCGATTTCATGTTGTTTTTCACGTATCACTCTTGAGGAAGTACATACCTGATCCCTCACATGTACTAAACTCAAAGGTGGTTCAGTTGGAAGATGATCTATCCTTTGAGGAGCAGCCAGTAAAGATTCTGGATTGGAGAGATAAGGTTCTACGCAACAATACAACCCATCTTGTCAAAGTGTTTTAGAGGAACCATAAGTTTGAGGAAGTGTCCTGGGAACTGGAGGAAGCATAAAGGAAAATTACCCACATCTGTTTTTGGCCTAGAATGTAAAATGAAATTTCGAGGGCGAAATTTCTTAAGGGGGGAAGAATGTAATGACCCAATGTTTTTAATGGAAATTCCCTTCTTATAAATATGACATATAATCACATAATAATTATCTAATAAGTGATAAGGGACCTTTAAACATAATTTTGTCACTTCTATGTTTGGAATTTTGGAAATCTGACATACACGGTTGTGTTTAAGATGTTTTTTGGAGTCTGATAAGAAAAACTTATTTTCGGTGAATAGTAACCGACCCTAATGAATACTAACATACCCTTATGAATAGTGATATACCCTAATGAATAGTAAACTCACCTATGGTGGTATAAAAATAATATTCAAGTTGGAAGTGCAATATACCTATATTTTAGAATAAGTAAATGAGTGTTTTAAAACTGGTTTTGATAATAAATTATTATTTTAATTATATAATAAAATAATCATATTTAGAAAATTATTTTTGAAAAATAGACTTCATTTTTGGATTCTACACGTCGAAAAATGGTTAGGGTGAATTTTTGGGATTTTTCTGAAATACTTGAATTTTTAATGAATAGTAAAATACGATAAATTACAATAAATGCTAAATACTACATCATAGGTGATGTATGGCTGATGTAAGATGATAATACCGAATCATACTTGATTATTTTAGTATATTTGATGATAATTCTCAATTATTCATAGTCTTGGCCTTAAATAATAAACTAATACTTAAAATAATGGGAAAACCTCCCCTCCCTCACTATAAATACCACCTCTCCTTACCTCTTTCCCACACACCTTTAAAGCCTTGTGCCTAGCCCAAATTCTGCCCACAAATCCTCCCAATCTCTTTCCCCACGTCCAATGCCTTCTGGTCTTACCAAAAGTCCAAAATCAAAGGCCTTAAGAGGGATCTAAAAAAGAGGAGATCAAAGGGTAAAGATCCCCTTTCATTTTCAAGTGTTTTGTTTTCAATTTCCTTCTTTTCTTATACCCTCTTCCCCTTCCCTTATCAAAAAGGAATGAAAGCTCCATAATCTCATATATTATTTATTTTAATAATGTTTATGTAAAAATTCAAGCATCATTCTTCTTCTTCTCTCCCTCACGTTCTAGAATTAAAACACTGCCCGTGATCGACATCGTGGATAATGCGTTTTCAATTTCTTTTATCATCATTATTTCTGGTCATGAAACAATTTATGTTATGGTTGAACCAGATTATTATGTATGTTATATATATCCTATTCTTGGTTATATAATCCTTATACACTCATTATATCAAATAATAATACAAAACAAGTTAATTATGGGTAAAATCGCTAAAATTAATTCAAGCATTTATCATTAATGTCTTATGTTATGGTTCTATTTCACTCCAATTAACCAAATTAATTTTGTACCATTTTGGATGTTCACTAATTCTATATAACATCAATTCTGGAAAACTAATTTCATCTTACATTTTATCCTAACCTAAATACAAGTGAACTTATCATTAAAACCAAGGAAACAAACAGACCCGAACCATGAAATTGAACATTAAAATCAATCAAAATGGGTATGAATGAACTTAAAAAGGTTATAATAAATATTTTAAAAGTATATAAGGTTTTGGACCTATTGATTAATAAACCTAATTTGACTATTCATGTCATTAATATCAAGTGGACAACACCAACAGACTTAAGGTAAGGGATCCTCCCCTTTTTACTCATAATCAAGATTAATCTCTATGATATGACTTTTTGTGTAATACCAAGTAATGGGGTACATTTATACACCTTCCCCATACTTAACTAATGTTTTATATGTGATTAGAAACCCCTTATCTCTCTCATCAAGCCCTCTTAATTATACACGATACCATGCCAATAAACCATGATGGATTCTACCCGAACTTCCTTTATTCCTTCGGGTTGCTCTATCTTTGTTTTTGCTGTTGTCCTTTATTTTATGTAGAACTTAAAAATTATGTTTATATGATCCAATATCATGTTCAAAGATCCACATCTCACTCTCTTTTGTGGTTATACATGCTTATAATTGAATCTATCTTCAATACTTCCCAATAAGCACACTTGTTTTAAAGGAACTTCCCAAACTTTTACCCAATTTCAAGAGCACTCTACCTTCTGTTTTAAGACACCATTATCTTTTTAAAATCTGTATTTTAATTATTAAAACCTTCTCGGTTCAATTATGGTTTTATATAAAATAATGTCTTCTCTACTATTTGTAAAAGCTCTATGGTATTTTCTTTAAAACCGCACAAAAATGTTTTAATGCTAATGTTTCTAAAATACATCTCTCATATGTTTTCACTTATGTTTGACACCACTTAACATTTTATAAGAATATTTTACCCTATGAACGTCCATGTATTTCTAATTATTTCCTTATATGGACACTTTCATGATACGCCATTGGTTATGATTTATGTCATGATTGTGGTACCAAATTATTTTCATGGGTACCCTTATGTTTGTGTATGGTAGAATATGTATGATTGTATATGTGGTAACAATATTTATGTGGTAAGGATATTCATCAATATGTTAAGATGGGTGCGCCCAAATAGCGCTCCAATGCATTGGGTAAGGTTAAGTCTCATGATATGCGATGTGAAACGGGATTGGTGGTTAGCCTTGACCCGTACTGAAATGGGAAATGGGATTTGTGGTTAGCCTTGACACGTACTAAAGAAATGCTTTATGATTCTGCCACATTTATATGATTACTTGACTATATGATCCAATGCTTATATCAAATGATTTTATAAGTTTCATGCTTTGGATATCATTATGTCATGCCTCCTAACTCATATGCTTGAGATGTATCCTTATGTTCCTTCCCTTACTGGGCTTTTTAGCTCATCCCTTTGTTCATGTGTTCCCCAGGGTACCCTATGTAGATGTAAGGGCTCAAATGAAGTTAGGAGCTCATTATGGAGACTAAATAAAGAAGTGTTTTTTTATCCCCATGTTTTGTGTTATATGTACCTAGTCTTCCAAGACACTAGACTTAACAATCCTTGGCTTGTTCTCTCATGATGAATTATGTTTAAAATCATGAAATGTTATATATAAAAGGCTTGAGTCCCTATAGAATAGATTTTAATGTACTATACCATTAGGTTGTGGTCAGAATAATGGAAGTTACAATACATCTATAATCACTTATGTTTAAAAAATGGATAATAATGGAAGTTTGGGTCAATATTAACAGATTGTCCCCACTATAATGTTGGTTTTGGAATAAATAAAAAACTATATGATGGGGGTGACTAGGATCAATCTATTTTTATATTTGAAATTATTGATTGATAATTTTTATCCTTATATCTTTTAAGTAATTTAATGTTTGGTAGTGTTCTCTTGTAGATACATGACAAAAAGTTAAAACCACATAAACCTTTTTTCATTCTTGATTTACTATTGTTTTCTTTAAATATTGAGTAATTTTTAGTTGAAATGAGTGTGCGAGGTTTGAATTAGTGAAATGAGTAGGGTTCATTAGATTCTTATCTTTTGATACCCTAAGCTCTATGGGAGAAGACCATTCTGGAGGATCTGTTTTTTTGGTTTGTCTTGGTCTTCTGATGATTTAAATTTTGGGAAACAAAAATTAGCTTGGGTTGTCGTTTTTCATTTTTTATCCCAACTTTTAATTAGTTAATATTAATTTTCAAATGAAATTTATAATAAATTTTCACCTATTTTAATGTATTAAAATTAAATAGTAAATTATTATAGTCATGTATGAGTTAATTTATATTGTTTCTATAGGGTATTTAGGCCAACAAAAAACTTATTTTACAGTTAATAATTTTATTATTATTCTTAGATATTGTGATATATAAATATAGAAATAAAAAATTTATTGTGGCAATTATGATAATTTTTTAATATAATTCGTGAAACTTGATGATTTTTAAAAGTATATAAAAAATATATTTAGTGAATTATATCTTATTTTGATAGAATAAAACTTAAAAATATATTAAATTATTCTATTTTAGAGGTCTAAAAAAATCAAAAAATATTTTAAAAATTAAAAATACCATTGATTATCATTCATTAAGCCTATCCTTCTTATAGATATTCAACCTCCAACAAAATTAATTATATATTAGTAAATACCTAGGAAAACAATTCATGTGATGTAATCTTTTAACATACAATTTCACCACTCCAATAACACATAATAAAATACTCTTTAATTTATTTTCCCCTTTTATAAAACAATTTCAACCCCTATTTGTTCCTATAATTTAGATTTGAATTTATATTCCTCTCCCCCCACAGAAAACATAATATATCGATAATAAAAAGGAAGGCAGATGAGTATCATACCTCACTTCCTGATATTTTTATAATATGAAAAAATATTCTCACCCATACTTTTTCAATTGTAAGGCCAAATAAAATATTTCTCACATTAACACCAATGATCACCACTTATATATACTTCACTCATGCCACAATTTGGATTATTTCTCCACTTCTCATCTTGCTAATTTTTTTATGGTAAATCCCCCTTAATAAAAATATATCTTTATTATAACATGTTGGTTTATAATATAAAATATCCTCCTAAGTGTGTCTATATGTAGTATAAATCCATTTTTTTAAATTTATATTTATTTATAGAATGAAGTAGACATTTTCTAAAATATTTTTTCTAACAATGAATGCCTCATTGTAGGAGAATTGTTTTGAGACTCCACCCATATATATCCTATTCTATATTATTTTTAAGGAATATTTCTTGACACATGTGAGTCCCAAGGTTCAATGAACACCTACATGATCATTTAACATAAATTTTAAAAATATTTAATTTATATTATATTTGTTTACTGGTTATTTTTTGATATTACTCCATTAAAAGTTACAACTATATTCTTCTATGAGATATTTTTGGGACTCATATTTTCATGAGTGAGTCCCCTCTACAATCATTCATCTCTATTTGGAGATATTTTTCTTGTAATTTTTCCTATTCTCAACCTACTTCATGTTAGTATTTATATCTTCAATGGTTTAAACCTTCTTTGAGAAAACGTTACTCAAAATTCTAATTTATCTTATTAGATATTTTATCTTCAAACATATATAATTAATAAATCAAATCCATTTTCTTTTTATGTAATTATTCTTTTGATTGTTTAATCACTCATCTAATTTTTTGGAACCCTGCTTCCTTCTTTCTACAACTTTAGAGTAAAGAGATAGAAAAAGTCCATATCTCATTTAATATTAGAAAATTGATGTTTATGTTTATTTATACCATGATCCTTTACTAACTAAAATATATTTAATACTAGTTTTAATCTCAACCTTCTCAATCACCACTAATATAAATTCACCAATATTCAATAAAAGTATCTTATTCTCTTCAAAAAAATGATTTTAAAATTTAATTTAAAAAACAATAACTTATTCCTTCATTTATCTAATATCTAATAACATATTTCTATTTTATTAAAATAATAATATAACTCTGACTTGTAAATATTTTTACTCACAAACCTATCATCATCAAATTGTTTGTATGAAACTTCTTAGGAATAGGGAATGAATTCAAAAATATTCTTCACAGCCTTCCTTTTTATATTCTTCTTTTTTATTATTGTAAATATTCTCAAAATCCTCCATTAATAAATTTTGAAAAACATTTATGGATACTTATTAAAATATGAAATTAATCTTCTTTAATGAATCTCCAAATGAAAAACTAAATCATTTGACACTCTTATAGAACACTAGAGAGAGAAATAGTAGAAGAAACATGAATCTGATACCACATGACATTATAGGAAGATAATATTTTGATGAGATGGGGAGGGTGTGAATCATTTAATCCCATTTTTTATTTTTTATTTCCTTTAGAAAATCTATTTTCTTCAAAAAATTATTTTATTTAAGGAAAATAATACACGCAATTTTTAATCCCTAACTCATTCATTCATATATAAAGTAAAAAAATAAAAAACCACTATTATTAAAAGGTTCACCACTGAATGTGCTAGACTAGTCCTTACTGTGTTGTGGATATTATCCCATTATAAATTATATAACTAATTTGGTAATGTTAAAAAATATGGAAAGAGTGCAATATTGGACCCTTTATAATGATGCATATTGAAAATATTATGATCCCCCAACATGTTCACTTATTCTAAATGATGCACAGTTAAGAAAGATTATTAAAGAAAATTATCATTCATATTTTTCTATATTTATCATTACCCAAATATGATGAAGGTTTACTATATATTTCTAAATTTATTTAATCACACTCAATTAGAAAGTGAATATCCTTTTCTCATCCTGTATTATTAGATATCATATTCTTCACTCATGGTATATAATTTATATAGCCTCTTCATATTTTTTAAAAGATATTCAATATATGAATCCCCTTTGAATCTTATGGAAAGATGCTCTCAACTTTTTTAATTAATAAAATAGAGGCATCCATATAGATTAAATATTTATAATTTTACTTTATTTTCTAAGGGATTTCTCAAATTTTTTATTTTTTGATTCAAGGGGAAATGAATATTCCCTAAAGAAAATATTTCATGTGATTCATTTTTATGTCAATTCCCTTGAGGTTATTTTTCCACTGATTCAACCTTCTAAAAAGTATGAGAATACATTACAGCCAATGTATTCATAAGAAAATGATTAAGAGTGCCTTGTCACCAACATATTTTCATATGCATGAGATTCATACCTTCATTTCACATATCTTGAAATGTATCAAAAGATTATGATAGTGGAGTATAAATGAAAAATAATTATCAATCGAGTGATCATCCCATATATCCTATCATTTAATGAATCATTACATAATATGTAACATAGGAGTGAGGTCACAATCTTACATGTGATGCATGATCAAACTAAGGAATTAAATCATGGATTATAACTCATTATTTAATATATGCATCACCAAAGATAATACTTGTAAATATATAAATTCCACTACCATACGATGAAAGGGGTGAAATATTTAAATGATAGTAGGACTCCTAGGTGCCTGATGCTCTCTACTTCTACCACCTTGGTTCCCAAGGCACTTTTAGGTCATGGTGGTCAATAGGGAACCTATCATATGACGAGACATATAGCTTGGACCATGGATACACCATAGAGGGAGGGTCATTTGATTATTCTTTTAGGGATCTTCATCAAAGCATTTAGTTGTTTGAAGATGTTGTAAAATCTCAACAGTGAAAGAAACATGATTTATAATAGTTATCATTTTTTTGTTTATTATTTTAATCTAACCAATGCATGGTGATATTAGGTTTGCGGTCTTTATACACTTCCATTTATGTGATTAATTGTTAATTAACCCCCTATAAATCCATCAATGGTATCAGGGAAACCATGTATTTTGATTATTTGAAATCATGTTCCTTTTAAATGAAGAACAATGGTTGAAATTACATTGAGTGTCTACGTAATCTCAACTAGGTAATTGGATATTAAGTTATTTGATAATATAATGTGTGTTGTGAAACTTAAGGTCACATTGTGTGATTGAGTAAAATGAGGCACTCATATTTGATAAAATGTTAAGTGTTAACATAATATCAATAAATAAATGATGATATGTTTGTGTGATAATGTATCTTGTGATGGCACGTGACACTATGTTATTGAGATTACATATCTTATGTACTTACTCTGAAAAAAAACATAGAATCATTTATCGTTTTCTTAACATTTTTTTTCGTGTAAATGTTACGTGGACAGTAAGTTAGGTATTACATTTTAAGATAAAGTAATGTCAAGAATAATACGCGACACACATTTTAAAATAAAAATAGTGACTACTCCAAGTGAGTCCCACGTCATACTTTCACTCAAATGGGAATTTATTTATTACCCTGTATATTTTAAAATCCACCATTGAAATCCCATGGCACTGACCCCATGCCATATCCACAACTATCATGATACCTCATATATTTGCGCTCTCTCCTAGCGATTCCCTATGCTCTTTCTTGATAAACAAATATTAATAAATAAAAATTAAAAGGCTTATTGGGAATTTATTAATTATAAAAGGTATATAAGTTAATTAATTATAAAGTGTTTAAAATTAATTAATTGAATGTTTTGAAATATTTATTAATATATTTTCCCTAATATTAGGTGTTAATATTAAATACCTTGGAAAATATTATATTGAATGACTTATGAATTAGAAAAAATGTTTATTTAAAAATAATATGGATTAATTTATAAAGATTTTATATATTATTAATATTTATAGATAATAAAAAAGGTTATATTTTAATTTTTTTGAATTCTTCATAATACATAATTTTATGTGTTTAAGTTAATAAACCTTATTTGGGTATTATTTAAACCACATATAATGATATTTGAAGATTGATATGATAATGGTTTAAATAATGTAAAATATTATATATTTAGATTTTATAAAATGTTTTCATAATCTAAATTGAATTATATAATTTTTTTAATACATAAAATACAATATATTTCAATAAAAAAATCCTTATAATGAATAATATGAAAAAAAAATTATATTATGAAATGAATATAAATTCTTTATATTCAAGATTATGGAATGTCCATAATGATTATATAAAATTGTAAAGTGTTTATATTAAGCATTGGTTTATGGAATATTCATAAATATTTATCTCATATTTGAATACTTGAATTGTTTATTTATTTAAAATTTATTTCCTTTTTAATTATTCATTAATATAAATTGTTTATATATTGTAAATAAGCATATGATTTATTTTACATTGTTATTCCTCTTATTATAAAATTATCAAGCGTTGTATTACATGTTATGAACAATTATATAATATCCACTTTCTATATACCTTATCTTCATATTGTAATTGAAGTTATTAGTTTGAATTTAGTTATTGAATATAGTTTATACATATTATGTGTTAGAGTTATGATGAATTGAATTATCTATCGAGTAAAGTATCCTCGAGGAGAGGGACTTAGAATCAGACCTCCCACTGGATTAGAGGCTATGACTTTTTTGTAATGCGGGGGGTTCGAAATGTGTCACTCTGAGCTGAATCAACTAAATATTGTCAATCTCATATAAATATGAGACTTTATATGAAGTGTTCACTTACCTTATGAATTATATGAGTTTGGTATTTTTAAATATTTTGGGAATCTATTTACGGGTGATAACAAAAACTATGAGTTGTGTAATGAGTTACACATCAATATTTTTTGAACATATTGATTTGGTGGGAGAAATGTGATTCCAAAATAAATAACTAGAATAAAGCATAAGTAAATGTAATTTCATAAGAAAAGATGGTGATATTAAAATCCACTTCAAATAATAAGTGTTATAATTCGTCAAAATTAACACTAGGCAAGACCTTTATCATCTAACCAGATAGGTTCCACTAAAGCAGGGTGCCCATGGATTATCTTGTGTAAGGAACTAAAATATTGGGTGAATCAAGATCATCCAATGGATATGTTTCTATAAAGAAAGTTTTCCTTACATTATATTTTGTTATCCTATTTTTGGCATTTACTTTAGGTTACACTTATCTAGGAAACCTCAATGATTAGGATACTAGAGGAATAAATTTGAGTTTAAATATATGTGATGTATTGGATAAAGAGTTGTATACTAAATTATTCAAGAATCATATATGATATGATTGGCATAACTCTTCACTTAAATAACTATGTGTTGAGAGGAATGCTAAGGGATAATAATTTCTTAGTGAAATATGTATCTTATCCCACTAATGGATATAATGAATTAAAAATGAGATATCATTAAGTGAGAGATTATTCAATAAAATTATTTATTAAATAATAATAAAACATGATACCCATATGATAAAATATTTTTTTGTTAATTAATAACATCATCATCATCAAATGTTACATTAAGATTAATTCTTATTAATAAGTAGCTTATTGTAAGTAACTTATAATATTGGTAACTTAAGGAAATTTCTTAAGTAATAAAAAAATATATGCATAAAAGCTACACCTTCCTATGTAATAAACATTTTAAGTACTTCAATAGGTAAATATAGATGATTTTTAAGTATGTAATGATCCACTTAGAGTTTAAAATTCATTATATTCCTTTGTTTGACACACAACACTTGAAGCTCCTCTCTGGAAGATAGGTGATTCCCTAGCTATGATAGTAGATTTGATGACCCATCCTCCTCCAATGGGAGAGGGGCCTCAACCCCAGGCATGAGTTTCTGTGCATTAGGGTTTTTGAGGTAGGGGAAGGGCCTTCAATCTGTTTTCTATAGTTGAGAAACTTTCAAAATTTTCCAGCATCAACGTTTCTCCCAAGGTTTCTGGGGTCCTTCATAGCCAACCAGCAGTTCCGATTTCTCTAGAGGAGTTATTCAAGGCTTCTTTGTTTCTCTCTTCATCTCTGGTGGTAACTTTTGTTCATCACCGGAAACCTATTGATATGTTTGACATGTTTGTGAATGAATAATGGGGTTTAAGAAATCATGCGACTGTTGGGAACCTAGGGTCGCGATAGATCCGTATTTTCTTTGATGATGAAGAATATCTGTCATAGGCTTGGTCTAGGTCTAGAAGATCTATTTGTGGATTTAATTATCATCTTCTTTGATGGTCGTTTGACCTCCAAATGAATTGGGACCCATCCACTATGGTTATTTGGCTTCAACTTACCAGTCTACTACTGCCCTTCTAGAACCCATCCCTCCTTTGTTCTATAGGAAACTCCATCGGTCATTTACTATGTGCTAACATTCAAACATATACTGTGAATAATATTTTTGTATCATTTATTGGTGTTGCAATGGAACTATCATGACCCCACAAGAAGTTGTGTGGATCATGATTAAGGGAGAATATATTTATTCCCAACCAATTGTTTATGAATCATGGATTAATATTTTCTCTATCTGTAACAGGTAGGGTAACTATCATCTAGACTGTCATAGAACAGTTTTGAGTGTACCTTTGGTCAAACCCCCTAATCTATATGAAGGGACTTTGGCTACTTATGTGAAAATTTCAGCTAAAGACTGTTCTTTTTGAGCAACCATTTTCGGCAGGGATGAGAAGGTGTGCGGTGATGACTTGGGAGGTTTGGGACTCCCTAGTTCTCAGTATTTACCTATTGAGGTGACCCCTATCATCCAAGAAGGATTCTATCATGAGACCACTAAACCTTCAGGTGAGGATCATTCCATGTGGGTCCTTCCCTCTATAGAGGTTCAATTGTGTTCGGGGATGGGGTTTTCTTTAGTCGAACTGAAAAAATCAAGAACCAATGATTCCGAGTTGTAGTTACAGATGTTTTTTTTTCTCATTTGGGGTGTGATTTGGGTGTTATACCCTTTTCTAGTAGACCAGGGGAGGCCATTCAAGTGTGTGATATTGGGAATGAGGTTAGGACCCCCCATTGGAGGTTGATCCAGCAAGGCAGTTGGTATCCTACAGTCCTACCATTGATGTTGTTGTGAGCATGGATGTCTGTATTTCCCCTGGTGCTGGAGGACATCCTCAAAGGGAAATCCATTCTCATAATTGATTCATAGTTATGGGAGATGAATAGTGTCATGTATTTGAGGAAGGGGATGATGTGGAGGCTTCCCATAGAGAGAACCTCCCAACAAGAGTGGAGGTTTCTCAAGAGGATATGGATTCTGATATGGACTGCCCTATTGAGTCCAATGAAGTTGACATTGCTAAGGACTATATCAGATTCTCTTCAAGGAAGGGAAATAACACCATCATTGACTCAAATGGGTTTATTAATCACTCTTGGTGGCTATAGAGGAAAAAAAGACTATTATTTCTTACCAATCCCCCTCCCCTGTTATTAGATCCTCAAGAAAAGGGTAGTTTCCTCTGAAGGTTCCAAAATAGGTGGAGGAAAAATCTACTAAGGATCTTGAACCACCACTAGGGGAATCATCCTTCATCATTATGTAGAATGTTAAAAGGATAATGCTAAATCAGATATACATCAGAGCGGAAAATAATTTAGGGATTGTGATGAGTGGGAAAAAATCATCTATTACAATGAATAATTCTTGGATAAAGGTTTATAGGTCATGAATATGCAAGAGGAGTTTGATAGGCTGGTTGGGAGGTGTATTCAAGACAACCTTACCAAGAAGTAGGGTGCTTGGATCAAAAAATAACTTATATTACTAGAACATGGATTCAACGAGCAGAAGATTACTATGGAAGATCTCATTCAAACCTCAGAAAAGATGGCTTACAATTTTTAAAACCTTTTCAAAGATGATCAGGATAAGAAGAAAACCACTTTTCAAAGGAGTCTTCATAGAGGTAATGTTTCTAAAAGGATTAAATTTCAACTGATAGATTCAACTATTTTGTATCATGTTGATTGACTGTCCATCTATGCACATTATTGGGTTTTAACTTTTTCTTAAAAGTGCTTTATTAATAAAAAAATATATTTTGTGGTATTATATTCCTTTATCTAAAGTAATTTTATGTTTCTAATCAATATAAATGTGTATGACATAGACATGGATAGACAATAGATACCCTATATGAACTGTTCTGGTAAAGGAAATTATTTTATTTCCATTGATGTAAATGTTAAAAAAATTGAATGTGTTCAAGAACCATTTAGCCAATATTATAATTTTTTTGATAATATATGAACTATGAATATAATTTCAAGGTTCTAGTGTTGTATAGAAAATTATTGTTTTGAAAAATTCAAACCAAAAGATAGAAAAATTAGTTGGAGATTCCAATGATTTTTTATTCAAGTAGCAAGTAGAGGTAATTGATACTTGAAGGGGTTATCAGAAAATATGGTATGCTGATATCATATAATGGAATTAATTAGGATATATTAAGGGGTGTGTGAAACTCCCTATAATTTCCATGTATGTTATTAGTGTTATAAAAATTAATTCTTCAATTTTTAAGGGTATATGATACTGACTATATAATACAAAATTGTGGTAAGAATAAAAGAGTTCAATATTAAGGTAATAATTGATAGATTTAATAGTTTAAGCAAATATTTTATTCACTAAATATTTTAGTGTAAAAGATTTAATCAAACTCAGTTGAATATAATCAACTAATGTATATCATTATCTCATTTCTCTTATGTATTAAGAGATGTTGTTCAATAAGAAATAGTTTTTATGAAATAAAATGAGATGATTAATTTTATATACATGATTTATGATTCATTGGGTTCTATAACATGTTTTGAAAATTAAAAAAAGATAAAAATGTTTTATCCAAGAAAAATATTTTATCTAGTTTTTTAAAATATGAGGAAAATTCTCCCATATCCCATAAGTGGCATATTTTAATAAAGTATTCTATTTAATGGAAAATTATCTAAGCACATAAAATACCATAAATGATATGGGAAATATGTTTATTTGTTAAATGTTCATACTAAAATGAAATAAGGGATATTTCCTTAAAAAAAGAGTTTGTGTATCTTAACAAGACATTCTAATTAGAATATTATATCTAAGATCATAGTGGGAGTATGTTTAATCTTAAAAAACTTTATAGATAATAAGTAAAAGATTGCACTAGCCTAAGTCAAGTGATTCTCACTTAATATCTTAGAGAATTTAGGATATTTAATGACAGAGGAAATGTAATTGTTATATGTTGTTACCATTAAAATAGAATATTATTATTTTATAAATGATTATTCCGGTCAAAATGAATATCCCTTTATCCTAAAGGAGTATAATATTTTCTGGTAAATAATAAGGTGAAAAGTTGCATTATTTCAAAAAAATAATTTTTGGAATAGGGTTCCAAGGATAATTACGATAAACTTAGATAGAATTATAAAGTATAAAATAGATGTTGACATTATAACATTTGATGTTGTAGAGTTTAGGAGTTTTAATATGTTCAAAGAGTTGAACATTAGAAATCAGATTCCAAAATTTCACCATTATTCATACATTCTTTATTCATAAATGTTACTCACTAATGATTTTAGTGTGAGGGTTTTATTAGATGTTTACATATATTTGTGATAGGAATTTTATAGATATAATAAGTTAACATTACCACTCAAAGTGAAGAAAACATAAGGTTGATATGGTATTTTATCATATATTATATGATAGATCAATGATTATGTTGGGTTTTGTTAAGTATTCTTAAAAGAGTTTTATGAATATAAAATGTATCATATAAAATGATATCTCTATTTTATCATACTTTCAAATTGGATATATTGGTGAATATATATATATATATATTGAAGTGTAATGATAATTGACCTCTCAAAGTATGAATATGATTAATCACTAACCAATGTTCTTAATAGAGTATTATAGGTTATGGTGAATTTTAATGTTTATAATGATTATAATTCTTGTATGAGATACAAAATATGCTCATGATGCACAAAAAAAAAGGGAAGGTTTCATAATGTGTACTGGATGGACCATGAAGTATACCACATGAATTGTCCTACACTATGTATTTGGTATACTAGGGCTGCATAGATCATATTCAGTCCCAATTACATGAGGCTTGTGAGATAAATAGCATTGGAACCATTATAATTTGATAATTGTCCCGGGTAATCCATTAAATTTTAGCTAATTAAGGGGTATTGGTCTATCTTGATGACCATCCTATCAGTTGGAGTTCAACCAAGATGATATTTTTCCTATCATATAGTGAATATGAAATCTGGTATATCAATTAAGACTTATTGAGGTGTGTGAGGCTACCCCTATATAGTATATACAATGTTCTAATCTATTCAGATGAGGTACATGTGATGTGAACATCTATAAAGGTGAGTAAGATGTGATGTATTCATTTACTTAGTCAACATTTACATTGAGAATCAACAATGTATGAGTTGGATATATTGTACTGACATACACCATGTACCATGGTCACTCAATATCGTGGATAAAGGTAACTTATGAGAATTCATGATAGCATAATATATTGATGGTGGACATAAGCATAAAGATTTATGTGTTTTATAGAGATCACACCCTATCCCTTTATAGATTAATTATAATTGTTTCCTTTATAAAGGACACTATTTTATTTTATTTATGAGTCTAATAATTCATATTTATAATCAATTCTATAATGGCCCACGGTGCCACACTTTATAGTTAATTGGATGAGGATTGTGTTTGACTTATATAGATACTCTAAAAGTGTTTTAGAACTAATCCAAAATGTTTTTGATGGGTAATAAAAAGATATTACATATGATGTGATATGGGGTATAGAAAATGATAAATTTAAAAAAATATTGGAAAATATTCAATAGGAGTTTTGGATATGAGTTCAGAAGTTATTTTATATGATACAATATTAGGTGAAATGGTATAATGTATTTTAGGATTAAGTGAAAGTGATAGAGAGAAATTAACATTCCCTAATTCCAAAATTGAATGTGTTGGATTTTTGGAGCAATGGATTTGAGGTTATGTTTTCATTTACATAGCCTTAAGAAAATCTTGAGAATATATTGCTGCTAATGAATTCTTAGGAAAAATCTTAATAGAACATTGTCAGAAAAATATTATGATACGAAGGAGATGCATGCCTTTAGATTACAATGCTCCTAATGTATTACAAGCTTATAAAATTGGCAGACAAATGATAAAATATTATCATTCTAGTGATCATTCCATATTGAATACCCTTTAAAGAAGCATTACATGATATGTAATGGAAGAGTGGAGTCGCATTCATGCATTCAATGCATGATCAAGCCAAGGAATTAGCTCATATGTTATAACACATGTGCTAATGCATGAATCACCAAGGAGAATCCTTCATGCTATATAAATACCACTATAATGTGATGAAAGCGGTGTGATATTTGAATGATATTTGTCCACGACTCCGAAGTGAATGTTTCTCTCTTATTTTATAATCATCATGTTAACGGCGTTAACATGACTTGGTGTTTGGGAGGGTACCTCCCATAAAATGATATATTCATATTGTCATATGAATATAACATAGAAGTAAGTTTCATTTGATCCTTCATTTGGTTATATTTGTGAAATCATTTTATTTTTTAAAGATGTTTCTGAATCTCATCAGTGAAAGGTACATAATTTTCAATAGTTGTCAATTACTATTTATTATTTCCATATATCTAATGTCTGGTTATATTGGGATTATGATTTCTATATACTTCCATTGATAAGATTAATTTTTAATAAATCCCTTTTAAACCTATCAATGATATCATTCCCTATCAAAAGGCATTCTTCTATCATCCATAATCAAGTCCCTCATGAAAACAGAAAAGAATCTCTATATTTACACCCTTAATAAAATATTGATCATAAATCCATACTTTTTTGGATCTTATCGAACATCACATAATTAATGGATATATCTTCCATTATTTTAATAGTGATAATTTTTGTTTAAATATATCAATATGTTCCCACTCAATCAATCTAATAATACATTTATTACATCCATAAAATTATGTTTTTTGGGATGCCCCGTAATGATTCCATGGAGAAATATTATTACATGGTCAATAATCGAAAATATCCCACCTAATTTCCCAAATAAATAATGTAAATCAGATCCAAATGATTAATAATTATGTTGGATAATTAAAACCATAAACATATGTGACAATATTCTCATGGGATAATGAATTGATTAATATTCTTAAAACAGTACATTCTATATATAATAATTATGATAAGTAATATCATTAGATTCATTTCCCTAAAATTATTTCCTTTAAAACTAATCCCTATAAAAAATTTATCATGGAGGCATGGAACTTTGGCATAAAAGAATTTTTAAGACCCATGAAGAACCTACATAGATCCAACGTTTCATACTAAATTATCTTCCTTATTCCCATTTAGAATTGGGGGTTTAAATCATAGCATGATGTAATATTAAAATTCATTGATCTATTATCCACAATACAAATGCATATTACTATCTAAATATAAGGCCCCAGCCTTAAAACTTACTTAATCTTGAGTTATTACAAGCTTACACATTGAGGATCTTTTCAGGTTTAGAGTTTTAGAGAATTAGATCATAAAACCTGCATTACATTCCACATTTAAACAAAGTGGTTACATAAAAGATAGTATTCATTTTCCCATCAATGGAAACATATTTAAAATAAAACATGGATTCTTTCTTGACACTTCCTTGACACTATCATCATATCATGTACCCTTCCCTTGACCTGGGAAAAACATTTCAAAAACTTGGGATGATCATAAAAAGATCAGTAAGGGATATAAAAATATGGAAAGGAAACATGAGTACATGTATACATAAGAATGAAATCATACTTTACCCATAAAACATAAGCACTTTAACATACCTAAAAAATCATGAATAAATCATAGAAATCATAAGACATAAATGTAACTTGAGGCATTCATAACATTCTTACGTAGGGATTAACCCTCTTGGTTACGTTTGGAATACCCATCACAGTATATTCCCTAAATCTCTTCGGAGAAACCTTAACGTTTAACCCCTTCGCGTTACCCAATGCATTGGAGAGCTATATCGGGCTCACCCGCCCTTAGTTTATCACGGAACCACCCGTCTTCATAATAATTCCCAAGAACCATAACATAATCATATCACATAAAACATGCATAAAGGAAACATAACCTTTCCACTTTTCAATCACAAGATATCAATAAAAAACATTGATATAAAAACATTATTAAAACCATTTTCAATACCAAAATAAAAGAAAAGTAAAACATGGTATTTATTTTTCTTTAAAAAAAGGTATGGCTTGTAGAGGAAGCCGAAACTCAAATAATGGTCACGGCGGTGGAGAAGTCGTTGTCGCCGCATACGTACGACAAAAACATTACCTTTTTTCATTTAGTAAAACGCTTTGTATAAAAAATATTCCTTTCGGATAAACGTAAAAGTCAAAGGGGTTTATACACCTTATAAAAGAAGGTTGTGTATAAAACAAAATATGCCTCAATGAAAGGAGATTGAGATGAAGTCCCATACAAAGACGGTATCCTTGGATTAAGGATAAATCAATTACATAATTATGTGTGACAAACTAATACACAAAATATAAGTGGATATTAAGTGTAAAACAATCAGAAGTTATTCACACATATTCATATAACGACATATTCAAGGAGTAAAAGATTATCCCAAAGAATCAAAATTGGGTTAAGAAGTTCCCTTGCAAAAATTTGACAGCCTAACGACATCACTACAAAATTTAGAAAATGAGTTGATGAGAGATAAAAAGGGCATCTCATCACTTGGAAAGAAAATTTAAATCACTAAGGATATATAAGAACATATCCCAACATAATGTTATTTGAATTAAAAGATATAACAAAATAAGTCTTTTAAAAAGAGGAGGGTGAATGGTTCCCTTACCGACATGGGTATCTTTCGAAACGTACACCCCGTGAAAGAAGGACAATAAAACATTGATGTAAATACTCATAAATGAAAGTATATTACACAATGATTAAAATAATGGGCAGTACATACACAACTCAAAGGAAATTGTGGCAAATATAGCATAAATCTCACGAGAATAAAAGTGAGATGAAAAATCCCTTACGAAAACTCGGCAGCCTAACGACACCACTTAAAACTTCCAAAAATGGATTGATGAGATCAAATAGGGTCTCTCATCATATTACAATAAAATGTACAGCAAGAGGAATAAAAAATAACTTCCCCCATCATAACAAATAGGATCTTAAAAGAAGTGACATAAAGGAGAGTACTTAAAAAGAAAGAGAGAGGTTAGATCTCTTACAAATATTCGGCAGCCTAACGGCGCCACTCAAAACTTCCAAAATGGATTGATGAGAGAGAATAGGGTCTCTCATCATATGAAAATAAAAATTACAGTAAGATTAATATAAAATAACATCCCAATCACAAGAAAGATGAGCTTAAAAGGAATGACATAAAAGAGTGTACTTAAAAAGAAAGTGAGGAGTAGGATCCCTTACCTCGGGTCCGACTTGACTCGATCATTCTTTAACGTCCTAAATAATAAACTTGAGTTAATTTATACTTGATTAAGAACCTTTTTCAAGTTCATTATTCCTTTTATATCACTTATTTCCATGTTATAAACATTATGTAATCATTTAAGTTAATAATGTTTGTTTTGTCGATATTTGGTTCTTAAGTCGAAAGTGGACTTCTTACAATTACATGTTGTTCGTGTGGTAAAAGGTTCATTATATACATAATGATATTCATGATTTGGATATCATATATATCATATATATCCAGAATATACTTGTATTTATAATATTACATAATCATTTAGAGGTAAGAAATGAAATGCACCGTTCATGGAGATAGTAAGCCGTACGTACGCATGAACGCTACTTTCATTTCTATGTCATACTAATGGAATTAAAACTAAATGAGAGGTGTGTATATTTTAATTACAGAATTATATTAATTATTTATATGTAACATAAATCATATATAATAACTTTAAATACATCCTTTATACATCCCACATATGGCATTAACGAATCAAATCACTTTGAGGGGGCGGTAGTCCGCACTTCCTAAAATGAAATTATCGTGTTTACCCAAAATGGAAACCATAAAGGTATGCCACAAAAGAAAAATAAATAAGATTAAGTAAAACATAAAAATATTATATATCATATATAAATATAGTGACATCTTAATGGCCACCTTTTAAGGTGTTATATGAGTGTTGAACAATCATCGTTTCGTGAGGCAGAAATTCGCCATCCATAGAAACAACATGTTCTTTAACCATTTGAACAATCATAGTTTCATGAGTGTAGCTAGAATTATTCTTATAAAAACATCCTAGTATATTGAAGATACTGGAATTTTTACAAAAGAAATGAATAAAAAGAGTTTAGGGGGTTGGAGAAGCAAAATAAAACAAAAGAACACAAGTGAAGACATTACCTTAAAATCGGGTAACTCTTTTTGATTTGAGATGAAAGGCTTCCTTGGGAGGACTTCTGCCCAAAGTGAGGCTTCTAGGAGTACTAGAGGGATGTGGAGAGGCAAAATGAGCAGGGTTTGGCCGAGACAAAGGCTTGAGAGGTGTGGGTAAGGTGGTAGAGGTGGGGGCCTTTTATAAGAGGAGAGGAGGGTCACTCTTGTAAAGTTACAAAATGTTACTTTATTTTCAAATGAGTTTCGGATTTTAAAGGTCCCAAATTGATGTATTTCGAGGATAATTTGGTAAGGGTTCTAAATATACTCATCTAATAGGTTTTTGACAAGTGTAAGTTATAGTTTTAACATTATATTTTCATTTTATTTAAATCCTTTATTAATGAGGTAATCGCTGCATCATCATGATGTCATAAATAATTTAATTTAGTTAATGTCTAAAAATTATATAAAAAACTATCATGATGTAGTAAATCTGTTTATCTTTCTAATGAATATTTATAGTCAAAAATATGACTTGTATAACCCCATTGAAAAATTTTTTTAGTGAAACATCTCATGCTTGGGACATTTTTATTTTAACTTTAAATAAAAAGTTATTTATGTCATTTTCCAACCAAAGTGACTCCATGGGGTCCCCAAGTTGACCCATGGATTTTCTTGGTCGAACATGACACATCCAATGAGGGTAGGACATGTGTCTAGGTCATTTCACATTATTAAAACATTATTTTTACCTTAAACTACACTAATTACCTCTAATCGCGATTAAAAATTAAAAGTTACTATTCACCAAAAAAATTATTTTAATCCCATTGAACCACATTTTACTTCTTAATGAAAACCATGTATGTGGGATTTTTTAAATTCAAAACACAGATGTGGTAAAATTTAATTTAAATGAAAAATCAGTTTTTTAAGTACCACTTAGTGGTTTCACTATTCATAAAAAAATGAAGTTTTCCAGAAAAATACCAAAAATTCACCCTAAGCTATATTTGATATTCCGAATTCAAAAATGATGTCTATTTTAAAAAATTCAAAACATATAAGTTAAATTAATTAATTTAATAATTAATTCCCACTGTCAGAGCAAATAGCGTGTTTTTATGAAACAATAAGTATCAAAAGATTGACACTAGTTTAAGTCCAATTTCAAGATGAAATTAATTCCAACAACCACTATTGGATTAAATGGTAAAAATATATTCTAATTTTACTTTAAAAACAATTCAAAGATAATCTAATCATATAAATAAATTATATTAAAAAGATGTTTTGAATTAAAATACAACGTTTTTCACTATTCATTAAAAAATGAACTTTATCGGAAAGATACCAAAAATTTACACAAAGTAAATTTTGATGTCTCTATTCTAAAGAATAATTTTATTTTGTCAAATATAACACATAAAATTGTCAAAAAGTGTCTTTAAAAGAGGTTCTCCATCAAAAGGTGGTTAATCGACCTTCTAAAGAACATTAGAATGTTTACGCTTAAAAATTGAATTCATTCACATTTTTAATCCTCTAACATTTATTGTAAAAAGTAAAAATATTTGACAAACATATATAATAATTTTGTAGTTAGTTATGTTCATTCCCTCCATTACAACGGCTAGGCGTTAACTACCATTTAAAATAATATTATTTTATTATTAGAGTGCAACATCAGATTCCCAAGAAACTCGTTGTTGCATATTGGGTACGCCATCGAGCATCGCGTCCCCTTTAAAGTAATATTAATATTTTATTCACAAATATGGATAAATATAAAAATGTCATATTCTTTATTTACCTGGGGTGTTACACTAAAAATACATTCTTCACAATTTGGAATAGGGGACATGTAGACAATTATATTACTTCAACACTTCTCTTAATTCAATACATGGTATTTAATTTTAGAATAGGGGTCATAAATCTTATCAGTCAGGTTAAAAATAATTTATAAAATATGTTCTAAGGCTCTTAATAAGATTAATATTTTAATCATATTGTTTTCCATACCAACCTTCCTAATATAAATATTCAGTTAACTTCAATCATATAGAAATATTATTGACAATTTGGATTTATTCTCATGAGTCACATGGAATATAATAATAATTCAAACACATATATAAAATAATATTCACATATATTTTTATTCTTACTTATCATTGAAGTATGTGTGTAACTTACAATCCTAGAGATGTTCTTGGTTCCCATCATAATATATGATGATTTTTGTGAGAAATATTATTCATTAGTGGAAAATAATCTTATTTTTTCAAATATATAATTTATTAAAATCCTTCAAAAAAGAATGAAATAGAGGATATAATCAAAGAAATCTAAAATAATAAATACCTAAAGCATAAAAGTGTATAACAAACCAACATTACACTATAAGAGAACCCGTATTATCTATGATAACAACAAATACCTCACCTTTTCATGCAGTAACTAGTGAAACATCCATAACATTACCTTCCTTCTATGGGTAAAAATCCATCGATTTCTTTTAAATAAGGTGGAAAAATGAAGGTATAATATACATCAATGAAAAATGAGGCTTATATAGATCCATTGGGAATTGAAACTCAAGCACTAAGTCATGAATTATCTTTGAGAATTGTCAGACTTTGCTCTCACATAGGAACATAACACCTATACGTGCCTTCATTTTTTCAAAAATTGACGTGAAAACATTACTGTTATCTATAAAATCTAAATGAATATTCTATCCTAATTAAAAACCACCCCACCACCTACCAAATTTCCATTAATATAGTATCCATAGTATTGATCTTAAAACTAGTGGTAAGTGACTTTAACCGCACTAATATCGCTACTGGACATCATTATATAATGTTAAGAATATATATCTCTTAAAGAGTGAGGTTTTTAATAAAAGAAGAAGGAACCAAGATTTTCATTGATGACTATAAATTTGAAAATATTTTATATAGATAATTTTTTTTGTTTTATGTATGATAAAGAATTTAGAACAATGCTAGGTTTATTGAACAACTCATTGTGTGTTGATCTGATACACAAATATATATCCAAAAATGTTAAAAGAAAATTTTTGTTTACCATAGTGGATAGAAATATCTAATCAAATGAGGAGACAAAAAAAATAAAATAAACTTAATATCTAATATATATCTATGAGTTTACTAATAAAATTTCATAATAATATATCCTTTGAACTATACAAAAATATATGCTTGGTGAATTTTCTATATGGCCAATAAAATAATGACCTTTAAATTCCAATGAAATTATACTAAATTTTGTTGTTTTTTTGGTTTTTATAACTCCATTATATATATAAAAATTAAGAATCTCAATTTTTTAGGATCAAGTTCAATATATAAAATGCCCTTATAGATCCTATGGATGGACTATCTAGTTATGGAGTTGAAAATCACTAATGGAGAAGGATCTAGATGATAAATATTTTTTAAAAAGTAGTTTTTATTTTATGAAAATAAATATTTCATTAAATACCTTATTTTTTATGTTATTTAAGATATTATTAAAAAAATACAGTGAAATTCATCTTTATATAAAATTTCATGAATTTCCTCTCCTCCTTAGAAAAATAGAGTTACCCAAATGGCTATCATTCCACAAGGATATGCTTGTGTTACTAAAAACCCACCTATATTTATGATAGACTTGTATAATAGAAATACATTTCTGAATTGTGGATAATAGTTGACCCAACCACTTGTATATAATTTCTGGAGCATGTCTATAGTTATCAATAATAAAGAGATTCCACAAATGGGTTGATTCATAAACTCACTTTATATTTAGTTTTTAAAACCACATAACAATCATGATATAATTTTTTTTTAATTTGAGTTTTTGTTTTAAGTATTCTTAGTATATAGGCCTGAATTTATAGGAATTGGATTTCTAGTTGTTTTTTTGTATGAAAATATAGATTAATTAGCTTTTAATCAAGGATACATCTTCCATATTTGATAGAACTATAATGGTTCTAGGATAACTTTATCTGAAGATGTGATGTGTTTTTGAATTCATTAGATGATTATAAAGATGCTTTTGATGCAGTTATAACTGATCCTAAAGATTTTATATTTTGATAATTAGAGTATTTCTTATAGATTTATATCACTTGAAGTCTACAACAACTAGTTGTCATGAGGGACCTTTCAATTTTATTTTATTTTTGGGTGCTTTTTTTAATTGTTAAGATGAGAGGTTTTAATTGTAAAAATATTATAATTTATTTTATATTCAATGAATTTATGATCCTCTATGGTTCAAGGCTTCTGAGGAGAAATAAATCAATGTATCCAATTCATTGATATAATGAGTTTCTAGCTTGTGGAAGTAGATATCCTACCAATTGTGTTGATTAAGGGTGTTCGATATGAAGATAAAGCTGATATTCCAATTTCTCAAAGCGGGTTTATACCTTTTTGTTGGGTTATGTCACAGACTTCCAAATGATTGGAAGAAAAAACTTTGGACAATTTAAATTCAATGATATATTAAATCATGTTTATTATTCATATTGTGCTTTACATATAAGTATGATTTTTAATATCCTTTAATGGGTACTTGATTTTTCAAATAAGACTCCATGTTTTGTTAATTTCCATCATGAATTTTATTTTTTCATAAGTCTATAAAATTTTGATAGATATAATTTATACTCTGTATACTTTTTTTAATATGATATACTATGGGTTTATCAGAACATTGTGTTTTAGTTTGTTTTAATATTTAAGGTGGTGATAATTTTTAAGTCAAAATTTTTACTACAATTCACCCCCTCTTATAGTTTACTTGTCATATTAATCTAGGAATAAACTTTTTATCAGATCTGGTTTTTATTTTTGAGATTTATATGATATCAATTCTTTTTATTTTTCATTAGTTTATGAAAATTCATGTTTAATCTTCCTTGCACCTATAAATTTTGTAGAGAAAAGTCTTCTTGATGTAATGAATATATATTAGAAGTATTATAAATCTCAAAATTATACTAACACTAATTCTTAATGTTAATAATTTTTTTTATTGGAGATATGAAATGGGAAAATTCATTATAAATATTTGTGTAGAGAATTTTATCACACTCACTTAATGTTATAAAATTAAAGAGAAATAAATCACTACCTTTTCAGGAGATGAGAAAGAATAATTTCAGTTAAATATTCATGTTTTGAATACTTTGATATATAAAATCCAATGGAATATATATATCCAAGTTTATTCTTGTAAAATCACATATGGTATTTGTAAGAAGTCATAAGTTACATATTTAAGACCTTCTTAAGTGATAGAAACTAATAGAGTAATTCTTAGAGATTATTATCAATAATTTGATTTCATAACCAGTTAGAATGTTGCTTAAATTCATCAAATGTTGATAAAAAACATAAATAGCTTATAATCTTGGAGATAAAGATTTATTGTATGATCAACTTTTAGGGAAATTCACAGACATTCCATCAAATGGGTAAGAGTCTAAGTGGATTGTTATAGATGATACTAAAAATATTACTTACTTAATTTTGGAAGATTATATTGGGATAATTTTATTGTATGAGAGTATATTAAAGAGAGATGATGAGAAAGAAAAGAAAAATAATTGTGTTGTCTTTGCATCAAATTTGAGAGGCTTATATTTCTATGATGTGTTTACACCACAAAAATTGAAGAAACATTTCAGATCATAGTGATTTGAAACCTACTGGTGGTTAAATTTCTAATATGGAAAAGATAATGTTAAAAAATCAAATTTTTTAAAGATTTAGGAAATATTGGAGAGAAACAAATGAAAATAAATACTCTCTAGAACCAATCTACTATAGGTGTAGAAATACCAATAATATATGACTAGATTGTTCAGAGTTAAAAAACATATATAAGAAGTATTTGAAGAAATATCCTAAGACAATAGATAAGAAATGTATAAAAGAACAAGATATTTAGAGTATTAGTAAACATGAAACTATATTTAGTAGTTTATTAGATTAAAGTGATGATAATAGAAATATTATTAGATTCTATAAAAATATAAAAATACTTGAAAACACAAATTTCATTAAGGAAAAAATTAGAGCGGCTGAAAATATGTCACAATATTATTTAAATAATAGTTTGGATGAATTAACTATTGAGTATAATGATAATGATATTTCATCTTATTCTAATAATAAGGAAACATCTCCTCAAATTTAGGATCAGATACAATCTTATATTGAGGAACCTGAAGACATGTATCTGAACCTATATAAAAAATTCTCGTGTATGAAAGATGATGTTACTAAAACTAAAGTAATTTTTTAAGGATCATATTAAATTGAATGAAATAATAAAGGATAATGTTAAAATCTTATCAGAATTGAAAGATATGAGAATTCCATTAAATAAGTTTACTTTTGATAAGAAATATACAATGAATAATTATTTTATTAGAAAATAAATTGAAGAAATGTGATAATGTTTCAGTTTCTGATAAAAGTAAAAAGGGAATGTATTTTTCATTATCACAAGTTAATAACAATGTTATAAATCCAAATTCAAATATTAAAAGGTTGAAAAGTTTACTTTAATTTTTTACTAGTAGTAGAAAATATTTTGACAGAATATATGGTAAATTGTGACCATCTAAGAGGATTGTATCCAAACATGGAATGAAATCCATAGGAAGTTTAGTATATCAATAAAATTACTTTTTTATGATAAATCGCCTTTTTAAACTATGTTCTGAAGAGGTGGTAAATGAAGGAAGAACTACTCACTAAATAGTTCAATCACTTAGAAGGAAAGAAGCTATAATCTCAATGGAACTTGCTACTTAAGAGAATAAAAAACCAAAAAAATATGGGTTCCAAAAGTCCATATTTCAAAATACTTACATACCATAAAATGCCAATAATTGGAAGAATTAACATATAAACACATAAAGTTTCTACATACTGATAACTCAATAATTATATCTAGTACCTGGTAACTATTTCTTTAAATTTACTAGAACTTACACTTATTATGAATAAACCCATTGTCATGTTTCAAATTTTTAATTTTTTTTTCTTTATTTGTTAAACTCAGTCTTTTTAAGTGGGGGTATCCCTTCTATTTACCAAAAATTTGACTACATTGTAGTTTTTTTATTTTTTATTACCTTTAATAGATGATAAGAACCCTTTTAATACTAATTTTCTAGAACATTATTCTTATGAAGAATATCAATCGATTATTTTGTTAGACAACTTCTAAATTTTTTGTTTATTTCTAATCCTATCATTTATAATTTGTACTTAATTCATGTTATAACTATACATATATATTTTTTATAGTATTAATTTTATATTTATTTTCTTAGAAGTATTTTAGGGATTTTTTATAAAACATAAAATTTTAACTTTAATCTTTAATGTAAAATCATTTTTATGATTTGGGTTTTATCTTCTTTCATATTATTTTTTCTTAACCATTGGATACGTCTAATTATCTTGAGACCAATGGATATATAATTTCTTATAAATACCCTTACAGTTCCTAAAGGTATTTTCTTATATTATTTATGATGTTCTCAAGTTTCCTCATGGATAATTTTGGGATCTATGTTATTTTTCTATTTCTCGGATAGAATCAGTCATTGAAATTTAACCAAGAGAAATATTTAGAGAAAGGATAGTTGATCATTATTAGTATAACGAAAATACATCTTTTTAAAATAAGTTTTTATTTATCATGAATGTGAGAACCTTGATCTAACATTAAATTTTTAAGAATATTTTTATCCATGTTTTATCTAATAATTTTATTGTTCTACCTTTTTTTTTGAAGATGGTGAGATTAAGAATATCACGTTTTTAGTTTGTAGATTATAGTTTAATCTTTATATGGAAGATTTGGAAAATTTATTAATTTTTTTCTTTAGGTTGAATCATTTTTTTTTCACGAAAACTTTTTTGGACCTATATATTTCATGTTAAAGAAAAAGTAGAAGATACACTTTTTCAAGTAAATAAAAAATTTCCTAAAATAAACCATTTATATCCTAAAGGAAAGTTCATGTTCTAATGAGTTCTAGATTTTATACATCTAAGGAAAGGTAATAAATATATAATTAAGATAAAATATGTATATATATATATATATTATATTTTGTATGAAATATGATAAATTTTAATCTAGTATAGTTTTTATGGGATTATATTGAAGATATATGTTATAATATGATAAAAACAAAAAATTTACCCTCTATAGAAATATTGAATAATGTTCTTGTCAAATTACTACTAAAGGAATGATTTTATAATCTAGAAATCATTGATAGAGTAATGGAAGATCCTTTGAACTTAGACACCATTTCTATAATAAAGCTAATATATGTTACGATAGAAATAAATTTTGTTGAAAATATTTTGATAGTTGCCTCTCAAAATAATTTTTTAAAATAAATAAAGAAAGATATAGAAAAAATGATAAATGAACTAAAAGATAATGTTCTGGAAATTATTAATGATCAAATAAGTAGGAGATATTATTAATAGTTTAGTTATATATATAATAATCTTAAATGAAAGACATATCCTATTGAAGAAACTCTAAAGAAAAGCATGTATTTTTCTGGTATTTCTAGTCAAAAGTAACAAAATAAAACTCATTAGATGTTTAACCATCTTTAGAAGGAGTTTTACCTTCCTCATGTTTAAGAACTCTGACCCTAGAGAAATTGAGATTATAAAATAAGTTCATCATAAATTTATTCAATCTCATAATTTTTTTAATAAAACCGGTTTGAATTTTCTTTCAAAATCCTCTTCTATTATTTTAGTGTTGACAAGTTCATTGATGGATAAAACCTGTCTTTTTGAAAAAGAAAAAAAATCATTAGAAATGTGTTTTTTGGTTGTTGAGAATAATTAGTAATAAGAATAATTTGACAAATACTTTTCTAAAGTTCAATGGTTTGAGGAAGGGAAATATTCCAATCCAGTTGATATTGAAAATTATTTTTTACCTCATAATATTGAAGTTATCATAAAACTCCATTGAAGAATAGGAAAAATACTCAAAGGAATGTTTTTCTAAACAGAGAACCAAGGGTGAGAGAAATGAAAATTATTTAGAATTTATCATTGATATATTGAAAAAGATATAAAATTTTGTTTCTATTCTTTTGTATCTTAATTACAAGTTAAATAAAATGAATAATAGTGTCATAGAAATCCAGTTATCTAAGACATTGTTCCAAGAACATAATCCACAATCATATTTAAAATACATTCATAAATATATAAATATATATATATATATTTAATAATGTTGGAATGTTTCTAGACATGTTTTACCCCATCAATAACTCCATTCTATATCCCATAACGATCTTCTTATTTTACTTCAACTAAAGCACTCTCCTCACCGTGACTTCCCTCTTCCATATTAACTATTTCAAAATCTCTATCGTTTTTACTTCCTCACCATCTGCTGAATTAACATTCATCAGTCTCCCAAATCTATGGTTTCTACTGCATATCAATAATCAATATTCACCTATTCTGGTCTCCCCAATATAGGGTTTTGGAAGCTACTCTATTCAGTATCCACAATCTAGGGTTTCAACTACATTGTGCATGCCTTCTAGTGCTCCTTTTCCATCTTTTGGCATAAATTCCTTCATCTACCTCTGCTACGATAACTAATTAGTCATCCACGACCTACTTGTCCTCTTTTTTTTCTAAAATCCTTACTCTTCTACTCTGTGAGTTCACTAGGGTTCTCCTTGGTTCACCTCCCAAAATCCCTTCTGTTACTAGGTGTAGTTACATCCATTGTTTATGAAACCTGAAAAAATCTTCATGAACCACCTTACCATCTCCCATACATTATTCAGACATTATAAAGACCAACCTATCCACATTAGGTATGTTATCTTATTGTCCTTAAATTCCTACCTATTTTGTGCATATTATCTTATTTGTAGGTTAACAAAATGTCATGAAAAATTCATAATACTTTTTCCTATTCTAATACTCCAAGTACACATGTTTAATTTTCTCGACATTTTTTTATTGACCATTCATTATTAGTAGGGTTTATATTCTATTCATCACATTAAATAACTGTAACTAGTAGCATTCAGACATTCAACCATAGGAGTGACTACATGCGCATTCTATGGATTATTTATCTTCAGAATATACATTGTATATTCTATAATCATAGTACTGCCTCCAAGTACACATGTTTAATCTGCTCAGTCTTTTTTATTGACTATTAATTATTAGCAGGGTTTACATTATATTAATCATAGTAAATAACTATAACTGATAGAATTCAGATATACAACCCTAGCAGTGAATATATACACATTGTAAGGATTATTTGTCTTTAGAATGTACATTGTCTAAACTCTAATCACAGTACTGCATTCCATGGTTATGTTCAATTCCTTTACAATAAAATAAAAATATACACAATACTAACATGAACTCCTCATCAAGATCTAGAGACGCAAGACTTCAAAGAAGATTACTATAGAAACAACATTAATCTGGTTGTCTTATTTTTATTATGTACTCCTGATATAGTTCCATTATTTATTAATCATCAACTTATATATTTACAAAAATTGAATTCTAAAGTAAAAATTTCTCTTGAAAACATTAATGAAAATGAACCTCTAACACCAAAAGGAATCACACGAATAGGAAGAGGCATGCCTTTGTCACTTATACCATGTAATTGTAAGTTCAATTTAAAAACTCCATTACTTGTTATCTGGTTATCTTATTTCAAACTGAAATATCATAGCTCTATAAAATTGCATCTTACCACCTGGTAATGTATATTCTAACAATACTGAGAAATTTATGATAGAAATATCTATTATAAAATATTTTATAGCTGAACTGGTCACAGTAGCTAATAACAAAAAAAATACATCGATGTATTCCATTAGAACCTGTATCCAACAATGGTTAATTCTGTTTACTATATCGAATTTAATTACTTTGATTTCATACTTCAAAACTGGTAAACCTTTATTGTTATAATTTTTCATCTTCGTGTTTCACAGTCCCTCAAGACTATTCAAATCTGTCATGGATATATGATTGATCAAACAAGAGAAGACAACGAATGAATATCATTATACAACACAATCTTTGATTATATGAGAATGTTTTCATTGAATATTGTTTAACTATATGGTAAATATGTCCCATTTCTATTTAACAACTACCTGTTCCATTATTACTCATATAAGGTATGAATAAAAATGGTCATACTTTTATAGAGTCAGCTGATGCCTCTACATCATAGTAAGCACAAAACAATCTAGTAAAAAAGTTATCCTTTGTTAGTGAAATATTGATTCTTACACATGCAACCACTATAATGAATAGTTCCCCTTATACTGCTATTGGAACCTGTATTCCTTTTTCATCCACAGGTATGTTATACAATCTTACTAGCATTTCAGGGTTTTATTCTATGTATCTATTTATATATATATACTTGATAATATTTTATAACATTGTCAACTATGATGTTATTCTGAGGAGGAGGTAATAAGCATGTAGATTCTACACAACTGCCCGAGGAACAACATTCAATGAATCATATGTTGGAGAGAACTACTCTTATAAGAAACTATGAACAAAATCATGCATTAAACTTCATAGGTCTATCAATGTGAACATTATATATATTCAACATTCAACTATTTTAATATTTATTTTCTATTACTAAAAATACATCAATAACAAATAATTTGATGTTGAATGCTATAGATAAGTCACTACAACTTTAAACTACTGAACAAACAAGTTATTTTCATTTACTAAACAGTTTTATTACTACATTGACTGTGTATGAAATTTTATTAGACTATTGTTTCTTTCTCAAATAACATCAAATATATTAATACTTTTCTCCTTCATAATATTCAACTTTTGGATACCCTTCTAACATTTGTGAGTACTGCAGTTCAATATTCTAGTTTGAAGAGAGGAATAAAAAATATAGCCACAAACATATCCCATGTTTCTCTTTATGTTTCTCACTGGGAAATATTTCTTTATAGTTATTGCATGCATGTCTTGAATACCTTAGAACATTAGTTTTCAATGAAAAATTTACACATTCAAAAATATTCTAAGACCACATGCACATTTACAACTCTATGATTGCATTTAAATCATTGGGAGATAACGTAAAAAAAATCCATGAACTATGGTGGGTCTCCAAATATATTTAGATTAAATGGAAAAAACTACCATTTTATTGGATGTTTATGTCCTTCTAATGAACAATCAAGAATGTTTTATCAGATCTATGTATATGACAATGAAAATGAAGCTCACAATAGAGTATGATCCATTATGTAACTACTAAATTAAGGGGTAATATATGAATATTGTGTCTTGTGTTTTAATTTTTTTCTAAAAAACACTTTTGTATGTAGCTTCAATGATAGAAAAAAATTCTTATTCATTTATGTGTTGTTTAAGAACTAGAAGATATGATTCACCAAACCAATGCATTATTATGTCAATTCAGAACAACAAGGGATGTTATTGAGATTCATGGTACTAAAAATTTAAAGCATCACCTTCTTAGAGGAAAATGAAGTGATGCATAAACATATAACTTACTAACTATTTTTGAGACTAAAATGGTCATTGTCTATGACATTGAAGATCCTAATCATGAGAGGGATATCATCATTCAAATAAAAAGTGGTGACTTACAACACATTGATGAGCTTCACCCATTGTACTTTCCTTTGAAATATCCATTATTTTTCAGGGGTGGAGAGGACGAATATGACAAAAACATATTCCATCATTTGACACCCTTCAATAGAAGGTAAAAATTACAAAAAGTAACTATGAGAGAATATTTCTCGTTTCACATTCAATTCATTACAATGATGCAACCAATCTGATTTATTCTAGGCAGTTTCTACAACAGTTTATTGTAAGGACTGAAAATTATTTTTTATTATTAACTCTTTTAAGGAAAAGTGAGAAACCAATTGTTCCAGAATATAAACGATAAAAATCCATAAATCAGAAAAAAACTATAAGGACCACCCCTCTCTAGCTACTTCATTGAGATGATAGAACTTCCCCATTGTTCGACGACCCAGCCAGCTATCCTGTGTAAAAATTGCATGGGCTCGGAACCGATGGAATAACCATTACATCTCAAACAAAAAATTATGAATGGACAACAATGGTGAAGGATTAGCTCTCTAATCCCGATCTGAGGAACACCCGAATAGAATGTTGTTAAAGAACCACTAAGAACCACTTCAAACAACTACAAAAGTTACTCCAAAAGAACACACAACCCGATCCATCTTACTTCCCAACTGCTTCAACAGATTAAACCCTTTTAAGAAGAAATATTGAAAAATAATTTAAGCTTTCCTGAGACCAATTCCTTATACAACTTCCAAGATATAGATGTTACCTGAATTGTTGGAATAGTCAACATCAGATTTTCAACTTCAGAAGACAACTGATCCTAAGTTTGTATGTACTCTTCCAAATTGATCTTCCCTTTATTGAAACCCCCCACAAGAATTAAGTCTTGTTTACCAACCCAGGAGTACTTCTCCTCATTGAGGGTCACCCTTAGGGCCCTCCCCATCATCTTAGATGCCTCCTATTTAGTCACATTAATGAACAAAACACATTCGGTCACTTCATCGTTGGAACATAACATTAGTTTCTAATTATGATTACCCAGAACCTCTACTTATGTTTTCTTTACATTTATATTTTTTGAGGAATAGGTCTAAATAGTTGGAGTAAGTAAGGAGTAATCTTTCCTACATTTACTCCTCCTATTTCTCCTATCACTCCTTGAGCTTCCATCTGAAATGCTAGGATCAGTTCCATTGGAATATATTGTGTTTTCCCCATCCGCCTCAACTGGAATACTAAGATCAGAGCCCAAAACAACATATTCAAGACCTGAAAAACTATTTCTCAATTTTATTTGATTACGAGACCTTGATATAGAATAACTAAGTTTTCTAAAAATGGATTGGCTTCCCAATTCCTACCTCCCCATACCTGAATCTTCGTTACCCGCTCACACCACCTCCATATAAGAAGCAACCATAACATCCACCTCACCACCTACCCTCTATTCCATATCTGCTAATCCCCCATCCATAGGAATAGCCTCATGAGAAGCCTCATCCTAGATCAGATCTTCCCTTGTTGTTACCCCCTCAAGAGGGGGCAGCTCATTGCCGAAGGAAGGATCACAAAGATCCTGCCTTAACCTGTTAAAAAACTCAGAAACCATCGGATTAACCACAAATTCCATAACCTTCTTCTCCAAAGATGTACCCGAACTGAAATCTAATGATACATCTGGGACCAATGAGATACAGACAGGCCACCTATCCTCTATAGGTATCAGCTGCTGAGGCACATCCCACCTGTTTCTCAAGAAGTTGGTTACAACCCCCTGCCCTCTACCATCTATATCCCTAGAAAACTACTTCGATGATCCAACCTTATCACTGGTCTCAGGGTCCTTGCCATTGGCTCTACCCTTAACAAATAAATGCACTCCCCGATGACAGATATCTGAAGAATGGCCCAATCAATTGCAAGTAGCACAGAAATCCACCCAAGACTCGTAGACATCTCATTGCTTGCACCTATACTCTTCAACAACTATTACCCAGAAATACTCAAATGGAACCCTTGAAACATCCATTTCCACACAAAAATGTGGGTTGACAGGGTGACACACAAATGTAGTACGACTATCAGAGCAGAGAAATCTACCAACAAGATTTCCAATCATCCTAGTTACCGATGTATTTTAAAACGGTAGAGGTAAATTCAGAAGACTCACCCATAATGCAGCTGTAGGAGTGTCACGATTCATATGGAAGTCAAAGGACCAATGGAAAAGGAAGAACTGAAATCTGTTGATGGAAACTACTTCTATAAGAAACTCTAACATATATCATGCATTCAACTTCATATTTTTGTTGATGTGGACAGTATATTTTCAACATTCAATGGTTTTATGTTTTATTTTATATTACTAAATATATATCAATAATAAATAACTTGATGTTAAATGATGAAGATAAGTCACTATAACAATAAAATACTGAATAAACATGTTATTTACATTTACAAACACTTATATTACCACATTGACTTCGTATAAAATTTTATTAGACTATTGTTTCTTTCCCAAATAACATCAAATACTTTAATACTTTTCTCCTTCAAAATATTAAGATTTTAGAGACCCTTATAACATTTGTGAGTGATGAAGTTCAACATTCTGGTATGAAGTGATGAATAAAAAATATAACCACAGACATATCCCATGTTTCCCTTTATGTTTATTGCTAGGAAATATTGCTTTATAGTGGTTTCTTGCATGTCCTGAATACCTTATAACAATAGTTTTCAATAAAAATACTACACATTTAAAAAAATTCCAAGACCACATGCACATTTATGACCCTATATTTTCATTCAAATCAATTGGTGGAAAATTAGACAAATATATGTACAGTGGTGGGTCTCCAAATATATTTCTATTAAATGGAAAAAAATGAGAATCGCATTGGAAGTGTATGTCCTCTTAATGGACAACCAAAAAAGTTTTCTCAGATCTATGTATATGACACTACAAATGATGTTCACAATAGATTATGGTCCATCATGTAACTAATACATTAAGAGGTAATATCTGAATATTGTTTCTTTTTTTTAAATTTTTCTAAACCACACTTTTGCAAAAATATTCGATGAAAGAAACCAAAAATCTGTTATCGATTTATGTTTTATTAAAAAACTACAAGATATGCTTCACCAAAATAATGAATTATCACATAAATTTAGAAAAGCATGGGATGTTATTGAGATTCGTGGCACTAGAAATTTAAATTTGTGCATTCTTAGAAGAAGAGGATGTGATGAACAAACATACAACCTACAAACTACTTCTGAGATTGCAATGCTCATTATCAGTGACATTTAAGATCTTAATCATGAGAGGGATATCTTCATTCAAAGAAAAAGTGGTGACTTACAACCAATAGATGAGCTTCACCCACTATAAATTCATTTCAAATATACATTGGTTTTCACGAGTGGAGAGGACAGATATGTCCACCACATATTCTATCAGGTGATACCCTTCAATAAAAGTGTAAAAATACGAAAAGAAACTATGAGAGAATATTTATCTTTTCACCTTCAATTCTGTTACAATGATGTATCCAGTCTGCTTTATTCTAGGAGGATTTTACAATATTTTATTATAGATTAATATACAATGATTGGGTCTCAAACACTATCTTTTATTCACTTTAATCAAAAGCACTTGAGGAAATATTTATACAATGGGTTGCAAGATGCATTCCTTACAAGTGACAGAGATAGGTCTTCATGTGGGAAGCATATAATTTTACCTTCCACATTTACAGGTGGTCTAAGGTATGTGATTCAAAATTACTAAGATGATATGTTGATCTATAATTGGATAGGTATCCATATCTATTTATAACATTTACATGTAATCCAATGTAGCCTAAGGTTTCAATATTTGTTAAAGTAAACAATATTTTCCCATCAGACTGTCCTCATATACTGTAGTGAATTTTCAATATTAAGGTTGAACAACTGATGAAAGATTCACGAGGAGGATGTTTCTTCAGAAATACTCAAGAAGGTATGAAGCTTCATGACTAATATATTCTACATTTAAAATTACTGCTTTTACCAACAAATGTGACTTGTTTTTTTCTTCTACCCTTCTATCTATAATATAGTTTTTCGTATTGTAGAGTTTTAGAAAAGTGTATTACTACATGTGCAAATTCTATTATTTATTTTTGATCAAGACAATGTTGTCACTCCAATATAAATTAACAGAATTGTTTCCACTAAAATTCCAAATAAAGATACATTCTCAAAACATCATGAAGTAGTTGCAAATTTTATGATCCATGGGCCTTGTGGTGATGAAAATCGTTCATCACCTTGTATGTAGAAGGTAAAATGATCAATTTATTATAAAAAAAATTGTTGTACATACAAAAATAGATGATGATGTTTATGTTGTATATTAGAGAAGAAATTATGGATGTACTGTTGTCAGAAATGGTATAGCATTGGAAAATCGGTTCGTTGTGCCATGCAATATAATTTTTCTATTAAAATATAAATATCATCTAAATATCAAAATTTTCAATCCTTAATATTCTATAAAATACTTTTTAAAAATATATAAACAAGGGTCATGATCATGTAACTGTGGAACTCTATGACAAAAAAAACAAACATATGTCTGACAACAGTGTTTACGAGAATAAAATGTACTATGATTTCCGATACATCTCACCTTATTAAGATTCTTGGGGGATCTTTTCTTACGATATTAATTGTAGAAATCCTCTAGCTAAAAGGTTTTATTTTTATTTACCGATACAAAACAACCTAATGTATGCATACAATGACAATATTGAAGACATTAAATAATAAAAACATTTCTGATAGAAAGTTCACATCTTGGTTAGAATAAAATATGTTATACCCAAAGGGTAGAAGTCTAACATATATATAATTCCAAACAAGATTTGTCTTCCACTATCATGAACAAATGGAATCCATACAAACAAGGATTCAGTATTAGAAGATTGTTGTACATGACTCCCTCTTCTGGAGAACTATATTACTTGAAAATTCTACTCACAATGTTCAGAGGTGTGACTTCATATAATTCTATTAGAATATTGAACAATATTACTGATCATACATCCAAACAAATAATTTCATCTATGGGACTATTATCTGATGACAATGAGTTTATTCAAGCACTGAAAGATGTTTCGGCTTGGGGAATGGAACACTATTTTCAAAGAGTGTTTGCTAAAATGTTATTATCAAATACCATTTCTCAACCTGATATTATTTCATATGAAGCCTGGAACATTCTAACCGAAGATATTATATATGCCCAACAACAGTGGCTGCAAATACAAGGTAAAAACAATTTTCTGTCTCTGTCACTTGATATATCTATTAGTATATTTATTTCTAATACACTTTCAATATCTTGTAGATTTGAAACTCATGGATCATAAATGATAAATATTTTATTTGATTAAAATAGACAACATTATTCACAGAAATGGTAAATATATTCAATGTTATCCTCCATTACTCGTTTAGATTATTCAATTGTTTCTAAACCAAATAAGTTAATTGTAGAATATATTAATTATAGTAGAAAATATCTTCATAATGAGTAAAAATCATTACAAAATATGCTTACTATTGAATAAAAACAAGTTATGGGGAGAATTATGTCTGTATTATGTTCTGCTGCTGGGGTTTTTTTTGCATGAATTTGGAGGCATCAGTAAGACATTCATCTAAAGAGTCTTAAAATTTATACTAAGATCATAAGGTAAAATTGTTCTTGATGTTTCTTCTAGTGGAATAACATCATTACTCCTAACAGGTGGTAGGTTAACCCATTCTAAATTTTGAATTCCAATATCTATAAACATCCACTATATCTGCAATACTCAACAAGGGTGTGATGTTGCAGAACTGCTACATTCAACAAAATTTATTGTTTGAGATGGGGATCTAATACTTCATAAAAACTATTTTGAAGATATTGATCATATATTGAGTGATATAATATCATAAAAGAATGAAAATTCTTCAAATTTACTATTTCACGGTCTAATAGTTATCATGGGTGAAGATTTTTGACAAATACTACCAGTAATACCTGGTGGTAACAGGAGTGACATTGTATTTTCAAGTATAAAGTAATCATATCTATGAAAACACTATCAGGTTGCAACATTGAAACAAAACATGAGGTTGGAATAAACTGATACCAATGATGGTTCAAATAAATTTCAACGGTTTACTAAGTGGATTTTGGGTATTGGTGAAGGATACATCAGTGAGCTCGACGACGGTGACACATGTATTCAAATATCATTAATATATCTTCTAACAATAAATAAATTCACATTGAAAACATTGATTGAATTTTCCTACCCATATTTCAATGATAACTTTAGAGAAGTATCATATTTTAAAGGTCAAGCTATATTAGCACCAACCAGTGACATTGTTCATGAAGTCAATGAATACATGTTAACTCTTAGTAATTTAGAAGGAAAATATTACTTAAGTTCTGATTTTGTTTTCAATGCTAGTTTTGATACCGATCGGCCTAAGAACATATATACAAGTGATGTTTTAAATGTTATCAATGTTTCTGGGCTTCATGAACATGAAATTTATTTGAATATCGGAGTACCCATTATGTTGCTTAGAAATTTAGACCAATCAGTGGGGTTATGCAATGTTACTCATCTTAGTGTTACACACTTGGGTGACCATGTCATCAGAGAAATTTTTTTAAGTGGCTGTCATTCTGAGTATCTTACTTTTATCCCTATAATAAATATCACACACATTGATGATAGATGGACTTTCAAATTACAAAGAAGACAATTTCCTTTGAATATTTATTATGCAATTACTATTAATAATAGTCAAGGACAACCTCTATGTTATATTTTTTTATATCTTCTCAAACTTATGTTCTGTTATGGAAAACTTTATATTGTTGTATCTAGAGTCACATCACCAAGGGGTTTGATTTTTTTTGTTGATGAAAGAGATAACCCAACCTCTAACTGTACAAAAAAAAATTTCTACAAAGAAATTTTTGATAACCATTCTTAAGTTTATTTTAATTTTAAATATATACATTTCAACGCTGTTATCAATTGTGGATATATAGAAACACATGACTTACATTACTGCTTGATGGGTTATATCTGTACACTAATTCAAAACATAAAGAACCAAAAACATGTCTTGAAGAATTTTTCATTTGAATGCAATTAATATTGATGCTGATGAAATATTGAAGAGAAAGTCTATGTACTGGATATATGGTGTAACTCATCACCCAAAATCAACGTTACTGCTATTGATCTGATTCTATATGATGAAAATGTGTGTTTATCCTATCAAGAAGTTACAGTTTCTGTAATATTTCCATAACACTAATACTATTTACTACTATTGAAAGATGGTGTTTTATATCAATGATATGCGACATCTATTTTTTAAAAGGTTTACTTTCAAAAATAATTGATACAGGAGACCAAAATTTAGTGTACATTTACTAATCACAAGCTAATCACCAATTAAAAACCTCTCATGTGTGAAGGACTATGATACATTATACAAAACATCCAAATTTATCCTAATAAAGGGAGCTACTTGGGGACAAGACATACTTACTGACTATTTTTCACTACAAAAATGTATGTTCGACAGTCCGATGTTCAACTACTACTGTTCATTTTTTACTTCACTTCTTTTGCTAACATCATTATCAAAAGGGTTTTGGATCAACAATTAATAGGTACATTTCAGTACAAATCTCTTTTTGGCATGCTATGATTTTCAAAATGTATAGTCTACAGATACAAATATTCCTCCGTATACTATTCAGTTTGATTATTTTCTGCAAAATTCATTCACTGTTAACAGTGATACTATGTTCATAAACAACTAATGTTTTTACATCACTTTTAATGGTTATATAAATTATTGGACATCTACATCAATAATATACTATACAGTCTATTATTACTTCCAACCAAAGGATCCAAATTGTTTTAGAGGATGATAAGTTAGAAAAATTGTCTTCTAAGAACAATTTATAGAAATTATTTTCATTACCAACACATCTTCTATGTTTTCTTTTAGAGGCTTGTGAATGTACTGTAGCTAATGGGGGAGTTTTCCAACATAATGCAAAATTACTTGGAAAACAATAATGAATCCTCTCAAATATTGATCTTGCAGTTGGTTAGGGAAAATAGATTGACCTATACAAAATTTGGATAAAGATTATAACTTTTTCCTTACAAGAAAATATAATGTTTTAATATTAGTCACATAAAGTTATTCTTATGCTATTCAACATGTTCCATCATCTATTATAATCACAACTTCAATTAATTCATTGCAAATACTACCCAACTTGGACATCCTAGTAGTCCATAACTTCAGAAGCTGGTAACATGTTAAATGATATTATTTGTACAACTTTTATGTTTACATATACCAACACCATGAATGAAATCTCGATAAATTATTATTTTTAAAGCAGCATTTTTTTGCAATTATCAAGTCTAGGTTCATCAATCAATCATAGTATCAATTACCACCATCTACACATTCAAATTGTTTTATTACACCATTTCCTTATTGGAATAACAAAAAAATATATTTATGGTGATAAAAGGTTTCTAGAGATATGTACAGTATCAAGAATTTTTAATTTGACTTTGTCCTATACAACAATGTACAACTAAACCAACTTTTCTTAATATATTAATATCACAAATTGTCTCATATCCGATAAGGTGTTTCATTGATTCTACAATACTAAGACTTCAGAGAACTCATAATGGTTATTTTGAATCATGATGCTTCTTCATAGAGTGTACAAACTACAGATAGCAACATTTGGTGCTAGAATTTTAAGTCACTAAGCTTCACTACTCCAAGGAATTAATTTAATGTGTTCTTTTGTTTATAAATATTACATCGGTATATGATTAGTATATGAATTTAATAGTATTGATAGAACACCATGACTTTTGAAAACTATAAATACAACTAGTTTAGAGTTCAACTATAACACCTCGAACTAGGTTACCTAAAGCCGGTGCATTATTTTTATACAGTGGCATGATTACAAGGAATCAAGTCTCGAAGGACCGACCAGTTTAGCAGTCTTGAAAAATAGATTACATACATGAACTTTAAATTATAATTTATAACTTAAAATATAGAATAGATAATCCTTTTATAACTCCATTATTCCCTTAGATTAACCCTGTATATCAATCATAATATACTTCTTAGCATCCTGGGAAAATAAAACATAAGAAAGTTATGAGCTCAGATTCTTAGTAAGGATAAACAATATAGTAGAAGATATCCCAGTTAAGAACAAACTTATAAGATAGGGTACAAGACTAAAACACAATCATTTTAAAACAACATCATCAGTATAATATAGTAAGAATAAATCAAATATTACTATATCAACAGGGACACAGATATTCAACTAGTCGAATAATCACATGTAATAACTAATTTCATAACGTAGAAATGCATAATGTCGGACATAATAACTACTACGTCAAGGCCTTTTGCAAAGACCATTCAAAAATATTCTGTCAAGGCATTGTTCCAAGACACCAGTTTGTGTCATGAGACCTACCGATGCAGAGAGGGGCTATAACGGGTCCCACCCATCACTTACTAAGTCCAATGCATTCATTATATGAAAATGGGTGAAACATAATTGTTTCCCTCTGGAATTGGGGATGACCTCATCGATTTAAGGTTCAAACATTCCAAACGGTTTCTAACGGGTTTGTTTGTAGAACTGGAAACATCAAATGATTCCATATCCATTTGAACCTACTTTCCAAAGGTAGGCGGTCGTTAGTTGTGGGCTGATGAGGCTTAGGAATTTTCATTGGTCGAGAGGATGGGAGGTCGGACTCATCACACCTTTTTGAGGGGAATTATTGTCTACTCCGGGACTCTCTTTATATATTTAAGTTATGTTCGTGAATCCCTATTACATTACCAAGTATAAAATGATATTTCCTTTAGATCTGACAATCAATGATTGATATGTAGGAAATTTAGAGAATATTTTATATTTATTCAAGGTTCTTCATCGATAGAGAATCATATGTATTTGTTAGAGATTCTTAGTCAATGGTATCCTTTGATACAAAAAATTCTCTTGGTCATTATGATGGCCATACTGGTTTTAAAGCCACTCAGTGGGGCACTTGAAGTTTATTGTCATTCAGAAGGACATGGATCATTTCAGAGTTGGGATCGTACCCGCAGATGGGCTACCTACGTATCCTTTGTTTAGGAAAAGGAATTAGAACCCACGTAGTTCGAGTAAGGGAATATGATGTTTATGATTGATGGCTCAAAGAAAGATGTCATAATTACTTTTATGCTCTAAGCTCAAGTGAGTCATGCTCGGTGTGAGAAACAAGAAGTATTGGTAAAACCAGACAATTGCGCCATGAAAGATGTAATCATAAGAAATGATGTGGGGCTTATGTATGTATGAATGCCCAAATAGATGAATATTAGGATTTACTTCAGAGAAGAAATATAGGAACATGGTCCATAAAGGTATATGTACTTTATAGAGATTTGGATACTCTAATTTGGGGCTTACTCTTGAAAAGGAGGCCCAAATTAGGAGGGTACTTATGATTGGGTTTTACTCTTGAGAAGGAGACCCAAAGCAAAAATTAAATTAGGACTGGTTAAGAGAGATTAAGACTGAGGATTACTCCTGAGAAGAAGGCCCAGGTTAAGGGACTTGAAAAATTAAGGGACTTGGGGATTACTCCTGAAGATGATGCCCATATTTGAGACTTATGACTGGGGCTTATTCCTGAAAAGTAGGCCCAGGTTAAGAGTATTTAGTTCGGGCTTACTCTTGAAAAGGAGGCCCAGGTTAAGAGAATTATGGTTGGGGCTTACTCCTAAAAAGGAGGCCCAGGTTAAGAGAATTATGGCTGGGGATTACTCTTAAGGAGGAGGCCCAGATTTGAGACTGGGGATTACTCCTGAAAAAGAAGGCCCATATTTGAGAATTATGACTGGGGCTTGTTCCTAAAAAGGAGGCCCTTGTTAATGAGGACTTGGGATTTACTCTTGAAAAGGAGGCCCATGTTAAGAGAATTATTACTGGGGCTTATTCCTGAAAAGGAGGCCCAGGTTAAGGAGTTCTCTCATCTTAAAGGATGAGGTTGAATGAATGAAATCTCAATCATTAGTGACATAAAGATGTATAAATCACTAGGTTTTGAGAGATATTCCACAGAATTCCTTTCAGATAAGGAATTAAAATCAAGAAATCATGCCATAAATGGATTTGAAGAGTGTCTTGAAGACTGAATCTTTAATAGGATAGGTGGAATGGCATAAGAGGGGTGAAATAGGCAAGAAGGGCACCCAAAAAGGTAGGGGTACGGATGTCCTGGAAGGCGCGTAGGTACTGCGTGGGCGCGCAAGTCCTGGTCACGCAGGTATACCTGCGTGACACATGGGTACTTGCACGATTGTTAACTAGTAGGGTAACATTTGGGTGAACCTTGACCAAAGCCTTTATAATTTTCTTGAGGTACTTCCAGAAGAGAGGCGCACAAGTTTTGGTGAATAAGTAAGGCGGCACACAAGTATGTTCATTTCCCTTAAGGGTAAAACACCTTAGGCGCGCAAGTGTTAGTTAATTCTAACACTTAGACCTTACTCCTCTTATTTAGACCTTCCATTATAGGTAAAGAATTACCATAGAAGTGTTTGAAAGACCTGAAGAAGAGACTTGGGCATTCAGAGATCTATATCTGAATTCTAGAAAAAATACTCTTCAAATGGGGGGCCCATCGGGGCTATTTATAGGCTGGAGAAGACCCCGAGTGATTATCACTTAGGGCGCGCAAGTGTACTTGCGCGACCATTGCGGCGCACAAGTGTACTTGCATGACCATCATAGAACTTGCGAAACCCTTGTGAAATGTTCTTCTTATTCCTTCCTTTGTCAATTTTTTCAATTTTTCCAAAGGTTGAATCACTTTGAGCTAAGATATTCCCCTTTTCCAATCTTTATATTCCGTGACGAAAGGAGCATCAACAAAAGTCCCCCCTCAGAGTTGGATCCAAAAAGAAATGAGGATTTGACTCTGAGTAAATCGAGAATCAAAAGTTAATTGGGGTGCACAGGGTATGGCGCGTAAATGAGCTTCGGTCGCGCAGGGTCTGGCACGTAGAGGTACGACCTTGTCTATAAATATGCGGCCCATTTCCGTACAAAGAATATGGATTTCAAACTTTCGAGCTCTCGCTGCGCAAGTTGCCTTTTCTGCACAAGTTTCTCTATTTTCCAAATGTTTCTTTGCTGTCGCACTGCTGTATAGGTATTTGGACTTGCGCGGTGATACTTGCACGCCAAATACTTGCGCGACACATCACACTTGTGCGCCAAGTTTAGACTTGCACGCCTTAATTCTTTTTCCATTTTTTCGAATTCTTTCACAAATTTTATGAAGAATCAACTTATTTAAGAGTTAATTTATTCAACTCTTGTAACGATTTCATGGCTCCCAAGAGAATCAGAACGGCTGATGGACTGGCTAGCAAGAGGATTGATGACATAATGAACATCTTTGGCCATGATTACAATGATATCTACGACATCACTCTCCCAGATTTGGCTAATTACTTGAAGAAATATCATCGTGATTTCCCAAAGGGAATCTACCTTCCTCTATATGGTCATGGTCATCTGCAAGGAGTCAATGTTCTAGATGAAAAGAACTATATGCCTGAGATACAGCTGCACTACTACTCCTCTATTTCAGTTATGCTGTGCATTAGGAGCAACACCATTGGCATGAACATTCAAATTTTTCCTGCATGCCATTTCCTTGCAGATATGAAAATGGAAAACCCATGGGCTGAAATGTTTTCCGCTGCTGGTTGGTGGAGAGAAGAAAAACATGGAATTAGAGCAATATCTGAAAAGAGTACTTTCTCCAAATGGCTCTTTACTTCCAATAATTCATTCTAAAATCCATGTATCCATATTCCAAGTCTCTTGGACAGAAAAAGAGTCACTGTTTGATCAGTAGAAAATTTTCTCAAACCGCACTCAAGAACATTCTTTTACAATTGTTCCAAGAAGAGCTGGTATCACTGCATCTCTTATGGTATTTAGTTAAATGAATGAATTCCAGGTGGCTTTTGATGAAGCTCGGGATGCCGTAAATCAAATGAAGAGTTATGTTGAAAGTCTTTTGTAATTACTGAAAAAGAAAAGATACTCCAGTCTATGAATGTCCTTCTAACTCTTGTGCATCAATGAAAAACACTTTCACATTCAATCATTTGTACCTGTATTCTCTTTTGCTACCTACTTTAGATTTTACCTAAGCCAATGGGCCTAGTAAGCATAGTTTGATTTTTACTAGGATTATTATAAATAACCCTACAAACTTTGAATCTTTTAATTGATCAATATTTCCTAAGTCATACAAAATGTATGTTTAGTGAGCTGGAACATGACTTTTATTCAGAGTTCCTTTGTATTTTGTGGGAAGTTTAAAGTCATGCACGTTAGACATAAAGATGCTAATGTTTAAGGTCTAAATAGTTGTGACCGAATGAATTATAATTGACTCAATTCCTTAACAATTCATCTAAAAACATATTACCATACTCAAGTATGAGTGAAAATATGTAAACTATGACTCAAGAATATTTGAATATGAGGAATGATATGAAAAATAAGTAAAAGGCATTAGAAGAATTAGTTTCCAAGAATGAAGTTACCATTATTTAACAAACCCGTTAGGGGGTTGAATTATGCAGGGCCACCTAAGGGCATTGGCTGCATAGACAAATAAATAGCATCTTTTGGATGACAGGTCCGTTATGTAGACTACTTATACAAGGCCACCTAAGGGCACGTGCTGCATAGTCAGGCAAAAGAACTCTCAGATATTTACTTTTCTAGGGCTAAAAAACCAGTGAATGTTTATGGAGATTAAAATTTTCCAAAGTATAGAGTTTTCTGTATAGAAAAAGGTACTTGAATATGGAGAAGATATTTCCAAACAAGATTATCGAAGAACTGGATGGATATCACTCCTACGAAGGTCTGACCCAAATGTAGGGAAGGAGAATATAAACCATAGACTTGAATACATTCATATCATGAAAAAGGATATGGGACAAGCATGTTAAGGATGGCTATTTTTTGAGGATCCCTACATATTGTCATTAAGACAAATAAAGAAAAAAGGGGTTTTCCTCCCAAGAATGAAGTTACCATTATTTAACAAACCCGTTATCGGGTTGAATTATGCAGGGCCACCTAAGGTCATTGGCTGCATAGTCAAATAATAGTATCTTTTAGCTGACAAATCTATTATGTAGACTACTTATGCAAGGCCTCCTAAGGGCACGTACTACATAGTCAGGCAAAAGAACTCTCATAAGTTTGACATTTTTGTGACAAGAAGTCAAGAAAAGGGTTATGAAGATCTGAAAATATTTAAGGTTTAGGATTATGACACATAAATATGGGTATTGTCCAATGTATGCAGAGATACACAGATCAATGCTAACCATAATCATGTTGTGACTGGGTCCTGAATGGAAATGTTGGACTTCACTATGTATCCCATAAGGATGGGAATCAATCCATACATAGTTCTTGAACTACAGTTTAACGTCGTGTGGGAAAAAAGGATGGGTGATCTTAGTTTAGGGTCATAGAGCTTGGACCATTGTAAGAAATACACAGTGTGTGCTTTCATGGGGACTTTTCAGCCAAGGTACTGAAAGTGGAATTTGGGGGTTATGCCCAAAAGGCTTGGGACTGGATTCGAGGGAAACTCAAACGTTCCTACGTATCCCATAAGGATGGTAATCAAGCCCACGTAGTTCTAGAAATACCCTTTATACAGATTTGGTTCATACATGTGATGGGTGAAAGGGGACTTTAGTGCAATAATGGTTTAACCCAAGATAAAAGGTTCAGGTATTACCATGTATGCACGTAGTCTTTGAAATGAAACATAATTGAAAACCAATTTAAATAATGATTCCCTCTCAGGTGAGGGTATCAAAGAATATTGTAGTTTATTGTCATACTGGACAAAAATGTTGTATAGTTTAACGTCGTATAGCAAGGATGAAAGTGAACCAATGTAAAGATATTGATTCTAGAGGTGGTTTCACGAATCGACATCATATGAGATGGAGGTGAACCGATGTGAAGAGATTGGTTTTGGGCTTGAACCTTGGGAGGTTGCCTACGTACCTAGCTTAGAAGGCAAGGATCAAAGTCCGCGTAGTTAAATTAAAGAATGAATTAGTGATCAAGGTGTCCTTGGGGACAACGACCTAAAAAAATAGTGTTGGGACTTACACATGGTTAGTAGCCTAGAGAGAGTTTTATGGTTGAAGTTTGATCTATGCTCATGTGAGTCATACTCGGTGTGAGAAACAAGAGGTAGAAACAACCCTAATAATGCACAGTTTAATGTCATGTAGGACATAAAAAGGGACTATGCAGTTTAAAGTATTTCAGTTAGTACTATTGGTGCTGCACAATTTAATGTCATGTAGTAGGGACAAAGTACAGTTTAACGTCATGTAAGACATATTAAAGGACTTTCTGTACAGTTTAGCGTTATGTAGTTAGGACGATGGGGACAATACAGTTTAATGTCATGTTTGGATAAAAGGGGAACTGTGCAGTTTAATGTCATGCAGTGAGGACATAAGCGTACAACATTTAATGTCATGTTGGATGTATTAGAGACTTTTTTCATATTTTAACATCATGTTGGACGAAAAGGGGATGATATAGTGTAACGTCACGTTGGACGTAAGTGCCAATAGTTTAAGGTCGTATGCATGGACTGTTGATTATGCAGTTTAACGTCTTGCTAGACATATGAGACTATTATATAGTTTAAAGTCATATAGTAAGGACAATGAAGGGGGACACAGTTTAACGTCATGCTGGACGTAAGGGACGTGCAAATAGTTTAAGGTCATATGCATGGACCGTTGGTTATGCAGTTTAACGTCTTGCTGGACGTAATGAGTAGTTTTAATGTCATGAAGGACAATGGTGCAGTTTAAGGTCATACAGGACCGTGGTGCAGTTTAAGGTCATACAGGACTGAGGAGCAGTTTAAGGTCATACTGGACCATGGTGCAGTTTAAGGTCGTACAAGACCATGGATGATATATTTTGTTTTTATACAAAATAATTCTTAAAAAATATGGCATTTTTTGGAGTAGTGATGAGTTCTCCATCCATCGAGATTAATGAATAAGATCCATTGGAGTAGACCCTATGTACTGAGTAAGGTCCTTACCATTTTGGCTCAAGATTAGGAGGTTTCTTTCCTGGTATCATTGGAGTTCTGAGAACTAATACCAATTCTCCCTGAGTGAATGAACGATGATGAAATTTTTTGTTGAAAGCTCGTGCTATTCGATTCTGATAGACTTCCAAGTTATGCAAAGTGCACAATCCTTTCTCATCTAACCATTCCTATTCATTCAATCACTTTTGAGATTGTTCATCTATAGATGAATAATCACAAATGGCTACTCTGAGAGAGGGTAGTTGAACTTCAATGGTCAAGACAACTTCTGTTCCATATACCAGTGAATATGGAGTTGACCGTGTTGCAGTGTGGGTGGTAGTCCGATAAGCCCATAAAGCATGAAAGAGTTTATTAGGCCATGACTTCTTATCTTTATCCACCATATTTTTTAGTATACTGGAAAGAGTCTTGTTGAAGGCTTCTATCTGGCCATTGGCCGCTGCATGATACCGAGATGAATGGTTGGATTTGATGTTGTATTCTTGATACAACTTCTTCACCTCGGATGAACAAAAGTTGGTGCCATTGTCTGTCAATATGGTATGAGGGACACCAAATATGGTAATGATGTTAGAATTGGTGAAGCTAACAATTCATTTAGAACTGACTTCCTTAAGAGGTATTGCCTCTGCCCATTTGGAAAAGAAATCAGTAGTAGTAAGAATATACTTAAACTACTTGGTCGTAGCTGAAGGGTAAGGTCCCACCACATCAATTCCCCATGTGGAAAATGGCCATGAGTATTTAGCTGTATGAAGCAACTCTGGAGGTTGATGAATGAAGTTGGCATGTACTTGGAATGAATGAAACTTCTTTGTGAAATCAACACAATCTTGTATCATTGAAGGACAAAAGTATCCAAGCCTTCGAATCTGATCAGACAGTCTATGTTCAGACTGGTGGGCACCACAGACTCCTATATGCACTTCTTTCATGACAACCATTGTCTCTTCACCATCAATGCATCTGAAGAGAACTCCATCAAAACCACTTTTGTAGAGAATTTTCTCTGAGTGATCTGGGCTATCATAAAGAGTAAAATTGACCACATGTCACCGAATGTTTTCTTTCTCGGCTCTATCTGGTGGAAGTGTTCCATTTTGAAGGTATTCCATGATAGGTGAAATCCATCCTGTAGTATGACCATATGGTTCAGGAATGGGACTAATTTCATTAATTTCGTATATTCTGGATCGAACATAAGGTGAAATTGCACGACGGTGGGAAATATTGATAGTTGTCTCGTCTTGATTTGGATCTACCATAGTTGTGGCTATACTAGCCAGTGCATCAGCTTGAGCATTTTGTGATCGCGAGACATAAGAAAATTTCGGTTCCGAAGGGAATTCCTCCATTAACTCTTTGACGTAATCATACAATGGGATTAATTCTTCTTTTCTGATGGAATAATCGTCATTGACTTGTTTGATTACCAGGTCAGAATCACCTTTCACCTTTAAGTGATTCACTTGTGCTTGAAGCCCCAATTCCAAGCCTGTGATGAGAGCTTGGTATTTTACTTCATTATTGGTACCACCTTCCTATAATAAGAAGGAATAAGGTAACACTGCCTTTTCTGGAGAAATGAGCACAATTCATAATCCACCTTTGTTGAATTTAGGATTTTCCATTTTCCTCCCTGTTGGACTTCTTGAAGCACCATCAAAATACATTTCCCAGGGATGAGGACTTTCTTGAATAGAGAATACTTCCTCATCAGGGAGTTCAATATCTGAAGATGTGTCTTCCACTGAAGGGTGCTCATCCAGGAATTCAGCCAGATCTTGGACTTCTATTGCCTTTTGAGACACATACTGAATGTCAAATTGCTGCAAAATAACTTCCCACCTTGCCAGACATCTCGTAAGCATTGGACGACTAAGGATGAATTTGAGTGGGTTATTGCGAGATACCAATTGGACCTCGCGATTTTGCAGGTAGTGTCTCAATTTCTGAACTACAAATATTAATGCCAGGCAGCACTTCTCAATACTCGAATACCGGGTTTTTGCTTCAAGCATAGTCCGACTAAGGTAGTAGAGGCTGTTTTCATTCCCTGCATCATTCTTCTGAGCAAGAAAAGAACCCAATGATCACTCTAAAGATATCACGTAGAGGATAAGTGGTCTTCCTTCAACAGGTGGCATGAGTACCGATGGACTCAAGAGGTATTTCTTGAGAATATTGAATTCTTCTTGACATTCTTCAGTCCAATGTTAAGTGACTCCATTCTTCATCAATTTGGTGAAGGGTAAACTTTTTCCTGCCAAATTGGTGATAAAACACCGAATATAGGCTAAGTGTCCTTGAAGTCCTCTTAATTCTTTCAAATTTCAAGGAGGTGACATACCAAGGATTGACTTTGTCTTCTCAGGATCGACTTCAATACCACGATGGCATACAAAAAAGCCGAGAAAGTTTCCTAAAGTTACCCCAAAAGCACATTTTAAGGTGTTCATCTTCAAATTATGTTGTCGAAGTTTGCGGAATATGACTTCCAAATCAGCCAAGTGATTAGAAAGTTGTTTGTATTTAACCACAAAATCATCCACATAGTATTCAACAAACTTCCCTAAAAAGGGTTTGAAGATACGATGCATGGCACACTGATATGTTGCTCCTGCATTCTTTAGGCCAAAGGGCATTACCCGGTAGCAAAACACACCCTGAGGGGCTCTAAAGGATGTGTATTCCTCATCTTCTGGAGCCATTCGAATTTGATTATATCTAGAATATCCATCCATGAAGTAAAGTGATTCATAGCTAGCTGTTTCATCAATTAAAAGTTCTCTAATCGGAACTGGGAAATCATCCTTAGGACAATGCCGATTAAGATCTCTGAAATCGATGAAAACTATAATTTGTCCATTATTATTCTTTACAGGGACAATATTATCCAGCCACTTGGGTTATTGAACTTCTCTGATGAAGTTATCTTTGATAAGATTATCCACTTCAGCTTCAATTTTGGAAGCATAAGTTGGGTGTGTTCATATCGCGACTTGCTTAAATCCTCGGTGCTCTTCTGGTAAACCCAAATGATGAGTAGAAACATCAGGATCAAGCCCGGTAATTTCTGTATAATTCCAAGCAAATATATCTCTATTTTTCTTTATAAAGTAAATATACATCTCTTGCTCTTCAATAGTCATGGCTGCACTGATTAATGTGGGGCATGGATCTTCTTTTATACCTAGATTTATTTCTCTGAGTTCATCCATGGTGGTAGAGATACCCTCTTAAAATACTGGAGGAGCATCTCTGAGATATTCCTCTTCTTCTTCATCATGTGTTATTTCTTCCGTTTCTACTTGTATAGTAGATGATAAAGCAGAATTTCCGTGATCAGAAGAGATGTTAAAATTTGAACATCTTGAAGAAGAAGCTTCCATTTCTAACCCAATTGATGATGAAGGGTCTTCCTTGGGAAATAAAGAGGAGATGATGGATTGATAATCGACATCATTGTTCACCTCTGATGTAACTATCACTTCTTCTGACTTGGTTGGAAAAGTATAGACTTGCTGAATTTTAGCAGATGAAATGAAGACATCACCATTTGGACTTTCATCATTGCTTGGTGGGTTACCAATTTCTCCCATGTTGTCTGGCTCGATTTCCGTAATTGACATTATGGATCTTTCGATAAGAGTATTTTGATTTGGGTCTACCCTGTCAATTTGACTGATAGGCAACACATAATCTGTACTCACATGCGCAAATGGATTTAATGGAATCTTCTCCAAACCATACGAAGCATTAACTTTGGTAAGCTCCCTTGTTGTGGATTTATCTTTTCCCTTCATGTGATAGAATTCCGCCTAAATGTATTGAGACTCACATGTCTTGAACGGGCCCTTGTCACCATACAATGTCCCAACTTGACCATCGAAACAATTCTTGAGACATTGATGGTATGATGAAGGGATAGCTGCATGTTGATGTAGCCAGGGTCTTCCAAGAAAGATGTTGAAGGCTGAATCTTGATCAACAACCATGAAATCTGAATTGGATACAAGATCTCCAAACTGAGTTCTGAGTGTAACTTCACCCAGTGGTTCTTGTTCATTTTTATCATATCCTTGTAACATCGTGGTAGAATGAGATAAATCAGATTCCGTAAGGCCCAATCGACTAAGTGTACGAATGGGCATGAGGTTGACTCCTGAACCATTATCAATGAAAGATCTTCGGATGTCTATGCCACTGACCTTGACAGATAAATACAAAGGTCTAATATGCCCATGCATGACATCATATTCATCTTCGTCAGTGAAAAATATCACTTCATGGCATTCCACAGGATTATTCTCTATGTGATAGACTTCAGCTGCAACAATTTCAGTTTCAAACTCCCGAGGACTTGACAAAGCCTCAATGCATGATTCCCGAAGATCCTTTGATAAATTCAAAGCATCTAGAATTCATAACTTGGCCGGTACTTGGGCCAGGTGTTTCAATACATCATACTTTTGATCCAGATCTTTGCATTTCCCAATAGGAACATGTGGTTTAGCAGGTGCCTTGGAAGCAGATGCTTTGGAAGTTGATGCATCTTTTATCGGGATAGGAGTTGGCAATATTCTTGGTTTTGGAAGATTAGACTGATTAGATCCATTTACTTGCTGAGAGGAAGAAGATGGAACCTTCAACCGGTCTTCCAGAATAACTGTTCGAGGACTGAATTTTCTATTGGTAGAAGAATTTTCTTGTTCTTGCTGAGCACGCTGAAGGTCTCTACCACGAGTATCTACTGTATAAACAGTTCTAGGAGGGGTAGAATTTGAATAGTGGCTTCAGAAAGATCCACATCTTCCCCTGTATCCTAAGCCTCTAGAACTTCCTCTAATTCCTCTATTTGATATAGGGAATTTTGGCTCATCATAATCAGAACTGCAACTGGCATATGGATCTGTTAATTCAATCATATTAACAGAACCGAAAATTAACTCTTCATCCGATGAAGACTCTGCCTGACTATCCAATTTAGGTTGTGTCGTTTGATGCGACGGTGCCCGTGGCTTCGAAGTATATGGCATGAAATCTGTCAGAGTCAAAGATAATTTAGGCTTTGACACATACTCATCTTCTTCTGATTGTTCCTCTTTCTTGGAATTGTTCCACCCTTTTGAGGATTTTCCCTCTGAAAAGGATTTTGTTACGGCATTCATGGCAGAAGGTACAATTGGTTTTTTCAATTGTGTTCACAAAATATCATGAGTTTGGTTGATCATATTTCTAACCATCCAATCATCATATTTCTATGTATTTTTGATTTTGACTTCTTGCCATTCACCTTCCTCCTCTGGAACTTTAGCAGTAACACATGCTACCTGAGCTGAAGAACCTTTCAATTTGACTTGTCCTGAGTCTACCATCTTTTGTAGGAGGTCCTTTAAGACAAAACACTCTTGGATGGGATGCCCCAAAATTTGATAAAATGGTAAATAATTGGGACGGTCTTCATCTCCTTCCTTGTTTGGCCTCTTGGGCCTTGGAAATTGAACCAGATTATTCTCCAGAGCTGAAATGAAGTAGCCAGGAACTTGTACATTTCGGAAAGAGTAAACTTTTCTCTTCAACTCATCAAACTGTTTCCATCTTTGATCTCTTTGATCGTCTTGATGAAACGGCTTTTTTTGTTGGCGCTCAGGAGGTGGAGCCCTTCAAGAAGATGAAGGTTTTGAGGTAGAAGTAGGTACATGTGCTAGTTAAGCATAACTGTAGCAGTCTCTGCTTTACCCATTCTCCTTCCTGGAGCTGATGGAATTACACGAGATTTATCCTTAGTCTGTATAAGAGAATATTCAATCTGTTGAGCGATTGAAGTAAGGTCTCGAAACCCTCCTTTATATTTCACAGGGATCAGCGGTGTGCGTAATTCATCACACAGATTTGCCACACAAATTGGCAAAAGTTCCTCTTGAGGGAGTGCTAAACTCAGGGAATATGTTAATCCCTTCTAGTGAGCAATGAAATCAAAGACTCTTTCATTCTTTATTTTCTTACAGTTTGTAAGATCGAAAACTGTTGTCTTTGGAAAAGTTGAGCTGAATTGGAGAAGGAATCTTTGGTGAATATCCTCCCATCCGGTAATTGACCGGTATTGCAAGCTTGTGTACCAGACAAAGGCTGGTCCTTGCAAGGTTCGCACGAAGCATCTGAGTTTCATTGCTTCTTTCTGCTCTGGAGTTCCCATCATAGGATCGCAACAAGACACATAATGCATCAAATGCTGTTTAGGGTTGCCTGATCCATTGAAAATAGGGAATACAGGGTTCCCAAAATTTGATGGGGGAGAGACTGAATCTACCAATTCAGGGTAAGCTCTCTTTTCTGGTTGAACCTACGCAAGCTTCCCTTCCATAGTTTATAACCGAGCTGTTAATGACTCAATGGTAGTTATTAACTTTTGAGAAACATCTGGTTGAACTTGGACTTGGGTAGGTGCAATGATTGGAGTTTGAACAGGTATGGCAGTTGGTACTCCAACTGATGGTAGCACTGCCAACTGTTGTTGCACTTGACTCGTAGGATTAGAACTGTGAGGGTGTACTGATAGAGGAGGATATTCTTGATCTATCTCAGTAGCTGCAAAAAACTCCCTTGACTGGCTGACTCCATCACGTTTAGGAAGAATCCTTCCCTGAAGTAGTTCTGCATTCAACCTCCTCAATTCCATTATCTCTTCCTCCTATTGTGAAAACCTTTGCTCTAGTGAGAGTGATTGGCCTTTTTCCAGAGGAAGGATATGTAACCTGATTCTTTCCCTTCCCCTTGTTTGATCCCTTTCGGAGAGGGGGAAGTGGGTTACTTGAAGGATTACCTAGGTTCTGAATAATCCTTTGATTTCGTGTACGCACACCTTCTTCATTTGTGTTTGTGCATACATATTCTTGAGTAGGAATATCTTCATCTGAATCCCCTGAGTGAGTCTCATCTAGTGGATCAGCAATAATGACATTGATGACATTGATTGATGCATAATGCATTGCATCCCTTCTATCAGCATTTCGGTGATATTGTCTTCTTCCATGTCTTTGATGAGACATTTCCTTTTGTTGATTCAATCCCTCAGGAACTTCTTGATGAACCGTAATTTGGAGAGAATTTCCTGATAATTTGTCTCTTCGTTCCTCCAGTGGCTTCTTACCCAATCAAGAGAAGACTGAATTTTGCTGAGGAGGGGATTGATGATTTGAAAAAGTCCCCAATCCAGTGGACTGGGGCTGTTCATGCTATCTTTTCTCAACTCCTTGAATCCTATTTGTTGATTCCGAGGGTTGGTTTAAAAGAGTCCCCAGTCTGGCGAGCTGGGGTGGATCTTGACATGCTACGTCTGAGACTTTCTTAAAAGATCTTCTGATCTTACGGACCTTGGTCCATAAATTAGCTGGATGCATCAATCGACATCCACTTTTTTCACCTGGTTCAAAAGACCGTTGGATGATTTCTGACACTTCTGTCACTTCGTGATGTGCTTGCTCCATACGAGAGGCCTGTTCAATATTCTTGTTTTCTTGATGCAGGAGTAATTCAACAACTTGTTCTCTGTATTCTTGATTTTGAGAGGAACTAGTTGAGGCCTGTGTAGGACCCTGGGACACCCTGAGAGGGGAGGGGTGAATCAGGGTGACAACTTTTTCTTTTAATGTATAGGATCTTGTTCACACATTGGTAGGAACTTGTAAAACCTTTATGATTGATAAGATTATAACGTAGACATTCACATGCAAAGAGAAGACACAACACTTTTTACTTGGTACACCACTAAGGGCTACGTCCAAGGAGCATATGCTGACAGGTGGTCGGTCGTACCGAATTCCACTAATCTTCACTAGTTGTGGATTACAATGGTTTGGGAGAAATCACTATGTCCTAGGCACACTGCCTTTAAAAAGGTTCAGGGATAGCTCACCACTTCCCTCAGGTCACTCCCGTTGAATCCCCCTAGCTCACTGCACTTGGTGAAGTCCCACTCAGTTTATAGACGTGAAGGTCTCTTCAATAGATTTGCATTGAAGTATTTGCCTCTGCTCAACACGAGACTCTTCTTGCATCGAAGTCTGGAATAGATGCACTCGAACGCATAGAACCACTGAACCGGATAACCAGAACGTGCCGACAAACTTCCCTGACAATTGCGCGCAACACCAAACCTTTGCATGCAAAACCTTCCTATCGCACGCAAACTTTACTTTTTTCACGAAAAAATATTTCACGCAAAAACCCCCTTTTTCGCGCAAATGAATCTTTTATGGGCGAACTCAATTTTTACGCGCAACTCTTCATTTTTCGCGCATCCCGAAATTTTCCGTGCAATACCGAATATTTCGCGCAAGCCCCTTTACACGATCCTTTTTCGCGCATCAGACCTCGAATCTTCTCTAAGTCTTCAATCATCTGGAATGAAGGGGGTGACCTCATATTTATAGGCGTCAATGAACCCCGCACGCAAAAACCTCTATGGCGCGTAAAACCTCTCATCTGGCACGTAATATTTCACCCCAATACCGTTTTTCGCGCACATCATCAGATATTTCGTGCAACCCATGCCTTTGCCATTTTTTGACGTTCTGATTCCGAAACACTATTTGCGCGAAAAACTTCGCTCCAATATTTTGCGCACCACGCTGTTTTTCGCGCCCAACTCACGTATTTCGCACACATCCCTTATTTTTCGCGCAGCCCATGCCTTTTCCATTTTTCACCAATCTGATTTCGAAACACTATTTGCGCGAAAAACCTCAATCCACTATTTCGCACATCCCGCTGTTTTCCACGACCAACTTAAGTGTTTCGCGCAAGCCTCTTATTTTTCGCGCACCACTTCCTCTTTGTGTGAACCTCCTTTTGCAGACAATCCATGTCTTCATTTTCCGATTTTGAGGCCCAAAAATTTGGCAAACACTGGGAAACAACGCCACCTTCAATATTGTTGTCTGCTTGAAATGTATGATCACTTTGCTGGCACACCTTCAGAACTTCCACTGAGGATTGACAACAAACACAAACCAAACTCCAATTCCTGCATAGAACAACCATGGTTCCAACAATCTCCCCCTTTGGGTTTGTTGGCAATCACCAAATAAATTCAATATATCACCATCCATATGCATACCAAAAATGCAAGGATCAAATCAGCCAACACTCTAAGTCTACGTGAGCATTTATCGGTGTAGAAAACAAGAGCGGAGACTTGAATTGGGTTCCACTGTTTTCCTTCTCCTTCTTCTCATCATAGAAGTTTCCTGAATTTATTCCTTTCTCCTTTCTCCCCCATTGACAATAAATCCAAAGAGAAGTAATTTGTTTTCACGTTCAGCTCAAACCATACTCCCCCTGGATAGTATCTCCCCCATAAACCTGCATCACATCCATAAACAGATTAAAACAGTTATAACAAACGGGGAGAGGGGAATTCCGTAACCTCCTTATGCACTGGGAGGTGGCCGAACACCGAGGTTCAACCAATGCTTCTCAAACACAGCCACTGATAGTGGCTTTGTCAGGATATCAACCACTTGCTCATCTATTCCCACATGATCCATTCTAATCACGATTTGCTCAACTTTCTATTTGATAAAGTGATACCTGGTTTCAATGTGCTTTGTATGAGAATGCTTAATAAGATTCTTCGTAAGATCAATTGCGCTCTTATTGTCACAGTAAATCACCATTGGTTGCTTCACCTCATTGCCAATATCAGTTAATTGCTGATTCATCCATAGTAGTTGAGTGCATGCCTTTGTGGCAGAGATATACTCAGCTTTAACAGTACTAAGAGAAGTACTTTCTTGTTTCTTGCTCAACCAGCCAACACATTTCTGCCTAATATAGAAAGCTCCACCACTGGTGGACATTCTGTCTACTACATCACCAGCCCAGTCAGCATCAGAAAACACTGATAATTCACTGTCCCTACCTGCAGGAAAATGTATCCCAAAGTTGTGTGTACCTTGAATGTACTGCATGATTCTTTTGACTGCCACCATATGTTCCTCCTTTGGACTACTCTGAAAGCGGGCTGCAAGACATGTGGCAAAGACAATATCTGGCCGTGTCACTGTCAGGTATAGTAGGCTTCCAATGATTCTTCTATACATGGTGGGATCTACAGATGTCCCTTCCTCATGCTTTCCAAGTTTGGTTCCAACTGCAATCGGAGTTGACATTGGTTTGGAGTCTTGCATATTGAACTTCTTCAGCAGATCTCTGGCATACTTTTCCTGAGAGATAAAAGTGAAGTCTTTCCTTTGAGTCACTTGCAGTCCCAAGAAATATGTGAGCTCCCCAATCATTGACATTTCGAATTCTGATTTCATATGATTGGAAAATTCATCCACTGATTTCTGCCTACTGCCACCAAATATAATGTCATCGACGTAAACTAGAACCATGAACTGATCTTTCGAAGAATTCTTTACATAGAGATTGTAATCTACTCCTCCTCTTTTGAATTCCAGCTTCTTGAGGTAAGAATCCAGTCTGGAGTACCACGCCCGTGGTGCCTGTTTCAGGCCATAAAGTGCTTTCTTTAGCTTGAAAACCTTCTATTCATCAACACCAAGAATAAAACCCACGGGTTGTTCAATGTAGACTTCTTCTTCGAGTACACCATTTAAGAATGCTGTCTTGATATCCATTTGATATACTTTATATCCTCTTTGGAGAGCCATGTCAAGAAACATCCTGATTGACTCCAGTCTAGCCACTGTAGCGAAGGTCTCTTCGACATCAACACCTTCTATCTAAGAATACTCTTTACATACAAGTCGAGCCTTGTTTTTGATAACACTTCCATGATCATCAAACTTGTTCCTAAATATCCATTTTGTTCCAATAACATTTTGACCTTTTGGTCTCTGGACAAGATCCCATGTCTGATTCTTGTCAATTTGATATAACTCATCATTCATGGATTTTACCCAGGATTCATCCTTTGTAGCTTCTTCAAATGAGGATGGCTCCACAACTAACAGAAATGCAGAAGGTGTGTTATTCCTCATCCTTCTTGTCTGTGTGGGTGCATTCCTATCTCCAATTATGTTAGATGGATCAATATCTGCTCTTCGATTTCTCCTATGAGGTTCAGTCGCATTCTCACCATCCAATATTTCGTCTTCAGATTCTTCGTCTGAGTCAACATCATGATGTGACCCCTGAGTGTTTTGTACACCTTCCTCTATTTCTGTATTTGTATTTATTCCATGTTCATATTCATTCTCATCTTCTATCTCATCAGCATAGGTACTGTTTGAAACATTTGGGGTTTTTCCTTCAATGATTTTAACATCATTGCTTTCCACAATCCTCCCCAAGCGTTTATTGAAACACTTATAAGCTTTGCTGTTCAGTGGATACCCAAGAAAAATTCCTTCATCAGCATTGTCACCAAACTTTCCTTGGTTTCCTTCTTTATTCTGAATGAAACATTTGATTCCGAAAACACGAAAGTATTTCAAAGAAGGCTTCCTTCCATGCCACAATTCGTATGATGTCTTTGATTCTCCCATATAGGGACCTGTTTGATTCTGAATGTGCACTGTAGCTTCAACAGCCTCCTTCCAGTAATGGCGAGAGATACCAATCTCAATCAACATAGTCCTGGACATATTGTTGACCTGTCGATTCTGACGCTCAACAACTCCATTTTGTTGTGGAGTTCTCACAGCAGCTACCTCATACTGTATTCCATGTTTTTCTAGGTAATTTTCAAACTCGATGGACGTGTATTCCCCTCCATTGTCAGATTGCAGGACTTTTATTGACCGTCCAGTATCATTCTCGGCAATCCGGTGATAAGATTTCACGCAATCAAGTACTTGTCGCTTCCTGTGAATCACCATTACACAAGCCATTCTGCTATAATCATCAATGAAGAGGACGAAGTACCTTTCTCCATAAGTTCCAGCAACATTTATTGGGCCACATACGTCAGTATGAATGAGATCAAGAAGATGTGGTGCCCTTTTCTTCTTTGGCCGATATGAATTACAGACCAGCTTCCCACGAATACAAGCATCACAAGACTTTTCCCGTTCACATTTTAGAATGGGAATATCCATGACTATCTTCATCTTAGATATCTTTTCCATGTCTTGTTGGTTAATGTTCCCCAGCCTTCAATGCCACAAATTGTTTTCTTCTTCAACAGACAAATAGCAAGAGTTCACTTTGCTATCAACCTGATATAAGTTTCCATCTCTTCTACAGCCTTTCATAAGAGAATTACCTGTTTTTCCTTTTATAGTGCAGCCTTTTTGATTGAAGGTTACTATGAGCCCTGAGTCACAGAGTTGACTTACACTAAGGAGATTGTGGCGTAGACCGTCCACATAAAGAACTTCAGTCTTCTTCAGCTCGCCGTTGGCGAGAGCAGTATTCCCACTACCTTTAATCTTCAAAGCACCATCATTACCAAACCATACTGTTCCATCAACCTTCTTTTCAATATTCTTCAAAAGGTCAGCATTTCTAGTCATATGGGAAGCACATCCACTATCATGGATCCAGGTGTTTCTGCTCTTTGTAGCTTTGAGGGCTACTTCTGCAAGATTGGATTTCTCAATCTTCTTCTTCTCTTTCCATGAGATATTGGATTGAGCACAGGATACTGATGGACTTTTAATACTTTCTTCCACATAATCTGATTCTTCATACCCATAATCTTCTTCCAGAGGTGAAAAACTGTTTGTGAGAACAACATCATCAAGAGGATGAAAACTGGCCCGTCTTTGAGTGTTGTATGAATTTCTCCAGTCGTACTGCCGCCTGCAATACATAGCTTTATTGCCAAAGTTAGAACAATTAAAACAGTAACCATAGAGGTTATTTCTTCTATAAGATGGAGGATATGAAACCGGTCTCTGTTGTTGACTTCCCAAATCTTCCCCATTCAAGTAGCTCCTTGCCTCTTCGCAGTATGACAAGGTATGGCCCAGATAACCACAGAACTGACACTTCATGAGAGGAAATGTCTTTTCATTTGAATTTCTCCTCATGCCTTCTTTCTTGGGAGAATAGTTGAACTGCCTGTCATTTCTGAAAGTTTGAGGATAATTTTCAGTTCTTCTTTTAGTTTGGGTTGAGGGTTTCTTTTTCAGTATTTTAGGTAATGTTTCAGAATGTCCAACTTTTATCTTTTTGTTATTTTGTCCCTCTTTACTTCCAATAGTTGATGTCTCAGCTTCACAGCCAATTCCACTCTTTCCCATGTAAGTGGATCTTTGATCACTTAAGATTTTTCCAACCCCATCTGAACCACACTTGGCTCTTGTAAGTAATTCTGCATCTGAGAATCTTTTGAAATGAATTATCTTCTTTACCTCATTTGTCATTGATTGAAATTCAATTTTACTTCTAAGAGTAACAACTTCTTCCTCAAGTACCTCAACAGTCTTGGACTTCTCTTCTAGTCTGGATGAAATTTCATTTATGAATTTTGCTTGTTCTTAAATTTTAAGCTTTAGTTCCACTACATCATCTGTGCTTTCCAGGATTGAAGACTGAAATATCACTAGTTCTTCTAGTCGTTCAATCTCTACTTCAAGCTCATCAACATATTCTGATGATTCTTCCACAATTTACTTCCACTTATTACACCTCTTACATTTATTCTGGATCTTGGAAAAAGCATCCTTAAATTGAGTCTTTGAATCACAATTAGAAATAATCTGATTATCTCTATCTTTATTGGTCAAGGGTTCTGACTTTTCAATGGCAGCCATCATGGAATCATGGTTTCCTGCTTTGAATTCTGGTTCTTCTTCTTCACACAATTCAGTATCATCATCTTTCTCTTCACAAAAAAAACTCTTCCTTTGTATTTTCTTTCCATATTTGAAGTCTCCCTTTTTGAAAAACCTTCTCCGAGGCTTCTCAATTTCTTCTGCTTTTCTTTCATCATCATCAAACTTTCTTTGGCACTGAGAGGCAATGTGCCCTACTCTTCCACAACAAAAACATGCCAGAGGTAGCTTGCCTTTAAATTTACCTTTTTTCCTTCATCATATTCTTGGTGATGAGAGAAATAATTTCCTTTTCCTCATCATCTTCACCACCACTATCTTCTGAAATTTTCACTTTGTCCATGGATTTGAATGCCATTTCCTTGATTACACGAGTTGTGGCATCTTCGGGTTTGACTCTCATCTCATATTCCACCAGACTACTTAAAAGATCATACAGAGACAGTTTGGATAGATCTCTTTCTTCAAGGGCTGACACATTTGCATTGTACATAGGATGAAGTCTTCTCAGTATCTTCTTAATGATATCAATGTCTTTGATTTCTTCTCCAAGACCTCTAATTGCTCCTCCTACTTCAGTAATTCGATTGAAGAATAAATCTGCATTCTCATTAGGATGTATCTTTAAATTTTCAAACCTGTTGTGTAAGACTTAAAGATTCGCCTCCTTCACTTTGCTGTCTCCTTCATAGATGTTTTCAAGTTTATCCCACATAGACTTTGCTAAGGTGCAACTCATCACCTTTAGATAGATTTGATCTGAAAGAGCTGTAGTGAGAGTATTCTGCGCTTTAGCATCAGCATCAAGAATTTTTCTATCGGCATCTGTCATAACCAGCCCTGTTGGATCAGTAACATGTATTCCTTGGACAATGGAAAATAGGACTTCCATTCCAAGGGATCTTAGATGAGATCTCATTCTATTCTTCCAAATCTGGAAATTAATTCCATCGAAGAGAGGGAATCCCCTGACATTGACTGCATTATCCATGATGAAAGAGGACAGATTTAATACCAGCAACCTCCCTCTGATACCACTTGTAGGACCCCGGGACACCCTGAGAGGGGAGGGGTGAATCAGGGTGACAACCTTTTCTTTTAAAGTATAGGATCTTGTTCCCACGTTGGTAGGAACTTGTAAAACCTGTATGATTGATAAGATTAGAATGTAGACATTCACATGCAGAGAGAAGACAAATCACTTTTTACTTGGTTCACCACTAAGGGCTACGTTCAAGGAGCATACACCGATAAGTTTTCGTTCATACCAAATTCCACTAATCTTCACTAGTTGTGGATTACAATGGTTTGGGAGCAATCACTATGTCCCAGGAACACCGCCTTTACAAAGGTTTAGGGATAGCTCACCGCTTCCATCGGGTCACTCCCGTTGACTCCCCCTGGCTCACTGCCCTTAGTGAAGTCTCACTCAGTTTATAGACGTGAATGTCTCTTCAATAGATTTGCATTGAAGTCTTTGCCTCTGCTCAGCACGAGAATCTGCTTGCATCGAAGTCTGGAATAGATGCACTCTAACGCACAGAACCACTGAACCGGATAACCAGAACGTGCCGCCAAACTTCCCTGACAATTGCGTGCAACACCAAACCTTTGCGCGCAAAACCTTCCTATTGCACGCAAACATTACTTTTTACACGAAAAAATATTTCGCGCAAAACCCCCCTTTTTCGCGCAACTGAATATTTTACGGGTGAACTCAATTTTTACGCGCAACTCTTCATTTTTCGTGCATCCCAAAATTTTCCACGCATTACCGAATATTTCGCGCAAGCCTTTTTACGCGATCCTTTTTCGCGCATCAGACCTCAGATCTTCTCTAAGTATTCAACCGTCTGGAATGAAAAGGGTCACCTCATATTTATAGGCGTCAAAGACCCTCACACGCAAAAACCTCTATGGCGCGTAAAACTTATCATCTGGCGTGTAATCTTTCGCGCCGATACCATTTTTCGCACACATCATCAGATATTTTGTGCAGCCCATGACTTTGCCATTTTTTGACGTTCTGATTCCAAAACACTATTTGTGCAAAAAACTTTGCTCCAATATTTCGCGCACCACGCTGTTTTTTGCGCCCAGCTCACGTATTTCGCATACAACCTTTATTTTCCGCATAGCCCATGCCTTTGCCATTTTTCACCAATCTGATTTTGAAACACCATTTGCATGAAAAACCTCGATCCACTATTTCACGCATCCCGCTATTTTCCACGAACAACTTAAGTATTTTGCGCAAGCCTCTTATTTTTCACACACCACTTTCCTCTTTGTGCGAACCTCCTTTTGCAGACAATCCATATCTTCATTTTCCAATTTTGAGGCCCAAAAATTTGGCAAACACTGGGAAACAGCGCCACCTTCAATACTATTATCTACTTGAACTGTATGATCACTTTGCTAGCACGCATTCGGAACTTCCACTGAGGATTGAAAACAAACACAAACCAAACTCCGATTCCTGCATAGAACATCCATGGTTCCAACAACCTATTATTAGGCATGCTTTTTATTACAAACAAAGCCAGGTATTTGTGGCCGGCCATGGGCAATAACATGCATGAGGCCATTTTCGGCGGGCTTTGCTGACTAGAGAGAACCATGAAATGCAGTTCTCCATGAACACCCCATCCTCTGACATTAATACTAGATGGGGAATTGGCAATTAACTGGCGAAATATTCTTAGTGTACCAAGGCATGAATGCTGAAGGGCTCTCTGCTGCTTTTTAGCCTTCAGATATCGAGAGACTGATTGAGATGCCAAGTCAATTTGGCGTTGTAACACTTCTATTATCTTAACTTGATTTTCATATTCATCATAAGATAATACTTTATTTTTCAACTAACAAAGAGTTTTCCATATGTTGATACGAATATCATGAATTCCATCTTCCGTCAACATATCTGGAATGTCATAATGAGAGTTAGCCAGAGGCCAAAACATGACTGGCACTTCACCTTTCTCCATTTGTTTTCTCATGTTCATCATTTCCTCTTTATCATTCAATGAAGATTCTTCTACCTGATTTGACCAGAGTTGTTGCTTCCTTGTTGCTTCATCGGATTCAACAAGATTGGTAGATAAATCACTGATTAAACTAGAATATGCATGACTTAGGGGTGGTTCGGAGAATGACCTACACCCTGGGATATCTTCCAATTGAGAAAGTATTTCACCTGCCAGTGATGAAGCATCAGACATGAATGGTTTCGCATTTGCAAGTGCCTCAAGATAAGAGGGCTTTCTCGGCACTACATTGTCCACTAGAGAATTTTCCGGGCAATGTGCATTACTACTGCGGAGAGGACTTTCACAGCGAAATTCATCATCATGGGGAGGACTACCATGGTGGGTTACAACAAAAGATGAGATCTCTTGCTCCTTGGTCTTCTGACCACATAGAGGGTTCCTATGGCTCTCATCTGAAGATGAAACTTCGAGATTGACCAAATTTTCATGAAGCAATCCTTCTTGAGGAAGTGTTTGTTGAAGACCTTCGGAATTAATATTCCCACTATTGGGAAATGAGGGAGTAGAATCTTGAATTCCAACAGATAACTGTCTGAGGGCTTCAAGAACTCCAGCATCGAGGAAGGCCTTGTTACATATTGGCTCTTGATCTCTTGACTGTACTGGGCAGGTCTTCTTCTTATACACCTTCTTACTCACCTTGGAAATCATTGGTTGACGAAAGTGGCTGCTCTGAGCAGGTGTATATGCCTGATCAGGAGAGATGGCCAGGTTAGGCTGACGATCTTTACTCAAATCAGGTGTATGTTCCTAACTTGGTTGTCCGTATGATATGGGGGAGTATGCCCCACAACCCTCTTGGACTGGAACAGATGTGTGTATCTACTCCGGAGTGAACTATTGATGTGTCACTCCACTGCTAGGGATAGATTTGTGTGTCTTTCCCTGAGATGCTGCTGAAGCTATTATAATATCCTGGCAAGCATCCAGAATATGATTAGGGATCTGATTCTGCTCTTTCACCATTGATATAATATTCTTGGTGACTTTAGCTTCCGAAACGAGGATATATGTCCATTCCGTGCTTGGAGTATGTGTATGTGCCTACTCCTGTCCTCCTTTTCCTGTTAGTGAATCCTGACAATACTCAAGTGTAGGGGCAGAGAGTTGAGTCTGCCTCCTGTTTGTCGCCAGAACTTTCCAACTGACTTCTCCAAATGCTACCAAGCGAGACTGTTGGTAGGCTTGATCAGTACTAGAAGGTGTATATACCTGCTAATTGCACTTCGTCGAATGTGGTTGAAGATATCCATCATATGTAGTAAAACGAGCCTGTTGACGTATAAATAGGTGTATGATCCTGCCTATAATACTCCGCCGGAATTTCCTGGCGGGATTGGCGTGATGCTGCCAGACGAGTCTGCTGGACAGCGGAATTAAAACGAGCAGGTATGTGTGCCTGCTCGTTGATTTCCACCAAGTTAGGTTGGTGGACTTCTCCGGAAATTGCAGAGATGAGAACCTACTCACTGTTAACTGGACTTTGCCTCTGGTGATTTGTCTTGCCTTCCCGGGTTCGAGGAACCTGAGTTGAACGCCTGGAGTCGGTACCCTCATCATGTTGAGGGCGCACTGCTGCATGAGTCTGGTGGCGATTGTTGATAGGAGCCCTTGGGAAGAACTCCAGTCTTCTTGAATTAAGGCCTTGAGGGACCTGCTCATTCACCTCCCCAGAATAATAGAGCGAATGGTGATTGTGTTCTGGGGATAACAACCCGAAACGGTTGGAGACGATGGTTAGAAACTCCTGCTTCTTGATCACTGGTCATCATTTTCCAGATGACCGTTGTGAGTTTTTCACTTGGAGGGATTGTCGGGTAGCCTCCAAAGTTGGAATGGTACCATGTTGACGGTACTCCTTAACCAGCGCGTTTGATACCCAGTGTTGAAGTTGCTGAGTAGGTGATGTCGTCCTCAGAGCATAGGATGATCAAGCTGGAGTAGCAGCAGTGGCATTCGCAGCAGCGGTATTCACAGGTGTGAATTTGAGAGCATCCATTTCTTAGAATGCAGAAAATCTTGGAAAAGAGTGTCTGTTTGATATAACAGACATAATCAAGATAAATTCAGCCACTATATCTTTTGGATGAGAACATATGTCAATGATTGTTTTTTGGCCCTCTCATTGTGTTTTAAATAGGGGCCTAACAAATAAGTAAAACATCATTTTAACTTGGTTAATGATTCACGTCGGGTTCACCATTTTTTCTTTCCCTCTGGAATTGGGTATGACCTCATCGATTTAAGGTTCAAACATTCCAAGAAGTTTCTAACGGGTTTGTTTGTAGAACTGGAAAAATCCAATGATTCTATATCCATTTGAACTTAATTTCCAAAGGTAGGTGCTCATTAGTTGTGGACTAATGAGGCTTAGGAATTTTCATTGGTCGAGAGGATGGGAGGTCAGAATCATCACACCTTTTTGAGGGGAATTATTGTCTACTCCGGGACTCTCTTTATAGATTTAAGTTATGTTTGTGAATCCCTATTACATTACCAAGTATAAAATGAGCTTTCCTTTACATCTGACAATAAATGATTGATATGTAGGAAATTTAGAGAATATTTTATATGTATTCGAGGTTCTTCATTGATAGAGAATCATCTGTATTTGTTAGAGATTCTTAGTCAGTGGTATCCTTTGATACATAAAAGTATCTTGGTCATTATGATGACCATACTGGTTTTAAAGCCACTAAGTGGGGCACTTGATGTTTATTGTCATTCATAAGGACATGGATTATTTCAGAGTTGGGATCATACCCACAGATGGGCTACCTATGTATCCTTTGTTTAGGAAAAGGAATCAGAACCCACATAGTTCAAGTAAGGGAATATGATGTTTATGATTGATGGCTCAAATAAATATGTCATAATTACTTTTACGCTCTAAGATCAATTGAGTCATGCTCGGTGTGAGAAACAAGAGGTATTGGTAAAAGCAGACAATTGCGCCATGAAAGATGCAATCAGAAGAAATGATGTGGGGTTTATGTTTGTATGACTGCCCAAATAGATGAATATTAGGATTTACTTCAGGGAAGAAATCCAAGAACAGGGTCCATAAAGGTATATGTACTTTATGGAGATTTGGATACTCTAATTTGGGGCTTACTCCTGAAAAGGAGGCCCAAATTTGGAGGGGACTTATGATTGGGTTTTACTCCTAAGAAGGAGACCCAAATCAAAAAGTAAATTAGGACAGGTTAAGAGAGATTAAGGTTGGGGCTTACTCCTGAGAAGAAGGCCCAGGTTAAGGGACTTGAAAAATTAAGGGACTTGGGGATTACTTCTGAAGAGGATGCCCGTATTTGAGACTTATGACTAAGGCTTATTCCTAAAAAGGAGGCCCAGGTTAAGAGTATTATAGTTGGGGCTTACTCCTAAAAAGGAGGCCCAGGTTAAGAGAATTATGGTTGGGGCTTACTCCTGAAAAGGAGGCCCAGGTTAAGTGAATTATGGTTGGGGATTACTCCTAAGGAGGATGCCCAGATTTGAGACTGGGGCTTACTCCTCAAAAAGGAGGCCTATGTTTGAGAATTATGACTGGGGATTATTCCTGAAAAGGAGGCCCAGGTTAATGAAGAATTGGGACTTACTCCTGAAAAGGAGGCCCAGGTTAAGAGAATTATGACTCGGGCTTATTCTTGAAAAGGAGGCCTAGGTTAAGGGGTTCTCTCATCTTAAAGGATGAGGTTGAATTAATGAAATCTCAATCTTTAGTGACATAAAGATGTGTAAATCACTAGGTTTTGCGAGATATTCCATAGAATTACTTTCAGATAAGGAATTAAAATCAAGAAATCTTGCCATAAATGGCTTTGAAGAGTGTCTTGAAGATAGAATCTTGAATAGGAGAGGTGGAATGACATAAGAGGGGTGAAATAGGAAAGAAGGGAACCCAAAAAGGCAGGGCGCGCAGGTACTGCGTGGGCGCGCAAGTCCTGGTCGCGCAGGTATACCTGCACGACACATGGGTACTTGCACGATTGTTAACCAGTAGGGTAACATTTGGGCAAACCTTGACCAAATCCTTTAGAATTATCCTGAGGTACTTCCAGAAGAGAGGCGCGCATGTTTTGGTGAAGAAGTAAGGCGGCGCGCAAGTATATTCATTTCCCTTAAGGGTAAAACACCTTAGGCGCGCAAGTGTTAGTGAATTCTAACACTTAGACCTTACTCCTCTTGTTTAGACCTTCCATTCTAGGTAAAGAATTACCTTATAAGTGTTCGGAAGACCTGAAGAAGAGACTTCGGGGTTCAGATATCTATATCTGAATTATGGAAGAAATCCTCTTCAAATGGGGGGCCCATCGGGGCAATTTATAGGCTGGAGATGACCCCAGGTGGTTATCACTTAAGGTGCACAAGTGTACTTGCGCGACCATTATGGCATGCAAGTGTACTTGCGCGACCATTGTAGAACTTGCGTGACCCTTATGCAATGCTCTTCTTATTCCTTCCTTTGTCAATTTTTTCTATTTGTCCAAAGGTTGAATCACTTTGAGCTAAGATATTCCCCTTTTCCAATCTTTAGATTCTGTGACGAAAGGAGCATCAACAATAACATAAACATTCATATTAAAACTAGCATACTAAATTCCAATACATTAACCATAAAATATAAATGGTATAAAAATAACACATCCATAGTCAAACATATCATAACTCATTCAATACAATATATAAGATTTTATTTATAAAAAATCGACCTTAATGAAGAATAATATCTGAAAAAAATGATGTTTACATGGTTGAAAATAATCAGTAAAACTCTTTGAGATAAATATCACTTTTTATTAAATCATTTAAAAGTCCTAAAATTTATAAAGGAAATCATTTAAAATATATTTTTGAATCAAAGTGTCCCATACCACTTTGAAATTTTTAAAGGAATTAACATTTTAAAACAATCATGTTCTTATAAATAAATCCTTAAAATCATTTTGAAAACATGGACATTAATTAAATAAATTTATAATAAAAAATCTTTAAGACATTTAAAATGATGATCAAGTTAAATATTCCCTTCCATAATACCTTAAAAGATTCATTTTGAAAACATTTTTATGAAACTTTGACATGGAGGATAAATATGTCCCAGTAAATACTTACACATTAACAATCTCTAATAATAATGCGATTGAGGAATTAACCCTTGCCATAGGTTCGATACTCTCGATACATGTCTGAAACTCTTATAAAATGTGTTTAAACCTATTATTAACTTATATTAAAATCATAATAATATTTATTATATCATATATTATTCTTTTATGACTTTATATTAACCTTTTATTAACAATTCCAAGTTAATGCAACATTTCGAGTAATAATCACTTTGTTTATCATACATGTTCTGAATTTTTATTATCAGTAATATTACTTAGATCATGATTTTACTACTTCCAGAAATTATAATATGATTTATATTATATATATATATATATGAAATGGAATACACCGTTCATGGAGATGGTAGGCCGTACATATGCATGAACGTTGTTTCCATTTTCGTATCATATGGAAGTAAGTGAATAACAGATATGTTTATATATATATATATCTCATCAAAATAGAATTATTATGTTATATAGTTCATAATTATTAATAATATTTATTTTTAAAATCATTCATGGATGGTGAACATGGAATATGAGTCTCAGCGTGTCGTGGAGACGGTAAGTCGTATGTACGCACGAGCGATGATATCATTTCCTTAATGATTAAATGGTATATAATTGGATGGAATATTAATTTTTAAGAAACAATATAATTTTATATTTATTATTTAAGTCCATTATATTTGTTTTTATACCCATATAAATAATGTGTACATAAAAAACAATTTACACCACGGCGTGGAGATGGTAAGCCGTACGTACGCACGCATGGTGGTATTGTTTTTCATAGGATTAGTAAAAAGAGGAATATGGTTTTCCCATAACCATAAAAAAATATAATCATATATTATATCATGGATTTATTATTTTAGTATGGTAAAAACTTAGTAATAGGAAGTATAAGAAGAAATGAACTTTGAAAGAAGGGATAAAGCGATTACCTCTTCTTTGGGTGTCTCCTTTTGATTTGCACAAAATCACTCCTTAAGTTGGCTTTCTACCCAAAGTTTTTCCTCTAGGATTAATTAAGGGAAGTATGGAGGATATGTGGTCAGGTTTGGGCCTAGAAAAATTTATTTGGAGGTGTGAATTAAAAATAAAGCGAGATGCCCTTTTATAAGAGAGGAGAGGGGTACTTTAGGAAAAGCTTGAAATATTAATTTATTATAAACTGATTTTTGGTTTCTAATAGCTCCAAATTGATTTATTTCAAAGTAAATATGAGGATGGGTCTAAATAATCTCAACCAATATGTTTTATACATGTTTAGGTCATAAAAGTATCCTTATCTTTTTGGATTAACCCTTAGTTAAACAGTTTAACTCTTACCATGTCTTCTTTTATTTTTATACTATAGGTTTAATTTAGTTATCATAAAATGAAAATGGAACCTCATGTGGAACATTAATGAAATTTGTATCAATATAAAAGTTATTTTTTTGAAATTTAGATTTTTAGGATTTTGATATCATTTAATAAAACATTATTTTTTTTAAAAACTCATTTATGTCAATTTTGTCACTATTTAGTAATTGATTTTTGTTAAAGTCATAAAAATATGATTAATTGGAACCAAAAGAGTTAAATCATACCTCATATGTAAATTTCATCTAGAAAATTAGTCTATTAAATCAAAAATTTCAAATTATATTTATTTTAATATTTATAATATCATTTATTTGATTCTTTCATTAATAAGGAAAATACTGCATCATTATTATGTCATAAATAAATATATTTATCTAATGTATAAATATAAAAAATGAAATACCATGATGTATTAAATATTTTTATATTTATAATAAATATATTTAGACATAGATATCAGTTATCTAACCCTATATTAAAATCAATTTAGTTAAAGATATATGTTTCTGTTATAATTATCTTTACTTTAAATTAATTCTTATACCATGTCCTTATCACACCAAAGTGGTCCCCAAATGCCAAAAATTAGGCCTAAGGATGATAAAGGTCAAATATATATCACCCAATAGGATTAGGTCACGTGTTAGGGTAGTATTATACTATTATAATATTTTTTACCCTTATTTACCAGATTTACCCTTTAACCATGGTGAATAAAAATAATTATTGAATTTACTATTCATAATGTCCAAGAATAAGAGATAACTATTTAAAAAATTTCAACCTTATGATTCTAAAATATTCAATACCTTTTTTTAAATTGAAAACACAGAAGTAGTAGTAATTAATTTAAAATTAATTTCTGTTGTCAAAACCAAAAAGCAGCTTTTTAAGAAGTAAAAACTATCAAAAGATTAATATGTGTTTATGTACAATTTAAATTTAAAATTACTTCCAATGACCTAAATTATATTAAATGATAAAAATATATTCTATTTATAATTTAAAATAATTAAAATGTATAATTTAACATTATAAAGTATTTCGATTAAACAAGTTGTTTTCAATTTAAATTTAGTATTTTTCACTATTCATCAAAATATGAAGGTTATCATAAAAGTACCAAAATTTATCCAAACTGAAATTTTATGTCCCAATTAGAAAGAAGAATTTAATTTTATCAAATTAGATATATAAAATTTTCAAATATTAGATTTAAAAAAGGTTCTTTCTTAAAATGTGGAAAACTGAATTTTTAAAAAAATACTTCTTAAAAAATGAATTTTTCCTTATATGATGTAGAATAAACATAAAATATGAATGCTATAATTATATGGGATATATAAAATTCAAACTTTGGTTAATAATATTCATACATACTTTTTAAAAGACAAGTTTGACAGGGCATGGTGTGCTTGATACCAGTGTTGCGTACATCACATGCTACTGAATTATTTAAAAAAGTGTATTGTAGAAGCTTGGGGTGTTACATTATCCCCTCATTCAATAAATTGCATCCCCTAAATTTAAAATCAATATTGAAAACAAGGTCTTTGATATTTTTAAATTTCTTAGTTGAAACCCCACGTCAAAAAATGGATTAATGAGGCCTCTATTTTAAAATAAAGAAAGTTAAGTATGAAGGTTACCAAAAAAAATACTAGTGTTCCATGTAGGAAAACATAGATATAGAAGAGAAAAAAACCATCATGTTCTGATATAGAGTGATAAATAATATTATTATGAGAATTATAACGACTCGAAAGATATAAATCTGCGATGATCTAAGGGACCATTTGATTCATCACAAAATAAAGTACTATGGATTTTTTTTGGTTTTATGATCCTTTTCCTAGTGTTATAGAATTAATTTAATTCATTGACTAAGAAAACAATAAATCATGCTCAATTTACATGTAGAGTTTCATCCTTTAACTAATTTCTACCACAAAATCATCTTTCTCTTCAAAAGATAAAACAAAAAAATATTCTATTTATCTCAATCGTATAAGGTTAAAAATATAAAAATATACCATTTAAATGAAGAAAACTATTTTATAATAACCAGGAAATTTCTGTAGGCTATTGGTAAGTGATAAATCTTTTTCACACTCTAGCTGCGTGTTCGATTCCCTCAGCTTTGTCCAAAGTGATGGGTTATCACCCAACCCACATGTTGTCCTTTTTCTAAAACCATAGTATTATAACATTCCAAAAATAATCTTAATAAATTCTTAAACTTTAAACATTACTATCCAAAGTTAAACTTAATCCATTCCATCCATTATAATTATCCAAAAAACTTCTATCCAATCTCTATCTAAAAGGTCTATAAATTTACAGAATCAATTGTAACATCAGAGTCCCTAAACAATATAATGTTTCTATTATGGTCACATAATATATATATGATTACCTTCATCATATTAAAAAATCTATGATAATAAAAAGTATTGTAGTACAATACTTATATATATGAAATTATTCGTAAAACCAAAATATAATTCATGAATCCAAAAAAAAATACATTAATTATTCCACTTCGACTGTAGTAACAACATAAACTTGACCTTGATCCATTTTATATTTATGAGCTATATTTCCTTGAAGTTTTGTAAAATAATTTTTATAATTTCCTATTTATTTTAAATTTTAGCATTGAACATTGACAACACCTTTATTCCCCTTGTAATCACGAGCTTGGTGGCCTTTTTCTCCACATTTGTAACAAACTCCAATTCATTTTAGGAATATACCAGGGCATTTCTTCCCACAACTATCACATAAGGGAAAATACTTCTTTCCATTTTTACCTTTATATGTCTCTTTCTCTTCTATTCTCTTCTTCTCTTTCTCTACTTTAATGTCATAAGACTTAGAGAATTCATTTTCTGTCTTGATAGCACACGAGACTATATCTTCGTACGATGAGAAAGATTTTGAGACCAATGCCCATTAGGGGAATGGTTTTAAAACATCAAATAATCTACCAATCTTACTTCTTGGGTTACAAATGTATTTTATAGCATGCCTTGAAAACCTCGTGAAGTTAGCCTCATACTTTGCAACATTATCATCCTCCTTTTTCATATAGCACTAAAATTGTCTTTCCATATCAGCTCGCTATTTATGATGAAATTATTTCTATATAAAATGTTCTTTAAACTCCCTCCATTACATATTTCCCACTTATTCATCATCTTTGTGTTTTGAATTAATGACCACCATTGATCCACATCTCTTGGGAGATGATAAACTTCCATGACAACCTTTTCCCTTTTGTTACCTCCCAAAATAAGAAATAGTTTCTCTAAGGAACTTATCCACTGCTCAGCTACAAAAGGATTTGTAGTCCCATTTAATTTTGGAGGTTGTTGACAGATGAACTGGTCTAATATTGATCCTTCATGTTGTGGATCAGGATGCTCCATATAGGTAAGGTTTTTATTCATAACCCGAGTCAGCTATACCAGTATGGTTATAAGCTGTTTAGTACCAATTGTGTTACTAGCTCCACTATCATTATCTTTCATAAGATGGAAATTCCTACATGGATTACCTATGTTGATACAATTTCAATTTCTTCCATTAGGCTTCATTTCTAAACAATGTCATACACTAGATTAGGTTATGAATCATAATGCATAATTCCAAACTAGTAAAATACTTAACATAAATTGAAAAATTTATGGATATTTAATACATAATAAAAAATATGGTTTTATTGAGGACATATTTACTTATAAATTATTCATAATGGTTTGTATGGAAAATATGAATTATCCTATGCATATCCCCCGGGAGTGTCAAACTAGGTGTGCAGTAAGGACTGTTGTCGTGTACTAGGTTACCCCGAGTTAAGCTCAGAACACCTTGTCAGAGTTTTCACCCCTAGGTGCATCTGTACCAGAAACACATCAACTTGTAGTATCTAGACAAGGATTTATTTTCTAGTAATACCCACATAATCTCTATTTTAAAATTCTATGGTTATCTTCAATAATTATCCTCAAATTCTATCTTTGGGTTATGATACCTAATCTAAGTTTTCTAAATCAATTTACAAGGTTATTTCTAAAATTTATCTAATACCAACAATAACAATCCAACCCCAGTTAGATATATCCATTAAATTATTTTAATACATTGAAAATATTACAAGGAATCAAGTCACGAAGGACTGATTAGTTTAGCAGTCTTGGAAAATAGATTACATACATGAACTTTACATTACAATTTCAAACATAAAATATTGCATTGAAAATCCTTTTAGAATGCCATTATTCCCCTATCTTAACACTTCATATCAATCATGAAATACTTCTTGAATATTGGGAAAATAAAACATAATAAATGGGTGAGCTCAGATGCTTAGTAAGGATAAACAATATAGCAGAAGCTATCACAATTATTCATAAACATCTAAGAAAAAGTACATGACTAAAACACAAGACATTTGAAAAAATATCATCAGAAAAATATAGTAAGAATAAATCAGATATTACCATATGAAAATTCACATGGATATTATACTAGTCAAATAATCACATGTAATAACTAATTTCTTAACTAGAGAATGCATAATGTTTGACATAATAACTACTACGTCAAGGCCTTGTGCCAAGACAATTCAAAAATATTCTATCGAGGACCTATGAAAAGACACTAGTTTGTATCATGAGACCTATCGATGCATAGAGGGGATATAGTGGGCCCCTCCCGTCACTTACTAAGTCCAATTCATTCCTCATATGAAAAGAGTGAAACACAACAGAAACATTTGTACTAAAACTAGCTTACAAACTTACAATACTTTAACCATAAACCATGAATGGTATAAAAATAGCATGTCCACAATCAAACATATCATAATTCAGTAAATACAATATGGAATATTGTATTTATAATAAATCAACCTCAATCAAGAATAATATCCAAAAAAATATGTCTACAGAGTTGAAAATAATTAGTAAAACTATTTGAGATAAATACCACTTTTTCATGAAATCATTTACAATTCTCACAATATATGAAGGAAATCATTTAAAATAGATTTTTGAATCAAAGTGTCCCACACAACTTTGAAATTTTATAAATGAATTGACATTTTAAAACAATCATGTTTATATAAATAAATCCTTAAAATCATTTTGAAAACATGGACATTAATTAAATAGATTTAGAATAATAAATCATTAAAAAATTTAAAATGATGATAAAGTTAAGGATTCCCTTCCATAAAACCTTAAAAAATTCATTTTTAATTTTTTTTATGAAACATGGACATGGATGATAAATATCTCCTAGTAAATACTTACACATATACAATCTCGAATAATAATCAGATTGAGGAATTAACCCTTACCTTAGGTCCGATACTCTCAGTACATTTCAAAAACTCATATATAATGTGTTAAAACATATTATTAACTTATATCATAATCATAATAATATTTATGATATCATATATTATTATTTTATGGCATTATATTACCCATTTATTAACAATTCCAAGTTAATACAACATTTCAGACAATAATTACTTTGTTTATCATATGTGTTTTGACTTGTTATTATTTATCATTTTAATTAGATCATGATTTAATTACTTCCAGAATTTATAATATGATTTATATATCATATATAAATATAAATATATATATGAAATGGAATACACCGTTCAAGGAGGTGGTATGATGTACGTACGCATGAACACTGTTACCGTTTTCATAACGTATGGAATTTAGTGAATGAAAAATATGTATATACATATATATCATCCTAGTGGAATTATTATTTCATATAGTCCATAATTATTAATAATATTTATTCTTGTAATAATTCTTGGATGGTGAACATGGAAGATGAGTCTCATCACGTCGTGGAGATAATAAGTCGTACGTACGCACGAGCGACGATATCATTTCCTTATTGGTTAAATGTTATAGAATTAGATGGAATATGAAGTTTAAAAAAACTATATAATATTATATTTATTATTTAAGTCCATTATATTCATAATTATACCCATAGAAATAAATTTTATATAAAAAAATTTACACCACGATGTGGAGATGAAAAGCCGTACGTACACACGCATGGTGGTATTATTTTTCATAGGACGGGTAAAAAGAGGAATATGGTTTTTACAAAATCTTATCAAACATCTAATAATATAGTATATTATGGAGTTATTATTTTAGTATGGTAACAACTTATTATGAAGAAGTAGAAGATGAGATGAATTTTGAATGAAGGGATAGAATGATTACCTCTTCTTCAGGTGTCTCCCTTTGATTTGCACAAAATGACTCTTTAAGTTGGATTTCTGCCCAAAGGTTTGCCTCTAGGACTAAGTGATGGAAGTTGGGAGGATATTTTTTCAGGTTTTGGACAATCCAAATTTCTTTGGAGGTGTGAATTATAAAGAATGTTAGGATCCCTTTTATAAGAGAGGTTATGGGCACTTTATGAAAAGAGTGCAATATTAATTTATTATAAAATGATATTCATTTTCTAATAGCTCAAAATTGATTTATTTATAGGATAAGGTAAGTATGGGTCGAAATAATCTTAACCAATATATTTTAGACATGTTTAGGTCATAAACGTATCCTTATATTTTGGGATTAACCCTTAGTTAAAGAGTTTAACTCTTACCATGTCTTCTTGTTTTTTATACTATAGAGTTAATTTAGTTACTGTAAAATTACAAAGGAAACTAAAGTGGATCATTAATGAAATTTTAATCAGTATTAAACTCATTTGGATTAATTTTATATTTTTAGTATTTTTATTTCATTTAAAAAAATAATATTTTCTTTAAAAATTCATTTACGTCAATTTTGACACTATTTAGTAATTGATTTTGGTTAAATCCATAACAACTTTATTCCTTCAAAACAAAGGATTTAAATCATAACTAATATATCAATATCATCCAAATTTTATTTATGAAATCAAAAAGTTTAAATTATATTTATTTGAAAATTGATAATATCATTTATTTGATTCATTCATTAATAAGAAAAATATTGCATCATTATTATGTCATAAATAAATATATTTTTCTAATGTATAAAAATTATAAATAAAATACCATGATGTAGGAAATAGTTTTAGATTTAAAATGACTATTTATAGACATAGAGACCAGTTATATAACCATATATTAGAATCAATATGAAAAAGTTATATGTTTATGTTATTATTATCATTAAATTAAGCTACTTCTTATAACCTGTCATTATCACACCAAAGTGGTCCCCAAATTACAAAATTTCATCCTAAAGATTCTCATGGTCGAATATATATCACCCAATAAGATTATAACATGTGTTAGGGTAGTTTTATATTTTTATAATATTATTTTTTTACCCTTATTTACCTAATTTACCCTTTAACCATGGTAAATAAAAATAATTACTGAAGTTACTATTAATAATGTCCAAAAAATAAAAGGTACCTATTTACACAATTTGGAACTTATAATTCCACATATATAATAAATTTTTCCAAATTCAAAACACATAAGTTTCAGTAATTAATTTCTGTAGTCAAAACCAAAAAAAGGTTTTTAAGAAGTAAAAACTATCAAAAGATTGACATGTGTTTATATCCAATTTATATGAGAAATTAATAAAAATGAAATAAATTATATTAAATGATATAAATATAATCAAATTATAATTTAAAACCATTCAAATGTATAATTTATTACTATAAATTATTTTGATTAATAAAATTGTTTTGAATTTAAATTTAGTAATTTTTACTATTCATCAAAAAATGAAGGTTATCATAAAAGTACCAAAAAATTATCCAAACTAATTTTTTATGTCCCAATTATAAAAAAAAAATTATTTCCACAAATTGGATATATAAAAGTGTCAAATATTGTATTTTAAAAAGGTTCACCTTTAAAAGGGGTAAAAACTGCATTTTTTGAAAATTACTTTTAAAAAAAATTGAATTTTCCCTTATATTATTTTGAATAATCACAAAAGAGGATTGCTAAAATTATATCGGATATATAAAATTTAAAATTCAGTTAATACTATTCATAGCCTCTTTTTAATCATCTAGTTTGATAGGTCATGGTGCGCTTTAACTCAGTGTTTCATACATCACACACTATTGAATTATCTAAAAGGAAGTGTATCGTGGAAGCTTGGGGTGTTACATCAACTATTGGTGAAAGATAACAAAGACTCACTATCATTCGTTCTCTTTAACAAAAAGTTCTTTCCATTTATAAACAAAACATATTCTCAGTTGAGATATGTTCTAATACATGTAAGATTCTTCAACTATGTTTTTTTGATGTATTTTATGTTCTTTTAAACTCACACTTCTGTTCAATTACAAAATAAGACCTGGATGAGTTTAGTTTTCCCCTAGAGATAAACATTTTCAAAAAAACTGAGTTTTTTTGTCATTAGATGTCACAAGTTACAACATTTAGAATTGACAATGTTCTTCATAACAGAACACATACACAATTCTCTTAATCAGTGATAATGAAATTTATATCAGCAACTATCATCAATGTTTTGTAGACAGCCAGGTAAATAGAGTCATACATCAAAATACTTTCATTGGTATCCATATGAATTTCATATAAAAACATTTTTTTTAATGTTATTACTATGTACTATTTTTTTTCTTCTTTACCATTCCTATTATTTACAATACAGTCACCACATAACTATAATATTCATTTCACCCATCTGTTTTAGGAAGATCACCATGTTGAATCTTAGGAGTCGGTTTGCAACACTGATGCTGGATTCTTTATAATAAGTAAAACTATTTTTTCAACTCAGGTATATGTCTTCTATCTTAATTTTCTGTTACTTTCATTGTATACATGTCATAGAAAATACTGATTTTTTTCTTCATTTTGTTTTCTTTTTTCCTTTTATTATAAAACCACTAAATTTGTTCTTATAAATTTCCAACTGTTAAATATTACTTTTCTGCTTCAATGGTGTTACATTATATTATTGAATACTGCTCATTAATTACAATGATATCTTCATGTAGAAATATTATTTGATTGATTTCGATGATGAAGATACAGTCGAACACAATGATGCACTGTCTTAAGACTCCATGCCAACATAAATTCATACCAATGATCTTCATCTCTATATGAAGGATAAAATAAAGAAAAAAACAATCAAACTTGACTGAATTTCTGTCATGGATTTGCAAGGTATTAGAAACATGTTTTCCAATATGTAAGTTTAAAATTTCCATTAAGAAATTCTATATCTACTCATATTATATGACGTCTCTTCATTGTGTTAATGTTTCTTCTCTAGTCCTCATGTGATTTAAGGGCCTTTCTCGGTTGATTTATTTTTCTTTGAAGAAAAGGTGTGATGTTTACTATAGTTTTAAGTATTTAATTTTTTTATTTTATCTTTAGTTGGTCTATTTTCTTAGTATCACTATGTGATTTTGTATGATGTCTTCTATCTTTGGTTGACTTTATTTCTTCATGAAATAACAATATTTTATGTTGATCAATATATATATGGTTTTGGTTTCCCAGTTTTTCTGATTAATTATCATTGCAATGCATGATGTTTCACATTATTACTTCATGGGGTGTTTAAATTGTAGTGTGGTGTTTTTTATTGAAATATAAGTCTAAAGCAATTCCATCCCACACCAAGAGCCTTCTGCATCATCAAATCATGAATGGGAGATCACACTAGAAAAACCTGATTTGGCGATGAATTCCAACTTCACTGTTGAATCTTTTGATGGAATCATGTTGAAGAAATGCATCCCTTTCTATCTCCATTTTTATCCACCATCCCTTTTATGGATGTGAGATTCAGAAATATATTTTGTTGGTTCCAACATCTAGATTATGATAGATCCTAAAATATTCGTAAAAAAACCACTATTGTTTTTATGCTCAACTTTTTTCTAAAGATAATTTTAGTATTAGTTTTTTTTTTAATTTTTTCTTCACTATACTGATTTACATGGCACTAATCCACATTACAGTGATGGAATATTTTTTTCTTCTTCTTATTAGTTTATTTACCTTATTTTCGTAGTTGATGGTGTATTTAATTTGAGTAGTGGATATTTTTTTATACCATTGGAACATGTATTTTATTTTAGAAGTGGACAATGAAATTTAATTGATCAGTGAATCAATTTTTAGATCATTAGATACTATCACCTTGCAAATGCACAGGTGAGTACTAGTTATCTTAAATTGAGGTTGTGAAACCTTTATAAGATTTTAAAAAGGTTATTAAGTAACATAGAATATAGTAAATGGAAATTAAGTACCTATTAGATTTGAATGAGAATAAGAGGATATATTTTGATGAAATGAATGTTTATATTGGTCATCAAAATGAAAAAGTTAATGAAATTTATCAGATGTTAATAGAAGCTGATTTAAAGATAAGATATCAAGAAAATGAGATTTTATCTTTAAATGAAGTTTTAGAAAAAAAAATAGAATCAATATGTTTTGGATACATATGTAGAGAATATCAAAAGAATACAATGAAGACTTGACAAGACAATCTCTAAAATCTCTCAAACAATATTGAACTTCATAACATTGATAATATTTTACACTTAACAATAATTTTTTTTAAAATTGTTCATTTTCCATTTCATGTATGATTATTAATTTTTAATGTATTAATATATTCTAATTACTATTTTTTAGATGTTTTTCTATTTCTATTATATTTTAGTATTTTTCTATGTCTGAATATTTATCTTTATAAATATTCAAAAATCATATAATGGTTTTTTCCTATATTTTCAGATCTCACATTGAAAATATAAGGGAGAGAAGTTCCTTAAAGATTACATCTTTCCAAAATGTTATTTATTTAAATTTAAAAAAAATTAAGGGGAATTTACTTTATAATTTTTTTTACCACTCTTGATCATTCTTTATGTTTATTTTTTTATTTCTTTTTATTTTAACATTTTTTTTTAAAATTAAAAAAGTGTATAAATTTTGAAGAATTAAATTTTTTTGGGGGGGGGGGTGGAGAGATCTTTTAAGATTTTCTTTATTCATAATTTAATTTATAAATTACATTACTTCACTAAGATGGAGGGTTTTGAATCTTTTTTATTATAATTAGGGAGAGATATTATTTTATAAAAGGGTAGTTTGTTTTAAAATTTTCATTCATGTTTCTGATTTTCAAAAAAGGGAGATTATTGATTCATATTCTCAGTTTATATTTTGTTTTGAAAATCACATAAGACTCATGATATAATTATTTTTTAACTTTGAGTTTTTGTATAAAATATTCTTGGTATATAAGTATGAATTTATAATAACTATAATTCTAGAAGTTTTTTAGTTTGATAATATAGAGGATTTAGTTTCTTTATCAAAGATTTGTCCACTTGATTTGATAGAAATATAGTGGTGCTAGACTAATATCATTAGAAGATGTGAAGTGTTTCTAAATTTATCAGATGATTGTAAATATTCTTATGATGAATTTATAACTAATCCCAAATATTTCACATTCCAACCATTTTATGATTTACTATAAATATAACCATATATTTTAGGACTAGATGAAGAAAAATAATACACATTTTGATCATGAAGGCACTTGAAGTCTACAACCACTTGTTATAATAAGATTTCATTTGATTGTATTTTTTTGCATGATTCTTCTAAGAGTTATATTAAGAGATGTTATTATAAATATCTTATAATTTATATCTTATTTGTTTAGTTTTCAATACTTTGAAATCATTGTATTTGGAAGAGGATGTAATAGATGTATTTGATCCTTTAAGATCATGTTATTCTAGGACGAGGAAGTTGAACTACTATAATCAGTTTGATTGAGTGATTTTGATGGGGGAAGATAGAGCTTGGTTTCAAATTTATATATATAGATTAATACCTTTATATGGGTTAAGTTAAAGACTTATAGAAGACTTGAATAAAATTATTTTAAAAATTTAATTTAAGGTATACCTTGAATCTGGTTTATGATTTCCCTTTTTCTTTAGATAAAAGTATGGTTCTTAATATCTTTTAAAGGGCACTTGATTTGTGAATCAGTACTATGTGTTTTGTTAATTTCTCCTATGAATTTTATTTTTTTGGAAGTTTATAAAATTAAAATATATTTAATTTCTACTACACTTATTTTACTATGATATGTTGTAGGGTTATATTTTATGGGTTTATCATAACTTTGTGTTTCCATTAGTTTTAACACTTAAAGTGGTGAAAAATTATAATACGTAATTTTTATTATAATTCTAATCCTTTTGTAGTTTACCTTAATTGTTAATATGTTTCAACAATAAGGTGTAACTAAATATGATCCAAACCCATTCTTACTAATAAATCCTTTATAGAATCACTATATCCCTATAGATTATTTCCACCCTCATCTAATGAGAAAAATTGTTCCCATATTTCAATGTGGTGATGACAATAATCTCTATTATCCCACATGAATCTAATAAAGAGATTTTAAATGTTACTGATAACCATTTTAGGAATTTATACCTTAGATAATATATGAATGATGATAAGCATGAGTATCTTTTTTATTAAAGTAATCTACCCTAAAAAATATAGATATTAATTCATTCAATTAAGAATTCTCACCTCTACTTTATCAACTAAATTATTGAAATGTTGGATATAGATGTTACCCTGGTTTAATGACACTCCCATGTAATATAATGGAAAATAATTTATTTAAAAAATTGACGATATCTTAATAAAGTTGTATATCCTAGTTGGGATACTCCCGAAAATATAAAGGCTTCTTATAATGACATTTACAATCAGCCCACTTTAATTTGTATAAAGGATCAAAATATCTTTTAAATACCTAACTGGATGATTTTTATCTTTCAAAAAATAATTATATGAACCACAAAAAATAATTTAGAAATTATGATATATAAATTGTTTCCTATAAATCAATCAGTTATACCTTCACCCATATATTTATTTATATTCTATCTAAAGAAATTACATGAAAAGATAAAAAGGCTCGGTGATAAAGGAAAACCTTGAAGAAAACTACTTAGGGAACTAAATAATCCAAAATAATGTCCCATAAGAGTGACGGTGAACCATGATGAAGAAAAACATCTATAAATGAAGTCACAACACAATTTTATAAATCCAATTTTTTTGAACCTTGAAAATAAATTCCTATTCTGTCTTATCATATTCCTTCTCTATATAAACATTGACTATGATATTAACACTATAAACCTTGATATTTAAATTATTTGTCATTTCTTGGAAAATTTCCACTACCCTAAATAATAACCTACCTTAATCAAAGCTAAATTACGTTTCATATTTGAGTTTATGAAAATGAATAGACATATGATCATTCAAAACCTTGGGTAGGATTTTTTAGGATAAATTACATATTATAATAGGATTAAAATATAAAAAATGTAAGGATGCCAAAATTTAAAAATAGATAACAGATAATTATGATATATAATTATAGGTAAATTACCCCCTTCAAAAAAATATTTCACTACAAACACCATATTAAATATTACAATGTCCCATGTTTCAATATAGAAGGATCTAAAAAATCCATCTCAACATAGCGTGCTATTCATTCCTATTCACCTCATAAAATCCATCATTATATCTTCATTAGGAATGGTTTTAAAAAAATAGTATGATAAGGAGATATTATGATGGTAATATTATTGAAGAAATCCCAAGAAAAAGTATTTTCTTATTTTCCCTCAAAAAGTAATATAACATTCAATTCCATTATATAAAGTAGAGATAAATATTTAACAATGAGATACCCAAGCACACTAATTTCCTTTAAGGATATACCATCATATAAATAAAGATTAAGGTTACCATATTTGTTCATATACTAGAAATATGAATGAAAATAAGTAATATTTCACATTCATAGATCCAATGGGATCTGTACTGTTCACAGACCTTTCCTAACTCTTTATCTCCACAGTTTGGGTTTTATATTTTTTCATCAAGATTTAAAAGATATGATCATCCCATAATATCATAAAGGTTTGTATTTAGTTCCTAGATATATTTTCAGGGACCTATAATACCATTGATTGAGAATCCATTAAAAGGGACTAGACATGTAAATGGATTATCTTGTATTTGAGTTTATCCTAGAGGGTAACCTAGGGAATCATTGAATAATGTTCATTCCGTAACTCAAAAAACTTGTAATTTAAGACTTATTCAAATATACACTAATTATTGAAATATAAATTCTTTAAAGTAATTAACGCATCCCAAAAATTGTTATTGTGTAGTTAATGGTCTGATATGTTTCATGGGAGGTTATCAATAAATTAATTTTGAAAAAAAAATCACCCCTTAATGATTATAAAGGCATTGGTCTAATCTCACCCATGTTTTCTTATCCTTTCTGTTTTTTAAAGGTTGGGTCCGAAGCCTCAATTTATTATTTAAAGAAAAGACCTCTTTAGTGTGGGTAGATGGAGACCCATTACATAGCCCGAAGGCCCAAGGCTAAGAGGCCTGAATACAAGGATTGAAAGCCCATTTTTGGCCCAACGGACCCCCTCGGTGAACAGTACTACTACAGTTCCCGCCGCCACTACAGTACCCTGCAATAGTGCCTCCACCGCAACAGTGCCACCGCTACTACTGTTCTGCCACTACTACAGTACTGCTACAGCACCAGAAATTCTTCCCTACATGGATTTGATGCCGGGTCATTTGGATGCCAAGCAGGAGCTTGTACCACTTGGGTACAAGATCGTTGGCCCATGTTTTCTTATCCTATTATTTATTATTATATAACATAATTCTATTACCATAAAATCATAGGCTAATAAATTATTTCTATAATATGAAATAAATAATTTCATTCATGGATTTGTTTAAAAATACATGGTTGTGAGATCGGGTGTCCTAGGACTAAGTTGAATATGTACTTTTAAATTTCCAGATCATGTATACAGTTTAATATATGCATATATTTATCTTAACATGATAGTATTATTACTTTTTCATATAACTTATATGATAATGTCCTTCAATTACATATCTTATTAAAAGGTTGTATAATTTCACAATTATAATGAGAACTTTATGATACTATGAAAATAATCCTAAAGCATGTCATATTCTCTATATACCTCAATTTAATGGGACACAAATAATTTATGAATATCCAGTGCTAGAGAATCATAATATTTGAGAATTATTCTAATAATGTTTCCCCTTTGAAATCTCATGTATGAGATATCATATGGGGTGACTAGAAAATATAAATAAGACATATTTAAAGTGTCACAAGTGTTTCCTATCTAAGAGAATGTGTATCAATATCTTAAATTTTTTTCATTATTTGACATGAACCGACCCACCGAGACCCCACCTAGGCTAATAGTAATCTAATTTTACCTCCAAGCCCAAATCCAATAAGTGTGGGGTTGGTGACTAACACTAAGAAGGTATAAAATATTATTGGGAGTCATTATCTTATACAATATGTGTATATATACACATCTCCAACTATCTATAGTCAAATTATCCTTATAGGATATACATAACTAACTAAAATGAAACATGCATGTAATGCATGCTAACCATCCCAACAACATACAATAAATGTTATTGTATAAAAGGGAAAAAGTCCCAATACTATAGAATATAAACTAACCACGAGTGAATAGGAAGGAAAATATCCTCATCACACCACTAAAGACACTAGAAATACCATCAATAATCATGTTAGGCCGCTCTAATTCTCCATATATACCCACACCACAACCAAATACATTTCCATTGACCTATGAATAATCTTCATATACAAGAAAACATGATGTTTAAAATTCCTATATAAGGGTGGTTATAAAAATACCTAATAGGATGACCCCAAAACATAAATGAAAATAGGAAAAAATTTAGCTCAGAATCAAGGGATGAACAATACAACCACCCAACTCATGTTAATTGGGGAAACCACAAGATAAGGAAGAATATTTGGAATCACATACTAATAAGAGCCCATCAAAATATTATAAGAGAATAAGGGATAACCAAATAGTCAACTCATACCATAGAAAAAGGACTTTAATAATAAATCTCCTATCTTAGGGAAAACTTCACCTCCATGATGATCTATGGAGAGGTATATCATCCAATGATCGGTAAAGGTCAAGGGATCCCTAATCTAGACCACCTCATCAATTTCAGGGGGATCTTATTAGGAATATCCCTTATGTAAGGGGATCATTGAACCATGAGTTACACCGTATATACCAACATCATGACTAACTTGACACTCAGGGTGAAAATCAATACTCATTTATGTATTTTTATTCCTATAAAAACACCTTGTGCCATAAAATTTAAATATAATAATATCATTACTAGATTCTAGTACCAATAGAATTATTGTAGTGGGGGACCCACACCTCACTGGAAGAGACACATATCAGCTGGGGGACTATCAAACCCCATAGATGGGTGACCCAAACCTTATTACATGAGTGTGTTCTTACCCCATATTACAAAAAGTAAAATGAACCACATCAACAGTGTAAAGACCAAAAAAAACTTTTTAATACCATGATTCCTTAGAATAAAAAATTGTATGTTTTTTCCCATCTTATCAGATTAAATCCACTAGAATAGTATAATGAGGGGAATCCGAAGCACCCTGTACCCTAGAAGTACCCAATAATTCAAACTATCTACACTGATCAGATACCACAACCCTCATTTCAATATTGTATAAATTTAACTTGGTAACTATGCCTTTCTATATTGCCTAAATTGGTTGAGAGAGTTATTGAACCCTAAAGGAATCCTCACTACTCACTGGAGGACAAGATTGGTTAAGGGGAATACTTATCTCTTTCTATGTTAGGGATATCCCACACCTTGAAGGGATCTCTAGGAAACTGTTACTTAATTTTTAGAACATGCATCTCACATATATAGGGACATATTATCTCGATAAACATAATGAAAGACCCACAACTCAAAAAATTCTAATCCAGAGTGTGTACCAAATCCCATGTCTATATTTCCCTAACCATATAGTTATTGGAACCTAGGGTCTAATGAAATAATAATATTTCTAAATCATTAATAAATCTCCCATGTCTAACCATGTGAATTTATATAGGAAATATGATATATATAATTTATAACATAAATTGAACATAAATACTATAGCATAATAGGATGGAACAACCAACTTCCAAACATATTTTTCCAACCAAAAGCATGAAGTAAAAACCTGGGGTTCATGGGAATAAGGGAGTTACCTTGAGTTAAATATTGATCGGTAAGTCCCTTCAGACTTATTTAAAATGATAAGGGAACCACTAAATACTATCACAGAATCTTATATTCACGACCCTTTTATAATTTTTCAACAGATTCACACCATCCAATGAACTCCTAGAGAGTATAAAACTATGAGATACATGTGAGGTTCTCATGTTTTAATTTATAAATACCACTAGGGGTTACCATTTCCTCACATTCTCTAAATCATCACTTAGATCTACTCATCCTTACTCTAGATCTAAACTTCAAAAATATCCCCAAAAAATCTCACCAAAGTCCTATGATTGCAACTAATACCCCACCATTATTATATACATAGAAACATTTACAGAATTGAATATTTTACTGTCAAAAGTTGACTTATGTGATATAAAATACACCAAAAACAACTGATGGAAAGGTAAACAACATAAAATATGGTACACATTATGTGTGATCCCCAAACATCCATATAATTATGTACAAGTACCATTTCATTACATAATCTCAATATAAATGACATTTCCTCTGGAGTACACAACATGTATGCCACCCGATACCCCGAGTCATGTCGTCTCATACTACATGACATGGAATCTTTTCCTCATGACATGTGTAACCCGAGGATTGATCATATTGTGTACCTCAACTCAAGACATGTTGTGTTAACCGATATGGTTTGTAAAATTACATTTCATGTACATCACATGAGATGGTTGGGTGTGTACTTACACACTATGAGAAATGTAATTAAGGCCCTAAATGATGTGTGTATAGGAAGTACACACTATGTGGAAACCATATTCAACCCTAATAAAACTAAATAACTACCCGACATGTGTTCATAGAACAACATGCTACGTGATTGGCAATTCTAGATGATGGAATTTTGTGAACTAGATCAATCCACCAGTTCCACTAAAATATACCCCTTATTAGCCACAATCCATCAAATAGGCATAAAAAATACAAAATAATGATAAGAAAAATAAAAAATGAAATTACGGGAAAAAAATCAAATTCCATTTTCATATAGAATCATAGATGTTTCAAGGTTTTTATGCCAATGATATGTGTTTAAATGACACTTCCTTCCAATCACAACTATAATTTACCTCCTCAGATGAACTCCTTCATCTCCCCCATTTTCTAATGGGATTTTTAAAGGAAGGTACCCCTCACCATTGTGTGAATGAGATAATTATAAAAGGTACATAAAAACTGAAAAACAAATAAAATTAATAAATAAGGGACCATTAAAGGCTCGGCCAAGTACCTAGAACAACATCATAGTTTATTACCCTATTAGATAAAACAACCATCCAAGACTCAACCACATATTAATAATTTCCATTTTGAGATCTATTTAGAAGAAATAAATTTTCTCCCATATGGGACAACAATTATATTTATTTAGAAAATATTAAATATGATGAAAATCATATCAGCTAAAAATATTTCCAAATTCTTGTACAAGGGTAAATTTCACATATCAACAGTAATAGGACCATTTTAAAATAGTTTTATCTTAGTTGGTAGATATAATTTTATGTATTTACTCTCCTAAGATTCTTAAGGCTTAAAAACTCAACAATGAGCTAAGTATTATACCTAAAAAACCCATATTTCCATGTTATTAATCTATTACTTTAATCATGTACTTTGATTCATAATAAAATATTTGATTGTTTATGTTTGGGGTAATGTATCATTTTTCACATGTGTCAATAATGTTATGCCATTCATTAAATTATCAAAACTAATTTTGTCAGTTCAGTGTTTGGGAAGAATATATCTACAATCTTATGACATGGATGGAAATACCTTGATTAAAAAATGTAAATTGTAGAATAATTTAAGAATATCTAATACATTTAATTAAATAATAAATAAATAATGAAATGGTAGTGACATATAATATGCATTCTATTTTATGAGATATCATGTAACAAATATATTGGATTACATAATGAATGTTAATAATAAAGGATGTCATTGATATGACACACAATTTTATCTTTAGTGTTTATGATGTGCTATAAGATACCACTATTAGTTTAAAATTTGAACTCACATATATTTTTATAAATTCCTAGATTTTCAAAAATAAATCTTATCTTGAAGTTCCACTAATTTATAAGAATAAGAATTTAGGATGAAGTGGATCCCATTCTCATGGCTTGATGAATGTATAAGTGTGATTGATAGCATTTATATAAATAAATAAAATTATATGTTATTAATTTTTAAAAAAATATTAATTTAATTTATTTATCAAGGAATTCACAAATTATTTTAGATTAAATAATTAAATTTATGAAAATGTGTTTTTCAAATGAAAATTAATTATTCCATGATTTTCAAGAGTAGTTAGAAGGAACAGGGTTGGTTAATGGATTATATTTCATCAAGTTATATGTGAGAGTGTTACAAGTGAGTGATTAAATATAAATGTCATTTATCTCATGTCAAATAATTTCTTAGGAATATATTTGGTCAATTTTAAATGCTAAGTTTATTTAATTACTAAAGTGAAAATAAATATATTTTAACCTAGGTATATAATATTATTCAAGACACTAAAGTTATAGTATAATCCACTTGAATGAATTACCTCACCTCCCATTATTCCTATTTGTTATTTATATTTTAAAATTATCGAGTTAATGAATCTTATTGATCTTAGTTTTGAAAAATTACAATACACTTAATTAAGGTTATAACTTTAAATTATATTAGATATTCTAAGTTTTATTATATACTATATTATTATCCAATGGGTATATTCTGAAGAAGTGAATAGAAATTTACATCCATCAAAACATAATAGGTTATTTTCACAATTTGCTAATATGATCACATTAGACAATAGATTTTAAAGTTATATCCATTAGATGATGGTAAGAAATATCTGATGCTATTTCAATTGAACCCAATGAAATAAAAATCTGACCATTGGAATTTATTACATGGATGTCTATAAATTCAAACTAAATATTATAGGATCAATATCTAATAAGTAAGGTATAAAAGTGAACTTAGGAGTTTTCAATCATTTTAAATCTATATATCATCTAATTTCCACTAAGGAATTAGATTTTATTACTGATTTTATTAGAGTGTTGGCATGTAAGGTTTACATTGTAAATTCTCTATATTATTATTATTGTGATTTTTCATTTTTATGTTCATTTAGATCGGGTATCTTTCGAGTTTAAAGTTGGGTTTTACACTCACTGAGATCGATAAATTTTGAGGATAGGAAGACAAAGACGTTCCAATAGGGGTACAATTGATGAAGCCCAGAGTTCTTGAGAATGTTGAGTCTGATCAGTGTGATTGAGGCCTTATACAGATAAGAAGATAGACATTCTCTAAAACTATTATCACTGATATTTTAGGAGTGAAGTATATTACTGTCAATGAGATTACTATGGAGGAACTTTTATGTGAAAATGTAGGACACTTAGGATCTGGTTGGATATCTTCATACTACTTTGGATAAAAGTTAAGGTATTATATTTAATTTTATGAATTTATCATTTTAATATTCATTATGATTTTTTTTATTTTTCAGATAATAGTTTTATTTCTAATATATTTAGTTTGTACTGTATTTTCACCTTTTTGTACTCTAATTACTTATAATATTAATAATTTTATCAAATTAATCCTTAAGTGTGATACAAATTTATAGTCATGTTTTATATTAAAATTCACACCCTCTCTTTTAGTTACATATCATTTACCTTATGGTCCAACACTTGGTATGAGAGTAAGACTCTTCCTAGCACCAGATTTGTGTATAATATACTATATAATAATTTTTTTTATTGCCTATTTCTTTTATCCGAACATATTATTACTTCATTACACTTACACGTAAAATAGAAAAGTTATTTTTGTTTTTTATATGGAAGTACTTCCTATTGTAAGCTTAGAAAAATTAAAATCTGAGATGACCACCTATATTTTTTGGAGTGGACTATGAATATTAGCTTTATATACTGAAGACTTTTTTTACAAACACATGAATTAATCATTTTTTATGAAGATTAAAAATTTAGAAAATCTAGAAAAATAAGTATTTACTTTTACTTATGATGAAAAATAGCAATATTAGGTGAATTATATATAAAATAATATATTTCTTTTCTCAATGAAAAGAAATATCTATTTTAATATTTCCTCAAGTGAGATAACTAAAAAATATGGAATAAGCTATAGATTACTCATTTTAGAACTTCCTAGGTTATTAAGATTCAAAGAGATAAGTTTACCACTGATTATCAAGACTTTGATTTTATACCCTAGAGAACCAGTAGAACAAATGCATGCGAACTTTATAACCATATTTAGTGGAATTATGTATTTTAGTGTGAAGAAAATAACTAATGAACATGTTTTGAAAAAAGTGATTGATATTTTTCCAGAGGAATGAGAATCTAAGAGGTCATATATAGATAACAACAAGAATCTAATAAATAAAATCATTGATGATATCACTAGAAAATTAATTAAATATAAAAATTGGTTGAAAAGAGATTATTAGGATAATTCATTTCAAATTCTAATGTTTTAACTTCTAGTGATCAGAAATATAATTTACTTATTATGAAAAAATATAAACATCAATTAAATGTGTGAGATCCCAAAATTTCATAGAGATGAATCATGATTTATTTCAAGTACTCTTTTTTCTCATGTCGAGTAATTTTCATTTGGGTGTTACTTTGGGTATTTTTTGGGTGGAAATTTGACCAAACTAAAAGAAAAAAGTTAGTGTATGGTTGACGCGTGGTTAGGGAAAACTGTGTGCCCCAGCATAGAAAACCGTGCAATCCTAGATATAAAGGAATTTTAAAGTTGGTGCATAATTTATCAAACTGTTAAACCTATTAGGAGTAACTGTTCACCCTAATAAAAGAGTTACATAGTTTTGGTGCATAGTTGGGGAAAACTATGCAACCCTACCCATCAAACCGTGCACAACTTTTTAATTCACCCAAAAATTAGATTTTAAATCCTCCGAACCAAGGATTCTCTCCCTATTCGACCCTAACTCGGAATAACTAATCTTGTAATGATTTCAAAGCCTCCTAAATAGATTCTAACCCTTCATAAACTCCTTTCATTATAATTTGATGCTCAAATCTATGATCTGCACCCCTCCTGGTAAGAGAATACTATCCCACCTAGTTTCCCATTCCTCTTCCTTTCTTCTCCAATTCTATAAAGGGGGTTTTGTCCTATTTTTATTAGATATAGATCTAGGATTTTGTATCTAGATCTAGAATTGAAGGATATTTATTTTTTTATCTTGATTTTGAGTTTTAGATTGAGATCTTGTTCTACGTTGTTGTTCCACTCAAATTTTGTGGATTTCTGTTGGGAGATTGTTTGTCAACAAATTGAGGTAGGTGGTCTATAATTAAAATCCGAAAGTATTGATTTCAATTATGTATATATAAATGTAGAATATATATTATATGTTTAAAAATTTAGTTCTTCATTGATTTAATTAAGTTGGTGAATTAATTAATTAAGGGAAATTTGGAAATTGGGGATATTGGAATTGTACATTATGAGTAATTAATTTTGGAATTAATTAGTGAATATTGATATTGTGAATTTTATTAATTAATTTTGGAATTAATTATATGATTAGATATTACTAATTGAATAAATAATTGATGAATTAATTATGGAATTATAGGGATGGTGGATTTAATTAATTAATTGGGAAATTAATTAAGGTAATTGATGTGATAAAATAATTGTTGAATTAATAATAAATTTAGATGATTAATTAATTGTTGATTTAACCAATAAAATTGATGAGACTATTTAATTATTGAGTAAATTAATATTATTTAGAATATTAATTATTTATTTATTTAATTAATGATATTGATAATATTGATGAATTGTTGAGTTAATTAATAATATTGATAAGATTAATTAATTTTTGAGTTAATTAATGAGATTGATAAGATTAATTAATTATTGAGATAACTAATCAGATTGAGAATATTGATTAATTTTTGAGTTAATTAATGAGATTTATAAGATTAATTAATTTTGGATTTAATTAATGAGATTGAGATGATTAATTAATTAATAAAACAATGAATGGTAACAATAGTATTCATATGAGAATTTAAATCTAGAATGGTAAAAAAGAAATCCTGACATAAGACATGAAATATAGAGTGGTAACAATAGAATTTTGATATATGAGATGATATATAGAATATTAATAGTGTAATTATAAGATAAGATATTCCTTATAGATAATTTAGACTCTGACATATGATGAAGTTGGTATTGAGTTTTGGTTTTCCTCAAAAACCCAAGAATCCTTGTGGTTAAATAAATAATAATTTTATATTGTGATAACTATTTACTAATGCATTGTTCTTATTTCATTATACAATTTCATACAATATTATTGCATAGATATTGCTTTAAACACCATTGGTGGGGGCCAACAGAGCTATACTCACACCGTACATGGGATTCATGATTGGTACCCAAATAGATTTCATTGTTTCAGGATAGGTTAAGGAAAAAGGCCCTGTGTTAGGTGGCTAATTTGGGGATATAGCATGGATGGGGGAATCAGGCGTTTTTTCAGAATCACTTGGGATTGTTCAATGTCCTTACTTTTGAGTTTCATTTTGAAGCTTGGAACATACTTTAGCATGGAATGTCTACCATTTAGTATTGATATTGTACTTCAATTTTGGTTATATTGTTATGCAGGTATTGTTCTCGCTATGATATCATTTGGTTATTCAGTTATTATTATTTATTTATTTCTATTGGTGTATTAATCTGATAAAAAGAGGGTATAATCTCCCCCTGGTCAACAATAAACCCTTTCTAGTAGTTGGAAACCTATGGCGTAGGGGGAGGCACACTTGAGTTCATATGGAAAGATGAATCAGGGCACCGGTGCATTGGATCCATGCTGACACGTTACAAAATTATTGCAATGTAGAAGAAAGTGAAGCAGATGTTTCTTAGTTTTTGGGAAGAATGAATAATATCATCTCGAAGAAGAGCTTATAGTATGACTATAATTAGTGTAAAAAATGTAAAAATGAAAAGAATGTGTCTTCAGAAGCCATATGTTATGCATGAAAGAAACCAAGGAATATTATACCATATTATCCTCAGTTGAAGAAAAAGAATATGTATAGACAATATTTTATGCTAAAAGAAAGAAATTATTCCTCTGATACTAATTATAATTATATTTATAGTGAGGATATCTCTTCTGATAGAAAAAATGATTTAGTGGAGGATTCTTTGTAGAGTATTGGTTTCTATTACAATACCCTTTGGAATGATCTATACTTGATGGGAGAGGCAGAAATATTTAGAAACAGTAGCCATAATGAATGTTATAAGTACAATGATTTTTCTCAACATATGAATATGGACAAGTCTAATTTATAGAACATACAAAAAGTGAATGGAGGACAAGTCACTTTTGGTGAAAATGTGCATAGTAAGATATATGGTTTGGGTGATATATATTTTTTATCTTGGTAAGAATTTGATTTCTAATATACATTATGTTTTCAAACTAAATCATAACCTCATTCTCGTTAAACAAATATGTGATGAAGGTCACTTTGTGAAATTTAGGAATAATAAATATAATCTAAAAATTTCGAATGGGGTGAAATTTTTTTCTACTAATAGGCATGATAATGTTTTCAGAATAAATATAGAATAAATTTATAATATGAATTTACCTTATCTATATATTGTAAAAAATACATGGATTTGGAATATAATATTAGGATTCTATAATTCTTAGAACATAGAAAAGCTATATTGGAAAGGTCCAGTCTATGAATTTTTGGAACGTAAATTTAATTCTTCAAAAATATACAATCCACCCAAATTTTGTAAGGAAAAGAATAATGTTTTAATTTCATTTGTGGATTATCAATGTTTTTTTATATACAATTTCTATTTTGGGATCTCTTTTATCCTATAAAAATGAGAGTACTAGAGGTAAACACCACGTGTATTTCCCTATTAATGATTATACTATATATATTTGGAAATATTTTTTAACATTGTAGTTTGAAGGTATCTACGGGTTTAAAAGTTTTTTTAACGTTCAGAATGTAAAAACCCCACCTATAGTCATTGTACACAGTGATCGAGGTGGTGTGTTATTATACTTTGGTTTAGAAAAATTTTTAGTGAAAAGAAATATTTCATATTTTTCATCACTTAGAACTTCACAACAATAAATAGTTGTTGAATGGTTGAATATAAACTTTTAGAAAATTACCCAGACAATTCTATATGAATACTTCGTAACTAAATATTTTTGTATAGAAGTAGGGAGTACATCTTGTTACATTATAAATCAGGTTTTATTTAATTTAGTGTTTAATAAAATTCTTAATAAATTGGGGACCCAAATAAAACCAAAATTTAGTTATTTTAATGTATTTAGATATAAAGTACTCAGTTTAAATACTAAATAAAATCTTCATAAATTTTTATCCAAATGTTAATAAAGGTATATTTATTTATTATTCCACCATTAGAAAGGATTATAAACTTTTTAACAAAGAGGAACATACCATTGAAGAAAGAGTACATGTAATGTATGATTGATGTTATTAATATTTTCATGACTTATTATATTCCCCCTTTACTTATTTTATATGAAATGTGCATAATTTGTGTGAAATATTAATGTTTTAATATTAAGTATAATATTTCAGCATTTTTAGAAGTAGTCAAATTGAGTCAGTTTAATGTTTTAATTATAACTATCACTATACTGATCCAAATTGTGTGGTTCTTGTTTAATAGGATTCTCCTTTCAATATAAAACATTTCATTAGAAGGAACCATGATCCAATTCGGCCATTTGAAGGGTCATATGGTCCTCACAAACAAGACCAAAGAATCAGTGAACAAACTGGACCAGCCTTCAAGATTGATTTACTGGGCTCCATCCAGAAGTCCAAAAACATTAACTCTCCACCATAATTCGGCGGACACTACATGTCATCTTGGATAAAAATTTCAAGGCCCAAATACAAGTACAAGAGGCCCAAATAAATCTTTGATGTCCAGCCCACCATTCTGGCCGAGAATTAAAATCAGTATAGTATGCATGACATATCTCCTGATGTAAGCATCAAAGAGAGATGATATTTTTCAGTGTGCAAGAGGAGATATAGGAGGCCGACTTTGTTGAAGAAGTCATTCGGATTTGAAGGCATCTTCCTGTTCAAAAATCCATTCATATTTTTGACATTGAAAAAGCATGGATAGAAATGGACAGTTTACCTTTGTTTAAATAAACCGCCATAACTTTGGATCCACTTGTCCAAATGCCTCCATATTTTGAAAGTAGTCGTAAAACTTTATTATCTACAACTTTTAAGAAGGAGATATTTGGAGATTAGTCTGTCGGAATTGCCAAATTGGCGATGAAAGGGGAGGTACAGATTGGGAATGCAAACAGTCCACTCCTTGGGCTATAAATACTCTCCCCTTCTCTCCTTGAGAGGGGTTGGCATTTCAGAAGAGAGGATATCATATTGTCAAGACCAAAGCCTTGACAAAGGCTTGGGAGGACCTTCCATACTCAAGTTTTCACTTGAGAGACCTTTCCTCCTCTCTTTGTTTTCACTTACTTTTGTGTTCTTCATTTTTGTAATCTTGTAATTCTCTTTCTTTGTAATTCTGTTTTAATGCAAGTTACATCTTCAATATCTCTTATTCTCATCCACCTTCTATAGTTTAATATTTATGTTCTTAAAATAGTTTAAATTCATTTGAATCCCCTTCCCTTCTTTTGCTTCCTCATTCAATCGAAATTTCGTTTTTAATTATCATCTTTGTTCGTGTATTTGTGTGTGTTCAACGTACCACTCTTTTCTAATCCCTTTATTTTTCTTCTATTATTAATTTACCATCATAAGTATTATAACCAGAATATTAAACACCCAAATGTATGAGTAAATATCTCATTGGGGTGAGTCAAAATTTAGGGATGTTAAGTGATTGAGAGTATTTGCTCGATGAGTATTCGTTAATTTAACATTGTGTATGTTGGACTTAATATGTTATGGATTAATGACATATTTGGTTTAGCATGTGGTTTCCATGGATTATTGGAACCATAAATACACTACCATAAACAAGTACTGATTGATTTTAGAATCCTAGTTAAGTTAAGGCTTGGATTAAAGCTTTAACACTTAGGAATTCTAATCAACGTCAACTTGTGAAGTGGGTGTTAATTTAAATGCAATATAAAGAAAAGCTCAAGGATATCACAAGCTTAACTCCCTAATAATGAACTCACCCCAATATTTATCAATTTGTTAAATCAATTATATTCAATAAATCATTTCAATTAAGCTCTGCAACAAACCCCCCTAATCAAAATACAATCAACTAAAAACAAACAACTACTACAAAGTATCTTCGCCGAGGATTCGACCCGAGTGCTGCTATACACATTAGCAGAGCACCGGAATTTTGACCGGTCGATAGGTGACAATCAGCCGTGCGTTTCAATGATGAAACTAACTCTTATTTAAAATTAAAACATTTAGAAGTTATAGATCAAGATTTTGATGTTGAAACACCCTCTATTTTATTACTAGAAGTTTAATCTCATCTACGATATATTAAAATATTAGATACTAGACTAATGAAAGTAGAACTCTTGGATGTTATTATGATGGATGTGAACTAATTGGTAGATAAATATTAATGTTTATTTTTAAACTATAAATCATAAACTCTTAAGTAACCATCCCAATAAGAATATCATCGGTAATGTATGATAGCCAATTAAAACCCAAAATTCCTTATGAAATAAATGCGTGCATATTGCATTGTAATCTAAACCTGAACCTAAAATGAGAGTTGAATCCTTAGGTGATGGGTGTTTGATAATCACTATATAAGAATATCATAATTGGTTTGATATAAACATGTTTTATACCTCAATTGTGTGTTTGAAGGATTTATCAATTATACGAGTAAAATGGGTATTCTGGAATAAATGTGACGAAAGTGATATTACTGTATGGAATAAAGAAACAGTAGTTTCTCATGGTTATAATAAGGAAGATGGAAAGGATTATGGAGAAACTTTTTCAATGGTAGCTAGGCTCAAGTTCATTTTTATACTTATATCTTTAGCCTATTGTTTTAATTTTAGCCTATATAAAATGGATGTAAATAGTTTCTTTATTAATAGAAATGTTTAGGAGGAAGTTTATATAGAAAATATAACCAAAAAATATTTTAAATTTTATTTTCCTTTAAAACATAATGTTCTTGATAAATTTATTCATACACAACACTGAACCATAATGAACTGTAAAATAATGTATAACTGTTAATATGTTTCCATAGAGTTGGTAGGTAAAAATTTAGGTAACCATATTATAAAATGTTTTGTATAAAGAAAAATAAAGTTCATTATTAATACTAAGGAACTGATAAAATTCAATTAGTGTAGCTAATTAACTAATAAAACTGAATTATGCTTTATAAATTAGTATGTTTTTAGTTTCCAATAATTTAAGAGTTATAAATGTCATCAAGGATTAAAAAAAGGTCATTCATTGTTTACAAGGTAAAGATAATCTTTTAGATTGGTTGATGTGGTATTGAATATTTTATGTTGACTAGGGATTAGGATAATAAAATTTTAGTGAAAACCCAACGGATAAGTCTAAGGGATAAGTATAAGTATAGGGTAAAATACTGAAGTTTTGGTAATATAGATATTGTGTGGATTTTTAAAAATTACATCCCCATTGTGATGCTAGAAATGGATGTGTCTGCATAAAAAATGCACCTAGGGGTAATCTCCCTAGAAAAGGATGGTAAAACATCAACTTGATCATCACCAAATGCATGATGAGTAGACCTATGATTTCACACATGATGCGGAACTTCTCAAGGATATTATATTGGTAACCATATTCTCTTTAAAAACCATTATAAATGATTTATTATGTTAAGGAACTAGTTTGAATAATATGAGGGAACTCAACCTAATGAAACCTTGATTGAACCAAGTGTGATTTAGGTAGAACTGAAATCTATTGTAATAATTTCAAAGATTAAAAATTTTAAGGTTGAAATTATCATACAATAATTATATTATGGGGTTTATTATTGATCATTGATGATTAAATCCTTTTTGTTTTAGTAATGGTTGAATCATGTAGGAACCAATTTGACAATTTATTCTATGAAAAATTCATATATTTTCCCAAAATATAACCTAACAAGATAAGAGATAAAGTGAGAAATATTTTGGCCATGCACAATCAACCATCATTAATTATGATTAATAACTTGAACTTAGTTGAATTTCCAAACACACCAAATAAGAGTGGGGTAAAGTCTCATGAAATTTCATGTGATGAAGATGAGGAAGGAATAAAGATTAAATTTCCTTCATTTAAAAACTGTGGTAAAATCACGAAGGAAAATATATCAAAGGTATTGGAATATGATTCATGTGTGGAAAAAGATGTCATAAAGAAAAAAGTTTCAAAGGAAAGATGAAGAAATTGATTAACATGATGAGGGGAATATATTTGTTTCCTAGTCATACTTAAGATATTAAGCTTGTCACCTTATTTAATATTATATATTGAGTTATGCCTATATTTTATATACCATTAAATAATATTATTAGTAAGTGATAATTAAAATTGTGAGTAAATAATTTTTTTATTGTGGGAGAATGTAACACCTTGATATTTTAAATTATATTTTACTTTGAATGATATTGTGTTTGATAATTTTCTTTACAAACAATACCAAACTACCACAAACTATGAAAACAAATACAACAGTTAAGACGTATATGTAGAATTATTGAGTTAAAGTACGAGAAACCAAATTATAATATATATATATATATATATATGTAAATAAAAATAAAGGTCATTATTAATATGAATGTATTAATAAAATTCAATTAGTGTAGCTAAGTAACTAATAAGACAGATTTATATTTTAAAATATAACCCCTCTAAAATTTGATCTAATGAAATTTATTTTATGATAAAATATATTATAGGGAAAATATATTATTGATATAAATAATATGTTTGAACCATATTTTAGTAGTAATTTATAACAAATAAGAATAAGAATAATTAATAATTTAAAATTTTATTTTCCATTAAAAACAATTTTATTATTTAATTACGTATTTATTTAAAAGTTAAAATCTAAAATTTTATAATTTTAATTTGACCAAATTGTTTTCATTTTCATATTTATAATAACAATATAAGTATATGATTTTTTTTATTTTTTTTGAAAATAATAGATTTTAGGATGAATAGTGAAAAAATACTGTTTTTACTAAAATCAATACGTTTGTGAAGATATAAATAAGTAGTTATAACATAAATAATTATAAAAAATTTTCCATGATCAAAGAGTAAACATATACACTTAAAAATACTATTATGTATTTATAAAACCTATGTTTATCATTTTATAAACATAAGTAACATTTCTCAATAAAAGAAACAATTTTTGGTCTTTTCTTTTAATTAAATATTATTATGATAAAATTCTATTTAAATTTATTTGAAAGAAAACTAAATCATATTTTTTATAAAAAACCAATTTACATTATAAATATAAGGCCCCATCCTTAAACCTTACTTAATCTTGAGTTATTACAAGATTACACATTGAGGATCTTTTCAGGTTTAGAGTTTTAGAGAATTAGATCATAAAACTTGCATTACATTCCACATATAAACAAAGTGGTTACATAAAATATAGTATTCATTTTTTCCATCAACGGAAACATTTTTAAAAATAAAGCATGGATTCTTTCTTGACACTTCCTTGACACTATCATCATATCATGTACATTTCCCTTGACCAGTGAAAAACATTTCAAAAACAAAACTTTGGATGAGCATAAAAAGCTCAGTAAGAGTTATAAAAATATGGAAAGGAAACATGAGTTCATATATACATAAGAAAGAAATCATACTTTACCCATAAAACAAAGGCGTATCAAATCATGAATAAATCATAGAAATAATAAGACATAAAAGGTAACTTGAGGCATTCATAACATTCTTACGTAGGGAGTAACCCTCTTGGTTACGTTTGGAATACCCATCATAGTATATTCCCTAAATCTCTTCGGAGAAACCTTAAAGTTTAACCCCTTCGCGTTACCCAATGCATTAGAGATCTATATCGAGCTCACCCTCCCTTAGTTTATCACGGAACCACCCGTCTTCATAATAATTCCCAAGAACCATAACATAATCGTATCACATAAAACATGCATAAAGGAAACATAACATTTACACTTTTCAATCACAAGATATCAATACAACACATTGATATAAAAACATTATGAAAACCATTTTCAATACCAAAATAAAAGAAAAGTAAAACATGGTATTTATTTTTCTTAGAAAAAAGGTATGGCTTGTAGAGGAAGTCGAAACTCAAATAATGGTCACGGCAGCGGAGAAGTCGTTGTCGCCGCATACGTAGGACAAAAACATTCCCTTTTGTCATTTAGTAAAATGCTTCGTTTAAAAGATATTCCTTTTGGATAAATGTAAAAGTAAAAGGGGTTTATAAACCTTATAAAAGAAGGTTGTGTATAAAACAAAATATGCCTCAATGAATGGAGATTGAGACGAAGTCCCTTACAAATACGGTATCCTTGGACTAAGGATAAATCAATTACATAATTATTTGTGACAAACTAATACACCAAATATAAGTGGATATTAAGTGTAAAAAAATCATAGGTTATTCACACATATTCATAAAACGACATATTCAAGGAGTACAAGCTTATCCCAAAGAATCAAAATTGGGTTAAGAAGTTCCTTTGCAAAAATTTGACAGCCTAACGACGTCACTACAAAATTCAGAAAATGAGTTGGTGAGAGATAAAAATGGTATCTCATCACTTGGACATAAAATTTAAATCACTAAGGATATATAAGAACATATACCAACATAATGTTATGTGAATTAAAAGACATAATAAAAGAAGTCTTTTAAAAAGAGGAGGGTGAAAGGTTCCCTTACCGACATGGGTATCTTTCGAAACATACACCCTGTGAAAGAAGGATAATAAAAAATTGATGTAAATACTAATAAATGAAAGTATATTACACAATGAGAAAAATAATGGGCAGTAAATACACCACTAAAAGGAAATTGTGGCAAATGTAGCATAAATCTCATGAGAATAAAAGTGAGATGAAAAATCCCTTACGAAAACTCGATAGCCTAATAGCGCCACTTAAAACTTCCAAAAATAGATTGATGAGATCAAATAGGGTCTCTCATCATATTAAAATAAAATTTACTTCAAGAGTAATATAAAATAACATCCCCCATCATAACAAAGAGGAGATTAAAATAAGTGACATAAAGGAGAGTACTTAAAAAGAAAGAGAGAGGTTAGATCTCTTACGAAAATTCGGCAGCCTAATGGCGCCACTCAAAACTTCCAAAATGGATTGATGAGAGAAAATAGGGTCTCTCATCATATGAAAATAAAAAGTACAGTAGGAGTAATATAAAATAACATCCCAATCATATGAAAGATGAGCTTAAAATGAATGACATAAAAGAGTGTACTTAAAAAGAAAGAGAGGAGTAGGATCCCTTACCTCGAGTCCGACTTGACTCGATCATTCTTTAATCTCCTGAATAATAAACTTGTGTTAATTTCTAATTCCTTAATAACCTATTTCAATTTCATTATTCCTTTTATATCACTTAATTACCATGTCATGAACACTATGTTATTATTTAAGTTAATAATGGTCGTTTTAACGATCATTGGTAGTTGAGTCAAAAAAATAAAATAAACTCTTTATAATTACAAGTTGTTCTTGTGGTAAAAAATCCATTATATCCATAATTTTATTCATGATTTAGATATAATATATATAATATATATATAGTATATTCATGCATTTATAATATTACATAACATTTAGAGTTAAGAAATGAAATGCACCGTTCATGGAGACGGTAAGTCGTACGTACGCATGAACGCTACTTCCATTTATATTTCATATTTAATGGAATTAAAACATAATGATACATAATAGTATTTTAATTCTAGTATGGTATCATATATAATATCATTAAATATATCCTTTATACGTACCACATATGGTACTAACGAATCAAATCACTTTGAGGGGGCGGTAGTCCGCACTTCCTAAAATGAAGATATCGCGTATACCCATAATGGAAGCCATAAAGGTATGCCATAAATTCAAAATACAGAAGCTTAAGGAAAAGTTAAACAAATTATATATCATATATAAATGTAGTGACATAATAATGGCCACCATGAAAGGTGTTAAGAGAAGATTGAACAATCATCATTTCGTGAGGCAGTAATTCACCATCCACAGAAACAGTATGTTCTTTAACCATTAGACGAAGGTGTGTGTAAGTGTAGCTCGAATACTTAACACAACAACATACTAGTATATTGAAGATACTGTTGTTGTTACAAAAGAAAGGAATAAAAAGAGTTTAGGGTGGTGGAGAAGCAAAATAAAACAAAAGGACTCAAGTGAAGACATTACCTTAAAATCGGGTAACTCCCTTTGGTTTGAGCTCAAAGGCTTCCTTGGGAAGACTTCTGACCAAATTGAGGCTTCTAAGAGTTATATAGGGATGTGGAGAGACAAAATGGGTAGGGGTTGGTCGAGACAAAGGCTTTGGAAGTGTGGGTAAGGAGGTAGAGGTGGGGGCCTTTTATAAGAGGAGAGGAGGGGCACTCTTGGAAAGTAAAGAAATGTTACTTTATTTTAGAATGAGTTTCGGATTTTAATGGTCCCACATTGATGTGTTTCGAGGATAAGGTGATAAGGGTTCGAAATAAACCCATACAATAGGTTTTGGACATGTTTAGGTCTTAGATTTTACATTATCTTTCCATTTTATTTAAATCGTTAAATAATGAGGTCATCGCTGCATCATCATGATGTCAAAAATAATTTAATTTATTTAATGTATAAAAATTATAAAAAAAATACTATGATGTAGGAAATATTTTTATCTTTCCAATTATTATTTATATTCAAAAATATGACTTGTATAACCCCATTTAAAAATTGTTTTAGTAAAACAACTCATGTTTGTGTCATTTTAATGTTAACATTAAATAAAAAGGTATTTATGTCATTTTCCAACCAAAGTGGCTCCATGGGGTCCCCAAGTTGACCCATGGATTTTCTTGGTCGGCCATGACTCATCTAATTAGGGTAGTACATGTTTCTAGGTCATTTCATATTATTAAAACATTATTTTTACCTTAAACTACACTAATTACCTCTAATCGCGATTAAAAACTTAATAAGTTACTATTCACCAAAAAAATATTTTAATCCCATTGAACCACATTTTACTTCTTAATGAAAACCATTTATGTCGGATTTTTGAAATTCAAAACACAAAGGTGGCAAAATTTCATTTAAACGGAAAATCAGTTTTTATAAGTACCACATAGTGGTTTCACTATTCATCAAAAATTGAAGTTTTTCAGAAAATTACCAAAAATTCACCCTAGTCTATATTTGATATTCCGAATTCAAAAATGATGTCTATTTTAAAAAATTAAAAACATATAAGTTTCATTAATTAATTTAATAATTAATTCCCGCTGTCAAAACAAATAGCGTGTTTTTTAGAAACAATATCTATGAAAAGATTGACACTAGTTTATGTCCAATTTCAAAGTGAAATTAATTCCGATGACCACCATTGGATTTAATGGTAAAAATATATTCTAATTTCACTTTAAAATCAATTTAAAAGATAATCTAATCATATATTAAAAAGATGTTTTGAAATAAAATACAACATTTTTCACTATTCATTAAAAATGTACTTTATCAAAAAAATACCAAAAATTTGCACAAAGTAAATTTTGATGTCCTTATTCTAAAGAAGAATTTTAATTTTTCAAATATAACACATAAAATTATCAAAAAGTGGATTTAAAAGAGGTTCTCCTTCAAAAGGCGGTTAATCGACCTTTTAAAGAATATTAGAGTGTTTACGCTTAAAATTGGATTCATTCACATTTTTAATCCTCTAACATTCATTGTAAAAAGTAAAAATATTTGAAAAACATATATAATCATTTTTTAGTTAGTTCTATTCATTCCCGCCATCACAAGAGCTAGGCGTTAACTACCTTTTAAAAAAATATTATTTTATTATTAGAGTGCAACGTAAGATTCCCAAGAAACTCGTTGTTGCGTGTTGGGTATGCCATCGAGCATAGCGTCCCCTTTAAAGTTATATTAATATTTTATTCACAAATATGGATAAATGTGAAATTGTCATACTCTTTATTTACCTGGGGTGTTACATCCTTCGCCCCTTTTGGGAATTGCGTCCTCGCAATTTTAAAATTGGGCTTGGAAACTTCATTGAAAATACCACATCGAAACAAGAGTCAGTAAAACAATCACATTAAAATAAAGAAAGATAAGTACAAGGTCAACCGAGTTAACCCATACTAGGATTCCAAGTATGAAAATATGGACATGGAGGAAAATACAAAGGGTCATGTTCTGATGGAGAGTGATAGTAAACATGTCTAGGAGAAAGTTAACTATAAGAGAATCACAAACTTGTGATGGGTTAAACGGCATTCAATTCCCCAGTTGGAAAAGTTAACAAACAACACTTTTGTTTTAAGTTACTCTTCATTGAGGAATTTATTTTTGATCTTAAGGAAACATACTTACTTGTCATGTTGACTTTTAACTTTTACTAGATTTCTTACACAGACTCATACTTTCCCCAAAAGACGAGTATTTAGGAAGACTTGTTCACATTAAGAGTACTATAATCAACTTCTAGAGAATCACCTAATCTACAGAAGAGAACTATATACTTCCCATATCTTTAGACCTTAACCAAAACCAAAACCAAAAAGGTTATTACAAGATCAGATAATCCACAAAAGTATAATCCTTTATAAAAAGAAAATCTATTCTTAATCTCCAAAATTTGTCCAAAAAACCCAAAGTTCAACGAAGACCATTCGATAAAAAATTGTCCATAAAATTATTCAAAGTAAACCAAACTATGATTGAAACCCAAATATTTGAAGGATTTAATCACATAGTCTTCCAAGGTACAAATTAACTTTTATCTCCAAATAACATCAGTTGCTCTTAAATTCTCATATTGAAAAGTAATTAACCTAATCACATATCCTCCATGATAGGTTAATCATTTCCATAGATAACCCAAAATAAAATTAATCTTGATTCCTAAAATCATCTAACTAAAAAGAGTTATTCAAACTTACCAGGGAATTCACATAGTCCATTGGTAGGCGATAAATACCAGTCGCACTTTGGTTGTGGGTTCGATTTCCGCAGCTTTGTCCGACGCGACGGGTTGCCACACGGTCTGCGTATTGTCCTTTTTCCAAAACTATATAATTCTTAAAACATTCCCCAAAACGAGATAAAAAAATAATAATTATAACATATTTTAACCTCAAGTTTATCTCATGCCTTTCATTTTACATCATAACATATAATAACCCATAATTACCTCAAAAGTAAGGATCATATAAACCCTAATGGTTACCTTTATAATTATTACCTAAACTTCCACCTCGATTGGTCATCTCATACATGATGCATTACAGAACATACCAAGGTTCAAGTGGTTGATCATGACTCCTTTCTAGTTGGTTTAGAACAACCATGATTTTCCTCATTGAATCCCCCATTTCATCCAGTCTCTTAATCAGAGAACCACCACAGTTTCCTTCAAACCTATTGTCACTTTGTTGCCTGCTAGATCCATCCATTCACTAAAAACAAAAATGTCAGTGTGAGTATATCAACAAAACCATCATGTACTAATGAGGAAGATATACTTACTCATTCACATTATCTAAAAACTATGACTTTTTCTGAAATCCTAACCATTATGGTAATGTCACTTATGCTTAAAGAATACCCTAACCTCTAAAGTTATCTAAACCGACCTTTGATACCAACTATAAGGCCCCAGCCTTAAACCTTACTTAATCTTGAGTTATTACAAGATTACACATTGAGGATCTTTTCAGGTTTAGAGTTTTAGAGAATTAGATCATAAAACTTGCATTACATTCGACATTTAAACAAAGTGGTTACATAAAAGATAGTATTCATTTTTTTCCATCAACGGAAACATATTTAAAAATAAAGCATGGATTATTTCTTGACACTTCCTTCACACTATCATTATATCATGTACCTTTCCCTTGACCTGTGAAAAAAATTTCAAAAAAAAAACTTGGGATGAGCATAAAAAGCTCAGTAAGGGTTATAAAAATATGGAAAGGAAACATGAGTTCATATATACATAAGAATGAAATCATACTTTACCCATAAAACAAAGGCGTATCAAATCATGAATAAATCATAGAAATCATAAGACATAAAAGGTAACTTGAGGCATTCATAACATTATTACGTAGGGAGTAACCCTCTTGGTTACGTTTGGAATACCCATCACGGTATATTCCCTAAATCACTTCAGAGAAACCTTAACGTTTAACCCCTTCGCGTTACCCAATGCATTGGAGAGATATATCGGGCTCACCCACCCATAGTTTATCACGGAACCACCCATCTTAATAATAATTCCCAAGAACCATAACATAATCATATCACATAAAACATGCATAAAGGAAACATAATATTTCCACTTTTCAATCACAAGATATCAATACAACACATTGATATAAAAACATTATGAAAACCATTTTCAATACCAAAATAAAAGAAAAGTAAAACATGGTGTTTATTTTTCTTAGAAAAAAGGCATGGCTTGTAGAGGAATTCGAAACTCAAATAATGGTCACGGCGGCGGAGAAGTCGTTGTCGCCGCATAGGTACGACAAAAACATTCCCTTTTTTCGTTTAGTAAAAAGATTCGTATAAAAAAGATTCCTTTTGGATAAATGTAAAAGTCAAAGGGTTTTATACACCGTATAAAAGAAGGTTGTGTATAAAACAAAATATGGCTCAATGAATGGATATTGAGACGAAGTCCCTTACAAAGACGGTATCCTTGGATTAAGGATAAATCAATTACATAATTATGTGTGACAAACTAATACACCAAATATAAGTGGATATTAAGTGTAAAACAATCAGAGGTTATTCACACATATTCATAGAATGACATATTCATGGAGTACAAGATTATCCCAAAGAATCAAAATTGGGTTAAGAAGTTCCTTTGCAAAAATTTGACAGCCTAACGACATCACTACAAAATTCAGAAAATGAGTTGATGAGAGATAAAAAGGGTATCTAATCACTTGGACATAAAATTTAAATCACTAAGGATATAGAAGAACATATCCCAACATAATGTTATGTTAATTAAAAGACATAACAAAAGAAGTCTTTTAAAAAGAGGAGGGTGAAAGGTTCCCTTACCGACATGGGTATCTTTCGAAACATACACCCCATGAAAGAATGACAATACAACATTGATGTAAATACTCATAAGTGAAATTATATTACACAATGAGTAAAATAATGGGCCGTAAATACACCACTCTAAGGAAATTTTGGAAAATGTATCATAAATCTCACGGGAATAAAAGTGAGATGAAAAATCCCTTATGAAAACTCGGCAGCCTAACAGCGCCACTTAAAACTTCCAAAAATGGATTGATGAGGTAAAATAGGGTCTCTCATCATATTAAAATAAAATTTATAGGAAGAGGAATATAAAAGAACATGCCCCATCATAACAAAGAGGAGCTTAAAAGAAGTGACATAAACAAGAGTACTTAAAAAGAAAGAGAGAGGTTAGATCTCTTACGAAAATTCGGCAGCCTAACGGCACCACTCAAAACATCCAAAATGGATTGATGAGTGAAAATAGGGTATCTAATCATATTAAAATAAAACATACAGTAGGATTAATATAAAATAACATCACAATCATAAGAAATATGAGCTTAAAAGGAATGACATAAAAGAGTGTACTTAAAAAGAAAGAGAGGAGTAGGATCCCTTACCTCAGGTCCGACTTGACTCGATCGTTCTTTAATCTCCTGAATAATAAATATGAGTTAATTTATACTTCCTTAAGAACCTTTTTCAAGTTCATTATTCATTTTATATCACTTAATTACCATGTCATGAACACTATGTTATTATTTAAGTTAATAATGGTCGTTTTAACGATTATTGGTACTTGAGTAAAAAAAACTCTTTATAATTACATGTTGTTCATGTGGTAAAATATCCATTATATCCAGAATTTTATTCATGATTTAGATATCATATATATCATATATATCCAGTATATTCATGCATTTATAATATTACATAACATTTAGAGTCAAGAAATGAAATGCACCGTTCATGGAGACGGTAAGCCGTACGTACGCATGAACGCTACTTCCATTTCTATTTAATATTTAATGGAATTAAAACATAATGATACATAATAGTATTTTAATTATAGTATGGTATCATATATAATATCATTAAATATATCCTTTATACATACCACATATGGTATTAACGAATCAAATCACTTTGATGGGGCGGTAGTCCACACTTCCTAAAATGAAGATATCATGTATACCCATAATGGAAGCCATAAAGGTATGCCATAAATGAAAAATACAGAAGCTTAAGGAAAAGATAAAAATATTATATATCATACATAAATGTATTGACATCATAATGGCCACCATGAAAGGTGTTAAGAGAATATAGAACAATCATCGCTTCGTGAGGCAGTAATTCGCCATCCACATAAACATTATGTTCTTTAACCATTAGACGAAGGTGTTTGTAAGTGTAGCTAGAATCCTTAACATAAAAATATCATAGTATATTTAATATACTGGTTTTGTTACAAAATAAAGTAATAAAAAGAGTTTAGGGGGTGGAGAAGCAAAATAAAACAAAAGGACTCAAGTGAAGACATTACCTTAAAATCGGGTAACTCCCTTTGGTTTGAGCTCAAAGGCTTCCTTGGGAAGACTTCTAACCAAAGTGAGGATTCTAAGAGTTAGAGAGTGATGTGGAGAGACAAAATGGGCAGGGGTTGGACAATCCAAAGGCTTTGGAAGTGTGGGTAAGGAGGTAGAGGTGGGGGCCTTTTATAAGAGGAGAGGAGGGTCACTCTTGGAAAGTAAAGAAATGTTACTTTATTTTAGAATGAGTTTCGGATTTTAATGGTCCCAAATTGATGTGTTTCGAGGATAAGGTGATAAGGTTTTGAAATCCACCCATCCAATAGGTTTTGGACATATTTAGGTCTTAGATTTTACATTATCTTTCCATTTTATTTAAATCGTTAAATAATGAGGTCATCTCTGCATCATCATGATGTCAAAAATAATTTAATTTATTTAATGTCTAAAAATTATAAAACAAATACTATGATGTAGGAAATATTTGTATCTTTCCAATGACTATTTATAGTAAAAAATCTGACTTGTATAACCCCATTTAAATTTTTTTTAGTAAAACAACTCATGTTTGTGTCATTTTAATTTTAACATTAAATAAAAAGGTATTTATGTCATTTTCCAACCAATGTGGCTCCATGGGGTCCCCAAGTTGACCCATGGATTGTCTTGGTCAGCCATGACTCATAGAATGAGGGTAGGACATGTGTCTAGGTCATTTCATATTATTAAAACATTATTTTTACATTAAACTACACTACTTACCTCTAATCGCGATTAAAAACTTAATAAGTTACTATTCACCAAAAAAAATATTTTAATCCCATTGAACCAAATTTTACTTCTTAATGAAAACCATGTATGTCGGATTTTTGAAATTAAGAACACAAAGGTGGCAAAATTTCATTTAAACGGAAAATCCGTTTTTTAAGTACCACTTAGTGGTTTCACTATTCATCAAAAATTGAAGTTTTTCAGAAAATTACCAAAAATTAACCCTAAGCTATATATGATATTCAGAATTCAAAAATGATGTGTATTTAAAAAAATTCAAAACATATAATTTGAATTAATTAATTTAATAATTAATTCCCGCTGTGAAAACAAATAGCGTGTTTTTTAGAAACAATATCTATTAAAAGATTGACACTAGTTTAACTCCAATTTCAAAGTGAAATTAATTCCAATGACCACCATTGGATTTAATGGTAAAATTATATTCTAATTTCACTTTAAAACCAATTTAAAAGATAATCTAATCATATATTAAAAAGAGGTTTTGAATTAAAATACAACATTTTTCACTATTCATGAAAAAATGTATTTTATCGGAAAAATACCAAAAATTTACACAAAGCAAATTTTGTTGTCCTGATTCTAAAGAATAATTTTATGTTGTCAAATATAACACATAAAAGTATCAAAAAGTGGATTTAAAATAGGTTCTCCATCAAAATGTGGTTAATCGACCTTTTAAAGAATATTAGAATGTTTACGCTTAAAATTGGATTCATTCACATTTTTAATCCTCTAACATTCATTGTAAAAAGTAAAAATATTTTACAAACATATATAATAATTTTGTAGTTAGTTATATTCATTCCCGCCATCACAACAGCTAGGCGTTAACTACCTTTTAAAATAATATTATTTTATTATTAGAGTGCAACATAAGATTCTCAAGAAACTCATTGTTGCATGTTGGGTACGCCATCGAGCATAGCGTCCCCTTTAAAGTTATATTAATATTTTATTCACAAATATGGATAAATGTGAAAATGTCATACTCTTTATTTACCTGGGGTGTTACAGTAAAAATATAAAAATTTGATAATTTTTTCCTACACATAAATTTTATGCCTAAAAATACAGTTCTTCTAAAAATGGGTTGTTACAAGTGAAATTCACTAATATTAAAATTAATTTTTCCTAGATATAAAAAATAATATTTTATAATGGATCTCATATTTAGAATAATTAACTGCATAATTGGGTTTTGAAATGGGGAAGTGCCCGACGATGGTCACGAGTAGACCCTATACTTGTAATTGGCTGCTCCATGTCATGAGTTTTTATAAAAGCAAGAATAAGACTGAATGAAGAACTGATGTGGGACTTACACTCATCGGTTAATATTTCTCCATTATTAAACATAAATAAATAAGTGCAACCATCTGATGAGTTTTATTTTATCCATTTTATCAAAATGAACATCATCATCCTTCTTCAATCAAAGGAAACTGCATGCGCTAGGTGTTCTGATTGCTGGGATATTCATGCCACATTATCCAAAGATATAACCATTCATATGAGCATCATTTGATCATCTAGAAAATTAAAATCCCACCAAATTAACATGAAACTTCATTTTCAGGTTTAAAATAAGACCAAATGACGAGATAACTTTTGAAAAAAATATATTTATAATGATGGAGATTAGTTTTATTTATAAATTGGGTTTTAATTTTTTTTATAGAAAAGGGTTAGGGTTAACAATATTTTAAAAAATGTGTCTTAAGATGAGTGAACCTCGCTCATGCATCTCCCCCCACTAGGAAGCATGAATGGGGTTTACACATCCATTGTAAACTTTATGAAGGATGCGTGAACCCTGTTCACTCATCCTACATAATGTTTTTTTTTGTATTTTTAATTTTCTTGTTTTGTTTTGTTTTGTTTATATATATATATATATAAAAACAATTAGCAGAATTTAGCTGCTATTTAATATCCAACAGTACTACCATTACAACAGTCTAGATTCTGACAGAAACCTTCACCCAGGGATCCCTTTTATAAGAGGGCTTTCCCTAAAAATCATTCTTCATTTCCGATATGAGATTTAGGTTCCATATTTCCTATGTAGATCATTCTGCATTTCTGATGTGGGATTCTGTTTCAAGTACGTTTCATTGAATGACTATAAAATACAAACTATAAGACCAATATAAATGAAACTTAAAACATGGATTAAACATATAATAAATTATTTAAAATAAAAATACTTTCGTAAATTTTTTTGATGAATAATAATGTATAAGCTTTCAAAACCACCAACTTGAAACTTAAAAATGTTTCAAGTACGTGTCTTTGAAAGACTATAAAATACAAACTATGAGAACAATATGAATGAAACTTAAAACATGGATTAAACATATAAAAAATAGTTGAAAATAAATATAATTTCAAAAAAAATGTTGATGAAAAATAATTTATAAGCTTTCAAAACCACCAATTTGAAACTTAAAAATACTTCAAGTATGTGGCTTCGAAAGCCTATAAAATAAAAACTATAAGGATAATATAAATGAAAATTAAAACATGGATTAAACATACAAGAAAGAGTTAATAATTAATTAGTTAATTAGTAATATAATTATTTATTATAATATACAATAATTTATTAGTTAATTAGTAATATAATTACTAATTGCTAATTAATTTTTCAATTAGTAATATATTTATTTATTATAATTATTTTTTATTTATTATATAATAATTAATTAGTTAATTTGTAATATAATTTTTAATTATAAAATAAATAAATAAATAAGTAGTAATATAATTAGTAATTATAATTATTCATTATAATTATTAACTATAAATTATAAATTATTAATTATAAATTATTAATTATTAATCATATAATAATTAATTAGTTAATTAGTAATTCAATTATTAATTATATAATAATTAATTTTTGAATTATTAATATCATTATTAATTATAATTAGTAATATGCTTATTAATTATAATTATTAATGATTAATTATATAATAATTAATTATTTAATTAGTTATATAATTATTAATTATAATTATTAATTACTAATATACAATAAATAATTAGTTAATTGGGAATAAAATTATATAATAATTAATTAGTAAATTAGTAATATAAGTATTAATTATAAAATAATCAATTAATAATATAATTATTAATTACAATTATTAATTATAATTATTAATTATTAATTATATACTAATTAATTAGTTAATTAGTAACATAATTGTTAATTATAATTTTTAATATAATTACTAATTATAATTACTAATTATTTATTATATAATAATTAATTAGTTAATTAGTAATATAATTATTAATTACAGTTATTCATTATAATTTTTAATTTTTAATTATTAATTATTAGTTATATAATAATTAATTAGTTAATTAGTAATATAATTGTTAATTATATAATAAATAAGTAGTTAATTAGTAATATAATTATTAATTATAATTAGTAATATAATTATTAATTAATAATTATATTACAAATTAATTATTATATAATTAATAATTATATTACTAATTAATAATTATATAATTAATAATTACATTACAAATTAATTATATTAACTAATTAATTATTATATGATTAAAAATTATATTAGTAAATAATAATTATATAATTAATAATTATATTACAAATTAATTATTATATAATTAATAATGGTACTACTAATTAATTATTGTATAATTAATAATGATATTTCTAATCAACTAATAATTATATAATTAATAATTATATTACTAATTAACAAATTAATTATCAATTATTTCTTATATGTTTAATCCATGTTTTAATTTTCATTTATATTAGTCTTATAGTTTTTATTTTATAGGCTTTCAAATCCACATACTTGAAACGTTTTTAAGTTTGAAGTTGGTGGTTTTGAAACCTTATAAATTATTTTTCATCAGCATTTGTTTCAAAATTCTTTTTATTTTCAAATATTTTTTATTTTTTTAATTCATTTTTAAATTTCATTCATATTGGTCTTATAGTTTGTATTTTATAGTCTTTTAAAGACACGTACATGAAACATTTTTAAGTTTCATGTTGTTGGTTTTGAAAACTTATAAATTATTATTCATCAAAATTTTTAGGTTTTTTTTATTTTCAACAATTTATTATATGTTTAATCCATGTTTTATGTTTCATTTATATTGGTCTTATAGTTAGTATTTTATAGTCTTTAAAAGACATCTACTTGAAATAGAATCTCACATCAGAAATGTAGAATGTTCTGCATAGGAAAGGGAGAATCTGAATCCCACGTCGAAAATGCAGAATAATTTCTAGGGCAAGCCCTCTTATAAGAGAGAGCCTTGGGTGAGGGTTTTTGTCAGAATCCAGACCGTTGTAATGGTAGTACTGTTGGATATTAAATTGCAGATAAATTCTACTAATTTCATTGTTATATATATATACATATAAACAAAGAAAAAAAATTAATTTTTTTAAAATACAACAAAAACAAGGAATTAAAAGCTTCTATAGGATGTGTGAACCCCGTTCACACATCCTTCACGAAGTTTATGAAGGATGTGTGGATGGGGTTTACACATCTTTCACTGCCCCTATGATGTGTGAACCCCATTCACACCTCTTCCTGGGATCAGGGATGCGTGAAAGGGGTTCACGCATCTTGGAACCTATTTTTGAAAATATTTGTTACCCTGCCCCTTTTTAATAATAAAAAAAATCCATATATAAAAAAACCCAATTCATCCATGGCTGGATTGACTAATTAATTATTATATAATTAATAATTAATAATTAAAAATTATATTGAATAATTATATTGAATAATTATTTTACCAATTAACTAATTAATTATTAATAATTATAATTAGTACTTATATTAATAATTATTATCATTAATTATATTACTAATTAAATAATTAATTAGTATATAATTAATAGTTAATAATTAAAATTAATAATTGTAATTAATAATTATATTATTAATTAATTATTAAATAATTAATACTTATTTTACTAATTAACTAATTAATTATTGTATAATTTTATTCCTAACTAACTAATTCATTATTTTATATTAGTAATTAATAATTATAATTAAAAATTATATTACTAATTAACTAATTAATTATTATATAATTAATAATTACTAATTATAATTAATAATCATCTTACTAATTATAATTAATAATTATATTACTAATTAACTAATTAATTATTATATAATTAATAATTGTATTACTAATTAACTAATTAATTATTATATAATTAATAATTAATAATTAATAATTAATAATTAATAGTTAATAATTATAGTGAATAATTATAATTACTAATTATATTACTATTTATTTATTTATTTATTTTATAATTAATAATTATGTTACAAATTAACTAATTAATTATTATATAATAAATAATAAATAATTATAATTAATAAATATATTACTAATTAAAAAATTAATTATCAATTAATAATTTTATTACTAATTAACTAATTAATTATTGTATATTATAATTAATAATTATATTAAAATTTAACTAATTAATTATTAAATATTTCTTATATGTTTAATCCGTGTTTTAATTTTCATTTATATTAGCCTAATAGGTATTATTTCATAGGCTTTCAAAGCCACGTACTTGAAATGTTTTTAAGTTTCAAGTTGGCGGTATTGAAAGCTTATAAATTATTATTCATCAACATTTATTATGAAATTATTTTCATTTTAAATAATTAATTATATGTTTAATCCATGTTTTAAGTTTCATTTATATTGGTCTTATAGTTTGTATTTTATAGTCTTTCAAAGACATGTACTTGAAACAGAATCCCAAATCTAAAATACAGAATGTTCTGCACAGAAAAGGGAGAACCTAAATCCCACATCGAAAATGCAGAATGATTTCTTGGGAATGCCCTCTTATAAAAGAGATCCATGGGGTGAAGGTTTCTGTCAGAATCCAGACTGCTGTAATGGCAGTACTGCTGGATTTTAAATAGTAGATAAATTCTAATAATTTTTTTTTGTTATATATATATATAAACAAAGAAAAAAAAATTTTAAATATAAAAAATGAATTTCTGTAGGATTCGTGAATGGGGTTCATGAAAATTTTATCACGTCTACGCAGGATGCGTGAACCGTGTTCACGCATCTCTCCATGCCTAGGATGCATGAATGGGGTTCACGCATCTTAAGACCTGTTTTTAAAAATATTTTTAACCCTAAGCCTTTTCTATAAAAAAATTAAAATCCCATTTATAAAAAAAATATTATTGACAATTTATTCTCTAATGTTCATGTTTTTTGGTGGAATCATTTCCCTTATTTATAAGGTATTTTTTTAGTTTAAAAGAAGTTGATATGGACTCATAATGACATATATTATTATCCTTCTAGCTAGAAATTATAGGATTTCCTTTGTGTACCATCATAATGACACTAGATCATAGACTTCACATGTCCTTTTTAGAAATACTCAACATGTTTATGAGATTAGGAATTTTTTTTCTAAAAATCATTCATGTTATAATTCAAAATATGCCATGGATAACGATTTAAAAATGATTTAACAATGATTTTATGGTAAGATTAAGCATGATTAAGGACCCCAGTCTCTCCAGTTAGTTTACATACCCAATCATATTCATTATATGAGTGGATATGGATGTACCATCAACTGTCTTTCACCAAAAAGTGTTCTTAAAACATCATATATCTCTTTTCAATATTATTCATGTAATTTATCAATAATAGTTTTATATCATATCTAAATTCAATCACACTCTTCAAATTACAGTATATATAGAGAGAGAGCGGGGGTTGAGGGTTGGAGGGAGGGAGAGTAAGAGAGAGGGAGGGAGATAGGGAGAGAGAGAAAATGTGGGAGAGAGAGAGAGAGGAAAAGAGGGATATAAAGGAGAGAGATAGGGAGGAATGGATGTAGATTAAGGGGAGAGATAGGGAGATAGATGGAGGGAGTGGGTGAGAATAATTACACCACAATATATCAATAAGGCCCAAGTTGACTATTTACTGGCCTATTTATTATTAAAAGTCCTAGTGAAATGCACTCTATATCTCAACCATATGTTAGTAATTTAAAATGCATACCATTATTCATATCACTAAGTTATCCTCATCAACTCGTCATTTTTGTTATCAAATCATGGGAGATGGGAGGGGGAATGTGATTCTCCTTTAGATAATGTCTCAATATTTGAATGTTGAGTGAAGGTTGAATGACCTGTAATGGAATACAAATACATATACATGATCAAATAGACCGTATATAATTCTAACCCATTCAATAACCATATCATTGTAAAATATCAACTTGGTTTGAATGGGTTCTAAACCTCTACATCCATTTTTTCATCAATCTAATGGGTTTTTAATGGACTCAAGCACCCAATAGCTATTTTTTCATCAATTAACTTTACTTAGGTCATCTATAATAAAAATCCTAGGGAGATAACAACCCCTCATAGATTTTACACTACCCTGAACTAATATCATACTCTTATGGAGATAAACCATCATAAACTTATTCCTAACATGTGAATTACTAATTTATAAGTTTTGTATTATCATAACAAATTGTATAAATTCTAGAAACTAGTTCTCAATAGATAATCTCTATCAGAACCCACCCATAAATATGGATATTTTCATCTAATAAAATCATATAATAATTAAAGAGATTTATCAAAGGGTTTAAAGTTTTTTAATAATCCTCACTGCAAGTGGCATGCCACCCGGGTACTTTAACAGAACCTTGTGTCTTACACATAAGGATGACAGAGAAGAGAACTATATGACATGACAAATCTATTGTTTTGGAATTATATCATGCTGATTCAACATATATTCATGTGATATTACATGATCATTGTATAAGATACTAGATAAAAGTCTATCCTTGCCAGTAAGTGGTATAATCCCTATGTTATTTCCTCTACCACGTGCAAGTTATTGTCACATCTCCCAAAATGGTATCATCATTAAATAAAATTTATAGAAGCTAGTATGGGCCCCATTCCACTTGGCATGACCTCATGTCAATATTCACATATTCATGATTAACCCAACACACACACACACACACATATATATATTCATGAAATCATGTTCAAGACTACCTCTATGGGGTTAATCAATATTACCAAAAATAGAAATAATCATGGGTTTTTAAAAAATTCATCATCTATATACATTATGATTCCCTTAATTTAGATATTCATAAATCCAAAAATTCAACAACTCCACATATATTCAATAATAACTCCATAAATTAAAATATATAAATATTTATAATTTCACTTCCCCATGTCATATATATTTATATATTTCATTATTATAATTTAAAAATATTTAAATTACTCATTTAAATATTCACAACTCATTTTCAATATATGACCCTTTTAATTGAACATTATATTCACTTCTCAAATTATCATGATTTATTAACCCATCATGAAAATAAAAAATCCTGATATGTTTAAACAAATTATTTTTTTTAAAAGAAATGAATCTCTCAAACAGCCATTTGATGTAAATTAGTATTATTAACTACCCATTTCCCTACAAGTTCATAGGGTCACTGTAGAAAAATTTTCAAGTGAGTAACTAGATCAAAACACAATGACGATGGTTTAATTTCTAATGTTTTTTTGGTTGTGTATTTATATATTTATTAGTACAAATTGATGGTGAAATAAATGTGTGTGATAATTGGGAAAGAAGTTTGAACAAACCATCCTAATAGTGAACAACCAAGAGGCATAGCCTTCAATGGTGTGGCTTTATTTTTTTGAATCAAAATAAAAAATATCTTAAGTAAATATACCAACAACCTTCCCTATGGATACCAAGAAACCATCATTGTGGCTTTAAGGAAGTTTTTTCAAGTCTTTCCTTAAGTCATCCTAATTCAACTACAAGCCCTCTTGAGGCTACTTATCAACCTACACATTAGATAGTGATTCACATTTATTGGGTGGTGTCGTGATATTCTTACTAACTCTTAAGATTTGGTATGGTACATGGGTTTTCATTCCATTCATGTATGGTTTGTTATAACATGTATTATAGAGTGTCACTCCACAACCCCCTTACTATATGAAGTAATGTTTGAATACTATTAACTAGTGTGAATTTATATATTTTTTATTCATCCACACCATAATAGAATCCATCTAGTGGGTAATTAGATGAATAATAAGAACAAGGATTCCAAATTTACATACTATAGATCAAATAGTGGGAAAGATAAATTAAAATAATTCAAATAATCCCCACATAGTTTCATTATCATTTAAAACCAAACAAATTTAAAACAAAATGTAATGATGAAGATTAATGCATGATAAAACTCTTAGGGTTAGTATATGGTCATCTATGAATGCTCTTATAGATCCTTGGCTAGGTTCTTTGAGCTACAACACCCCCCCTAGAATTCTCCTCTTTGGTTCAGTTGGATAATCCTCCAAGCTATGCGTATTTAACTAGTCAACAATCCCTATCCTTTGAGTGTAATATGTAATTTATACATCATCCCATGCTCACCCATTCAACTATTGTTAGTCCATATATGAAGGTAATTTACTTATCTATTCCTTGTGTAATTATCCTTTCTAAAATCATATTTTGAGTTCCAAACTCATTTTCATGATCCTATTGTTAGGATGAATCCACGTGTAAAGTGCATTGTACCCTTTCCTAATATGTTAAATCAGCCTGTATGAGTGATTCTTTTTAATAGTTCGCATCCACCATGTTGAAATGAGATCATATATACTTCTCTCACCCATCTTATCAGCCATTCTCCTTCATTTAGAATGTCCATCAATGTAAATGGACCATATATGGGAATTTATATACATGTTTTTGTTTTTTGTTTCTATAAATAATTGAATAATCAAATATGACTAAGTCATATAAGATGACATGAACACGTCATATCCAATTATCTCATGGTGCCTATTTTCTATGTTATTTATTTTAATGATAAGGGTGAATTGTAATAGGCTATAGAGTCACAAACAACAATATGATTCCATTGCTTCTTGCATTGAGCTCATATTAAATGGTATCAGCAAGCCATATATAACATCATATAGTTTTCTTTAGATGTTTCGTTCAATTAATATATTAAACAACCTATCATAGAATATGATTTTCATATGTGGAACTTTTCATTACACCTAAAAAAAGATCATTTTATACCTACAGAAATATGGCTATATCCTATAAGATAATTACATCAAATCCACTAAATTACCCATATCATTATGGGTGGAATATATTCCTCCTCTAGCTTCAAAAAATTTAACTAGATGATATTACATATATCATTATATTCATTATAGATCATAGAAAATCATAACCACTAATTATAATCCTCTAAAAGTGATGTTGGTAATGATAATGGTATGTACCTACCCATGACATCAATTTCAATATATATTTATCTATCATGTCATAAAAAATTCATGATTCAAGTGTTATGAATTCAATTGATGTCACCTAATTAAAACTAAAAATTCCGACATTGCTGATTTTGTATAGTTACTTCTAAGGGTCATATATTTCGATCCATATATCATATTAAGGTTATCTAAATGTCATGAAGTATGTTTCATTAGTATAAAAGAAGAGGCCTATAAACCATATCTCTAAATTTGTTCATGTGATTTATTTATATGGAAGCAATACAATATTTGAGAGGGAGATTTAATATGTAAAATACATATAATAAGGTTAACCATTTCCAAGATTACATAAATATATAAAATAATCTAATACCCCCCCACTATCAATATAGATTTACCTTTCTTGGAAACATAATAAATGAAAAAATATATTTCTTATACACACCCTCAATAAAGACATGCCAATCCTAGTACATAAAAAATAAAATAATGAGGACCATCCTTTTATGCATTACCTACTTGTTTCTCTTCAACCTTCTTCATGTGAACTCGTTATAATGGAAATCACTGAAAAATATTGGATTATGATGAATAAGATACAACCACTATAGAAATACCAGGTTAATGAAGACCATTGATTGAATATACAATATGAACAAAATGATTGATGTGTGACCTTAAAATAGTCAGGTGATATGACACCCAGCTTTCACTCCCAAAAGGTTGGGTAGAGCACCCGAATAATAATCTCAAAAGGACTGGTGAAAAGGTGCCTGAATAGCTAACCTAATAGGCTGAGAGGAACGATTCTCGGCTTGCTGACTTAAAAGTATGATTGGAATGAAACACAAATGTTATAGGACTTAAAAATAGGGGTAAAATAGTGATCAAATAGTGAAACCTAATGTTGGGTGGAATATCATACAAATTGAAAAACTAAAAATATAGATGGAATTATTCTTGACATGAAAATATAATATTTATAGGTAAATTAATGCATATTTCACTGACTTGAATGGTTGGGTGAAACAACACCCAACTGACAGACCCAAAATCAATTGGTAAAATAGCACATCCTATGCAAAACAAAGAATATAAAACGATGGTAGATGACTCTTGGAAAAAAACCAGCATGGTGATTGTGCCTAATGGAGATCTCGGCAGCTATAACGATAATGAGGATAGACAGGATAATGAGAAGTAGTGAAGAGTTCTTAATAAGATTAGATGGGCTAAGTGCGCATGAGATGAGAATAGTGGGGATGATAGAAAAAATTGATGTTATGTTCGACCAGAACACGTGTTGTGGGGAGGGATGATGAAAAATAATTGGTCCTTACTAGAAACCCCTTAAATAGATAAAAGGTAAAATAATTAGGGTTTGTATCCTACTCTGATACTATAAATAAATTTATACCTTCAAAATGTACCTCTAAATTTGGTCGGGTTCTTTATTTATAGGGAAAATAATACAAGAGTTGTTAGGGATAGAGGCTAGTTTGGGGACAAACCAACGTCATCTAGAAGGAGGTGAAAAAGATAGGATAATGACATTGAGAGGCACAATTGGAGTGTGTTCATGATAGGATAATGGTAGGGTTACCAGTGCTACTATAAATAAAGGCATGGAATGTGAGACTATAATACATGATGGGAGGAGGGGCAATGAAAAATGAGTAATCCCTATTGGTTATACCCCCTGGGTGGAAATACCTAGTCAATCCTAGGAGGGAAGTGGGGTAGAATAGTTTGTGTTAGGATCTTACTATGAAACTATATAGAGAGAGTAACCCCTAAAATATACCTCAAATGAGGTAATGCGCTTTATTTATAGGGAATCAATATAAGATATGAGATGGTTATTTAAACATAAAATACTTGTGATAAGGATAACCCATTAAAAATAAACCTAAATATCTAAAATATTCTAATGATTGGATATAACATGTTCTTGAATATTTCACTTTGAGGGTCAAGCAGTGCATCTAAGATGTTATGTATTCCTTACAGCTCCAATTGAGCTTAAACATCATAAAAATACTGAAGAGGTATTTTAAAAATTGTTTATTTTTCCATGATAACTCATTATCACCATATGTTGAGTTATTTATTGTTAGAAAAGATATTCATTGTTCTTTAATTCATAATATAATTATTTTAATCCAATCAATTCAAAGAGACATTGATTTTACCCTAAACATATGATTGATATAATTGCAATTATTTTGGAAAGTTAAATTTTATGGCTACATATATCTATTTTTAACAAAACCACGTTTCTTTTATTTAAAGGGTTAATATGGAAACATAACACATTTTTTATTGGTGTATTGAACATGTTTATCCATTTCCTTTTCAATCAGAAAACATATCATGTTTCCAATCACATTGAATTTCCGTTTTGATGATTTTAAAGCCATTGAAGAATCTTAAAAACATTTATTATGACTTATTTAAACCCTTCACGGTGAATAAACATTGATAATGAAGGTTTTTATCATGGGTAGATCATTCACTCTAATCTTGGAAAAAATATGCTATATACATTTCCTAATCAAGTGAGCCACATTTCTTTAATCAAAATAACATTATATCAACTCCAATAAACCTATAATTTCATCACATTCATCTACGTATAGATTCATCATGATTTCCATCTGTCTTCCTTGAACAATTTTTATGTTGAGAGAAATAGAAGCTGCAAAAAATGTGTTTTCATCCATATAAGTTCATATATAATGTGTTTTGTACTTTTCATGGTCAAGTGGCTCAATTTCACTAAATCCAAAACACCTCAAAAGTTCTCTAATGAATATTAAAATTCTATAGTACAATTTTAGTATGCAATGTTTTTTATTATCAACTTTATCCTTTTAATTCATATACAATGAATGATGATTAAAATAGATATTTTACATGTTCTATCAATGGATGAATATTTATAGTTACGTCCTCGCTACTCTAATGAGATTCAACGAGCCTCAAACCCCATGAACATATTCTTAAATAATCTTCAACCATTATAATGATCATGTTGTCGATAAATAAAATATGGATCTCAATAACATGTTTCAAAGTAAAACAATTTGATTTCCAATACAATGAAGCTCCACACAGATCACTTCATTCTATAGTCCACTCTTTAGAGGATAGATTTATTATGTCTTGTCATGTGAAATATTGATGATTTTTAAAAAAACACAATTTCTTGGTCACTTTTAAAAATTCCAGATGAAATACTTTACTTTATTTATCACCCATGAAATCTTCATTCTCCCCTAGGGAGGTAGTTTATAGATTAGAGGTGAATGAAAACATGCATTCCTATAGGTTTTGATTGATGAATAATACTCATGGAGGATGAAATGATTATCATTTAATCTAAGTTGAAGTGGTGACCACAAGTTTTAATTCATCTAATTAGTTTTTATGCTTCAATAATTTTTTTGGGGTTGGTGTTAAGAGGGGTTTTCAGTGTTTTTTGTTAGAATTTGTTTTATTATAAATGATATTTAAGTGGATAATGATCCATAGAAATATTAATAAATTATATCAATGATTCTATTTAAATAATAAAATGGTTCCTTAGAACAGAAAAGAATTGTTAATTTCTTTGTAGTATAATCAACGGTTTGGAAAAAGTTACCTGATTTATTTTGATAAGGTATATATAGAATTTTGATTTTGTAATTAATTTAATGGATTAAATCCAAGGGAAATTTGTTGGACTAATTATGATATTTTCATATGAGTTTTATTTTGATTTTTTCATTAATATTGAATTTGTGGTCAGTGATTGATATAATTTTATATTGATAAAATTTTGATAAGAGATATATTCTTAGGATCAGTATGAGTATTAGGATAATGAATGTGTTTGATCACCCTTTATTTATAATAAAAACTCAAAATCTTAATTTTTTCAATGATATTATGTTTACAGACCTCATATGTATGATGTTTAATATAAAATTGTTATATAAAAGGATTTATAGGTGTATAAGTGGATTTAGTGTTATAAATAACTTGTACCAAATGAATTTGAAAGAACAACATTTGATCTTGATCTGTGGATTAATATATATTTTAAACTTATAATAATTTAATGTTGTATAATACAATGACATATTGTATGATATTGATGGGTTCTATATGATTTTTTTACACATGATATACACTATGTATGAATTATGATACATATAAAATTGTGTATTAATTGTGATATATAGAACATTGTTTATGATTTATTCTAATCAAGACATAAATATGGATGAATTTAGAATGCTATGTGTAATGTTATTAATTACTTCTCATATAGATTATTATATATCGATTACTTGAAAGAAATGTATATTTTTTTTATGAATATAAATGAAATTTATTGGGATAATTTATGACATTATATCAATACAAATTATTTTTAAATCAAACATATGAACTTTTGTATAGTGAAATTTATGATTATCCTTAATTACATTTTCATTAAGAAAAAGTAAGTACATTACTTTATAATCATTATTATGAAAATACAATTTTAAAATTAATTTAACATTACTCAAAACATAGTACAAAACTCTAGTAAATCTGTACATAGACAACCGTTGATCTCATATAATTTTATATAAAAAATAGATTCCTTTTTAATAGTTTCTATTGTGAAATTTCCATTATAATTTCATATTATAAAACATAAAAAACAAATTTTTCTTCCATTATATTATTTAATTAAATCTATTTTCTAGTTTTTTTTCCTTAGTTTCATTAATTCTCTTATTATGGCCATATTTATTTGGATTTTATAAGATTCAGTTTTATTATATATTATAGACAAATCAATATCAATTTCATTCTGAGAAAATTCTTTTTTTACCTTAAAAAAACTATTGTCAAAATTATTAATGGTATATATAACATTTCAGATATGATAATAATTTAAAATTGTAGGATAATTTCATAAACCGAAAACTTTGGGACCCCACATGGGATTGAGATAGGATCAATGTATTATCAATTTCATGTTGTACAACATTACAAGAAAAAAGTGAAATAAAAAATGTGAACTATAATTTTTGGATACCATAAGATAAGTAAAATATGAGACTTCAACACCATGGAACCCTTGTGCATGAACTAATAATTCCTAACTCCAACCCAATTATATCTTGTAATCATATAATGTATGGGTGAAAAAATAAATATACTCAATATATTTCTATCCCAAACATTCTTATGTCCATGAAAATAGTTTACTATAATGAAATCATGAATGAAAGAGGTAATATAGGATAACAAAATCATTTATCATAGGGAAATGTTTCCACAATAATTTTATATCATACCTATCTTCAAGAACACTCTTCAAATAAATGTATATATATAGGGTGGGAGAGAGAATAAGCACACCAAACTATATCAATGGGTACCATGTTGGCTATGCACTATAATATTTTTTACCACAAGTCCCAATGAAACACACCATGTCTCTTTACCATGAGTTGGTTATATCAACTGCATACCATCATCCACACCACCACAACATCCTCTTTATCTCATCATTGATGTTATCACATCAAGAGAGTTGGGGTGATTATACATTAAATATTTTCTCACTATTTGAATGTTGATGTAAGGTTAAAATGTAATTGAATAAAACTATATCTACATGCTCAAATAACATAATTATGGTAAAAATATACTATCAATTATTGTATAATCATAACCCATTCAATCGCTATATCTATAAAGAAACACTACTAGGGTTTAACTGGATTGAAAACCTCAACATCCATTTTTTCATCAAAATAATGGTATTTTTAGTGTATTTAGACCTCTAATATCTACTATATTATCAATTCCATTTAATTATTCTATCCGTAATATAGGGTGGAGACATATAATAAAAATCATAGATTTTATACCCACTTAGTCCAAATTCATGTCCACAGGGAGTTAAACCCATCATAAACATTATTCATAATAGTGGAATCACCAATTTATATGTTTAAATTTCCCCTAAATAATTGTAAAAATTTCAAAATTTGGTTCTTAATAGATACTATATGTAACACCCGAGCTTCAACTATAGTAAGTAAATATTTCATTGTAAAGAAATTATATCATGGTGCATTTAACATTATTCAAGAATGTGATTATTATCTAAATTCACAAAATTTATAATTTTAATTTTAAAAAATTATTCTCATTTTCAATTCATCATTTCAAAATTATCATAGTGTAATTTTTTAGATTTTATAGAAATAGTTGATTTTTGGTGAATAGTGAAAAATATCAATTTTACAAATACTGTCACTTTTATGAAATTATAAGGATATAAGAATGTATTCAATGTTTATAAAACATTTTTTTTGAAAAAATATATATTTAATAAGTAATATAAAATATTTAAAAATAGAATTTTGAACTTATAAATATATGTAGGTCATTTTTTATATCTAAGTCATGTTTTTTTAAATAAAAATTACCTTTTGTTCATCTCTTTTAATCAAGTATTAAAAAGGTTTCCTTTGGTTGTTTTAGTTTATAAGTCATGTAAGTATACTTTTATTTTAAAAAATTCAAATAATTCTATGGTAATCATCATTATCTTTGATTTCTATAAAAAATCATTTTTACTCTTAAAACATGCATTTTTTTAAAATAGTTTTCATTCTGTATCGATAACATATTTTCAAATTAATTTTTACTAATTATAGTAATTTAATATTATAAAATTAATTATATATTTTTAATCATAATAATTAATATTAGTTAATAATATCAACTTATTTTTTTTTTCAAAATGAATAGTAACCATAGTAAATATGTATCACCTTAGTTAAGGGTAAAATGTGTTAAAAGGAAAAAATAAATGGATGGGGATTAATAAAATTTCATAGGTTAGATATATTTTGACCTTAAACATATAATATTTGAAACTATGACAATTTTTATCCACTTTACTTGAGTAATACATATATTATGTAATGAAGTTTCAATTATTTATATGTTTGTTACCCATGTCACTTATAAAAGAACACCAACTACCCTCACTTAAAATTTCTTATTGATCCACTTAAATCGAAATATACCAACTAAAATTTCTTAACAGCATACTTCTCCACATACTAGATAATTTTTTCTTCAAAAAATACCAATTCAATCAAATATAAGGTGTAATCCAAAATAGTTTAGCAAAATAACAGATATATGTTTTTACTGAGCCATTTAAGTTTGTTTTGATATTAAACCTCAAAAAAATATTAAATCACCCTCTTAAAAAAAGTAAATAAGTTTAGTTAAAATAATTATATGTCTTTATGTTAATTTTACATTCATTATATTTATCATTTCTGTAAAGAACAAGAATTTTCCATGTAATTATTTTAATTAAATGGAAATATTTCGAGTCCGGGAAAATTGACAGCACGTGATTCTGAGGCCCGATGTGCCCGAAATGAATTTCTGAACTTTTTTTTGGTACGTTTAGTAAACGCATGAGCAGAGTTTTTTAACATTTGAACTGGTGCTCGGAATTGAAATCCGGGGACACTGTTGAATCCGCATCGCCGATATTCTCTTATGGAGACCTGCACCCCGACCGTAGTAGGTCGAGGGTGGAAGATAGTTTTTAGGATTTTCAGGGGATAATTTAAAAAAATAAAAAAATAACATTTAATTTATTTTTCTTGACACCTCTATTTTTAAATTTGGTGGGGACCACCTGACCTTGTAACCTTGTAACTCTTTGTTTTCCCCAATTGATGAGACAACATTAATTAAGTAATTAATTCTTGAAACTAATTAAGTTGGCTCCGCACCTCATGTGGGGGGGATCGTTTGGAAAGAGAAGAATTGGGAAATCCTTTGGAAGAGCATCCTCCAACGAAGAACCTCCTGCAACGAAGAACGAACCTCTGATAATGATGATGCTCGAGCTTAGAATGGGAGCGTGTTGCAGGAGTGACGAACGTCAGTGTCTTCATCTTCTTCCCCACGCCAAATCCAACGAACTAATGAGGTAGGGAATTTTGTTCAATTCGTTCATCATGGTAATTAATTTCTTCCAATATATGAACCACCTGCTATCTATCTAATGCAGAGGGTGCAGGCCAAACAAACACAACCTGATCCCTCCGCTCCCACTATGTTGACGTGTTCTTCACAGGCGGATCGATGGTTGAGTGGAACCCGACCATGATGCCAACATCTGATGCCGATAGGGTATGGGTGGTGGCCGACACACTGGTCAGCTGTGATGACGGTGGTGGTGCAACCGTGCCACCGGTAGTGAAGAAGGTCGTGGCCCGTCGGTCACGGTGGAGGAAGGTGGCGACTGACAACCACCCGACCGTGTGGAACCGGGGCGACGCGTGACCGCCCAGCCGAGCAGGCCGCACTGAGTGGGCCAGGACCACCACGGACTAGCCAATCTGGGACGGACCTGGACTAGTTCAGGTCAACCAAAGCTGGGTCGGGTTAGCCCAGGTTGGGTTGGTCCGAGTCGGTCTGACCATGTTGTACCGGACCCGGGCCCATCTAGACCCATATACACTTTTTTGGACATATCTTGAGAACCAGGCGTCCTTTTGACGAACTGTCTACAGCACCAGGATCCTTGGACCAAGATGGTTCTTTTGGTATACTACACATGATTTTTGGATAATATTGGAGTATGGCTGGGTCGGATCGAACCTGAATCCAACCAAGCCCTCGGAACAAAAACACTAATAACTTTCAGACTGGGCATCTGATTGACACGCCGTCAGTCGCGTTGGGACCCTTATGACATGGTGGACCTTTGAGATAATTCATAGGGGGAATTTATAGCATATGAAGTATCGAATTATTGATTTAGGAGTAGATCCTCCAGGAATCAATCGCGCTTAGTGTGGGAAACTTGTGGCTGGCTGTATTAAAAGAATATACAGATCCTATGTGGGTCATCTTCAGATCCGGTGTGGGTCACCTTTAGATCCTGTGTGCATCATATTCATATTCGGTGTGGGTCAGCATCTTTAGATCCTATGCAGGTCATATTCAGATCCTGGGTGGTTCATCTACGATCTTGTGTGGGTCAACAGTAGAGCTTCTCAATGAAGTAGTATGATCTAGCGATACTGTTAATCGTCTATACTTATATACTTAAGTTATACCTATTTTGATCTGAGTCCTTACCTTTTTGGTACACTTCTGTGTGGTGATTCCTTTGTGGTATTATTCTATGTGGAATTACCATTTTGGTACTTACCTTTGTGGTACACTCCTATGTGGTGATACCATCCACGTATTCATCTGTGAGGCGCTACCTTTGTGGTACTTACCTTCGTGGTATTCCTTCCTTCGTGGAATAGTTGTAATTTTGGATAAAGAGTTAGGGTTTGTGTTTCCTCATGATTGAGATGGGTATACTTGATATCATAGGTATATTTGTAGGCCTATACCTAAGTAGGGTAAAATGTTGCTTCATGCTTTGAAATTGTGGTCTTGATTTTTGGTTTATCCTTCGTGGATTCCGAGAGACCTTTGGGGGTCTCGGGAACCCTACTGTGTATTGTTATAATCACCCCTTCATGGGCAATGCCCGCACCTTGTTGTGTCTTGTGTAGATGATGGACAACACTGATCGAGGTCGAGGGTACCAGGTCTGGAGGCTGGTCGGAGGTAGATATTAGACAAGATGATTCACAATGACGACCATTCGAGAGTTGTACCTACCCTTAAAGTAGGATCCTTGGTGGGTGTTCGCAGGAGATGTTTTCAGTTTTACTTGTACTTTCTAGTTTGTCTTGTATTCTTGCCCCTTTATTTATTGTACACACCCTGTTTACTCTATAGTATACATTTTTCTTTTGTCTTACTGTGTGCTTGGTTTGGGTGAGTTTACATGTTTAAAGGAAATGCCTTCCCAGTTTTAGGGATATCCCTTTCTGGTGCTAGTCGACAGCCCCTAGCCTATGGAGGGCGGGCTTGGGGTAGTCACAGAACGGGCCCCGGGGGAAGGGTCATGAAAAATTGTTATCAGAGGCAGGCTCTACTGAAGAACTTAGACTCTGATCTTTTAATTGAATATAGGTTTAAGTGTAATGAGTGTGGTTATCAGTTTGGGGAATCCAATGTTGGTGCAGAAACCGACGTATCTATACACCAGGACCCTTACTTCTGATTTCCAACTCAGTGCATGAAAACACTGATTGCATGTGTGTTTTTGAACATTTTTCTTTATGATCTCTTTGAGTCATCTCACCATGTATAACATATTGACTGTGGTTCACCAGTTTCTTTCCATGATGCCTCCACGAAGACAGCATGCCAGGGTTCCTAGTAGAGTATGCAATGACATCCCATCGAGAGATGAGGCTTTGGTGTAGGTCCCCCTTTCAGTAGTTGTACCATCGGGTGGTGTACTAGTAGCACCACTAACCGTTGGGAAGCCGATGACACCAGCTTCAGAAAAGGGTGCACGCCGCTTGAGTGTGTTTCATGAGTTTCAGTGATAGAGGCCACCGAGGTTCCAGGGAGAGACAGATCCACTGGCGGTTGAGGACTGGCTGAAGGCCATGGTAAGAGTTTTTCAACTAGTAGGGACACGATCTAATCTCATGGTGATCATTTCCACCAGTCTTCTTTAGGACATAGTGGTTAGATGGTGGATCTTGATGCTCCATGTTCATGATGAGGTGAATCTCATCTGGGTGGACTTCAAGGGCCTTTTCAGGGCAGAGTTCGTCCCAGTGACCTTACGTTTTGTAATTATACAAGAGCTTCTCTACTTGCAGTAGGGTAGCATGACCATGGCTTCGTATTAAGCACGGTTCACCGAGATATTATGCTAATCCACTAACATGGTGCATGACCCTTTCTTTAGGGACCATACCTTCGACCAGGGGCTCAGATGGGAGATTAGAGCTTTGATGATTTCTCTCAGTATATCGACGCAGGCAGGGTTATTTGAGCGAGACCTCTTAGTGGAGAGCTTCCTTGATGATCAGTCAGCATCAGCGAGACCCACTATCAGACGTTATATATCAGATTCATCTACAACTGGAAGAAGATAGATGACGTAGAGGTCCAATAGGACCAGACCTACTGGTGGACGACCAAGGGAAATAGGTTCTATTGTGCAGGGCTCTTGAGATAGAGAAGGACAAGAAAAGATTAGGCAGTGTTACTCCTGCGGTGGGCAGGGTCACATGGCTCGCGACTGCCCACCCGCCATACAGACGACCAAAAAACGGTTAAAGGACTGCCTGGGCAGGGGTGAAGATTCGATTGAGGAGGTCCGCAGGCAGCAGGTGGATGTGGTAGAGGAGTTGGTCGTGTAACAGGAAGTGGGTGGCGATTCAAGGTTATACCGACACCACCTCTAGGTGGTCCACCCCGACCACAGGGAGTAAGTGGACAGGGATGAGCTCAGCTCCAGGAAGCAGAGGCCTATGACCACGGTGCTCCAGAGATGATTTGAGGTACGATCTATGTCTACACCTCCTTAGCTGTAGTATTTATAGACACAAGTTCCAGTCACTATTTTATTACCACGAACTACGTTTAGATCTCAAAGATTCTATTAGAGCTGTTGCCTCGACCCTTAAGGATAGATACTCCTATTAGAGAGGATTCGATGATTACTCACTAGTTCCAGTAGTGTGAGCTTACTCTAGGAGGGGATAGCTTCGGTTGAGATCTTCTAGTAGCGGCATCGTGGCCTTACGATGTCATCTTGGGTATGGATTCTTTATATACAGTCCATGCTCTGATCAACTGTATTTGGCGCAAAGTATAGTGTTTCTGTGAGGATGAGAACATTTTTTCCTTCACTGGTGAGACGCAAACCTTTGCAGAACAGGACAGACTTACCCAGATAACGGTGCAGCCAGTCACACATCAGTTGTCTAGCCTTACCCTCAGATCGGTTAATGTTGAGAGTCTGAGCTATTTTGTAGTGGTGGGCCTGTACGCTGAGGTTTTCCCTGATGATGTTCCAGGTCAACCTCCTCACAGAGAGGTAGACTTTTATATCGACTTATACCCCAGGATGGAAACGATATCTACACCAACATAACGGTTAGTTCTCTCAGAGCTTCGAGAGCTGTGAGTATAATTAGAGGACTTGTAGATCAAGGGGTTAATTAGGCCTAGTGTTTCTCCTTGGGAAGCCCCTATTTTGTTTGCCAAGAAGTTGGATTGGAGTTTGAGACTCTGTGTGGACTCTCGGTGCCTGAAATAGTTGACCTTGAAGAACATGTACCCACTCCCATGTATTGATGATCACTTTGATCAGCGGAAGGGAGCATGGTGGCTTTCAAAGATAGACCTCAGATTAGGCTATCACCAGCTCAGGGTATGAGACAAGGATGTGCAGAAGACGACCTTTAGATGTTGGTGTGACAATTATGAGTTTTTTTATGCCATTCAGTGTGACCAATGCCCCAAAAGTGTTCATGGTACTCATAGATAGAATCTTCCAGCCATACCTCGATCGCTTTGTGGTAGTCTTCATTGAAGACATCTTGATTTGATCAACTACATAGGAGGGGCATTCCTATCATCTGAAGATAGTTCTGAACATAATTTGAGAGCACCAGCTTTATGGTAAGCTCTCAAATTGCATGTTTTGGATCCAAGAGAATCCCTTCCTCAGACACATAATCTTGGAGGCTGGAGTTGTGGTGGATCCAACGAAGATCGAGGCTATGCTTTCTTAGGAGGCACCCGGGAGTGTGACGGAGGTGCGGAGTTTCCTGGGTATGGCCAGTTACTACTGGAGGTTTGTGACTAACTTTTCTATAGTTTTAGCACCCTTATCAGCATTGAAAAAGAAGGGGAAAACCTTCGTGTGGTCCGAGAGATTCCATCAGAGTTTCTAGGAGCTGAGACAGAGACTGACGAGTGCCCCCATCTTGAGGCTACTGGAGGAAGGCATTGAGTACGTAGTCTACTGGGATGCATCAGGGACCAAGCTTGGATGTTTCCTGACGCAGGAGTGAGCAGTGATCGCGTATGGTTCTCGACAGATAAGATATCATGATAAGAACTACACTACCCATTACTTGGAGTTAGAAGCAGTGGTATTCTCTTTGAATATGTGTCAACATTACTTGATGGGAGAACATTTTGTAGTCTAATCTTATCAAAAGTGTCTTAGGTATATCTTATCTCAGAAGGACCTGAACCTAAGACATCAGCGTTGTCTTGAGTTCCTCCAGGACTATGAGTTTGAGATGGTCTATACTCCTGAAAAGGGGAACGTAGTAGAACATGCACTTAGCAGGAGATCTGGTATATAGTTGCTGAGTGGGGAAACTGAGCAGCTAGTCGCTTTGCAGATATCCTACTTGGATTGAGATGGAGTAGCTTATCTTCATTATTTGATAGTCACTCCCCCACTCCTTCTGCGAGTCAAGGAGGTGAAACTTGGGTAAACTGACAGCGAGGCTCAACATGCTCAGATATCCATAGGACAGACACCTGATGGATTTTTTGAAGGTGGGGAGAATGTCAACCTTTTCAGAGGACATACAATGGTACCAGTGGCACTTTGGGAGGAAGTGTTGAGGGAGTTCCACACATCTACTCTAGAGGTATATCTAGGAGTGGCGAAGATGTACCAGGACCTTCAGTGCCAGCACTGGTGGCCATGAATGAAGAAAGCAGCGGCAGAGTTTTTCTCATGGTGCCTCACTTGTGAGAAATTGAAGGCAGATCATTAGGTTCATGTGGGATTAGTTCATCCACTAGAGGTGCCAGAGTGGAAGTGGGATGGAATTTCCATGGAATTTGTGATAGGACTACCACGCACGTCCAGGGGTCATGGTTCTATATGGGTGATCGTTGAACGACTCACCAATTCTACGCACATCCTACCTATCAGAGAGAAGGGTTCAATAGAGGGCTTGTGACGCCTCTATGTGTAGAAGTTTGTACGGATTCATGGAGTGACCTCAATGATTTTCTCTGATCGTGATGCACATTTAACTTCCTAGCTATGGAAGGGGTTGTAGGAGGCGTTCAGGACTGAGCTTTGATTAAGCACTACCTTTCATCCTTAAACGGATGGTCAGATAGAGTTGATCATTCAAACCCTTGAGGACACGTTGCGTGATTGTGTCCTTGATTTCATCCATTGCTGGGAGGATCACTTCCCCTTGGTAGAGCTCACATACAAAACAAATATTACTCCACTATCGGTATGGAACCATTTGAGGCTTTGTACTGGAGACCTTGCAGATCACCTATGTGCAGGACTAACCCAGGGGATTCATCACTCATGGGACCAGAGATGGTATGGGATACCACGAAGAAGGTGTAGATCATCCAAGAGCAGATGAAGACTGCAAAGAGTAGGCAGTAGTCTTATGCTGACAGTAGATAGAGACCTCTCGAGTTCAAGGATGGTGACTATGTCTTCCTATGGATCTCACCACGATGAGGTTTGATGAGATTTGTTTGGGGTGGAAAGTTACCTGAAAGGCTCATCGGACCCTTCTAAGTCCTCAATAGAGTTGGTGAGGTGGCATACTGCTTAGCTCTTCCCCCTCAGTTTCACTGGGTGCACGAAATTTTCCACGTATCCTAGCTGAGGAAGTACATGCATGATCATTCACACATCATTAACTAGGGAGAGATGGACATTGACGACGGGGCGACATTTTTGGAGGTTTCAGTAGAGATTGAGTATCGACAAGAGTGAGTCCTTCATGGGTGGTGGATACCTTTGGTGCACGTTCATTGGAAGCACAAGAACTACCAGGAGAGCACATCGGAGCGGGAGGCTCAGATTTGTGCTTAGTACCCCCTTGTTTCCCTAGTTTGTGTTGTGGCTTTCAGGGATGAAAATCCATGAGGTGGGGAGACTGCAAAGACCTGAAATTTTCCATGTATTTTTTAATTATATGGAAATATTACGAGTCCTCAAAAAATTGATGGCGCATGATTCTAAGGCATTGTGTACTCAGAATAAATTTCTTAACTCTTTTGGGTACATTCAGTAAACGTGTGATCGGCGTTTTGTAACTTTTGAATCTGTGCTCATAATATAAATATGAGGAGACCGTTGAACTCGTAGTGCCAATATTTTCTTAAAGAGACCTTCACCCCGACCGCAGTAGGTCGAGGGTGGAAGATAGTTTTTCAGATTTTCATGAGAGAATTGAAAAAAATAAAATAAATAACATTTATTTTATTTTTCCTGAAACCTCTAATTTTAAATTTGGTAAGGACCACATGAAATTTTAACCTTGTAACTCTTGGTTTTCTTCAATTGATGAGCCAACCTTAATTAAGCAAGTAATTAATTCTTGAAATTAATTTAGATGGCTCCTCACCTCATGTGGTTGGGGATCATTGGAAAATGGAAGAATTAGGAAAGCCTTTAGAAGAGCATCCTCCAACGATGAACCTACTCCAATGAAGAAGGAACCTCCGACGAGGATGACACCTGAGCTCCGAATGGGAGCGTGTCGCAAGAGTGACGAATGACAGCATCTTCATCTTCTTCCTCACACTAACTCCAAGGGACGAACGAGGTAGGGAATTTTTTTTTAATTCATTCTTCATGGTAATTAATTCCTTCCAATCTACAAACCACCTGCTATAGATCTAACGCGGAGGGTGCGGGCTAAACAAACATGAACTGATCCCTCCACTCCCTCTATGTTGACGTTTTCTTCACAAGCAGATCGATGGTTGAGTAGAACCTAACCAAGACATCGGTGACCGATGCCGGTAGGTTATGGACGACAGAAGGAACACTGGCTGGCCGTGATGATAGTGGTGGCGCAACCGCGCCGCTAGTACTGAAGGAGGCTGCGACCCATCGACCGCAGCGGAGGAAGGTGGCAGTCGGCAACTGGCAGGCCATGTGGCACCGGGGCGGAATGCGACCGTGCCACCAGTAGCGAGGGAGGTTGTGTCCCGTCAGCTGTGGTGGTGGAAGGTGGTGGTCGGATTGCCATCCGACCACATGGAGGCAGGGAAGTGCGCATCCACACACCCGGTATTGGAGGAGGCTATGGCTATCGAGCCGCGGTGGTGCACTAGGGCGGCCGGTAGCCGTCCGGCTGCGGGAGGACAGCAACATCGTCACGCCACTGGGAGGAGAGCTGGCAGTTCCACGATCAGCCACGTCACACCAAGCATGACTGATCGGGTGGGTCACACATTCCTACAGGTGGTTCCACATGGAGCCACCGGGTTGCTCAAGATTAACGGTCCATTGGTCCATTTGGAATACCGGGGGGCACCTCCCCCAGGTGGCGACTAGGGTGGGTCCGGCCACAGTGGACCACACCCTGCTGAGCGGACCGCACCCAGCCGAGTGGGCCGCACCCAGGTGAGCAGGCCACGCCAAGCGGGCCGCACCGAGCGGGCTGGGCTGCCGCCTTTGTTGGTCGGACCAGACCCTGGCCAATCTGGACCAAGATATACCTTTTTGGACATATCTTGAGAACTGGGTGTCTGTTTGACGAATAGTCTACGACACTGGGACCCTTGGATAGAGATAGTTATTTTGGTATACTTCACTTGTGTTTTGGATAAAGTTATAGTATGTCTGGTTTTGATCTAACCTAATTCCAACCATACCCTTGGAACGGAAACAATAATAACTTTTAGATAGGGTGTCCGATTGGCACGCCATCCATCGCGTTGGGACCATTATGACACAGAGGTCATTTAATATACTTCTTCATGGGAATTAGGGGCAGATAAAGTATCAACCAATGGCTTGAGGAGTGTATCCTCCTGGAATGAAGCACGCTTAGTGTGGGAACCCTGTGGCTGGATGTACTAGAAGAATCTACAGATCCTGTGTGGTTCATCTTCAGATCCTATGTGGGTCATCTTCAGATCTTGTGTGGGTCATCTTCAGATCCTGTATGGGCCAGTATCTTCAGATCCAGTTTGGGTCATCTTCAGATCTAGTCCGGGTCATCTACGATCCTGTGTGGGTCAATAGTAGAGATTCTCAACGAAGTAAGATGATCAAGCCATACAACTAATCATATATACTTTGGTACTAAAGTTATAACTGGTGTGAGCTGAGTCCTTACCTTTCTGGTACACTTCTGTGTGGTGATGACTTTGTGGTATTCTTCTGTGTGGTGTTACCTTTGCAGTACTTACCTTTATAGTACACTTCTGTGTGGTGAAACCTTTGGGTTATTCTTCTCTGATGTGTTACCATTTTGGTAGTTACCTTCGTGGTATTCCTTCCTTTGTGGAACAGTTGTACTTTGGGCTAAAGAGTTGGGATTTGTGTTTCCTCTTGATCGAGATGGGTATACTTGATAACATAGGTATATGTATGGGAATATATCTAAGTAGGGTTGAATATTGCCTTGTGTTTTTTAATAATGGTATTTCTTTGTGGTTTATCCTTTGTGGAATCTTAGAGACCTTTAGGGGTCTCAGGGACCCTACTAAGTATCGTTATACTCACCCCCGCATGGGATATGCCCACACCTTGTTGTGTCTTGTGAAGATGACAAACAACACTAATCGAGGTCGAGGGTACCGGGTCTGGAGGCTTCTCGGAGGTGGACATTAGACGAGATGATCCACAGAGACGACCGTTCGAGAGATATACCTACCCTTCATGTAGGATCCTTAGTAGGTATTCAGAGGAACTATTTTCAGTTTTACTTGTACTTTCTAGTTGGGCTTGTATTCTGGATCCTTTACTTACTGTACACACCATGTTTACTATATAGTTTACTTCGTGATGGTGTCTTGGTGTGTAGTTGGTTTGTGTGAGTTTACAGGTTTAAAGGCAATGCCTTCCTGGTTTTTGGGATATACCTTTCCGATGCTAGTCACCAGCCCCTAACCTATCGAAGGTGGGCTTAGGGTAGTCAAGACATAGGCCCCGGGGGACAGGTTGTGACACTTTCCATCCAATGGAAAATGAAAACATCACTCATGTATATGTACATATTACCATATCTACATAATGGTGTAATTAATTTTTCATCACCTCATAACTTGGATGGTCATGAAGATATAAATAATGAATACAGATTAAATTTATAATTTAATTATTATTATGTAAATATAATAAATTATCTACCTTTTTACCCTAACATCCCTTGAAAATAATAACATCATTTATGTGTACGTGTGGACTGCCAACATCACTAAGGGATCATTGCATGGAACATTCTAAAATTATATATAACGAATAAAAATTATATTAATAAAATTATTAACATTATTTTTTTGAATTAACCATATTATAAGACCTTTAACAATAATCAATATTTCTAAGTAATTTAGGAGAAATTGACTGAACAATATTAAATGGTCTACGTAAGTAAGAACTATTTAATGAATGAATGTAAATTATTATAAAATGAACATAAAAATTGATTATTAAGGAAAAATTTTTATTAGTAAATTATTTAATAATTTTTATTTTAATATTTAGGAGTATATAATGTGCCTAACTAATCCGGAATATAAGTTAAGAGTGTTTCATCTAAATTTCACTCTAATGAGACATATTTTATTTTATACACCTAATATATTTTATATGGTTCATAAACCACCCTTTTGACATATTATATTATGAATTCCTTTTTATTCATGTTATTTAATGATTCAATTGTGATTTTATATTTTAAGGGGTTTTGATTTAAAAGTTATTAATGTTGAAATAGTTTATTTTACAACCTCACTCTTATTCAGGATTGTTCACATTTAAATTTACATTGGAAGAATTATATTCTCTTTATCTTCATAAAAAGAAAATATTTTATTTTTCTATTATTATTTCAGGGGTTTATATGATTTTCTTATAAATTTTACTCACTTTGGTACTCAAATACCAAAATAATATTTTTACGAAAAAATGAACTCATTTTCTTATTTAGGTCGGGAATATATTTTTTAAATATATACATATTTCAAATTGTTTTATGAAAATCTTTATCTAATTTTAAATAATTTTTAATGTTACTTTGTACTAATTTTTTAATTTATTTATAGTGTTTTAAAAGTAATATTATTAAAAAAGTTATGAAAAAGTGATTTTTGACTTTTTATAAAAGTGTGAAAAGAAAAAAAATATTAATGTATATGATGTAAATGAATTTTCCCGCCTCCATAACTATTTTACAATATTTGGATTTCTATAATGTTTTATGACTTTTTTAAAGGGAATATTTTTACATTACTCTATGAATTTTTAGTTTTAAAATTAAAAGAAAAATTCATTATTTTATAAAAGTTTGAAAATTATTTTGTTAATGATTTATGACATAGTTTTTATAGAAAACTTAAAAAATCTTTAAGGAAGGTTCTTTTTAACGATTCACTTCATTTTACTCTCCAATTATAAAAAGTATATTATTTTTTTTAAACAATTATTTTTTATGAATTAATGATCTTTTATCATCCTTTAAATGTTAATAGATTAGAGATTATTTTTAGATAATTTAATTTCTTGTGATCATGTTCTCTATAGCTCTCAATTATTCATTGTACATTATTTTTCAACTTCATGTTCATAGTTTTAGAAACATGGATATATTTATTGACATTTCTACTACATTGATATTTTCTTAACCGTATTCCATTTCAATATGAAGTTTCCATTGAAGGAATCTTATTAAAAAAGTTATTTCATTTAATGGGGAAATATTTATATGTAATATTCTTGATTAAATATAGATATTTATTTATTTTTAAGGAATATTTATATTATATTATATTTTATATTAAATATACGTGGAAACAGCATGACATATATAACTGATGGGTGATACGCTATTATAAATATCCCCTCGATACATCGATATGAATCATGAGATAAACAATTGGAAAAATTATTTGGGTATTTGGTGTATACTTACCACTCATTAATATGTCTTGGCATAATGACCTAACAATAAGTTCATGATTCCTCTGAATGTGTCCTTTATGGAAATATCATAACATCTGAAATTATATTTTTCGTTCATTAAGATTTTAGTTATTGTTGTCCATGGGATTGTTATATTGGAATTATAAATTCATATATTTTGAAGCTCATGTTTTTGATTAAATGACATATGTATTGATTATCCACTCTTCGTTATTGTTAATTTCTAATCTACTCATAATAGCATCTATTGTCGTTTTTTCCATACTGATCATCTGAACTCACCCTTTATTATGTTTTTATTTCCCCAAGATAAGAAGATGGGGAATTTGAAAGATCATAATGGATGCAAGAATGTGTTTTATAAAGCGTTTTATGTTTATAATGTAATATGGAAATTATATTTTCATCTAGTCTCCTAAGACTGCTAAACTGAACAATCCTTTTCTTTTGATCCCTTATATCTTATAACAATGTAATAATGTAAACCCTAGATCTAGGTTACTGAATTTAGGTGTGTTATAGTTTGTTTTAAAGTAATTTCTTCAAGACCCATGAGAAAAAGATTTTAAAAGAACATGTATAGTCTAAGTATTATGATAAACCCATACAATGTTTCATAATTTTTAAATATTTTTATTTTTACATCAATATTCCTGATGTTATGAGATAATTATGTGTGTTTAGTTTTTTATATGGTTCCTAGAGGAAAAAATGAAAATAAAATCAGAACCAATAGTCAATGTATGGATTACCCTTATGAAAAAGTTAATTGAACTGGTGTTGGAGCTAAGTACATCATGGAAACATTGGGAAAATTGACCTAGGTTGTGACATATAACATTTCTTTCATAGAGAAAAATATTGGTACAAAACATGATGCACCAATTTTGGAAAAATTTATACAAAAAATTCCTTCATCTATTAATGTAATTACTAATCCATTGGTAGCTGAGCAGTGGATTAAATACAATTAAATGATATTCATTTCTATGGGAAGCAATTAAATAGAAAATGTTTTTTTGATAGTATCTTGTTTAAAGTGGGATAATAATAAATGGTGGCCACTAATCCAAAATACCATAGAATATAATGTGAAAGAAATTATGGAATTAAGAACGATTAAATTGATATTTTTCAATAAATGTATTCCTTGAGAGAAATTTGATGATATAGAGATAAATTACCCTAACCTAGAGTAGAAGGAAGAGGAATGTGTTAATAAATACGAGTATATAATCAAAAGATTATGAATTCATACAGTAGAATACATATATAATCCAGAATGTAATATTGATCATTTATTTGATATGATCAATTCCAACATCCATAGGGTACTAGTCTCGTTACATTATTCATCATATGATGATATAATATCTCTTTCCATAAATATAGAGAAAAATTTTCTAGGTCTTATATATTCTAGTGAAAAAAGAAAATAATAGTTGATTGAGAATCATATAACAAGAAATTCATCAAAGATGAAGAAAGTAAGGATGGTATTTCTACAAGGTGAGAATTATATAAAGAAAAATCTTTCTAAATTCTGAAATAGAATGAGAGTTTGTAATAATTGAGAAGATAAGTGACATCAAACTCATAAATTTAAGGGAAATAAAGAATCAATTTGTATCCAGTGCTTTAGCTTTGTGGAGATGGGGAATTTTTCAAACCAATGACCGAAGTGTCTAGGTAATGTATTATAGAAGAGGCCAAGGGGGAATGAATAAATTAAAAGATTACTACAATTGATGTTAATGTTTATAAAGATTTTTTTGGATTTACATGGACCATAAACATAAATTTAGGTAATTATTTATTTGATTATATATCGTTACACTCATTTATACCTTCTATGTTTTGTAAGAACATTAACTCAATCCCTATCACAATAAAAAGGGAGTTGTGAATCAATAATTTATGCGGAAATCATATTTCAATAAGGATATATCAGTTAGTCCTCATTATGAAGTATAAAAATACCATATTTGAAAATATTGTCATTATAGCTACAATTTACCTTTATATAATCCTTGGTATTGATTGAATTTAAAAGTATACTGAGAAGGTCTATTTCCAAAAGAAAGAGATTATGATTTATAATGGAGATGTGTAATCCCACATCTTCAAAGAAGATACTACATCATTTGAATCATGTATGGATCCATCTCTAGTATCTAATATTAATAAAATTATATTATAATAACAGAAAATGAAACATATGGATAAGAAAGGTAACTACAGAATAGAATACATGCCTATTTTTCTGAATTACATAGATATATTTCCTGAAGAGTTACCTGGAAATCCATCCATGCATGAAGTTCAGTTCTTCATTGAACTCATAACTAATGAAAAAATTATATCTAAGACTCGATATAAATTAGATATAGTGGAATTAATTGAATTGAAGAAACAAGTTCAAGAGTTTTGTAATAAGGGATTCATTCTCTCTAGTATTTTACTTTTGGGATTTTGTGTCCTTTTTTTTAAGAATAAGGATACGTATATTAAGTTTCACATGAATTATTGTGAAATCAATTATATTAATATTAATAAAGATTATCCTCTACCACCTATTGATGAATTGTTTAATAAACTTAAAGGAGCTCAATATTTTTCAAATAATGATCTGTGTTCTAGGTAGCATCATTTGTGAGTAAGAAAGGAAAATATTCCAAAGAAGACATTTCATAGAAGGTATAGAAATTATGAGTTTATAGTAATTTTATTTGGATTGATGAATAAACCCTCTTTTTTTATGTATATAATGAACATATTATTAAAATATTATCTTTATAATTTCATTTTGGTATTTATCAATGATATATGGGTATATACAAAATTCTATAAATATAATAAAAGATATTTGAGAATAATTCTTCAAACTCTATGAGGGGAGGAGTTATTTGGGAAATTTAGTAAGTGTGAATTACAGATTTAGGAAGTTCCATTTCTTGACTATGTTGTCTCTAAGGATAGAATATTTGTTGATCCTTCAAATGATAACGAAGTTGGACAATGACTTACACCAATAGACATAACTGAGGTGAAACGTTTCCATGGATTAGCAGATCACTATCAACACTTTGTTTAAAAATGTTCTAGATTAACTATCCCATTATCCATGTTGACACATAAAGGGTTTATGTGCATATGGTCAAAATAATATAAATAATGTTTTGAATAAATGGTTATGTTAATAGGTCTCTTCCTTTGAAGACAAAAAACATTATCTTGGTGGTGGTAGAAACATATTCCAAGAGTCTTCATGACTCTTTATATGGAATAGGTAATACCCTTTGGAATATTTCTTAGATTATTAGATGATTCAAGAATATCATCGATAACAATATTCATGTTTTTCAGACATAGTGTGAGGGAAAAAAGGTTGTGGACTTCTTGGATTCCATGATTGTTCAAGAAAACTCTATTTCTTACTTTATTGTATTTAATTCATTACCTACATAGGGAGTGAACCTGATTATAGCAGATGCACATAGTCTCCACTACTTTAGGCCTCCATGATCCAATGTTCCCATGTGTCACTTTTCATCTGCTTATTTTCTCATCTCTTTTTCAATAAATAAATAAGGATGATTGTGATATATTTGTTTCTTATGAATAAAAATGTTTAATGATTCATGAATAGAATAATCCAAACCAAGATCCTGATTTGGTAGCTATAATAGTTTCCTTAAAGATATGGTATAATTATCTATATAGTGAAATATGTGAGATATATATGGATAAGAAAATTGAAATTGTTCCACAAAAGTTTCTCAATATAAGACTAAGGAGATGGATAGAACCACTCAAGGATTATGATTTCTCAATAAACTACCACCCAATGAAGGAAAATAAGGTGGTTTATGCATTAAGTGGGAAAGATAATGGATTTCTATCTAAAATGAAGATTGAAAAATATCCTATATTCAGGTATTTAATTAATTTGTATATGGGAATAAATAGGAAAGGGGAAACATCACTAATTTTCCAAATGATTACCAAAACCATATTTAATAGGGAAGATAAAAGTGTCGCAACTAAATGAAAAGAGTTTATAAAAGAATATTAATGTTGTGAATGATGGGAATCTGAAAAACATTATTTATAAAGAACATTTTTTTGAAATTCCAAAAGAGGATGTGTGTTATATCAATACCTAAGCTAGAGAGGGAATTAATTGATAAAGTATATAGATCAAATTTCATGATACAACTTGATAACAAGAAGATGTATATGAATATATTTTGGTGGGATAATATGATATAATAAATTACTAAATATTTATCAAGATACTTGGTTTGTCCAAAGGTAAATGTTGTCTGATAACATCATAAAGGAGTCATGAAACCTCTCCTTATTCCCATGTGGGAGTGGGATGATATTACTATTTAATATGACACTATATTTCAAAATAATCCTAAAATAAATAATTCTATATGTGTTATTGTTTACCCCTATTCCAAGCATACAAATTTCTTCAGTATAAGGGAGATTTTACCTCCTGGTCAACTAGCAGGACCCAATATTTATTTTGTTGAGATACTTCATGGTAAACAATGTTTTATTATATCTAATCATAACCCAAAATTTACATTAAAACTATAAAAAATCCATTAGAAGGATCTTTTCACTGAGCTACATTTGAGTAATATGTAACATACTCAAGAAGATATATAGTATAACATGAATATTCAAAAATTAAAATACATATTCAGGTTGCACAGTTTTGATTATAATGGTATCTAGGTTTAATATTTACCTTTAATGAACTTTTTTTATAATAATAGCTTCTTTTAAGGCATTATAATCGAACTGTATGATGTATTATATTGATAATTATGAATTACATCACCTTGTCTGGATGATGTCAGTTAAAGGAAGCATTTATTCTTAGAACTGGGTGAGGAGACAATTAAGAAAGTGAGAGCTATTCATAATCATATCAAGACATCTCAAATAAGAGAATAGACTTATACTGATAACTGAAGGAAGGTTCTATAATTTAAAAAAGGGTCATGTTTTCTTGAATGTGTCTCTATGGAAGTGAATTATATGTTTTGGTAAGAAACGTAAGATGATTCATTTGAACATCATGCCATTTTAGATTTTGGAAATAATTGGGGTTGTGTATTATAGTTTGGAAATTCCTCCCAACATTGCAAAAGTTATTTATGTGTCCCATTTATCTTTACTAAGAAAGTATATTCTAGAATCAACACATGTAATAACATATGAATAAATATAATTAGATCCTGATCTATTTTATTATGAGGATCCTATTCATATTCTTGACACTAGATATAACATATTGAAAAATCATACAACTCAACTAGTAAATGTACATTATAGAAATCAAAAGATAGAAGAGTAAATGGGGAAACTAGAAAATATTATGATAATGAACTATGCCCATTTATCAATGAGGTTAGATTATGTAAATTATAAGGAAAAAAATTTCAAAGGGGGAAGAATGTAACACATTATCATCAATTATAATTAGTAAAACTTTCATTCTAAAAAAATTATAACATAATGCACATATTATTATTCAAGAATATGATTAAAACAATATTAGTAAATTTTATAATTATAATTTTATTAAATTATTTTCATTTTTTAATTTATCTTTTTAAAATTATATTTTGTTGATTTTTTTATATTTTCATAAATACTTTATTTTTTGGGGGAATAGTTTAAAATACCGATTTTACAAATACTGTCACTTTTATGACATTATCAGGGTATTAAAATCACTTAAATATTTATGAAACCTTTTTATTAAAAAATATATATTTAATAGGTAAAATAATTCAATTAAAAATTTAATTTCCAACTTTGAAATCTATTTTTAATATTTTATAAATCTTTGTAATTTTTTATTCAAACAAAACTATTTTTTGTTCTTCAATTTTAATCTAGTATTCACAAGGATAATTTTAGTTTTTTCATCAGTTTAAAATTAAAATAAGTTTACATTTATTTAAAATTATTTAATTAATTCCATGATAATCATAATTATACTAGAATTTTCTATAGATTAATCTCTATGATAAGAACATGCATTTTTCTAAAAAAGTTTTTTATTATGTTTTGTAAAATTATTTTAAATGTTTTTTTACCACTTCTGAAAATTTAATCATGTAATTTTTTTTCCATATTGGAAATAAAAAAATTTATTTAATAAGGTAAACTTAATATTTTTTCATATTTAATAGTAACCATGGTAAATATTTTTCTCCTCAGTTGAGTGTAAAATGAGTTAAAATGGTTTAAATAAAGGGATACGACTTCATTATAACACAAATGAAAAGATAAAATTTCATTATTTAGATGAATTTAGACCTTCTAATTTAATCTTCTAAACTATGGAAATTTTTATCCACTTAACTTGATTTAGGAATATAATATATAATAATGTTTCATGTTTTAAAAGGGTTCTCACCCTCCTCACTTATAAAAGGACCCCTCCTCCCCTAACATTACACTGCTATAGACAGACATAGATAAAACAATACCTGTATTAATATCTTAATAAAATTCATAGACACATACTATAGGTTTTTTTACAGAAAATATCACTTCTAAAAGGTTTAAGGTGTAATCCAAATAAAATTATAAAACGAAGAGGTATTTGTTCTTATCGTTTTTTTTCAAGTTCCTTTCTTCCTAAACCTCATTCAAATATTCAATAACCATATTAACATAAAAAATAACTATAAATAACATAATTATATGTTTTAATGTTATTGTTACATCCATTGTATATATCCTTTCCTTCCTATAGAAAATGAAAACATTGCTCATGTGTACATACGAACTATCATCTCCACATGGCGTTGTAAAGTATTATTCATCATTGCCTCACTTGGATGGTTATAAAGATGTAATTAATGAATATTTATGATATTTATGATATAATTATGTTTTTTAAATATAATATTTTATCTACCTTCTTACCATACCATCCGTTGGAAAATGATAATGTCGCTTGTGCGTATATGCGGACTACCACCTTCACAAAGCAATGTGAGTTGTTTTTATATTACTACCTTGCATGGATAATTAAAAAAATAATAATTAAAATGATATTCATGAAATTATTAATAATATATATATCAGTTGACCATTTCATAACATCTTTTTTCATAGATAATATACAAAATTAATTTTAGAGAAATAGACCGAACAATATTAAGCGGTCGACGTTTACAAGAACTATTTAATGAATGGATTTCAACTCATTATCAAATGAAAATAAAATTATAATATATAATAAAAAATTCATTAAAAAATTATTCAATGAATTTAAATTTATTATTCAAGATGATACAATGCATCCTACTATTCCAGAATTCAAGGTAAGTGTTTTCATTTAAATTCCAGTACAATGAGACTTATCTTATATTATGCATCTAATTTATTTTATATGGTAAATATAATACCCATTTTAAATATTATTAATTCTTATTTATTTAGGATATATAAAGTTAAAATTTACATTTTTTCTTTTAATGTATTTTGATTCAAAACAAATTAAAGTCAAAAATGTTTATTTTATAATCTCACTCTTATTCAGGATTATTCATGTTTAAATTTACATTAAAAGAATTTTATTCGTTTTCTCTTCTTAAATCCCATGTATTTCCTTAAAATTTGGTCATTTTATGTGTTTCTATTTTTCTCTTCCACCTTTTCCTCTCTTTTGTACTGAAATATGAAAATAATTTTTTTAAAAAAATATCCTTATATCCTCATTTATGTCGAGAATATTTTTCTTCCATATCTTAATTTTTCAGATTCTTTAATGGAACTTTTTTTTGATTAGAAAAGGTATTTTTCAACTACATTAAACTTTATTTAAAAAAAATTATTTTTATAAAAAAAACTTAAAAATAAGTTTTTTTTTACTTTTTTTAATGTATAAAAGAAATTTTCTTAAGTATACGGTGTAAACAGCTTTTCACACTTTCATAACCATTATTCCTTATTTATATTACTCTATAAGTTTATATATTTCTTGAAATAAATTAATTTTCCATTATTCAATGAATTTTTATTTTTTATATTAAAATAAAAAATGAATTATTTTCTAAAAGTTTAGAATGAATTTTGTGGATGGTTTAAAACATAGTTTTTACAAAAAAGATACAAATAATTTTAGGAAATTAATTTTTAATGTTTCACTTCCATTTTACTATCCAACTCTATAAATAATTTTCTTTATTTAAAACCTTAATTCATGATAAAATGATGGTCTTATATCATCCTCTACTAATTTATAGATTATACCTTATTTTATGATCATTATCTTTCCTGAGATCATGTTCTTCACTATTCTCCATTATTCATTAGACTATATTTACGTCATTCATATCCATATTTTTGGGAACACATATATATTTAGTATCAATTATATTAATTAAATATCATATTAATTATATACTATTTCAATATAAGGTTTTAGTTGAAGAAATCTTATTAAGAAAGATATTTCATTTATTGAGGAAATATTGACATTCCATATTATTCATTCAATACAAGTATTTATATTTTGACATATAATATTGATTATGTATTATATTTTTGATTCAATATATAATGAATTAATTGGAAATATTTATCTAATGACTGAATCCTTTTTATAGATTTTCCCTCTATGCATTAACAGGTCTCATGGGAAAACAACTAGTTTAATTAGTTTGGTATTTGGTGTACACATACCTCTTCATTGAATTTTCTTGGCACAAATTCCTAATAGTAAGGATAATGATGTCTTTTAGAAATGATAAATGGATTGATTTCAGAGGGGTGGGCCATGTATTCACTAAAATGAGTGTATTTATTAAGCCTCCCCACCCTAGATCAAATGCGGGAAAGCCTAAGGGGAGCCTATTTTATTTATTATTATTATATAGAAAAATATTAACATGATGAAAATATTATAATATATTAATATTTATAAATATATGATAAAATATAATATAAATATGAAAAAGTTAAAAATAGGAATGACGGGTTGGAGGTAGGTCTAGAGTGGGCTGGCGGGGATAACGAGTTGGGAGGGGGAGGCTGAGGTAGAGGATGGATGGGGAGTCTTGTAGAGTGGTGAGAAATTTTGAATATGGAGTGTATAAGATGAGGTGGTTGGGTGTTGGTGAGTTAGGAGAGGGAATTTCGGGTAGGCCTCCAAGTGATGTAATGTTGGGGGGTGGCTGAGGTTGGTAGGGGATGGTGAGTCATGAGGGTGGAGGATACAACCGATGACTATAGTGGGATGAAGGGAGGGAGTTCCAGATCAGTAGGAGTATCAAGTTTGTAGTGGGGAGTGATTTGAGCTGAATGTGGATGACTCTTAGAAATTGAGACTCTACAAGTAGGTGGGAATAAGAGACTTCATAACTTGATATTTATCTTATACTATAGATTCTCAAAATTATTGTTTCATGTTTGGAGAGACACATTTATATATCAGGTTTTTTAATTTAAATTTTAAATATCCCATGGGATGACCCATATCAATGTAGGTTTACCTAGATGTGATTAATTTGTATTTGGTCTATTCATTAAATTTTGTTTTTTAATATTTTTTTAAGGGTACATCACCCCAAACCCTACCAGGACTTCTTGGACAATGATCCCATAGAATTTTTTTATCGCTAATGTCTTGGAACAATCCTTGAAAAAAATTTCATGATGTTAGAAATTATGAATTTTTGTAATTAATATTTTAGTTATTTATATCTATGTGTTTTTTATGTTTACATTTTATATGGATACATTTTGAATCTCCCATTTTTGATTAAATGGAGTATGTATTGATTTTATACTCTTCCAAATTTTTAATGAATTTTCTACTCATGATAGATTCTATTGTGCACATTCCATTACTGAGTATCTGAGCTCACCCTATATTATTATTTTCCTTTTTCTTGTATGTGAATAAGGAATCTTTTAATTCACTTCAAGGATATATGAATTTTTTTATGATATGTTTTATTATTCCATTGTAATATGGATATCATATTTGTATCTAGTCTCCCAACACTACTAAATTTATTTACACTTTGTGTTGTGATCATTTTTATCTAGTACAAATGTAATAAAGTAAACACCATCTCTGGGTTACTGGAGTTAGGGGTGTTACACTTTATCTAAACTCACCCATAACTTTGTATACTTTCACTTAAACACATCACATAATAATTAGATAGATTTATCAAAGCCTTATATATACCTTTATTAATCCATATATTAAGTGGCATTCCAACTTTATACTCCAACATATACATGTGTAATATAGAGAAGGATGACGGAGAAGAGAAACTTATTAAATGAAACATCTGTTTTCAGCCCAATCTAATGTTGATTCACTATAGCCTCATATGATATTACTTGAACACCATATAATTTTTTGGAAAACATTTTATCAGCCTGAGTAAGTGGCACAAACCCTATGTTATTTGTATAACCTCTTGAATTTATCATCTCATCATTCTAAGGGGTATCATCATTACAGGAAATTTTTAAAAGTCAGCATGGCCCTGTGTCACTTCAAAAAACTCATATTCCACTTTTCATGACAATGTGTCAATACTTAGATATTCAGGACTAACACATGTTATATATATATATATATATATATATATATTCCTCAAACCATGATCAAATGATACTTCTTGGGGTTAGACAATATGTCCAGAAATCAATATGGTCAAAGTTATCCATAAAATTCAATATATAAATACATCATGATATCCCTCCTTTAGATATTAATAAATCTAAAAATTAAAAAATTAAAAAATTGAACATGTGTTCAATGATAAATTCCTAAATAAACATTTAAAAACAATTATAATTTCAAATATCCATTTCATATATATTTCTATATTTCTTTACCAACATTAAAAAATACTCATATTCCTCATTTAAATAACTTTAATTCATTTTTAATAACCATAAAGAATAAATTTCAACATATTTACATTTCAATTTAACAATATAGCCCCTTTTTAAAATATTGTTATTTATTCACATATCATAACATAAAAATCATGATAAATTAAAATAAATGAAATCCTTGTGCAACAGCTTGATGAAAATTTATATTGACTACTACACATTCCCATGTAAATGTAGTGGGTAATTTTACTGAATAATTATAGTGAGTAACTAGGTCAAACCACTTGAAAAATAATTTATTCAATAATTGTTTTTAGTTTGGTATTTATATATGAGTTAGTATAAATAGGATTTGAAGTAGATGTGTGTTATAAGAGGGAATAAAGTGTGAATATTCTATCCCAATAGTAATGAACCTAGTGGCATAGCTTCTACTAGTTTGGAATGCTTATTTTTTACCAATATCCAAACATCTTAAGTAAATATTTCATCCACCTTCCCCGTGGATAGAAAGAAACCACCACTGTAGCGTTAAGGAATATCTTTCAAGTTATTACCCAAGTCTTTCAAATGCAACTATAGGTCCCCTTGAGGTTCCCTATCAATATACATTATAGATAGTGATTCTCATTGATTTTATGGCAATGTAATACAACCACCACCTCCTAATACTGGGTTTGATACATTTTTTTTCTACCCATGTATGTATTGTTTTTTAGATGGTGCATTTTATAGTGTAACTCCCCCACACTACCCTTACCAAGAGAGGAAATATTTTAATCATATTTCATAGTATGAAATAAACATTCATTTCTCATCTATACCCTAACATAATTTATTTAGTGGCTAATTATATTATTAGTATGAACAAGGCATCAAAATTTACTCATGATAGCACAAATAGTAGAAAATATCATTCAAAATCATTCAAATAAACTCCACTTTGTTTCATTATAATTCAAACTCGAAAAATTATATAATTAAATATAACAAAAAAACAATTATGAAGATTAAAGCTCATTGGATCTTAATGAGTTCCTCTATTTATTCTCTTTAGGATCCTTAGATTTATTCTTTGAGCTACAACATAGATCCTTGGAAGTATCCTTTTTAGTTTTTCTTACTTTAACATCAACCCATGTGCCTTAAATTAGGGATTAATCCCCCTTCATTGAGTATCAATTATTATTTATACATCATCTAGAATCATATACCAAGCTTACTCATGCCACTATGATCTGTCCACATATGTAGGTAATTTATTGATCTATTCAATAATTAATTCCACTTTTCCAAATCACATTTTAGTTCCCACCTCATATTTATTGTTAAAAACTAAATTGTAATTTCCCATGATCCAATTTTTAGGATGATTCCACATGTAAAGTGTAGTGGTCTCTTGCCCGATTTTTTGAAACAACCTGTATGAGTAAATAATTTTTTGGTGCATGTACTCCACATTGGAATGTGATAATCTCTACCACTCTCACTAATATTTTTTACCATTATCCCACATTTTGAATGTTTATTGGTGTAAATGGAACATACATGTGAATTTACATACACGGATGGATTTTTTGTTATTGTAAATAATAAAATAATTGCAAATAAGTAATTTTTATCATAAAATATCAACATGTCATATTCAATGATGGGATGAAACTTATTCTCAAGTGATTCTTATTGAAAATAAAGGTGAATCATAATAGGTTATGGTGCCTTAAATAATGACATGATACCATCGCTGCATACATTGAGTTCATATTAAATTATATCAGTATGTTGTAGGTAGTTACATGTTGTTTTATTCATCTACTTTTATCATTTCATATTGGAAAGGGCATGTAAAAAGTTATAAATTTATTTTGTGGGACTTTAAACTACCTCCCAAAATAGAGAATCGTGGAATAGTGGAAATATGGATATATCACATGGGACAATTCCATTATTGACACTGAGTTACTATGTCATAATGAGGGATATCTCTTACTCTTCATGTTTCCACACACTTGTCCATCAAATATATATAGTGTAAGACAAATTATTGATAGAATAAAATGATATTCAATAATTATAATCCTACAAAATTGATGTTTGGACCAATAATGGAATATCACTACATACAATATTGATTTCAGTAAATATTTGTCTATCATGGAATATAAAATTCATGTATCATTGGTTATAACTTCTTTTAAATCCAGATCATGGAAACTCATAGATATTATATTGCTGATGTTGGAAAATAAATTCTAAGTGTTGAATCTTTTGTTACAGACATCATATTAAGGGGATCAGAAGCTCATGAAATATATTTCATTAGTAACAAAATATAAACCTATAAAAATACCTATAAATGAGTCTAAGTACATTATTTATAAGAAATATAATACCATATATGGGAGGGGGGTTTTAAATTTAAATACATAAACTAAATTTGACCCATTAAAATATAAACAAAATATCTAAACATCAAAAACACTCTAACCCCCCCCCCCCCTCAAGCTAGATTTACATAGATTGGACACATGGTAAAAGAAAAACATAATAGACTCGTAATACTCCCCCTCATTCCATACATACCTAGCTTGGTATATAAAAAATAAAAATAAAATAAGTGAATCCTTATATGTATCACTTTCTTGTTTTTTTATGACCACATCCATGTAAAATCATTTGGATAGAAATAATAGAGAATTAAATACTACTTCTAAAGAGGTTATTACCATCATATAACTCCCATGTTGATGAATATCATTGATTGGAGGTTCTGGATGAAATGGTGACCAATGACTTCCCTTAAAATGGCCATGTGATACGATTCCCAAATTGTAGACCCAAAAGGTTAGGAAGAGAGGTACCAGAATAACATACCCATAATACTAGGAGAAACCTAATCTAAAGAGTATAACCAAAGGTATGGGTGTAACAATTCTAGAATTTCATACCCAAAATCTAGGAGGAACTATGCCCAAACAACCGAGGACTCAAAAGCAAGGGTAAATCATCACCCAAAGAGTGGATCTAAAAGGTTGGATAGGACAACCTCTAAATGGAGAACTTAAAATTCTCTCTGGAACATTGCCCATATTGATGACCAAAGATGGCAGAGTGAAATGATTCCCAACCAGTAGAACCAATAAAACTAAGTTAAACAGATCCCACTATGTGGACCCAAGAATATTGCATGAGTGGAGATAACTCTAGTATAAGAAAATAATCAATCATGGGTTTGAGTATTGGTAGTGGTGATTTATAGAAATCTAGGTAGTATTACCAGTATTGAAGACTAATGAAATTCTGAGCAGTAGTGGAGTGTCCTTGACATGCACATTTGGAAATTTTTCACATAACAGGAGAATGATATGGAGACTATAAACAATGGGAGGGGATGTGTAATAAGAACATGTGATGAGGGGAGAAAAAAATGAGTATTCCTTGTATTCTATAACTTCCAAGGAGTAATAAAGTAAGAATAATGATGGTTATGATTCTTTTTGATACCATATAGAATGAGATATCCCAAAATTGTACCACCAAATGTGGTCCATTTTATTATTTATTGGGAAACCAATACAAGATATGAAAGGGATCGAGACAGGAAGGGTAAATGGTAGACGCATCTAGCATGAGGTGTGTGAGATGATAGGATGATGTTGGGAGGCACAATTGGGGAATGTGTATGATAGAAGAAGGTTGGGGTTGGTGGTGTTGCTGGAAACAAAGGGAGTTGATATGTGTCCCAAACACATAATGAATGGAGGGGAAAAGCTAAATGAGTAGGCCCTACTAAATATACCCTTCACATGGGAATACCTAATAGAAACTATAATGAAATAGGGGTAGAAGAATTAGGGTTTGAATATAGTTTTTATACCACGTGGAAATAGATACATAGATATTGTACATATAAATGAGGTCTGGTGATTTGATTATATGGAAACTAATAAAAGATACAATAGGGATATTTGAAATCTAAAATATATGGGATATGGTTAACCCATTAAAACTCAACCTAAATATCTAAATATAAAAAATAATTGAGAAATTAAATATAAAAAAACTCTTAATAATCCAATTGAAAGGTCAAAACATTTATCGAACATGTTTTATGTTCTATCCATCTCTAATTGATCTAAAACTTCATAAAAATATTAAATATATAATTTAATAGTTTCTTATTTTCCCTTGATAACTCAATGTCACCAAAATGTGTGTTTCTGATTGAAAGAACAAATGTTCTTAATTCTGTCATTCATAGTATAACTATTTCACACTAATAACTTTATGGAGAAACATATTTTTACTTATACATTTAATTGAGCTTATTTAACTTGTCTTTTAAAGATAAATTATAGGTATATATATATATATATATATATAGTTTTAACAAAAAATGACAATTATTTCGAGGGTCTATAATCCCACATAAAACATTTTTTATTGATGTATTTAACATATTCAATCCACATAATTTTCAATCCACCGACATCTCTTATATCCTAACTCCTTAAAATTTACTTTTTATGTTTATCAAACTCTGGAGGAATCTTCTCATCTTGTATTATGGCTTGTTTTAACCCTTAGTAGTGAATGGAAAAGAATGAGGGGCTTTCTCATGGGTAGAAAATTTTATATATCCTTGGATAAAATATGTTCTATCCCTTCTAAGATCAAGTGAGTCACTTTTCGCAATACAAACCCACATCAAATTAGCTCAAATAAGCCTATAATTTCTTTACCTCCATCTGTGTATAGATTCATTCTTATTTCCATAAATATTCCTTGATCAATGTTGATTATGAAAGAAATAAAATGGAAAAAAATTGTGTTTTCATCTATATATGGATATAATATGTTTTGTCCCAGCCATGGTCTAGTGGCTCACTTCTATTACTTCCCAAATACCTTAGAAGAGCTCTGATGAATTTCAAACTTCTGTAGTAGCATTTTGGTATGAAATATTCTTGATTATCTTCATTCTCCTTTTGATCCATATATATTATAAGTTAATAAAAAGGTACATCACATGCATTATTTTTATGGATATACATTTAATGTTCTTTCCTACATACTTTTATGAACTCCAATAACCATAAAACTATGTGATCATATTATTAAATAATCATCATCCATCACTTTGTTCCTATTGAAGATAAATAAAATACGAGCTTTATACCATTGATCAAAGTAAAAAAATTCAACTTCCAATATAATGAAGTTCCACACAACTCACTCTATTCCATAACTCACTCTTCAAAAGTTATATTTTTTACATCTTACCATAATATAGGGTAATGATTTTGGAAACAAATCAATCTTTGTTTGAGATGTATAAATTCACTAATGAAATAATTCATTGAAATTATCACACTTGGTCTCTTTGTTTCACCCCCCTTAGTGAGCCTATAATGAACTAGTGTGGGTTGGTCTAATAAATTACCCTACCCAGAAAAACACTAGGTATGAAATTCATTCCCAACCCCTTGGGCTGACAACTAGTCCCTAGGTATCAAGAACGAAACAATGGGAATGCTTTTAACATCATATAAAAAAATATAAAAAAAACATAAAATAATCAAGAAGAAAACCAAACATTGAATAATAAAATTAAGGTATATCCAAAAAAAATAGGACATGGGAAAATAACTAAAATATAATAGAAACAAAATAAAATACTTCATAAAAAACTAGAAAACTAAGAACCCAAAAAAGAAAAGTGGAACCCAAACTGATCCAACAAAAATACAATGTGACCCATAGTGACTCTCCATGTCCAAAATTTTCCATCTATAGACCAAATGATAAATCAATAAACATAATAACTACTAGTAACTTGAATAGAAAACATAAGAGTTACACACACAAACACTTCTTTATATGTAGGACATTATCCAAACATGTTCTATAGTATTTCACCAAAATTTAATTTCATTTTATTTACTATTAAATTCTATAAATTCTAATAAGAACATTCCTTCTAAAATATGTTTCAACATAAGAATGTATAATAAAACAATTGTTATGTTTTATTACTTTCTTTCAAAAACTAGGGTAAAACCTTTTTAAGAAGAAAAAAGTTCATCTTCAATAACAAATAGTCCAAAAAAATTAATTAATTAAATATTTAATTAAATATTTTTTTCAATATATAAAATAGTACAATTAGATTCATAATAGTCCAATTATTTCTTCCTCTTTTCCTTATCCTTTCTCAAATGCATTTTAAAAAAAATCATTATCTTTTTAAAAAACATAATTTGAAAAAAAATTATAAATTAGTTTGAAATTAAACCAAAACCTTAAAAAAACAAGTAATAAACACAATTAAACTTGGAAATTAGTGGAATAAAATAAAATAACCAATAACCAAATCAAAGTTCTATGTAATTTAAATCTATGGGATACAATCATGGTATATGTATTAAGATACCCTAAATCATCCTCATAAGGATATGGCATCATGGTAGACTCAATAGTATCTAAAATGAATGATATTTGACCTAGTATCATCATGTTATATCTCTCTAGGGGCCCCTTATATGAAAATGGATCATACCTCTTTCCACTCCTTGTGGAAATTGAGTATAAAAATAAACCCTTATGAGGGAATATTTTTATGGGGAACTATCCATCCTATGAAAACTAAGTTAGAAAAACACGAATTTGTACCTTTTAATTAACTACAAAAGGTTCCCTTGTTATAAAAAAAATGATGTTGGAAGCAACATGTAATGGGATTAACGCACAAATAAACATTTTAAAACAAAATATAGAAACCTTATATCATATGCAACACCCTCACATTAAAAAAACTACATTCAAATCTATTAATTAGAATCAATAATAAAATAATATAAAACATAACCCTTGAGGCCTAAATATATATCAATCATATAATAAACCAAGGGGACCAATAATGGGGGAAATCACAATTTCAAATCATATATTTTTTTAAAAATGTACCAAATAAGCCTTTTAAATCATATTTTTAATGCCAATCCACTTTATTCCTATTGAAAACAAACCATTAAAATATCATTTTAAATCAAATGGCTCTAAAAACCCCCATTAAAATCACACATTTACCTTTTTAAAACAATTTAAAACATCATATGATAAAAAATTCTTAAAATAGTTTAATTGGGGGAAACACCAAATTATTAAATAATCCATCCCAATTTTAAATTAAAAAATAAAACTTATATCAAACAATAAATTAGGGATACAATGATATTAAGGTTCTATAGATAAATTAAATCTAAGAGGGAATACTAAAGGATGAAGATAGGAGGAGGAATAATGAGAAATGCCTTAGGAAATTAACATGTAACTGAAACTGAAGGCCACAAATATGAAGGATAAGAAAAGGGAGGAGATACCCTCACAACCCAAGGTTTGTAGTATTAAAGGAGAGGACTTTTGGGGCTTAAAAATTCAAATTTGATTGTTGTAATTGTATAATTTCATGTTATAATGAAACTGGGATGCTTCCATGGTTTGGATGAAGGGTGTAGAAAACTGTGAACCAAGAATGCAGGAGATATAATATGGGCAGAACACACTTGCATAGTTTATCCTCATAGTTACAAAACTATTAAATTTATATCAGAAATAATTTTTTTTAAATCATAGATCCTTCTCTATGTTTGTCATATAGTTTCCACTAACAATTTGGAAGTTGTCCCCTAACACCCCTATACTAAAAGGGGTCATAGAGTTTCAACTAGTTTTCATATGGTTTGTACCCAATCAAGTCATACTCATATAAGAAAACCATTTATGATGAAAAATAATTGAAGAAATCATGATGTAATATTAATCGCATGGTTTCCCCAACACAACATTTCCAAACTAATCACAAAGTAAAAATTTCCAGAATTTTAAAATTCTAAACTAAACCCAATGTTTTTTAGAATAATTAAAAATGATATATAAATGAATAAATAGTGAAATTATGATGCCACAATTATGCCAACCAAGCCACTCTCTTCCCTTATAAAATCATTGAAAATAGTGCAATCAATGAAAACCCAAAAACATTAAATTTGAACTTAAGAGGTGTGTGGTTGAGGAAAAACTATAAATAACTCCTACAAAAAAGAAAACACCACTCAAACAACCATTCCTCAAAACCTATCAAAAAAATCCTCTATAATAAATAAGAAACCTCAAATATAGGGGAAATCAAATCTATACAACTCAAATATCTATGAAAAAGGAGACATAAAATTTCACTATCCACCATTTAGAATTCATCTAAAATAGTGGAACAATTGATTGACATACCAATACAAAATATTACCAGAAAAAGTAATGTTTTAATTAATGATAAAAGGAAACAATATATTTTAACCAAATACATAAAACCATAAAGACAACCATATCAAATCCATAAAAAAATACCAACCACAAATAGATTTCCAAAAGGCCACAAAATTCGGTCACCAACCCAACACATCCCAAAAAAATAAACCCATCAAAAAATTCCTCTCCATGGAATAACATTTTTATAACTTTGGTTCATAAAACTACATAAAGGTTAATTCAAGTCCAAACTCATAGAACACAATCCCATGGTGATTCTAAATAACATTACAACCATGTAACACCCACAAGTTACTAGAAATAACCCATTCCTCCCCATTACCCTAAGCACATAGACAAGGCATACCCATTCTCAATCCATCAAAAAAACCTTAGTCCATGGTATAGACCATTCACAAAAAAACAACAATAAAAAACAATGAGGCATGACCACCCCATGAGCAACCACCACACACATAAGAGAAATCCATGAATTCACCAAAAGGATACACCATACGAAGGTCACATCATAACCTCTATAGCTATAAGACCCCTGAGAAATTGTCCTAAAATGGATCACCACCAAAATCTAAATCACTTCCAAAACAAACATCCCATATAATCTATATAGTAAACCAATAATGGTGAACAAAATGGTAAATTACAATATATAAAAAGAGATAAAAACAACCGAGGCATAAGAAAACATATATTTCACACTAGAATTCACAATTGAACCAAGATCCCAAAGAGGAACTCCTCTAAATAATTGCTAAACAAACACCATTAATATACAACACTAAATCACTCCAAATAAGTATCAAGAACTGAGTGGATCCTCAAACTTCACGGTATTGGGATAACTACACTAAAAAAAATCTTGAATCAATTTTCAAGATTCATCGACACATGAAATGACATAGAAATCAAAATCCCCACTTTATTCTGATTTTTGGAATTTCTAACTACAAATATAAGCATACTCAATAATCAAGAGGATTCAACAAGAGGTTCATCCCAAGAAAGAAAATTTCTACATTTCACTGAAACATTTCTATGAGAAATACTTTAAATAAAATAAATAGGAATCCAACCCACTCGTTTTTTTCTAAAATAAACCAACCACATGTGGCCCACATGAAGTGACATAGTCTAAAATAATTCCATAAATAATGAAAAATGTAATACAAAATTTACCTTTCAATAAATCCACCACTTTCTATAATGAATCAAAAAACCTTTTCCAAATGAATCAAAAAATTCCATTAAATTTAAATATCCATGTTCCAAAATGGAATTTTAGAACATTTACCAAGATTTTGAACCACTAATTTATCAATAAACTGAGGGAAATATCTTTTAATTTAAACCACTTCACCCTTTTTAGATAATTTTAAATTTATTTTGTATTCTTATTTTAAAATCTGAAATCTTTATGAACACAAACAAAGATGGCCAAAAAAATTACATACAACCCACAAAACTATTTTCAAACACAAAACAATTTTTAGATTTCAAAATCAAATTGAATGTTTTTAAATTTTTTTTTTGAAAAAATCCATTTTACAACCAAACTCAATGGAATATTTCAAACAAAAAGATTTTTCATCATGAAACCACCCCCTTTTACACATTAATTTTTTACAACAACCACTTAAAAAAACACTCCACAACAAAAATAATATCATAATTTATATATCAAAATATCTTAACTCACCCCTATGAATTCACCCACATTATGAGGTATCACTAAAGGGAAGTCTATATATCATGACAAAATGGGGTGTAAGACTATTCATAACTCGGCCAATGGATTGATAGACCACAAGACATACATGAAATAATTAATAATACATTTCAAAGATAATGAATTTGGTAAATGATGTTTTTTAGGTTGTGCAACCCAACCACATGCTACTATTCATTTTTCTATTTTCATTTGAAAATCCAATAAAACTCCAAACGTAACTCATAAAATGAAAATGAGGATAAAAAAACAACCAATATCAAATAATAATTAAATAAGATTAATAAAAAAGAATTCAAATCCAACTACCCATGGTTAATCAAGCATTTTAATAAGGGGCGGTGGTTAAACACCCATTCATAACAAACATCATGGGACCCAAAGAAGATCCTAAATAAATATTACCATGACACACCCAATAAAAAAGAGTGAGTTCCATGAATCTATGACCCTATTGAAGGACCTAGTATCTAATAACATTTGTAATGAACCCACCCAAGCTTACCCAATATATCACCTAATATGGGCCACCACTATGATCGATGGGAATTCTTAATCCCAATAGGCCACTAATTAGTTCCTGGGAATCAATAATGTACCAATGGGAATAATTTAACCCTTGAATAATATCATAGAAAAAATCAAAAACTAATCAAGAAGACTTTTGAAAATAGTATAATGAAATAAATTCCCATCCCAAATACATTAATTTGAGTGCACTGAATAAAATATGATGGTAGAAAAATAAAATAAACTAGGAAAAACTATAAAATACTATATACCAAAATAAAAACATAACCGGGATAGATCCAATAAAACCGCCATGTAACCCAAAATCACTCACCACATCCTAACTTGCCCTTATGTTGACCCAACAAGTAATCAATGAACAAAACCAATACAGGGAATCTAAAGAGAAAACATAAGAGCTACACAAACCAGTTTATATATAGGGTGTGGTATAAACATTCCCATTATGATTTCAAAAAAGAGTCCATGAAGTTTTTTTATATTATATTATTGTTTCATAGTTCCTTGAAACATGTGTTCTAGTTTTAAGAATCACTACTTCCAGGAAGTTTCCATTGGATTCTTTTATAGAACTGGAAACTCCTAACAGTTCTTTATCCAAAGGGTACCTACTTTCCAAAGGTAAGAATTTATTAATTTTGAACTTTACGATACTTAAGAACATGTATTGGTCAAGAGGATGGGAGTCCAGACTCATAAAACCCTTTTTGGGGTGAATTATTGTCTACTCCGAGACTCTCTTTGAAAATTTAAGATATTCTCATGAATCCTTATTAATTCACCAAGTATATCATAAGTATCCCTTGGAATTTACAATCACTTATTAACATGTGTGAAATTTAGAATCATTGGTATGCATTCAAGGTTCTTCATAAATGGAAACATCTGTATGTATTCAAGGTTTTCCATCAATGGTATCATCTAATATACTGATTAGAGATTATTTTAATCATTGTGGTGATGATACTGGTTTTTAAGCCACTCAGTTGGGAACTATGGAATTTATTGTCATCGAGGGAGGCGAAGGTTTGTTTTGATCTTGGGATTGTGCCTATAAAATGGGCTACCTACGTATCCCGGTAAAAGGAATTAGAACCCTCTTAGTTCAGTGTATCTTAATAGGACACATCATACCTTTTAAGGTCATGTGATAAGGACCTCTAAGCGAAAAGTGCTTAGTCAAAACTTAGTGTGGGACTTATGATAAAGCAGCCCAAGGAGCTTTGGAAAGGATATAGGTTTCCAAGTAGGATCAGACCCTTTTGGGAATATGGCCTAAGGAGAACAAGGTTGATTTGAAGTGTTGGGTTTGAACCTCAAGGAGGCTTCCTACGTATCCCATATTAACGGGAATCCAAGCCCACGTAGTTCGATAAACCTCATAGGACAGTATAGTCCTCTAAGATAGATGAGTTTGGGCTTACTTCATGAAAAGGATGCCTTGATGATTTTGGGATTTAATTTGGGGATTATTTCCTAAGGAGGATGCCCAAATTGTTGGAATTAGGTTTGGATTACTGAGGAGGATATCTAGTGAGCTCGGGCCCTAAAAGAGCTTCCTAAGTATCCTTGTTTAAACAGGAATCAGAGTTCTCATAGTTCCATCCAATGAGTGTTTGTGCACATGTTATAACCATAATGTATCTCTAAACCCACGTGAGTCATGCTTGGTGTGGGAAACAAGAGTATGTGAAAGATTAAACAATGACACTTCACACTTTTCCTCCTCCACTGATGGAAGAGGGTGTGTCGACCGTGGAAGAGGGCGAGGCAAAAAGCCTTCCCTCTGTTCTATTTACATTGGACAAGGGTCCAATGTAAGGATAATGGGATGAATGTGAGGGTCTTATACAAGGATGGATACCCTTTTGAAATTGGTAGGGGATTACTCCTAAAGAGGATGCCCATTTGAAATTGTTTGGGACTTAATATTAAGGAGGATTCCCATTTGGAATTGGGTGGGGCTTACTCTTAATAAAGATTCCCATTTGATATTGGTTGGGGATTACTCCTAAGGAGGATTCCCATTCGATCTTGGTTGGGGATTACTCCTAAGGAGGATGCCCATTTGAGGTTGGTTGGGGCTTACTCCTAAGGAGGATGACCATTTGAGGTTTAACTGGGCATATAAGTCAGGTGATGATGTTTGAGGAGTTTTTTGAGGAGTGTATAGACTCAAGTTACTCGAGGAATACATAATGAGAGTCCACACTCGCAATATGTGAAAGGAAGCAAGAGGACAAAGTCAACTCAAGGAACTTCATTGAGTGTTATGGAATGTCTCAAATCATGGTATTCGAAGGTTGGAAGTTGGGCCACATTAAGGGGACCTGGGTGAAGGAAAGTTGTCTGCATAGGTCCTCCGTGTAGGTCCTTCATGTAGGTCTTCCATGTAGGGATGTGAAAATTTATTTTCTACATAGGACCTCTACATAGGTCCTCTGTGTAGGTATTTTTCATAGGTCTTTCGCGTAGGTCCGTCGCGTAGGTCTTCTGCGTAGGTCCTCCGCATAGGTCCCTTTGTGAAATTTATCCATCTTCCAAGTACCATAAATTTTGATCTGTATGTCCATTTGGGTTCCGCGACCAGTCAAATTGAAGGTTTTGAAGAGATCTACACTTCTTGTGATCTTAAATACAACATGTATTCTCGTAAAAAACTTGGAAATTGAATTTAATGCATCAGCACCTTTTCATCATCGATCTTGGAGATTCACTATGTACTCTTAGAAGGGGGAATCATTCCACTTATTCATTGGGTATGGGGTATTATTTTGGCACATAGAAATCCAGCCTGCATCTTCTTTCTTCATGGTGAAAACATCTTTACTCATACTTGAGTTTTTTTGTCTCTGTGAGAATCATATCTTTACTCTACGGAAAAGTGCATGGAAAACATTTCATGGTGTCTACAACTATATAAATTATAGTTTTAAAATAATTTATAGAATTTATTTTTCACATGATTAAAAATAATAAAAAATAATCATGTTCTACATATTTCTTTAAAAAAATTGGGAAAAACCTTTTTAAGAACAATGGGGCTTAGCTGACCTAAAACCACAATCTTAAAAACAAATAATAAATTAAAAAACTAATTTAATATTTCATTAAAAATATAAATTAGGACAATTCTAATCACAAAAAAACAATCATTTCTTTTTTATTTTCATAATAATTTCCCAAATTCCTTTTAAAAATTATACTTTCCTTTTAAAAACCACACTTTCCCAAAAACATTTATAAATTAGTTTTAAAGTAAAAAAACCACAATAATAAGTAAGGAAATATCAAAATGACAAAAATAAATTGATGTAACATATTAAAAAAACCAAAAATTAAATTAATGTGCCATGCAATTGAAATCTAGGGGATACAGTCGAGGTATATTATGAAAACCCATATTTTATTACACCTTAATTTCTTGATTAATTAAAAAAATAACACTTAATAAGACAAATAAGATCATGTGGTCTAGTGTATTTGGTAAATTACATACATATAATAACAACTTGAAACAAAAATATAACAACATTATTGAAAAATTCCTTAGTATTCTCTTAAAATTACATCATTCTTCTAAAAGTTCATGGGATAACCCGGGGACATACATATGGAATTAATGTGTTATAAATCCGAGTAATGGGATAAAAATAATAATAAAATATGTTAAATAAATACATGTAATCCAAGAGTCATATAAAGGTAACATAAGAGGGGTGAATATCATATTCCGAAATAATGAGACATGATATCACATGATAACATAAAGTCAACAAAGGAATGTGAAGACAATATAAAATAGGACATCATAAATATAATTCAAAGATAACCAAAAATAAATTATAAAATAGTGCACCTAGGATAACTACTATTGAACTATAAATGAAAGATCATGAGATAAAAAAATTACCCAATTTATTGAAGGGATATATAATTCGAGGCCCACCTGTCACCTTCATATCATGTACATGCATAAGTGTACCACATTAATCATACAAAAAATATGTATTTAATCAATTTTAACTCCACTATTACGGTTTGGTGGTTAAATAAATGTTAATACTTAATTAATGAAGTACATTTATAACTATATAAATACCCTTGAGTGAAAATGGATATGGGTATTCACTACACAAATATTTGACATGGAAAATTGCAGGATAATTTTGGCAGCATAATGGGTTTATATAAATGTTCATCAAATCAGTGAATGAGAGATAAAGGGGTATCCCAATACATGGGAATCATAAGTATAGTAATATTATTGTTTAGAAACATATCCCAACTATAAAATTTTGAAATCAAAATGGATGACTTAAATAATGTGCTTTAGTAAATAGGTGGAGAGGATCCCTTACCTTGAGACGATGCTTATAAAATATTTGGAGGATATTATTAAGATATTGGGGGAACCTTGGGAGTTTTATAGGGATATTAGTTTAGAGTAACTTCATGCTCTAAGGGTTTTGAGTGATGAGGAATGGGATTTTTATTGGGTTTATATATCAATAGGTACGATAATTCTTCATTAATTTCCAAACATAGGTTTTAGACTCTATGTGAAACAGTAATAAAAAAACTCTTCCATGGATCATTCCCATGTTTTCTATAAAATATGTATGTTGTTTAATTATTTTATAAGTCTAATAATCAAAAAAATTAAAATAATTATGTTGGTGACGTGGAAGTGATTCATGTCTATAAATAATTTATTTTAAAAACATAAAATATAATATGTTTTTTGAAGGATTCATTAAGGGTTTATAAAATAAAATAAATAAAATAAAAAACTAATTATTTTAAAGTGTAAACCTAATTTTTATTTTTGGTACTCTTTATAGTACTTATTACTTAAAATTTTAAATTCTATGATGTCATAATACATACCATATAATTATATTATATTTAATTTTTACCCAAATATTTCACAGTCTCAGAACATTATGAAAAAATCACTGTAGTACAATTTTTATGTGGTTATTTCAAAAATAATATTTATTTTATCAAAATAATTATCTAAATATGATATTTTTCAATTTTAATTCAACCCTATTCATTAAAAAATGTTGTTTTTTTACAATAACAATTTTCTGATCCACATAAAAATTAAATTTCACTTCATAAAATTATGTTATCAATTATTTTTAGTAATTGTATATTAATAAAAAAATTATGAAAATATAGTATATTTAAAAAATTCTTGAATTCATTAAAAATAGAATCTTGATTTAAACTATTCATTTCTCAAAAATATAATTTATGTTTCATTCTATCAAAGTCTAATTTTTATTAAACTCATTATTTCATAATTAAATAAATAATATTAAAAAGGGATAAATATAATCACTATTTTATTGAAAATAAAATATAAAAAACCACACTTTTAGCATCTACATAAATATCCCTTTTTTACATGAGTGAATTCCCTAGGGTTAAGGTTTTTGATTGTGATATTATCTTGGGGTGGTTCAAAAAACATGAATTGGTTGTAATCTCGATGATCTGAAAATTATTCTATAAAAGGATTTGTTCATGATTTAGTTATTTAATATATACTTTTTCATGGTCAAAGTAAAATCCTAGTGATTTTATGTCCTATATAATCTCTTATTCATATGATTTATAGGGTATGATCATTATGGTAGAGTCCATCACCCCTTCCTTCTATATCGATCAGACTTCATTATAAATATTAATATAATGATCTCAATGATCACTCCCCAAAAATTATATTATCAATGGTTATGATGCTTAGAATTACCCTAAATATAATAGAACATATAATGCTCCAAAATAACCAAATTAGTGCATGTTTTTTCTATAAATATATTAAATCATAATGCATTTAATCATTTAAAAAAGGTACTTTCATTGATAAAACATTGGGCGGTAACATTCGTCCCCCCTTTAGAAAATTTTCCTTAGAAATTTTCATTTAATACACTAAAATAGATGAGGGTACATCTATTTCATCCCCTCTTCTGATTACCTTATTGCTTATTTAAAATTTGGTTCTACCATAACACTTTGACAAGGTGAGTTATCTTATTTAGTAAAACATTTTCTCTACTATATAAGATCTTTATCGGTTGCTCCTGATATAAAATATCATTCAACAATGGTACCACCAATGGATTTAGTATATGTGAGGGGTTTGGTATGTAATTCTTCAAGAGGGATACAAGGAACAAATCATATACTTGATATAGGTTAGGTGAGAGTCCTATTTGATGGGACACCACTCTGATATGATCAAGGATTTAAAAGGGGGTGATTTTCCAATTTGTCTAGGAATATGCTTCCCCTTTTTCCAAAACCATATGAATTTCATCCACAATGTTATATGAAGGAAAAACTTATCTCTGACCTATAACTCTATGTATCTATGATGATTTTATGCATAAATTTTCTATTGAATTTGGGCAGATATCATAAGACATTGAATGGTTTTAACCTTCTCTATCATCACTTGGATAGGATTAGGTCACATAATCTGTTTCTCTCCAATTTTTTCCCATCATGTCAGATATTGACACATATTCCCATACATATCCACATAAATTTCCATTTAAATGATATAATGTAAATTTTTATAATATGAGAACTCTATTAGGGGAAGCTGTTAGTCCTAGTTTCTTTTTAAATCCATTGAAAACAATATTTGTATATCCTCCAGAGTTTGAATGACCATTCAGACTGACTTCCCATCTGAGGGTGATATGAAATTATAAAGCTCAGTTCTATATCCAAAACTTACTGAAGTATTCTCTAAAACATCAAGGTGAACCTTATATCTTAATTAGATACAATAGAGAGTGTAACTCCATGAAATATTATAAAATCCATTATTTACATCCTGGTGAGTTTGTCAAGATATAAATTTTCCTTAAAATAATGAAATTTGATAAATTGGTAAGGTGATCATCTACCGCCTAGATGGTATTATTTTCTTTATGTGTCCTTCAAAATCCTATTATAAAATAAATAGTTATGTTTTCAAATTTTCATAATGTTATTGGGAATGTTTTCATCATACCCATAGACTAATTTCATTCCACATTGACTTGCTGTAATACCAAGCTTCGTTATACAAACTATGAAATATTCCTATTTATGTTATCCCACCAAAAGTTTTAATTTAAATCATTATACATATTATTCCATCCCAGATGAATAGAAAATGATGAGCTATAAAAATCATCTAGAAGTTCCCTCTTATGTTGTGATTTTTATGGGACACATATCTTGGTTCCAAACCTTATAACTCCATCTTTGGGAAATTTAAACATTGAGATATTTTACTACCTTATTCTATACTAACTCATCATATTTATAATCCACCTTGACCCCCTTATAAATATATGGTTGAGTTTTTATTTGAAAAAGCTAGGAAGTGTATCATTTTATTATTCCCCCATAAATCCTTTGCATGTCCAATAATATTTGATCCCTTTCAGTCCCCTTCATGGATAGGGTTGTGCGATCCTTTCAACTCACATCATCTTCTAATTTGTTTTCCTTTCTACAATGTTAATGGATTAAACAATAATAATACTTGATTAGATATAATTACCTTCATTGGAGCATATTAATCTTCTTTGTGTTAATATATACTTGAGGATTTTATGGTTTGTATGTATGTTGCACTTTTCTCTATAAATATAATGTCACAAATATTCAATGTGAAGATCACTACTTCCAATTATATATCATGTGTTAGGAATTTTTTCTCATGAATCATTAATTTTAATATGGCATAGGTGATCACTTTGTCATGTTTCATATGTACGCAACACATTCCCTTTTTTGATGCATCATTCTAGATCACAAATCCTTCCCCACTGGTGTGAAATGTGATCAAATGTGCAGTGATTAGCCTCTTCTTAAACACTATAAAGATCTCCGCACATTCATCAGTCCAAATAAACTTGAATCCATTTTGACTAATCTTTGTTAGTGTTCTTGAAAATCATTAGAAGTTTCTAAAAAATTAATTATAGTACTATGTTTATCCAAGGAAACTATATATTTCTATCATATGTGTTAATCTTGTCCATACTTTAATTACCTTAGATTTTTTATAGAACCATAGATATCCCATTGTTGGTAATAACATTAACCATGAAGGTTACTTTGTCCAACCAAAATAAACATTTACTATAATTTAAAAACAACTTTTTCTTTCACAAAGTCTTTAATACAGAAGTCAAATGCTCCTCATATTCTTCCATTTCTTTAGCGTAAATAAGAATATAATTTATAAAGTGTACCAAGAATTTATCGAGGTAATCCCTAAAGACTCTATTCATTCATTAGAGCATTAGTGATTCCAAATGGCATCACTATGAACTCATAGTGATCGTACCTTGTATGAAATGTAGTTCTGGGGATATCCACCTTTTCCTTTACTCGATAATAACCCAACTGAAGATCCACCTTAGATAGGTATTGGGATCCACATAACTAATCAAATAACTCATTAATTCATGGAATATTATAATTATTATTTATCATGATCTTGTTGAGATCACGATAATTGTAATGATATAATAAAATTACATAATATTTGTTTTTGTAGAAAATGTGTCTTAAATTACATTACACACAACAAAATCATGTCTCTTTAATAATTAATTGAGTATAAATGGAAATATGAACATTAATATTTGATCATTATATGATAATTGGTAAATATTAATACTGGAAACTATACTCTTGGTAATAATTTTAACATTATAATTATTGTTTATAAGTAGAAATAATAAAGGATAAGTAATTTAGAAAGGATAAGTGATGGCCTCAACCAGTAGACTCATGTCATATGAATCCCATTTTTCAGAACATTGGAGGGAGGTAGAATCACTGGTGTTCTCCCTTGACCAAGCATATTTTTATATTCAAATAGTGAAGTTATAATCAAATCACCCATGGAAGAAGTTCAAGTTAGTTGAAATTACCACTCGACCGATGTTAGTCGAGTCTCCCCGTAAATTTATCACCATCGCACACCTAAACCTTATGTCATACACAACTGTTATAATGGGTTACATGTCCCATTATGTTTTACTTAAATATAAATTCCTTTTTATAAATTCCTTTTTTATTACATCAATTATATTTTAATAATGTGTTTTTTTAATAAAAATATATTTATAATTGAGATGGAATTGTATAAATTTTTTTTACAACACAAATTTTACTTTTTAGAAAAGATATATATTTTTTATAATAAATTTCATTATTATGAATAATATTTATTTTAAAGATAGGGTGTTATTAAATCTAACTCATAAAAATATAAAGTATAAAATAATTTTATTATGTCCTTGAATTTTTTAGGTGTCAGAAATTTTACATTGAATTTCAGCCTTCTATTTTTGTAATAAATAAGACATTTTATAGTCAAAAGTTAAAATTGTCATACTTATAGAATTATTATGATAAAATAAAAAAATTATTGAAATAAATATATAGAAATTAGTTTAGGATTAATTTATGTAAATTTTCTAAAATACTTTATTTTTCTATGAATAGTAAAAATACTATTTTGGGTTTTCGATATGTTTAATGGAATCATAATTATTTCAAAAAAATGTAATAATTAATTAAAAAATTAAAAATTAAAAATATTTTATTTTATTAACATCAAGTATTTTAATAGATTTTAAAAAATATCCAATCCTATAAATGACTTCTAAAGCCTAAAAAGGAAACTTTGATTTTAAAAACATTGCCTTATAGAAAATTTAATTTTTTCTTACCAAATGAAGTAATAAAAAATTATTCTCTATTGTTGTAAGTTAAAATAACACAAAATATGACCCAAATGTATAAATCCATGGTAAATACAATTTTTCTACATTTTCCGCAACCTAAATTTCCAAGGCCAACATTTGGAATATATTATACAAATCCTCCACTTTGTCTATAAAGATCCACCCATTTATCAATTTATATTAACTAAAAATACATAATCCATAAAAATTTAGTAGTTTTTTCCCAAAGAGTCCTCCCATGGTCTCCCCAATCCCCCAAGTTTCCATTCCTCAAGATTTAGGAGCAACTCTTCAAATTAAGGGAATTATCATCATTTTCCCTTTAATTAAAGGAACTCTTTTTGTTTCTGTCTTCTAAATGTTACAGTTACTATCTTTTATTTCCCTTTTGATCATACATGTACTAAAAAATTATGTTTTATCAAGGGGAAACCCTTTCCCCTCTCATTTTACCATTTTTTGAAACTACATTTTATATCAGTTATGCTGGAGAATTTTCTTCTAAAAATTTCTCTAATCTCCTCAAGAAGTTCTATTGTATTTTCATTATATGGATACCCAACCCATTTTATTTTCCCTGAGTATTAAAATATATTTACATATTATTTATTTTATTCTGGTATTTACACATAGAAACCTCTCATTTCCTTTCATGGGTTAGAAATGACACAATGATCATAACTTTAAGCTCTTTTTATGAAAAGATTTTTTTAAGAAACTCATATTTTTATTCTCCATGGGTTATTAATGAAATGATAAATTATGATCTATGTGGATCAAATTAATTAATACATATTAATGGTGTGAATTTATAGAACTTCAATTCATTGGTTAAAGAATTTAATCTCTAGAGATGACATGTTTTACGATACATTGGTGAATAACTTTCATAATTTTTATTTATGACATCTAGGTGATAAACCATTGTGATTTGGATATGAATTCCTAAATTCAATGTTGTGATAACATTTCCATTTTATTATTCATGTTATTTTTATTATTATATTCTTTATTGTCCTATTTTCATGCCTTAATGGTGTTCCTTGTGTTCTTATCGATATTCCCCATGATCCCATGTAAATTATTTCCTTTATTATGTGTCATAATCACCAATTTATAATGATGTATGTCCCTAGGATATGAGATTTAGTGAGTGTACATATGATGAAACCCTTAAAAATCATTTCATTTGTATCAAAATATTTTTTTAGGTCTTCATGTATATTTGTTCCTTATTTTGAGTAAACTAGACATTAAAATATCTGCTATGTGCACCATGTAAATGAATTTTTTATGTGATAAAAAGATAAAATTCCATAATAATAAATGCAAAGGTTAATTTAACCATCCTTTTTATTGATGAATGAGACTGTTTCACCCCATAGTGAATCACTTGGGTGTATTAACCCATTATCCATATTCTTCTTTAGCTACTTCTTCATCACCTCAAGTTCAAAAGTGGACATTATATTGGAAAAGATATCGGTATAAGTTTGATTGAGAACTAAAACTATTAGAAAGTAGGAAGGCCAATAAATTCTTAGAGAACCTATAAATGTATTAAACTCACAAATGTAATGTTTTAAAGGATGTTAACTTCATTATTCTCGATCATTTTTGCAAGACACGCTTACTCATCGGGAAATAAGATACTTTCCTGAGATGATGATACCAAATGAGATCCAACCTCCTCCTTGAACTTGTATATAATCAATTGATGATTAATGATATGAAGGGTGATTTCATTCTCTAAGTAATTTATATTGGTTCTATATAGGGAAATCAAATTCATTCCAATAATTTCATCAAATTACACTAATGGGAGTATCACATGGTTTTATAGGAAATTTCTCCCATAAATTTGTACAAGGGATGATTTATATTTTTGGGTTGCAGCCATTCAACCATTCTAAATCTTGAAAAATAACATGAATTCCATGTTTTTTCATGGTGTTTGAATAGTTATACTAAACTTGTGTGATATTAAAGAATTTAAAGAACCACAGTCACATTGTAAATTTGAAGTCCATGAATAGATGATATGCCTTTCGTTCAATCTTTTTTATTTTTTAATCATTTAATTTTTCAAAAATAGGCTTAGGGGTGATAATTTTCAAACTATTTAACATATAAATAGGATACAGTGAACAATATATTAATAACTCATAATTGAAATATATTCTATAAACTATGAATTTATAGGTTTCAATCAATGTTATCCATGATATATTTACTAATATAAAATCATAAGGCTATTTTTATCCCCTAAATAATTATTTATAAGGAGATCTTGAATTATAAAAATAATATCCCCTTAGAGTTTCAAACCATATTTGTAGCAATAAAAACTATTTTTCTCTAGGTGATTTTATTCAAGCTCAATGTTCCCTTTTTGGGGTTATTACCCTTAGATAAAAATATACTAGAGAAACATCCACTTGTTGTATCCAGAAAGGGATGTATTTTCATGGAAATAACATGATATATACATTTCTAAAATTTTGAAATGGTTCCCTATGTTTATTCTTATCCCTATTGCATTCACTACAGTTTTCTAACCATAATCCCAAAAATAAATATACTTTTTTCTAATACCAACTATGACAACCTGTTTTTTATTACTCCTTAATTTCATGATTTATTACATAAAATCACACTTAGTACCACCCATAAGATCATGAGTCTTAGTGCGTTTGTTAAATTATGTAAATATATTAAAAACATTCAATAAAAATACAAAAAAAATTATTTAAAACTTCCTTAAAATGATCCTAAAATTCCATCATTTATCTAAAACTACTTGGGATGCCCAGGGGACATATGTAAAAATGGGGTGATCTATACAACCTAGTAAATGAATAAACAAAACATTTTATAAGTTAATATGGTAAATGTGATCCAAGAATCATATTGGGGTAACATAATTGGGGTTATAATAATAATCTTCGGCAAGGAGACATGAAATAGCATGAAAACATAAATGCATTATAGGAAAGTTAAAACAACATAAAACATGAAATTTTATACATATGTCAAGAAAAATAGCCATGAAATAATAACATAGTTTGATTAGAATAACCTCTTATCCACCATACATTTAGCGACTCAGGTTTCACTATGTATGAATTTGGAATATTTATGGGAATATTTTTAATGCTAGGTGCTAAGTTGGCATGGAGTTTCGGGGCACGGAGTTCTGGGGCCTGGAGATCCTTGGTTCTACTATGTAAAAATATAAAATATATTATATCACGTGCATGTAATTCTATGGTAAATGTAGAATAACATCTACATGGGTATATAGATTAGAAATATGAGACCATGGTTGAGTTTAGAAAGTGGTTTTTTCCCTATGAGTGACACAATGTTTGATAGCATTACGTGCCTGATCAGGGTGAGCATTGGTGGGGTTTTGAGTGGGGAATATTCATTTAATTAAAATTAAATGAATAACCATACTCCCCATTTTTGTTCCATGCCTAGAGGAATGGAGATTAGGCTTCCTCCCATGTTGGTGGATGACCCACAGATGAACTAAGGAAAAGAGTTGTTGTCAGGTCTCGTTTCTGACATCGATCGTCACCAGATTGAGGATCAGTGTATTCTAGGCATTCCATTAGACATGAAGCTTCTCCGTTTGACCATTTATGCAGGAATTTTATGAGATTTATATCTCATCCCCTTTTTTATGTTTTTATTAAGGTTTTAGATCCCTTATATGAATTTTGGGGATCCTATGGGGGTTAATCTCTGGTTTTGGGTGAGAAATCATTGGTTTTGGGTGGATCATAGGGGATTCTAGACTAGAATTTCCAATCGCATGGTGTGTAGTGTTGGGTCACACACAATGTGTTCTTCCCATTCAAGTAAGATAAATATTTTTGGAAAACACACTATCTAAGGGTTTTTACACGTCATGTAGTTGGTCGGGCCATGTGGCTTTAGGGCATGCCTTGGGTGGTCATGTCGTGGGACATGTCCATGTGAAAGTAAATGGAAAAGCTAATAGAAATGGGGTGGATTACACGGTCATGTCTATTGGACATTTCCTAGTGGATAAATATCCAATACACATCGTGAACTAGGGGTACATGCCATGTGGGGTTGCATGGCCATCCGTCCATGTTTGTGAAAGTACACACCCAAGTGTTTTGGCGAGTCCACATGCCGTGTGGATTGGGTTACATGAAATGTGTATTCTTATATACACACCAAGTAACACCATGGGATATAACAAGGGATTCAGTGTTCCCAGACACACCATGTACTGGGGGTACACCCCATGATAGAGAAAGGACAAGGGGGACTCACTCAACCCTGATTCTCTCAACATCGCTAATCGAAACAACCCACAAATTCACCTCATGTCACACCTCAAAGGCCCAAAACATTTCCAGTATCATTCTATACATGGAAAACTACTTGGTATTGTCTACCCATGGGGAATTTTCTCCCCAACGCTTCTCCTTCTTCTGGACTCAAACAGAGTCACATGAGTAGCCAATACCAAGTATTTTTCCATGTATATCATGATACTGGAAATGTTTTGGGCCTTTGAGGTGTGACATGAGGTGAAGTTGTGGGTTGTTTCGATTAGCGATGTTGAGAGCAGCATGGTTGAGTGAGTCCCCCTTGTCCTTTCTCTATGAGGGTTTCAGCATCCCGTCTTTATTACAGGGTTGTGACCCCTCATCAGCTACCCTTAGTTTTTGTAGAATGGGTGTGTTCCCATATTCTAGGGTGAGTCATCTTTGTCTTATATGACTATAGACTCAGTGGCTTGGAGCAGGTATTGGCTCGAGATGCCTGACGTGATCCTCATATCCTTTCGTGTCTCCTTAGTAGTGTTCTTGGAATCAGCATGAACAATATTTACCCAAGCATCAATCCTCTACCAACGATGACTTTTTAATAGGGGATGGATCCCCAATGATCCATTGGCATAGAACCTCTTCCTGTGTATCAAGATATTCTCATTCCTTCGAGGATCTACCATGATAATTTTCCCTAGGTGGATTTTTTGAATCTATATGAACAACCCTACATTGGAATTGATCCTATACTAGGATAGGTGTTTTATATTTAGGTTATTGTGTAATATGCCTTTCTATGTTTAGTGTTCCAGCTAGGGTTTTTATTTTCCCCCAACGGATCCAAGGATATATCCCCTACTTGATATTTGGATATTTACTGGGTTGTGACTCTATCTATAGTAATATCCATTGAGCATTACCGCATGGATGGGTGCCACCGGGGGTGAAAGGTTTATTCCATCAGTTCACATTTTCCCAATAGAGTTAAATCTCTCAGTTGAGTACCATCTAGGATGGTGAGGTTGTGTCATTGGATTCTTGATTCTTGATGTGTAACACCTCTCTCTCACATGCCATCAAGGATGTCTAGGATTGTGGAGCATTTTCATGTTTTCCTAGAGAAACCTTAAGTTGAAACCCTGATTTTGTTGTTTTGGATGGTCCCTGGTTGGGATTATTAGTATTCAGAGTCTACTAAGATTATATTTAGGTTTTTTCTAGGGGAAAACTTAGTATGGTACATCTTATAGACATACTAGGGGGTGTTGAGATGACGAGTCTTGTATAGCTGAGGAGTGGGTGATGTGGAGTTTCTCTCTCAAATGGATTTCCTCTTTTTAGGATCGAGGAAATTAATTCCTATCAGTTTTTACCATTTGGTTTGGGTTTTGGGGGTACCTAAAACATATTTTAATACTCACCCATGCATGAGATTCTCCTACACATGTTGTGTCTTGTGCAGACTATAGGATTCTTGGGACATTCGATGGGGGAGTGGGAGTGGGTGGATCTTAAAGTTGTGTTCGACTAACTGAGGAGTTTTCTGGTCATGATTTTTGAAGTAGTCCCCTCCATCTAAGCAGGTCAAACTTTTTGTAGTTCTATTTTAGTGGAATTGTTTTCCCTTTTTACTAATTTTTAGTACTATCATACTCTCTTTTGGGATATAGATGTATTCTCATGTTTTTATTAGTTTTACATTTATATCTCCACACTATTTCATAGAGGTTTTTTTGGTGTGTGCGTGTGTACATGTAACTTAGGCTAAGGCCTCCCATGTGTGTGGTATGCCTACTCAGTGATGTATGCTTTTCCCTGACCTATAGAGGCATGATTGGGGAGTCACGACTCAAGCCCCATTGGGATAGGTTATGATAGAGCGGTATCATAGTGGGTTCCACTTTAGTACCATAGTTGTGATCTTGGTTTGGGTTTCATAACAATAGTGTTAGGGTGTTTTGTGTTTATCTTTCAGGGTAGGGACCCTAGTGTTGGTATAGAAGCAGATGTATCCACTCATTAGGACTATCATAACCTTATTTTTGACTTGGTATATTAGGAAACTTTTTTGTATTGAAATAATGGTATATGCATCATATAGGATTGGGTTTTGAGTTTTTTATGTCCTTCTTGAGTCATCTACTCTGATATACTCTTTGACTATGGTACATCATGTATTTTTTAGGATGTTTCCAAAATGGAATCCTTCAATATTTTCATAGCCAAATTGAGGGAATGTATCAATTAATGTTGATGTCACCTTGTAGGGGCCTGGTCAGGAGTCAAGTTCTCCTTCGGGTGGATAGTTGGTGGAGCTACCCCCCATTGAGAAGTTTTATGATCCACCTCTGAGGGTTAAATTCAATGAAGCTTTCCTAACTAAGCCATGGATGGATCTATGGGTGTTGGATGATGATACGTTGGGATTTATCATATATAATGTGCTTTATAGGAAATGTTTACCTAATTTCCAAGTTGATCTAGACCCATAATAGTAGTCGTGCGATGCAGGCACCGTCACATTTGGAGGCGTTGGGAGAATCCAAATCCTTTGAGTCCATGGAATTGTTACTCTTGTGAGGGGTATGGACATATCATGGGGGAGTATCATACTTATTTATCTAATGGTAGAGGTGTTATCATTTGACCACTGAGGTTGTGGTAGAAATTACAAGAAGTTCTTTAGGGTAGAGGATGTGGATTTGTATCCGGCGCAATAGAAAATGGTTGGTTCTTTTACCTGTTGACAACAACATCACCCCCTGGTGGTCTAGGTTAGGCTCATGGAGCTGGTAGATAGGTACTTGGGCGATTGCAGGCATTGGATGGTTTTGACCCATAGGCTCAAGGTGATTTTAGAGTTATGATTTGTATCCTTTCTACTTTTGTAAAAGTTTTCTTAATTAACATTATGATTCTCCTTCCCTTACCACTTATTTATTGAGGTTTTTTTTAGGGTTATGTTGGATGTTGGTGGAGCCTTGTGTTTGTGTTTTTTTGTCATATTTATAGACTCATAAGAAATATGAATCCTCCCCCCACCAAGATGTGTTTTTATTATGCACTAAAAACCATGTAGGGGAGTCAGTGCCGCTCAAAGTTGATAGTATTTAGGTGTGGTGTATGAGTCCCTTGGACTCAGTTTTTTGGATTGTTGTGTTAGAGAGGTTTGTAGACAGAGGGAATGGTAAGACCCAGTGTATAGTGTGTGTACTTGGGCATCCATGCCTTGTTTGTTCGTTCCCTCATGTGCTTGGAGTCAGTTATGTACGCCATATTCATCAGGAGGTCATGGTGTGGTTTGGAGTGTATTAAAATTCACGAGAATTATAGAAACTTCCACCATTAAAATTAATTTTTGAGAAGTGATACAAAACCTTATGGGCAAGTAAGTTCCACCCAAAGTAGAGAGTCTCAATGTGTGGTATATGATATCCTGATACTTTTGTGTTTGAGGTGAGTTGGGGTGTTGCAGTATCGAAGTAGTTCTTGGTTGGAGAAGTTAGGTGGTCTAGGGGAGTTTAAGATTCATGAAATAGAGGCCTTCTCCCCAAAATCTCAAGTGTGATTCAGGCTATGACTGGTGACTACTTTTCCTTAGTCATGGGCCACCTTCTCCTATAAGTAGCCCTGTCTGAGGCCAAGTGTTAGTATAGGAATCCTTTTTGCTTGACTGTTGATTCAGAGGTGTTTGTTAGGTTTTGTGAGTTGTTAATGGGGTTTTAAGTGATCATAAGACCCAATGTGTTAACTTGGGAAACCACTTGTATTATCTAGGTTGTGGAGTCATTTTCATGTGGTTTGGGGTTTTTGTTTGTGAGTTATTTCATGACAGGGTATCCACTAGGTACATTATTGATGGATTCTTACCTAAGGAGGGGAGTGATTTAACATTATGAGGGTTGTAAATGACACCAGTCAAATGACTATATGGAGTGTTAGGAGATATCATTCTCACAGTGGTGCACCCAAATGAGGTGTGGTTGCACCAGATAATAAAATCATTTAGTTTTTGGAAAACATGCTTCAGTTTATTCATATTGGTGTGTATTGGTTTTGGTTGTGAATATACAGAATGTTCAGAATCTGGATCAGTTCTTTTGGGGCTCGTTCGGAGTTTTTTTTTACTGATGACGATGAAACCAGGTCTTCGATGATGATTTCTATTGTTCAGTGGGATATCACCTCAATGAGGGTTTGGATATTTGGTATGGGTGATAGGATATCTCCAAGGTTTTTAAACCATTTATTTTGTTGCTAGTTTTGGTTAGGAGGTGTTGTGATAATATGACATTTGATAAATATCTTGTTATTGGTGAGTTTTTACACTTTACTCTATGCAGGATACATGTTCTTTCTTTGTTACATGATGTTGACCTATTGGATGTTGGGTGGTGTGTGTGTTTTTCCTAAGGTGTTGTGGTTCCACTTGAATCATGTTTTTTATAGCACGAGAACCCTTGATGAGCTTCCTGGGGTGGAAAATTTAGTTTAAAGCATAGTTCCATTCCCGGGTTCTTAAGATTTCTCTTTTTAGGGATAAAAATTCTTAAGGTGGGGATAATTTAGTCACTAAGGTTTCACCTCATAAGACTTTTTAATATTTCTAGGAATTTTTCTAAAGTCGGGAACTGATTCGATGCAATGTTTGGGGGCCTGGACAGCCTTAGTGATTTCATGTGAAGAATATTAAATATATTATATCACGCACACATAGTTCCTTAGTAAATGTAGAATAACTATTGATAGGATACATGGATCATAAATTTGATACTATAGTTAAGTTCAGAACATGGTTTTTTCCTTAAGATCAACATAATTTATTTCAGCATCGAGGGCCTTGTTGGGGTAAGCATTGATGGGGCGTTCAGCGGAGGAGTATTCATTTAATACAAATTAAATGAATAACCCTCATCCTGTTTTTTTTCATGCATAACATAAGGGATATAAGGCTTACTCCCATGGTGATGGATGACCTGTGGATTCACCAAGGTGACGCGGTGTTCTGGGATCCTTTTTTGACATTGATCGTCCCTAGATCAAGGATCAGTGCATTCTGGTCATTTTGTTGGACATTATGCTTTGGAATTTCTCCATAGAGGTAGGAGGTTTTATGATATTTAAATCACAAACCCCATTTTATTCTTTTCATTAAGGTTTTCGATCCATTATAAAAATTCTAGGAACCATGTGGCGGTTGATCTATGGTTTCAAGTGAACAATCGGGAGTTTTGGGTGGCTCGGAGGGGATACCTGACTAGAATTTCTGATCACACGGTGTCTAGTGAAGGGTCGCACACAATGTTTTATTCCTATTTGGTGAAGATAAATCTTTTGGGAATACATTTTATGTAATGGGGTTTACACACTGTGTAGTTGGTCAAGTTGAGTGGTCATAGGACATGACTTGGGTGGCCATTTCTAGGGACATGGTCATGTGGAAGTACACATCCAAGAACACGAACATGTGGTGAATTACATAGGCATAGATAGTGGACATGAACAAAAGGCTAGATGGCCAATACATACCATGTACCAAGGATACATGCCATATAGAATTATAAGGTCAGCCAGTCGTGTAAGGGAATGTATACTCCTAGGTGTTCGAATGAGGCCACATGCATGTGGATCAGGGTAAATGTCATGTATATTATTATATACACACCATGTACCACTAGGGGATGCGGTGAATGGGATGATATGCCCATAAATTCTTTGAATTTGGGGTACATGATATGTGGTATCCCCTTGTGGATTTTTCTATATCACACACCTCCTTCTTTTAGACTCAGACGGAGGCTCGTGAGTAGCCTATCCTGAGTATTTTTCATCACATACTGTGAAGGTGGTTAGGGTTTAGTAATTTGAGGTGTGAAGTGAGGTGACATTGTGGATCATTTTGATTAGCGATTCATAGACCTACAAGGTTGAGTGAGTCCCATTGAACCTTCCTCTACGAGGGTTTCAGTATCACCTCTTTGTCACATGGTTGTGACCCCTCTTCAACGGCCATGAGTTCTTATAGCATGGGAGTATTCTAAAATTCTAGAGTGAGTCATCTCAGTCTTATTTGACTACAGACTCAGTGGCTTGGAGAACGTATCACCCCAAGATTCCTATCATTATCCTCACATCCTTCCATATTTACCTGGTATGGTTCTTGGAATCAATGTGACCAATATTTACTTGGGAATTGATCCTCTACCAAGAAGGATATTCTAGTATGGGATGGAGCCCCCAGTAATCACTAGGAGTATACCTTATATCTGTGTATCGAGAAAAAATATTTTCTTTAGTGATATACCATGATGTTTTCCATTAGGTAGATTTTGTGGAATTAGAGTGACGAACCCTAAATAGGCATTGATCCTCATATATGAGAGTTGTTCAAGATTTAGGTTGTTGCTTGATACCCCTGTTTATGGTCATTGTTCTAGCTAGGGTTTTTAGTGTCAGCCAAAATATCCCTGGAGGGATCCACTACCTATGTTTTGGAGAATGACATGGTCACTGGATAACTCCCTCCATGGTGTTATCCATTGAGTGTTCCCTCATGGATGGGTAGCTCCAGGAATGCAAGGGTTGTTCCATCAGTTCATGTTTTACCAGTAGAGTGGAATCTCTCAATTGAGTACCATCTAGGATGGAGTGGTAGTTTCCTTAGATTATAGATGAACAATGTGTAACACATATCATTTTCATTCCATTATAAATAGATATGCTTGTGGATAGTTTATAGGTTTCCCTAGAAGAGCATTTCATTGAAACCCTGAGTTGGTTGTTGTGGACAGTCTGTGGTTGGGACCATGAGACATAGGAGTCTGTGGTGAGTATATCTGGGATCATTCTCATAGACCTCACAATATGTGTTGTCTTTCTGACATAATTAGGGTGTGTTGATATGACTATTCATGTATATCCAAGGAGTGGGTGAGATAGAGTTTCCTTAACCCATGTCTTTCCCCTTTCTAGGGTCAAGGAAACTAATTCCTTTCTGTTTCTCATTTTTGGTTTGGATTTATGGGGAGCCTATAGTGGATTTTTATACTTACTAATGCTTGGTATTATCCCGCACATGTTTTGTATTGTACAAAATACAAGTTTCCTAGTTCTTTCTTTGTGGATGTGGGGGTGAGTGGGGCATAGAGCTGGTATTGACAGACCAAGGAGTGTTTCAGTCATGCTTTTGGTAGCAGTACCCTCCTTCTGAGAAGGACTTGCCTTTTTTAGTTTTATTTTTGGTGGGATTTTATTTTTCCCTTTTTACTATTTTCTGGTACATTTATAAAATGTTTTGGTATATAGAGGTATTCATTAATTTTTATTAGTGTTACTTTTATATCTCTGCACTGTTTCATGGTTGTGTTTGTGGGTGTGTGTGTATAGGTCCCCTAGTCTAAGGCCTCCCATGAGTATGATATGCCTACTCCACACTGCAAACCAACCCTTGATCTATGTAGGTGGGGTTGGGGCGACATATTTCAAGCCCCATTGGGTAAGTTCATGACAATACATGGAATCTCGTGAGATAAAACAACACAAAATGCATTGTAGGGCTATATAATTTCAGGACCACCTATCACTTATATGCCATGTACAGGAATAAGAGTGCCACATAAATAATACAATATTTGGATGTCTTTAATCAATTTTTACCACATGATTAAGTAGTGTGGGTTACATAAATTTAAAACCCCAATCAATTATGGATAGGTAAAACTATTTTAATACCCTTGAGTGGAAATGGAGATAGGTGTTCAATAAAAAAATGATTGTCTTGGAAAATCATAGGATAATTTATACTGTATAATATATGTACATAAAGTTTTATAAAATGGGTGGATGAGAGATAATTGATTCTCTTATAACTTGGTAATCATAAGTCTAGTAATAGGGATGTTGAAAATAATACCCTGAATTAAACGTTTGGAAATCAAAAGGCATGACATAATGAAGGTTCTTAAATAAAGAGGATATTGATAGGACCCCTTACCTTGAGAGGACATTTAAAAAAGCTTGGGAGGAGCTTCTTAAGAGATTGGGGGAACCATTGGAGGGATCTTGAGATAATATAATATATTAAATTCGTTCTAAAATGGGTTTTTACTGAAGATGAATGGGAGTTTGGGTGGGTTTATATAGAAAAATTTAGGATAAATCTTTATTAATTTCCAAATTTTGGTTTTGGACTCTATTATAAATTTATCGAAACCAGAAACATTATAAAGTTTTTTCCCATGCTTTTTCTAAAGTGGAGCCTTTATTTGTTTATAATTATATGAACCAAAATCATTAAAATAATTCCCCCTATGGTGTGGAAGTGATTAATTTCTATAAAGTATTTATTTTAAAAACATAAAATATATTATAGGTTTTGGAGGACTCATTAAAGATTTATAAAATTAATTAATTAAATTTAAAAACAAATTATTTTAAATATGAAAAATAATTTTCATCTTAGGTACTCATTATAGTAATTATTACATCACTTTTATGCTTTTAAAATGTCATAATACGTAATATATAATTAAACTATATTTAATTTTTACCTAAAAATTTGTCTCTCTCAAAAAATTATGAAAAAAAACTGTTGTATAAGTTTTTTGTTAATATTTAAAAAAATATAAATTTTATCAAAACAATTATTAAAATGTTATAATTTACACTTTTAAATAAAAAATCACTTTTTATTAAAAAAATTTTATTTTGACAATAACAGTTTTTAGACCCTTATAAAAATTACATTCAACTTCATAAAACTCTTTTATCATTTATATTTAATAAATATTATTTAACAAATTTTTTTTATTAAAATACTATTTATTTTAAAAATTCTTGGATTCATAAAAAATAGCGTCTTGATAATGCCTATATATTTCCCAAAAAATAATACCTGTGTTTCATCCTATCAAAATATATTTTTTATCAAAATAATTATTTAATCATTTAAAAAAGTAACATCAAAACCAGTAAATATAATATTTATTTTACTAAAAATAAAACATTAAAAAATCATACTATTTGTCTCAAGATATGCATCCCCTATTAAACTAGTGAATTCCCTAATGGTAAGGTCTGCGTTGATGAGATTCTCTTACATTGGTTTGGAAAAAAGAGTTTGGCCCATGATCTCAATGATCCTGAAATTATTTGGTAAATGTTTTTGTTCATGATTTATTTTTTGAATATCATATTTTGCTTCATCAAGGTCAACATCTAATGATTTTATCTCCCTCGGAATCTATAATAAATGGGATTTATAGGGTATGATCCTACTAGTTGAGTTCATCGTTACTTCCTTTTGTGTCAATTGGACTTATAATAACACTTAATATAAAACTCTTAATGTTCACTATACTATAGTGATATTATCAATGACTACTATGTTTAATGATATTTTATATCTAAGAGTAATTATAAATTTCCATATAACCAAAGTATTACATGTGTTTTCTATAACTAAATTACATCATGATGCATTTATTCATTCAAAAAGTAAATTTCATTTATAAATGATTAGGTCATTAAATATATGTATAAGGATACCTAAAATCATCCTGATAAGGATCTAACATCATGGGAAACTCACTAATAGATAACAAGAATGATACTAGACCTGGTCTCCTCATTTGACAACTATATAGGGGATAGTTATATGAAACAAAACATGCATCTTATCACCCCTTAGGGTCACCATGTGAATAAATTAACTGATGGGACAATGTAAAGTTTCTACGAATCTTTACAACCTAAAAAATAAGATATTCTATCACACATCCATACCATCTACTAATATACTTTGGTTTTCCATGATATTAAAAAAAGGATTCAAGTAATAATAAGTAATGATATCATCCCACAAAACTGAACGTTAAAACTAAACCAATAAACCACATTTAACCTCCAACACCCATGATGAAACAACCCCTACCACATACATAAATAATCATAAAAAAATAAAAAATATCCCTTCTAGGGACTTAGTCTATATCAAACATAAAATAAAAAATGGGGCTCAACAATGGGGGATATTATAATTTCAAATTGTCTTTTTTTTAAAAAGTGTAAAATTATCCTTTTAAAACATGATTGGAATGATAAGAAACTTTATCCCCATTTAAATCCAACAATTAAAATTTTCATTTAAATCAATGTGTGCTAAGAATCCCTTTAAAATCACCCATTCCATTTTAAATCACATTAAAACATTGTATGCCCTAAAAATATTAAAATTGTTGAATTTGGGCCATCAACATGTTTTTAATTAAACCAAGATGATTTTACGCATAAAAAAACTCTTTAAAAAATTAATTATTTTTAATACCCATTTTTAAAACATTAAATCCCTTTTAAAGATCAACTAGAGCATTTTATCAAACACTTGGCATGTGATATGTCCTTGACAAAAGTAAAAATCATTTATAAAACATTTCAAACCCTACTCGGGCAATACATATAGGCATAATTTGGAAGGAAAATAATTAAAACATCCAATAATTTCATAACATGTAATATAATGGAATGACACAAAAACAACTACCTCATTCAATAAGGAAATAGTTTTAACATGTAACTTTTGATGGAGAATATATAATCGAGAAAGTAAACACGGTCTATAAACTATAAACTCCCAAACCCCCATTTGGTCCATTATGAACCAAAAAATCAGGTACCATGGTTATTAAGATATAAGGATAAATAAGATGCAAGAGTGGAGGAGGAAAGAGGGAGATAATGAAAGGAATAAAGGTAAATACATTATAAAATACACTTGAAACTCAAATTGGAGGCCAAATATTCAATGGATAAAGAAATGAAGGAGAACCCCTCACACCCCAAGGTTGTCCAGACAATAGGAGGTGAAGTGGGAGGCATATAAATTAAAAATTATATTGTGGAATTTATATAATTTCATGTTTTAATGAAATTGGGTAGCTTTCCCTATTTGGAAAACTAAGAATCAACCAAACATGAGCCATTGGATGGACACAACACCATCACATGGTTTGGTTTCATAGTTACCAAACCATGTTCCAACAATTATCACATACTCTACTAAAACTAAATATCCTCATGTATATTTATTTTAAAGTTTCTACTAACTGTGTGAAATCCATGTGCCAGAACCCCTACACATAAAGGACACACATATTATTTATAAAATTTAACATGGTTTGGACTCACCTATGGACTTCACAAGAATGAAAATCATGTTAGAAAAAATGAACTAAAAAACTCATAATGTAAGTGTAACTACATGATTTCTTGTAAACAGCGAGCCCAAATCATGTACAGAAGAAAATTTTCTAGAATGTTATGGGTTTAAAATATTAAACACTGATATAAAATAAATAGAGAAACATTATCATGTGTTATCATAGAGGAAGTTTGTAGAATATATTTTAATGATAAAATTTATTTCAATGGGAGGTGATTGATGAATTATACACATGGTGGGAGGAGGGAAATGAATGACATTGACTCTGAGTTGAAAAGGAGAGTGTAAGTTTTAATTCATCTGACTATTTTTTATTCCTAAAAAAAATCTAGTTTAAATAGAGGTTTTATTAGTATATGTAATGTCATGTTTTATTTCAAATGATATTTGAGTGAATGATGATTCATAAAACTAAAAATAATTGATATCAATTTTAATATTAAAATTACCAAAAGGGTTTTTAGGAAACAATTATTACAATGTAATATAAGAAATGAGTTTGGGAAGATTAAATGACTTATCTTTCCAAGATATATGTAGATTTTAGATTTTAAAATGAATTAAAATGATTAAATTACATGGAAAACATGTTGAATAATTATGATATTGGAATATAATTTTTATTTTGAGTTTATCATAAATATTGGATTTGTGGGTGGTGATTGATATAATCACATGTTGATAAAATTTTGATAAGAGAAGTAGTATTGTAATTATTATGAGTATCATGATAATGGATTTTTATTATCAGATCTTCCTTAATTTAAAATAAAAACTCGAATTATCAAATTTTTCAATGATATTATGTCTATATATCTTGTATGAATGATATTTTTTGTAAAATTGGTTTGTAAATGGATTTATAAGCATTAAAATGACTCGGGTGTTACAAATAACTTGATCCAAATGAATTTTAAAGAATATCATATGATCTTGATATGTGTATGGATTTATATTTACAACCTATAAGAGTTTCATTTTGTATATATAGTGATACAATTTGTATTATTTTGATATATCTAATATGTTTTTTCTACACATGACTTGAAATATGTATGAATTTTCATACATATAGAATTGATTATGATATATACTATTTAATAATTGAAATATGGATGACTTGAGAATGATCTCTTTGATTTTATTATGCACTCTACATATATTATATTTTATATGGAAAACTTGGAAGCACTGTAGATGGTTTTAGGAATGAAAATTAATTTTATCGGGATAACATTTTACTCTATCAAAAATATGACTTTAAAATCATAAATATAAACTTATGTGAAGAAAAAGATATGATTATTTTAAATTAAATTTTCATTAAGAAAAATTAAGTACATTAATTTACAATTATCACTGTAAAAATTCTACTTTGAGATTAATTTAAAATTCCTCAAAAATTAGTTAAAACCACTGTACGTAGAATTTTCACTCATGCTAACTTTGATTTTTGAAAATTTCATAGAAAAAATATAGAATGTTTTATTAGACTTTACTTATATTTTTTCATTTATAATTTCTTATTTTAAAACATTAATATGTAATTTTTTTTTCAATTCAATTACTTAATTCAATCAGTTATATTGTTGTGACCATTTTTTCATTAGTTTTACTAATTCTTCTATTGTGGCCATACTATTTTTAATTCTAAAACATTATGTGTCATTGTATCTTATAAACATATCATTATCAAATTCTTTATAATAAAATTCCCCATCAAAAGTTTTTTAATATTTTTTAATGTCATAAACAAAATTTTAGGTATGGTAATCATTTAAAATTATAGGATACAGTCCTGACCCAAACCCTTTGAGAACCTTCATAGGTTTGATAAAATATCCAAATATGATAAATTCATGTTATGTCACAAAATAATACAATACCAAAGTGTAAGAAAAACTGTAAAATGTAATTTTTATATATCTCAAAAAATATAATCTGAGACTCTGGAACCATGTAACCCATGTGCATGAACTAAGGTTTCCCAACACCACCCCCAACTCTATCTTTTAAACCTATAATGTATGGATGAACATAATAATAGACTCAATATATTTCTCTCCAAAACATTCACATATCCATAAAAAATAGTCCACTCTAATGCCTTCATGAATGGAGGAGGTAATATAAGAAAACTAAATCAATTATCCTAGGGTAAGTTCACAATAATAATTTTATCTCAACACTAACTAAAATACCATTCTTTAAATCATAATATATATTTATATATATATAAATATATATATTGATAAAAGGAATAATAATAACACCAAAATATACCATAAGTCCCATGTTGAATATTCACTAGCCTATTTTTAGCCACAAGTCCTAATAAAACACACCTCGTCTTTCAACCCTAGGATGCACACATTAAAAAAATATCAACATCAATAATTTCATCCTCATCATGTCATAATTCATATTATCACATCATTTTATAGGGGAGGGAAAAATAAATTAACCATTGATAATGTATCAATATTTGAATGTCATGTGAAGGTTGAATGACACATAATGGATATAACTACACCTAAATGCTCAAATAAAAACAAGATAATAATAATATACTCTCAGACACCAGATAATCATAATGTGTTAAATAAAAATATCTATTTGACCTATTAAATAATGTTTGAATTGCTTAAAATCATATCCATCCATTTTTTCATCAATATAATGGGGTTTTAAGGAATTCAATCCCTAAAAAATTATTCTATTCTCAATTCCCTTTACCTGGGCAATCCATAATTCAAGACCTATAATTAAAATAACCCATCACATATTTTTCACAACCTAACACTTATATAAATATCCTAGGGAGATAAAACCTTCGAAAACATTCTACATTTATTTGGAATCAACAATTTATAAGTTTAAAATTCTTATCACTAATTTTGTAACTTTCATAAATCAATTCCCAATAAGGACTCTCTAAACAAATCTACCCATAATTGTGAATATTTATATATAAACACATCATAAAATCATTATAAATATTTATATAATGTTCTTATATAGGTATAATAATCATTACAACAAGTGGCATGCAACCCATATACACCAACAAAACCCGATGTCATATCAAGAAGGATTAGGGATAAGAGAATCTTGTATAATTATGTACGTTCCTTGGTATTTTTATCCCTATCCTTTTTGTATTTTAGATTTTGGATATTTTTTAGGATACTTTAGGAGGAAATATTGGAGTTAAGATGAAATTTTATCTTAGAATGCTTCTATGACATGGAGTCCTAGGGTGCTCCATAAGGGTGGTTGATGCAACATGGATAGTTCTGACTATGATGTAGAGACCTAGGAGAATGTATTTATAACCTACTTCCTATTTTGGTATAGCTACAGTGTACATTATGGATGTGGAATATTTCCATTAGTTATATGAAATGTATAGATTGGCTATGGACTAGAGGTTCCAGGGGTGTTCTGCCAATTTAAGTATATCCATGCCATGGGGGTAGTAGGCTATGAAATAGACTTCTTTTTAATGAAATGGATCTAAATTGTAGTGGTATAGACTATGTTTTAGTCCCTTTATAGGTCTATAGGATATGTGGGGTAGTATGTGACATATTCCTTGGATATTTCTTTGACAATTTAAGTTATGGGGTGGTCTCTTGTCATACATCATAGTCATATTATATGTCTTCCATTCTGAAATGTGGTGTATGTGGTTTTATTGTGGTCACCTATTTCCCATTATTCCTATAAATTCTTAAACCCCCTCTAAACTATCAATTCTTCAAAATTTATCACTCAAACCCCAGATGACTAAGATATATTTTTATTTCCTTCAAATACCCTTTTGATTGTGTTCAAACCCCACATTCTATAGATCAATATAGGGTAATATAATGTGAATTATTCCTATTTCATGCAGTTTATTCTTCATTAAATATCATTTCATTTTATTATTTCTTTCCATGTTATGTCAGTTGATCTCTCACATTCTCATAGAGTTATTTTGATGTTTATTTGTGAGGTTGTGGCATGATGTCCATAGAGAGTTTTAGTTTCCTTATGGGATATTTGATTGGGACCCACATTTCCATTTCATTCTAATTTGAAGAACATTGAAGGAAGATGGAAGATTCACGAGGATGTCTCCCTATTCACCTGGTGCTCCTAGTGCTCCTTCTTCTTCCCCTTACTCCTAGGTTTTTTTTAGTCGTGATGGAACTCCCTAATTATTTTTGGATACTTTCATCTTCCTTATAATTTTCTTATTTACCCTTCTTAATAGGTTTTTACTAGTTTAGGTATTGTATGCCTCTCATAAAGCCTCTTTTTTCCAACTCATGTGCATCAGACCTCCGTTTTGTGTCCGGGTACTAGTGATTCAGGTAGTTTGGGTCATTGTTGGTGGTGTGTCTGATGTTTTTCCTCTCCCCTACCCATTCTAGACAACTCATCATGATAAACCCCATTTTTTTCAAGATTGATGAAAGATTTAGGGAATTTAGGGATAGTATTACAGGGGGAGATAGTAGAAATCTTAGTTTTTTTCACTCTTGGCATAGGATTTTTTCACCTCCTCTGCTTGGTTATTTGTTATTTTTATAGTTCTAATCATCATTAGACACCCAATTTTCTCTATATATTAGGGATACTATTTTTTATCAATAGTTTGTTGCTACTTGTGTTTGGTATCTTTATGTATTTATGTTTCAATTTTTTTTTATTTATTTGTCTTTTACGGTTTTCTTGTTGGAATTTTTGTAGATATATTTCTTAGTTGGGATTGTTATTATTTTGGGAGGCATTGATTTTGGAATTATTTTATATTTTATTTATGATGATGTTTCTTGTGTTGGTTGTAGTAATCTTGAAGGAACTTATATGTAGTTATAGAGAAGGTTTTTGATAGTTTTTGAAACCATGTCTACTTCAAACTCTTCTCTAGATTCAGCTTCCACTACCCCACTCCCAGTAGGTCTAGTAGGGTGGATTATAAGGATGTTTTAGGATTTTATTTTAAAGAAATATATGGGGAACAAGGTGACTCATCCTTTATATGCTCAATCCATCTAGAGTTTTGATTGTTGCATTTTTTTATTTCTCATAGTGGACTATTTTTTGTGTTGATGATCCATTCTGTGAAGGCCAACATTATGTCGGGCTTCTCTTGTCAGTGCTTCAAGTAAAGATGATAGTGATAGATTGATAGGTTTCGTGAATCATAGAGGTATCATGGATAAAAGTGTGACATGATCATTCAAGGTATATGATTTCATATATCAAATTTATTTTGTTTCTTTTTTTTAATTTTGAATTTGGATCGGAGGAGTGGTTGAGGATCATTGCAAGGTGGTGGTTCGCTGATGTGATTTTGAATTTTGAATTTTTAATTTTGAATTATAATTTATAGTGTTTTTAAATTCATCATGGATCGTTTATGGTTGGATAATAGTTATATGATTCCTTTGTCAATCTTCATTCATTTAGTGTCAGTGTTCCCCACTTAACCTCAAAGTGGTTTTATTACAAAATAAAAAATGGATATTTAGAGGAAGAATGTTGAAGAATGAGGTAAGGGATTTATTGATTCTTATTTTTATTTAATGTTTAATCATAAAATAATCTTGATTTGTACCTTTTTTCAATGGTGGAATTAAACTTAATAAATAATAAACCCAATTAATGAATGAAATGGATTATAATTGTAGAAATCACATGTTTTCCCAATATGATAATGTTTTTCCTCTTGATTTTTTAGATATTATGTTATTTATGTTTATACATTGTTAATATTTTTTTTATTTTTGGGTTTAGAATATTAATTTTATGGTAAGTGGATAACGAATATAAATTTTGTTGTTTTTTATTAGATAAATATTTTAAGAGTAATGTATATTGAATACTTTTTTTTCATATAATTTGATTGAAATAAAATTATTCTTAATGAATTTTTAGTTATTTTTTTTCTTCTATGTGTCAATGTAATTAGATAAACAACATGAATCTAGGAATGCTTGTTGTTGATGATAATAAGATTTCATGTTAATCAGATTTTCTTCCTTAATGTTTATTGAAATTAGATGTTATGCTTGAAATAAATGTTTAAAGAACAGATAAATTTTAATAGCTGATGTCATATATTATTCATAGTTGTAACTTTTTATAGTTGAATCGGTGAATCTAAGATGATAATAATTTGTTTTTCATACAAATAAATGTTTGGGGATGACTGAGTCCATTTCCATGTGAAGGATTAATGCCTTATTTTTAGAGATGAGGTTTCCTTATTGACTCTATTTTGTTGTTGTTTTTCATATGTATTTCTTAGTATGTGAGCCTTGTTATGTAGTGTGATTTGAGCCTACAATGGCTACTGGTTATGGGTGGGGAGGATGACTTTTGTAGAATCAATAGATGATTGTGATGAAGTGATGAATAGTAATATTCATAAGGGTATTGAGGATCCAATCGAGATTGATGGAACAAGTAGTAGTTGGTCTTACCCATTTCTGTTCTAAAATGTGGATGCTTTATTGTTAATAAAATGTTTAAAGGGACGGTGAATTAGTTTCCTAGTTACTTGTATTCCTTTCCCCAAAACTTGAGGCATCAAGTTGTTCTTGTTTATGAATAATTCATCAAAACATAGGATGTTCCCTTTAGTTCCTAGAATTATGGAATTACAATGTTTAATAAATGTCTTAACACATGGGATTGGTTCTTGGAATGAAAATGTTGATAATCCTGAGAAAGGATAGACTTAGTTGGATTATGCTTTGTGGGTGTAACGACCCAAAATTTTATTTTTGAAAATTCATCTTGATCTATTTAAAGGTATTATTATGTAAAATGGTTATATAAAACATATGAACTTCCTTGGTTTTATGTTTTTGTTTTTTAAAATACTATTAAGAATTTTTAATATTGCTAATATAGTCGTTGAACAGTGATCACATGATTTGTATAAATATAGGGAATTCACAAATCCAATTTACATGGACAAAGGAAGTGATGGCCTCATCCAGTACAGTTTCTCTATATGAATCCCTTTTCAGAAAACATAAATAAGGTAGTGTCACTGGGATTTTCTCTTGACCAAGCCCAAGCTGAGCTTCAACACGTTAAGCTTGAATGGAACTACCTACAGGAGAAGTGGAAGTTGCTAGAGATTACCACTCGAGAAATGTTATCTAATCCACCCAAGAGTCTATCACCATCACACATCTTACCCTTAGATCTTATGCAGGTGTTATAAGGGGTTATGTAACAAGACCCTAGCACTATGATTATGTAATTTATTTTTTTTGTATAAAGAATATATATTCATTTCATTATTGTTACTTTGTAAATTGTTTTTAAAGAACAAATATTATTTTTAGTTAATATTAAATTAAGAAATCAATTTTTATTAATTAATGTATTTTTTAAAATTAAATAATATTTTAATAAAATTTTATTATTACTAAATTACTTTTTATTAAATATAAAGGATTGTATAATTTTTATGAATACAATTGTAATTTTTATTGATGTTTGAAAACCGTTTTTGTCAAAACCCATGATTTTTCAATAAATGTTAGTTTTTATTTTAAAAGTTAAAATTCAAATATTTAGATAATTATTTATATAAAATGAATATTAATTTTGGAATCAGGACATCAAAATTTTCCAATGGTGAATTTTTCATAATTTTCTGAGACAGTCAAATTTTTGGGAAACAATTAAATAATTTTTAAATATATAATGTGTTTTATGACATCATTATGACCCAATAGTGATGTAATAAAATACTATAAAAGGTATTTTTGGCCAAAATATGTTTTACCTTTAAAATAAAGTTATTTTAGATTTGTTTAATTTATTTTATAAATCCATAGTGGACCCTCCAAGGCTTAATTTTTTTAACTTTTAAAATGATTTCCTTGAGAGTTTGACTCACCTCCACATAAGTAAGACTAATATTTTAGGAATTTATTCAATTGGTATTATAAGATAATGTTTCTTACTCCCCTTTGGAAAAAATCATGGGCAAAAAATATGGGTTGGTTTGTGGTTTTGATTAGTTTAATTTGTGGTGTCCAAAACCTAAATAATAAATAATTCCCTCTATTTTCCTATATAAACCCACCTAAACTCCCACTTATCTTCACTAAAAATTCTTTTATCACGTCCCTAACCTACCCTAATCTCTCTAAAATCCTTACATGGTTCCCCAAGCTCCCAATAATCCTCTCTCAAACACCTCCCAATCCTTTGGGATCAAACTTCCAAGGGATTTATTCCTTTCTCATTTTTGTCCAAATTTCATTATGTTGTTATACCATTTTTTTAATTACAAATGTTGGGGAATGATTTCTTACCTCCCCCATAATTCCATCCTTGTGTTTTAATGATGATATACCTCTTTCCCTCTCATTAATTCCTCCCATTTACACCTGTTACCATGCTGAAATTCCGTAAGGAATTTCTCTCTTCCCATTTACATTCAAGTAATTATTTTATATTATGCAACTACATTCCATTACATATGTTGGGAAAAGTATCTATATGACCCACCTTACTTTCCAATTCATGTAAATATTATGAGATACCCATTTCTATCTCATCAACCCATTTTTTGATTTCATTTTGATGTTGTTATGTTTTCGATGTTACACCAAAATTTCCATGCCAATGTCATCGTGTAAGTGAATACCATACGCATTTATCTATCAAGGGTATTCACCTTTATGAAAATGTACTTGTTTATTAAGGGATTACATTTATTTATTCTACATATCTTATTCTTGGAATAAATTATGATGTTTAATGAATCTATATTGTATGATCGATGTGGCACACATATGCATAAAATGAAATTTTTATAAAGGGTGCACCCTAATAGTGCTCCGATTCATTGGGTAAAGATTAGTATCATGTTACATGAAGTGAAATGAGGGTTTAATCATGATAATTCAAGTTAAATTAGGGTTTACTCATATTCCATGTGCAATGATCCTTGTCTCATGCTAATATCATGTTAAATGTTGATGCCACATTTCCATGTTATGATAATCATGCTAGGGGGATATCCGTTGGACGCTCCGGCTTCTCTAAGATGACCTAGTTTTAATTCCTCTGGACATTTACCCCCCCTCTCGATCGGGGGGTGGGGGGGTCTCACTCTTTCATCCACATGGGAATAGAAGAACCTCCTCATATTCCCTTCTCCCCTTCCCAAGGATCTCTATCTCGCCGAAGGTCCCAGACCTCTTCCGCGAGGATCCACAACTTTCACTGCTTCCGATGGAGCTCAAAAGTGCTAAGGATCTCTGCAAGCTTACCTTGGTGGCTCTATTCCGTCTCCATAATCCTTCAGTTGAATTATTTGATCAATTTGTCACTGATTCTTGGAAGTTACAGGAATGTTCGTTCATTGGTTTGCTTGACCGGATGAATTTCATGATTAGATTTGGATCCGAAGAAGACTTGATCTCTTCCTGGTCCCAGGCCCCTTGAAGATGCAATGGGTCTTCATTCTACCTATTTTTCTGGATCTTCGATTTTCACATGCGGTGTGACCCTTCGACGATCGCGATGTGGGTAAGCCTTCCTAGTCTTCCTCTTTCCTTTCAAAACCTGTCAATTCTGTGTGCAATTAGAAACATGGTAGGGAGATATCTTTGTTCTGATCATTGTACTGAGGATGTATGACATCCTATTTTTCTAAGAATTTTTGTGAAATTTTGCGTTGCAAGTTCACTGGTCCATTGTATTTGGGTGACGGACGAACAAGAGTTTCGCTGCAAACAGGAGGTTGTTTTTGTGTCTTGGATGCCCTATTGTGTATCCTGCGGCCGTTTTGGTCATCTGGCATCAGTTTGTCGCAGTGGTAGGGTGGGTGAATTCTCACAAGTGTTGAAGATGAGATACAGTGGAGTTGGTGTTTCTACTGGTTTGGATCAGGCCTTGAGAACAGACCTCACTGAAAATGGTTTGATAGTGAGTAGGGATAAGACTGGGGACAATGCTTGGGTGGGAGTTTCTCCAACTAGTAGTGCAGTGATGGAGGAGCAATTGGATAAAGTTCAATTGTAGAGGGTGAACCGGGATGTTTTTACAGTGGCTACTACATGATCTTCTTGTATGTACTAGATGCTAGTGTCCCCAAATCCATCAGTGAGGAAAAGTTTCGGTAGATTGAGGAGTGATCGGGTTGTTGGGAAGTAGCCCTTGCTGGAGAACACTGCTCGTTTATGTCAATCAGGACCTGGATCTTTTGAAAATATTGAATGCAAAACTTGTGAGGCTAAGGAAATGTAAGTTTTCACCACATGAAATTGGTTTGAAGGATTGGAAGTCGAGGCAGTACCCCTTGTGATTGAAGGAGTTCACTCAGATGAATATGTCCAGACTGCTTCCAAGGAAATAGAGGCAGATGAGGGTGAAATGGAGAGGGTGTTATGTGATGGTCTTGGCATCACATCAAACTCTCAATTTCTTTCCCCAATTTATCAGAATAGGAAATCTCAGATGCCGGAAGGAGGGAGCTTAGTTGTTGCAGAGGATGCGCTGGTGCAGAAGGATGATGGATCAAATGATATTGTCTCTATGAAGGTCACTGGAAAATGGGGAGATATTTCTGAAAGTGATAAGGAAAATAGTGGTGTTGTCTGACCCTCTTTTAGTGATATTTTTCAAAGTGGAAGAAGGAAGGTCTCTAAAGATGATGGTGTTATGACTGCTCCACCAAGGAGAAAACCTAGGAAGGATTATTCTCATCTGCCTAAGCCAATGGCCACCAGGGCTTCATCAAAGAGGGAAAGTGGGGCCACCCTAGTGTCACGTGTGCAATACTGTAAGGAGAAATCATCATTGGAGAAGTTGAATCTTAGAAATAAGTATGATAATATATTGAAGCAACATGAAACGTATTCAGAATGGGAATCAACCACTACAGAGGAAGCACCTTAGTATGGATATGGAAAAGGGTATGATTATTATGACATGTAGTTTTCTTGTTTTGGTTGGAATGGGTTGGATGTGGGAAAGATGTTCTCCTGCATTCTTATTTTCTGTTTCCTATACCTTTTCCTTTGTTTAATTAATGGTCAGGGGTTCTCCTCTGACTAAGCTTGCTGGGTAATCATGCTATATCATTCCTTTATGTTCATGTTTCTATTATTCTCTCTTAATATGAATATTGCCTAAAATGTAATGTATTCTTCATGTTATGACTTTTTTACTCCCTTACTAGGCTTTATAGCTCACCCTTTTCTTATGCATGTCCTCAGGTTATACCATGCAATTCTAAGTACGAAGGTAGGTGTGTGGTCATGTAAAATAATTTTTCAATAAAGATGTGTATTTCATGTTTTAATTTGTTATATAATTTTCCTAATCCCCAAACACACTATACCTATCAATATTCAATGTTGTATCAAGTAAATGTTTTATGTAATAAATCATGTTTAAGTGCGTAATAAAGAGAAGAGTTGTTATAGTGGGTATAGACTTTCTTTAAGGCTAATGAAAAGTGAAATATAATAATTTTAATTAATGTATAATGAGTTGAATAACATGAAATGATATTTTAAAAGAAAAGGAAAAAATTAATAAAATTATTCCTAAATACTTATGTGATTATAGGATATTCAGTTCTTAGTGGTGACAGTTTAGTGTCTAATATATGATAGATTCAAAAGTACCTAAGACTAGGTCAATGATCATAGTGTGGCTGTGATCTATTTTATATCATTTATGATTTGTGATTTCATATTCTACCCCCATCATATTGGTAGGGATACTAACACCTAGTGGACTCTAAGAGGTTTTTTCCCCAATATCCATGATAGTGAGGGCCTGATGGCTGACTAACGCCTCTAGCACCACTCTCTTCTCCTGATAGTGTTATGTTCTAGTTTTCATGGTGATTATCATTACCAATATATGTGGGTATAGGGATGTAATGGATTGTGGTCATTTAATATATATATATATATATATATATAGTATTCAAATTTATATTATATTTATGTTGTATATAGTAGGTGATGGATTTTAGTTCAATAATTGATGTATAAATTGTAACGGATTGAGGTACAATACTTGATGTATAATACAAAATATATGGGCTATATTGGATATCTAAAACTAATTGGTTACTATATATATATTTTGATGATAAGATGATGTCATTCACAAGATGAAAGTTTTGAAACTTAGACCAGGTGTCTTCAGGGTGCCTTATTTTAGAGAGTGATAACTCAGGATGTGCAATGTTGGGGAAGAACAGAGAACCAATGGGGAAGTGGTACCAAGGAACCCTTGTTTTTATTATTATAATATATGATGTATTAAATTCATTTCTTGGTGAGACATAACCATGGTGATGTTGGGAACCCACTATAACTATTTACGTGATGATTTAGCTTCACTTTTTTGTTCACTATGATTTAGAATGATTTATTTATAATTTTTACGAGAGGTAATGTGAAAGATCCAACTGAGTATATCTATTATTCTCATCCTATGCATGTATAAACAGTTTTTTAGGTCAGCAGAAGAAGGTTGGGAATCTGAATGGATATTAATAGATCAAATTTTTTCATGAACTATTTAGTATTTTTTGTCAGTGCTGAGTTTATCACTTAGTACTTATAGTTTCTTTTTAGTTTTATTAGTTTTATATGAAATTTTAGGCATGTTCATGAAATATTTCACTTTTCTTTATCTGAGAAGTAGATGTTTGGTGTACTTTTCTAATCATGCAATCCTCATTTTGGTTTAGAGGGAAATGCCTCCCATTTTCTTGTATGATATACCCTCAGGGATTAGCACCACCCTATAGCCTATTGGATGTAGGATTCAGACATCATTATCTCACTCCTCTCATATTTGACCCAGGATGGGTACCTTTGGGGGGATGGGGTCCGGACATGGTGGGATAAAAGGTCTATAATAAGGGATAGGAAGGAGTTTGGGGTCAGGAATATGTGAGGAACTCATGGGTTGGTAGGGAAATTTTGTTGGATATGTTTAATAAGAAATGTAGGTAAGGGATAACATCCAAGACAAGGGTATTTATGGACACCTGTGATATGTTAGATGAACCACTAACTTTACTAATACTACTATGAGAAGTTATACAGGTCTTGAGGTAATGAACTAGAAAGGGTCATGCACAATTCTTATTTGTGTCAGGGTTTGAAATGTGTAGACATTGGTATTGGGTTAACCTTGAATAAATAAATAAATAATTAATTAATATTAAATATTTCATATTCCATGTTTATGAGTCTCTAGACCTTATTTTTTTAGATTTCAATTTTGGTCAATTTACTCTTCAGTGTTTATTCAAATGTGTTCAATATAATATAAAAATTGATCATCGCAGAGTAGAGGTTGATTAAAATGATACTTGGAGGAGGTCACTATGAGATTTTAATTACCAGGGTGTACCAAAGAATAAATTTTCTGTTTTAAACTTAGTGATAAAAGACTAGTTAGAGGATTTTTAAAAAGTTTTTTGTTTGATCTATGCTCATATGTAGCACTAGGATTTGTTGGTGGTGATGAAGCTACATTTAGCAGTGAGGTAGTGGTGGATATTATTCCTTGGAGATCACGAGGAGTCAGAGGTCTTATAAGATAATTTCATAGACTCATTCTAAGAACTATTTCTTTCTTCAACTATGAATGTGTCTAGTATCCAAGTGCTTATTACCCTTCTATATGGGAGTTCCATCATGAGATAGTTTAGGATCCATTTTTGGACCCTTCTCCATTATATATCATACTTTTTTTCAAATAAAGAGGATATAGTAGGGAAATTCAAAGAGGATTTGCATCCAAATATCCAGTGACATGTCACTAGTTTATGTTGCCAATATAAATCAATGAACTGTATAAAGAAGATATTACTACGATAAAGTCATCTAGGAATAGATCATTATGAAAGGAGATTCATCGGGAATATCCATGAAGAAAATCTATAGTCTAGGGTTCCAATTTTCCAAGACATTTGAAATTTCATAGAGATGGGGTAGGTCCCAGCCCTATTCAAATAATTTCTATGGAGGTGGCAATTATCAATCCATTTCCAAGAGATCATATTCATTTTTTCATGTAGAGACTAAGTTCATTAGTAGTGAGAGTGCACAACCATTCTAATTAGGAATTATACAGCAGGTGTTCTACTTTAGGATTCGGAGTTGAGGTAGTTTCATCTGAGGTTTTCATAATATGATGATCCATATTGGAATCAGCAAAGAGGATATGGGGTAGGAAAAGGATAGCCTCAATATTCACCTATTACTCAGAGATAAGATAGTGGTCATGGAGGTGGTCTTCATTAGGCTCAAAGAGATCATGGAGAAAATCATGGCCAGATTCATGAACCGGTGTTGCCAATACTGAGAAATCCATATGTTGTTCAAGGTACCCTTTTATGGTTTTCTGATTGGGTTCATTCCTTGTTAAATTTAGGATATACACACTCTTTCATTTCTCCTTCCCTAATCCATTATTTGGGACTTAATTTGGAGATACTTACAATTACATTAGAATGGACCATGGTAGTTGGAGTTTGAGCTTATATATATGAAGTATGCAGAGACTATGAACTATTTTTAGGGAATCACCACTCTTTGGGAGACTTATTATATTTACATATGAAACTATACAATGTCATCCTCGATGTGGACAACTTTTATTCAGTGTAATTTATTATCGATTACTTAATTATGCATATTATGTTATACGACATTGATGATGATTTTTTAATGTTCATTTTGGAATAAGACTCTCAGATTGGCCAAATTATTGTTCAATAATTATCTTACTTGATGAATAATTAGATAGTGAGATCATTAGAGTTTCAACTAAAAGTGTTTCACAGTGTTGTGGAAGAGTACCCTTATGTTTGTCGTAATGAGGTTTTGGTGTTACCCCCTCGACAAGAGATCATGTTTTTGATACATATACAACCATTTGTTTCATTGATATCTATGTCTATATATTTGATAGTACCTTCTGATTTATGAGACCTATGAGTGAAACTGGATGATCTATTGTAGCAAGGTTTTGTTCATCCAAGTGTTTCACCTTAGGGAGTATAAGTTTTATTCATAAATAAGGCTGATAAAATTTGTACCATTTCTATCAATTAGCATTGTTTTAATCAGGTGATAGTTAAGAATAACTATACTCTTCCATGGGTTGATGATTTATTCAATTAGTTGAAAGGATCTATTGGGTTCTTGAATATCAACCTATGGTTAAGATATCATTAGATGTAGGTGAAATATGGGAATGTCCAAAAACTAAATTTTGATTTCAATGTGGGAAATACATGTTTTTTGTGATGCCATTCAGTGTGATTAACTCTACATCCTTCTTCATAGATTATATGAATAAAATTCTTAGATAATTTCTAGATCAGTTCAAGGAGGTTTTCATTGATGGAATCCTAGTTTAATCTGAGACTAAGGAAGAGTCTGTAGAGCACCTGCATGCCATTTTTGGACTTTGTTATTCTCATAATCTATTTGAGAATTTGTTAAAGGGTGGGTTCAAGGATCATTAATTTTGTTTCATGGGGCATGTTTGGTCCCAAAAAGGTGTAACTATGGACTCTTCAGAGATCAAGGTAATCATTTCTTAGGTATCCACCAAGATAGTTTCAGAGGTCAAGAGTTTCATTAGACTTATAGGCTATTTTAGGATGTTCATAGTAAATTTCTCTCATGTTGCGACTTTGATGATAACATTGACTAGAAAGGGCTAATAATTCTTGTTTAGTAACTAGTATCATGCAACTTTCAAGTACCTTAAGGAGAATTTGGTCATCACTCGAATTCTTTTTCTACCAAAAGAAGGAATTCAGTTCAAGGTTTTATATCATGCTTCATGTCTTGGTTTGGTCTATTTTCTGATGCAGTAGTGATATTTTGTTTCTTATGTGTTTCAGAAGTTGTGTCCCCATGAATGTAACTATGTCACCAATAATAGTGAGTTGTAATTAGTTTTTTTTCATTGATTTTTTGGAGGAATTGCCTTATTTTTAAGTGTTTTATGGGTTTTACTGATCATGACAACTTGTGGTATATCTTCTCCCAGTGTGACACATACATATGATAGTGGAAGTGGATATAATTATTATAGTATTATGACTTTAAGATTTCATACACACCAGTAAAAGGTTATAGTATATACGATGTGATAATCATGTAGCCATGCAATAAATCCATGCATGAATATGGAGATTCCATGATATTGAAAGAGGATCTCCCAGTGATGCTTGTTGATATGGGAGAGGTTAGTGGCAGAGGTTGTATTCCTCAAATGAATGTTCAACTTTCCTTTGTGTAATGGGTGGAGGATTCTTAGTTGGTGTATTATATGGTGGTGGTCTAAAGTGATTGATTTTTTATTGATTCCTCTGATGGTTTTTAGGAGGATGATCCGTATTGGGTGTTGTTCTAGGGGATTATTTTCATCCCTTTGGTGATGCATAAGATAGTTCTGCATGAGTTTCATATCTCACCCTTAGTGTTATATCCTATCATGAAAAAGATGTATCAATCCTTGAGGGGAAAATTTTGGGGTCTTGGGTTGAAGTGTTTAGTTGAAATGTGTGTGTCTCAATGTTTGATCTTTGAGAAGTTTAAGGTCAAGCACCATCTTCCAGGTGGTTTTCTCTAACCATTGGATGTCCCTTAGTTGAATTGAAAGGACATATCAATGGTCTTCATTACCATTTTACTTTAATATTTTGGAGTATTTGATGTTATATTGGTGATAGTGGATCCTTTGATGAAATCAAACCACTTCATAGTGATCAAGGAGTCGAGATCAGTTGAGGTTTTATTGAGGTAGTACCTAGAGGAGGTGATGAGACTCTACAGAGTCTTGATGATGATCATCTATGTTCATGATCCTTATTTTACCTATCGGGTGTGGAGAGGTATCTGGCATTATTTTGGATCTTAAATATTCATAAGCACTCTTTTTCATCTATAGAATAACACTCAGACAGAGTGGACTATGCAGACTCTTAAGGACAAGATGCATTCTTATGTATTGTATTTGAGAGGTTTATGGATGGGGAACCAATATTTGAGCAATTTTACCTACCAAAATAGTATTCATTCCAAAATTGGTATGGAATAATTTGAATCTTTTTATGTTTTCCTTTTCTATACTTTATTATAAAAGATTGGGGTTAGATAGTTAGTAATTGTTGGGATGGAAATTGTATAGAACATGAAAGAGATGGTTCAAGTAATTCTCAAGTGGGTGAAGGAATCATAGGGTCTCTAAAAGTCCTATATATATCATGGGTAGGGACATTTTTTGTATAAATATTGATTTCACATTTTTGTGAATGCGAATTTTCATCATGGGTAGTGAAGGTTTAGCTTTGTGAGTGAGCTTCATCCCAAATTTGGTACGCTATTCTTGGTGTTGGATCACATTGGATTCGTCTCATATCAGATAGAACTTACCCCATAGATTATATGGATACATGATATCTACTTAGTTTCAAAATCCATTACCTTGATGAAGACTCTCACATCATTGATTAGGGTGAGGTAGATGTTGAAGAATATGTGACCTTTGAGGAGCAGCCTATAGAGACTGAGGTCTACTACAAAAAGGTGTTGTACAAGAGTTGTATTCCTTTGGTTTGTGTCCTTCAGTGGCATAGAGGTATTAATGAGAGTACCTAGGAATGTGAGTCAAAGATGTGTTCTTGGTATCCAATGTTTTTTATCACTTCACTTTTATCATCTCTTATTTTGTGCTTTTTTACCTTCATCTGGTTTATGAGATGGGTTCCTATTGATGTTTTATTGTTAACCTTACTCTAGTATGAGAGGTATCTCCCCCAAGAGAGTGTTTAAGATCTGGATAATTTTATTTCATGGATTTTATTCTTAGGTCCTCTAAGTGTGGTGGTTTATCTTCTGTGTTGAAGATATTCAAAAGAGATATCTCATGGGGTGGTTGTTATATTGACCATTTTCCCTTCTCTTCTCATTAGGATTGGTTAGTTTGATAGGCATGTGATGTAAGTTCGTAGATCATTATATCCTTTTACTTTTCTACCTTTTGATTTTAGAGGATTCATTAGGATACTCAATGAGGAAACATATTATTCAGTCTCAAATTTTAGTGAGAAAGGTTTATATGGAATGTAGGCTTGGGGTTCTCCATAAGGGTGTTCGTTATGGCATGGAGAGTCCTGGTTGTGGTGTAGGGACCCTAGAGAAAGGGTTTTTGAGATACTAACATTTTTTTTTCATAATTATGGGTTGGACAATGTCTTCAGCATTGGACCTTGATTTTTGGGTGTGGAGAGGATGTCTACCCTATAGGGGCTTGAGGGGTGTTCTTCCAGTTTCAGGGTAGCTGCACCTTGAGGGTGGATTTGGGGTGGCCTCTTTATTGAAGAATAAGTTATCTATTTTGGTTTTAATTCATATTCCATATTCCCTCTATGGTTTTATTGGATCTACAACATAGTCTACATAGTATTCCTCATACACAGATTTAGCCAAGAAGGTCAATGTGTGGTCTCTTTCCTTAAGTTGTAGTCCAATATCGTGTCATCCATTATGTATCATGGTGTAGGGAACTGTGTTGTGGTAACTTATTTCCCAATATACATATAATTACCTAAACCCCCTCTATACCAAAATATCTCACAACTTTCACTCTCAAACCATAGGTGCCCATCAAAGATTTTTGAAGGACTTAATATCCCATTTCGATCGAATTCAACCCCACCTTCTAGAGATCAATCTGTGGTGATACTGTGTGAGTTCTTCCTCATTCGTATGGTTTCTTCTCTGTTTGACCTTTTTCCTTATATCATTTCATGAAATATAATAACGGTGTATCTCTTTTTTCTTTTAGATTTATTTTGATGTTTATTGGCATAATTTAGGTTTAGAATTCTTATAGGGTTATAGTTTTCATACATGGGAGGTGATCAGGATCTGTGTTTTCATTCTATTGTCATTAAAATATCACTAAATATGTGAGGTAAGGGATTCCATGATTATTCTTTTTTATTTTATAGTCAATCATAAATTAATCATTCTTTATCCCTTTATGAGATTGTGGGATTAATGGTAATAAATAATACACCAGATTAATGAACAAATTAGATTATAACTATAGTGATCACATGTTTTCCCATCATGATAATGGTTTTCCTCTTAATTTCTAGATAGTTTTCTATCTTGGTTTATTCTTTGTTAATCATTTATTTATTCTTGGGTTCAACTTGTTAATTTTGTGTAAAATGGATAAAGAACGTATATTTGTTAATTTTTTGTTGGAAAAATATTTAAAGAGTCATGTATATTGAACCCCTTGATTATAATAATTTGATGGAAATAAAATTATACTTAATAATTGTTTATATTATATTATTTTTTTGGTTTTTAATGTAATTGTCTAATGAACATGAAGATGGTAATGATTATTGTTGATTCCAAATAAAAGGTCTTGTTAATGAGATGTTATTCCTTAAAGTTTAATGAAACTGAAAGTTATGATTGAAATAAAAGTTCATAGAACCTATAAATTTTAACAGATTGTGCCTAAGGTTACCTGTAGTTGATACCTATGATATTTTAATTGGTTATTCCAATATGGTAATAAAACTATTTTTTTATGAAGATAAATGTCTGTGGCTGAGTGAGCCAATTCCCTTGTTAAGCCTAAATGAATTTTTAGGGCATTGTTTTCCTTATTGACTTTGTTTTGTTGTTTTTAATTATTTGTTTATCTAGTTGTGAGACTTGTTGTGTGATTTGATGTGGGCCTATGATGGCTATTTGTTATGGGTGGGGAGTCCTAGGTATGTGGCAGTAGTCGATGCATATAACAGCAAGATGCATGGTGATATGCCTGACGGTGTTGGGAATGATAATGACATTGATGGATGGGTTAAATATGGGATTATTTGATGTTATGTCTAAAGTTTAACACTTTATAATTAATAATATTTTCTGAAGGGGGGATGACCATGTTTCATAGTTATCTGTATTAATTTCCCCACTGCTTCAGGAATCCTATCTTTCTTGGTTATGCATCTTTTATGGTGGCTTAAGATGTTTCTTAAAGTACCTATAATTATGGTAAAATAAAAATTATTAAATTTCATTACCCATTGAGTTGGTGATTTGAATGAAAATGTTGATAATATTAATAATTTGTGGGCATGGTTAGATTGTTCCTGTAGGGAATGGACTTATTTTAAGGGTGATGAAATGGAAAATAGAATGATGCTAATTAATGTATAATTAATTGATTAATGTGAATTTAAATATTAGAAGAAAATAATTAATTTATTGAAATTATTCTTAAATAATTATATGATATCTAGTTCCTAGTGGTGGCAGTCGGGTGACCAAGAGACGATAGCTTCAGTTGATCATAAGACTAGGTTAATTCCCATAGTGTGGTTATGATCTATATGATATCCTCTATGCTTTTTTATTTCATACACTACCCCACCCATATCGATAGGGAAACTAACACCTAGTGGACTCTAGGAGGCTATTTACCAAAAAATATTGGTTAGAATGGGATGGATGGATGACTACCAAATTTGGCCCTACTCTCTTCTCCTAGTAGTGTTATGTGCTGGTATGCATGGTGATTATCTTTCCCTATATATGTGTATAGAGGGTTATATTAGATTGTGGTTATTTCACACACACACACACACAGATATCCAAATATAGAATCAAAGTGGTTATTATAGGTACATTGCATATGGGTTGTGATGAATTGAGGTAAAATACTTGATGTACGAGTTTTGATGGATGGAGGTACAATACGTGATGTATAAAACACAATTTATAGGCTATGGTAGCTCTGGGAAACTACTCGATTACTATATGGATATGTGGATGGGATGATGAGATGATGTGGTTTATAAGATATATGTTTTAATACATATCCTAGGCATCTTCAGGCTGGATTATTTTGGAGAGAGATAGATTTGTACATGAAACATTGGGGCAGAGTGGAAAACCAATAGGGAAATAGTAGCAGGGTCCCTTTATTTTTTTACTATAATATATGATCTCTTGTATGGGTTAGTTGGTTATAGATAGCCATGGTGAAGGTTGGGAACCTAGAATTTATATTTATATGATAAGTTAGTTTCACTTTTTGTTCACTAGGATTTAGTATACTTTATTTAACTTTTTCATGAGAGGCTCTGGTGAAGATCCTAGTGAGTATACTTGTTATTATCAAACTATCTATAAATAATCTGTTTTCAGGACAGCTAAAGTAGGTTGAATATTGAGATATATATTATAATGTCAAGGTTGTTTGTGATCTATTTTTGATTCATGGTTACTTCTATGTTTATCTTTTAATACATTTAGTTCCTTTTCAGTTGTATTAATTTTATATGAAATTACATGATTGTACTTGGAATATTTCTCTTATCTTTATCAAAGTAGTAATTGTTTAGTTTCTGTGTCTTATCTCTCATTCCACATTTTTTTAGAGGGTAATGAATCCAATATAAATGTATGATATACCCTTGATGTTTTTTTCCCAATATGTGGCCTATTGAAGGTGGGTTTAGATCATCATTATTTCTCTTATCTCATAGTCATCCTAGGAGTGGTACATTTGGGGTGTGGGGGTTGTGAATCATAATGACTCTATTGTTCTATCATGATCTCTTGTATATTCAATTTAGAATCATGTGGCATGACATGGACACCATGTTAGCCACTAGATAAAAGTATATCATCACTATTATGTGGTTCAACCTCTATGATATTTTCATAACCTCATAAAAGTTACTTTCTCATCATTTGAAGGGGTGTCATCATTCAAGAAAATTTATAGAAGTTATCCTGGGCCCTGTGCAACATCACATGGCCCTATTCCTAAATTAATACAATCTAAATTGACGCAACTTATATATATAATCACCCAGTAATGATCAAAACTATTTTTGTGTAGTTAAACAATATTACTAGTAAAAAATATGATTTATATATTTTTTCTATTAAATTCATCATAAAAATAAATCATGCTTCCCCTCCATTAGATATTCATAATTCTAATAACTGAATAATTCCATATACATTCAACAATAACAAGAAAAATTAATATATTCATATAATTATAATTTCAATCCTCGTTATCATATATATTTTCATATTTCTTTTACTCATTTTAGAATACAAAAATTCTCCCTTTAATTCACTATAACTCATTTTTAATAACCATAAAAAATAAATTTTTACATGTTTCAGTTTAAATTTTACAAAATAGCCCCTTACAAAATTATCAATATTCATTAACCACTCATAAAATAACAAAATCATGGTGAATTAAAATAATTTAAAATAAATTAAAGTATTAAGTCACTGCTTGATTCAAATGTGTAGTTTTAACTATACATTCCCCTACAAGTGTATATGTCCACTCCAGAAAATAATTCCAGTGAATAACTAGGTATAACCACATGGAAAATAGTTCAATAAATAATGATTTTTTGTTGGGTATTTATTTTTAAATAAGTACAAATGTGGTGCAAAGTAGACGTGTGTGATAAGGGGTAAAGAAAACTGAATGTTCTAGACTAAGAGTAAGCAACCAAAAGGTATATCATTCACTATTGTGGATTTTTTTATGGAATAAATATTCAAACATCTCAAATAAACCTGCTAACTACCATCCATATAGATATAAAGAAACTACACTATGCATTAAGGAAGATGTTTCAATTCATTCCTTAGGTCTCTTAATAAAACCGCAAGTCTCTTTAAGGTTTCTTATCAATATCCAATTTATGGAGTGATTATAATTGATTCAATGGTGTTATTATATTTCCACTACCCTTTAATATTTGGTTTGATACATGGATTTTCAATCCATTCGTGTATGGATTGTTAGACCATAGAGTATAGTGTCACTCCACTACACTCCCCTTACTATGTGAGGTAATATTTGACTCTTATTGTTTATTTTTAATTCAACATTAATTACTCTTATAAAGCCCATTATAATCCATCTAGTGGCTAATTAGATGATCAATAACAATAATTATTCCTAATTGACTCATCACAACTCAAATAGTAAACAAAATAAATCAAAACAATTCAATAAAACTCTAATTAGTTTCATTATAGTCAAAACATTAACAAACCTATAATATAATATAATAATAAATAATAATTAATTGTAAAGTCCATTTCATCTTCACAAGGTCATCTGTGTAATCTCCTCATACTCCTTTGCTAGGTTCTTCTAGCTGCAATATAACTCCCAAGAACTCTCCTCTTTAGTTACACTCGCATCCACTCCAACCTATGTTCTTTCAATATAGGATCAATACCCCTTATATGAGTATTATATTTTATTTATACATCCTCATAAATCTTCTCCCTATGATCATTCCATGTATAAAGGTAATTTACTAATCTATTCCATGTGTAATTCTCCTTTATTGATAGATCTTTTTAGTTCCTACCTCATTTCTAGTCTGAGCAATTAAATTGTACTTTCTCATGCTCCTTTATTAGATTATGTTATTTATGTTTTGTAACATCCTGAGTTTTTAAAAAATAAAAACTATGTTCGTTAGCATACATGATACACGAAATCAAGTTTAAATGAACAATAAAATATTATTATTTAAATGTTTTCATTATAACATATTCAATAGAATGGTGGGAATCAATATTGTTAATTTAATTATGAAATTATTTTTTACACATTTATATAAAATTATTTGGTGACCAATTAATTATAAATGAATGTAAAACTCATTTTAAAATAAAAGGGAATATTTTAATGAAAAAGTATATAAATATGAACAAGTGTGTTTATTGAATAATAAAATCGCACTTGTTTGATTATATTAATGAAATATATATTTAATATAATTTTTAAAATTCATTTTATTTGTTTTATATACCTTATATAAGAGTAAATCAAATTTTACATATAAAATAAGTATTTCTCCAAAATGGCAGTTTTGCCGCCTTTTGATCGCACACCTATTTTAAATCTTGTTTTTTTTTCATGTTTATAAAATATAATTGAAAAAATAAACTTCTTATTTAGAATCCATAAATCAAAATTTAAATTGATTTATTTTTTTGTATTTTTATGATGAATTTCATATTTTAATGAATACTGAAAAATAATGCAGTTTAATGTTAGGATGGTATGACTTTGAGCATGATATACTCTGTGATTCCAAACGTAGGATCGAAATAAGAATGAGATTCTTAGATACAAGAGGGGGGTGAATTGTATCTTTTAAAAATTCCTTTATGAAATTTTAGAATGTTTATGTTTAACAAAGTTAAACATGATAATTCACAAGACCTCTATGAGTACTAAAGACTTGTTAGATTTTGGAATAGTGATTCTGAAAATGGAACTTAACAAGAGTTAAAAGGATTAAGATTCTTCCTTAAAGAGTATAGAATCTAACTATATCATAGTAAGAGTAAAGAAGTATAAGAAAGTTATAGTTTCCTTAACAATACAAAATGCAGCGGAAAAACAAGTAGTAAAACTACAAGTAACAAACAATAACTCTTTTAACAAAAAGAGAAGGGTATCCAAAACCCTTGGATAAAGGTCCCTTGATATATACTTTCAAGAAAGTCTGTCTTACCCATACCAGGGTAAGCCCTCGATATGATGATCGGAGTCTGTCTTGCTATCCTTGCAAGCCCTCAACATTTAGGTAGTTGGCACCTCTGTCTTCCTCAGCAAGGAAGCCCTCAACTTCAAGGTGTTGGAACCTCTGTCTTCCTATCACTGGAATCCCTAAATTGTAATCAACAACAATTGGAGTCGCATGAAGCAAGTCTTCACAAGGAAAATTTTTAATAAGTTGTTCAAACTTTCTGCATGAAGTTTTTAGATTTGATAAGAGCCTATCTCTCTCTAGAAATCACTTCAACAGCATGTAAGCATAGATCTCAAAGATGTGTCAAATTTGTTGTTTCGAATTTCAAATGAGCTCCAATTTATAGGAGAAGCTCCAACGATCGGCTCCCTCCTCCAACAGTCATATTTCTCCTTGAATTTTGGAGGGACCTGTACATGTGTCACTTAACCAACAGTTAGTAAATAATTGAAAGCATGATATCATTTTCTAATGAAACAAGTGTAAGCATAAGAAAAACTGAAGTTCCGAATGTAAGAAAACATGAGTTCAGAGTCTAACCAAAATAGAATTAGGAGTTTATAATAAAGAGATATTCGGATTCTATTTTATAGGAATTCAGAACCTGAATTCTATAGAAATCCAGAGTTTGAATATCTAAGGAAATTTGGTGTCTGGTTTCACTATAATTTAGAATCTAAACTTACAAAGTTCGGAGTCGAACTCATAGAAGTTCGGAGTCAAACTCATGGAAGTTCGGAGTCGAACTCATATAAGTTCAGAGTCGAACTCATAGAAGTTCATAGTCGAAATAGTAAAATTTCGGAGTCAAACTCATAGATGTTCGGAGTCGAACTTATAGAAGTTAAGAGTCGAACTAGTTGAAGTTCGGAGTCCATAATTTGGAGATGAACTTTGTGAGAGTTCATATCCAAGATTCGGAGTATAACTGTATGAGAGCTCGTCTCCAGAATTCGGAGTGGAACTACATTAGAGTTCGTATCTAGAATTTGGATCCTAAAAACAGAATGCTTCATATCTAAGTATTATATGATTTCGAGGTTTTAGGTATGGATCCAATTTTTATACTTATGGAAAATATTGATATGAGCAATGAAAATATGGTAGGGGTATTTCATTTGGGAACGAAATTTTCCTTATAGAAGTAAAATATAGTTCTGTTTAAGTATAAGGTGTTTGTGATTTTGAAAACAAGAAGGAATGGGAAAGTCATAAGGAAAACCTTATTGACTCAACAATCTCCCCCTTTTTGGAAAGCACAAACAACCTTTCAAAAAATAATATAAGGACTTTGAAAATTTTCTTTAGACTTTGAAATTAAAACTTATCTCCCTTTGTTCATAGATGATGGCGAATACAACTAACTCCCCCTTAGGCTTAGGAACTATAAGGATTATATTCTGGATTTCCAGAATAGAGTTTTCATTATCAAGGGAATGAAAAACATAGAAATGAGAAACTCCCCCTTAGATAAGGATAGTTCCTAGAAAATTTTCTTCTCCATTTTTGAGTAGTTCTATTTTCCTTCTCCCCCTTTGTGATTTTCAAAAAGAATTTCAGGGAATGGAAAAGAAATAAAGTACCTGAAACATTAGTACATAATAACACAATATACAACAACCAAATATTTCATTAGAGTTGAAAGAATTTTTACAAGGAAATACATTACAACAAAAAATCAGATTTGTCTATTTGTCTTCCTTTTCCTTGGGAATTAACTTCTTCAATAGAGTTTTCAACTTCTTCAAGTCTTTTTGGTCCTCCTCAGCTTGCTTCTCCAAAGATTTTATCCTTCCATCTTGCGCTTTTAGGACCTCCTCCTGATCCTTCATGGCCTATTATTGCATCTTTAGTAGTTCATCTTGCTTTTCAAGCTTCTCTTTGATCTCAATCCAGAAATCTCTTTCCCCTTTCCAGTTTTGAGCAACCGAGTTAAGCTTCCCATTCAGATCTCTCACTTATTGATTCTGAGTATTTTTCTCATTGGTCATATTATCCTGAAAATTCTTAATCTTGGCATCCTCGATATCAAAATAATCTTTTACATCATTCTGAAAATGATCAAACTCAGCCAAGTCATCATCAACTCTCTTTGACCATAGAGTGATTTTTCTGCAAGATTTTCTGTGAACATCATAATTGATAAGGAAATTATAAGGCCCCAGCCTTAAACCTTACTTGATCTTGAGTTATTACAAGATTACACATTGAGGACCTTTTCAGGTTTAGAGTTTTAGAAAATTAGATCATAAAACTTGCATTACATTCCACATTTAAACAAAGTGGTTACATAAAAGATAGTATTCATTTTTCCCATCAACGGAAACATATTTAAAATAAAACATGGATTCTTTCTTGACACTTCCTTGACACTATCATCATATCATGTACCCTTCCCTTGACCTGTGAAAAACGTTTCAAAAACATGGGATGAGCATAAAAAGCTCAGTAAGGGATATAAAAATATGGAAAGGAAACATGAGTACATGTATACATAAGAATGAAATCATACTTTACCCATAAAACATAATCACTTTAACATACCTCATAAAATCATGAATAAATCATAGAAATCATAAGACATAAAGGTAACTTGAGGCATTCATAACATTCTTACATAGGGAGTAACCCTCTTGGTTACGTTTGGAATACCCATCACAGTATATTCCCTAAATCTCTTCGGAGAAACCTTAACATTTAACCCCTTCGCGTTACCAAATGCATTGGAGAGCTATATCGGGCTCACCCGCCCTTAGTTTATCACGGAACCACCCTTCTTCATAATAATGCCCAAAAACCATAACATAATCGTATCACATAAAACATGCATAAAGGAAACATAACATTTCCACTTTTCAATCACAAGCTATCAATACAACATATTGATATGAAAACATTATGAAAACCATTTTCAATACCAAAATAAAAGAAAAGTAAAACATGGTATTTATTTTTCTTTTAAAAAAAGGTATGGCTTGTAGAGGAAGCTGAAACTCAAATAATGGTCACGGCGGCGGAGAATTCATTGTCGCCGCATATGTACGACAAAAACATTCCCTTTTGTCATTTAGTAAAATGCTTTGTATAAAAAACATTCCTTTCGGATAAACGTAAAAGCCAAAGGGGTTTATACATCATATAAAATAAGGTTGTGTATAAAACAAAATATTCCTCAATGAAAGGATATTGAGACGAAGTACCATACAAAGATGGTATCCTTGGATTAAGGATAAATCAATTAGATAATTATGTGTGACAAAATAATACACCAAATATAAGTGGATATTAAGTGTAAAACAATCAGAGGTTATTCACACATATTCATAGAACGACATATTCAAGGAGTCCAAGCTTATCCCAAAGAGTCAAAATTGGGTTAAGAAGTTCCCTTGCAAAAATTTGACAGCCTAACGGCATCACTACAAAATTCAGAAAATGAGTTGATGAGAGATAAAAAGGGTATCTCATCACTTGGAAATAAAACCTAAATCACTAAGCTTATAGAATAACATATCCCAACATAATGTTATGTGAATTAAAAGACATAACAAAAGAAGTCTTTTAAAAAGAGGAGGGTGAAAGGTTCCCTTACCGACATGGGTATCTTTCGAAACATACACCCCGTGAAAGAAGGACAATAAAACATTGATGTAAATATTCATAAATGAAATTATATTACACAATGAGTAAAATAATGGACAGTACATACACAAATCAAAGGAAATTGTGGCAAATTTAGCATAAATCTCACGGGAATAAAAGTGAGATGAAAAATCCCTTATGAAAACTCGGCAGCCTAACAACGCCACTTAAAACTTCCAAAAATAGATTGATGAGATAAAATATGGTATCTCATCATATTACAATAAAATTTACAGAAAGAGTAATATAAAATAACATCCCCCATCATAACAAATAGGAGATTAAAAGAAGTGACATAAAGGAGAGTACTTAAAAAGAAAGAGAGAGGTTAGGTCTCTTACGAAAATTCGGCAGCCTAACGGCACCACTCAAAACTTCCAAAATGGATTGATGAGAGAGAATAGGGTCTCTCATCATATGAACATAAAAATTATAGTAAGAGTAATATGAAAGAACATCCCAATCACAAGAAATATGAGCTTAAAAGTAATGACATAAAAGAGTGTACTTAAAAAGAAAGAGAGGAGTAAGATCCCTTACCTCGGGTCCGACTTGACTTGATCGTTCTTTAACATCCTAAATAATAAACTTGAGTTAATTTATACTTGATTAAGAACCTTTTTCAAGTTCATTATCCCTTTTATATAACTTATTTCCATGTTATAAACATTATGTAATCATTTAAGTTAATAATGTTTGTATTGTCGATATTTGGTTCTTAAGTCGAAAGTGGACTTCTTACAATTACATGTTGTTCGTGTGGTCAAAGGTTCATTATATACAGAATGATATTCATGATTTGGATATCATATATATATAATATATATCCATAATATACATGTATTTACAATATTACATAATCATTTAGAGGTAAGAAATGAAATGCACCGTTCATGGAGACGGTAAGCCGTACGTACGCATGAACGCTACTTTCATTTCTATGTCATATTAATGGAATTAAAACTAAAGGAGAGTTATGTATATTTTAATTCCAGAATTATATTCATAATTTATATGTAACATAAATCATATATAATAACTATAAATCCATCCTTTATACATCCCACAAATGGCATTAACGAATCAAATCACTTTGAGGGGGCGGTAGTCCGCACTTCCTAAAATGAAATTATCGTGTTTACCCACAATGGAAACCATAAAGGTATGACACAAAAGAAAAATAAAGAAGATTAAGTAAAACATAAACATATTATATATCATATATAAGTATAGTGATATCTTAATGGCTACCTTTTAAGGTGTTATATGAGTGTTGAACAATCATCATTTCGTGAGGCAGAAATTCGCCATCCACAGAAACAGTATGTTCTTTAACCATTTTATGTAGGTGTGTGTAAGTGTAGCTAGGATTATTCTTATAAAAACATCTTAGTATATTTAAGATACTGTAGTTGTTACGAAAGAAATGAATAAAAAGAGTTTAGGGGGTTGGAGAAGCAAAATAAAACAAAAGAACACAAGTGAAGACATTACCTTAAAATCGGGTAACTCTTTTTGATTTGAGCTCAAAGGATTCCTTGGGAAGACTTCTGCCAAAATTGAGGCTTCTAGGAGTAATATAGGGATGTGGAGAGGCAAAATGAGTAGGGGTTGGCCGAGACAAAGGCTTGAGAGGTGTGGGTAAGGTGGTAGAGGTGGGGGCCTTTTGTAAGAGGAGAGGAGGGGCACTCTTTTAAAGTTACAAAATGTTACTTTATTTTCAAATGAGTTTCGGATTTTTAAGGTCCCACATTGATTTATTTCGAGGATAAGGTGGTAAGGGTTCGAAATATATTCATCCAATAGGTTTTTGATAAGTTTAAGTTATAGTTGTAACATTATCTTTTCATTTTATTTAAATCCTTTATTAATGAAGTAATCGCTGCATCATCATGATGTCATAAATAATTTAATTTATTTAATGTCTAAAAATTATAAAAAAATATCATGATGTAGGAAATCGTTTTAGAGTTATAATTAATATTTATAGTAAAAAATATGACTTGTATAACCCCATTTAAAAATTGTTTTAGTGAAACATCTCATGATTGTGACATTTTTATTTTAACTTTAAATAAAAAGTTATTTATGTCATTTTCCAACCAAAGTGGCTCCATGGGGTCCCCAAGTTGACCCATGGATTGTCGTGGTTAGCCATGACTCATCCAATGAGGGTAGGACTTGTTTCTAGGTCACTTCACATTATTAAAAGATTATTTTTACCTTAAATTACACTAATTACCTCTAATCGCGATTAAGAACATAAAAGTTACTATTCACCAAAAAATTATTGTAATCCCATTGAACCACATTTTACTTCCTAATGACAACCATTTATGTCGGATTTTTGAAAATCAAAACACAGAAGTGGTAATGTTTCATTTAAACGAAAAATCAGTTTCTTTAACTACCACTTAGTGGTTTCACTATTCATCAAAAATTGAAGTTTTTCAGAAAAATACCAAAAAATCACCCTATGCTATATTTGATATTCCGAACTCAAAAATGATGTCTATTTTACAAAATTCAAAACATATAAGTTTCATTAATTAATTTAATAATTAATTCCCGCTGTCAAAACAAATAGCGTGTTTTTATGAAACAATATCTATTAAAAGATTGACACTAGTTTCAGTCCAATTTCAAAGTGAAATTAATTCCAATGAACACTATTGGATTAAATGGTAAAAATATATTTTAATTTTACTTTAAAAAAAATTCAAAAGATAATCTAATCATATAAATAAATTAGATTAAAAAGAGGTTTTGAATTAAAATACAACATTTTTCACTATTCATTAAAAAATGAACTTTATGAGAAAGATACCAAAAATTTACACAAAGTAAATTTTGATGTCTCTATTCTAAAGTAGAATTTCATTTTGTCAAATATAACACATAAAATTGTCAAAAAGTGGATTTAAAAGAGGTTCGCCATCAAAAGGCGGTTAACCGACCTTCTAAAGAACATTAGAATGTTTACGCTTAAAAATTGAATTCATTCACATTTTTAATCCTCTAACATTTATTGTAAAAAGTAAAAATATTTGATAAACATATATAATCATTTTTTAGTTAGTTCTGTTCATTCCCACCATTACAACGGCTAGGCGTTGACTACCATTTATTATTTTATTATTAGAGTGCAACGTAAGATTCTGAAGAAACTCGTTGTTGCGTATTGGGTACGCCATCGAGCATAGCGTCCACTTTAAAGTAATATTAATATTTTATTCACAAATATGGATAAATATAAAAATTTCATATTCTTTATTTACCTGGGGTGTTACATCCTTCCCCCCTTTTGGGAATTGCGTCCTCACAATTTTAAAATTGGGCTCGGAAACATCCTTGAAAGTCCCACATCGGAACAAGAGTCAGTAAAATAATCAATTTAAAATAAAGAATGAGAAGTACAGAGGTCACCCGAGTTAACCCACACTAGGATTCCATGTAGGAAAACATGGACATGGAGGAGAAAACATAAGGTCATGTTCTGATGGAGAGTGATAGAAAACATGTTTAGGAGAATGTTAACCAAAAGAAAATCAAAAACTTGTGATGGGTTAAACGGTATTAGATTCCCCAGTAGGAAAAGTTAATAGACAACATTTTTGTTTTTTTATTGAGGAATTTATTCATAAGGAAACATAACTACTTATCATGTTGACTTTCAACTTTTATTAGATTTCTTACACAAACTCATATTTTCTCCAAAAGACGAGAATTTAGGAAGACTTGTTCACTATAATCAACTTCTAGAGAATCACCTAATCCAAAAAAGGGAATTACATAATTCCCATTTCTTTAGACTTTAACCAAAACCAAAACCAAAATGGTTAGTACAATATCAGATAATTCAGAAAAGGATAACCCTTTATAAAAAGAAAATCTATTCTTAATCTCCAAAATTTGTCCAACAAAACCCAAAGTTCAACGAGGACCATTTGATAAACAATTTGTCCATAAAATTCTTCAAAGTGAACCAATCTAAGATTGAAACCCAAATATTTGAAGGATTTAGTCACATAGTCTTCCAAGGTACAAATTAACTTTTCTCTCCAAATAACATCAGTTGCTCTTAAATTCTCATATTGAAAAGTAATTAACCTAATCACATATCCTCGATGATAGGTTAATAATTTCCATAGATAACCCAAAATAAACTTACTCTTGATTCCTAAAATCATCTAACTAAAAAAGAATTAGTCAAACTAACCAGGGACTTCACGTAGTCCAGTGGTAGGTGATAAATACCAATCGCACTTTGGTTGTGGGTTTGATTCCCGCAACTTTGTCCAACGCGACGGGTTGTCACACGGTCTGCGTGTTGTCCTTTTTCCAAAACTATATAATTCTTAAAATATTCCCCAAAACAAGATAAAATCTTCAAAAATGATCATAACATATTTTAACCTCGACTTTATCTCATGCCTTTCATTTTCCATCATAACATATAGTAACCCATAATTACCTTAAAAGTAAGGATCATATAAACTTTAATGGTTACCTTTATAATTATTACCTGAACATCCACATTGATTGGTCATCTCGTACATGATGCATTACAGATCATACCAAGGTTCATGTGGTTGATCATGACTCCTTGATAGTTGGTTTAGAAAAACCACGAGTTTTTTCATTGAATCCCCCATTTTATCTAGTATCTTAATCAAAGAACCACCACAGTTTCCTTCAAACCTGTTGTCTCTTTGGTGCCTGCTAGATCCATCCATTCACTAAAAATAGAAATATTAGTGTGATTATATCAACAAAACCATCATGTACTAATGAGGAAGGTAAACACTAAGATATACTTACTCATTCACTTTATCTAAAACTAGGACTCTTTCTGAAATCCTAACCATTATGGTAATGTCACTTGTGCTTAGAGAATACCCTAACCTCTAAAGTTATCTAAACCGACCTTTGATACCAACTATAAGGCCCCACCCTTAAACCTTACTTAATCTTGAGTTATTACAAGATTACACATTGAGGATATTTTCAGGTTTAGAGTTTTAGAGAATTAGATCATAAAACTTACATTACATTCCACATTTAAACAAAGTGGTTACATAAAAGATAGTATTCATTTTTCCCATCAACGGAAACATATATAAAATAAAACATGTATTCTCTCTTGACACTTCCTTTACACTATCATCATATCATGTACCCTTCCCTTGACCTGTGAAAAGCATTTCAAAAACTTGGGATGAGCATAAAAAGCTCAGTAAGGGATATAAAAATTTGTAAAGTAAACATGAGTACATGTATACATAAGAATGAAATCATAGTTTACCCATAAAACATAAGCACTTTAACATACCTCATAAAATCATGAATAAATAATAGAAATCATAAGACATAAAGGTAACTTGAGGCATTCATAACATTCTTACGTAGGGAGTAACCCTCTTGGTTAAGTTTGGAATACCCATCATAGTATATTCCCTAAATCTCTTCGGAGAAACCTTAATGTTAAACCCCTTCGCGTTACGCAATGAATTGGAGATCTATATCGGGCTCACCCACCCTTAGTTTATCACGGAACCACCCATCTTCATAATAATGCCCAAGAACCATAACATAATTGTATCACATAAAACATGCATAAAGGAAACATAACATTTCCACTTTTCAATCACAAGATATCAATACAACACATTGATATAAAAACATTATGAAAACCATTTTCAATACCAAAATAAAAGAAAAGTAAAACATGGTATTTATTTTTCTTTTAAAAAAAGGTATGGCTTGTAGAGTAAGCCTAAACTCAAATAAAGGTCACGATGGTGGAGAAGTCGTTGTCGCCGCATACATAAGACAAAAACATTCCCTTTTGTCGTTTAGTAAAATTATTTGTATAAAAAAGATTACTTTTGGATAAACATAAAAGTAAAAGGGGTTTATACACCGTATAAAAGAAGGTTGTGTATAAAACAAAATATGCCTCAATGAAAGGAGATTGAGATGAAGTCCCATACAAAGACGGTATCGTTGGATTAAGGATAAATCAATTACATAATTATGTGTGACAAACTAATACACAAAATATAAGTGGATATTAAGTGTAAAAAAATCAGAGGTTATTCACACAAATTCATAGAATGACATATTCAAGGAGTACAAGCTTATCCCAAATATTCAAAATTGGGTTAAGAAGTTCCCTTGCAAAAATTTGACAGCCTAACGACATCACTACAAAATTCAGAAAATTAGTTGATGAGAGACAAAAAGGGTATCTCATCACTTGGACATAAAACTTAAATCACTAAGGATATAGAAGAAAATATCCCAACATAATGTTATGTGAATTAAAAGACATAACAAAAGAAGTCTTTTAAAAAGAGGAGGGTGAAAGGTTCCCTTACCGACATGGGTATCTTTCGAAACATACACCCTGTGAAAGAAGGACAATACAACATTGATGTAAATACTCATAAATGAAATTATATTACACAATGAGTAAAATAATGGGCAGTACATACACCACTCAAAGGAAATTGTTGAAAATTTAGCATAACTCTCACGGGACTAAAAGTGAGATGAAAATCCCTTATGAAAACTCGGCATCCTAACGGCGCCACTTAAAACTTACAAAAATATATTGATGAGATCAAATAGGGTCTCTCATAATATTAAAATAAAATGTACAGTAAGAGTAATATAAAATAACATCCCCCATCATAACAAAGAGGAGCTTAAAAGAAGTGACATAAAGGAGAGTACTTAAAAAGAAAGAGAGAGGTTAGATCTCTAAGGAAAATTCGGCAGCCTAACGGCGCCACTCAAAACTTCCAAAATGGATTGATGAGAGAGAATAGGGTCTCTCATCATATGAAAATAAAATTTATAGTAAGAGTAATATAAAATAACATCCCAATCACAAGAAATATAAGCTTAAAATGAATGACATAAAAGAGTGTACTTTAAAAGAAAGAGAGGAGTAGGATCCCTTACCTCGGGTCCAACTTGACTCGATCGTTCTTTAACGTCCTGAATAATAAACTTGAGTTAATTTATAATTGATTAATAACCTTTTTCAAGTTAATTATTCCTTTTATATCACTTATTGCCATGTTATAAATATTATGTAATCATTTAAGTTAATAATGTTTGTTTTGTCGATATTTGGTTCTTAAGTCAAAAGTGGACTTCTTACAATTACATGTTGTTCGTGTGGTCAAAGGTTCATTATATCCAGAATGATATTCATGATTTGGATATCATATATATCATATATATCCATAATATACATATATTTATAATATTACATAATCATCTATAGGTAAGAAATGAAATTCACCGTTCATGGAGACGGTAAGCCGTACGTACGCATGAACGCTACTTTCATTTCTATGTCATATTAATGGAATTAAAACTAAATGAGAGGTATGTATATTTTAATTCTAAAATTATAATCATCATTTATATGTAACATAAATCATATATAATAAATTTAAATCCATCCTTTATAGGTCTGATATATGGCATTAACGAATCAAATCACTTTGAGGGGCGGTAGTCCGCACTTCCTAAAATGAAATTATCGTGTTTACCCACAATGGAAACCATAAAGGTATGCCAAAAAAGAAAAATACAGAAGATTAAGTAAAACATAAACATATTATATATCATATATAAGTATAGTTACATATTAATGGCCACCTTTTAAGGTGTTATATGAGTGTTGAACAATCATCGTTTTGTGAGGTAGAAATTCACCATCCACAGAAACAGTATGTTCTTTAACCATTTTATGTAGGTGTGTGTAAGTGTAGCTCGAATGCTTCTTATAACAACATCCTAGTATATTGAATATAATGGATTTGTTACAAAATAATTGAATAAAAAGAGTTTAGGGGGTTGGAGAAGCAAAATAAAACAAAAGAACACAAGTGAAGACATTACCTTAAAATCGGGTAACCCTTTTTGATTTGAGCTCAAAGGATTCCTTGGGAAGACTTCTGCCCAAAGTGAGTCTTCTAGGAGTAATATAGGGATGGGGAGAGGCAAAATGAGAAGGGTTTGGCTGAGACAAAGTCTTTAGAGGTGTGGTTAAGGTGGTAGAGGTGGGGGCCTTTTATAAGAGGAGAGGAGGGGCACTCTTATAAATTTACAAAATGTTACTTTATTTTCGAATGCGTTTCGGATTTTAAAGGTCCCACATTGATGTATTTCAAGGATAAGGTGGTAAGGTTTCGAAATATACTCATACAATCGGTTTTTGGCAAGTGTAAGTTATAGTTTTAACATTATCTTTTCATTTTATTTAAATCCTTTATTAATGAGGTAATCGCTGTATCATCATGATGTTATAAATAATTTAATTTATTTAATGTCTAAAAATTATAAAAAAAAATATCATGATGTAGGAAATCTTTTTAGATTTCTAATGAATTTTTATAGTGAAAAATATTACTTTTATAACCCCATTTAAAAATTGTTTTAGTGAAACATCTCATGCTTGTGACATTTTTATTTTAACTTTAAATAAAAAGTTATTTATATCATTTTCCAACCAAAGTGGATCCATGGGGTCCCCAAGTTGACCCATGGATTGTCATGGTCGGCCATGACACATAAAATGAGGGTAGGACATGTGTTTAGGTCATTTCACATTATTAAAACATTATTTTTACCTTAAAATACACTAATTACCTCTAATCGCGATTAAGAACATAAAAGTTACTATTCACCAAAAAATTATTTTAATCCCATTGAACCACATTTTACTTTTTAATGACAACCATGTATGTCAGATTTTTGAAAATCAAAACATAGAAGTGGTAATGTTTCATTTAAACGAAAAATCAATTTCTTTAACTACCACTTTGTAGTTTCACTATTCATCAAAAATTGAAGTTTTTCAGAAAAATACCAAAAATTCACCCTAAGCTATATTTGATATTCCGAACTCAAAAATGATGTCTATTTTAAAAAATTCAAAACATATAGGTTGCATTAATTAATTTAATAATTAATTCCCGCTGTCAAAACAAATAGCGTGTTTTTATGAAACAATATCTATTAAACGATTGACACTAGTTTAAGTCCAATTTCAAAGTGAAATTAATTCCAATGACCACTATTGGATTAAATGGTAAAAATATATTCTAATTTTTCTTTAAAAACAATTCAAAAGATAATCTAATCATATAAATAAATTAGATTAAAAAGAGGTTTTGAATTAAAATACAACATTTTTCACTATTAATTAAAAAATGAACTTTATCAGAAAGATACCAAAAATTTACACAAAGTAAATTTTGATGTCTCTATTCTAAAGAAAAATTTTATTTTGTCAAATATAACACATAAAATTTTAAAAAAGTGGATTTAAAAGAGGTTCGCCATCAAAAGGCGGTTAATCGACCTTCTAAAGAACATTAGAATGTTTACACTTAAAAATTGAATTTATTCACATTTTTAATCCTCTAACATTTATTGTAAAGAGTAAAAATATTTGATAAACATATATAATCATTTTGTAGTTAGTTATGTTCATTCCCGCCATTACAACAGTTAGGCGTTAACTACCATTTATTATTTTATTATTAGAGTTCAACGTAAGATTCCCAAGAAACTCGTTGTTGCGTATTGGGTACTCCATCGAGCATAGCGTCCCCTTTAAAGTAATATTAATATTTTATTCACAAATATGGATAAATATAAAAATGTCATATTCTTTATTTACCTGGGGCGTTACAGAAATTTATATGATCAGCCTCAATCTTCACATACTTATCCATCTCCATGGATAAAGATTCTGATTTCTAGTTTATACTGTGTTGAAGCATCTGGCACCTGGAGTCTATGGTGGGAAAGATCAGAATTGTGTCCACCAACTTCTTCAAAGACTCAATAACAAAATCATGACCCAATGCTGATGATTCGAAATCAGACACCTTGCTTGGAGATTGTTCTTCTTCAACTTCCACCATCTTTCTTCCAGAAGAACCACCAAAATCTTTCTTCCTAATGATATCTTTTGTTGGGGTGTACATAAGCACTTGCTTCCACTTTTCAACTTTCGGAGCTGCCTCATTAGGATATTCTTCCTCACTTTCAGATACTTGATTGATCTTATCTTCATCTGGTTTCTCCTTCTCTGCTCCTTCTTCAAGAAACTTCTTCTCATAGCATTCCTCTTCAGATAATTCATTTTCTTTTTCTTCCCCCTTGTCATCATCTCTCTTATCATCTTTGTCATCTCCCTTTCCCGGAGTAACTAGCTTTTAGGACTCGGCCTCATAAGTTCAGAGTGGTGGTTTTTCTGATAGGTTTTCCATCTCTTGATAATACTCCACTTGTTTTATCAAGTCATCTAGATCACCACTTCCTTCTTCGACTTCTTCTTCCTCTTCTATTTCCTCTTCTTCTTCTATTTCCTCAATAACTTATTCCTATACTTCTTCACCATCTTCTTTATCTACTCCTTCAACAACCTCTTTCCCTTTAGACTTTTCCTGAGTGAAGTAATTTTTTCCAGGGGTCTCCGGTAATGGTTGAACAATAATGGTTTCCAGAATGAGAATCATCTCAAAATCTATTTCTATGTTTCTTAAAAGAGATTATACAACATCAGCTTCAGACATCTTCTTCTTCTTCATATTCTTCTCTTTGTCCTGTTTTTCTAACTCATCCGTTGCTTTTTCTCTTAAGGCCTTAGCCTCAATAGGGTCCAACCCAAACTGTGGATCCCCTTCTTTCCTTTTTTCCTTATCTTCTCTCTGTTTAGTAGCTACCTCACCTAGATATGCTTTCTGTTTCTTCGGCTTGGGAGGAGCGGATCAGTTTTCCTAAGATTTGGGGGTCTTGTCTTCAGTAACCACTTCTTTCAATTTCCTCTTCTTACTAACCTTCTTCACTGGCTTAGCTTTCTCCACATTTTCCGGATTTTTTTCTGCCTCTTCTTCTTGAAAATTATAAAACTCTCTTGTTTCCTTGGAATAGGACATATTCATCCTTTTCAAGGTATCATCATTAACAACAATAACCTTGCAATTCCGAACCATAGACTTACATGCAATTTTGAAAGAATCCAGACACTGAACTATCAGCTTTGATAGTAAGGCAGGGTACGTGATGATTTGAGCTCTCAAATTTCCTTCCTTGATATTCTTGATTGTCACAAGAACATGCCTCATGAGATTTATTTTTCTTATATTGACCAAGAAGTCTAAGAAATATATATCACTTTTTTTCAGGGTATCTTTTTCACCCTTTCTCAGAACCAAGAAACCTTGTACCCACAACATAAGAATCTGATTATTAGAAGATAGGTGAGAAATCTTGGCTGTCTTTACATCATGAAGCCCAAGACACTCCAAGGCCTTCACCTTAAAAAAACTGCCTTGTACATCCTGAAGTTTATGTGAGAAAAATTCAGCTTCTCCATCATAAGCCATCCCTACCAAGCTTGCTGCCTTGGTGTAAGTAAGTTTTTAAGTCTTTCCATAAGACTTGAAAGAACATTTTTCTCTTCCCTCTTCCTCATAGAAGCTTGCTGATTCATAGAACTCTACGAGTAACTCTAGATAGACCGCATATTTAACACCTATTTTGGATACACATACATCTTCCCAACCCTTCAACCTGATGTTTTTAGAAATGATGGAATCGTACTTGTAAAAGTTTGGATAGACCAGTCTTTATCTGTAAACTTGCCATTTTGAAATTGGCTTCGTGGTAGACATATCTTGGGAAGTGGATTTTACAGACATTCAGAATGGAGGAGCACTGAAAGATTCGGAAAAACCTTTAAGAATTGAGGTAGAGTTTCAGCACACGAGATATTGAAAACGATGTGGGACACAAATGGGGGTTCCCTTTATATAGGCAGTGGAGCTGACCTTTAAACTTCCAAAAGCAATCTAACGGTTGAGAATTTCTCTAATCTGATCTGATGGTTGAAATCATAACTGCAAGGAAATATTGAATCCAATCTTTTGAGGTTTTAAAAACATTAGAATTTAAGAAAAAAATGAATCCGAGAAATTTTATAAGAAAAAGAAACTAAAAGCAGCCAAAAATGACTACGAAAACTTGATTAAGGAAATCATACCTTTCAGATTGGATAGGCAGTTTATTCATAATAGGTAATATTCTTCTTGAAGAAAATTTTACTACAAAAAAACCCCTACGAAAAACTCACTAAGAAAAACTCACTACGAAAAAATTGAGTTTGAAAATTCTCATAACGAAAATTCTCATTATGAAAAATCTCATTACAAAAATTCCTAGTACGAAAACTTCATTACAAATATTTTCAGAACGAAAACTTCATTACGAAAATTTCTAGTACGAAAACTTCATTACGAAAATTTCCAGTACGAAAGCTCCATTACGAAAATTTCCATTATGAAAATTTCATTACAAAAATTTCAAAATGACTCATTACGAAATTTTTTTGAAATATTAGAAAACATTTTTGAAAGACTCACAACAAAAAAATTTAAAAGACTCAAAATCAAATGTACCCCCTATAAAAATGAGTTTATTACTGTAAGGAGAATGGTTAATCAAGAAGTTAATAAAGGAAGATTACCTCATGGTTATCATTCTTAACTTCTGTTTAATGTATTCAAATCTATTGGAAGGTAAAGGTTTTGTGAAAATGTCAGCAAGCTGATCTTGTGTTCCGATAAACTGAAGAATGATATCTCCTTTTCATGTGTAATCACTAAGAAAGTGATGCCTAATATCTATGTTTTTTGCATGGGAGTGATGTGCAGGGCTTTTACTAAGGGCAATGTAACTTGTGTTATCACACAAAATTTGAGTCTTGGTAAAACTGAGGCCATAATCTTTGAGTGTGTGTTGCATCCACAACACATGAGCACAATAACTTCCAGCTGCTACATATTCAGCTTCAACAGTGGAGAGTGCTAAAAAATGTTGCTTCTTTCATGACCAAGAAACTAATAAATCTCCTAAGAAATGACAAGTTCCAGATGTACTCTTTATATCCATTCTACATCCACCGAAGTCATCATCTAAAAAGCTCTTTAAAACAAAATCATTTCCAGAAGTATAAAATAGTCCTAGATCCATGGTTCTCTTTAAGTAGCGAAAAATTCTTTTCACTTCCTTTAAATGAGATTCCTTAGGATTGGATTGATATCTTGCACATAAGTATACTGAAAACATCAATTCTGGTCGACCGGCTGTCAAGTAAAGTAGGCTTCCTATCATACCTCTAAAAGATATTTGATCTACTGGTTTCCTAGCCTCATCAAGATCAAGTGTGTTTGAGGTACCAATAGAAGTACTTATACTCATAGTGTTGTCATACCCATACTTTTTAAGAAGATATTTAATATACTTATGTTGGGATATGTAGATTCCATCTGGTTTTTGAGAAATTTGAAAACCAAGAAAAAATGTTAACTCACCCATCATACTTATTTCAAACTCAGATTTCATTAGATCAGCAAAGGAATCAGTTAAAGATTGCTGATTTGAACCAAATATAATTTCATCAACATAAATTTGAATAATCAAAACATTTTTCTTATATTTCTTTATAAAAAGGGTTGGATCTGCATTTTCCTTAACATAGTTATTTTGAAGCAAAAATCTTCTAAGTCTGTCATACTAAGCTCGTGGGGCTTCTTTAAGGGCATACAAAGCTTTGTTAAGTCTTAAAACATTATTAGGATATTTTGTGTCTTCAAAGCCCGGAGGTTGTTTAAAAAAACTTCCTCTTGTACATAACCATTAAGGAAAGCACATTTAACATCCATTTGAAAAGGCTTAAATTTGAAGAATGCTGTAAGGGAAAATAAGATACGAATAGATTCAAGTCTAGCTACTGGATCATAGGTTTTTTCATAGTCTATTTCTTCTTGTTGACTATAGCCTTAAGCAACTAATCTAGATTTATTTATAACGATGACTCCATTTTCATCACATTTATTGCTGAAGACCCATTTTACTCCAATAACAGAAGTTTCCTTAGGTCTTTCAACCAAGGTCCAGACTTTATTTCTTTTAAATTCATTTAGTTCATCTTGAATGGCTTTAACCCAATCATCATCACCTAAAGCTTTATCAGTGATTTTTTGTTCCAATTGAGAAATGAATTCTAGATGTTCTACATCACTTCTTAAGGAACTTCTAGTCCTTACAGGATGATTCACATCACCAATGATACTATCACTAGGATGATTCTTTAGAAATGACTGCTTTGGGTTTTTTAAAACCTGTTCATCAACATAGGGTAGGAAATATTCTGGGGTAAATGTTTCAGAAGTGTCTTCTTGATCATTTTCATTATCAGAAGGATTTTCTATCAAAGGTTGATAATCAGTTTTTGAAAACACATCCGAAGATGTCGGTTGGGGTTGTTTGAAAAGAAAAGGATCAGTTTCATCAAATTTGACATGTACTGTCTCTTCAACAATGCAAGTGTTTTTGTTAAAAACTCTATAAGCCTTAGAAGTTGTGGAGTAGCCTAAGAAGATTCTTTCATCAGATTTTAGTGAGAATTTGTATAAGTTATCTTTAGTATTCAGGATGAATACTTTACAACCAAAGACCTTAAAGTGGGAATGTCTAGGTTTTCTACCATTCCATAACTCATAAGGAGTTTCATTACGAAAAGGTCTAATTAAAACTCGATTTATAGTATAACAAGCAGTACTTACAACTTCAGCCCAAAAATGTTTGGCAACAGAATACTCACTCAACATGGTTCTAGTTATCTCTTGAATAATTATATTTCTTCTTTCAATAACACCATTTTGATGAGGTGTTATGGGTGCTGAAAAGTTGTGAGTAATACCTTTTCTACTACAAAAAGTTTCAAAATCAGAATTGTGAAATTCTCCTCCATGATCACTATGAATAGTTTTCAATGGAAGGTTTTTATCATTTTTAACTTGGGCTCTAAAACCTTTGAAATAAGAAAAATCTTCAGACTTCTTTGCTAGAAAATAGACCCACATAAATCTAGTGTAATCATCAACTAAGACAAATACATAATACTTTCCCCCAATACTTCCAGTTTTTGTAGGACCAAAAAGATCCATGTGCGCCAACTTTAGTGCCTCAGTTGTTGAGACTTCACCGATTGATTTAAAACTTGATTTATGTTGCTTTCCATATTGACAAGGTTCATAGACTTTTGATGAATCAAATCTAAGCTCTGGTAGACCCTTAACTTAACCTTTCTTAGAAATTTTACATAAGTTCCTAAGGTTACAGTGTCCTAACCTTATATTCCATAACCAATAGTGATCTTCCATTGCACTATGGAATGGTAAGTCTTGAATCCTAAGGCCTTCTAAGTTTAGTGTGTAAACATTCTCTTTCCTATGGGAAGAAAGAATAAATTCTTCCTTGGAATGGTGTACTAAGCACTTGTCATTCCTAAAATTCACAAGGTATCCTTCATTACATAATTGACTTATTCTGATGAGGTTGTTCTTAAGAACTTTGATAAACAAAACATTTGAAATCAAAGTTTTTCCAAGAAGAACAATGTTACCTTTACCAATAATATCTCCCATAGCATTATCTTCGAAAGTTACTTTTCCTCCTTTCATCTTGATAATCTTTTTGAAATATCTTTTGTTACTAGTCATATTCCGGGAACATCCACAATCCATGTACCAGGTATTGCTGTCGTTACTTTCCCTATTTTCCTAAAAATAAGAAACAAGTTAGGTTTTTGGAATTCAGACATGCTTGGATCCGAAATTGTTAGAAAAAAAATTTGGGTATCCACATTTGTTTAGATAAATATTATTTATGAAACCCAAGATATTGAACTCTATTCAAGGAACATTCTTTCTTCTAATGCCCACCACTTTGACACTTAGTGCAAAAAGGGGCTCGATAAGGAATAAAATAGTTGTTTTTGAAATCTATTTTTTGGTGACTATAACCTACTCCACTAGTGTCTCCTTGAGGTTTAATTTGAGAATACATCTTGTCAAAATTTTCCTTCCCAGAGGTAAATTTTTCAAGAATCTTCTTAAGAGAAAATATTTCATATTTTAGTTTGATGACTAAATTATTATCCTCAGGAATTATTTCCCTAGAGTTATATTATTCCTCAAAAACTTTCATCTTTAAAATAGCATTCTGAAGATCTTTAGAAAGTTCTTCCTTATTAGAATTTTCTTTCTTAAGGTCTTTAGAATATTTTTCTAAAAGCTCTTCTTTATCTCTAAGATTTGTAGTAAGATCTAAAATCTCTTTTGTAAGAATTTTTTCCCTAGTATTTGCCTTGTATAATTTATTAGAAATTATAAATTTTTTGCTTCATGTAACTTGGAAAATCTAGATACTTCTTCATATGAAGGTTCTTCATTTTCTGAAGATGAGGTATCTTCATTAGACGTACTATTTTCAGAATAGTAATTCCTATCAAGAGATAAATTTGTTAAAGCCTCGACAGAGCGTACCTTGGCTATAAGACATGTATGTGGGAAAGAAGTAGTAGCAAAGAATCCCATATTCTTCTGAGCTGATGAATCATATTCCGAATATTTTCTTTCTGAAGAGTCTCCACAGCTATCACTCCAAGTAGTATTAGATTTCAGGACTTTCTTAGCTTTATCTTTGTGAAACCTCTTCTTATTCCTTTCAGAATGCCTCTTTTTTCTTTCTTTCTTTTTGAGAAAGGGATAATCCGGTCTTATGTGTCCACTTATCTTGCATTCATAGCATGTGACCTCTGAATCTTTCTTATCTTTATTTTCCTTCTTCTTATACTTGGATTGGAAATTTCTTTGACCATCTATCTTGTTCATTCTTTGAGTAAGATTAGCTAACTCATTTTCTATGACTTCACTCTCACTAGATTCAGATTGGATAGTAACCTTCTTAGACATGGATATAGTTACTCTCTCAGGAGTCTTAGCTTTCATATGATTTGAAGTTGTAGTAAAAGCAACACTACCATTCCCATTCTTCTTCTTTATATTGTCAACATCTCTCTTCATTCTAGTTTCATGTTGAAGAAGAGTTCCAAATAGTTCATCAAGAGAAATTTGAGTGACCTTTCTGTTTTCATCGATTGTTGTCCTCTTGGATTCCCACTCATTTGGAATGATATCTATAATCTTATCCAGAAGAGCTTCATCATCCAAAAATTTTTCTCCCATTGATTGTAAGATGTTCACGAAAGTCATAATCCTTTGTTGTACTTTGCTTATAGTTTCTCCATAAGGAAAATTAAAGCCATGGTATTCTACTCTCAACATAGCTCTTCTTGTTTCTATGACTTTGGATGTACCAAAATGTGTAACTTCAAGTTTCTTCCATATACAGTCAGATGTTTCACAAGAATAAATTTGGCTATATATGTTCCTAGTCATTGAACATAGTAATGTATTTCGTACCTTATAGTTGAGTTGGTAATCAGGCTTTTCTTGATTAGTAAAAGAACTTACTTCATTATCTAGAATCTTGTATCCACCACTAAGAATAACAATGTTATCTACCCTAGTATTGATAATGAAATTCTTCATACGATCTCCCTAGTATTTATAATCATTACGATCAAAGATAGGTGGTCTAGTAGGATTTAGGTTGTCGATATAACCAACATTTAAACCTTTCATCCTTAAGAAAATATTTGACACACAAACTTATTAGTAGTAAAAGTTTGTAAACAAGAGAAATTATTCTAAGCAAGAAAAATTGTGTCTCTAAGTAAAACTGAATCCGAACTATGAGTCCGAAAAACAGATTCCAAAAAATATGAATCCAGAAATATGAATCCAAAAAAAAGAAATTCTGAGAATTCTCTTATGAATCTAATCGTGATATTAATTCAGATTGAACCAAACACACTGATACCAATTGTTAGGATGGTATGACTTTGAGTATGATATACTCTGTAACACCAAATGTAGGATCGAAATAAGAATGAGATTCTCAAATACAAGATGGGGGTGAATTGTACCTTTTAAAAACTCCTTTATGAAATTTTAGAATGGTTATGTTTAACAAAGTTAAACAAGATAATTCAAAAGACCTCTATGAGTACTAAATACTTGTTAGATTTTGAAATAGTGATTCTGAAAATGGAACTTAACAAGAGTTACAAGGATTAAGATTCTACCTTAAAGATTATAGAATCTAACTATATCGGAGTAAGAGTAAGGAAGTATAAGAATGTTATACTTTCCTTAAAAATAAAAAATGCAGCGGAAAAACAATTAGTAAAACTAAAATTAACAAACAATAACTCTTTTAACCCAAAGAGAAGGGTATCCAAAAACCTTGGATAAAGGTCCCTTGATATATACTTTCAATAAATTTTGTCTTACCCTCACCAGTTTAAGCCCTCGATATGAAGATCAGAGTCTGTCTTGCTATCCCCACAAGCCCTCAACTATCAGGTAGTCGGCACCTCTATCTTCCTCAGCAAGGAAGCCCTCAACTTAAAGGTGTTGGAACCTCTTTTTTCCTATCCCCGGAAGCCCTCGAGTGTAATCAGCAACAATCAGAGTCACACAAAGAAATTCTCAACAAGGAAAAGTTTGAATAAGCTGCTCAAACTTTCTTCATGAAGCTTTGAGAGTTGATAAGAGACTCTCTCTCTAGAAATCACTTCAACATCATGTAAGCACAAATCTCAAAGATGTGTCAAATTTGTTATTTCGACTTTCAAATGAGCTCCTATTTATAGGCGAAGCTCCAACAATCGGCTCCCTCCTCCAACGATCATATTTATCTTTGAATTTCAGAGGGACCTGTACATGTGCCACTTAACAAACTGTTAGTAAATAACTGAAAGCACGAAATCTTTTTGTAATGAAACAAGTGTAAGTATAAGAAAAACTGAAGTTCGGAATGTAAGCAAACAAGAGTTCAGAGTCTAACCAAAATGGAATTTGGAGTCTATAATAAAGAGATATTTGGATTCTGTTTTATAGGAATTCAGAACTTGAATTCTGTATAAATCCAGAGTCGGAATTTCTAAGGAAATTTGGAGTCTGGTTTAACTAGAATTCATAATCTGAACTTACAGAGTTCGAAGTCGAACTCGTATAAGTTCAGAGTCGAACTCATGGATGTTGGGAGTCGAACTCATGTAAGTTCAGAGTCGAACTCATGGATGTTCGGAGTCGAACTCATGGATGTTCGGAGTCGAACTTATAAAAGTTTGGAGTCGAACTAGTAGAAGTTTGGAGTTGAACTTATAGAAGTTCAGAGTCGAACTAGTTGAAGTTCGGAGTCCATAATTTGGAGTTGAACTTTGTGAGAGTTCGTATCCAGGATTCGGAGTAGAACTTTATGAGAGTTTGTATCCAAAATTCGGAGTGGAACTTCATTATAGTTCGTATCCAAAATTCGGATCCTAAAAACAGAATGCTTCATATCTAAGTATTATATGATTCTGAGGTTTTAGGTATGAATCCGATTTTTATACTTAAGGAAAATATTGATATGAGCAATGAAAATATGGTAGGGGTATTTTCTTTGGGAAGGAAATTTTCCTTATATATTTAAAATATAGTTTTGTTTAAGTATAAGGTGTTTGTGATTTTCAGAACAAGAAGGAATGGGAAAGTCATAAGGAAAACCTTATTGACTCAACAATTAATTCAAAACTAATTTTTCATATCATTTGTATGTATAGTTAGATTATACTTTTAATTTATTTTATTGAATAGTTAAATAAATTTTTTTATCATTTAATATAATTTAGGTCATTGGGATCAATTTTAAATTAATATGGGATAAAAAATCTTTCTGAACTTTTGAATGTTTTTACTTTAAAAACATGTTTCCTTGATCTTTCAACGGGATTAATTATAAATTATTTTTCGAAAATTATGTGAATTGAATTTTAAAAAATGGAAATAAATGGTTGTAATGAGTATGCAATTTTTTTTATAATAGGATAAACTTAATTTTCGGTGAATAGTATCTTTAGTATTTTATTTTCCACGGTTTTGGGTATATAAGGTAATTAAAGGTAAACATAAAATTTTAAAAATTTAAAATTACCCTAACACTTGAACTAATATCATTTTAGGAGTTTTGTTCGACCAAAATAAATGGTAGGCCTAAATTATAACCTTTTTAATCCATTTGGTTAAGAATATGACCTTTAATATATTATATTTAAATATATGTTAAAAATTTCATACTCGCATTTTTAAAAAGTAAATAATTTTTAATATAGGGTTATATAGAATATATATTAAACTATAAATACTAATTAGAACCATATATTTTCTATATAAATAATGGTAATTTGTTTATAATTTTTAGACATTAAATATTTTTTTGTGACACAATGATGATGCAGTAATAGATTTATTAAAGGAAGAACCAAATATCTAAAATTAATAGTATTTAACTAAATATAATTTGAAATATTTGATGCCATAAACAAATTTTATGGGTGACTTTTACATGTTAGGGATTAGTTAAAGTTGTTTTTTCTAAGTAATAATGTTTTTATTTGTTTTTAAAAAAGTCATGTAATAAATAGTGTCAAAATTGACATGATTCAAATCTTAAAATATAAAATATGTAATTACATGATATAAAATTTCTAAAAATCCAAGATTCAGCAATCTATTTTAAATAATTCTAAATATTTCATTAACGACTCATTCATTGTTTGTTTTTCATGTTATGGTAATTATGATAACTCTAAAATAGTAAATTACTTGATAGAATAGTAAGAGTTAAAAGGGGTTAAAACAAAATTATAAGGATTAATAAAATATTCAAACATGTATAAATATCATTGACTGATTTTATTTAAACCCAAAATTATCATATATTCCAATTAAATCATTTATGACCCATTTAAAATAAAAAATAATTTATATTGATTCAATACTTTTAATAATTCCAAAAGTTGCCCACCCCTCTCCTATAAAAGGGAACTCGTTAATATATATTAATTATACATAAAGAAATTTGGTTCAGCCAATACTTTCCAAAAACCTTACAATAATAACTCCCCACATTCTAGAGTACTTATTTTAGGAAAACACCCTCCTTAGTGTTGTTAAGTTGTTAAGAAAGGCGATCATCTGAAGGAAAGGTAATGTTTTTATTTTAGCGTTTCTATTTTATTTATTCTTCAACTTCCTTAAAAAAATCTTGATCCATGATAAAATATTAAATATAGTATCCTAAATATACTAAGATGTTATTATGATAATATGATCACCTAAATTTGTCTCAACTTCTGTTAAATGGGAATAAAATTAATCTCTTGTGCATACGTGTGAACTATCACCTCCACGAACTGATATAATTATTTTTCCATAATAATCTGTCATGATTTGTTATAATGATATAATTATTATTAATATGTAATATTAATTAAATATTCATCATTTTAGTATAATAATAGATTAATTTCGTTCTTACTTTCCTTGCACATAAAAAGGGTAATGTTGTTCGTGTGAACGTGTGAACTATTACCTCTACGAAGTGTTGTGATTAATTTTTATTCACCACATCAGATGGATAGTATATATAAGTATGTTTAAATTATTAATATGATATTAATTATTTTATGAACATTATTTAAATATAAAATAATATTTACCTTATTTCCATAATGATCACTGAAAAATGGAAAATGTTACTTGTGCATTTGTATGGCCTACCGTCTCCATGATTAAAACGTTGTTCATTTTTTAGAATCATACATTAATGGTTTTATTTAAAATTATAATTGATGTATAAAAGTTATTATTATTTTATTAATATTATTCTGTAGATGAAGGAATCATTACCAATTTGACTATTAATATCATATCAATGTCATCTTGAACTCATGTACCGAATATTGACCAAACATTCGACGTGAGTTTAAATAATTATGTAATTGTTATAAATTATAATAAGTGATGTAAAGTGAATAATAAACATGAACAAGGATCTCAATAAAGTATAAAATTAACTTAATTTTATTATTCAAGAAAATGAATATTGTACGGGATGAGTTGGCATCATGTTAATTGACTCTTTAACTAAAACATCATTTTAAATGTTTTAATGATTTAATCTTATAAATAATTCCCTTTCATATCCATGTTTTCAAAATGGCTTTTATGAATGTATTTATATGGATAGTAATGTTTAAAAATGTTTATGTTTGAGTTTTTTTCAAATGTTTCAAAGTTGTATGGGACACTTTGATTCAAAACACTCATTTTAAATGTTTAAAATGGTTTTTAAAAATGGATTTATTATTTCAATAAATTGTAAGGTTTTTTAACATATACATCATGAATGGAATTTATCGCTTTCATTTACCTTTAATTTTTTATCTATCCTTTAAAATTTTTCACTTTTATTTTTAAATAATTTTTTCCCATTTTTAATTAGGTGGCTTTGTAAAAATGAAATGTGATTTGAAAGTGGAAATGTTATTTTTTTTCCTTTGTGATTGTTTTATGTCTTATGATTATGGTCTGGTTCTTGGGAATTATTTATGAGTATGGGTGGTTCCATGATAAACTAAGGGAGGGTGAGCCCATGATATCTTTACAATGAATTAGGTAATGAGATGGAGTTAACTAGTTGGGTTTCTCTTAAGAGATTTTGGAAATATACTATGATGAGTATTACAAACATAACCATAAAGGTTACTACCTATATAGTCATGAAAAATACAATGTAATAATAATTTGGATTCCAAAAGTTAGATTTATGATTTCTATTTACAATGAGTTTTATATGAATTTTATTATTTCCTAAGGCAATTTAAAGAGTTTATGTTTTATGTGTGAAAATCATGATTTTGTGAAAATGTTTTCATGAGTTTAAAATATTCATGGACTAATGATTTATTTTCTTCTTTATGTCCCTTAATAAGATTTTTTTTATCATCACAATTTATTTTAAATGTTTTCCATAGGGTATAAGTATGGGTAAGGAAAAATAGGTATTCATGATGAATGTTATGAAGATTTGTATCGTGAAAAAGAATTCATGTTTAATTTTAGAAATTTTTACTTTTTGAAAAAATAGATAGTGAGTAGAAGCGTATAATTTGCAATATTTGTGTTGTTATGTAATAGTTATGGCATAATTCTCTAAAATTTATAAACATTAAAAGATCCTCAATGTGAAAGAAATTAATTTATTGACTAAAACTCAATATTATGTAATGATTAAGGTTGGGGCCTTATAGTTGGTATCAAATGAAAATTTTAGACAACTTTAGGGTTTAAGAGTTTTGGTTAAACATACACAAGGTTTCTATGTATTTTATTTTAGTTAAATTCATGTTTTATAATTTTTTTAGCTCAAGGAAAGTGAGTTATAATTGGAAGGGGGAGTATCTCAAACAACATTACAATCTCTTGTTGGCAACTTGCTTACAATGATTATTTCAAAGTAATGTCTGGATGATTCTGAATATATTTCTATCATACAACTCTCTTGAAAGGAGTTGTATAATATATCAAACACCGCCTATATACCTTTATAACATCGTGTATCATGTATTTTATTAATCAAATCATACTTTTTTAATATTCTAATATTTTAAAAAAGGTAAATATTATCCTGGAATATTTAAATATTTTACCTTTTCACAAGATTATGAAGCATATTATGAATTTTAAAAATCTACTAATGAAGGACACCCTTGTTTTCTTTTAACTTATAGACTTCAAGAACATAATTATTTTATTTCATGAGTAAAATTTATTGAATGTTTAAAAAAAAAATCATTCTAAATGTTATATATGAATCAAGTCATATTAGATGTTTTGAAATTTTATGTCATACAAGATTATTTCCCAAAACTATTTATCTAATGAAGCCCATAAAACCCAAGTTATACAAGGTGTATTTTGGAAATGGAAGCTAGTGATTTTTCAGAATCTCTACAACATTGTGGCAAAGCATATACCTTATATCTATGTGAACAAAATGATGATGAAATCAGGTGGACACCATGATCAAGGTACAAAATTCTTTATTTTTTGGAATAGTTTTATTAAATAATATGGTGGTGAAATAAAAAATGTTAATATATATAAGACATCATGAATTAGGATGATGGGGTATTTATGATTTAGGTTTCAAATAAGAGGTATAAGACAAAATTAGAGGTTAAAACATGTTATGGATATTTTTAAGGATTTTTTTTATATTTTGGAAATGTTATAAGAACTATGTTGTTTTAGAAAAAGGGAAAACCCTTGGGATGGGTGATAACTTGTCATGTCGAAAGGCTGTCAAAATTGAACCCACAACTAAAGGGCGATATGGGTGCATCACCTACCACTAGCCTATGTGATGTGTCTGATATTTTGAGCTATTATTTTTAGTTAAATTGTTTTATGGATTAAGAATAAGTTGATTTTGGGAACATGTATTTTATCAAATAGATAACCCTAGGATTAGAAAATGATTTAGTGATTAATGGAATAGTGTTATTTCTGAAGTTATTCACTTTTTGGGACCCCAATATGATCAAGGTAAATAGAATACTATGGTATTTTAATTAAGGAATAAATTTTGAAGTATATTTTGGAAGAATCTATGAATTTATTGTGGACTTATAATGATTTAGGTTCTTTTAGAAATGCTTATCATATCTTGAATATTACTAGGGAAATTACTTTTTGGTATGATATTTCAAGAGTAATTAATGTTATTTAAAGATAATTCAAAACATTAATCTCATAATACTATGTGAATAAATACTTCTGATTTTTGGGTTTTGATCTTAATGATAGTTATTTGTCAAATGGTCTTTGTTGAACTCTAGGTATTACTGTTGATTTTTGGATATTTAACAAGTTTTTCATCTTATAAGGTTTATTATTTTTGGGAATTATCTTATATTGTACTAACAATTTTGGTTTTTCTTAATGTTTCAATACATTAGGAATATACCGTTAATATTTTATGAATTTTGTGATTCACTACAAATTGATTCAGGTGTGAAAAATTCATCTTAAATACTCATCATTTGGAGGAAAAGATAAGTTAATGGTGGAAATTGAATAAAAAATGAAACTATACTTCTCAAGTAAGTATGTTTATTTTTTTTCTTATTCATGGAATAAAATGAATTATACAACTCAATGAAAAAAAATTTAAAACGAAATTTTTTTCCATTTACTTTTTTTATTAAGAAATCAATGACCTTTTAACCAATCACATATTTACATTTTTATGATTGTTAACATTCACTTGACCATGTTTTCTATCACTCTCCATTAGAACATGAGGGTTATTTTTCTCTTCTATATCCATGTTTTGTATATGGATCCCTAGTACGTGTTATCTTATGTAACATTCCTAATTCCCTTTCTTTATTTTAAATTTTAAGTTTAATTTATCTTTTTTATGGTATGGTATTTCAATAACTTAATTTTGAAAAGTCAATCCCCTAGTTTTCGATCCCATGTACAAATTTTGAGGAAACAATTTATAAATGGGGGGATAATGTAAGATCCCGAGTTTTGAGAAAAGGAAAAAAATGTTCAATAATGTACATGATACACCACATCAAGTTTAAATAAAGAATTAAATAATATTATTTAAATGTTTCTATTATAACATATTCCTTAGAATAGCATGAATAAATAGTAATAATTGAATTATTAGAATATTTTTTACAAATTTAGATATATATTTCTTTAGTGACCAATTAACTGTAAATGAATGTAAAACCCTTTTTAAACCAAAAGGAAATGTTTTGCTGAAAAACTATTTAAATGTTCACAAGTGTGTTTTATAAATAATAAAATCATTATTTTTTATTATATTAGTGAAATATATATTTCATATGTTAAATATAATTTTTAGCATTCATTTTATTTTTTTTCTAGAAATTATATAAGAACAAATCCAATTTTACAAATAAAAGAAGTATTTCTCAAAAATGACAGTTTTTCCAAATTGTAATGGCGCACCTATTTTAAATCTAGTTTTTTTTTTCAAATTTATAACATATTATAGACAAAATAAAATTATTTTTTGGAATTATGCCATCAAAATTTACTTTGATTAAATTTTTACTATTTTTCTGATAAATTTCTTATTTTAATGAATGGTGAAAAATAATTCATTTTAATAAAAAAATTTATATAATTTATTTATACAATCATATTATAGTTTTAATTGGTTTTAAAGAATAATTAAATATTTTTTTTATCATTTAGCCTAACATAGTTCTTTGGTATCAATTTCAAATTAATATTGTATATAAAAACATTATGAAATTTGGAACATCTTTACTTTAAAAACATGTTTCCTCAATTAGTTAATGAGATTAATTTTAAATTATTTTTATCCACTTCTATGAATTAAATTTAGAAATACGGACATACAGAGTTGTAGTTAGTTTGAAAATTATGGTATGATTGGATAAACATTATTTTTTGTGAGTTGTAACTTTAGTATTTTATTTACCAGGGTTAAGGATAAACAATACTAGAATTTGGTGTTTTACTAATGCTAATATACCAATGGTTTCTTCAAACCATTGCTATAGTGTAAAAGAAGACAACATTTTCCAACATTTTTGAAGAAACCATTTGCAATGCCTAATATTTCCCAACGGTTTTCCAAAATCGTTGGGAAATAAATATTTTCTCTAAGATATACCAACGGTTTATCAAAACCGTTGGTAAAGAGAGTCTTTCCCAATGCTTTTTAAAAACCATTGGGAAAGTTGTTCCCTAAAGGCCCAGCACCCCAACTCCCACTCAGCCCAATTGTAGACCTAATCCAAAGCTCCTCCCAAAGACTTCTCGACCACGAAACTACTTCTAGCCATAGATTCATCTTCAATAAAACAAATTTTTATTTCTACACTTTAAATTAGTAAGTGTTACCTTAGTTTAAGTGTTATTCCTTTTTTTATGTTTGATTTTTTGATTTTGGCTAAATTAGAGTTCATACTGTCTTTGGAGTACCGAACCCTTTAGTTTGTTTTATGTATTTTTGGTCTATAATTCAAACAAGGTAAAGGGTTTGTTTAGTGGGATTTCTTTAGTGTAGGGGGGGTAAAGGGTTTGTTTTATGTTTTTAAAACATTAGTTTAGTTGAAAATTGGATTTTTTATTTTGGTGTTGGTTTGATGATGGATTGGAATTGTGAACACCCCCCCACCCCACCCATGGACACCTCCCACCCCCTGGACAACCCCTCCTAGATAGCCCCCAATTGGAAATGCCCCCACCCCCTAGAAACCCCCACCCCACCCTCCCTGGACACCCCTCACCTCCCATGGACATTCCACCCCCCTGGACACCCCCACCCTTTGTAAAACCCCCTCCCCCAAACCCTGGACACCCCCACTCCTTTTGGACAGCCCCCTCTCCGCCCCCTAGACACCCCCACCCCCACCCTCCCTGGACACCCCTCAACCCCCATGGATAGACTCCTGGACATCCCCCCCCCCCACATCCACTACCCCTAGACACCCCCACCCACCCCCCTGGACTCCTTCCACCCCCTTGGACACCCCCACCCCCGTAGACAACCCCCCTAAACACCTCCACACCACCTAGACACCAACACACCTCCTAAGTGGCTGACCCGATTTTTAAATTGGAATTAAAAATTTAGTTGATTTTCCCTTTCCCCAGTGACATTTTATAAATGACCCATAGAACCTTATAAATTGAATTTTTCATGTTTTGAAACATTGAATATGTCATGTTTTGATAAATTGAATTTTTCAGTTTTTGATAAATTGAATGGGTTGTTTGGAATGAAATGGATAATACATGATAGTTTGGATTTCTTAATGAATAAAATGATTTTAAATAAAATTACCCTAAGGGGGCTACAAGAGGGGTAGGGGGGCTGTCCAGTTGTGGGGGACTGTCCAGGTGGGGGTGGGTTGTCCAGAGGTATAGGGGGTTGTAGGGGTGGTAGGGGGATATAAGTGTGTGGTGGAGGGGGGTATGGTCTACCCCAAGGAGGGGTGTCAGGTGTCCAGGGGGTTCAGGGTGGGGTGTCCAAGTGGGGGAGGGTGGTGTGGGGTGTCCAGGGAGGTGGGGGGGGGGTGTCCAGGGGGGCTGCAGGTGAGGGGGTGTGTGCTCTCTTGGGAGGGGGGGCTATCCTGGGGGGGGGGGGGCTATCCAGGTGGGGAGGGGGGGGGGAAGTTCAGGGGGTTGTCAGGGGTAGGGGGCTGTAGGGGAGGGGGTGTGGGCTATCTAGGGAGGGGGTGGGTTGTCTAGGGGTGGTGGATGGTGGGCTATCCAGGTGGGGGAGGGGGTGGGCTCTCTAGGTGGGGGCGGGGGGGGGGGGGATTTTTGTTGTCTAGGGTGGAGGGGGGCAGGCTATCCAGGTGTGGTGGTTGTGTCTAGGTAGTGTGGGGGGGATATCCGGGTGGGGGGCATGGGGGTAGGGGCTGCAGGGGTGTGGTGGGGGGGGGGGGCTATCCAAGGAGGGGGGGGGGGTGAGTTTTCCACTCTGATACTCTACAAAAAATAGGAATCAAATATAACCAATGTATAGTTTCTTTCACATGTTAAGACTTTTCTTGAGGTTCCATACCAACACTCACTCTTACCCTTCCAAGAAGAAGTGATCTCTATAAAGAAATCTCACTCAGGTTCTAATCCACTATCCATATTGATCTCATAAAAATGTAACATTCGTACAACTCCATATCACCTAATAATATAACAAGGCTCATACTCTTATGAGTAGTGTCCCATCACAACATGGATCATAAAATCTGATCCATGCATAATATTTGGTGATGTGTTTACAATTGGGTGTGTTGTGATTTATATGTATGATATTCATGGTTTAAACCACCAGTCTTCTCGGTCATCTATAATAGGCTTGAAATCATGCTAAAATTGGATATAGATTGGATTTTACGACCCTAGTTTGGGTGTGGACACCCCCACCCATTGGATATCCTTCACCCCCTTGGACAACCCCCCACCCTCCCCACCCCTAGACACCCCCACCCGCATGGACAACCCACCCACCCCCCCCCCCCTCGTGCACTGCCTGCCCACCCCCTGGACCCTCTGTACCTCCTGGACAGCCCCACCACCCCTGCGGACACCCCGCCCTCCCACCCCGTACCCCCTTGATAGCCCCACCACCACATGGACAGCCCGCCCACCCCCTGGACACCTCGTACCCCATGGACAACCCCCCCTAAAAAAACACCCCAACCCCTCGACCCCCACCCCCTGGACAGCCCCGCCATACCCGTTGATCGTCCACCCACCCCCGGGACACCCTATAACCCTGGAACACCCCCCTCCTGTGGACATCCCTCCCACCCCCGGGACACCCCGTACCCCCCCCCCCCAGGACAGCCCCACCTCCCCTGTGGACAGCCCGCCCACCCACCTCATACCCCCCTGGACAGCCCTGCCACCCCCTAGATATCCCACCCACCCCTTGGACACCTCGTACCCCCTGGACAACCCCCACCCCTGGAAAGATTCCCCCCATCCCCTGGACACCCCTCCCCCCGTGGATAGCCTCCCACCCCCATGGACAGCCCGCCCACCCCCTAGAAAACCGCCCACCACCCCCGGACACCCCCACCCTGGAAATCCCACCCTCACCCACCCCTTAATACACACTCGACCCCACTAGATAGCCCCTCCACCCATTTGGACAGCCCGACCACCCCCCGTTGATAGCCCGCCCACCCCCCTGGACACCCCATACCCCCTAGACAGCCCCGCCACCCCCTCCACCCCTTGGAAAGCCCTCCCACCCCCCCTGGACAGCCCTTCCACCCTCGTGGATAGACCACCCACCCCCTGGAAAACCCGTACCCCCTTTGACAGCCCCCACCCCTGTGGACAGCCTGCCCAACCCCCCCCCCCCCCCCCGACACCCACCCACCCTTGGACACCCACATCCCCTCAGATGCCCCACCCCTAGAAAGCCCACCCCCCATGACACCCCTGATCCCACTAGACATCCCTAACACCCTCGTGGACAGCCCAACCACCCCTATGGACAGCCCACCCATCCCCTGGACACCCCGTACCCCCCCTGGACAGCCCCACCACCCCCATGGAAAGCTCACCCACCCCTCAGGACACCATGTACCCCTTGGACAGCCCTGCTCACCCCCTGAACACCCCACTCACCCCCTGGACACCTCATACCCCCTTGGATAGCCCCCACCCCTGGAAATCCCCCCCAGACACCCTCGACCCCCTTGGAAATCCTCACCACCCCCATGGACAGCCCGCCCACCTGGACACCGTGACCCCCCTAGACAGCCCCCCTCCCCTAGACACCTCCGACCCCCTGGACAGCCCCCCCACCCCCTGGACACCCCACACCCCCTAGAAAATCCTTCTCCACAAGTGTACATGATTTTGTACACTCATGTATTGTTCTTCAAAGATATTTTGTTATAAATATAGTATTTTGATTTCTTTTATATTATGATTCTCATATAGAGTAGTGTGTCAATTATGGTTTCATATAAAGTGAACAATTCTCATTTACTTAAATATATTTTCGATGAAACTTCAATCTTATTGAATTACTTTTGACGAAAGGACTTATACCAATTTATTTTACAGAATGGATAGAAGTTAGATGTATGAAACAGATTGGATATCAAGCAATTTCCAAAACAAATTGGATATCTTTTTAGATTTTTCATTTTACAGTGCTTTAGATAGTGGTCACATACACTTCCCCCATTACAAGTGTGTTGGAAGACATTGGTTGAGCCATGAAGAATTCAGCTACCACATAACCAAATCTGGTTTTCAAGAAAACTACTATGTGTGGTATCACAATGGGGAGAAAATTACATCTCAAATTACTGATGATCCAAATGAGAGAACTGGATTTGAGAATTTTTTATATGATCAGATTCTGTTTATTCATCAAAATGAAAAAGAAAGGATTCCAACAAAAGAAGATTTTGATATAATCACACATGATGCGTCTAATGAAAATTATGATGTTTTCTAGGTGAAAAAATTGAAGGATGTTACCATGACTCTAGTATATCGACGATGCAGTAAAATGAAAAAGATTGAATTTTTAATCTGATTGTTTCATGCAAAAACAATTTATGGGATTTCTAATACTGCCATCGATTACATTCTTACCTTCTTGAAGTATTTACTTATAGATGATTCAGATATTCCCTCAAACCACTATATGGAATAGAATTTAGTTAAGGAACTTGGATTTTTAAGAAACAAAACTCATGATAGCCCAAAAGATTGCAGTTTATTCTAGGTGAAAAATGCTAAATGGAACGATTGTATAAAATGAGCCACATCCCGTTGGAATCCAAAAGCCGATGGAACACCATCCCGTGTGACATAGAAAGTAATGTGGCACTTTCCATTGATCCCCAAACTCCATAATCTTTTTATGTCTGAAGAAATATCAATAAAAATATGATGGCATGATACCGAGAGAAAGAAGAATAATGTTGAGTTGGTTCACCCTGTAGATGGATTTTCATGGCAGAGATTTGATGCTCGATATCCTGATTTTGCATCCGATGTGCATAATTTGAGGTTTGGTCTTTCATGTGGTAGTTTTAATCTGTTTGGGTATATTCTTATGTCTCACAACACATGGCTGATTTTTATCCACATTTATAATATTCCCCCATGGTTGTGTGTGAAAAATACTTTCACTTTCATGATTATACTCATATCTATCCCTTCTAATCCCTGCAATGATATATAAGTATACATGAAACCTTTAATAAAAGAGTTGAAACTTCTCTGGGATGTGGGTGTGCACACATATGATGCATGTTCGAAAGACATATTTCATATGCATGTTGTGCTTATGTGGATGATCAATGATTTTTCTACGTATGCAATGATGTATGGATGGAGCACGAATGGAAAATTATAATGTCCTATTTGTATGAAGAATACATGATCTAGAAGACAGAAACATCATTGTAGTTTCAATTTTATGGGAAATTGACGATTCTTGCCAAGGGACCATCCATATAGAAATAATCATCGATGATTTGACAATACCATGGAGACTAATGATCCACCTCAGTGTATCTCTGGAACTGATATGCTTAATGAATTTAAAGTTTTCAGTTTTTCATTTGGGAAGGGTCAAATGAAATATGGAAAGAGAAAGAATGTTTCCACTGAAACCTGTTACAATTGGAAGAAGAGAATTATCTTCTTTGATTTACTCTATTGGTCAACCAATTTATTATGTCATTTCTTAGATGTAATTCACATTGAAAAAAATATATGTGAAATGGTGCTTTTTATTCTTCTAAATGTTAATGGAATGAAAAAAGATTATATATGGTCTCTATGTGACTTGGTGGATTGAGGAATCAGATCGGAATTTAATCATGTGCGTATCAGTGAAAATAAATGGCAACTTTCATGTGATTCTTATGTGATGACACCAATAGAAAAAAAGATATTTTAGGAATTACTAGAGACTATTAATGTTCCTGATGGCTATTCAGGAAACATATCCAAACGGGTCAATAGAAGAGAGTTGAATATAAAATCTTTGAAGACTCATGATTATCACATCCTTCTGCATGAGTTGATTCCAATAGCAATTCACCATCTTTTTTCCAATAATGTAAGGGTGGCTATTATTTTGTTCTGACATTTATTTATATTTCTTTATTTTAAGAATTTTTCCAAGTATTTCTTGTAAAAGATGTTGGAAGATGCCCCATTAATTTTTTGTGAGTTATAGAAAATATTTCCTCCATCATTTTCCACATGCATGCTGCATTTGAATTTCCATATTCCAACTGAAATACTTCTCATAGGACCTATTTATTTTCATTGGATTTATCCATCTAAAAGAAATATGTATACATTATTTTCCTATTTCCATAACAGGAATCATCTCGAAGGTTCTATTGTGAACGATTACTTGGCTCAAGAATGTATAGATTTCTGCTCTATGTATTTGTCTGATCTTACTACAAGAATGAAGAGAACAATGAGAAATTAAGAAGGATTTTATGAGAAAATTGAACCCAATTTTCCATCACTACCATAAATAGAAGGAATTCTTGTATCATATACAATGACGACATTAATCAGTGAAGAGTGGGAGATGGCACATCACATGGTTTTTTTCAACTATGATTTGTTCGATGACTACATCTTGTAAGTAAATTGTATATTTATATCTTATATATATATATATATTATTCTATTCATATTTTTATCTACAGGGAACTTAAAGCGATGATATATAGAAAGAATCATTCTTTATCTTTGAGAAGGAGGGAGACTTTTCATTACAAAGAGTTTTCTGCTTGGTTAAAATTGAAGGTAATAATATTACTATTTAAAATAATTAAAAAAATAATTAATTAAGTTTAATATTGATTTATATTATAGGTATTGAGTTAGCCTATTGACTCTATCTCTGAGAAAATAAGATCTTTGGCTTTTGGTCCTAATACCGTGGTTCGTGAATGTAAATCAATTGTCATCAATGGGTACAGATTTATTATCACTAAATGAGAAAAGAATATGAGAACACAAAATGATGGTGTTATGGTTACTACCACAACAAACTATTATGCCAGTGCATCAGATAGTAGACCCGGATTTGACAATTTATGTTATTACAGAGTCATTGAAAAAATAATAATATTGGATTATTATTCTCATGGACGAGTCACACTGATGATATGTAAGTGGTTTGATTCGATGACGAGGCAAGGCACATTTATTGATGATTGTGGATTTCGAGTAATTAATATGACTCACACTCTTGCTACTGATGAACCATATGTATTGGAATCATTGGCGAAACAAATTTTTCATGTCAAAGACCTTCTTCGACCTAAATTTGGTGTCATTATTGAAGTAATACCAAGAAATATTTTTCATGATGATGATGATCGAATTAACACCATCCCTAATACCATTGGAAACGATCCATTTATTATTTTTGATGACTCCAATAGATCAATTGTCAGAGTTGAATGTGGACCTGAAGTTGTGGTGGGAGATATATAAAATCATCCATTCATGTTCTCAATTCTTTTGGTTTACCTCAACTTGAGATGTTAAGGTTTGTACTATTCAAATTGATTTAATATTGATTACAAATAAATTTTATCTGACTTGAATGTTATGTGAATTTTCTATGTTTATTGGTTGCAATTTTATTTGAACTTCATTTTTGAATTTGGAATTAAACTGTATTCAAACCTATGAAACCAACATTTCTAACTTATTGAACATTTCAATACTTTAACTATGATTTGTATAAAAATGAAACCTACTCGTGCATATGCACAAAATTATAAATGAATTGTTATTCTCAAAATTAAATTATCTATTGAAAACATAAGAATGTATACAAATTAATGTTATATTAAAATGAGAAAGTATGGACAAAGAATATTGAAATATTTTTAGTTTTTGATACATTAGTAGTAAAATAACATACAATTCAAATTACAGAAAATAAGAATGAAATATGATATAAGAAAATTGGAATGTTAAATGTAAATAAATGATACATAAATAATAGTTGGTACATACATAATAATATCAATGAAAAACAAACAGTGAGAAATGAAATAGCAGTAGATAATATTTGTTTATAGTGTGCGGATATAGTAGAAAGGAGTATGAAAACACATGTTACTAAATTCGTGGCATATCTGTGAGTTTTTTCTCTAGTGGAGACCCACACCTAAATGTTACCTTCTCATTATAGTCAACCTCTATAGTAGGAAAAAATTGAAAAATAAGAAAATTGGAAATCAGTTTTACGGGAAACAAAAATGAAAAATCATAAAATAGAAAATCTATTTTACAGTGTATTAGTACACTATAATATTAGTATAGATAAAAGTGAATACAAAATTTCTAAAATGAAATTTGATACTATGAAATTGCATTAAATTATTAAGAATTCTACTATAAGAATTGTAAATTGTCAAGTACATGGAACTCTATAAAGGCCAAAACTGGTCCAAACATCATAGAAACTAAATGTCCACCAATGCATACAAATAGTCCAGTGATGGATGATATTGAAAAAAGGTTATGGGTAATATTGGTAAAAGTTTAGAATAATCCATGTGGGGGTAATCCATCTATGATTAAATTAATATAATTAAAGTTGACACATGTATTCGAGTTGTGAAACTTACATGAACAAAAATAGGAGATGTTTCAAGGCATATTTGGACATTTGTCTAGAAAAAACCGAAAACAACCTATTAAACCATTTTCTATACAGAATAAGAATTCTAAATCATAGATAAGTTGAAATAAAAATACTTACCCATCACAATTTCATGGTCTTCAGGCACAATAAGTTGGTTCTTTTGGCCAAGCACGAGTGAAATAGGCTTCCGTTAAATAGTGAATTTACAAAAAAAACCAATTTCTTACAAAGTGACATCAAAGAATTAAATCCTCATATTATAAATATATCTATGAACATAACTACTTGATTTTACCAAAGCACATAGAGCACACTTCAGTGGATCATAGAATTCTTGAACCATTAAGAAAATGCATTTTGGATTGGAAACATACTTTATATATACAAACATGAATAAGTGCTATAAGAAGTTTTTGGGAAGTGTTTTCAAACAGACCCTTACCATCTTCATCCATACATGGCATTGTCATATTGTCCAAATTCAATACATTGATATCCCAAGTTTTATATAGCATCTCAAAACTGATACGAAAATTATGAAAAAAAAATCAATGTTGTGTGATCTTTTGAGGAGTGTAATTTTACACAATACCTATGGATTTATGTACCACATAACCATATATGAAAAGAGAAGTTCCATCCATGTGGTTTTATTTAACAATCCTTAGTAGGCCCTAAAAGCCTATCCACTTGTAACATGGAAGGTACTTTCCCCGCCATCCACAAACAATAACCAGAATACTGTAAGGGTTGGTGTCCTGAGAACCAACTGTTTTGTACTTTGATTACATAAATGTTCTATTATTATATATATTGTTCATTATTCTGCATGACTATAATATAATAATGTCCTAGAATATTTGCTGCATTAATATGGTCATGGATGATCCCCGCTATGATGAGAACCTTGAAATGCTATAACAATATTATTAAATAAAGTTCTGTGGTTGGATGATATACTATGATAGGACACATAGTATACATACCATCATGTGTGAGTAATCGTAAGAAGATGAGACTCTCTCTCATGGGGTTCTCACTTGGTAATCTCCATGATGGGAGATTATGAGAACAAACCCGCCAGTAGAAATTCCGAAAGTCTTGGTGTCATCGGACATTGCTATCTATGAGCATGGGTAATGGTCCTTATACTGGAAGATTATCATTAACTCATGTCATGACTCGTGCACTTAGATTTGCTGAAGAAAACTATCATGAAGAGAGTTGGCGGGAAGTTGGGTACGTTGGGTGCGTCACAAATGACATGTTGTTAATGGATAAGTCAAGGAAGGATTTTTTACTTCCATATTTATGAAAGTAGATATCTCAGGCCCTTTGATTAAAATAGAACTGTCGAACAAATTCCATGGCCATAGTGACACGATGAGTTTATTTCTGAAAGTCAAAGAATGACAGATCAAACATATAGGTTTATGACACTACCATGAAACCTGCTTGATGAGATATTGAGACAAAGGGATTAAATTACATAGTAAGCGTTCGTATGAGGTGATAGTCAATGCGACGTCAACTTCTTTCTCTTGGGTACCTTGACCTGTTGCTAGACAATAATCTTGGACTTTAGGAAAGCCCACCTAATGCCAACGAGAAAGAGGCCTAGAGGGTCACACACTAAGTACATTCAAGTATCTCAAGTAGAATAAAGATTATCCCCCTATGTAGTTTAATAATTATTCAAGGAAGCCTAAATTGTTTTAATGTTGGATGAAGAATAAAATGAAAACAAGTACACGCCGTGTAGTTTTTATTTTGAAAACAAGTACACACTGTGTATTATTAAATGTACATTCCATGTATTTTTCATTTTGGAAAGGAAATGAATAAATGAAAACAATATATACACACCATGTACATTGAATGTGTAGGCCATGTAGTTTTCAATGAAAAACAAGTACACACCGTGTATTTATGACTACACACTGTGTAGTTTTTCCAATCGGGATTTTGAGGAAATATCATTTTATTAAATGATATTTATTATAGTCAGTGTGGGCACATGTCAAGGAATTAATGACTCGACATGGGGTTTTAAAAAGATTTATTGATATAAATAAAACATGTAACGTGTTTATTTATTGTCATAACTCTACAACCTCAAACTAGATTATAAATATCCTCACAACCCCAACTCTTTTCCTTAGACAAGAGAATCGTTGTGCACAACAATTCTGGAGAATTCTTTCAAGCCCGAAAGTACCTCTTCCTCAAAGAACACTCTCAATAATGAGAGAGATCATCTTCCATTGGATCAGGAAGATCTAAGGCAGACAACTCAAGCAAAGGTTTCTCCACGCTAGCACCCAGAGACTCCTTTGGAGATGTCCAGAGATTAGAGGTGCATGTGTGGATCACCACTAGAGAAAGTTTACAATTGGCTTCTACTACAGAATGAAGAATCACATCGAAAGTTGATCAAGAACATCAATGAAGGGAGAACACCCAAAAGGTACTTCTTTCCAATTAATTAAATTAATTGTAATAAACTTGTAACGATCCTACTTTTGTGGTTCCGGGACCTTTCTTCTTATTTTTCTATTTCTATGAATTGATCCATGGAGACTGGCATTTATCGTCGTATTGATCTCGGATTGATCATTGATAATGAAAAAAAATCCAAGGGGGCACATCCACCCACGTGCTTCTGCTGTGCCTGGAACCTTCAAATGGTATCAGAGGGAGGTTACAACATTTATTATAGTTATTTAATTTTCATTGATAATTTATGCATTTATATTTGATTTAATTTGAAATAAATCGTTCTATAAATCTGAATAAACGAGATCTATTCTTCCTCCTCCATTTCTTGATTCATGTCACAGAAATGTCCTTTTAATTTTGATTAAAATAAAAACAAGGAACTCATCCAAAGGATCCTCTCTTTCTGTTTGTACAACACGGGAATACACGATGTGTAATGAAAATTACACGTTGTGTACTTAGGTTCAACGAACCAGCACTGGTCCTCTAAACCACGTCATGTGAATTGAGTATGCCTAAGTATTTATTACGCCATGTTGACCAGAATTAAATGGTGCGTGGGAACTGGAATACACAGCGTGTATGTTGCAGCAACACACCGTGTAGTCCGATCCGGCCCAAGTGAAACTGTGTACAAAGGAGAAGACACGTACCACATACACGAGATTTCCAGGCCGGTTACCCCGTAACAAGGAAGTAAATTCCATGTATGATTTATCTACATGCCGTGTACTCCAAAATTTCCAAAGTAGAGAGAACACGCCAAAGCCCAAGAGTGTACTTTGGATAAAGGGTGAAAATAAATACACTCCGTGTAAATATGAACTACATGCCGTTTACTTTCCAGAAATGGAATTTCACCAGGTTTCCTCCAAAAGGTAAAAAGGCCTGTATAAGGGATATAGATGAGAATAATCTCAAGGAAACTCAGAACAGAATTTAAGATAAATAATTGATTAATTATAAGATCATAATTAATTAATTTCAAACATGACTTATCTTAAATAATAGAACTATTAAAAGAATTTGAATTCTAAATATGCATAAATGTCGTTGCATGATATGGATGATCATGAGCTATACCAAATACCCTTTGTATGTGAGTATGACTTCATTTAAATTTGTTTAATTTAAATTTTTTTTCCTGTGAGCCTTTTTCTAATAAAATGTAGGGCCATCGTGCCCATGGTTTCTTTAATGTAGACCCATGTAATAGAGGATCTCTCAAACCAGAGGAGACGGTTCGAAATCTGAAGCTGAGGAAAAATAAACCCAAGAAGATAAAATGGTGGATAGGTGGGAGCTGCAAAACATGAACCATCGGGTTCAAGGTGTTTTTCTCTAGGCCAGTGTTAGCTTATCAAAACCACTAGATAAGCTAACCAATAGAAGCTCATGATCATGCCATATTATTTTATTTCTTTCTGATTATATGGTTTATTTATTATGTATGTGTTGTCTCAATCACATAATTAATAAAATTACGAAGCATGCAAAGATGGAATAAAATAAAAACCAGACTATGCGTAAAAATTATCAGAACATGGTTAATCACTTATGCAAGAATCACTTAATATTAACAAGCATGTGATAATGAAAAACTATGAATAAAGGATTAAAATCCCTCAAATACCATATTAAGTCAGACCAAGCCTTCTGTTACTTGATTAAGGGCAAGACTCAATCAAACTATGTGTTTGACTAACCCTTGTTGGGACACTTACTTTTACAAAGGAAGCCCTTATGAAAGGTTTCAGGTTGAATTAACCATATTAAATCAAGAGGAGTAGACCTTGCTAGACATGGTGTAATATTGGAGGTAAGAGTTGAGGAAATCCAAGTCAGGATTTTAGGATTGGGGAGTCCACTCAATAGATCAAGAAACTGTAAGCTCACTGTTGGAAAAGACCTGCCTACCTAAATACCTTCAAATAGCTTGACCAACCCTTTTGGGGTTATTCGAAGGGGAATATGGATCCTTTCCACTAGAATGACAAAGCAACTGGACATTCCAAGTTCAATGGTGAGGGAAATTGGGACTTGATAAAATAGTGGGAGAATTAATAAATTCATTTATTATTTTTCATAAAATGTAATCAAAAGGTACTGATAAATCTGCTCTTTTAATTTGTAGAATCGAAATGAAAAACTCTTCAACCACATTTTCTCTGTGATCAATTCTAGATAAAGACAATATCCTCACCCAAATTAACTTTTAGGAATGGTTTAGGCGCCTTTGGGTTATCATATTCCATGAATGAAATTTTTACGTGTTGGAGTCCTCACTTCCTGATTCTCCTACCCTAGGGGCAAGTGATGAAGATTTCCTGGTCTATGATCAACATTTGAACAATGCACTCGATGTTCAGTGTTTGATGCTATCATAAAATGTCTAGTGACCTCATGAAGTCTCATGAAGGCATGGATGACTATAGCATGCTCATGCACCTCCGTGGTCTATACCAGGAGAGAGCAAGACAGGAAAGGTTTGAGATCTCCAAGGCTCTATTACAGAGCAAGCTTGGAGAGGGTGCCTCAGCTGGGCCTCATGTAGTCAAGCTCATTGGATACATTGAGTTATTGGAGGTTTTAGGGTTTAAAATCCCCTAAGAACTGGGTACCAATCTCATTCTTATATCACTCCCCCAAATCTTCTCAAACTTTGTTGTGAACTTCAACATGAAAAACATTGAGAAGTCTCGGTCTGATCTTCTAATCTTCATTAGCCAAGTGGACAATGATATGAAGCGTGAAAAGCCTTTTCTACACATAGTGAATAAAAGGAAAGTGAAGGCAAAGATATTTAAGCCAAAATATTCTTCAAGGCCTTCCAAGAAAAGGAAGATCAAAGGTGAGGAAAGATAATAGGAGGCTGTTTGTTTCTCATGTGGCAAGAAGGGCCACTGGAAGAAAAACTGCACCTAGCAAAGGAAGCAAGGGGAAGCTTCAGGTGCGTTTGTTATCGAATGCAATCTATTTGTTTCTACCAATTGGGTATTAGATACTGCTTGTGTTGCTCACATCTGTATCCAAATACAGGAACCATGTAGATTCAGAAAGATTGATCGAGGTGAGGTAGATCTACGGGCAGCCAATAGAGCCAGACTTGCTACTATAGCTGTCGGGGACTACCACATCACAGTGCCAACTAGAATGATCTAGGTGTTAAAGGGTTGTTATTATGTTCCTTCTGTTACTAGAAACATTATTTCAGTATCCAGGTTAGATATTGATGGATTCATGTTCATGTTTGGAAATGAATGTTTCTAATTTTATAAAGAAAGCATTTATTTTGGTAGGGCACATTCATATAACGTCCTTTATGTGTTAGACTACAAAAACCAAGTAATGGAAATCGATGAAAATTTCAATTCACATTAATCATACCACACCTCACTTTGGAATCACCAGTTAGGTCATGTCAATGAGAAACATTTGAAAAAATTATATCAAGATGGGTATTTAGATTATTTCGAACTAAAACCACTAGGTGTATGTCATGCGTTTCTACAAGGAAAAATGACCAAAGCCCCATTTAGTGGGAAGGTGAAAGGGCTAAAGATATTCTAGAATTAGTTCATACAAATGTGTGTGGACCATTTCTAGTTGAAGCAAGGGGTGGTTTCTCGTACTTAATAACTTTTACTGATGATTTTAGTAGATATAGAGGTATTTAATTAATGAGGTAGAAGTCATATTCTTTTGATCAGTTCAAAGAATACATGAATGAAGTTGAGAACCAGCTTAGTAAGAAGATTAAGAAACTCTGCTCAGACAGAGGAGGAGAATATCTCAATCAGGACTTCATTTATTTCTTACGGGAGTTTGGGATTCTATCTCAACTCACTCCTCCTTACACACCTCAATGGAATAGTGTAAGTGAAAGGAGGAACTGCACCCTGTTAGACATGGTGAGATCAATGATGAGTCATGTGAGTCTTCCATTATACTTTTGGGGATATGCATTACAAACAGCAGCACACATACTAAACCAAGTACCAACTAAATTGATAAATGATATTCCATAAGAGTTATGGAGTGGACGCAAAGCCATGTTATCGAATTTACATGTGTGGGGTAGAGAAGAATTTGTTAAGGCCTCTTCAGTTAATGAACTTGCACCCCGAGGAACAAATTGTATCTTTATAGGATATCCCAATGAAACAAGGGGATATTGCCTATACAACCCCTCTGGAAAAAAGGATACAGTGACAAGACATGCCATATTCCTTGAGAGGGAGCACATCTCCAAAAGATATAGTGGGAGCAAGATATACTTCGATGAAGTCGAGACTCAAGATACACAGGAGTTGGTACAAGAATAGATTCCACAAATCCCAGTGGAAGAACAATCTGTTCCGGAGACACAAGAAATGCGTAGGAGCACGAGAGAGGTGATAGAACTAGAACAATATGGTTTTCTTATCACCGAGGATGGTGAATCATTATTGGTTGACAATGATGATCCTATTACCTATAAGGAAGTAGTTGAAGGCATAGACATTTCCCAGTGGTAAGAAGCCATGAATTCTGAAATTGATTCCATGTACCAAAACCAAGTCTAGATTTTGGTAGATCCTCCAGTTGATGTAAATCCTATTAGTAATAAATGGGTATTCAAGAAGAAACTGGACATGGAGGGGAAATTCATCACCTATAAGGCACGACTGGTTGCAAAAGGTTTTAGATAGCATAAAGGAATTGACTATGATGAGAACTTTTCACCAGTTGCGATGCTGAAATCCATTAGAATCTTATTGGCCATTGCCTCTTACCATGACTATGAGACTTGGAAAATGGATGTCAAAATAGCATTCCTTAATGGGAACCTCCAGTAAGATGTCCACATGACACAACCTGAAGGGTTTGTGACTCCAAAGGATGCCAACAAGGTATGCAAGTTGAAGAAATCCATTTATGGATTAAAGCAAGCATCAATGTCATGGAACATTCATTTTGATGAAGTTGTAATGGAATTTGGCTTTGTTAAGAATAAATGTGATCCTTGTGTCTATAAGTGGTTTAGTGGAAGTGCAATCATTTTCCTAATAGTATATGTTGATGACATATTACTAATTGGAAACGAAGTACCTATCTTACAGTCAGTTAAGGCATGGTTAGATAAATTCTTCTCCATGAAAGACTTGGACGAGGCAGCATATATTCTTGGGATCAAGATCCATCGTGATAGATCCAAGAGAATGTTGGGCCGGAGTCAAAGTACATACAATGACAAGATACTGAATATATTTAGTATTGAACAATCCAAGAGGGGATTTTTGCCAGTGTCACATGGAATTCATCTTTCCAAGAAAATGTGTCCTCAGACACATGAGGAAAGAAAGAAAATGGCAAGGATCCCTTACGCATCCGCAATTGGGTCAGTCATGTATGTTATGATATGTACGAGGCTGGATGTTGCTTACACATTAAATGCGGTAGGCAGATATCAAGATGATCCAGGAGGCCGCCATTGGATGGCAGTCAAGACTATCCTTAAGTATCTGAGGCATACTAAGGATATGTTCCTGGTTGATGGAGGAGATGAGGAACTAGTCATCAGAGGACATGTAGATGCTAGTTTCCAGACTTATCAAGATGAAATGAAGTTGCAGACTGTATACATCTTTAGTTTGAATAGAGGCGCGGTGAGCTGGAAGAGCTCAAAGAAAAGTTTGGTGGCAGATTCTACAGCGGAGTCCGAGTATATCACAGCTTCTGAGGCAGATAAAGAAGTAGTATGGATGCAAAGCTTCGTCCAAGAGCTGGATGTAGTACCGAGCAGTAAAGATCCTATCATACTCTATTGTGATAATATTTCAGTGGTGGAACTTGCAAAAGAGCCAAGGTCACATCAGTAGACAAATCACATACTTCGAAAGTATCATCTCTTGAGGGATTTTTCTCAGAGTGGTGAAGTTGCAGTGAGCAGTATTTCCTCGGAATACAATGTGGTGTACCCCTTGACTAAAGCCTTGACTCAGAACAAACATGATCATCATGTGAGGTCTAGCAGACTAAAAGTCATAGGAAGCTTTCTCTAGTCCAAGTGGGATTTTGAAAGGGTTGGTGTCCTGAGAACCAGCTATTTTGTACTTTTATTACATGAATGTTCTGTTATTATATATATTGTTCATTGTTCTTCATGACTATAATATAATAATGTCCTAGAATATTTTTTTCATTAATAAGGTCGAGGCAGATCCCCACTATGATGAGAACCTTGAAATTCTATAACAATATTCTTAAATAAAGTTCTTGTGGTTGGATGATATACTATGATAGGACACATAGTATACAGACCGTCATGTGCGATTACTCTTAAGAAGACGAGACTCTCTCTCATGGAGTTTACACTTGGTAATCTCCAAGATGGGAGATTATGAGAACAGACCCACCAGTAGCAATTATACATGTCTTGGTGTCATCATGCATTCATATCTACAAGCACGTGTAATGGTCCTTATACTGGAAGATTATCATTAACTCATGTCAGGACTCGCGCACTTAGATTTTCTGACAAAAACTGTCATGAAGAGAGCTGGTGGAATGTAGGGTATGTTCGGTGCGTCATGAATGACATGTTGTTAATGGATAAGTCAAGGAAGGATTTGTCCCTTCTATATTTATGGAAGTAGATATCTCGGGCCCTTTGATTGAAATATAACTGTCGAAGAAATTCCATGGCCATGGTGACACGACGATTTTATTTCTAGAAGTCAAAGAATGACAGATCAAGAATATAGGTTTATGACACTGCTATGAAACCTGCTTGATGAGATATTGAGACAAAGGGATTAAATTACACAGTAAGCATTCGTATGAGGTGATACGTCAATGCGGTGTCAACTTATTTCTCTTGGGTGCCTTGACCCGTTGCTAGATAGTAATCTTGGACTTTAGGCAAGTTTGCCTAATGCCAATAAGAAAGAGGCCTAGAGGGTCCCACACTAAGTGCATTCAATTATCTCAAGCAGAATAAAGATTATTCACATACGTGGTTTAATAATTATCCAAGGAAGCCTAAATCATTTTAATGTTGGAGGAATAATAAAATGAAAACAAGTACACACTGTGTATTAATGATTACACGCCATGTAGTTTTTTTTTGAAAACAAGTACACGCTATGTCTTAATAAATGTACACGCTATGTAGTTTCCATTTTTGAAAGGAAATGAATAATTGGAAACAAGATATACATGCCGTATACATTGAATGTACACATCATGTAGCTTTCAATGAAAAACAAGTACACGTCATGTATTTATGATTACATGCGGTGTAGTTTTTTCAGTCAGGATTTTGAGGAAATATAGTTTTATTAAATGATATTTATTATAATAAGTTTGGGAACATGTCAAGGAATTAATGACTCGACATGTAGCTTTCAAAAGAGTTTATGAAATAAATAAAATGCGTAACACATTTATTTATTTTCATAACTCTACAACCTCAAACCCGATTATAAATATCATCACAACCCCAACTCTTTTCCTTAGACAATAGAATTGTTGTGCACAACAATTATAGAGAATTATTTCAATATCGAAAGAAACTCTTCCTCCAAGAATGCTCTCAAGACCGAGAGAGATCCTCTTCCATCGGATCAAGATGATATAAGGCAGACAACACAAGCAATGGTTTCTCCATGCCAGCACCCAGAGACTCCTTTGGTGACATCCAGAGATACAAGGTGCACGTGTGGATCACTACTACAGGAATCCTACACTTGGATTCTGCGATGCGATGATGAATCACATCAGAACATGATGAAGAACATTAACGAAGGAAGAACACCAAAAGTTACTTCTTGTCAATTAATTAAATAAATTATAATCAACTTGTAACGATCCTACTTTTTTGGTTTTGGGACCTTTCTTCTTCTTTGTCTATTTCTATGAATTGATCTATGGAGACTGGTGTATATCGTCGTATTGATACCAGATTGATCATTTCTAATTTTAAAAAGCCAAGTGGGCACATCCAGCCACGTGCTTATACTGCGCACAGAACCTTAAAACACAAATCAAATATCAAACATAAATAATAATGTGATGAAAGTAATAATCATTATTTAGAATAATGTAGTTATTAGAAGAATGTGAAGAAGACATTATGGGATAACAGATCTTCAAAACATAATAAAAAATTAATGAAAATTAAACATTTGTTTGAACCAAATAAAGTTAGATATCATTATAAATATTCTTCATTTCATAAAGATCACACTTCATTTGACCAGAGCATGCATGATTGAAGTGGAAAGAAAATATATTTTGGGTAGGAAACATACCATATAAATACAAACTAGAATATATGCTATAATCAGTTTTTATAAACTACTGTCAAACAAACCCTTAACATCTTCATCCATACATGGAATTTTCATATTGTTCAAATTCAATACATTGATATTCCATGTTTTATATATCATCTTGAAATAGATCTTAAAATTATGAAAAACAAATTCTTTGTAATGTGAGCTTTGGAGAAGTGGATTTTTACACAATACCTGTGGATTTATATACCACATAATCATAAGGGGAAGGGGAAGGGGAAATTTCAGCCATGAGGTTTTATTTAACTGTCTTTAGTAGGACCTAAATGACAATACATGGCATGTATTTTCCCCTGACATCCACAAACAATGACCAGAACAAAAATCAAAGATAAAACATAAACAAAGATGCCATAAAAGTATTAAGAATTATTAAAAATAATGTAGATATTATAATAATGTAATAAATTCTATGAATGAATAATTAATGTTCAAAAAACTTTAGTAGGGAAAAAAATAGGCTCAAATAGAGAATTTAGTGGTCAGTGGTAGGTGTCTTAAGATTCATGCAACACACTCTGTGTCCACTAAGAAGTGGAAGAAACAATATTGTCAAGTAGTAAAAGTTTGATATTATCACAAATAAATGTTAAAATGCTGACTATAAGTTGATCAATTAATAAACCATGAATAAATAAATCTTGAAACCAATATGATACAATGGATAATCCAATATTTGAAAGACATTAACAACTTAAAATTCTTGTGAATTTTTTTTTGGGACATCAGAAATATAATAGAAAACATTTAGGGTAATTTAGAATTAATATAATTTTAATTTTAGTATAGAGAGTTGAAATACATGAATGAACACATACTTCAAATGGGTAATTAAAATTCAAAATCATTATGATAATTAATGATGGAGCTGAGGCTATATGATCATCATGTGTAATAGTAAAAGACAAACTTATAGAATAAATGATTCTATTACAAAACATAATATATTATAGTAAAAACATAATATATATCACTCACATAACATATAAATACAAATAATAAAATATAGAGTAATCATTTTTTGACTACATGAAAAACATTATGACACGTACAAACCAAACATTTATGTTGTAACAGTAGTAAATTAATATTCCATGAACAGACAAATTAAATGAAACTAGAAAATGATAATGGTCAAACATCCCCAACTTTAGAGATTATTCATCCATGTTGACATCCTTCAGTGTAATAAATCCATTACATCTGAAGGATTCTATGAAGGAGTTACTGGAAGAAGATCATGCTCATTAAAATATGTCTCAACTAGGGTTAAAATTAGAAATAATTATAATAAAATTAAAAATGACGAATATGATTTGTAAATATTAAATATATATTTAAAAATTAGGGATTAAGAATTGATACATATGGTGAAAAAAATAAAAGTGTTAATGGTAGTCTATTTATTTAAGTATGTATTGTATATTTTACAGACAAAATCCATTTTCTTAAGAAGACACTTTTTGGATAAGTGAGAACCATACAAAAACCTCTACCTTCAAATCACCCCCAATAATTTTTACTTGCAAATGAATAAACATCATCATGAGTATAAAAGGTTAAAAACAATTTTGATAAATTTACATCCCAAAGAGAAATTAAAATAAAACTGCAACCTTCAAAAAAGGGAAACCAACCTGAACAACAAACACCGCAACACAATGGAGACCAATTCCACCAGGTGCATGTTTGATTTCCCATTACGCAAAAATGTGGCTTCCAGTGAACAACTACGTCCTCTGAGAGTACTTGGTGGAGCTCTACCCTTCAGGGAAAGCACATAAAAAAACATAAATACACTAAATGTGTTGGCAGCATTAAATCATACCAAAATCAAGAATAATATTGATGGATCTGATGGAGGAACAACTAATTCCACCGATCCACTAAGGTTAGAGTCATCAATCAGTAGGATTGACTATTCAAAAACAAAATTTTTGGAATCATACCTCTACTCCCAATCAATATACCTGACATTTGGGGCCTCTTGAAGATATGTAAGTGGTATAAAAACCACCACATTATACATTAAAAATATTATGATGCCTCATACTTGGTTCTTAGAAACATTTCATTTTTGGACATCAAGGGCCAAAAATTGATTATAAGAGGTACAACCATCTCATATTCAGTCTTCATTCTCTAGTTTAGAAGGCTCACACAATTTCCAACTTGGCGAAAAGGAAACATCCTATTATGATCTTTCAGGCCTAGAATATATTCATTGGTATAAAATACCTTGATGATGTTTGGGTGTTCCTTGAATTGGATTATTAAAATTTTCCAGATTCCACCTGAACTCAGATATGTGCATCCTCCTCGTTAAGCATCTAGACAAAAAAGGTCCCATAAACATTGAAATTACTCACTCCATCAATACACTTTAATGTATCATTAATCTTATCATCAAAATTAAATTTGACATTATCTATTGGTGGTGGAGCAATAGTCAGCCTAGTTAGGCTGGTAGTTGGCTACAAATCCACAATGATGACCTCTCACTCTGCTTTAAGAGACTCCAGAGACTGACTGGTCTTCTGGGATTTCCTTATTTTCATCCCATTCCATTTCAGAGGAACAGTGGTAGATGAAGATGGGAGGCCTATATGCTTTCTAGAGAAGGAGTCTGTATTAGAGCTTAATCCAAAGACACTAGAACCACTTCCAATGCCACTTACATAAAAATTCAGAAAATATGAAATAAGTCCCTAAAATTAATATATGTAATAAAAAATCTAAAAATGATAATTTTTAAAATAAATTTAATTGAGAATGTCTAATTGAAATAACATAGACCAACTTCAAAGAAATAAACCTGGACATTAGTTCAGAACTAAAAAATATACATAATGACGTATTCAGTTCAAAAAAATCAATAGTATACAAATTTTTCCTTCAAAAGTAAAATTTTTCTAAAATATACTACAATTATAGGTTTTTCAAATATATAAATTGTTTCTGAAATATAAAATAAATAGTAAATAGAAGAAAAATTTATTAATTTTATGTTTTTCCTTCATAACATTCATATGTTGTATCCTTGCATCTCTATAGTTTGACAGAGAAGACATGTTTTTATTTTTTTTAATTTATATTTAATTTTCAAGGTGTGCAATGAAATCAAATTATGCACAGTGGAATGTAAAGCAAATGTTATATACATTGAAAAGGAAAACACCAAATTGGATAAATTTTTAATTCCACAAGAGTATAAGGTCGATGCAAAGTGAAATTATATGATTGAATCAGTTTATTAATAGTCAAGTACTATACTGTGATGTATAATACAAAAATATGGCTCCATTTTCAAAAATATGTGAATCCAGTTCACATGGTTGGCTGGTTTGCAAGAAGTGAATTGGTAAATACATGTTCTAAAAAGTGATTTTGGTATCTGAACTTGTATACTGTAGAATATTTTTAGTTTACATGTACATAGTAACTATTAAAATAAAATCTGGGTAAACTGGATTTTCTATAGTTGATATGAAATACACAAACCAAACTAAAAATTTGTGAAAAAAACCAATGGAATAAAATTTTGGTATACTCGAATGTATGTTATTGTGCATAACCAAAAATAATATCTATTCCTTATAATCCAAAAAATGATTCCTCAATTTTTGAAAAAGTAATTATCTTAGTTGACACATACCTTAAAATATATGGAAAACATTATTTTATGATTTTTCGTTCATAAAAATCATGAAGTTAGTGAATGGAAAACCTTAGAAGCTCCCATGTGCAGGCCTTCAGTCTCGGGTTCAGATATCTTTATATTTGTTATCATCTCCTTAATTTGTTTATTTGATATATTCCAGGCTGACAAGTCTTTAATAGACTGGAAAGGAAAAACACATCCAAATTTAGTGTACCTTTCAACAAAAGGAAGTTGTGGGATGAGATAATTGGATGAGATATGATGTAATATATCCAAATAAAACAATTCATTTGAATATTTCCTTAGCTCATGAACATGCAAGATAATTAATGTACCTTCCACTAAAGTCATCAATCCAGAGGTTAGGGTTGTAAACTTTTTTTGGGGAAAACTATCATAGTATAAAACATTATAGTTGTTAGTATAAAGTCACATAAAATAAGAAACATAGGGAAATATTCCAATAGGAAACACATTGTTTATAGAAATCATAAACACTGGAACACTAACAATGGGATATTGGAGAACACACCTTTTTTCGAGCTCTGGATCTATAAGTTTAGTGAGGATAGAAAGTTGTATAGTAATGGTGGTAGACCGAATGAAGTGAATCTATAATTTATGATACCTGAATAAAGATGTATTATATAATAGTAGAGAAATTTTTGATGAATAGACTTAAATAAAAAAATTATAGCGGATCAAAGAGTTAGTCCACTATGCTTATAGTCTAAGACGTTTTAAGAAACATCAATGACCCGAACATGGAATCTTCATGAATGAAACTGGAAAATTTTATATAGAATGATATAATTTAAGCATTACTAAATTGTAGGATGCTTTGACGTGTCAGAAGAAATCAATATCATCAATGGAAAAAATTGATTATGTAAGCATGGCCTAGAAGAAGATGCACATTCCGTAAATGGTGAATTGGAATAGGATTTGTATAAAAATATTGTTTGAAATTGTAAAATTAATAAATCATGGAGAGAAGGTAAAAAATTTCCAGAAATTGAGAAGAACACACCTTTTTCTTAGCACTGGGTCTGTAGGGTCTTAGAAGATATACAATCGTATAAAAATGGTGGAAGACCAAACAACGTGGATCCCTATTTACTGATTTGTGAATGCAGATGTATCATATTTCAGCATGTAAATTTGGTTTGAATAGAGCAAAATGTGAAACATTGATATAGTGGAAAATGTTGGAGATTTTATGAATGAAATATTACCATATGCGGGATCCATCTTTAACAGGTTGAATCTCTAGTTAGATAAAATGTTAACCCGTCGGTTAGATCTGCGAAGAAAAAGAAATATTTATTATTTCCATGATATCAAGAGAACATACCTATTTCATAGATCTGGATCTATGGTCTCTCTGGACAAGGTATCGTTGATGGTAATAAGATTCGTGAAGAGGTTGAAGGGTGTCCTCCATGATGGTTAACAGTGAAATTGAAGCACATCCATGGTGATAGAGACCTGGTAACCGACCAAGAAGGACATGAAACCCTATATTTCAGAAATCGATTGTAGATGATTCCAAAACCCTAGTTTATGGATATTCAAAGAGGTTAAGGCGGTGTGTCAAAAATTAGTATTAGCTATAGATTTTGTAGAATGATCTTGGTAAATACATAGGATGAAGATGAAGCAAAAACGATGGATCTTTTCGAACCGGTGAATCAGAAGAGCGAGGATGCAACGGGGAGGAGTTCCATATACATGGAGGTGATGTAGCATAAGAGCAACGGGGTAGAGATTAGAAGATTGGAATATTGGAAGATATATTAGGGAGATACGACCCAATTTTTTTGAATTTAGTTTCCAATTTCGGTGGAATTGCGTGATGATGATGAAGATAGATCTACGGAGGGTTTGAAATAGTGATATTAGAAAAGGAAAGTCGCACGGGGGAGGTAGGGCAATGTGATGGAAGGCAGGTAGATGGATATGGGTGGGTGGAGTGAGTTTTTGTTGGAGTGAAACATGTCCATAAAAATGCCTAATTTAGTATATATATAGATTTCTATGACTCTAATACCTCTCTTTAACATTTTACTAGGTAATGAACATGATGGTTTTTATTATTCTGCAAAACATGTATTGAAACCTGCATCATCTACCCAGGCTAAAGAAATTAAATTTTTCCTTATTTTGGACAACTATTTTACCACTTATGAGTCTGGTAGAATCAATGTTTCATGAATTTAATGGACTAATGAAACTTATTAAATAACCATACTACTAAAAATTAAATTTCTTTATTACATATTGTATGATTTATTGACTTCATTATATATTTGTTCAAACTTACCAAAAACAATGGTTAGTTAAATTATCCATGAATCCCCCTATTCCCCCTCATTTATTTTGTTTTTTGGGTTACATATTAGTTATCATTTTCTATTTACTTCCATAATTGTTTTCAAATGCAGTAAATGAAACTAATTGAATAGAGGCGACAAAAACAGATTATAGACAAAAATCGTTGCATGACTGAGTTTGGAATTCCACCACTAGTTCCTACAGTGAGTATTTTATTTCAAATATATATATATTTAAATAACATATAATGTCATGTGATTAATTTTTTTAAACATTTTTGCAAGATTCATCTATTAGGTGACAATTATTTGATGAGCAGCCTAGTAGTGGTCCAAGTACTCAGGGTGTTCGTACGAGGGGGGAGGTATGAGAGCTAGACGATCTGGTCGGCATACCCGATTAGACCCAGCCCCTCCCACTAACATACCATCCATCCCACATGCAGATCCTGATGTGTCATTAGGGACACATGAGATATTTAGGCCTCCCATTTTTTCACCAACATTTACATTTGAGCCTCCTCACCCGTCTGTACCATATCCGATGATGACTCCCACTACCCATCAAACATTCGTCCAGCCATCCCTGTCATCTTCTTTTACATCTGCTTCCTTCTCTCCGGGCTTTTATATTCCATCTTCTTCGACTCCTGCTCTGCCAGAGTCTATCCCAACAGAGCATAGATTGGGATCCACTCCATCTGTACAGGTTGTTGCTTCAGTTTCTATGGATCTGGTGGCGCCCAATTATCATACTACCACATGTATACTTATACAACCCTAATAAATTTTTACAACATTATTTGTTTTCATTATAACATTTATTGATAAAATATTTGTTTTTCTTTCATAACAGATACATCTACTAGTAGGAGGAGGGGCAGGTCCATACATGCATACGTGCGGTGTGGAACCCCCACACACAGTTGATGGTAAACTATAATGGTGATAGTCCGATGGTTGAAAAATTAGGGCAGTAATGTAGGTGTTTTTTGGCGATGCTTTCCAGATACTCCAACATCAATCTTATCAGCCTGCTCTCATGGAGAGAGCTGCCGAATGAAGTCAAGGATAAAGCCAGGGTAGAGATATGGGTAAAAACATCTGTTGTATTTAATGAAATATATTATTTTTTGTATTTATATGAATTAATATTTTTGTGTCAGTTGCAGTTTAATTTCCCCAATGGTGAGGGTGCACGACCAGCACGTCTAAAGGATTTAGGTGAGCTTTGGAGAGCTTATAAGCTTGAGTTGTACATTGGATGGCATGCTAGAGTTGGAACAGAGTTAGAGGCGGTCCCTGTCATGGATTATTATCTATTAGAATAGTACCGATAGATGATTACTCATTGGAATACTAGACAATTTAAGGTATTAATCATGTTAGAAGTATTTAAATGAAAATTTTCATGTTATTCATTAATACTAATTATTGAATTTTATTTAGGATTCATCTGGATAAAATAAAAAAACATTGATGCTAAGAGATACTTCCACACATTGGGATGTACTATGATACCAGATCATGAGAGGCAACAAGTATGATAGTTTATAATCTTTCTTTACAACTTGCACTTTCTATTGCTTCCTCCATAATTAATTTGATTGCTAAAGTTGTTATATAATTTTAGTTATGCAATTAATTTTTTTGGTATCCTATTTTTAATTATGGTTTCCAATATTCAATGTCATTGTAGAGGCATAAATTGATTATAGAAGGACTTGTGCCTCGAGAAGAACTATTTTTCTCGAGTTGAAAGAAGAAAGATGGAAGTGCAGTTATTGAACTGACTTAGTAGCATATTGTAAGTTTTACTTTGTATATTTAAAACTTTATTCTCTATTTTGTAACTTAATAATCTATTTATATTTGTAATAGGATTTTTCAGAGGCCCTTGATGCCCATGAACCATACAATTTTGGGCCAAAGGATCACTTACATCGGGTGTTGGGAGACGAGCACCCTGGTGGAGTACGTTGTTGACTAGGGAAGAGTATAGTTCCGACGAGGTATTGGCCCTCCTCAGGTATGAGTTGTAGTGCCACCGAGTTGCAACAGGTTAAGGCACAGGCAGAATAAGCTGAAAAAAGGGTCATAGAGATGGCAGAATGGTCTGCTAGGTAAAACACTACATTTATGAAACTGATGGATGTTTTACGTCCAACACTTCAACCCGAGGTGAACGCTGCTTGTGATGAATATATGTTATTGATGAGCTCTATATACGGTTCACCAGGTAGAAGTTATAGTATTGGTCAAGAAGATTGTGAGCAGGAGGATGAGGTAGAGGAGGAGGAGGTCAAGGAGGAGGCTGAGGCGGAGGAGGAGGGTGAGGAGGAGGCTGAGGCTGAGGAGGGTGATGAGGAGGTTGAGGGTGAGGATAAGGGTGAGGAGGAGGGTGGGGACGATGATGGGGATGATTATGAGGATTATGGTGAGGGTGATGATTGTAACACCTGAGACTTTTATGAGATTTTTTTTAATGTTATATAAATCATCAAACTAATCTTTCACTACACACAACACTATCTTGGCTTTCTTTGCACGTAACCGTGGCCTTCCTCGATAGCTTGCGTTGTACGCAATATCGAGTTTCACTAAACAACGACATGCTATTAAAATATTATTAAAACTAACTGTTAAAAATAGTAATACCCACTTTTTGAAATTTTGTAAATTTTATTTTTCAAAATGGACTTCATTTTTGGATTCGGAATATAGAAATTAGCCTAGGGTAAAATTTTGGTATTTTTCTGAAAACTTTCAATTTTTGATGAATAGTGAAAACAGTGGGTTACTATTTAAAAATCGAGTTTTTATTTAGATAATTATTTATTTTAATTAAATTTATTTTAGGTCAAAATTGATATATAATACCTATATAAGTTCAATGAAATTCATTGGAGTCATTTTATAATAATTTTAGATATATAAAAATTCTATTGAACTTTTCACCGTCTTTTACCCACCTTCTAGGAGAATTTGGAATTTCACATAAAACTTAATTTTTCCACTTCTATGAGTGGAATTTTGAAAATCCAAGAGACATGGTTAATATCAAGGACTAAAATTTGGTTCAATGAGTTGAAAATAATTTTTGGTGAATAGTAACTTTTTACTTTTTTTTACCACGGTTAAAAGTAAATAGGGTAATTGGGGGTGAAAATTATATTATTATTACCATAACACATGTCCTAATTCTATTGTATAAGTGTAATTCGACCAAAAACAACCTTATTAATAAAATATGACCATTTAGGCCCACATGGATTAGATTAGGACATTTAATATTAATTTATTTAAAGAAGGGTTAAAATAGTTAAAATCAAAGTTTAATAACTAAATAATTTTTAATAAAGGGTTATACATAAGATAAGTTAGACTATAAATATTCATTAGAAATATAAAAATATTTCCTACATAATGATATTTTATTTGTAATTTTGAGACATTAAATAATTTAATTTATTTATGACACAATGATGATGCAGTAATTATCTTATTAATGAAATATTGACATAATTGATGTTATAAATACCTAAATAAATGTAATTTGAGACTTTTTTATGAATTCCACTACTTTTATAGGTTAATATGACATGTTATTATTGATTTAATTAACTTTATTCTAACTAATAATTCTTTTATGATTTTCACAAAAATCAATTACCAAATAGTGTCAAAATTGACATAAAATAGTTTTTAAAACAAATATTATATTATTAATTGTTATTTTATTGATAAAAATCTACGGTTCGGCCAAATGACTTATATAAGGTTATATATATGAATAATAAACAGCGTAGGGTTCGTTTGTGTTGTTATAGGAAGTTTATTAATCTTATAGTGTAAAAAAACAAGAAGACACGGTAATAGTTAAATTATCTAACTTAAAGTTAAATATAAATGATAAGGTTACAATAGATACCTAAACTTGTCTAAATTATATTGGATGAGATTATTTCGACCCATACCTACCTTAGCTTCGAAATAAATCAATTTGGAGCTATTAAAAACCGAATATGACTTTATAATAAAATAATATTTTTAGTTTTTCCAAAGGTGCCCCTCTCCTCCCTTATAAAAGGGCACCTCCTCCCTCTCTTCCTCACACCACATTGAGCCTTCAAGCTCGGACAAACCTTGAAAAATTCTCTTCTCCACTTCCCTAGAAACATCCTAGAGGTCCTGGTCTTCTTCAAAGACCAATTTGAGGTCCCTAAGAGGAGGCCTCAAAGAGGCGCTTCAAAGAAGAGGTAATGTCCGTTACCGATTCCTTCAACTTTATTTCTTCTTCCACTTATTATTCATTAGTTGTTTCATTATGAAGTAATAAAATCAGTATCACTCATATAATTATATGTTTTTATAAGTATGAAACAACCCTATTTCACCATTTATCCATCCTACAGAAAACAAAATCCCCGCACGTGCGTACGTACGGAATACCGTCTCCACGCCGTGGTGTAATCTATTTTACACCACCACCTTACTTTGATGGGTATAATGGCGTAAATAATAGCTATATATTATTATTTTAAATTGATATTGATTCTGAAATAGTATACATACACTCCAATACAATTCCACAATCATGGGAATGATATCATCGCTCGTGCGTACGTACGGAATACCATCTCCACGATGTGATGCGACTCATTCTACATGATCCTCATTGCATAATGATTATATAAATGAATTTAATGAATAAATATGATATATAGTACAATAATAAAATTCTTTAAATGAGGTATCTATAACCTAAAAAGAAGAATAAGAATTTATTCGACAAAACATGCATAAGAACAAAAAGTAATAAACACCCGAATAACAAGTAGCAATGAAATATTACTAACAAGAAGCTAAGAATATTACCATATATGATATCATAACAATAATTATGATTCTGGAATAATTCAATGACATTATTTAAATCATTATACAAGAGGTTTGGACACTTACGAAGAAAATCGGACTTAAGGTAAGGGAAAATATCGCAATCTCAATTTTTATCTGAGATTGTTTATACTTCAGAATTTACTGGGGAATATTTATCATCCACATCCATGTATCCTAAATATGTAATATTATTTATATCCTCCTACACTTTTTTAAATCCAATTTTACCCTTCTTTGATTTTTTAGTAAAAGATATGAAAGTAATCTTTTGTTGTTTTTCGTATGAGGTACTTTTTGACTTTTCCGGCCAAAGTACAAGAAGAATGTTTTTTAAATTATACAACATGAATGGATTTTTAGAACATTATTTACATGAAGCTTCATTTACAAGTTTTCAAATTTATTTTTAATCAACTTCTTTTAGTTTAAAATTGTATGACATTTTAAGAATGGAAAAATGTTTTTGAAGAAAGAAAGGATATTTTTCTCAAGAATTCATTTCATGTGTTTTATCAAAATTATTTTCCATCTAAGATAATATAGGGTTCTTTTTCTATCCCTATTTTTACATTGATTTGATTATGTTATGATGGAATTATTTTTATTATGTCCTTTTATCTTATATGGATTATGTTATGATGGCATGATGTTTAAGATTCCCATTTTTATTACATGGGTTATGCTATGATGTATGATTTATGATTTTGTGGCACACATAAGAATGGTTTCATTATGAGATGGGTGAGACCTATATCTCCCTCTAATGCATTGGGAAAAGATTTATATCTCATGAGATAGACATGGCTGGAACGGCAGGTTAAACCGGTTCAGTGAAACAGGACTGAAACGAGGAGTGAACTCGGTTCAGAAATGGACTTTGTCCGATAAGATAGTCTTGGCAATGAGTCTTGACTAATACGAAATGATTCTCTATGATTATGTGTGTATGCCACAAAGTTTCATATTTTAAGTTATGATTATTGGGATTACATTTCACTTTTATGATTTATCCCATGTTATGAAATTATGATCTCTTTTGCAGGTAAAGATTTTCAAAATGTTATGTTCTTATGAATATGATGTGATTGATATTTCTTTTTGTTTACCCTTACTGAGCATTTGAGCTCACCCTTTTGTATGTTTTCTTTCCCCAGGTCAGGAAGAAGGTTATTAAGTAGGATATGCCAAAAGGGGCTCTAGATATGATGAAATAAATGGGAGACAATGTAGATGCTTTATGAACCAGTTGTTTATGTTTCCTAGTTTCTAAAGACACTATACCTATACGGTCCTTTCATGGTTTTGTTATATGTTGTAATAAGTGTACTTCAATTTTTAAGTATTAACAATGTATGTAAAGTATGGGTCGTTATAGTTGGTATCATAGGAAAGGTATAGTCGGCCTTTGGAAATTAGGATGTGAAAGCCTTAGTAAGAACCCTAAGGATAAGTCTAAGCACAGAACACAATATTAGTGTTTTAGAAATGGCCATGAAAAACCTATGATAAGACCTTAAGTGTAAAATTTTATTCTTGATTATGTGGTTTTCCTATTATAATTAGTGTTTCTCACACAATTCTTCTTGGTTTTAGTCAATGGCTGGAACCCGAAGGAACCATGTTAATGCGGAATACGACAGACAATGCAATGATTGTCCCCCTGAGCAAACAAATGTTATGGGAGCTCGAATGAAAAATATTGTAGCCATGCTCACACAACTTTCTCAATCTATGAATCATGTAGGACTTCCAAATGAGCAAAGTAAGGAGCAACATTCTGTTGAATCCTTCATGAGGCAGCCTCCACCTTCATTCAGTGGGTATACTGATCCATTAGTTGCTGAAGAATGGATGAATACTACTAAAAAGATATTTTCAGTTCTTCAATATTCTGAACATGATAAAGTCATCTTAGTTGTTTATCGTTTGGAAGATGAAGCTGATCAATGGAGGAATCTTATCAAGAATACGAGGCAAAGAGATGAAATTGAGTCCATGGAATGGGGCGAGTTCAAGAACTTATTTTTCAATAAGTACTTCCCTCGTATTCCTCAAACAAAGATGGAGAAGGAGTTTCTTGAACTAAAGTAAAAGGATGATGAATCTGTTGGTACCTACGAAGAAAATTTTACAAGACTTGAAAGGTACGCTTCTGGGATTATTATCCAACCTGAGAGTAAGATCGATCGATTCTTTAGTGGCTTAAAACCAAGTCTTCGAAGGGCATTAGCCATAAGGGACGTCAATAGCTATGAGAAAATCGTTCGATGTGCTCTCAAAGTTGAGATGGAGATTGGAGTAACCCATCAGTCATATGGGTTTGATACGAAGGGGGAAATGGAATTCAAAGGAAAATCTAAATATCACACTGAAAAGAAGATGAGTTTTCCCTTATGCTCCAAGTGTAGAAATAAACATGGAGGGAGTTGTCTTAAAGGGACAAGTAAATGTTTCAAATGTGGAAAGGAAGGTCATCGGGCATTTGAATGCCGCAATGATGGGAAGAAGATGTCTAGTGATGCAAACAAAGAAAAGGCTACCTAGAGTGAACCTCTTACACTTCAATGTTACAAGTGCAAGGAAATGGGGAATTATGCTAATCAATGCCCTAATCCAAGGGTTGTTGATGATGATCGACGTCAAAAAACTCTTAAGGCCAAAGAAAAAGGAAAGTCACATTCAGTTACTATCAGTGATGTGGAGTACAATAATGAAGTGGTGAGAGGTACACTTACCATCCACTCTAAAGTATCAAATGTTTTATTTGATTCTGGATCCACCCACACTTTTATTTCTGAAGAATTTTCTAAAGGTATCACCGTATTACCTCAACAATTTGATGTTTAGTTAGCTATGAAAACCCCTAATGGCACAACAGTCACATTAAAAGTTTATAATTCTTCTCTGATTGAAGTTTGTGGGAAAATGCTTCCTGAAAATCTTGTGATCCTTTCTATAGTGGAATTTGATGTGATTCTTGACATGGATTGGATTTATCTATATGGATTTCATATCAATTTCCAAAGAAGGGAAGTCACATTTCATATTCTAGATCAATCTATGATCATCTATCAATGCAAGGATGAACATAACCTTCCAGTGGAAATTTCTTCCATCTTATGGGTCTTGATTCTACTAATGAAGGTTATTTATCTCAAAAGGTTGGTGAGAAACTCATGATTAAGAATATTCCCATTGTACAAGAGTTTGATGATGTCTTTCAGGAGGAATTGCCCTATCTTCCACCAAATCGTGACATTGAGTTTTCAATAGAACTCATACCAGGTGCTTTTCCTATTTCAAAGACACCTTATAGAATGACCCCAATTGAGTTGCAGGAATTGAAGAAGCAACTCCAAGAGAATCTTGATAAAGGATTCATACGCCCTAGTGCGTCACCTTGGGGTGCACCTGTTCTGTTTGTTAAGAAGAAGGATGGATCAATGAGAATCTGCATTGATTATCAGGAACTTAACAAGATCATGATCAAGAAAAAATATCCTCTCCCGCGCATTGATGACTTATTTGGCCAACTACGCGGAGCTCAATACTTTTCCAAGATTGATCTTCGTTCAAGGTATCATAAATTAAGGGTCAAAAGGGAGGATATACCAAAGAAGACTTTCCGTACAAGGTATGGACACTATGAATTTATAGTGATGGCATTTGGCCTTACTAATTCCCCTACTATATTCATGGATCTGATGAATAGAGTCTTTAGAGACTATCTTGATCAGTTTGTGGCAGTCTTTATAGATGATATTCTTGTCTATTCAAAGAGCAAGGAAGAAAATGAAGATCACTTGAGAATTGTATTGAAGACCCTGAGAAAAGAGAATCTTTATGCCAAATTTACCAAGTGTGGATTTTGGCTTCAAAAAGTTGCATTTTTGGGTCACATAATCTCAAAAGAGGGGATATCTATGGATCTAGCAAAAACAGAGGTTATCGAAAGATGGTCGAGATCGACAATAGTAACCGAGATCCGAAGTTTTCATGATTTGGCTGGATGTTATCAACGTTTTGTGAAATATTTTTCACGATTATCTAATCCACTCACCAGGTTGACTCGAAAAGGAGTTAAGTTCGTGTGGATGGAGGAATGTGAAGATAATTTCTTTGAGTTGAAAAGAAGGTTATCCATTGCACCTATGCTCACACTTCCTTGTAGTGGAGAAAGGTTTGTGATCTACAGTGATGCATCCAATAAGGGATTGGGGTGTGTTCTCATGCAAAACAATATGGTGATAGCTTATGCCTCACGACAGTTGAAAATCCATGAGCAAAATTACCCAACTCATGATTTGGAGTTAGCTGCGGTAATATTTGCATTAAAGATGTGGATGCATTATCTTTATGGAGAAAGGTGTGATATTTCTATTGATCATAAAAGTTTAAAGTATATTTTCACTCAAAAGGAGCTGAATATGCGCCAAAGAAGATGGTTGGAGCTGATTAAGGATTATGACTGCTCAATTCATTACCACCCTAGGAAAGTAAACAAGGTGGTAGATGGATTAAGTCGACAAGACCATGCTAGCTTATCCATGATGAGGATCACAAAAGACCCAATATTTATGGATTTACAAAGGATGGATCTTGGAATTATAATGAAAGGGAAAAATTGTATCTTTCTCAAATGAATGTTCAACCATATATACATGTGAATATTAAAGAGGCACAGAAAGAAGACATAGAGTTACAAAATAAGGTGAGAAATGTTCCTGAATTAAACCTTGATTGTGATAGAATAATAAGGTTCAGGAATCGGGTTTGTGTTCCTCCCATCCCAGAATTAAAGAAGGAGCTGCTGGATGAGGCTAATAGTTCCTCATTCTCTATTCATCCTGGAAGCATGAAGATGTATAGGGACCTGAACGAGTACTTCTGGTGGGATGGCATGAAAAGAAATGTTGCTGAATATGTCTCTCGATGCTTGATTTGTCAGCAATTTAAAGCTGAGAGACAGAAGTCTAAGGGGATGTTACAACCATTACCCATACCCGAATGGAAATGGGAAAACATCACTATGGACTTTGTCACCGGACTTCCTAAAACATCCAAAGGTAATAATTCTATCTGGGTCATAGTTGATCATCTTACAAAGTCGGCACACTTAATTGCTATTTGAGAGGATTTCTCTCTAGATCAGCTTGCCAGGATATATGTAAAGGAAGTGGTAAGATTTCATGGAGTACCACTTTCCATTATATCTGATCGGGATCCAAGGTTTACCTCTAAGTTTTGGCGAAGTTCCGGAAAAGTCTTCAGCATACTCTGGATAAAGAGTTGAGTTTCAGCACTGCTTATTATCCACAGACAGACAGTCAGTCTAAGAGGACAATTCAAACTCGAGAAGATATGTTGAGAGATTGCTCTATGGATTTCAAATGTGGTTGGGATCAACACCTACCTTTGGTATAATTTTCTTGTAATAATAGCTTTCACTCCAGTATTCAGATGGCTCCCTATGAAGCTCTCTATGGAAAGAAATACAGAACTCCAACTTACTGGGTTGAAGTTGGGGAAAGAAAGCTATTAGGACCTGATCTTGTTGATGAGATGGCCGAAAAGGTCAGATCTATTCAACAACACATAAGAGCAGCTCAGAGTCGAAAAAAATGTTATGCCGATAACCGAAGAAAAGACCTAGAGTTTGAAGTGGGTGATAAAGTGTTCTTACGAATATCTCCTTGGAAGAGGGTCATGAGATTTGAAAAGAAGGGAAAGTTGAGCCCAAGATATATCGGTCCTTTCGAAATACTGGATCGTGTTTGGAAGGTAGCTTACCGATTGGAACTTCCACCAAATATCTCCCAAGTTCCGGATGTGTTCCATTTATCTCTCCTGAGAAAGTACATACCTGATCCTTCACATGTACTCAGCTCAGAAGTTGTACCGCTAGAGCAAGATCTTTCTTATGAAGAACAACAGATAGAGATTCTGGATCGTAGTGAAAAAGTCCTACGGAACAAGACCACTCACTTGGTGAAAGTTTTATGGAGGAACAACCAATTAGAATAAGATACATGGGAGCTTGAGGATATGATGAGGGAGAGGTATCCTCATCTGTTTGTTAAAAAGTGACGAATTTTGAGGGCGAAATTCATTTTAAGGGGGGTAGAATGTTAGACCCGAGAATTTTATGAGAAATATTTTGTTTTAATGTTATATAAATCATCAAAGGAATATTTCACTACACAAAACACTAGCTTGGCTTTCTTTACACGCAACTGCGGCCTTCCCCGATAGCTTGTGTTGTACGCAATACCGAGTTTCACTAAACAACGACATGCTATTAAAATAGTATTAAAACTAGCTGTTATGAATAGTAATACCCAATTTTTGAAATTTTGTAAATTTTATTTTTCAAAATGGACTTCATTTTTGGATTCGGAATATCAAAATTAGCCTAGGATGAAATTTTGGTATTTTTCTGAAAACTTTAAATTTTTGATGAATAGTGAAAACACTCGGTTACTATTTAAAAACCGAGTTTTTATTTAAATAATTATTTATTTTAATTAAATTTATTTTAGGTAAAAATTGATACATAATACCTATATAAGTTCAATGAAATTCATTGGAGTCATTTTATAATAATTTTAGATATATAAAAATTCTATTGAACTTTTCACCGTCTTTTACCCACCTCCTAGGAGAATTTGGAAATTCACATAAAACATAATTTTACCACTTTTGTGAGTGAAATTTCAAAAATCCGAGAGACACGGTTAATATCAAGGACTAAAATGTGGTTCAATGAGATGAAAATAATTTTTGGTGAATAGTAACTTTTTACTTTTTTTACCACGGTTAAAAGTAAATAGGGCAATTAAGTGTAAAAATGATATTATTATTACCCTAAAACATATCATAATTCTATTGGATAAGTTTAATTCGACAAAAAAGAACCTTATGAATAAAATATGACCATTTAGGCCCACATGGATTAGATTATGACATTTAATATTAATTTATTTAAAGAAGGGTTAAAATATATAAAATCAAAGTTTAATAACGAAATCATTTTTAATATAGGGTTATAAATAAGATAAATTCGACTATAAATATTAATTAGAAATATAAAATGATTTCCTACATAATGATATTTTATTTGTAATTTTTAGACATTAAATAATTTAATATATTTATGACACAATGATGATGCAGTAATTATCTTATTAATGAAATATTGACACAATTGATGTTATAAATACCCAAATAAATGTAATTTGAGACTTTTTATGAATTCCACTAATTTTATAGGTTAATATGACATGTTATTATTGATTTAATTAACTTTATTCGAACTAATAATTCTTTTATTATTTTCACAAAAATCAATTACCAAATAGTGTCAAAATTGACATAAAATAGTTTTTAAAACAAATATTATATTATTAATTGTTATTTTATTTCTAAAAATATAATGTTCGTCCAAATGACTTATATAAGGTTATATATATTAATAATAAACAACTTGGGGTCAGTTTGGCTTGTTATAGTAAGTTTATTAACCTTATAGTGTAAGGAAACAAAAAGACACGGTAAAAGTTAAATTATCTAACTTAAAGTTAAATCTTAATGATAAGGTTAAAATAGATACCTAAACTTGTCCAAATTATATTGGATGAGAGGATTTCGACCCATACCCACCTTATCTTTGAAATAAATCAATTTGGAGCTATTAAAAACCGAATATGACTTTATAATAAAATAATATTTTTAGTTTTTTCAAAGGTTCCCCTCTCCTCCCTTATAAAAGGGCACCTCCTCCCTCTCTTCATCACACCACTTTGAGCCTTCATGCTCGGCCAAACCTTGCCAAATTATCTTCTCCACTTCCTTAGAAACGTCTTTGAGGTCCTGGTCTTATTCAGAGACCAAGTTGAGTTCCCTAAGAGGAGGCCTCAAAGAGGCGCTTCAAAGAAGAGGTAATGTCTGTTACCGATTCCTTCAACTTTATTTATTCTTCCACTTCTGCTTTTTAGTTGATTCATTATGAAGTAATAACATCAGTATCACTCATATATTGATATGTTATTATAAGTATTAATCAACCCTATTTCACCATCTATCCATCCTACGGAAAACAAAATCACTGCGTGTGCGTATGTACGGAATACCATCTCCACGCCGGGGTGTAATCAATTTTCCACCACCACCTTACTTGGATGGGTATAATGGTGTAAAGAATAACTATATATTATTATTATTGTAAAGTGATATTGATTCTGAAATAGTATACATACACTCCAATACAATTCCACGATCATGGGAACGATATCATCGCTCGTGCGTACGTATGGAATACCATCTCCACGGTGTGATGCGACTCGTTCTACATGATCTTCATTGCATAATGATTATATAAATGAATTTAATGAATAAATATGATATATAGTACACTAATAAAATTCTGGAAATTATGTATCTATAAACTAAAAAGATGAATACGAATTTATTCGACAAAACACGCATAAGAACAAAAAGTAATAAACACCCGAATAACAAGTAGCAATGAAATATTACTAACAAGAAGCTAAGAATATTACCATATATGATATCATAACAATAAGTATGATTCTGGAAAAATTCAATGACATTATTTAAATCATTATACATGAGGTTTAGACACTTACGAAGTAAATCAGACCTAAGGTCAGGGAAAATCTCACAATCTCAATTTTTATCTGAGATTGTTTATACTTCAGAATTTACTGGGGAATATTTATCATCCACATCCATGTTTCCTCAAATATGTAATATTATTTATATCCTCATACACTTGTTTAAATCCACTTTTACCCTTTGGTGAGTTTTTAGTAAAAGATATGAAAGGAATCTTTTGTCGTTTTTCGTACGAGGTACTTTTTGACTTTTTCGGACAAAGTACGAGAAGAATGTTTTTTTAACTTATACGGTATGAATGGATTTTTAGAACATTATTTCCATGAATATTCCTTTAAAAGTTTTCAAGTTTATTTTTAATCAGCTTCTTTTAGTTTAAAATTGTATGACATGTTAAGAATGGAAAAAAAATTTGAAGAAAGAAAGGATATTTTCCTCAAGAATTCATTTCAAGTATTTTATCAAAATTATTTTCCATCTAAGATAATATAGGGTTATATTTATACCCCTATTTTTACATTGACTTGATTATTTTATGATAGAATTATTTTTATGATGTCTTTTTATCTTACATGGATTATGTTATGATGGCATGATGTTTAAGATTCCCATTTTTATTACATGGGTTATGCTATGATGTATGATTTATGATTTTGTGGCACACATAAGAATGGTTTCATTATGAGATGGGTGGGACCTATATCTCCCTCAAATTAATTGGGTAAATATTTAAATCTCATGAGATAGACATGGCGGGAACGGCAGGTTAAACCAGTTCAGTGAAACAGGACTGAAACGAGGAGTGAACTCGGTTCAGAAATGGACTTTGTCCGCTAAGATAGTCTTGGCAATGAGTCGTGACTAATAAGGAATGATTCTCTATGATTATGTGTGTATTACACAAAGTTTCATATTTTAAGTTATGATTATTGGGATTACATTTCACTTCTAGGATTTATCCCATGTTATGAAATTATGATCTCTTCTGTAGGTTAAGATTTCCAAAATGTTATGTTTTTTTATGAATATGATGTGATTGATATTTCTTTTGTTTACCATTACTGAGCATTTGACCTCACCCTTTTGTATGTTTTCTTTCCCCAGGTCAGGAAGAAGGTTATTAAGTAGGATATGCCAAAAGGGACTCTAGATATGATGAAATAAATGGGAGACAGTGTAGATGCTTTATGAACCAGTTGTTTATGTTTCCCAGTTTCTAAAGACATTATACCTAAACGGTCCTTTCATGGTTTTTTTATATGTTGTAAAAAGTGTACCTCAATTTTGAAGTATTAAAAATGTATGTAAAGTATGGGTCGTTATAATGAAGATGGTGAATATAGTGATGGTGATGAGGGACAGATTGATCCATTACATTTTTACTGATATTACTGACCTTTGATGTTTATTGATTTGTTGTGCCTGAATATATGTTTGATTAGGTAGGTCACATTATCTTTATTTTTTTATCTATAAATAATAAAACTTGACTTGATGATTTTTTGTGACTGATTCACCCCTCCCCTAGACAGCCCCCACCCCCTGGACACCCCGCACCCCCTGGACAGCCCTTCCACCCCTGTGGACAGCCCGACCACCCCTATGGACTGTCCCTCCCCTTATAGACAACCCCCACCCCCTCGACACCCCATACCCCCCGGGGCGGACCTTCCCACCTTTTTGGATAGCCCGCCCACCACCCTGGATAACCCCTACCCTCAGGATAGCCCGACCACCCCTGTGGTCAGCCCACACACCACCTAGACACCCCTCCCCTCCTGGACCCCCCCCCCTAGTGGACAGCCCTCCCACCCCCGTGGACACCCCTACCACCCATGGCCATCCTTCCCACCCCCATGGACTACCCACCCACCCCACCTGAACAACCCCTACCCCCTGGATTTCCCACCCACCCCTATGGACAGCCCTCCCACCGCTAGGACACCTCGTACCCCCTGGATAGCCCCGCCCACCCTGGTGGACAGCCCACCCCCTAGACACCACACCACCCCTGGACACCACCCCACCATGGACACCACCCCTCCCCCTAGTCAACCCCATGGATAGCCCCCCCTACCCTTGAAATCTCCCCCACATCCTTGAAACCCCCCCACATCCCCCCCGGACACCCCGTACCTTCCTGGACAGCACCACCACCCCCGTGGACAGCCCACCCACCCCTGGACAGCCCCTCCCAATGGACAACCTCCACCCCTTGTACACCCCATACCCCCTAGATAGCCCCACCCACCCCCTAGAAACCCCATACCCCCCTGGATAGCACCACCCACCCCCCTTCAATAGCCCCACCCACCGCCTGGACAGCCCCGCCCACCCCCTGAACAGCCCCACCCACCCCCCGGGACAACCCCTCCCTCGGTGGACAGCCTGCCCACCCCCTGGACAGCCCGCCCACCCCCTGGACACCCTGTACCCCCTAGACAGGCCCGCCCACCCTGTGGACACCCCCTACCCCCTGGATAGCCCCACCCCCTTGGACAGCCCTACCCACCCCATGGACACCCCTGACCCCCCTAGACAGCCCTGCAACCCCCGTGGACTGCCCCCACTCCCTAGACATCCATCACCCCCATGGAAAGCCCCCACCCCTGTGGAAACCACCCCACCCCCTTAGAAATCCCCCCCACCCCACACCCCAGACTGCCTCCCATACCCCTTGGACACCACCCCTCCCCTGGACACCCCCACCCCTGGAAATCCCCCAACCCCCTGGACACCAACCTACCCCCCAGAACACCCCCATGGACACCCCCCCTAGGGACACCCCCATGGACAGCCCCCCAGATATCCCACCCCACCCCCACCCCGAGACACCCCATCCCCCCGGACACCCCAACCCCTCTAGACACCCCTACCCCCTTGGACAGCCACCCCAAACCCCTGAATAGACCCACAACCCCTAGAATTCTGAATATAATTCTTTATGTATTTAATTAACTTATAAATTATGTGTTTATGGCATATGGGTATACTTGTTGTACATGTATACTTGTTGTAATTACCTTATGAATTATGTGTTAATTCTGTTAATGGGGTATGTAACATTGACTATGATGGGCTCTCAAAAATGTGATTGTCCTCTCACCATTATGAGATGTCTCCACCAAATAAATTGAAATGGGTTAGTTAGAAGAGCGGTTGTCATGTAAATATTGAAATGGGAAAACAATGTCGTGGTACATGTCATGGTTGGAAGAGTCTACTATTTTTTTCGATATTTCAGGTGTTTTTTTGTTCTATTTTAAGTGAAAATTGTTCTATTTTAAGTGTTGTGTTTTTTGTTCTATTTTAAGTGCAAAGTGTTCTATTTTAAGTGTTGTTTGCAGCTTTATTTGCCGGTGTATGTAGTGAAACTTATGTTTATAGGTGTATGCAGTAGAGGGAATGGGTGGATGATGTGTTGTTTTCTAGAAAAACACTATAGCAATGGTTTTAAACCGTTGGTAAAGTGATTTTGGAGAATAGTTTTACCAACAGTTTAAATAAACCGTTGGTATTACACTATACTAATATTTTTGAACTGTTGGTATAGTGTACTTCCAGAATATTTGTCCCAATGGTTTTAAGGAACTGTTGGTAATACTATTTACCAACAGTTTGAAACCATTGGTGAACTACATGTAATCTATATATCCCAACGGTTCATCAACTGTTGGTATAAATATATACCAACGGTTTCCATAAAATCATTGGCATACTAAATATTAGAGTGACATATACCAACAATTAGAGGAAAATCATTGGTATAGGCCTTTTACAATGGCTTACTAGCCAACAGTTTTCAAAACCATTGGTATATAGTATACCAATGGTTTTGAGGTATATACCAACAGTTTCAAACTATTGGTATATATTGTATTTCCAGTAGTGAAATTGGGTAATTAAAGTTAAAAATAATATTATAATGTTATAAAATTACCCTAACACATAACCTAATTTCATTGGATGATTGGTTTTAGACCAAAATAAACCTTAGGCTAAAAAATATTACCATTTTAAGCCACTTGGGTAAGAATATGACCATTATTATATTTTATTTAAAGATAAGTTAAAAATGTCACAGATATTTTTATTAAGTAAATAATTTTCAATATGGGGTTATATAGAATATAAATTTGACTATAAATACTCATTTTAAATATAAAATTCTTATCTACATCAATATAATGTATTTATAATTTTTATACATTAAATAATAAAATTTAATTATGACACAATGATGATGCAGTAAATGATTTATTAAAGTATGAATCAAATAAATGAAATTAATAACGTTGCAATAAATAATATTTGAAATATTTGATTTCATACAAGAATTTTATGGACTAATTTCATATGTTAGGGATGAGTTAAAGCTCTTTTTTCTAAGGAATCAAGTTTTTAGGATTTTTTTAAAAAGCCAAGTAATGAATAGTGTCAAAATTGATATAATTAATATCTGAAAATATAAAATATATAATTAAATAATATAAAATTAATAAAAATAAAATACTTGACCACATTGTTTATATAATTATTAAAATTTAATTAGTGACTCATTCATTGGTCATTTTACATGTTATGGTAATTATTTTAACTCTCAAAGTGTAAATTACTTGATAAAAATGTAAGAGTTAAAAGGGGTTAAAACAAAAAGATGAGGATTAAATAAATATTAAAACTTGCATAATTTTCATTACATATTTTTATTTATACCCATACTAAAATTATATTATAAATAAATATATGTCTAACAATTTTTAATAGAAAATAAATTTATATTAATTCAATAATTGTATTAATTTGATGAGTTCCCCTCCCCTATCCTATAAAAGGGCGCCCATTCATCTCTATTCCTTACACATCAAAAACCTTTTTTTCAGCCAATACCTACCCAGAACACTTATTATAATACCTAACCACAATATATATTCCTTATTATTGGTATAACACCTTCATTAGAGGTGATAAGGTGTTAATAAAGGTGATCATCTGAAGGGAAGGTAATGTTTTTATTTTAGTGTTTCTATTTTATTTCTTCTTCCACTTCCTTCAAATATTCTTCTTCCATGATGAAATAATAACTCTAATATTCTCAATAAACTAATATGTTATTATTTTAATATCATCATCTAAATCTATCCCCACTTCCATTAAATAGTAAAATAATTAATTGTTCATGTATATGTGTGAACTATCATCACCACAAACCGATATAATTCATTTTCCATAACTGTCCCTCATGACTGATTATAATGATAGAATTAATGATAATATGTGATATTCCTGAAATATTAACCATTTTATGATAATAATAAATCAATTATGTTCTTACATTCCGTGAACATAAATAAGGTAATGTCATTCATGAATTCATGTGAACTATCACCTTCACAAAGAGATGTGAATCATTTTTATTCACCAAATCACTTGAATTGTATATATAAGTATATGTAAATTATTAATGTGATATTAATTATTTTATTATCATTATTTAAATATAAAATAATAGTTACCTTCTTTCTATAATGATCAATAACAAATGGAAAATGATACACATGCGTACGTACGACCTATCATCTACTAGATTTTAACGTATTTCATTTTTCTGAACCATACATAAATGGTTTAAATTAAAACTATAATTTATGTATAATTTTTTTATTTTTTCGTGAATATTATTTTGGTGATTATTTAATCATGACAAATTTGACTATTGACATCATACCAAATTCATCTTGAACTTATGTACCAAATATTGACAAAACGAGTGATGTGAGTTTAAATAATTATGTAATTGTTATAAATTGTAATAAGTGATATAAATGGAATAATAAAGTTGAAAAAGGTTTTCAAGAAAGTATAAAATTAAATTTATTTTATAATTTTTTAATATAATTATTGTACATGATGAGTCTGACTCAAGGTAAGGGACTCGTTAACTATAACATCATTTTCAATGTTTTAATGACTTAATATGCCAAATACTTCTCTTCCATGTCCATGTTTTCAAAATGATTTTTATGAATGTATTTATATAGTCATTAATGTTTTAAAATACTTATTTTTGATATTTTTTTAAAATTTTACAATGTGTTATGGGACACTTTGATTCAAAACTCTCTTTTTAAATGATTAAAATGGTTTTTAAAAAAGGATTGATTATTTCAATAACATGGAATGTTTTTTATCATATAAATCATGAATTGAATTTATCAATTTCATGTATCTTTAATGTTTTTATTACTCCTTTAAAAATTTATAATTTTATTTTCAAACAAATTGTTTTCATTTTAAGTTGTGTGGATTTGTGAAAAGGAAATGTGATTTGAAAGTGTAAATGTTATTTTTTTTCTTTTTGATTGTTTTATGTGTTATGATTATGTTATGGTTCTGGGAATTATTTATGAGTACGAGTGGTTCCATGATAAATAGAGGGTGGGTGATCCCATGATAGATCTCCAATGAATTAGGTAGTGAGTTGGAGTTTACCGGTTGGGTTTCACATAAGAGATTTAGGGAATATAATGTGATGGGTATTCCAAAAGTAATCATGAAGGTAAATCCCTGTGTAGTCGTGAAATCTACAACGTAAGAATGATATGGATGCCAAAAGTTTCCTTTATTATTTATTTTTTCTATTTTTCTTACAATAATATTATTATTTAAATATGAAAGTAAAAGTTTTCATGTTTTATGGGTGAGAAGTATTATTTTTTGAAATATTTTTGTGAGTTCAAAATATTTAAGGACTAACAGTTTCTTTTTCTCTTCATGTCCTTTACTAGATTTTTTCTACTCATCCCAAGTTTTTTAAATGTATTACAAACGGTATAAGGATGGGTAAGGTAAAGGAGGAATTCATTATGAACGTTATGATGATTTTTATCGATAAAAATAATTCATATTTTATTTTTGAACGTTTTACTTTGTGAAAAAATGGATAGTGAGTATAAGTGTATAATTTGTAATATTTGTTTCGTTATGTAATAGTTATGGCCTAAATCTCTAAAACTGTAAACATTAAAATATTATCAATGTGAAATAACATAATTTCCTTAATAAAACTCAAGATTATGTAATGATTAAGGTCGGGGCCTTATATGTGTAGTGGTCCCTTGCCTGATTTATTGAAAGAACACATATGCGAGACTCTTTTTATAGTGCATTACCACCACATGGGAATGATATCATCTCCACCACTCTCACCCATCTTCCCAGCCATTATCCCTCATTTAGAATAAATATTTTTTTGTAAATGGATTATTTATAGGAATTTACATATATGTATATCTTGTTTGTTGATGAAAATAATAAAATCATAAAAAATGACTAAGTCATATAAGTAAATATAAATATTTCATATCCAATTATTTCATGGATTTTTAGTTCCAAGTGATTCAAAATGATGAAAAGGGGGAATTGTAATGGGTTTTGGCTTCATAGATAATGATATGATTCCATCACTTCCAACATTGATTTTATATTCAATTATTTCATCATGTCATAGAAAGTGATATATTGTTTTATTCAGATAATTCTATCATGTCAAATTAATTAAATATTATCAAAGTTTAATACCTTCATTCATGTAAATTAACAATACACCCCATAAGAGAGCATCACTAACCTATGGAAATATAGATATATTATATGGGAAAATTTCATCACAGTCATTAAATTACCCTTATTATATTTGGTGATATATCATCCTCCTCTTGTTTGTAATTTTAATCCTCTATATGTGATGTTGGAAAGGATAATATCATGTCCCTACCTGGAATATTTTTTTCCCTCAATATTTTCTAATCATTTAATATGAAAAACATATGTCATAGGATATGACTTTCATTAAATTCACCTCATGAAAACTGAAAACAAATATATTATTAATATTGGAAAATAACTTCTCAATTTAATATCTTTTTATCCAAACATTTGATTTAGGTGATCCAAATTTCAATAAATAGATTTCATTAGTATAGAAAGAGAGCCCAAAAATTATACTTCTAAATGTGGTCAAGTGATTTATTTATATGTAAATCAATAAAATATATGAGAGGGAGATTTGAAATTTAAAATACATGGGATACGATTTACCTATTCAAACCTATCCTCAAATATAGATATCCCACTATCTAGAAAAACAATATGAAATATCAACATAGTTTGAAACACATGTGATTACAACAACCCAATTCTAAAATATATTTCCTTTATTTATTGGTTATTATATTCCCTATATTTTTTCAATAATTACCCAATGAAACTAAAGAAAAATTTGCTTAGTGTTCTATATGAATAAAATAAAGGTAAAAAGTCTTCTACCTCAAAACAAAGATATCAACATTATCAAATATTGAAGATAAAAAGTTATAGACATTGATCATTAATCCCATAATGAAATAAAAATATCTAAAAAAATATCTCAATAATAATCTCCTATCAACTATCAATTTGAAAACCTAAAAAATAGCGAGTATGCATATGTCATAGAATTGAATAAGGAAAATGGAGAGAATAATACCAATGAGTGCATAAAATTTTCTTGAATCATAAAGGAATCGATCTAAAAAGGTTTGGGGATAAATACTTGAAAAGGGGGACTAAAGTCATTAATAGAGTCTATCAAGTCACCTAGAGTTTAGAGGATAAATGAGGAACATAAGGGATTTCATACACATGTTAGAATTTATTCCCAACTATCATTTAAAAAACATGGTGAAACCTCCTTTACTACATCATAATAATTTTGGTTATCACTTAAACTATATAATGATAATTAAGACCAATATATTGAAGTTTTTACTTCCAGAATCCATGGAAAAAACCCCATATATCTCTTATTATTATCCTACTTCCTCTGGAATCTCTATAGTGAAAGCTATGCATTATTCTATTGACAACAATAATTTTGTAGAGACAGTAAAACCAGGCCCCGGGGTTTCTTGTTTTGTATCCTACCTCCACATTTTATCCACCTATCGAGAGGTGGGTATTGGGAAAAAAATCCCTAAAGGTAACATTGCATAATTTTTGGGTTGGTTGTCTTTGTTGACAATGTATGTTTCCATGGTGAATTGTCAAGTTCTAGAGATGTTGTTGACAAACCATGTTGAAAAAGAACCATGAAAATTAAATGGAAGATCTGGAGGCAGTACCAAAAGAGCAGAAACAAGGTGGCGTCATTTTCCAGTGTTTGCTAAATTTTTGGGGTCTAAAATTTACAGTTTTTTGAGCATCGCAAAATATGGATTTCCTTGAAGATATCATCAAAATAAGGAAAAGACATGAGTTTTGCAAAGATGAGATTCTTGATTTGGATTTCATGAAGACATGAATAATGTTGGTGGTGTTCTTCATGACTACGACAAGATTCACAAATGGAAGAGGTTAAGAGCATTGTGGTGAAGCATTGCGGGGGAGGTGAGAAGGAATTTACGGAATGCTCCATGATTACAATGAGCTCCATGATCTGAAATTTTCCGTGGTGATTTGTGATATAGAGTGTCTTTCGGTGGAAATTTTAGAGATTTTTGAATGGAGCTGATGTGGTGCTGACTTTGTGCTAAAGGTTTGAGAGTCAATGGAATCACCTATAAATAGACCTCAACCCCCTAGAGGGAAAAAGAGAGTTTTTAAAAGAAAAATTTGTTGCTCTCAACTCACGAAGAAGGTTCATGAAGGTAGTGTGCTTCATGAAAGAAGGAGCTTCATGAAGGCTAATTTAGCTCTGCAAAACTGGTTTGTTCCACATTAACTCAATGAGCTTCACAAAGGAAGTCACTCTGCGATGGCTTGAACTCTGCGATGGCCTAAGCTTTGCAAAGGATTGCTATTTTTAAAAGTCTGAGCTCTGCGAAGCAGTGTAATCTGGGGGGATGTGAGCTCTATCAAGGTGTGTGATTCGCGAAGAGGTAGGAACTTCGCAAAGGCTTGTTTGAGCATCGCGAAATAGGGAGCTACATTAAGTAGGGTTCTTTGCAAAGGTATTTCCAAAGTGTGTTTCTTAGTGATTAGTGGAAAGGGGTATTCACCAGTGGATGAAATTTGGAATTCAATAGAGAATCTACATATAATATAGGATAAATTCATTAGTGATAATGAAGAGACATATAGGTCTATAAAATGTGAGTAAATCTTATGAATAAGCAGTGATCTCACTTCAGATTAGAGAGTAGTGTGTTCTCAAATTGTGAATGGTTGTAAACCAGAAGGGACAGTGTGTTCGCTTCGAACTTGTAAACAGCAGTGCGCTTATAGTGGATTTGGTACATCAGCACATCGTCGGTGTATAATCATTGGACGTAGCCTAGTGAGGCTGAACTAAGTAAAATTGTTGTGTCATGTGCATGATTTAATATTCATTCATAGTCTACAACAGGAAGGATAGAGAGAAGATGGTTTTTTCTAACAATAAAACAAGATCAAAAGGGGTATTTGTTTTAATTTTTCATACCCTGATTCCCCCCCCCCCTCAGGGTATCTAGCCAAAAAGACCTTACAATTGGTATCATAGGGAAAGGTTGATATTAATGTTTTTCACTCAAATGGAGGTCACTAATCATAATGGGATTCAGATCTTTGACAAGAACAATTTTTAGGTATGGATGAATCAGATGAAACATTACTTATGATATTTGGGAATGGATATGTTTACAGCAAAAATGCATGGTATAACAGCTGATATTAATGAGGGTGCACTATCGGAAGATGAGTGTTGAGAATCGGATGTTGATGTCAAGGGAATTAATGCTTTAGGGGGAGCCCTATTGAATGTCTTCTATATAAAGGTGATGTCATGAAAACCCTCACATGCCATGTGGGAAAAGCTGTTAAATATATATGAAGAAGATGCAAAGGTTAGAGAAGTGAAGCTACAAGTGTTGTGGAACAAGTATGAAGATATGAGAATGAACCCAAATGAGTCTGTTGATGCAATCTTTGACAGGGTAAATGTTGTAGTGGAAGACATGCGAGGTCTTGTAGAAGTTATTGAAGACAAAAAGATTGTGAAGCACCTCTTGAGGAAAGTTACACCTCGGTTCAATCTGAATGTTTCAGTTTTGGAAGATAAAGACCCAAAAGAGCTGACATTTGATAACCTGCACAGCACCCTTGTTACATATGAAATGAGAAATGATGATAACGATGTTGTGGAAAAGGGGTAATCCAAAGAGGTGGAATTAAAGACCATGAAGAATCTCACCATTAATGTTTCTTAGGAAGAAGAAGAGACAAATGAGGTTATGTCATTCCTCTCCTCAAACCTTAAAATAGGAAAAGAAACGTTTAAATGGAAACTTCCACTTGCTTGTTTTTGATGTAGAAAGGTTGGACATCTTATGGTACGGTGACCCAAAAAGTTCCCCGAGAATTATGATGTTGATGAAATCAAAATTCCCAAGAATAATTCTTCAGCCTATGGGAAAGGTAAGAAATAGTTCAAGAGAAATTTGTTTATGGAGAAGAACCTTCTTTCAAAAGAATATGATAGTTCAGATGAGTATGAGGATGAGAAGGTTGGAGAGATAGAGAACTGCAGAGATCATAGAGAAAATTCTATGGTGGCAGTTGTCAGTAGTTCTCAGAAGAAGAATGAAACTGAAGCTGATGAAGAATATATAGAATTTGGGGGAATAGTTGACATGAAGCTGAATTAGAAGAAAATATTGAAGATATAGATGTTTGGAGAGAAAAAACTAAGAAAGACAACAAGGTGGTACATGATTCCAAACTCAACATGAAACAACAAGAAGAAGAGAAGACTCAGCTGATAAAAGAAATTGAAAATCTTAAGTTTTCTAGGCTAGAGATCTCTGAAAATGTTGAAGAATATAAACTAAAGGTTTAAGAATAGAAAAGGGAGATCGAAGGATTGAATAAAAAACTGAAAGATAAAATCAAATTTATCGATGAACATGATGGGAAAGTTATAAATTTTAGAAAAAAGGTTAAAGATCAAAAAAATTATTGACTCCAGCTGGGACATTAGGAAAGTAGATCACTCAGAAAACCAAGAAGCTAAAAGTGGAGCATAGTGGTTCAGTAGAAAGGAATCATCAATTATGTCTTGATTCTAAGGCTGATGGGGGGATTTATCGAAAACAAAAAGCTGTGAAAATTGATGTTAGACCTCAAGCACCCATTTCGAGATTGGTGGTTGATTTGGACACAAAGCAGAATCATAATATTCAGAGAACCCAAGGAGAAACTAGCAGTGCAGAAGTGAAACGAAGGAATTAACCTTATATCAGGTGTTATTGTGGTGTAATGATGGGACATTCATAGTACGTGTGTTCCATAGCCAAGAGATATCGAAGGTCACAATAATAGAGGTGGAAACCAAATAGATAATGGTTCTCTAGAACATGTTTCGAAGGAAACTATTTTTGGTGAGGAGGATTTGGGAACATGTCCAGATACCGTACATCGACCATACAGAGGGATATTCCAAAGCAGAATCAAAATGTTTGCAAGCAGCAGATCAATGAACCAATGGGCGAGTTGAAAATGAAAAATAGATTTGCAGCTTTACAATATGAAGCCGATCCATCATACTTTTAGAAGGATCATAAGTCTCAATATATGCCTAGTGTGACGGTAAAAATGAGGACCAAGAAGAAAAAGGATGAGAAGGTAGTGGTGGAAGAAATTTCCCTTAAAGCATCACACCATTTTGGTGCGTGGATCCTGGAAAATGGTTGCACATCTCACATGAAAGGTAATAAGGATCTTTTTACAGGCATAAAATATGACAAAGAAGGATTTTTCATGTTAGGAAATGATAAAGGCCTAAAGATTATTGGCTCAAGAAAGGTCTGGTTTGGGTGTAAATAGATGAGATATGCTAATGTCTTAGTAGTAGAAGGCCCCAGTCACAATTTTCTCAGCGTCAGTCAACTATGTGACTCAGGAAATTCTCTATGGTTTACTAAGAAGATATTTATTGTTAATGGAAGAGATTTGATAGTGGTTCTATAAGGAAAATAATTAAGGTAAATCTCTACCTGGTAAGTGGAGAAAAAGATATGTGCTTTCTTTCCAGAGAGGAAGAAAAAAAGTTGTCGCATACAGGACTTGGTCATCTATGACAACCATCCCTGGAAGATCTGGTAAAGTGTGATGCAGAAAGAGACCTACCTAAGCTATCACGTGATCGTACTCACACGTATGATGCATGCCAATAAGGGAAGATCATCAGAAATATGTATAAGGAAAAGGAAAACAAGTCAACCAGAGTGCTCGAATTGGTTCTTACTGATGTTTGTGGGATTATCACACCAAGAGAAATTGATAGAGAGAGTTACCACGTTCTTTTAATTGATGAATATAGCATAATGGAGTGGGTATTTTTTATTTCCCACAAGTCCAATGTTTTCAGCTGCTTAAAATAGTACTAGAGGGAGTTTTGAAGGATGCTTGGACATAGAATTCTACAGTTTCGTACTAAAAATAGTATGGAATTCACAAACAATCAGGTGGAAGACGATATCAAGAAACATAGGATAATGCATCCCTTTTATTCATTAAGAAACCCCAACAGAATGGAGTAGTTTAAAGAAGAAATCTGATCATCAAAAACATGGAAAGAACAATGCTTATAGAAAAATACCTACCATAAAAATTTTGGAAGCAGTATTGACATCGATGTACATTTCTAATAGGGATCTATTCTGTTTGAAGAAAGGAAAGATACGTATGATATGTGGTATGGAAAGAAGCCAACAGTGAAGTACTTTTGAATATTTGGTAGTATGTTCTTTATACTCAAAAAAGAAAAACACAAAAAAATTGAGTCACGCAGAGATGAGGGAATATTCCTTGGCTACCCTAGAAATAGAAAAGAAAATAAATGCTTTAATAAAAGGCTAGGAAATGTAATTGAGAGCAATGACATATATATTGTGGAAAATAATAATAACATTCAATAGCACAGTGAACAATTTCATGATGAAAGTGATGAGGAGGAACACAACGTAGGAGCAGCAGCAGTGGCTGATGCTGATTCAGAAGAAGATTCGGATGATGAGCATGAAGAAGAAAAATATGTATCTACACAGAAGCCAAGGAGTCGAGCTGAAATTTACAAGAAAAATATCATTGGCGATAAACTATCTCCAGTTTAGTCAAAAAGAATTAAATCACTACAGCAGACATCTTTCTTATCATAGGTGGAGCCTAAATGATTTGCTGATGCAACTGAAGATGAAAACTAGGTTTAGGATATGAATGAAGAGTTGGATCAGATTGAGAACAATTAGAAGTGGGAGATTGTTTCGAGGCCAGATGTTGGGAATGTCATCGGGACTAAATGGGTATTTCACAACAAGATGAATGAAGATGGAATAGTGATTCAGAACAAAGAATGACTAGTGTGAAAAAGATAAACTAGATAGTGGGAATTGATGTCGATGAGACATTTTCACCAGTTGCAAGGTTGGATACAATCATATTATTCCTAGCCATTGTAGTGCAATGGAAGTTCAAAGTGTTTTAGATGGATGTTAAATCTGCATTCTTGAATTTGATTTTGGAGAAAGAAGTGTATATCGATCAGCCAGATGGTTTTCTCATTCATGAGGATGAGAACAAGGTTTTTTGGCTGAAGAAGGAATTATATGGGCTGAAACATGCTCCAAGATCATGGTACTCTAGGCTTGATCAGTATTTGAAGAATATTCATTTCCCGCGTGGTGGAGTTGGTTACAATCTCCATTTCAACAACAATTGTAATAAAAGGGTGATGGTGTTGGTTTATATCAATGGAATAATATTTGGAGGATCAAATGAAGCACAATGCAAACAGCTTTCCAAATTCATGAAACATGAGTTAAAAATGTCTATGATTGATGAGATGGAATTTTTCCTTGGTTTACAGTTGACACAAGGAAGTAATGGCACATTCATTTCTCAATCCAAAAATGTCAAGGAGGTTATGAGAAGATTTGGAATGGAAAATTTCAATGAGATGAAGACTCTGGTTTCTACCTGGATAAAATTATTGAAATATGATAATGGAAAGCAGTTAATATCACATAATATAGGCATATTATTGGAAGTTTACTATACCTTAGAGCGATGACACCTGATATTGTTTTTTCTACATGCCAAGCAGTGCGATATCAATGCAATCCCAAGGAAAGTCAAATTCTTTCATTTAAAAGAATACTTCAATATATCTGGGGCATGGTGGATTTCATCTTGATATATAGCGACAAATCTCAATCAGAGTTATTGGGATATTTTGTTGTAGATTGGGTTGGTTCAGCAGATGATAGGAAATCAATGTCAGGAGGTGATTTCTGTCTTGGTGGATTGTTTATTTCTTGGCTAAGAAAGAATCAAGATTCCATTTCATTGAGCACTATAGAATATGAGTATATTGTGACAACTCAAGAATGCACTCAGTTATTGTGGATGAAGCAGCATCTTGATGATATGGGAGTCGAATTGAAGTCTCCAATTGGAATCCAGTGCGATAACTCAAGTGATACTAATCTCAGAAAAAATTTCATCCATCATTTAAGGACAAAGAACATTGAGATAAAGAATCATTTTATCAAGGAGAAGGTTGAGCAGTGAATCTTGAAGTTTGAGTATTTGGCTACAGGCCTATAAGTTGCAGATATTCTGATGAATTCCTTACCCATGAAAGCTTTTGAGAGGCATCGACTAGCTCTGGGAGTTTAGTCGACTCACTGCACTTGAAAAAGTGTGGATGCGTGCCTCCACCACCATATCCCTGAGGTATGATGTGTTTTTCTCTAATGTGATAATTTTTGTTCTTTCTAATGTCTCAGACCATAGAGGAGTGCTCTTTGGGTTCATCAACAAAGGGGGATAAATAGAAACTCCTCAAGGGGGAGAAATTGTGGCTAAGGAAAGGAGAAAATGTCTTAGTCAATGAAACGTGGTGAAGCTGATAGGTGGAGTAGCGATATAGGGGGAGATTAATGAGAGAGTGGGAGAGTATTAAACCTGACTATGGTAGAAGTGATCGATTAAATAATAGATATCACAACAGGTAAGGATGTTGATAAAAGCATAAGAGTTGCATTGGAATTGTGTTTGACGGTTTCCAGCAATTAGCAATTGGTATCAGTTTGGCAATTGGTATCAGTTTGGTGTCAACAGTTGGTATCAGCAATGATATTATTCATTGATTAAAATTTCATAATATTCTTCTTTCTCATGACGAGAATAGCTTATGTGGGATTAGATTATGTGGTGAGTGAATCTTTGGTCGCTTTCTGAATCGAAAGAGGTGAAGGATGGTACGTGATGTAAGGAGACTTAGTGATGTATCAAAGTGCAGAAAATCATTCTGAGAAGGGTTTTCAAAAATCCCAAAGGGGTGATTTTTTAGAAAAAATCCCTGAAGGTATCATTGCAACATTTTTAGGTTGGTTGTGTTTGTTGACAATGTAGGTTTCCATGGTGAATTTTTGACTTCCAGATATGTTGTTGACAATCCATGTTGACAAAGAACCATGGAAAATGAATGGAATATCTGGAGGTGAAACCAAAAAAGAAGATATAAGGTGGTGTTTTTTTTCCACCATTTTCTAAATTTTTGGGGTCCAAAATTTGCAGTTTGGTGAGAATCGTGAAATATGGATTTCCTTGAAGATCTCATCAAAATATGTAAAAGGAATGAGTTTTGTGAAGATGGGCTTCTTGATGTGTATTTCACGAAGATATGAAGAATGTTTATGGTGTTCTTCATGATTACAAAGAGCTTCGCGAATGGCATAGGTGAAGATCACTGCAGCGAAGCTTTGTGGTAGCGGTGCGAAGGAATTGACGAAACGCTACGTGATTACGAAGTGCTCCATGATATGAAATTTTCTATGGTGATATGCAATATAGAGTGAATTCCGTGGAAAATTTTAGAGATTTGTGAATGGAGATGATGTGGCGCTGACTTCACGTGGATGGTTCGAGAGTCGGTTGAATCACCTATAAATAGACCTCGACCCCCTCGAGAGAAGAAGAGATTTTTTCCAAGAAAAATTGGTTTCTCTCAACTCGCAAAGAAGGTTTACGAAGGAAGTGTACTTCAAAAAATAAGGTGATTCTCGGTGGATAATTTAGATCCGTGAATGGGGTTTGTTTCGCTTTGGCTGAGTAAGATTCACGAAGGAATTCACTCTGTGATGGATTGAGATCTACGATGGCCTAATTTTTGTGAAGTCTTGATCTTGGAAAAGGTCTAAGATCCGCGAATTAGTGTGATCCATGAGTAAGTGAGCTCTGTAGAGGTGTGTGCTTCGCGAAGAGGTAGGAACTTCATAAAGGTTTGATTGAGCATCGCAAAATAAGGAGCTTAGAGAAGTCCGGTGATTTGTGAAGGTATTTCCAAAGTGTGTTGCCCAGTGATCAGCGAAAAAGGGGTATTCATCAGTGGATGAAATTTGGAATTCAATAGAGCATCTACATACAGTTGAGGATGCATATATTAGTGATAATGAAGAGACCTATAGGTCTATAAAATGTGAGTGGGTCTTCTGAAGAAGCAGTGATCTCACTTCAGTTGAAAGAGCAGTGTGTTCTCAACTTGTGAATGGTTTTAAACCATGAGGGACAGTGAGTCTGCTTCAAACTTGTAAATAGCAGCGCGCTTATAGTGGATTTGGTACATCGGCACATTTTCAGTGTACTATCCTTTGAAATAGCCCAGTGGGGGTGAACCAAGTAAAATTGTTGTGTCCTGTGCATGTTTTAAGATTCATTCATACTCTGCAATGGAAAGGATAGAAAGAAAATGGGTTTGTCTGACAACAAAACAAGATCAAAAGGGGCAGTTGTTTTAATTTTTCATACACTGATTCACCCCCCCCCCCGCTCAGGATATCTAGCCTAGCAGAACTAATAGTGGGGATACGAAAACCCCACACATATCTATACTATGTTTCAAGGTACACCATGTAATGACCTAATCTATTATAAATGAAATTTATTTTTTTATTTAATTAAATGTCTTATTTTGTAAAATGGATATAGAAAACACATGCACTCTTTTTGTTTTATTATATCCAATTTGATTTATATGATCATTAAGTATCTTACTATTGAAAATATAGTCATTGAATAGTGATCACATGACTAGTATAAGTATAAGATTTTAAATAATCCTTTCAAAACAAACAATGGAGGAGATGGCATCAAATAGTATTTCTACTTATGAATCCCATTTATCAGAGCATCTGAGAAAGATAGAATTTTTTTTTTATTTTCTCTAGACCATACCCAAGACAAGACCCAAAAACATAAGCTTGAGAAAAACTGTTTACAGCAGAAATTCTAGCTCATCGAGATCATGGCCCAAACTATGTTCACTGAACAACCCCATGAAAGCCCCACCATCAGACACCTCACTCTTATGGTGTATTCTGGTGTAGTAAAGGGATATGTATCAAGAACCTATAACTATTATTATGAACATTATTTCTCTATAGAATAATGAATATGCATTCATTATTTTATTGTTACTTTGTAAATAAATTTTGAAGCACAAAAAGTATCTTTGATTAATAATAAAATTCAGTTGAGAAATCTATAATAGTTAATTAATGAATATTTTAAATACATAATATTTTAATTAAATATTACAATTCAATTGAATTTATTAAATATAAATGATAATATAATTTTTATGAGGTCAAATGTAATCTTTATTAAGGTATGACGACTATTTTTGTCAATACCCGTCAATTTTCAATGAATGTAAGTTTTCATTTTAAAAGTGAAAATTAAAATATCTAGAAAATTATTTAGATAAAATTAATATTCTTCCAGAATTAGGATGTTGAAATTATCTAACGGTGAATTTTTCATAATTTTCTAAGGCAGTATAATTTTGGGGTAAAAATTAAATACCATATAAATATATAGTTTCTTTTATGATATCATAATAGACCAATAGTGACATAATAAATAATATAAAAGGTACATTCACCCAAATATTAGTTTTTCTTTAAAATAAATCAATTCTATATTTTTTACTTATTTTATAAAGCCTTATTGAATCTTCCAAAATGTATAATATATTTTATGATTTTAAATTCATTCCATTAAAAATGTGACTCACCTCCACATAAGAAAGTATAATATTTTAATATATTCAGACATTTCCTTTATAAAATAATTTTTTTCACTAATATTTTGAAAAAACCACGGGAAGGTTTTTGTTTTTGAAAATTTCATTATATATGTTCATAAACCTGTATTTGGGAAATATTAAATAATTCCACTCTAATTTCCAATATAAAACCACCCAATCTCCCACTTCTCTTAACTAAAAATCCTATTAGTACATCCTAACTATTTCCAATCCTCTCTATAATCCTCCCAAGGAGACCCAATATATCAATAATCCTCTCCTCAATATTTTGAACTCACACACTCAAATAAGGGTTCCTTCCTTTCTCATTTTTATCCAAATTTCCTTATATTGTTACACCCTTTTATTTTCAATTAAAAATAATGGGGTATGTTTTCTTACCTCCACCATATAAACCTTATTATGTTTGAATGATGAGAGAACCCTTTTTCTCTCATTAATCACTCCCATGAACACCTATTACCATGCTGTCATTTAGTAAGAGTTATTGCATTCCTCCTCTTTATTCAAGTTTCTTTATTATATAACACCTTCTATTTTCTGAATTCCTTATGTTGTGAAATGTATATCTATGACACTATTACTGTATATTTCTAGTATATATTATAAGAGACCCCATTATCTCTCATCAACCCCTTTTAAAAAATTATTCCATGTCGTTATGATGCTGAAATTGAACCATGATTTTCCATGACAAAATCATCGTGTAGTGAATACCGTACCCATTCCTCTATCAAGGGTATTCACATTTTTGAACATATAACTTTTTATTTTGGGATTAAATGTATTCATTCAGCACTCCTAGATCATTTAATTAATTATGATGAATAATGAATCCATGTTTTATGATCTATGTGGCACACTTAAGCATGATATTGAAATAAATATGGAAAGTGCACCCAAAATAATATAGTGCTGCAATGCATTAGGTAATTTTTAGTATCAGGATGATTCACATTGGGAAATGTTTTTACCTGATTACTTTGTGATACGTTTTCCACTATGATTTCTTCTCATTTTATCCTTGACTTATGATGTAGTGTTTTATGTTTTTGCAACATTTTCATGTTATGAATATCATTTTATATCATGCTTTATGATTCATGTTCCTTTATGCCTCATGGATATTCCTTTCCTAACATGTTTTATTATATTCATGTTATGTAATTTTTACTCCCTTACTGGGATTTATATCACACCCCTTTCTTTTGTATATCCTCAGGTTATCCCATAAAATGTTAAGTATAAAGGAATGTTGTGGTCATGTAAAGGATGTTTTCAATAAAAATGTTGTATTTCATGTTCTAAGATGATAAGTAATGTACCTAATTCCCAAATACCCTAGACTTATCAATATTTTGGGTCGTATTAAGTGTAATTTTATGTAATTAAATCATGTATGGATGCAATAAAAAGAACAAGGTTGTTATACACCACCACACTGCAAATCAACCCAGATAGCACATCCCAAATGTCCATGTCATAGAATTGTTCTCGAGTGAAAAATATAGATAAATCTCCACTTTAGATATTTTATCCTACTCTCTAACACCTCCAACATCTGGAACCTACAAAGTAATGGATCAGGAAAAATCAGTCCCTTGCATTAGATACCTATCGAACAATTCTCACCATCAAGAATTTAAACCAAACTTAAGAAGGAAGGAAAAGGATCCTAAATAGACACCCCTAAGACACCTCTCAAGTATATCTCTACATCCAAAATTTAGAAAACACATCACTGGAAAAAAATTCATAAATAAAAAAACTCATAAACCATAACACAAAAAAAAGAAAATTTGTTATAAATCATCACAACAAGGGTCAATTAAAGGATCAAAACAACTCAAAATATTGAGCTCTTATTTGTGATTTCCACTAATAAATGATCTCCTCTAAACCATTTTATCACTATATGACATAACCCAAGTAAATATCATGTCTTTATAGCACCTTCTCATAATATTCATAAATATAGTTAGGTCATTCCCCAAAGGTTGCACCATCTTCAACATCCTTCTCACTATATTCGATGACATGAAAATCATCATAAAGGTAGAGGAGAAGGTACAAAATATGAAAAAAATAATGCATATGAATTGTATATGGGGGAAGTTATAAATGATACTCCATATCTCCAATACATGCCAATATCTTGAAATGCCCAATGAATCAGGGAGAAATAATACTCCCATAGTTGAACATTCACTTTCCACATTATGGAGACACCTTCAATATCATGTTATCTTTAATGTTATAATCATAAGACCTCCTACTATGATCTTCATTTAACTTATTATGATCTCTTACCACCTTTATTCGTTCACATATCACATTTACCTTATCTCTCATTCACTTCATAAATTTATACCTAAGAATCTTTGACTCTCCAACCATAGTCTGACAAAACTACGATTGGAATGGTTAGTTATACAGTGCTTTGAAAAGAGATATACCAATAGTGGAATGATATATTTATAAGAAAACACCAAAAAGTTATGTGTTGGGACAATGAACATCTAAAATCTATAATACATGTTCACAATATGTCTTCTAATGTTTGGATAGTTTGTTGTGTATAACCATATTTCTACATATGAACATCATTGTTAAGTAATAAATAAGATCCAAAATCACATTGGAGACCTATACCAACCCTAGATCTAAAATAGGGATCAATATTAGATATTACTATCTTTATAACCCCATGAATAATAACCTCCTCATCTAGATACTTCATTGAAACAAAACCATCACTGATATTAACTCAATCTATAAGAAGTGATTCGAATTCATCAAATGGTCCAAAATAACCCTTATAAAATAATAGTATGTGTGAGATTGAGGAAACCTAATGATTAAGTCTATCAAGATATCCACCCAATTCAATTTGGGAACCTCAAGTGGTTGAAGATAACCACATGGAATATGATTCTCATATATCACCTTGTAGAAAACCAAACATTGGTAGAAAAACAATAAAATAAAATTATTTATAAAAAAACAATAAAAATTACCTCATAAGGTTTCATAGATATTCATTAAACCATGATATAAAGCCAATGTTGAACAATTGATATCATATAGAACCACATCATATAGCACTGAAGGAATAAAATCATTCCCTAGAATAACACCCGATGTTGACCATCCCTTGGGAGCATCACCACAAACAACTTGATCATGCCAAACCTCTACCATAGAATCCCCCACCTAGGAATCCTCTAATTATTGCACCAAATATTACCACACCATCATCTAATTAATAAACCCACATCTATTAATTAATCCCATATCTAGGTTCATTGCAGTCAACTCTTCCATCACTCTGAAAGAGCCTCTAAACTCTTGCATTGCATCACTGTGTGACTTCCCTCCCAAAGAATCTACCATAAGATTCCCTTTACTGGGTGTATATTAAAAATCCAATTCATAATCTTGTAAGAGTTTCATTAATCATAATTTTTTCAAATTCATTTCACACTTAGAGAAGACATAATACAAAATCTTATGTTTTGTGAAGACTATAAACCATTCAATAATGTGGTAACACCACAAAAAAAATCAAAGAAAACACTACTATAGAAAGATCAAGATCATAGGTGCTATAATTAAAATCATTATGTATTAACTTCTAAGACCCATAAGATATATCCTCCCTTTGTTTCATTAATATAAAACCCAATATAATACGTGAAGTGTCACAATAAACAATAACCACAAAGTCCTCCTCTAGCAGATAGAGAAACAGAGTGTAGACCATGTTGTTAATAAAGTACTCCAAAGAAGCACGTCACTTTTCAATCCACATGAAAGCTTGATCATTTCTATTCAAGGATATTATAGGAGTTGTAATCTTATATAATTTGAGCGTAAACCTCCTATAGTAATCACTTAGACCAATGAAAAATAAAAATGATGAAATATTATTTGGTATACCTGAGAGAAAAATACCTCAAAATTAAAAGGATCCAGGTATAATATATGATAATTGATGACATGGCCCTAGAAATAGACCTTTTGGAACTAAAACACACACTTCATCAGCTTCTTGTAGGGCTGAGAAAACCAAAGTTCTCCTGATATAGCTCAAGTATGCTTGATACTACTCCTCTCCCTCATATAATAAAAGGATATCATTGGTAAAGAACACCACGAACCAATCATGAAAATCATATAACACTATATTCATTTATCCCATGAATAAGTTTGGAGAATTAGTAACTATAAATGACATAATAATGAACTTATAGTGCCAATAACCTCATATGAAAGTAGTAATTGGGACATCCTCATCCTTCACTTTAATCTGATGACATCTTGGATGAAAGTAAATACTTAATACCATATAGATACCTTTAACAAATTGAATAAATTGTCAAAAATGGGATACAATAGTGGTTCTTCACCATCGCCTAATTAAAATAAAAAAATGACATGCAGTTGAAGAAATCCATTAGCCTTCATCACAAACCAAACTAGATCACCCTATGGTGACACACTCAACCAAATGAAACCTCTCTACAATAGATCATCAACCTATATCCAAAAATATCAAAACTCAAAAGGGGTTCTTATATATATAGACATTAGTATAGGAGAAACACTTGGTTTTAGCTCTATCCCAAACTCAATCACATTTCAATGGGTTAGTGTCACAACCTAATTAAGGAAGACATTAGGGTACGCTTCTATAACCACAGGGAACACCACCAACTGATCCTCTATATAACACAACAGTAGACCAACCATCAAAGAAGATAAGGACACCAAACACCTCTGACCAATATGAGGGTCTTAATTACCAACAAATGTATCTTGGTCTCCATCAGTATCATAGAATATGATGTAACTTCTGAAGTAATCCATTATATCCTTTACTAAATATCTATAATATATTAGGAGAATGATGTCATATTTTTGGTATCTGTAAACATTGGAAGTCTCTCCATGAGTGGTGTTTCCTCATCACCGACTCACGGTTTCTATACACATCTTATAAGTTATCTCAACCTCCAACTATCATAGTCAATGCCAATGGCGCCAGAATTCTATCTTCATCAAGTCCCATGTCATGAATGAGAGTGGGTGGAACAAATGAGTGCATAGTTCCTAAATAAAATAAGGAATATAACAAAGTAAAAAACATGTACATAGTACCTCATATAATGTATGGCTTGCTCGATGCTGGAAATGTTAAGGCATGCATCTAACCATGACCTACTCCCCAACCCCTCTAATAAAGATAAAAGCAACCTCTATGGTATCACTCTTCCTGTTATCCCTGAGGAAAATAGAAAATCATAAGGATGCCCTCTATCTACCGCATACCCTCCCTATTAATAATAAGCTATAACACCAAGTTTTTGTTACTTCCTTAGATGATATTTCTGTAATGGATGAGATTGAAATGGGCCATTGGCCCAATGCTGACTACTAAAGAAGATTTGGAATTTTTATTTTGATATGAACAACCCTCAAAAGAAAAAAATCACACAAAATCTTCTGGTAGGGATTATAGAACTACTAGATCTGATAAAACAAGTTGAAGAAGGATGAAACATGATCTGTGTTGAAAAAAAATCCCTTTGAAAAAAACTAAGAACTTCTATTCTCAACTCATATCTATATAAAATCATGATAAGTCCCATAATATAATGATATGGTCCTAGATAAAATCCTATTAATGACCTCTTCCCTCTCTAGAACCTCATGATATATCTTCAATATAAATAAGGTGACCTAGAATTGAATATCTGGAAGAAAATCCTCAACAAAATTCTTCATCCTAACCTCCTCATCCGGAAGAAGTTTTGAAGTGTAAATAAATTTATTCTTGTACTAGAAACTGAACATCATCACACTATAAATATTCTAAGGAAGAGTGATAATATCCTTATTACATACCACCATAGTAGTTGAATATAGAAACATAACCAGGAAATGGTCTCATAAACTTCCCCCAAAAAAATAGTTGAGTCCTTATGATCTGTGAGGAACAAAATCCACCACTGTCAAGCTTACCCACACAACATCATCATTGCCAGTGAATATTAGTTCTTCTTATGAGCATGAATGGAACTAAATTCTATCTCCATATCTTCCGACCAAGCCTCACTCCCTTGATTAAAAATGGAGTCCTCATAATTTTGTAGATCCTTGAATAGAAACTATTATATTTATCTATATGAAATATCATTATCATAGACCTCTATCCAATGTAAGTTCTCTAAAATAACCTATTAAATATATTTGGTAAAAAATTTATGGGGATGTCAACCAGGATCCATATCTATAAATGAAAAAAGTTTATCCACACCTAAATCCAAGATATATAACATTTAAGGTCAATTAACTAATTCATTTTAACATAATTACCCATTATCTATCCTATTAAAACATAGGTGTTGACAATCATTATGCATGATCATTACCAAGGTATCTTCCATGAAACCATCATCACATAACATAGAATGTTTAGTAAACATCAAATTTCCTTGTGTTGGATAAAATGGATCCCTAAAATCCCATATGATAAATGGTATGCCTTCTTTATATCACATACTAAGCCCAATTGATACTTTTACCCTACCATCTCATACATCCTCACCTATTCAAAACTAAAATTTATCCTATCATTCAATAATAATCATTGATACCACTCTATCACAACCCCCTACACACTACAAGTGCTCATCTCATTATAATAGTTAGTAAAGGGAGATAATGACCATTGAAGACAACCCAAAATAGGCCAAGGGATTGTAACTAGCCCTGAGGGTGTATAATCCACACATATGTGAAGAATTTCCCTCATTTGTTGGTTTCAAGAATAACATAAAATATGAGAAACTATCAATCAAAATTGTTCATAAATAAATAATAAATTTTTAAATATAATTTAGTCTCATAAAAACAAAAACCATTGGAATATACCCAAAAAAATCATCAACAGTCACAAAAAATCATCAATAGATCATGAACAATCCCACAATCTATTAATGTCCGTCTAAATCACCAACCAGATCCTGCTGACCTACAAAATTTTATATAAATATATATATATGGTTACCAAACTATGTATACTCAACAATTTCCTCACTAGAAACTCTCATGTAATATGTGAATGAATCATAATAAATCCTTGTAAATAAAAAATGGAACCAAATCATCACAAAATTAGGTAATGTTATTTTCCCATCCTCACTATAGGATACTCAACAAGCAGCACCTAAAAGTAAATTCGTATATATCATATCATATCATATATATATATAGGTACATTACTTCCAATTTAACATTATTTCATATCTTTCACACCCCAACAGATCATGTCATGTTCCCATCCCTTCCACAATTCATCTTTCACTTCATACATAAATATCATGTACATTCTATATCTTGTGCATCCCAACACATCCATGTCATTATCACCTAATCCATAATCATGTAGTAGTATAGAAACCACTACATCCCATGTAGCTGCATTATAACACAATCCATAATGTACCACACATGTACACCCACGGGAATCTAGAGCCACCATGGATGGATATAAGTATGTACTATAACCCTAATCTATTACAGTCCGCACATACGTGCATAGTGAAATCAAGAGCCATTATAGCTAAGGTGAGTCTATACCCTAAAACCTAATCCCGCAAAACCTATATATACCCACACATAAAAATATAGTTAAATGGATATTGAGAGATATATAGAGGTAATCCATTTATTTCCCTCGATATCCTAGATGTTCGGGAACACAACCCTCAAACAAATTTGGTGTGTGTTTCTGTACTGATACAGATGGTGAAGCATATGAAATTAGAAAATAAAAAATATACCACACATATAAAAACTAAGAGAAACTACCTATCCTTAGATCCATTTACCACTAATATCTCATAGGAAACTTAGTTTTCATCACCATGGTCAGGATCTCAAACACATTGTAGCACATAAGTAATAAGTTTCATTCATCTTTATCCATTTCAACTATGTAATTAGAATATTACCATTAATTTTTTTAATAGTCAATCAATTTAATCATGAATCATTGGAACATCAATGAATCTATTTTAAACATTTATTCAATGGGAACAAAAACTATTAATTTGTTCTAACCAAACAATTCCATGACAACCAACATGCCTCAGTAAACCATATTACAAATTTCAAATTTAAAACATATACTCCTTACAACATTTTTGATACACCTAAAAGTTATTTTAGTAATTTTACCTTATATTATAATTAAAATATATTAAAATGAGCATTTTTATATTTTATAGCACAAAATTTATAATTTAATAAGATGAGTGTCACCTTTGAACATACTATGTTGAAATAATACTAGAATGAATTTTTGAAATTTACACTAAGAAATGGGTTTTTTATGAATAATTTAAAGTGTTTTTTAAATTTTTTTGAAAAAAATTTTAGAACCTATATAATTAATCATAAACTTATTATCAATTAGTCAATGACATTGATAAAATCCTTTGGAAGAAAAGAAGAATTATTTTTTCAGAAAACTATTTTTAAGTGTACAATATATTTATAAATTAATATAATATATACTGATGAATAATTTTAACAAAATTTGTACATTAAATATTCAATGAAATAAATTTTCATTCATATAATGGTGGTTACTAGTCAAATATTTATAATAAATTAATCTTATGCTTAAAAAATTAATTTTCCTAAAAACAAATTGTCAGGTTTTATAGGTTTATCTTTAAATTCGTTTTCCACTTATAGGAATTGAATTTGAAAAAATGGTTTCCAAATTTGAAATCACCCTTTCCAAATTCAGTAAATAGATATATTTCATTTTTTTTCCTAATGAATAGTAATCGAGAAAAAAAAATTATTACTATAGTAAATGGTAAAATGGGTTAAAAGAATGTTAAATTGAAAATATAAGTGTTTAAATGACCTAAATTATTGTTAAATTTATTTTTTTATCATATTTCAACCTTATTCCTATAATAATATTATTTTTTATAATTTCGATCAACTTGATGTAAGTAAGACATATAATATGTACTAATATTTAATGTATTTAAATGATTTCCACCCACCTAAATTATAAAAGGTCACCCCCTATCCATTATTATTGAAAAAAATTGACCCACACATCTTATCCAACCCTGTCACAAATACCTTGATAGATTCCTTACCCATTTCTTAAAGCTTCTATTATTCAATTAATACCATCCTATGAAGTCTTAAAGTGTAAGTCAAATACGTTCATCTTAACTGACTCTTTCCAAATTTATTTCTTCATATACATCCTTAAAATATATTTTATTCATCCTAAAATAATGACTTGAATATCATAAATATAATTAAATGTTTCTATGCTTATGGAACAACCATTATCCTCCACCTTTCAGTCAAATTGAAAATAAATGTAATGCCCGTGCATACGTGTGAACTAACAGCTCCATAAAGCTGTGTATTTCATTATTTCGTGACTGCACTTCATGCATAGTTATTATGATTTATATGATTTTTCTTATGATATTTAGGATATTAGTATTCTCCAATAATGATAATATATATTATACCTTCTTACTCTACCATCAAATAGAAAATGAAATCATCACATGTGTGTGTGTGTAAGGACTACTCGCTCCAAATAGTGATGTGGTTCATTTTTCATCACTACCTCTCATGGATGGATATAATGATGGATTTAAATATTATATATAATAATAATTATTTAAAAATGATTCTATAATGATAAAATATTATTTAAATTTATTTTATTTTTTCATTAGAACATTAAAACATCATTCATGTCTATGATATTTTTCTATTACCACCTTTCATGGGAAATTATAAAATTATATATAATGATTAAATATGATATTTATATCATTATTAAATTTTTTTAGATGATATAAAATTATCATGATGTAATAACTAAGACATTGAAACTGAAACATACATGAAATATGAAATAGTTAACACTTGAAATGATGATGTTAATAAAGAATCATTAATTAACGGGTGATGAGATGTTATAATAAAATAATATATAATATGATAAGTATTAATATGGTTCTTGTGACAGTTAGTAACAATTATAAAATCATTATATAAGAGTATCAAACATGTATAACTAAGCGAATCCCCAAGGTATTATATTTTTGTTATAATCATATTTTTTCGGGATTATTTATGTTCAGATTTTTGTTGATAAAATTATATGAGCATAATATATTAAACCCCATCACATTTCTTATCGTCTAATTATGTCTTGAGTTTACATTTTTATTTTCCGCTTCTTCTCTTGTTGGATCAGTATTTAATAAGTATTTTACATGTAAGGGATATCAGCCTTATCACATCTTTTAGGTTTAGAATCCTTTTTCTCCATATCCATGTTTTCTATATTTTTTCAGGAATATTCTTCTTTAAACTCCAATGATTATTTAAAGTCACTTTATACTATGTTTAACTTTATTAAAAAATTATTGAAAAGGAATATTTTAATAATTTTTTTGAAAGGGTATTTCTAATTTTTTTTACAGAAGTGTGAAAGGAATGTTTCTTTAAGGTATATGGCATGAACAGAGTTTCCCACCTCCATGACCATTATTTACTATTTATATTCCTCTAAAATTTTCAATAGTTATTTAAAGAGAATAATTTTATATGAATTATTAATTGAAAATAAAGTGGTATTATTTTCTTAAAGGAATGAATTTTTTTAAGTGATTTATAACTTCATTCTTTCACAAAGTTATAACGAAATTATTTTTCATGTTTTAATTATATTTTCACTATTTATGAAATTATTGGTTTTACAACAAGACATTAATTTCTAATGAATTGACTTTCTACTTTAATACTATAATGATTCATGGTTTTTTAGTCATTAACTTTATCATGATCAATTTCCCTATCACTCTCCATTATTTCATTTGACATTGTTTTCTCTTCCATGTTCGTAGTTTATGTATCATGGAATTTTATGGTATCATTTCCAATACTTTAATATTATATTAAATATATAACATTTATATATATGGTATCATTATAAGGATTCTTACTAATAATTTAATTTCATAGACAAGGTAAATATTCCAAACACATGATTCAATATAGATAATTATTAATTTATAAGGTATTTTGAGAATAGATTATATCAGTCATTAAATGTATGGGTATTACATTGGATGTGAAAGTGATAGATAGGGATCAGTTATAGAAATAAACTTAATGCATTGACAGGTATCATGAGACAAAATATCAAACGTCTGATATTAGATGGTTATCTAGTTTACACCTACCCATTTATTAAGAATAATTGGTCAAGGCCTTCAAAGTAAGATTCATGATATGTTATTCGATGCCATAATGGTAAGATCATGAATGTATAGAATTTCAAATTTATTTTATTAAGAATACATATTATATTATCCAAGTGATTTTTATGTTGATATTATACATGGATGTACTTTGAACTGAAGTTGTTGACTGAATTAGACGTGTTTTGACTATCCACTCTACCATATTGAAAATTACTTATTTACTCATGACATATTGTAGTGTAATTAACCATTATTGAGCATCTTATATCACCCTTTATTTTTCCCCTTTCCCTAGGATATGAAGAAGGTATATTAGAATGATTTCAAGTATAGATGAATTTTTCTTATCCTATATTTTTATTTTTACAATGTAATATGGGAATCATGTATATATTTATTTTTCAAATACTTATAAAATGATCCACCCTTCATGGTGTAATCCCTTGTATCTTGTAACAATTTAATAAAGTAAACACTAGCTCTGGGTTACTTTATCCAAGGTTTTCATAGTTTATATCCTATAAATTTTAGTAGGAATCTTGGGAATGATATTTTAAATGAACATAGCTAACATGAGAATTAAGATAATTCCTCTGAGTAATTGAGAACTTTTACCATCATAGTGATTTTTTTATAGCTCATTATTCAAGGGATTATGTTCAAACCCAATATGTTCCATTGTTTAGAGAGGGGTCTTAGCTGAAGAAAGGGAATCAACACTTATAGTCAATGTGGGGATTTACCTACTGGGCAAGCTAATACAGATTTTGTAAAAGCTAAGCATATCATATCCATATTAGGGTATTTGACTAAGTTTATGATAAATAAATTTCTTATATGGAGCATCCTATTGTTCCCTAACATGATTCATCTATGTTGGATCACTTAATATAATATAATCATCCATCTTTCAGTGGAACTGCTAATCCATTTGAAGCTAAATAATTTATTATGTCCCTCAAAAATATATTTATATCCACGAAATGGAATGAATGGGAAAATGTTATTTAGGAAGTTCATTTTTTGAATGGAAATGAAGATAAATTATGGTTATTTATCCATAACACTAGAGAGAAAATTTAAATAAGATGTGTATAATAGGAAAAGTTTAATGTGGTACTCTTTGAAAAATGCTTTCCTTGTGAGAAACAAGATGATATTGAGAGGAAGTTCCTGAATTTAAATTAAAATAAAGAAATAATCGTTAGATAGTATGAGTCTAACTTTATAATATGGTCAAGGAATGTTGCAGAATAAATATATAATCTAAAAATTAAGATTGACCATTAATCTAAATTTATTAATCCAAGTATCCTATAGGGACTAGTTTATTAAACATTTTCATCGTATGATAATATAGTATTCAGTTCCATCAAAATGGAGAAATAATTCTTTTTATCTTATATATTCAAGGGAAATAAATAACAGAAGATATTGGTTGAGTACCAAGTAAAAAAATTTATCAAATAATATGAAAGGAAAGTTTAGATTTCCAAAATGTAATAATTATGGAAGTAATTACATAGATACTTGCATAATGGGAATAAGATTTTCTTTGAAGTGTAGAGAAAAGGGTTATAAGGATCATATATATAAGGAAAAGAAAGAAACCACTGTTATCAAGTACTTCAACTATAAAGAGATAGGAAATTATTAAAAACAATGTATCAAGCATTAAGGGAACCTCTAATAGAAGATTCCATGGGAATAACTCTATGATTATGTGATTACTACATTTGAGGTTGAAGTTACAAAAGATATGGTAGCAGGTTCTATGATCATAAACTCAAAATTATGTAATTATTTATTTGATTTAGGATCTTCCTACTCATTTATATCTTCTAGATTTTCCAAAAAATTACATCAAATCATAGAACTCTAAGAATATAATTATCAATCAGAATAACTGGTATGAATCTTTTTATAATAATGATATGTTATTTTATTCCTATTATGATGCATAGTCATATATTCCTTCTTTTCAAAATTGGTTATTGTTGCTATGATTTACTTTGATATAATACTTGGTATAGATTTTATTTTAAATTATAATGAAAAATATTATTTCCATGATATGGTGATTTTGATTCATGAAGGATAACTGTAATCCCTCGCCTTTATAAGGGAAACTTCATCATCTGAGTTGTATATGAATACACCTCTAGTAGCACTACGAAATAAAATTCTTAGATAAGCAGAATATATATAATTTTGGGAAAAATACCTCAAAGCATACACTTTTTGTTTTTGGGTGTGACTGTGTTTGTTGAAAATGTTAGATGATCGTGAATGAGTATGGTTGGTTTTTGTCGAAGTAGGTGTTTACGGTGGCACATTTTTCCAATGTTTGCCAAATTTTTGGTCCTCAAAATCTAGAGTTTTTTTTCATAGGAAGGATTTCCAATAAGGGTTTAAAACTTTTGGACAGTGAAGCACATTCTTTGGAACAAAATTGAGGTTTTCATAATGGATATAGAAATCATAAATGAAGGTATTACCAAATACTTGCGCTATGTTGACTACATAGGGGAAATAGTTCACGAAAGGCTTGGATTTTGCAAAAGGATTCTCAGTTTTTGGGATTTCTTTCATTTGCAGAAAGAATGTGAGGAGACACAAAGGGATTCATTTATGGAAGGAATCAGTCTCCATGAAGGAAGCTTCCACACGGATGGAGAAGGAAAATGGTTCATGAGAGAATCACAGTCTGCGATGAAGTCTATACGAAAATGAAGATTTTCGTAAAACGGATTAGTGGATTTTGCGGATCTATTTTCCTATATAATGAACACTAATATCATTATTACATAGATAAAATTTCATTAGATAAAATCATTTCTCTAGGAATAAATTCAGTTAAGTATGAAAGATGTTTATGAAGAATTCCATGAAGGAGAAGAGTTCATGAGGGAGGATTTCATGAAGCGTGAAGTAGTTCATGGGTAGAGTCCACAAAAGGGGTTTTCAGAGCTCTAAATCTCAAAAAAATTACCTGTAGAAGAAGACTTGGTCCATGGAAGAAGTATCAATCCAAGGAAGAGGATATAGTCCGTGGAAGAGGAGATGGTCCACAGAAGAAGAGGCAGTCCACATAGGAGATACAGTCCATGGAAGAGGAGACAATGCATATAGTAGAGGTGCTCCATGATGCACATGCACCACACTATGTAGTGAATTTTGCAGAGGAAGAAAGGTAGTTCACATATGATTAAAGGAAGTTTTCAATAGAACTAAAACATTTGGAAAAAGAAATTTTAGAAAACTAACAGTACTCAGAAAAGTTTATTTCATCAACAGAAGAAAATGGGAATTCAACATAGAATCAATCTATAGTTGAGGATGTGAGATTTCAGGCAAATGAAGGTACTTAAAAGTCCACAAACTATCAGTGGATCCATTTAAAGAGCAGTGATCAAAGGAATAGAAAGATGGAGATATTTTCCATTGGAAATGATCTAGAGAAAGAGACATAGGGTGTGACCCTTGTGAAAGCAGTGACCAGACCCGAAACCTTGAAAAGGAAGCTATCTTGGGAATAGAACAGATTTATCACAAATATTTTAATTTCTAGTGAGCTTTAGTTGATTTGGTATATCGTAACATCTCTATTGCATGCTCCTTAGATGTAGCTGAATGCGATTGAACCAAGTAAAATAACTATGTCATGTGAACGATTTCATTTTTGTTCATACATTTCTACAGGATAAAGGGAGAAGTGTGTTTTTTTAACGATGGAACAAGATCAGAAGGGGAAATAGTTTTAATTTGACATTTCCTAATTCACCCCCCTCATAGGGTATTGAACCTAGTGGACCTAATAATAGATATCAAAGATAAAGTTTGAAAGTCATTGGTTCCCTCTCAGTAGAATATATAGAGGTGGTCAATCACAAAGGGATTCTGATCTTCTATGGAAACAATTGTAACCTATGGAATAATCAGATACAACAATACTTCTGATAATTAGGAATGAATGCATTTACATCTACTTTTCATAGAATATCAGTCAATATCGATAGTGGAACTTTATCATAAGATGATAGAAGTGAATTGGATGTTGATGTTTAAGGGATCAATGCTTTAGGTGGAGCCCTATGAAATGCAATTTATATGAAGGTAATGTCATATAAGTCATCACATAATATGTGGTAATGTTTCTGAATATTTATGAGGAAAAATAAAAATTCATAGAGGAAAAGTTAATTGTTCTATGGAAATGGTATAAGGATATTAGAATACTCCCTAATGAGTCTATTGATACATTATTTTACTGGGTAAATGTTATTGTGGAAGATATGTATGGTCTCAGAGAAATTATTAAAAATATAAAGATTGTGAAGAATATATTAAGAAAAATTCCACCTCAGTTCAATCTGAATGTTTCATTTTTAGAAGATAATGATCTAAAATAGATTACATTGGATAACTTGTATAGTAACCTTATTGCATATGAAATGAGTAATAATGATAAAGATGCTATAGAAAGGAGTAAATATAAAAAGTTGGAATTTAAGGCCATGAAGAAGATCACCATTGAAGATGGTCTGGAAGATGAAGAGACAAATGAGGCGATTCATTCTTTTCCTCAAATCTTTAAAGAGGAAAAATAATGTTCAAAGGGAAACATCCACTTTCATGCTTTCTATGTGGAAAGTTTGGACACCTTACATCAGGGTTACCCAAGAAGCATCACGAAGATGATGATGAAGAAGTTGAAATTCCCATTAATAATTCTACAACATACATGAAAGGAAAGAAATTTTTTAAGAGAAACTTCTTTAAAAAGGATAATATAATTTCAAGAGAAGATGATAGCTCAGAAGAATCTGAGGCAAAAGAATTAGAGCATTGTAAGGATCCTAAATCTGATGCTATGGTGGAAGTTGTAAAAAATCCTATAATAAAAGAAGAAAGTGTCAATGAAGAAGTATAATTTGAAGGTATAGTTGAACTTTAGGTCAAATTATAAGCTAAAATTGAAGAGATATATGTTTGGAGATAAAATATGAATAAAGTCAACAAAGTGGTTCATGATGACAAACCTTATAACCAACAATATAAAGAATTGAAGTCTAAGAAAAATGAATAAATTGAAAAAGTTATGTCTTCAGTGATAAAGAGTTAAGATAAGGTAGTTGGGTACAAGCTCAAAATGGAAGACAATAAAAAGACAAATCGATAGTTTGAATAAAATTGGAAAAGATCCAATCAAATGTATTAGAGAACTTGAATAGGAATTCATCAGTCTATGATGAAGTGTTAGGGATCAAGAATTATTGTTGAACCTTAGTATGACAATGGTAAAGTTGATTATATTGAAAAAAGAGGATATGAATGTTGAGCATAGTGGTACAACAGAACAGAAGAAACAATGATGTCTGAATGATAGGGCTAGTATGGGGCTTGGTCAAAAACAAAAAGTAGTAGCGGTTCATGTCAGACCACAATCACTCACTCTAATATTAATGATTTATTTCGGTGTGAATCCGAACCAGAAGATTCATAAACCCAAGGGATGAACAATGGTTTAGTATTGCCACGCATGAATGTACCCCACATGAGATACTATTGTTATGGAATGATGGAACACTCAAAAAATGTATGTTACATAGAAAATAGGAATTTAAGGGAATAAGAACGATAGTGAAAGTCATACATAGAAAAATATCTAGGTCATCATTTGATTCTCACTATTTTAGGTATAGAGGATTCAGTCATATGGCAAGATATTTCTCATCAACAATATAGAGTAATGTGCTGAATGAGACTGAATGTGGACAAAAAAAAGCATCCTAAAGTATCATCAAATGATATGAAAATAAAAAATTGATTTACAAATCTAAAAAATGAATCTGGTAAATCATATACTGAGGAAGATCAAGATTATCATTCCCTTTGGGGTATGAAGTTAAAAATTAGAGTAAAAAAGAATAAGGTTGAGTTGACAGTGGTTGCATAAATTGAAAGAATCAAATTAAATTGGGATATAGATCATTGATATTGGATTAAACTCTCATATAAAAAGAAATAATTATTTGGTTCTATGAATTAGATATGACAAGGAAGGTATTTTATGATTTGATAATGACGAGGGTATAAAAATTATTAGTTCTGGAAAAGCCAAGTCTAGAGGAAACGACATGAGATGAGTATATGTCCTTATTTTTTTGAGTGTAAGTCAGTTTTGTGAATCATTACATGCCATAATATTTTCCATGAAATTATGTGTCATCAAGGAAAAATATGATGTTGTCACATTATAGGGAAAGTATACTAAAGAGAATCTCTACCTCATGAGTGGAGAAGAAGATATGTGCTTTCTGTCCAAGGAAAAAAAAATAAGTTATGGAATAAATGCTTTGTCCACTTAACCCAAAAGTACTTAGAAGATCTGGTGAAATATAATGTTACTCGAGATCTCCCTAGATTATCATGTGATCGTACCCATATGTGTGATGATTCCCAATAAGGTTTTATCATTCAAAATATATATAATCCAAAAGAGAAAAGTTAAAAAATTGATTTAGTTAGTGCATATTGGTGTGTGATGAACAATTTCCCCAAGATCTATTTATTGTAGGAGATATTATTTTCTCTTATATGATGGTTTTAGAAGAATGTAGTAGGTTTCAATCATCACCCACCAATATAACATGTTTAGTTTCATAAAAAATTATCGACGAGAATTTAAGAAGATGTTGGGTCAAAGAATCTGGAAGATCTGAATCAATAATGGGAAATAGTTCAAAAATAGACAAATAGAGGATTTTCTTGAGGAACATGGGATAATTCAACAAGTTTTAGTGGTAATAAATAAATATTATAATGTAGTAGTTGAGAGAAGAAATCATATTATCAATAATATGGCTAGAACAATTTTCATTGAGAAAGAACTTATAGAGATGTTTTTTAAATAAGTAGTGATAATATTATTTAACACATCACATAGAGATTTACTGTGTCAAAAATAAGAGAAAACTCTATATGAGATATGGTATGGAAAGAAACCTTTACTGGAGTACTTTTGACTCTTCAGAATTAAAGCTTTCATTCTCAATAAGGAGAAACACTAGAAGTTTTAATCCTATGGAGATAAAGGGATATTTTGTGGGTACTCAAAAAAACAAGAAATGAATATAAATGCTTCAATAAGAGGATAGGAAATGTTGTTGAAAGCCATTATTTAACCATAGTGGATAATGAGTATAATAATTAGTAAATATAGGATTAGTCTCAAGAGGATAGTGATGAAGAGATAAGCAGATCATGGGATGATCTAGTTCCAAAGGTTGATTCAAAAGAAGATTCTGATAATTAAATGGATGAGAAAAATTTAATATCTACAATAAGATGGAAAATAAGACCCAAATCGATATATAGAACATTATTTGTGATCAGACAGTGCTAGTGAAAATAAAGAGGATGAAGACTATACAACAAACACCACACTTATCATAAGTAGCACCTAAATGTTTTGATGAAGTAGTTGGGGATGTAAATTTGATTCAGACTATGAATGAATATATTTACCAAATTGAGAAGAATCATATATAGGAGATTGTTTTGAGACCAATAGACAATAATTTCATTAGGACTAAATGGGTCTTTTGTAATAATATTAATGAAGATCGTATTATGATTCAAAATGAATCATGAATAGTGTTCAAAGGATACTCCAAGATAGAGGTTATCAATGATGATGAATTAATTTTACCAGTTTCAAGGATAGAGAAAATCAGATTATTCTTGGACATAAAATTGAAAAGAAAGATTACTTTTTACCAGATGGACATAAAGTCAACATTTATAAATGGGGTTCTAGAAGAATAAGTTTACTTTGAGCAGACATATGCTTTTCTCATTCATGAAGATGAGAACATAGTTTGTTTTATAAAGAAGACTTTATATGGTTTTAAGAAAGTACTAAGAGAATGGTATTCGAGTCTAGATCAGTTTCTGAAGAAGCTCAATTTTCAGTGAGGTGGAGTTGATTACAAATGGTATGTCAACAAAGATAGTAATGAATAGATGATGGTGATGGTATATGTTGATGACATAATCTTTGGTCGATCAAATTAAGAACAGTGTGGATAGTTTTCTGACATCATGAATAGTGAGTTTGAAATGTCAATGATTGGTGAAATGACATTTTTTCTTGGTTTATAGGTAACAAAAGGAAATAATGAAACAATCATTTCTAAATAAAAATATTCCAAGGAAGTTTTTAAAGTACTTGGAAAGGATAATTCCAAGGATATGAATACATTGGTAGATACCTAGATGAAAATGTCTTAGGATGATGAAGGAAAAGTGGTTAATGTCACAAAATACAGGTAGACCATTGAATAGTTATTGTACTTAATAGTGACATGACTAGATATTCTTTTTTCCACATGTCAAGCATCACAGTATCAAAGTAATCCCATGGAAAATCACATAATTATATTAAAATTGATACATTGTTATATCAATGGTACTTTAGAATTCAGTTTGATGTACAATGAAAAATCTCAAAAAGAGTTATAGGGATATACATATGCATATTGGGCTAGATCAGAAGTTGATAGAAAATAAACATCAGGTGGTACATTTTATCATGGAGGATTGTGTATTTCTTGGCTAAGAAAGAAACAAGATTTCATTTCATTGAGTACTATAGAATCTGAATATATTGTGGGTACTTAAGCATGCATGAAATTATTATTGATGAACCAGCAGCTTGAGGGTATGAGAGTTGAAGTTAAATCTTTGAATAAAATCCACTGTAATAGTTCAAGAGATATAAATCTTATAAAAAATCAATTCCATCACTCAAGGAAATATCACATTAAAATAAAGTGTCATTTTATTGAGGAGAAGGTGGAGCAAGGTCTTGTGATTTTGGAGTATGTACCTATATAACAAGTTGTAGAAATTCAGACAAAGGAATTACCCAAAGAATAATTTGAGAGGCATCAATTGGATCTATCAGCTCGGTCAAATCCCTATACTCAAAAGTTTGTTGATGTGCGACCCCCTCTCCCTGAGGTATGATGGGTTTTTTCCTAATGTGTTTATCTATGTTCTTTACTATTTTGTATACCTCAATAGAGTGGCCTTCATGTTCATTAACAAAGGGGGAGACAATGTGGATATTCAAAGGGAGAAAATGTCTTAAGTCATTATATGTGGAGAAGGTGATAGGTGGAGTAGTGACATAGTGGGAGCAGCTAGATAGGGGGAGTGTTAAAGTTGAAGTTGCAATAATTGATTGATAAACTGATATATTTCAAGATAGTTGGGGTTTGTGATGAAGGAATATGAGTTGTTTTGGAATGGATTGAAGTCATTAACTGATGAACTTTATATTATTCTCTTGTTTCTCACATTAATAATTGCTCAAGTGGTCTTAGATTTTGTGTTGCGTAAATCCTTGATTGTTATCTTAATTGTAGGAAGTGAATGCTGGTAAAAGATGGAAGAAGTGTTAATGATGTACCAAATTTTTAAAGAGTTCACTAATATAAAACTATATTTATCCAGGTCTAGGGCTTTAACAGTGGTAGATATAAATTTTATTTAAGACCTCATTTGTCAACTCTAAAAAAATCCCTCTTAAAAGAGGACGTTAACAATGTTTCTTTTGGCGCGGTTAAAGGGGGTCTTTAATAGCACTAAAAAATACTGTTAAAGGGGGGTTTTATCACCTCTTTTATACAATACCTAATAAAGTCCCACCCTTTATTAGCTCTTGTAAAAAATCACTTATAAGTGGGTTGTTTTATCCGTTCTTGTCAAAAAGCATTGGGGGGGGGGGGGTTATCGATGCTTTTTAAGAAGCGCTGATTAAGACCCCTTTATCAGCGCTTTTTTACAAGTGTTGATAAGAGTATACTTCAAAAAAATATTTCATTAAAAAAATATATTAATGTATAAATATATTTATATTATATAAAAATATAATGTACATTTTTTAAAATATATTTTAGATAAGGTAAATAGGAATTTACACTTAATATAATATACATTTCATGAAAATTGCTTATAAAATTTAAAAAATAATATTTTTAATTAGTAATTTGGTTATTATTAATCAGTAATAGTCATTTAATATAAATATGATGATATAAAAAGTCAAAAAAATTAATAAAAGATCTAAAATAAGTTTAAAATGTAACTCGAACTTCAAACAGCTATAACTTTTAATCTGGGTGTCTGTTTGGGCTCAACAACACATCAAATCGAAGTCTGTGATGAGCTCTAAGTAAATAACTATCACATTTTTCGAGGAAAAAATGGCCCAAAAGGTTCCAAAACTGAATTTTTAGTTGGGGTACCCTAATTGTTTAACATTTGATGCCTTTTCAGCCCTATTTAAATGGGTCTTTTTTTTCCTTTTTTAATGGGGACAAAATTTATTCTTAGTTCTTACATTCATACTGACATTATATTTTAAAATAGTTTTTCATTTTTTACAATGTAATATTATTTATAATTAAATATATGCAGTTTTTCATTATACTTATAATAAATCACTCATATAAATATATATATCAACATATTTACATAAAAATGTATATTATAATATATCTAAATAAATAAATGTTATGAAAATTTATTTAAAACAATATCTAACCATTTTTATCATTATATATATATATTTATAATGTTTATATATGCAGATGTTTTTATTAATAAACAGATATAAATATTATAATATAATATATGTAAATAAATATAATATAAAATATATTTAAATAAATATAAGTATATATATATATCACACACACACACATATTGTATAAATGTATTTAAAATTAATTATATATATTTGTATATATATATATAAATATATGTATAAATAAGAATATCAAAAAACAGATAGCAAAACAACATTGTCTAGTGGTAAAGGAGATCTATCTTTGAAGGAGAGGTGTAGGGATCAAATCCAGGAGGGCATGCATGAGGCTATAAATTCGTAAAGTGATTATAAAAGTTTGGTGGGGGTGAAAATCCCTAATAAATGGGGTGTGGAGTACTAATAAAGGGTTAGTGGAATCACTGATAAACGGGTCAAGCAAATAGGTTTCTGAAAAAAATACCCCTAAAAAGCGTTGGCATTATCAGCGCTAAAAATCGCTATTAAATGGCCGCTTTAATAGTGGGTTTTTAGTGCTATTAAAGGGTGCCATAAACTGTTCTTTTTTAGCATTGATAATTGTTTCAGGCTTTAAACCACCCTATAATTATCAGTTCTTTTTTAACACCGATAAATCCCTTTTCTAACAATGTTAAAGGTCTTTTTTGTTGTAGTGGATGTCTAAAAACCCCAAGGGAAATATTTTTTGGAAAAAATCCCTCAAGTTTTAAATTGGTATTTTTTGTTGAGATTCTATTTGTTGACAATAATAGATGACCACAAATGAGTATTATTGGTGTTTTCCGATCTAGGTTTTTAAGGTGGTGGAGTTTCCTAGTGTTTGCCAAATTTTTGGGCCTCAAAATCAGGAGTTTTTTTTTGTCAAAGTAAGGATTTCCAAAAAAAAAGTTTTAAAAGTTTTATGGATAGTGAAGCATAGTTCATGGGCCAAAATGCAGGTTTTCATAATGTTGAAGGAAATCGGTAGAGGAAGGGATTTCCAAATAATAGAACTATGTGGACTGTGAAGCGTAGTACGCAGACCATATAGTGGAAATGGATCACTAAATGCTTGGAGTTCATGGAAGGCTTGAATGTTTTTGGGATAGATCATCATTTTTGGAGAGAAGGCAGAAATTTGAGGAGCCACAAAGGGATTCATTTATGGAAGGATTCGGTTGTCGTGAAAAAATCTTCCACATGGACTATAAAGGTAAAATTGTTCATGAGAGAAGCACAATATGTAGTGAATACTGTACCACATTGAAGATTTTAATTAAATGGATTGGAGGATTTTGCAGATATATTTTCCAATATAAGTAATGATTATATCATTATTACTAAGACAAAATTACAATAGATAAAATCATTGCTCTTGGAATAAATTATACTAAGTCTTAAAGGAGTTTTCAGACTTCAATCATCCTTGGATTCCTCTAGGAATGCCTTGAGAACTTAGTGGATGCCACCCTAATCCATTGAGTCAATTTCCAAGGGAGATACCCACCTTCGAATTCAGTATTTTTGTTATTAGTACATGAATTTTGTATTGTAGTGCTGATAATTCATTCAATTTCTGTCCTAAAATTAGAATTCCTTGGATTATCTCATTGGATTCAGCTTCATATCATTCAACATTTGATGCCTTGGGTCATCGCATTGGGCTCCAGTCATTCATAGCCCATTATTTACATTGGAATTTTTTGAAGGGCTCAATTAGAGATATTATTTCAGTGGAATAAAAATAGTGTACACCTTAAATTATACTTATCCCCTTTATCTAGGTTTTATGGTTATTTATTGTGAGATGGCTTGAACTTATACTCTCATGGATGCATTGGTTTTACATTTGGTCGTCCATAATTACTATTACATGGTTACTCTTATCATACTCTTGGGATATGAATTATTATAGGTTAACTTTTCAAAGAAAACCCTGTGAGGACAAATAAATAATGTTCAGTTGGGCTTCCCATAAAAAACCCAGGCCTTACATTGTTATTATTTAAGTTACTTTCCACTAGTTATCACTTAAACTTCACACTGTTATATTCATAATCACATAAGAGATTTGTTATAAACACCACTGGTGGTGGACTACTTAGTTTTTTTCATACTCTCTCTTGGACACCAATTGGTATCCTGTTAGACTTCATTATTATATGTCAGAATAAGGGAAAAGGTCCATGTTATTATATTTGATTCATGTGATAGGATAATGTATGAGAGAAGAAGATAAAGAATAGGATTAGGATGATTTTGGAGCATAACCTTTTGGTATTTCAATCTATTTTGGAATAGCATGTACTAATGCTTTCTGGTTTCTAGGTTTTTTATAGTATCATGACATCATCATTGTTTTTATAAGACATAGATTTTTGGTTACTCATTAGTTTATTATGTGTAGATGATTTAATTCCATTGATTCATATTATTATTATTGTTTTATCTTTTTTTTATTTTTATTTTACTTTTGTGTTCCACTCTTACATGGGGGCATAATCCCTCCACTAACACATCATAGTCAATATCTTCTAGTCAAAAACCTCTAGTGTTTGAAGAGTCGACCTTGAGGCCATGTGGACTATAGGGTTCCATTACTTATGAGTGAACCAAGTTTGGGAAATCACAATTTACATTTGGTGGAATTAAAATATTATAATAAATTTCATTCAAGAATAAAAATGGCTTCATATAAAGAATTTTATGGAAGGAGGTTTCATAATCCAACTTGTTGGGATGAAGTTAGTGAATGGAAGCTTGTGGGCCTAGATATAATGGAAGAGAAATGGTGGAAGTGAAAACTATTTAAAATAATTTTAAGGCTTCTCAAAAGAAAAAAAAAGATCTATGTCGATAACTGAAGTAAGGATTTAAAATTTCAAGTGGGAGATTATGGTTTATTGAAGGTATCTGTGTAGAAGAGTGTTATAATGTTTGGTATGAAAGGGGAACTAAGACCTAGGTACATCATGTCTTTTTAAATTCAAGAAAGAATTGGAGATTTGTCTTACCATTTAGAAATTCCACTGAGAATCTTTAATGTTCATGATGTATGCCATATTTGATTATTAAGTACAAACCAAACCTAATGCATGTTCTCACCTCCGAGAAAATAAATTTGAAACATAATTTATCTTACTATAAATAGTATATCTAGATTCTTGACACTAAAGAATGAGTGTTATGGAATCACATAACTTGATTGGTGAATTTAATTTTGTGAAATCATCAAATGGAAGCTGAAACAAGAGAACTTTACGAAGTAATGATAAATAATTACCCACATCTATTTAGAATGTGATATCCATGAAAATTTCAAGGATGATATTTTTTGAGGGAAGAATGTAACACCAAAGTTACATTTTTAATAAGTAAAATTTACATCTTAATGAAACAATAGTAAAATTCACATTTTAAAATTTCAAAACACAAAATATCATATTTCTTAGGATGGATATATTTTTTTAAAATACTACCTTGATAAATCCTAGAATGATTTTTTTAAAATTTCCCTTAGAAATGAATTTTTATGAATAATTGAAAACTTTGTATTTAACTAATTTCATATTATTTATAATATTATGTTATAAAATATATAAATAATTATTCATTTATTATCAATTAGTTATAAATAAAAAAATAGTGGGAAGTAAAAAAAGAGTTTTTTTTTCAGAAAATGTTTAAGTGTATAATGCATTTTTAAATTAAGAGAATATCTATTGATGAAGTTTTTAATAAAATCTATAGATTTTATATTAAATGAAATAAATTTTCATTAATATAATGGTTGTTACTAGGAAAATAGTTTGAATAAATTCATTATATTCTTGCAAAAATGCATTTTCCTAAAAAAATATCGCATTTTTAGGGTTTATTTTTAAATTAATTTTCGCCACTTTTAGAAATTAAATATGATAAAATTGTTCTGAAATTTTAAATTAAAATATAATTTTTTAATAGTTTAATTTTAATTTTGATCATAATGAATAGTAATTGAGATAAAAATTCATTACAATGATAAAGATTTAAATGGGATATAATGTGGTTAAACTAAAAAGTTAAGTATTAAAATTACCTAAAAACTTTTCTGAATTCAGTTATTTGATCATATATACACATTATCCATATAATATTTAAATTTCTCACAATTTAGATCCACATTAAAAGAATAATCTATATAATATATAATAATATTTCAAGTATTTACAAGAAATACACCCACCACACATATAAAAGGGAACCCCCTCTCCACTGTTATTGAAAAAAATTGATCGACTTATCTTGGTCAATAACTAATAATATATATTCCTAGATTCAATACCTATGTCCAATATATTTTTTTATTCCCCTAATACCATCCTAATAACTCTTAAATTGTAATCCAAAGGAGCTTTCTCAAAGAAGAGGTAATCATCTTAACAGACACTTTTGAAATTTATTTCTTTTTATATAACCTTGATATTTGTAGTATCCATCCTAAAATTATTAATTAATCATCGTAAATAAATTTATATTTTATTTTTATTATGGGAAAACCTTTATCCACCTCCATTCTAAGAAATGGAAAATGAAATCATCGTCGGTGCGTACGTGCGGACTACCGCCTCCGAAAAGCGATGTATTTCATTTTTATCACCCTAGTTTTTAATATTTTATTATTATAGATATAATTATTATTTATGATATTTTTAAATAATTATTATTTCATAAAAATAATGTATAATTTACCTTCTTAGTCTTCCAACCAATTGAAAATGAAAGTGTCTCAAGTGCGCATATACAAACTATTGTCTTGACATAGTGATGTGGTTAATATTCCACCACTACCTTTAATGGATTGATATACTTATGGATTTAATGATTATATATAACAAATATGATATAAAATTTAATCTATAGTGATAATATATTATTTACCAGTATTTTCATCTTTTCATTGGAAAATGAAAACAGTGCTCATGCATATATAGGAACTACCATCTCCATGAATGGTGAATTTTATTTTTCAATTACCACCTTTAGTGGAATATAATAAACCCCTATATAATGATTAAATATGATATTTATATATTTATCAATAGTAATTAAATGATAAAACTAGGACCACTATGTCAAAATTGAGACTTCCAAACTAAAAAATACATGAAAAATTGAATAGTTAACACCTTGAATAAAGATGTTAATAAAGAATTGTTAATTAATTGGTGATGAGATGTTATAAGTTCTTAATATAAAATATAATAAGTATGAATATGGTTTTATAATTAGTTATTATTAATTATAAAATCATTATTTAGGATTTTCAAACATGTATGACTAAGTGGATACCCCAGGTATGATATGTTTGTTACTATCTCATTTTATTTTGGGATTTTTAGTGTTACAATTTAATTTATGGATATTATAAAATACTTATATATTAAACACCATAAATTTTATTTTACTATAATTAATTTTGGGTTTTACATTTTTATTTTCCTTTTATTCTCTTATTGGATCAAGAATCAACAATTAAGTTATATGTAAGGGACACTGACCTTATCCCTTTTTTTCAGTCATAAATATTTTCCCTCCAAATCTATGTTCTTAATACTTTTATAAAATGTTATTATTTATAATAAAATAATTATTTTAAGGCATTTTAAACTACATTTTAATTTATTGAAAAAGTTTAATAAGGTATCTTTTATTAATTTTTTAAAAATTTTATTCTCGACATTCTTTACAAAAATGTGAGTGGAATGATTTTTTAACATATATGGTAAGAACATATTTTCTCACATATATGGATATTATTATTTATTTATCATTATCTAAAATTTTCTATGTTTCTTAAAATAAAATCCATTTCTATGAATTTTAAATTGAATATAAAATGGTATTATTTTCTCAGATGAATGAAAATAATTTGATAAGTAATTTATAACTATGTTCTTATATAAAGTTACACAGAAGATATTTTTAATGTTTTTATTCTATTTTATTTTCTATTTTTGAAAGGCTTAGTTTTACTATAAAACCATCATTTTTTGTTAACTAATGTTCTACTTTAATTGTTTACTTATTCATGGTTTTTTTGTCATTAACTTTTTGATTATCATATTCCCCATCACTCTATATCAATTAATTAGACATTATTTTCTCTCTAATTACCATATATCATTGATTTATATTGTATCATTACCCCCAAAAATTATGTTGTCTAAACTTTATACCATTTCTAAATATGGGATTAGTTGAAGTAAACTTATTAAAAATGTTATTTTATTATCTAAAGAAATATTCCATAATCTGCATTCAATTTGAATAATTATTGATTTATAAGGAATTTTGAGAATGAATTGTATTGATCATTCATTATATGAGGAATTTATTATACATGCAAGTTATGGTTGTGGAATTTTTATAAATATCCCTTCAATACATCAATATGTCTCATAAGACAAAAAAAATTGGCATTCTATATTAGATGGGTATCTAGTTTGCACATTCCCATTTATTAAGAATGGTTTAGTCAAGGACTTTCTAGAAAGATTCATGAAATATTGGTTGAGGCCTTTATGTTAATATCATGAATTTCTAGAATTTATCAATTCATTTTTTATGAATTCATTTTCTATTATCCATGTTGTTGCTATGTTGATATTAGTCATAGATGTAATTTGAACTCATGTTTTTGGTTGAATTGAATGGGTTTTGATTATCCACTCTACTATAATGATTATTACTTATTTACTCATAATAAAATCTATTGAATGTAACCCTTAATAAGTATCTGAGCTCGCCCTTTATTTTTTTTACTTTCCCGAGGATATGTATAATGATTTATTGAATTATTTCAACAATTCAATAATTTTTATTATTCTATGTTTATATATTTCTATTATAATATGGGAATAATATATGCATCTAGTTTTATAAGACTAATAAACTGATTGGTCCTTTATGTTGTGATCCCTCGTATCTTGTACTAATGGGATAGAGTAAACACTATCTTTGAGTTATTAGAGTTTGGGTTATTATAATATTATTCATCTATCCCATGGTTTGCATTTATATTTAATCTTTTATTATTTCTCTCATTAATAACACCTAATACCATGGATTTATTTATTTATTTATGTTCCATAATTTTCAGGTACTCTAGGACTCATCCTAAGTTGTCACTAGGAAAATACACTTGTTATCCAAAGAATCAGACTATGTAAAGTAGTTGAAAAAACACATCAAACAATAATCAGGAATTTTCTCATCTATCAAGAATCAATCTAGAATCAATGAGAAAGACCAAATATTAACTCATCCTAAATTCCCTATTGTTATCTCCGACACAATTTTACATAATATAGTCAAACTCTCCACCACTGGAGCCATCACCACTATAACTTTAGGAACCCCTTCAAATTCCTCCCTGACATTCTAAACCATCCTAGGTTCAAAATCAAAACATGATAAGGTTATACCATCCTAGATAAAGTATATAAAGAAGAAAAAGTACTTCCAGTATGGAACACTCATGAGGAAACTAAGGCTATATAACCAAGTAATTCATGCCTTTATCAAATGAGAATAGGCTCTCTCATCCCCAAACATTTATTTTTATAAAGAATGCACTTTAATTCCCATCTTGAATTAACTTGTTTGTTATGTACAGTTTTTTAGTAAAAACATATAAATAATCATCTAATAATTATCTATGAATAGAAAATACATGACTTTGGAATTAATTTAATATATTATAAAATTATTGGAATAATAGTTATAAATTTTTATTTCTCTTTCTTAAATCAGTCATTAATAAACCCAAATTTTACCTTATTTATAAAATTTCAAGTAAATTAAACATGCTAATTAATCTTAACATCCATAGAATAAAGAATACACCTTATATAGAAAATCAAGAGATAGTATCAACATAGTGTGAGATATATTCAATCATAATAAACCAATTCAAATATATACATCTTTTATTTTCTATTTATTATTATAATTATCTTTATTCAATCACTACCCAATGAAACTAAATCATGATACAATCATGGTTGCACATGAATAAAGATAATTTCACTGATCACCTGCCTCAACATGAAGATATAAACATTCTATAGGAAGGAATGGGATAAAAATAACCAAACTCTAATAACCTATCCCATAGGTAACTAACAATCCCTAAAATAACATCCCAAACATAATAATATATTATTATTATTCAAGTATAAACCTATGAAAAATAGAGAGGTTTCATATTAAATATCATGAAATAAAGAAAAGGGAGATAACAAGACCAATGGGTGAAGAAAATCACCTTGAATCATGGAAGAATTAATCTCCAAAGGATAGAGGATAAAGCCTAAAATGGGGATTAATGTCCCTTGAAAAGTCCTATAGGTCACATAGGTTTTGGAGGAGAAGGTAAGAAAAGAAGATATATTTGAGGAATGCAATAATTTATACCAAGTAGTCATTTAACTGAACCATGGTTCTTCCTCCTTGACTACACTATAATCATTAGGGTTTTCGCAAAAACTATAGCATAACAATGAAGACCATGTTGTAGAAGTTTAAACCACCAGAATCCATAGTGAAAACCACAAGTATCTCCCTCAATGATAATATAACCTGGTGTGTGGCTATGGAACAACCTACATATTTTTCCTTAGCCACCCCTAATTCAGATGGGACACCAAAATCGACCCCCTAGGTCACTACACTGAAACCTAACTCTACATTATATCGACCTATCAGGAGGTCAGGACAACAAAACCCCACACCTCCAAATCCAATTCCTTATGTTCCATCACCACACCATAAAACATACCCTATGGTGTAGCTCAAGGCTCTACAAAATATAATGGATTTATAGTGGAAAATCTATCTCAAACTTCACTTTATCTCTTATATCCTCCTCTTGGACACCAATAACATCTGAAACCCGCAAGGTAAAGTCTTAACAAAATTGTTCCCTTACACAAGTAAATGGAATAAAAGGATATAAAAACATTAATTGAGTCAATGTGAATATGAATTAGAATATGTGATTAATGAATTTATATAACCCATTGTAAGAAAGTATAAACATGATAATTTAATATTCAAATGAAATATTTAATTAGCATGTTATATGTGTGGAAAGATTATACATGTTTTCGTGAGGTGTTTTAAGATTATTTTAGGTGATGACAGTGATTTTTATTACTCATAAAATAGTAAAAAAAATTTCCCCTATAAATAATGTGAAATATGAAAATTCATCCAAAAATTAGTTTAAATAAAATATTTTTATTTGAAAAAAGGAAAATAATGGTCTAATTTTTATTAAAGAAAGTGAAATAATGTTTCAAATGTGATTCAGAAGATTATATTATGTTTATCATAGAGAAATCATGATATGATACAAAAAATCAACTTGAATCATATATATAATTCAAGTTTGAACTCATCAAAACTCTTAAGTATATATACTTACAAATGAATAAGAATAGAGAAATTATTGAATTTTGAAGGAGTAATTAGAATATACTTGTCAACATAAAGCTAAAATTACATGGATAGAGAATATTGTGTAGGATCAAGCTTCTTCTTAATAAATATTCAAAGAATTTATTTATTTCTGGATAAAAATTAAGAAGAAAATTAAGTTAATTAATGACCTTAACAATTATGTCAATGAATGAGTAAATAGGATTAAATTTATTGAACTAAAAGTTAATACATTATAGGGAAATTTTTATACTAAAATGAAAATTTAAGGTTCTAAGAACAAACTTCAATTTAATAAGTTATTTAATAAAGAAGATAAATAAATTGGTGAGAGAGACATGAGTAATTTTGACAAATACTTGATAAATTAACAATCCAATAATATTGAAAACACTATAATTGGTTTTGAATATGAATCATCCATGACTATAAAAATAAGTTCCAAAGGGAAATGAATGTAAAATGTTGAACATGACTCTCAATCATTAAGGGTTTTTCAAACGCCTAAAATATGCCTATAAGTTGAAAATATGTGGACCAGGTTCACAAATTTTTTCCCTTTATTAATTGTTGATTTTATGGCTATTTGAATCAAACAATTACCTATTATGAAGAATCAATTAGTTTCATAGGAGGTTAATCACAAGAAATTCAATAAATTAATATAAAAGCATATCCTACACCTCAAAATGAAATTATTGTATGATTATTGTTATTATAACTCTAACTTTTGTCCAATGTATTGTGATGTTAGGAAATGTAGGAGGGGGAAATAACCCATTAGATGATTAAGGGTAATTGAGAAGAAACCAATGAATATAATGACACCAAGAAAAACAATTACCTATTGATAGAAGGAGAATAGTATATCACTATTCATGTTGAGAGTAATGAGTAGATACCCATATATATTAACTCATCCCTCAGTTTCATGGAAGGAAAATAGGATGAATGACAATGTTGTCTTAGTTTATATCACACCTAAGGAGATGAAGAAAAGTGTCACAAGGATTATTTATAGTGGGTATTGAAGCCATATAACTAGGAATACAAACATATTAAAAAAATGAAAGGCCTTGGGGATGTAATAATTTGGTTTGGAAATGATGATGATTTGAAAATTAAAGGGTGTGGTGGGATGAATATTTCTATAGATGAATTTAAAATACATAGGTACTGTATGTGGATGAACTTTAGTATAATCTCTTAATAATGAGTCAACAATAGGCATTGAGAATTGGAGTGTATTTATATCAAAATAGATATTCAATTAAAGGATATACTTGAGACTCATTGATGTATGGTTGGAGGAAAAACTAAAAAATTTATCGAGTGAACAATAAACAGAACTCTTACTTTCACATGGTAGAAGAGTTGAATAGTTTGTGGCATTAGAGGATTGTCTATATTCATAAAAAAGGATAGAGAATCTATTAAGGCTTAAGGTTATGATTTATATTATAAATTTGTGATCAAACTAAGAAAATAATTATATTGGTTGTGTGAGAGTAAATATGGAGAAAAATTCCTATAATCAAAAGAATAAATAAACTCCACACTTGCTCATTATGATTCATACAAATATGTTCAGTACAATAAAACATATCAAAACTCGTATAGAAATATAGTTTTTCTTATTTATAGATGAATAACAATGCTATTTTTTGGAATATGGTCACTGAGCTATTATCATAATTTTTTAACCCATGATAATAAATCTTTTTTATTATGATTATCAAAAATCAAAATTAATTATGGTATCTAAGAATATATCATTATGAATTTTAAAAACTATAAAAGTATATTGTTCATTTTTATGTTTTTTCGAAACTATTACAATATATATTAAAAATTAGACTTTTGAAACCCTCATTTCTATGATTCTTTTATATAGAACCCCCACACTACCTATGACTCTCCAATAGACTCTAAAAACATCCCCCCTCTAGTATCCTCCCATGTCATTTCCATATTGTTATCATAAAATAAAGTATCATTATGGTCATCACCCTACACCCCAACTATTTCCTCTCCCCTAAAAAATATGTATTGTAGACCCAAATCTAACCTTATATATTCGATTTGAATCAATGTTATAATATTATTGAAACATGCAATTATTTATAAATCAATTCCTATTATCTAAGGTGTTAATTAGATAATCATAGTATGTTTAGAATTTTTTTATTAATTCTTTTCAGACGAATTGTTTCGGACAAATGGGTTTATTCAGGATGTTAATTAGGATTTTCAGTTTCTTTTATTAATATTAATAATAATATAAGGTCAATTACATTGTCCAATGTTGAGCACATTTTATGTAAAGACAACTATAGTCAACACATAGGCCTAAGGACTTCACCCCATGACCTTCCCCTCGTCCCCAAACCCAAGCCCCCCACGACCAATAGTGGGTTTTATTAATATTAATCATTAAATTTATAAATTTATAAGTAGTATTCAATATAAATTTATAATTTTTTATAAGTATATTTTTTAGGTTTTATATTAGTGCATATAATTTTATATTCTTTTATATACATTTATAAATTATATTTTATATCATATTATTTTTATATAATTCTGATATGAAATGTTCTCAAACAATTACCTTTTTAGTTTTATACATTTATAAATTCATATAATTTTATAAATTGTATATCATATTATATCATACATATATAATATATATATACTTTTAATAATTATTTATACTATTATAGTTTTCTAATTTATAAATTTATATAATCTCATAAAATTTATAATATGTTAAATTAGTCTTACATAATTTATATTAAAATTTATATTAATTATTTATTATTTTTAAATTTTATATATTTATAAATTTATATACCTTTATAGTTTTATGGTTTTATATACTTTTATAAATTTATATATATATACTAATTATGTATACTTTTGTAAAATATGTTTTTTAAAAAAAAATATATATATACTTGTAGATATTAATCAATTATACTTTTATAATATGATTATTATTTTTTCAACAAATTAATTTAGAAAATTAAGAGGTATTTTATTGATTTTAGTACTATATTTTTAAAATCATTATGGACAAAAGTTGTATGTATGCAATAAATTGAGTATCAAATAAATTGCAAAAACAGTTTCAAAATATTTTTCAATTTTGTGTTCAATAATGCATCAAAGGAGGAGACTATTTAATGTACATGTTATAATTATATGATATTACCTTGGTTAACTCATGAAGAATAATTTCTTAAATCACTAGAGTTGTATTGACATCAATTATAAGGTATGCAACCATAATGGTAAAATATTTAAACAACTAAAAAATGATGATATACCTTAAAGGTGTAGGGTGGAATATATGATATTTGATTGCATTCTTTTCTTTCTCAACCTAATCATGCACTAATAAAAGAATAAAAAATAATGAATATAAATTAACTATCAATTTTATTCGCACATTTCTGTAATGATGATATTGATAAATATAAAAAGGTTATTTAGGATGTTAAGACATTGTTGTATCCTGGTTGTGTCAAGATTAAAAAAAATTAATTTATGATGTGATTTTATAATGGTAAAAATATATATGGATTTTGAAATAGAGGGATTGAATTCCTAATTGAATTTATGATGTAGTTGAACCCTAATGGATTAAAAATTCCAAAAAATAATTATAAGGCATTGAATTTAATTGACTAGTTGATATTTCTATCCAATAAAATCCATGGATTCCCTAATGAGTGTATACTATATTGGAATGAACATGCATATTTAAGTTATTGTAAGTAGTGTGGTATATATAGTTGGAGTATAAATAAAGTTATAATATCATATAGAGTTCCTAATAAGGTTATGTGACACTCTAATTTGACAAGGATGCTACAACGAATATGTAAGTTGGAAAAATGATAGAAGATATGAGTTAGCATGAAAAAAATGAAAAAAATGAAAATTTGGTGCACCCATAAGAGGGGTTACCATTTTTGGTGTTTACAAAACAGCATCTTGATTTTTGTTTTCAGATATATTAATTTATATTGGGGTTATCATGCTATGGGTTTAATCTATTTGGATATACTCATATGGTGCATAAAATGTGGCCCATATTCATTCATATATACAATATTTTTCCTTAGATGTGCTTAAAGATGTTATATACTTTTAATTCTATATTGATTTTAGGGATGTATGATACTAGGAATAACATAAATGTGTATTTTAAACCAATGATGTAAGATTTTAATCATTTGTATATTGCGGATGTGCCTATATATGTTTCTTCAAGGAATGGATTTTCTAAAGTTGTGTTGCTATTATATGAACTATAAATGATTTTTTTATAAAGAAAATGATTTCAGGTTGGATAATAAAAAGGAAACTATCATGTATAATTTAAGTAAAAATACCTGATCAATAAGAATGAAACATCAAAAAAGTTTTATATTCATAATTGATCATATTCTCCTTCCAATTAGGCATATATATATATATATAGAAATAATTAGTTTTAATTTTATTTTATTATTGAGAAATAGAAACATAATTTCCACATGCTGTGTAGTTAATTATTATAAGATTATAAAGGAATAAATTTTGTTTTTGGTAAGGGTTGTCTTCCTATGATAAAGATATAGAGTACATAGAAATATACCCACTTAAATTAGAGGGGAAAAGTATATCCTTTGAACCAAATTACTAGTCCTCAAATATTTTGTGACATTATTTAGATGCGATGCACATTGAATAAAATGTATATGAAATGTTATAGTAACTCTAAATATAATGGGAAAATAAAAGAGAATTAAAATCATTTCAATACTTACATGACTAGGGTCTAAAGAAATAACTTCATCCCAAACTAATTGGTATAAGTGGTTAGTTACACATTCATGTTATTTAATAACATTTACAAAGAGAAAATGCATCCCACGTATGTTAGAGACTCTCATGTTTCCTGATGGTTATTCATGTTACATACCAAAATAAGTGAGCACTCGGGAGGTGAAGTTAAAAAAACTAAAATCACATAACTATCACATCATGTTGCATAAGTTACTTCCAATAATCATCTGAAACATGCTTCCAGACAATGAAAGGGTCATTGTTATTAATTTTTTAATTTATATAGAGATATATTTTTAAAATTATTAACTTAAAATGAAATAAGAAATACCAATCATTATTTGTGAATTATAAAAATTATTTTTCATCCTATATCTTCACATTCAGGTTGCATCTTACTATGAGGATTCTGACCAAATCTCGTTTTGTGAGCCCAATTTATTTTAATTGGATGTATTAAACTACAATAATGATTCATATAATGTTGTATTATTTTATAAAGAAGAAAAATAATGATTTTTTAATTGTTAAAATATATTTGTTCCAATACTGCATGGATTTTTTCTCTATATATTCGAATGATGTTGATATAAGGTAAAATTGACTGATGAGAAATAAATATTAGAATTATGATCCGATCAAGAAAACATATTTATAACTTCAATAACCAAGGGTGTTTCTTAGGTTCATTTACATTAACTAACTTGATCCTAGAGGCGAGGTAATTGACACATCAAAATATAATTTTTATTTTAGATGTTCTAGAAGAATATATCAAGTAAGTGTAATAGATTATTAGTACCTTTAAGTAAATTTTTGTTAAAATTATTATAGTAATGTATTATTCTAAAATGTTACAGTTGAAATAAGGAAATTATAAATAGAACACATCATTCATTTCCACTTATAATGAGATATAATTTTCCTAGCTACAAGTTTTTTGTGTTGATCAAAAATCATGTGAAAGCACAAAATTTATTAAATTTTTATATGTTATACAAGTGGTTAATAATACTAATGAATCTTTTATATATGTAAAGACGATACTTCACTGATTAGTGAAATTTCTCATGATATTGGATCATTTTAATTTCGTACTAATATAATGGTACGTGAGTGAAAATGAATTGTGATAAAAAATACAAGTTCATTATTTATAGTCATTTGGTAAACATGAAAAATTAAAATGATGGTGTCTTGTTAAGTGGTGAAATACATGTTTATGTGAAAAAAGATGATAAGAATCCATGTTCAATTGTGTAGTTCCTAGATAGATCATTTTGGGGCACTAAGAGGGGGGTGAATAAATGTACCCAAATTTTATTGAGTTTTAATTTATTTTTTAGGTATCCCCTAACACTCTTGAACCTCTATCCTCATTAAGAGATATGGATCTGATACTTGCTCTCAAAAATCAAATACACATGTAATGTATATAATAAAATAAATATATTAATATAGATATTTTTACAAGGTTTGGTCTCAATGTGAGAACCTACTCTTTATCCTGATCAACATGTGGATGTTTTAGGGATTATATTTTCACTATTAATTATAGTTATCACATGTTCTAAAAAATTTTCCAATAATTTTAGATAGTTAACATCCATGTAATATAAAAGATAAATGGAATTTTTTATACTATTACCACTATTTATTCAATATATTTATTTATATTAGTACCAACAATTCTTCAAATATTCTCTAACAACTTTTTGTGCCAGATATATTAATAAGGTCAAGGATATCCCCACATAAAATTAAATAATATATTATTCCTTGAAAAATAGTTCTTTGATATCAGAAGTAATATCAAAGGTATTTTATTCAAGTAGGTCCAGCTATATCAACTCATTGTCAGAATGATCTATGCTTTTTGAATAAAAAATAAACCATGTTTCCTTCTTCCTCGATGATTAAATGCTCGGGCATATACTCTTTTGATTAATTATGTTCCTAGATAGAATCTATTTTTTGAAAGATATGTGCATAGCTTATTCAATAATATTTTATACAAGAAAGAAATGGAACAACCTTAACTCAATCTCCTTGAATTCTTGGTTAGATTTCATAAGATTATCTCGGTGGTACTTCATCCATGAATTGGAAGGACTTATTTATCCAAATCCATGGTACACATGATCTTGTTATTATTTTATGTTAAGTATATGAATTCATCAAGTTGTATGCGATTATATTAGGTTATCAAACCTACCTAAATGAATTACATGTGTCTATGAATTCATATATCTCATCATGCATGACCATATACATGTATGGAATTCTAGGTATTCTTATTTATTATTTTTTTCTTTTATGACATGGGTACATGAACACGGGGTTCCCTTGATTATACAATCTTTGAACATAAAATATTTTCCTTGTGCATGAGTTGAATTTCATGAATTTTGTTGCCCAAAATTCTTCATGAAACCAGATGGTTCAAGGATCCACATTGTTCCAGTCCTCCTCTTCATGAAACCAAGTATGTGGTATCTCAATACACTACAAATAAATAGGAAGGTGTCGTGGAATAGTTCTTCATTCAACAGATCAGTAAATTATAAAATGAAATTTTTACTATTCAAAATTATTTTTAGAGTATTTAAAATATTCATGGAGTCTCCACTCCTTCATGTAGCTGTGAAAGGATCATGTGAGGAATTATTTGTCTTCTCAAAACCAAGGAGGATTAGGTATTCTTCTAACCATCATGAAAATAAAGGTGTGAAGACGCTTTGTTTCTTTTTGGAAAATAAGAGCTCTAAATAATGAATGATAACTCCTCTCTCCACCATGGTATTTAGTTATTTATAGGAAATGATCACCACTTATCTATTCCTTCACCTTTTTAGCTTTCAAAACATAATTCACATCAAGGTTGTGTTTAAGACCTGAAAAATATGTCATTTAAAGAATATTTTAAATCAATAAATATCCAAGAATTCAAATATTCTAAAAACATGTGTTTCAATCCAAAAGATCTTTGTGATGCTGAAAAGCATAGAGTCCTTTCAATCATGAATTCCCCACATAAAGATAATAACTATTGTTACCTTTATGAATCCAAACCATATGTATATACCCTAATGTGAGGGCTAAACTTATATAGGTTCTCATATGATGCTTAATTTCTTTCTAGTATCATTTTATTTGAGTTCCTAATTAAATGATCAATATAGAAACCATTCATAAATATTCGACTCATTTTTATGTCGATATCATGTGAAAAAATCAAGGTAAATATGATCGAGGTGGATAACTTCATGACATAAATAAATTCTAGAATACCGCAATTCTTCATGCTTCAGAAGGTTGTACATGATGCTTGATTTTAATCGGATGACATAGTTTACTTTTATCATGCTACTAGAATTATTTTTGTGTGTTTTAAGCAAATGAAAAATACCCATAGATCCACAATCCCACTTCGATTTAATCTATGGATTCCCTCTACTATATAAGAGAAATTCTCCCATAAGAGGCTCAGTTGTGAGTAGTACAAGGTCCACTCTTAGAAACATACCACACACACATGGGATTTATAGGTTTCACCCCTCCCCATGTTGGCCCATCTATCCACCTATAATAATTTACTAGCCAAATTAAATTATCGCATGCCTATACATGAACTCTCTACATCATGTTATTATGATAGCTCAGTGAGATGCATCTCCTATGTGGTTGAGGCCTCCTCCCAAAATGTGATTGATCAAGATGGCCTAAAAAACTTATGTGATTCACTATATTTTTAACTAAATTCTATAGAATAGTTTGTAAAATCTTTAATAATTAATTATATGACTTATTAGAAAAATATTATGGAAAATAATAAATTAATTTCCATGTTCTTAAAAAATATATCCCTAACTCTTCAATTATGCTAATGTGATAATATATTTTTCATAGCCTTATTCAAATTATCATCATGAAAATAATTATTTTCATGGTCTTCACCTTGTAAACTATTGTATATAATATGCTCTCTCCTAGTAAAATTGGAACATTCTTTCAAATTAATAATATTTCAACAATACACACATTTTAACATGAAGAATTATATTACAAAATGGAATCCAAGGAACCTATAAAAATTCTCCAAGCATCATCACCAACCTTTTTCAATGTCTGTAAAATTATTTAATCTTTCTCTTTCAATAGTGAATAATTAATCCCAAATGGATTCATCATATATTGACTTTTAATCCTTATTATCTATTGACAATAAATACAACCATACTTATTAACCATACACATGGTATTTTCAATCTCTCCCTTTGACATTGTTTTCATTACCATTTACATAAATAAAGTTAATATTTCATCTCCCCCATGTTGAAAATAAACTCAAACGTTTCATTTGGTCAAATAAAAATTAGTATAATGGTACCACATGTTGTTATAGAAATGAGTCTTTATGTAGTCATATCTAAGTCTACATGGGATAACCTAGTGTGGAAAAAATACTAATTTCACCAATACATCAATGTTGACTATTAACTGATTCAGCATGTGATATAATTTCCATATTTTTTATACTTGGGAAAGTACAACCATATTTCCCTTTAATAAATTATACCCTTCACTTCACTCAAAAACATATATAAAAAAATTTAAAATTAAAAGATAATTTACTTCCCATATCTATTATATTACCTATCAACTAACACTCCCCCTTTATACAAATATTTGATATAATCAAGTCAATGGAAATAAGTGTAATTGAATAACCTTTATTTTCAAATTCTGTAGAGATTATTTAAACTTAAAGATATACATGGAACAAAATTTTATCGAATATCCTTAATATTTTCTCCCAATGAAGGGGTGCAATATCTTCATTTTACATAGTGGATATTTTCATCAAATAGTCGTCAAGATGTTCATATTGATGATTCACCATTGTGAAACAATTAAAGTTTTTATAAAATAACAAATGATTATTAAATGTTAATATATTACACCTTTGTATTCACTTCTCCTCTTGATTGTGAGATTCACCTTCAATTCCCTAAAATGTAAGCACAAAAATAATACACAATAAGTAAGAGAATAAGTTGTAACACTTATGAACTTCTTAATTACTAAAACAGGGCTGATTATTTTCTATCAACCTAGAGAAACATTTTTTTGTAGCTCTAATGTGTATTATTCTCTTCATGATTGTGTCTAAATTAACTTTATTATATTTATTAGTTTGCATAGACTCTTTACTTTCATTCATATTTATTTTGTGTGGATTATTTATCCTTGCATAAAAATGTAGTATATTAGCTTCCCCTGGTGATTTTTTTTCTATCTTCATCATCTATTATTGAGAAGGTAAAATATTCATATAATTTTTTCATTATGTTATGTATTCTTTCACCTTACACACAATTGTTTTTGAAATTATTCAGTTTTAATTTATTCAAAACCTTTCATGAAGTTTGAGTTATTATTCATGTGGATCAACCTAATTTTCTTTTACCATTTCTCTATAAAGATCTTCATCTCCATTCCTTTTTAATTTATTTAATATCTTTTACATGGTAAAGAAAAATATTTAGACATTATTTATTAAAATATTATACTTAGGATATTTCACATTGATTCAAATTTTTTTTGAGTTACATTTGTAGCGTCCTGAAAATTCCATGAGGGGGAAATCCAATTACCCCAGGACTTGGGAAAGGACCGAACCGGTCCGCGCACCAGCTCCCATCAATAGTACGTGGCCAGTTCGGCAAATCACCCCCTCCACGAACTGATGTTGTTCACAGAACAGAGGCGGGTCTCCTCCGCGTGCGCGAAGTAAGATGGTCTCCAGGCCGGTCCACCGTCGCGAACCGATGCAGCCGCGAAGCGCACCAACCAACTCGGACTGCACGTGCCATCATTCACGGAATAGAGGTGGAGTGGTGCACGGCCGCGGAGCAATTCTGCGAAACTTGGTTCCATAAATATCCCAGTTGACTGAGTCATCAGTGGATGGGGATTCCTTCATGGGCTTCTGTAGAAAGTGCCATGAGCCCATCGATACAACCTCTTCGCTACTCTATAAATAGACCTCGAGGGGGGTCAAAAATTAAAAGAGGAAGGACTGGTGAAACCAGTGGGGAGACGCTGGAGAAATTTCTCCAAGAAGTAATGTTCTGAAACCATCCACAAAACCCATATCGTCCGCGGATGCACTCTTCCGCATAGAGGAGAAACCAAACCTTGAACCACATGCAGTTATTTCCTTCACGGATAGTCCCTCTGTGGCCACCCCCTCTGCGGACTAGTGTCATTAACAAAATGGAGGCGGGAATCCCTCTGCGGGCGCGAAGTAGGACAGGTGCCAGCCCCTTTGCAGACGCCCTTTGCGGATGGCCATCTCCTCCACGGCCATCCTTCGCGGACAACCTCCTTCGCGGCCAAGTCCTTCGTAGCCATCTCATCTACGGACACTCCTTCACAGACATCCTTTTTCACGACCTAGTATTTTGCAGCCTACTCCCTTGTGGCCAGCTCCTCCGTGGACACCCTTCGTAGATAACCAATCCATAAACCACATGCGGCCAGCCCTACGCGGCCGACTCCTTCACAGATATCCCCTCCGCGGCCATCTCCTATGCGACTATCTCCACCACAACCAGTCCCTCACGGCCAGCTCCTACGCGGCCCTCCCATGTGGAAAACCACATGCACTTGCTGTTCTATACCGTGAGGGCTGCACCCCCGCACCCCTACTCGGCCTTAGTGCCGGGCTGATCCCTTTGCTACTGTCACTCACCCCCATGAAAAATGGAGAGTCACACCGCGAACTTTTCGGGTCGGGTCAACAGTATTTTACATTGCACCCTTGCGCTGCCCCAAAATTCATCCTATACATGTCATGCGTCGATCTACTCCTCATGAATCTCCTATAACCCCATTTCTAGCTCCTTTTACTTGGTTCATCTAGAAAGGGCCGCCCTTGAATAAGTCCCACACCAACCATTGCTAGGTCTCTCCTACCTAGTCATCCTGACCATATGATGTTAAACTATATGTCCATCGTCCTGACCACATGATGTTAAACTGTATGGCCCTCGTCTTATCCATATGACGTTAAACTATATGTAAACAGTACTCTCTACATGACTATAAACTATTGCATTCTCTATCATTCAATAATTTCATGCCTCTTACTCCATGCAAGATATGCCTTATGCTCAAAGCATAAGATGCGGCATGCCTTGATTACAGTGGCGCATTTTCAAGAGCGTTGGAATCTGTTCAAACATTCAATCACTCCACCTCACACTTTGCATGTCCTTCATTCAGATCTTCATACTCTTTTATGTCTCAAGGTACCCCCTAACGGCCTGGCCTCATGCTGCATCGGCAAACCTACCATCCTAGGCTAATGCCCTGGAAGACTTTGGACAACACTTCGAGTCAGGTCCTGTGTTTCGAACACGGTCAGCATTCGACCCTCATTTGTTTGTCCCCATTTTAGGCTAACGTGATCTGGATGTTGTGTTTCGAACATGGTCAGCAGTTATCTTCCATCACCATTCCACCCTCATTGCATTCAAAATGTTGGGCATGTGATTCACACTTTTAATCTCCCTTTCTTCGGACGGATTCCAACGCCCTTGGCGTTATCCCGCTTGTGCACCACCACATAGTTAAATGACTCAACCCACCATTGAGTTGGGGTGATCTCATAGCCAGACATGAGGAAGACACCATGGGAATCCATCTTGGAGTAAGCCCCGACTTCTTCGTCCGCCTCTATGTTTAAGACCCACTCCACTTCCCACGGACGCACCTTTCACGACGTGATTGTCTGGTCCCTGCTACCTCTTGTTACTCACACCGAGCATGACTCACGTGGGCTTAGAGTAAATCATCGACCATGAAATACTCTTATGGGCCTCCTCAGAGTGTAATCCCCAATCCATTACTGTGGGCCTCCTCAGAGTGTAAGCCCCAATCCATTACCCTTGGCCTCCTCAGAGTGTAAGCCCCAATCCATTACCCTGGGCCTCCTCAGAGTGTAAGCCCCAATCCATTACCTTGGTCCTCCTCAGAGTGTAAGCCCCAATACATTACCCTAGGCCTCCTCAGAGCATAAGCCCCACTCCATTCGATCTACTTGGACTTTGATCCCTATCCCTTGGGCAGGGTACGTAGGAAGCCTCCCCGAGGTTCAAGCCCAATGCCCGGCCGATCCGACCATCTTCATGTCGATTCACCATACCAACCCTGGGAAGCCTGGAGTGTAATCCCCATAACAAACCGAACTGCGTGGATCTAGATTCCTCTCATGAGGACACATAGAAGGCCCATATCATGGGTTCGATCTAAATTCTCAAGCCGTTATCTGTCTCCCTTGGATGACAATAAGCTCCAGAGTTCCCAGTTACGAGGCTTTAAACCTGTGCCGCCTCGGTGAGTCTGGACTCCTCGGGGTCATTAATCCAACGGGAGATGGTAAACCTCAGGCATAAATGATTCCGAACCCATGAATCCAACTGACCATTTCCAACCAGGAGTAATCCATGGATACTATTCTTGGGTATAAACCAAATATTTGCAAACATATAAATACGTCTTAAATCTATAAGAGAGTCCTGGAACATGCAATAATTTCCCCCAAAGGGTGCGATGTGCCCGACTTCCCATCCTCTCGACCAATGTGAGTTCTTAAGTGTCACTGACCAAATCGCCCAGCGAACGCCTACCTTTGGAATGCAGGTCCACGTATCGTCGGATACATAACAGTTGGGCATTTCAAACCTATCCGAAACAACATTTCATGTGTGAATTATCAAAATATTATTCATGATTGTGTTTAGTAAATAATATCTTCTTATTTCTATCCTGGATTGATTCTCTTCTTTATTTCAATTTTATTCCATTAATTTTAATTTACATGGCTTGTTTGTAGTGTTATATGGTATGACATCTCTTCCATAGTAGAAGTATATTTTCCTCCTTGACATGATATTATTGTAGTTATCTTCTCAGTCATGTTAGAAGTGGGTTTTTAGTTATTTTAATCTACTAAACACCATACTTCACATGTTTATCTACAAAGGAATCTAATTCAACTTTATATCTAGCCTTCTTATATTTGTGTTGTTATATTCAATTATAATAGGATTTATACCTGACTGGTGCATACCAACACACTTCTTCTATGTTACCACATATATTTTAGTATGGACCGAAATATTCAAGACATTTGAATATTTTTCTTATATATAGATAATTTATATTTTGTTCAATCTACTTTTATTTAGCCATTTTCTTCAATTATTTACATCTAATTCCCCTAGATGTTGGATTTTATAGTCTTCATACATTGTCATCTTGGGATAACACGTAGCATCTCGATGTCTAAACTTCTAGCATCACCAACAGTAGCCGACTAATATCTTTTTTATGGTACCACTCTTATAAGATTTAGTGCCTTGTTGTTTTTTTATTTGCATTTACTTCCATATAGAATAATTTTGGGAGTTATTTTTTATTATCTTTATATCATCCACCCTTGGTGTTTTGGTGTATTTATCATCATTTTTATCTAACCCTATATTCCACGATTTTATCTTTGAACTTGTACCAGCATATGAGACTACATTAGTATAAATATAATTAACTAGGTTACGATTTACCTTATTCCATAAGCTTTTAAATGTTTGGTAAAGAGATTATTTTGAGATCTTATTTCCACCAATATAAGTCTTATGACTCTCATAAATAGTTTGAATATAGATATACATTTTTTGATACTGAATGTCTTCATATGTTTGGGTAGAAGAATTCATCTTCTTGATAACTTGGGAAGTTCTATCATGTGTCCCCTTCGAATTACTCAATTTAACCCCTAGTTCAAGACATTTAGTACTAATGGAAAAGTTCTTAATTTCAGAAGATATATTCCACCCTTCTCATTAATCTTTAGTTTTATTAATAGTATCTTCATATTATCTGCTAACTTCACTCAAAGAGTTGTTAAGGTATTGGATTCTTCTATCTTCAACTTCCAATTTGGCTTCCATGACACTAAAATTAGTAATATATGATTTTTTTATTAAGCACAGATCCTCTGAATATACTCTCCATGTAAGTTCATATTTTATCCCACTAATAATTCAATCTCCTTAACCATACATGATTTTTCATCAAGATGGGAATTTCTGATATTCATGGAAACATTGAACAATAGTTCAAGTTCACAAATTACTTCACCAAAAACATGTTTACATGTACTTCTCTTGTTAACATACCTAGGATATCATTCTTTAACTAATGAAATATTTTCATTAAAAAGAGTCACAAATTCTTCCTTTTCATTAACAAGGTCTATGATAGATTTTCACCTTTTTAATATCTTACCTAGTGAATCCTCCAAGATATTAATTTCCTCTTAAAGTTTTACTTTTTTATCAAGAATATCCTTGAAAAAACAACTTTTATATGACACCCCTTCATCAAGAATATTTTTCATATACCATACAATTTGAGAGTTGAATTCTTCACCATTTTTCATAGAATCTTCTTCATCATAATCTTCACATGTTGAGAATGTTTCTTCAAAACAATCATTTTCAATAATTTGATAAAAGAGCACTGATTATTTTATTATTTCTTCAATATTTTATATAATCTCTTTTCTTGCCTCTTCTTACAATTTTTTAGAGCCTTGGAAAAAATACATGCCTTATTTAATAGTAGTGGAGACTAATTTTTCGACTATAGTTACATCAAAATCAAATTCAGATTTACACTTCATATAAACCTTGAGAAATAAAGTATAAAAAAGTTTTATCTATTTAGAGGCCGACCTATACTCTTATACAACTTGTATCGCCCATATGGATCATTTATGGAAACGAAGAGGTGCTGGGTCATTGTACCTAAATTTTAACGATTTTTTTATTTAATTTCAATTATCCCCACTTACTCTCATACCTATACCACAGTTAAGAGGAATGTACCTGATGTGCTTCCTAAACAATCACATACAAATATAATGAAGACATCAAAAGAAAGAGAAGAACACATAGATTTTTACAAGGTTTTATCTCGATGTGAGAACCTAGTCCTTTTCATTATCAACATGTTTTTAGGGACTTTATTATCATTATTAATTATAATGATCACTAGGGCTAAAACATTTGAACAAAATGTTAAATAGGTCACATCCAAATCTTGTAAAACACAAATAGAATTGTTTATATTGGTACCACTTGTTCATCAATGGCATTATTTATACTCACACCACCAGATCTTGAAATAAATTCTAAAAACATTCTGTAAAATATATCACAATCATCTTAAGGATATCATTGAATAAAATTAAATAATATTTTCTTCCTAAAATAATAGATCTTCAACATCCAAAGTAATATCAAATGTATTTCATGAAATTAAGACCTACTATATTAGCTCAAATAAATAATGATTAGGTCTTGTTGAATGTAAAATAAACCATGTTTTATTCTTCCAAAATGATCAAATTCTCAAGTAGATACTCCTATTAATAAACATCCTATTCTCAGTATAATATGTACAAGATATGGACATATATTCTTCAATAATATTTTATGCAAGAAATAACTTGCACAACCTCAAATCAATATTCTTGAATTCTCAATTTGGTTTCATAGGATTACCTCAATGGTAATTCATATATTAATTTCATGGACTTACTCAACCAAAACTCAGGAACATATAATATTGTTATTATTTTATATGCACTTTATGAATTCTTCAAGTTGGATGTGGCTATATCAGGTTATCAAATAAAAATAATTGAATTTCATGTTTTTATACATTCGAATTATTAATAATGAATTAATATAAACATGTATGTTCTTATATGTATTCTTATTTCTTATTTTTTTCTTTTTATACAAAAATATATACACATGAGGATTCCCAAATTATACTATATTTGAATACACAATATTGTCTTCGTTCATGAGTTTTATATCATGCACTATATTTCATGAAATCCTTCCTGAATCTTGATTTTCCAAGGATCTACAAGGTTACTATCATATTCTTCATGAAATATAGAACTTGATATCTCAATACTTTTTGCAAAATATGATGACTTCATCGAATGGTTTTCTCACAAGTGGTGATTACTTTATAATCTCAAATGCACAGTATTCACAATGATTTGAAAAACATAAAAATATTCTTAAAATATTCTCTCCTCTACATAGCCAATAAAGGATCATGAGAATATTTTTGTTCTTTAATGAACCTAAGAGGATTATTTATTTTTCTACCCTTCACATAAAAATAAGGTATTGAGGTTCTCAATTTCAATATAGAAAATTATGGCTCACAATAACAAATGGAATCACCTATCACAACCTTGGCACATTAATATTTATAATAAATGATCACCACTTCTCCTTTATTCCATTATCTCATTATCTTTGGAAAAGTAATCCACATAAAGGTTTTATTTATGATCCAAAAAATATACCATGTTAAGAATATTTTAAATCATTAGATATCACAAAATTCAAACATTCAATGAACATGGGTTTTGATCATAAGATATCCATAATGTTTAAAATCATGGAATCCCTTCCTTCATGAAGTCCCCATGTAATCGTAAGAACTGGTGTTGCCTTTACATATCCGACCCTTATGCTAGCACCCATATATGTGGGATTACCATATAGGGTTTCCATATACTTCTTCATTTCATGGTAGTATCATATTCTTCAAGTTCTTGATCACATGCTCATCACAGAAATCATTCATAAAGATTCAACTCGTTTTTATATTAAGATCACATTATATACTTGAGATCATCATGATGGAGGATGATAGATTCACAGAATTCAAAACATCTAGTGTACATAAACTCTTTGATCATCAAGAGGTTGATTTAGTTTATTGATTTTAATTGGATGGTGTAGATCAATTTGATCATGTGGTTAAAACTATGTTCATGTATTTTAAGTAGGTGAACAATACCCATGGATCTATTATCCTATATAAATTTTATCCATGGATTCCCTCTACTATATAAGAAAAATCCTCTGATAAGTGGCTCAGTTGTGAGTATCCAAGAGTCCTCTTGTGAAACCATACCTCACACACCCTATCATCATGGGTCGTGCCTCCCTACACAAGCCCACCTACCCACCTCAAATCATGGTCTCACTCTGTAACACTCTTGCATTCATATGCAGGTGCTCACTACCACTTTCTACCATTTTTGCTCAGTGATTTGGCTCTCATATGTGGTTAAGGACTCCTCCCATAATGTGGTCAACCGGGCTATCCCACAAAGCCTATTTGGTTGGCCATATTTTTTACTAATCTCTATAAAATAGTTATTAAAATATTCAACAATTAATTATATGACTTCTTTAAAATAAATCATGCAATATAATAAATTATTTTTCATGGGATTCAAAAATATATCTCTAACTCTTCAATTCTCCTCATGTAATAATACATTTAACATGGATATGATTAGATTATCTTCATACAAATAAATATTTCCATTGTATTCACCTAGTTAAATGTTGTAGAAAATATACACTATCCTTGTGAAATTGGCACATGTCATTGAACTTAATAATGTTTCAACAATCATTGAATTTTAACATGGATAATTATCTTATCCAATGACATCCAATGAATCTATAATAATTCTCCAAGAATCATTTCCAACCTTCACCAATGTTTCTAAAATTATTTCCATATTTCTTTTTTCAGGATTAATCACTAATCAGGGTGAACTTCATTGTACATTAATGTTGATTCCTTATTATCTATTGAAAACAAATACAACTATACTCAGCAACCAACCATATGGGATTTCCAAACCAATTTTTCATATTCTAGTGTAGTGGAGAAAATAATTGTATTTTATTATTACTCTGATTGATGAGTTGTTATATTGAAATGAATGTGGTTTGATACACTAACTCAATAAATATTTAATGTTGACAAATACGGTTTTATATTAGTAGTATGTAAACTAGGGGAACAAATACATTGGTGTCTCATAAAAAACAAATGTTATATGTAAAATATCCATTAAATCATAATTTTATTTTTTATTTAGAACAATACCATGAAATATTTTACATGATGGTATATGTGATATTTCCCTACATAATGTGTTTGGGGGTGACCATCCTATTCATAGATATGATGATAAAAAATTGTTATTAGGGAAGATTGTGAACCCAAAGTATTATAAGAAAAATAAGATAATTTTCAATAATTTCACTTTACATTCATAATTTATTTAAAAATAATTAATTATACACTCAATTTTAATTGATGTCAAATTAAAGTATACTAACATACATTTGATATTTACTTTTTTTTCTGTTAATGAATAGGATTGACAATTATCTTGAAAAATATTATTTGTTAATGTTAAAATCCATTAATTTAGTAAATTCTGTACATTACCTAAAAATTTGAATAATTTTTATTTATTTCAATTGAGTGAACAATATTACTGATTTTTTATTACATAAGAATTAAATTTCATGGTTTGATAACTTTTATTTGTTTTGTATTGAATTATACTTTTGTACTAAATTGATGGAGAAGATTTTCCTATCAACTCAAGATGATGGATTTTAATTACATATTGCGTATGATAAAGTCCTAAAGTTTTATGTCAATTTTAATGACATTGGACATGATAATTACCCATGTTTATTTTCTATTTTAAAGAGCATAATTAAAGTAATTGTTTTAAAAAGTGAAGGATTATTAGGAAAACTAGTGGTGTCGATGGTAGTAAAACTAATATGAAGGGATAGCGGGATAATGTTTTACCCTCTAAGATGTTTTTGGATTCATTGCATCTAGGATTACATGCTGGGAAGAGTGTGACTAATACTATAGGTAATGGAACTGTCCAAGATATGGGGTCTATAACATTACAAGAATTCATGATAGATTGGTCAAAAGGGGGTTTTACTTCTAAGAAGACCATTATTGTATCTAAATTATAGGTTGGGTCTATGATTGAGAAATTATCCCCTCTTAAGGATATTGTCTCCTCAAATACTATGTTAGAAGTGGCTCCTACTACAAATCATGCTTATTTTGATGATGAATCTGAGTAGGGTCTTTATAGAGAGGAAAAGAGGTGTAAAGACACAAAATCCAACAACCCAAAGCTGGTGGTTACGTTATTACACTAGTAAAATATAGAAGTGATATCATCCCAAAAGACTGAATATTTTAGTAGTAATGGGAAACTAGAAACATTTTTAATTATCATGTTATATTTCAAAACATAAATTACAACAATGTGAAATTAAATATTCTACATTCTTGAAATCATTTAAATATTTCTTCTTCGTACACTATGGAAGGGAAAAAAATAAGGGTGAGCTCAAATACTTCGTAATGTTTACGTATAATGGAATCTACCATAAATCAATAAGGAATAATAAATATTTAAAGGTAAATAACTAAAACACATATCATTTAATCTATAACTTGATCAATAATAAAAATATTATAGGAATAAATGTGTAACGACCCAAACTTTAATTAATGAAAATTCTTTTTTATCTAATTAAATGTCTTTTTATGGTTATATAAAATGTGAAATTGATTGGTTTTATGTTTTTGGATTTTAAAATACCGTTATAAATTGTGAACGTTGCTAATATAGTCATTGAATAGTGATCACATGATTAGTATAAATATAGGGCTTTAACAAATCCAATTTACTTAGAAAAAGGAAGCGATGGCCTCATCCAGTAGAATTTCCCTGTATGAAGTCCATTTATCAGAGCTCGGAAAGGAGGTGGCATCATTGGGCTTCGATCTTAACCAAGCCCAAACCGATCTTGAACACGTTAATCTTGAGTAGAACCGCCTACGGGAAAAGTGTAAGTTGATAGAGATTACCGCTCAAGAAATGTTATCCAGCCACCCCAAGAGTCTGTCACCATTGGACAACATACCCTTCAGTCTTATGCGAGTGTTATAAGGGGTTATGTAACAAGTTCTTAGTACTACGACTATGTACATTATTTTTTTATAAATAATCTACATTCATTTTATTATTGTTACTTTGTAAACAGTTTTTAAAGAAAAAATATTGTTTTTAGTTAATATTCAACTAATAAATTTATTTTGATGAATTAATGTATTTTTTGAATTAAATAATATTATAATAAAATATTATTATTAAATTTATTTTTAATAAATATAAATGATCATATAAATTTATGAATAAAATTGTAATATTTATTATGGTTTGAAAACTGTTTTTGTCCGAACCCATGAATTTTTGGTAAATTTCTGTTTTTTTAAGTAAAAATTCACATATTTATAAAATTATTTAGATAAAATAAATATTATTTTTGGAATTAGTAGGTCGAAATTATCTAATGGTGATTTTTTCATAATTTTCTGAGACAGTCGAATTGTTTGGTAAAAAATAAATATCGTTTAAATATATAATGTTTTTTATGACATCATAATGACCTAATGGTGATGTAATAAAATGATATAAACGTTATGTTCATCCAATATATGTTTTATAATTAAAATAATGTGATTTTGGGTTTGTTTGATTTATTTAAAAATATTTAGTGGACCCTTCAAGTCTTATAAAACATTTTGTCTTTTTAAATTGTTTTCCTTGAGAGTGTGACTCACCTCCACATAATAAACCCTATTATTTTAAGAAGTTCGTCCATTGGAATTATAAAATATTTTTTTCCACTCCCCTTTGGGAAAACATATAGGCCAAAACCATGGGCTGGTTTGTGGTATATATTAGTTTAATCTGAGGTGTCCCAAACCTAAATAATAAAGAATTCCCTCTCATTTCCTATATAAACCCACCCAAGCTCCCACTTCCTCATCACTCAAGGCCTTTGTAGTTCTACCAACCCCTTCCCTAATCTCTCTAGAATCCTACCAAGGTGCCCCAAGCTCCCAAGAAGACTTTCTCAAGCCTCTCCCAAGACTTTTGGATTACACTTCCAAGTAAGGGATATCTTCTTTTCTCATTTTTGTCTAATTTTGTTTAAGTTATTATTCCTTTTTGTTTTCAATTAAAAATTTTGGGTATGATTTCTCACCACCCCCATACATTTATATTTATTTTTGGATGATGGGAGACCCATTTCTCTCGCATTAAAGCCTCTCATGTACACGTGTTACCGTGCTGAAATTCCGTGATGGATTTTTCTATCCTCTTTCACATCCAAGTAATTCTATTGTATTATGCATCTAAATTCCATTACATTTTTTGGGACACGTATCCATAAGAAAAATTAATGTCCATTTCATGTACATATTATGATACACCCTTTTATATCTCATCAACTATTTTCATGAATCCTTATCTCATGTCGTTATGCTGCCGAAATTGAACCGCGTTTTTCCAAGCGAAGATCATTGTGTAATTAACACCATACCCATGTCTCTATCAAGGGTATTCACATTTATGCACATATACCTATTGAAAGGTAATTTCATGTATTTATTCCACATTACTTAATCTTGTAATAACTAATGATGTTGATTGATTCCATGTTATATGATCTATGTGGCACACTTATGCATGAAATGAAATGTTTAAGAAGGGTGCGCCCTGATAGTGCTCCAATGAATTAGGTAAAGTATAGTATCATGATACGTCATGTGAAATGGGATATTACTAATGCTAATTCAAGTGCAATGAGGTTTTACTTGTGCTTCATGTGAAATGAGGGTTTACTCATGCTCCATGTGCAATGAGCCTTGGCTCGTGCTAATTCAATGTTAAGTGTTGTTGCCACATTTCCATGTTATGATTATCATGCTTTATCATGCCTTTATGTTCATTTTTATCTGGTGATCCATTGATATTCCTATTTTCTAACATTTATTGTATTCCTCATGTTATTCCATGTTTATTCCCTTACTGGGATTTATAGATCACCCTTTTCTTATACATGTCCCCAGGTTATCCCATGCAATGCTAAGTATGAGGGAATGTAGTGGTCATGTAAAGGAAGTTTTCAAAAAAGATTTTCTATGTTTTATGTTCTAAGATATTATGTAATGTTCCTAATACCCAAAGACACTAGACCTATTTATATTATATGTTGTATCAAGTGAATATTTTATGTAATAAATTAGGTTTAAGTGTGTAATAAAAAGAAAGGTTGTTATAAAATGACAATCAAATATTTCCATATAAATAACCACATGATCATGAAGTTAATCCATGGATAATATCATTATAGTAATATCATGGATAATAATAACTGAATTATTAATGAAGGAAATCCTTAATATTTTACATCATGATCTCAGACATCATGATATATATACCATCAATATCATTCATCAAGATTGTTTAAAACAATGGGTAAAAAACCATTTAATTCCAACTTAATAATTTATCCCATGAGACCTATCTATGTATCAAGGGGACATATAATTACTGGACCCACTCATCACTAAATGTCTAAATCATTCCTCATATATGAAATGATAAATTTAATTCATTAACAATATTCCTTATTAATAAAGTTTTGTATTTAATAAAGAATATATAATATAAATATTTCCCTAGTTAATCAAATAACGTTAAAAATAAAACTTCATATATAGAAATGATATACATTTCAAGAAATAAGAATATCCATGATAAATAATATGAAATTTTATAGGACATTGAATTTCCAATGAAAAATTATCACAAGAAAGTGATTTCCTTGAGGGAAAGTTAAAAACCAAAAAATTAATGAAGAGATGAGGGGTGACCATCAGTTTATAGGGAATATTTTGTTTTTACAATAAAATCATGTATTTTATAAGATTAAAGATAATAGATGTGAAATATTAAAATAATATGTCATTAAATATATTTCCTTGTAAAACTATTGAAATAATGTTGGAGAATCAAAATTTTGTAAAATGGTTACGGTGGAGGAGAAGTCATTTATCGGCATATATACTGAACAAATTCCTTTTGACTATTTGTAAAGAAATTAAAAAACATATATTTTGGAAAATAGTAAAAGCATTCCTTTAAATTCAATGTTAAAATTCAAGGATAAATCAAAATTTCCTTAATAAATAATTTGAGTAAATAACGAACTTTTTTAAATTAGTTTTGAAGAATATGGGCATAGAAGAAAAATATATCCACTTGAAAGAGAAATAAATTTTTTTTCCTTTTAAATATTCATTCACTTGATTCTACTACTAAATAAATGGAAATATATAATAAAATATTTAAAGTCATTAAATATTTATTGGATTAGAAAATTGTTGGATCTTATTAAGGATAAATGATAGTATTCCATCAATTAAAATAAAATCCATTCCAAAAGAAAGTGAGATTACAAAATAGATTGTTACCAATTTAGTGCCTTTTAAATTATAACCCCTTGAAATAATAGACATAAATTGAGTCATTAATAATCACGAATACATTTTTATTCATGCTAAATTAATAAAAGGTCTAGTATATACACCACCTAAAAGTGATTAGGTTCATCATAAGAAATATGTCTTAATGGACTGTAATTTGAGATGAAATATGTTATAAAGACCATACCGAGGAAATGATAATTTATCAATGATTTGATTATGTTTATCAACTTTAAATCCACATAAAAAGAGTAAATACAATATGATATAATCAATATACATTACACACATTATATTATAATATCAAAGAGAATAGATAGGTAATATGACATAATGAAAAGAAATTGAGTTATGAAATTCATTACCACTTGGTAACTTTCAAGTCAAAACACCTTGGATAAAATAATTCAAATTGAATATTAAAATAACATTAATTATGATTTATTAATTATATAACATGTAAAAGGTCCATCGTATATTCCATATAAAATAAATTGGTGCATATCAATAAAATATGCCTCATTGAAGGGAAATTGAGATGGAATCCCTTACCTCACATTTCCCTTTAGTTGATTTTGATTAAATATAATGTATAATTGTTTAAAACATGTTATTAATATATACCATAAACATATTCATATTTATAATATCATATTTGATCTTCTTGTAACATATTATCGAATGTTTGTTAATAATATTTCATTATTACCATTGTTTTTTGGGTTAACTACATCATTTTCTCATGTATGTTTTATCATGTAAGTTATAGTTATCATGCATATGATATAGATACATAAAATAAATAATTATATTAATTATATAAATATCATATTCATTCATTTTATGACTTTATAAAAATATTTTTGAATGTTGGAAATGGTAAATTAATTACATTGCTTAATGGATATGGTAGGTCCTACATATGCATGTGCGATGATATAATTTCTTTAATTGGTGAAAGGGTATGGAAGTGGATGATATAATATTTTAATAAATTAATATCATATAATATTTGTCATATATATTCATTATTTCTATCATTATGACTATCTATCTGATCTGTTGAAGGAAAACAAATTATATCAGTTTGTGAGGTGGTAGTCCACCGTACACATGAGTTATGACTTTAATTCCCATTCGATGCAGAAGGAGGTGGATAAATATTATTCCCTAAACATAATAAATTCTCATTATATGATATATAATTATTTTATTATATAGTAATTAATCATACATAATTAAAGGAGGAATAATATAATTGAGAACAAGGATCTTAGTGAGGACGATTACATTCTCTTAGAAAAACCTTTATGGGATCTATTATTAAGAAAGATAGGTTTTGTATTTTGGGAAAAAAGAATATCTCTAATGTGGATAATGATTTTTATGAGGTATTTTTTTTTTGTTTTGGGTTAATCTAAATGGAATGACAGTTGTGAAGAAGTACGGGGAGGGGGTTCCCTTTTATAATTGTTGGGGAGTGGTGTTTTTTTAAATACCCAAAACTATTCAATAATGGGGATTCATTCTCAACCCAAGTACCTCTAAAATTTTAAAATTATGGGGTGGAGGGATGAAAAGGTATAGAATCACCTCCACCATAAAAAAACTTTTTAAAAACATTTTATTCCCTTTACCTCTAAGGTTACCCAATTTTACCATTTTCGTTTTCACTATGAGAACTAGTTTTTTTGCTTAGATAAGTTATCCTATAAGACTAAAATAATATAATAATTATTATATAATTAGTATAAAATTAATATAAATATTATATTAAATTTATAAAATAACAAATGTGTGAGTGAGGATATTTTATTTTAACACAAACGCATGTAACGCCTAAAACCCTATTTTTACCTTAACCGTGGTAATTAGTTTTTACAATTTTTACTTTTCATTATGAACCAAAAATAAGTTGAAATTATCACCTAGTATTAATTATTTCTTTAAAAATATAGAATACATTTTATCAAATTCAATTCACATAAGTGGAAAGTTATTATTTTATATATAAACTCAGAAATCATATTGAAAAACTATTTTTCAAGAAATGCATTTTTCAAGCATAAGATGATCTTATATAAACTCTATGAATAGTAATAATCAGTATATGGATTTAAATTCATATATTTAGATATAATATATATATATATATATTAAATTTAAATCATTTATAACTAAATTTTTTTTTAATAAATGAAAATTGAGAAACATTATGCACTTAAAAATAGTTTTCTAAAAAAATGTATTTTTAAGCCTAAAAATAATCTTATACCAAAATCCAGTATTAATATAATTAAAATTTAATTAATTATAATAAATATAACTAAAAAATACTTATGTTACTTTTAAATCAAATTCAAATCATAATAAGACTGTTAAATTCTTAATTTTTTGAAAAGAAATTACATTTTTTCATAAAGAAATATATTTCTATATTCACTAAAAAATAAATCTTTTTATAAAAATACCAAATTTTAACCCTATATTAATCTTTAAATAAGTATTTAGAAAAATTAATTTTATATAATAGTATTTCTAAAATTGGATGAATTTAGTAATATTATTTTCTCACATTAATCAATAAAAACATTTTTGAAGAAAAATATATTTTCTGAAGTTTCAAAATACTTTAATAAATATTTATTCATTATTTACCAATATATTAAATTCATATAAAATATTTATACATAATTTTAAAAGTTGGTTATTCCTTTTCATACCACCAATTTTATCAGTCAGGTTATAATAGTCGCATTTAAATAGTATCTTGTGGTTTGTTTAGGCTCAGCGTTGTGTGGAATATATGATATCATTCATAGTCATTATTTTAAATAAATAAAGTGTTATATTATCCCCACCTTCAATAAATTTTTTCCTCACAATTTGAAATTCTACTCAGAAATGAAGGGTTTTTCATTTTAAAATTCCTTTATGGAAATACCATATTATAAAAGGTTTAATAAAAATTAATCTTAAAATAGTGTAAAGAGAAATACAATGGTAATCTAGAAAATAAAAAAACTAGTTTCACAAGTAGTATAGCATTAGAGGGAATTAAAAAACATGGTCATGGAGGATAATCTAATGCCCAAGGACTAAAAGAGTGTGATATAGATCATGGTCATGAGAAATTTAACCACCATATAACCTTAAATATTTGGTGGGTTAAAATAACATTGATTCATAAAATATTAAGGTAATATGATAACATTTGTATTTCAATATCCTTTCCCAAGAGTTGAGGAATTCATTCACAATATAGACTACGAAAAAAATAAAATATATTTACATGAAAACATTCTATTTCATAAGAACAATTTTTCCCTTTGTTTGAGATTTGATCAATTTTCACTTTAACACTTACTCCCTTTAAATAATATCTAATATGAATTTTTTGGCTTGAAGGACTAAAATTTACATTTAATGGATCATAATATCCATAAAGAAGATAAAATTCTTTATATATGTCTCAAAATATTTTAAAAATCCAAAATTGTTAGAACAAGTTATCCAATATAATACATTAATATCTAAACCTTAATAATAACACTCAAAGTTCTACTTAATTTTTAACAATTAAATAATTTAAGTACAAATAATTTCATATTAATGGGAGTATCATGTAGGTTATTGGTATTCATTTCAACCTTATCACCCTTTGATTATGGACTCATTCCCCACAACCTCACTATATGTGACGAGTTGTCACTAAGAATTGGGGTTTTCCTTTTTCTAAAAATATATTACTCTAATTTCTATTACATTCATAAAAATATGATTAACATCCTCAAAAATAACATTAGTCCTCGAATTACTTTTTAACCAAAAGGGTTTTCTATACAATATATTTTTTCCACAAAATAAAATAGTCTAAATTGACTATTATTAACTAAACATAAATAACCATATTGTCCCTAAACGTTATAAATCACTGTAACTTATAATGAGATAAATCTTCCTCAAATAATACTTCATGTTGAACCTTAAGGTTACATATACCTCAACCTAATGAACCATCTCCCAAAATGTCATTAATCACATGAAAATACCATCACTTAAAAAAGGGGTGTCTATGATTTTGAGATTATGATCAAATTTAAACTTCTAAACCCATTATGGTTTCTATAATTATTATTTTAATATTATATGATAAAATATCTTCTCTCAAAAATACTAAGAGAATCCTTAGATATTTCCTTACTCTTATAACCAAAATATCACTGATTAAAATACATCTACAATATAATTCTTTAATCACAATACATAAAGATTTCAACACATTTAATTTAACATAGGTCCTTCATTAGTCTAGGAGATAACCTTTAAAATAGGGTACTAACTCAGATAATTTATTTTTTCCCCACATTCAAGACAATGAACTATAAATAGATTTATAAGATGAAATTTATTTCTCTCTACTGAACTCCTCACTTTTCCTCAATAATTTATTTCTCTATGCACTTCTTTTCCACACATAAAACAATTTCTTATTCCTTTGAGATGTTATCCAATGTGTTTATTTCCATATTTCAAACACGAAGGATAGCATACCTTATTTATTCTATAGTCTCCACCACTCAATATCTTATCATACTTAATTCTTCTCTTCTTTGGTGAGTTCGAGAGTTGGTTAAGGTGTTTGTTTTAAATCATGTATCATAGTAACTGATTATGAATAAACATGATATCATTAACTCTAGTCATTATACCATTTGGCTTCTCATTGTCACTATATTTTCCATAATATTAAATTTTAACATGATTCCTTCAGGTTATAGCCATTAAAAAAAGTAAAAAACATATTTGAGGAACAATAATCATAGTAGGAGTATCATATACTCATTTATAGGATGTCTAAATAATGACACCATATTTTCAATCTAAGAAACGTTATATTTATCCTACATTATTCCATGTGATCACCTATTCAAATACTTCATGATGGTTCAAAAATAAAATTTGAATTAACCCATGTATATCGCCATAGAGTGTCAAACCACATGTATTACAATGCCCATTTTCATGCACTAGGTGATGATCAAGTCAAATCCAAATAAAACATTTTTGGAGTTATTACCATTAGGTAAAGATATTTCAAAACCATATCCACATATAGTATCTATATTGGGATTTTTTGCACGGAAATCCACATAATCTCTACCTTACCAAAACATTAGGGTGTTATCCTATAATTAGACTTATCCTCAATGTAAATAATAGGTCTATATCCCCTTATCTATGTTTCTAAAATCTAGTTCCCAATATTTCTAATAAACATTATCTAATAATAATTATAGAAACCCATCCCTAGTAACCTAGATCCAGTGGTTACTTTATTATATTAGTATAAGATAAAATTGATCACATCCTAAAGGAATAATTAGTTTAGTAGTCTTGGTAAACTATATGAAAAATTTATTATTTTAGAACATTTTAAAACATAAATTATAGTAAAGTAAAAGTAAATATTATGTATCTTTGAACTCATTTAAATATTCCTTCTTCATGTCCTAATAAAAGGAAATAAAATAAGGGTGATCTCAAATTCTCAGTAACGGTATGTACACTATAAAAAATCATGAAACAATTCGGAATAATAAATATGACAAGGTAAATAATTGAAACATGTTTCATTTAATCAATAACTTTATCAAAATGAATAATATTTCAGCAATAAATTATGATCAAATAATTCTGTATAAATAGTCACATGATCTTAAATCTTATCCAATGATTATATCAATATAGTAACCTCATGGATAATAATAACTAAGTTCACAATTACGGAAATTATTATTATAGGATTTCATGATTTCATACATAGTGATATCTATATCATTAAGACCATTTTCAAAGATAGTTTAAAAATATAGGTAAATACCCATTTAATGCCAAGATACTGATTTTTCTCATAAGACCTATTAATGCATCAAGGAGATATATAATTTCCGGCCCCATCCATCATTTAATTTACCAATTATTCCTCATATATCGAATGATCAATTTAATTCTTGAAAAATATGCCTTATTAAATAATGTTTATATTGAATAAAGAATAAAAAATAACAACATTTCCCCAATTAATCAAATAACATATAAAGTAATACACCATATGTAGAAATGATACATGGCTTAGGAAATAATCATATACTTGATAAAGAATATGGATATTTAATGGAAATGTAATTAACATTGAATATTTATCATGGAAATTTATTTTCTCAATGGAAAGTTACAAACCACAAAATTAATCAAGAGATGAGATACGACCATTATTTCATCAAGAATATATTTTTTTATTAAAATAATTCCTTTGAAATAATAAAGGGAATGGAAGTGAAATATTAAAATAATAATTGATAAAAGATTTTTATTTGTAAACCCATTGAAAACATATAGAATAAGATAAATTTTTTAAAACGCTTATGGTGTCAAGGAATTCCATTATCACCGTATATGTTAAGAAACATTTATTTTGAAATTTTATAAAACAATTATAAGATTTAAATTTAATAAATAATATAAATATTCTTTTCAAACCCATTTTAAAATATAAGGATAATATAAAACTCCCTTAGAAAATCAATATAGTAAATAAATGACTTTTTTAAAATAATTATGAAAATAATGGACATAGAAGAAAAATATATCCAATTTAAAGATAAATAAAATTAGTTTTTTTAAATGTGTATTCACTTGATACTGGTAAAAAATAATTGAATATATGTAAGAAGAGATAGAAACTCCTTAAATATCCATGGTATAATAAAATGATTATATCTTATAAATGATAAATTATAATATTTATTCAGTGAAAATAAAGTCAATCGCAAAAGAAAGTGACATTATAAAATAGATTCTTACAAATTTGGGAACATTTAATGTGTAAAAAAATTGAAAGAATAAACTTTATTTTCAACAATAATCATCATGAATAAGTAGGTATTTATTTTAAATGCATAAAATGGGAATTATATGAACCACGTAAAATTTAATTGGTGTATGATAACAAATATATCTCAATGGAGTGTAAATTGAGATGAAATCCATTAAAAGATCATATCGTTGAAGTAAAAATTAATAAATGTATTTATTATGTGTATCAAATGTAAATCCACATAAAATAAGTGTAAAAAAACATGAAATAATCCAGATAAATTGAATATATGATATTATAATATAAAAGACATTGGAGAAGTAATATAACCCAATGAAAAGAAATTGATTTATGAAATTATTTACCACTTGGTAACATTATAGTCAAATACACTTTGAATAAATAATTAAAATTGAAAATTAAAATAAAATGAAGTATGAATTATTCATGATAAAATGTGTAAAATGGACATTGTATGCACCATATAAAAGTAATCGGTACATAACAATAAAATAGGCCTCAATGAAAGGAAATTAATACAGAATATCTTACCTCACGTTTCTCTTTAGTTGATCATGATTTAACCAATCTTATAATGATTTTAAAAATGTTATTAATTTATACCAGAAATATATTCATATCTATAATATCATATATTATCTTCTTATAACATTTTATCACCCACTTTTTAATAGTATTTCATTATTACCATTGTTTTGGGTGTTAACTACTTTATTTTATCATGCATGTTTTGTCATGGAACTTACAATTCCTGAGTATAAAATATAGATAAATCATCTACAAAATAATATTAATTTTTTAAATGAAAAATTTATTCATTATCTGCCTCTATAAAAGCATTTTTTAAGTTACATATAGAAAATGAATCTCATCACTTCGTAGAGACGATAGGTCATACGTACACATAAGCATCGAGATCATTCACATAATGGGTGAAAGGGTAAATGAGTTCATGATATATTAATATTCAATAATTAATATAATGTAATATATAAAATATATATTCATTATTTCCATCATTATTACTATGTTATTTGGTGATGTAAAAAAATTACCTCAGTTTGCAATGTGGTAGTACTCCATACACATGAGTGATGGATTTGTTTCCAATTTCATAGATAAATAGATGAATAAAGATTATGAAATAAAAATAATATAATCTTAACATGTGGGATATAATGGTTTTATTATATTTTAATTATTAATAAATAATTTATAATGAAAAAATAATAAGTAAAAGAAGGAGCTTTGTGAAGATTATGACATTTTATTAGAAAAACTTCCTTTGGATCTTTAATTAATAACCCTAGGGTTGGACTTTTGTGGAGAAAACAAATATATATAATTTGTATAATTATGTCGGGTATAGATTTTTGTATGGCCTTTTAGATAAATGAATTAATATGTGCGCATAAGTGAGGGAAGGGGTTCCCTTTTATAATTGAGGAGTGGCATTTTTTAAATACCCAAATCTATTCAATAATGGGGAGTCAGTCTCAACCCAAGTGCCTCAAAAATTGATAAATAATGTTAAGTATGGAATATTAGGTTTAAAAAAACCTCTAAAACTAAAAAAATTGTTTTAATCATTTTATTCTCTTTACCTTCATTGTTACTCACTTTCACTATTTTAATTTTCACTACAGTAACAACTTCTTTAACCTATATAATATAACCATTAAGCCTAAAATAAAATAAATCATATTAGATAATTTTTTCCCATCGATTATTAATATGAAATAAAATATATAAAAAAAATTATCTATGTGGAAAATTAATTTTAGCACAAACACATGTAGTATAAAAACCCTCGTTTTAACGTTAACCATGGTAATTGATATTTACTGTATTTACTATTTATTATAACCAAAAATTAAGTTGAACATATTAATTAATATTAATTATTAAAATTTGAAATATTTAATCCATTTTATTGAATTCAATTCATATAATTTTTTAAAATTAATTTTAAAATAAACCTGCAAATCGTGTCGAAAAAAGATTTTTCAAGAAATGCATTTTTCAAGCATAAGATAATCTTATATTACTCATATGACTATTTATAATAATTATATGGATTGAAATCCATGTATTTATATTTATAATATATAAATTTAATTTAAATCATTCATCATTAAATATTATTTTAATTAACTAAAAAGGTGAATCATTATGCACTTAAAAACAGATTTTAAAAAAAGTGTATTTTTAAGCCTTAAAAAATACCAAAATCCAATAAAATATTATTCAAATGTAATTAATTATATTAAATATTAATAAATAATAATTATTTTACATTTAAATCAAATTCAAATCACAATGTGACATTTAAATTACATAAGTTATTGAAAATAAATGACAATTATAAAAAATCAGTATTTTTCACTATTTAATGAAAAAACACAATTTTCAGATAAATAAAAAAATTTCAACCTAATTTAATTTTTACATGATTATTTCCAAAATTAAGTTCATTTTTACAATAAAATTACTAAAATTAGAAGAAATTAATTATATTATTTTCTCACACATAGCAATTAAAACATTTTTGAAGAAAAAATTATTTTTTGAAGTATATAAATACTTTACTAAAAATTTAGTCCTTATTTATTGATATATTTTATTTATATAAATTATTTATAGATAATGTTTTTTAAAAAATATTATTTTTCATACCTCCATTTTTAATGGTCGGCTCATAATGGTCACGTTTAAATAAAATTGTGTGGTTCGTTTAGTCTCAGTGTTGTGTGTTATATATGTTATAGAACATGGTCTTCATTTTAAAAATTCAAGGTTTCATAAGCATACTATACCTTATTTTTATATTTCTATGAAATATAAAATTAGTATTCCTAATCTTTAGCCTAATATATATTCATTGGATGATGATGAAGATGGGTGTACTTATTTTAATGATGTGATAGTTTGGAGAATTGATAAAGAAGTTGGGCAAAAAGATTATAAATGTGATATGAATTCTAAAACTATAATTGATTATCAGTTAAAACAGGCGAATAAACATTTAGCCTTAGTAAATCATAAAGGGAAAAATTATCTTGAAGGTTATTCCTAGTTGTAGTTAAATCCTAGAATGTTTGGTCTGTGTAGGATGTGTGATATTGTTAGCTGACTAATTTTCACTTATGAAACATTTAGTCAATTGAAGTGGGTAATTGAATATAACTATTATTGTGGGGTCACTTATACATGTTCTATCATATTATATGGATTAAGTAGAAACTACCAATCTAATTTTAGTGCACATTTATCCCTTATACTCAATTATTCAATAAAAATTTTATGTTCACCTTTTGGGTTAACCCATGTATAAAGAGTTTCATTAGATATCCATTTTAACCAAATACACCCCTTCTATTGTTGTGGATATAAGAATTAATTTTATTCAATGTTCTAAAGACTCAATACATGTTGTGGTAAATCAGGTAGTAACATCAATCTCATTTACTGCACTTGAGTCCCTTGATCCTAGTAAAGCAGATTCTACAAATAGGGATATTGAAGAAGTGGTTCCCCTCTTGGTTAAAAATTATACCAATTATTGGGAACTTATAAAATAATGGATATTAGGATAACATCCTCATGTTCAAGGTGCTTAGAAAACATATCACAATTTGAGACTTCTCTATCAAGCTGGGTTTCTAGAAAAACATTTCATTGATCCAAATCCCAACTAATGTCTTATTGCCTCTTTGGAACATTTTTTGTGTGATGGTAGGACTCTCTTTTCTACCCTATTTGAATCCTTTTGGGTCTCTTTTTAAATTATAGGGGTCATTGATCTTATCCTATATCAATAATTAATTTGGAATGTTAATATATTTCCTTGATTGTTAGATGCATTTTTATATGTTCAAGTATGAAAACAATTAGGTATAATAGGTATTTTTAGGCATTCCATGTATTCTTATGCTGTTTATTTATCATTGTAGCATCTATATTTATGTTTATATACATGTAAAATTTAATATAAGGATGATATGGAATGAGGTTATTATGTTATTGAGTTTTTGATTTAGTGTGTATATGTAAATTATATAACATGTGTTTTTACCTATATATATGTGTGAATAATTGTATCTAACGATAAAGTTTAAGGGATTGAAAAGTAATTATGAATGTAAATTTTAGTTACCATAATTTTTAATGAGAATGTACTCATTTTAGAAAAATAAAATTATTATAGTCTAAATAGAGAATTTATTTATAATTCAATACATATATTTTTAATTTCATTTTTTATGTTTGCAGGTGAATAAATTGGTAGAAAATTTACTCATATAAACATCATTTTCCACTGTTAAGATTTATTAGGTTAGTAAATTAGTTTCATTTCCAAACTATTTCAATAATTCTTATTTATCATGGCTGAATTAACTGTATTGTTGAGTTTGTTTTTGAAAATGAAATAAATATAAGAAGGTATGTCTTATAATGAATTTAGATTATTAATATACTATGTTGTGTGTTATATGTATTTTTTATGTCTATATATGAAAATTTTATAGGTGACATGTATTTTTAGTTTTTTCATGTATTTATATGTATTTATTTATTATTTTAAAATATTCTTTTATATTTAAATGTATGAAGAATTTAATATAAGGATGATATAGAATATAGTTATTATGATTTTGTGTTTTTGATTTAGTGTGTATATGTTAACTATGTAATTAGAATATTTACCCATATATATTTTTAGAAATACATCTCGTGATGAAGTGGAATGAATTTCTAAAGTAGTTATGAATATGATTTTTTATTCTTTTCTTTTTAATGAGGAAGGGATCATTTATGAGCAAGTAAAATTATTATAGTCTAAAAATAGAGAAAAATTACAATTTAATTCTTACAATGAGAAATTTTGTTTTTATTGTTTACAAGGGAATAATGTGATAGACAATTAACTTGGAAAACATCATTTTCCCATGATAAAATGCATTAGTTTAGTAAATTATTCACATTTCCTGTATATTTCAAGCATTCATATTAAATTTCATTAAATTAATTATATCATTGAGTTTTTTTTTGAAAATTAAATCAATATGATAAGGTATATATTATATTGACATTTTATTAATGTGTCTTATAATGGTGTTGAAAAACTTAAAAGGCCTTTGATGAGTGTTGATTTGTTAATGTAGTGTTATGTATAATACATTGTTTTCCAAGTAAAATGTATTAAAAATATACAACAAAAAGTTTCACCTATATTTCTATGTGTGTGCATATAAAAAATTTTAGGTGAATCATATATTTTTATATTGATTATTTATTTTTGAATCATGTATTTTCATATTTAAATAAATACATAATTTTGGATTCTTTGGTTCTTAATGAGGAATACTTTGTTTGTGAGTATTGGTGTTGATTCTAAAATATATTTTTATTTGATAGTGGATTTTTATTTGATAATGGTTGTTTTTAGCTAGTTTAATTTATACTATTTAATTATTTTTTAACAATTTTAGGGGTCATTTGGCTACACTTTTTTTAGAAAAACTATTAAGCTATATTCCTGGTATGGAAAACCATGTCTATAGAATAAATTGAAATATGATTTTTTTATAAGATATCAATGTATTCTCTTTATATTAATTTTTTTAAACTATAGATGTATATTCCATAAGGACATATATAGTCCTTGTTAGAAACAATTGTGACTATATACCTCCAACCGTTACATTTTTTGTAATTATGACTATATACATATCCATATTGTGAGTATTTTTATGGTTCTATAAACTATTACTATAGATTATAGAGATGATTTTATCACCAATAACCATGTTTTTTAATTTTGGATATAGATTGATTATGTATTACTATAAATTAGGAAGGGATTCGTTATATTAATAAGAAAGGAAAGTGATGTAAACCATAAAACCCTGTTGAAGGTGAGATGAAAATAAAATTTGGAGGTTTATCAAAATTCTTTGATCGAATAATGTCATAGATAAAACTTCCATTATGGTTTAAAATTATTTAGATAAACATATAATGAAACATAAAGTTTCATTTTCAAGAAAACAATAATAAAATGTAGTAGTATATGGTAGAAATGAGATGATGAATAACATAAGAAAAATGTTACTCATTGAAAATGGAATTTCATGGAATTATTAAAAAGAAGTGGTGAAGGTGGTGATATATACTGAAAGTATGTATTTCTTATGTCTCAAATAAAATATAACATCGTATATGATATGGCATGGCAGAAATATCATACCAAAACACATTATATTGATTAGGAGTAAATGCTACCTATGGAACAAGTAAGTCAAGGAAATTGTGGAGAAATGGTTGTTGGAGGATTCTTTGTTAGATAATCTATCAATAAAAAATATTATAATTTATTTAACAAGTTACTCAATAAAGTTTTTCAATGAAGTGATATAAAATAGATTAAAGAAAAGGTGGGCAGAAAATATAGAAACATGGATTTGGGAGAAAGTTTTGATGAAGATAATGATTTTGATTAAAAGTCTAAAAAAACCCAAAGTACATACCATGAAGAAGACATATAGATTGAATAAAAAAATTATTAAGTGATAAATTGAGTCAATTATCGACTTAAATTTGGAAAACAAGAGCTTAAATCAATGTGTTAAATATTAGTGGTGGTAAGAGAATTCCAACTGAAACATGATGAACAGGGAGTGTTAAGAACACTATTCTATTATCACAAGTGGAGATAGAATTGTTTATGGAATATTTAAGGGATGAATCAAGGGTTAAATCCATGAATTTGTAACTTGATCAAATAGAGAATAATTAGACATGGGATCTTTTGAAGAGGCTAATTGATCACAATGCCATCAAAACAAAGTGCACTTTTTCGGAAAAGGATTTCTCACATTGGTTTTTATTTTAACTTTTAACACCTGTTATAAAGCATCATAAGTACATGTATAATTGTAAATATATTTCTGACGTCATATATTATAGAAACTATAACAATTTTTTTTCATAATTGGTTAATTTTATAATCGATATTGAAAATATATCCATGAATAACGAAATATTTATTATCTCATGTTTGTTTTTAAGAGCCAACATTGAAGACAATCATTCACATTAGTTCTTATAAATAAATGGTGTGAAAATAATATTTCATATTGGTTATATATGAGCCTATATGAAATAGTCGATTCTAATAGTTTTTACATTTTTTTAATAGTTACTATTAAAAAAAATTAATATTTTTATTTAAAAACATACATTACCGAAACTTGTATAACAAAAAAATTTTGCAAAAAAGAATAAATGTCTAAAAATATTTGATTATAATGTGAAAATGAAATTCAATATTGCGTATTTTTATATCACAACCTTGTTACAACTATAATAATAATAAAATTTAGTACTCAAAATACCAAATATACAAAAAAAAAGTATAACAATAAACTAAGAATCAATTAAACTTATGAAATAACTAGCCCATAATATATGTAAATGACTCAGATCATTTGGAATATATGAAACAGTATCATCATAAAAATATAAAATATAAAAAAAATATTTAATATTTAATCTTAACATAATGATATTATAAATAAAAGTAAAACTTGTGATAAAAACTAAACTTGTTGAAAGTTATAGTTTTTTTAGTTATAATTATTTCATACATTAATCTCTATATATAATGCCTACATTACACACCCCATTTTTTTTGAATAAATAGAAGTTATAAAAAAATTGAAAATAATATTCTATGTTTTTTTAAACTAAACTACTTGTTTAATTAGCTAAATTTTCATAAATATATATATTTTTCTTTCCCTTCGTCTCCATTAAATGTGGTAGTGCTTCCATGACCTATTTGAAAATTATAAAAATATAAAATAAAATAAAACGTTGTAATAATATATAATCATTAAAATAATAATACTTACTACTCTAATACTTATTTAAATTTAACAACCATTTCATTATTTATGAATCATAACTTGTAATTATTTTTTCTTGTGGACAAATGTAATGACCTATAGATTTATAGGGAATTACTTTTTGGAGGGAATTTGAATTTTTTTCCCATAGTAGGGGATATTTTTAGAATTAGGTTTTGGATTAGGATTTAAGGGAATAGAATATCTCAAGGAGATGTTTTTATATGTGGTTATAGGTTTAGGAGAAGTTTTAGGTGCTTGAGTAAAAGTCAATATACGGTTAAGATGACCCTTTTTTATTTTTGGATAAAAAGGATCTTCACACCACAAGGAGTGAGAGTTAGACAAAGATTATGGTTGAACATGGTATGGTCATATTGTAACACCCCAGTTAAATAAAGAATATGAAATTTTCATATTTATCCATATTTGTGAATAAAATATTAATATGACTTTAAAGGGGACTCTATGCTCTATGGCGTACCCAACACACAACAACGAGTTTCTTGGAAATTTTACGTTGCACTCTAATAATAAAATAATATTATTTTAAATGGTAGTTAACATGTAGTCGTTGTATTGACGGGAATCGATAGAAATTACTGAAATATGATTATATATGTTTTTAAATGTTTTTACATTTATCCAATAAAAGATAAAGGCATAAAATATGGAAAGAATTCAATTTTAGGCGTATATGCCCTAGTTTTCACTAAAGGTTCACTTATCGCCTTTTGATGGAGAACCGTCATTAAATATAGTTGTGTTCACTCTTATACATCCTTTTGGACCAAATAAAACTCTTCTTAAGAATTGAGACATCAAAATTTACTTTGTGTAAATTTTTGGTATCTTTTTGATAAAGTTCATTTTTTAATGAATATTGTAAAATGTTGTATTTTAATTCAAAACCTCTTTTTAATACAATTTATTTATATGATTAGATTATCTTTTTAATTTGTTTTAAAGTGAAATTAGAATATATTTTTACCATTAAATCCAATAGTGGTCGTTGTAATTAATTTCACTTTGGAATCAGACTTAAACTAGTGTCAATCTTTTGATACTTATTGTTTCATAAAAACACGCTATTTGCTCTGACAGCGGGAATTAATTATTAAATTAATTAATGTTACTTATATGTTTTGAATTTTTTAAAATATACTTCATTTTTGAATTCTGAATATAAAATATATCCTAGGGTGAATTTTTGGGATTTTTCTGAAAAACCTCAATTTTTGATGAATAGTGAAACCACTAAGTGGTACTTATAAAAACTGATTTTTCTGTTTAAATGAAATTTTTCCATCTTTGTGTTTTTAATTTCAAAAATCCGACATACATGGTTGTCATTAAGAAGTAAAATGTGGTTAAATGGGATAAAAATAATTTTTTGGTGAATAGTAACTTATTAAGTTTTTAATCGTGATTAGAGGTAATTAGTGTAGTTTAAGGTAAAAATAATGTTTTAATAATATGAAATGAACTTGACACATGTCCTAACCTCATTGGATGTGTCATGGCCGACCAAGAAAACCCATGGGTAAACTTGGGGACCCCATGAAGCCACTTTGGTTGGAAAATGACATTAATATCTTTTTATTTAAAGTTAAAGTAAAAATGAGACAAACATGAAATGTTTTACTAAAACAATTTTTACATGGGGTTATACAAATCATATTTTTGACTATAAATATTCATTGGAAAGCTAAAAATATTTCCTACATCATAGTATTTTTTTATAATTTTTAGACATTATATAAATTAAATTATTTATGACATCATGGTGATGCAGTGATGACCTCATTATTTAATGATTTAAATAAAATGGAAAGATAATGTAATATCTAAGACCTAAACATGTACAAAACCTATTGGATGAGTGGATTTAGAACCTTTATCACTTTATCCTCGAAACACATCAATGTGGGACCTCTTAAATCCGAATACCATTTTAAAATAAAGTGACTTTTATTTACCTTCCAAGAGTGCCCCTCATCTCCTCTTATAAAAGGCCCCCACCTCTACCTCCTTACCCACACTCCCAAAGCCTTTGGCTCAGACAACCTCTACCCATTTTTTCTCTCCACTTCCCTCTCTTACTCCTTGAAGCCTCACTTTGGGAAGAAGTCTTCCCAAGGAAGCCTTTGAGCTCAAACCAAAGGGAGTTACCCGATTTTAAGGTAATGTCTTCACTTGAGTCCTTTTGTTTTATTTTGCTTCTCCAACCCCCTAAACTCTTTTTATTCATTTATTTTGTAACAACTCCAGTATCATAAATATACTAGGATTTTTTTATAAGAAGGATTCGAGCTACACTTTCACACACCTACATCTAATGGTTAAAGAAGATACTGTTTCCGTGGATGGCGAATTTCGGCCTCCCGAAACGATGATTGTTCAACATTATTTTAACACCTTCAAAGGTGTCCATTAAGATGAAACTACATTTATATATGATATATAATATGTTTATGTTTTCCTTAAGCTTCTGTATTTTTCATTTTTGGCATACCTTTATGGTTTCCATTATGGGTAAACGCGATATCTTCATTTAAGGAAGTGCGGACTACCGCCCCCTCAAAGTGATGTGATTCGTTAATGCCATATGTGGGATGTATAAAGGATGGATTTAAAGTTATTATATTTTATTTTATACTGGAATTATAATATACCTATATATCATTATTATTCCATTCCATAAAAATATGAAATAGAATTGAAAGTAGCGTTCATGCGTACGTACGGCTTACCGTCTCCATGAACGGTGCATTTCATTTTCTATCCCCAAATGTAATGTACTATTATAAGTACATGTATATAACTTATATATATGATGAATGATACGTCTAAATGATGAATATAATTCTGGAATTAAAATATACATACCTCTCATTTAGTTTTAATTCCATTAATATGACATAGAAATGAAAGTAGCGTTCATGCGTACGTACGGCTTACCGTCTCCATGAACGGTGCATTTCATTTATTACCTCTAAATGATTATGTAATATTATAAATACATGTATATTATGGATATATATGATATATATGATATCCAAATAATGAATATAATTCTGGATATAATGAACATTTGACCACACGAACAACATGTAATTGTAAGAAGTCCACTTTCGACTTAAGAACCAAATATCGACAAAACAAACATTATTAACTTAAATGATTACATAATAAGTTATATACATGTACTTATAATAGTACATTACATTTGGGGATTGATCTCATCAATCAATTTTTGGATGTTTTAAGTGGTGCTGTTAGGCTGCCGAGTTTTCGTAAGGGATTTTTCATCTCACTTTTATTCCCGTGAGATTTATGATACATTTTCCACAATTTTCTTTGAGTGGTGTATGTACTGAACATTATTTTACTCATTGTGTAATATTCTTTCATTTATGAGTATTTACATCAATTTTGTATTGTCCTTCTTTCACGGGGCGTACGTTTCGAAAGATACCCATGTCGGGAAGGGAACCTTTCACCCTCCTATATTTAAAAGACTTATTTTGTTATGTCTTTTAATTCACATAATATTGTTTTGGGATATGTTCTTCTATATCATTATTTATGTAAATTTTATGACCAAGTGATGAGATACCCTTTTTATCTCTCATCAACTCTTTTTCTGAATTTTAAGTGACGTCGTTAGGCTGTCTAATTATTGCAAGGGAACTTCTTAACCCAATTTCGATTCTTTGGGATAAACTTGTACACCTTGAATATGTCATTCTATGATTATGTGTGAATGTACTTTGATTGTTTTACACTTATTACCCACTTATATTTCGTGTATTCGTTTGTCACACATAGTTATGTAACTGATTTTTCCTTAATCCAAGGATACCGTCTTTGTATGGGACTTCGTCTCAATCTCTTTTCATTGAGGCATATTTTGTTTTATACACAACTTTCTTTTATACGGTGTATAAACCCATTTTATTTTTAAGTTTATACAAAAGGAATCTTTTTATACAAAGCGTTTTACTAAACGACAAAAGGGAATGTTTTTGTCATACGTATGCGGCGACAATGACTTCTCCGCCACCATGACCATTATTTTAGTTTCAGCTTCCTCTACAAGCCATACCTTCTTTTTAAAAGAAAAATAAATACCATGTTTTACATTTCTTTTATTTTGGTATTGAAAATGGTTTTCATAATGTATTTATATCAATGTGTTGTATTGATATCTTGTTATTGAAAGGTGGAAATGTTATGTTTCCTTTATGCATGTTTTATGTGATAAGATTATGTTATGGTTCTTGGGCATTGTTATGAAGACGGGTGGTTCTGTGATAAACTAAGGGCGGGTGAGCCCGATATAGCTCTCCAATGCATTGGGTAACACAAAGGAGTGAAACATTAAGGTTTCTCCGAAGAGATTTAGGGAATATACTGTGATGGGTATTCCAAACGTAACCAAGAGGGTTACTCCCTACGTAAGAATGTTATAAATGCCTCAAGTTACCTTTATGTCTTATGATTTCTATGATTTATTCATGGTTTGATGAGGTATGTTAAAGTGCCTATGTTTTATGGGTAAAGTATGATTTCATTCTTATGTATATATGAACTCATGTTTCCTTTCCATATTTTTATAACCCTTACTGAGCTTTTTATGCTCATTCCATGTTTTTGAAATGTTTTTCACAGGTCAAGGGAAAGGTACATGATGTGATGATAGTGTCAAGGATGTGTCAATAAAGAATCTGTGTTTTATTTTAAATATGTTTCCATTGATGGGAAGAATGAATATTTTCTTTTATTTAACCACATTGTTTAAATGTGGAATGTAATTCAAGTTTCATGATCTAATTCTCTAAAACTCTAAACCTAAAAAGATCCTCAATGTGTAATCTTTTAATAACTCAAGATTAAGTAAGGTTTAAGGCTGGGGCCTTATAGTTGGTATCAGAGTTCGGTTTAGATAACTTTAGAGGTTAGCGTATTCTTTAAGCATAAGTGACATTACCATAATGGTTAGGATTTCAGAAAGAGTCCTAGTTTTAGATAAAGTGAATTAGTAAGTATATATTAGTGTTTACCTTCCTCATTAGTACAAGATGGTTTTGTTGATATACTTGCACTGACATTTCTGTTTTTAGTGATTGGATGGATCTAGCAGGCACCAAAGAGACAACAGGTTTGAAGGAAACTGTGGTGGTTCTCTGATTAAGATACTAGATAAAATGGAGGATTCAATGAGGAAACTCGTGGTTGTTCTAAACCAAATATCAAGGAGTCATGATCAACCACTTGAAACTTGGTATGTTCTGTAATGCATCATGTACGAGATGACCAATCGATGTGGAAGTTCAGGTAATAATTATAAAGGTAACCATTAGAGTTTATATGATCCTTACATTTGAGGTAATTATGGGTTATTATATGATATGCTGGAAAATGAAAGGCATGAGATAAAATTGAGGTTAAAATATGTTATGATCATTTTTGATGATTTTATCTCTTTTTGGGGAATTATTTAAGAATTATATAGTTTTGGAAAAAGGACAAGACGTAGACCGTGTGACAACCCGTCGCGTCGGACAAAGCTGCGGGAATCGAACCCACAACCAAAGTGCGACTAGTATTTATCACCTACCACTGGACTACGTGAAGTCCCTGGTTAGTTTGACTGATTATTTTTAGTTATATGATTTTATGAATTAAGAGTAAGTTGATTTTGGGTTATTTATGAAAATGATTAACCTATCATGGTGGATATGTGATTAGGTTAATTACTTTTCAATACGAGACTTTAGGAGCAACTGATGTTGTTTGGAGATAAATGTTAATTTTTAACTGGGAAGACTATGTGACTAAATCCTTAAAATATTTGGGTTTCAATCTTAGATTGGTTTACTTTGAAGAATTTTATGGACAAATTGTTTATCGGATGGTCCTCATTGAACTTTGGGTTTTGTTGGACAAATTTTGGAGATTAAATATAGATTTTCTTTTTAATGGGTTATCCTTTTCTGGATTATCTAACCTTGTACTAACCTTTTTGGTTTTGGTTTTGGTTAACGCCTAAAGACATGGGATGTATATAGTTCTATTTGGTGGATTAGGTGATTCTCTAGAAGTTGATTATAGTACTCTTAATGCGAACAAGTCTCCCTAAATACTCGTCTTTTGGAAAAAAAATATGAGTTTGATTAAGGAATCTAGTAAAAGTTGAAAGTCAACATGATAAGTGATTATGTTTCCTTATGAATAAATTCCTCAATAAAAAGTAACTTAAAACAAAAATTTTGTCTATTAACTTTTCCTACTGGGGAATCGAATACCGTTTAACCCATCACAAGTTTGTGATTTTCTTATGGTTAACTTTCTCCTAGACATGTTTACTATCACTCTCCCTCAAGAACATGACCCTTTTCTTTTTCATCCATGTCCATGTTTTTCTACATATGGGTTAACTCGGGTGACCTCTGTACTTATCTTCCTTTATTTTAAAGTGATTTTTTTACCGACTCTTGTTCCGATGTGGGACTTTCAAGGATGTTTCCAAGCTCAATTTTAAAAATTGCGAGGACGCAATTCCCAAAAGGGGGGAAGGATGTAACACCCCAGGTAAATAAAGAATATGACATTTTCATATTTATCCATATTTTTGAATAAAATATTAATATGACTTTAAAGGGGACGCTATTCTTGATGGCGTACCCAACATGCAACAACGAGTTTCTTGAGAATCTTACGTTGCACTCTAATAATAAAATAATATTATTTTAAATGGTAGTTAACATGTAGTTGTTTTATTGGCTGGAATGGATAGAAATAACTAAAATATGATTATATATGTTTTTAAATGTTTTTACATTTATCCAATAAAAGATAAAGGCATAAAATACGGAAAGAATTCAATTTTAGGTGTATATGCCCTAGTTTTCCCTAAAGGTTCACTTATTGCCTTTTGATGGAAAAATGTCATTAAATATAGTTGTGTTCACTCTTATACATCCTTTTGGACTAAATAAAACTCTTCTTAAGAATTGGGACATCAAAATTTACTTGTTGTAAATTTTTGGTATCTTTCTGATAAAGTTCATTTTTTAATGAATAGTATAAAATGTTGTATTTTAATTCAAAACCTCTTTTTAATCTAATTTATTTATATGATTATATTATCTTTTGAATTGGTTTTAAAGTGAAATTAGAATATATTTTTACCATTAAATCCAATAGTGGTTGTTGGAATTAATTTCACTTTGGAATCAGACTTAAACTAGTGTCAATCTTTTGATACTTATTGTTTCATAAAAACACGCTATTTGCTCTGACAGCGGGAATTAATTATTAAATTAATTAATGTGACTTATATGTTTTGAATTTTGTAAAATAGACTTCATTTTTGAATTCGGAATATCAAATATAGCTTAGGGTGAATTTTTGGGAGTTTTCTAAAAAACTTCAATTTTTGATGAATAGTGATACCACTAAGTGGTACTTATAAAAACGGATTTTTCCGTTTAAATGAAATTTTGCCATCTTTGTGTTTTGAATTTAAAAAATCTGACATACATGGTTGTCATTAAGAAGTAAAATGTGGTTCAATGGGATAATTTTTTTTTTTTGTGAATAGTAACTTATTAAGTTTTTAATCGCGACTAGAGGTAATTAGTGTAGTTTAAGGTAAAAATAATGTTTTAATAATATGAAATGAACTTGACACATGTTCTAACCTCATTGGATGTGTCATGGCCGACCAAGACAACCCATGGGTCAACTTGGGGACCTCATGAAGCCACTTTGGTTGGAAAATGACATTAATATCTTTTTATTTAAAGTTAAAGTAAAAATGAGACAAACATGAAATGTTTTACTAAAACAATTTTTACATGGGGTTATAGAAATCAGATTTTTTACTATAAATATTCATTGGAAATATAAAAATATTTCCTACATCATAGTATTTTTTTATAATTTTTAGACATTATATAAATTAAATTATTTATGACATCATGATGATGCAGCGATGACCTCATTATTTAACGATTTAAATAAAATGGAAAGATAATGTAATATCTAAGACCTACACATGTCCAAAACCTATTGGATGAGTGGAATTAGAACCATTATCACCTTATCCTCGAAAAAAATCAATGTGGGACCTCTTAAATCCGAATACCATTTTAAAATAAAGTGACTTTTCTTTACCTTCCAAGAGTGCCCCTCCTCTCCTCTTATAAAAGGCCCCCACCTCTACCTCCTTACCCACACTCCCAAATCCTTTTTCTTGGCCAAACTCTGCCCATTTTGTCTCTCCACTTCCCTCTTTTACTCTTTGAAGCCTCACTTTGTGCAGAAGTCTTCCAAAGGAAGCCTTTGAGCTCAAACCAAAGGGAGTTACCCGATTTTAAGGTAATGTCTTCACTTGAGTCCTTTTGTTTTATTTTGCTTATCAAACCCCCTAAACTCTTTTTATTCATTTATTTTGTAACAACTACAGTATAATAAATATAGTAGGATGTTTTTATAAGAAGTATTCGAGCTACACTTTCACACACCTATATCTAATGTTTAAAGAACATACTGTTTCCGTGGATGGCGAATTTCGGCCTCCCGAAACGATGATTGTTCAACATTATTTTAACACCTTCAAATGAGGCCATTAAGATTACACTATATTTATATATGATATATATTATGTTTATGTTTTCTTTAAGCTTATGTATTTTTCATTTTGTGCATACCTTTATGGTTTTCATTGTGGGTAAACGCGATATCTTCATTTAAGGAAGTGCGGACTACCGCCCCCTCAAAGTGATATGATTCGTTAATGCCATATGTGGGATGTATAAAGGATGGATTTAAAGTCATTATATATGATGTTATACTGGAATTATAATATACCTCTATATCATTATTATTCCATTCCATAAAAATATGAAATAGAATTGAAAGTAGCATTCATGCGTACGTACGGCTTACCGTCTCCATGAACGGTGCATTTCATTTCTTATCCCCAAATGTAATGTACTATTATAAGTACATGTATATAATGGATATATATGATGAATTATACATCTAAATGATTAATATAATTCTGGAATTAAAATATACATACCTCTCATTTAGTTTTAATTCCATTAATATGACATAGAAATGAAAGTAGCGTTCATGCGTACGTACGGCTTACTGTCTCCATAAACGGTGCATTTCATTTCTTACCTCTAAATGATTATGTAATATTATAAATACATGTATATTCTGGATATATACGATATATATGATATCCAAATCATGAATATAATTCTGGATATAATGAACATTTGACCACACGAACAACATGTAATTGTAAGAAGTCCACTTTCGACTTAAGAACCAAATATCGACAAAACAAACATTATTAACTTAAATGATTACATAATAAGTGATATAAAAGGAATAATAAACTAGAAAAAGGTTCTTAATAAAGTGTAAATTAACTCAAGTTTATTATTCAGGACGTTAAAGAACGATCGAGTCAAGTCGGACCCGAGGTAAGGGATCCTACTCCTCTCTTTCTTTTTAAGTACACTTTTTTATGTCATTCCTTCTGAGCTCATATTTCTTGTTATTGGGATGTTCTTTTATATTAATATTACTATAATTTTTATGCTCATATTATGAGAGACCCTATTCTCTCTCATTAATCCATTTTGGATGTTTTGAGTGGCGCTGTTAGGCTGCCGAATTTTCGTAAGAGATCTAACCTCTATCTCTTTAAGTACTCTCTTTTATGTCACTTCTTTTAAGCTCCTATTTTTTATGATGGGGGATGTTATTTTATATTCATCTTTATTTACATTTTATTTTAATGTGATGAGATACCCTATTTGATCTCATCAATCCATTTTTGGAAGTTTTAAGTGGCGTCGTTAGGCTGCCGAGTTTTCGTAAGGGATTTTTCATCTCACTTTTATTCCCGTGAGATTTATGCTACATTTTCCACAATTTCATTTGAGTGGTGTATGTAATGACCATTATTTTACTCATTGTGTAATATTATTTCATTTATGAGTATTTAAATCAATTTTTTATTGTCCTTCTTTCACGGGGCATATGTTTCGAAAGATACCCATGTCGGTAAGGGAACCTTTCACCCTCCTCTATTTAAAAGACTTATTTTGTTATTTCTTTTAATTCACTTAATATTATTTTGGGATATGTTCTTCTATATCCTTATTGATGTAAATTTTATGTCCAGGTGATGAGATACCCTTTTTATCTCTCATCAACTATTTTTTCTGAATTTTGAAGTGACGTCGTTAGGCTGTCTAATTATTGCAAGGGAACTTCTTAACCCAATTTCGATTCTTTTGGATAAACTTGTACACCTTGAATATGTCGTTCTATGATTATGTGTGAATGTCCTCTGATTTTTTTACACTTAATACCCACTTATATTTCGTGTATTCGTTTGTCACACATAGTTATGTAACTGATTTATCCTTAATCCAAGGATACCGTCTTTGTATGGGACTTCGTCTCAATCTCCTTTCATTGAGGCGTATTTTGTTTCATACACAACTTTCTTTTATACGGTGTATAAACCCCTTTGACTTTTACGTTTATCCAAAAAGAATCTTTTTATACGAAGCGTTTTACTAGACGACAAAAGGGAATGTTTTTCTCGTACGTATGCGGCGACAACGACTTCTCCGCCACTGCGACCATTATTTGAGTTTCGGCTTCCTCTACAAGCCATAACTTCTTTTTAAAAGAAAAATAAATACCATGTTTTAATTTCATTTTATTTTGGTATTGAAAATGGTTTTCGTAATGTATTTATATCAATTTATTGTATTGATATCTTGTTATTGAAAGGTGGAAATGTTATGTTTCCTTTATGCATGTTTTATGTGATAAGATTATGTTATGGTTCTTGGGCATTGTTATGAAGACGGGTGGTTCCGTGATAAACTAAGGGTGGGTGAGCCCGATATAGCTCTCCAATGCATTGGGTAACACGAATGAGTGAAACGTTAAGGTTTCTCCGAAGAGATTTAGGGAATATACTGTGATGGGTATTCCAAACGTAACCAAGAGGGTTACTCCCTACGTAAGAATGTTATGAATGCCTCAAGTTACCTTTATGTATTATGATTTCTATGATTTATTCATGGTTTGATGAGGTATGTTAAAGTGCCTATGTTTTATGGGTAAAGTATGATTTCATTCTTATGTATATATGAACTAATGTTTCCTTTCCATATTTTTATAACCCTTACTGAGCTTTTTATGCTCATCCCAAGTTTTTGAAATGTTTTTCACAGGTCAAGGGAAAGGTACATTATGTGATGATAGTGTCAAGGATGTTTCAAGAAAGAATCCGTGTTTCATTTTAAATATGTTTCCGTTGATGGGAAGAATGAATATTGTCTTTTAAGTAACCACTTTGTTTAAATGTGGAATGTAATGCAAGTTTCATGATCTAATTCTCTAAAACTCTAAACCTAAAAAGATTCTCAATGTGTAATCTTGTAATAACTCAAGATTAAGTAAGTTTTAAGGCTGGGGCCTTATACATATCATGTTCAAGGAGTTTTTATCATGGTATGATTTTGTGTTTTTCTCAAAATAAAAAACCTTATTCATGAATTTCTGATTTTCATAGAGAGTGGCTGGTCACATCACATCCCATAGGTTTCACCATGGATGATTTTTGTGAGGAGTTTCCCTAATGTGTTGCATGAACTTATCACCTTAATAGGAGAGTCAATGATATGGAGGCTTTCTCCTTACATGAGAGAGGCATGCCACACGATAACCCAGAGGGTTCACACCGTAATGTTTCCTGGTTGGGTAGTCCTGCTACTAACCATAGGGGTCACATTGTGTTAGAGAAATGCATGATTGTTATTATATATATCAAGGGGTGGTTATTAAATGACCTAATGGGGTTATTCCATGATGGTGTCCCATGAGGCAGCACCCTCATCTTAGGGAAGAGGATTCACAACGTGACCCTTATAGTCATATTGCTACCATGTACCTAGTGTATTTTTTAATAATGGGTAGACCATCATTTCAGGGTCACCCCTATTAATGTTTAGGTTGAGAAGCCATGTGGGGAGGTCTATTTTTTCAATCTCTTACCCCTTTCCTCCTCAAATTGAATCCCACATTAGGATGGGTGATTCTTAGTAATTTTTTATGGTGTTTTAAGGTGATTTACTCCATCTCTTTACATCAGTTATTATTCTCATTCATTAGTTGTTGAATTCAGTGTCCCTAGATAGGGTTTGGGGATTATTTCATGAAAGCATAGTGTAAATCATCTTGATCACTAAGGCCTTTGTGTGGATTTTCTATAGGATGTCCTAATAGGATAAGAACATGTTTTTTGGTCTGTTTTTGTTGATGTGATGACACTCGATGAGTTTTATTCAATTATACAATATTTATTAAAATAAAATAATTAATTATAAAATGTTAAAATTAATTATTTTGATGTCATAGCTTGAGATAGGATCTCAGGTGTTGATGTGTGATTGGACAAGGCATAGACAAGCCCATACGAGGATGAGCAATAAATCATTTGGATAGTAACTCTATGTTAATGGTCGGTGGTCACTTTATTACTAAACCATATTATTCTTTTATACATAAGTGCTCATGCATGCATGTTTATATGGGAATCGGTAAAAGGGAGAGGGACTTTAAGTTCCCTAGAGAAATATATAGGATGGTCAAGAGCCTCCTAGAGATCAAATATGTGCTCCCTTGTACCTTGGGTATTATGGGATCACCTGAATACTATATCACCCTAGGGTTAGAGATTCCAGTTGAGTAAACAAGAGAGTATAAGTAGGCCTCAAGGACTAAGATGAGTTGTGGGTAAATATATTGGTTTCCTAGGTCTATTGGTGTATTCATGAGAGGCTTAATCCTTGGAAAGATATGTGATATGGTCTCATGCCTGGAGGGGGAATTCCCTCTTAATGGTTGATTGGAATCTTGGCTAGTATCATGTGTAGGATAAGTCTTACAACACTAAATAATGTGTGATGTGGAAGGGTTTCTCTAGATGATTGCTTGATAACTCTCCTAAGGGATATGTGATAATGGAAACAAGCATGGGTCGATGGGATTTTTTATGGCATGAAATCGATATTTCAAGAGTATTGGAGAAAGATATCTCAAGAAATCCTTAGTTATTTGGTATAGGTTATGATGAATGAATTGGAAGGGATTAGTATACTATGCCATAGAGTCCAAGGTCAGGTGGGCCTATAGGATGTGATTTCCTCAGGGGGTAAAGAAGGTTAGTTTGGGATGATAACTCAATATTGAGATGGTATTAAGTATATTATCTAGAGTGCCTAGATAGATATTGAGATGTACCTTGGGACAAGGAGGTATCATTTCCCTAATGAAGAGCCCGTGAGCCTGTGAGATGGATTATTTGTTTCATATGTTATTTCCTACATGTTCCCATTTGTGTGTATATCGGATAGTGAGACTGGATTGATGTTCCCTACTATGAGCGAGAATGTAGTTTTATGGATTTTATTGGTAATGTTTCCAAATTTCGATGCACATACTTCCCTATGGAAGAGGGAATAGTCTAGGACTTTGTGTGTAACCTTCCCTAAGGGGGTGGTCGGGTAATATTTGTATAGTATCACCTTGGAGTATGGATTAACAAGGTACTATTTGTCCACCATATCCATTGAGGAGTGATGGCTAAGGTATTATTTGTGTGGCATCACCTATGAGTATGGATGGCCTGGTTATTATCATCTATCATCCCATGAATGATAAGGGATGACTATATTACTATTTTTGAATCATCCCTTGAGTGATAAGGGGTTAAAAGTGTATTTTTATGTGTCATCCCTTGAGTGATAATGGATGACCATGGAATTTGATGTATAATATCTCCTGTGAGAAGGGATAACTAGGGTACTTTATTGTGGCCTTCTATAAGGTGGATTGGATAGGGTACCTAACATGGACCCTACCCTGAGGACCAAGGTAGAGGTTGAGGCATAATATGGAACTATACATTGTATCTTCATGTATGGGTTTGGATCTGTTGTATGAATTGACTGATTTCTAGTGATGACAGAAGTAGTTATAGTTGGGTTTCATGGTCACTTAGTTAGAACATGATGACCCAACATGCATGTTTATTTTTTGTATTTATTTTCCTCCTGTATACAAGTATATGATGGTATATATTAGAGGAACTTGGTCAGACCCTCTAAGATGTATTTATTACACCCTGTATGGTATCCTCGGTGCATGTGAAGAGCTTGGGTCTAATTTTAGGTTAAGCGTGAGTTTTTTCATGTATTGATCTAGAGTGGATTTATTGGTAATTGGAGTGATTAGATAGTATGAGGCAAGAGGATGGTTGTAGATATTCCATGTATTTTTTATTTATTTATTTTTTATGTGATCGGCCTAGTATGTGATTAGTATGATGTATAATTGTATGAATTTTTCATGGTATATTTGTTATAGCATGGTTAGGTTTATTTATTATGAGTACTTTGATGGGTTTTATGGAAAATGTTTAGTTATTTTTATTTTTTATCGATTATTATGATACATAGGTAATAGTCCCTCTAATGTATGATTTAAACCATCTTCAGTAGTTAGTAGCTTTTAGTGTAAGTTGAGACGAAATTGAGGCCCTATCGCATCATCATTCAAGACACTTATGAGTAGTCTCATATTGTAGAGTGAAAAAATGGTATCATAGAATCATTTATATTATCTTACTATTCAGGATGTGCTGGATAGGTAATAGGGATGCATTATATATTGTGATAGACCTCAGACTTTTGATTCATGAACACCTTTATAGTGGGAATTCCTGGTTAATAGGGTTATATGATTATTTTTCTTGGATTTTTTTAAAAAGTATTTATTTATTCAAATATGATATATATAATTGAGATGGTTATTTGTGTTTTTGGATCTTCTCTTGTGGTGGCTACAGGTATAACACCCCAAGATTTTAAAATAAGAACATCATATTTGATATCTTATATGACATAAAACATCAATATTTTAACAGAATTAAACACCCTGAGACTTTATATTATATTTTTTAAAATAAAGTCTATCTCTTTGATAGTTTATGATGCATACAATACTAGGTTTTAAAGAAAAACAATGCAATACTAAAATATTATTATTTAAACATGACTATGATAACCTATTTGTTAATTTAGAGAGTATGGATAATAATAACTATATTATTAAAATTAAATGTTTTAAACATTTATAAAATAAACTCAATGTATATATATTTATTATAAATAAAATAAGAATCATTTTAATGAAAAAAGAAATTTATTCTGAAAAACTCTATTTTTCTAAAATGATGTTTAGTCGTTCTTTGTGCACATAATTTAAAATTAATTTTTTATAATTTTAGAATTTTTTTTAAAGAATAATTTTTTAAATAAAATTCAAAAATTATATTTTGGTAAATTTTTGATAATTTTCTAGAAAGATTAATTGTTTGATGAATAGTGAAAAATACTAATTTTTATTGAAAACAACTTTTTCATTTAAATTATTTACAATGTTAAATTATATTTTAAATTATATTTAATGTAAAATTAGTTTAATTATATTGCAATTTTACTAATTTATTTCATTTTAATTAATTTCATAATGTATTTTGATAATAAAACATTTTATACTTATGAGAATAATCTATTTGGAAAACTGTTCTTTCGTCACCTCTACGATTTAATTTTAAATTTAATTCCACCACTAGTGTGAATTAAATTTGAAAAAATGGATTCCTTATTTTGAATAATAATAATTTACATTATTTAATAATTTCAACATAACTTTTGACCATAATGAATAGTGAAAATAGTAAAAAAAATATTTATCATAGTTAAGGTAAAAATTGGTTTATTGGGAGGTTAAACTAAGAAGATAAGGGATAGAAATGACCTAAAACTTTTACAAATCGAATTTTTGGAAATATTTATAACTTAAAACCTATAAGATGTGGTAATGTTTTATTCTGTAGTCATATTTATGATAAAAACATGGCCATCACTTTATATTTTTAAATAATTTCACGTGTGTCCTCTCCCCCACATATAAAATGTAACCCACTCTCATCCCCACTTCACACGTCTAATTTTTTTTCATCCAGTAATGACTAAAATCCATTACTTAATTAAAATCCCTCATCCTAGAGGCACTATTTTTATTATAAATTCCTAAAAATAAGGATTTAGGTACAAATCTAAAGAGACTCTCCTAAGAAGAGGTAAAATTATTAAACATGTGTATTTATTTTATTTCTTCTTCCACCTCCTTGAAACGATATTAAAATATGATTATATAATAAAACTAGAATATAATATATACTAATATATTATTATGTTAATTTAATAACCTAGATTCATCTCTACTTCCATTAAATGGGAAACAAAACTGTCAATTGTATGTAAGGCGGACAACTGCTTTGCGAACCGAAAAAATTAATTTTCCATAACCACCTTTCAAGTATAGGTAAAATGATGGATTTTACCTATTTATATGATATTTTTGAAATTATAATAATTATGGAATTATTATATCACATAAACGTTCTTTCTTTTCATTTCAGGGGGATATGATAATGTTTCTCGTATGTATGGCGAACTACCGCCTTATGAAGCGATGTGATTCATTTTTTTCTTACACATTACATAAAAGGTGGTAAGGTTAAAGTTATCTAACCATAATTCTAAAAATATAATATGACATATAATTTCTTTCCTTCCAATCCATTTGAAAACAATAACTTCACTCATACGTATGTGTGAATTTTCATCTCCATGTAGTGATGTGAAGTGTTTTTAATTTTATTTTTGCATGGATGGAAATAAGTATGTATTTGATTAATATAAATGATATATATAAAATGATAATGATTATGAAAAGAGTAATTAATATATATTTTCCTTTTATTTCATCCATCAATAAAAATGTAAATCGATTCATGTGTACGTACAACCTACCCTCTCCATGAATGGTGTAATCCATTTTCTATCACTAACATAAAAAAAAGAATAATCTAAATACAAATATAATGAATCTATATTATATTTATATCACGGTTAAAATTCTGGATAAGAAGTATGTTGAGTCAAAAGTTGTACTTTCCACTTATCCTTTCTGTTGTTTTTGAAATCACATAATTATTAAAACCCAATTTTACTAACATTATATATCCCTAGAGTTTTTGTATTTTTTTAGAAAAAAATATTTTATGATAAACATAGATGTGATTTTGATAAAAATGAATATAAACTTTTATTATTAAATATAATCAATCAGAATGAAGGTTTTTCTAGCCCATCGTAACTACTACTATTCTAACCAGTAGTTAGAATTATGTCAATTGTATCAAACTAATGGAATTCAAGACCACCAGACTAACATTATTACCAATACGTCATACTACAATTTTTTTAGTTTGTAGGATTTAAAATCAACAGTGAATTCCATCATACTATCCAATGTTTATAATTGTAGTGATTATAATTTTATATATCATATTCAATACATAATATCATTATGATGGTTCCAAACTAAACGACACCCGACAATGAAATTATTATCTTTCTTGATCTAGATCCGTTGGGAGAATGGGTTAAGGTAATTGAGTCTGTTGGTATCCCCCCAAAAGTGGGTTCAAACTCAACACAGATGGTTCCCTATTAAGGGGAGAGATGAGAGGTGGTGGATTTATTAGGGATCAGAGGGGGTATCTCATCGTTACATGCTCGGAATTTTTTGGTAGCGGTGTTGATCTTCGGACCGAGGAAAAGGCGATGGTTATAGGTTCGGAGTTAATGGAGCAAAAACATATCAACTTTGAGGTAATGGAAACAAACTCATTTATATTTTACAAATCTCTTCTAGGATGTGTAAGTTGTCCCTGGAACATATAATATTTCATTTGAAATTGTAAACATATCATAGGCACTCATACGGAGATCACTAATACTTGGAGAGATGGAAATATGGTTGTGTACTTCTTGGCATCGTAGGCTTCCCCACACCAAAATATTTCTTCCTTCATTAACTTAAGATATTTTCCATCTGATAGAATCAACTTTGTTCTAAATGATGCCTTGGGGCTCCATTATTTAAGACCCACTTGAGGATTTTCTTGTATGTTGTGTTTTGGGTTTTCAAAATAAATAAAAAGTTTTCATTCATTCATGATAAAGATCCATATTGTTAAGAATTGTCAAAGTGAAGGATATCTGAGGCCATTACAACCAACACAAAAATATGAACATTGGAGGATTACATATAAATATGAGGTCATTGGAAAATATGGGAGTTGATTAATTTGCAACTCATGTTGTCTAAATATCTCTATGTTTGAACATCTATGTCCAAAGCTTTGTAATATTTTAAAGAGTTAATGTTATAAGGAATATTTTTAGGGGTTTTAATTTCCATAGAACAATTTTATTTCGTATTTATTGATTCCATTTGTGGTACTAATTTAGGTCTTGTGAGGATAGTAAGATGGTGAATTTGATCCATTGGATTGAGGGATTCCAAGGATAAGAATATGGTGAATCTGTTCATATTATCAAGGGCTTCTAGGGATAGGAATACAAAGCTAAGACAAATCCTTATATCGATGTATTTCTTGTTTAATAAATACAAAGTTGATACTAATCAATCTGATCTAGGGATTCTAGAGGATTGGAAGATAGATACAAACTGATCTATTGTATCGAGGGATTTCCTGGTAAGAAAATATAGGCCTTTTATAGTGGATACAAAAACTATACATATATTTATTCACTATTTTAGACAACCTAACTCATAAGGTTAAAGAGTAAATTATTTTATAAGATTTTAATTCATTCATACTATTATAATCATTCATATTTATTATTTATAAAAGTTCTTCTTTCCACTGTGAATATAATTTTGAAAGAAATTTTATATTTATCTTCATAATAATACTATTATTGGACCTAATTTGAGACTGTTAAAGTACTCTAATATATTGTATGATTACTAATTCCTATTTTATTACTCTGGACATCGGGTGATCTTTGAGTCATTTCATTTTAACTAAATAGGATTTTTGTTTTTTATTTTTTAAAATCCTTTGACTACAATTCACCCCCACCCCCTACTTCTAGTAACTATCATAAAAATTTATGATCCAACAATTGGTATCAGATAATGTTCTACTACTTTAATTTATGAGTTTTTATTTTTACTATCAACTACATGTTTATTATGTATTTTATAATCTTATTGTATATAAATTGTTTTCACTAACGTGTTTATAAAAAATAGTTTCTATTATTTTTATGATGGCATGTATAAATATTGAAAGTTTAAAAATTAGAATCCTATTTGACAACTTATATTTTATGGGAATGATTGTGAGTACTGGAGAGATGGAATGAAAAAAATAGCAATATTGGTGTTGTTAACATTGTGATTCTTACTAGTGATTTTAGTATTCTATAGAAGGAATTTACTACATTTACTCACCAAGAAAAACAATAATATCAACCTAATTATAGAGTATGAAATATTGTACTTTTTTCTAGTACTAGGAATATATATAGCAAAATTTATTTATGTGATGTAGAAAGTAAGATAAGGAAAAAGTTATAATTTACTCACCTTGGAACATCAAATATAGTTGAGACTTGAAGAAATATAGTGGGATACGACTCTCAAGCCTTTGATGTCTTACCTAGAGAATCAGTATAAAAAATGTGTGAAAGATTTATGACTATTGTTAATAGATTACATTCTCTTGAAGATAAAGATCGAAGAAATGGAATTTTGGTTGAAAAAATTAAAGAGATAATGTCTAAGGAATAGGAATCCAAATTTACAGACTTGGATGATATAAAAAATATTCAAAATCCTACATTTTATGATATTATTGGTACTCACATGTATTATGAAGGTAGATAGAAAAGATATTCTGACACGATAACAAATAATAATGGCGGAGTTTCTTTTACAACAACATCTAATGTTCCTACTAAAGCTCAGTCCAAAATATTTTTGAAATTTCTAAAAAAGAAGAAATAGATTATTGAATCATATTCTAGTTCTTCATAACTGACTAGAAATGAGTTAGAAAATCTTGGTAGAAGAATGAATAAAATTATTTTCAAGAAATATTGTTAGTAGAGATACAATAAATTTAATTAGGATTGGAATTAAAATAAATAATATAATGAAGTTTTATTTTATGAATGTACAAAGTTATGAATGATCAAACCAGATTTTCCTAAGATGAAAAGGAAGGAAACTAAGGAAATAAATTCTGATATAAATACTAAGATATGTTATAAGAATAAAATAATGAAAAGTTTGAAAGCTTTTAAAACATGGAGTGAAAGTGCAGATATTATTTTTCTGAAAATTCTTTAAAAAGTGAATGTTCCGAATTGAGTAATATTGGTTTATTTTATAATATATACCATGGGTGAAAAAATTTCTTATTGATAAGGAACAAACTGATGAATTATTTATAAATATTACTTTAAATTCTAACTATTCTAATAGTAATGATGAGAAAATTGTACATCTTATGATGAAGAATCTTCTTTATCTAAAGAGGATTATACCTTACCTAGTTTTGAATAAGTATCTAAGTTTTCTAATCTTCTTGAAAATTAAAATTGAATTTTTTCTAAAAACATTGATAATGTCCAAGAATATCATACAAAGTAAAATTCAAGGATAATGATTTTAACTAATGTAATATCACATCCTTATATTTATCTTTATAAATCTAATTCTAAAAAAATATATTCTTTCAAAAGATCTTGAGAAAACTATTTATGAGAAAACTTGTTTATAAAATTATTTTGTAAAGATTAGTCTAAATATTAATACTACTAAAGATAATAATTTATTTGTTAAATGAAATTATGAATTTTTTAACTTGAAGAGACTTTTATCTATGTTTTCCACTGTTAAAGAAAACTTTGATAAAATGTATATTCAAATTACACCTCATCTTGATATTTGTGGAACAGATTTTACTAACAAATTTTTTTTTGTAATAACTAGTTTGTTCCAAAAGGTGATTAATTTTGAAAAAAATTCCAAATTGGTGGAAATTGGAAGAATGCATGTTATTTAGAAATAGTTTAGAATTTAGGTTTTCATAGAGTGTGTTTTTTCAGATAAATGACATTTTCTCAATAAAGTAATGTTGTAAAAATATATTTACCTAAAATCATATTTTCTGATAATACCAAACCCAAGAAGGCTTGGGTTCTGAAACAATAATATATTTGTTTTTATGAAAATAGATAATGTAATAAAATAATAAAATAGTATATAGATAGTGGTTCCTTAATAAATATGATTGGAAACAAATTATTCTTTAATGAGTTCATAAAAATGAAATATGGAAAAGTTACTTTCAAAGAAAATTCTCAAGGAGAGATTATCCTTACAGTTACATTGTTTTCCCTGGAAAAGCTTAAAATTGAAATGTTTTATTTTTTAAAATACTTAAGTAAACCCTTATCAGTATAATTCAATTATATGATGAGGTTTATCTTATTAACTTCAAGAAAGACAAATTTATTGTTCATAGTTCAAAAGGTGAGTTTATTTTTTTTCCATCGATACGAGAATGATTAACCATTAAACATAGAATACCTTAGGATCCAAGATCTACCTTTCCATAGTGCTATGAATAGAAAATCAGGGTTAGAAAATAGAATTTTAGGACTTTGTATCATTAGAACTTTAGATAAGTTGACTAAGAAAGGACTTGTTGAGGATTTACTGGAACTTAAGTTTGATTTATCAAATGTTTGAGATCCTTTTCAATTTGGTAAGCCACATAAGTCAAGTTTCAAATCAATTAGTTATGTTTAAACTTTAAATTCTTTACATTTAGTTCACATGGACTTATATGGTCCTAAAAAACTGTAATTATTGGTCTAAAATACTACGTATATGTTTTATTAGATGATAACAGTAGATACATATGGGTCGATTTTCTTGAAAAAAAATAGAAACCATTAGTTATTTTATATCATTTTAAACTAGATTTAAAAATTATAAAAACTTATCTATGATAATTACTAAATGTGATCATGGTGAAAAAAAATTAAATTATGATTTTGAAACTTATTTTAATAAAAATGGTAATAATCCTAACTTTTCAGCACTTAGAAATACATTGAAAAATAGTGTAGTTTAAATAAAAAATGGAGTTCCTTAGGACATTACTAGAACCATGATGAGTTGATACTCTATATCTAAATATTTTTGAGTTGAATCTATTAGTACTACCTTCTATATTATAAATTTATATTTAATTAGACATTTTATTAACAAAACTCATTATTAGTTATGGATAGGAAGAAAACCAAAATATTCTTACATCAAAGTTTTTGGATGCAATGAGTACATTCTGAATACTAAAGAAAAATTATATAAATTTGATCCAAAATATGATTAAGAAGTATTTTTAGGTTATTGTACAACTATTAAGGCTTATAGAGTTTACCATAAAAAAATTATTTTTGAGGAAATAATACATTTTATATTTGATGAAACTTATCCCTTTGTTTTCAAAAAACCCCAACCTATGTCTTCAAATGTTATTTCAAAAAATGATTTTAGAACTATGATATAAATTTATTCTACTGTGAAAACAACTAAAGAATATATTTATAAAATTATTCCTCATGAATATTTTAAACCTATTATTGAAGAACAAATTCTTCAAAATCAATGAAACCAGTTGTTTATTAGGAATCGTCCTAGTGATAATTTCATTGGTGATATAGATCAACTGGTTTGGAGTAGAATTTTTTTGAGAAATTATATTTAAAATATATATTTATTATCTCAATTATAACTTTAGAATCCAAATGAGGCTCTAGATTATAATTATTGGATAAATTAAATTCAAGATGAACTTAATGAGTTTAAAAGGAACCAAGTCTTGTCTTTAGTTGATGGACCTAATGATACTTCTATAATTAGAGTAAAATGGGTCATTCATAACAAATGTGATAAAAATAGTAGAATAGTTAAAAAAATAAATCTATACATGTTTACAATGGTTATAATCAACAAGAGGGGATATACTATGGAGAAACATATTCCACAGTAGCAATACATGAACCAATTCTCATACTTCTAGCTTATGCATATTTATTAAATATCAAAATATTTCAAATTATTGTAAATTTTTATTTCCTTAAAGGATATGTTTAAGAATAAGTTTATGTAGATCAAACACCTAGTTTTGAAAAAAAAACATCTATTACATGTTTATAAACTTACCAGAGAACTTTATGGACATAAATAATCCCCTAGAGCTTGGTATAATAGGCTTAATCAATTTTTATTACAAATAAAATAAGGGAGTTGTGGATCCAAAATAATTTATAAAATTAGCTAATATAAATATTATTATTTTAAAAATATATACTGATGATAGTATATTTGGTTCAACTCAAAAATATTTAACTAATTTCTTTGTGGATTTTGTGAATTCAGAGTTCGAAATGAGTATGATGGATGAGTTAACATAATTTCTAGTTTTTCATATTTCAAAAAAAATAATAATAACTTTTATAAATAAAATTTATTATATAAAGTACATACTTAATAAATTTGGGTATGATAAAACTAAAAGTATTAGTACTCCTATTGGAACCTCAAAAACATTAGATATTAATGGAGTTGGGAAACCAATTCATCAAAAAAATATTTAGAGGTATCATTGGAAGTTTACTTTACTCAATAGTTAGTCATGTAGATTTACGTTTTTTAGAAGATTTTATTCTACATATAAATCCAATCCAAAAGTATCTCATATTATAGTTGTTAAACAAATGTTTTGTTACCTTAAGATATCTATGGATTTAGATCTTTTTTACTCTTCTTGAAATGATTTTGAGTTGAAAAGTTTTCCTTATGCTGACTTTGATGGAAGTATAATGGATAAAAAAAGTGCTTCTAGAACATGTCAGTTATTAAGAGAATATTTAGTTTCCTGGCCTTATAAGAAACAAAAATTAGTATCACTTTTCACTACTGAAGCTGAATATGTGGATCTTGGATGTTTTTCTGTCCATGTTTTGTGGATGCAACACAAACTCACTGACTATGGCATGAATTTTTTTTTCAACTCAAATATTTTGTGATAACACATGTTCCATTTCCTTAAGTAAAAACCCAAAACATCACTCATGTGATAAACACATAAACATAAGACACTGTTTAATTCAATGTAAAAAAGGATATATAATTTTACAATTTATCGGAATTCAAGAACCACTTGATAATATTTTTAATAAAACTCTTAGTTCTGATAGATTTGAATACATTAAAAAAATTAGAATGATAAATTTCAAGTTATTATTAATATCTACTTATTTTTTACCAATATTTTTATATTAACGAACAATTTTTCAAAGGGGGGTGGGAAAATATGTTATGTTTTCCAAGGTTTTATAAAATATTTAGTTTCTAAAAAATTGTTTTTATATAATCAACTTTTTAGTGTAAAAAACTTTTAAAACTTTTTCTCCCTCAAAAACATTTATTATTATTTCTACAGTCATTATTTTTATAAAATACACTAGAACCAAAATATGTTATAAATATTTTCCTCAAATAATGTTTTTCTAAACTCAAAAATTATTATAAAACTTATAAACAATAATTGATTTGTAAACTATATCATAATAATTTTCTATTACAAAAACCAAGAAGAATAGGTTACTCTTGCTGATGAGAATTTTATAATATGGAAGGTATTCTTCTTTTTATTTTTCCACATATTCATTAATTTAGTTTATAAATATTTTTGTACATATTATTTTAGTTTTATAAACTTTGTTTTTTCTAAGGCTTAAATTTTTATAATCAGACTATTTCTCAATTCGATAAAAGTTTTCTTAAAAATATTTAAGAGTTTATATTAATATTTAAATGAATTCTTCAGTTAAATATTGATTTTTTGGATCTGAATAAGGTATTCAATCGCAACAATTGATTTTTCTATAATATGAATCATTACCTCTCGTTTCTATAGAAATGTGGGTGCCTTTCTGACTAACATCAGTTTTTTAGAATTGTTCTCCTAACTCTTCCCACCCCTTTAAGTTGTAATTCTAATCATTTTGCATTCTTCTGATCTCTGACCTCAGTTTCAGGATGATATCCACTGTTGAATATTTTTACACAGAGATAAGTTTTTATATAGATGCTCATTGAAAGAGTTTGGTACAAAAATATTATTAAATTAATAAAAATAACATTACTTTTCAATCCTAGGATAAAATTATCATTGAAAACCCAGATAATAATTTTGATAAACATTATCCTGATATAGTGAGAGAATTTTATGCTTCTATAAAATTTCTTTCTGAAGATGATAAAGAATAAATTTTTTACACTTTTCAGTAAAGATTGAAAATTTTCTTATGAACAAGTAGTATATATAGGGGAAGTACCATTTTAGGGTGAATCTTATCTTATGTCTCATAAATTATCTAAAAATCTGGAAAATTTTGAAAAGTTTAAGTCTAGTTAATCTTTTTTTACTTCTTTTGAGAAACTCAGAATGGTTTAACACCTAACCTCGCATTCAAGGGTCATCACATTATGGATGTACGGTTATCTAATAGTGAGAAAGGGTGATAGGGATACCCTAAATGTAGTAGAAATATTTTTCGAAGATTATCTAATGAATTTGAGGAAGAAAAATATTTTTATGTTTATTTTTATACTGTTGGAATCAATTAATAAGGCCTCGATGAAGTCGAATATCATGAAGTTTACATGTTTTATAAATAAAATTCTTTTGAATTTCATTGAAATTTATATGATTAATAATATGATGTATGCAATGATGGAAAAAAATCAATAATTTCTTAAGAGGCAATTTCAAGAATGAAGTTTGATTTTGATAAAACGTTCAAGAAGTTTATTGATAGAGTGGAAAGAATAATGTACTATGTAAGACTAGTACAACAAAAGGAAGTAAAGAAAGAAAATAATAAAATTTAATCATCTACTTTGAAAAAAAATTAAAGATAATAATATATGATGATTTTAATAAACTAATGACTAATAATAGAGATCCTGATGTTAGTCTAGAGGTTTTTGAAACTTCAGCTGTTACATTAGTAGTACCAGTAATTGAAGACAACTGGAAAGGAAAAGTGGTTATTGAAGAAGTTACAAGATTGGACCTAGTACAAATTCAGAATAAATCTCAGAAGTAAAAAACCAAAGTCTATTAAGAAATTTAGTATATGTATTATCAAAACTACATAGTAGTTAGAAAAGGAATTGGTAATAAATATGGAGAAGTAGCAGAAGAAAATAAATAAAATGAGGAATAAGAGGGAGAAGTTGATGAAGAATAACCATAATCTAAGGATGAGAGAAAAGAAAGGAAAAGTACATCAAAGTCATCCTCATATTAAACTCCATTACCATACCAATCTAATAAGGATATGGACTTATAGAATTCATAAGAAGTAAATTCATTATCAAAAAATAAACGAGAAAAGTAGAAATATCACAAAAAGACATCAGATAAGGATAAAAATGATAAGTAAATAGATAATATGAAATTTTTAAAAAATGTGAAAGTTAATTCAAAAGAAAAAAATAGAAAACATATGTTGAATCTTCCAGACCACATGCTTCATAGAATCAGTCAAATTCATCAGACTCATCTTCAATACAGGCAAAAAAATTGACTATGTTTTTATAACACTGAAAATATTGGGTGATTCAGTACCATATCTTCTAAATATTTTGGCTAGGTGAAAAATAAGTTATTTTAATGAAAAATTGGAATCATTGAATATAGTAACTAAAATGGAAATTCATAATGAAATATAAGTTAAGACAATAAAAATTAAAATAAATGATCACAAAAGGAATTTCAATCTGATTGTTAGATGGGAGAGATAGAGTGAAAATGATTTAAAATACCATGAGGATCAGTTTTGTTGAAATGAATAAAATTTCATTAGATTTTCTAATTCTTTTAATAAATTTTCAAATATTGCTTCAGGTTGAGTAAATTTTTTAAAATAATTCAAATACAAGACAGATAAACTGGATGATGAAGTAAGAATATTTAAAAAAAGTTTAGAACTTAGAAGTAAAAAATTTCATACTATGATCATGTAAAAATGAATTGTTTCCTGTAAAGGAATATAGTGAGATGATCAGTGAGGAGGTTAAAAGACTGAAGGTAGAGGTTTAGAATCAACTAGTTATGGAGGAAAAAATAATTGAACATGATTCATCTGTCACGACCCGTCCTCAGGACCCGTGTCGTGACTACCCCAAGCCCACCTCCCATAGGCCAGGGGCTGGCGACTAGCACCAAGGCGTAAAACCCGAAAAAATGGGGAAGGCATTGACTTAATAAAGTAAACAAACACCACGGAGTAAGCAAGCAGAAGTAAACACTAAGTAAAACTGGGTACAATAGTAAGTGCGGAAATTAAATGGGTCAGAATACAAGACCAAACTGAAAGAAAAGTACAACTGGAATGAAAGTACAACAACTAAAAGTAAGCAGCAATGTCGAGCCGTCCACTTGAAGTCCCACCTGAAGGGTGGGTACAGATAGCCTCCTCAGCTCCTCAGGTCCAGTCTCCTGCTCTGTGTATGTCTCACCCAGTGGTCCACCTCCAGGTACTGACTTGCTCCACAAGCCTCAGCCACGATCAGCGTTGTCCGTCGTCTGCATCAAACACAACGTAGTGCGGACATAGCCCATGAAGGGGTGAGTATACGCTACTTAGTAGGGAACCCGAGACCCCCGAAGGTCTCCCAGAATCCACAAAGGATAATCCACAAAGGAATGATACAATCATAAAGCAACAACCAACACTACTTAGGTATATGCCCATACATATACCTAAGTCCTCAATTCCCGTGGGGCTCCAACATCTGAGCCCAAGTTCAATCACGTCCACATAGGATAGTACAACCCAATCCACACAAGATAACACAACCCAATCCACATAGGAAAGCAAGTAAATCATATCGAAGATATTGATTGAGAGTCAATACTGATCTCACACAGGTATACTTCTTTGTAAGATGATAGAGATGATCAGATGTAGCCACTGATTCATCTAAGCTGGGACCCACATAGGATACTAAACCAGCTAAGCTGTCGGACACACATAGGATATAGACCAGCTACTCCGCCAGACCCACGTAGGATAGAAAGAACAGAGTCAAACACTGCCAGACCCACGTAGGATACAAGAACAGTAGTCATCTTCTTCGAACCCACAGAGGATTTTAGTTCGGTCTTCATCGCTGCCGAACCCATAGAGGATTTCAGTGCAGTCTTCATCACCGTCGAACCCATAGAGGATTTCAGTACGGTCTTCATCACTGCCGAACCCACGGAAGATTTCAGTGCAGTCGTCATCACTGCCGAACCCATGGAGGATTTCAGTGCAGTCTTCATCACTGCTGAACCCACAGAGGATTTCAGTGCAGTCATCATCGTCGTCGCAGTCGCAGCCAGTTCTAGGGTTCCCGCACACAACATGCTCGATTCCAGGAGGGTCCGCTCCACAAGCCAAGGGGGTCGATACATCAACTGAAACTTAGTCCGGAGTTGATGTATCCCAAAGTTCTGTCTTGACAAGAGGAACTCAATGTGACAGACGACGCATCAATCAGACGTCCGGTCTGAGAGTTATTGGCTTCTTCGTTCTAGGGGCCCGGTTGGTTTTTAAGTCAAAACCAACCCAACCGCACTCCAAATTCATCCAAACCTCTATCGGAGTAATCCAAAAGTTCTGTATCACTAAGAGGAATCCAACAAAGTCGACGACACGTCAATCGGACGTTCAGAGCTCAAGTTATAAGCGTTTCCGCTCCGAGGGTCCGGTTGGTTTCGTGTTCGAACCAACACGGAAGTATGCAAAGTTCTCTGAAACCCTGAGTGTAATATACCGAAATGACCGTCTCGATCCAAGGATCTCATCACAATTGACAGTGCATCAATCGGAGGTCTGTAGTCCACGATATGGGCAAAAGAACGAACTTGTCCGTTTTTAGGGGGTTTTAGTCCCGGACCGACCCAGCCCGAGACCCCCTAGGTCGACCCGAACCGGGTCGACCCGACTCGGGACCTGGTCCGGTCCCTTAGGGGCGCGACCCCGCCGCGCTGGCACGGCCCGGCCCGGTGCGGCCGGTCTGACTCGGGCGGTCGGTTGGACTGGCGCGGGCGCGGCCCGCATGCGGCCAGCTCGACGCTGGCCGAGCCGAGCAGAACGGGGGGGGGGGGGGGCGGCTTCCCCCCTTGATTGATACCGTGTCCCCCACGTGGGAGCCGCTCCTTTCCTGCAAGGGGTTACGACCCCCGGTCTTTCCTCCGAAACTGCCGGTGTTGCCGCTGCGGGACCGCCGCGGTCCCGCCCCTCCGAGGTGCCGGCGGCCGGCGGTTCCGGCCGCCCTGCCTTGCTCCGCCGCGACTTTGAGCCACAGCCTTGCTCGACTGGTGCGGTGCAACGGCATCGCGCCCCTCCGCCGCGGCCCCGCTCCGGTCGTGGCCTCTTCGTGGTTCTCCAACGCGGCGTGACAGCATCACAGCTTTGTTCGACCTCAACGGCGTGGTGCGACGGCGCCACGCTTCTTCGCCCGTTCTTCATTGTTTTCGTGCGGTGTCATTGCACCGCACTGCCCTTGCTCATGCCGCAACAAGTATAATCATCAAAGGGGGAGTAGGATCAGTCGTGTTCATGCGGTCCAACCTCCTCCCGTTATTACGATAACAGGCAACCCAAATAGAAGTCGATGAACGGCAAAGAAAATTCACGAGCAAAAACAATTAACCCCTACCTCAAAGTGTTGTTGAATGAAAGTTCATCACGACAAAAGAAAGTCATGGAAGAGGGCTCCGTAAGCGTCATCAGCGTCGTAGAGAAGAGGATCTTCGGCATCACAGTACACGGCGTCTTTTTTCGGTCTCCGGGGAACTAGCTTTCTTCTTCGTATTCCATCAGAGGTCGGCGTTCTTCGTCGTTCTTCCCGTTCTCCAACGAAGAAGATGATGATTCGAAGGCTTTGAGCAATTCCTCACCCAATCCTTCTCGCACAACGAAACTAACCCTTAATGAAATAAGACTTTGTCTTATTTAATTAACACACACAAGCCAACGTTCAATTTGAAATTCAAAATGAATTCTCGAATTAATTACATTGAATAACTTAATCAATTAATTAATTAAGAGAGTTGAATTTTCATTTAAGGGGGTGTGGGTGTGTTACAAAATTAATGGGGGTTTGAGGAAGTTGAAAGGGTGGGGCTCGTGTGGGGCCCACCGCACATTTATCCACGCCTGGGTAGTTAGGAAATAATGGGTCCCACCCCAACTCCTTTACATACGATATAACTACAAAGATATAAAAATAAAATTGGTTGCACAAATTTTATTTTATTCATTACTTAACCCATTATTTTAATAACCAAACCTGAGAAAATGAAACTCCAGAAAAGGTGTTCCTAAGCAACTACCGGCACTGCGATTCCATCGGTGTCGTCAGATTTCGATTCCATGCACTGGTTTAAAAGTTAGAAAAACCCGCTCGTTCATTTACTGAACATACCCGAGCTAATCTTCGTAAATTGATTCTGGGCACACCGGGCCTCAGAATCAGGTGTCGTCAGAAACTGCGTTCTTCTAAAATCCCAAAGAAAATTAAGAAAAAAAATTCCTATAATTTTATGGGTCTTTACATTACTTCCACCTCAGAGCTTTAAGTCCCCGTAAAGATACATCATAAACTAGGGAAACAAATGTGGGTACTGAGCACACATCTGAGCCTCCTTCTCCCAAGTGCTCTCCTGGAGGATCCCGTGCTGCCATGTGATGCGCACTAGAGGTATCGAACGTCCACATAGGACCCACTCCTGTCGATCCTTGATCTCCACCAGGACCTCCGCAAAATTCGCCCCATCATCAAAGTTCAACTCCCCATGGTCGATGATATGCGTCAGGTCATGCACGTATCTCCTCAGTTGAGATACGTGGAAGACGTCGTGCACCCGGTGCAACTGAGGTGGTAGAGACGGGCGATAAGCCACCTCGCCTATCCTACTAAGGACCTGGAATGGTCCGATGAAGCACGAAGATAACTTGCCGCCCCGGCCAAATCTCCGTAATCCACGTCGAGGTGAGACCCGCAAGAAGACGTGGTCGCCATCCTCGAACTCTAGTGGCCTCCGCCTCCTGTCAGCATAAGACTTCTGCCAGCTCGGAGCTGTCCTCATCTGCTCCTGGATGACCAGGACCTTCTCTGTCGTGGCCTGGACCATCTCTGGTCTCACAAGTGCTGACTCCCCAAGGTCTGTCCAGCACAGAGGTGATCTGCATGGCTGGCTGTACAATGTCTCGTATGGTGCCATCCCTATGGTGGAGTGGTATATGTTGTTGTACGCAAACTCCACCAAGGGTAGATAGTCCTCCCAGCTGCGACTAAAGTCGAGGACACAACCACGAAGCATGTCCTCGAGAGTCTGAATGGTCCTCTCCATCTGACCATCCGTCTGGGGGTGAAAGGCGGTGATCAGACGTAGATGTGTCCTGAATGCCTCCTACAACCCCATCCAAATCCGGGAAGTAAAGTGAGCATCTCGATCTGAGACGATATATGATGGAACACTATGAAGCTGTACAATCTACTGAACGTAGAGGCGTCCCAAGCTCTCTACTGAGCCCTGATCTCTGATGGGTAAGAAGTGGGACAACTTGGTGAGTCGGTCGACAATCACCCAAATGGAGTCGTTACCTCTAGAAGTGCGAGGAAGTCTAGTCACAAAATCCATAGATATCTCATCCCACTTCCACTCCGGGACCTACAAGGGTTGTACCAATCTTTCTGGTACCTGGTGCTCCACCTTCACCTGCTAAAAGGTGAGGCATCGAGAAACAAACTCAGCTACAACCTTCTTCATACCCGGCCAGCTGTGCTGTCATCTGAGATCCTGGTACATCTTCGCCACTCTTGGATGTACCGCTAAATGGGAAGTGTGAAACTCTCTCAGCACCTCCTCCTGTAACGCAACTGGTACCATGGTACATTCTCAGAAAAGGACGATGTGCTCTCCTCTTATAGAGAATCAATCAGGTTCCTGTCCTGAGGATATCTGGGCACGCCGCGTCTCACAATCAGCGTCCCCACGTTATGCCTCTCTGACCCGCTGCAGTAGTGGAGGAGTGACTGTGAGTGACTGAAGTAAGGCTGCACCATCTCTATACACAAAGAATATCTGCAAAGCGGCTAGCTGCTCCGTATCTTCCCCAAGTAACTGAATGCCTCTCCTCCTGCTGAGAGCATCGGCTACTATGTTCCCCTTTCCAAGAGTATAGACTATCTCAAAGTCATAGTCCTGGAGGAACTCGAGCCATCGCTGATGTCTCATATTCAGGTCCTTCTGCGAGAATATTTACCTGAGACTCTGGTGGTCAGAGTAGACTGTAAAGCACTCGCTCATCAGATAGTGTCGCCACATCTTCATAGCAAAGACCACTGCTGCTAACTCCAGGTCATGGGTAGCGTAGTTCTGCTCATGATGCCTCAACTTTCATGATCCATAGGCGATCACAGCCCGCTCCTACATTAGGAAACATCCGATTCCGGTACCTGATGCATCGTAGTAGACTACGTACCCTACTCCCTCCTCCAGTAGCCTCAAGATAGGAGCACTGGTCAATCTCTATCTCAGCTCCAGGAAGCCTTACTGACATCTGTTTGACCATACGAAGGGTTTCCCCTTCTTTGTCAAAGCTGAGAGTGGTTCCGCAACTTGGGAGAAGTCTGGCACAAACCTATGGTAGTACCCAGCTAGACCCAAGAAACTCCACACCTCCATCACGCTCTTGGGTGGCTCCCAAGCTAGGACTGCCTTGATTTTCACAGGATCCACTGCAACTCCCGCCTCAGAGATGACGTGTCCTAAGAAGTGGACCTCACGTAACCCGAACTGACACATCAAGAGCTTACCATAAAGCTGGTGCTCTCGGAGTGTGTCCAGTACAACCCGAAAGTGGTAGGCGTGCTTCTCCTCAATGGTCGAGTATATCAAAATGTTGTCGATGACGACCACGAGCAATTGATCGAGGTATGGCTGAAGGATCCTGTTCATGAGACCCATGAACACTACTGCAGCATTGGTTATGCCGAAAGGAATAACCAAGAACTCATAGTGGCCATAACGGCATCTGAAGGTCTTCTTCTGCATGTCCTCGTCTCGAACTCTGAGGTGATGATAGCCTGATCTAAGGTCCATATTTGAGAACCACCATGCTCCCTTGAGCTGATCGAAGAGGTCATCAATCCTCGATAACAGATACTTGTTCCTCACGGTCACCTGTTTCAGGCGATGATAGTCGACACATAGTCGTAAGCTCCCGTCCACCTTCTTGGCGAACAATATCGGGGAAGCCTAGGGTGAAATACTGGGTCGGATGAATCCCTTGCCATGCATGTCCTTCAACTGTACCTGTAGCTCTCGAAGCTCAGCGGGGGCCATCCGATATGCTGGAGTGGATATCGGGGCTGTCCTAGGGTACAGGTCAATATAAAATTCTACCTCTCTGTAAGGAGGTAGTCCTGGAATGTCGTCAGGGAAAACGTCCGCATATTGATCCACCACTATAGGAAAACTAGGACTCTTCACGTCAACTGCTCCTAGGATGAGGCTAGACAACTGATGAGTGATCGGCTATCCTCTCCTCTGTGTGAGTCCATCATGTGTTGCTAAGGCTCCCTTCTCACTGGTGAAGGTGAACCTGCTCCCATCGGTGCGAACACACCTCACCTTGTGCCTAATACAGTCGATCTGAGCTACGATTGTAGATAACCAATCAATGCCCAAGATGACGTCGTAAGGCCTAGATGCCACTACAAGAAAATCCCAGCCAAAACTCTCGCCTCCTAGAGTAATCTAACACTTCCGGAACCAGTGCGTAATTGTCGAGTCTACTCAGGTAGGATTCTCTAGCCGTAAGGATCGAGCCAACGGCTCCGTCAGAATCTCCGATCTCCGAACAAGGGTAGCGGAAATAAAATAATGACTCACTCTTGTGTCTATAAAGACTACAACAAGGGTGGAGTAAACACAGATATTACCTCGAATCATCTCTGCCACGCCGTGGTCATAGGCCTCCGTTGCTTGAAGTTGAGCCTGCCTCTTCCCGCCAACTCCCTGTGGTTGGGGTGGACCTCTTGGTGGTGGTGGTGGTAAAGCCTCAATGCATCACCCACAACCTGCTGCTCGGCCAGCTCCCCTGCCTCGTCCGCCTGCTCTCAGCGGTCTGCCACAGTTGACCCTCTGCCTCTGCCTGGGTGGCCCCTCAACCGTCTACTGCTCTTCTGCACGGTGGGTCGGGCAGTCACAAGCCATGTGGCCCTGCCCGCCGCATGCGTAGCACTGCCTGCTCCTCGGAAGGATGGCTCTGCGCTGTGTACCTCACACCTCTGAGCCAGTGTCCTGAGGTCGTATGCCTGATGGTCCGGTCCGCCTGGACCCCTGTGACATTCGTCGACTGCCAGCTGCAGACGACTCTGCTATGTGCCGCCCTTCGGTAGGTCTCTCTGCTGGCGTAGGCTCAGCAAGAAAGCTCTCTATGAGAAGGGCTCGCTCCAGTACTCCTGCATGTGTCGGAATGCTGAGGGAAATCATCGATGCCCTGATCTCATTCCTCAGTCCCTCCTCGAAGGTCCGGGCCCGAAAGAATGGGTCCCATACCATGTCCGTCAAATAGCGCGAGAGATCGGTAAATCTCGCCGAGTACTGGGCGACCGTCATGCTGCCCTGCCACAGCTGTAGAAGCTCCTGGATGCGCACTGCACGGAGGGTGGCTGGGACGAACTCCGAGCAAAAGAGGCTCTCAAAGTCCGTCCAGAGTAGTTATGCCTCGTCGTGCACCTAGTGCATCATGCTCCACCATCTGCCTGCTACCGCGTGTAGGAGGCTCGCTGCAAAGATCACCATGAGGTCAGTTGGTGTCCCCACTAACCTAAAAACTCTAACTACAGCCTCCAGCCAATCCTCGGCTGCCTGAGGGTCTATCTCACCGCGGAACTTGGGCGGTCTCTAATGCTGAAAATCATGCAGTTCACTAAGGAGACGTGCACTATCAGTGGCTGGGGCTGGTAGCATCGGTGGCTTAGCGGGTAGAGGTACCGCCAGTGCCTCCGCAGTAATATGGCCCTGCACCGAGGCCTTGTCGCTCGGTAGGCTATCGTCACGTACAAAACTAGGAACCCTAGCTGGCTACCGTCGTGGGGCCATCATGAAAAGAGACAGGTGTGTCACGGTCAAACAGTATACCTGGTGAGCTGACACAAAGTAATCACAAGAAAACTTGAAACACACATGCAATCATTGTTTTCGTGCACTGAGTCGGAAATCAGAAGTCATGGTCTTGGTGTATGGATACATCGGTCACCACAACAACATTGGACTCCCTGGACTGATAACCACACTCAATACCCTTAACACTATTGCTTCACAAAGAAGAAAGATCAGATTCCTGAGTTATACGGTAGAACTGAACTCCTCTGATACCAATTTTTCATGACCCGTCCTCGGGACCCGTGACGTGACTACCCCAAGCCCGCCTCCCATAGGCCAGGGGCAGGCGACTAGCACCAAGGCGTAAAACCCGACAAAATGGGGAAGGCATTGCCTTAATAAAGTAAACAAACACCACAGAGTAAGCAAGAAAAAGTAAACACTAAGTAAAACTGGGTACAATAGTAAGTGCAGAAAGTAAATGGGCCGGAATACAAACCCAAACTGAAAGTAAGGTACAATTGGAAAGAAAGTACAACAACTGAAAGTAAGCAGCAACGCCGAGCCTTCCACTGGAAGTCCCACCAGAAGGATTGGTACAGATAGCCTCCTCAGCTACTCGGGTCCAGTCGTTCACTCTGTGTACGTACTGCCTAGTGGTCCACCTACAGGTACCGACTTGCTCCGCAAGCCTCAACCAAGATCAGTGCTATCCATCGTCTACATCCAACACAACGTAGTGCGGGCATAACCTGTGCAGTGGTAAGTATGCGCTACTCAGTAGGGACCCCGAGACCCCCGAAGGTCTCCCAGAATCCACAAAGGATAATCTGCAAAGGAAAGATACAATAATGAAGCAACAACCAACAATACTTAGGTATATGCCCATACATATACCTAAGTCATCAATTTCCGTTTGACTCCAACATCTGAGCCCAAGTTCGATCACGTCCACATAGGATAGTACAACTCAATCCACATAGGATAACACAACCCAATCCACATAGGAATGCAAGTCAATCATATCGAAGATATTGATTGAAAGTCAAGATTGAGCTCATACAGGTATACTTCTTCATAAGGTGATAGAGATGATCAGATGTGTCCACTGATTCATCTATGCTGGGACCCATGTAGGATACTAAACCAGCTAAGCTGTCGGACCCACATAGGATACATACCAGCTACTCTGCCAGACCCACGTAGGATAGCAAGAACAGAGTCAAACACTGCCAAACCCATGTAGGATACAAGAACAGTAGTCATCGCTGTCGAACCCACGGAGGATTTCAGTATGGTCTTCATCGCTGCTGAACCCACGGAGGATTTTAGTGCAGTCTTCATCGCCATCGAACCCACAGAGGATTTTAGTACGGTCTTCATCGATGCCGAACCCATGGAGGATTTCAGTGCAGTCATCATCACTACCAAACCCACGGAGGATTTCAGTGCAGTCTTCATCACTTCCGAACACACGAAGGATTTTAGTGCAGTCATCATCATCGTCGCAGTCGCAGCCAACTCTAGGGTTCCCGCACAGAGCATGCTCGATTCTGGGAGGGTCCGCTCCATTAGCCAAGGGGTCGATACATCAACTGACACATATTATGGATTTTATGTATTCCAAAGTTCTGTATCGATAAGAGGAACTCAATGTGACAGACGGCGTGTCAATTGGACGCCCGGTCTGAGAGTTATTGGATTTTTCGTTTCAGGGGCCTGGTTGGTTTTTAAGTCAAAACCAACACGACCACACTCCAACTATGTACAAACCACGAGCGGAGTAATCCAAAAGGTCCTTCTCACTAAGAGGAATCCAAAAAAGTCAACAGCACGTCAATCGGATGTCCAGAGCTCAAGTTATAAGCGTTTCCGCTCCGAGGGCCCGGTTGGTTTCGTGTTCGAACCAACCTGGTCATACCCAAAGTTCTCCGAAACCTTGAGTGTAATATACCAAAACTTCTATCTCGATCGAAGGATCGCATCACAACTGACAGTGCATCGAATGAAGGTCCGTAGCCCATGATATGGGAAAAAGAACGAACCTGTCCATTTTTAGGGGGTTTTGGGCCCGGACCGACCCGACCCGAGACCCCCTATGTCGGCCCGAACCGGGTTGACTCGGCCCGGGTCTCGGTCCGGCCCATTAGGGCGTGGCCCGGCCCGGTGGGCGCGGCCCGGCCCGGTGTGGCCGGTCCGACCTGGGAAGCCGGTTGGCCTAGCGCGGGCGCGGCCAGCTCGGTGCTGGCCGAGCCGAGCGGAAGGGGGGGGGGGGGGCTGCCCCCCTTGATTGAAACCACATCCCCCACATGGGGGATGCTCCATGCTATTCGGGGGTTATGACCCCCGGTATTTCCTCCGAAATGGTCGGCCTCGTCCGGCCGGCCAGTGCTGTCGTCGTGGGACCGCTGCGGTCCCGCCCCTCCGAGGTGTCGGCGGCCGGCGGTTCCGGCCGCCCCGCCGTGCTCTGCCGCGGATTTGAGTCGCGGCCTTGTCCGACCGGCACGGCGTGACGGCTCGTCGCCCCTCCGCTGCGGCCCCGCTCCGGACGCGGCCTCTTCGTGGTTCTCCGGCGTGGCGCGACGGCGCCACGACTTTGTTCGTCCTCAACGGCGCTGCGCGACGGCGCCGCGCTTCTTTGCCTGTTCTCCATTAATTCCACACGGTGTCGTTGCTCCGCGATGCCCTTGCTCCTACCGCAACAAGTACAATCATCAAAGGGGGAGGAGGGTCGGCTGTGTTCGTGCGGTCCGACCTCCTCCCGTTATTACGATTACAGGCAGCCCAAATAGAAGTCGATGAACGACAAAGAAAATTCACGAGCAACAACAATTAAACCCTACCTCAAAGTGTTGTTGAACGAAGGTTCATCGTGGGAAAAGGACGACACAGAAGAAGGCTCCGTAAGCATCGTCGGTGTCGCGGGGAAGAGGATCTTCGGCGTCGCGGTACACAACATCGGGTCGTCGATCTCTGGGGAACTAGCGTACTTCGTCGTCATTCATCGGAGGTCGGCATTCTTCATCGTTCTTCGCATTCTCCAATGAAGAAGATGAGGATTCGAAGGCTTTGAGAAATTCCTCACCCAATCTTTCTCGCACAACGAAACTAACGTTTAATGAAATAAGACTCTGTCTTATTTAATTACCACACACAAGCCAATGTTCAATTTGAAATTCGAAATGAATTCCCGAATTAATTACATTGAATAACTTAATCAATTAATTAATTAAGAGAGCTGACTTTTCATTTAAGGGGGGTGCGGGTGTGTTACACAATTAATGAGGGTTTGAGGAAGTTGAAAGGGTGGGGATCGTGTTGGGCCCACCTCACATTTATCCACACTTGGGTAGTTAGGAACTAATGGGTCCCACCCCAACTCCTTTACATAGGATATAACTACTTAGATATAAAAATAAAATTGGTTGCACAAATTTTATTTTATTCATTACTTAAACCATTATTTTAATAACCACACCCGAGAAAATGCAACTCCAGAAAATGTGTTCCTAAGAAATTACCGGCGCTACGATTCCATCGGTGTCCTCGGATTTCGATTCTGAGCACCGATTTAAAAGTTAGAAAAACCCGCTCGTTCGTTTACTGAACGTACCTGAGCTAATCTTCAGAAATTGATTCCGGGCACACCGGGCCTCGGAATCAGGTGCCGTCAGAAACTGCGTTCTTGTAATATCCCAAAGAAAATTAAGAAAAAAAATCCCTTGAATTTAATGGGTCTTTACATCACAGATCATATAATCTTATAAGTATTATGATTATGTTAATAAAATTATGGCAGTTGTTAAAAATTTATTAAAGAAAGATTGAAATTTTATCATTTTAACTCTTAATGAAATTTTTTTAAAAAATTTACTTAATATTTAATTTGAATAATTTTTTACCCAAATTCTTTATATATGAATGTATTATAATTTTTTTTGATGTATATTATTTATTTTATGCCTTTGATGAATAGTTAATTCACATACAATTGTTTCATATATTTTTACTTTTCTAACATTTTAAGTTATTATATACTTTCCCTATTGTTTTTGGATATCCCAAATGGTGGGAATCATTAATAATATGTGCTTAAGGGGGAGATTTATAAAATTGGAGAAGGATTTGAGATTCTTTTTGTGAGAAGTTTTTAAAATTATTCTTTAAGTGGGAAAATCTTTCCAAGAAAGACTTTTACTAGGAGGAATCCAAAGTATTTTTATCTATCTGATTATAAAGAATTCATAAACTCAAGGGGGGTTAAGATATAAAATATATATTTGAATTTCATAAAAGTACAAAGGGTTGTTTTCATTTCAATTTTTTTCTTTTTAAGTGCTGTGATTTGTGTTTTCTAAAAAATGGGAAGATTGTTAATTTAAATGTTTTACTTTATACTTTTCCATTCTATAGTTTTGTAACTCAAAAACACTTTATTAAAACCCTATTTTACTAAATTTATATATCCCAAGTGTTTTTGTATGTTTTTTTAGAAAACATTCTTTTATATAGAACATAGAAATGATTATAAAAAATGAATATAAACATTGATTATTCAATATGATCCATCAGTCTTAGGGTTTTTCCAATCCATCATAACAAATAATGTTTTGATAAATGGTTCCACTTATGTCCAATCTATCAGACTATTGAAATTCATAACCATCAGATAAACATTACTACCAATACATCGAACTGACTTTTTTTAGTCTATTGAACTAACAATCAATAGTGATTTCCATCATACTATATAAATTTTATAATCTAAGTGATTAGAATTATATCTATCATATAGAATACATAATATCATTTTGATGTTGCTAAACTAAATGATGTAAAACAATGAAATTATTAGATTTGAAGATCAATACCCAGTTCATTATTCACTATGAAACTACATGCTATCCAAGGATATTGCAACCAACATAGAAATAAGACCATTAGAGGATTTCCTGTAAAGAGGATTTCATTTGAAGAGCTTAGAGATATTGAATTAAAAACTAAATTCATCTAAAGATAACTCTATGTGTACATCTCATTCCCAATTTTTGAAATATTTTAGAGAGTTTTTGTTCTGAATAATCCTTGTAAGGGTTGCAAATTCCTTAGAATACTTTTCTTTTGTATTAGATGTGTCTGATCATGGTACTGATTGAGGAATTCATGTGATAGGAATACGGTGAATCTGATGCATCAGATTGAGGGATTCTTGGGAGAGGAAGATGGTGAATCTGATCATTATATTGAAGGATTCCATGGATATCAATACATATCTAACATTGATCATAAGATAAAAAAAATTATTGTTTAAGAATAATAGCACTGATATTGATCCACCGGATTGAGGTGATCTAATGGATTGAAATATTGAGCCATATCGATCTACCAGATTGAGGGATTTCCTGGTAAGAAAATACAGACCATTTACAGTAGGTACTAAAACTGGGGATATCCTTATTTATATGGATTTATTTAATCGTGGTTTATTTATGCAATATTATGATCATTTTATTGATTAAATATAATGTGTTTCGGTTATTTACAATTCTATATTCATTATGCTTATTTATTCATGATAGAATCCATTATATTCTTTCCCTTACTAAGCATATGAGATTTCCCCTTTGTTATGTTTTTTTACCTAGTTTACTAGGAAATATTTTGTGATTAGTATGTTGGGATATGTTATAATTAATGATGAAGTTCTCAAAGAAACCCCTTTGGGTATTTTATGTTTTCAATTATAATTTAAATTTAAAGTATGTATCTATTTTTACAAGACTACTAAACTATTCAGTCCTTTGGGATATGATTCCTTGTATCATATGCCAATGTAATAACATAACCACCAACATCGGGCTACTAGTATTGAGGCCTTTATAGTTGGTATCAAAGGAATTTTAGTAGAAATCTTGGGAACTAGATTTTGGAAAACATAGATTATATAACATAACCCTATCATAGACATTGAGTTTAAGTATATAATAATATCATAATGTTTTGTTAAGGTAGATATTATGCGCTTCTTCCTAGACATACATCCCCTTATCGAAACTAGAAGTGGACATGGTTCTCCAATAGATATACCTAGGGGTAATAACATCAAAAATTGTGCGTTGGGTTTGACATGAGTGTTACTTGGAACATGAAAATGGACCATACTTTACACTTAGTTTTCCAATCGCAAGCAATATACTTGGGTTAATTCAATTTTTTATGTATGAACTATCATAAAGTACTTGAATAGATGATAACCATGAATAACCAAGGATTAACCTAAGGGGTCATAGATTGAATATAAGGTGTCTTGATTTAGACATCCTATAAATTATTCATCCTGACTTTGTGATTTCCCACTATGATTAGTGTTACTCACACTATGCTTTTTTATTTTAGTCAATGGATTGAACTAGAAGGAACTGGGTTATAATTGAATGTTTCAGACAATGTGTTGATGAGAAACTAAATGGGATGATGACTAGGGTGAATGATATTATGATTATTCCTAATTAGTTATCATGATATATGATTAAAAATTTCCACCTTGACCAACTCTCATACTTACCAAAGAAGAGAAGGATGGAGTTAAATAAGATCTTGAAGAGTGGATACCATAGAGGAAAGAAGGATTTATTTTCATCATTTCATCAATAAGAAATGAGACACCCAAGAGAGTGTATCAAATGAATGAGAAAATTTTTTATATGCGGAAAAGAACACACATAAAGTAATTTATAAGGAAAAATGAAAAGTTAGGTTATCGTAATGGATGAGAATAATGGTCTCCCTGAGGTATTATTGATTGTAAAATGTATTAAATGTGGAATGAGTGGGCATTAGGAAAAACTATGTCCTAGAGGGAAATATCGTGAAGATAATTGGAAACTTTGTATCAGTAACGATTATATTTCTGATGAAGAAGAGAATAAAAATGACATATTAAAGGAGGGAGGTATTAATGAACGAGATGATGAATCCCAATTAATAGTTTAATAATGGAATGGAAGGATTAATGTGATTGTGTTTGGATTCAATAATTATGTTATGGAAATATTTTATCAATGAAATTATGGTTATAAAAATTATTAATTTTATAAGTATTGTAATGAAGTACTTTTTCTTTTAGGATCTGTGAGAATTTTTTGAATGGTACCAATCATCAGGAAAATTGATTTGGTGGTACGTTGATGTTTTTAGTAAATATGGGATTGAGGGATGATAACCCTTAACATGTGATCAATGTTTACATAATAATGATAAATATAGGTTTATGGGATAGTTTTGGTAACCATGAATTTGTTTAGTAATTTTATGGTTTATGTTATCTTTGATGAAGTTTACAACATGTTTATATTTAATGAAAATATTCAAAAAATTGAATTTTTTTTGGAACTATGCATGTTTTCATAAAGGTTTTATGTTGGTCAACGTATTAACATATTTAGAATTTTACATTAAGATCCAGTTTATATTGTATGGGGAATATAATTTTGATTTAGTGACCTCCCTTCTAAATTTAGAAAGATATATTTTGGGAAATTCTTAAGGTTATATATTTATGGAATGGATTAAGTTGAACTTTGGGTGCTATTTGATAACTTTTTCTCACCATTTTGGTTTTATTAAAGATAGGAGTAATAACTTGTTATAATTTCATAGATCTTATGATCTGTTAAAATTTAATTTTAGTGCTTGAGGCATAAAAAATTTAATTTTGGGATTATCATTTCATAGAGTAAGGAATGATGTGTATATTGATTGGAGAAAAACCAAAGGTTGAAATTTATCTTATAAAATAGAAATATATCATGTAATTATGTTTCCTTATATTCCAATAGAATAAAATAATTCCTCAACTCTAGGAAAATGATCACGAAAAAATATTATCTTAATAGAATCATTTATGACGAATCGATGGTCTTTTCACCCTTTATAAATTTATGGTTTTTTTTCAACCTTATCTAGAACACCCACATTCTTGTGATTAGTGATATCTATCACTCTTTATAATTATTTGTACTTTTTTTCATTATCCATATCTTCACTTACCAACTATGTTCTCCTACTTGGAAACTAGGTTAAGTAATTATTTCAAATAACCTATGTAATTCGCTCTCTCTCTTATAAAAAATGATTTTTTATTAACCCTTACCGTTATTTAGTATTTCAATGATGGAATTTTCAGTTTTCAAACCCTTGATTACCGAGATCAAGTTTAAATTTTGAGGAAACAAGTAATTTAACATGGTAGAATATAACACCCCAATATTCTAAAAGTGGAACACCATATTCGATTTATAAATGACCGCAACATCAAAAACAGAAGATAATTTAACACCTTAATAATTTATTATATATATATTTATTTAAATTCAGTCGCTTTGGTATCTTTTGATACACGCAACACCATGTTTGAACGAAACATGATACTCTACTAAATTATTATTATTTAAACATGACCATTATATCAGATATGTTATATTGGAGGGAATGAATAATAAAAAATAGTGGAAAATATATGTTTTAAATGAGTATAAAATAAATTTAATGGATATATATCTAATATAAATAAAATAAGAATCATTTTAATGAAAAATAAATGTTTCCTAAAAAATTGTAATTTTTCTAAAATATGGTTTAGTCACACTTTGTGCCCATAATTTAAAACTAATTTTAACACTTTTAGAAAACATATTTGAAAATATAAATATAATTATTAAAATTAACATTTCGAAATTATATTTGGTTTAATTTTTCATAAACTTTTAAAAAGATTAATGTTTTGATGAAGAGTTAAAAAATACTATTTTTTATTAAAAACTCCCTTTTGGTTTAATTTTTTTACAAATTTAAATTATATATTAATTTTTTTAAAATTTAATTTAGTTAAATTATATTATAATATTACTAATTTAGGTCATTTGAATCAATTTCATATTTAATATTCATATGAAAACATTATGTGCTTAGGAAAATTATCTCTTTGGAAAACAACACCTTTGTTGCATCTATGGTTTAATTTTAAATTGAATTCTGGAACTTCTTGGAATAAAAATTTGAAAAATGGATTCCATATTTTGAATCAGAATAATTTATTTTATCTAAAAAGTTCAAATTAATTTTTTACCATAATTAATAGTGAGTAGAATAAAATATTAATTATCGTGGTTAAAGTAAAAAATGAGTGTACCATGGGTTAAACTACGAAGATAAGAGTTAAAAATAACCTAAAACTTCTCAAAAATGAATTTTATTGAAATATTTAAAACGTTTAACCACTTAGGTTCAGTAATGATCAATTTTTTAGGATTTTTGTTTGATAAAAATATGGGTGTCACATTATATTTCTAAAATTCCCATGTGTGTTACCTCCCCTACTTATAAAAGTATACCCAGTCTACTCCCTTATTCACACTTAAAAACCCATTTGTTTCATCCAATACCTAAAAAAATAACTTCATTAATTCCCTCAACACATAATAGAGGATTTATTTTTTTTATTAATCCATTTTTATAAGTCTTTAGGTATAAACCTTTAGAGGAACTCAGAAGAAGAGGTAAAATTCTCCAACGTGCATATATATTTTTCATTATTCTTCCACATTCATAAAATATTATTAGAATATTATAATATAATTAAAATATTATATCATATATTCTTAGATGTTATTATATTAATGGAATAATATAGATCTATCTCCACTTCCATCAAATGGGAAATGAAATTGTCGATTGTGTGAACGACAGACTACCGCCTCACAAACTAATGTAATTAATTTTTCATAACCACCTTTGAATTATTTATATAATGATATATTTAAAATATTTATATTATATTTACGAAATTATTATTCTTCTATAATAATTATATCAGATATACCTTATTACTTTCCATTTTGTGGGGGATACGATAACATCACATGTCTATATGGTGGACTACCACCTCACGAACCAATGTGGATTTTTTATCTTATGATTTACATGAAAGGTAGTAAGGTTAAATTTAATGAATATATGTTATATTTATGATGTAAAAATAATTATTTAAATATAATATCACATAAAGCTTCTTACCTTCCAACCCGTTTGAAAATAATAACGTCGCGTGTGCGTACGAGTGGACTACTGCTTCAACATATCATTGTAAAATGTTTTTCATTTAATTTTTATGTGGATGGTAATAAGGATATATTTAATTCAAATAAATTATATATATATATATTAAATAATTATTATTATTTAAATGTTAATAAATATTTATTATTATTTTCTTCCATACATCAAGAAAAATGGAAACAACATTCATGCGTATATACGTCCTACAACTCTGTGAATGGTGTAATCCATTTTATATCTCTAATATTAATATATTACTCTAAATTTATGTTTAAATAATATATATTATATTTATATCATGGTTAAAATTCTATATATTATGTAGCCATGATAAAATTAAAATGACCAAAATTACTAAACTAAAACATACATAAAAAATGAAGCACTTCTAAAATAGGGATTTTAACGAAGAATGTTAATAAACTTGTGATAAAATCCTTTAAGTAAATAATATATGTTATGAGATATATTATTATATTTTTATAATATTTTTATATTAAACCTGAATTTATTATATAGGAGTTTTGAAAACACGACAATGAAGTAAAACTTGAGGTAAGGGTTTCTCATCTCACTTTTACTTCTTTGAGACATATGTCATATTCACCACTTTGTGGTGTATATAATTCCTCATTGATATGTTATATCATGAATATATTTACCATAATAAAAATTAATGTTTCATTTAATTTTATTTTTTTAATTTGGATTATGATTCATAATGTACCAAGGTTGTAAGGGTTTATTTCAAAGTCTCATCATTGTTCAGGATTATTTTTCTATAAGAATCCATTAGGGAATTATTTGAATTTTCTATCTTAAAATCAATATATTTTCTTATAATCTGGTTATTAATGATATTTTTAAAGTAATATTACCATTTTCACTCTTTGGTACTTAATATAATTGATAAAATATTTTTTAAAAAATACATCTTTATTATTGTCTTCGGTCGGAAATTCTTTTTCATCAAAATCAATGTTTTCTAAAAAAAATCAAATTTTTTTAACATTTTCCAAGTGATTTATTAAATACGTTTTACACATTTGTTTTCTTTTAAAAAAATTTGAATAGAATCTTCATGTTAATTTCAAAACAAGGCCTGTTTGGATTTTATTGAAAATGTGAAAGGAATATTTCATTTAACATGTAGGGCATGAAAAGAATTTACATCCATCATGAACACTCTTTTTTAAAGATTAATTTATAAGATTCAAATATTATTTTAAAAAGAAAATTGTTTTCAAAATATTTTGTGATTTTTTATTTTTAAAAAAATTGAATTTCAAATTGAAAATTTTATTTCCACAAAAATGTTTTAATGACATTCTTATGGTATTTAGATTCATCAACAACATCAACCCTTTATTATTATTTTGATCCTCTGGGGATATGTTGTATTGATATAATATTTATTCTTTCTTTGGATGATTTATGATCATTTTGACTAATGATGTACACTCTTATTACCATTCACCATATTACATTTAATTGTTTATGATTATGTAGATTTCATTAGGGTATTTATTAAAATTTCTAATGTTAATTTTTCTATATGAATGTTTAGGTTGATTATGCTTCACCCCTTTCATATGAGTAGTTAATTGGACTTAGTATATATTAGGTGGCGCTAGATTATAGATAGCCCCTCAATGCATTTATAAAACTCATGAGACAAATTGGTTGGACAAATTAGATGGGTTTCTACCCATAGAATTAAATTATATTTTGAAAGGTCTTGGAAGTATATTTCAAATGTTTGGAATTATTCATTCCCTTTTTATAAAATCTTTTATCTATGTCTATGTTTTTCTTCAGAAAAGTGATACATGAGTTGGTTACCCAAACCATATATAGGTATAATTTATTAAATAAAATTATAATTACAAGTAAAACGTGAGATGTAATGATCTTACACTATCTGAAAAATGAAATATGTTATGCATACATTTTAAATATACATAAAATAGTGAAAATGAGAAAGGATTAGTCCATATTCAATAATGTTAATCCTTTAACATGTGGATGTCTATATTTGTCCTGCTTGAATCTAAAAAATATGAGTAATCTACATATATATCAAGGATAGTAGAATTATTTGGTTTATTTGTCACTTCCCAAGTGTATTAGATCATATCATAAGAAAACAAAAATATTACATCACAATATATTCAAAAATCTTCTTAGAATGTAGACACTTACATTAGAAATGCCAAAAAAAACATGAATAATCAATATCCAACTTCATTAGTCCAAAATTCACTGAACAATTTATGACCCATTATCATATATTTTCATTAATATCATTAAGAATATTCTCTAAGTTAAAAATAAAAGTACAAAACCCCATGAAATATAGGCATTCCCTAGGGAATAAATCATATTAATCTAAAGAAGAGGCCCCTGTAAGAAATGCATCCAACTTATTATCATATAAATCATTCATACTAATCATTAGGGAAACCTTATCAGAAAATCATAGTATTCTTCAAAGATGATTTACTACCATATAAATCACGATGTAAAATATATAGATATCATAAAAATTAAATTTCAACAAATAATAGTGAACACCATATTGAATAATACAAAACCACACCCATCCAACAACAATAAAGTATAAGTGATTTGAATACAGCTTCTTGGACATAACATCAAAGCAGAAAGACCACTAGTAAACATTTTAAATCATACGAATCTATATTCAAATATGGGAAAACAAAAAAATCATTTACATGGAATTTTCTTGAAATGAAAACCATGATTTAGATTATATTCCTTCATCATCCTAATAAACATTTTCTTTCTTATTTGAAGGTAAGTCTGTACAACAATTTCACAATATGTGTATTAATGGAAAAAAAATTATATCTTGTTCATACAACCAAGTATCTAGTTATTCCCCTAAATCCTCCTCAACCTGATATGTTGCACTTATATTAAGTCAAATTCAACATCACAATTAATTCTACTAAAACTACGGTGTGTATTAAAAGTCTCAATAGGTATAGGTTGTGGGGTAATGTTGATTTGTTTCAATCCTAGAGGCCTTTAAAGACCGATTAACAATTGTTCTATCAGTATTATAGTAATATTTAGGTTATATAGTGTTCTTAGAGTTCATAGTAATGAAACCATCCAATTCAACAAATTATTTGTTACCTTTTCTCTCACTCAACCTCAAGTGAGTATCCTCAATCTAGAATTAATTCTCATAATAATCATATTAAGATTCACTGGAATCATTTTCATATTTTCTTCCTCCTCTTACAAAGGTTGAACGACATATTTTCTTTCAAAATCAGTTGTCTTGGGATTATTAACAATCTCCATACCTTCATTTATTAACTAAGAATTATTATTATCATCCATAACTCTAGAGAAATTCATAGTAGAGTGTTGATTTTTAGAGGGTCTAATCTTATTTTGATTATAATCCTTAACAACAAGATCCCCATGATAATTGGAAGAAGAAACATCGATCCCCTTATGCTCTCATTTTCAACACAAATTTCATTATAATGTCTAATGGGTCATGAATTGTTAGGAATGTTTCCACATTTCATTATAGGATGAATTTTTTTAATCATTTATGCTTATAATTTGGAAAATTTTCAAATATAACTTCTTATAAGAAACCATAGTCACTATTTAAAATCCAAATATGGGGTGATAAAGGTTTTGAAATATCAATCTCTATATATCCTCTAGTGATAGAAGGTTAATAGATGTTTTTATTAGAAAAATCTAGTTTTATTTTTCATCCCATATTATTGGAAATTGAAAAAAGAGCATCTTGTTTAAAAAATAAAATGAAAAAACATCAAACCAAAGAAGAATAAGAGAAATAGGAAGCTCAAAAAATGACCAGTTTCTTGATTAAATGGAATGTGTTTTAGTTATTTATCTCCTTATATTGATTATTCATATTTATTCATGAAATATTCCATTGTACACTTACCCTTACTATGTATTTCATCTCACACCTTTATTATGTTTTATTTTCCCTTGGATACCTAGAAGTATTTTGTCACTGATATTCATAGATACACTATGAGTAATAATATTATTCTAAAAAAACACTTTTTGAATTTTAGTTTTTCAATTTTAATGTGAATTTCTAGGATGTGTTCAGTTTACTAAACCTAATAAACTATGTCTGTTCATGTGCTTTCATGTATTTTTTATTTGATTGATTATAACTCCTCTCATTCTTAACTAATAATACCATACTATAAATTTTTTAATTATTTTTTACTACATGTTTTAATATTGTTGTACATATTATATATTTTATTTTTATATTGATTAATGTATACCTAATCTTGATTGTATCATTCAATTCATGTTTTGATATGTCAAAAAATATTCTACACGTTTTATTTTGAGTTCCTATGCCAAATAATTCATTTGGGGACTTTAAATAACATTTATACATGTCATATATTGTTCCAATATAGAAAACACATTGTACATCATGTAGAGAAATGGTTTACCATGCAGCCAATTCAAAATTCATATAGCTGATTTTGATTCAATATAGTCGATTTTCCAATTTATGTCTCCTGCTTAACAGGGAATATATCTTCATCTAAGGAACACCAAATTGGGTGATTATTTTTTTAAAATCAAAGAAGATTTAATTCATTTAATTAGAATATAAAAATATCTGAATAGATATCTATCATGTCTAAAATTAGGATTGAATTCACTATATAATTTAGTCATATTTATTCTGTTTTCCAGAATAATTTTTATTCTATATTTTAATCATTAATTGAGTTTTATAAATTCTACGAAGGTTATTCTTGATTATTTAGAAATATAATTAAATTTTCTAAATATAATTCAAAAATTCCCAAATATAATTCTTCCATTTACTGGGTCTTTAGGTTTGAAACTTTTAAGGAAAATTTGTCTATAGTTTTTAAGAATTTCTTTATTTGAATTCCCTATATGAGGAATTTTGATATTTAATTCCCTTTTATAGTGAAACACTAATGTGATTTTACTAAGTTTTCAATTCTCTTAGATGAAAATTATTTTGTGAAAACCCTCTATTTAAATTTTCTTATGTAGTTCATTAAGATTCATACATGAAATTTTATTGGGTTTTGTGAATTGACTATAACTTATGATTTCACCTTACTATGATTTGTGAATATTTCTAAGCCTACCATGAATCTTATGAAACCTTACCACATGTATAAATATACCTACCATGAAGTTTCTTTTATGATCCATATTTACCTCATATATATCTTCTTACTGCATGATATATTCTGAAGATATTGCACATGGTTACTCAAATGACCATGCACGATCAGTACGATGACCATAAGAACACTTGAACTGAACACATGTCTTAGAAATTATAATGATTTCATGACCACTTGGTGTGCATGATCAGTTCTTCTGTTTTCTTATTTTTCATTCAATGTGAGATTTTAAAAATTCATTATCTCACATTTAGATTTATATATCTATTTACTACATGCTTATTTCTTACGTTTAAATTGTTCTAATGACTTTAAAAATTATTATTAATTATTTAGAGCCCATGGATACTATTTTATATTGTTTAAAACACGTTTTTATAAAGATCAAATAGTATTATATGTTCACACATGAAATATAAAACATGAAACCTCCAAAATCATTTTTGTTATTTTTTATCATTTTCATCAATTTTATGGTTTCTAAATTAATATGAGATGATATAAAACTCTTTTAAATCTATTTTAACATTATTAATGTGGTGTTATTAATTTTGAAATTTCTATGCATGTTTTCTACTCATTTTGAAGTGGAAATTTGTTTATTTCATATTTATAATTTAAACTTTTTATTTTTAGGTAATTTATTATTGAGATATTATTATGGAGACTATTTCAAGTTTTTAATTGGTGACTTAAAATTGGTTTGAATTTGTATTTATCATTTTTAATTTTTTTCATGTGTTGAGATATTTTTATGCAATGTTAATATCTCTTTCTCTATCTCTCTCCTATAGTCAAGTAATATTGTGTTTGAATTTTAAATTGTATAACAACATGTTAGTTTTGTTAAGTGTATTTTTTAAAGGGTTTCAAACTTTTATATTGTATATATAAGTGTGCATGTAAAATAATTTTGTTACTATATCAAGATGGTTTATGAGTATATAAATATTTTGATAACCAAATCCAGATGTTGTACATTATTTCTATGTGATAAAATTGACATCTACTGGATAGTATCTTTATCTGAATAAACCCTTATACTTCTAATAATACCTTGATGAGATATCCACATTTATCAGGAATTAGTAAATGTGATTTTATTATTTATATTATACTTTATATTAGTCTATTGTTTTTGTAATACTATTTCCCATCTCTATCACATACACTCTATTTATCTGTTTATGCTTTTACATACCAAAGTGTTCTTATTTCTTTTTATCTAAGGGTTGTGACTCCTAGTTTCTAAAATTTGAATCATTTAGGTTGTGATTTCCGTAGTCTAAATTATATTTTTATTTATGTTGTGACTCCCCATAAAAAATTCAGTGTGTCCTGGTTATCCCTCCACTTTGTAGAAAAGTAGTCAGTAATCAAGTTATGATCCCCCTTTTAAAAATCATGTAGTTCACAAATGTATTTATCACTTAGTATAAAGGTATAAGACAAGAATATGACTAATTTGGACTAAACCAGTATAAAAATCCATGTGTTCTTTATTTTATTTCTAATTCTAATTAACTTTAACAATTAGTTTAAATAATCAATTCATTTGATTTAAATTTTTAATCTAGTTTATTTACCCCCCCCCCCCCCTCTAAACTATCTTACATTACTCTATTCGACCTAAAATATGGTATCAATGGTTAACCATATAAAGGGTTATTAATATTAGTTGTTCTTTTTCCAAATACCTAATAATTGGTATCAGAAACTGGGCTCTATTTATGCATTGCTATTTATATTTTATTTTGCTAACAAATTCATAGACCTCACAGTATAAGGAAAAATATTTTAAGATGGTATGAGTAATGTAAATGATTCTTGGATCCCTTAAAATCTTCCACACATTTATAGAAATGATTATGGCAGCAGAAGATTCAAAATGGAGGCATATCTCAGAAAATTACGCATTGAACATTGTTCAATTATGGAAAAATCATACACACTTCCAAAAGCTGACCTAGACACTCTTATAGGAAACGAAATAGTTATATATGTTTTAAACTACAATGTTGTGAATATATTATACTATAATATTAATAGAAGGGTTTCTTTCATGAATATATTTGAAAGAAAAATCATCATATATGAAATATTCTTCAACTCACACACCTTGGCTTAGATAAATTAATTCGAACTAAGTTTGGAATACATCCAGATGAGTGTGAAGACTTCAAGATGGGTGAAGATAGTACAATAAACCAAATTTTCCAACTATTCAAAAGTTTTTGTGAATGGAATGAATCCACTTGGAGAAGATCTAAATAAATAAATACTTGATGAAAAATTACAAAGAAAACTATCAAATAAATCAAATGAATAGAACTTCACCATTGAAAAAAGTGATATCATAAAAGTGTACACTCTTGATGAATTTATTGGATCACTACTTTAGTAAGAACTGGAACTGAAAAATATATCATGAGAGTAAAAAAATAAAATGTGTAGCATTTAAATCTATAAATATTTTTATTAACTATTCTTTTAATTTTGATCTATAGGATAGTGAAAAATAAAATATAGAATTGATCTTGATTGATGTTTATAAACAAATGAAAAATATAAGATTTAAGATCATATTAAGAAGAAAACCACAAAAGGAAAAATTTGAGGGAGGTAAGAAAGAAAGTATGAATTATAATGATTTAGATTATACTTGTTTTAAGATTTATAGAGAACGTCAATATTTAACCTGACTATCCAAAACCAAAGTATGAAGAGAAATAAAAAAAATAAAAATGGAAATAAAAACAAGATGGAGTTGTATTGAAGAATCTGATTATCGTGAAGAATCTGAGAATGAGAAATGATCAACTAACGTGTGCTATATGGTTTCTTTGTATAAGGATAGTAATTTTAGATTTTATTCTGTATGTTCTGATTCTAATTATGAGTTTTATAATCTGAAAGATTCTAAATTAAATGAAGAAATTTAATTATTAATAAAAGATATTTTCAAAGCTATTTATTTATATGATAATCTTAAAGAAAATTAGTTGAAACTTGTTTTTTAAAATAAATTTATTTTAAAATAGAATATAAAATTAAAAAATACTACCTTTTTTTCTCATTCTATTATTTATTATAAACTTAAATCTACTCAATATTTGAATGAAAAATGAAAAATAAAGAATTTGGTACTCTTAAGTAAAGTTTTTCTTATTTTATTCAAAGTCGTCAAAAATAATATAAAATGTTTTACTAAAATAAAATAATTTAAAATAAATATGGTATTAAATATGATATGAGATTATCTCAAATATATAAAAATAATTTTGTGAAAAGTAAAAATGGATGTACATAAACTATTACTTGTTTTTAATTTTTCATAAATGGTAATTATTAAAATGATTATTATTTTTTATTCAAACAATATTTGGGATTTATAAAAAATCAAATTTATAAATCTTTTATATCTTGAGTATCAGACAATATTGGATTAAATTATACATGGGAACCTAAAAAATGTATTACAAGTCCAATTTAATCCAAAATATATTAGGTACCAAAATTGTAAAGTACTTTATTGTTTTAGGAAAAATAGCTTGGATGTCTTAAGAATAAAATACGGTACATATAAAGTGGATTATATAATAATATGATTTAAGAACCATCAAATTTTACCACTTGAAACACATGTGATGGAGGCAATGTTACATTTGGATACAATTCCAAAGGAAAAATAAAAGGTTTTTTAAAATTGGTATTTCTAATTCTACCTTTATTTCAAAAGTTTTATTTATTGAATTTTAAAAACAAATATAATTATATGTCAATTATATAATGATATAATTATAGTCAAATTTAAAATTTATAGTATTTAGTTTTTAATTATGATTATTTATTATTTTATGATAATCTAAAAGAAAATATTTATACTATTTGTTTTACTAAACTAACTGTTCAACATGTTAAGTGTTTGAATACTATAAAAAATGATAAACTTATTTATAATCAATGATTGAAACATGTTAATTTTATATAGTTACATAATATCCAAAAATATGATAATGTACTATAGTTACCTACCTTGAAGAAAAAATAGCATAATGTTTATGATTCTTACATGAATGAGAAACAACATAAAGTTTTCTTGATGCCTGTTTATCAAATAATTACTAATAGACCTTTACAGTTAGTAAATCCTAATATAATTGGTCCTACTCAAATTTCTATCCTTGGATGAAAGAAATATACTTTTTTATTGTTGAATATTATAGTATATTTACACGGGTTTACTTTCTTTCTCATAAAAATAATAGTTTATCATGATTTATTTCATTTTGTAATTTAGTTCAAAATAGAAAATGTTGTATTATTTTTTCTATTCATGGTGATAAATGAAGTAAATTTCATGATTTAGATTTTGGAAAAAAATGAAAATAATTTTTTTAGATTATATCAAATGTATGTAAAATGTTCTTTCTTAAATTGTTTTATAAATAAAGTTGTTTATATTTTTCAATACCCTGGTTTTAAAAATGAAAAACTTCCTAATCATGTTTTTAAGTTATCTAATGATTTATATGTCCTCAAAAAAGAAAATAATTCTAGGTATGAGAGGATTTATTTGTTACTATTAAATAATGATTTCAAGAAGGAAAATGTTGATCCAACACTTTTTATTAATGTAATTTATAATGATATTTCAATTATACAGATTTATGTTGATGATATAGTTTTTGGTTCTTCTACATAATTTATATGTAATAATTTTTATAATTTGATGTCATCTAATTTTGACATGATTTTAATGGTAGAATTAATGTTATTTCATCGACTTCAAATTTCTCAAAGGAAATATGAGATCTTTCTTAATCAATCTAATTATACAAATGATTTGGTTAAAAATTTTAGTCTCTATTATTCTAAATCTATGAAAACACCTATGAGTACTGGTGGTAAATTAGATGATGATGAATCTAGAAAATCTATTAATACTAATGTTTATAAAGGAATGATAGGTAGCTTTCTTTATTTAATATCATCTAGACCTAATATCATGTTCGTTTCTGATGGACAACGTGGTCGGAAAATGGTTGATTGCAGGGGGTGAAGTGTGTGCAATCATTCACATTAAGTTCACTATTTCTGAATACTTTCCAATGGGTTTGTTAATGGAACCAAAAACACCCTATGGTTATATATCCATGAGGGACCTTCTTTCCAAAGGTAGTCACTCATTGGGTAGTTTGGCCAATTATTATTAAGATCTCAAATTGGTCGAGAGGATGGGAGGTCGGGCTCATCAATCACATTTTGGGAGAATTGTTACCTACTTTGAGAATCACTAATAGATTTAGTATATTTTTTTGAATACTACATTAATTCCCAAGTATGATGTGGGCCACCATTGAATTAATAAACAATTATTACTATATATAGGGTTTAGAATCATCTGGATATATTTGGGGTTCTTCGTCAATAGAGATATCATTATGTATTGAAGGTTTTACATCAATGGTATTCTCTTATGTACACATTATAGATTCTTTGATCGTTATTCTGATGATGTTTGTTTTCAGCCACACAGTGGGGTGCTCTGGATGGTATTATCATCCAGGGAGGTGGGAGTTGTTTTATTGTTGGGATCGGACCCATGGATGGGCTTCCTATGTATCCTTGTTAATTTAATCAGAATCCACATAGTTCAATGCCACTTAATGGGATACATAAAACCATTTAAAGTAATGTATTAGGACCAAACCATGTAGTTTAGCATTATGCGGAAATGAAACCTATGTATAAGGTTCCTAGCCAAATTTCTGTGAGGGGATTACATTGAAACGGGCCAGGGAACCTGGAAGGTATGTGTATTCTTAGGTTAAATAAGACCCTTCTAAGAATTTTCCCAGAGGGAATAAAATTGATTTGGGTTTGTTGGTTTTGGACCAGAGGGAGGTTTTCTATGTATCCAATTTATTCAGGAATCAAAATACCATGTAGTTTATTTTTTACGACCCAATCCAATGGAGGCCCTCTAATGTTTGAATCATAGTGGAGTATATCCCTTTGAGAGGATTAATTTGAGGCTTGCATGTGAGGAGGATTCCCTATGAAAGGGGATATGAGGAATGTTATGACTCATGGTGATTTAGAGGCTTGTTTGAGGCTTAAAACTAAGGAGGAGTTCCATGGTTGGGTATGGTTATATGATTGGGGATTATTCCTGAAGAGGAGGCCCATGGATTACCCAGGGATTACACTTGGAATGATTCCAAAACTGTGTAATGTTGGGGATTATACTAATTAAGAATCCTACTGATTCATTGGGGCTTATACTTAGAATGATGACCAAATCATTATTGTGATTGGGGATTATATTGAATATGAAGTTGATGGATTGGTTTGGGATCATGTTTATTTCATGACCACCATCAAAATCTAAACCCATGTGAGACATTATTGGTGTGAGAACCCATAGAAAATAGAATATCTAGGAAACTAGATGATCCTATTTTCCATGAGGATGGATACATGGCCTGGATGACCCATGCTTATAGAGGCACTCTGAAGGAAGGCGAGAGGAAAATCAAAAAGAATATTCTCTACCAAAAAATTCATATGACCATGTGGATAATGTGGTAGTTTCTATCCTCTAAACCCACATGAGTCATGATGAGTCATTATTGAATGTGAGAAATAAGAGGATGTAGGAGATTTAGAAAACCACATGATCCCTCTTCTACCAGGGGGAAGTGGTTGGGAAGAAGTCACTTCCCTCCCATCATTGTACCCTGTGCCCAAATGGGGGAAATAAATATCTTTTAAGTTCCCATTACAACCCTTGTTTTGGTAACTGGTATAGATGGAGGATGAAATAAATCCGGAGAGGACCTAGAAGAAAGCCTAGGGTCTTACTCTATGGGGGATAACCAAAAATTGGTTCTGTGGTTGGGGATTAGGATCTCATTCCCTATCAAAGGAAAAAAGTGTGATCCTCTCCCTCTCGTACTTGAACCAGAGGCTCTAATTCATAGAGATGACTAGGGAAGGATAAGGTCCTAACCCTTGTACCCAATACCATGATTTCCCTAACACCACCCCAAGGTTTAGGGTCATTTTGACCAAAGTAAATCATACTAACATAAACAATGAGGACCCAAACATTTAGGTAGAACAGTTTTAGGAAACCTCTAACCGTAGGAATGTATACCCAAATGGGAGACATTATGGTGTGACTCATTCCATGGTTTATCATGTATGGAGGTTTCGGTGGAGGTTTCGAATTGGTCCCTTTTAGAAAAGCGATCCAAATTGAGATAGGACCTTCCATTGGTGTCTGGGAAGAGGTCCTGAGAAGCATCTTACTCGAAGTATATGCTGGGTGAGCCTGAGGGGTACTATGCATGGTATAGGTTGGGAAAGCCTAAGGGGTCTCACACAAGATACGAGCTGGGTGATCCTAGGAGTACTTTTCGTGGGTAGGAATGTGTGGGATGAAGGTACTTTGGAAGACATACCACCTAGGAAACCATACTTTGGAAAATATTTTCTCAAGGCTCTAAGGGTCTCCATAGGTGTTCTTAGAAGGGTCTCTTGGAGGTCCCTAGTTAGGGAAGGGGACCTTGAGATAATGTGCATAACCCATGGGGGAGATGGCTCCTCACATAGGTGTTATATGTTTTAAACCCTGGGAGGACTTTGGTTACACTATACAACCATAATTGACTCTTCTTTAGGTTTTTATGGGATAAATAAAAGGTTTCATATGGGCTAGATGAAGGACTATGGTGATCATAGTGTCATGAGTTTTTTGTGAATTTTTTCTATAGAAATGAAGAGTCTCAGGGTCCTATTTATAGGCAAATATGAGATCATGGGTGATGTCGTTGGTGTGAGGAGACTAATGTGCATTGTTTTCACATAGTCTGATGTGCAAGACCATCATGTAGGATTATGTGCAGGGATGTCACGGAGGATCGTCCATAGAGTCGTGATGTAGGCGCATGTGCAAGTACCCTGTGTGATGATGTCACATTCATGGGACCTATGCTGCTCACTTAGGCGAACCCACTACTCCAAAACATTGGGGCTTCACCCTCACACCCCTACTTGAGTTTAGTATCGGGTTGCAGTCCTATCCCTTCAAGCCAACCCCTTCACTCCCATCACTGACCCCCATGAAAAATAGAGAGTGGCATCACAATATTTTAATCCTGGGTTGATGATGTTTTCAGTCACAACACATGTAAACCCAAATTGGTACTTATTATAGAATAAATATTCATTTATACTCATACTCAATATTTGGTGTATAAGTGAGGTTCACATCTTGAATTATATTGTAAATTTCATGGAACACAATTCACAATTTCAATAGTGTTTATTGTTTTCCTATGTGTAATATTTCAAACTAATCATAAAGAGATCCATTTTAAATATTTGAAAAGAATAATTAGATATGTTAAAGAAACTATTATTTTTGTTTTTTATTCTAAGTATAATTCTTTTATTAAATATTGTATTCTGAATCTGATTTTTGAGGATGTAAATTTGATATAAAAAGTAAAAATAGTATGTCTCAATTCCTTGTAAAGAGTTTAATTTCTTGGTCATATAAAAATTAGTTATTTTTTCTCTATGTACTATATAAGATGGGTATATATCTACCACTAGTTTTTGTTCTCGAGTTTTATGGATTACAAAAACATTGTGTGATTTTTTATTTATCTTGATAAATTGAATATTTTCTTTGATAATACATCTTCCATTTATATTACATAAAATCTTTTAAAATATTCTAGAATAAAGTATATCGATTGTAGAATTCATTTTGTTAGAGATCATGTGTATAAGGGTAATATTGTTTTCAAATTCATCCCTATTGAAAATTAACTTTCATATATTTTCACTAATCCATTATAATTTTCTCAGTTTTAACACCTTGAATTTGATCTTGGAATATTATAATATTAATAGTTTAATGTATTCATGTGTTTTGGTGGACTTTGAATATGATTATATAATGATATTTTCATATTTATATGCAATCTGTAAAATCTAGAATTAACTCACTGTATTAACTTCTATGTTTTTAAGTGGATTCCATTATCATGGATTTTTATACTTTTATTTGAAAAAATGAATTATTATTTTTTACTTACAAAAATGGTGAGAATTATTTTGTTTATTGATTTTCAGTTTTCTAATAAAAAAAATGGGGAAACTATTTATGCATGTACTAGCATGTATTTTTGTTTTAATTGATTACAACTCCTCTAATGCTTTCTTAATATTATTATATTTCTAAATGATTGATTTTGTTTAATTCCATGTTATAATATTTTTATATATCTTATATCTTTTAATTTTATATTTATGAAATTATACTTAATATTTATCATATCATTCATTTCGTGTTTTTATTTATCATAACATGTTCTAAAAGTTTTATTTTGATTTACTAATATAAATATTTCATTTGGGACCTTTAAATATCATTTATACATGTTTTTCACTCTTCCCATACAAAAAATAAACTATAAACTATATATCAAAATGGATAAAAGTGTAGCCAAATCAAAATTCATGTAGTCTATTTTGAATCCATGTGACTGATTTTCAATTTTTAGTTTCCATATATATTTTGACTATATCTTGATCTAAAAAACTCTAAATTTAGTGATTCTTTTTTTGTAAATCTAGGAATATTTCATACATTTGATTAGAAAGAAAACTTTTCAATCGATGTCTATCATGTCTAAAATTATGTTTGAATTCACTATAAAGTTTTAATCATATTTCTCTTATTGTCCAAAATAGTTTTGATTATGTATTTTGGTCATAACATTAGTTTTAGAAATGAAATTAAGTAGATTCTTGATTAATTAGAAATATAATTAAATTTTATAAATATAAATGAAAAGTACCCAAGGCTAATTCAGCCTTTAACTATGTTTTTTTATGTTTGAAACTTTTAAAGATAATATGTCTGTAGTTTTTAGGAATTTCTTTACATGAATTGCCTTCATAATGAATTCATATACATGATTCCCTTAGATAGTGAATCACTTATATGATTTTCCTATGTTTTTATTTTCCTTTTATAGATAAAAATTTCTACATGAAAACTCCATACGTAAATTTTCCCATGTAGTTCAATAAAATTCATACTTGAAATTTTACTTTGTTTTGTGTAGTGTTCATCAGTTATGATTTCACATTACCATGAGTTTTGAATCCTCCTTAAGATACTGTGAGTCATGTTCCACCTTAAATCATGTTTAAATATACCTAGCATTAAGTAGCTTTTCTGAACTATAGTAACTGCATGTATTTCTGCTTACCAGATGATATATTCAGAAGCTACTGCACATAGTAAGTATATATACATCACATGGAAACTCAACTGAAAGTGCACGGTCATTATGGTGACATCAAGAAAACATAAACCAACGAGAAAAAATTTTAAGTATATTGAATTCATGAACACTTCATGTGAATGGTTAGTTATTTCCATTTCTTATCTTTATATCAATTTGGAATTTTACAAATTCTCTATTTTACATTATGATTTGTATATTTATTTACATCATATTTAATTCTTATGTTTACATTATTATATTAAATTTATGATTTCATATTAATTTTGTAGCACCCATATGAACTATTTTTCATCATTTCAAATATGTTCTTATAAATATGTAATATTATTTTATATTCATGCATGAAATGTAAATCTTGAGAAAACTAAAAAAAATTATTATATATTGTTTTCATCTATTTAATTTTCTTTTATTTTCCTTTATTTTTAAATTAATATCTCTTAGAGGTGAACTAAATAGTTTTTTATCATTCAAGAAGAATTCAATAGTATTCAACGATCTAAACTAGGAAATGGAAAGAGTGGGAGTTCTTGAGTTCCAAATCGGTGATTGTGATGATTTTTAATCTTTGATATATGTTTGATTCATTGATTCATTCAATCTAGATTGGAAATTTTCATTCAAAGATGAATCTCAATCTTTATGAATAGAAAATACTATGGATATACAAGATACTTCTCATCATAGAAGGAATGGTATATCCTTCATGGAATCCTTGTCTGGTTTCTTGGACTCAGATAGGGAAGGTGCGACTAAATCCTCAAATATTAATAGGATTGATGTTGGTGTCTTAATGGTGGTAGAATATCCAGAGGCTCTTCTGAAAATATTCAACCTATGTAAATTTTTACTTCTGGGTAGATTTATCTACTCAAAGGGGTACAGACCCTGGTCCTATGGCGATATAAAAATAGGGTTTCTCATTACTGGAGTAATCTCAATTGGATGTTTATTCCAATTTTTCAGGGGTATTTTCATATAATATTTCATATAAGGGAGGATCTAAATCCAGCTAGTAACTTTGGAAATATACAACTCTGACCAGTACTTCTTAGAATCTATGTGTGGGATTGCAATTTTAATCCATTCAATAAAAAGAAAACCAATTCCCAAATATGGGTATGACTTAATGGTTTAGATTTGTTTTATTGGCTTCTTAAGATTCTAAATGATCTAGCAGCCAATTTGGGCACCCCAATCATGTTAGATCAACGTACACTATAGGGAGAACATTGCTTTTTGTACGTATTTGGTGGACATAAATATAGAATATAAAAATATATAAGTCATCACCTTATTTTCTAATGACATCAAGATTGAATTAAAGTTTTAGTATGAATGACTTCCACTTTTCTGTGAAGTTTGTAATATTATTGGGAACTAGGTGCTTAATTGAAAATCGATTCAAAAATAAGTAAAAGAAAATCTCAACCCAAGGGATTGGAAGGAGGTAAACAAGGGTAAGAAGAGTAAAAGTATTTCTTTAGAAAAAGAAAGGGTCCCCAAATATTATGTAAAGATTAATGGTCCAACTTTCACAAGTGATAACCTGGGAATGTCCTGGGATGACTTGGCTAAGGAAGGGGATGATAGAGTCAAAGAACCAAATTCTCTAGTTGTGACTTTGATCAATAAGGTTGAAAGTACCATGAATAGTCAGGAGGAAGTGGACTATATTGATCACAATATAGACAAAAAAATTCAAAGGACATAAATGAGTTGGTATATGTGTTGCAAAGATAAATAGAGGAGAATAATTTGGTTCAAGAATTTTCTTTGGACATAATGAAATTAATATCTAAGATGAAGAAATATGACTATCCTTCAATACTTATAAAAAATTCTACTTAGAGTGATATCCTATCATTATAATGGGCATCAAATCATCACATGATTACAATATTTCTAAAAAAAATTGAATTCTTTTTATGATACTATAAATGTATTGGGTTTGGGTAGTACTTCAGGTGTTGGGTGTCGGTATAAATATTTTGTCATAGATAACTTAAATAAATAATTAGAAAATAAAGAATAAATAGCTATTGTCAGTAGTAGCTTAAGTCATACTATGGTATCTCTACAATCCCTGAGCAATAAAGATTTTACCATTCATATTGAATTCACACAACAAAAATAATCTGGTAATTATTCATTAAATGTTAAAGTATGAATTAAATTTTCTGGCGCAACTGACATTTGTAGCCCGATTCATGTCACAGAAGCCACTAAGAGGAATGTTGGAAGGCTTCCTAAAATCAAAAAAAAAAAGAAGATAGGGGAATAACAAAAATGGGGTTTAAACCTCAATACAAAATAAAAATGAGGATACTCTTCTATAACTACCTTGGGATGGTCAAAAATAAAAGTTCCATATCTCTTATGATTCAAATTCAGAAGCATAACCCAATTATTATTGGTTTATCTAAACCCAAAAAACTATTATCCTCCTAAATTTCTAGTCTAGAGAGTTTTAGTTTTTACATGCCGGTAACTAATTATTTTCTATCCAAGGATAAGAATTTGAGGGTGTTCGCAATGTACTCTTTATTGGAGCATCTTTTGTTTAGGTCCAGTAATCATTATGTCACTTTTTCTTTTTAAATTATAAAAAATCATCATTTTTTCTTCTTTATTTATGATTTCAGTGGATATCAGGATTTCATGATTCTTTGGATAGATGCCAACTATATTAGGAGTATCAAAAATGGTCCATGGACTATCCTTGGTGACTTTAATTCTATTCTAAATCATGAAAAAAATTGGGGCAGTCACTAATATTATTTCTTCCAAATAATTCATGTCTTCCAATGAAAGTAATGATCTAATTGAGTTTAATTTGATGGGTACCAAATTTACTTGGTATAGGAGGCGTCAAAATGGTATGGCGTCTAGTAAAATTGATAGGGCCTTTATTAATGGGTCTAATTTGGATCCTTGGGAATCTATCTCTTGCATGATTTTATCTCATCTTAACTCTGATCATCATCCAATCATGGTTTAGCTTGCTAGAAAATACTCAAATCCACTCTTTTTCAGGTTTAATAAAGTATGGGTGTCACATCAAAAATGTGGAAAAAAATTCATGTTGTGTGGGGTTCTGTGGGAAGTAGAAGTGATACTTTTTCATTAATTATAAAACTAAATTTACTCAAGGTTAATTTGAAAATTTTATCAACAATAGATTTAGTTCTTTTGAAAAGGACATGTCCACTCTTGAGGTCCCACATCAGTAAATTCAGGAGCAGATTACTTGTATGTATTTTTTTGATGGAGTTCAGAAAGATGTTGAGATGATTCCAAGCTCAAAAACCTTCTTAATATAAAGGATGTTATGAAAAATAGTTAATTTCAAAGATAATTTTCTTAAATATAGTGATACAATCTCCATGTTTTTTTAACATACTTCAAAGATCAAAAAAATGTAGGCCCTTATCATTAATCAAGAATGGGGATCCGATTTTTGATAATATGAAAGATCTCTCTAAGCATGTTATTCCTTATTATATGGATTTTTATAATGGATCCTCCATTATTTATGACCCTATAGAGGGTATCATTCCAAATATTTTTAAATAATAGGATAATTCAAGGCTAATTTCTTTTCCTTTGGAACCAAAGATCAAGGGGGGATATCTTTGGACTCAATAGTGATAGCTCCCCCGGCCGAGATGTTTTTAACAAATTTTTTCATACTTATCAGGGGATTGTTCAAAATTATATTTCCAATCTTGTTCTTCATTTATTCAAAGTGGGATCTCTTCTTAATAGGTTAAATTCTTAGTTTATGGCTCTTATTCCAAATGTGGAGTGTTCAAATGAGGTCTATTTGGTTATGTCTATTTCTTTGGTCAATGCAATTTATAAAGTTATCTACAGGATAATTTTCAACATATTGGATCCCATTTCCCACAAAATTATTTCCTATAATCAATTTGGATTCATAAAATGGAGAGAAATCCCAGAAAACATTATCACTTTTTTATAATACATCAATATTCTTAAAAATCCCATAAGAGTTTGGGATATTACTCTCAAACTTGATATCAGAAAATATTTTCATATGATTGATTGGAGCTTTATTTTCATGATTGTCATTAGTTTTGGTTTTGAATAAGTTTTTGTTAATTGTATTAAAAACATTTTTAGTCTTGTTCATATCTCCGTACTTATTAATGGATCTCTTGAGGGGTATTTTTCATTTTCAAGAGGATCTTGGCAGGGTGATCCATTATCTCCAACTATTTTTTTCATTACTAAAGATTATCTCAGTAGACTCTTATATATTATGGATGGAAATAAAAATTTGAATTCTATTCATGTTTTTATAGGGATATGTGATCCTACTCATCTATTATATGAGGATGATGTTAATATATTTACTCAAGTAGATAAAAGAAACATCAGAAACATTAAGAAGGATCTCTTTCATTTTGATGAATTTCCTAAGCAATAGGTTAGTTAGAAAAAGTCTTTTGTTTATTTTGGAAAGGGAATTAATGTATCCCGAAAGATTGATATTTTCCATGAATTCGGTATCAGAGAAGGAGTTATATCTTTTAAATATCTTGGTGTTCTTATGTCCTAGGGAAGTCCAAAAGTATGTTACTTTGCTAGCATTTTCAGTTAGGTCATAAGGCAATTTTCCTCTTATAAAGGAAAATCATTATCCATTATAGGACGGGTTTGTTTGGTTAAATCAATCATAATTTCTAAATTTTCTATTCATTCATGTTGTATGAATGGAATAATTCCCACATCAATATCATTAATGTTTCCATCAAAAAATTTATTTGGAGTGGAAGTATTTTCGAGAGAATATTAGCCATAGTTTATTGAAATATGTGTTGTAAACCATTTGAGATGGGGGGTCTTGGTAGGGAAAATATCAGGTATTTTAATTGGTTCCTTCAAGATGCTTTTTTATGGATAATGTTGAATAGTAACTCAGAATCAATTTACTTTTTTTCTAGATTCTTCAACAAACTCAAATCTATGAATCGAATCACTTTGATTCATTAGTTAGGACTATTTTCAAATCCATCTTTTCTTTGTTCGATTCTTAGTCTAGGTGGTCAGTTTCTAAAGAATCATTGCTCAACTTTTAGAAATCTAATTAGACTAGTATTACACTAGTTGGGCAACTAATTTTTATGATTCTATAGTGGATTTGTACATTTATATAAAATATCAAATCAATGAGATGGAATGCTTTTTATATCACATCAATAATACGGTTGAGAACCACACCTTATCCTCACATGAAGACTTATGTACATGAGATCTTAACGTAAGTGTAATTCTCAATTTGAATTTATCTTATCAAACTATAATTTTTTTTACCCCTGGTATGAAACTTCCTTGAAATTTTAATAGAAAATTGAACATTCCTTCTTAGTTCAACATTTCTAGGACGACGATTCATCACAATCTTCCAACTGATGAGTTTTCTTAATAAATGTGGGATATCTTTGTGCTTTATTTGTTCTCTTTGTCATTGGTATAGGTACTAATTATATTCCCTTTTCTAGATCTATGTTTATTATTATTCTATTTGGGAATCTATATCATATATATTTTAAATTTTGATTCCTCTCATGTTAACCATTCGATAATTCCTTAAGAGTTGGTTGGATATTCTACTCTCTTTGTGACTCTATTTTCTCTTTCAGGCTTCTACTAGGGGACTAAAGATTGGGATTTGAAAGGTACACAATATGTGGATTCATATCTTGGTCTCCTTTATTTCCCATGTTTCATTGGCATAGATATTAGCTACTAAGAAAATTTCTAAAAATCCTAAAAGAGTGTATTTTTATAGTTCTTTCCATGACCTTTCAGCTCTCAGATACATTGAAATCAAAGGTAATTTTTTTCCTCTATAAGAAACTATAGAAGTAATTTGTAAACCTCCATTAATTAGATGGATTAAAATCAATACTAATCGATCTTCGATGGTCAATCCACATCATTCGGGCTATAGGGTTGTTTTCTGAGATTAGCATGGAGATGTATTAGGTTGTTTTCATGGTTCTTATAATGTTACTTCTACTCTTTAAGATATTATTTTTTGTTTTATTAATAAGGTTGGTCAAAAAAATTAGAAGGGTTGGAAAAATATTTGGATGGAATGTGACTCCACTATTGTTGTTCATGCTATAAGAGCAAAATGTATTCATGTTCTTTGGAAGTTAACTAATCGGTGGAGTTATTTTTTGGATTATTTTTCTTCCATTCATTTTAATATCACTCATATCTATAGGGAGGATAATTATTTGGAATATATACTTCAAACAAGGGTGTGAACAGAAAGGATATTTTTTTGTCTGATCATGTTCCTTTGTATTTTTTCTCTTTTTCAAAGGGATAAATGTAACCATCTTTTTTTTATAATATTATTGACTAGATTTATTTTTGTTAATAAAGTTGTCTTTCTTTTCTAGGAATGTTCCCATATTATCAAAAAAAATATCACATGATATTAATGTCTTTCAAAATTGTTTTAATATTTTTAATGTGGTGTTATTTTTTTTTTGAATTTATCCACATTTTTACTACTCATTTTAAATTGGAAAATTTTTGAATTTTATATTTCAAATTGAATTTATTTTATTTTCATGGGATTTTTCATTGACCTATTATTATAGAGACCATTTAATGTATTTAATGGGTGATTTCAAATTTTTTGAATCAATATTCGTTGTTTTAAATTTCAGTCATGAGTTGAATGATGGTTATAAAATTTTAATTTCTCAAACTTAGTCACTCTTTGATAATCATGTATTATTATATTTGAATTTTAATTTATCTAAATATTTCTCAGTTGTGTTATTTTTAATTTTTTTAAATGGCAACAAGCTTTGCTCCTATATATATAAGTAAATGAGTAAATGAATTAAAATATGATAATGAGCTGAGTTATGAGTATGTGAATCTTTTAATAACCAAATCTCGATGATGGACATTCTACGTGTTTGATCTACTTGTCATCTACTGGAAAGTCTCTCAAGATGCACAAGAACTTATACTACTATTAATTCCCTGGAGATACATCCACATTTCTCAAGAACTAGTAGTTGTGCTTTATTTTTTTATCTTATACTTCATCAGGGTCTCTTGTTTATGGAACACTATTTCTGATATCCTTCACATACAATATTTTTTTTTTATGATTTTACATAAAAATCCTTCTTATTTATTTTTATATCCTAGTTTTGAATCCAGGATTCTAATGTTAGGACCATTTGGGTTGTGAATCCTATAGTTTAATGTTTCTTTTGTATTTGGGATGTGACTCCCCATAAAAAATCACTACATCATGGATATCCCTCCACTTTTTAGTAAAGGATTTAATTATCAAGCTATGATTCCCCTTTAAAAATAAGTTGGTGAGTAATGTATCTCTCATTGAGTAAAGAGGTATAAGACAAGACTGGGTCTAATTTGGACTGAACCAATATAAAAATCTTTATGTTCTTTATTATATTTTTTCTACTAAATAACACTAAACTTTAGTCTTAATAATCAATTTGTTTGATTAAAAATTTTAATCTGTTATTTTCACACCCCTCTAGACCATCTTCCATTAACCTATATGACCTAAAAACCTATTTTTTCGTTTTTTATGTGATTCTTAGTATCTTATGTCAATGTAATAAATTAACCACTAATACTAGGGTATTAGGGTCAAGGTATTTAAAAGAGGATTGTGTTCATGCATCATATTTGGTGTGTAGGATTCAAATGACATGTTTATGCTTGTATATGATTTATTTCACTAACAATAATGGCTTATAATATTTCAAGTGTCAAAAAAAATTATATTAGGTTTCTCCATATAACTTATTGGTGGAATTCAACTCCGCTGATACATGGTATTTTTCTCTAAGGATAGGTCGTGTAGATCATACGTCGATTGGTTCTATAGAGATGGAGATATAGTCCCTAAAAAATGGATTTATAGTAAACCCAGGTGTCTCAGTGTTGGAGATAGGTTCCTTAGTGATGTCCCATGATATTTTGGTGTTGGATAGGTATTTCTATAATATTGTTACTATGGTAATGGGTTTCCTATGATTTTTGATTCCCTTTTAATGATTGAGGAAAGTCATGTGAGATGCCATATACTTTATGATGTAAATCAATTCGAGTGATTAGGTATTGAGGTTCAATTTTTGAAGGCAACATTGGTTGGATTCATGGAATATTTATTCTTGGTTTAACTCATAATGATATTGTGGATTGTGATTCTATGCGGTCAGATCTAGTATGGATAGAGAAAGGAATAATTCCTTTTGGTTTTGGAATGATGGTCGAGTGGCAGGTGATCATTTGGTGGTTTTGGAATGAACGGGATGACTCAAGCTAGATGTAAAGAATGTATTGTGTGTTTTTTAACTAAATGAGACAGACATGTTTGAGGAAAATATTCAGTGGGTTACTCATGTAGGCTTAGGTTCGATAAGACATGACTCATGGGATCATTGGTTGGGTTGTGAAATAAGGTGGTAATATAATACACACCTATTGGGTTTGGATGGTACCAGGTTGGATTGTGGGTAAGAACCACTGAGAGGTTTATCTAGAGGATCACTCTTACTTAGGAGTAAATTGATGGTTTTCATGACATTTCAGTAAAATTCTCAATGTTTTATGGTAGGTTTTCATTGTTTACGTGTGGTGCCTTTTGAGTTCAGGAATTAGTCAGTGATTCATGTGTGACTTGTTATAAAGTTTCTAGGTTCCCGGATAACCCAAGGGTTTCAGTGATGAGAGTGAGATTGTGAGAACCCCATAGTCTTGATTTAAGGGGAGTCAGGGGATTTTAGTGGGTCTCGGTTAAAGGGGTCACCCTTAGAGTGAGGTAATCAATGAGATGTTTTGAGCTTGGAAGCCTAAGGTTTTAACCATATTAGAGGTTTCAATATATGATGATAGGTGATATTGGAGGTGTATTGGAGTGTGGTGACATATTTGAATAGATCTTAGTTCTTGATAGGTTTTCTTGACGATGCATTGAGCATGACTCAAGAATAATGACATGCCTACAAAGGTATAAACCTATTAAAAAATGAGCTTGAGGAGAAGCACAAGGGAATCCATGTAGTGGGGATAATTCCATTATTTATTGGAGGTTATGACCATAATTGTGGGTGGTTTTTAGTAAATGTGCATGATTATGTTTTGGGATATCCAATAATGTATGGTGATTGCTGTTTTGAGATGATGCTTTGGTATAATCTGGTCGGTCATGTTTAGTGTAAAGACCCCAAAACCAGTATCCCGGATCTGGTACCTTACATTATTACATTGGAATAATAAACAAGGAAATTTCATCACAAAAGACTAAATACATTAGTATATTTGGAAAAGTAGATACAAACATAAGCATTACATTACAACTTGAAATAGAATACGATGTAGAAAATCCATCAGAAACATCCCTATTCTTCTATATTATCCCTACATTTCAATCACAATATACATCTTGACATCATGGGGAAAAATAAAATATAATAAAGGGGTGATCTTAGATGCTTAGTAAGGGTATAAATATTGAGAAATCTATTATAAATAAGCTTAAACAATTATTGCAATGTAAATAACTAAAATAAATTCAATTTAATCAATAAGATGATCATAATATGGTAGATCAAAAGATGATCAAATAATACGACATAAATAATCACATGAAAATGATACTTACCCATTGCTATTCTACTAGTCTAATAATTACATGGATTATCAATAACTAATATTATAATGAGGGAATTCATAATTTGGGACATCGTAAACCTACCATCAAGGCCTTTGCCAAGAAGTCTACATAAATGGGAAAATCCTCTACCAAAACCTAGTCTAGTTTGTCTCATGAGAACTAATGATGAATAAAGGGGCTATAGAGTCCCCCACCCATCACTTTCTAAGCCAATTAATTTCTCATATGAAAGGTTTGAAACATAATCAACATAAGAATTCGTATTTAAATTAGAAACCCAAGTTTAAATACTTTTCTCATTCAATAAATATAATCATAAACCATACAAAGAAATATAGTAAATGGTGTGAAAATAGTACATCCATAGTAAAATTGATGATAAACAATTAAAAAAAATATGGTAGATGGTATCATAAGTGATAAACCTCAATTAATCATAAGATTTAATAGAGGGTGTGGACATAAATTAAAATACTCTAACAAAATCATTGAAAATTTCTTGAGAGAAATACTCCTTTTATTTTGGAATCATTTATTTATAAATATGTTAAAATATAAAAGACAACATTTTCATTATAAATAACCTTGAAAATTTTTAAATTATTTCTAAAAACATTAAGGAATCATGAAAGTGGGAAAATTATCTCTTTCCATATAAGTTTAAAAAATATTTCCTTTAAATTTTAAAAAACATCTAAAAGAGTATTTTTAAAGGAAAGTAGGAGAATTACTGAAGTGAATAAATTATGTATATTAGATGTAAATAAAATTAATATAAGTGTAGATATAATATAAGATAATAAAATTTCAATTGATATATAATCATATAATGGCATAATCATTGGAGTCAATGTTCAACCCAAAGAATGGAAATTGGGTTAAGAATTCCCTTACCACTATGCAAACAGTCGAACTGTATACCACATAAAATTATTGATCATCAAATGAAATATTGAATACCATGAAGATAAATAGTTTCATGATATGATATATCGATGTTAAGTATACATAAACTAAACATAAAAAATAAGTGGTGAATAATTCATATCTCACAGAAATAAAAGTGAGATGAGAAACCCTTACCTAATATCTAAAATCATTCTATACTTGTACGTAATTTTATGAATAATAATATTAGATTCATTAATTACTAAATTAATAACCTCTTAAACATATATTTTATTTATTATAATTTTACTAATTTCATTTACATCCATTTTTATTGGTAGTAATGTTTAATTTGGTTGTTCTAAGAGTGTTTGTTTTAGGGTTTTATGTTCGTTTCCCTTGACTATAAATATGGGAGTTATTGTGAAAAGGGAAAAAATTCCATAGAAGTGAATTTATTTACTATTAATGAAAATATATAAGTTTAAATGGTAACATATATTATTTAGTTATTTTTTATGATAGTGATTCATTAGAAAAAATATTAATGAAAAATTATTAGTTTATTTTGGAGGTTTTTTTACCATCATGAACTAGTATTGTTTTATTTAATATTTTGTTTCTATACTGGTTATAGAAAATTTAATAAGTTTTAATAAACATATTATAATCTTTTTAACCATAAAAATGATTTTATGACCAACCTTGAAGGTAGTGATGAAAAATAAAAACTTTTTGTTCATAAAAGCTTTGAATTGACACCTCACAGATGATGTTTTCATTTTAAGTGTAAATGAAGAAGAGAAGAGACTTGATGATGGATATTAAATTAACATAATAAAATTATATTATATTTATAATTAAATAGTTACCATGAATCTTTAGATAGGTTAGGTGAGGAAGGGATAAGAAAATAAAATAAATTAAGGGGAAGGAGGGTTTTACCTCTTGAGTGTCGTCTCCTTGAGAATCTCCTTAAGTAAATTGGAAATTGTCTTTTGGTGAAACCAAAAATAAAAAAACATGGCTAAGATATTTTGGAGAGTAATTTTTTAGAATATAAGAAGGATACAATTATTATAATGTTTTAGGAAAAGGGGGTGGTGGGGGTTGTTTTTATAATGGAGGAGATGGGTGTTTTATTATTATTTATTAATTAGTTTAATATTTTCACTCAAGAATATAAATAGTATTGATTATTGTGAGTAAATAAGGTAACTAGAGAATGTGATTTCGAGAAAATTTCCACTTACATCATACATGACTCAACCATGACTCAAAAATTAATTAATTTAATTGTAAAGTTAAATACCGTAAATTACTGTATTTCACATTTCACCATAAATTTAACGATTTTAGAAAATTCCAAAAATTTAACGCTAGCAATTTTTGACATGTAGATTCAAAAAATTGAGCTCGTTTTATGAAATTAATTTTATAAACTTAATAAATTTATTTTTTAAATACAATCATCATTTATTCAAAAAATACTAATTTTGATATTATAACTAATATTACAACACTTTGAAAATTTAATTATTGTCTCCTAAAATTATATTATAATAATAATGAAACAAAATATTAATTTATGAATATATTTTAAGATAATTAATTTTCTTTAAAATTATTATATTAGATATAAAATTATAAAAAAACATTGACCTTTCACAAAAATACCAGCACATAATTTATCATTTTTTAAAAAATTATTTACATATTCTATGATATAAATATATAATATTTTCATTAATGAGATACCTATATTTTCATAATAATTTAATAGGTGTGGTTAATATTCTAATGGAAATGTTACTATTCCTAATGGTTATGTTATTATTCCAATGGTCATGTTAATATTTAATAGTATCATATGGTTCATTTATGAAACATAATATATCGAATAAATTGAATTTATTTAAGAAGATATATGTTGTAAAATATTTGGGTGTTACATTCACCCCAACTTTAATAAACTGTTCCCTTATAATTTAAACTTGTTATTTGAAATCTTGGAGTTTTCATTTAAAAATACCCTTGTTGAAATCACTCATCGCCAAAAATTCTCTTAAATGGAGCGAAAAGATAATGTGATGGTCACTGCAAAACTAAGTTTCCATTTTGAAGATCATTAGTTGTAAGTGAAAACATGGGAATATAAAATAAATATAACTATCAAGTTCTGATGGAGAGTGAAAAATAACATGGTCATTAATAAGTCTACAATCACAAAACCCTAATTTTGTGATCAGTTAAAAGACTAATGATTTCTTAGTAAAAAAAGTAAACGGATAACATTTTTGTTAAAAAATCCTTTTCCTAGAGTTGAGATTTTATTTTCCTATATAAAATGAAACCTGATAAAATAAACTTAATTTATTTATTTCTATGTCTTAAGAATAATCTAATCATTTGGTTATACATCGATCCAACTCTACTTCATTTCTTAAACCAAAAGACAGATACTCAAAATGATTTTGTATGCCTAAATCACTTTTATCAAACGATCCATAAGTCATTCATTTGGACTTTAAATGTTTAATAAAACCAAAATGGTTAGTACATGATATCTAATATTATAAATCATAAATTAATCTTAATCAATAATATCCTTAATACATTTTATAAGTAGTTAGCCTTAAGACTCATCGAAAATATATCTGTCCAAATTCAAAGACCAAAATTTAGAAGTAAGGTCACTAAATTTCAAAAATCAACTTAATGTAAGATTTCCACAAAATAATGACGCTCTTATTGTCACATAATAAATATATAAGAATCTTAATATCCTTTAAACCTTTATAAAACATGCATTATTCCAACATAAAAATCTTAGGTTGTTGAATATATTCCTTAAATCAAAATATCTAATAATTATAGTATAACATAAACCATCAAATCACAAACCACCTTAATGGTTGCCAATAATATACCATAAAAATATATTTATTATTATCTCAAAATCAAGCACATATATACAGTTATCTTTCGCAATTCATGTGTTTTAAAGAAGATCAACTTAAAAAATAATCACTTCTCTTTATTACTGGTGTTATTCATCACATTCTTCCAATTTAACAAAGAATAGGTACTATAGTACAATCCTTATACATCTCAAGATTCTTATAACTAGAGAACTATTTACTAAATACTCAAATACCATAATTATTGAATTCAAACATAGGAATATTAATATTCCGTCTTTGTCTATGGTAGGAGAGTAATCTTGACCATGATCCATTATCCACTTTTAGGGTATATTCTTTTGATGTTTGAGACATTGATTTCTGTAGATCCTCATCTCCTTGCAGTTAAAGCTTTTTACATTAGCAATATTTTTATTATCCTTTCAATCATAAGAATGATGGTCTTTCTCTCCAAACATTTAGTAAACTCTCATTCCTTTTAAGTAAGTACTAGGGTATTTCTTTCAAAAATTATCACATGTTGGAAAATACTTCTTTATATTCTTTCCCTTACCCAAGTTCTTCCTAATTGTACTCTTGTTCTCATGCTTCCCTCCAAATCCATAATACATAGATAATTCTTTATTTGTATCATTACCACATGATATTATATCCTCATATGATGAGAATGATTGGGAGACTTGTTCCCTTCAAAATACTGGAATATGACCATATAATATTTGATCCTCCTTACTATTTAGATCATTTGCATTGGTAAGGGTCATATTCCTTCTACAAGGTTCCATTTTTAAATGACGACATACACTAGATTATATCATATCATTGTTAAAAATATTGTATAATCCCAACACTAGATAAGAACTTAACAACAATTGAAAAATTTATGCACGGCTAAACTCATAAGCATGGTTTGTTTGGGATATTCTTTTATAGTTATCCTCAAAGGCTATATTAGGGTTATGTTCCCTAAGCTGGGATTTTCTAAACCTAATTATAGAGGACTCTATTAAATTCCTATGATATATATTTTAAAGTCACTAACCTTAGTACCCTAGAGTCGGTGCCATACATTATTATATTGGATTAATATATAAGGAAATTTCATCCCAAAGGACTGAATAGTTTAATAGATATGGAAAACTAGAAACAAACATAAGAATTAAATTAAAAATTGAAATGGAATATAACATAGAAACTATATTGTAAATATCAATATTATCCTAGATTAACCCTCTATGTCAATCATAATATATATATTGGCATCATGAGGGAAAATAAAACATAATAAAGGGGTCATCTCAGATGCTCAGTAAGGTTACACAAACATCAGAATCTATAATAAACAATCATAAAAGATTATTTCAAGGTAAATAACTGAAACACATTACATTTAATCAATAACTTGATCATTATATGTCATAAAAAAGATGATCAAATAATAACATATAAATAATCACATGAAAATGATAAATACCATGGATATTATTCTAGTCAAATAATCATATGGACTATCAATAACTAATCTCATAATGACAGAATTCATAACTTGGGCATTATAAATATATCATTAAGGCCTCAGCCAAGAAGTCTATATAAATGGGAAAGGCCTCTACCAAAACCCAATCTAGTTTGTCTCATTAGACCTACCGATGCATCAAGAGACTATTACAATCCACACTCATCACTTACGAAGTCTAATTCATTCCTCATGTGAATGGGTTAAAACATAATCATTATAATAATTCTTATTTAAACTGGAAAACAATGTTTAAATATTTCTCTCATTCGATAAACATAATTATAAACTATCCATAAAAATATGGTGAATGGTGTTAAAATAGTACATCCCCAGATAAATTTATCATAAACCATTAAATAAAATATGGAATATGGTATCATAATAGATCAAAATAAATGAAGCATAAGATTCAACATAGGTTTTTGACATAGATGAAAATACTCTAACAAAATCATTAGAAATTTCTTGAGAGAAATACCCTTCTTAATTTGAAATCATTTATTTAAAAAGTCGTGAAATTTTAAAACAAAACATTTTATTTGGAAATAAACTTGTAAAAAATTTAAGGATTCCATAAAAAATTAAGTTTTCAAGAAAGTGAGAAAACCCACTCAATCCATATAAGTTTAAAAAATATTTCTTTTAATTTTTTAAAAAAGAAACATTTCAAAGAGTATTTTTAAAATAAATTGTGAGTGTTAACCAAGTGAATAAATTATGTGTATTAGCTATAAATACAAATATAATAATTTTAAATACAAATTAATATAATCGAAATTAATTTAACACATACTCATATCATTACATAATCATTTTAGTAGATGACTAACTAAAATAATGGAAATTGGGTTAAGTATCCCCTTACGACAGTACAAACAGTCGAAATGTGTGCCCAATATAATTAATGGTCTTCAAATAAAACATTTAATACCATGAAGATAAATATATTAATGATATTATATATTTAATGGTATTATACGTACAAAACATACAAGAAATAAGTGATGAATAAGGCATATATCGTAGAAATAAAAGTGAGATGAGAAACTCTTACCTTATGTCTGAAAGCATTTTGTACTTGTACATAATGTCTGGGATAATCATATTATTTTAATTAATTACTTAATTAATAACCTCTTAAACATATATTTGATTTATTATAATTTTATTATGTTTATTTATCTCCATTTATAAGGGTTATAATGTTTAATATTTTTGGAATGGGAGCATTTGTTTCATGGTTTTATGGTCGGTTCCCTTGAGTATAAATGTGGGAGTAAATCTCAAATGGGAATAACTTATCCAGAAGTTAATTTTTTTTACTATTAATGAACTTATATAATTCTAAATGGTAACATATATAATTTGGTTATATGGTGTGAGTGTGATTCATTAGATAAAATGTTAATGAAAAATGATTAGTTTATTTTGACTGTTTTTACGACTATCATGAACTAGTGTCGTTCTATTTAGTATTTTGTTTATATAATAGTTCTTTGGACATTAAATTTGTTTTTATTCAAAAATTATATTTTTTTTAACCATACATATGGTTTTATGACCATCCTTAAATGTGTTAATGAAAAATGAACACTCATCATCCACGAAGGCGGTGAATCGACACCTCACGAATGATGTTTTCAATTTTAGAATAAAAGAAGAGGAGAAGATACTTGATTATGGATATTACATTAACATAATATAATTATTGTATATTTATGATACTATATTTACCATACAAATTTTTATGGGTTTGTTTAGGAAAGGATAAGAAAATAAAATAAATTAAACAAGAAAGAGGGAGTGTTTTACCTCTTGAGTATCATCTCCTCGAGAACCGCCTTAAGGCGCATGGAAATGGTCTTTTGGTGAGACCAGAAAGACCAAAACATAGATAAGGGTTTTTGGAGAGGATTTTTTTCATAATCATATAAGGTGTGGGGAGAATGGGTGGTGAGAATTGGTATTTATAATGGCGGAGATGGATCTTTTTTTATTATTTTATTCATTTGTGCATTATTTTGGCTCAAGAAAATCAATATTATTGATTATTGTTGATAAATAATGTAAATATAGTATTTAAGTTAAATATAATGTCCACTTACAACATACATTACTCAAAAAGTACTTATAAATTCATTTATTTACTTATAATGATAAATACCGTAAATCACCATATTTAACTATTCACTAAAAATTCAACTATTTTAGAAAAATCCCAAAATTTCACACTTACCATTTTTTGATGTTTATATTTCAAAAATTGACACCATTTTATGAAAATAATTTCATAAAGATGATAAATTTAGGTTTTAAATGAAATCTTCATTTATTCAAAAAAATAATGATTTTAATATTATAACTGATTTTACAACACTTTGAAAACTTAATTATGGTCTCATAAAATAATTTTATAATTATAATGAAAAAAAATATTTATTTATGAATCTATTTTATTAAAATAAATTTTATTTTAAATTATTATATTAATTATAAAATTGTAAATAATCATTCATGTTTCACCAAAATACCAACAGTTAATTTATCATTTTTAAAACATTAATTTAATTACTCTATGATATAAATATAACATATTTTAATTTAAGAGATACCTAAAATTTATGTATGATTTTATAGGTGATGATATTATTCTAATTGCCACATTACTATTCATAATGGTAACATAATTATTCTAATGGTCATGTTAATATTTAATAATATGGCATGGTTCATTTTTGAAATGTAAATTATTGAATAAATTCAATTTATTTTAGAAGATACATACCGTATAATATTTGGGTGTTAAATTCTCTCATCCTTCAATAAATTTAATACTAATAATTTAAACTTGTGATTGGTAATCATGGATTTTTCATTTTAGAATACCCTTGTGGAAATCCCAAATCATCAAACTTTCTCTTAAATAGAGGGTAAGGACAGTGTGATGTTCACCAAAAAACTAGGTTTTCTTGTAAGAGAACATTAGTGGGAAGTGAAAACATTGGAATGTAAAAAAATCTATCTATAATATTTTGATTTAGAGTGGTAAAAAACAAGGCCATTAAATATTATACCATAAAAAAACCTTAAATTTATGATTGGTTAAAAGACCATTGATTTTTTAGTAAAAAACATAAACGGATAATGTTTTTGTTTCAAAATACTTTTCCTAGAGTTGATGGATTATTTTAATATATAGACAGTAAATTGAAAAAATAAACTTACTTAATTTATTTCCATGTCATAATAATAATATCATTATTTGGTTGTGCATTTATCCAACTCCACTTCATTTATTAAATGAAAATATGGATATTCAAGATGAATTTTTATGTCTGAAGAATTTTTATCAAACAATCCAAAAGTCATTCCTTTGGAATTTAATTTTTTATTGAAACCAAAATGGTTAGAAAAGGATATCGAATATTATAAATCATACTTTAATCATAAATATTCATATCCTTAATCCATTCTATAAGTAGTTAAACTTGAGACTCATTAAAAATATGTTTATCTAAATTCAAAGAGCAAAAATTTAAAAGGAAGGTCACTAAATATCCAAAATCACCTTAATATAATATTTCCCCAAATAATGTTTCTCTTATCGTCACATATTAAATATATAAATACCTTAATATCTATTAAACATTTATAAAAATATGCAAGATTTCAAGAGTAAAATCTCAGGTTGTTAAATATATTTCCTTAAATTTGAACATCTATTAATTCTAGCATAACATAAACCGTCATATCACTAACAACCTTCATGGTCCCCAATAATATCCCACATACATATATTTATTATTATCTCAACATAAATAACATATTTAGAGGTATATTTACAAAGTAATTTTCTTTAAATATGATCAAATTGCAACAAAATCACTTTTCTTGATTACGGGAACTATTCATCACATGCTTTGAGTTCCATAAAGAATAAGTATTGCAGTATAATCCTTATATATATAATGATTCGTATAACTATATAATTATTGATAAAATAGTCAAATAACATAATTACGGAATCCAAACACATTCATATTAATCATTCCTCTTCTTTTTTGGAAGTAACATAAGCTTTACCATGTTCCGTTATCCTATTTTGGGGTATATTCTATTGAAGTTTAATATATTGATTTTTTTAGTGACCAATATCCTTGTAGTTAAATAATTGTACATTGGCAACATTTTTCTTATCCTTTCTATCATAATCATATTTTCCTTTCACTCTACACTTTTTGAATACTCTTATTCATTTTAATTATGTACCAAGGTGTTTCCTGGAAGAATTATCACATGTAGGAAAATGATTATTTCTCTACTTTTCATTATCAGAAAATTTCATACTTGTACTCTTTTTCTAATGCTTCCCTCCAAATATATAACACTTTGAGAATTAATACTTGGTCTCTTTAGTACATGACACTACATTCTCGGATGACGATATTTTCTAGGAGATTTATTCCTTTATAAATATTTTCATAAGTCCATAAAAGATTTGATCCTACTTACTCATTGGATTATGTCCATTGATGAGGTTCCAATTAATTATATAAGGTTTCATCTCTAAATTATGACATACAATATATTAGATTACATCACTATGAAATAAAATGTATAATCCCAAGACTAGTGAAATACTTAACATAGATTGAACAATTTATGTGTGGTTAAGATCGTAAACATGGTTTGTTTGGGATTTTCATCTATAGTTATCCTCAAAGTATTTATTAGGCTTATTCTCCCTAATCTAGTATTTCCTAAACCTAGTTCCTAGGGATTCTACTAAACTTACTCTGATACCAACTGTAAAGACCCCAACCCTATTAGCCAAGAACTAGTGCCTTACTTTTTTATATTTGTACAATAAATTTTGAAATCACATCTCAAAGGACTGAATAGTTTAGTAACTCTTTAAAACTAGATATAATTATAAGTATTACATTACAACTTGAAATGTAATACAAATAGTAAACTACATTGGAAACATCCCTATTCCCATATATTATCCCTACATTTCAATCATAATATACATCTTGGTATCCTGGGGAAAGAATAAAACATATGATAGGGGTGAGATTATATTCTTAGATAGGGTATACATTCAGTGAAAGATATCATAAACACGCATAAATTATTTTTCCAAGATAAATAACTGAAACACATTCTATTTAATCAATAACTTTATCATAATATGGAAATAAAAAAAGATGATCAAATAATACCATATAAATAATCACATAAAAATGGTGCCTACCCATAGATATTCTACTTCTAGAATAATAGCATGTATTATCAATAACTAATCTCATATTATGGGATTGAATAATGCCGGATATAATAAAAATACCATAAAGGCTTTAACCGAGAAGTCTACATAAATGGGTAAGTCCTCGACCAAAACTTACTCTAGTTGGTCTCATGAGACATACTGATTCATCAAGCGGCTATAGTGAACCCCACCCATAACTTACTAAGTTAAATTCATTCCTCTTATTAATTGTGTGAAACATAATCAGAGTAAGCATTCTTATTTAAACTAGCATATAATTTGTAAAAAAGATTCATTCAATAAACATGATCATAAACCATTTAGAGAAATATGGTGAATGGTGTCAAAAATGGTACATCCCCAGTCAAAATAATCATGAAACATTCAATAAAATATGGTATATATTATCTTAAGATATCATCCTCAATTAATCATAAGATTAAACAGAGGGTGTTGACGTAGATGAAAATACTCTAATAAAATCATTGAAATTTTCTTGAGAAAAATACCCTTTTTACATTGGAATCATTTATTTAAAAATATGCATCGTTATAAAAGATTTTTTTTTGAAATAACCTTATATAAATATAAAAGAGTCATTAAAACATTAAGTCTTCATAAAATAATTAAAATTGTATCATTTTTTATAAGTTTAAAAACATTTCTTTTAAATTTTGAAAAAAATAAACATCTAAAAGAGTATATCTAAAAGAAAGTGTGGGTTTTAACCAAGTGAATCAATTATGTGTATTTAATAAAAATCAACATAAAAATGTTAAAATACAACATAAAATAATCTAAATTAATTTGAAACATAAAAATATCATGAAATAATCATTAGAGAATATTTTTAACCCAAAGAATAGTAATTGGGTTAAGAATTCCCCTACCACTACGAAAATAATCAAATTGTATGCCCCAAAAAATTAATGATGGTCAAATAAAATTTTCAATACCATGAAGTTAATTACATTCATGATATGATATATCAAATGTAATTATACATACACCAAATAAAATAAATAATTAATGAATAAATAATATCTCACATAAATAAAAGTGAGATGAGAAACCCTTACCTAATGCTTGAAAGAATTCTACACTTGTAATTAATGTTATATATAATAAAATTATATTTATTTAATAATTAATTAATAACCTCTTAAAAATATATTTTATTTATTATATTTTTATTAAGATAATTTATGGACATTTCGATGAGTTTTAATGTTTAATTTCGTTGTTCTAGGAGCATTTTTAATGGTTTTATGGCTGGTTCCCTTGAGTATAAATATGGAAGATATTATAAAATGGGAATAACTTCCCAAAATTTAATTGAGTTAGTATTAATGAAATTATATAAGTTTAAATGGAAATGTATATCATTTGGTTATATAGTATTATAATGATTCATTATATAAAATGTTAATGAAAAATGATTAGTTAATTTTGACAGTTTTTATGACCATCACAAACTAGTATCATTTTATTTAATATTATTTTTATATACTACATAAAAAAGATTAAATAATTATTAAGAAATATATTATAATCAATTATAACAATATAAGTGGTTTTCTGACCATCCTTGAAGGCGGTAATAAAAAATGAAAACTCATCATCCATGAAAGCGGTGAATCGACACCTCATAGACAATGTTTTCATTTTTAGAATAAAAGGAGAAGAGAATAGACATGATGATAGATATTTAATTAACATAATAATATTTCCTTATATGTATGATTTTGAAGTTACCACTTCACATTGTATAGGGTAGTTGAGTTAAGGATAAGAAATGAAAATAAATTAAAAGTGACAATGGGTGGGTTTTACCACTTGAGTGTCATCTCCTTGAAAACCTCCTTAAAGAAATCAGAAATTGTATTTTGGTGAGACTAGAAATAACAGAACATGTGGAAGATTTTTCGGAGAGGAATTGGAAAAAATATAATAATAACCCAAATCTCAGAAGGTGTGAGGAGAATGGGTGGTGAGTAGTGGTATTTACAGCGGAAGAGAGAGGTTTTTATTATTTTATTCATTAGTTTAATATTTTGGCTTAAGTATATCAGTAGTATTAATTATTGTGACTAAATACAGTAACTAGAGAATTCAAGTTTGATATAATGTCTACTATCATCATACATGACTCAAACATTCATTTATTTTCTTATAATGTTAAATACCATAAATTATTGTTTTTCACTATTCACAAAAAAAAAATCCAACAATTTTAGAAATGTCCCAAAAATTTTACACTAACCATTTTTAAATGTTTAGATTTAAAAAATGGACTCATTTTTATGAAAATATGTTTCTAAATATGATAAATTTTGTTTTTAAATAAAATCATCATTTATTCGAAAAATACCGATTTTAATATTATAACCAATTTTACGATACGTTGAAAAATTAATTATGGTCTCATAAAATTATCTTATTATTATAATGAAACAAAAAAATAATTTCTGAATCTATTTTATGAAATTAAATTTTCTTTTTAATTATTAATTTTATTATAAAATTGCAAATAAACATTCAGGTTTCAAACAAATACCAACACTTTATTTATTATATTTAATAACTTTATTTACTTCTTCTATTATATAAATATATAATATTTTAATTTATGAGATACATAAATTTTATTTATAATTTTATAGGTGAGGATATTATTCTAATAATCAAGTTACTATTCTTAATGGTTAAATTACTATTCAAATTGTCATGTTAATATTTAATAGTATAACATAGTTCATTTGTGAAATGTAAACTATCAAATAAATTGAATTTATTTAAAATTATACATACTATATAATATTGGGGTGTTACATTTAGTCATTGTGTTTAATAATGGATGGTACACATGCCATTGAGATTGAGTGTTTTGGTCCAGTTAGGTAATGATAAACATACTCCAATGGTAGGGATTATCTTATCAGTTGCAGATGTGAAACCCTCATATTGATAGGGTCACTAATGAAGTTAGACCATTTAGTAGATGATTAATATGGATCAAAGATGTTGGTGTATATGAAATAATTGGTGTATCAATTCCTTAGTGAAAACCAAATTTCGGATTAAGATATAGTTGATAGTTGTTTTCATTATTTTAAGAGGTGTAGCCGAAGCATGATGACAATCTTGGAGTGACTCATATCAGAGGTGTGTTGGCGTGAATAGTGAGAGTATGATAGATTGTATAGGTGGCTAAAGACTCAACCCTGGAATGACATCTAGTATCAGGTTCGTACTTTGGTTTGGACATTTGGACAATTTATTGATTTCTTTAAAAGTTAAGGCATCATTATTGAGAGGTGTTATGATGTATCGGTGGTTGATGACAATAATTTTTTGGAAAAATCATCTAGAGGAGGACCGACTAGGGTTATTTATGTTATTATATTTGGGGATGTGGAAAGAATATTTGGTGTGCAATAATGGGTACAACTTGTGTGTTTCAGGGATAAACCAGGTATTTTGAGGAAAATTTGGTTTATCTAGGCATAATTCATGAACAGTGAAAATGTTTATGGACTTGTTTGGAATTAGGAATGATGAATGATATGGGACTCTAATTGATGTATTGGAAATATATATATGTTATTGGGTGATTCCTAGGGAAAATAATTCTTACTTTTGGGAGTTTTTAATGGCTCATGGATTTAGGTTTCATTTTTTTAAGTTTATTTTAATTTTTTATCTTGGAAAATAGAATGTTTTGAGAATTAGGATTCATATTGGGATTCTAAGGGTTGTAACATTTCAAAAAAAAATTTGATGCTATTAGAGGCTCGAGAGATGTTTTGGGTGCCCGGGTGAGCATCTAAGAAAGGTTTGGGTTATCCTTTTTTGATTTTTTTTCTAAAGGTGGATTGTCAAAAAAAATGTTGAGGGTTATATTTTGATGAGGGTTAAGCTGGGGATAGTAACATCATGTCCAGTGGATTAATGGTGTGGAAATATTTTATATTCGTTTTTGGATATGAAAAAAACCATACATATTCATTTGTGATTTTCATATAGAAAGGTTTTCGATATCACGAACCCTAAACCACATTGGGATAGCTTTCCACGAGGAGGATTCACAATGTGTAGCATATAACCACATTGAGAGAGAGGAGGCAGCACTGAGGAGTGGTGCACCTCTTCTGAAAGAGTTGTATCATGTTTCGACCCAAAGGTGTCATTCCATTATGGTTCATAGTTAGAAAACCACACCACGAACCATAGGGGTATCACCATGATAGAGACATCCATTGATGTTAGCCCCACTTCCTAGGGGTAGTCATTCAATGACCTAGAGGCATCTCACTGTGATGGTGGCCCTCAAGGCAGATCCCTATACATAGGGGTGAGGATTCACACCATGACCCTCATGTTCACAGCATGACCAGATGTTTGGTTTGTTTTTTATTAGGGATAGACCCATATTTTCAGGGTCTTCCCCCTTTAGATTTAGGTTAATGGGTTGCATTGCAAAGTCTATTTCATATATCTCCTCCCCCTATTCTCCTCTAATTCAACCCTCTAAGGAGGGGTGATTCATGGTCATTTTCTATATTGTCTTAAGTTCACCCATCCTTCCATTTCCTACCATTATTCTTACAATTAATTAGCCACTGATTTTAGTGTCCCTGGATAGGGTTTTAGTGATGATTTCACTTGATCACGGTGGAAATCAATATAATCAGTAATGTTTTTTATCTTGTATATAGAACATACAAGGAGGATAAACAGGTAGGTTTATGTTTGGCTTCGATGATTTGATGATTCCTAATGAGATTTTTTGTGATTATTTCTCATTAGTTTAAAAAATAAGTAATTATAAAATTTTATAATTAATTATTTCGATGTTTTTGATTGAGATATGATCCTGAGTGATGATGCAATCTTGGATTAGGCATTAAATGGCATGGTTGGGGATGAAAGAATCATCACAAGGATAGTAACTAGGTATTTAAGGTAGGTGGTCCCTTTAATATAATAAAATATATTTTCTTATTCATGAGTGACCATGGTTGCATGTTTTCATGGGGATGGTTAAAATGGATAAGGACCGAGAGAACCCTAGAGAAATATATAAGATTTTTTTGAGCATCTTAGAGATGAAATAGGGGATTTCTTAAAACTTGAATATTTTAGGATCACCATAAAACTATGCTATCAAGGGGGTTAAAGTTTTCAGTTGAGTTATTGAGAGACCCTATTTAACGACCCAAAGTTTATAAATGTAAATTTCTTTCTTATAATTATGTCATAAAATCACATTAAATCACAACATAATGAAATACTATGTGCTAAGTGACCTTTAAACATAAGTTTTTCACTTCTGTGTTTGGAATTTCAAAAAGCTGACAGACACGGTTGTGTTCAAGATGATTTTTGGGGTCCAATAAGAAAAACTTAATTTTTGTTGAATTGTAAGCCACCCTTATGAATATTAAACTACTCTTATGAATAGTAGTATGACCCTTATGAATATTAATTTTTCCAAAATGATAGTAACCTTACCCTTGAGTAATTAAATAAAATTTAAGCATCTTAGAAAGTGACAATTTGACCATAGTAAACGTTTTGGTATTTTTAAGTCATAAATAATTAATTATAATTAATTAATTAACTTAAAATAAAATGAATTTTCTTAAAATGTGTTCATAAATTAACAAATCTATGTCTTCTAGTTTTTAGATAATTTTATAAGACTCTACATAATTTTTGAAATCATTATAAAATCAGTTTTAATTTTAAAAACTGTATTTCTCAAGAAAATTATGACTTTAATTAAATATTAAATTAATAATATTTAGAAAATTATTTTTGAAAAATGGAATTCATTTTTGGATTATACACGTTGAAAAATGGTTGGGGTGAAATTTTGGGATTTTTCTGAAATACGTGAATTTTTTATGAATAGTGAAATACCGTAATTTACAAAAATTAGCTAAATTAGCTAATTATAGAGTCATGTGTAATGTTATGATGATGTAAACCCACTTGGTTCGGGATTAAATTATAAAATTACTATTATTGGTCAAGTAAGACTCACTATTCCTTGCCTTGTGGGGAAATAATAAACTAATGAATCTTATATTGAGAAAACCCCTCTCCCCTCCACTATAAATACCACCCTTCACTCCCTCATTCCCTCACACCTATCAAGATTCAATAATTGTATACTATCTGCCCAAGAATCTTTCCTATCCCCACCCCCACATCCAAGAGCTTCTGGTCTCATCAAAAGACCAAATTTATTCCCCTTAAGGAGGATTTCAAGAGGAGGATTCAAGAGGTAATTTTTCTCCCTCTTCTCCTTTAATTCCCTTTCAATTTCATGTTCTTTTATTATTCTCTCCCCACCTATATTTGTCCAAATGGTTTGGTAACTCCATTATCAAAAATATACTGGAATTTTACGATACTAATGGGATATTATATCACCCAACCCCCTTTCTCCTCTTCTTTTCATTTTATAAAATAAAATGTTGTTCGTAAGGTGTTAATATATCACATTCAAGAACGACATGTTTTCTTTTTCCTTTTCTACCATCAGATATGGTCATAAAACCATTTTTATGGTTTAACCAGATTATTTTATATTTATTATGTCATATTTTACATTCTGGAACTAACTTATGTACATATTATTAAATGAGTTACCAAGTCAAGTTCGTTATGGTCGAAAAAACCACCCAAATTAACCCAAATGATCATCAATAAATCCCCATCTAATGATTAATCCACATGATATATAACATAATTCATTATAAGATCATTCATAATCCTGTTATATCATTAATAACATGTAATATCAGTTCTGTATTTTTACCCATGTTCTACATGAACTTTCATTTAAGAATACAAGTGAACCGCTCAAGAAAACCCTAAAAATGAACATTCCCGAAAAATGTTTTTAAACTCTATAACTCATCCAAGGGCTCATAAAATACCTTAATGAAACAATAATGAACCATATTGATGTACATAAGGTTTGGGAATTTTTAATTAATGAATATAATGTGGTTATAAAGGACTTTAAAGCGAAGGAAGCGTTCGGATATATGGTAAGGGGAAATTCTTGAACCCAACTTTCATCCTTCGGGTTCTCCCTCTTTCACTCCTTTTTGATATGTTTACTCCTTAAAAATATTTTTTTCATCATTTTATTTACTTTTATGGGATATACATGTTTTTTACTGGTATTTATCTCAAATCAAATGTTTTCTAAAAGAACTCTTCTTTTAAGAACAGACCTTTTACTTCTCATTCAAGATTGATGGTTCTTGTAACATGTAGGTTATTCCCTCTTTCTTTTGGGAACCCAATGTTTATGAATGTGTTCTTATGAGATGAAACCCATTACTTTTCATGGGTTAGTTATTTTAATTTTTTTATATGTTCATTGTGGCATTAATGATAAATGATAATGTTATGATGTGACGGGTGTGCCCTAAATTACATAGTGCAATATGAATGTTTCAATGTGATGGGTGTGCATGGAATTATACAATGCTCCAATGCATTGGGTAACGTGATGAATCTCATTTTGAAATTTTAAATAATGTTTGAAAAACATGATAGATTTGTTCACAAGTATGTGCGGTAGTTAACCACTAAGACATGATGTTTCATTTTTATGCATTGCCACATTTCAAGTCTTATATTTATGCTTCCCCTTATGTTCTTGATCCTTTGCTTATGTTAGGATTATGCTCACCCATGATATATTGTTCTTATATATCACCTTACTTGGATTATATTTCAACCCTTTTGATGTATATCCTCAGGAGACTACATGTACTAAAAAGAGTTCAAGTCCCGATGAGAATCTAGAGAAGAAGGAATTAAAAAAAATTATGCTCGATGTTGTAATTGTTATGTACGGTCATAGTTTTCCCAAAACACTAAACTATTGGATCTTCAATGTGTAATACTATAATTTTTTTATCTTTAAAATTATGTAATAGTAATTTAAGAAAAGGCTGGGTCGCTATAGTTGGTATTAGAGGAAAGGTTTAGTTAATTTGGGAATTTGGATTAGCGAATCCTAGAAAAAACCTCTAGCATGAGACTAAGAAAAAATATACACACAAGAATATTTACATAGGGATTCCATTTGTTATGATTTTATTATAAATTAATTAAATGAATATGTTATTCATGACTTGTTGAATAATGTTTTGTTCTAACCATTTCTATTTTATAAAATGGTGGGAACCAGGAGAAACCAGGCCAACAACTCATGCGAGGGCCAATGCAACATTTGCGCTAATGACATACCCAATGATTTGGGAGGTGGATTTGAAAACTCCATGGCGATTATTACCCAATTATCTCAGGTTATTAACAATAACCATAATAATGGGGAACATCCTCCATCACCAAAGTGAGATCAACTGGATATCAAATGTTTTATTCGGAAATGACCACCGACGTTTAGTGGATCTTCTGATCCACTTGTTGCAGAACAGTGGGTCAACTCCATGGAGAAGAACTTTTCTATTCTTCACTGTTCTGAGATGGAGAAGGTGACACTAGACCTTTATCGTCTATATGGAGAGGCTTATCAATGGTGGGCTTTGATTAATAAAATCAATCCAAAGGAGGAAATTGAAGAGATAGAATGGGAAGACTTTAAGATAATGTTTCTTAACAAGTATTTCCAAATAACTCTTCGCAAAAAGATGGAGAGAGAATTCATAGAGCTCAAGAAAAAAGGAGAATCTATCACAACCTATGAAGTGAATTTCACAAATCATTCAAGGTACGCTTTGGGTTTTATTATCAACAATGATAGCAAAATTGATAGATTCTTTAGTGGATTAAAACCACACCTTCAAAAGGATCTTGAAATTCGAGACTTTGGGAGTTATGATGAAGTTTTTCGGCGTGCTCTCAAAGTGGAGATAGAGTTTGGAGAATGGTCCCATGGATATGGTGATAAGAAACGAATGATGGAGTTTCAAGACGATGGATCTAATGACAAAGGTTGGAGGAAAACTCAATGACCCACATGCCAAAAATGTTGGAAGTTGCACCATGGGAACTTACTCAATGAGATAGGGAAATGATTAAAGTGTGGGAAACAAGTAAACCATGCTCAAGAGTGTCTAAAAAACATAAAAATGATGGAGAATGTGGTAGAAGAAAGGAGAGAACCACTCATGGTTCAATGCTACAGCTGTAGGAATCTAGGGAACTATGCAAGCCAGTGCACTAAACCTCAAGTTCTTGAGGGTAATCAATGTCAACAGCCACCAAAGCCAAAGGAACAATGGAAGGCTTATTCCATCACTACTGGGAAAGTGGAGAAAGATAATGAATTCATACAAGTTACACTTCTTATTCACTCAAGAATGGAAAAAGTCTTATTTGATTATGGTTCTACGCATTCATTTATATCTTGAAAGTTTTATGGAACTATAGAATCTAAGCCTTAAAACCTAGAAGTAGATATATCTATAAAAACACCAAGTGGTAAAATCATTGCAACCCAAGTGTTTGACTCTTCTCCTATTGGCATATGTGGGAAGATTCTTCCAGCGAATCTCGTAATACTTCCCTTGGTGGAATTTGACGCGCTAATGGGAATGGATTGGCTCTCATTATATAGAGCACATATCAAAAGTTGGGAAAAGGAAATATATTTTCATATTCTGAACCATCCCATACTCCTCTACAAATGCAAGGAAGATCATGAATCTCTTTTGAAAGATCCTTCTTCTGTGTGGGTTTTAATTCCCTATGAAGAAGCATATCTTGCCCAAATGGTTGAGTCAAAGGAAATATACAACCTTGAGGAAATTCCCATTGTGAGGGAATATGGTGATATATTTCCTGAAGAGTTTCCCGGAATTCCCTCAGATTTTGAGGTAGACTTCTCAATAGAACTCATACCCGAAGCTACTCCTATCTCAAAGTGTCCATATAGGATGGCTCTTGTCGAACTGGAGAAGTTAAAGAAGAAGTTGTAAGAGCATTTGGACAAAGGGTTCATACACCCTAGTCCATCACCTTGGGGTGTTCCAGTGCTCTTTTTGAAGAAGAAAGATGGAACAATGCTGATGTGTATCGATTATTGGGAACTCAACAAGATCACTATAAAGAAAAAGTATCCTCTTATAAGGATTGACGACTTGTTCGACCAGTTAAGAGGAGCTCAATACTTCTCAAAGGTGGATCTTCATTCTGGATATCATTAGAAAAATGTGAAGAAGGATGATATTCAGAAGACTACCTTCCGTATAAGGTATGGGCACTATGAGTTTCTGTTGATGCCCTTCAAACTTAGTAATTCCCCTACAATATTTATGGATTGGGTGAATATAGTCTTTAGAAATTACCTAGAAAAATTTGTTGTAGTGTTTATTGATGATATTTTCATATACTCCAATAGCAAGGAGGAACATGAAGAACGTGTAAGACTTGTGTTGGAGACATTGAGAAATGAGAAGTTGTATGCCAAGTTCAGAAAGTGTGACTTTTGGATCAAGCAAGACATGTTCTTGGGACATGTGATCACAAGTGAGGGAATTTCTGTGGATCCTTCAAAAACAAAGGCGGTTGAGGAATGGCCTAGGCCCTCTAGTGTCACAGAAATCCGTAGTTTTCTTGGATTAGCTAGGTACTACTGACGTTTTGTGAGAAACCTCTCATGATTGTCAAGCCTTCTAACTAAGTTAAAAAGGAATGGGGTAAAGTATGTCTGGATGGAAGAATGCGAGGGAAGCTTCAAGGAGCTAAAGAGAATGCTGATCATTGCACCTATACTCACACTACTGAAAAGTGGAGAAATTTTTGTGATATAAAGTGATGATTTAAAGAAAGGCATGGGTTGTGTACTCATGCAAAATGACAATGTAATAGCATATGCCTCACAATAGTTGAAGATACATGAGCAGAACTACCTGACGCATGATCTAGAGATGGCAGCCGTGATTGGTGCCTTGAAAATATAGAGGCACTACATTTATGGTGAGAAGTGTGACATATACACTGACCACAAGAGACTAAAGTATATATTCACACAAAAGGATCTCAACATGCATCAAAGGATATGGTTAGATCTAATCAAGGATTACTATTGCTCTATTCACTATCATCTTGGAAAGGTGAACAAGGTACCTGATGCTCTAAGCAGAAAAGAACTTGCTACTCTATCCATGTTGTGGATTGAGAAGGACCCTATCTTCTTGGATATGCAAAGGATTAATTTACAAATCATAAGGGCAGGTGATACATCCTACCTTTCCCAAATTATTTCACAACCATCCATCCAAGAGATGATTAAGGAAGAACAAAGGGATTATGTGGAGATACAAAAGAGGGTGAATGTGGTAAAGGAAGGGAAGCTGCAAGAGTTCCATATCGAAGATAATGGTGTGATTCGGTTTGGAATGCGTCTTTGTGTGACTTCATCACCCGGGATAAAGAAATAGATATTGGAAAATGAACATATCTCAACATTATCTATCCATCTTGGGAGTACTAAGATATATCGTGATCTCTGAGAACACTTCTGGTGGGATAACATAAAGAAGGAGATCGCAGAATATATCTCAAAGTGCTTGGTTTGATAGAAAATCAAAGCATAGCGACAAAATTCCAAAGGGATGATGTGTCCATTACCTATACCCAGGTGGAAATGGGAAAATATTACTATGGAATTTTTCATGGGTCTCCCAAAGATGTCGAAGGGAAATAATGCGATATGGGTTGTGTTTGACCGACTCACCAAGACTACCCTTTTTATATTTATTCGAGAAGATCTCTCTCTTGAACAAATTGAAAATATATAAGTGAAGGAAGTAGTGAGACTACATGGATTTCCACTCTCAATTCACTCTGATCGTGATCCAAGTTTCACATCTAAATTCTAGAGGAGCCTTCAACATACTTTGAGTAGTTAATTCAATTTTAGCACGACCAATCACCCCCAAACTGAGGGCCAATCTGAAAGGACTATTCAGACGCTTGAAGATATGCTAAGAGACTACTCTCTATAATTCAAATGTTGATGGGATAAACATCTCCCATTGGTTAAATTCTCATACAATAATAGCTTCCACTTGATTATTCAGATGGCTCCGTATGAAGCTCTGTATGGAAAGCGATGTAGAAATCTAGCCTGTTGGGATGAAGTTGGAGAAAAAAATCTACTTGGGCCTGATCTTGTGGAATAGACAACAGATAAGGTTCAAGTCATCTAGAAACACATCAAATCTGCTCAGAGTCGGTAAAAGAGCTATATTGACAACCGTCGAAGGGATGTGGAGTTCGATGTTGGAGAAAAAGTGTTCCTTCAAATACCACCATGGAAGAGAGTCATGTGATTTGGGAAGAATGGGAAGCTAAGACCTAGGTACATTGGCCCCTTTGAAATCCTTGACTGTATAGGATTCGTGGCCTATCATCTTGCACTTCCACCGAATATGGATTAGGTTCATGATGTTTTTCATGTATCACTCCTGAGGATGTACATACTTGATCCCTCACATGTAATAAACTCAGAGGTGGTACAGGTGGAAAATGATCTCTCTTATGAGGAGTAGCCAGTAGAGATTCTGGAACGGAGAGATAAGGTTATATACAACAAGACAACCCATCTTATCAAAGTGTTGTCCATGAACCATAGGTTTGAAGAAGCTACTTGGGAACTAGAGGAGGCGATGAAGTAGAAGTACCCTCACCTATTTGTGTAAAGTGAAATTTTGGTGGCGAAATTTCATAAGGGGGGAAGAATGTAACGACCCAAAGTTTTTCAATGGAAATTCCCTTCTCATAATTATGTCATAAAATCACATGAAAACACAACATAATGAACTATTATGTTCTAAGTGACCATTAAACATAATTTTTCCACCTCTTTGTTTGGAATTTCAAATATCCGACATACACGGTTGTGTTCAAGATGATTTTTGGGGTCCGATAAGAAAAACTTAATTTTTGGTGAATAGTAACCTACCCTTATGAATATTAACCTATCCTTATATAGTAGTATGACCCTTATGAATACTAAATTTTCCAAAATGATAGTAACCTTACCCTTGAAAAATTAAATAAAATTTAGGCATCTTAGAAAGTTACAATTTTACCATAGTAAACGTTTTAGTATTTTTAAGTCATAAATAATTAATTATAATTAATTAATTAATTTAGAAGAAAATTTATTTAATTAAAATGTGTTCATAAATTAAAAAATCTATGTATTCTAGTTTTTAGATAATTTTATAAGACCCTACATAATTTTTGAAAGCATTATAAAATCAGTTTTAATTTTAAAAACTATATTTTTCAATTAAATTATAATTTTAATTAAATATTGAATTAATCATATTTAAAAAATTATTTTTGAAACAAAAGGTCCATGCATGTGATTTTATTTTGGGTTCCCTCATTATGAGGCCCATTAAGGAAAAAGTGATGTCCACCTTCTATATATAAATCAGATCTATGAAACGGACTCCAAAATCATGGCCAATATCAGTCAAAATTCTTCCTTTGTGCATTGGAAAACTCCCCTTTTAGATTTTATAATCTAAATCTCAAATACATTCAAATCTTCAAAATCCTTCCTCAACTTATTGTGGAAAAATGTCTAATACCCAAGATCCCTTTTTACTAACTATGCAGCATGTTCTTTAGTTTTCCTTGAATAAGTCACCAACATAATGGGTCTTTCAACTAAAGGATGACACTATTTGACTATGTTGTCTGAACCCTATTTGGTCTTGTATAAAACAACCCAAAAAATGGTTTTTTCAATCAGTTGTAACTTCACCCTTAGGAGAAGCCTGTTCTGTTCCTCTGATCTTTGAAGAAAATATTCTAGAACCCATGATTCAAAGTCACCAGTCATCCCTTAGATATTTTCACATGTCCTATATCCCAATCTAAAAACCTCTAAGACCATGGTTTACAGTTTTCACCCCTCATTTACAAAGTATACAAGAACAAAATTGGTCTGATAAGGCCATATATCACTTGTTGTTTCAATGGTATTACAGTCCTAGTCATATGGCCTAAAAATACTGATACTATAATTTCTATGCTTGGATCACACCTACATAAAGAACCTATTCTCTTGATTCTTTGAAAATGTTGACTTTCAATACCCCTTTCATGTTCAATCACTTTACTCACACAAAATAAACTTTGTGCCTAGAAAAATATGAATCTCTATAAACTTTCATCAGCTTTTAGCGATAGAATTTCAGAATTCTTGAGGACTCTTTTTCTTGATTATGTAGTACATTCCCCATTGGGCCTTTGATAAGTCACCCACAAAATGGGTCTATCAACCAAAAGATTCCACTATATGACTATGCAATATTTTCCCTAGTTGTCCTGGCATAAAAGTTCCCACATAATGGGTTTTTCAATTAGTGGTATCTTCATCCTCGAGAGATACCCCCTTTAACGTTATAACCCATTTACCCATATCATCCTTCAAATATGAGAATCCCTAAATCACATCTTACAAATCTATTTTCTTACACTTGAATATAGTAGCACATTTCCAAGAAAATTACAAATAATGGGGGAACCATCACCCATTTTTGGTCAAATATACAGACCTTAAAATATATCCCCCATAATGTTCTTACTGCATGAATTTAAACTACATAGAATAATGTCCTTAATTAATGAATTTAAAATTCATATCATAATATCCTTAATGAATGAATTTAAACTAAATATCATGATGTCCTTGTTGTATGACTTTAAACTGCATAGAATAATGTCATGTTGTATGAATTTAAACTGAACGATTAATATCCTGGTCTCATGACATTAAACTTCATGGTACATTAACCTTTTTCATAAAGGGCCCTTCCCCTAACATCATACATCTCACAAAATGTTCCCTCCTTCACTCAATCCAAATTCATGCAGGAGGATTTTCCCATTCAAGGCAAGTACCAATATAGATGTTCCCTTTATTCTCAAACATTTTCCAGTGAAAAAACAACCATTTTGTTCATGAGAAATATGAATCTTCATATACTTCCTTCGATCATCAATAATAGAATTTTGGAATTCCTGGGAACTCCTTTGTCTAACTTTTTAGTATGCACCCTCATTGTCCTTGCACAATTTTCCAACATAATATGTCTGGCAGCCTAAGGACGCCACTATTTGACTATGTAGTATACACACTAATTGTCCTATCTTAGAATAGACTTCATCATGGGATCGTCAACCATTGGTAACTTCATCCTTATGAGAGACCTCTTCTATACCCTAATATCTTTTTTTTGGATTCAGGAACCACAAAACCAAGGCTTAAGATTCCCCATGGATATATAAAGAATTTTGGAACATTCTTGACCAGCAAGGCTTTTTTGGGTCATCATCTCAAAACATATGGTCAAAGTTATTTAGACTAAAAAAATAAACCTTTTATTCTAACATACATGATTTTAAACTACCCATGGAAACAGACACATTACTCACCTGATTAAAAACCCACAAAATGATGTTGAAATTTTTCAAATTTCTCTAATGTTACCGTAGAACCCAATTCCTTTCATTCGATGAGAATCTAACTCTAAAGGGGTTTTTTTCAAACTAAAAAATGAATTTCATGAACTTTTCCATAGAATTCATGATGTGATCCTCTCTTAGACATCAAATGTCGATTTTGAGTAGAATATGCCTTTATGATGGAATGCGAAGATTGTAATTCCATGTGTCATGATAGAAAACATCCTCGATCGAGCTCAAAAAGTCTATGGTGTGACTCTCCAATTTTCCTGGGGGTCAGTGATCCAAGAAAAGGGATCAGCTCAAAGGGTCGAGACCATAGCCTAGTACTGATCTCAAGTAGGGGTGTGGGGGTGAAGGACCTGCAGTATAGAGAATAAGGTTCACCAATGTGGTTTGACCAGGTGGACCAGCGCACGCACAACCTACGCTTACCACATGTGCAGTATATAAGTGAAACCCCTTATGTGGTTCACCTATTCTGGGCACATGTGCATACCACCTATGAAACCAGAAAGGTATACATCCCCCTATGTGAGACACTTGTGTCAATAACCTCTACTACGGACCTATGTGGATAACCTCATTCACCAAGGGACCCATATTTTCCTAGAAATAAGACCCTAGTCACCACATTTAGGAGACTAAAAAATCTAAAGACCCCTTGGAGCTCTGATTGTGCAGCACCTTCACCCAGGTCCCTCAAAATTTCTTAGGTAGCTCTCCAAAACCCGATAGAAGAAAAATTAAAGGGTTCAAGTAAGATCAAAGTCCTTTTAGGGTCTAAAACACAGGACACCTATTCGAGGACCCTTATTCCACAATAAGAAGTCACCTATGTGTGGCCCCTTTATTAAGTTAGGACCTACGCAAGACACTTCCAAGGATAGTATAGGATACCTAAGGTACCTAGGATAAGTCCTCAACCATGTTTTTTTTCTCCGGTGATCCATTTATCTAGGAATATCGAGCTAGTGTAGGCCTATTTATAATGCGTGAAGAAATTACAGTTCCACCCAAGCCCTATGCAACACACATGTGCCTATCACCTGCGCCCAAGACCTGCGTAACTATCCTTTAAGACCTTCTTCCAATCCATCAATCATGGAAAGTAATATTTTCCTTTGGATCCCTTATCTAAAATAGATCTTGTTGAAACCTTCACTAAGACCTCCATACATGCACAACTATGGGGAGTGGCACACCAGTGTTTCCTCCATTTGGGTATGTATTCCTATGGTCAGATGTTCCCAACACTTGTCTGGTTGGAAATTTAGGGTTCTTATGATTATTTTAGTATATATACCCATGGTCATGAGGACCCTTACCCCAGGTAAAATGTTTTGGAGTTCATAGTCTTGGGCATTAGTGTTAGGACCATGTCCTACCCTTTTCGTCTCGAAGACCTGGAGCCTCTAGTTCACAGCCAAGAGGGTGGGGATTACATTTTATTATTCTAAATACATATGTACTGAATATATATGATAATTAAATCATTTTTTACGTTTTGGAGATGATGAAACAATCACCTAATTAATAATAAAAAGAAATAATAAATCAAAAAAAACTTTAGAATTCTAGTCAATTAACACCTTAAATAGTCAAAATAATGAGATATTATTAAGAAATGGGTAATATGATAATATAATAAGTTAATATATGATATTATAAATATAATTATGGTTTTGGTATAAACTAATAACATAATTTGAACCACTATATAATATTATTAAGACCACAAAATAAAACAGAAGGTTAAGGTTAGTGATTTCATTTCAATTTAAAGTCCATTGAGACTTATTTGTTACCATGCACCTAGTTCCTTTTATATAGTTTATATAATTACATTTGAAATTTTATATCATGAAACTATTTATTCTAAAGATATTATAAGTTTTATTTAATTTTATTACTTCATGTATATTATGACTCAAACGTTTCAAAGTGGTATGGGACACTTTGTAATGTTTAAAGATTATTCTCCTAAGGAACATTTTTAATGATTATATTTTTAATCTCACTTCCATTTATGATTGTTAACTTTCTATTGGAAAAAATCACTTTATTATTGTGCACCTAATTTCATATATATGGTGCACATACTACCACTTTTTCTTATAATATCATGATTCACTAATTCTTTATTATTCTTTGATTCTCAATTTGAATTATTTTATCTAGGGGGATTTGAGTTCAAAGTTAACAAATGGAAAATAGTTTTCATAAACCAATTTCTTTTCATTGGGTTATATCACTTCTTTGTTGTCGTTAATATTCTATGATTATGTGTATAATGACATTGACTATCTCAGGATGTATTTCCTCTTATATAAGTGGATTTACATTTGAAACACATAATCTACCCATTTGTTTATTCTCATTCCAACATTATAATCTTTTCAAGGGTTTACTTTACAATCTCATTTTGTTTGGGATTTTTTACACTTAAATTTACATTAGAGTAAATTATTTTATAGTTGTTTAATAAACCGTTTAATTTTATTCTCCCCTATTTATTCATGACCATTATTAAGTGATAGTAAAAAATTTCCACTGGTTGGTACTCAAAATGTTTTAGAAAATATTTTTTCAGAAAAATGAACATTATTTATCTCTTTAGTTGGAGAACCTATTTTCTTCTAAAACCAATGATTTATTAAAATGTTTTCAAAAATGTTTTTAAAATAATTTGGTAAATGCATTTTATCATTTTTGTCTCTTACCAATGATTTCAAAGGAATCTTCTTATCTCTTAATGAACAACGCATTTTTCTAAACATTAACCATACAAAAAGAATATTCCTTTTTCCTTGTATAGCTTTTACAAATTTACCCACTATCATTTATTTGAAGATTTCTTTGCATGTTTAAAATGTTACTTTTTATAGAAAATATTTTCAAATATGTTTTTCAAAGAAAAGGTTTTTAAAAAAGGTTTTTTCATAATAAAAGGATATTTTCCTCAATAATTTTTTTAAAATATGGTTTTATAGTATTTCTATTCATTAACAGCAACCCATATTTTTAATACACATGGGATACGTTGTATTAGTACCAAGCTATTTCTTCATCTGGATGTTTTTTGATTTATTTTTTCAAGTATAACATTCAAATTCACTTCCTTGATTCATTTGTTAGTCCCTTTGAAATATCCTATCTCATATGGTCATTGAACATTGAATTTCCCCTAAATTAACCATTTCATTTATCATGGATATTACAATTTCCTAAATTGTATACCTCTTTATAAATGGTATCTACATTTATAATTGTTTTATTATTTAGGGAAATATTTATAAATATTTATTCTTTATTCAATACATATATTTGATAAGGAATATTGTTTATTAATTAACTCAATCGCTCGATATGAATAATTCTTTGGAAATGCCATGACGGGTAGAGAATGGACTCTATATAGCTCCTTAATGCATCAAAAGGTTCTCATGAGAAACATTTGTTATGCAAATCAGAATATTTTAAACTATCTTATGAAAGGTATTGACATTATAGGTTTTCATGTGCCTCATACATGATGTCAATTGAAAAGAATTTCCTTTATTTAATTTTAGTTATTATTCATCCATGAAATTTTGTGTCGACATATCTGTGGATACATTTCTTTTTTAGTTCATTAATTAAATGGAATGTGTTTCAGTTTCATAAATTTACATATTTATTTTTCCTTAAATAGTTGTTTGAATGGATAGTGTTTTAATTTATCATTCCTTGTTTATTATTCACTTAGTTTTCATCCTATTGATTACATGGAATGTATGTTCATTTATTTACCTTTCCATATTGATTTATTCCTATTGATTAATTATAGATTCCATTATACATTACCGTTAATGATAATTTGAGCTCACCTGTATTATGTTTGCTTTCCCTAGGAATCCATGAAGTGTACAATGAAATATATATTAGGATATACTAGATGGAATAATTTTATCCTCGAATTTATTTAGAAGGAAAAATTGTTGTAATTAGAGTATTCTTCAGTAATAAAAGTCTAATTTTCGTATTTAGTTTACCAAGACTGGTAAACTCTTGGTCCTTTAGGGATGGATTCATTGTAATCATGCCAATGTAATTGATTACAAACATCATATATAGGCTTATGAGGTCGGGTCACTAGAGTTGGTATCAAAGGAAGTTTATTAGAAACCTTTGGAACTAGAATTAGGAAAACATAGGTAAGAGAAATTAACCTTAAGGTAGGATTTGAGGATATGTATAGAAGAATATACTAGAATTTTGGTAAGGTAGATATTATGTGGGTATTCCTAAGAATAAATCTATGTCAAGATACTACAAGTGTACATGGTTCTGGAAGAGATGTACTTAGGAGTAATAACTCCAACAAGGTATTTCGGGTCTGACTTGGGGTAACATGGTACATGATAACAGGACTTACTGGGCACCTGTTTTGACACTACTATGGAATATTATTAGGATAATCCATGTTTTCATTTCTAACAACTATAAATAATTTTAATAGATAATTATAATGAATGATTAAGGTTAAACCTAAGGTGTTTTATATTTATAAATAAGGTGTCATGATTTAGATATCTTATAAGTAATTATTCACTTTTTCACAATGACTATTATTTCTCACTATATTATTTCTCACACTATTATTTCTGGTTTTAGTTAATGGATAGAACCCAAATGATTCAAGATAACATCAAACAAAATGGAAAAGATGGTGAGAATGAGGAACCAAATGATGCGTTGAAAAGAGTTAAGTATATCTTGTTTATGTGAAATTATTTTTCCTAAAATTTGATTTACAATATATACCTTTACGAACTCTCAAACACACCAAAGAAGATAAGGATGGTGGTTGTTAAGATCTAGTTTGGTGGAGATCATAAAGAAAATAAAGCTCAATCTTTGACATGTGAGAAGTGTGGAAGGAGACACCAATGAAATTTTCTCAATTGAACAATTAAATTCTTTATGTGTGGGAACTAAGGACATAAAGAAAAGGATTTTTGATGAAAAATGAAGAGTATACTAGAAGAAAACAAATCACATCTTAAGAAATCCTTTAGAGTAATTTTTAATAATTATGGGGAGTATGGACATTAACCAAAGAAATGTCATGTTATTGAAGATAAAATGTTGATAAAGAAGGATCTATGTGGAAATAAGATGATAAAGTATTTTTTGTATTAGTTTTTTATTAAAAACCAATGTTAAAATTCTATTTAGTGATTAACCGTATTTCAAGTATGTCCATCATATTTATTTTTAAAATTATATTAATATAGTTTTAGAAAACGTCCATATGTAAGTTGGGTGACAACCAATCAAGTCTAGAAAGTCTGCAATTCTTGTACCCATGACCAAAGGACGATAAGGGTTTCATGCTAACCACTGACCTATGCAATTCCATGGTTAAGTTTTCATTGTTTTTAGTTCAGCAATTTGATGAATAAATATTAATGATGAACTAGTAATATCACTTTTGAGGTTATAGAGTAATATATTAACCATATTAGTTTTGGATGATAGTTATCAAAAAATAGTTATACTTTTCACCCTTTTATAGGCCTTACTATCCTTTAAAAGTTTCTTTTGGTGCTTCAGGCATAAAGAAAATTCATTATTGGTAATTAATTTCTAGGAGTAAAGGGAGGAATTATAATTTGATTGAAGAATAATTAAAATATAGGATTATTTATATGAAATTGAAAAATATCAATAAAAAAATATTTCCTCATATTCTTGGTCAGAAAAAGAATTACCCAACATTATGGAAATGACTTAGAAATATAATGTTTTCCTAATACCATAATTTTTGTTGAACTGATGGCCTCTTAAATAATCAATGATTTATTTGTTTTAGGCCCTAAAATTTCTAGGTATTTATCACTTTTTGGGATTTATGACCTCATTAACTTCATATGAATATTTACACTTTTCCTCTATGTATGTACCTCTACTTTCCATAGATATTATCCTATATAGATACATAGTAATACATTATTCTATGCGACCATTATACTTCAGATTATCTCTTTTCTAAATGATGTTTTATGAACCCTTATCATGATGTGGGAATCAAACATTGGAAACATCATACAATATATAACCAAGATCAATTTTAAATTATGGGGACATAATTTAATAAATTTGAGGAGATTATAACACCATAAAATTCTCAAGTAGAAACCTTGTATATGATAGCGTGTGTGACATGCGACACCAAATGCATAAGGTGGTATAATATTTAGATAATTTATAATATATTTAATATTTAAAATATATTTTATATATTTTAATTCATGAAACATCGATTTATCATGTGTAATACGCAAGAGCGACATTCTTCGATGGCTTACGTTACATATAAGATCGAGTTTTACCGAACAATAATATATTATTAAAATATTATTATTTAATATAATATGATATAACCTAGAACATTTTTTAGAATTTAAGAATAATATTTACTAAATTATGAACATTTATGGTTTATATATATATTAATGAATTTATTGGCTACCAATTAATGGGAAATGTATATAATAACTAATTGGATATAAAAAATAAATATTATTATTTATATGCTTCCAAAGGTTTTTTATCTAAATCAACACAATTAATTATAGTTAGTTGATTATTTTAATAAATTATATATATTTTATATATTCAATCAAATATTTTTTATATTCATCCACTTGGTTTGATATGTAAAATATAAGAAAAAATCCAATTTCACACATAAAAACTGATATTTTTATAAAGGTAATTTTACTGTCCTATAATGGAAAACCATCTTAAATATGAATTTTGAAACTTTAATTGATTTAATATTTCAAAATAAATTTCATATTTGAAATTGAAAAATGAAAATTATGTTATGGTGAATTTTTGACATTTTTTGGAAACATATAATGTTTTAATGAATAGTTAAAAATACTGAATTTTAGTTCCAAACAGTTTTTTTCTAATTTATTTATAAGATTATATTATACTTTAAATTAGTTTTAAAGTTCATTCAGATCATAATTTTTTAAAGTAATACAATTTTGGTCATTTTTAACAATTTCAATTTGAAATTTAATGTAAAAAACTTATCAACATTTTGATCGTTTTTACGTTAAAACCCATCATTTTTGTCCTCCCTATAGGATGAATATTAAATTAATTTCTTACACTTATGTGATTAGAATTTGTAAAAATGAATCCCATATTTTTAATAAGAATAATTTATAATTTATAATAGTAGAAACTTAGTTTTTTACCAAAAATATTAGTGAATTTAATTAAAATTAATTACCATGATTATGGTTAAATTAACATTAATAAGGGACTAGACCTTAACCTTAAGGCCCAAAACGACCTATACACTTTTACATGAGATATTTTATGGCCATTTATTTTCCCTATCCTCTCCTGGATATAAATTTTATCATTATTGGATCCACATTCAAAATTAAATATGTGGTAGGATTTCCTTTGTCAAAATATTTCAAGAGTGTCACTCCTCATCTGCAATAAAAATGAATCCTATCCTCCCACTTCCTTGCATCTCTAAAGACACTTTGGCTCGACCAAAATCTTCCCAAATAGATCCTAAAAATCCCTCCACTCATCCTACAGGCATCCCCATAAGAATAAATAAATCCAAATAATCCTTAGGTTCAAACCAAAAGGAGTTACCAGAATAAAAGGTAACAAACTTCCTCAAGGTTCTTAGTTTTATTTCAATTATCCAAACCCTATAATATTATTATTTAATGATTTTATAACAATACCAATATCCTAAATACACTAGGATTTTATTATACTAATTTTTTTACATACACTCACACACACATCCATCTAATGGGTAATTAATATATTGTTTCTATATACGACGAACTACCGCCTCCCAAAACAATGATTGTTCATTTTTTCCTTTACGAACTTACATGGTTGGCCATTATGATGGACACTATATTTATATATGATATAAATTATATTTATAATTTATTTATACTTTTTAAATTATTTTATAAAACATGCCTTTATACATTCTATTTTTTGTAAATACGATAACGTTGTCATGGAAGTGTTGACTATCGCCGTCTCAAGGTGATGTAATTCGTTCATGCTATACATGGAATGTATTATGGATAATTTTAATAAACAGATATAAAATATATGACATTGATATGATAATGGAGTTATAATATACATATTTATCATTTATATTTCTTTATTTTAATATGAAAAAGAAATAAAAGTAGCATTCATGCATACGTACGGCCTACCGTCTCCATGAACGATGCATTTTATTTTGTATCTCCAAACATTATAGATTATTATAAATACATATGTAATGAATATATATGATAATTAAATCATAGTTTAAATTCTGTATATTATTAAACAATGGTCTAATTAATTAAAACAAAAACAACAAGTAAGAAATATACTTAGGAAATCTAGGAAATTAACATGTGAAATAAATAAAATAATGAAATATTATTAGTAAATGGGTAATAGGAAATTATAATAAGTTTATATATGATATTATAAACATAATTATGGTTATGGTATACTTTATTAACATATTTTTAATAAATATAAAAGAGGATAAATACCACACAACAAAAAGGAAAGTTAAGGTTAGTGATTTCATCTTAATTTAAAATCCATTGAAAATTATTTGTTCTTATGCACCTAGTTTCTTTTATATGGAATATAAACATCCATTTTAAATGTTATATCATGAAACTCTTTATTCTCATGATATTATAAGTCTCATTTAATTTTATTCCTTCATGTATATTATGAAGCAGATGTTTCAAAGTGGTATGGGACACTTTGTAATGTTTAATGATTATTCTCCTTAAGAAAGTTTTTAATGATATCTTTGTAATCTCATTTCCTTTTATGATTGTTAAATTTATCTTGAAACAATAATTTTATTTTTATGAACCTAATTCATTATATATGGTTCACATACTGGCACTTTTTTATATAATATCAGGATTCATTCATTATTCATGATAATTTGATTTTATATTTGAATTATTTTAACTAAGGGGTTTTAAGTTAAATGTTACCAAACAGAAAAGAGATTATATAACCTGTTTTCTTTTCATTGGGTTATATTACATACTTGTTGTTGTTAATATTATATTATTATGCATATAATGAAGTTGAATATATATTGACGTATTTCCTCTTCTACATGTGGATTTATAGTTGATACACATAATCTAGTCATTGATTTATTGTTACTCCAACATTATAATCCTTTTCAGTATTTACTTTATAATCTCATTGTTTTAGGATTTTTTACACATAAATTTACATCAGAGGAAATTAATTGATAATTGTCTAATAAAACCTATAATTTTATTATCCTAAAGTTATTGATGGCCTTTATTAAGTGATTATACCATTATATACACTTTGGTACTCAAATTTTATTAGAAAATGTTTTTCAAAAAACCTGTATTTATTTCTCTCTTTAGTTGGAGAACCCACTTTATTCTAAAAACCATGCTTTAGTTGGTAAATACATTTTTACCTTATTTATTTTACCAATGTTTTCAAAGGAATATTAGTTTCTCTTTCTTAACAATGAATTTTTCTAACCTTTAACCGTGTAAAAGGAATTTTCTTTTTACCTCGTATGGATTGTACAGGTTTACTCACCATCATTTCTTTGAAGCATACTTTACATGTTTAAAAGGATACTTTTTAATGAAAATATTTTCAAATGTAATTTTCAAAGATAAATATTTTCAAAAAAAAAATCATAATAAAATGATACTTTCCTTGAGTATGTTTATAAAATATATTTTTATAGTATTTCAATTCATCAATGATAATAACCATTATTTTTATTCTACTTGGGATATGTTGTATTGGTTCCATACTATTTCATCATATGGATGTTTTTTATTTATTTGGACAAGGATTGCATTCACAATCACTTCCTTGATTCATTTATTAGTTCCCTTGAAATATTTAATTTCCTATGATCATTGAACATTTAATTTCCCCTAAATTATCCATTGCATTTATCATGGATTTTACTATTTCTTAAACCATATACCTCTTTACATATAGTGTATATATTGATAGTTGTTTGATTATTTGGATAAATATTGATAAATATGTATTATTTATTCAATATAAATATTTTATAAGGAATATTTTTTATTAATTAAATCAATCACTTGATATGAATAATACTTTAAACATGAAATGATGAGTAGAGCCCAGAAATTATTTATCTCCTTGCTGGATCGATAGTTTCTCATGAGACAAATTATTTATACAAATCAAAATAGTTTGAACTGTCTTTTAAAAGGTCTTGATGGTATAGGTTTTCATGTGCCTTGTACATTATGTCCATTATAAAACCATTACATTCATTTAGTTTCAATTATTATTAATCCATCAAATTTTGGTTTGAAATATTTATGGATACATTTCATTTTCAGTTCATTGATTAAGTGGCATGTGTTTTAGTTTTATACCTTTAAAATTTTATTATTCCTTATCTTATTATTTGAATGGAATGTTTATTCATTTACCTTTCCATATTAGTTATTCACTTACTTTTCATATTATTGATTACATGGAATTAGTGGTCATTTATTTACCATGTCATGTTGATTTATACCTATTGATTCCTTATTGATTCCCCTATACTTTAACCTTACTAAGAATTTGAGCTCAACCCTATTAAGTTACCTTTACCTATGATTATAAGAAGTTAACTATAAAATATATTCATGGATATGATATATAGAATAAATTCATCCTTGAAGAAATTTAGAAGTAAAAAAATTATATTGTAATTAGTGTATTATTTTTTAATAAAAGTATAATTTATGTATCTAGTTTACCAATACAACTAAACTCTCTATCCTTGGGGGCTTTATTACTTTTAATCATGTCAATAAAATTGATAATAGATGTTGGAGCTGAGATCATGGGGTCAAGTCACTATATAATGGGTGGGAATGGTGGTTTATCACTTGAATTTACCACCATAGTTTTCTTCAATCCTTAATTTCGTTCATGTGTATAAACTCAAAAAGTATCATCCAAACCCATCAAATGTTCTTAATTGGGAAGACAATGACATAGATTCTGATATGCCTATGACTGAGAAACCACTTTGGGTTATTGATTCTCAAGTGAAGTTTATACATGGGAAGTATATATCTTTGGTTTGTGTGTTGTGGTACCATTGTTCTTATTTTTATGTGAAATGGGAGAAAGAGTATTTGATGGTGGATTAGTGGCCTCAAATATTTGGGGGAAAAATTCTTTGACATATCTTTCTAGGGGTATAAACCAATATGGTGGGGAGAATTTTCACATCCCAGTGTTTCTTTCAGCTAATTAATTTCATTTTTTTGAATATATATCCATTGGGTCTTCTCTCAGAATTATTTTAGTGAATTTTGAAGGGTTTTAAAATTTTTTGGGTATGTGAATAGTTACATCAAGGTTTGGGGAAATGGTATGGTTTTTTCTAGGAAACCATGATTCTTGAGTTGAATTTTCAAAGTAAGGTTCATAGTTTTTCTAAACCATTGGTCCTTACTTTCAAAATGTGTGGCTTGAAATAGGAGAATTATTCATTATTGGAACATGGTTTTTCAAACTGTGTGACCAAACCAAATGGCTTCACTGGTAGCCTACCAAGGCATACATGGTTAGCGCACAACTTAATAAATTGTGTTACATGATTTTAATTAATCATAATTTTATTTTTGAGACTATAAACACATATATTTTCCATTATTATTCTTTCATTAGAGTAGTCTATCAATAAATGAGGTTCCTCTTATAGATTTTAGATATTCCTTACCTCTCGATGATCAATTTTGATAGATCTTTGAGTGTTGGATCTAGTTTTTCAATGGTATGTGCATGTTATTTGTCATTATTTATTGATATTTTATATCCAATCATATCTCCTTAAATTAAATCTTAGATTGAGGTAATTAATTCTAAGAATATGTTTTTGGAATTAATATAATTAGGTTTCTAATAAATCCATCATGGATTTGGGTTTTTTTTTGTCTAGATATTCATTGATCATTGTGCCTTATTTGGGAATCATTGTGGAAATTGATTTATATCTTTCCATTTGTTTTATAAATAATGAATTGGAGATTATTATTTGAGAATTATTGGCTTTGGGTTCTTACTTGTGTTCTTTAACCCTTGGTTTCTCTTGGATTTTGGGTCCCATGTGAGTGTTTAAATTCCAAGTGTTTCAAGGTTAATGGTTTCATGATTTCGATTTATCTTATGAACCTTTCTTACTTACTCCTTGAAATTTATTTCTAAATGGTTATAAATTTTGGTTTATATAAATATCTTGGAAATAGATTCTGAAATGGTTTTTAAATAAATGAACAATGTTCTGATAAAATTTATTAGCTATGGAAATGTTTATGAAAATGGATTTCTATCATAGTTTTGTTAATAAAAATGGTTGTTAAGAATATTTTGTATAGTTTCAAAGATAAAATTATATTGTATGATTCTAATGTGGTAAACATGAATTTTTTTGGTGATGATTTATGGATCCATCCTTGTAGAAGAACTCATTCCCACTAAATCTATTTTTTGGTTCGGAATGATGGTGATAAAGACACAATAGAGGGTGAATTTTTGTTCTTTTAAAATACTTGAAAAAATTAATTCATCCCTCTTGAAATAAATTAATATCAACCTTCTATCATAAATATTATTAATTTAGCATAAAATAAATAAATGAAATAGTTGGACACTATAATGTATAGTGGTTTAGGTCATGTTAATCCCCTATTCAACTCTACCAATTCTCTGTCTGTGAGATTTTTGATTTTCACTAAGCATGTTCTTTTATCTAGGGAACTCAAAAACTGAGTGTTGGTAGTTAACACCTTAAAAAAATTTATTTTCCTCTACAAATAACCTCTAAAACTAAATTTAAGTACCACAAGCTAACACTTCACCATGAATGAGTAAAAGTCTATGACACTTCATTGGCCAAGGGTGAGAATTAAATTGTTGAAACATATTGGTCACATAATTCTAGTAGTAACAGAATGATAAAGATGATATTTAATAAATTGTATAAGAAAATAAATTCGTTGATGTCTCACAAGTTTCTATATAAATAATAGCATTAATAAAATAAACAAATTCGTACATCTCTTCTTCTACTTTACACAAATAGAGAATACATATATATAGATAATTATTTTCTCAATTTTTCAAATGTCTAATAGAAATATGAAACATTGAATCACTTTTTATTTTTGTTTGAGTAAGAGTTTTCAGGCACAACCTTTGAAATTTCGAGAGAGATGTTTATAGTGAATAAAAATATCAAACAGTTCCAGTGACTCTTTCTTCTTTTAAATCCAAAATAAATAAATCCAACTGGTTTCATAAATATCTCAAATAATATCATAGCATCATTTAATTATTTTATTTTTAAAATATTCTACAAAATAAACTCAGTTAAATTAATTTAAACTCTTCCAGTATTTTAGCATCATTATTTAACAATCCTATGAAATAATTCAAATTCCCAATCAAGTATTCTTTAAAATTAGCCTAAATAATCCTAGAAATTTTACAAATGCATCCACATGAAAATTAAAATATTTTAATTTAAATAACAAGGATTTTGTTGACTTCTTTGAAAAATAACATTAAAATAATCTAATTGTTTTGATGTTTAAAATATTCACCAAAAATATTTATAAACACTTCCATCATCAATGTTAGATTTTATGTGAAATTATCTAGCAGATAAACCACCATGAATAATTTAGATAAAAATTCATCATATAAAAATATAAAAAATAGAGTATTATATTATGCTTTTTCCATTATTTCATAATTTATTATAATAGTGATGCATTTTTTAAAGATTTGGAAAACATAATCACCGTGTAGTGTTCAAGAGAACTAATAATTTATTTTGAGTGATGTGGCAAGAAGGAAAAATGGGCTTTGTAACAATTCATCTTATCCATGAGAAGCACTGCTAGCTTTGGTATTGAATGGTGTATCATCTTCAGTGACATCAGTGCAGGTTCTAGTATGCTTGCTTAACTATTCAACCTCTAGTTCATTATGTTCTATAAGTAAATCATGGTGTATAGTTTATATATGAAATTTTTCATTCCTTTGTGATTGAGTTTATAGAGTTCATGTTCATCATGATACTTCATACATTAAGCCTCCATTATATCCTATTCTCCGTGATATGTTTTAAAATTTTATAAAAGGCCTCTGGAAATCAGTGTCGTATTCTTGAGCTCATGTCTCATTGTGATATCACATGAATCTGGTGATGTATCTACATGAATCATGAACTACAGAGCTTTATGTGTTATTACAGTTCAAAAAGATAGTGTGAACCTTATTTTTAGAATGAAATCTATAGGTTATATTTTTATAAATCCATCAATTCAATTTCTATGTGCTTTAAGTATCTACACTAGTTCAAATTCCAAAAACTGTAAGAAATAGAGTATCTACAAGATGTCCAAAACATCCATCATGAAGCATGCTACTTCACTCCACATATATATTTTTATATTCTTCCAGATCAATTCAAACTTCACTGATTTATATGATACTTCACTAAAATTTATATGTGGTATATTTAGTTCATAATAGTATTAAAAGTCATAGTGAGTTCTAATGATTAGTTAGTTGGTGGATTTTTGAATTTCAAGAATAGCTTACAAACACGAGGTTCAACTTCGACGGAAATATAGACATCAAATTATGAAATGTAGTGATTATTTTATTCAAAAAGTAGGCTCTTAAACCTAAATTTAAACTTAAACAAAGGTTTTATCCAATACTAGCATAGCGATGACCAATGTAGGGATGATCAAAATAGGGATAAATATCCTACTAAAAAAATGAACATCTGACCAACATAAACTTATCTAAATTTTTAGAGTCTTTTAAAAATAGATTTTGTATTTGGACCAGAAGACTTATATTTAACAAATTTCATAAAAAAGTAAATAGACCAAGTAACAAATCAATCCAACTTATTCTTCTCCTAAAACTATTGAAATTCAAAATAAAAAATATATTTTTAGAAACTACATCTGTATAGAAACATCATAAAAATACATATAATTTATTGATAACCAAAAACACTTTTTAAACTTTCATGTAAATTAATTTAATAAATATAAATGCCTTGGATATTAATATCACCATGTTTCACATGATTAGTATATTTTTATCTCATGATAACTTTGAAAAACTAAATCCATAAAAATATATAGACTATAAAATCCTTGAAATGTTGTAGTAAAATTAGTGTGTTTTTTGAGCACCCAAGAGATCATTTCGCACTTCCTTTTAAATGAATGAAATTTAGATAAATATATGGGATATCAACTATGATAACTTTCATATAATTTAAATCACTTTATCGTGAGATATCATCAAAAAATATAGGTGACTTTAAACTAAAATATTGTAATGTCACTGAAAACATATAATAGTTTCATATATTTTTCCCCATAGAAACAACTTATTTATCCTCTTATATAAAGAGATAAAATAAACGTAATATTATTATATTTACATTTAAAAAACAATGTAGGAATCTTATCACTATAGCATCATATATAAATTAAACACATGGACATAGAGAATCTAAAATCACTAAAACAAACTTATTACTAAAAAATGGGTTAAAGTAATTATCAAAACCAAGATGAGAATGAAAAGGACAAGAAGCCACTCAACATTATTCTTCTAGGATAATGTATGCACTAGGTTACATAATTTGTCTTAGGGAGACACTCCCATGAGTGAAAACTTACCCCATAAACCTATTCTTCGAGAGTAATGTGCACACTAGAAGAAAACACGTCCCAATATTTTTATGTGGATACTCATTGACCTATAATTATTGATACTCATGGGCTCATGTTCTCTATTAATAATATTTAATAATTATGATTGGAATGATTGTGGAAATTCTTTAAGAATCAAATTATTGTTAATGTTTTAAAAATTATTTAAAGGGTGATTTATCCATGTTTCATATTGAACTATGTAAAATTGTATCTCGTGACTCATATTTATTTACTAGAGCATTAATGGTTTATTTTATAATTTATGATTTTGAAAAACATAGAGGGGTTATATTGGGATCTTTTTATCATTCCCTATATACACCTTTGGATATATGTATATCCTATTTTATATGATGTAGGTAAGGAAAGAATGTTGTAGCGTATTGGTGGGTTTTTTCATTAGCAATGTGTGGGATTTTGGAGGTGACATCATGTCACATGGAGTTATGACTTAGTTTGTTTAGTACTTTAGTTTTTTTATGGATCTTGGCACTTGTTTTTATTAACTCTTGTATCTTTCTAGTGTTTAATTTGTTTTTAAATATCGACATAATTTTGTACCTTTATATCACCTTGTTATAGGTTCTTTATGGAAAAATTATCCCCAAACATTTTTTCTTGATGCTCGGGTTCTTGTCACTAGTGCATGGTGATTGAAAATTCCCTTCATTACATGTCATTACTGATTCAGGTTATGGATATTTGGGTGGTTTGTCACATAAAATAATTCTATTCTTCCTTTAAAACTATCCTCAGTCTTTCCTTTAATATCTTACAACATTCTAATCCAACTTTTATAGAAATTATTCTCAACATGCATCACATCAATCTTATGTTTGAATTGATGATATCTCTAATATAGAAGCTCAAAAAATATTGATTTTTTCCGTATATTTGTGTTTTCACCATATCTTTGTGAATTTCCAAATATGACATCATTGTTTTCCCCCTCTAAATATATTTTTCTATTGATAAAGTATTTGAAGAAATATCAAATTATAGTTATCTATTTAATTATTCTTTAATATTTAATAGGAGTGATCCATATATTGATAACTTTTATAACCCATATACATAGTTTTTCTCCCATGTTGTAGTAGATAAAATAAAATCCATTCTTTTTAAATTAGACATACTTTATGACCCGTAACACTATATCTAGGAAAAAAAATTATTTCCGGAAGTCATTTATAGTGAATATAATAATTTCATGAAATTTAAAATATTCCTTTTTATAATAAAAAAAAATGATGTCTTACTCCCACAAGAGTTTCAATTCATCAATTAATAGTGATAAGAAACCATCAATATCTTTTCCAAACAATTTTTATCCATAAATAATTAAACTAAACAAAATATATTTTTTCTTCATAAATATTTTTGGGTAAAAGTTTTATATTACCAATAAAATAGTTCAGGGACTATGTTGCCACTGTGGCTCTAATATGGAGTTTATCAATCTGTGAAAAATCCAAATTAGAGATTCTAGGCTACATTTATAAATTTTATAAATTTTTGACCAATTTTCTTCCATTACTGGGAATCAGCTGGATGATGCAATTTTCCATTAGATTTTTTTCACATCTTAATGTTATATTAAAAATTTTCATAATTTGAATTTGAAAATTAATGTGTTAAATGGTGAATTATAAGAATATTCTAGATTTCGTTATCAAGATTTATCATAATTATCATAATAGTTAAATCAACTTTTGATATTTCTTCCAACTTAGACCATGATGACTCATATTTAGGATGCTTTGGATGATCTTTGTATTAATTTTATACAACACATGATCATTTTGGAATGCATGTATCTTCTTGTACCCCAATCTTTGTAAACATAATATTTTTTTATATTATAATCTGAATTTATAAGACCATTTTCTTCTATAAGTATACCTTTCAACAGATCTAGTAATTATTTAAAACTCTTATTTCTCCATCCATTTTTTAGATTTTAAGTTAACCAATATCAACATTATTCATAAAACCATAAATTTGATATAACCTAGATACATTGGTTTTTCAGTATCATAATACGGTCACTCAATCATTGGTGTTTTCTCAATTACTTCCACATCAATATCAAGAATAATTTATTATATTTGACTAAAATTATCATTTTAAAAATTTACATCTCCCTTGGATCTTGAATTCTACCCCATTCGCCATGTAAGATCCAAGGACTATAGCTCAGATTAAAACCATTGAGAATAAATTGATCATTTATTTCTATGTATCTTAGGTTTCTCATATTTAAACAATTCATTTATGAACCGTAAAACATGAGGTTTTTTCAAAAATTCTATTTTAAAAATTACAAAAAAAACATTAACCATATTCTTATAATAATCACTTGTTCATCATGTAATAATTCAACTACAATTCAAAATCACCTATTGAAAATATTAAATATAGTATATAAGTTACTGTATTTTGTAACTGTAAATTCAAATTTTCCTCTAAAACACAATACAAAAGAATATTTAAAAATAATAATAACATTAATAATATTAATAATAATAATAACAAGAAAAACCATACATGCATTAGGTGATAGACATTTTATACAATATATCTCTTCAAATTTTTAATTATTTTATAAATTTATAATTCATTAAAAGTTCATATATATTTATAAGTGTGTTTGTGTATTTCACTATTAAGAAAACATAACTTCTTTTGTTGAAATATAAATTATAAAATAATTCATGCATACATACATATATGCATAAATAAATACATACATATATACATACACACACACACACACACACATAATTAATATGAAACATCGTATATTTTTCATAAATATAACAGATATATCACTAGTAATATTAATAATTTATTATTAATATATATTAATTAAAACAAAAATAAAAAATTATATCATTTGGAATTATAAAAATATATATTCCAAATTCAAATGATAAATTTTTTGAAAATAAAACATAAAACTATTAATTAATTATAATAAATACTTGTTTTTTACAACTAATACAACTATAATTTGAATAAAAATATATGTTTATAAAAACTAAATTTCCAATTTATTCAAAAATAAATAATTTAGATCTAAAATTTCAAAAAATCAAAAATAACTCGATTAAAATCTTTTATGGTAGAGAAATCATAAACCAAAAATATCACTTTCAATATTAGGATACCAATAACAACTATTTCCTAAAATTTGAAAAATAATCTAAGACTTTTCAAGAATAATATATTTAATTTACAAAAATATAAATTATAATATGTATAATTGAATATATAAAGTGGATATGGTTGGAGAAACTCAATAATGGCTAAAGAACACTTGGGTGGGACTTTGATAGCAGGGTGGGGTTTCTTAGATGTGAGATATGGGAGATAGGTTTACAGTGGCAGATGAAGGTCAATGGTGGTGGAAAAAGAGAATGAGAAGAGAATATATAATTAGTAAGGTTTATATAATGAGATATTTTTGGGTTTAGGTTACAAAGTATTGGGAGAATAGTCAATCATGTCTATATAATTAACATAGGTATTAGTAGATTGCATCATTTTTAATTTTTTTAAGGGTTTTCAACATAAATTATTACTATAATTGACATTGAAAACATGTTTTTAACATTGGTTATAAAATAAATGATGTTAAAAATAGAGAAAATGTTTTTTCATCATCAGTTTATTTATGTCCTCTATTGAAAATATTTTTAGCATTAGTTATTTTAGAATCAATCTTAAAAATGTTCTCATTTTAAACATTTTCCCCTTGTGGTGGATGTTCAAAATAAATTTAAATCGCACGGTAATATTATTTGAAACAAATCTTGGTTGGTATATAAATACAATACTTATATTGATGACATAAATAAAGAAAAAACACCTCCACTAATTTCTATATAAGATTAGATTCGACTGTTCTTGGTAGTTTCAATTCAAAGAGGATTCCAAATATATAAAATGGATGTTAAGATAATATTTTAATATGAAGTACTCAAAGAAAAAATTTTATTGAAGAAATTTGGGATTTTAAATTAATAATGATGATAGAAATATGTATCATTTAAATAATGATTAATGTGGTTTGAAGAATGTACCATCTTCTTAAAATACCTGTTTAGATTCTTATATGAGTAAAATGGAATTCAAGAGAGGTGGTTTTGGTCATGATATTTATGTTAAATCATAAAAGGAAGAGTAGTTCAAGGTACTTGTGTATGTTGATGATATAATATTTAGTGGAAACAAGAATTAATTAGTGGAATAATATATGAGATTGATGTTATCAAAGTTTTAGATGATGATGATAGGTGAACTCACTTACATTCTTAGGCTACAATACAACCAAAAGAGTGAGTCTACATTTATTTATTAGAAAAATTATGAAAAGGAGTTTCTAAAAAAGTTTGACATGCATGATTGTAAATTGGTTTCTACTCCAATCATGGTTGAAACTAAACATAGGAATCATGAAAATTGAAATATTATAGATTCTATATTATATCAAAAAAAATATAGTAAACTTTTTCTAATTAATATCAATAAGATCATATATTGTATATGTCACATGATCAGATGAGAGGTTTCAAAGAAATCTAAAATAACAACATCATTAAATAGTAAAAAAAGAATATTGAGGTATGTTCAAGGTACCCTCAACTATGACATGGTGTCTAATGTATGAAAATACCAAGATTTAATAGTATATTTAGTAGTAGATTAGTTCAGGGATGTTATGGATATAAAATACACAAGTGCAGGAGAATTATTTATTGGAAATACATGTACAAGTATTATAAAAAACCAAGATATCACTTCACTTAGAATATTATACGCAAGGTATATTTTGGCTATAAAATATTTTAATCAATTGATTTGGATAAAAAAAATTGAAAGATCTTAGAGAAGAATTGAAAGTGATTATAGTAATTTTTAAACATAAGTGTAACTCCCCTCCAACTATACAATAAGAATTCATTTTAATCTTCATAGAACTTCATGTATTTTTTGTGTCTTTTTTAATATTGAAGGTTTTTTTAGGGATTATAGGTCTATTTAAAGGAGTCAAATAAGGTGCCATAACATTTTTAATAATGAAAAATTCCATCCAGTACTCGGTTGAAGTAGGAATGGGGGTAGGAACTCCAGGTAGTTTGTTGAGAAGATGGTGACCCTAGTGTGGATACCTGATAACAAGTGATTAGGTACCCAATGGTCCCTTGGGATTTTTTTTAAAATAATTTATTTATTTTAATTAGTTAAAAAAGATTAAATAAGATTTAAATTATTTCACTCCACCTAGGCTATATGATCTTTGTAACCATCTTCTTTGTGTCTCTCCCTCTCAAGCCTGATTCATCTATGTTTGTTGTTAGATTTGGGTACCTTCATCCCCAGTGGAATTATTATGGTAAGGATATAACTCATATTCCCTCCATTATTGGTTTCTATCTTTATTTAATCATTATCCATTTATTATATTGTAATTTGGTGGATTTTTCAGATTCTCTGATTTCTTCTATGTGAGGTTTATTTGTAGGTGGAATTGCATAGGATGTCTTCTAAAATTATTAAGTATGTGTTATATAAATTTAATTATTAATTTATACATATTTTCATGCAACACGTGATATGCAGTATCACCACTATGTGTGTCTGAACTAAAATTATTATGACATATTCCCCATGACCTCATGTGAGTTGGGTAAGGATACCTAGGGCTCTGATAGACCCTCTAAGTGTAGGCTTTAGTGTTGTGGTTACCGATGGATGAAATCTTGATATAAAGTGGGTTAATCCTTACACTCAGAACCTAATGACATATTTCATGAGTTATGTTTTGAAATAGTGGGCCTTGTTAAGTTCAAATTAACCTCTTTTATTGGTAGATAATTACTCACTCTATGAGATAGATGGGATTTGGCTCTTATGGTGCAAGTGACATAGGTGTATAATCACTTTTGGATTATATGACATATATATAGATTGTGTGATCCAATCCTTTATATTAAATAATTCATATGGGATTGTACCATGGATAAGACTTTTAAAGGGGTTGGTATATGAGGATTGACCTAGTAATTATTGTAGAAGTGTGAGTGTTATGCATGCCCTTAATTTTTTTAATTAAATCATGTTATGTTATAAACCTTAAAGGTTTGATATAAGGGGAAAAGAAACCAGTTGGTTGAGACCAATATAGACTTAGGTCGCATCTTCTATGTTCCTCTTACTATTTTGATATAGATTAAGGTTTTATTGAGCTAATATCATTTTAGACTCATGGGGGGTCACTTCTCCTCACCATATTCATACTTATATAAGTGAATATCAAGACACTTGAGGTCTGAGGTCATTCTAGACATGGGACAATTTTCCCATAGGTCATATTGTATCCTTGATTATGGATTCAGATACCCATGGAGTGAAACTATATAGACAAGGGTCAAATTTCCTCCATATCATGATATTGATGATTAGTGAGTGAGATATCCTAGTATGAGATCATCATATCCATGGGACACTTTATCATTGATCTTATAGTATGATGATCATGGGTCAAGAAGCCTGAGAGATAAGACCATATAATAAAGGTTAACCTTTCCCCTTGACCTAATATCACTACATTGCGGTCAATATTCTTATGCTCTGAGACTGATAAAGATGTGGGGTTTCCACTCCCATGGTCTTTATATTATTAGAAGTTGTGTTTGATATTTCTAAGGACTGAGACTTACAAATTCATGGGGTCTCCCATCCCATTTTCTTTACATCATTATACATGGTAGTAAAGATACCCTAAAAGTTTAGATCTATATAGTCATGATAATGTGTTGCCCCATTGACGTTATGATTTATTTTAATATGATCATAGACAGCCAAACAATGGATAAAGCAAGTATGGTCAAACCTTTGGTGGCTCATTAATCACTCTAGGTCATGAAATGTATTATGGTAATTATTTTTTATTATATTTTAATGTCACATCAAGCATGAACTTATATATTTTGTACTTTTTTAGGGTCATCATTGGTGGTGGGATACTGAGTTGTACTCACACCTTGCTCGGGAACCATGGTACCCAAGTAGACTTCATGTTTTGTGATCCAGGTAAGGTAAAAGGGTCTATAGTTGGTGATGGTTTATTTCAGGAGTTTGGGTTGGAACTATCTGGGAGTAATGGGAGAGGACTTGAATTTATTCTGTATATTTCACTAATCTTGTAGTTTTTTTATCATGTTGTATAAAACCAGTCCCTAGGTGGTCTTATTTATATGTGTAAGCCTTATATGACATTACAGTAGTTCTTATTAATATTTGTATACCTTTTATGACACAATAGTAGCTCATTTTGTTATAGAATGTGAATTTTAATTTACTTATAGTTTTAAGGTAGTTGTTATAACCACCATTACTCTAATTTTATATTATGGTGACCCTTTATATATTTATTCAACTATGATATATGTTTATCTATACCAAAGAGGGTATATTCTTATCCAAATATACATAGACGTTCATCATTGTTCAGTAGTATCTGGCATATAGGTAGGTGTGGTTGAGGTATGTGGAACCTGGTTTAGTCATGGTGTAGGTGAACCAAGTTAGGGATGTTACTATAAGAGCATTATTTACTTAATGAGAAAACTGATATAACACTCATTTATGAATAACATTAAGATTCAATATAATTTTATCAAAAAAATTAGAGTAACAAACTATCAAGGTGGAACATGTTGGGATGAATTAATAAGTAGTGAATATATTTACATAACCATTGACCATACTAGAATTCAAAAAGCATCAATTGAATATTTGTGTTGAACCACATCCCATTGCTTGAGGGGGCTTAGTGTGTCCCCACTCTCCATATGTATTTATTATTTAACATGACTATTTATGTTTAAAAATACTTTAACCTTTTGTTTTACTATCATTGGGGGAAAAATTGGAGAAATTGGTTAATGGAAATTAAAAAAACTTTTATCATGGATCTTGGGATCTAATAAGTGAAATCGGAGTTTAAAAATAGATTGACAAGTAGAATAAGAGCATAACTCCCATGTTAAGGTGGAGGAAACCTAATCTTAATGGGGTGTTTTTATATAAAGAGACTAGGGAATATATGATCCATGGGGATGATATTTCAAGAATAAATAAAGACTAGTGGTTATTTTAAGTGAGATTTTATGTGAGGGTGAGTGGTTTTATTAAGCTAAGGGTTTGAGGAAAGCAAATAATTATATCTTAAAATCATTTTTTATATAACAAGAATTTATGATGTAGACTTAGAGTAATGTTTGAAACATTTTCTTACTATTTGACTTTATTAAATCACGAGGATTCAAAAATTTCACTAAGTATTTCCAACAAACCCAAAGGGGAGAATGTTGAAACCTAGTTTATTAAGTGGAAAATGATGGGTTGAAAGTGGATATTGTAAAAGCATGACCAGAATTTATTGTGTTTGTTTTCAATATGTCACATTGGTGGGATTACATCATTATTCTAGCTTGAGATAAGTTTTGTAGATTTTAGAGGTTATTTGGATCTAATTTAGTTAAAATGAAAAAAATCATGTCATAATATTATTGAACATTCCATAATATTTTTTATCAAATTTTTGTGACCAATGAGATATTTATTACAATTTCATGTTTGGATAAGTTTAGTAGATGGAATAGGGATAGTAATTATTCCTTGATTTATGCACCTTAATAGAAAATTATGATAAGGAGTATTGGATTTAGATTAAGAATCATGTTGTAACATGACCTAATGATTTATGAAGGAGGTGACTTTTAGATGTTTTTTCATAACAAGTATTGTTACATCATAATGAGTTTGGTTAGAAAATATCTAAAAATATTAAACCCTTATTTTTAGTTTTAAAAAAACTTTCCAAGCCATGATTTTCAAATAGAATCAATAACAAAAGTATATTACACTTTAATAGTTGGAATTATTTTATTATTGTGGGGATGGCAACAAATATGGAAGCTAAAATATTTTTCAAATATGGTTAGATCGATTTGGAATTTGGTTGCTTTAATTTAACCAAGGTGGATGGTTTTGGAGGCCAATTATTATGTGACATGTGGAATTAAAAGAACGAAGAATTAAAAATAAGAAATTGGAAATATTAAATAGGGTGATTAGATGGATTGGTCAAATAAATCACAATATAGAGGAATTCTACCTTCAATATAGAATTTCAAAGAGTTTAAAGTGATGCTTACTGAAGTATTTGATCATTATTAACTATTTGGAGTTGATCATAAAGATTGAGATAAACATAAACACCTATTCTATTTAATTGTATTGATTCTTTTGATATTTGAATATAAATAACCTATATTTTGTAATTTCAGGAAAAAATATCTTGAAAAGGTGGTAAGATAGACATAAGGAGAGATTGATCCTTGGTTTAGATGTGAAATATTGCTAGACATTGTAATCATAATAGTGTGTGCTGAATTTTCTTATACATTGATACATCATTGGTGTATGCTCCATGTACATAGAACTTCTAGAAGAACCATTAAAATCCTTTTATAAATCCAATTACTTTTCATATGTGGATATTATGGATGTTTTTCTAAGATTGAGTGGTTCATTTCATTCTTTCCAATATGGGTGTAGGATTCATTTGATAAGAAGAAATTAACTCCCTAATATTATCCACCTCCTATCTTAGGGTATTTTTGGGCTTGTGATTTCAACAACGTTGAAACTCGTAACCTCACATTTTGAAAAATATCTTAGACAAATTCTTTTATCTTAGATAAATATCATTTTACCCATGTCTTCTTTCAAACATGATATAATTTTGGATCAAACATATCAATGTATATTAAATCCATCATCTTATATTTTTCAAAATATCCATTGTTTACATATAACTTATCTTATCTAAAAATAAAAAAGAAATTGAAAATGCATAATCTTAATATGGTATACAAGAGATTCACTACTAGAAAGTATGGTTTTACCAATGTTTTCTTAAACCATTGGGAATAACATCATTGGAATTATACTATACTAATGGTTTTTGTAAATCGTTGGTATAAGCCCATTGGGATTATTTTATACTAATGGTTCTAGTAAACCATTGCTATATATATATACCAACAGTTTAATAAACTTTTGGTATGGGACTCCCACAAACAATGAAATATCAACCAACCTGCAAATCTATATAAATATATCAACAAAATTTAGAGTGGGACTTAACAAAAGTATCAGTTCCAGTCACTATACACATTAAAAACAATATATATATATATATATAAAAAATTAAAGTAGTTAATAACTTAAAAACAATTGGTAGAATATATATATATAATGATTTTTAGTTATAAAACGTTATCTTCAAGATCCAAAATTTCATAAATATGAATTCATAAATTTAGAAAATAAATATACCACGTAAAAATATCCTTTTCATGGTCAACACTAGCATTTTGGTCATCACTACAATTACCCTTCCCAAAAACCTTAACATTACGATTATCATCCCCAATAACTTAATCACCATCAACACTAGAAGGTACAATTCCCTGATCACAACTAGGAACATTATCATAATTTTATAAAGAATCATATAATGAGCACATCATCAACATACACGTATCAAAGACCAAATAAATATCAAGTGGAAGTGAAGGACACATAGCCATCACATATTTCATGAACTAATTTATAAATTTTTGACTTCTTTCATTATCTTAGACTACCAATTGTTTTATTCTATACTTATTAAATGTCCTCTTATAACTATTTATTAGTGATAGAAAAGGATATTGAATTACTTTATGTGAGCCACTACATAATGGGAATGATAAGATTCTTGAGTTGACAATGGACCCTTTCTCAGTGCTCCTCACCTAATACCTACAATAAATTATCATTGGGTTGACAATGGACCCTTTCTCTAGATCACGCTATTGATAGTATATATTAAATAAATAATTAAGAAAAAGATATTAACACTCTAAAGAATATAATAAATCTTATAATGTTTTTTTGTGACGAATAATTAAGGGGACTTTAATCCTTCTTCTACCCACTTGAGAAAAGAAATTTTTCTCGAGGTATATACCCTCTAATGTTCAACACCACCCACTAAAAATATCAAGGTATGTATGAAAACATTAATTATTAATACTCTTAATTATTGAAAATTAATAAATAAAAACTATTTATATAATATGATATTTCCTACTCTCTATAACTGAAGTCCTAAATAACATAACCACACTTGGTAGTAGTTGAAAAATAGTTAGTTTATCTCATGTTCATGCATGGTAATCCATCCCATGGTGTGCACATAATTTATATAAATCTTGTTTTTTGTTTATTTATGATGTATCCTCAAAAATAAAATTAATTAATTAGAATAAAAAATCATACATTTCCTAATCATTTTCATTCAAAACCATTAAATTGTAGTAATACATTAAACTCATGACTCTTCTAGTAAGAAAGCATCTCCAAGTATTGTGTGACTAGATAATCATTAAGGGTTTGTATGACCTCTAAATCTATGTAAAATTAATCAATCTAGTCAATATATATGTTTTTCTTATATTCTCTCCATGGATAACCTAATTCCATCAACTATGTAGACCTCGCAACTTGATCATCTGTATAATTAAAGAAAATCGACAACCAAAATGTTAATTCATATAAATATAATAATAATTTTTATTTTAATCTAAAAAAATTATTACCCATATTTCAACCCATTTATTATCCTCAATTTTGTCTCTTACATGTATCCATGAGAGTGGTCGCATGGGAATGGTATCACTATATTTTTTAACCATTTATAGAAAATAAATTCATTCTCTACCATGTTTACCAATCATATTAATTTCTTCATTGTACACTACCATTACTTTTTTATGGATGTTCCATACATCACGTATGTGAGAACCCACTATTATAAAGACATATATTGTTCTATCATATCACATAAAATCATCTATATTTTTATGTTCATAAAATCCTCATTTTCATTACTGATATATTTATCTTAAAAATTTTAGGATAGTATTTAATATTCTAAACTCATTTGAATTCCTTGAGTCTCTATCAATAATTTTTTTAAGGAATTTCTATTATGTGTTTAATAAAAAATGTATGCATCAAAGAATTCTCTTATGGACAACCAAATTTTTTTTTGGTAAAAATCTATTTATCTTAAGTAATATTGGTTTAAAAGTTTTATCTTATGATGTAAGTAATTTATCTTATGGAGTAGATAAATTATATTTCATAAATAATTAATCCTCAAAAAGCTAAATTATATGGATGATCAAAAAAGTCTTTTATCTTAAATAGATTTTGATTCAACTTATGGAAAGTAACATTGTAAATGAATTATCTTATATGATGATTAATTCAAATATTTGATATATTAAATTAGTATTTTTATATATTATAGGACCACTATGTGTCTCTATATAAAAATAAAAAGACTCTAAATAAATCATATGGTGTAGTTGTCAATGAAAAAGAAGTTCTAAACGAACAAATTTCAAAACTGAAAGTTTAATTAGATAAGTCTATTTAAATCTTTTATATACATGATAACAATATTAATGAATTAGAGGTTAAATTTTAAAAACCAATGGATTATACTAGTTTTTTTATTAAGGGATAATAGTTAAAGAAAATCCTTTGTAATAAAAAATAAAGTAGAGAAAAATATGGCATAAGAAATAAATGATAAAACCCAAGTTTTATAAAAATTATTTTATACCTTGTTCCCAAAATAGAAATATGTATAAAATTGTCTACTTTAATTTTTGAAAAAATGGTGATTTTATAAATGATTCAACCCTAAAATCCTTATATGTATAGAATAAATAAGGCTTTTATTTATAAAAAATCATCTAATTCTAATTCTGAGAAATATAGAAAATATAATCATATATTTATTCCAAAATATTTTGTAGCTAACACTATTATTCCCAAGAGACATTGGGTACCTAAAAATATTTTTTCATAATTTTTTTAAAGGAAAAAATCCACATTAATAGCAATGAAAATTTATTTATAGATAATGGTAATTTAATACACATGAGTAAGGATTTTTCTAACTTTTACTCACTCTCTAAGATTAATGGAGGACATGTAACATTTACTAACAATGTAAAAGGAAGTATAATTGTTATTGGATCTATTAGAAATCCTCAATCAATAATCATTAGCAATGTAATTTATTTTTAAGTCTTAGAACATAACCTGTTAAATTTTTCTCAACTTTATGATGATGAAAATTAATTTGATTTTTATAACAATGTCTATTGTGTTTTTAAAGATAAATCCCTTAATTTTAAGGCACCAAGAACAAAATATTTCTATACCTTTTATCTTAATTCTTTATATTGAAAAAATATAAATTGTTTGAATGGTGAAATAAATAAATCATTTATTTGGAATAGGTGTCCTAGATAAAAAGAAACTATGTGGTGCATGTTAAATAGTAAATCAATAAAGAACTTCTTTTAGATTAATAAAATGGGATTCTACTTATAGAACATTATAAATTTTACATATAGATGTGTTTGGACCTTCTAGAATAGTAATACTAGGTGTTAAATCTTTTTTTATGTCTTAGATTTTGTTTTTTCAAGATTTACAAGGGTTTATTTCTTAATACTTAAACATGAATCTTGTATTATTTTTATTAATATTTAAAAACTTATACAAAATTAAAAGGATGTAAAAATTATTACTTTGGGGGTGACCATGGGGAGAGTTTTATAATCATTAATTTAATTCATTTTTCTAAAAACATTGAATTAAACATATATTTTATTCTCCCAGAACAAATTTATGGAATGTTATTGTTGAATGGAGGAATAATACCTTGCAAGAAATTTCTAGAAAACTCTTATGTGAATATAGAATGCACTAACACTAATGGGATAAAGCTATTAACACAACATGTTATGTTATTAATAAGGTTCTAATAAGGCATATCCTAAATAAAATAACCTATGAGCTATGAAATAATAGGAACCAAAAGGTTGTATACTTTAATATTTTTTGATGTAAAGTTTATATCTTGAGAAGTAAAGATAATCTTGGTAAGTTTCTTCCAAAGTCTGGTAAAGGAATCTTTCTAGGATATTCTACTACTTTTAAATCCTATAAGATTTTTAATAAAAAGTTAAAGGTAGTTTGAAAATATAATCAGGTTGAGTTTGATGAAATTTATCCTTTTAATCATAAAAATAATCGTTTTGTTAACTTAATAGGTTCTTTAGACAACATATAACTTGAACTACTATTTGATTACAAAAAGGATTATGATTTCGAATAAGATAAATAATTGTTCAGATCAGAAATGACTGATTTTAAAGAACCAAAAAGTGTACTACCTATACAACTTAGAATCCTAAAAAACCATACACTAGAAACTATTATAGGAAACCTATTTATAGGTGTTAGGACTATGAAAAATGAACTAAATAATTTTTAATTTTATTCATTTATTTCCTGGCTTAAACTTAAAATCGTAAAGGAATCCCTAAATGATTAAAATTGGGTACTTGTTATATTAGAATAACTAAATTAGTTAAAACGGAATAATGAATATAAATTAGTTTATAGACCCTATAACTATCCTATTATCAGAACTAAATGGGTATTTAGGAACAAAAAATATGATCAAGATGTGGTAACTATGAATAATCATAGACTAGTTTCCAAATTTTACAACCAAGAAGATGGTGTAGATTATGAGAAAAAAATTTCCCAAGTTTCTAGAATGGAATATATTAGAATCATTTTAGCATATTAATATTATATGAATTTTATGTTTTATAAGATGGATGTTAAATATACTTTTCTAAATTAATTTTTAAAGGTGGAATTTTAAGTTGAATAGCCTCGTTATTTTAAATACCCCCATTTTCAAAGATCTATTTGAAAACATATCAGAGTTTTGTAAGGTATTAATCAAGTACCTATATTTTGTTATGAAATACCATGTTCTTTTATTTTATCAAAATTGTTTATCATGGGAATGGAATACCTTACACAATTTATGAAAAAAGGATACTTTTCTAGTGTATATATATGTTGATGAAGTTATTTTTGGTTCAATAGGTAAAAATATGTGGCATTATTTTTCACAACTCATGTAAAAAATTTGAAATAATAATGATGGGTGATTTAAACTATTTCCATAGTTTTAAAATTTATTAAATAGATTTTGGAAATATTTTAAACTAAAGAAAATACATTCTTTATTTAATTAAAATACTTGTACTTGAAAGTAGTAAGATTTTTTCAAATCCTATGAGTTTTAACATTAAGTTAGACTTGGATAATCTAGAAAACCAGTTGCAACAAGATATATAGAGGAAAAATTGGGAGTTTGATTTATCTCACTGTAAAATAAAACAGATATTATTTTTGTACTATTTCTTTGTGTTTGATTTCAATCAAAACCAAAGGAATCTCATTTGATGGATTCTATGAGAAGTTTAAGATATTTTAAAAGGAAATTTTCCTTGTCTTTGTTGTTTCCAAAAACTTATGACATTAATTTAACTTTATATTAAAATGATAGTTTTTTTTGTGTATACAAGATTGAAAATTTACCAAAGGAGTTTATCATTTTCTCATTAAATCATTAGCATAATGGTTTAGTAAGAAGAAACATTTGTTTGTCAATTATATATGGTATGAGATAGTGTAAATTTCCCTTTTCAAAAATTTAAACCAGAAACAAAAAGATTTAAATCTTAAAATCAATTACGAAATAGTTCATAATTTCGATTCGAGTTTATAATGATAATATTAAATTAATTTAATTATAAAAACGATTGAAATGAATTTATTAAAGTGTGTGAATCAATGTTGAATAACAAAATATAGAAATAGTAAATATAATACAAACATGATTTAAAAATTGTTTAACAATAGCATGATGTGTGCCCCTACATCTCCACCCATCAACTCAAGACATCAATAATATAAATACCTTGATCATAGTTGTGATAAAGTAACCCATATCTCAAAATTTTGGTTTGGGATAACCTCCTTGAGCTTTATCGATACCCATGGAACCTACACGTCACTTTTACAGATTGAGAACATGACATAGAAAGGGGTTGAGAAGATAGAGGTTTTCTTTAGGAAAACCCATTATAAGTCACTCAAAAATCTCTTTTTATTGATAACTACAATGTGGTTTGACATATTTAATAGAATGAGACAGGGCCTTGAAATAATTATAACTTTGGTAGGATCTTTAAGATGATTGATAATTTTAGTACTTCATTGTCAAATCGGATCAAGAGAATTGTTGGAAACTAAGATAAAATTTAGATCCCCTTCATCCTCTTTTTATTTCATTATAAAACATTTATAAATCTTACAGATTTATCCCTAAGTAATTAAGACCTTTAAGATCATATTTAAGAGCATTTTGTCCAACATTAAAAGTAATCTGAGTCTATCACAGGTTGAAATAGATTTTTCCAAAACCTAGTATAAACTTCTTATCCATTTATTAATTCATTATATCTAGCACGACACCCTATTATAGATCCACTACACCCTGTAACTGGTTCACCATGCCCTATAATCGGTCATTTTTTCTAGTTTGGAAGGATCTTCAACAAGTGGCTCCTCTAATTCTATGAATGGATTTTTAAGGTTGTACCAACATGATTGCAAGGACTTGAGACATGAAATATAAATTCAAGAATACATAAAAATATAATTAAATCCATTGATAAGATCATCCATATTAAACAGGTTTTCTTCACTTGAGATTCAACGTAATCACTGAAAACTACTTAAATAAGTTTTTTAGAAACATATATGAGTGTTTTTTATCAATAAAACACGATGAGAGAAATAGGTAAAACAATATAATCCTTTTTTATGACCACAAAAACTTAACATAAAAAGATATATTAAATGTAAATCAAGAAATAAGTATAAAAAAATTAAATTAAACATATTTAAAATATATTATATGATCTCCAAAAGTAAACACACAAGCAAGCTAATAAAAACAATAAAAAATAATTTTAAAATCTCTCCATTTATAAAACAATTAAGCGCTAGAGAAGAGTAAAAATAATTGAGAAATATTTAAGAACTAATACCATTAGTGAAGATAAATTTTTTGAAAATTTCTTCCCCATTTTGAAAAACATTTTTTTGGACATTACTCACTATTTTTTATTATCAAAAACATTAAAATAAGATAAGGAAGGAGATTCTTAATAATATATTAGTATAAACTCAATGAAGATTTAAAAATTAAAGTAATTTTGAAAAAATATTATAACATAGGAAACATGATTTTGAAAAGAACAAAAATATTTTAAAAACAGATTTTAATTTCCAAACACTACTGTAATTTAGTCTTTTCCCAACAGTAGTATACCAACGGTTTACTTAAATCGTTGGTATAGTGATCCTTTGCCAACGGTTTAACAAAACCATTGGAAAAGGGAATTTTGGTGGACCCTTTCCCAACGGTTCACTAGAACCGTTGGGAAAGGGGTGCTAAACTCACACATTTCCCAATGGTTCACTGGAACCGTTGGGAAAGGGGTGCTAAATTCACACATTTCCCAACGGTTCACTGGAACCGTTGGAAAATGTGTGCCTTTTCCAACAGTTTTTATAAACCATTGGAAAAGGTTTCCCCCAAATTCCAGATCGCCATCTCCTCTCCCCATTCGGACAGAGCCCTAATCTATTCTCTCTGCTACTCTCAAACCCCATCCGAATCCACTGCTCTCGTGAATCTGAACACCAGCACCCCCATCCCAACAGGTACACCCCCATACGAATAGGTAAAATTTGATCTCAACCATATTGTTGTAGTTGTTTTAATGAATAGATTTTTTCCAGGCGTTGGTGGTTTAATTGATTATTGAAATTAATATCTAAATAGGTTATTGTTTGTGTTTGTGAAGACTTCTTTAATGTTTTTGTACTCTATGTTTGGAAGGAGAGTGTTCAAAACATGTAAATCAGAGTTGGGGGAGGCTATCGTGAACGTTTACATGTTTTGGATAATGGATTGTGGGAATTATGGATTGTGTTCAAACCAATTTGATATGTTTTGGATAATGGATTGTGGGGGTAGGGGGTGTCCACAGGGGTGGGTGGGTTGTCCACGGGGGTGGGCGGGGGTGTCCACGGGGGTGGGAAAGGCTGTCCACGGGGGTGGGAGGGGCTGTCTAGGGGGTGTGGGCTGTCCTAGTGGTCTGGGTGGGGTGTCCTGGTGGGGGAGGGGTGTGTGGGGTGTCCAGGGGGGTGGTATGTCTAGGTGGTGGTGGTGGAGTTGCAGGGGAGGGGGGTGTGGGCTGTTTGGGAGGGTGGGCGGGGCTATCCAGGGGGGTACGGGGTGTCCAGGGGGGTACGGGGGTGGGCGGGTTGTCCACAAGGGTGGACGGGCTGTCCACGGGGGTGGCCGGGCTGTCAAGGAGGGGTGGGTGGGCTGTCCAGGGGGGGTGGGTGGGCTGGCCACGGGGGGTAGGGGTGTCCAGGGGGGTGGGCGGGCTATCCAAGGGGGTGGGGGGCTGTCCATAGGGATAAGGGGTGTCGAGGGGGGGTGGGTGGGCTGTCCACGGGGGTGGTTGGGCTGTCTAGCGGGTTGGGGGTGTCCACGGGGGTGGGCGGGGCTGTCCAGGGGGTGTGGGCTATCCTGGGGGTCTGGGTGGGGTGTCCTGGTGGGGGAGGGGTGTGTGGGGTGTCCAGGTGGGGATGGTATGTCTAAGTGGTGGTGCTGGGGTTGCAGGGAAGGGGGGTGTGGGCTGCTTGGGAGGGTGGGTGGGGCTATCCAGGGGGGTACGGGCTGTCCATGGGGGTACGGGGGTGGGCGGGCTGTCCACAAGGGTGGACGGGCTGTCCACGGGGGTGGTCGGGCTGTCAAGGAGGGGTGGGCGGGCTGTCCAGGGGGGGTGGTTGGGCTGGCCACAGGGGGTAGGGGTGTCCAGGGGGTGGGCGGGCTCTCCAAGGGGGTGGGGGGCTGTCCATAGGGAGAAGGGTTGTCGAGGGGGTGGGTGGGTTGTCCACGGGGGTGGTTGGGTTGTCTAGGGGGTAGGGGCGTCCACGGGGGTGGGTGGGTTGTCCACGAGGGTGGGCGGGGCTATCCACGGGGGTGGGAAAGGCTGTCCACAGGGGTGGGCGGGGCTGTCCAGGGGGTGTGGGTTGTCCTGGGGGTCTGGGTGGGGTGTCCTGGTGGGGGAGGGGTGTGTGGGATGTTCAGGGGGGTTGGTATGTCTAGGTGGTGGTGGTGGGGTTGCAGGGGAGGGGGTGTGGGCTGTTTGGGAGGCTGGGCGGGGCTATCTCGGGGGGGGGGGGGGGGTACGGGGTGTCCAGGGGGGACGGGGGTGGGCGGGCTGTCCACAAGGGTGGACGGGCTGTCCACGGGGGTGGCCGGGCTGTCAAGGAGGGGTGGGTGGGCTGTCCAGGGGGGTGGGTGGGCTGGCCACAGGGTGTAGGGGTGTCCAGGGGGGGTGGGCGGGCTATCCAAGGGGGTGGGGGGCTGTCCATAGGGAGAAGGGGTGTCGAGGGGGGTGGGTGGGCTGTCCACGGGGGTGGTTGGGCTGTCTAGGGGGTATTGGGTGTCCATGGGGGTGGGTGGGTTGTCCACGGGGGTGGGCGGGGTTGTCCAAGAGGGTGGGAAAGGCTGTCCACGGGGGTGGGCAGGGCTGTCCAGGGGGTGTGGGTTGTCCTGGGGGTCTGGGTGGGGTGTCCTAGTGGGGGAGGGGTGTGTGGGGTGTCCAGGGGGGTTGGTATGTCTAGGTGGTGGTGGTGGGGTTGCAGGGGAGGGGGTGTGGGCTGTTTGGGAGGGTGGGCAGGGCAATCCCAGGGGGGTACGAAGTGTCCAGGGGGGGTACGGGGGTGGGCGGGCTGTCCATAAGGGTGGACGGGCTTTCCACGGGGGTGGTCGGGCTGTCAAGGCGGGGTGGGCGGGCTGTCCAGGGGGGGTGGGTGGGCTGGCCATAAGGGGTGGCCGTGCTCTCGCGAACACCCCGTCCGAACATCATCGACCCCCGTGGACAACCCACCTTTTATCCCAAATTCCATAGATTTATACATTATTTTATTATATTATGTCTCAAATTATCTAAAATATGTGTTTGATGTTCTTCACGTGACCTATCATAATTCCTTCTCATAATCTATAGTGATCATGGGAAGATCCCATGCATGATTCATGATCACTCAAATTATTCTGCAGATCATACATAATGGAAGCCTTACAGGATGTGAGATGATTATATCTATGAAATCTACTCAGGTACCTGGTGAGGAAGTGAATATTAATTCAAAATGGTAAATCACATATGAGGATACCCTACTAATATAGTTATGGGATGAGGCATGCTCTGATGTGATAACACATTAAGTTCTTGTTGGTTTTACATTTTTTCAATAACACATTAGTATGTTTTTTTTCACATGTGTAGTTGATACCATGATTATTTTCTTCCTTTATCGTTTACTTAAATGTATTTTCTATTAAAGTTCAATCCTATTGAATTGTTTATGACAAAATGACTTATCTGAATTCTTTTTACAGAATGGACAGAAGTTGGATGTATGAAACCGATCGTATCTCAAGCGATTTTCAAAACAATTTGGAGAGCTTTATAGATTTTTCATTTCACAATGCTTTAGATAGTGGTCGCATACACTGCCCATGTTCCAATTGTGTTGGTAGAACTTGGTTGAGTCGTGAAGAAGTCAGCTACCACATAACCAAAAATGGTTTTAAATCAAACTACTTTGTGTGGTATCACAATGGGGAGAAAATGAAATCTCAAATTGGTGATGATCGAAATGAAAGGACTGGAATGGAGAATTTGTTAGATGATCAGTTTCCGTTTATTCGTCATCATGAAAAAGAAAGGATTTCGACTCAAGAAGACATCGATATGAGGACAACTGATGCATCTAGTGAAAATGATGATATTGATAGGGTGAAAAAATTTAATGATGCTGCCACGACTCCAGTATATCGACAATGCGATAAAATGAAAAAGCTGGAATTTTTAATCCGATTGTTTCATGGAAAAACTATGTATGGGATTTCTAATATAGCAATCGATTACATTCTTACCCTCTTGAAGGATTTACTTCCAGATGATGCAGATATTCCCTCAAACCACTATATGGCATGGAAGTTAGTTGAAGAACTTGGATTTTCCCGAAACAAAATTCATGCTTGCCCGAAAGATTGCAGTTTATTCTGGGAAGAAACCGCTGAACGAAATGAATGTATAAAATGTGGCACATCCCGCTGGAAGTCAAAATCTGATGGAACACCATCCCGCGTTCCACAGAAAGTAATGTGGCACTTTCCATTGATCCCCAGACTCCAGAACCTTTTTATGTCTGATGACATATCAATAAAAATGAGATGGCATGATACCGAGAGAAAGAAGACTAATGATGAGTTGGTTCATCCTGCAGATGGATTTGCATGGAAGAGATTTGATGCTCGACATCCTGATTTTGCAACTGACGTGCGTAATGTGAGGCTGGGTCTTTCATGCGACGGTTTTAATCCGTTTGGGCAGATGCTTACTTCACACAGCACATGGCCAGTTTTTATACACATTTATAATCTTCCCCCATGGTTGTGTATGAAAAAATCTTTCACTTTTATGAGTATACTCATATCTGGTCCTTCTGATCCTGGCATTGATATTGATGTATACATGCAACCTTTAATAAAAGAATTGAAACTTCTTTGGGATGTGGGTGTGCGCACATACGATGCATGTTCGAAAGACATATTTCATATGCGTGCTGCGCTTATGTGGACGATCAATGATTTTCCGGCTTATGCAATGATGTCTGGATGGAGCACGAAGGGAAAACTGTCATGTCCAGTTTGTATGAAGAATACACGATCCAGAAGACTAAAACATCGTTGTAGTTTCAGTTTTATGGGACATTGACGATTTTTGCCAAAGGATCATCCATATAGAATGAATCGTCGAAGATTTGATAATACTATAGAGACCGATGATCCACCTCAGCGTATGTCTAGAACTGATGTGCTTAATGAATTGAAAGATTTCATTTTTTCGTTCGGGAAGGGTCAAATGAAATCTGGAAAGAGAAAGAATGTTTCCACAGAAACCTGTTACAATTGGAGGAAGAGGAGTATCTTTTTTGATTTGCCTTATTGCTCAACCAATTTGCTACGCCATTTCTTAGACTTAATGCATATTGAAAAGAATATATGTGAAATGTTGCTTTCAGTTCTTCTAAATGTCAAGGGGAAGACAAAAGATGATTTACGATCTCGACGTGACTTGGTGGATTGGGGCATCAGACCAGAATTGCATCCTGTGCGTATCAGTGGAAATAAATGGCAACTTCCATGTGCTTCTTATGTGATGACACCTACTGAAAAAAAACAATTTCTGGAAGTATTAGAGACTATTAGAGTTCCTGATGGCTATTCAAGCAACATATCTAAACGGGTCAACAGAAGAGAGTTTAAGCTAAAATCATTGAAGACTCATGATTATCACGTTCTACTGCATGAGTTGCTTCCAATAGCAATCTGTCATCTTTTGTCCAATAATTTAAGGGTGGGTGTTATTAGGTTGTGCCATTTGTTTAGAGATATTTGTGCTAAGAAGTTGTCCAAGTCTTTCTTGCAAAAAATGTTGACAGATGCCCCATTAATTTTGTGTGAGTTGGAGAAAATATTTCCCCCATCATTTTTCACATGCATGCTGCATCTGACTGTCCATATTCCAACTGAAATACTTCTCGGAGGACCTGTTTCTTTTCATTGGATGTATCCAACTGAAAGAAATATGTTCACATTAAAGTCTTATGTTCGAAACAAGAATCATCCTGAAGGTTCTATCGTGAATGGTTACTTAGATCAAGAATGTATGGATTTCTGTTCGATGTATTTGTCTAATCTTACTACAAGAATGAACAGACCAATGAGAAATGAAGAAGAACAATATGAGCAAATTTAACCCAGTTTTCTATCACTTCCTAAAACAGGAGGAATTCCTGGATCATATACATTGAAGACATTAAGCCATGAAGAGCGGGAGATGGCACATCGCACAGTTTTGTTCAACTGTTATTTGTTCGATGACTATATCAGGTAACAAAATTGAATATGTATATCTTACATATATATCTGTTAAACTATTCATATTTTTTTATCTACAGGGAACATAAAACAATGATAAATAGGAAGCATCGTTCTTTATCTTTGAGAAGGAGAGAGACTTTGCATAGCAAAGAGTTTTCTGCTTGGTTAAAATTGAAGGTAAAAATATTACTGTTTAAATTAATTATTTCAATATTTACTTAAGTTCAACTGTCATTTACATTGCAGGTATTGAGTTTGTCTGCTGACTCTGTCTCTGAGGAAATAAGAGCTTTGTCTTTTGGTCCTAATACCGTGGTTCGTGACTGTAAATCAATTGTTATCAATGGGTACAGATTTATTGTCACTGAACGAGCCAAAAACATGAGAACACAACATGATGGTATTATGGTTACTGCCAAAATAGATTGTTATGCCAGTGCATCAGATAGTAGACCGCGTCTTGAAAATGTGGGATATTATGGAGTCGTTGAGAAAATAATAATACTAGATTATTACTCTCATGGACGAGTCACAATGATGAAATGCTATTGGTTTGATTCGATGACGAGACATGGCACATTTATTGATGATTGTAGATTTCGAGTAATTAAAATGACCCGCACTCTTGCTACTGAAGAACCATATGTGTTGGCATCAATGGCTAAACAAGTTTTTTATGTCAAAGATCAACTTCAACCTGAATTTGGTGTCATAGTTGAAGTAATTCCAAGACATATTTTTGATGATGCTGATGATGGAATTGACACTATCCCTATTGCCATTGGAACCAATCCATTTATTTCTTTTGATGACTCCAATAGCTCAATTGTCAGAGTTGATTGTGAACCTGAAGTTGTGGTTGTATATATATAGAATCATTCATCCATGTTCTCAATTCTTTTGGTTTACCTTGAGTTGGGTTTTTAAGGTTGGTAATATTCATATTTATTTAGTATTGATCACAAATATGTTTTAGCTGACTTGACCGTTATGTGAATTTTCAATGTTTATTGGTTGGTGTTTTATTTGAATTTCATTTTCTAATTTGGAATTAAACTGTATTCAAACCAAATCAAACAATATTTCTAACTTGGTGAACATTACAACTTGTATGTTTTATTAAATTCATTCAAGATCTTCTAAAACAATTGATAGCTAAATTACCAATGAATCCCCTCATTCCCTCATATATTTAGTTTTTTGGTTTACACATTAATTTCCTTTTTCTAATTAATTACATATTTGTTTTCAAATGCAGGAAATGCAGCCAATTGAAGAGAGATGAAGAAAAAAAATGGCGGAGAACAATCGTCGGATGGAGGAGCTGGGCATTCCACCATTAGTGCCTACAGTGAGTACTTTATTTCAAATATATATATATATATTTACAGAATATATAATGTCATGTGATTATTTTTTTTGTAAACTTTTTTGTAGGATCCACCGTTACGTCAACAGTTATTCGACGAGGAGCCTAGTACTGGTCCTAGTACTCAGGCCGGTGGTACGAGGAGGGTTCGTACCAGAGGTGGATGTAGAGCTGCGCGTGCCCGACTAGACCCTGCCCCTCCCACTGACGTTTCAGCCTTCCCACATTCTGATCCCGGTGTGTCGTTAGGGACACACGGGGTATTTAGGCCTCCCATGTTTTCGCTACCTTCTGCATCTGTTTCCCCATCATTTTCACATCCCATGATGATTCCCACTCCCCAGTCAGCATCAGGTCATACAGCTGTTCCATCATCTTTTCCTTCTACTTCTGTCTCTCCGAGCTTTTATATTCCATCGTCTTCGACTCCTGTTCCACCAGAGGGTGTTCCATCAGGTTCTGTGGATCCGGCGCCACTCATTGATCAGACTAGCGCAGGTATATTTATAAAACCCTAACAAATTTTTATAGAAATATTTATTTTCATTATAACATGTTTTGATAAAATATTTGTGTTTCTTTCATGACAGATACATCTACTGACAGGAGGCAGGGGCGGGGCCGTACATGCATGCGTTCGGTGTGGAACCGTCGCACACAGGTTATGGTGGAATATAATGAAGACAATCAGATGGTTGAAAAAACAGGGCAGCAATGTTGGAGTTTTCTAGCGACGCTTGCCAAATACTCCGACATCATTCCCGTCAGCCCGATGTCATGGATACATTTTCCACATGAGGTCAAAGATAGAGCTTGGGCAGAGATATGGGTAAAAAAATCTATTGTATTTAATGCCAAGAATAATTTTTGTATTTATATGAATTAATATTTTGATTTCAGCTTCGATTTAATTTTCCTGATGGTGAGGGTGCACGACTGGAACGTCTAAAGGATTTAGGCGAGCTTTGGAGAGCCTTCAAGCATGAGCTGTATATTGGCTGGCGTGCTATAGTTGGCACTGAGTTAGAGGCGGTACCAGTCGTGGATGATTGTCCTATAGAGCAGTATCGTCAGATGATTACTCATTGGACGAGTACCCAGTTTAAGGTATGAATTACATTTGAGGTATTTAAATAATAACTTTCAAGTTTTTCATTAATATTATCCTTTGCATTATCGAATTTTAATTAGGAATCATCTGAAAAAAAAACATTGATGTAAAAAAATACCTCCATACACTAGGATGCACGACGATGTCGGATCATGAGAGGCAGCAGGTATGACAATTGTTTATAAGTTTTCTTTACGACTTACATTTTATTTTGTTTCCTCAATTATTTAATCATTTGCTAAAGTTTTTATATAAATTTTGTTTTCAATGTCATTGTAGAGGAAAGTACAAAATATTGAAGGACGTGTGCCTCGAGCAAAACTGTTTTGCTCGAGTAGACGAAAAAAGGATGGAAGTGTTGTCAACGAAGCGACTCAGCAGCAGATTGTAAGTTTTAATCTGTTGATTTTATATTTTAATATCTATTTTGTAACTTAATAATATATTTATATTTGTAACAGGATGCTTTAGAGGCCCTCGATGCCCAAGAAGCAGACAATTTTGGGCCATCTGATCACTTACATCAGGTGTTGGGAGAGGATCATTCTGGCAGAGTACACTGCCGACCTAGGATAGCCCCGACGAGGTATTGTCCTACCTCAGGTACGAGTTGTAGTGCCACCGAGCTGCAGCAAGTTAGGGCACAGGCAGAACATGCTGAGAAAAGGGCCACAGAGACAGGAGAACAGTCTGCTAGGGCAAACAGTGCATTTATGAAATTTATTGAAGTTCTACGTCCAACACTTCCAGCAGAGGCCAGCCCAGCGATTGATGAATACATGTCGTCGATACATTCTATATATGGTGCACCAGGTGGCAGTTCCAGTGGTGGTCAGGCCGATGTCCAGCTTGAAGATGATGATGGCGAGGAGTCTGATGCGGAAGAGGAGGGAGATGAGGAGGGCGAGGAGGAGGGTGAAGGCGAGGAGGAGGGCGCTGTGGAGGGTGAGGACGATGAGGAGGACGATGACGAGGGTGATGATGATGATGATGATGGTGGTGATGGTGATGCTGATGTGGGACATATTGATCCGTTACATTTTTGACTTATATTACTGAGATTTGATGTTTAATCTATTCTAGTTGTTGGTTTTATCTAGACTCGTAGTATAGTATTAGAGTTGAGTTATTTTTATATATTGTCTGTTTTTATGGATGTTGTTGTATTTTAGTGGTTGTGTGTTTGAAAACTCCCTGGACAACCCCCCTCATTCTTGAACCCTGGACAACCCCCCCCCCCCCCCCTCCCCTTGGACCCCGAACACCCCCAAACACCCCCCGGACAGCCCCACGGACAGCCCCCGGGACAGCCCCTCGTACAGCCCCCCACCCTCCACCCTGGACCCCGGATAGCCCCCCGGACAGCCCCCCGGACGACCCCCCCACCCTCCCCCTTGGACCCCGGACAACCCCCCAAACACCCCCCGGACAGCCCCCCGGACAGCCCCCTGAACAACCCCGGACAACCCCCTTAACAACCCCTGAACAACCCCGTGAACAACCCCCGGACAACCCCATGAATAACCCCGGACAACCCCCTGAACACCCCCCGGACAGACCCCGCACAGCCCCCCCACCCTCCTCCTTGGTCCCCGGACAGCCCCCCGGACACCCACCGGACAGCCCCCCCAGACAGCCCCTCCACCTTCCTTAATTTCATTAGCTCTGAAATGTTTCATAGCACGATCAACTAAAATCTAATCCATACTAAATATAATATAAAAATATTCTATATGAATTTCCATAAGATTTTAAGTGAAAACAAAAAGTGACATACGAAAAACTGACCAAACGCATTCGAAATGTGTTGATGCTTTAGGACAATGATCCATGGGTCATATGTGATGTGTACTAGTCAACCCCGCCTCAATCCGAGGCGCGGTGTGGCCGGAACAACTCAAAGTGTATGTCTTTTGTTTCAAAAGGACATCATTTTAAGTGAAAAACATCAACTGGCATACGGAAAACCGGCCAAACGCATTCGGATTGTGTTGATACTTTAAGACAACGATCCATGGGTCATTTGAGACGTATACGAGTCAACCCCACCTAAATCCGAGATGCGGTGTTGTCGGGACCACAATAAGTGACTTTCTTTTGTTTAAAATGGACAGTATTTTAAGTACATACGGAAAACCAACCAAACGCATTCGGTTTCTGTTGAAACTTTAGGAGAACGATCCATGGGTCATATGTGATGTGTACGAGTCAACGCCACCTCAATCCGAGACGCCGTGTGACCGACACCACTCAAAGTGTCTCTATTTTGTTTAAAATGAACTTCATTTTTAGTGAAAACAACAAATGACATACAGAAAATCGACCAAACGGATTCTGATTGTGTTGATACTTTAGCACAATGATCCATGGGTCATATGTGACGTGTACTAGTAAACCCCGCCTCAATCCGAGGCGCGGTGTGGCCGGCACAACTCAAAGTGTATGTCTTTTGTTTCAAAAGGACGTCATTTTAAGTGAAAAACATCAACTGGAACACGGCACGCCCGATTGACGTGCCCTCTGCTCGACCACTTCATAAATCACTCACCTGTATTTGTCGTCTGATTTCAGGCCATTCCGAAATCGTTCGGCCCGTTTGGAACACCCTCACGCGCGTTTACGAAGCGCGCGCATCACTTAAAACACGAATATTGAGCCGTACCGCGCAAACTGCACGTCCAACTGACATGTCGTCTGCGCGTACACGTCACGAATAATAATTATAATGTTGCACGGTGGTTTCAGCTCTATCCGAGGTCGTCCGCTATGAATTTGACTGTTTGACGCCCGTTTTGGCCGTTTATGACACCAGAACTGCGTTGTCGGTCACCGCGGGCACACGGCACGTCCGATTGACGTGCCGTCTACTCGACCACTTCGTAAATCACTCACCCGTATTTTTCGTCTGATTTCAGGCCATTCCGAAATCATTCGGCCCGTTTGGACCACCCTCACGCGCGTTTACGAAGCACGCACATCACTTAAAACACGAATATTGAGCCGTACCGCGCAAACCGCATGTCCGATTGACGTGCCGTCTTCGCGTACATGTCACGAATAATAATTAGAATGTTTCACGGTGGTTTCAGCTCAATCTGAGGTCGTCCTCTATGAATTTGACCGTTGGACGCCCGTTTTGGCCGTTTATGACACCAGAACTGCGTTGTCGGTCACCGCGGGAACACGGCATGTCCGATTGACGTGTCGTCTGCTCGACCACTTCAGAAATCACTCACCCGTATTTGTCGTCTGATTTCAGGCCATTCCGAAATCGTTCGGCCCGTTTGGACCACCCTCACGCGCGTTTACAAAGCGAACGCATCACTTAAAACACGAATATTGAGTCGTACCGCGCAAACCGCACGTCCGATTGATATGCCGTCTGCGCGTGCACGTCACGAATAATAATTAGAATGTTTCACGGTGGTTTCAACTCAATCTGAGGTCGTCTGCTATGAATTTGACCGTTTGACGCCCGTTTTGGCCGTTTATGACCCCAGAACTGCGTTGTCGGTCACCGCGGGCACACGGCACGTCCGATTGACATGCCGTCTGCTCGAACACTTCATAAATCACTCACACGTATTTTTCGTCTGATTTTAGGCCATTCCGAAATCGGTCGGCCTGTTTGGACCACCCTCACGCGCGTTTACGAAGCGCGCGCATCACTTAAAACACGAATATTGAGTCGTACCGCGCAAACCGCACATCCGATTGACGTGTCGACTGCGCGTACACAGCCCGAATAATAATTAGAACGGTGCACGGTGGTTTCAGCTCAATTTGAGGTCGTCCTCTATGAATTTGACCATTGGACGCCCGTTTTGGCCGTTTATGACACCAGAACTGCGTTGTCGGTCACCGCGGGCACACGGCACGTCCGATTGACGTGCCGTCTGCTCGACCACTTCATAAATCACTCACCCGTATTTGTCGTCTGATTTCAGGCCATTCCGAAATCGTTCGGCCCGTTTGGACCACCCTCACGCGCGTTTACGAAGCGCGCGCATCACTTAAAACACGAATATTGAGCCGTACCGCGCAAACCGCACGTCCGATTGACGTGACATCTTCGCATACACGTCACGAATAATAATTAGAATGTTGCACGGTGGTTTCAGCTCAATCTGAGGTCGTCCGCTATGAATTTGACCGTTGGACGCCCGTTTTGGCCGTTTATGACACCAGAACTGCGTTGTCGGTCACCGCGGGCACACGGCACGTCCGATTGACGTGCCGTCTGCTCGACCACTTCAAAAATCACTCACCCGTATTTGTTGTATGATTTCTGGCCATTCCGAAATCATTCGGCCCGTTTGGACCACCCTCACGCGCGTTTACGAAGCGCGCGCATCACTTAAAACACGAATATTGAGCCGTACCGCGCAAACCGCATGTCTGATTGACGTCCCGTCTGCGCGTACACGTCAATAATAATAATTAGAATGTTGCACGGTGGTTTCAGCTCAATCCGAGGTCGTCCGCTAAGAATTTGATCGTTTGACGCCCATTTTGGCCGTTTATGACACCAGAACTGCGTTGTCGGTCACCGCGGGCACACGGCACGTCCGATTGATGTGCCGTCTGCTCGACCACTTCATAAATCACTCACCCATATTTGTCGTCTGATTTCAAGCCATTCCAAAATCGTTCGGCCCATTTGTTCCACCCTCACGCGCATTTACGAAGCGCGCGCATCACTTAAAACACGAATATTGAGTCGTACCGCGCAAACCGCACGTCCGATTGATGTGCCGTCTGCGCGTACACATCACGAATAATAATTAGAATTTTGCACGGTGGTTTTAGCTCAATCTGAGGCCGTCTGCTATGAATTTGACCGGTGGACGCCCGTTTTGGCCGTTTATGACACCAGAACTGCGTTTTCGGTTACCGCGGGCACATGGCACATCCGATTGACGTGTCGTCTGCTCGAACACTTCAAAAATCACTCACCCGTATTTGTCGTCTGATTTCAGGCCATTCCGAAATCGTTCGGCCCGTTTGGACCACCCTCACGCGCGTTTACGAAGCGCGCGCATCACTTAAAACACGAATATTGAGCTGTACCGCGCAAACCTCACGTCTGATTGACGTGCTGCCTTCGCGTACACGTCAAGAATAATAATTAGAATTTTTCACGGTGGTTTCAGCTCAATCTGAGGTCATCCTCTATGAATTTGACCGTTGGACACCCGTTTTGGCCGTTTATGACACCAGAACTGCGTTGTCGGTCACCGCGGGCACACGGCACGTCCGATTGACGTGCCGTCTACTCGACCACTTCAGAAATCACTCACCCGTATTTGTCGTCTGATTTCAGGCCATTCCAAAATCGTTCGGCCCGTTTGGACCACCCTCACGCGCGTTTACGAAGCGCACGCATCACTTAAAACACGAATATTGAGCCGTACCGCGCAAACCGCACGTCCGATTGACGTTCCGTCTGCGTGTACATGTCACGAATAATAATTAGAATGTTTCACGGTGGTTTCAGCTCAATCTGAGGTCGTCCGCTATGAATTTGACCGTTGGACGCCCGTTTTGGCCGTTTATGACACCAGAACTGCGTTGTCGGTCACTGCGGGCACACGGCACATCCGATTGATGTGTCGTCTGCTCGAACACTTCAGAAATCACTCGCCCGTATTTGTCGTCTGATTTCAGGCCATTCCGAAATCGTTCGGCCCGTTTGGACCACCCTCACGCGCGTTTACGAAGCGCGCGCATCACTTAAAACACGAATATTGAACCGTACTGCGCAAACCGCACGTCTGATTGATGTTCCATATTCTCGTACACGTCATGAATAATAATTAGAATGTTGTGCGGTGGTTTCAGCTCAATCCGAGGTCGTCTGCTATGAATTTGACCGTTGGACGCCCGTTTTGGCCGTTTTTGACACCAGAACTGCGTTGTCGGTCACCGCGGGCACACGGCACGTCCGATTGACATTCCGTCTACTCGACCACTTTAAAAATCACTCTCCCGTATTTGTCGTCTGATTTCAGGGCATTCAGACTTCATTCGGCCCGTTTGGACCCCCCTCACACGCGTTTACGAAGCGCGCGCATCACTTAAAACACGAATATTGAGCCGTACCGCGCAAACCACACGTCCGATTGACGTGCCGTCTATGTGTACACGTCACGAATAATAATTAGAATGTTTCAAGGTGGTTTCAGCTCAATCCGAGGTCGTCCGCTATGAATTTGACCGTTGACACCCGTTTTGGCCGTAAATGACACCAGAATTGCGTTGTCGGTCACCGCGGGCACACAGCACGTCCGATTGACGTGACGTCTGCTCGACCACTTCATAAATCACTCACCCGTATTTGTCGTCTGATTTCAGGCCATTCCGAAATCGTTCGGCCCGTTTCGACCACCCTCACGCGCGTTTACAAAGCGCGCGCATCACTTAAAACACGAATATTGAGTCGTACCGCGCAAACTGCATGTCCGATTGACGTGTCGTCTACGCGTACACGTCACGAATATTAATTAGAATGTTTCACGGTGGTTTCAGCTCAATCTGAGGTCGTCCGCTATGAATTTGACCGTTGGACGCCCGTTTTGGCCGTTTATGACACCAGAACTGCGTTGTCGGTCACCGCGGGCACACGGCACGTCCGATTGATGTGCCGTCTTCTCGAACACTTCAAAAATCACTCTCCCGTATTTTTCGTCTGATTTCAGGCCATTCCGACTTCGTTCGGCCCGTTTGGACCCCCCTCACGCGCGTTTACGAAGCGCGCGCATCACTTAAAACACGAATATTGAGCCGTACCGCGCAAACCACACATCCGATTGATGTTCTATCTATGCGTACACGTCACGAATAATAATTAGAATGTTGCATGGTGGTTTCAGCTCAATCTGAGGTCGTCCGCTATGAATTTGACCGTTTGACGCCCGTTTTGGCCGTTTATGACACCAGAACTGCGTTGTCGGTCACCACGGGCACACGGCACGTCGGATTGACATGTCGTCTGCTCGACCACTTCATAAATCACTCACCCGTATTTGTCGTCTGATTTCAGGCCATTCCGAAATCGTTCGGCCCGTTTGGACCACCCTCACGCACGTTTACGAAGCGCGCACATCACTTAAAACACGAATATTGAGTTGTACCGCGCAAACCGCACGTCCGATTGACGTGTCGTCTGTGCGTACACATCACGAATAATAATTAGAATGTTGCACGGTGGTTGCAGCTCAATCTGAGGTCGTCCGCTATGAATTTGACCGTTGGACGCCCGTTTTGGCCGTTTATGACACCAGAACTGCGTTGTCGGTCACCGCGGGCTCACGGCACGTCCGATTGACGTTCCATCTGCTCGACCACTTCATAAATCACTCTCCCATATTTTTCGTCTGATTTCAGGCCATTCCAACTTCGTTCGGCCCGTTTGGACCCCCCTCACGCGTGTTTACGAAGCGCGCGCATCACTTAAAACACGAATATTGAGCCATACCGCGCAAACCGCACGTCCGATTGACGTTCCGTCTGCGCGTACACATCACGAATAGTAATTATAATTTTTCTCGGTGGTTTCAGCTCAATCCAAGGTCGTCCTCTATGAATTTGACCGTTTGACGCCCGTTTTGACCGTTTATGACACCAGAACTGCGTTGTCGGTCACAGCGGGCACACGGCACGTCCGACTGACGTGCCGTCTGCTCGAACACTTCATAAATCACTCACCCGTATTTTTCGTCTGATTTCAAGACATTCCGAAAATCGTTCGGCCCGTTTGAACCACCCTCACGCGGGTTTACGAAGCGCGCGCATCACTTAAAACACGAATATTGAGTCGTACTGCGCAAACCGCATGTCCGATTTATGTTCCGTCTATGCGTACATGTCACGAATAATAATTATAATGTTTCACGTTGGTTTCAGCTCAATCCGATGTCGTCCACTATGAATATGACCGTTTGACGCCCGTTTTGGCCGTTTTTGACACCAGAACTGCGTTGTCGGTCACCGCGGGCACAAGGCACGTCCAATTGACGTGTCGTCTGCTCGACCACTTCAGAAATCACTCACCTGTATCTGTCGTCTGATTTCAGGCCATTCTGACTTCGTTCGACCCGTTTGGACCCCCCTCACGCGCGTTTACGAAGCGCGCGCATCACTTAAAATACGAATATTGAGTCGTACCGTGCAAACCGCACGTCCGATTGACGTGCCGGCTACGCGTACACGTCACGAATAATAATTATAATGTTGCACGGTGGTTTCAGCTCAATATGAGGTCGTCCGCTATGAATTTGACCGTTGGACGCCCGTTTTGGCCGTTTGTGACACCAGAACTGCGTTGTCGGTCACCGCGGGCACACGGCACGTCCGATTGACGTGTCGTCTACTCGACCACTTCATAAATCACTCTCCTGTATTTTTCGTCCGATTTCAGGCCATTACGACTTCGTTCGGACCGTTTGGACCCACCTCACGCGCGTTTACGAAGCGCGCACATCACTTAAAACACGAATATTGAGCCGTACCGCGCAAACCGCACGTCCGATTGATGTGCCGTCTGCGCGTACACATCACGAATAATAATTAGAATATTGCACGGTGGTTTCAGCTCAATCCGGAGACGTGGTGTGGCCGGAACCACTCAAAGTGTCCGTCTTTTGTTTCAAAAGGACGTCATTTTATGTGAAAAGCATCAACTGGCATACGGAAAACCAACAAACGCATTCTGAATCTGTTGATAATTTATCCCAAAAATCCATGGGTCATATGTGACGTGTACGAGCCAACCCGGGATGAATCTGAGTCGCGGTGTGGCCAGGATAAGTCTAAGTGGCTCTCTTTTGTTTAAAATGGACACCATTTTAAGTACATACAGAAAAACGACCAAACGGATTCGGTTTCCGTTGAAAATTTAGGAGAACGATCCATGGGTCATATGTGACGTGTACGAATCAACTCCGCCTCAATCGGAGACGCGGTGTGGCCGACACCACTCAAAGTGTATGTCTGTTGTTTCAAAAAGACGTCATTTTAACTGAAAAGCATCAATTGACATACGAAAAACCGACCAAAGGCATTCGGACTGTGTCGATACTTTAGCACAAGGATCCATGGGTCGTATGTGACGTGTAAGAGTCAATCCCACCTCAATACGAGGAGCGGTGTGGCCGACATCATTCTAACTGTGTCTCTTTTGTTTAAAATGGACAGGATTATAAGTGAAAAGAACAATTGGCATACGCAAAACTGACCAAACACATTCTGAATCTATTGATAATTTATCACAACGATCCATCGGTCATATGTGACCTGTACGAGCCAACCCGGGCTCAATCCGAGTCGCGGTGTGGCCGAGATCAGTCTAAGTGGCTCTCTTTTGATTAAAATGGACAACATTTTAAGTACATACAGAAAACCGACCAAACGCATTCGGTTTCCATTGAAACTTTAGGATAACGATCCATGGGTCATATGTGATGTGTAAGAATCATCCTTGCCTCAATCCAAGGCGCGGTGTGGCCGACACTGCTCTAACTGTGTCTGTTTTGTTTAAAATGGATAGGATTATAAGTGAAAAGAACTGGCATATGCAAAACCGACCAAATGCATTCGGTTTCCATTGAAACTTTAGGAGAACAATCCATGGGTCATATGTGACGTGTACGAATCATCCCCGTCTCAATTCAAGACGCGGTGTGGCCGACACCGCTCTAACTATGTCTCTTCTGTTTAAAATGGGCATGATTATAAGTGAAAAAGAACAACTGGCATACGCAAAACCGACCAAACGCATTCTGAATCTTTTGATCATTTATCACAATGATCTATGGGTCATATGTGACCTGTACGAGGCAACCCGGGTTCAATCCGAGTCGCGGTGTGGCCGGGATCAGTCTAAGTGGCTCTCTTTTGTTTAAAATGGACACTATTTTAAGTACATACGGAAAACCGACCAAACGCATTCAGTTTCCATTGAAACTTTAGGAGAACGATCCATGGGTCATATGTGACGTGTACGAATCATCCCCGCCTCAATCCGAGGCGCGGTGTGGCCGACACCGCTCTAACTGTGTCTGTTTTGTTTAAAATGGACAGGATTATAAGTGAAAAGAACAACTGGCATACCCAAAACTGACCAAACGCATTCAGAATCTTTTGATAATTTATCACAATGATCCATGGGTCATATGTTACGTGTACTAGCCAACTCGGGTCAATCCGAGTCGTGGTGTGGCTGGGATCAGTCTAAATGGCTCTCTTTTGTTTAAAATGGATACCATTTTAAGTACATACGGAAAACCGACCAAACGCATTCGGTTTCCATTGTAACTTTAGGAGAACGATCCATGGGTCCTATGTGACGTGTACAAATCATCCCCGCCTCAATCCGACATGCGGTGTGGCTGACACCACTCAAAGTGTCCGTCTTTTGTTTCAAAAGGACGTCATTTTAAGTGAAAGGCATCAACTGACATACGGAAGAACGACCAAACGCATTCGGATTCTATCGATACTTTAGCACAATGATCCATGGGTCATATGTGACGTGTACAAGTCAACCCCATCTTAATCCGAGAGGCGGTGTGACCGACACCGCTCTAACTCTGTCTCTTTTGTTTAAAATGGACATGATTATAAATGAAAAGTACAACTGGCATACGCAAAACCGACCAAACACATTCAGAATATTTTGATAATTTATCACAACGATCCATGGGTCATATGTGACATGTACGAGCCAACCCGGGATGAATCTGAGTCGCGGTGTGGTCAGGATTAGTCTAAGTGTCACTCTTTTGTTTAAAATGGACAACATTTTAAGTACATACCGAAAACCAACCAAACGAATTCGGTTTCCATTTAAACTTTAGGATAATGATCCATGGGTCATATGTGATGTGTACGAATCAACCCCGCCTCAATTGGAGATGCGGTGTAGTCGGAACCACTCATAGTGTCCGTCTTTTGTTTCAAAAGGACGTCATTTTAAGTGAAAAACATCAAATGGCATACGGAAAACCGACCAAACGCATTCGGATTGTGTCGATACTTTAGTACAGCAATCCATGGGTCAAATGTGACGTGTACAAGTCAACCTCGCCTCAATATGAGGTGTGGTGTGGCCGGTATCACTTCAGGTGTATGTATTTTGTTTAAAATGGACATCATTTGAGGTAAAAATATATGGTATAGAAAAAACTGATCAAATTATGAATTGAATTTCGGATTCCACATATAATTGTCATCTAAATTTTAAATTGAATTCTATATGAATTATGTACGTTTATAATTACGTTATGAATTCTAATTTAATTATGGATGTGTATAGTTTCAGGATCCATTATATGTTAAATGTGTATGAATTTTTTCGTAATTGTATATGTATGTTTTATTTTATTGCAGGTACAATAATTGGATTGAAAATGAGGTCAAAATGAGGCCTGATGGAGAGGGGCCAGATGGACAGGGGCTGTGCAAATTGCAGGGTGCTGCAATTTGCAGCATAGGGTATGCCAACGGTTTAAAACCATTGGCATATAATCCTAAAGAAGTTTTTACCAACGGTTCATTGAACCGTTGGTAAATATCTCTTTTCCCAACGGTTCTAAACCGTTGGGAAAGAGTTTGGGATATTGATATTTCCCAATGGTTTGGAAGAACCGTTGGGATAGGGTGGCTTTTGTGAGCCTATACCAATGGTTTCCAATAAACCGTTGGGAAAACCTTTTCCCAACGGCTTACTTCCCTACGGTTATCACAACCGTTGGTATATCATATACCAATGGTTAGAGGGGCTTTCCCAATAGTTGTGAACCGTTGGGAAATATTATATTTCCAGTAGTGAAACTCCTTGAATAATATGATTACTATAGAGAGAGGGAAGTAAAGGAGAATAGAAAAATAATAGAAAAGTAGAATATAAAAATAAAATAATTTTAAATCACCTATTAACTACTTAAATCCCTAACTAATATGGTTATTAGAGATATAGAGAGGAAAGATAAAATAGTTATTGAAAAATGTATCAAAGGAAGAAAAATAGAGAAATAATATAAAATAGAATTTGTATATATATTTACAATGGAACAATTTTCCTTATGTTTTAATTTACATCCATTGATTGATTTCTTCATTGAAAGAACTCGATAAAGTAAATAATATTTTGAAAGTGTCCTTTGATTTTCATTCTATCAAAGAAAAATTAGAGAAATTTTAGAGTGAAAAGTATATAAAATATTTTTTATTCATCATTAGTATTCTTTATGAGCGATAAAAACAAAAAAATTAACAATAATCAAGCATATAAAATTATCTCTTATATGTTTTATAAAAATTAATAATATATTTTAATGAAAAAGTTACCAAAATTAGTTTTAAATCAATTTTAATATTATAAAAAGTAATTATTTTTAAAAAGGATGATTTAGATATTTTTAAAATAAGAGACCTTTTTGAAAAGAAATAATAAATTTATTTTGAAAACAAAATATCTCTCCTAAAAAATTCAAAATCAATTAGATAAGGCTCCTCCTCAAATAATAACATCGGCGAGTGAAAAGGATTTCAAATAATTTAAAAATTATTAGATAAAATATGAAATTCACTTATTGATAAGATTTTTAAAAATAAATCAAGATATCCAAAGATCAAATGAATAATCTCATATATGAAACATTTTTAACTCACTTTTAATAAGTTTGAAATGGCCAAGGGCTAGAGTTTTAGTGAAAATGTCAATCATTTGATATTAAAGTGAAATAAAATCTAATAATATATCACCTTTTTAGAATTGGCCCCTTAAGAATTGGTTTTTCAAATAAATGTGTTTAGTGTCAGATTTTTAGATAGGTTTTTTTGAGATATTGATGGTATTGGAATTAGAAAGCACAATGGGGATGGGATCAAATTTAATCTTAGAGTCCAAGAGAGTGTTTTTCATATATAATATTTTTGAACTAAATAACTCCCAATTATTATAAATTCCTTTTTGGCTATAGAAATATCAATTGAGTTCAGATTATGACCACTCCATGCGATGAGGGTGTTTCTTATTAGGTGAAAAGTTCCACATTAATTTTTATATATAATTTTAATCCTATAAAATTAGTGTTAAAATAAGATGTTAATTCAAAAAAAATTACCTTTTGGATAAAATAAACTGATAAATTTATATCCTTTTAAATACTAAAAATTTCTTTTGAAATTTTTTTAATGATATTCCTTTGGGTTTGATTGAAAATTTTCACAAAGACAGACACTGGACATGGTATTTTTCAAGGTCGTAGTAATATAAAGCAGACTACCAATCATATTTCTATAAAGTTGTTCTTCTACCATTTTATCAGCTTCAACCAATGTTATCTTACAAGTTTTACTTAGGGGCATGCTAATTTCCTTATCATAATCCATTATGAATCATTTTAAGAGTTCATTAGTGTATTTTTTATTGATCTTAATTAAACTCTATTTGAATTTAATTATTGGAATAAATATTATTCTCAAGAGCATGGGATAATTTTATTCAATTTTTATTGATCACATAAATTAAATAAATATTTATTCACTAGATTGTAAATAAAATATATTTATTTTATTTATTGAATATTTATAAAATATTAATTCATTGGTTTCTGGATAAAGTATTTATTTATGAATAAAATATTTATTTTGGTACTTAAAAAATGTTGAGGAGTTTTAGTGGACCATGGTCATGTCTGGTGATAGATATTAATTTACATCTTGTCAAATAATATTTATCTTTGCACTAGTTAGCACACACCATAAAATAATATTATTATTCTTATTGTTGTATGGAATGGGGTTTGATAAAGATTATTATATTATGTAAATTTTAGTACACAATTAAATAATATTTTAACCTAAACCCAAGCTCTATAAATAGATGGTTATGTCTATTGTGTGGGTTCAATCAAAAAATAAAGATTTTATCATCATTGGGTAAAATATAAATTTATATCCATTACTCTTCCTCTCTTCCTCTCAAGAACGAGAAGTGCTAGAGAGATTCCTTCAAACCTGAAGGAACTTGAAGCGATCAATATGATCAGAAAAAAGATGATATGTCAATTATACAAGCACCCGTCATTCCATCAGTGTTTATCAAAGATTAAAGGAATACATGTGGATCACCATAAGAGGTATTCCACACATTGATCCTACAAACACAAAAAATTTTATCAGAAAAGAGTTTTGGATGATCAATATCATCATCAGAGAAAGATCCTCAAACCAAGTATTCTTTAGTCAAATCAAAAATAAACTATTTATAAAAACTACATGTAAATATTCTCTTTGGGTTTTAGTTTCCATTTTGTCAATATTTGGTGGAAATATTTTATTAGTCATGGTGTTAACATCATGCACAATTTATGAATGATCTACAAAATAAAAAAAACTATATGGTTATTTCACTCACTTAGGCACTTCTATTGTGCCTAAAACATCCAAATGGTATTAGTACAGTCACATTTTAAATTTATAATTATTTATTTTATTGTGGATCAATTATGTGTAATAGTGGATAGATTTTCAGTTCAATAATTATTCTTTATTTAATCCATTTTTTAATTAACATGTAACAAATATTTTAATTTCATCATTAAAGATTCATATTTTCTTAAAGGTATGAGAAAACATTCATAATGAATATAGATTCCATCATAAAGTGCCAAGAATTTTTTTCGATAAGACTTGGTTACATGGTGTATAGCCAGAGTACACAATATGTACCCAAGTACATTGCACATGGCCATGTTGCGGGATACAAAATTCACCAAGCAGTAACTACATACGGTGGATTTATTTCACACCATATTTAGATCTAGATAACCTATGACAAATATAGTTGGATTACATGGTGTGTAGCTAGTGTAGACATCTTGTAGTCTACACAATTTAGAGGTGAAATCAATGAAAGGTATATGGTCAAATACACTATCAAACCCTACATGAGATGGGAAAACTGGTGTATTAATGAAAATAAATGACATGTATTCGGCATAAACAGTGTTTAGTTCATTATTTCCCATGTTTGAAATACATTTAGAGTCATTGGGAGAGTTATGAGGACACAAAACTAGAAAAATACACAACATGTAGTTGGAGTACACATTGTGTGGACATTAATATGAAGAACACATAAAGTCCTTCTATAGGTTGGGTGGACACATGAAAAACATGATACACACTATGTAGCTGGCTAGTAAACATTATGTAGTCTAGCTGAGGAACATGTTGAACCCCCAACCGTTTATCTAAGGTATATAAAAATCGAGATAAAAATCATGTACGGGTACATATAGGGCGTCATCTCTCCTCCATGGCGGATGGGTGATGCCCTAGTTTTGATGGAGACCTCGGTGGCCCCTCCTCCTCCTGAGGAGGGGCCTCAATCTCAGGCTTCCAGTGAATGACATCAGGTTTTCCACCATGGGGTTTTTCCTTCAAACGTGTGCCTCTCTTTCTTCCCTAGCATCCGCATCTCTCCAAAGGTACCTGGAATATTCAATGGTCATCCAGTGGTTCCGATATCTCCACAGAAATTCTCTTAAGCTTTTTCGCTGCTATCTACGGCTCTGGTTGTGTAGTTCGTTTGGCGTTGGCCTTCTGTGGAGATGTTCGACAGGTACGTGAATGAGTAATGGGGTTTAATCCATCACGCGGTAGTTGGACTCCTTGGACCAGGGAAAATCCTCATTTTCTTTGTTGATGAGGATGATCTGGCTTGGGCCTGGTCTAGAGCTAGCAGATCCATTCGAGGTCTCCATTTCCATATCCTTCAATGGCTGTTTTATATTCATATGAATTGAGACCCATCTACTGCGGCAATTTGGCTTCAGCTTCCTGGTCTACCGCTACCTTTTCGGAACCTGGCTCTCCTTCAGTCAATTGGAAATTCCATCGGTCATTTCCTGTGTGCTGATCGGCGGACCGCTTCCTTGACGCAACCCATCGTAGCGCGCATTTGTGTCAAAATGGAACTCTCTCGACCCCCACCAAAGATGGTGTGGATTGTGATTTAGGGATAATACAGGTATGTGAAACCCGTTGTTTATGAGTCATGGTTGAGTTTCTGTTCTTTCTATTCTAGGCAGGGCCACTTCCATTCAGAGTGTCTCAAAAGGGCAAGGAATGAGGGTCTGGTCGAACCTCCTATTATGGCCGAAGGGCCCTCAGTGATCAATGATGCTTGCCATGTACATGCTATTGATCTAGGTGGGTGCGAGCAGAGGTGCAGGGAGGTCTCTTCTATGGGTCTTCCCCCTCCTCAGTCTTCCCCAGCTGAGGCTATCCAGGATGTCCAAGAGCAGGAGACCCCAGCGAAGGTCCCTCTTGTTTTGGGGAGGGGGGGTTATTCTGGCTCGTTGAAGAGGGCTCTCCCTAAAGAATCAAGGACTTGAGTTTCAGTAGTATTTGAACGGATGAGACAAGATCTATTTATTAACCCTTTTCACGTGGATCGAGGCCAGTATTGCAGTTGAGTGGGGCTGGGTCGGTGGAAAAGAGCCCCCACCAGGATGTTGTTCCAGCCAGGCAGTTGGAATCCTCCAGATTGGCCAGTGGTGCGCCTGCATGTTTGTAGGTCCCTACTCCAGGTGTTTTTAGGCACCCCATAATGATAGATGGGAGGTTTCAAGAAATCTTCTATAGTACATGGGCTGAGGTTATAAACAGCCTCGAGTATCAGAGGTTTCCGAGTAGGTCTTTTAGTCCAATTCATCCTATGCTGATACGGTGAAGTTTGGTGGAATGGATACTCGCTCTCTTAATCGGTTTGTAGTGTTGGAAGTTGAAGAGAAATATGTGGTTGATGAAGGGGGTGAAGAGGAGGCTACCCCTGGAGAGGTTAGGGGTTTTGACTCGGATTCCCATAATGAGACCAAGGAAATGAATCTATCGGAGTAATTTATCAGATTCTCCTCAAATAAGGGGGAAACACCATCATAGACTTAGTAGGGTTCATAAAACACTCTCTGAGGATGCAGAAGAAAAAGGACTACTCTTTCTTTCCTAGTCTGTCGGTCACTAGATCCTCTAGCAAAAGGAAAAACCCTCAAGAGGGTTCGAAGCAGGTGGGGATAAATTCCTTGGAGCTTGAACCACCTGTAAAGGAACCAAGTACCACCGATCTGGAGAACAAAGTTAAGAATTCAGTGACAACAAATACCCACCAAAGTGGGAACGTTTTGATGTAATATGAAGAGTGGGAAGCTATCCTCGACTGCAATGAAGAATTATTGGGCAAGGGAATGGAGGTCATCACCACACAGGTGGATTTTGATAGGCTGGTAGGGAGGCAGTTCTAGGCCAGCCTCTCTGAAGAGAAGGGCACCTAGGCCAATAAACAACTTGGAATTATAGCACGTGGATTCAATGAGTAGAATCTTACTGTAGAAGAGTTCATCCAAACTTGGGAAAAGATGGTTGAAAAATATGAATACCTCCGCAATGCTGATTGGGACAAGACGGATGATGGTATCCAATGGATACTACTTAGAGGTAAAATATCTAAAAGGCTTAGATTGAAATTCGTGGATTCTTCTATTTCGTATCATGCTGTTTGATTGTCTTTTGTGGTTAGATAATCTTTATGGGTTTGGATTGGTTTCTCACTTTTCCCTAAAAGTGTTTTTCTTAATAAAAAAATATATTTGGATAGATGGAGATACAAATCATGTAGCTCATAAATATACAAATTGTAGTCTCCCAAAAAATAATGGTATTAAATTACATTAAATTTAAAATTACAGCATTAAAACCTTATTATATTGATTGACACCTAATGTGTTTGAAAATTTAATAAAGGTTTTATGGAATTATTAAATGATCAATTAATTTATTATAATTATTGGTTCTACCATTTATTTTCCATAAATTAATTTATAATGGATATATCTAAGAGAGTTTAGATGGTCATTAATATAAATGTAAGTTCCTTGATTAATTATTTAATGTAGGGAAATTTATCTTAGTAATAAAGAATAAATATAAATTAATGTCATCTAGTGTGGTTTTAAATAATTGTTTCATGTGTATGATCAATCATGAGATTGACCAAGACCTTTGTATGTGTTGGTATTATTTAATTTAATTTATTGCATGTTTTTTTTTTCAATTAGTAAGTATTAAATTAAATATTATGGTTTGTATGTCATCCCTCCCTCTTTTATTATGTAAGACTTGCATGTAAAATTTTATTTATGTAATTCACATCAACTTATCCTTTGCTTACCCTTACCTATATGGTATTTAGAAATACATGTAATAAATGGAATATCCCAAGGTGTTTGGAGGCAGTTCAAGATTGAACCAAGATTATACCAACCCTGGAAATACACAGGTTCACATGTGGAATACTTAAACTTATTCTAAGATCGAAATAATGTGTCTTCCCCATGTTGATAGGTTGATTTATTATCCTCTCAATAAATCAACCATTATACATTCTCGTAATCATGTTATTTATTTATTTATTTATTTATTTTGGACTTATACATTATTTATTTTATAGATACAAGTCCATTATCACATAAATAAATAAATAAATGTGAAAAGTTAGAATATAAATAATTGTATTATACATAAATGTTTTATCAATACATGGTTAATAATAATAATAAAATTTGAATAAGAAACAAAATTCCTTGATTTAATATAAATCTAAAATTTTCCTTCTATTACTTGAGTAGGAATGAATCCAATAGAACTAACTATTTGACCAACCATTATTGGTGCAGTTACTTTTATAAAGAAAGTTATTATGAAATTTTTAGATTAACTTAACCATTTTACATCAATAGAAGTATCCCTTTCTATATATGATGTAACTTGGAGGAAAGTGTTGAGGAAATCGAAGTTGAGGTTTCTATATTGGGGATTTGACTCAACAGATCAAGGAGCTACAAGCTCGTAGTTGGAAAATAATTTCTTACCTAAATAACTTCAGTATTCTTGACGAACCATTGTTTTAGTTATGAAAATGGAATATGGGTCCTTTCCACTTGAATTTCTAAGTAACTAGACATTATGAGTCTAAGGGTAAGGGATATTGGGACTTAATAAAATAGTGGGTGACTTAATAAAATTAAATACATTATGTCTCATATAAATTGTAATTGAGTGAAGTGCTAATAATATACTCTTTTATAATTTTAGAATAATGTAAATTTAATCATACACATTATCCGTGTGATCAATATTGGAGAAATACCATATTCTTAATGATATTAACATCCAATAATGGTTTATATGACTTCAGGTTGTGTTTCACCATGAATAGAAATATTACATGCTATAATACTCACTACTTAATCCACACATAAAGGAGGTGTGTGATGAAGAGATTAATGTCTATGATAAACAATTGATTGATGCGGTCAATCTTTAGTGTTAATGTAATCTTCCATGTCTACTGAACTCATGAAGTCTCATGAAAACATGGATTCTTATAGCATCTTCATGTATCTCTATATTTTATACTATAAGATATAAAGACAGTGATGGTTTCAGATATCCAAGGAACTCTTTCAAATTAATATTGGAGAGTGTGTGCTAGCTTGTCCTCACATAGTCAAACTCATTGGCTACATTAAGTGACTAGATGTTATTAGGTTGAAACTATCTAATGAACTGTGCACTGGTCGCATTATTTCATCACTTTCTCATAGTTTCTCTATATTTTTTGTTAATTTCAATATGAAAAACATTGATAAGTCTCTCCCTGATCAGCTCACTCTTATTTTCCAAGTTGATAAGGATAAAAAGTGTGAAAATCCTTCCATTATTATGGTGAATAAAAGGAAAGTTCAAGAAAAAATATCTAAGTCTAAATCTTCTATTCAAAACCCTTCTAAGAAGAGAGAGATAAAGGGTAAATTAAGGGATATTGATGTATCATGTTTTTCATGTGGAAATTAGAGCCACTGGAAGAAAGATTATTCCCAAGAAACGAATCAAGGGGAAGCTTTGGGTGACTTTATTACTGAGTTCAGTTTATGTTTTTCTAAAAATTGTGTATTAGATATATATTATAGTTCTCACATATGTATTAAAATACATAAACCAGGTAGATTCAAAAATATTTATTGATGGGAGATAGATCTACAAGTATCTAATAGATCAAACCTTACTATTCTATTTATTAGGTACTACCACCTCACATTTCTGATGGGAATGATCTTGGTTTGTAAGTATTATTATTTTGTTCTTTTCATTACCAAAAACATTATTTATTTATCCAAACTTGACAATGATGAATTTATTTTCAAATTTAGGAATAAATTTTTTCTCTTTAATGAAGATAGAATTTTTATGGTAATCCACTTTTAAACTATGGTATTTATGTGTTGGATTACACAAACCATGTATTGGAAATTATAATGAAACTACTTTACATTACTCATACCACACCCAACTATGGAATCACAAACTAGGTCATGTAAACAAAAACCATTTGAAAAAATTACCCCAAGATTGATATTTATATTCCTTTGAACTAAAAACACTTGGTGTATGTCATTCATGTTTTCTGATAATTTTAGTAGATATGGATACATGTACATGATGGAGTATAAGTCGAATTCCTTTGATAAATTAAGAAAATTCAAAATGAATTTAAGAACCAACTTTGTAAGAAGATTAAGAAACTTCACTCAACCCATGGTGGAGAAATCTTAATCCAGAATTCATTAATTATTTATGGGAGTTTGGGATTCCATTTCAACTCACTCCTCCTTATACACCTCAATGTAATAGTGTAAGTGAAAAAAGTAACTATGCCTTGTTAAACAAATTGAGATCAATGATGAGTCAAGTGAGTCTTCCATTATCCTTTTGGGGATATGAGTTATAGATCACAACATGTATACTAAACTATGTTACAACTAAATAGGCAAATGATATTCCATAAAAACTCTAGAATGAAAGAAAGACTATATTGTTGAATTTACATGTGTGGTCTTGTGAGTCATTTCTTAAGGCTTCTTCAAGTAACAAACATTCACCCTGAGGCAGAAAATGTACCTTTATAGGTTTTCCCAAGAAAAAAAAGGGATATTACCTAGGCTACCCCTCGTAAAAAAAGGTAATAGTAGAAAGAAATTTCATATTCTTTTAGGGGTATCAGATCTCTAAAAGTAATAGTGGGAGAAATATAGAGTTCAATGAACTCCAAGCTCAAGGTATAGAAGATATGGAAATAGAACAGATTCCATAATACCTCATGGAAAAATAAGTTCTTGAGACACAAGTACTTATTAAGAGTACAAGAGAGGTTAGGCAACCATAATGGTACGATTTTCTAGTCACCAAGGATGGTGAATCATTATCATTTGATAATAGTGATCTTTTAACCTACAAAGAAGTAGTATGTTGGATAAATGTTTCCAAGTGGAAAAAAGTTGTTAATTTTGAAATAGATCCCATGTACCAAAACCAAGTATGGATTTTGATAGATCCTCCATTGGATATAAATATCACTAGTTTTAAATGGGTATTCATGAAGAAAATATACATGGATGGAAAAGTCAGTACTTATAAGAAATGACTGGTTTCAAAATGGTACAAGTAGAATCAGGGCATAGACTATGATGAAACCTTTTCACCAGGTAAAATGCTACAATCCATCAAAATGGTACTTTACATTATAGATTTCCATAACTATAAGATTTTGAGAATATATATCAAAATATCCTTTTTTATGATAACCTTTTGGAATTTGTCTATATGAAACAACTTGAACAGTTTGTGACTCCAAAAGATAACAATAATGTATCAAAATTACAAATATTGGCTTATGGATTAAAGTAAGCATCTATGTCATAGAATATATGATTTGATAAATCCATAAGATAATTTGGTTTAATAAATAATGATTATAATCCTTCTGTCTATAAGTAATTTAGTGAGGGTGAGGCCATTTTTTTAATAGTATATGTCAATAACATATTACTTTTTGGAAATGAAATATCAGTCTTATAGTCTGTTAAAGTTTGGTTGAATAAATTCTTACCCATGAAGTACTTAAGAGAAGTAACATATATTATTGGGTACAAGATCTATCATGATAAATCCAAGAGAATTATCAGTTTAACCCAAGGTATATATATTGACAAAATACAAAATAGTTTTCATAAGGAACAATCCAAGATGGGATAGTTTCCAAAGTCACGTGGAATTCACCTTTCTAAGAAAATGTGTCCCCAAACACATAAGGAATGAAATAGGATAGAAATGATTCTATACGCATATATGATTTGGTTAGTCATGTATACTATGTTATATACTATGATAAATGTCCCCAACACCTTGAGTGTGGTAAGAAGATTTCAAGATGACCCTAGTGACCACCATTGGATGGAATTCAAGACTATCCTTAAGTATCTGAGGTGCACTAAGGATATTTTCTTGGGTTATTGAAGTGATTAGGAACTATTCAATATAATATATGTTTATTCCAGTTTCTAAACAGATCAAGATGATCTAAAATCACATATTTGATACATCTTCACCCTAAATGGATGTGTTGTGAGGTGGAATACCTCAAAGAAAGATATGGTCATAGATTCTACAGTAGATTACAAGTATATTATGGGTTATAAGGTACCTAATAAAGAAGTTTATATATGAAACTTCATACAATATCTTGATGTGGTAACTATAATAAAATATCCCATCACACACTATTATGAAAATATTACAACAGTGGATCTTGTAAAAGATCCAAGGTCATATCAGGGGATGTAGCACATACATCAAAAGTTTAATATCTTGGGGGATTTTTCATTGAGAGGTGAATTTAATGATAAAAAAATATCCATGGAAGAAAACATGGGAAACACCTTGAACAAAACCTTTACTCAGTAGAAACAGGATTATCATGTGAGGTCTAGCAGACTGAAAGTCATAAGTAGTTAGCTCTAGTCCAAGTGTGAGTTTTTTAGAGATAGTGTTCTTAAAGAAACTATATATTCTTTTATTACACTAATATTAAATTATTTGGATATTAATATAAATATATTATTTCATTTTGTTAATTATTCTGCATGAATTTGATGTAATAAAGTCCTAGGTTATCCATCACATTGATAAGGTTGTATCAGTTCCTCACTATGATGAGAACCATGAAATGCAATGATGATATTCTTAAATACAATTTTTCATTCGGATAACATTATATAATGGGGTAAATAGTATGTTGACCATCAAGGGTGAGTAATCATAATAGGATGAGACTTTTTCTTATGAAGTTCATACTTCGTAATTTCCAATATGGGAAATTAAGATAGTAAACCTGCCAATAAGAATTATGTATGTTTTAGTGTCATTGTATATTACTATCAATGAGAAATTTTAATGGTCCCTGGACTTTAATATAATCATTAATGTATGTCATGACTCACACAATTAGATTTACTGACCAAAACTGTGATTCCATATATTCATGAGAAGTATGGTAACTTGGGTGAATCACGAATGACAGGTTTTTAATGGATATGTCACGGAAGTATTTTTTACATTTTATCTTTATAAAATTTGATATCCCATCCCATTTATTGGAATTAAACCATCACATTAAATTCCACAGTCATGTTGTAATGCTATGTTTATTTCAGATAGTCGAAGAAAGACGCATCAAGCATATAGGTTGATGACACAAATGTGAAACCTTCTTGATGAGAGATTTTAAAAAAGATATTATATTACATAGTGAAATTTTGTATGGGGTTGTCAAAATTATGATATTAAGTTATTTCTATTGGGTTCCCTGACATGTTTCTAGACAATAATCTTAGACTTTAGGAAATCTCACCTAATTCTAATGAGAAATAATCATAGAGGGTCATGCACTAAGTGTTTCCATTGACCTCAATTAATTTATATTTGAATTTATTTATTAAAATAAATATTATTCTCAAGACCAATTAATAGTCTTATTCATGTTTTATTGATTACATAAATTAAAATAAAATCATGAGATTGTGAATAAAATATATTTATTTCATTTACTAAAATTTTAATAAATATGTATTCACTAGTTTTTTGAAAAAGTATTTGTTTATGAATAAAATATTTATTTGGGTATTCAATAAATGTGGAAGAGTTGGAGAGGACCATGATTGTGTCTAATGATAAATATTAATTTAAAATCAGGTAACATAATATTTATCATTGGTACAGTTAGTGTAAGAAATAAAATAATAATATTATTATTATTATATGGCATGCAGTTTGATAAATATTATTATATTATTTAAGGTCCAGTTAACAATTAAATTATATTTTAACCTAAACACTGTCACTATAAATGTATGGTTATGTCTATTGTGTAGGGTTAATAAAAAAATAGAGATTTGAGAATCATTGTGCATAATGGACTTCTCCCTCTATTCCTCCTCCTCTAATCCTATAAAGAAAGAGAAGATCTAGAGAGATACCTTCAACCCCAAAAGAACTATAAGTGATTAGGAAAAACAACACAAGATTATAGATCCATTGTAATATCACCTCGAATTTTGTCAATGTTTCTCGAAGATCAAAGGATCACGCATTGATCACCACTAGATGGATTCTACACCTGGATCTTACCAACACAATGAATGTAACTAAAATGGTTTTAGACTATCAATGTCGTCATCATTGAAATATCCTCAACCAGGTATTATTTCTTTAGATATAATATAAATTAATAATAAATTTAACATCCATAGATCCTCTCTAGGTCCCAGATTCTCTCATGTCATTATTCACTGGAAAATTTTAATTGTTCATAGATTTTATGTCATGAAAAAATAGGGAATTATACATCATATCAAAAAAAATGGTTATTTTTTCCACCTTGGTTCCTCTTCTATGATCGAAACCTTTAGGACCAACACAAACTTGAGTCTGATTATGTTATCTAACAAAGATTTCAAAATCCATATTTTTATGGCATGAGGTTTTCTTTTTAAATAATTGGAATAAATATGGATAGATTTTGGTTGCCTATATCTTCAATTTTTACAATCACATTCATAGATTAAATTTCTTATTCTTTTTAAATAATTAAAAAAATTGTATCATTGAAAACCTTTAACAAAATTAGTTTTCAATTTATTTTTAGACTTACTTGCATGATTGGAGAAACCAAGACCAGTATAATATTTTCCATGTTTTTAAGAACCAAAAATTTTATTTATATTTTTTCCCCTTGGGTGAATTTGGAAAGTTAATTTTTGAGATATATAACGATGGATTCATGATTATTGACATCCAGTGGGTTATTGATTTTCATGGAGAGATCTTCCATTTATTTAAAGATAAGAAAAATTTCTTTTTAGATATTTCTTTTTCTTGAATAAGTAGATTGTATTTATTTTTAATTTTTCATATAAATAATAAATTTAAATATATCCATTTCTGAGTTCATTATGAGAATATTTTAGGTCAACATAATTAAGGTGACTAGAGGGATGAGAAAAAAAAGAGAAAGGAGAATAATTGGGAGGAGAAGAAGATATAGGCGAAGAATAGGAGGAGGAGGAAATAGTAAGAGGGAAATTGACCTCTATTTCTTCATCAACATGTTCTATAAGGAACTTTGTTCAGAAGTCACTTGAAGTGGATGAGGATGTTAAAATCATGGAGTTATCACTTTCACTCCACATTGCGACTTTTAAATATTTCTTCTTTTGTTTCTTTTTAAAGGTTATTCTTGTAGATGGATCTCTCCATCATGATGTGAAATTTATTTTTACATTAATAGCATATCAATTCTATTTTTTTAATTCAATTTTCCTTCAAGGATTGGTTGTGGAAGTTCTTTTTTTGGAATAAATTAAGCATGTTCTTGGAATGTAGAGCATGGTCTAGAATCTAACCTTTAGAGATTTGAAGATGATGGGTTCTTTAACATATTTGGATTTATTGGCCTCATTTTACCCTTGTAGTTTCATCATGATTTAATTTTTCAAATGGTATTTAATGAGTTCCTTGATTTCCAAATTGTTCGCATACTATGCTTTTTGAATGGTTGTAACTTTGGGAGCTTAGGACCCCTAAGTAAAACCCATAAGATTTTATTTATGACCATATCAGTAGATAATTCATTACTGAGGGACTTTCTACCATTTAATATGTTAGTAAATATCATAAAAATACTTGTAATAGATTAAATGGGACGTATAGTGAAACATTAAAAATCATGATGATACATATCTAATCTAGTATATTTTAGTTTATTTGTTCCTTTATTTGTTAATTATAATAATTTTTAATTCTCATAATTAGTTTTTCAATAATAAATGCATTTGAAATCATTTATGTCACGTATATAATGTAAGGAATTTATATCTTTATTATTAAGTTCAAAATTTTCAAAATATTTAAGATTACACTTTTCTTCGGATTCTTTAGTGGGAACATACTCATGCATTACCATTTTATATATAGGATAACCAATACTACCAAGAAAAATTGAAATATGATTCTTCTAATTTGCATATCAAATGAAAAAAATAATGGAATTATAATTGGAATAGATTCCATAATAAAATCAATATTTGAAATCAGTTACGATTTGTAAAATATAATTGAATGAAAATTTTTAAATAAATATGATTTGATAAAAACACAAATAATAATTTTGATACTAATTATGGGTATTAAAAGAAAAAAAGGGTTTTCAAAAAAACAATTTGAAATCAATAAATTTATTATAAAAAGTTAAAGCACCCTTCGATATTAATTTTTAGTTTAAAATATATGGAAACAAGGTGGGTTTCGTTTTATGGAATTTAAAGAAAAAATAATGAATTAAAATGATAAATTGATTATGAAACAGTAAATAAACTCAATTAAAGTTTATAAAGATAATATTAAAGTAATTTAATTATGGAAAGAATCAAACCAAATTTAGTCAAGTATGTGAATAAATGTTAAATGATACAATGAAAAAATGGTAAGGAGAAGAAAAACACAATTGATAAAGAGTTTGGATATAGCATGATGTGTGCCCCTACATATATACCCCTCATCATGAGAGGTCAATATTATAAATACATTAACAATATTGGTGATCAAAAAACAATCCCCTCATAATTTTGGTTTTTTATTACCCTCTTAAACATCAACAATATATAAGGAACACATAACTCACTTTTGTGGAGTGAGAACCTGATATAGAAAGGTTTTTAAGAAGAGAGAGGTTTTCATTGATAAAACCAATTACATGAAACTCAAAAATAATTTTATATGGATGATTGCAATGGAGGATGAGAGATTTGAAATAATGGTTGAGTGCCTTCAGAGAATGAAAATTTTAGAAGGCTCTTTGAGAGGAATGATAATTCTAGCACTTCATCATCGAATTGAATCATGATCACTATTGGAATAAAAGGTGAGGTTTAAAGAATCCTTAATAATTAAATTATAGCCTTTTAAAAAATAATAAATATTTTAAAATTCACCCAGAGAAACTAAGACATTTAATACCAAATTTAATAGAGGTTTAAGTAACATCAAAAGCATCATGAGTCTTTCATAGGCTAAAATAGATTGCACCATTTCCTAATACAAACCTTCTAGGAATTTTTTCCCAATAAATCTAGCAACACACCATGCCCTGGCACTGGTCCACCACACCATCACACTGGCCATTTTTTCCAATTTGCAAGGATCTTCAATAAGTGTCTTCTCCACTTACATGAATGGCCTCCTAAGTTTCTAAAAACATCATGACAAGGACTTGGGACATGAAATACGACTTCAATAATATCTTCATAGATACTCAAAGCCTTTGATAATATCATCCAAATTCAATGATTTTACTTCAACTGATATTCAATATAATCACTTAAAATTCCTCAAATGAAATTTTTAGAAACATATATGAGTGTTTGTGATCATTAAAAAACCATGAGAGAGATAATTACAACAATATTTAGTTATATTATAAATATTAAAAGTTGGATATATTGCAGTTGTGAGTTATTGTGCACAGGTGTAATGGATAAAATACGTACTGATATATTTTGGATTCAATTTTAATCATGTGCCAATAAAATGAGATAAAACATTTACTACCAGTATTTTTGCAAAAAATCCCTCTTGATTTTCTTTTAGGTTGACAGTGTTTGTTGACAAGGTTTGATTTTGTTGATGAAGGATTTTGGTCAAAGAAGAACTTGGATGAGAAGAAGAGTGTGTGAAAATGAACTAAATGATCACATGGAATAAGAAAGTGACAAAGGAACACATGGAGAACATAAGTCCAAAAGTGTCATGTGGAGCACATAAGTATCAAGGAATCACACAAAAGTGCATATGTCCTAAGGGAACACACATATTGTGAATGTCTAGATAAGGTGAACATGTCTTGTACTCATTCAAAATCATGAGACAATTGGAAGTCTTGTGATCATGATAGATTAAGGAGATCATTCAATCGCACGAAGTAAAGTAGATATCACAAATTAATATAGGACAACGTAGACAATCTTGTGACTGCTTTATCACGTGATCGCATATATCTAAACTAATGAAATAATGAGATCACATGATCACATGAAGTACCAAGAGATAACAGAAATTAGTCACATTAAGCACATAAAAGAATATAGGATATAAATTATAGAGACTTATCATCGTCATTCAAAATAAAATAACCATGTTATTGTCAAGGGATGTTGTGATGGGATCACGCGATGCACTTAAAGATAATATAGTTGACCACAACATGACTATCAATGGATCTCATGATGGAGTCAAATGACACACTCAAAGATAATGATGTTGGCCAAATATGAAGGTATTGCAACAAGAAAAATATCCTAGAGATCGATCAATAAATCCATAACTGATCATGTAAAGCATTCAGGGAAATGATGAGGTGGGGGAATGGATGACTAATCTTAATTTTCAGAGATAAGATGGTGTATTTATGACTATAAATACCTCGTAACACATCCATAAGATGTTATGAAGTTTACTTAAATAGTTTGATATGAATAATTGTATTAAGAAAAGATTCCATAAAATGAAAAGGGAGTTGCACTATATTATAAGTCACATAAGTTCTACACATAAAGATAAGGGGATCACATGATTGTGTGAAATTGTAAGGGTGTTTTTTACTCGGTGTATTTTTGCATCGGTAGTCCTACCATATCCATAAAATTTGCATGACAAGAACAAGGTCTTACATCAAAGTCACATGATCTGCATATATTGAACAAAGTCTCATGATCCACATATTCCATAGAGGGTCTTATGAAGTTATATTTTTAAGGGCTATTATAAATGGTTCATGCACAGGGTTCACACGCTCCAAGATGAAAATTCTCATGAAAAGTTGGTTTTAATCTATTTGATGAAAAGATTGTATAAATAACCACACAAGTGTGAATAATCTCAGAACTAATCATAAAAAAGTCTATTAGAGGACAATGTAATTCACTTTAGCAGAGGGATATCACTGAGCATTAAAATTGTGAATGATTGTAAAGCAGGAGGGATGTGAGTCAACTAAAAACCTAGAAAAAATAGTGCACTTTAGTGGATTCAGTATATAGAAACATTGAATTTTCATACTGCTTATATATATCCCAATGATGGTTATCCAATTAAATTTTTTTCCATGTGTATGTTTTAATTCCCATTTATTTTGTTATATGGAAAGAAGATAGAAGGGAGTTTTTTAAACCATCAAACAAGTTCCAAAGGTACAATTGTTTTAATCTATCATAATATAATTCCCCCCCCCTAAGGTATTTAACCTAGTTTGGATATTGGTATCAGAGAAAAGGGTTAAATTTAGAGTTTCTCTCTTAGAAAAAACAATGGAAGTTATTAATCATTAAGGTATTTCGATCTTAGATGGAAACAATATTCAGCTAAAAAATAATTGTATGTAGAACTACATTCAATCGTTAGGTTTGGATGCGTTTATAACTGTAATGAAGGTTATTTCAGATAGTATAGATAATGTTGCATTATCTAAAGTATACTTAATATAATTGGATGTTGATTCCAGAGGAATCAATTCCTTAGGAGGAGCTTTATCCAACACAATATATATAAAGGTAATGTCATGTAATTCATCACATGCCATGTGGGAAAAGAAAATAAATATCTATGAAGGAAATTAAAAATTATGAGAAGCTAAATTTCAGGTTCTATGGAACAAATATAAGTACCTGATAAGGAACCCTAATGAGTCTCTAGATGCATTCTTTGACTGGTTGGATGTTTTCATGGAAGGCATGCATCATCTTGGAAAATTTTTTATGATGTAAATATTTTTAAGAACATATTGAGAAGAATTACACCTTGATTAAATCCAAAATTTTCTATACTAGAAGATAAATATCCAAAGGAGATCACATTGGATAGCTTACAATTTACTCCTATTTCATACGAGATGGAAAATAATGATAATGATTATTTAAAAAATGGGATGTCTAAAGAGGTTGAATTAAAGTATATGAAGAAGATCACTATAGAATTTTTTCAAGAGGAACATATTGTGGATGAGGTCATGTTATTCCTTTCTTAAAATATATAAATGGTAAAATAAAAAGCTTAAATGGAAACTTCTTATTTCATGCTTTCATTGTGGAAAGGTTGGACATCTTGCATCAAAGTGTCCCAAGAATTTTTAAGATGATGGTGAGGATGATGATAAAACTCCCAAGAATAATTCTTCAACTAGTTTGAAAGAAAGGAAAAATAATAGTTGAAATTTCTTCAGAAATAATAATAATCTTTCAAAGTAGAATAATATTTTTGAAGAATCTATGGAAAAATAGATGGAAGACTTCAAGGATCATAAAGAAAATTATATGGTGGTAGTTGTGGTAAATTACCAAATAAGGGAAGAATGTGACAATGTAGAAGTATAAGTCAAAGTTAGAGTTTACCTCCACGTTGAATTATAATCTATGCTTGAGGATATAGATTATTGTAGAGGCAAAACAAATAAATAAAAAATGTTAGTTCATGATGCAAGACTCTATATGTAGTGGCAAGAAGAAGAGATGTCTGAGATAAAGGCTGAAATTTAAAAGATAAGAAAAGATAGAAAACTCATATAAATTCATTGAGTTTAATCTCAAGGTTGAAGAACTAATCAAGATTATTGATAGAATGACTAAAATAGTAATATATTGAGTTATGCATATTGGAGAACTTGAGAAGGGCGTTTTTAATGACCCAACTTCTCATACATAAATATTACATCTGAATAGATGAGTATTCATTAAATTACATAAATATCCATGCCATATTCCTTTAGATCTAGTTCCTTTGGAAACATGGAAACATAAACAACTAGTTCATAGGATAACTATGTATTATACCACTAATTTCTTAATATATAGCACCCTTCATAGACTTATCAAACATAAAACTTTTCTTCATAATCTGGGGAAGAAAACATAATAAGGGATGAGATCTAATGATCAGTAATGGAAAACCATACCCTATATATTACATATAATAAAAATGACTCATGGAATAAATCATTGTAGTTAATAAGACATAAATCATAATGAATTCAAATAAATTGATCCATGATAACATAAAAATGGTATAAGACATAAATTTGTGGAATAACATAAACTTATAACATTGTGAATATGTATAGATAGACAATGTCTCACACATTTCATTAAAACATTAAATCAGCACCTCTCATAATCCTATGGACATTAAGGTAGGTATAAGGATAACTTATGAACATGAAAACATGTTCACATATAACATATCATTACCAAATTCATTTGAGGTAGATATAGGTCCCACTTGTACCTGGTTATAACATGACCTTCGTCCTTGGTTATAACATAACCACTATCCTTGGTTATAATGTGACCACAATCCTTAGTTATATATTATCCACCATATTTGGATATAACACAACCATTATACTTGGTTATAATGTGAACAACATCATATAATTAAAACTATACATTTGTGTTTCATATGATCATAAATCATTCATCATATCATAACCAATGAAAATAAATGGCTTTCATAAACATCTCATCATAGTATAACCCATGGAAAAGAAATGGATTCATAAATATCTTGTAATTAAAACATAAACCATATGAAGGAATAATAAATATGGTATCAGTGGATAATATCACCAGTAAAACATTAGTAACATAAAAGGATTTAATCTTAGATGTAAAATGATTTTGAAAGATCACTTGAAACATTTATTGAATAAAATAACCATTCTTTGAAAATATATTTTTAAAACTGAAAATTCATAAAATATTTTAGAAATAAATTTATTTAAAAATAAACATTGATACTTACAAATTGAACTTTGAAACATTCTATGGTCATGACAAAGGGAATTTCCATTTAGGTAGGGCATATTAAAACAAATAATCATTTAACATTTTTTAGTAAAATCCAAATGGGCCTTATTTGAAAAAATTCATGAATTTTCCTTTTAAAATTTTTTGTAAAAAGTAAAACATGGGTAAAAATTACTTTAATAAATATTTATAAAATATTAAAACTTTTTTTAAATCACTTTAGAAAACATGTACACTGATGAAAAAAAGGGTTTTTAACTAGAGAGACAGATAATGTCATTTTTCTTTAAAAAACATTATTTTGGAATCTTAAATACATAAAGAAAGGAAGATGAAGTGAAAATATATATCTTTTTTAAATAACTAGAGTAAAATAAAATTTATGAGTCTTTTGAGAGGCAACTCATAAGATATCATCATTGGAAACATGGTCATAAAAAATCTCAATAAATAATGAGATTGTAACATTAAATCATTGCCACTTTGGTATCATTTGAATCATAAGCCCCATGAAAGAATAAAATTAAAGAAAATAGATATCATGGAAAAAACAAAATTCGTGATATAACATTCCAATGAGTTAGTATATACACCTCATAAAAGAAAATAGGTTCATAAAATAACATATTTCCCAAAGAAGGCAATTTGAGAAAAAAATGCCTCACCACTTGGTAACTTTTGAACCATAAACCCCATGAAAGAGATATACTCAAATGGATATTTAAATCCCCATAATTTTTATGAGAATCATCATATAATACAATAATTTGAATTATATAAATCACATAAAAGAAAAACATAGTGAATATGGCATGTGTCACACATAAAATAAAAGTGATGTGGAAATACCTTACTATTAAGCCCAAAACTGTCTTGGATACATCGAGAGAATGTTGGATCAGGGTATGGATATTCTTTTTGAAATTATATTTACCCTACTGTATCTTATCCAATTTATTATGAGGGTCCCTTTTTTCTCTTTAGTGTTTATATTGATCATATCCTTTTTAACTTTATATGATGATGATTCATAAAAAGTAAAGTCAGAAAGAAAGAACAATGAAACATAGATTTTTACAGGATTCAAACTCACTGGAGTATTTCCAATGAGCATACAAAGGAAATGTTCCAATGTACCAAATATACTAAAGTTCAATATTATTGATTTATGCTAGGGAACTCTTACCTAGGAACAATACTCTTCCAATGTTTTGGGTAGATGAAACATCTTGTTATGATCACTTCCCTCATATTACCCTTTTATGATCACTACTTTAGAAGGGAAAAATAGAACATAGTCCAAAGAACAATAATTTCTATTATTTATAGGTTCAAAAAATGTATAATAGGTTCCTTTAAAAATCATTTACTCCTTCAAAGAATTGATGTAAACATCCCATTTAGTGTCACATTTCTATTAGATATCATGGAAACTCTATCACTTTAGAATGTTCTTCAAGAAATATAATCTTAGTCTCTCGAAAATGATTCCAGAAATCTCCTCACATTCTAGTATGCAACACCACCTTCATCCTTTCACTACGTCAAATTTAGTACTAAATAAAACCATTATTCAAGTATTTTCAAATGGTGAAGATCATATTTATTTTTCTTCTTGTAAATCCATATGTGAAAATGATATTTCTCACAGATTAACCATAGTGTGTTACCCCTATGTGAGACCCTGGCATGTAACCCTTTTGAGAGATCCTGGCATGTAACCCTTTCACGAGATTTTGGAATGTATCTCCTCTATGAGACTTCTCTATGAGACACCTCCACAAGAAAATTATATGATACCAATCCTTGACACCTCTCTGTGAGACCTATCTATGATACCTCTCCATGAGATGCTTTTTTGAGACTGCTCTATGAGACTCCTCCATGAGAACCTTTTGTGAGACCTTATTCTATTCACATGGATCCGAAGTATTTTTTTTCTATCTAAATGTTTTTCAATACATTATGATATTCATGTGGATTATGAGACATTGTTCTATTCATATGGATTTCATGACTCTAGCATGAGACCTTGTTCTGATTATGTATATTGTTTGATATCAATGGGTCTCTTTATGTGTTAAAACACCCCACACATACTTCTCTTCACAATATAACATCATGAGACTCCTTTTAGATACCCCATTATGACACCCCTTTATAATAATTTGTCATTTTTAGGCATATAGCGTGATACTAGTGCAAGAACATGATCTGTTCATGTGAAATACTTTTCTTTGGATCAAGCACAATTAGAAAACCTTTTTTGACTTCTTAAGGATGGGTTAGGCAGGATTTATAAGCATCAATTCACCGCCTTAACTTTGTAAATCATGGTTATTCATCCATTCCACCACCTTAGCATTCATCCTTATGCACTTCATGTGATCACTCTGTGTGGTCACCTGTTACATGTCATAATGGATTCACATGATCACCTACATTTTCATTGATTGTATCATGTATTACCATCACTTGATCAATTTAAAATCATTCATTCTTTGCATGACCTCATCACAAGATCAATTAACAATCATGTAGTTATCAATGGTGTCCTCTAGTGCTTCACATAATCTCATCACGTGATTAAATGACTATCATGTGGTCGTGTTATTTCAAATGACTGCAAGATATCTCCATCATTTATAAACTATTGTCCTTCATGTGCTTTGCATGATCCCACTGTGAGATCCATGGAAATTCACACGGTGTTTCACATGAGATCTTTATGATATACCTTAATAATGATGTGGTTCTTTATGTGATCTATTCCCTAGATCCCCTAATAATCATGCAGTTCTTCACATGATATAACCAAGAGGTGCACTGAAAATCATGTTCATGTCGTATGATTTCACCGTGAGATCCAATGACTATCATGTGGTGTATTTAGGTTCTTCGTATGAACTCAGTGATAGATACTCTAAAAATCATGTGGTGTCTTCAGGTGCTTTGCATGACCAGTTCTGACCTTCATGCTTCACATGATCAATTATGAAATTTGTGTTCCATGTGATTAGTTATGAAATTAGTGCTCTGTGTGATTCGTTCTGACATTCATGGTCCACATGATCATTTCTAACATTCACACTCTCCATGAATGATTCTAAAATTCTCGCTCCATAAGATCAGTTCTGAAATTTTCTATCACTCTTTAAACGTACTTTAAAAACCATAATTTAAAAAAAACATAAAAACTTTTCAATAAACACAATCAGCCCAAAAGTATCATCCAGAGTTACTTTTTACAACAATTTCTCCCTTTGGGTTTTTTGAAAACACTTAATAATGTCAAGAACCAACTTATTGACAAGTCATGCACATGCAAACCATTTTACTTCAGTAACCCCAAAAAGTGATCAAGGACTAACACAACACATAAACTAAGAACAAATGAGTCAATATCACTATTATAAATAAGAGAAACATGAAAATATTGTCAATGAGTCACTTCATTATCAAACCTACTACTAGAATTCTTCTCGATACCAATAGATAGAACAAGATCATCCTTCAAGATCACTTCTTAACCTGCACAGGTCTACTTTATACATCATGAAACCAAAGGCCACTCTTATTCATGATTCTTATTCATTGATTGACCAGTTATCATCACCATATTTATAACTCCCCGTAATTTTTTTCTCCCCCTACTAGCTTCGCCCCTATCTTGATCAAGACATTTTATCTCCCTTTTTCAATGAACCCAAAGGTCACTCCTTTGTGGTATGAAACATGGTAAAGAACGTAAATCGATATATAAAGGGAAAATACATCAAACATCTAGGGTAGGTAGTCCCACATCCATACTTTTCATGTGTGTTAAGTTTATGAAACTCCATGATTCCATCGATGTCATTCAAACACTTCATTGTTTAAGGAATTATCCAGAATGTAGGCAACCTATAGTTCAGTGGGAACATACTCCAACATCTCACCATCATGATCCACTTTCTCTTTGATGGAATTATATTTTATTTTAATGTTATATATGAATCTAATCCCCCTTAAGCATTTATATTCATGTATTTTATTTTTAATAAATGAAAAAAATATGATGGAACACACATTATTCTTCTAACCCATGAAATTAAAATTGAGAGAGATCATTTTCCCCCTTTGGACATGCACGTATCAAGATCATATCCATATTATTCTTTATAGATTCACACTAATGATAGATTTTCAAGAAGTAAAATTACTACTTGGAATTAAGTCATTGAAACATCCTCTAAGTTTATTTAGTTAGAAAACATTGTAGGAAACAATATTTTAATCCCATAAACACCAAAGTTGATCATGTCACTCACTTAGTTCTATAGATACTAATAGAATGACTTTATACTATTCTTCAGAGGACTTTATTGTTGGATGCATCAATATCTCCTAGATTTCTTATTACCATATCTCCCTAAAAACCTATAGCTTTGGACTGATATAGGTTATTATATCTATTATTGAGATGGGGATAGATGTCGAATTACTCTTTAGAATGGGGAGAATGCTATTTGAAAATGCTATTGATTTTATAGTATCTTCTTGGTATCCTGAAAATAATCAATGGATACCAATTTGTTAGAAGAAAATAGATACACATGAAATTCATGAATGTTTCTGATTCTCCAAAAATAAATGTTCTCTTAGTGGACAAATACCACTTTAAATAAGTCCTAATATCGATGGCTGAATATTCAATGCAACTTTGGAGCCACTATATCTTTAAAATATAGCTTTGATAGCTCTTCAATTTCACATAAGAATATTTATCATATAATCTTCCTTTTTCAATACATTTAACTTCCCAAAATAGATTTGAAAAACATGGTTTTTAACACCATTTTTGTAATCTGATACCATATGTGAATTTCAAGAATTCAGATTCTTCTTATCATGTGTATCTCTATTCAAATTATGCTCCTATGCCTTTTTAGCACACAAACACCCCATGGATCGTATATCCCCATTTAGCATATACCACTTCAAATTTATATTACAAATAGTTAATTAATTGGTAGAGGGGTGCCTCTAGAATCCTCAAGGAGAGGACTGTGGTCGATCTTGATAGATCAACCCTTTGATGTTTTGTTACAAAGCATTGTACTATTTGTGCGCTTGTTCCAACATCTCAGCAAACATTAACTATTCTAGACATATAACTAGACATTATTTACCACATTCTCAATATTCATCTGATATATTGATTTTTAAGGCTTGGTTTTTTCAAAATTTAGGTTTTAAACCCAATATTATGAATTTATTTCTTTGATACTCCACCAATATATCATTTTTCATGATTCTTTATCCAAGTAGAAATATTTCCATTGGTCATATTCTATTGATTCTTCATCCAATTTATAGATATTTACATTTCCTTTACTTCTTGGTTTGTGGCATGACACATGAATTTATTGAGTTATTCTTTATTAATTTTTCTTTTACCAGTAATTTGAGTCATGTCACATTTTTTTGTTGGTGGTGAGTACTTCACTAAACATACATTCTTCTAACTGAATAATTGAATAGATCCTCCCTTTTTATTCTCAGTTCCTTCACATTCTTTCCAATTGAGTTTATGTGATTGTAACATATAGGGTTCTCGGTAAAAATTTCATTGATCTACTTCTATTTTCTTACTCAAAAAATTGAATAGATCCTCCCTTTTTATTCTCAGTTCCTTCACATTCTTTCCAATTGAGTTTATGTGATTGTAACATATAGGGTTATTGGTAAAAATTTCATTTATCTACTTCTATTTTCTATGATATTAAACCTATTGTTAAACTTGGCTAGTTTTACTTCTAGTATAGACTTCCTCATTATACACCACCATAGTTGAGGATCTCCTTTTGGGTTCCTTTTACTTCCCTAATTTTGTCCACCTACAATATCTTTCAAAATTCCCATGATTATTTGATATAAAACTTGTCCCATTAAAAACATACCTTAGGTCATCATTTCTCGATTGAGATATTGAAGCATGTAGAACTATTCTTCTGACATTGAGCCCTTGAGGTTCTTGAAACATATTCTTGGTGTGCCCTAGTATTCTAAAATAGTATCATTTTATGGATACATTATTATGAAAAACTTTGCTTTATTGCTTTTAAAAATCTTCTTATCATTCTTACAATAGAAATATTTTTGTCATCGTAGCATGATATATATTCCAAATCCATATACAGAAACATGAAATATGACCATCCATTTCATATATATGGAACATGTTATCAAAACAACTTGAAAAGTCATTTTAAATCTATTTCTAGCACATACATAATTGTCCTCATTTTTATGGACTATACATGGTTGTCTTCTAGTCATGCATGAGAGATGGTTCAATATAGGAAATTCCATATATTAAAAAATTATATGGACTTTTGGATGATACAATCATTTCAATTTTTCTTTTAAAATAGAATACTTTCATTTCATTTCATTATTACCTACCAAGGATAATTAAATAATGAATGCAAATAATACTTTAATTTAAGATTTCCTTTGGCATTTTATTTCTCCACTTCTTTCTTGACCAATTATAGCTCTTCTCCCAATTATTGAATCTTCTTATCCTAAGATTAAAAATGATTATTAAGTTTTCTCTTGAGAGTCTTACCACTATTCATATCATCTTTCAATTTTTGGGAGAACTTATCCACCGTGTTAATTTTCTCCATTATTTTTTATTTAATCTGAGAAATAGAATCTTTTAAGCTTGTATTCTCCTGAACTAGTTCTGATAGATGTGTAACAAGATCATAGTTTTTGGCTTCTAAATTCATAATTTCATTTGAGTTCATATTTTTTTCCATTTTCATCATCTTTGAGATTTTGGTAGTTCTTAAGATTGATAATAAATCTTCCCTATTATATCTATGGAAATATTAACATTTATTTTATTTAAACCTTTTAGTTTGTTGACTTCAATTTCCAATATTTGGATACATATACCTTGATACTTTTTTTCTCCTTCTAATTTTTTGTAAAATTCTTTTATCACATGTAAAACTTACTTTTTTTTCCTTCTTTTAACTTCTTCATCATACATAGTTATAGAATCAAGTATCTGTTTAGGTTCTTAAATCATTCATATTGCATTACTAAATGAGTAAATAGACTAATAGTATGATTTATCCAAAACATTGTTTAATAAATTATTAATTACTTCATCTGAGTCACACAATTTTCATAGACACTTCCACACTAAGGAATTCCACCATAATTTGGTTTCATCTTTGAAGTTATTCCATTTTCCATGGAACGCCAATAAAAGAGAAAAATGAAACTTTAATTACGACAAAAATATAAAATCTATCAAACAAAAAAATCTAATAAAATAAACCTTCCCTCTGAAACAAAATGTTAAGACTAAAAAAGTATTAGATACACTAATAATGGTATGAATTATGGTATGGATATTCTTTTCAAAATTCCTCCTACCCTACTTGATGTTGACCACTTTATTATGAGGCTAACTTCTTTTTCTCTTTTGTATTTATATTGATCTTTTGCTTTCCAATTTTACCAGATGATGATGCATAGAAAGTAAATTAAGAAATAAATCACAATAACACATATATTTTTACTTGGTTCACCCTCACTGGGTTACGTCCAAAGAGTATACAAAGGAAATGTGTAAATATACCAAATCTACTAAAGCACAATACTATTGGTTTAGACTAGGTCACTCCTTTCTAGGATCACTTCCCTTACAAAGTGTGGGGTAGATTCACTTTCTACCCAGGATAACTTCCTTAACAATTAACCCTTATTCTAAATTCTTTATAAGGAAAAAAATTGTCATACAAACCAAAGAAAAATTTCTTATATTTTTTAGATTTTCACCAAATATATAATAGGTTCCTTAAAATATCGAATACTCATTCACATATTTGTTGTGAAAATACCCTTCAGCATCACCTTTCCATTATATATCATGGAATATTTTTATCACTTTCACAATTTCTTCAAGAGATACAAATTATTCCTCTTTCTAGAATGATTCAAGAAATATCCTTACTGGTATGCAACACCACCTTCTTCCTTTCACTAGCTTTGATGTGGTAGTGAATAAAATCATTCTTCATGTATTGTCAAATGGTGAAACTTCAATGTCTTATTATTATTCTAAATTCAAATGTAATAATGATATTTATTATAGGTTAACCCTGGTATGTTACCCCTATGTGATACCCTAGATCCTAACCATTGTGAGAGATCCTGGTGCATAACCCTTACATGATATTATGTCATGTAGCTCCTCTATGAGAATCCTTTGAAATAATGCTCCATAATACCTCCTTGTGAGACCTCTCTGTGAGACTACTCCATGAGACCCCTCTATGAGATTTCACCATGAGAATCCTCTATCATAACCCTCTATGAGACCTCTTTTTGTTCATGTGTACTGAAAGTCTTTGTTTTGTTCACATGGATCACAAGACTTTGTTTTGTTCATTTGGATCATGTGACTTTGTTATTTTCATACAAATCACATGACTATGGAAAGAGACATTATTTAGGTTAAATAGATTGTGTGGTATCAATAGGTCTGACTATGTATGACAACACCCTATGCATTCTTCTCAATGTAAGATACCATTACGAGACTCCTATTTGAGTCCCCTTTCTAATACCCCTTCTCAATAATTTTTTATTTTTATGAGGGTCACATGATCCCAGAGCAAGACTTTATTCTTCTCATGTGAAATTCTTTTCTTCAGATCAAACCACTTAATAAAACTTCTCTAACTTATTAAAGATGGGTTAGTGGATATTTATAAGCATCAATCCATCAGCTTAACTCCATGAAAAATAGTTATGTTTCCATTCCCCTACCTTAGTAATCATCCTTAATTAATTTTTGTGATCGCTCCATGTGATCACTTGTCACATGTCATAAGTTCTTCACATGATCACCTTTATTTTCTTTGAATGTCTCATGTGATCCCATCACATGATCAATTAAAAATAATGTGTACTTCATGTGACTGATGTTATTAATATTTTCATGACTTATTATATTCCCCCTTTACTTATTTTATATGAAATGTGCATAATTTGTGTGAAATATTAATGTTTTAATATTAAGTATAATTTTTGAGCATTTTTAGAAGTAGTCAAATTGAGTCAGTTTAATGTTTTAATTATAACTATCACTATACTGATCCAAATTGTGTGTTTCTTGTTTTTTAGGATTCTCCTTTCAATATACAACATTTCATTAGAAGTAACCATGATCCAATTCTTCCATTTGAAGGGTCATATGGTCCTCACAAAACAAGACCAAAGAATATGTGAAGAAACTGGACTATTCATGAAGATTGATTTACTGGGCTCAATCCAGAAGTTAAAAAACCTTAACTCTCCACCATAATTCGGGTGACTCTAAATTTCATCTTGTATAAAAATTTCATGGCCCAAATCCAAGTAAAAGGGTCCCAAATAAATCTTTGAAGTCCAGCCCACCATTCTGGACGAGAATGAAAATCAGTATAGTATGCATGACATATCTCCTGATGTAATCATCCAAGCGAGCTGAGATTTTTGATTGTGAAAGAGGAGATGTAGGCGGCCGACTTTGTTGAAGAAACCATTCGGATTTGAAGGCATCTTAATATTCAAAAACCGTTTCACCTTATGGACTTCAAAAAGACTGGACTGAAATGGACAGTTTAAGTTTGTTTATTCAACCGGCCATAACCTTTTATCCTTACGTCCAAATAACTCCAAATTTTGAGAGTAGTCGGAAAACGTTATTGTTTACAACTTTGAAGAAGTAGATATTTGAAGATTAGGCTGTCTGAATTTCCAAATTGGCGATGAAAGTGGAGGGACAGATTGGGAATGAAAACAGTCCACTCCTTGGGCTATAAATACTCTCCCCTTCTCTCCTTGAGAGGGGTTGGCATTTCAGAAGAGAGGATATCATATTGGCATGACCAATGCCTTTACAAAGGCTTGGGAGGACCTTCCATACTCAAGTTTTCACTTGAGATACCTTTCCTCCTCTCTTTGTTTTCACTTACTTTTGTGTTCTTCATTTTTGTAATCTTGTAATTCTCTTTCTTTGTAATTCTGTTTTAATGCAAGTTACTTCTTCAATATCTCTTATTCTCATCCACCTTCTGTAGTTTAATATTTATGTTATTAAAATAGTTTAAATTCAGTTCAATCCCCTTTCCTTCTTAAGCTTCCTCATTCAATCGAAATTCCATTTTTGATTCTCAAAATATTTCGTGTGTGTGTTCGGCACACTACTCTTATCTTGTCCCTTTCTTTTTCTTCTCTTTATAATTCATCACCATAAACACATATTACCAGATTAATAAAAATCATAATGTCTGAGTAAATCTCTCATTGGGGTGAGTTTTAATTTAGGTATGTTAAGCGATTGAGAGCTTTTGCTCGATGAGTATTCTTTAAATTAATATTGTGTATGTTAAACTTAATATGTCATGGATTAATGATATGTTTTGTTTAACGAGTGGTTTCCATGGATTATTGGAACCATAAATACACTACCATAAACAAGTACTGATTGATTTTAGAATCTTAGTTAAGTTAAGGATTGGATTAAAGCTTTAACACTTAGGAATTCTAATCGACGTCAACTTGAGAAGTGGGTGTTAATTTAAATGCAATATAAAGCAAAGCTCAAGGATATCACAAGATTAACTCCCTAATAATGAACTCACCCCAATATTTATCAATTTGTTAAATCAATTATATTCAATCAATCATTTCAATTAAGCTCTGCAACAAACCCCCCTAATCAAAATACAATCAACTAAAAACAATCGACTATTACGAAGTACCATCGCCAAGGATTCGACCCGAGTGCTGCTATACACATTAGCAGAGCACCGAAACTTTGACCGGTTGATAGGCGACAATCGGCCGTGCGTTTCAAATGGCGCCGTTTCCGGGGATGGTGCTTTAAGTATTCATTAGTTTCTGGTTATTGTCAAGAAAACACAAAAAAAACAAATTTAAAAAAAAATTGAAAAAAACACAAAGAAAAACCCGTCTTCTCATAAAAATCATAAACTGAAAAAATACAAAGAAAAACCCGTCTTCCTCTTTCTTCCAAAATCTCTTTGAATGCCCCGTAGCCTTCCAAACAATCCCTCGGATTTTTTTGACCCTGAAATTGATAGAACTCTTCGTCGACTTAGTAGGACCATTAGGGATAACCAAATCACCCAAGAACCAATCATTGCCCTACCAATTGAATTAGATATGGCCAATCCTAGGGAACAAACATTGAAAGAACTTGCTGCCCCTGATATGAATTACCAACCTCTTGGTATTCAATATCCAAACATTGAAGCTGACTTCGAACTCAAATCGGGTTTGATTCATCTTCTCCCTCATTTTCACGGGCTAGCCGGTGAGGATCCACATCTTCACCTTAAAGAGTTCCAAGTAGTATGCTCTACCATGAAGCCTCAAGGGGTTTATGAAGAACAAATCAAGCTTAGAGATTTCCCCTTTTCCCTAGCGGATTCTGCCAAGTCTTGGCTCTACTACCTCCCACCTGGTTCCATAAACTCATGGGTTCACATGAAGAGACTTTTCCTTGAGAAATTCTTTCCTGCTTCTCGAACAGCTTCTATCCGAAAGGAAATAAGCGGCATCCGTCAATTCCCTAATGAATCACTCCATGAGTATTGGGAGAGGTTCAAAAAGCTTGTGGCAACTTGTACACACCATCAAATCCCTGACCAACTCCTGATCCAATACTTCTATGAGGGGTTATTGGCTATGGAGCGAACTCTCATTGATGCCGCAAGTGGCGGTGATCTTGTTGACAAAACTCCTGCAGCTGCACGAGAACTCATAAGCAACATGGCTGCAAACACGCAACAATTCCATACTCGAGCACATGCTCAAGTGAAACAAGCCCAAGAAAATCAATCCATAGAGCCCAACAAGATGACTGAGTGGATGAGTGAACTTATAGGTCTTGTGCGTCAACTAGCGGTGGCTACCAAAGCCCCAACCTCATCTTCTCCACAGTCACTATTCCCTGGACCTGTCAAGAATTGTGGAATCTGCAACTCTCTATCTCATCCGACTGACACATGTGCACAACTTCAAGATGATCCATCTGATTCATCTAGTCCAATGGAGCTCAATGCGGCATATGCTCAGCGAAACTTCAACCCTCAATAATCAGGTCAGTTTGTTAGAAACTTCAACCAACCCCACTCTGAGCCCTTCTCTTCTACCTTTAACCCACCTATGAGGTATGGTAATCCCATTTCTCATCCTCCTCAATTCCCTCCTCAAAACCCAAACCAATTCCAATATGGTCAAGGTGGTGGTAACTTCCATCAACCTTATCCTTTTGTTCCTCAACCTCAAAGGAACAATCCTCCTCCTGGATTCCATTATCCTAGTGAGCCTTCCCAATTCCAAAACCAATACAATCGCTTTCCCAAGAACCAAAATCAAGGTAATCCCAATCCGGGACAAGCCTCTTCTTCCAAGAAACCATGGGAAAGTGCAGTGGAAGATCTTGCCTCCTTCACCCGTTCTAGCCTCAAGAACATTGAAACCCAAATAGGTCAACTTGCATCCCACCTTAGCCAGCAACAACCATCCAATTCATCCCAACTCCCAGCTCAACCATTACCCAACCCTAAGGGTAATGTAAGTGCAATTGCACTTAGATCGGGAAAGCAAACTGCTATGCCCCATGCTGATTCCTCTACCTCCCCTTTCGATTTAGAAAATGAAAAGAACAAAAAGCTGGAAAAGGAACTTGAATCCACTCCTTCACCTCCTTCCATTCCTCTAAGGAACCCAATTCCTTTTCCTCAAGCCATCTCCCAGCCTAAGAAGTCCTTTGAACCTGATCCTAAAATGCTTGACATGTTTAGACGTGTTGAAGTGAACATCCCCCTCTTAGATGCCATCAAACAAATCCCTAAGTATGCCAAGTTTCTTAAGGAATTATGCACCCATAAGAGACAACTTAGGAACATTGAAAATGTTTCAACCTAACAGTCCATTCCCATGAAGTGCAAAGATCCAGGGACCTTCACGGTTCCATGTCAAATAGGGAGTTCCAACTTTGATGATGCACTCATAGACCTTGGAGCCTCAATAAATGTCATGCCCAAATCCATTTTCTCCAACCTTGGTCTAGGTCCCTTGAACCCAACGGTTGTTGTCATTCAATTAGCCAATCGAAGCACTACCAGTCCTAAGGGGATAATTGAGGATGTTCTTGTTAGGGTCAATGATCTTATCTTCCCAGCTGATTTCTATGTCCTTGACATGGAAGGTGAGACGACCTCTTCTCGATCTCCCCTAATTCTAGGAAGACCATTCCTCATGACTGCGAGAACCAAGATTGATGTCCATTCAGGCATCTTATCCATGGAATTCGGTGACCAACTGGTCAAGTTCAACATTTTCCAAGCCATGCGATACCCATCTGAGGATCATTCTGCATTCTCAATCCATGCTTTTGAGGACACTTCTAAGATTCAATCGAACCCCAATCCACCATGTTCTTCATGTTCTAATGATAAAGGATCTTGTGAAATCTGCACCATGATTAACAAAGTCATAAATGGTGAAGTTGATGTGGACCTCTCATTCATAGACTCCATCAATCTAGAGGAACTTGAAAACTCTCTTGAATCCCACATCAACTCTGATCTCTACTGCTCCACCTTGGCCAGTGTTGAGGAAAATGATGCAAACCCATCTGGAATCCCTTCTCCTACTCCTAACTTGTCTAGCTCTCAAATCAAGGCTGAAACTGATCTAAAACCACTTCCTTCACAACTCAAGTATGCATTCCTTTTCCATGATCCCTCCTACCCTGTCATTATCTCTGCTTCACTTTCTGAAACTGAGGAGTCCCAACTTGTTCAAGTGTTAGAGGAAAACAAAAATGCCTTAGGTTGGACCCTAGAGGATATTCCAGGAATCAACCCTGCCCTTTGCATGCATCACATCCATCTAGAGGAATCATCCAAACCAATTAGGAAACCTCAAAGAAGACTCAATCCACTCATACTTGAGGTAGTTAGGGAAGAGATTACCAAGCTTCTTCAAGCTGGTATTATCTACCCAATTTCTGATAGTGAATGGGTTAGTCCAATTCAAGCCGTTCCTAAGAAGGGCGGGATAACAGTTGTCACAAATGAACATGGAGAAGTGGTCACAACTCGAGTGAAAAAAAATGGCGCGTGTGCATCGATTATCGCAAATTGAATGTTGAAACACGAAAAGATCACTACCCACTTCCTTTCCTTGACCAAATGCTTGAGAGATTGGCCGGAAAGTCACACTATTGCTTTCTTGATGGTTACACCGGCTACTTCCAAATTCCAATCGCACCTCAAGACCAAGAAAAGACCACATTCACTTGCCCCTTTGGAACCTATGCCTATAGGCGAATGCCTTTTGGCCTTTGTAATGCTCCTGCAACATTCCAGCGGTGTATGATGAGTATCTTTTATGAATTCATTGAGAATTGCATGGAGGTCTTCATGGATGACTTTACCATTTATGGTGAGTCATTTGAATCTTTCTTACATTCACTCTCTTTGGTCCTTCAAAAGTGTGTCAAGTGCAACCTTGTGCTGAATTTTGAAAAATGTCACTTCATGGTTTCAAATGGGATTGTTCTAGGGCACATAATTTCTCAAGAGGGTATCCAAGTTGATCCAGCCAAAATTGAGGTGATCCAATCACTTCCTGAACCCAAATCAGTTCGAGACATTCGGTCCTTCCTTGGTCATGCCGGTTTCTATCGGCGATTCATTCAGAACTTCAGCAAGATTTCCCTCCCACTCACTCGTTTACTTAAAAATGATGTCACATTCAATTTTGATGAGGCTTGCAAGAGAACCTTCATTGAACTCAAATCTGCTCTCACATCTGCTCCAATAATCCAACCCCCAGATTGGTCCTTACCATTTGAATTGATGTGTGATGCTTCTGATAGGGCCATTGGGGCTGTTCTTGGCCAAAGAAGAGAAAACATTCCTCATGTCATCTTTTATGCCTCAAAAACATTGGATGAAACTCAATCACACTACACTGTGACTGAAAAAGAACTTTTAGCTGTGGTTTTTTCCTTGGATAAATTCCGGCCCTATCTCTTAGGTGCCAAAATCATCATCTTCACGGACCACTCAGCATTAAAGTTCTTACTTAAGAAAAGTGATTCCAAACCAAGGCTAATAAGATGGATTTTAATGCTCCAAGAGTTTGACCTTGTGATAAAAGATAAACCTGGAAAAGAAAACCCTGTGGCTGACCACCTGAGTAGAATTTCTAATTCTTCTCATTCTGAAATAATTGATCCTGAATTTCCAACTGAACACCTCTCATCTCTCACTCCAAAGTTACCATGGTATGCCCCAATTGTCAATTACTTGGTTTCTGGTGTTTTCCCTGAATATTTTTCAAAAGAACAAAAAGAAAAGATGAAAAGTGATTCAAAGCATTATTTTTGGGAAGATAATAAACTTTGGAAAACTGGGGCTAGCATGGTAATTAGGAGATGTGTTGATGAAACTGAACAATCCTCCATCTTGGAATTCTGCCACTCAATGCCTGGAGGTGGCCACTTTGGACCACAAAGGACTTCTCGAAAGGTCCTAGATTCTGGATTCTTTTGGCCTTCACTCTTCAAGGACTCACATGAGTTCTGTCAATCATGTCCCACTTGCCAAAATTTTGGCACAATTTCCAAAAGAAACGAAATGCCTCAAAAGCCATTAATCTTCTGTGAGCTTTTCGATGTTTGGGGCATCGATTTCATGGGACCTTTTCCCCCTTCCAATGGGTTATCCTACATTCTCCTTGCAGTTGACTATGTTTCTAGGTGGGTTGAGGCCAAACCCACTAGGAAAGATGATGCTCAAACTGTGAGTGAGTTCCTCAAAACCCATATCTTCCATCGATTCGGAACACCACGTGCTTTGATAAGTGACTTAGGAACTCATTTCTGTAATAGAACCATGGAGTCACTTTTGAAAAAGAATGGGGTTGTACATAAAACATCAACTGCATATCACCCTCAAAGAAATGGAATGGTTGAACTTTCTAACAGAGAAGTGAAAAGAGTGCTTGAAAGAATTGTTAAGCCCACAAGAAAAGACTGGCCCGATAGACTTGGTGAAGCACTTTGGGCCTATCGAACAGCCTATAAGACACCCATTGGGATGTCTCCATTTAGGCTAGTTTTTGGTGAAGCCTGTCATTTACCAGTTGAAATCCAACATAAGTCATTTTGGGCTGTCAAAACTTGTAATTTTGATTGTGAAAAATCTGGTGAAGAAAGATTGTTGCAGTTGACTGAATTGGAGGAGCTTCGACTCGATTCGTATGAGAACTCCATTCTCTACAAAGAAAAGGCAAAGTCACTCCATGAAAAGCACATTCTTCGAAAGGTATTTCATGAAGGTGAAAAGTTAATGCTCTTCAATTCTCGATTTCGACTTCACCCAGGTAATCTGAATTCTCGTTGGGATGGACCTTTTATTATTACTAATGTTTACCCATTTGGTGCAGTGCAAGTCGAAGACCCTTCTTCAAAAAGAACATTCACGGTTAACGGACATCGGTTAAAGCATCACCATGAGAGGTCTCACAATCCAGGAACCATGTCAACTTCCATCGAAACCCCATCCACTTCAATAGAACCACCATTGGATGGAGACCCGCCAAATCCAAACCAGGGGGCACCTCTTTCCCTTTAACTCTCTCTTTCCTCAAACTCTCTTCCCTCTCTTCTTCTCTCTATTTCTTCTTCTTCCTCTCTCCCTCTCATTTTTTTTACAACATTCTTCCACAACCTTTTTTATATTTTCTCTTTTGTGTGGATGTGTCATTAAAAATAAAAAATTTAAAAAAAATTAATTAAAAAAATGAAAATTAACAAAAAAAAGGGGTATCATAATTACTCATCATCCAATATTGAAATTCTGTCCAACCATTTTGGGGAGTCAAAAGGCTTATTTTAAACTCAAATATATTGATTTTTTATCTCAAACTTGGGTAAAAAAATTTGTGTCAATAACAAACATTTTGAATGAACAATTTTTGGTGGAAAATGATTCTCCCCTACCGTGAGGAATAACATTAGCCTTCATGCCAAGGTCATTTATGGCCATCTTTTTCATTGTGTGTCTTCACCACTGATTGTGAGTCTTGAGTTTGTGGACCTTCGAGCTGAATTTCCATCTTTTGTGTGCATTAATATGATAGAGGCATTTTCTAAGCCACATGAGACTCAGAATAGCCAAATAGCCTCCCGTTACCCTTACATTGATCCTACTTTTGAAAGTCCCTTTGAGCCTATGAAAACCATTCTTTTGATAGCCACATTACAAGCCTAATACCTTATCCCACCCAACATCTTCATGGATTTTCATTGTACAATTTATTGAAATTTAAGTGTGGGGGGAATGGACTTAATTTTTGGGCATACTTTCATTGATTTCCAATGTGTCATCATATGCTTGAGGGCAAGAATCCATTCAAGTGTGGGGGAGAGGTTGTAATTCTGTGAGCTTTGGGGTGTATATGTGTAATTGTCATTTGTACAAAAGTCATTGAAAAGTGTTAAAAAAAATGAAAAAAAATTATATTAAAAAAATGAAAAAAAAGGAATGGGTTGTGTCTTGGGTGGGTCAAAAATCATTCATCATCAACCTTTGATCATGTTATAACTACTAAAATTAGTTTCATGAGAAGATCAAACATGGGTTGGGAGATGACTGTGAGACTTGTTTCAAGCACAACTTTCGAAAAAAAAAGAAAAAAAAAGAAAAAAAAGAACACTTGAATCATCTTGTATTGTGTCATTATTGGAAGTCTTCCATGTTTTACATATTCCATCATCTCACCCTATTCCATTTTCTATCTCCCTCACTTTTCATTCATCACACATTCATGCCCTTGTAAATATGTGTTTCTATTTCCTTTCAAATCAAATTTAAAAAAAAATGTGCATTGATTTTTCCATGTTGGTGTTTTTAACCCCTCTTTTCCTTTGGACATTATATACCTACTGTCCCATAGCCACTGAAAAACCCCTTAAAAGACCTCTTGATTCTTGTACACATTAGATTTGGGAATGGAAACTGAGAGCTCTTACAAACTCTTGATTTTCACTTTTTGTTGGTGAATGAGTGAACCTCCTAAAATACATTTTTATCATCTTGAGAGGAGTATGTTTTTAGTGCCTACATTTTCTAATTCAAACCTTGAACATGAAAAAATGAATTGTTTCTGATGCATTATTGTGAACCAAATTTGTGATGGAATTCAATATGGATGGGTGAAATAGTCTAAACCTCCCCTGATTGGAGAAAACAAAATTTTAATATTTGTTGGTGAGTGAAAATGATTTTGTCATGTTTTTATATTTGTTTCACATGAGGACACGCGCAAATATAAGTGTGGGGGAGTTGATGTTATTAATATTTTCATGACTTATTATATTCCCCCTTTACTTATTTTATATGAAATGTGCATAATTTGTGTGAAATATTAATGTTTTAATATTAAGTATAATTTTTGAGCATTTTTAGAAGTAGTCAAATTGAGTCAGTTTAATGTTTTAATTATAACTATCACTATACTGATCCAAATTGTGTGGTTCTTGTTTTTTAGGATTCTCCTTTCAATATACAACATTTCATTAGAAGTCACCAGGATCCAATTCTTCCATTTGAAGGGTCATATGGTCCTCAAAAACAAGACCAAAGAATCTGTGAAGAAACTGGACTATTCATGAAGATTGATTTACTGGGCTCAATCCAGAAGATCAAAAACCTTAACTCTCCACAATAATTCTGGGGACACTACATGTCATCTTGGATAAAAATTTCATGGCCCAAATCCAAGTACAAGGGGCCCAAATAAATCTTTGAAGTCCAGCCCACCATTCTGGCCGAGAATCAAAATCAGTATAGTATTCATGACATATCTCCTGATGTAATCATCCAAGCGAGCTGAGATTTTGCAGTGTGAAAGAGGAGATGTAGGTGGCCGACTTTGTTGAAGAAACCATTCGGATTTGAAGGAATCTTAATATTCAAAAACCCTTTCACATTATGGACTTCAAAAAGACTGGATTGAAATGGACAGTTTAAGTTTGTTTATTCAACCGGCCATAACCTTTTATCCTTACGTCCAAATGACTCAAAATGTTGAGATTAGTCGGACAACATTATTTTTTACAACTTTGAAGAAGGAGATATTTGAAGATTCGGCTGTCTGAATTGCCAAATTGGCGATGCAAGTGGAGGGAAAGATTGGGAATGCAAACAGTCCACTCCTTGGGCTATAAATACTCTCCCCTTCTCTCCTTGAGAGGGGTTGGCATTTCAGAAGAGAGGATATCATATTGGCACGACCAATGCCTTTCCAAAGGCTTTGGAGGACCTTCCATACTCAAGTTTTCACTTGAGAGACCTTTCCTCCTCTCTTTGTTTTCACTTACTTTTGTGTTCTTCATTTTTGTAATCTTGTAATTCTCTTTCTTTGTAATTCTGTTTTAATGCAAGTTACTTCTTCAATATCTCTTATTCTCATCCACCTTCTGTAGTTTAATATTTATGTTATTAAAATAGTTTAAATTCAGTTCAATCCCCTTCCCTTCTTAAGCTTCCTCATTCAATCAAAATTCCATTTTTGATTCTCAAAATATTTCGTGTGTGTGTTCGGCACACTACTCTTATCTTGTCCCTTTCTTTTTCTTGTCTTTATAATTCATCACCATAAACATATATTACCAGATTAATAAAAATAATAATGGCTGAGTAAATCTCTCATTGGGGTGAGTTTTAATTTAGGTATGTTAAGCGATTGAGAGCTTTTGCTCGATGAGTATTCTTTAAATTAATATTGTGTATGTTAAACTTAATATGTCATGGATTAATGATATGTTTTGTTTAACGAGTGGTTTCCATGGATTATTGGAACCATAAATACACTACCATAAACAAGTACTGATTTATTTTAGAATCCTAGTTAAGTTAAGGCTTGGATTAAAGCTTTAACACTTAGGAATTCTAATCGACGTCAACTTGAGAAGTGGGTATTAATTTAAATGCAATATAAAGCAAAGCTCAAGGATATCACAAGCTTAACTCCCTAATAATGAAATCACCCCAATATTTATCAATTTGTTAAATCAATTATAGTCAATCAATCATTTCAATTAAGCTCTGTAACAAACCCCCCTAATCAAAATACAATCAACTAAAAACAATCGACTATTACGAAGTACCATCGCCGAGGATTCGACCCGAGTGCTGCTATACACATTAGCAGAGCACCGAAACTTTGACCGGTCGATAGGCGACAATCGGTCGTGCGTTTTAGTGACCTCATTATGTTATCAATTGAAAATCATATGGTCATAAATTTTTTCCTATATCACATTGCATGATATTATCACATGATCAAGTGACTATCATGTAGTCATGTGATTTTAAATGGCCTGAGGATATCTCCATCATTTCCGGACTATTTTCCTTCATGCGCTTCCCATTATCCCACCGTGATATACTCTAACAATAATATGGTGCTTTGTGTGATCTCTTCATGAGATCCCCTAAAAATCATGAAGTGATTTGTTTGACCTCTTTACTAGATCCATTGATAATCATGTGGTGCTTCTCATGATCTCACCAGGACATTCATTGATATCCACTAACAAACATGTGATCTCTTCAAGTGATTCACATGATCTCAATGCGAGATCCTCTAAAAATAATTCAGTGTATTCTGGTTCTTCTCACTATCCTTTTTGACATTCATACTCCACGTGGTAAAATCTAATATTCATTCTCCTTGTGATCAGTTCTGAAATTCATGCTCTGCGTGATTAGTTCTAACATTCGCACCTTGTGTGATCAGTTCTAAAATTCATTCTTTATGTGATCAATTCTAAAATCCACACTCCATATGATAAATTATGAATTTTTCACTCATTATTCATGACTCGTTTTATAAACATCCTTTATAAATAACATCAAACCTTTTTAACAAATAAAATCAACCCAAAATCACCATAAAGACGGATTTTTTCCCACACTTACCTTAAGTATCGACTTCCTTTATAAACATTAGAACCTCCTATATAATGAATATGATTTTATTATAAATATATTATAAAATAATTATCATATTTATTAAACCCTATATTATTTAATTATTACCTTCTATTACATATTTATTAATAACTCCTTGTTTAAATCATATTTTGGGTAATAACTATTTCATTTTTCGTGTATGTTTTGGTTTGGTATTCTTGGTCCTTTTACATAGATCATGTTTCCATAATATCTATAATTTTAACCACGATATATATATCATATATATTCATTATATATGTATTTATATTAATTCATTAAAGTTATAGATAGAAAATTAATTACATTGTTCATGGAGATGGTAGGTCATACATATGCATGAATGTTATTTTCATTTTCTTGATGGATGGAATTAAAGAAATGTAAATATTAATTTAACATTTAAGAATAACTAAAATTTCATATATATAAAATATATTCAATAAATTTATCCTTATTACTATACATGTAAAGAGTTAGTAAAAAACGAATCACACCACTTTGGGAGACATTAGTCCACCGTACACACGAGTGATATTATCGTATCCTATACAAAATTGAAAATAAGAATATATATGTGACATCATAATTATAGAGTTATAATTATGTTAAATATGTAATATATATTTATTTAATCTATCCTTATTACCTTCCTAACAAAAAGGGAATGAGAAAAATACATCATATCAGTTCCTGAGGTGGTAGTCTACTGTACATACGAGCAATGTTGTTGTTTTCCAATGGGTTAGAAGGTAATAAGGTATAAGTTATATTTTAATTAAATAATTATAATAATATAATAAATATTATATTTATATATATATTAAATACATCATTATAACCATCTTTAAGATGTGCTGATGGAAAATTAATAACATCGGTTCGTGTGGAGGTAGTCTGTCACACACATGATCAGTGCTTTTATTTCCAATTTATATAAGATGATATAGATTTATATAATTAAATTAACATAATAAAATATAATTATATGTCAATTTTTTTTGTTATTATATTATCATAGTTTAACAATATTTTAAGGAGTTATAGGAAGAAATAAAATGAAAATTCACATTTAAGGACTATACCTCTTCATCGGAGAACCCATCTAGGTTTAAAACTAAAGCCTTATTGGGAGGGTTTAATAATAAAAATAATTCCTATAATATGTGTGAATGGAATTATGAAATATATTATTCATGTATTTTTTGAATAAAAGGGCTTTGGAAGTGTGAATATGAGAGGAGATTAGGTGTCCATTTATTAGTGGAAGAGAGGACACACATGAAATATTTTAAAATAATAAAGTGTACCTAGATTTTTTACATAAGAAAAGGATCCCAAATAGATATTTATTAAAATATGGTGGTTACAAGGTATAAATATGGTCATAAATGGGTGTTAGATAAGTTTTTAGGTCATTTTACCCCTTATCGTTTTAATTAAACCCAATATAAACTCATTTTTACCATAACCGTGATAATTAATTTTTACTATTTTTACTATTCATTATAGTCAAAAATTAAGTTGAAATTATTAGATAATATTAATTATTCTTATTAAAAATATTGAATCCATTGTTAAAAATTCCATTCACATTATTAGTAAATTTATATTTAAAATTAAAACCACAGATGTGATGAGAAAACGGTTTTCCAAAGAGAAAATCTTCAAAAGATTAAAAAGTTTTTATATGAGAATTCAATATGAAATTGATTAAAACAACATAAATTGGATTAATAAATATATAATTGAACTAATTTTACTTTTAAAACCACTTTAATGAAATTTTTAAGTTTTAAAATTCTTTAAATGAAAAGGAATTTCTTAATAAAAATTGGTACTTTTCACTATTCACTGAAAATTTTATCTTTTTAGAAAAATCTCAAAAAATCACTCCAATAAAATTTTTACATGTGAATTAAAAAAAAATGTTGTTTATTTTCTCAAAAAAATTATGAAATTTTCAAAAATTAATTTTATTATTTTTTCACAAAATTTTATAAAAATCATTTTTTGATAAAAAATGTATTTTCGAATCAAGTGGAGGATTTACTAAAAATTTATTTCTTATTTATAAATGTATTTTATTCATATAAAAAAATTATAATTAATTTTTAAAATATGGTTATTTTTATTCACAACACAAATTTTAATTTCTAGGTTATAATGGTCAAGTTTAAATAATATTATTAACTGTATATTGAGATTTTTAAAAAACTCATTATTGCATATAACACAATCTATCAAAGAAATTAAAATAAATTAGAAAAAATTTATGAAATATGGGGGTGTTACATTATAACCCCTTAAAATGAATTCCAACCTAAAAATTCATCACTTTTGTATAAATTATTGCCGATAATTCTCCTACATTACATCCTTAGGTTCCCACATAACTTCCTCAAGCTGGTGGTTTCACCATAAAACTTTGACCTGGTGAGTGGTCTTACTTTGTAAAACTTTCTCCATATGAACTAGAATCTCAATTGTTTGTTACTCATAATAAAAATCTTGCTCTAGAAGTAAGACCTATAAGTTCAATACATGTGAAGGATCAAGTATGCTCTTTCTCAGGAGAGATATATTATAAAAACCCTCACTTTTTATACATTAATAATACAACATTTTTTTAGAATACTAAATACATTACACAACTGATGTCTAAAGCCCATATTAGTCTAGTTCCCTTTCAAACATATAAACATAAACACTGGTATATAAGTGAGCTCCATTATCTCCCACTAGATTCTTAATGAAAATCAACCTTCTTAGAAATATCATACATAATACATATCATCACAACTTGTGGAAAGGAAACATTAAAATGGGTGAGCTCATATTCTCAGTAAGGGTAAAAAAATCAGATATGTAAACATAAACATGAGCATAAGGGTATGATAATGTGATCATGACATTATAATATCATACCCTATATAAAAAACAATACAAACATGAATCGTGGAATAAATATTGGAATTTTATAAGACATGAAACAAAAGGAAATAAAAAACATAAGCCAAGGAATAATAACATATGAATTTAGACATGGAATTGGGGAGACACATAATCATATACAATTATTTCCATAGTATTTAAGGAATCTCTTCCAAGGATATCTTATTATTATGGGTTTACTCTCCATACCATCTTGACAGTCATGGTTCACTCTCATGACCATCATAGTAGTCAAGGTTCACTCTCAATACCATTTTAGCGGACAAAGTCCTTTACTGAACTGAGTTTACTCCCCATTCAAGCCACGTATATCTCATGAGATATAAATCATTAACCAATTCATTGGAGGGAGATATTTTACCCACCCATATTATAATGAAATCATACATACATGTTCCAAAAGATCATAAATAATCTTATCATAATCCATGGAATTGAATAGGTATCATAAATATGTAATCATATCATAATCTGTGGAAAAGAGATAGGTTTCATAATAATTTCATAAAATCATAACCCATTAGTAGAAAAATATTTCATAAACATATTTCCCATGAAAGGGAAATAGGTTTTATAAACATATAACTAATAAAATAGAAATTTTTTTGTAAATATCATTTCATCAAAACATAATTCAATCAGAGAAAGAATATGAATGGAACTTTTGGATCATTTCCCATAAAGGTATGAGTAACACCAATGGATGTCATATTAGATTGAAAATAATTTGGAAATATACTTTAAAAATTATTTATTGAGGAAAATATCTTTTCATATTTAAAAATATATTCTTTTAGAAACATAATTCCTTTTGAAAACATTTTTCTTTAAAAATATAAAATGGAAGCTTGAAAACATTTTTGAAAACTTTTTCTTTGAAAATAGCTTTGAAAAATATTAAGGAAATATTTAAAAATCATGAAACATTTTTAAAATCCTTTTTCGAAGAATATGATCTAAAAATAACATTTTAAAAACGTTTTTTAAACATTTTTTAAAACATGGTTTTTGAAATAAATAGATTTCTTACTGAAAATATAAATGAGGTCGAATTTTCATAAAAATTTTATTTCAAGTTCCAACAAATGGAAAATTGGTACTCATGCATAAATACATCATGAATAAATTGAAGATAATAAATTTAATGAGTTTTCTTGAGATATGTATCATAATATTTTATCAATATAATCATAATAAAAAACAATCCTAATAAACAATGAGATTATTGCAATAAAATCTTACCACTTGCTGAATTTGAATCATACTCCCCGTGTAAGAAAATTAAATTACATGAAGGTTAAAATATCATGAAAATATTTATATTCATGATATAACATGTAAAATTGAAGTAAATAAACCTCATAAAAAATATAGGTGAATAACAAAATATGTTTCCCTAAGAAGGAAAATTGAGACAAAACTGCATTAATGATTTGATAACTTTTGAAACGTAAAGTACCATTATAGAGAGATCATTAAATGAATATATAAATACTCAAAAATTTAATTGTAAGAGTAATATAATATATTAATTTTCATTATATACACCACACAAAATAAATGAGTTTTGAATAAGGCATAAATCTCCCAAAAATAAAAGTGACACGCGAAAACCCTTACATTATGTCTTGACTCTCGTCCTACTCATAAAAAATACTATATAATAAATATAATTTTATTACACATATATTAAAGAAACATATTCTTATATATAATAAAGTATATTATTTTAATAAGACATTATATTACCAAGTTGTTTCTAATTCCATGTTAATGTTACGCTTAGGGTTATATCTAATTTGTTTTTCATACAAGTTTTGACTTGTTATTCTTAATCCTCTAACTTAGATCATGATTTAATTATTTAAAAAATGAAAAAATAGTATAAATATTATATATATTCAGTATACATGTATTTATAATAATCTATAAGATGTATAAATATTAAATGGAATACACTGTTCATGGAGACGGTAGGTCATACGTACGCATGACAGTTGTTTCTGTTTTATTGTCATTTTGAAAGAAATAAATTAATTGACATAAATGTGTTTATATATATATAATATAATTATAGAAGAATTATTATTTCATATATATCATATAAGTTCACAAAACCCATCCTTAATACATTCCATGTAAAGTGTGAATGAATCACATCGCTTTGAGGAGGCCGTAGTCCACACATCCACAAACAAAGTAATCATGTCTACAAAAAATTAAAAGCATGATGTTATGTTTTATATAATAATAAAAAAATAGATACCTCAAAAATATCATATATATCATACAAAAACTGATTTTTTATCATAATTCCCAACCATGAGAGGTAGTAAAGTAAAAAAACGAACAACATCATTTCGTGAGGCGGTAGTTTGTCGTACACAAGAACGGTAAGTTCATTACCAATTTGATGGAAGTGTGTAAAGGTGTTAGTAAGACCCTTAAAATAAAAACATATAAGTATATTTAGGATATTTAGAATATTATTTAATCATGTAATAATATAGTTTAGGGTTTGTAGAATTAAAATAAAACAAAAGATCTTGAGGAATATTGTTACCTATTCTTTGGGTGACTCCTTTTGGATTACACCAAAGGGATTCCTTGGATAGATTTATTCCAAAATAAAGGATTATATTATAAAGGGGAGAATTTGGGATGATAATTGGGTAGATTTATTTCGATACAAATTTATATATAGGTTTGAATAAGTTGTAGGGTTGAGTGCCTTTTTATAGTGGATGTGGAGGGGCATTCTTGTAAATTATTGAAAATAGAATTCCACCCACATTTTTCTCATGTCAAGTGGCTCCAATAAAGTTCCAAATATGATTAAATTGATTATATGATCTAAATTCAAACATCCAATGGATTTTTTACAATTTTATAGGTCATTTTGGGCCTTTAGTTTAAGGTTTAGTCCTTTGTTAAGCTAATTTTTCTCTTAATCATTGTAATTAATTTTATCAATTTCACTGATATTTTTATTCAAATACTATGTTTATAATTTTATAAATTATAAATTATTATTATTAAAAATATGGAATCCATTTTTTTAAATTATAAATAAAGAAGTTCCAGAAATTAATTTAAAATTAATCTCGTAGATGTGTAGCAACAGTGGGTTTTAAAACATTAATGTCTAAAAGTTTGAAATATTATTAAATCCAATTTCAATGTGAAGTTTTTTCCAATGAACAAAATTTTATTAATTTATGTTAAATTTATCTAATTAAACTTTAAAACCAAATTAAAATATAATTTAACTATATAAATAAATTAGATGAAAAATCGATATTGAATTAAAAATCAGTATTTGTAATTATTCATTCAAAAATGTTATTTTTTAGAAAAATACAACAAATTCCCCCTAATATAATATTGAAATTATTATTTCAAAAATGAATTTTATTTTATCATATTATATTTATAAATTTTTCAAAAATTAATTTCAATATTGTTTAGATAAGGACATAAAAAGTACTTCATTTGAGAAAATAGTATTTTTAAACATATAAATACTTTACCAAATATTTTGTGTTTTATTATAAATATGTTTTATTTATATGAAACCATTATAATAAATATTAAAAAAATAGTTATTAATTTTCATATTACTAAGTTTAACTGTTATGTTATAACTATCACGTTCAAATAATTATAGTAATAAAATGGTGTTTCCTAAAAACATAGTGTTGTGTGTAACGCAAGACAAGTTGGTGTAGTGTGTAGCCTAAGTTTATATTTGTGTAGTGTATATATAAAATTTAACTTGGTGTAGAATTTAATTCAATATATCAAATAAAAATTAATTTATTCTAAAGAAATATTTAACAAAAACTGAGGGTGTTACATTCTACCCCCAGCCCCATTAAAATGAATTTTTCCTTGAAATTTTCCATTATAATACAAATAAATGAAGATACATATACCTCATTATATCTAAAATTTCCCACAAATCTTTCTCTAACTACTGGTTTCTTCACAAAAAATTTACCTGGATATTGGTCTTGTTTCATAGAACTTTCTCTATACAATCCAGAATTTCAACTGGTTACTCATTATAAAAAGGATCCAACTCCACTGATATGACCTCTAAGTTCAGTACATGTTAATGGTCAGGTATCTACTTATTAGAGAGATATATATAGAACACATCATAGACTCGATAAATATTTGTAGGACATTCCAAGAGATAGGCTACCATCCTAATATGATCAAGAATCTCAAAGGGACTAATATACCTAGGGCTTAGTATCCCTTTCTTCCAAAATATCATAGCCATATTCTATGGATAAATTCATAGAAACACATTCTCACCAACATAAAATTCTAAATCATGTTGATGGTTACGAACATAACTTTTCCTCTAACTTTGAGCATCCTTGATATGGTGTTGAATTATTCTAACCTTCTATGTCATTTATTCATCAATCTCGTGTCTCAATAGCTTTCTTTCTCCAACATCATCTGAGAACATTCAATCTCTATATTTATTCCTATTGAGAGATACATAATGTGCCATCTTAATGCCTAAGTTAAAGTTATTTTTTAAGAAAATTAAACTGAAGGAAGGAGTTAATCCCAACCATCTTTGAAATCCAGAGAACAATATATCAACATATCATCAAGGTTTGAATTGTTCTTTCAGACTTACCATCTGTATGAGGATGATAAGTAGTGATGAAACTCAACTCTGTATCAAGCACCTGCTTAAGAATTCTCCAAAACATTGAGGTAAACCTTGGATCCTGATCACATACAATAGAGTGTGGTACTCTATGAAACCTTACCACTTCCTTGATGTATATCCTAGAAAGCTGATCCAAAGTGAAGTCTGCACCGATTGAAATGAAGTGTACTGACTTATTAAGTCGATAAAATGCCACCCATATAGCATTAAACCCTTTAGAAGTTGTGGGGAGTCTAGAGACCAAATTCATAGTCATGTTATCCCATTTTCATTCGAGTATGGTTAATGGATGCAACATCCCCTTTTACTTTTGTCTTTAAACCATAACTTATTGGAATACCTAGCACTAAGATACAAACTATATTATATCCCACTTTATTCCATCCCACCAGAAGTATTCTTTAAAATATCTATACATATTTTTACTTCCAACGTGAATAGAGAATGAATAATTATCAGATTCCTATAATATATCCTTCTTCAAATTTGGTATGGGAGGAACACATACATGATTCATGAACCTTATCATTCCATCCTAATCAATGTACAACTCTATAACATTTCTAACCATCATTTTCAGCTCGACAACTTCCTTTTTCCCCTATTTAATCTTTACATGGATAGAGGGTTGAACATTAAATAGAGAAATAAAATATTTTTCCCATCTTTTAAGATTTCAAGATTTATTCATTTCAAATCCATTAATATTGGATCTTTTTCAATCCTCATCATGGATAATCTAGAATGATCATTTCGACTCAAAGCATCGACCACCTTATTCTCTTTCCTAGGGTGGTAATGTATTGATAAGTCATAATCCCTTATCATCTCTAACCATCTTCTATGGCGCATGTTCAACTCCTTATGTGTGAATATAAATTTAAGTCTTTTATGATAGGTATATATATATCACACTTTTCTCAATAAATATAATGCCTCCATATCATTAATGCGATGATTATCATAGTTAACTCCAATTCATGATGTGGGTAATTTTGCTCATGAATCTTTAACTGTTGTAAGGAAAAATATATAACCATGTTATTATTTATAAGAACAAATCCAATCCCTTCTTTAATGAATCACTATAGATTAAAAAACCTTCTCCACTATAGGGTAATGTAAGCATAGGTGTGTTGACCAACCTTCTCTTCGGTTCCTTTAAATTTTCGTGACATTCATCTGTCCAGAGGAACTTGGTACCCTACCGAGTTAATATGGTCAAAGGATTAGATAGTAATTATAAATTATCCATATATACAACTAAATCATGAAATCTACAGATCTTAGTCACCATGGTTGGTCAAGGCCAACATTAAATAGCCTCTATCTTTTATGGATCTACTGCAATACCCTCTCTTGAGATTATATAACCCAAAAATGTATCTTTTTGCATCCAAAATTCACACTTGGTAAATTTTTCATATATTTTCTTCTTCCTTATGTTCTTTAGTAAAATTCTCATGTGGTATTAATTATTTTCCTTGATCGTTTAATATATAAGAATATCATCTATAAAGACTACCATAAACTGATCGAGGTCATCTCTAAAGACTCTATTAACCAAATCCATGAAGATGGTAGGGGAATTAGTAAGACCAAAAGGAATAACTATATATTCATTGTCTCCATACCTTGTACAGAATGTTATCTTGGGTATATCCTCCTTCTTGATGCTCAATTGATGATATCCATAATGAAGGTCTATCTTGGAAAATTATTTTGCTCTATAGGGTTGATAAAAACATTCATCAATATGGGGAAGAAGATACTTGTTCTTGAATGTGATCTTGTTCAACTTCTGATAATCAATGTAGTGTCTCATTGATCCATCTTTTTTTCACAAAAAGGATAGATTTACCCCAAGGTGACACACTTGGTTGAATGAATCCCTTATTAAGGTTTTGATTTGCTTCTTCAACTACTCAAAATCAATTGGGGTCATTCTATAAGTAGTCTTTGAAATTGGTGTGGAACTAGGTATGAGTTTTATAGAGAACTCAACTTCATGTTTTGGTCGAAGGCTAGGAAATTATTTCAGAAAGACATCCAAAATTTCTTAAACAATAGGCATATCATCAATGTGGATTTTCTCCCAAACCATTTTAGATAAATATCCCTTATGAATGGAAATTAGGACCCATACACTGGATTAATCTCCATAAGAAGATCATACTTATTTTCATATTGATAGAAGATCATATTTTGGTTTAAAATATCAAACATAACTTCCCTTCATAAAAAATTTATGTGTCCTTTATGAAGATAAATCTAATCCATGCCTAATATGATATCAAATTAAACGAAATGAATAATGATAAGATTTATAGGAAGCACATTCCCTAAAATTTCAACCATAGGAAAATCATATACTTTAGATGCAATCATAGTACCATTAGGGGTTTACAGTACTAATTAAAAATATAATCATTTGTGTGGAATCTTAATACCCTTATAAAATTATTTAGATATGAAAGATTGAGTAGATATATAATAAAATAAGACATTAGCGGTTCTAGAGTGGATGGTAAGTGTACCTTTCACCACATCGTTATTGTACCCCTCATCAAAAACAATGATTGCGTGAGATTTCCTAGTTTCCCTCAGCTTAAGAGGTTGCTGATGTTGATCACCATCATTAACCTACAGGTTTGGGCACTAGTTATCATAATTCCAATTCTCCTTATACTTGAATCATTGAAGTGTTGGAAGTTCATTATATACAGATTTCTCTCCATTTTCATTATTATTTAACATATTCCCATCACATCAGTAATAAAGTTTCTAATGACCTTCTCTTCCACACTGAAAACATTTATTGAACCCTTTATGTGATTTTCCTCCATGCTTTCTTCCACACCTTGAGCATAAAGGAAAAATAATCTTATTCTCTTCAGGGTTTTTAGATTTTCCTTTGAACTCCATCGTTCTTTTCTTTTAAAACCATGTGACTAATATGTAACACCAACCTCCATTTAAACCTTGATTGTACAATGTAAAATTTCTTCATAGCTTCAAATTCTCTTATGGAAAACACCCTTTTGATATTTGGATTTAATCCACCAAAGAACCTATCAACTTTACTTTCATGTTGAAAATTAATACTATAAGAAAACCTAGCAGGCCTTGTGAAACTAGCCTCATAGGTACTGATAGATTTATCATCATTTTTCTTCAACTCAAGTAACTCCTTTTCCATCTTATTACAAATAACATAAGGAAATTATTTATTGAAGAATGAATTCTTGAACTTATCCCAAACCATGGATTTAATTTCATCTTGATTCCTTTTATTATTTATTACATTCCACCACTGGTCTTTTTTACCTTCTAACTGATAAACAGCCAGAATGACTTTCTCATCACATGAACACTGGATAATGAAGAATGTATTTTCAGTGGTACTAATCAATTGTTCAGAAATAAGTGGACCAGAAGACCCACTAAAAGAAGGTGGTTGTTTCCACATGAAGGACACAATAGAATTGTTTCCCTCATTTTCTCATTTGGAAGTCCACCATGATTCATCACTTGAGAAATTTTTTTAATAACAGCATCAAGATTTTTCATTTCCATTTACCATTGAATTTAGTTTCTTGGGAGGAAAATCATTTCATTCTTAGTTAAAATCACCATTAATGCGGTTCATTTGGGTTCCATCTATTAATTAAAACAAAAAATCATAGAGTATGAAACATTTATCATAGTGAGGAACCACATAATCATGGAAACCCACTTATAGGATGTCTAAATTATAAAACCTTATTTCATCTATGACACCTAAGAATTATCATAGATTATTCATATCGAACTCATTATTATATACTTCATGATGTTTTATAAATATTTTTTTAATTACCAAAGCATATCCCCTAGGAGTTTCAAACTATGTGTGTAGTAAGGCTCGTTATCGTGCACCAGTTCTTGATTGAGTCTATCTCAATATAGTGTTTATGGGGTTATTATCCCTATGTAAATTTGTGTTGGATCCATATGCACTTTTAGTATCTAGAAAAGTATTTATTTTTAGGAGACCACTCACACTATCCTTCACCAAAATTACAGGACATTTTTCTATACTTTTACTTATCATTAGACTTATACATATACATTCCCTTAGGGTTCTCACTAAGGTTTTCTCATCCTATTTTTCCAATTTTAACTAAAATGTTTCTTCGATACCAACAATAATGACCCTAGATTTCCATAAATTAACATTACATAATTTTTTTAGAATACATAATAAATTACACAAAAGATGCCCAAATACAGTATTGGTCTACTTCCTTTGGAAACATGGAAACATAAACAATGGTAAATAAGTGAGCTACATTATTTCCCATGAGGTTCTTAGTAACTATAAAACTTCTTAGAAACATCATACATAATAAATATCTTCATAACCTGGGGAAAAACATAAAAAGGGGTGAGCTAATATGCTTAGTAAGGTTAAACAAAAGAGGTATGTAAGCATAAACATGAGCATAAGGGTACAAGAATGTGATAATTACATTACAAGATCATAACCTGTATAAAAAATATCATAAACATGAATCTTTTCATAATGATTACATGTTTATAAGAAATTAATCATAAGGGTATCAAAAGCATAATCCATGGAAACATAACATTGGAATTAAGACATCGAATTGTGGTGGACACATAAGCATATATAATCATTTCTATAGTAGTCAAGGAATTACTAAGAATTCCATCTTAGTAGTATGGGTTCACTCCTCGTACTATATTGGAAGTCTTGGTTCACTCCCATGACCATCTTAGTAGTCAAGGTTCACTCTCAATACCATCTTAGCTGACTAAGTCATTTATTAAACTGAGTTCACTCCCCCTTCCATCCATGTTTATCTGATGAAATATAATTCTTTACCCAATTTATTTGAGGGATATATAGGTCTCACCCATCTCATAATGAAATCATACATAAATGTGCAAAAATATCATAAACAATCATATCATAACCCATGAAATTAAGTGGGTATCACGAACATGTCATCATATCATAACCTATATAAAAGAGAGAGTTTTCATAAACATTTCATCAAAGAATAACCTATGAAAATAAGCAGGTTTCATAAACACATAACCCATGAAATGAAAATGGGTTTCATAAAAATATAACTAGTGGAAGAGAAATTAGTTTTAAAAAAATAATTCTACTAAAACAAAAACCATTCATAGAAAGAATATGAATAGATCCTTTAGATCATTACCTAGAAAGGCTTGAGTAAAAATAATAGATGTCATCTATTATGGAAATAATTTGGAAAGATCCTTTAAAAAAATTTCTAGAGGAAAGTATCCTTTCTTCTATAAAATAACTCCTTTTAAAATATAAAGCCTTTTGAAAACATTTTTTCTTTGAAAACATAAAATGGAATCTTGAAAACCATTTTATTTGAAAATAGCTTTAAAAACATATAATTGAATATTTTGAAGCAATAAAACATTTCAAAAATCCTTTTTACTAAAAAATTATCTATAAATACCATTTTAAGTTTTTTAAAAAATATTGTTTTTGCAATAGATAGATTTCTAACCAAAATGATAAATAAGATCATATTTTTTAAAAAACCAATATCTTAAATACAAAAGAATGTAAAAATGGTAATAATACAAGAATAAATCATTAATAACAAGAGGAGAATAAAACTATTTAGTTTTATTGAGATAATTATCATAATATTTCATCAATGGAATCATAATCATAAACAATCTCAATAAACAATGAGATTGTTGCAATAAACTCTTAGCACATGGTAACTTGGAATCATACTCCCCATGTAAGTAAGTGAAATTATATTAAAATTAAAATATCAGGAAAATAATTTTATTCATGATATAAAATGTAAAATTTTATTGCATACACCTCGTAAAATAATATAGTCGCATAAAAAAACATGTACCTCTAAGAAGGCAAATTGAGACAAAACTACCCTACTGATTTGGTAAATTTTGAACCATAAACCCCATGAAAGATAGATCATAAAATGGATATTTAAATACAAATGAATTTATGTATAATATTCATTTAATTTATTCAAGGTAATTATATACACCACACAAATTAAATGAGTGGTGAATAAGGTATAAATCTTATAAAAATAAAAGTGAGATGAGAAAACCCTTACATTATGTCTTGACTCTCATCGTACTCATAAAAAATTCCTGTATAAGAAATATAAGTTTATTATATATCTATTAAATAAAAATATTCTTATATATAATACCACATATTATTTTATAAAGACATTATATTACCCTTTTTATTAATAATTTCATTTTAATGTTACACTTTGAGTAATATCCACTTTATTTTTTGTACTTGTTTTGACTTTTTATTCTTGATCCTCTTACTAAGATCATGATTTTATTATTTAAAGAACATAAAACATGATATAAAAATAATATAAATTCATTATATATTTATTTAAAATAATATATAAAATATAGAAATATGAAATCGGATACATTGTTCATGGAGATGGTAGGTCATATATACGTATGAACATTGATTCCATTTTATTGTCGTATTGAAAGAGAGAAATTAAATGACATAAATGTGTGTGTGTATATATATATATATCATTAAATTGGAATTATTATGTCATATATATTATATAATTTCACTAAACCCATCCTTAATACATTCCATGTAAAGTGTAAACAAATCACATTGCTTTGAGAAGGTGGTAGTCCACACGTTCACAAACGAAGTTATCATGTTTACATAAAATAGAAAGAATGAAAGTATATTTTATATAATAATACTAGAAGAATAAATAAATAATAAATATAATATATATCATATAAAAACAAAGTTTCCAACATTATTTTGAACCATGATAGGTGGTAAAGGAAAAACAAACAACATCATTTGGTGAGGCGGTAGTTTGTCGTACACAAGAACGGTAAGTTTGTTACCCATTTGATGGAAGTGTTTGTAAGTGTAGGTATAAAAATAATATAAAAATATTAATTATATTTAAGACAATTATGTTATTATTTAATTATGTAATAATAATATTTTAGGGGTTCGAGATTGAAAATAAAACAAAATATCTTGAGTAAGAATGTTACCTCTTCTTTGATTAACTTATTTTGGTTTTCACCAAAGGGATTACTTGGATGGACTTATTCTAAAAGGTAGTATTCTAGTATTAATTTAGAATTTTTTTTAGGATCCTTGGGTAGATTTTTTATAGTACAAAGGGCTTGAGAAGTGTGAATAAGTGGGAGGGGTGAGTGCCTTTTTATAGTCGAGGTGGAGTGGCATTCTGATAAATTTTGGAAAAGGGAATTACACCCATGATTTTCCCATTTCAAGTGGCTTAAAAAATGTTCCAAATCATATAAAGAGAGTATAGAGTCTAAAAATGAACATAAAATGGACTTCGAAAAAGTGTATAGGAAATTTTGGGCCTTAAGATTACATTTTCATACTTTATTAAGCTAATGTTTCTCTTAATCACTATAATTAATTTTAATCACTTTCACTAAAATCTTTTTTTTCAAAACTATGTTCAATTTTTTTGGAATTATAGATTATTATGATTCAAAATATGGAATCTATTCTTCTAAATTATAAATAAATAAGTGGAAGAAAATAATTTAAAATTAATCCAGCTAACGGGTCGTGACAGAGGGCTTTTAAGGAAAATACTTAAAAGTTTGAAATATTTTTATATCCAATTTCAATATGAATTTGGTTTAAGTGACCTAAATTGGATTAATGTATATAAAATTTTTCAAATGATACTTTATATCCAGTATTTTTCACTATTCATCCTAAATGAATTTTTTCTGGAAAATCCAAAAAAACACCCTAATATAATTTTTACATTATGATTTAAAAAAATCATTTTATCATATTATATTTGTAAAATTTTATAAAATTAATTTTATTATCGTTCAAAAAAGGACATAAAAAGTAGTTCATTTGAGAAAATTTTATTTTTGAACATATAAGGACTTTAACAAAAAAATATGTTTTTTATTGTCAATATGTTTTATTTATATAAAAACATTATAAATAATATATAATTTTTTTATTAATATTAATATTACTAATTTTAATGGATAGGGTATAACTATCTTGTTTAAATAATTATAATAATAGAATGTTGTTTTGTAGAAACTCAGCATTTGGTATAATGCAAGCCAAGTCAGTCTTGTGTGTAGTGGAAGTTTATATTGGTGTATAGTATAACAAAAGTTTAAATTTGTGTAGTATGTGATGAAATACATCAAAGAAAATTTAATTTATTCCTAAAAAATGTTCATAAAAACTCAGGGTTTTACTTATTCGGAACACATCATGGACTTGAGAGAGGTTTAGTGGAAGCACCAGTAGATAAGTTATCATCTTGATAAAATCAAGAATTTAAAAGGGACCAATATACCTAGGACATATTTTGAACTTGTTTCTTATATATATAAATTCATATAAACACCTTCTCACTTACATAAAATTCCAGATCACACCAGCGATTGTAGTGGATATTTATTCATTATTATTATTAAAGCAAAGACCTCTTTAAACTAGGTAGAGGGTGACCCATTACAAAGCCCGAAGGCCCAAGTCCAAGTGGCCTACATACAGGGCTAAAAAGACCATTTTTTGGCCCAAAGATTCAATCTGACATAACCCCCTCTTCAATAACTACTACAGTACCCTGCTACAGTCCCTCCGCCGCTACAGTGCTACCGCTGCTACAGTACCCTGCTACAGTAACTTAGGAATTCTCCCCTGCCCGGATTTGATCCTGGGTCTTTTGGATGCGAAGTAGGAGCATGAACCACCAACGATTGTCATTATAACTTTTCTATTGATGTTGTGCTTCCCATATGAGTTATTTAATATCTTTAACCTTCTCTATCATTACTTCATCTAACTATAGTCCTAATAGATTCCTTTCTCCAAATTTATCCCAGTACATTGGAGTTCTACACTTCTTTCCATAAATTGATTCATAAGGATCCATATAAATGCTAGAGTAAAAGTTTTTATTTTAAGAAAAATCAATTAGAGGAAGGTGTTGATCCCAACCACCTTTTAAATCCATAGAAAAAGATAATAGCATATACTTTAGGGTTTGAATTATTCTCTCAATCTAAACATATGTCTAAGGATGATATGTATTGCTAAAACTTAGCTCTATATCCAAGAACAACTTAAGACTTCACCAAAACATCTAGGTAATATCTGTATATTGATCAGATATAATCGAATGTTGTACTCCATGAAACTTTTCCACTTCCTTAATGTATATCGAGGAAATATTATCCTAATAGAAATATTCTCTAATATATATTATGTGTTCTGACTTCGTAAGGCAATTTACTACAACGCATGTATCATTATTCCATTTAGATGTTTTGGGGTGTCCAATGACAAAACTCATGGTGATGTTTTCCTATTTCCATTCCAGTATGGATAATAATTGTAGAAACCCCTTAAAATTTTGTCTCCCTCCCTTAACTTGATAACATACTAAGAAATATGATACATAATTATCAATATCTCTATTCATTTTATCCAATTAGAAATATTCTTCAACATAGTATAGTGGTAGGTGTTATAACTTTTCCTCCCTTCGGTTTTGGGTTAAAGCCCCACATTATTTCTGAATGAAAAAAGTTATTTCCTATTATGCAGGTTATCGTTTTCAAAAACTATATTAATATAGTTCTTATAACATTTTCAAATTGTAATAACCCATAATTACCCCCAACATCAAAGATAAGATAAACCCAAATGGTTACCAATACCTTTAATCTTATGTTCAGAAAATATAAAGACATTCCTTCACAAATAAATTTTTCACTAAAACATATACAAAACCAAAGTGTAACATTTCCATAAATTCCTCTAAAAATGTCATCAATATTGATAAAATCCCATTACATAAAACATAAAAAGCTGTATCTAGGACTTTGAACATATGATCAACCTTAAACTCACAAAACAATTATGGAATCCATTGAGACATATATGCTTCCAAATTTACCACAATTCTTAGTTTTTTAATGAGTCTTATAACCCAAATAATATTGGTAAAAATACATCTACAACATAATCCTTGAATATCGATACATAAATACTTAAATCATTAAACTTCAATGATTCACATGGAATAATTCCCTCCTTGGTCTAGAATTAAACTCTTGGATTGGTGCATTGACTTGGATAATTCCTATGTTCCCCATATATACAGTATTTAACTCCTTGACAATTCATCACTCCATAACCTTATTTTACACATATAAAAAAACTTACCCATCATTTTAGATGTTATTATAGGTGCTTTTTTTCACTTTCTTGACCTTCAATAATTTGAATCATCTTTCCTCAATGTTCATTACCACATGAAAATTCATAAAATTTCAACTTCCTCTAATTTGATGTGTTAAAAATCTCACTGAATTTCACATTGTTAATCATATGTCATGATAGATGATTTGGAATTATCACAATATATTTCTCTCCATACATCATCTAATTTTTATTCTCCTCAACACATTTTCCATCATATAAAATTTTATCCCAGTTCCTTCTGGTTACATCCACTGACTGAAACAAAAAATCATAGTGTGAGAAATAATATTCATAGTGGAAAACCACATAGCCATTAAAAATATATTTTAGTATGTCTAAATCATGAATCCATATTTTCAATATATAACTCTTTAGTCTTAACTTGGGTCATTATTTAAATCCTTCATGATGGTTTGTAAAGATTTTGTGAATTCTCAAATCATATACCCCATGAATGTCAAACTAGGTGTGTAGTATGGCCTGTTTTCATGTACTAGATAATGCTCTAGTCAAGACCGAAATTCTTTTTTTATAGTTATTACCTCCAGGTACATATATGATAAAACCATGTCGCCTTATAGTATCATGACAAAGATTTATTACCTAGTAAACCATATAATCCCTTACTTACCAAAACTTTAGGATTTTATCCTATACTTAAGCTCATCCTAAGGGTTCCCACTAAAGTTTTCTCATCCTAGTTTCCAAAGGTTAACTAAAACTTTCTCTGATACCAATTGTAACGACCTGAAATTCTCATACATAAATATTACATATTAATATATTAATATTAATTAAATAACATAATGATATATACCTGAATCATTTAGTTCTAGTGCATTTGGAAACTTGAAAACATAAACATCTAGTTTATAGTTAAACTATATCTTATCCCACTAAGTTCTACATATTTATAAACCTTATTATATTTATCATAAATAGAACCTTTCTTCATTAACTAGGCAATAAAACACAATAAAGGCTGAGCTATGATGCTTGGTAAGGGTAAAAAAGGTAGTTATCAACATAACATGATCATAAGGGTAATAGAACATGAGAATGACATTTGAAAACCATAGCTTTCATATCATAGATTATAAATGCGACTTATGAAATAAATCTTGGTAGTTTATAAGAAATGAATAATAAAGTAATAAAATAATATGATCCATGAGAACATAAAATTGGTTTAAGATATAGATTTATGGAAAACACATATACTTATAACATTGTTAACATGTATAAATATAAACAGGTTCACTCATTTCATTAAGTACATGAAATCAGACCCTCACATAATCCAATAGATATGAAATAAGATCCCCACATAAACATTTGACCATGAAATTAGGTACACATATAACATATCATTAGAAAATACATTGGAGGGATATATAGGTCCCACCCATCCTTTGTTATAATGTGACTATCATCCTTGGTTATAACGTAACCACCATCCTTGGTTATAATGTGACCATTATCCTTGGTTATAAATGTAATGGCTCGGACCACCTGGCCATTACTTTGCCAAAAATAAGGCACCACCAAGAACAGTGGCACCAGTCATGGTTGCACCGTGATGGTGGCGCTGGTCACAGTGGCACCGTGACGGTGGAACCAGTCATGATGGAACTGTGATGGTGGCACCGTGTCCTCACCCAGTGTTTTCTTTTTTTTCCAACCCCGCTCCTGCAACATAAGTTTTGACGTAAATTAATTATTTTACCCTTTTTAAAACCATTTAAAGCCCATAATTAATTCCTAAAAATCTCGAGAAACCTCCCTAATGGGGGATATTAAATAACAACTTAATGCCATCGTGTGTAACTGCCGAACCGCGTAGGAAACCGCGATTCGACTTTCCAGGTGTTCAAAATTCCCATATCCCGTAACAATGGGATCTTATCTATATATCGCATGGGAAGTTCTTTTTTCCTCTTCTTCCTTGGGCTGGCTACGTTCTTCCCCCTGGTGCGCCTGGAGACCCTTCTTTCTATGGCCTGTGGTGCGCCTCTGCTGGAGCTTTCTGCACCCCTTGGAGTCCATGAAACTCCTCCCCTACAAGCCGCACATCCCCTTTCCTTAGTGCGTGGAGAAAAATGTCAATCCTTGATCAATTTAGTAGGGATTTTTCCTTCACCTCTCTTTTCTGAGTATCATGCGGGGTGGGTACACTTTGTCTCTGTGGGAATTGACGAAACCAAACTTTATAAAGATAATGAACAGACCTTTAAAGAACGAAGGGGGGTTTGATCGATGTTCTATTGTACTCTTTTTAATTGATATATATTGTGAACTATATGAATTTATGCCTACTGAAAATCATGGACATTAGTGGTCTTTCTCTGTGAACTGATAAACTCTTATCTCCTGTGATGATTAAATGGCTGCAACATAGAAATTTGTGAATCACGTGAACTCAGTGGATTAAATGGATACCCTACAAACATATACATGTGTGTGGTCACCCCGGTTAAATAACAGAAAGAGGAAATAGATAAATGACGTGCTTAAACCTGAAATTTTCTCTACTCTATTTTGGTAGTAGGTTAATTGTTCTATTTGTTTTCCTATGGGGTGTGTGGGTGAGGATGGTATCCTCTGATGTGGCATAGTTTCTGGTTGTGAATATGGGGTTGTGGTTTCTCTGCTTATATCACGAATTGGGGTGGAATCCTCTATTGTTGAGAAATAGTTGGTTCCGGGTTTTGGGGACATGGGGATGTGTCTCGGGGTTTTCTTTGTTTCCAGTACTTCAAGGGATCTCACTTATCCCTTTTGTGAGTTTTCCTTTGGTTCCAGTACTTTGAGGGATCTCCCTAATCCCCTTCTTATTGTTGCAACTTTACAAGAAAACTAGGTGTGAATGCTTAAATTGATGTTTGGATATTTCTTTTTTCTTGGATTGTGTTTATGCCTGTTAGTTGCCCAGTAGTGCAGAAATTCAGCTAAATGGGATAACTTGAACATGAACACAATAATGGTTTAGATGGGGAATTGGTTTTTTGTATGAGTTGTGACTTGGCCGTGAGTGTCGTGGCTTCCTTTGTGAATGAATAGTAACAAGGGTGTTTGTGCTTAGGTTTTGGATCCCTTAGGTTGGAATGAGTTCTTTTTACCTATACATATATTGTATTTCTTATGTTTCTTATTCACGCCCCACCCAAGTTGAGAACTTAGTGCCGAACACCCCATTTCATGGGGAGGGAGTTTTTTCCCACACTCCTATGAGTTGATGGTTATTATATCCTTTTCTTATCCATTTCCTGAATATCCCAAGACTCTTCAGGTAAGCTGTGATGGCCTGAAGTCCATTATTAGCCCAAGAATCTTCGGGAAAGGTAGTGTGGTGGTTGGCCCAGGTGTTTGCGGGCAGGTTGTTTCCCAAGTATCTTCGGGATGAGGGCCAGGTGTCTTCGGGTGTGGTAGTATTTTTCTGGCCCAGGTGCTTACGGGCATGGTTACGTGTGGCTGTTGTGGCCTAGGTGTCTCTGGGCGGGATGGTTGTTGTGGCCCAGGTGTTTGCGGGCAGGATGCGTGGTTGTGGCCCAGGTGTGTGCGGGCGGGTGTGGCAGTGGGACTGCGATGAGAATGGCAGGATTGGTTTGATGCATAGGATGTCTTCAATAACCAGTGGGAAAGTGGCGTGGGGTACCCAAAAATCGATGTGCTATTACTATACCTTACTTGATTTGCGTTATTTGGGGAGTGTTCCTTGGTGAGGCTTGGGTGGATAGTATTCCTTACTAGGTGCTTTGGTTGTCTCTTTTCTCATAGGGCATTAGAATGCCTCTCCTCTTGTGCATGAGAGTCTTTCGTTTTCCCTACTGAGTATACTTGTATGCTCACCCTACGTATATAAAACTGCTTCTAGGTTTCCAGGAAGATTTCAGGGATCGTGTGGGACCGTACTAGCTCGGACCTCAGGGTAGTTGTTGTTGTCGTTTTCCTTTTTTTCGTACTTTACCTTTGGAGTTTTTGAGGCATGTATTATTTACTGTTGATCATGCATATGGGAATGGGTTACTTTTGGATTTACCCTTACTTTCAGCTTTGGTATTGTTGGGTTTCTATCTTATCTCTCAATCCTATAAAAAAAAGGGTAATCCCTTCCATTTTGTGTGAGATTCTATACCCTTGGTGCTAGTCTCCACTCCGGGACCTATTGAAGGCGGGTCTCAGGAGTCATTATCTCTCCTTCAACTTAATGAAGGAAGGGTCTGGCAATCTTCTATCCCTTCCCTCCTTTTGGTGAAGGCGGGTCGTGACAGAATGGTATCAGAGGGAGGTTGAGGTGACATGGGCTGATTTCGAGAAGGAGTTCCAGGCGGAATTCCGCTCTTCTAAGATAAAAGATGAGAATAGGTAGAAGATACTCTCCCTCCAGTAGGGGGGTATATCAGTGAGAGATTTGGGGATCAACTTCAAGGATCTCCTCCGCTTTGCTCCGGACCTCTTTCCGGATGAGGAGTCTCGGGCGAGACGTTTGGAGGAGGCACTCTGACCTTCCCTCCAGTATTTCATTACTCCCTTCACCTTACCGACATACTTAAAGGTACAGAAGAAGGAATAAGTGTTGGAGAGGATGGACACGTTGGGAAGTTTGTCACGAGAGGGAATCCAGTTGGGCTCGTCAAAGGGGAAGGCTGTCAGTAGTAGGCATCCAGCATCAGGACCCTCTAGGTTCTGACCAGTAGAGAGCAGGCCACTGCAGTTCCAGTTCTGATCTCCTAGTCCTCGCCCTTTACCTTCAGGCCCGGGACCGAGGTGCTTCGTCTGTGGGAGCCATGGGCACCTTCGAAACCAGATCCCGGATAGAGTACAGTACGGTGGGGGTGGGCAGGTTTAGCACCAACCTCAGCAGCAGCAGTTTCCAGCAGGGCCATTTCAGCAGCAGCAGGGGCAGCGAGCTCCCGCCCCTCTGAGGGTAGACATTGTAGGAGGAGGCCGACCTCAGGGTGCTCCTCAGGGACCTTGACCAAGGCGTGGTCAGGGAGGCGACCGACAGTCGAGAGGCAGAGGAGCTGGGCGTGGGCAGTTGCATGCCGCGGAGGCAGCAGTTCTAGCAGGGCCAGAGGTCGTTCGAGGTACGATCAGGTTGTTTAGTACCCTTGCATATGCCTTGTTTGATACAAGAGATTCACACTCCTTTGTTACACCCAGTCTGGCCCATGCTCTGTTTTTAGACGTTGAGAGACTTCCAGTGCCCCTAGTGCTGAGCACACCAGTCGGAGGTTAGACCGACTTGTTTTATGTTTGTCGAGGATGCAGACTGATGATAGGGCCACATCAGTCATGCATGGATCTTTTACTATTGTAGATACAACCATACAATGTCATCCTAGGCATTGACTGGTTGTTTTCTGTATGTGTCATCATTAACTTCTTCTGAGGAAGGGTTTTGTTTTCATATTGGGGCGGCCGACGGGTGACTTTCATCGGCGAGCGGAGTTGCAAGGGGAGCAGCAAGTGAGGGGAACCCCTCCTCTCCTTATTAGTTGAGATATCAGTGGAGTCGGTGGATGCAGAAATGGTTGAAGTCCCAGGAATCGTTAGTGAGTTTATAGACGTCTTCCCTGAAGAGGGGGAAACTATGCCCCCTCGATGTGATGTTGAGTTCAGGATAGACTTTCAACCTGGTGACCATCCGATTTTGATGGATCCCTATTGGATGACACCTTCTGAGTTATGGGAGTTGCGGATCCAGATTGACGATCTGATGAAGAAGGGTTTTGTTCGGCCAAGTGTGTCACCGTGGGGTGCTCCTGTTTTGTTTGCAAAGAAGTCGGATGGTGGTCTAAGGCTGTACATAGACTACAGGAGACTGAATCAGGTAATGGTCAAGAATCGCTACCCTCTCCCAATGATAGACTATCTCTTCGACCAGCTGAGGAGAGCAGGTTGGTTCTCGAAGATCGATCTGCAGTATGGATATCACCAAGTGAGGATAAAGGTGGGTGACATCTCAAAGACTGCCTTCAGGTGTAGATATTGGCACTTTGAGTTTGTAATCATGTCGTTCGGGGTTACGAACGCACCAGCTCTATTCATGGCGATCATGAACTCCGTAATCCAGGAATATCTGGATAGGTTCATAGTTGTGTTTATTGACGACATCCTAATATACTAAAGATCAAAAGTGGATCCCACTGAGCATCTGAGAATGGTTTTAGAGGTCCTCCAACAGCACCATCTCTATGGGAAGTTGTCCAAGTGAAAGTTCTGGATGCAAGAAGTGCATTTCCTTGGGCACGTGGTGTCCGAGCAGGGGATAGCAGTGGACCCATCGAAGGTCGAGGCGGTTGTTTCTTGGGAAGCACCCAAGAACGTGGAAGAGGTTCGTAGTTTCCTTGGGATGGCAGGTTACTACCGGAGGTTCGTGCCCAACTTCTCCCGAGTTGCGGCACCCTTGAAAGCCTTGACCAAGAAGGACATGGATTTTGTATGGGATGAGCAGTGCAAGGAAGCCTTCATTTATCTGAAGGAGAAGTTGGTTAGTGCCCCAGTGATGAGGTTTATAGAAGAAAGGGCAACATATGAGGTGTTCTGTGATGCTTTAGGGCAAGGCCTCGGATGTGTGTTGATGCAGCGGTAAGGGGTGATCTCTTATGGGTCTAGACAGTTACGCCCTCATGAGCATAATTATGCCACCCATGATCTAGATCTTGTAGAGTTCATGTTTGTACTAAAGTTGTGGCAGCACTACCTCGTTGGGGAGCGCTTTGTGGTCTACATGGATCACAAAAGCTTGAAGTACATATTCTCCCAGCTGGACCTGAACTTATGGCAGTGAAGGTGGATGGAGTTCCTTAAGGACTACGACATCGAGATTTCCTACACCTCAGGAAAAGGGAATGTGGTGGCCGATGCCCTGAGCATAAAGTCACGGAAGGATGCAGTCTGAGATTCGGCAGATACTTGGAAGGTGATGGAGGAGTTGGTTGCCCTGCACCTAGATTCTAGGATTGAAGGTGGTAGAGGTTTCATGTATCAGATGATAGTGCAATCTTTTTTGTTGCAGCAGGTAGAGGAGTACCAATGGGGAGACTCAGATAGCTAAGTGATACGGGACCGGGTTACCCAAGGTGATGCCCTGGAAGGATGGCCGGAGGATGGTCAGAACCAGATGCTTTTCTAAGGAAAGCTGTTTGTTCCAGAGGAAATGCATGGAAAAGTTCTTAGTGAGTTCCACAACTCACCCCTAGCGGTGCACCCGGGAGTTTCCAAGATGTACCAGGGTCTGAGGAGACAGTTTTGGTGGCCCAGGATGAAACGGGCAGTAGTTGAGTTCATAGAAAAGTACCTCATGTGTCAGCAAGTGAAGGTCGAACACCGTGTTCCAGGCGGTCTGTTGCAGTCTCTAGATGTCCCTGAGTGGAAGTGGGAGGAAATCTTGATGGATTTTGTCATAGGACTACCCAAGTTTCAAGGGGGTTGTGATGCTATCTGGGTAGTGGTGGACCAGTTGATGAAATCGTCTCACTTTCTGGTGATCAAGGAGTTGGGTGCAGTGGATGCTTTAGCACGAAGGTATGTGGATGAGGTGGTGAGGTTGCATGGAGTTCCAAGATCCATAGTCTCGGATAGGGATGCACAGTTTACCTCAAGAATCTGGAGAGGGTTGCAGCATTCTTTTGGCACCCAGTTACATCTTAGCACTGCTTTCCATCCCCAGACAGATGGACAGACAGAGCACACCAACCAGACCTTGGAGGATATGCTGCGGGATGTGTTCTGGACTCAGGAGGATCATGGGTGAGACACTTTCCCCAGGTAGAGTTCACCTACAATAATAGTTATCACTCTACCATTAGCATGGATCCATTCGAAGCCTTGTATGGGAGGACATGTCGCTCACCCGTGTGCTGGAATGAGGTTGGGGAAGCGAGTGTTCTTGGCCCGGAAGAAGTGCAGAGCACGACAGAGAAGGATTAGCTTATACAAGAAAGGATGATCGCGGAACAGGACCGACAGAAGTCATATGCCGATAATAGGAGGATACCCTTAGAGTTCGGGGTCGGTGACCATGTGTTCTTGAAGGTCTCCCCTCGGTGTGGACAACAATGCTTCGGTAGGGGGAGCAAGATCTCTCCCAGATTCATCAGACCCTTCAAAGTGTTGCGGCAGGTCGGAGAAGTGGGTTATAAGCTAGTGTTACCACCGCCGCTACTGAGGATACATAACGTCTTCCATGTGTCCTAGCTCCGTCAGTATCTTCACGACGATTCACACGTCCTCGGCTGGGGAGAGATGGATATCGAGGAAAACGTGACCTTTGTGGAAAGACCAGTCAGGGTTGAGGGTTGAGGGTTGCGAAGAGAATGTACTCCGTGGACAGACCATTCCTCTGGTTCGTGTGTTGTGGAGGCATGGTGGGCTTGAGGACAGTACCTGTGAATGGGAAGCACATATGCGCGCCCAGTACCCAGAGTTGTTTTTAATCTTGTGTTGTTCTATTGTACTTGTTTGTGATGGAACGCTTTACCTTATTGGCTGTGAAATGCATGGTTTTCTTTATTCTCTGAATGTGTGTGAAAATTCCTAGCTATGGGGAGGGGAGGACCCGATCCCTAATCAAGACGCATTAAGGTGGATGCGATTGAACTCGTGTGGGTGAGTCAGTGTCGCCCAAATCGGATAGTATCTTAACATGGGGGAAGAGACTCCCCAACCCATATGACTGGGCAGTTTGACCCTGGTATATTGCCTAGTTTCTTGAGGGATAGGTGTTTCTAGATGACGATGTGGTTCACTCCTGAGAGGTATCTTTCGAGGTGGTTGTTCAGACCCTCTCTTTTCTTCTAGGTTGATTTAATTCTCGAGGGTGAGAATAGTTTGAGATGTATCTGATGTAATGGAATGGACCCCCTGGCCATTACTTTGCCAAAAATAAGGCACCACCAAGAACAGTGGCACCGGCCATGGTGGCACCATTCATGGAGGAACCGTGACGGTGGCACCGGTCACAGTGGCACCATAAGTGTGACACTGTGACAGTGGCACCATGTCCTCACCCAGCATTTTCTTTTTTTTTCTATCCCCGCTCCCGCAACATAAGTTTTTACGTAAATTAATTCTTTTACCATTTATAATATCATTTAAAGCCCATAATTAATTCCTAAAAATCCCGAGAAACCTCCCCGATGGGGGATATTAAATTACAACTTAATTCCATCATGTGTAACTATTGAACTGCATAGGAAACCGTGATCCGAATTTCCAGGCATTCAAAATTCTCATATCCCATAACAACAGGATCTTATCTATATATCGCACGGTAAGTTATTTTTCCTCTTCTTCCTTGGGCCAACTTCATTCTTCCCCCTGGTGCGCATGGAGTCCCTTCTTCCCATGGCCTATGGTGCGCCTCTGCTGGAGCTTTCTGCACCCCTTGGAGTCCCCGAAACTCCTCCCCTGCAAGCTGTGCATCTCTTGTCCTTGGCGCATGGAGAAAAACGTCGATCCTTGATCAATCAAGTAGGGATTTTTCCTTCGCATCTCCTTTATGTGTATGATGCGGGGTGGGTACGCTTTGTCTATGTGGGAATCGATGAAACCAAACTTAATGAAGATAATGAACAAACCTTTAAATAATGAAGGGGGGTGTGATCGATGTTCTTTTGTACTCTTTTTAATTTTTATATGTTGTGAACTGTATGAATTTATGCCTACTGAAAATCATGGTCGTTGGTGGTCTTTCTCTGTACACTGATAAAATCTTGTCTCCTGTGATGATTAAATGGCTTGAACATATAAATTTGTTAATCACGTGAACTCGGTGGATTAAATGGATGCCATGCAAACATATACCCTTCTGTGGTCACCCCGGTTAACTAACAGAAAGAGGAAATAGATAAATGACATTCTTGAACCTGGAAGTTTCTCTACTCTGTTTTGGTAGTAGGTGAATTGTTCTGTTTGTTTTCCAATGGGGTGATGTGGGTGAGGATGGGATCCTCTGATCTGACACGGTTGCTGTTTGTGAATCTGGGGTTGTGGTTTCTCTGCTTATATCATGAATTGGGGTGGAATCCTCTATTGTTAAGAAATCTTTGGTTCCTAGTTTTGGGGACATGGGGCTGTGTCTCAGGGTTTTCTCTATTTTCAATACTTCGAGGGATCTCACTTATCCCATTTGTGTGGTTACCTTTGGTTCTAGTACATTGAAGGATTTCACTAATCCCCTTCTTGTTGTTGTAACTTTACATGAAAACCGGGTGTGAATGCTTAAATTGTTGTTTGGAAGTTTCTCTTTTCTTGGCTTGTGTTTATGCCTGTTAGTTGCCCGGTAGTGCAGAAATTCACCTAAATGGGATCACTTGAACATGAAAAAAAGAATGGTTTAGATGGGGAATTGGTTTTTGGGATGAGTTGTGACTTGTTCGTGAGTTCCTTGGCTTCCTTTGTGAATGAATGGTAACAAGGGTGTTTGTTCTTAGGTTTTGGATCCCATAGGTTGGGATGAGTGCCTGTTACCTATACAAATACTGTATTTCTTATGTTTCTTATTCGCGCCCCACCCAAGTTGAGCACTTAGTGTCGAACACCCCATTTCATGGGGAGGGTGTTTTTCCCAAAACTCCTATGAGTGGCTATTTATTAGCTCCTTTTATGCTCCCTTTCCCGAATATCCCAAGACTCTTTGGGAAGGCTGTGGTGGCCTGAAGTCCATTATTAGCTCAAGAATCTTAGAGCAGGGTAGTGTGGTGGTTGGCCCAGGTGTCTTCGGGCGTGGCAGTAGCTTTCTGGCCCAGGTGATTGCGGGTATGGTTACATGTGGTTGTTGTGGCCCAGGTGTGTGCAGGCGGGTGTGGTAGTGGGAATACGATGAGAATGGCGGGATTGGTTCAATGTGTAGGATGTCTTCATTAACCAGTGGGAAAGTGGCACGGGGTACCCAAATATCGATGTGCTATTACTACACCTTACTTGATTTTAATTATTTGGGGAATGTGCCTTGGTGAGTCTTGGCTGGATAGTTTTCCTTTCTAGGTGCTTTGGTTGTCTCTTTTCTCACAGGGCATTAGAATGCCTCTCCACTTGTGCATGAGATTCTTTGGGTTTCCCGACTAAGTGTACTTGTATGCTCACCCTATGTATATAAAACTACTTTCAGGTTTCCAGGAGGATTTCAGGGATCATGCGGGACCGTACTAGCTCAGACCTTGGGGTAGTTGTTGTTGTCGTTTTCCTTTTTTTTGGTACTTTACCTTTGGAGTTTTTGAGGATTTTATTATTTACTGTTAAACATGCATATGGTAATGGGTTACTTTTGGCTTTACCCTTACTTTCAACTTTGGTATTGTTGGGTTTCTATCTTATCTCTTGATCCTATAAAAAACAAAAAGGGTAATGCCTTCCATTTTGTGTGTCATTCTATACCCTTGATGCTAGTCACCACTCCAGGACCTATTGGAGGCGGGTCTCGAGGTTCATTATCTCTACTTCAACTTAAAGAAGGAAGGTTCTGGCAATCTGTTGTCCCTTCCCTCCTTTTGGTGAAGGTGGGTCGTGACAATAAAGTAACCACTATCCTTGGTAATAACATAACCACCATACATAGTTATAATGTAACCATAATTACATAATGAAAATCATCCATATATCTTTCACATGATCATAAAACATTCATCATATCATAACCCATGAAAATAATTGTGTTTCATAAACATCTCATCTTTATATGACCCATGAAAAAGGAATGAGTTTCATAAAAATCTTGTCATCATAAACATAAACCATCTAGAGGAAGAATATATATGGTATTATTGGATAATATCCCCAATAAATTATTATTAACATAAAAAATATATCATCTTACATATAAAATGATTTTTAAAGATCACTTGAAACATTTCTCCAAGAAAATAACCTTTCTTTGAAAATCACTTTTTAAATCTGAAAATTCATAAAATATTTTTGAAATCCTACTCTTTTAAAATAAAATTTAAAACATATAAATTGATCTTTAAAATGTTGACTGGTAATGATGGCAATAAATTCTATTCATGTCATACATGTTAAAACAAATATTCCTTTCACATTTTCGGTAAAATCCAAGTGGGCCTTATTTGGAAAATGACATGAAGATTCCTTTTAAAACATTTTTTAAAAAATAAAACATGGATAAAAATGAATTTTAAAAATAGTTTTATAATATTAAAACTTTCTTTAAATCATTTTAAAAAAATTATATGAAAGAAGAAAGGGTTTTCTACAGAAGATTGAAATAAAGTCGGTTTTTGTTAAAAAGAGTTATTTTGTAATCTTAAGAAAATAAAAAGAGTAAAATGAAGGTAAAAAATATATATTCATTAAATAACTATAGGAAAATTAAATTTAGTAGTTTCTTGAGATATATATCATAATATATCATCATTATAAACATTTTCATAAATAATCTTGATAAACAATGAGATTGTAATATAAAATCATTACCACTGTTGTAACATTTGAATCATAAGCCCCATGAAAGAATAAAATTAAACAAAAAATTAGATATAATAAAATAAACAATGATATAAATTTTAAAAGGTTCATTATATACATCTCATAAAATAAGATAGGTGCATAACATAACTTATGTCCCAAATAAGGCAATTTGAGACAAAAATTCCTTATTACTTAAGTAACTTTTGAACTATAAACCCCATGAAAGGGAGATCCTAAAATGGATATGTATATATACATAATTTTTTGGCTAATAATCATATAATATATTCCTGGAAATTATATACAGTATATAAAATAAACACATGGTGAATATGGTATATGTCTCATAGAAAATAAATCTTAGATGGAAATCCATTACCTTAAGTATCAACTTACTCTGTACATATTTGAACAACCTATATAATAAATATAATTTTATTTTTCATCTATCATAGAACCATATTAATGTTTATAGTACCATATATGATTTACTTATAACCTTTTATTATGCTTTTATTAACAATTTCTTGTTAAAATCATGTTTCAGGTAACAGTTGTTTGGTTTGTCATGTATGATTTGGGTTGGTATTCTCGATCCTTTTACATTGATCATGGTCCCATAATCTCAATAATATTAACCATGATATATATATATCATATATATTCATTATATATGTACTTATATTAATCCATTAAAATTAGATTTAGAAAATTAATGACACCATTTATGGATATGGTAGGTTGTACGTATGCATAAACGTTGTTTCCATTTTCTCAGTGGATAGAACGAAAGAAAATTAAATATTAATTAAAAATTATAGAATAATTATGATTTCATATATATCATATATATTAATTAAATTTATCCTTATTACCTTCCATGTAAAGTGTTAGTGAAAAACTAATCACATCGCTTCATGATGTAGTGGTCCATCGTATACACAAGCGACATTATCGTGTCCCATATAGAATAGAGAGTAAGAATATATATATGATATATTAATTTAAAATGTATAATTATGTAAAAATATCATATATATATATATATATAATATCCTTATTATTATACAATTGAAACGGGAATGAGAAAAACACATCACATTAGTTTGTGAGGCGGTAGCTCCCCATACACATGTGTTTCATAGTTTCTTGAAACATGTGTTTTAGTTTTAAGAATCACTGCTTCTAGGTGGTTTCCATTAGATTTATTCATGGAACCAGAAAATTACAACAGTTCATTATCCAAAAGGTACCTTCTTTCCAAAGGCAGGCGTTCATTAATTTTGAACTTTTACGATACTTAGTAACATGCATTGGTTGAGAGGATAGGATTTTGAACTCATGACATCATTTTTTGTGGGGAATTCTTGTCTACTATGGGAATCTCTTTATAAATTTAAGATGATTTCATTAATCCTTATTAATTAACCAAGTATAACATAAGTTTCCCTTGATATTTTCAATCACTTATTAACATGTGTAAAATTTAGAATCATTAGTATGTATTCAAGGTTATTCATTAATAGAGATATTCGTATGTATTTGATTATCTCCATCAATGGTATCCTCTCATATACTATTTAAAGATTCTTTTAATCATCATTATGACGATGCTGGTCTTTAATCCACTCAGTGGGGAACTCTAGAAATTATTTTCATCTAGGGAGATGAAAGTTTGTTTTGATATTGGGATCATACCCATAAAATGGGATACCTGCCTATCCTTGTGAAAGTAATCAGAACCCTCATAGTTTGGTGCCACTTGATGGGAAACATTATACCTTTTTAAGGTCATGTGGTAAGGACCTGACCATACAATTTAATTTCATGTAGTAAGGAAATCTGAGAGGAAAATTCTTAGTCAAAGTTTGGTGTGGGAAATATGCCTAAAAATCCCAAGGAACATGTAAAGAATATGGGTTTCCAAGTAAGATTATACCCAATTGGGAATATGGACCAAGGAAAATAATGTTGATTTGAAGTGTTGGGTTTGAACCTCAAAGAGGCTTCCTACGTATCCCATGTGGATGGGAATCAAATCCCACATATTTTTATGAGTCTCAGATGAGATTTTAGTCCTTTGAGAGAAATGAGTTTGGGCTTAATTTCAAAAAATGATGCCTTGATGATTTGGGCAGTTTAAATTGGGGCTTATTCCTAAGGAGGATGCCCAGATTAAGGGAATTATGGTTGGATTCCTGGAGAGAATATCCAATGATCTCTAGCCCTGGAAAGGCTTCCTACGTATCCTGGTTTGAATAGGAATCAGAGTTCTCATAGTTCCTTCAATTGTGGGTGTTTGTGAAAATGTTGTAATCATCACAAATCTCCAAGACCATGTTATTCATTCTTGGTGTGAGAAACAAGAGGATGTGAAAGATTCAACAATGACACATACACTTTTCCTCCTCTTCTAGTGGAAGAGGTCATGCCTATGGTGGTGAGGGTGGACGAGGGCGAGGTGACGAGCCTTCCCTCTATTAACTTTACATTGGACAAGGGTCCAGTGAAAGGAAGAAGGGAAAAATGCTAGGGGCTTATACTACGATGGCTGACCTAAAATTGATCTTGGTAGGGGAGGGAGACTTTTCATTCAATTGAATGGAAAAGAAAGTGTGAACCTTACCTTCCCTACTAGAAATTTGAGGTTCCATCTCTTTGATAAGGTAGAGGTCGAGACCTAAATCCTAATCCTCAAAACCGAGAACTTCCTAGCATTGATCCTGGGAGAAATGTCCATGTGACTGTGGATATAAAAACCCAGAGGCACTCCATGAATTCTAACCCCATTGTGAATCAAATGTGGGAAATCTATGATTTTGGATATACAAATCCAAATATGAGACATGATTATGTGTCTTTCCCAAAGGTTTGATAAGTCTAGAGGTGTTGGTGGAGATCTCAACAAAATCCCTTTCAAACAAGGTATCCAATGAAGAAGAATCCTTTCCATGAATAGATTTGAATAGGGGTTTATGGATTTTATACTGAAGAGAGTAATTGAATCAAAGAGGGGCTCCCAAGTAGATAAGGGCACACAAGTATGGGCATGCAAGTAGGCTTGGGTGACCTGATATTCACTTAAGCGACAAAAAACCTATATGGTAATACATGGGTGAGACTTGGTTCAAGCCGTCAAGAGTATTCATAGGTGATCCTAGAAGTGGGGTGCTCAAGTTCCTCTAAATGGAATAAGTGGCACGCAAGTGTTTCTGATTTTGGGAGGTTGGGCGCTTTCGGTGCGCAAGTGGTATAGATTTCAAAACACTAAAAGGAATTAAGTCCTATGATCCTCATTAAATTCCACCATCTTATGTGTTAAATAACTACCTTGAATGTTTTGGAAGACTTGGGTGAATCACTAGGGTGACCAAAGCAGCAATTGGACTTTAGGGAAATTCATCCATACAAATGATGGCCCCAATGGTCTATTTATAGGAAAATAATTGACATTGGGTGAAATGAAATTGAGCTCACAAGTAGGTTGCATGAAAAATGGTGGCACGCAATTAGGTCGCACGCCATATATGGGAGCGCAAGTAGGTTTTGCGTCATCGGCCTCTTGACTTGACTAGGGCAACCCAAAGCTCGTGCCCTTTCAATTTTTTATTTTTTTTCTTCATGTGTTTCCCCTCTTTTTTCTAAATTATTTCCTTTTGTCATTTTAGAGTCTTTTACAGAACAAAGTTTCAAAAAAATCCCCCCCCCCTAGAATTGGATCTGGAATGAAAATAAGATCCTATACTAAGTTAAAGTAATGAAAGAAAAAAAGAAGAGGGAATGGGGGCGTTCAAGTATCAAGCGCGCAAGGAAACTGGTCGTGCAAGTTGGTAGGGTGCAGTATTTTGGTGCGTAGGGTGACTTGCATCACTGATATATAGTAGATCCAATTCCACGATAATTCTCTGACTTCCGAAATTTTGGATCTTGGTGCGTAAATCCTTTTTTTTTCTCAGATGGTTCTATTTTTACCACGCTTCTTCTGTATGTTTTTAGTTGCACACTATAACAGGAGTGTCACACTTGTGCACCATCTTACATTTTCATACCAAGTGTTATACTTTCGCACCTTAATGCCTTTCCAAATTTTTTTAATTCTTTTTTCAAACATAAAGAATGAATTTACATAAAAGATTATTTTTTATCACTATGAAGGTTCATTGGATCCTAAAATAATTGGTACTACTGATGAACTAGCCAGTAAGAGGATTGATGACATGATGTATGTCGTCGGTCATGACTATTTTGATGTCTGTGAAACCACCCTTCCAGAATTAGCAAAATATATAAATAAATATCACTTCAAATTTCCTCAAAGCCATTATTTCACTCTATATAGATATGGCCATCTTCAAGAAGTCAATATCTTGGACCCTAAGAACTATGTCCCACTCTCTTGGTTTCAAGATTATACCAACTACTTATCTTCCAATTTTTCTGTTGGGGTCTCATTTTCAAATGTTGGGACAGTAGAGAAAGCTCATATCATGCATCACATCTTGTACACTCCATATTTGAAAGCACACACACCTAAGATGAAACCACATTGTTATTCATCCATCTTTAAAAATTCTCAAATGGATCAATCTAAAGGCTGGAAGAAAAGTTGGGTTTTTCACCCAAGAGGAGGTGTAAAAATTGCATCGCTGTGGGCATATTAGGTGTGGAAGATGTGTGTAGAATTTACAAATGACTTAAAAGGTGTTGGGATTTATGAGGATGTATGGGTTGGGACAACCTATGTGTACAGGAATGATGATTTTGTGTCAGAGTTACTAAGTTGATGGAGTATAGAAACTAACTCCTTTCACTTAACACATAGAGAAGTAGGAATTATCTTGTGGGATGTCTACAAGATTTCTGGAGGTCCAATCCTTGGAGATATTTACGATGAATTTATTTCTACCAAAGTATCATGGAATGACTCAGAGAATACATCAGTTTTGGTTCATGAGTTGATGAAAATATTTAACATACTCAAGAACAGGACCACCGTGAAATCCCATTAAAGAAGGGATATTCATCCAAAAGAATGGATGGAAATATTCTTGGTAAATCAGAAGGAAAAGGGGCCCACCTGCACTCATCCAACTAGTTGTCCAAAGGCACAGAACAGAGGTACACAAAACACTTTTTGGCCGACATTAGATAAAGGGGAGTTTGACAAGTGGGGATATGAATTCAATCCCAAAATTCACTCAAAAATGTGTTTGCCAGGTTTCCTGGCCATGTGGCTCAGTGTGTAGTTGTTACCAGTCCAAGATTCCAAAGGAGGCGTAAGGCCAAGAACTTTTTTTATCGCGGCCAAGTAGGCTAAGAGAAGAATTCAATGGTTGGACACTCTTGTTTTGATAAAAAAATAATATGAGATTACTACATACTTACTTAGGGAAGTCTTTTTTTAGAGTAGTGGGACCATTTCAGGTGTTATGGGGATAGATCGCTACTCAGTTCAAAACTTATGTTGTACAAAGTTGGGTATAGGTATTTGGAAGTTCTTTCTGACCATCTTTTTAGGCTTTCTATGGTATCTCACCCTTGTCTCTAAACACTTACAACATCAAAGGTAGGTTGAGTATGTTTAAGGAATTTCATTTCTCTGCTTATGGAAATCCGACAACGGGGAAATTTTTTGATGATGGGACGACCTATTTAGAGTTGAGGGCATATATTATAGCTTGCAGAGATGACATATTGGCCACCAGAATCGATGTTGAAATCATGTGTGAGGCTTATGATCATTATAGATTTACAGGTGAAATCAAATGTCTGCAACAAAACACTTTATTCCCTCCTGTTCATGTCAGATTAGAGCAACATCTGATGGTTGCCTGACAATTATGGTTGTTGAAGTCTATGGAGAAGATTGTCGCAGTATTAAATTTACCTGCCACTGATGCAGTAAGCAGATTGACTATCTGGTATGCCAAAAACCGAGTCACGTCTTACCCTAAAGGGGTATTAAACCATGTTTTCCCTCGAGTGGGGGTAAAGAGAAGTAGTAGTAGGGACCCCGATCGTTTGGAAGGTAAATCTTCATCATTAGGGGCCGACTCATTAGAGTTAGAGGGTAGAGGTGAAGAGGCTCCAAAATCACTGAAGAGACCTTGTGTCAGATATAATCCACCTTCCGGAGTTAAGAGAGCCACTCCATCGATCTCTACTGAGGTTGTACCGAGGTGATCTAGTCGTCGTCATTCTGAAGAGCGATGAGTCCCAGTTTCTCAACCCCCATCCATGACTGTGGGAGTTAGGAAGAAACTTAAATCCAAGGTTATAGGATCCTCTTAACAACCCTCTGCCATGTACTCTGAATATTTATATCCAGAAGCTATTAAAATATGGAAAAGTTTATACTGTGATATTGAAACCGTGTGGATTGATCTGTATGAAGGGATGCATATTCCAAGAGTAAGGGATCTACAGGCCTCTTCTGACATCTTATTTAAGGACAATCCAAATGAAGTGAGAACTTATATTAGATAGCTAGAAATTCTCATATATGTAATAGATGAATCAATTCCTACCATGAAATGAGTGAAAAAAATAATATATCATGGTACCACTGAAGGGATTGGTCCTTCATTAGATGAATATTGGTGTGATTTTATGGATCCTAAAGATGTAAGTTTCCTTTTTATTCTCAAATTCTCTTTTTCTTTGAAATTTAAATTTAGTCAAAGAGTTGTTACTCAGGGAAAATATCATTTTTAACTTGAAGTTGGTTAAAGTAAAATCAACTAAAGTTCCTTATCCATTGTATAAACCCTATATGATCTACTTTTTGAGCTATCGGATCATCATGTGAATCGAGAGAAATATCTCTAGGCCAACAAGCCATGGAGGATGAGATGGAAATGGTATTGCCATCTCCAATACTTTTATTTAGAGATTATGATGAAAGTCCTCCTAATAAGGTGAAGAAACAAAATCATTGAAGGAATACGGCCATAGTTAAATACTTTCTTAGTAGTAGTAATTCTTCCACATAATCATGAATTTTAGCATTTATTCATGAAAAGTGTTTAAACTTCATAGGATTGCAGGGGCTTATTTTGTTTCTTCTTTGAAAGAAAATACTGATAAGATTCAAGGAACCATGGAGGGTGCTATTGAACAAGCACAAATTCTTACAAATCTGGTGGTTCTTGAAGAGTCATTGAGGCCAAAGGAACCAACGTCTACTCCCAGCACTGCTCTCGTTACTACTATCAGAGGAGAGGAGGCTTCTGGTAAATCAATAGTGTTTTATAAGACATCGAATGTAAAAAACAAATGATTTTCATCATGTGATACATTAGGTTCGTCACATGAACCAGAACATCCGGAAACAATTGACGTTAACCCCACAACTATTGTTGAGGAAGCTATTCAGGGTAAAAGGTAATCAGAGGAAGGTTTCGAATCAAACACACCAAGTTCTCCCACAGTTGATACTAACCTGCGATCTAGGATATCAATGGATGATATCATGAACCTTGTAATGTCATTTTAAGAAGTATTAGAACATGTTAATATACCAAATTATTTAGAAGATTTTGGAGTTCCTTGTATAGAATCAACTGGACGTGAGTTTTCATTATTCATCATATTAATCATCTTATGATTAATTTTCTAACCATGGTTGGTTGAAATATGTAGTTCCATATAAAGAAATTGTTTCCAGAATGATACTTGAAGGAAGTATTGATATTAATGTCAATATCATCATTGAGGAGACATTGGATCATGTGAATCTTGAGGCAGAAAATCTTCCTGATATTCATTCTAAAGACCCTGATCCAATTAATGATAGCACTCCCCACCAAGAAACAATTAAACAGAAATGTTGAAACTAAGAATATTGGGGAAGATTCTTCTCAAGCTGTTGACCTGATATTATGTAAGAGATACTAATATTGTCATTTTAGTCACTTTTGGTATCCCTTGAATCTAAACAAAACCATAATTTTTTATTTAACATATTCGGATGTCAACTTCAATGGCTAGGTCCGGAGGTGAAACCTCTGTATCAGCCCAAAAAGTACTAGAAGGTGAAGCATCCATTGCTCAGGAAGGAGAAAAGCATGGTACTTCTTTAAGTGAATTAATCCCATAATACATCCCTCCTTACGATAGTGATTCTGAATCAGACCCAAAACTACAAAAGGATCTTCGTCTTGGACATCGCAAAGCATAGAAGAATATTTGGAAATAATATCTGAGATTCCCCTTGAGGAATTGCATTAAAAAACTCCACGACTCTCATCTCTATTTATCACGCTAGGATTTGGAGATTTTTAATACCATGAAATTAATATTGTGGTGAAAGATATTATTCAATGGAGGGATCAAGAGAAAAAGATTCGGCAAGACTTGATAAAAGATAAACTGTTGATCAACACTGAAGAATTCCAAGAGGTGTTGTCCTGAACTGAGGCTAATCATTCAGTAAAGTTGAGGGAACTGAAGTAGAAGATCAAAGAAAAGACTGTTCAGCAACTTCTTCATCAACAGGAATTAGATTTCATTACAGGGGAACTTGACCAGCTTTATAGCTCATTAGGAGGAAGTCCATAAGGATGGTGAAAAATCCATTGCATATGCTAGAGAAAAACTTATCATGATAAAGAGAGCAGATATGGTAAACTAAACGAGCTTTAACGGGCAGCAGATGGGGCTCAAGAGGTTGTTAACCAAATATGGATTTATGTAGAAAACATTATGTGATTTTTTATAATAGAGAGACTCTAATTTTTGGATGCTCCTCAGTGAAAAGTTTTAATAAATGAAAATCATTTTGTCTTCAATCATCTCTGTTTTCATTCTCGCTAGCTGCTTTTGTTTTACCTAAGCCATTGGGCCTAGTAAGAATATTTTGATTTTTTCTAGGGTTATATGGAAAACCCCAAAAACATTGTATCTTTTGATTTTTATTGCTCAATGTTACCTAGATCATACAAAATGTACATTTAGTGAGTTGGGACTCAACTTTTGTTTAGAGTGCCATTTGCAGGTTCTCAATCTAGTGAGTACCATGTCTCTTGTTATTGGTAGTTTAGAGTCAAGTATGTTGGACTTTAAATGGATAGTTTTTCAAGTCAAATAACATTGACCATAAATTTGAAATTAGATCCCAAAAAAGACTCAGTTTCTAAGAATTGCTTTAATGTTCTTTAAATATTTCCAAGAGAAATATTGAGCCATGATTTTTATGGTCACCAATTTTTAAAACTTGTATCAACATAAGGAAAGTCTCTTCCAAGAATAATATTTCCATTATTTGAAAAAGTCTTTACAGGAATTGTGTTATGCATCGCTATATAAGTCATATGATACATATCAATATAGTGGCATCTTTTTACTGACAGGTCAGTTATGTAAGAAACTTATACAAGGCCTCCTAAGTGCACGTACTACATAGTTAGGCAAAAGAGATCTCAGAATATTGACATTTTATTATTGATAGACAAGGGAAAATAATATTTGGGTGACTCAAGACCATAGTGGGTGGTTTTTCCAAGGAAAGGGGATTTCAAGAATAAAGAGTTATTTGTGCAGTTTTTAGTCATGCAGTAAGGAAATTGTACTATGAGGTTTTGAGTCATGCAGTGAGGACACTGTGTGGATTTAATTTAAGGTATTTAGCTTTGACCAAAGGTATGAGACTCTCCTAATTTATTGATAATTTGTTTGGAAACATATTACCATATTCAGGTATGGAAGGGAAAAATGTAAACTATGATTTGTGAATTTCTAAATCTAAAGAATGATATGGAAAAATTAATAAAGGAATTAGAGGAAGCATTTTCTAAGAACAAAGTTACCATTATTTGACAAACCCGTTATGGGGGTTGTATTATGAAGGTCCAACTAGGGCATATGCTACATAGTCAAATAGTGGTATCTTTTGACTGACTGGCATGTTATGTAGGCAACTTATGCAAGGACACCTAAGGGCATGTACTTCATAGTCAAGAAAAAGAGCTCTTAGAAGTTTGAAATTCTATTTCCAAAAGCTGAAGAAAGTTTATGAAGATTCAGATTTTCCAAACCACAGAGTTTGGTTTATGTAAAAAGGTACATGAATATGGAGAGGGTATTTCCAACCAATATTTAAAAAGAATTAGAGTAGTATGACTTCTACAAAGGTCTGACCCAAATGTAGAAGGTGTGGTGTCTGTAGTTGTAGGTCATACAACTGGTACCAGAAATGGAAATAGTATATGATAAGTGGCCTAGTGATTCCAAGGTTATTTCATGTTTCTTTGAACACATGGAGATGGAAATGTATAGACCATGGTCTTAAAGACTTTCAAATCGAGAGAAAGATAATGGGACAAATATACCAGAATGAATTTTTTAAAAATACAGATTCTTGTATATTGTCATCAAAGATTGAAGGGGAAAAATACACTATAACCAATAACAAAATTACCATCATTTGACAAACTCGTTATGGGGGTTGTATTATACAGGTCCAACTAGGGTATATGCTGCATATCCAAATAGTGGAATCTTTTGACTGAAATTCCCATTATGTGAGAAAGTTATGCAAGGACACCGAAGGGAACATGATGCATAGTCAGGAAAAAGAGATCTCAAGTATTAGAAACTCTGTCACCAGAAACAGTAAGAAATATTATTAAGATCTGGAAATATTCAAGATTAAGAGTGTGAAATATAGAAGGGGGTTATGCTCAATGCACATAATAAATATTTGAAACAATATTGGTCATTATTTTGACGTCCTTTACATAGATCTAAATCATATATAAAATGGATACTTTCTTTGTTTCCCTTTGAATTGACATTGTGATATGTAGTTTAAAGACATGCAGTGAGGACATTATATTGTGTAGTTTTAATTCATGCAGTGAGAACATTGATAGTCCCATAAGAAATTAAGACACCTTATTTGTATAAATAATCCTTTTTCATAATCCCTAATCCCACATGAGCTATGCACGGTGTGAGAAACAAGGAGTGGTAAGGGTTTCTTTTATAACACAGAGGTGACACAAGTGAAGAATAGGGTTGTTAGATTTTAATGCAGTTTAATGTCATGTGGTAAGGACAAAGATGAACCGATGTGAAAAGAAAGACATATTGTAATTTGAATAAGGAATAAAACCCAAGTTTCACTATGTGTCTTGTTGGGGGAAAGATTCAAGACATACATGGTTCTTTAAACATTCCCTCTACAGGTTTGATTATTATATAAGGAATAAAGGGGGTTTTTATATAATGGTTGGACCCAAGATTTGAGATCTAGGAATCTCTACTTATCTCATATAGATAAGAATCAAGCTGTATTTATTTCTTTAAAAATTCATTTCCCACACCAATCGAGTTTGACATGGGATATGGGGGGCTTTAACACATTCTAGAAGGATGATTAAATTTAATACACAAGATGGTATGAAAATCAAATCATGTATCTTAAACGAGAAATAGGTATAGATATAGTTCATATATAGAATAAGAAAAAGGGAACTAATTTTTTGGTTGCACCTGGGCCCAATATTGGAGATCTAGGCATCTCTATGTATCTCAAATAGATGAGAATCAAGCCACACATAGTTCATGAAATGAGGCCCTTATGCAGATCTGATTCAAACATAGGGAAGAATAGGACTCATGTTCCACTAAGGAGTAGAAATGATATCAATGAGTCTTGCATATAGAAACTCCTAACATCAAGTAGATAAGATATTAACTATACAATTTAATGTTGTGTAATTAGGACAAATGGTGTCATGCAGTTTAACGCCGTGCGACAAAGACAAAAATGCTTTGCATTTTAACGTCATGCAGCATGAACGTTTATGGTTGTTATGTAGTTTAACATCTTTCAACTAATACTTTGTACTGGGTATTTTTATGTCTCATAGTAAGGATGTGGGGGCTGTACAGTTTTCAGTCTTACAGTGAGGATTAATGGTGTCACTACATAAAGTATTTCTTCATGAATATCGCATTGGTTGGAGTTGTAATAATCTCTCCATCCATTGATATTAAGTAATAAGCTCCATTTGAGTAGACCTTATAAATGGAATAAGTTTCTTCCCACTTTGGCTCAAGATTTGGAGGTTTCTTTCTTTGTATCATTGGAGTCCTGAGGACCAATACCAATTCTCCTTGAAGAAATGAATGAAGGAGAATTTTCTTTTTAAAAGCTCATGCCATTCTGTTCTGATTGACTAATAAATGATACAAAGTATGCAATATTTTCCCTTCTAATTGTTCCAGCTCATTAATATGTTTCTAAGACCTCTCATCTGTAGACAAATGATCACAGATTTCAACTCTGAGTGAAGGAAATTGCATTTCAATTAGAAAAACTGCTTCTATTTCATATATGAAGGAATAAGTAGTTTCTTGGGTGGTAGTACGGGGAGTAGTCTGATCAACCCATAAAGAATGCAAAAGTTTATCAGGACAAGATTTCTTATCTTTATCCACCATCTTCTAGAGTATATTTGATAGGGTCTTATTGAAATCCTCTATCTGTCCATTGGCTATCGTATGATACTGAGATGAATGGTTGGATTTTATATTATGCCCCTGATATAACTTATTTACTTCAATAGAACAAAAATTGGTGCCATTGTCCATCAATATAGTATGAGGGACACCAAATCTGCTTATGATGTTAGATTTGAAACAACTAACAATTCTTTTGGATCCAAATTATTTGAGAGGAATTTTCTCATTCCATTTAGAAAAGAAGTCAGTAGTAGTAAGAATATACTAGAACTACTTAGCCATAGCTAGATCATAAAGTCTGACTATATCCATTACCCATGTGGAAAATGGTCAAGAGTATTTAGTTGTATGTAGCAACTCTGGGGGTTGATAAATGAAGTTGGCATACATTTGGAAGGGATGACATTTCTTAGTGAAATTTGTGCAATCTTGCATCATTGAAGGAAAAAAGTATCCAAGCCTTCATATTTGATCAGAAATCATATGCCCATACTGGTGAGCACCACAATATCCTAAATGTACTTCTTTCATGATAGTTGTAGTTTCTTCTCCATCAATAAATCTGAACAGGATTCCATCAAAGCCTTATTTGTAGAGGATCTTCTGGTGATTTGGACTATCATAAAGGTTAAAATTGGCCACTCATTGTAATATCTATTATTTTTTATCCATATCTAGTAGAAGTAATCCATTTTAAAGGTATTTCATGATGGGTGTTCTCTATTCCGTGGTATGACCATATGGATCAGAAATATGGATAATTTCATTAATTTCGTCCATTTTGGTTTGAACAGAAGGCGAGAGCACATGACGATGAGCTATACTGATGACAGTCTCATCCCAATATGGATCTCCCAAGGTTGTAGCTGCATTAACCAGTGCATCATCTTGGGAATTTTGTGATCGCAGGACATAATAAAATGTTGGATCTAAGGGAAATTCAGCCATTAACCCTCTTACATAATTACACAAGGTGATTAACTCTTCTTTTTTGATAGAATATTCCCCATTGATTTTTTTGATTACCAATTCTTAATCACCTTTCACTTTAAATTGATTCACTTTCACCTAAAGTGACAATTCCATGCTTGTGATTAGAACTTGATACTTTGCCTCATTGTTGGTTCTTCCTTCCAATAATATGAAGGAATAAGGCAGCACTACCTTTTCTGGGTAGATAAGGAAAATTCCTAACCCATATTTTTTGAGTTTAGGGGTTTCCATTCTCTTCCCTATAGGACTTCTGGAGGCACCAACAAAGTAAATCTCCCATGTTTGGGGATTATTTTGAATAGAGAATACTTTTTTGTTAGGAAGTTCAGTATTCAATGATATTTCTTCCTTAGATGGATGTTCAACAAGGAAGTTGGTCAGTGCTTGGTCTTTTATTGCCTTCTAAGGCACAAATTGGATATAAAACTGTTGCAAAATGACTTTCCATCATTCCAAAAGCCCTGTAAGCATAAGATTATTGAGGATAAATTTGAGTGGGTTATTACGAGATACCAATTGGACCTCATGATGTTGTAGGTAGTGCCTCAATTTCTGAACTGTAAATATTAATGCCAGAAAACATTTTACAATACTTGAATATCGAGTTTCTACATCAAGCATAGTTTTATTGAGATAGTAAAGGATGTTTTCATTCCCGTCATCATTTTTTTGGGTAAGGAAGGCACCCCGTGATTACTCTAAAACTGTCACATTAGAATAAGGGGTCTTCCTTCAATATGTGACATTAATACTGGTGGACTCAAGAGATATTTATTTAGGATAGAAAATGTTTCTTGGCGGTCTTTAGTTCATTTATAGGTGACTCCCTTCTTCATTAATCTGGTGAAGGGTAAACACTTGCCTTTCAAATTGGAAATAAAGTGATAAATATATGCCAAGTGTCCTTGTATTCCTCTTAATTCTTTCAAATTTTGAGGAGGTGACATGCCAAGGATTGATTTTTTTTCTCAGGATCAACTTCTATACCACGATGACATACAACAGAGATGAGGAACATTCATGAGGTTACCCTTAAAGCACATTTCAAGGGGTTTATCTTCAAAATGTGTTGCTGAATTTTGTTGAATATGGTCTCCAGATCAATCAAGTGATTGGAAATTTGTCTATATTTGACCACCAAATCATCCACATAACATTCAAAAAATTTCCCTAAAAGGGGTTTTAAGATATGGTTCATGGCACGTTGATACATTTCACCTACATTCTTTAAGCCAAAGGTTACTAACTAATAGTAAAACACACTTGGAGGGACTCTGAAGGATATATATTCTTCATCCTCTGGGGGTATATGTATTTTTTATACCCATAGTAACCATCCATGAAGGAAGGAGCTTCATAGCCAGTTGTTACATCGATTAAAAGTTTTTTGATTGGGACTCGAAAGTCATCTTTAGGACAATGCCAGTTAAGTTATATGAAATCAATGAAAACTCTTATTTTCCCATTCTTCTTCTTTAATAGAACAATGTTGAAAAACCATTTGGGATACTGAACCTCCCTGAAAAAGTTATCCTTTATAAGTTTATCAACATCAACATCAATTTTAGAGGCATGAGTTGGGTGTGTTTTTCTTGTTGCCTTCTTGAATCCGCGATGTTCTTATAGAAAACCCAAATGATGAGTGGATACATAGGGATTACGTCATGGAATTTCTATATAATTCCAAGAAAAAATATCTCTATTTTTTTAGAAGTTAATGATACACCTCTTTCTCTTCAGAAGTCATGGCCACACTAATTAGAGTGGGGAATGGATCTTCTTCAGTACCCAGATTTATTTCTCTAAGCTCATCCATAGTGGTAGAGACACCTTCCTCAAATATTGGATGAACATATATGAGATCTTCCTCTTCTTCTTCATTATTTTTTACTTCTTCTATTTCTACTTTCATATTAGATGATGAAGAAAAACTTCTAGTGTTAAGGGGGAAGTCAGTATTTGAAAACCCTGAAGAAGAGGCCTCCATTTCTGACCCTACTGATGATGAAGGGTCTTCATTTGGTAATAAATAGGAGATGATGGATTGTTAATCAACATATTTTTCTTCCTCTATCATTTCTAAAACTTCTTCTATTTTGATTGAGGAAGTAGAGGATTGATCTAGTTTATAAAATGAAATGAAGACATCTCCATTTAAGCTTCCATCACTACTTCATGAATCAACAATTTCTCTCATGCTATCAGGCTTAGTTGCCGCAATTGAAATTATGGAAGTTATTGGACGAGTGACTGGATTTGATTTTACCCTTTCAATTTGATTAATAGGTAACACATAATCTGTACTCAAAAGTATGAATGGGTTTGCTGGGATCTTTTCCAAACCATTCAAAGTATTAATTCTGGTTACCTCCATTGTCATGGACCTTATTCTCTTTGTATGATAAAACTTTTCCTCGATGTATTGAGATTCACACATTTTTAATGGATCCTTGTCACCATACAATGTCCTGATTTGACCATTGAAATATTACTTGAGACATTGGTGGTATGATGAAGGTATGGCCACATGTTGATGTAGTCAAGGCCTTCCAAGAAGAATATTGAAAGTTGTGACCTAAAGAACAACCATGAGATCTGAATTAGAAATAAGATCCCCAAACTGAGTTCTGAGTATAATCTAGCCTAGAGGTTCTTGATCAATCATGTAATATCCTTGCAAAATTAAAGTAGAAAGAGATAAGTCAGATTCAGTCAGGCCCAATTGTCGAAGTGTTGAAACATGAATGAGGTTGACTCCTGATCCATTATCAATGAAGGCTCATCGTATGTCTATGTCATTGACCCAGCCAGATAGATACAAGGGCCTGATATGTCCATGTACTACATCATCTTCTTCTTTATCCATAAAATATATGACTGCATGACATTCTACAGGATCATTCTCTATAAGGTAAACCTCCACAGTAGCAACTTTAGTTTCAAACTCTTGATGACTTAACGAAGCCTCAATAAGTGCTTCTCGAAGCTATTTTTATAGATTAAAGGCATCCAAAATTGAAAAATTGGCCGGTACTTGGGAAAATTCTTTCAAGACATCTTATTTTTGGTCCAAGGGTCTACATTTCCCATCATGGAGATGTAGTTTTGTAGGTAACTTGGAATTTGATGCTTCTGATGTAGATGTACCATGTGTTAGAGCAAAAGCTGGAAATACTCATTGCTTTGGTAGATTAGACTGACTAGGTCTATTTACTTTCTAAGAGGAAGATGGTGTGACTTCTAATCAGTCTTCCAAAATAATCATGTCAGGACAAAACCTGTCTTGCATGGAAGAATTTCATGGGTCTCGTTGAGCACACTAAAGGGATCTTCTACAAGTTTATGTCGCATAGATGGTTTCAGTAGGGGTAGAGTTAAAATAATGGCTTTTAGAATTCCCACGTATTCATTTGTATACTCGACCTTGGCCTCTTCTTCTAGTTCCCTAGTTAGGTACAATTAACTCTATATCATTATAATCAGAATCACCATTGTCATAAGGATTTGTTAAGTGGATAAGGTTAACGAAACCAAAGATGAATTCTTCATCTGATGAAGATTCTTCTTGACAAGTTAGTTTTGTTTGTGCCATTTGGTGGGGCGGTACCCGTTATTTAGAAACAAATGACATGAAATCTTCTAGAGTCAAAGAAAACTTTGGTCTTTACACAATCTCATCTTCTTCTGACTACTCTTTATCCTTATGATCACGTTGTTTTGTGGAGGATTGACCTTTTCATAAAGGTGGTTTTTCTATGGAAGGAGTTTTGGAAGACACAATCGGTTGTTTAAACTGTGTTCATAGAATGGCATGAGTTTGGTTGATCATTTTCTTGATAATCCAATCATCATATTTATACACATTTTTACTATTGAATTTATGTCATTCGCCTTCTTCTTCTAGATCAGTAGCAGTAACACATGATACTTGAGCTGATAAACATTTCAGTTTCACTTATCTTGAGTCTACCATTTTTTGTAGGATGTACTTGAAAACAAAACACTCTTGAATAAGATTCCCCAACATCTGGTTAATGGGACAATAATTCAGAAGATCTTCATCTCCTTTTTTGTTTGGTTTCTTCGACCTTGCAAATAGAACCAAATTTTTTTTCTAGAGTTGAGATGAAGAAACTAGGAACTTGTTCATTCCAGAAATAATAAACTTTGTTCTTTAATTCCTCAAGTTGTTTCTGCCTTACATATCTTTTTTCATATTGATGAGGCATTCATTATTGTTGATTCTCAGGAGGTGGATCCCTTCGATAGGATGAAGGTTTTGATGTGGAAGAAGGTACAAGTTCTTGCTGGAGTGTAACTGTAGAAGCCTCTACCTTCACTATTCTCCTTCCTAGAGGTGATGGAATTACATGAGTTTTAGCCTTAGTTTCCATAATATAATCTTTTATCTTTTGAGAAATTAAAGTAAGGTCTTGAAACCCTCCTATGTATTTTAGAGGGACCAGTGGTGTGTGTAACTCATCATGCATATTTTCCACACAAATTGGCAGCAACTCTTCCTATGGGAGTGCCGGACTTAAGGAATACATTAATCATTTCCATAAAGCAATGAAATCTTAAACTCTTTCATTCTCCATTTGTTTGCAATTTGTGAGATCAAAAACCTTTTTCTTCGGTAGTGTTGAGCTGAATTGAAGAAGGAATTTCTGACAAAAATCTTCTCATATAGTAATTGATCGAGATTGCAAACTTGTATACCAAACAAAAGATGGTCCTTGTAATGACTGCACAAAACACCTAAGCTTTACTGCTTCTTGTTATTGAGGAGTTTCCATCATGGTATCACAATGAGAAACGAAATGCATTAAGTGTTGTTCTGGATCTCCTAAACTATTAAAGATTAGAAATGTGGAATTCACAAAATTTCTTGGGGGAGGAATCAGGTCCACCCAATCTGGATAAGCTTTATTTTCCATCTAAACCGGTGCACGTCGTTCCTCGATATCTTCCAATCAATTTGTTAATGCCTCAATTGTATTCATTATAATTTGAAGAATATATGGATGAGCTAGAACCTGTGAAGGTACAATAACTGGATCTTGATTTGGTGCAATGATCGGCAAAACTACTGGTGATGGTGTTGGTATTTTCCTTGGATAACCCACAGGAACAGGCTTATCAGGATGTATTTGATCCTACCTTAGTTGTGTACCCTATGGAGGTAATTCATTATCTATATATGTAGTTACCACAAATCCTCTTTGCTGGGGACCTCCTATGGGATGTGGAAGTTGAGGATCTTCCTAGGATGTACGTCTAGTAGAAATGTTGCTTCGAAGTAACTTTTTATTGATTATTTTCAACTCTTTCATATCCTCTTCCTGTTGTGAAAATAACTCTTCAAGAGAAAGATATTGACCTTATCCAATGAAAAAGTGATATTCAATCTGACTTTTATATTTCCCCTTGTTATATGCCTTTTGGAGGAGTGGGAGTTGGTTATTTGAATTCTTACCAAGATTCTAAGTAAGCCTTTGATTTTACGTATCTATACCTTCTTCATTTTCCTCAGTGTGTACCATATTATGGATAAGAACTTTATCTTCAAATTCCTTTGAACTAGACTCATTTTACAGAGGGTCTTCTGTAATGGTGTTAATGACATTTACTGATGTATAATACATTGATGGAATTCTGTCAGTATCTTTGGAAGATTGTCTTCCTCTGTATCTTCCATGAGACTCTGCTCTCCTATATAATAGAATAACATGAGCTGCTTGAAAAACATTAACCTAAAGGGAATCCTCAGATAGTTCAGTTGTGCACTCTCTTTGTGACTTCTTCCTTAATTGGGAGAAAATTGACTTCTATTGAGGAGGGGATTGTAGATGTGAAAAATCCTACAGCCCTATAGGCTGGGGCTATTCATATTCTTCTTCTTCAAACCTTTGAAATTTTTTTAACGGATTTGAAGGTTGAACTAAATGAGTCCTTACCCTACAATCTAGGGTGGTTCTTGAACTTTTATGGTTGAGATTTGTGAAGCTAATCTTTTGATTTTTCGAATTTTTGTTCAGGCATTAGATGGATGCATTATCCAACAACCACTAAAATCACATGTTTTGGAAGATCATTGTGATATTTCAAAAATTTGTGTTATCTGATGGTTGACATCCTCTATGTAGGAGGCCTGCTCAAGATTCTCATATTCTTGATGTAAAAGTAACTCAACAACTTGTTTTCTTTGTTCATGACTCTGATGATATCTAGTTGAGGCATGTTATTGAGCGTACATTTGATTACATACAAAATCTGTTGATTGTAGCTAGCCTTGAGTAATAACATTGCACGAGACCACTTTCGGTGGGCTTTACTGATTTTGGAGTGCAGTGAAATGCAAAGATCCATGTGCACCCCATCCTCTGATACAAACACGGGATGGGGACTCAAAAATTAATTGGTGTAACCTCTTTAGATCATTGAGGCATGCACACTGAAGGGTTCTCTGCTTCCTTTCAACCTTTGGATGTTGGGAAACTCAAAGAAATGCCAAGTCAATTTGGATTTGGAACCCTTTTATTACCTTTAAATGATTTTGATATTCATCATATGGTAATACTTTTCTTTTAAATGATGAACAGTCTTCCATAAGTTGAGTCTGAAATCATGAATGCAATATTCTACCATAAATTCAAGAATGTTATATTTATAATTTTCCAAAGGCCAAAACATGACTCGTATTTCTTCTTTTCAAATTTTTTTCTCATGATTAACATATCTTCATCGTCTTTCACTATAGGTTTCTCCACTTGGTATGACCAAAGAGGATGCTCTGTATTAGAATATAAATGACCCAAGGGAGGTCTCGAGAATGAATATTCCCTTAAGATGTATTCTGGTTGAGAAATTGTTTCACCCATCAATGACAAGGCATTAGACATGACTGACCTTGTGTTTTCAAGTGCCTCGAGATAAGAGGGCTTTCTCATCACTACATTGTCAACTATAAAACTATCTTGACAATGTGTAGTACTATTGTGGAGAGTAATTTCATAGCGAATTCCATCATGGGGAGGACCACCATGGTGGATTATAATAAGTGATAAATCCTTTTGCTCCATGGTCTTCTGGCCACACAGAGGGTTGTCGTGGATCTCATTAGGAGATAGGCTCTTTGGATTGACCGAATTTTCATGAAGCAAGTCTTCATGATGATGTTTCTGATGGGGAACTTTAGAATTACTGCTACTGCTCCCAAAATTTAGTAATGATAGATTAGGCTCTTGAGATGAAAAAGATAAATGTCTGAGGGCTTCAAGAACTCCAATATTAATAGGATCCAAATTGTAGTTTGACTGTTGATTATCCAACCATGTTTGGAGAGAATTATTCTTGGATGTTCTCTTACACTTAGATAAGGGAACCTACTGGGAGAAGCAGTTATCATGGGAAAGTGTATGTGCCTACCTTAGAGTGGTCACCAGAACAGACTAATTACCTCCAATTAGAAAGGGTATTTGTTCTTGATCCTATTGTTCGTATGATATGGGGGAGTATGTCGCATGACCCTCCTAGACTGGAACAGAGTTGTATATCTGCTCTGGGATGGCATGTTGATGTGTTATACCATGTATGGGGAAAAATTTATGTGTTTGTTCCCTTGGTACTACTGAAGTATTTGTTATAATATCCCGGAATGCTTCTAGAATATGGGTAGGAATTTGTGTCTGCCCTTTCACCATTGATAAGATGTGTTTAGTGAATTCAAAGGTTGGAACAAGAATATACATCCATTCTATATATGTAGTATGTGTATGTTCCTTCTCTTGTCCTCATTTTCCTATTAACTTGTATTGATAGTACTCATGTATGGGGTCAGAGAGTTGGGTCTACCCCAGATTTATCATTGGAGCTTTTCGACTGACTTCTCTGGGTGCTGCAAAACAAGACTATTGACAGGCTTGATGAACACTGGCAGGTTTATGTGCCTACAGGATGTTTCCCTTCAAGTATGATTGATGGAATTCCTTCTATACTAGAAGAAGAGATTTCTTTCAGAATAGTTGATTTTAACCATGTGTATATTTCTATTTACCAGTTGTCACCATATTGGATTAGTGAGCTTCTTTAAATACAGTCAGACGAGCCTATTGACTAGATGATAATTTGTAAACATGTGTATGTTCTTGTTCATGGTACTCCAAGGTATTTGTCTGGTGGGATTGGTGGGTAGCTGCCAAATGAGTCTGCTGGGCATAAAAATTAGGACGGACTGGTGAATGTTTCCACTTGTTGTTCTCGATAAAGTTAGGTTGATGTACTTCTCTAGAGGGGGAAGAGGTAAGAACATGCTCCCTATTGACCAGACATTGTCGCCAGCGGTTCTTCTTGCATGTCTAGGTCTAAGAGACCTGGGCCGAACATCTAGAGGAAACACCCCCATCATGTTGGGGGTTCACTACCACGAAATTCTTCAAGTAGCAACTTTTGGTGGGAATCCTCAAGAAGGATCCATGAACCAATGAATTGAGGCCCTAAGTGACCTATTTATCCACCTCCCTATAGTATGGGAGGGACTATTCGTTGTATTATGGGGATAAGGACCTAAAACGGTTGAAGACGGTGGTTGAAACTTTCTGCTTCTTGATCATCACTCATCGTTGGCCAGATGATCGAGGATTGTTATTGACCTAGAGGGCCCATCAGGCAGCTTCTAGTGTTGGGATTGTACCATGCTGGCAATACTCATTTACCAACACATTGGGGACCTAGTGTTTAAGACATTGGGTGGGTGATAATGTCCTTCTCGTGGATGAGTATCCATCTAGAACAACGATTGGTAAGTTCACAGAGGTTATCTTTAAGAAAGCCATTTTGGATTGAGGGGAGTTCTGAGAAAAAAACATGAAAAAATAAACTCCATTAAAGTGACATCTTTTAAATGGATACAAGTGGGATTGATTCCTTTGTCTAGCCTTCCTTTATCAATTGATAGGGGGCTAACAGGTGGGTAACATTATTAACATTGTTAAGGATTCACGTTGGGTTCACCATATTAGTTTCGTAGTTCCTTGAAATGTGTGTTCTAGTTTTAAGAATTACTGCTTCCAAGAAGTTTCCATTGGATTTATTTATGGAATTAGAATCTTCCAAGAGTTATTTATCTAAAAGGGATCTGCTTTCTGAAGACTGTCGTTCATTAAGTTTGAAATTTTACAATACTTAGGAATGTGCATTGTTTGAGAGGATGGGAGTTCGGACTTGTCACACCATTTTTGGGGGGAATTATTGTCTAATCCATCACTCTATTTTTAAATTTAAGATATTTTCATTAATCCTTATTAATTCACCAAGTATAAGATAAGTTTCCCTTTTAATTTTCAATCAATTATTAACATGTGTAAAATTTAGAATCATTAGTATGTATTCAAGGTTCTTCATTAATGGAGATATTTGTATGTATCTGTGGTTCTCCATCAATGGTATCCTCTCATATACTATTTAAATATTCTTTTAATCATCATTATGATGATACTCATTTTTAAGCCACTCAGTGGGGCACTCTGGAATTTATTATCATCTAGGGAGACGAAAGTATTTTTGATATAGGGATCATACCCATAAAATTGGCTACCTATGTATCCTTGTGAAAGGAATCATAACCCTCGTATTTCAGTGCCGCTTGATGAGACACATCAGACCTTTTTAAGACCATGTGATAAGGACCTGTCTATATAGTTTAATTTCATGTGGTAAGGACATATAAGTTGAAGGTTTTTGTTCAAAGTTTGGTGTGGAAATTATGCCTAAGAATCCCAAAGAACATGGAAAGAATATGGGTTTACAGATAAGATTAGACCCTGTTGGGAATATGGCCCAAGGAGAACATGGTTGATTTGAAGTGATGGGTTTGAACATCAAGGAGGATTCCAATGTGTCCCATGTGGATGGGAATCAAATCCCACGTAGTTCGATGAGTCTCATAGGAGAGTATAGTTCTTTGAGAGAAATGGGTTTGGGTTTACTTCCGGAAAAGGATGCCGTGATGAGTTAGGGGTTTAATCTGGAGATTATTTCTAAAGAGGATGCCCAGATTAAGGGAATTAAGGTTGGATTCCTAGAGTGGATATCCAATGAACATGGGCCTTAGAAGGGCTTCCTACGTATCCTAGTTTAGATTGGAATCAGAGTTCTCATAGTTCCTTCCCTCTATTCGCTTTACATTGGAAAGGGTCCAATGAAAGGAAGAAGGGATGAAGGTTAGGGGATTATTCCAGGATGGCTACCCTAAAATTGATCTAGGTAGGGGAGGGAAACTTGTAATTCACTTGAATAGAAAAGCAAGCATGAACCTTACCTTCCATACCATAAATTTGAGTTTCTGGTTTTTTGATAAGGGAGATGTCAAGACCTAAACCCTAATCCTCTAAATTGTGAACTTCCCAGCACTATTCCTAGGAGAAAGGTCTATATGAATTTGGATATACAGACCCACAGACACCCCATGAATCCTAACCCCATTGTGAAACAAATTTGGTAAACCTATGACTTTGGATATACAAACCCAAATAGGATACAAGATAATGTGTCTTTCCTAAAGTTTTGATAAGTCAGGAGGTTTTGGTGCAGGTATCAATATAATCCCTTTCAAACTAGGTATCCAATAAAGAAGAATACTTTCTATGAATGGCTTTGATAAGGGGTTGATGGATTTTAGACTGAAGAGAGTAAGTGAATCAAATAGGGGCTCCCAAGTAGATTAGGGCGTGCAAGTATGGGCATGCAAGTAGTCTTGGGCGACCTGATATTCACTTAAAGCGATGAACAACCTATATGGTAATACTTGGGAGAGACCTCGCTCAAGCCTTCAGGGGTATTCCCAGGTGATCCTAGAAGTGGGGTGCTCAAGTTACTATGAAAGGAATAAGTGGTGTGCAAGTGTTTCTGCTTTTGGGAGGTTGGGGGCTTTAGGTGTGCAAGTGTTATGGATTTAAAAACACTAAAAGGACTTAAGTCCTATAATCATCCATAAATTCCTCCGCTTTAGGTGTTAAATAACTACCTTGATATTTTTGGAAGATTTGGGAGAAGCACTAGGGTGACCAGAGTAGCAATTGGGATTTAGGGAAATTTTTCCATACAAATAAAGGCCCCAATGGTCTATTTATAGGCAAATAAGTGACCGTGGGTGAAATGAAAATGGGCGCGCAAGTAGGCTATGTGAAAAATAGTGGTGTGCAAGTAGGATGTGTGCCATATAGGGGCATAAAAGTAGGCTATGTGCTGACAGCCTCTTGTCCAGACTAGGGCATCCCAAAACTCATGCATTTAAAAATTTGGATTTTTTCTTCGTGTGTTTTCCCCTCTTTTTTCTAAAGTATTTCCCTTTTTCATTTTTAAACTCTTTGACAGAGCGGAGTGTTAACAACATGAGTGACATTATTGTTTTCCAATGGGTTGGAAGGTAAGAAGGTATATGTTTTATTATAATTAGATAAGTATATAAATATGATAAATATTATATATAGATATTAAATTAATAATTATAACCATCTGTGAGATGTTGTGATGGGAAACGAATAACATCAGTTCGCGAGGTAGTTGTCCTCCATAGACATGATCGATGGTTTTGAATCTCATTTGATAAAAGAGGAGATATATTTAGGTAATGAAATTAATATAATAAAATATAATTATATGTTATATAATTTTTTTATCATACTATCACAGTTTAAGAATATTTGAAATACTTATAGGAATAAAAAAATGAAAATGCATGTTTAAGGATTATACCTATTCTTCAGAGAATCCATTTAGGTTTACACCTAAATCCTTCTTAAGAGGGTTTTCTAAAAAAATAGGGCCTTTAGTATTTTTTCGGGAATTAAGGTATATATTTTAGTAGGTATTGGCTGAAAAAAAAGTTTTTTTAAAGTGGAAATAGTACAAGAGAGATTGTATCCTTTTATAAGTGTGGGAGGGGGCACCCATGGAATTTATGAAAAGAATAAAGTATACTCACATTTTTCACATGACACAAGGATTTAAAATGGGTAATTATGAATAATTAGAGGTTATAATATCTAAATATAGACATAAAATGGGGTTTCTAAATAATTATATTTCATTTTAACCCTTAAGTGTTTAGTTTAACCCCTCATTAAACATGTTTTAACCTTAACTGTGGTAATTAAATTTTATTCTTTTTACTATTAGTTATGGTAAAAAAATTATTTGAACTTAATACAAAATACTAATTATTATGGTGCAAAATATGGAATCCATTTTACCAAATTCCATTCACATAAGTGGCAAATTTTAATTTGAAATTAAACCCATAGATGCGACGAAAAAACAGTTTTACAAAGAGAAAATATTCAAAATTTCAAAACATTTTTATATCTAAATTCATTGTGAAATTTATTCCAATTACATAAATTGGATTAATAAATATATTTTAACTCCCCAAGCTTCCACGGTACATTTCCCTTTGAATAATGCAATAGATTTCATTGTATGCAACTTCAAGATTCGAACACAGCGTGACCAATCAACTAGCAGTTATGAATAGTAATAACCATATTTTAAAATTTAATAAATTTTATTTTTCAAAATGGACTTCATTTTTGAGTTCGGAATATTAAAATTACCTTAGGGTGAATTTTTGGTATTTTTCTGAAAACATTCAATTTTTGATGAATATTGAAAAACACTATGTTATTGGTTAAAACCGAATTTTTTATTTAAATAATTATTTATTTTATTTATATTTATTTTAGGTCAAAATAGATACATAATACCTATATGAGTTCAATGTAATTCATTGGAGTCATTTTATAATAAGGTTAGATATATAAAAATTTTATTGAACTGTTTACCGTCTTTTACCCACCTCCTATGAGCATTTGCAAATTTGCATAAAACTTAATTTTACAGCTTATGTGAGATGAATTTCAGAAATCAGAGAGACACGGTTGATATCAGTAAGTAAAATGTGGTTTAATAAGATGAAAATAATTTTTGGTGAATAGTAATTTCGACTTTTATTTATCACGGTTAAAAGTAAATAGGGTAATTAAGGGTAAAAATGATAACATAATTACCCTAACACATGTCCTAATTATATTTTATAAGATTAATTCGACCAAAAATAACCTTAGTAATAAAATATGATCCCCTTTGGTCCACTTGTGTTATATTAGGACATTTATTATTATTTTATTTAAAGAAGAGTTAAAAGAGTTAAATTCAATGTTTAATAAGTAAACCATTTTTAATATAGGGTTATACAAAAGATAAATTAGACTATAATATTCATTAGAAATATAATAATATTTCCTACATATTGGTATTTTATTTATAATTTTTAGACATTAAATAATTTAATTTATTTATGACACAATGATGATGCAATAATTACCTTATAAATGAAAGATTAAAATAATTGATATTATAAATATCCAAATAAATGTAATTTTAGACTTTTGATGAAATCCAATAATTTTATAGGTTAATATGACATTTTAGGGTTTATCAAATAATTTTTTTCGAAGTAATCATGCTGCTATGATTTTCACAAAAACCAAATACTAAATAGTGTCAAAAATTACATAATTGTGTTTTTAAAACAAATACTAAATTATTAATTGATATAACATTCGTAAAAATATAATGTTCAACCAAAGGACTTAAATAAGGTTATATATATTAATAATGAACCACATGAGGTTCTCTTGGATTATTATAGTAAGTTTATTAACCATATAATATAAAAATATAAAAGGGACAAGGTAAATGTCAAACTATTTAACTAAGAGTTAAAACTAAACGATAAGGTCAATATGATGACCAAAACCTATCTAAAACCAATAGTTTGAGAGTTTTGCGACACATACCCACCTTAGACTCTAAATAATTCATTTTTGAGCCATTAGAAACCTAATTTTAGTTTATTATAAAATAATATTTCAAGCTTTTCCTAAAGTGACGCTCACCTCTCTTATAAAATGGAATTTCCCCTTCTCTTAATTTCAAACCTAAAAATCCATTTGGCTTGGACAAACCTAGACAAAATATCCTACCAACATTCCTCTCTTCATCTTAGAGGCATTCCTTTGGTCAAAAATCCAACATAAGGATCCCTTTTGATCAAATCAAAAGGAAGAACCTGAAGAAGAGGTAAACATTTCATCACCTCTTTCAAGTTCTTTTCTTCTTCCACTCCCTCTTTCTTTGTTGTTTCCATTATAAAATAATAACTCCAATATATTCTATATACTGTGATGTTATTATAAGAATGGTACAACCATATTCATTATCCTATCCATCATATGAATGACAAAGTCACCATACATGCGTGCGCACGGCTTACCGTCTCCACGTCATGGTGTTGTTTTTTATTCAAACACTTCATTATTTGGATGGGTATAATAATGAGTATAACTGATGTAAATAATTAATATAACATGTTAATTATTATTTATATAAGATATAACATCCAATTACATATTATTTCTCCATCAATATAATGATATTGTCGCTCGTGCGTACGTACAGATTACCGTCTCCACGAACGTGATGAGATTCATTCCCCATCGTAATTATTCAAGAATAATTTTAATTTTATGATTATTAATAAGGTTTATGAACATAATATCATTTTTTATATGAATAAAATACATCCTATTAATTAAAAACATGGATTACATAACCAATTGTATAAAGGAAAACGAATCAGTTAACACCTGAAATGATGATACTACTAAAATATTATTAACAAAGCAATATTAGAAGATTATATATGATATAATATTTATATATATGGTTCTTGTATAATTTAATAACAATTATTTAACTATTATAAATGAGTTTAAATTACCCTCGACCAAGGAAAAGTACAAGGTAAGGGTTAATTCTACTATCTCTTTATTATCTGAGGTTGTTTTTACATAAGTATCTGCTGGGACCTCTTTATCATCCACATACGTGTTTTCTTAAAAATGTATTTCAAATAATTTTTACTTTTTACTAGAAAATTTTTTAATTTCACTTATACCCTTATTTGACCTTATATTTTTTGAAAGGAATCTTTCTGTTTTTTTCCAAACAAGGTACTTTATGACCTTTTCGACAAAATTAAGGTAAGAATTTTTTTTCAACTTATATATCGGGGGTAGATATTTTCTGCCGTTATAACATCATCGAAGTTTCCCTTAAGAGATTATAAAAATATTTTTAAAATAAATGTTTTCTTTTACAATTATATTAATTTTAAATGATTTCAAAATAGAAATAGATATTTCTCTAACAAAAGTTTTGATTTCATCTATGTTAACATCCTTTCGATGGAATTTAATCTTGTTTGAAGTTGATTTATTATGATACAAATCTTCCATATTGTATTGAAGGTTTTGTGATATGTTTGACTGTGGATGTGTTATTTTTACACCATTCGTGGTTTATGGATAAATTATTTTCATTTCGTATGCTATTTTTAATACGAATGGTTATGTTATGTTTAAACCTTTTCATATGAGGAATGCATTGGACTTAGTAAGTGACGGGTGGATTCCGTTAGAGCTCATCGATGCATCGGTAGGTCTCATGAGGCAAACTAGTGTCTTGGCACAAGGCCTTGACAAAATATTATTTGTATTCTTGGCACATGGCCTTGACTATGTGATTATGAAGTCTGGCATTATGCATTCCATCATTATGAAATTGGCTATTGATATTGCATGTGATTATTCGACTAGTAGAATATCCATGTGAATAAGTAAATGGAATTATTTAAATTTATATTTTCCATATTATGATGAATTTTATGTTTAAAAGGCTTTTGTTTTAGTCTTATTCATTTCCTTAAATGTTTATATTTATTTATGAAAGTTTCTGCATTATTTTTATCCTTACTGGGAATCTGAGCTCACCCCTTTCTATATTATATTTTTTCCAGGATGTGATGAAGTATATTATGACTGACCTGCATGGATAGTCTAAGAGAAATGAATTTGGTCAAAGGAGACAATGTTGTTGTTGTTTTTCATTTTATAATGTAATGTAAAACATAAGTATGTATCTAGTACTTCCAAGGATACTAAACTAATTTTCCTTTCAAAACATGATCTTTTGTGATCATTCTAATGTTAAGTAATAATGCACTTACTTTGGGTAACTAGGGTTGGGGAGTTATAGTTGGTATTAGAGGAAGTGTAGTACAAACCTAGGAAACTAGATTTAGAAAAACTATGATTAGAGAAAACTACCCTAAGATAAACTTTGAGGATTAGTATTGAAGAACTTCCTAGAATTTTGGTACTATAGATATTTTGTGAGTTTTCCAAAAAATAAATCCCTATTTGGATACAAGAAAGTAGAGGCCGCTCCGGCACAGATGTACCTAGGGGTAAAACCCGAAAAGACTATTTTGAGCTTGACTCAAATGGGAACTTGTGCATAAAAATGGGTCTTGCTGCACTCTTGGTTACGACACTCCTGGGGGATATGATTAGGATAATTCTCATTTTCATTAAAAACCATTATGAAGAGTTTATGAGTATATACTTCCTCAAAGAAAACATTTTTATGATTATGGATTATATCCATAAACTGTTCAATTTATGTTAAGTGTTTTACAAGTTTGGAATTATGTATTGCGATTTATAAACTAATCTAGTGTATGTCGTTGTTTATAAGTGGTGCCTAGTGGAAGGAATGGAAACCATATCAATGTATATAATCCATGTATGGATTTACCTCCTACTCAAGATAATTATAGTGGAGCTAGTGAATCAACTGGTGATGATCAGATTATCGCCATACTAGGACAACTCACTCAGGTTATGAATAATAACATTACCCGTTTGGGGCACCCTGATTCACAACGCGGAGGATCAATGTTAGACCGCTTCATGAGGCAAAAACCACCAACATTCAATGGGAGTACAAATCCATTAGTATCTGAGCAATGGATAAATTCCATAGTGAAAATATTTTTATGCTTTGGGGACTAGCGAAAGGGAAAAAGTTTTCCGGGAAGTTTATCGCCTCATGGGAGATTTAGATCAATGGTGGTCATTAATCCAAAACACAAAGGAAGATGAATAAGTATCTAACATGGAATAGAGAGAATATAAAGGTATTTTATTAGAAAAATACTTTCCTTGTGACCATCAAGCGGATATGGAAACAAAATTTATGAGTCTGAGGAAAATATAGGATGAGAATGTCGCAAATTATGAGTATAACTTTACAAGGTTAGAAAGGCATGAAACCGATTATATACGTAACCCCAAGAGTAAGATTGATCGATTATTTGATGGGTTAAAACTATTTCTCCATCGAGCATTAGTCTCACAATCCTTCTCATCGTACAAATATATAGTCTCATGCGCTATCAAGGAAGAAAATGAATTCACTAAGTCTTACAACTTTAAAACAAAGCAAGAGAAAAAGAGATCTGGTGAACACTATAGAAATGTAAATAACGGGGGGCAGGAAAAAGTTGAATATATATCCTACTGTAAATGTGGGAAGAAACACCCTGGTACTTTCCTGAAGGGAATTAGAGTATGTTTCATGTGTGGCGAAAAAGGCCACCAAGCTTGTGATTTCATGGGGAAGCAAGAGGCTATCAATGTTGAATGCTACAATTATAGAGAAAATGGGCATTATGTAAATAAATTTCCTAAGATCCAAGGGAACTTACCTCAAAAAAGGAAAAGGGAACAAGTCTAATATTATGTGATCGCTACTATTGAGGTTGAAGCTCTGAAAGACGTGGTGGTAGGTAATTTAATGGTTTCCTCAAGTTTAGCCAATGCATTATTTGATTCTGGATCATCGAATTGTTTCATATCTTCCCAGTTTGAAAATTAAATTAGATATTTCCAATTAGAATTAACAAGGGAGTTGTCAGTCAAAACACCATATAGATGTATCATCACAACAATGTTTTGTGAATCAGTTCATATTAGGGCATATAAATGTTCTTTATCTGCTGATATCATCATCATACCCATGATTGAATTTGATATAATCCTTGGAATGGATTGGATTTCAGACCATGATGTGAAAATTTATTGTAAGAAGAATGAGGTTACAATTTTTGATGATGATAAGGAGTACCTTGTCTTTAGAGCAGAAACGTCACCACCTGATTCTTATCTAGATCCACCCCTAGTAGATCTACTAAATTTAATTATTGGGAAGATGAGAATTAAATAGCTATGGGTGAGGAAAATAATGTTTGAATATAGTAAGTACCTATTGTGAAATAATATGTTGACGTGTTTCTAGAGGATTTACCTGGACATCCTCCAGAATGAGAAATTGAGTTTTCCATTGATTTAATTCCTGGTTCAAGGCCCATATCGAAGACCCCTTATAGAATGGCCAATGTGGAATTAGTGGAACTAAAGAAACAACAAGAGTAATTGTGTATCAAGGGGTTTATTTAGCCTAGTGCTTCTCTATGGGGATCCCCTATTCTTTTTGTTAAGAAGAAAGACGGATCTATGAGGTTGTGCATTGACTACGGAAATATTAATGCTATAACAATAAAGAGAAAATATCCCCTACCTCGCATTGATGATTTATTCGAAAAACTTCATGGAGCTCAATATTTTTCAAATATTGACCTTCGATCTCGATATCATCAGTTGTGTGTGAAGAAGGAAGACATTCTGAAAACAGCATTTCAAACCAGGTATAGGCATTATGAGTTTACAGTAATGCCTTTTGGATTGAATAATGTACCCTTTGTCTTCATGAATCTAATGAATAGAGTTTTCAAAAAATATCTTGATGACTTTGTAGTGGTATTCATTGATGATATCCTGGTATACTCTAAAAGTTATTAAGATCATTAAAATCACTTGTGCATTATTCTAAATACTCTTAGAAAAAATGAATTATATGGGAAGTTTAGAAAGTGTGAATTCTGGATTTCAGAGATTTCTTTTCTTGGCCATATTGTCTATAAGGATGGAATCTTTGTTGATCCATTAAAGATCAAGGAAATCCAATAATGGCCAGCACCGACAAGTATAACTGAGGTACGCTGTTTTATTGGTTTAGCAGGTTATTATCGTCATTTCGTCTAGAATTTTGCCCAGTTGGCTAACCCATTAACCAAGCTCACTCGTAAAGGGGTTAAATTTGTTTGGAAAAAAGAGTTTGAAGAATGTTTTGAAGAATTGAAGAGAATATTAGTCAATGCTCTTATCTTGACTCTACCATCCGGGAATGATGGGTTTGTTATTTATAGTGATGCTTCAATGAAAGGAGTTGATTGTATCCTTATGCAGAATGATAAAGTTATTTCCTATGCATCACAACAACTAAAAATTCTTGAGAAAAACTATCCTACTCATGATTTTGAGTTAGAAGCTGTAATCTTTTCTCTGAAAATATGGATACATTGTCTCTATGGTGAGAAAAGTGAGATTTTTACTGATCACAATAGTTTGAAGTATATTTTCTCAAAAAAAGAACTCAACATGAGGCAAAGGTGATGGCATGAACTACTCAAGTATTATGATTTCACTACACACTACCTCCCGAAGAAAGAAAATAAGGTGGCATATGATTTGAGTAGAAAGGATCATGGAGTTTTGAACAAGATGAGAGTTGAAAAGGATCCTATATACATGGATCTACTAAAGATGGATATGAGAATAACCATGGAAGGTGAAACATCAATTCTTTTTCAAATGTTTTCCAAACCATCTTACTAAAAAGGATAAAGAGTTCTCAGACTGATGATGAGGAGTTTCAAAAGAACATTAAAGCTGTGAATGATGGGAGATTGAGTGACTTCATATATGAAGATGGAATTTTGAAATGTCGGAAGAGGCTTTGTGTTCTCAATATACCTGACCTAAATAGTGAATTGATGGATGATTCTCATAGCTCCAATTTATCTATAAACCCTGGGAGCACCAAGATCTATAGAGATTTGAAGGAAAATTTTTTGTGGGAAACATGAAGTGGGAGATTTCTGATTTTGTGTTAATATGTATGGTTTATCAATAAGTGAAAGCTATAAGGAAACGGCTTGGAGGAGTCATGCAACCTCTTCCCACACTTGAGTGGAAATGGGATAATATTACGATGGACTTTGTCATGGGGATACCAAAGACTCCTAGAAGGAATGATGCAATATGAGTCATTGTTGATCGTCTCACTAAGTCAGCACATTTTCCTGCTATAAGAGAAGAATTACCACTTGAACTTATAGCAAGACTATATATAATGAAGTTGTAAAACTTTGTGGAGTACCTCTATTGATTGTTTTTTATCGTGATCCCCATTTTACATCAAGATTCTGGAAAATTATTCAGAAATACCTGGATACTAAACTTTGTTTGAACACTGCCTACCACCCTCAAACCAATGGACAATCAGAACGGACTATTCAAACCTTATAAGACATGTTGAGATCTTTCTCACTTGACTTTCAAGGTATGTGAGATCAATATTTACCTCTGGTAGAATTTTTCTATAAAAATAGCTTCCATTCATGTATTCAGATGGCACCATATAAAGCATTATATGGAAAGAGATATCACACTCCAACTTGTTAGGATGATTTTGGTGAACGAAAACTCATAGGACCAGAACTTATTGAGGAAACAATGGAAAATTTTAAAATTATCCAAACCCACATCAAAGCAGCTCAAAGTAGGAAAAAAAGATATGACGATAACCGAAGGATTTGTAATTTCAAGTAGGAGACCATGTTTTCTTGAAGTTATCTCCAGGGAAGGGTGTTATATGTTTCGGTAAGAAGGATAAATTGATTCCCAGGTACATCAGACCTTTCAAAATTCTATAATGAATTGAAGTTGTAGATTATCGTTTTTCAATGCCTCCAAGTCTCTCCAAAGTTCATGATGTGTTCCACGTATCACTGTTGAGAAAATACATGCCTGACCTAACGCATGTACTCACCTATGAAGAACTAAAACTGGAACCCAGTCTATCTTATTGTGAAGAGCCTATCAGAATTCTTGATACCAAAGAACAAGTGTTGAGAAAATGGATGACTTGTCTGGTGAAAGTTCTACGAAGAAATCATAAGATGGAAGATGCAACTTGGGAACCCAAGGAACTTATGAGGAAGAACCACTCGAATATTTTTATGCAGTAATACTCTAGAAATTTTGAGGATGAAATTATTTTAAGGAGGGGAGAATGTTACACCCCAAGCATCCATGGTATGTTTCCATTTGAATAATGCAATAGCTTGCATTGTACGCAACTTCGAGATTCTAACACACTGTGACCAATCAAACTAACTGTTATGAATAGTAATAAACACTTATTGAAATTTTATAAATTTTATTTTTGAAAATGGACTTCATTTTTGAATTCAGAATATTGAAATTAGCTTAGGGTGAATTTTTGATATTTTTCTGAAAACTTTCAATTTTGATGAATAGTGAAGAACACTGCGTTATTGGTTAAAACCGAATTTTTTAATTAATTAATTATTTGTTATATTTAAATTTATTTTAGGTGAAAATTGATAAATAATACCTATATAAGTTCAATTTAATTCATTTGAGTAATTTTATAATAATTTTAGATATATAAAAATTTTATTGAACTTTTTACCACCTTTTACCCACATCCTAGGAGCATTTTCAAATTTGTGTAAAACATAATTTTACCTATTTTGTGAGTTTAATTTCAAAAATCCGAGAGACACGGTTGATATCAGTAAATAAAATTTCGTTCAATAACATGAAAATAATTTTTGGTGAATAGTAATTTTTGACTTTTATTTACCACGGTTAAAAGTAAATAGGGTAATTAAGGGTAAAAATGATATCATAATTACCCTAACACATGTCCTAATTCTATTGTATAAGTGTAATTAAACCAAAAAAACCTTTTAAATATAAAATTATCCCATCTGGTCTATTTGGATTAGATTAGGACATTTATTATTATTTTATTTAAAGAAGAGTTAAAAGAGTTAAATTCAAAGTTTAATAACTAAACCATTTTTAATATAGGGTTGTACAGAAGATAAATTAGACTATAAATATTCACTATAAATATAAATATATTTCCTACATATTGGTATTTTATTTATAATTTTTAGACATTAAATAATTTAATTTATTTATGACATAATGACGATGCAGTAATTACCATTTTAATGAAAGATTAAAATAATTGATATTACAAATATCCAAATAAATTTAATTTGAGGATTTTGATGAAATAAAATAATTTTAGATGTTAATATTACATTTTTGGGTTGATTAAATAATTTTTTTCGAAGTAATCATGTTGTTATGATTTTCACAAAAACCAAACACTAAATAGTGTCAAATTTGACATAATTGAGTTTTTAAAACAAATACTATATTATTAATTGATATAATATTCCTAAAAATATAAGGTTCAAAAAAATGACTTATATAAGGTTATATATATTAATAATTAACCACATGGGGTTCTCTTGTCTTGTTATAGTAAGTTTATTAACCATATAATATTAAAATACAAATAGACATGGTAAATGTCAAACTATTTAACAAAGAGTTAAATCTAAAATATAAGGTTAATATGATGACCTAAACCTATATAAAACCAATTGGTTTAGAAATTTTCAACTCATACCCATTTTATCCTCTAAATAATTTTTTTTGATCCATTAGAAAATGAAAATGATTTTATTATAAATAATATTTCAAGCTTTTCCTAAAGTAACCATCACCTCTGTTATAAAATGGAACTTACCATTATCTTAATTTCACACCTCCAAAGCCATTTGACTCGGCCAACCCCTACCCAAATATCCTCCCATATTTACTAAATTAATCCTAGAGGCCTTAATTTGGTCATAAAGCCAACCTAAGGATCCCTTTTCATTAAATCAAAAGGAAGAACCCGAAGAAGAGGTAAATATTTCATCACCTCTTTCAAGTTCTTTTTTTCTACAACTTCTTATTTCTTTGTTGTTTCCATTCTAAAATAATAAATCCAGTATATTCTATATACTTTTATTTTATTATAAAAATGGTACAACCATATTCATTATTCTATCCATCATATGAATAACAAAGTTACCATACGTGCGTACGTACGGCTTACCGTCTCCACATCATGGTGTAGTTTGTTATGCAAACACTTCATTATTTGGATGGGTATAATAATGAGTATAAATGATTTAAATAATAAATATAACATGTTAATTATTCTGTATATATGATATACCATCCAATTACATACTATTTCTCCATCAATATAATGGTATTGTCGCTCATGCGTACGTACGGATTACCGTCTCCACGAACACGATGAGATCCATTCCTCATCGTAATCATTCAAGAATAATTTTCATTTTATGATTCAAAATAATGTTTATAAACATAATATCATTCTATATATGAATCAAATACATCCTATTAATTACAAACATGGCTTGTGTAACCAATCATATAAAGGAAAATGAATCAGTTAACACCTGAAGCGATGATACTACTAAAATATTTTTAACAAAGTAATATTAGAAGATCATATGTGATATCATATTTACATATATGGTTCTTGAATAATTTAATAACAATTATTTTTATATTATATAGGAGGTTAACGTGCCCTATACCAAGTAAAATTACAAGTTAAGGGTTAATTCAATAATCTTATTATTATCCGAGGTTGTTTTTACGTAAGTATCTATTGGGACCTCTTTAACATCCAAATCTGTGTTTTATTAAAAATGTATTTCAAAACATTTTTACTCTTTAATAGAAAATGGGTTAAATTAATTTATACCTTTATTTTACCTTATATGTTTTGAAAGGAATCTTTTGGTTGTTTTCCAAACAAGGTACTTTATGACCTTTTCGACAAAATTAAGGTAAGAATGTTTTTTTAACTTATACGGAGGGTGCAGCTATTTTCCACCGTTATAACATCGTCGAAGCATACCTTACAAGATTATAAGAATATTTTCAAAATAAATGTTTTCTTTTATAAATATATGAATTTTAAATGATTTAAAAATAAAAAGATATATTTCTCTAAAAAAAGTTTTGGTTTCATCTATGTCAACATCCTTTTGATGGATTTTAAGTTTATTTGAAGTTGATTTATTATGACACAAATCTTGAATATTTTATTGAAAGTTTTGTGATATGTTTGACTGTGGATTTGTTATTTTTATACCACTCATGTTTTATGGATAAATTATTGACATTTAGTATGCTAGTTTTAATATGAATGTTTATGTTATGTTTAAACCTTTTTATATGAGGAATGCATTGGACTTAGTAAGTGACAGGTGGAGCCTGCTATAGCTCCTTGATGCATTGGTAGGTCTCCTAAGACAAACTAGTTTCTTGGAATAAGGCCTTCAAAAAATATTATTTTTAGTCTTGTCACAAGGCCTTGACTATGTGGTTATGAAGTCTGGCATTATGCATTCCATCATTATGAAATTGGCTATTGATATTGAATGTGATTATTTGACTAATAGAATATCCATGTGAATAAGTAAATGGCATTATTTTGATTTATATTTGACATATTATGATGAATTTTAAGCTTAAAAGGATTTTGTTTTAGTCTTATACATTGCCATAAATATTTATGCTTATTTATGAATGATTCTGCTATTTTGTTATCCTTACTGAGCATATGAGCTCACCCCTTTCTATGTTTTATTTTTCTCAGGATGTGAAGAAGTATATTATGACTGACCTGCAGGGATAGTCTAAGGGAAATGAATGTGTTCAAAGGATAAAATGTTGTTTTTTATCATTTTATAATGTACTGTAAAACATAAGTATGTATCTAGTACTTCCAAGGCTACTAAACTAATCCGACTTTCGGGACTTGATCTTTTCTGATCATGCCAATGCTAAGTAATAATGCACTGAATTTGGGTAACTACGGTCAGGGTGTTACATATATAATTGAACTAATATTAATTTTAAGATAATATTAAAATAATTTTTAAATTTTTAAATTTTTTAAACTAGAAGATAATTCTTAATAAAAACCAATATTTTCACTATTCACTAAAAATTTAACTTTTCATAAAATTCTCAAAAAGTAACTCAAATCTAATTTTTACATTACATTTAAAAAAATAATTTTATTTTTAAAAATAAATATTCTAAAATTTTAAAAAATAATTTTATTATATTTTCCCAAAAAATCAATAAGGATCATTTTTTTGAGAAAAAAAAATATTTTTAAAGTATATAAAGACTTTACTAAAAATTAATTACTTCATTATAAATATATTTTATTTATCTAAAACCATAATAATTATTTTTAAAAAAAAAATATTATTCATATTTACACTTCTAAAATTAATGACTAGGTTATAACAGTCAAATTTAAATATTAATATTAATAGTACATCACAGTTTATTAAAAACTCAATATTTTATGTTCCACAATCTATCGAAGAAATTAAATTAATTTGGAAAAAATATTTCATAAAATATCAAGATGTTACAAACGTATCATCTAATGAATAATGGTAAAAAAAATCAATATAAAATCTTTCCTCTTAATATATTATCAGGAAAAAAGGATGCACAGGTGACATAAAAAGGGAAATTAGAGTTTGGAGGTTTAGTAAAATAGTTAAACATTATTCTGGAGAAGAAAATGAAACATTAGAATGACATAGGTGGTATTAGGATTGATAACAAATAGAAAGTATTAAGGATTGGTTTCAAACCATAATAACCTGCTTTGAAGTTGAAGATTTATTTGGGTATGAATTAGGATCAAAATATTTAGAGATCCCAAGGGACAATTAGTGGTGCATCAATGATGCAAAGGAATACACCTCGTGTTAGATGTTATTACTATGAAAATATGAGGAATTATCAAAAAAATCCATATACAAGAGGTATTTAAGGGTTCTAGAGGTACATAGGAAGCTAAATAGTGTTTAGTATTCCAAGAATTATTTTGGTAGTCACTATTTTGGTGTGGAGGATTCAGACACATAGATAGATATTTCTCATTGAAAATGTGGTGGAATATATTGAAGTAGGACCAAAGTGGTTTCTTTTATCATCTAATGGGATCATAGAAAGATCTATGAATGAAAAATAAATGTTTATATTTTCAAGATAAGTTTGTACCATCATACTCTAAGTAAGATCAAGAGTATTAGTTAGCATAAAGTATGAAGTCAAATACATGCATCAAAAAGAAAATAGTTGAGTGGGTAGTGGTTACAGAGATTACATTGAAAGAATTTTATCTCACTAGAATATAGATCATTAATAGTGTATTCACTTCTCATATGATATTAAATAAGAATCTAGTGATATAAATCATGTATGATATGGAAGGTGTTGTCATATTTGGTAATGATGAAGTCCTGGAGATTATTGGATCTAGAAAAACTATGTTTGGGGGACAAGAAATGAGATGAGCTAATGTATTTGTTATTAAAGGTATCATTCACAATTTTTTGAGTATTAGTCAACTATGTGAATCAGGTCATGATATAAGATTAACCTAGAAGGTTTGTATTTTCATAGGGAAAATTGTGGAGTTGTTTTATAGGGAAACTACATGAAGGAAAATCTCTACCTTATGAGTGGAGAAGAAGATATATGTTTTCTATCCATGGAAGAATAAAACAAGTTGTGGAATAAACATATTAGTCATTTGAGAAAACCATCCTTTGATGATATGGTTAAATGTGATGCTACTCAAGATCTCTCTAAGTTATCATGTGATCCTAATCATGCATATGATGTTTTACAACAAGGTAAGATAACTTAAAAGATGTATATGGTGAAAGATCAATAGTCAAAATAATGTTTTAACTAGTACATATTGATGTGTGTGGACCTTTTTCACCAATATCTATTGAGGGTAAGATATATTATTACCTTTTCATTGATAATTTTAGTATAATGGCATTGGTTTCAATTATCACCCACAAGTATGATGTGTTCAGTTGCACAAGAAATTATTAGAGGGAAGTTGAAAAGATGCTAGGTCAAAAAATATGTATGTTCTAAACTAATAAGGAAACAAATTTCACAAATATCCTAGTAGATTATTATCTCAAGAAACATAGGATAATACACCAAGTTTTATTAGTAATAAATATATAGAAAAATGGAGTTGTTGAGAGAAGAAAATAGATTATCAACAACATTTCCTAAACAATTATTATTCAGAAAAACATTATAGATAAGTTTTTGAAAGAATAAATGTAGACATTGGAAAATATTTCTCACATATACTTATTGTGTTCAATGGAATATAATCCTTCATACAAGCTCTGTTATGGAAAGAATTCAACATTAAAGTAATTTTGTGGCATTAGAAGTAAGTGTTTCATTCTCAATAAGAATAAATACAAAAATTTTGAATAATGTGGAGATGAAATGATATTTTTTGATAATAAGGAAAAATAAAAACATATAATGCTTCTATTAGTGGATGGGAAAATTTATAAAGATAAATGATATTATTATGGTGGAAAATGAGAAGAATATTAATCAAATCCACGAATAGTCCCATGATGATAGTGATGAATAGTTGAGAAGGTCAGGGGGAGTGAAAGTACCAGAGGCAGATTTAGAAGATGATTTAGATTATGCAAAGGATGAACTTAGACCTATATCTGCATAGAAACTGAAGAGTTGATTCAAAATTGATAAGCAGAACATAATTGGTGATCAAACGGCACCATTGAAAACAAGGAGGGCAAAGAAACAACATCAGGAATTTGTCCTATCATAGTTAGAGACAAAGTGTTATGAAAAATATACAATATATGAGAATTGGTTTTAGGTGACGAATGAATAGATTGAACAAATTTAAAATAATTGGACATGGGATATTTTTTTAAGGTCGATGGACAAGAATGTTTTCATGACCAAATGGTTCATCTGTAAAAAGTTAAATAAAGGAGGTATAATAATTTCAAAGAAATAAAAACTTGGGTTCAATTTATAATCCTAGATAGAGGGTATTTATTTTGATGAAATATTTACACATTTTTTGATTTTGGAGACAATTCAATTATTATTTTCCTTATCAATGAAAAGGAAATTAAATTTGTTTCAAATGGATATCAATTCAGTATTTACGAATAGGGTTCTATAAGAATAAGTGTATATATAACAGACATATTTTTTTCTCATTCATGAAGATGATAAAATGTTTTTGGGTTAAATAAGGCACTATAAGAGTTGAAACAGGCACCAAGAGCATAGTATTCATCGCTTGATCGGTATTTGAAGAAGCTTGGTTTCCAACATAGTGGAGTTGATTTCAATATCTATGTCAATAACAAGAGTAGTCAAAGGAAGATGGTTTTGGTATATATTGATGACATAATCTTTTTTGTATCGAATGAAATGAAGTGAATACAGTTCATAGAATTCATGAAATGTGAGTTTTAAATTCCAATGATTAGTGAGATAATTTTTTTATGGTTTTATAGGTAACACAGGGAAGACATGACACATTTATTTCTCAATCAAAATATAGTAATCGTGTTTTAAGAATATTTGGGATGGAAAATTCCAATGATATGATAAATCTGGTTTCTATATAGATGAAATTTTCAATGGATGACTAAGGAAAAGTAGTCAATATCATAGCATACATATGGATCATTGAAAACCTATTATACTTAACAGTGACATGAATAGGTATTTTTTTCCACATGTCAATAAAATAGGTGTCAAAGTAATCCAAAATAAATACACTTACTTTCTATGAAAATAATACTTTTGTATATAAAAAAAAGTGGATTCCAGTTTACTATACAATTAAAAATATTAATAAGATTTATTGGGTTTTACATATATAGATTGGGAAAAATCAGCAGCCGATCAAAAGTTAACATTAGGTGGTTCATTCTATCTTGGTGTATTATGATTTTTTGACTAAGAAAGAAAAAATATCTTATTTATTTGAGAACTATAGAATATGAATACATTATGGATACTCAAGTTTTCATGTAGTTATTATGGATGAAGCAGTAGCTTGAAGATATGGGAGTTGAAGTTAATTCTCTAATTAGAATCCATTTTAGTAATGAAAGTGTTATAAATCTTAGCAAAAATCCAGTCCATCACTCATGGATGTAACATGGATTGTAGTTAACTCCACACACATGAATAGTATGGATGTGCGACCCCTTCTCTCTAAGGATTGGTTTTTCTCCAACTATATGATTATATGTGTTCTTTATCATGTTGCATACCACATAGGAGTGACCTTTGGGTTCATTGAAAAAGGAGGAGAAATGATGTCTTGATCAAGACAGGGGGTAAGAGAATTTGATAATGGGATCTGAAAAATAGGGTATTTTTCAATATGGTGATATTTTAGCACATCTATAAATGAATATGACTCATGAAAAGGAGTGGAATTTGTGTTCATAATGCTAGAAGTTGACATGTACAGGTTAAGAATTGATCTTGAGGGATAATATTGTTTTATATTTTGGTGTTGAAGAGTTTTGTAAAGGTAGGATCAAGAAAGAAATGATTCACTAATAAATTTTTCATGCTACTCTTGTTTCTCATGCAAATCTTGACTCATGTGGGATTAGAGTATGTGTTGAGTAATTCCTTGATCACTATATAGGGTTGAAAAAGGTAAGTTTGTTCTGGAAGTTTTGAAGTGTTTTCAATAAACCCAAAGGGGTATTACTGTAAAAAATCCTTCTTGATGGAATTTTTAGGAAGATTGTGTTTTTTGAAAAGGGTTGAATTTGTTGGCGAATGTTCTTTTTCAAAAAAGAACTTGGCTAAAAAGAATAGTTTGCACGAATGTCCAAAAATATCACATGGATAATGAAAGTTTAAAAGTACCGAATAGAGCATGAAATTTCCAAAGAATCATGTGTAAAAGTCTTGAGGGATCACACAGAGTGTGTATTAGAAAAGGAAGACATGTTTTGTGGTCATTCAGAATCAAGTGATAATTGGAAGTCTTGTAATCATGAGAGCTAAAAGAGATCACATGATCGCATGGAGTAAAGTAGATCAAGTGAAAGTACATAGTCCAAGGAGAATAAGTCTTTTTTTTCTCTCAATCTCATGATCATATATGTCTAAACTGATCACAGTAAGTGATCACACGATCCCATGAAGTACCCATATATCACATGAAATATTCATGTGAAGAACATTAAAGAAGACAAGCTATAAATGATGGATAATTCTCATGGTTATTCAAAATCACATAAATGAATGATTTTTAAAGGATCTCATGATGGGATCACGAAATGAAATTGAAGACAATTCCACTTACTATTGTATGAATTCCAATGGATCTTATGATGGAGTGGCATGAAACACTCAAATAAAATGACACTGACCAAGGTGTAATGGTTTCTAATAAGTGACATGTCATTGAGGTATGTCATGAAAGTCAAAACTGATCATGAAAAGTGCATAAAGGCTTTATGAGGAAGTGTAATGGGTGGCTAACCATGATTTTTTGAGTTAAGGTGATGGATTTATTCTTATAAATACCTTTTAACCCATCCCTAAGAGGTTAAGAAGTTTTCTTAAGTGGTTTGATCTGAATCAAAGTATAAATGATATATTTTGTGTGATGTGAAGCGAGTTTCATGATAGCATAAGTCGTATAATATTTTCTCATGAAGATAAAGAGATCATGTGATTGCACCAAAGTGCAAGGGAGTTATGTTCTTGGTTTCCTTTCACATAGGTAAACCCTCTAGTGTCACACAATCCATGTTAATAGAATAAGTTCTTACACTGGAGTCACAAGATCCACATATATAAAAAAAAGTATCATGATTTTCATAATCATTAGAGGGGATTTTGAATGGATCTTGCAAAGGGGTATTGTGCAGGGGTCATATGATCTAATAGGGAAAGACTTGTGTAATGGTGGTTGACATCACTTTGATAAAACAAGATCATAAACACACACAAAAGGGTGAAACATATTATAAATAATCATCAAAAGATTCAATTGGAGGATCAGTGTGTTCACTTTAGGAGAGAGAGCAGTGAGATTTCAAAATTTGAATAGTTATAAACCAGAAGGTATAGTGAGTCTTCTACAAACATTGTAACAATAGTGTTCTTTAGTAAATTTGTTACATCATCACATTTTCTTTGTATGATCCTTGGACATACCCTGGTAAGGGAGAAACAATTAAAATTTATATGTCCTATGAATGTTTTAATTTCCATTTATTTTGTTCTATAGGAAAAAGATAGAAGTTATTTTGTTTAATGATGAAACAAGATCCAAAGAGACAATTTTTTTAATCTTGTATACCCTTATTCACCCCCCCCCCACCTTAGGGTATTTAACTAAGTTGGGCTAACATAAATTTTGAAAAATTCAATAAACTCTTCAAGATCAAATCACATATATTTAAGGAATCACTTACTATGAGATCATCCAAAAAAATGGAGATATCTTATTGTAATTCATTTTTATAAAAAATCAATGAGAAGAAATTTTTACTAATACACTATTAAGTGATCAATTTTATTGTATCAAAACTAAATTAAGATTGTTTAATTTCAATTGATTTCATTAAAATTATATGTTTCAAGTTTTACCTCATGAAAATCTATTTTTTGTTAATATTTTTTGTTTTTATAGTAATATTTTCCATTTTGGATATCAACATGTCACACAGTGACATTTTTTATATTTTTATTATGATTGATTTTCATGTGACTTTGTTGACCTTTCATCTATCATGAAATAGAGAGGCTAAATCAGTCTTATGTTTGAAATCATCAAACCTTGGAAAACATCAATGACCTCTTCCTTCACTCTCAAATCCTTATTTACCTAAATCCTTAAATCTAGTTTATTTTCTGACCTTTAACCCAGGGAAATATGAAGTGGTCTGATAGTGCTTCCGCCATTAGCTCAAAGAGATCAAGATCATTGAGAAAAAATATTAAAGAAAAAGAAATCAATTTTATCGGGTTGGATAGGATGAACATGTTGTTGAACAAATTAATAAATATCTAAGTTTTGAAGTATTTTTATGATGATAATCAAACATCACTATTCTTTGATATAGAATTTTATGAATTCTATGAGCATGCATTCTTTTATTTTAGAGATAATGAATATTAGATCACTCCGACATTGAATCAAAAACATTTATCAATGTCATTTTTTGTAATGGAAAGTATTTTTTATTTTCCTCACGAGGGAAGTTTGGACTTCAATACCTCACTAGTTTTCATTGATTAAGAAATCCCTCTAATGATATGGAATCTCTTTTTAGAATTCCAGATATGGAGAAAAAGGCTATAAAAGGTCTAAATCCTATGAGAATAATTCTTATAAAATTAATTCAAAGGGATATCTCTCAATGAGAGGGTGAGTTCAAAAATATTTTGTTTAAAGATATTATGTTGATTAATTTGTTTATGGTAGATAAGTGAATCAATTTGGAAAGATATATCATGTAACGTATGTGTCATTTTCAAGACAAAACTGTGAACTTCTATATGTTTTGAATCATTTTGATGCCTATTTTTTAAAAATCCAATGTTTGTCTAAATGAGGCAATGGATAATAATTTTCATGGGTTAAAAAAATATCATTAGTGGTGTTTTGAATATAATTGGATACATCTAGATTTTCCATATAAATAAAATTTTGATAGTTAGATCCAAATAAGATATCAAAGTGAGATCGGTTATGGTTGAGGGGGAGAAATCCTAGGCAATTGTAGTTACTTCAAGACTATAATATTTTTTTCCAATATGTATTTATAGGATCCCTTGGATGATGTGACTTTTTATATATAAGAATGATATTTTGAGTAGTTATCATGGATGATATTCAAACTGAAGTTGTTGTTGGAGAAGAAGATGTTGTTCAACATGTGGAATTTGTTGTGTATTTATCTATTGTTAAAAAACCTATGATTGAAGTTACCTTACCTGAAGTCTATATATAGGAGAATATAACAAATCCAATTCCATATTTGGTTGTTTTATTATCTTTAACAAGATAATGTTTAGCTACCACCATCACAATTCTAGTAATTATTAGTCATATGGGGAACATTTCTTCTATTGCTAGTGTGGTTTCATTATTTGAAGTGTCTCGACCTGTTGTGGCAAAATAAAGAGTCAAAAAAAAAACAATTTGGTTTGTTGGAAATGATTTTCTTAGTTTTCAAGAAGAATATTAAGATGTAAAAAATAATATTATTCCATTAATAGCTACATGAAAGGAGAAGAGAGATTAGGTTGAGCCCTCTCATATTGAAGAAAATAAAGAAGTTGAAACGAACCATGAAATGAATGAGAATAGATAAGTTACTTCTCTTTATCACCCTGAACTTGATCATAGTATCACTTAGGTTCATACTACATATATTGTAAATTTTAGAGAGATCAATTTGATTAGTTATTAGCTGAAGTCAATTAATTCAACTCTATGTTGGTTGAGTCTCAATATGAAGTTCAAATTATTAAATAGAATTCAGTGTCTAAAGATGATTTGAATATCATAAAGAAAATGTTGGAATATCAATTTGATTATATCAGAATAATTCTAACTACACAACCAAATATGGTCTCAAAGGAATATTTTGAAGTATTAAAGAGAAAGATCCAATATATTTTTTATGACTTCTAGGGAACCTCAGATGTTTGAACTAGTAAGTATGGATCTAGGTATCAATTTTCTATGAGAGACAACTTAGAAGTATTTTTACTTTCCCTTAATGCAATGACAGATAAAATTACATTCATGAAATGTGATTTTATTTCACCAAAAAATATAAAATTTATCAAGAGAGATTTAGCAACTTAAATCCAAAGTATTCCCATTATTCCTTGAACAGTAATCCAAGGTTTATACCAGTCACTGAAAAATTTCAAGGGGTTTAATTCAGGAAAATGTTCTTTTTATTAAGGATACAACAGTGAAGACTCAGAAATACATCAGTTTCATCAAAATAAACATTTAGATGATGGTCTATTTTTTATCAAATAACTTTTCTTATTTTAAATATAAGATCAAAGTGCTTCAACATTTGGTTATCGAATCTCAATCATCTAGCTCTTACTCGGAAGAAGAAGAAGAAGAAGATATTACTAAACTATTAGATTGGCCTACTATTAAGAAAGGTCTGGAAGTCATTATTGTTGTACCACATACTATCTCTAGTACTAGTTTTTCAAATAGTTAGTTGGATTTTATGAAATGGATAATCAATATTTGTACAAGGAAGTTAGAGTTTCAGAGTTGTATTAATACCTTTTTCCAAAAAACATTACAAGGTTTTATTTTTATTCTTTACTTATGTAGAAATGAAATTATTAATTGGATAGATGTGTTCATGGATACACTCTTTCAACTATGTGGTTGACAATCACTTGGAACTGTAATTTTTTATCTTTACCCTACTACCTCACATTGTCTAAAAGAGATATTTTATTTTGTTTTAATTTATGATAAGGATAATTAGCATATAGTTCTTAAATATTCAACTAATTCTCCCATCACCTCAGAAAATATTTTATTCACTCCGGAAAGTATATTTTATTTATTAAAATCATTTAAATCATCTGCTAGAATCATTTATCATACTTTAAAGAGAGTTCCTCATAACAGATATATTGTCGAAGGTCAATTTGGATCAGATGCTTCATAGGTTGATATATGTAGTGAAAGTAGTGATTCTACTTTTCCTACATTTTTATTTCCACTCAGCCAGCCTCAATCCTTGAAGAAGCCACCTTCCAAACATTATTCATATAATATTATGCCAAGAGATTGATTATTTTTTTTGTGTTGTTTAACTGATGATTTCTTCAGGACATTTGAATTTTCGAATGGTCATTTAATTGATTTTTTATTGACTTTTCTCTACATTATCCTCATTAATTCTATTATATTTTTGTTATTTTATTCTTTGGATGATTATTTCTTAAATATATTCCAATATTTATTCATTTTGGTGCTTAATATTCAAATTTTTTATACTTTTTAATGTTCTATAATAATTATTTTGTTCTATACTTTCACCATCCTTTTTTATATCACAAAAATGAGGAGTATTTATGGAATATTTCTAGTAGTATTTCTAATAGTATTTGTCAAAATATTTTATATGATAATGTAACATTTAAAAAAATGGAGTACTTATAATATCCTATTTATTTATTTATTTATTAGGTTTTCTGATCATCAAAAGGGGGAGATTGTTTGAAAAACTTATGTTTTTCCATTATATCTCATAAACTAGTCTGTATTTTTATTATCACAAAATCATTATTTATGTTACTTTTAAATTTATCTTAAGTGTTTTAGGATCAGTTTTATATTCTTAACTCATTTTAATACCTTGAGTTTCCAGCAAGAAATTTTCCTAATGAATCCTTTTTATGCATTTAAGATTTATCCTAAACATCAAATCATTCTCTTAAAAAAAATCTAAATTTTAGTTTATAATAAAGGTTTTTATCTCATATAAGATCATCATAAGAGGTCCATCTCACGATGTAAGTAAATTATCTTACAGAGTAGTTAAATTATATTTTGGAAATAATTTAAGATTATAAAGATAAATTAGATGGATGATTGAAGAAGAATTTTATCTTATGAGGATTTTGATTCATATTTAGAAAATGAATTTTTTAAATGAATTTTCTTACATACTGAAGAAGTTAAATATTTGATAATTTTTTATCTTATGGAAGCTATTTATCTTACGATGCTAAAATTATCTCATGAAAATATTTATTCTATAATTTTATGTTACACAAATCAAATCAAATTATTAAGGATTCATATGATATTATTATAATTATTGTTTCCTTTAGATATACTCTACCATTTCCGTAACTTTTAAAAATTAAACTTATTATTTTATGTGAAAAAGAAAAAGACTTATCTAAGTAATTAAAGGTTGATTTAGATAGGGAATATTTTTCCCAATAATGGAAAAATAAGATGAAGATGAAATCTTACACATCTCATCGTCTGTGTTCATTCCCTATTTGGAAAAGGACATTGGCTAATTAAGAGTAATTCACTTCATATTTCAAAAGGATTGTTATCTTAAAAATTGGGAGTATCAAGGGTTCTTAGTTAAAATTCAAAAAATGATATGTAAAAATAATTCCCATTGATTGTTGATATATATATATATATATATATAATAAAAAATAGATACATAATACATAGTATAGTTTTATTCTTTTCTATAGTGCATGATCAATTATTAATCATATTTGTCGGTGTGTTTACAGTATTATCATTTGCAATCAAAGAACTTATAGAGCTTCTCTTTGAAGATATTTCTCTTCTCGGGACGTCTCTTCAATATCTGTTAGTTCTTTCTTCTAAATGTGTTCTAAAAATGTATAAATATGCATTATCATCTATGTATCTATCTTCACTCATTATGTTCAAATGTTCTAAGATTTTTGATAGGTCTCGTAAATGGATAGCCTAGTTGAATGCTCTTAAACCTTTTGTAACAAGTAATAGCTGCTTACACATAGTTGAGCATCCCCCAGAAAAAGGTTTGGTGTAGTAAAAATCATCAAACTCATGGGGTAGAGTGTTATTGGAGTGGACTAGGAGATCTTTATTCCCTAAAACACAATAAATTATTTTTTTTTCATATTTATCTTACTATTTTTCATTCTATTTAATATTTTTATAAGAAATTATTAGAATCATTCATTCCTTAAGAGAGGCTAGTTTTTTAGTGAATAAAATTTCAATAACTTAATCCCCCCCCTCTTGAATCATTGTACAAAATTTATATAACCAACAACCACACATTGCCTCCAACAGCGAAAACATAAAAAAAATATAAAATTAATACACATTACAACTTAAATATAGTTATTGTGACATGTTTTAATATAGCCGTACACATATAAATAAGGTAGTATTATTAGTGGGATCTGATGGATCTCTAGGATATAGAGGATTGGTGGCCTATGAAGGGTTGGTAGGCTTTAATACATACTTGGGATGATCAATATGCTTGATATTATTATAAAGTGTTGGAGTAAAAGTCAAAGGAGCATGAGCATAAAATCTTTGAGATATAGGGAAAGTAGGAAATGGAGGAGATATATAAGTCAATGGGAAATGTTAATAGGGATGATAATCCATCATCATTTAAGGAAAGGGTATAAGATTGAAAAGGCATAGTGAAAATGATATAAATAGAATGGGAAGTCTAAATATACCTAGTTTCATGAGATGAACTATGGGATAAAAAAGTGTGTTATATGGGATATCTAGTGAAATTTCTAGGTCTAATTAGGTATAGACGGTACTCTAAGTATGTTTAGTACCCCCCCCCCCCATCCCCTCGTTGATCAGTCATGTTGATAACCACTATCATTTGTATGAATAGTGAACAATTTTTTCTAAGATGGTGGTTCCTGATTAAAATTTAAAAATGAATAATTAAATTTCATTATAGATTTTATAACTGATATATAATTGGAATAATATACTCACAGTAAGCACCGGGGGATTAAGCCTCGTCTCTCACATTCATTAGTCATTTTCATACAATATCTTCCTCTATTTCTCTTAAATATATTTCATATCCAACATAGGAAAATAAAATATAAATTTAATTATAAATACAAAACTAATGGGAAATTAAAATAATACATGATAGAAGATATTATTTAATTAAGGAATACTTATTGGAAAGGAAAAAAACATAAATTCTAGAATAAGATAATAAATTTATACTAATTAACATGATAAACATTGAAAAGATAAATAATAACCTAATAAAAGAATACTATTTTTTAAGCAGTATTTAGAAAATTTAAGGTCTGTTTTGAATACCATGTTTAGGAAAAACTATATATATATATATATATAGTATTTTTAAATTTGAATGTTTAGTATGATTGTACATGTTGTGTAATTGTGATCAAAACTGAAATTATTATCTTATTCTTTATTTTGGACTTTATAAAACTTCTATATCATGTTAAGTTATCAGATGTAATGTTGTGTCCCTATATTATGTGAAAAAAACCAAAAATATTCTAAGTTATTTTATTATCTTTTACATATTTCATATTGTGTTACCTTCCCTTTCCTAACTATATGTGGAGTTACATATTTCAAAATTAATCATTTCTTGTATTATTATAAATCTAATGAAATTATCTACAAATCATTCTATTACACCCAAACCTAGTTCGACTATTAATATATTCAGAAATTTCCTTGAAATCACTATTATTTTTTGTGTCAAAACTGTAGTTCTTCAAAATGATTTAAATCTATTTTTTTTATGTTATCTTGAGTTATAATAATATAATTTAACTATTATTTATACTATTAGAAATTTAAATAAATTATCTATAAATCATTCAACTACACCCAAAGCTGATTTGACCATTAATGTATTCAAAACTTTCCCTGAATTCACTTCTATTTTTCTATCAAAACTGTAGTTTAAAAAATTCCAAATAATTCTAAAACTTAGTTGAGATCTGATCAGTGCAATACATGTAACTTCTATCCATTATGACACAAAAAAAGAAGAAGTTATTATTGAAATTAAAAAATTATGCTATAATTATAATATTTATAACAACAATGAACCTTTGGATTATAAACAAGTAAAATCACGGGTGTTATGTGTTTTTATGAAGTATACTGGCTTAAAATTACACCAGTTTCTAGAATAAAATTTATTGGATATTCCTTTATGTTTTAAATATATATGTACATTGTTTTGTTTCAAATGGATATTTTTTATTGAAGAAATTAGTTGAAGTTTTATTTTGATTATTAAGAGTTTTGTGTTATAATTTGATATTAGACTTTTAAAAATATATTAAATGGGTCTTAATTAATGATTATAATAGATTGGGATTTTTGAATCCTGATGTATAGATGGGATTTATAAAAGTAATTATTTTTTTGAATTTAGTTAACCCACTTTTAGTGTATTAAATGCTATGAAGTAAATTATTTTTTGTTAAAGTATTTTAATATTTGTTTGGTGGTTTAATTTTTAAGTGAGTAAGTTGTATGTGAATTGTGAGTATGTTCGATAAATTTATTTATTTTAAAAGGATTTTTTTTAGTTTAAAAAAATGTTATTATGGTTTGGTAAGTTCTTCAATAACATTATACTGTATTTAAAGCTTTACTAAATTATGATAAAGCATTTTTATATTGGATGTTAGTATTTTATTTTTGTTAAGTTATAATGATTTTATTTTTCTATGCTTTCCTTGGTCTAGTTTTATAAAGATATTATTTGTATAATTTATCTATTTTAAATAATTTTATTAAAATATAAGGTTGAAATGAGAAGTCGGGTCTTGAGTATAATAATTGGAACAATTATTTGAAATTTATTTATTTTGAATGATGATTTCAAGACATTTTGAAAACACTGTCCATTTTAAGGAATAGAAGTTATTAATGGTGTTAATATTGCATTTCCATGATGTTATTATTTTTTTAGTTGGGAAAATTCTTTGTGTAGTTACTTCCTAGGATATTTTAAATTGGTTAAGTTTTGATTGACATGATTTCTTATGTTGGAATCTTCTTTGTTATTTTATTTAATACACACTTGGTATGTTATTCCATATTTAGGTTGAATGGAAATTTTAAGATTTTGATTTGAAATTTATTTTTTAATTTAGAAATGATGTTTTAATTTAATGAGAATTTGTTTATAAGAAATATTCCTTTCGATTTATTTCAAAGTGTTGATTTAAAACCATTAAACTCATTATCATCATGATTAAAAAATGGAATTATGGTCAAACAAAATCAAAGAAACCCATAAATAACATCATTTTGAATGTAACATACTTTAATGTGACTTTTTCAATTAAGAACATTCTTTTTCAAAAAATCTACATCCTCCTATAGTGAAATTAATTACATCAAAATTTTTATCATTAATTAATTGGAATAAAACTATTAAGTAAATAAATTTCTAACCCACTGATACATTAATTCAATAAAAAAATATTATAGTGATTAATTCCATAATCCCATAATATACATCACCTAAAAGACAATTTTGCATTGAATTTAATTAGTGGAAGTTAGTATCTAAGATTAAAAAACATGCATGTACTATAATAAAATTTAATGTGAATTGCAATAATAAAAATAATCTAAATTAACCTTCTTTTGATCAAGAATAGTCATATCCTAATAGGATCTTAGATGTTGTTTGATACCTATGAAAAATCTAACATATAATATAATATATTATGAACTGAAAACTAACCAATTTGATGTTGAAGAGGAATCTAATGAATAAAAAATGAGTGGGAATACATTTCATGGGTAATTATAGAGAGATTGAGGGGAAGTTGTGGTTAAAGTGGAAGAATTAAGGATTAGTGTTTGGGGGTTACATGACTTGTATTTTAGTTTGGAGCTTATACCCATGGTTTTAAAAAAATCATTAATATAACCAACTATATACAAAATATTTTAAAAAAAAGTTGTTATAGGGTATCAGTTAGCACTCTATACCACAGGTGTTTATAAATAACTGGCATGAGGGACTGTATACCCATGATTAATGTAAAACATAGGTTTAGAGGCATGGGTATATCCCATATTTTTAATAGTTATTTAAAGTAATATATCACATCCACTCATTGGAAGTATAAACTCTTTAATTAATCACTTAAATTCATACATCAAGATCTATTCATAAATCCTTTGTTAAGTTTGAACTCTTATACACATGTATAATAAAATTTTAATATATAGTTGGTATTATATACCATTAAAATATTATAATTTAATTCTATTACATAAATACCTGATGATAACTCTCAATGGTTCTTCTTATAACCCTTTATATATTATGTATAATTTCTTCTCCAATGTTCATATTTTCTGGTGGAAACATTCCCCTTCTTTATAACCTGTTTTTCAGTTTAAAAGATGTTGGTGTGGACTCTCAATGACTTATATTCTTATCCATCTAGCCAAAACCTCTAGGTTTTCTTTTATATACCATCATAATGACTCTTGAGCTTAGACTTCACATATCCTACTTAGCAATACTAAACATTCTAAGGAGATTAGGAAATATTTTTTAACTCATTAAAGTTATAATTCATAATAAACCATTGAAAAAAATTTATCAAGGATTTCAAAATTAAGCTTTTGTTCAAATTAAGCATGATTAGTGACCTCAGTCTCTCCAGATCATTTACATACCTAATAATATTGAGTATATGAGTGGATATGGAAGTACCTTCAATTTTATTGCATCAAAATAGTTCTTTTTGAAACTTTGTATATCTGATTTCCATATTATTCTTGTTAGATCATTTCTAGGTTGTCTATCAACCTAACCTCATCCATATTATCATGTTTCTTTTGAATCTTTGGATCTATAGAAACAAGAATCATAATAGATATGTTTATTATGATTAATATAAGCATATTTCCATTATTTACTAGCTTTATCAATGGGATATTTCTCATTAACTTTTTTCTCTAACACAGGTAATTTATCTTCTTGTTTAAGAAAAAATATTAAATTATTATACCAGTCTATAAAGTTGCTTCCATTAAGTTTCTCATTTTCAAAAATAAATCTCAAATTCATGATTGATGATGATGATTTCATTTTATTGATGACAAAAGTTTTTCTAAAATGAGTATCATGTTATATAACAATTTAATAAGGACTTTAATTAAACATACTCCCACTAAAATGATGGCTCACATTAAATTGTATCATATCCATTAGTGGACCAAGATCTATATTTAACTGAAGCTTTGAATCCTCTTTGACATTTCTCTCATCTATTTAGGTTGATCATCATGTTAATTATATCATATATGACTCTTGGATAATTAAGTGGAAAACTCCTTTAATAAATTTATCATATGGATTATTCCAACTTTATTCTTTTAGTATCCTAACTCTTAGAGTTTCCCATCTATGTTTTGGCCAAAACTCACTATGGTATCTGGTTACCCAGATCTTAGGGTTATTTTTATTTGAAAAAAAAACCCATTTTAATGATTAATGTTTTGAAATGTGTTTAATTTAGAAAGAATATAGCACTAGGTATTTTTTTTAATGGGTTTTAAATTTTTCCATATAATACCATATATTCAAATACTTTTTTCATGCTTCTAGTGATTTAGTTTCTAGTATCATGTGTCATAAAACAAATTAATATGTTTAAAATATATCAATTCATAACTCTTTCTACAAATCATGATTTATAGTACTTACCCAAAAATAAAATCCAATTATATCCACACATAACCAAATACATCTCATCCATAATGTATATGAAACTATTTCATATAAAGGATTGGAATCATATGAAACCAAAAAAAACAAAAGATTAAGCTTGGTGCAATAAGTAGATAACCTCTAATTTTCTAGACATATCTTATGCCCCCAGACTAAAGAAAATCCTGAACCAAAATTCCACTATCCGTTGATCAATACTCAATTGATACTTCAATTTTAACACAATCCTAACACCTGATATGTATTAAATATAACCAATTTTTACTTTCAAGTTTATTTCCCATAGAATAAATTATAATAATAGTTAAACATAACTATACCACATGTCATATAAAACATTTAACACCTTATATACATGGAATGAAATTTATAAGAACCAACTTAACAATTTAAAATAAATCATGTATTTATTTAAAATATTACATTTTATATTACTGAATAATAAAATAGGGAATAAAATAAAAAATAACAATTCATAAATTTAGTCATGAAAAAATCATTTATAAATTTTTCATTGATAAAAAAATTATTATTAAGAATTATTTTCAGAAATTCCATGATATAAATAATCATTAAAATTTAATATTTATTTCAAGAGGAACCCTTTCATGATATCATTTTACAAGGAATTTAATATGAATTTCTTCATATTCAAAAATTAATAATATTTATGAAAAATTTTATTATCATATAAATACTTCATATTATATATATACATTTTATGTAAACTAAATACCACAAGTTTTTTTATTTGATACTTTATCAAATCCATCAAAACATATATTTGTAGGATTTGATTAAATTTAAAAATAAGTCCTTTTAATATTAACATTTCATATTTCTATTTATGAACATTTCATAAGTGGATATTAACTCCTTTACATTCAGCATTATATTATATTTACAAACACTTTATAAATTGATTTACCATGTATATTCAATTTAAATCTAAATCATATCTACCAAAAATGTTTTTGGTGTGGTTTAAATCCTCTATTGGATTCAGAACAGGCCTGATAAAGGTTTGAGAATTTAAAAAAACAATTTTTCTTTGAAATATAAAACTATGATGAATTACCTTATAATACAGAATGTGGTTTATCCTATGTGATAGTACATTCCAAGGGAAAACATACATGTTTTATTAGAGGTGTCCATTTTTCTAAGGAACTACAAAATTACTACTTTTGAAAACAAAATGTAGTTTTTTATGAAAATATTATATTGATATTAGCCATGATTGTTTTTATGGTAAAACATGGTGTAGTATTATCATTTTACATTTCTCTATTTTCAGGAAACCTTTTTATGCCTGTTTTATTAAAAAATAACATGATTTTTTAATTTTTATAAAACGATTATCATTTTTTTAATAAAACACACCATGGTTTAGGGACCATGGATATTTTTCATAAAACATGATGTGGTTCTGAAAAATCATATTTTCTAAAATTATTTATATATATAAAAATTCAATTGAAAATATAATATAAGTGACTCTGGTACCACTAAATGCTTTTGGAGGGGAAAAACTTTTTCTAAATGTAGAAAAAAATCAACCAAAACCAGTTTTGTCCCATGACCCATCCATTCATTTTAACTAAATATATACCTGAAAATGAATATTTTTTCTCTATTGATTCGATCTATCCAAAATTTTCTAAATGAGCTTGATAAGGATCACTGAGAAAAATCCAATAAAATCCTTCCTCTAAGGGTATCCATGAACTTTATAAACCTCTCAACATTTATAAAGGGTCTCCTTTAATCCACAATATGCTAAATTTTTTAATTAGGATTAAAGAAAAATGAGAACTAAAATGAGATTCATTTCAATGAGTTTTCATAACATAAAACTTGTATTTAAAATCTACACCTTACACTAGAATTTTATCACCATTTATATACATTCAAGGATACTCCTTGGAACTCATAACATTTGACTATTCAATGAAAAAAATGATAAACATTTCAAGTGTTATAACTCATTGTAACTTATGATTTAATCCCCATATTGATTTTTTAATGTTTAAACAATCAATATGGATGTTAACACTCCTCAAATTAGTATCACAAGATAATCACTCCGAACATGATAGATTTTAGTAGGTTAAAGAGGTTGAATCATACATTTTAACATAATGTATACTCACCCACAATAAAAAGGTAAATTAGTAGTAATTTTTTAATACATCACTAAATGTATTGGATTACATTTTTTACTAGTGGTTTAAGCAATTACTAAATATTGAATTTTATTTTTTATTTATTTTTAGTGATGGTTTTTAAGAAACTATTTCAAAACATATTAAATTAAATATTTTTTTAATATTAATATTTAAATTTTTAATTAATTTTCAATTATCATTTATAAATCATTGATTACTAATTATTAATTATTAATTATTTATAAATTAAATTATTTATTATTTAAAATATTAATTAATTGTTAGTTATTAATTATTAATTATTAGTTAATCATAATCATTTGTTATTTAAGAAATAAATTAAATGTTAATTTTTGATTATTTATTATTTATTATTAATAATTTTTTATAATTATTGAGTATTTATCATTGAAATTTTTATTTATTATTGATTATTTATTATTAACTATTAATTCTTATTTATTTGTTATTCGTTATTAGTTATTAGTTATTAGTTATAAAGTAATAATTAATAATTAATAATTATAATTTATTAATGAATTTATTATTAATTAGTAAATATTACAAATTAATAAATGTTAATAATTGATAAATTATTTGGAATTGGTAATTTTATTTATTGGCTGTTTATATAATTTATTTTATTCTCGAATTGGTTAAATAACATTTAGTGAAATTTAATTACTTGTAAATTCATTTGGTGGTTGTGTTAGTGCATAAAAAGTTAAGCAATATTGAGGGGGAGTAGTGCAAGGATGGGAGATCTCCTATAAAGTTGGTCTGTTGTGTATATAAAATGTTAAAAAAGTAGTAAATAAATAAATAACACATTTTCAAAATAAATAAATAATTTTTAATGATTAATAATAATAAAATTAAAGAAAAATAAAAACATATTTAAAACAAATTTTATTAAAAAGCTATAGAGAAATGATTCTCAACACTATAATACAACTAAAAACAATCATAAAACATTTAGTAGTGGTTTAAACCATTGCTAAATGCTACAAAATCATCATTAAATGATGTTTTTCTTGTAGTGAGTCATGCACTAAACCACAACACAGTGACTCTTGTTACATCATGGTTTACACAAGCACGAACTATGATGTGGTTTATACAACCATGTCATGGTTTAACCTTGGAGCATGTTTCTAATAATTTATATATTTTATTTAAGTATTTAAATGTTAATATTTAACTAAAAAAATACATTTATCCATGTTTTTATTTTACATTAGTCGTGTTTATAAATGTAACTAACAAATTTAACTATGTTTCATAAAAACATGGTTAAATGGGGCATAAGTAAAGTTACCTATGTTTTTAGACTAATTTTTAACTACATTTCCATGAATCCCATGAATAGGTAAGGTTAGTGGTGAATGGGATATATATTCTGGGAGATATGCATTTTCCTCTTCCTACTTTTTATTTGTAGGTTTATCCTCCAGTACTCCATCAACATTCTTTGCAGGATAGTATTAAAGATGCAACAGGTGATATTGTTGTCGATGACACACTAAAAGGGAAGGCAATAACTGCGGAGGGTTCCATTTCCTTCCCAGAATTTGGGCCCAGTTCAATTAATTTTACATTGACAGATATCTTAAAAAGATATAATAGAAAAGAAATTTTTTTATGAGGAATTTGGAAACCTCTAAGATGAAGCACATTTCTCAGGCATTGGAATTTTTCTTATGAAGGATGCATCTAATCAAGATGCCTCTATCTTGAAAGATGGTTTCTCTATAGTCATTAATCCTTGGGTTGAGTATGATGAATCATTGAGCAAGGATGACCAGGATGTTACTTACCAGGATCATAAATAGTGGAAGAGGTCCAGGCACTAGAGATGTCAGGGCAGAAGACATAAAATAAGATGATTCGTGTTTGATTCTTGCCTTGGTGGCGATGTTGGTGCCACTTTTATTAATATTGAAACCCATTCTTTGTCTAATTTTTATTTTCTTTTCATTAATAATTTTTTGAGACCATGGATTTTAATTCATGGCTCACCTTGTTCGGAGTATACCTGCATTTCCACAAAATAATAGAAAATGTCCAATAGTTACCCATGTTTTTACTAAACCTGGGTAAGTATTATTATTTTTAATTAACATTAATATAATTTTTTTTAATTTTAGACTACTAATACCATGGATCAAACCTTACCCAAATTGATATTTTATCAGTGTTAAACATGACATATTGATAAAAGGGTTACATTTATCAGTGCTAGATAAAACTGCTAATAAAGGTAACTTTTTTCAGCACTAAAAAGACATTGTTAAATGTGTACCCTTTATCAGTGATTTTTTAGCACTGATAAAAACTTTTAATAAAAATATTATTAATATATATATAATTATTATATTTTTATTCAAAAAATTAATTTTTATTTATATACATTTACTAAAAAATTCACATATATAGTTAATATAAATATGATATGTTAATATATATGTTTTAATAATTCAAATATATATAATGTTTAAGAAAATGTATTTATATAATTATAAATATATATATATATACATATTGTAAGATCTCATCTTTTTCTAGGTATGTCCTTCTTTGAGTTTTTTATTTGATCCTTGGTGGTCAAGTCTTGTTTGGAGATGGAGAGCCTTTGTTAGGGAAATGACTTAAAGTTCAAGGATGTATGTTTGTTTTAATTAATGGAGTCTGAGTATAAATGGGTAAATTGTTACCATAGGTTCTTGGTAATTTGAGAATACTTAAAGTGGGATCATGTATTTTATAAGGAAAAAGGGCTTAAAAACACTTTCAAAGCATTTACATACTACATAAATGGATTTCACATCATGCAATGTTTGGGTGAATTTAATATTCAACCTAGGGGATGTGTTTTTCAGCATATCCCTCTAAAAATAATTACATGATGTGTAACTATATTACATGAAATTTAATATCCATATCTATTAATTTAATGTATGTCATGCAGTTGAATTTTATTTACAAATCACCTATAGGGTTCTCCTCTGTAACCTAGGGAACCTTCTATACAATTTCGGAGCACCTCTCTTTATTTCAGATGTCCCAGTCATACATTCGATCCATGTTAAGTAGTTTTTTCTAGGTTTTCATTTCTCTCCCTTTTTCCTTTAAACCATTGTGGTTGAATCTCTTGATCATGTGTGTTGTTCATTTTGATCTTGATTAGTTATAATCTAGGATCCTTTTTACAATCATTCTCACCTACTCCCTCGTGGTCATTCATCATTAGAAGCATTGTGTTCATCATCTATTAAAGGTAAGGATATAAACATTTACCCTATAGTTTGATAATTTTCAAGTATGTGTTGTATTTTAATTGTGCCAATATACCATGCATATAAAAAATTAAAAATAATGAATTATATTATTCCATGGAGTCCCTTTGGATCTAATTGGCTCTTGAATTTTCTTGTGGCTACTCTTTTTGTGAGTGAACCCTTGATTATTAAATGAATTATTTTAATGACTTAAAGTGTGTTTATCATGACATGAATTTTGAGTTATTACCTGATATGGATTCACCATGAATTGGCTTGTTTATTGAGATAACTGGAATGTTATTGGTTATGAACAATTGATATATGAAATGTGTGATTGAAAGATAAATGAAAATTAGAATAATTAAGCATTAATCCATATGATTTGATATTGTGATACCCTTGTTGTTGTGACTGGTGTTTTAATTTACATGTTTTAATGCTTATATGTGGCGTTTTCCTAGTGACACATGCTAAAATGCTGATATAGAAGGCTTGTCCCTTTTTATATACTTAAATTATAATATATAGGGTGTGGCGTGGTTGATATGTTGAAATGATGATATAAAAGGCTTTCCCTAGTTGATATTCTGAAATTATTTTATAGTTTTCTTGGCCTAGTGACACATGCTAAAATGCTTATATAGTGGGTTTGACCAAGATTTATGTAATTTATACCATAGTTATATGGTTATAGTTGACATGGCTCTAATACATGCTCAGAGACATCCCGGTATGGTTTTGAAACTGGTTGATGTGGTGTTAATTAAATTATTTAATTAATTAATACACTTGTTTATTACCTTATTGCAAACACTTATTATCAAACTGATTTGTTTAGACATGGTAGTGTTGAACTATTGAGTTATACTCACACCCTATTCAGTTCTCCATTACTTAACAGGGAAGATTATATGGATATGAGTTTGGACAAGGGAAAATGACCTTACTATTGATTGACTTTTTTGGATAGGTTGTAGTTTTGATATGGGACTGACATGGGGTTCAAGACCTGGGACTTTTGAGTTTTTTATTGAGTTTTCCAATCTTTTATTTTTTATTAATTTTATCATGAAATTTAGTTACATTCCAGCATATCATTACATTACTCCACTATTACTTATTGGATTTTTCAATTACCTTTATTATTGGATGTCCACTGTATCATTTTTTTCTATTATTTCCACACTATGATATTTATGCATTTATTTATACTTCTTTTTTCATTGTGTTGTAAACTCTGAATCTAGGGGTCATAGTCTTCCCACTATACTTATCATTCCCTCTCTACTAGTCAGTAGCCTCTGGAATACAGAGAGGAATACTTTAGGTCTCATAACTAACCCACTCTATTCATGTGATATAGTGTTGGATCGGGGGATGTTACAAAGTGGTATTAGAGAAAACCGGGTTTCTTTTATATTTATTTACTATTAGGAAAAGGTAAAAATAAAACTAGGATGTGTCGGGACTTGGTAATGATATTGTTCATGGGTGTAGCTAACCCATGTATAGGGGAAATTTTGAGTGTCCAGATATTGGATTATCATTTATACTGTTTTCTTATTAAATTTGTTCATATTTCACCCTGATTGATTCACATGTTGTGTGGTGTTATTGTGTAATGATATTATTGATTCTTGATATTATAATCATGGCCTAGTATGGATCAAGATTTGTATGCATGCATTATAATAGGCATATAGGTATATATACTTAAAATCATTGTTCATGATAGGTACATATTTATATTCATGTGATATATTTCTTGTGTAGATTATGATATGATATATATGTTATACATGATAAATGAAGTTGAAAAAATGATATGATATGTCATGATAAAACACTTGTAAGCCATATTTAGAGAGACCAAGAGTTAGTGGTTCTCTGTTGCTATCACCTTTTGAGGTTGATCTTGTTATTATTTCAAATGTTCTAATGAATTTGTCTGTCTTGTAGAGAAAATGCCTCCTCCTCAGCTTCAATTTGAGAATTAGGAGAGTGGAGATCAGCACTCTCCTAATGAATCTCAACCGGAGCTTTCAGTAGTTCCTGGGGATCATATGGATGTTCATCTTCGCAACAGCTTCCTAAGGGTCATGAGATCCATGGAATGAGAGATAGTATGAATCATGCCTTTGATTTATGGGTTGATGAGAGAGTTTTAGCTACATAATCCACCTACATTCACTGGGGAGTGAGGTAGTTATTCTCACCAAGGTGATTGGGATCTTCAGGATGGTTGTGTAGGGCCAATTCAGTGAATATTGGATTTTCTCTTTGGTTAGATAGCTGGTCTTTCTCTAAATGATGTTATAAGGTAGTAAGATTCCTTTCCTCCAGTTGTAGACCATTTTCTAGATGTATTTCCGAACAAGTTATAAGGATTACCACCTGAGAAACAGATCATGTTTACGATCAAGTTGGTGTCAGTAGCAAGAGTTTCTATTCCACCTTATAGAATGGTACCAATAGAGATTCGAGAGTTGAAGGTTTAGTTCAAAGATCTGGAAGATAAAGGTTTCATATGTCCTAGTACATCTCTTTGGGGTTCTCCTGTTCTCTTTACCATGAAGGCTTATGGGACTTTACACTTATGTGTGGAATATTTGAGATTGAACCAGATGACGGTAAAAAACCAATATCCTCTTCCATGAATCAATAATCTCTTTGATTAGTTGAGAGGTGATAAGTTATTCCCCATGATCAATTTGAGTTCATGACACCATCATTTTAGGGTGATACCATTGTACATACCCTAAACTTCTTTTAGAAGCAGGTATCTATTGTATGAGTTCTTAGTAATGTCATTTTGTTTAACCAATGCACTAACGGTATTCATGGACATGATGAATCGGATCTTTCGTTATTTTATAGACCGGTTTGTGGTGGTTTTTATCAAAAATGTCTTAGTTTTCATCAAGTCAATAGACGATCATGGAAAGCATCTTGGCCTAATCTTGACTTCATTAAGAGAGCATTGACTTTTGTCCAAGCTAACTAAATGTTATTTATGGATTGATAAAGTGTGATTATTAGTCCATGTCATCTCAGAGGTATGAGTGTTAGTGGACCCATAGAAATGTGTATCCATGGTATCTTGGGAACATCCTAAGAATGTCTTCAATATTTGGATCTTTCTAGGTTTAGCAGGTTGTTATTGGCTCCTTATCTATGACTTAACCCATCTGGAAACACTGATGTCAGGGCTAACTAAGAAGGAAGTGAAGTTTATTTGGTCAGATTATTATGATAAATATTTTCAGGATCTTAAAGTAAAGTTGACCTCAGCACCTATCCTCACATTACCTATTCTGGATAAATCATATATTGTGTACTATGACACATCCGGAGTTGGACTCAAAGTAGTTCTAATATAGGAGGATCTAGTGGTTTCTTAAGGCTCTTGATAGCTAAGATGATATGAGAGGAATTACCCTACTCATGATTTGAAGTTTGTAGTAGTGGCACACACATTGAGATTTTGGAGACATTATATCATGGATGAGAGGTTTTTGGTATACACAGACCACAAGAGACTCAAGTACATATATTTTAAGTGGTACTTGAACCTTCAGTATTGGAGGTGGGTCAATTATCTATAGTCTTTTGACTTTGAGTTGGATTATACACTAGTAAAGGGAAACGTTTTTTATGATACATTAAGCTAAAAGACATAGGAAGAGGTATTATGATAGTCTTGCGATGAGTAGTGAATAATGGCTCTCTTTTTAGACATACATATGGATGTTTAGGAGTATTAGGGATGAGTATCTCTGACTTTGATATCTTTTATACCCATTAATTTGAACTAGATCAAGACTGAGTATTTATCTAATTCAAAGGGATTAGTTATAAGAGATAGCTTATATAGTGGGGAGACACCATCAGGGTGGTCTCTTAGTAGTGGAAACTCTTTTATTTTATGTGGTCGAGTATGGGTTCCTATGAGATTACGCAAGGAATTAATAAAAGAGTTTACTTCTTATAAATGGGATGTATATGAAGGTTTTAAAAATGTGTATCATGATCTCCATAGATAATATTGGTGTTTAGGAATGAATAAGGAGGTAGTAGGATTTTTGGAAATATGTTTCACTTGTCAGCAGGTGAAGTTCAAGCATCAGAAGCCAGTGGGGATTTTAAAGCCTTTACCCATTCCTGAGTGGAAATTGGATGATGTCACAATGGATTTTTTGATATGATTACCTAGGAAAACCCATAATAATTATGTTTTATGATTGATTTTGGATTTACTCATGAATGTATCCCACTTCTTTCCTATCAGGGAGACCTTCATAGTGAATGATCTAGGTAGTATTTATGTGTGTGAGGTAGTTCAGATTAAGGTGTTCCAGGGAGTATTGTTTTTGACATAGATCCTCATTTCAAATTATGTTTCTAATAGGGTCTTCATAAGGATATGGGATCATAGGTTAGTTTGAGTATGACCTAACATCCTCATACCAATGGTCAGTCTGAGAGGACTATCAAGGTTTTAGAGGATATGTTATGAGACTGTGTTTTTTATTTTGGTGGTTCTTAGGAGTAACATATGGAACTCATGGAGTTTTCATATAATAATATCTTATATGAATCTATCTAGATGGAACCTTTTTATGCCTTATATGGAAGGCCTTATCATTCATCTCTTTGTTGGATAGAGGCAGGTGAATCAGCGTCTATTGGGCCTAGTCTCATGTAGAAGATGTTTGAGTAGTTTCAGTTGATCATACAGTAGTTTTTTACCATGTAAAGAATTAAAAACTCATATGCTTACCATCATAGATGACCTATATAGTTTTATGTTGGTCATCATGTTTTCCTTCGGGTGTCGCCAAATTTCAGGAAACACCAAATCAGGATACATGTAAATCTAGTGCCTAGGTTTTTTGGTATATTTGATATAGTGGACAGGTTCTACTCAGTGGGTTACCAATTTTCCCTTCTATATCACTATAGTTCCATAAATTACATGTTCCACATGTCACAACTTCAAAGATATTATCTAGGCCCTTGTACATGATATATGTATCATACGTTATTCTTAGTGCTTATGTGTCATTTGATGATCATTTGATATGATTATGGACTGTAGTGAGAAGTATATATGAGGTAGGGAAATTCCTTTGGTTTGGGTGAAGTGGCAGCATGGGTGAGTTCAAGAGGAAACCTGGGAGAGGGAGTCTAATGTGCAAGCATAGTGGCCAGACTTGTTCACTGAAACCCCACAGTGATGCTTAGAGAATCTTGGGGACGAGTTGTTATATGGTGGGGAGTTTGTAAGATCCCATATTTATATATATGTATATATATATTTGAGTTTTTCAATTGAAACTTGGTGGTTGGGTCTTTTTCAGAGATGGAGATCCTTTTGGGGGGTAAATGACTTAAAGTTCAGGGATGTATGTTTATTTGAATTAATGGATTCCAAGTATAAATGGTTCAAGTGTTACCATGAGTTCATAGTAAGTAGAGAAGTATTAAATGGGACTTGGGTATTTCATAAGGAAAATGGTATGAAAAACACCTATAGAACAATTATACATTGTGTAAATGGATTACACATCCTATAATGTTCAGGTGAATTTAATATTTAGATGAGGTGACATGTTTTTTTTAATATCCCTCTAAAAATAATTTCATGACATGTAACTATATTACACACCATGTAATTCCTTGAACTGTTGTTTTAATGTATGTCTTGGGGTTTTATTTTATTTCCAACTCACCTTTAGCTTTCTCCTCTCAACCTTAGGACACCTTCCAGGTGATTTTAGATCACCCATATTTATTATAGATGTCCCAGTCACACATATGATCCCTAGTAATTGGTTTTTTAGGTTTTCCCTTTTCTCCCTTTGTCCCTATGATTATTACGGTTTAATCTCTTGACCTTGTGCATTGTTGGTTTTGACCTTGATTGGTTTTGATCTAGGATCCTTTTTGAGATCATTCTCACCTTCTTCCTCATGTTAGTTCACCATTAGAAGCATTGTGTTCATTATCTTTTAAATGTAAGGGTTCTGAACCTTAATCATATGGTTTGATAATTGTCAAGTATGTGATGTATTGAAATTGTGCAAATATATCATGTTCTGAATAAATTAAAAAGAATGGATTGGATTATTCCTTGGATTCCCTTTGGATTCAATTGGATCTTGACCTAGCTTGTGGTTACCATTTGGGTAAGAAAACCCTTGATTATTAAATGAATTATTTAAATATATTAAAGTGTGTTTAACATGACATGGATTGTGGGTGATTTCTTGATATAGATTAACCTTGACTTGGCTTGTTTATTGAGACAACTAGCATGTTATTAGATAGGACCAATTGATATATGAAATTTTTAATTGAAATATAAACGGTAATTAGTATAAACCATTGATCAATATGATGTGATATTGTCATACCCTTATTGTTATGACTATTTTTGTGATTTCCATGTTTTATTGATTATATGGAGTGTTATCCCAGTGACACATGCTAAAATGTTCATATAGTGGGCTTGGATCAGATGATATGTTGAAATGATGATATAGAGGGCTTGTCTCAATATATTTGCTGAAATTCTAGTGGTCTTGGCCTAGTAGACATGTTTAAATGCTTATATATAGGGCTTCAACTCATTACACATTCTAAAATGATTATATAGTGGGTTTGACCAAGATTTTTGCAATTTACTCCCTGGTTATATGGTTATGATTGGAATGGTTATGAGACATGCTTAGAGACATCCCAACATGGTGCCGAAGTAGTTTGATATGGTATTAATTAAATTGTTTAATTAATTAATAAACTTGTTTTTTAACTTATTTCATACACTTATTATTAAAATATTTTGTTTTGACATGGTGGTATCGATATACTGAGTTGTACTCACGCACTATTTAGGTCATCATTGTAATGTCCTCACCCATAATCCATATAACATGTGCCCCGAGCCGGTGGGTCACATGGCCTCAAGTGTGCCTCCATGTATTCCAGAGGTTTCCAACTAGCAGAGAGGGTGTAAAGGTGGTATGGTGGGGTGATAGTACCCTCATTTCAGAGTAGCACAATGGATAAAAAAGATAACAATCAACAACAGAAGCATAATATAACAAATCAAAATCAGAAAATATGGAAGCGTAAACAAAAAGACAAGATGCATAAGCAGTGGAAAAGTAAATAAATTAAAAAAATGATAATAATAACCAAAATCCTTGATTTTAGTTCCAATACATGATGTGTGGCATGTTCTTATACAAAAATGGGAAGCAAGGGAACAAGAATGTAGTTATGCTATACAAAATGTACAAAGCAGTTGGGCTCCTAGCCTAGTGGTAAGGTAACCCCATAATTCTGCATCTCACCAAGTTTCAAATCCTGGTATCCCCCAATTTGGGGAAGAAATGGAATGTGGTGAGGAGAGGCAATAGGTAGGTCGGTGATGGAGGTGGAAAAGTGGTAGGGGAGGTGGTTGTTAGGTTTGTGTCAGTAATGGAGGGGCGGGATGTGGGAGGGGTGGGACTGGGTGAGGTAGGTCAGAAGGAGAGGGGAAGAGGAGCATAGGAGGTGTGGGATGTGGGAATTGGATTGGTGATAGAGGTAGGAGGAGGTTAGCGAGTGGGGTGGGTCATTGGGCTACGTCAAAAATGAAGGATGTAGCAGGGGCTTTCGGTGACAATAGTGGAACGGGGTGCGGTGGGCATTAGGAGGGGCAAGATATGGGTGGTGGGCCAACGATGGAGTTATGAGGAAGGTGGTGAGTGGGGTGGGTAACTGTTTCATGTTGGCAATGAAGGATGTGGTGGCGAAAATGGTGGAATGGCAGAAGGAGGTCAGCTTTGATGTGCAGGCGTTGCAGGTACAGTGCGACGGGCATTGACATGGAGTAGCAGTCGGATGACCAAAAAGATAAAATAAAGAATTGACCTCCACATTTCTAATCTATATGGGGTTAAATCAACAACACCTAGCTTTTCAGGGCTTTAGAGTGGATGTTTGAGAGGGTATGGCTCTGCCATCGGGACCATGCAATGTGCAAGCACAAAGTAATGCTAGCTATACAGCCTTGTGCGGTTGGGAGTTTAATCAAAATATATATATTTGTTGGGATGGTATGATTTGTGGTCTCAGTTCTCTTGGGAATAAAAATGTCCATTTATTCTATGCTTAATTCCTTTGGGTCTATAGATTATGTAAGGGTTACCCCTTATCCTTTAAAAGGATATTATCTAAAATCTATAAAATATGAAGTCTCTAAGTGTTTAGGCTATAAAAAAGGTACAAAAGTAAAAAAAGCTACTCCACTATAATCTCAAGTGAATTATCATTCCTCTACTCCTAAGATCCAACTAGGTAAGAATATCAATAAACTAAATCAGGGCATGTTCCCTTATCCATACCTACAGTTAAATAATCTTCTCGGGTACCAAAGGCAGCTTGATTAGGTTGTGAGATAAAAATATCAATAGGCCACCACCAATAGTGTCTACATGAAATCCCAATAGTTATCCTAACTAAATAGTGTGTAGGTATAATAAGAAAAGTAAAACAAAGTTAAAATAAACAACCATCCCACTCAGGTTCCTATAAGAACCTATCAGGTCTACCTACTTTATCTCATGACTGGTATAGAAGTCCGAATAGTTGCTATATATATAGTAGTAAAATATATATTTAGTATAATTACATATTGATTACACCTTTACGAACCAATTACTTAAGGACATAAGTGTCCATATACCTAGAATAGTAGCACTGGCTTGACCGGGCATAACTCAGACATCCATGACTAGTCTAACAAGCCTATAACCTCATGTGATAGGGTGCATGGCCTACATCCCAATAAGAGTGTGAGGCACCATGAAATAGCACTTAGGATGGTGAGTGATATTCCATGGAAATACTGAAATAATGTAATGTGGTGTGTAAATCCTAATGCATGTATAGGATCACTGGTTCGATGCGTCATGTTCAACACCCGATGTAAGGGAGCGTGATATCGCAATGCTCAACAATCCCTTGCCATCGTATCACATCCTCTATAAAGGAACATTTTAATTATTACTTCCATGCTTAATTACCTCTCATGCATATATTTTATCTATCCTACATATATATAAAAGAGGCATAATCATTTATAATATAATACATAAGGCATAACCTCTTATGAATTTCATTTTCCAAGTTCAATTTCATTCAAACATTACAGTTCATAATAAGCACTTAATAAATATATCAAAAGTCAGGGGATTCCATCCATTGAGGTTATTCCAATTAACCAAATTGATTGATTTAATTTAAATAAGTTCTTATGATCATGCATAATCCATCCCATAAGATCAATTCCATTTAATTCATTAATACATGACAATTCCATTTCTATGTCTTAAGTGTCAAGGGAAGGTGTGAGGAGAAACATGCCATATGCCTTCTTGGTAAATTCCAATTACAAGTGGACCAAACACCTAAGAGGTTCTTTGGGTTTCATTTAATACTCATGACTCAAGGAAAAATTCATTTAAAGGCTAATCCAGACACTAAGAGGAGTTTCGGTAATTTGAACCAATTAACCAAAAAGGCCAATTCTACTTGGCATACCCATGGGGTGACCCTATAATGTATCTACATCCTCTAAACCACCAAATAAGGGTCCATAGGTTCAAAATAAGATGAAATAGTCAAATTGATATGAAGAAATCAAGTAAAAGGAGACGCTCGGGAAATGTTGGTGTGTGACACAACACCGTAGTTATGAAATGACTCAACTAAATGGGAAAATCACATGACCACCTACCTCAAGGTCATATATGGATCCCCACTCGATATCGACCTTAGATTCAAAGTAGGTTGGAATAGTTCTAATTAATGGTCCAGTGTAATAAAAATATGGCATATGAGCCTACACCTAAATATTACAATTAATTCCAAGATAAACTTAGATAGGAATTGAGAGAGAAGGGGAACTTACCAATATGGGTTCATAGATTTGGATGGATTGAGAAACAGACACTGGGTTGAAGAGTTCTCTCAATGCCTATATTTGGGTTTTCTTGAGCCTAACGGAGGAGGAGAAGGGTGTTGGTCTGTTGGAGGAAGAAAGGGAAAAGGAAAATAAGGTTTTAACTTAAGTGGGGGAATATAATCTCACCCTAAAATATAAAACCTCAAGGTTTGGATGCATGTTTTTTCCAAACCATGTGAAAACCGTGCTTAGTTCACTGCTACCTGGGGAATCCTACATGGTTAGGTGCACATTTTGACTAACCACGCACAAACCGTACCAAATGGCTATGTCCCATGTCTGCAACTGGCTGCACGATTGTGCACCCTAGGTCACAGTGTTGAAAAAAACCCTGTGGCCCAGTCTTTTTTCTCCATTTAAGGGATCCAAGCTCTGAACGATCCTCAAATACTCCTCGAACCACCTTGGCTTGATTAGACATCTTTATTAAGGCCATTTAGGTATAAAAATTAGAAAAACTAATGATACATACCTTTATAGGAAATATGGGTCATTAAAATATCCCATACCTAAAGAAATGTGTCCTTAAGTTTTTCTTCTGAGGGTAAAGAGGTATCATCGTCAAAGAGTTTTGGCTATTGATATATTATATCAGCTTCCTATTCCTAGGTCTCATCTTGTAATAGGTCATGCTTCCATAGAACCCATACAAAATGAACTGACCTACCTTAGAGTGTCTTCACACTCTGATCAAAAATACATACTAGATAATCCTGAAAGAAAGCATCAAAATCCAACTCAACCTCATTTGGATGAAAGGCATGTGACAGGTTTGGATAGTATTGATGAAGCTGAGATACATGAAATACATCATCCACGGACTGATATATATAAGGAATTTCCAACTAGTAAGCCACTATTCTAATCCATTTAATTACCTTGAAGGTTACAACAAACCTCGATGTGAGCTTACCCAGCCTCTTGAATACATCTATGGCCCAACCTGGGTGATACTCACAAGAAAACCTGGTCTCTGACCTCAAACTCAAGAGGTCATCAGCATTTTTTGGCATACGATTTATGTCTGGACTAAGCTCTCAAAATGTGATTTCTAATCATATGGAATTGCTCTATAGTCTCCAGTATGAGACATGGTCTAATAATAGCTACTTCCCTTGCCTCTAGCCAGTATAGAGTTGGGTGGCAAGGCCTGCCATATATGGCTTTATAGGGATCTATCTCAATGGTATCCTGAACTTTATTATTATAAGAGAACTTGATGAGGGGAATTTGTTTTTCCTAGAAACCCCAAAATTCAAGGATTTATGCATGGAGTATTTCCTCTAACACCTGAATAGTACACTCCATTTGTCCATCGGTCAGGGGTGATAGGTCATACTTAAAAGTAACTTTATACCCAAGGACTTCTACAACCCATGCCAGAACTATGATGTGAAGTGACTGTCTCTATCATAAATGATAGAATGAGGATCTCCATGAAGTCTTACAACCTCTCTAACATACATCCTTTCTAGATCATCTATCAAGAAGGTCTCTCAAACAGGTAAGAAGTGTGAAACCTTCACCAAATGGTCAATTATAACCCACATCATATCATAGTAATGAGGTTATCTGGGTAGAAGAGTCACAAAATCCATCGAAACATCGTCCTAGTTTATCTCAAGAATGGAAAATGGTTATAGAATCCTATTATGGTTGTTAATGTTTCATATTCACCTGCTGACAGGTGGAACATAGATTGATGAAGCTGGAAATCTTGTATTTCATACCAGGCCACCAATATTGGAATCATAGATCTGATACATTTTAGTAACACTGGGGTGAACCACACATGTCTAGGAATGGAATTCTCAAATAAAATCCTATTTTATATCTAATGAGACTCCTATACTCCCATGTAACAATAAGGTATCATCCTTATCCAAGGATCGACCAGAAGATGTATCATCATCTGAGACTCTTTACCATGGGACAAGGCCCTTAAGATCAGATAGTTTTCTCATTCCTACACATTCGAGAAGATTAGAGGTCACTATTAAGGATTAGAGGATAATCTAACCATGGTCCTCCTGGACATCAATTTTCATCTCTGATAATAAGGATATAAGTTTCCATTCACTAATGGATTCTTGTATAGCATGTGTTTGGGTTTTCTAGCTCAGAGTATTAGCCATAGAATTTCCTTTACTTAGCATGTAAGCAAGCTCAAAATCAAATAATTATTGGTAATCCACCCTCCTATGCTTCCTAAGATTTAGATTCTACTATTTAAATATGTACTTAAGGATTTTTTTTAATATTGAATACCACAAAATGATCTCAAAGTAGATAGTGTCTCCAACAGTGCAAGGTATTCACAATATTAGTGATCTCGAGATAGTTATTCAGGTAATTCTGCTCGTGAGGCCTCAACTAAAAAACTTGTATTCAATGTATGACTAATTTAATATCATAACAACTACAACCCCAATACTTTTTGCATTATAGTGCACAATATAACTTTTTCCTGGATCTAGAAGAATCAATGTTCATGCTGAAGTCAAATGACCCTTAAAACTCATGAAATGATGATTCTCAAGCTTCTGACCATATTAATTTCATAGCCTTCATTGTCATGCCCATAATAAGTGATGAAATGAGTGAGAAATCCTAGACGAATCATCTATAATATACAAAAATCCCCAAGAAACTCTGAATTTCAAATACATTCTTGGGTGGCTCTCAAAAAAACACAACTCAGAATTTCTCTAGGTCTAATAAAACTCCTGACTCTAAAATGTTGTGACCCATGAAGTGGAATTTTTTATCCAAAATTGGCATTCACATAGCATATCATAGATATATTTCTCTCTTAGTGTATTTAGAACATTCTCAAAATGGGTTGCATGGTCACGTATATAGCTTGATATACTATGATATATTCAATAAAGACTAACATGAATGAATTTATATGTGGGTGGAAACATGATTTATAAGATCCATGAAGACTACAGGTGCATTTGTGAGTCCAAAAGACATAACTAGGTACTCTTAGAGACCATACCTACTTCTAAAAGGTGTGTGTAGTATGTCTGAAGTCTTAACATGCACCTGATGATAGGCCAAACTCAAATATATCCTTAAAAATACTTTCTATCCTCATATCTGATCAAAGAGGTTGTATATTCTTGGTAGTGGATAATGATTCTTTACCATGAGCTGGTTCAAATGATAGTAATTTACACATAGGCTGAAGGTACCATATGACATCATGGAAAAAAGAACTATTGAACCCCAAGGATAAGTTCTGGGTTGTATAAATACCTAAGACTCCAGACCCTCCAATTACTTCTGGAGCTTCAGAAGATCCTTAGGTGCCATTCTATAAGGAGGAATGGCCAATGGTGCCACTTCGGGTACAAGCTCAATAGTGAACTCTACCTCTCTAACGTGTGTTAGACCATAGAAGTCTTTATGAAATAACTGAAACTCTCCACTATAGGAGGAAACATAATAGGTCATAACCCATGGTCATCTAGGAAAATACTAGAGACCTGCATTGTCACAGCACCCAGTCTTTGTTGCTCGGGTCCTACCCATGTCACACTAAAATCCCATTCTCCATTATGCACATTCCTAACACCCTCTAATGATGTAAACATCAGCCTTCAATGATAGAAATCAATGTGGGAATGTAGGGAACTAACCAATCTATTCTGATAATTATGACCAAACTTTTCATGTCAATAAAATAAAGATTCCATGTGAAAAGGAAACTACCTATCTCAATGGGTCAATCCTTACAATGGTGAACACCCTCTGAACGGATACCTAACAATGTGTCCAATTTCATAACACCATGAAAGTGCTCAATCTTAAGGCTCAGACTCTCAGTGATTCCCTTAGGTATAAAATATTGAGACGCCCCTATTTCAAATAAATTAGACACAAAATTAAAGGCAACTAGAATAGTACCTAGAACTATGTAAGGTTCAACGCTCTACCCATGCATCGTATGATGGACTGCATGTAACAAGAAAGTACTAAAACCCTAAGTCACTACCTGACTACCCTGAGAAATCCCTCTCTACTAGCATTGATAATAATAAGTCTGAATGCCTCTTCCTCTACCTATACCCCATCCTAATCGACAAGTGGTATTCTACTTGCCTTCTTGTCATGATCCTTCTAGCCCAACTCCTAACTAAGGAGTAGGTGCAGATCCCCACTCACTAGGAACTCGAGGGAAAGTCCAGAAAAATAATTGGATATTCCCCATCCTTCCACATTCTCTGCACTCAATTGTATCATGTGGACACTGAGGATTCATGTGTCTAGGCTTCCCACACTATTGACAGGTAAAAAAGCTCTATGCATGAGGATCCTGACTGCTATTATCTCCATGAGTAGTCTCAAAACGCCTCTTTCGGCCAGAAGAAGAAGCACATGAATCCCTAGGTGTTGAACCACCCTGACTCACACCTTCAGCATCCATCAATTTATTATCTATAATTAGGGTCTAGTTGTTGATTTCTAAAATGGTATTTAACTTGAACATATTCACAAGTGATCGAATAGTGTAAACCAGCCCATCCTTGAATCTCCTAGAAGACATAATATCATAAACAACTAGAGTCAGATTGAATTTTTGTAGCTCTATGAAATAGGTAGATTATTCCATAACTGACATGCTCCTCTACAGTAGGTTTATGAACTCTCTATCTCTATTAGCCCTCAATGTCTAGGGAAAGAAGCAGTCATAGAAGATGGTCTGAAAATCATCCTAGACCATGTCTCTATGCCGATCTACCTTGGTGATTTTGTTCCACCACCACTTCTTTGAGTCACGTATCATATCCATAACTAATATGAACCTCCAATCTAGAGGCATCTCTATATGCTCGAATATATATAAGATATCCTTCATCCAAGACTCATCATGAGGTCTTCCATCACCCGAGAAGGTGGGAGGATGCTCCTGGTGAAATTCACCATTCAACTCTACCATACTCAGGTTAGGTTGAACAACACCTTTTATAAACTATAGAATATAGAGACACACTTATCAGAACTAGGTTTCAGTTCCCATATCAAGAACATGAAGAGGATCCATAGGTGGCTCTACAAGAGGAATCACTAGAGGCTCATAGCCCACTACCTCAGGTACATGGCTGTCACCACCTTTAGGGCATGCGACTGGAGGTCATCATGGCATTATAATGCTACAATTCCAAACACACACCTCAAAAGATATTTAATTAAGTAAACAAATTATAGATAAGAAACTAGGATAGGCACAAATCCTTCCTATAGATGTGATCATATCTCTCTGTCTACTCAAAAAAGCTAGGTTTAGATGGAGTAAGAGACCCTAATAAGACTTTAAGAACACAAGATATACCCACTACACACTAATAAGGTTGTGCTCGAGTCTAAGTATCTATACGGGATATATATATATATATATATGTACATAAATATATATAATGTCTATTTCAATTTGGGAATCATATTCATTTTGAATTTATGATTTTTCAAATATTCAATAATTTTAGATGGTCAAATTAAATGGTTTTCTATTTCTAATCCATAAGGATCCATAAACCTTATGAATCAAATATGGAATCCACTTAACTTGAATAATAACTAATTATAGCTCATGTGACTGATGGTCCATAGCTCAAAGTGTTATAATTAAATGCTTGAGGTGTTTGTGTTAACCAATTCAGGGAAATATTGTTAGGTTAACATAGGAACATTAAGTATCCATTATGGTTTCTAATACCTACAAGAAGTGTCCTCACAATTCAATATATATCAAGGAACTATAAATATGCAATTGGAAAATGAACACTAAAAATACACATGACATGGAAAAATGAATGGAATTTTATTCCTAGTGTGCGTAATAATGATGCATATAACAATGCTCCTTGCCCTCATTTCATCGATCCAAGGATGAAATAAATCCTCAATCAGAATAATAATAATAATAACCACAACATATCATGTGTTTCACCCAATAGTTAAATGATATCAATAGTAATTTGAAAAATAAAAACAATAATTATAATTAAGGAAACTCGACCTTTACCTCGTACATGGTTTCATGACGCCCAAGCACGACTTATGACCAAGTTTCAAGACATCCCAATCTTCAATATATTATCTACAAATAGTAAATTAAGAAAGGAACCTATCTGATACCACTTTTTAACATCCTAAAGCAGGATCCACTTAACTTGTGCCCCAAGTTGGTGGGTTACATAGCCTCAAGTGTACCTCCCCATATGCCATAGGCTGCCGACTAGCAGTGAGGGTGTAAACATGGTATAGTGGAGATACTATACCTTATATAAATGTAGGAGAGAAGATACAACATATAACAAACAATAGTGGAAGCATAATATAACCAATCCTAATTAGTAACTATGGGATCATAAACAAACAGACAAGATGTATAAGCAGCCGAAAAGTAAATAAACTAAAAAATGATAATAATAATAACCAAAAGCATAAATGGTAGTATCAGTAAATGATGTATCACATTTTGTTATGAAAAAAGGGTAAATAAGAGAACATGTATACAATCATGCTATACCAAAAGTAAAAAAGTAACAAAATATGGTCCACTTGAAACTCGAGTGTATGATCGATCCTTTAATCTTAAGCTCTAACTATGTAAGAATATCAACAACATATAGCATGGCCCTTATCCTTGTCAATACCTATAGGAAAATAATCTCCTTGGGTACCAAAGATAGCCTAAGTATGGTGTGATATAAAAATATTTGTAGGCCACCACCAGTAGTGTCTACTTGATATCTCAATAGTGATCTTAACTAAACAGTGTGCAGGTACAATCAAAATTGTAAAATAAATCTGAAATAAAAAAACCGGCCTGCTCAGGTTCCTATATGACACATCGTGGGTCTACCTACTTCATCTCATGGCTGGTATAGAAGCCTGAATAGTTTCTATATATATAGTAGTAATATATATATATAGTAGAATTATATATTCCATCCACCTATATAAACCAATTACATACACAGATAAGTGGCCATATACCTGGAATACTAGTGTTGGCTGGACCGGGTCATAACTTAGTCATCTATGACCAGTCTAATGAGCCTATAAGATCATGAAATAGGGTACATGACCTAAATCCCAAGAAGATTGTGAGACATTATGAAACAACACTTGGGATAGTGAGTGAGCCACCATGGAAAAATTTTAATCATGAAATGTGGCATGTAATTCCCAACACCCATATAGTATCACTGGTGTGAGATGCCATTCTCAACACCCAGGGTAAGGGAGTGTGATATCTCCATGCTCAACAATCCCTTACCATCATATCACAACCTCTATAAATACATATTTTAATTATATATCATATGGGGCATTACCTCCCATTCATCACTTTGATTTGGCCCACATATATATAGAATAAGCCTGATCATTTATAATATAATACATAAGGCATAACCTCTTATGCATTTCATTTTCTAATTTAAATTTAATTCAAACATTAAAATTCACAATAATCACTTAATAAAGAATATCAAAAGGCATGGGATTACCATCCTTTAAGGTTCCTCCAATTAACCATGTTGATTCATTTAATTTAAAGAAGTTCAAACCATCATGCACAATCCATCCTACAAGATCAATTCCATTTAATCCATTGATTTATGAAAATTAAAATTCTAAGGCTCAAGTGTCAAGGGAAGATCTCAAGGGAAACATGGAATATTCATACTTGGGAAATTCTAATTATAAGAGGACCAAACACCTAAGAGGAGCTTTGGGTTTCATTTAATATTCATGACTCAAGGGAATGTTCATTTAAAGGCTAAGCTAGACCCTAAGAGGAGTTTTGGGAATTTGAACCAATAGACCAAAATGGCCAATTATAATTAACACACCCATTGGGTGACCATATAAGGTACGTAAAGTCTCTAAATCACCAAACAAGAGTTAATAAGTTCATAATAAGATGTAATGGTAAATTTGTTATGATGTAATCAAGTAAAAGGAGATTCTTGGAAAAATATGATGTGTGGCACATTAACATAGTTACAAAATGAAGAAAATAAAGGGGAAAATAATGTGACCACCTACCTCAAGGTCATTGATGATGCCCTGCCCGATATCAACCTCAGATTTAAAGAATGTTAGAAGATGTATGGGAAACAGTCCAATACCCTAAAAATAGGGCATATGGTTGTGCACCTAAATAGCATGATGGATGACAAGATAAACATAGATAGGAATTGAGAGACTAGGGGAGCTTACCAAGATAGATTGGTAGCTTTTGACAGATTCATAAATAGACACTAGATCGAAGAGTTGTCTCAATGCCTATATTTTGGTGTTCTTGAGCTCAATGGAGGAGGAGAAGGGTGTTGTTCTGGTGGAGGAATAAAGGGAATGAAAAACAAGGTTTTAACTTAAGTGGGGGGGAAATTAATTTCACCCTAAAAAATCAAAGCACATGGTTGGGCCAAACCATGCTCATTTCACTACTACCTGGGGTGACCTACATGGTTTGGCACACGGTTTGACTAACCGTGTGCGAATCATGCAGAATGGCTATGTCCCATGTCTACAACCAACCACACATTTGTGCACCCTGGGTTGCACGGTTGCAGACAAACTATGTGGCCCAGTCTATTTTCCCCATTTTGGGTCTTCAGGATCCAAACGAGCCCTGGACGCTCCTAGGACCATTGTGGCTTAATTAGACATCATTATTAGGGCCATTTATGGATGAAAATTTGAAAAAAATAATGATATATAATTTTAATTGAATAGGCGGGTTGTTACACTCGTTTGCTACCCGAGAATATTATATAGATGTAGGTTTGGACAAGGGAAAGGGACCTTGTTGTTGATTATCTTTGCTGGATGGGCTAGAGTTTGGAGATGGGTCTGACATGGGGTTCAAGACCAGGGAATTTTGAGACTTTTGTTGAGCCTCTTAGTCTTTTATTTTGTATTACTTATAGCATGACATTTAGTTATATTCCATCATGCCATTACATTACTTCTCTATTATTTATTGGATTGTTCAATTGACTTTATTGTTGGATTTTGTTGTATCGTTTTGTTTCCATCATGTCCACTCTGATATTTATTCATTTCTTTATACTAATTTTTTTTCTATGTTGTAAACTCTTAATCAAGGGAGTATAGTCTTCCTACTATACCTATCACACTCTCGCTACTAGTCGGCAGCCTCTGGCCTACGGAGAGGCGTATTTGAGGTCTCGTAACCAACCCATTCTGGCTACGTGAGAGAGCATCGGATTAGGGGACATTACATATATATATATATATAATTATAAAATCATGATAAATATATTTATTATATTTATAATAATATATATCTATATATTAATAAATATATATAATTACATAATTATATATAATTATATAAACATATACAAATATTTATAAATATATTTATATATAATTAGAATTAAATATATATATTTAAATAATTATAAAATTATAATAAATATATTTAAATAATAAATATATTTATTATATTTATAATTATATATACTTATATATTAATAAATATATATAATTATATAAAAATATATAATTATATATATATATATATATAATTTTATAAATATATTTATAGTTATATACAAATTTTTATAAATATATTTTTTTGAAATTATAATTATAAATATATATATATATATATATATAATATTTATATTACAATAAGTATATATATGTAAATATAATATATAAATATGATTTACATAACTTTTAATAAAAATAATCTTATTTTCATGATTTTATATATAATAAATTATCAAATTTATATCTCAAAATGTTTAATAGTTTGTTTATATATTGATATTTTAGTTCAAACACTTATATAAATACAAATGATGTATTGTTAATATGTGATATTTGAACTTATATATTTATATCAATGTTTAGGTGCATATATCAATGTCTATGTGCATATATGTGTATGCAATATGTTGTGTGTATGTGTGTGTGAGTGTGTTTTGTGTATGTGTATATATAGATGGCGTACGTATACAGATATATATATATATATGTGTGTGTGTGTATGTATATATATGTGCATGTGTACGTGGGATGTCCATATATATAACATGTTTACATGTGTATATGTATGGCATGTACTTAGTTAATTATAAAATTATAAATATATATAATTTTTTAAAAAAAGTATTTACAAAATTATAAAAAAATATAAATTTATTTAAATAATTATAAAATTATGATAAATCTATTTTAAAAATAAATATATTTATTATATTTATAATTATATATACATATATATTATTAAATATATATATATATATATAACTATATAAATATATATAATTATATAAATGTATATATAAATATATACAAATACTTATAAATATATTTATTATATTTATAATTATATATAAATAATTATATAAATATATAAAATTATATAAATATACTTATAATTATATATAAATATTTATCAAATATATTTATTTACAATTATAATTATAATTATAATTAATTAAATATAAATATAATTAATTATAAATTTATATTAAATATATTTAAATAATAAATATATTTATTATACTAGAAAGGGTTAGGTACCGAACATAGTCGGCCCTAAAAATTATTAATGAAAATAGAACTATAGAAACAACAACATGAGCATGGCACAAAAAAGGCACCACCAAACAAACAAATGGAAAAACATTACCACAAAAAAATACCCACACATGAGGCAAAAAGGCCCATAAAACACATCATAAAGGTCCAAGATCCCACATAGATTAGAGGCCTAGTGTGAGGCCCCCTGCCTTACCTTCACATTAGTCATGGAATGACCCAGGCCCATATTATGTTGAAGGTTTCCAAATCCAACGCTTTGCCGATAGCCACCAAGCCTCCCAGCATCACATCTTGCTGACAGTCACTGCTCTATCCCCAAAAAATATCCCAGAAATCTCACTCCATTTTTTTGTGTTGTCAACGGTCAACATAACCAGCCAATCCCCAATCTAAATACATATCTTGAGGTTTCCCTCATAACCCAAGGCCATCTTCGACACCACAAGTCCCATGGTCATCACCTTCTGTCACCCAATTTCACCCCCGACCCATTCTATACATCGTTTTTGTGTTGTGTTGCAGTCATCCAAGACAATGTCACTAACAACTCCAAACATCACGAAGCTGGTAGAAATTTCGTTGGACGACTCCAAAATCTTGAGCACCACCGCCTACACTCAAGCGTCTTCATCGTCATCGTCCTAAACCCTACCTTTGAAAAAATCATCCCAATGAAGATGTACCACTGTCAAGGAGCACCAGGATCTCATATTTTTTACCCGTTACAAGAAAAGGATGATCGACTTTCCATCAGAGTCCACTATCGTGCCCCACATCCCTTCTGTTGTCCACCGTCAGGTTCCTAAACCCCTCATCATCATATTCCCTTGTTTCATCCCAATTCGCACCACACCGCATATTGATAGGGTGAGATGGTCCTACCAAGATTGGGCAGTGTATCTTTTTTATGTTATTAAGGAGGTGTCGTATTTACATGATCTGATCGGGCAATTGAAAAGGGGGTTACGTGTCTCTGCAATTGGACTATGTTGGGTATGATGTCCTCAAGTAGTCTCCAACGAGTTTATTTGTAGAGCCAGAAACATCCAACGGCCTCGGTATCCATGATTCATGGAGCTTCTTTCTAAAGGTAGGCTCTCATTGGATGATGATTTTCCCAATGACACTTCAGGGTTCCATTGGTTGAGAGGATGGGAGGTCGGGCTCATCAGACCCTTTTGTGGGGAATTATTGCCTACTCAAATACTCTCTTATAGATTTACGCAATGTTTATATGTTTGTGAATCCTTGGTTATTTCTTGAAGAGTGTATCTACATATTACCCTTGGGTTGTAAGATCAATCAAGGATACGCATGGATTAGGAATTACTTAGACAACGCTAGTTTAAGGCTTGTGATGAGGTGCTCGTGAGTTTATCGTCATCTAGGGGGGACAAAAGTTACTTCAATATCAGGATCAAACCCATGAGATGGGTTTCTTATATATCCTCTTGAGAGGAATCATAACCCATGTAGTATGGTTTCACTTAACTAAACACATCACGTTTCATGGTTGTGTCATGGGGACTGATCTATGGATTTTAATATCATGTGGCAAGGATGTCTAGATGAAAGGTTTTCAGTCAATATCCAATGAGGGGATTATGATGAGGTATCCCAAGATTCATAGGAAATATATAGTCTCCTATATTCATGTAACCCCACCAAAAATATGGCCCGGAGAATTCTAAGGTGGTTTGGGTATCGGGTTTGGACCTAAGGGGGGCTTCCTATGTATCCTAGTTGATTACGAATCAAATCCATCGTAGTTCAGTTTGAGTTGTGACTTGATTGGGGATTATGTGTGGGAGATACCAATTCTAATGGGACGCAATCTCTCATTTCATGGATGATATAATATGGAACACATGCCTAGATAAAGTCTTCCTACATATCCCAATTGTGTTGGGAATCATATTTCTCATACTTCATTTTAGGTTGTGCCAATGTCGTATTATCACAGGCCTCTAAGCCCACTGATTCATTCTCATTGTGAGAAACAAGAGGATGTGAAAGATTCAACAAAGTCACACTTTCTCTTCTCTGTTGAGGGGAAAGGAGGATCCCATGGAAAAAGATTCTAGGGAGACGATGGATGAGGGTGAGGAGCAATGAACCCTTCAATGTGAAATGAAAGTGAAGGTCATTAGGTATGTCCTGAAAGGCTAGGGGCTTACTCCAGGAGGTATGACCAAATAAGAATAATGTGGGGTATACTACAGTTTAATGTCATATAGCTTGGATGATTATTAAATACAGGATAATTATTTTGAGATGTTTCGACATGCCTCGAACATGAGAGGGAAGGAATGTAAAAAACCATGATTCTGGAGGATCTCAGATTAGGAGAAATGATATGAGGCATAGAATACATTGAGGCATAAGGAGGTAGGATAGGAATCTCCTGAGGATGAATTTTTATTTGGTTGATAGGAAATTTTTGTGGGAAACATATGCAGAGCTGTCAGGGCATTGTGTGCATAGTCAAGTAGAGGTGTACTCAGGGACACTGGCCTTCCATTTTCGATGGACGAGCAAGTTTATAAAGATCCAAAATTTCTGGGTGTACTATTATTTAAATTCAAATATCTTGGAATATGACAACACATATTAATGTCATGTTGTATAGAATAATACCATACAGTTTAATGTCATGTCTTCAGGCTGATAACTCGTAGTTTAAAGTCATAGAGTTTGGACTGGTTGTTGTAGAAACCATGATTAAATGGAGAATAATTGGTCTGGCATGTTCTGGCATGCCTCGAACATGAGAGGGAAGGAAAGTGTCAAACATGATTGTAGGGATTTCTGGATCAGGAGATATGATACGGGGCATGGGATCCATTAGGTCATATAGAGGTAGGAAAAGCCTCTCCTAAAGATGAATTTGTCTCTGGTTGACATGCCATCTTTGTAGGCAACGTATGCAAAGCCTCCAAGGAATTGTATGCATAGTCAAGTAGATGTCTCTTCAGGACACTAATCATTTAATTTTGATGGCCATGGATGTTTATGAAGATCTATAATCACCTGATACATAGAGTTTGATGGATGGAAAGGATATTTCTAGGTATGTAAAGAAAGCATTCAAACCGTGATTTTCCAAAGAGTTCTGGACTAACATGGTATAAGAGGCAGGTGATGGGGTTTTAAGAGCCTCATGAGGAGTAGCTAGACTCATGGTATTTAAGGTATGGATGATGGGGTGATATAAGGGAATAATGGAAAATGTCATCGAACTGGCATGAAAATTTTGTAGTGTGACTCTCCATTTTTCATGAGGGTTAGTGACGGTAGCGAAGGGACCAGACATGAGGGGTCGGACCGCAGCCTAGCACTGATCTCGAGCCGCGGTGTTGGGGTACAACCCCTGTGGTATAGACCAGTGAATTCAGAAGAATTCCTGCTTAGGGATGTCTGTATATAATCTGGCCACTTAGGATGGTACGTGGAGGATTTGGCTGCATAGGGGAGTTCTAGGAGGAGCTGGCCACGTAGGAGTTGTTCGCGTTGGAGAATCCACATAGGAGTTCGTTATGAACTATTTCCCATAAGATTTTGTTCACAAATTGTATCCCACAAACATTTTTCTTCATACTATTTATTTATTTTTTATTCATTCGCGGGGTTATAAAATAATGCCTCAATTCTCTGAACGACACTCCCTCTGCATATTATATTTTGTATACGATCTTTCGCACATAGTTTAGGGGTGGAGTTCCACATAGGTACACATGCATATAGTTTGTGGGATGGAGTTACGCGAACTACTTCAGGTGTAGGAGGGATTTCTCCCTTTTTCACCCATCTTCCATTTCTCTTCTGCTTGTCCGAGAGCTCTTTTAGCACTACCAAGATAGAGTCCTTTTTCGATCACCCTCTCGGTTTATTTATAGAGGTGTAGAGCACTAGATCGATGGTCCACATAGCACCTTTTGCAGAAGCCCATGGTGGAATTAGTCATCAGGGGGATTCATTTGTGGGTGCTTGCATTGACACCTTATCCACATAACTACTTAGTTTATGGGGGATATTGTATGTGGGGGATGTCGTATGCGGGGGTATAATTATCTACTTCCATTTCACTAATGAAATTGTTCCTGGGGGAGGGGCACCATATTCGTCATTCTATGGACTTCTTAGTTTCCTAGAACTTTATGCAAAGAGGATTTCTCCATCTCATTTCAGCGAATGACCTTGTTTGTGGGAGCCGGTGTCATCATTCTTCATTTCACATATTTTTCGATTTATAGGTGATGCCTTCGTCAAACCATTCCCGAAATTTAGTACGCAGACGGATTATCTTCCTTTTCCAAATTTGGATTCTCCAACATTCTTTTTTTAATATTCCTTCAGAATTTTATTTCTTTCTTTTGTTGAGTTTGATGGAATTTTCTTCATCTTGAATAAAGAATTTTCAAGACCCTACCACCCAACATCACACAAATCCTTCAACATGAACCCCCACAAATATCGCATCCATGACCGATGTTGTTGGGATCGCAAAGGCGCCTAGCCACTCATTGTCAAGATCCAAACTCATTCATGGAACCAAACCCTCACTGACGCTCTTCTTCAAGCTTCTCAATGAATCGTTCCTCTCAAAATTTAAGGTATGTGATTATTTCTTCTCATCTTTAATCACTATATTCACTCTCACACCAGAGTTAGAAAGACACTATCCCACCACACACACTGGCCTCCACCGAGAACCACCATAGATTCCCTCTTAAACCACCAAAAACACGACTTTCCACCTGAATTGAGCCCCCTAAAAGCCACACCAATCACTTATCCTCCCTTTCATCATATACCTCCCAAAATCTACATTGTTTTATATCTTTACCATGAATGATGCAAAAAACCTTCTTTTAGATCTTTAGTTTCATGATATTGGGGCTTCATTCATGATTCATTATTCCCCTTACTAACTGAATCTCTATTTTTTCCCTTCTCAACTAAGTTCACATTGGTTTGGGGTAAACTGGAGTTCTTTTTTTATTCTCCTTGGGTTTTTTATTTTTCTGTGGTTTCCTGTTGAATAAATCATTCGACTCTATCATCTTGTGTTTTAGGTCCCATCTTGATCTAACTTTTGGTTTACCAACAGTTGAGGTTCCCTAAAAGCCAGTGTTGGGACTCTTCTTCTTTGTTCCCGTTTTATGTCTGGAATTTTTTTCTTGAGTACAACCATTTTTTAGAGATAGTGAGGTTATGATTTCATCTATTTGGTTGAGTTAAAACTGTACGATCCTTCTTATATTTTTATTTTGGGGAGATTCAATTGTTCTACCTATAGATTATGTATATATAAATAATTATAAATAATTTATAAATAATCTTGATGATAGATAATTTTGATCATATATGATTTTGATTATCTTGAATTAATAATTTGTATAAATAATTTTTAAATAATTTTGAATTAATAATTATTTCGAATTCATATTTTTCAAATAATATTTATTTTTAAAGAATGGAAATTGGGTATTACATTAATAAATTATAATGATATATAATTATTTTTAAATATATACATCATTTTTACCATTTAACATATTTTAAAGTATTTATTATTCACAGACATATTTAACTATTCTCACATGTAAGAGATTTTTTACCAATACATGATGTTTACTCTCTTAATAAATTATGATATCTTGATTAAAAATATGGAATTTATTTAACCAAACTCTAATTATATATAAATTAATTATTAATTTAAATAATATAATTTATTTTAAATTTATGTTTTTTTAATAAATTCTTTTTTATTGTAAAATATTTTATTTTAATTTCTCAAATAGCCTTTATGACTTCAAGTGTGTCTTTTTATTTAAAATTGACATTTTAGTAAAAAAACATATTTGACATAATAAAAACCAAGAAAAAACATTAATATTGTTTTGATGATTTATGAAAATGATTTTTATGTCATTTTTAATGTGTATGAATCATCCTCACCTCAATCAGATACATGGTGTTCCCGGTATAACTCAAAGTGTATATTATTAGTTTAAAATTGACATTTTAGTTAAAAAAATATGTCACTAATTGAAAACTAAGAAACCACACTCTGATTATCTTTAAAATTTAAGAAAATTATTCATAATTCATTTTTTATGTGTAGTAATCAATCTCACATCAAACCAACACACGATGTGATAGGTGTGACTCAAAGATCATTTTTTTCAACTTAAAATGAAATTTTTTAGAAAAACACAAGTGACATATTCAAAATTGATAAAATTCATTTGGATTTATTTAAAAAATTATAAAAATGGTCCTTAATTCAATTGTGACATATAATAATTAGCTGCACCTCAATCCAACACACAGTGTGATCGGTATGATTCATATTGTGTCTTTTTATTTAAAATTGATATTAATTTTAGTAAAAAGGAAAAGGGACTTACCCAAAACCCATAAACCACATTTGGATTGTTTTTATACTTTATGAAAATGATCCATAATCCATTTTTGATGTATAGAAATCAACATCACCTCAATCCAATACACATTATGCTCGTTATGACTCAAAGTGTCTGTTATCAATCTAAACTCACCATTTTAGTTCAATACATGTGTCACTCACTGAAAATTGGGAAAACACACTCATGTTGTATTGATAATTTAGGAAAATGATTCATAAGTAATTTTTTATGTGTAGGAATCAGAATCACATTAATATATCACACGATGTTCCCAATATGACTCAAAGTGAGTGTTTCCAGTTTAAAATGATATTTTAGTAAAAAACACAAGTGACATACTCAATGCTAAAAAATGCACTCAGATTGTTTTGATACTTTAGGAAAATGATACATAACTCATTTTTGACAATTAGTAATCAACCATTCCATAATCTGATACACGATGTACCCAATATGACTCGAATTATGTTGTTTCAGTTTAAAATTGACATTTTATTAATTTATTGTTTCATATTTATGTTTTATTTATTTATTTATAGTATTAATAACATATGAATTGTTTTCTTATATAGGTGGATTATTTTTCTTGAGTTGGGGTTGTTTTTTAACAAATGATACCATGATTGTACTTTTTTAAGAGGGGGTTAGGTGCTAAAGACAATGTGACATTGGTGTTTTTGAATTTTTGTGATAGTACTTTCTTATGTAATTGTACAAAACATTTTTTGAAATGACTATAATATAGTGATTTTATGTATTTGTGATGTAATTTTTATTTAAATTAAATTATGAATTTTCCATATAAATGTTTATGATGCAATGTCTTGTAATTCAAATAGAACACTACACTAGTAGGTCCTTTATCGGCACTAGAAATAGCACTGATAAAGGAACCCCTTTATTAGTGCTAAAGAAAGAGTTGATAAAGGGGTCCTCGATTTTATGATTCTTATGAAAACAATCATTTTTTAGCATTGTTAAAGCCTATTTTTCATGCTATTAAATGGTCTATCAGAGGTAGTATACATGCAGTGGTTGACACATTCTGCTATCTGTTCTCACATGATACGCAACTTCCGCAGTCACTCAACACCTATAGTAATATCAAATTTCCCCCATGAGAGACTTGGATTGTTTTATAGTTTTGGAGCTCCAAGCCTTTAAAAGGGGTAAATTGGTAGTTTTAAACTAGTGGATGATATCAAAAAATATCTGATGGTTTTGTGGAATTTAGATAGTGGTGTTTACCCAGAGGATAAGCAGTCATGGAAAGGTAGTCACGGTAGGGTATCAATAAAGATATATTAAAAATAATTTATTATTTTTAGCTTGAAAACCAAATGTGATACCAAGAAATTTCAAGATCTATTCATGCTCAGTCCTAAATTTTATTAAGTAAAATCTAAATGCATAACAGAAACACATAGTGTGGCATAAGGATTACCACTAAACAAGAAATTGGCCACTAATAGGCCCACCAATATACCCAAAATCCCCCATTAATGCATGGAGAGTCCCTTGATTATGGGTTGTAACCCGACTAGTTTCCACCACTAAAATCCCATTTTTCCCTTGAGGAGCTCACCAAACCAATGTCTATTGACCCATAAAACATTCTTCCCAAGTTCATCAAAAGATATCATTTTATCGATTATCTAGATACTTGAGTCAATCATCTCACCTGAGGTCATCAATAACTCTTGTTTTATATTTTCATCACCTTACCACTGCTCGAGTACGGGTCATCATAGACCCACCAATCAAGGTCTCTGAAACACGTTGTAGAATCCATGATAGACATAAATTATGTTCATATTTCTTATCAAAATCTAATGATTTTTTAATTGTTTTCAATGTTAAAACACATGGATTTAAAATTTTTAGTAAATATTGGGTAATTTTAATTATAGAACAAAAATGGTGTTAAAATATTAAATGAAGGTTTTTTCGAAATTGAATTTTTTTATATTCTTAATTTTTTCTAACTCTTTATATGAATTTTGACTAAAAATTTGGCACTTAAGGCCATCTTTCAACCAAGTATCCCACAACCCTATAAGCGACCCACAAGGGGTTTCCCAGCTAAGCTAGCTATCAAGAGGGCCAGCCTAACCACACGGAGCACACAGAGTATCATGCCTCAACATAGTGGTGTGTAGGTGCTGAACCACACAAGTAGTAGGGTGAGCTCATGGGATCATGTGGGCCATGTGTGTGCGGCCCACATGTTGTGTGTGGAAGTGGAGCTAGGAGCCCATCCCCGACGTAGGCTTCAGAGTAATGGAATTCACACTCAGAGTTATAAGGGAACCCCCACCCATGTTGGAATTTCAATATAGGATCAAAATGTCGTTGTGGATCCACCACACACCACCTCACTCTGCCACCTGATGTCGCTTGACCACTCTTCCATTTATCTCTACTTTCCCACCTCTGTATGGCTTTACTCTTGTACATTGTCTGATCACCCCTATGCCACCTTCATGCTCCTCCACTGCCTCTACTGTCACTGCTCCACCCAACACATCCCCTACTCCTGTAGGAGAACCACCATGGTTTCTAATGAATGCATGAATCCACCACACCTCTCCCATTGTTTCATATCATGTTCCATAACCCTCACCACCACCGCCCTCCCTCTCGATCTCCTCCTGCCACTTTGATGATTGGAGGAAGGGGAAGCCACCGCTTCCTCACTCACTAGCCTCTGCCACCTCACTAAATCCACACTGCACATCAATTCTTTTTCCCCACTGAAGAAGTTGGATTCCACCACTACATCACATGGACTCCTTCTATGTGGTATTTAGCACGAGTAATCCATGAGTGTTATCTCACTAGAGGAAAAGCTGAGACCCCCTCCTGACTGCCTAAAAAAAGAGCCATCCATCTGCCTTGAGAAGAGATCGGTTTACTGCCCCTCGAAGGATTTCTCTGTTGTGGTTGTGTTGCTATAATTCTTATCCCCCTCCTTTATTCTTTTCAATTATATTTTCTTTTATTTATTTTTTTCAAAGTTTTGAATTTTCATTTTGAATTTTTATTTAAATTCTTCTTTAGTTTTAAATAAAATAAATTGCATGTATTTTTATTCAAGTATCCCACCCCTGCCTTCTTCTTCTTCTTTTTTTAAATTTTTCATGTTATTATTATTATACATTTAACATTTTTATTTTATTTTCATCTTCTCTTCTTATTCATTTAAATTTGTATGTTAATTATAATAATTTTTATTATTATTACTTTAACATTATTTATAAATTATATAAATTTTATTTATTTTATTTTATTTCTTTTCTTATTTTCTTCTTATATATTCTATTTCTTTTTTATTTATCACTCTCTATCATCACATTTATATTTTATTTTATTATTTTATTTTATCATCTATATTCTTTTTAATCTCTTTTTTCCTTTATTTTATTCGATTTCTCCTTATCTTCTTTCATATATCCACCAAGTGATCTATTACTCTCGGAAATGAGTGGTTGACCCCAAGGCTTGGCCTGGGGGGAGGTCAAGGTGTTCTTGAATTTTTCTTAAAGTTTATTTTTAAGTTTGAAATAGATTTGAGTAGCATGCATGGGTATGGATAATGTCCCCAATGAGGTGACTACCCCCCCCCCCAATGACATGAAACTAAATCTATTTCTATTCATTTATTTAATCTCTTTCCCTCTATCTATTGGTTAACTCTTCATATGATGAAGTTGAGATAATAAATGGATGAAATAGAATTGATAGAGCCAGGTCCTGCAATATGGCACACCTTAGACCAAGGTATGTCATCAACCTTTATTAAAGGAGGAGGTGTAATTGATATTTATTAGGCATTCAATAATTTCCACAATTTCTAAACAAAAAATATTAGTTCAAACAATATATTTCATGTTTGGATTATAAAAATGAAATCAAACACATAAAGGAGAATAATTATTGAACCCAAAACCAAGTCCTTTCTTCCTTACTCCATTATGTTGATATTTTCATACTAGTTTAAATTATTGTATTGAAAGTCATTATATAAAATATTAAATATCAAAGAATATTCTTCATTGTTTTCATAAAACATCAAAAATAAATAGTTTAGGTGATTTAGAACAATTAGGTGAAACAACTGAGAAACTCCTCAAGTTAGATGATCTTGGTCAGCCACTATTCTGCATTAGAAAAAAAAAAGCAATTTTGTTTTTACACACCCCATGATAGGCATGTGTCAAAAATGGAACCATTGTTGGGGATCTAATCACTAGTTTTTTTTAATTTTTTCTATATTCGAATTTTAGATAGTTTTTAATTTCTTAAACAAAAATCAAAATTCATAAAAAAAATATTTTTTCCATGATGAATCCAAATGATTATTTTTCTTCCTGGATTGATTACACACATGTGAAGGAACTAGTAGCTGAAGCACCATGGTCTTTAGAATAAAGTGTTTCCATATGGGCAAGATAGATCAAAGGATCCTAGATACAAATTTTCATAAAGTAATAATTCAAGGACCTCATCTAGGATCATAAGGATACCCTTGAGAAACCAGTGGTTAAAGGATTGTCTAGAGAACTTAGTGAATTCTGGTAGTAATTCCTATAATTTTATCAATAATTGTCCATGATACAAAAACAGCACTCTTAGTTTCCTCCCAACAGTATTGAATAAGTCCCTTGAGAATATTTTCATAAGAAAGTGTAAAAACACAAACTCAAGTATGATATTAAAGAGCTTAGAGAGATAGTTCATGAAATCCAAGGAAAAATGGATTAGATAATTGAATATTTCCAAGAATCATCAGATAAACCTAAACTTGAACCAGAAGATGATTCACTCACTACTGAAAAATCCACATATACCCATGGTTTTAAACCATAGGTATAGCCATTAAAACCATGGGTGTAGACTATACCCTCAATTTTCAAAACTGTGGCCTATTAAGGCGTCGTTTTATCTCTGAGATATACCCATGGTTTGAAAAATACTATACCCACAGTTTCAAAATTTTGGAAGAGGTGTATGCCACTTTGTCATTAACCCTATACCCACATTTTTGAAAATGTAGCTATAGGATTTAAAAAATTGTCAGTTATAGGTTTCGATCCTTAAATAACCTGTATACAATTCACATGCCTAACCACTACACCACATTATATTATAGGTATATAAATATATATTTACATATATATATTTATCTAAACTATGGCTATAGGTGGAAAACCATGGAAATATGTGTTTTCATGGAATTTTGTTTGGCCCATAGAAAAAAAAATTATGTCTTAATGTCGGAAAGCTATACCCACATTTTTTCAAAACCATGGGTATAGGAATGAATTATACCCACGGTTTTTATAGAACTTTAGGTATAGTTTTTTAACAATACTTTATACCCATGTTTTTTAAAAAACTGTGGGTATATGTTTGACCTATACTCCCATTTTTTTTCAAAAAGCAAGGGTATAGGTCTTAAAAACCCTATACCCATGGTTTTTTCAAAAACCATGGGTATAGGTGGGAATTCCCAACCTATACCCACAATTTCCAAAATTATGGGTATAGGTTCCTTTTAAATCCTTATATGCACAGTTTTTCAAAAATCATGGGTATAGGGTCATTTTCCAGTAGTGACATGTCTTCCCTGATTCACCTGAGGAGGCCAAGTATAAATACTTGTCTATTGATCTACATGTGGGAGATCAATAAGAAGTAGATGAATTCTGGAATAAATGTGAGGAACTTCTTGATCTCCTCAACCCTTTTAAAGAATAATACCCAGCACCATTGAAGTTAGATATAACCTATGTGGTGGAATTTGAAATAAAGTGGAGGATCCTGACTAACTACCTCCATCCACTAAAAAACTACTCCAATAGGCACTCACCACTGAGGCAAAAATTGTAGTTAAACCAACTAAGGGAGTTAAACATTTATTTTACTCTATCTCTTCTAATTTTATTGATACTAAATTGTGCACCACTCTCTACTGTTTTGATTATATAGATTCAGACAATCATTGTTATGCCTTATAAGAGGATGAATAAACTGGGAATTCACTTATTGAGGAACAGATGGAGCTCCATTATTTTGATAAAAATACATTTGAGGAGCCCCATAAGGAGATCCAAGTAGTTGAGCCTGAGGAAATCATAAAATAGGATACTCTTTTGAAGGGGATAAATTACTTATTAATAATTCAAATTAAAATTTTATTTAAGAAAAAATACTTGTTTACTTCCCCTTTGATTATTGAATTAACGCAGTCTATATGAATCCAACATTGTAAGATAAATATAAGGTGTCACAAGTAGTAACTAAAGTGGAGGAGGATGCATACTTAAACATACCCTTACCATTCAAACTATTCCCAATTGTGAAGGGGGGATCTGTTATACTCTATCCATGGAACATTCCTCAAGAACAAGGATAAAGCATGAGATGAGGAAAGCCACATGTGGTGGTTCAAATCAAAGAAGCTTCATCCACCAAATGATTTTAAATAATATACGATACTACCCTCTAGAGGTAGTAAAAATAAAGGCCCACTTGGGGGACCATAATGAGACTTATCCCTTTTGTTTTATGTATACAAATTTATATTTCAATTTCATTTCATAGGAAGTAGTCCAGTGTGCAGCACACTCCCTCCTATTATTTTTTAGCTTCAATGACATGATCCTTATTATTAATTAAGTAATTATCTTTTGTAGGGTTATAAATGGAATAATTTGGCCTCAAATAATGGGAAATGACTAATATTTATCATATAGAGAGTTTACTTTATTGTTTATCTTTTAAACTCACTGAAAATGTTTTTTCCCAAAATATGTTTTGAGCTTTAAATTAAATTGCACGGCCACAATTGAATTAACGTTTTACTTGAATTTTATAAAAGACATGAGTTTCTTACGAATCATGTGATGAAATGTTTTATATGTTAATGAGATTAAATGTGAAAAATTTAGAATTGAATGATTAAAGTGAAACATGGATATTAAAATGATGAATTATTATTTAAGGGAAGTTATTGATCCATGTAAATGAAATTTCCCAATCATTTTTCATGATTTTAATTTCTTAAATTCATGTGAATTCTTTTTATTATCAATCATGACTTGATTGATTATCCAAAATCATATGTTCCATTCCCAAGAGTATTTCTAGAACAAGTACTTCCTATTTTATTCTTGAGTGATCTTGGGACATGTCCCAGACCAGAACATGAATTTAAACAGGTCAAAGCTATGACTGTGAAAAAACACATTTAAAATGAATTAGGCATATTTTGATAAACCACTTATCCTTAAAATACCACCATTAAATCAATCCGTCTTTAACCTATAGAAACCATGAATGACCTTGTTATGGGTGACCCATGTATCAATCCATCTTTATCTATTCCTACCCTACTCTTAGTATTTGCATGATGTTTTAATGTTGAAGTGTATGGGTGAAGGGAATCATGGTGGAAAGGATGATTTACATTGTAAATAAAAGTTGTGGGGTGTTAATTATGGGTTCTAAGAAATGATTCTGATTTATTCATTATACTTTATTATTTTACCTCTTGATAAAAAATGAAATAAAGAACCAAAAAATAAGAAAAATGGGTTGTGATCTGGGAAAACAAAAAATCACCACTACTAGACCTATGAATTCTATCATACGTGGTTAAGTGGTGGATTTGAGGTTTATTCTAAATAATAACTTTATAAATATAAAAAATATAAAAAATTTACTTGAAAAATGAAAGAAATAAAAGAGTATAAAAGTAGAGAAAATTTCAAACATTTTCACAAATCATTCATTGTTCTTAAACTGATCATGATATTTTATTTGAGTTTTGAGGAAAATAGGATTTATTAAAATTTGAAAGGGATGATGTCATTAAACATTTACTTTGAATATCATGCTTTATTCATTAAGAGATAAAACTCCTCCTTGATCTTTAATTTTAAACATAAATTCCTACCAACTTTAAGTCTGAGAGACATTTGAACTTGAATTGCAAGCACTGATGATTTTATGTGCCATTTTTCTTTACAAAGTGGATAAAGTAATTTATTTAGAAGATTATGGATATGGATAATTTATTCATGATATGATCATAAATCTACTTGAATTCTATCATGAGATGTGAATGAATAGATTCAAAAGTGAGTTAAATTATGATTTGGAATGTTTAATAATTAAGAATTAAGGAACCTAAATTAATGAGAAGATAATTTTCACAAATTTAAAATGGGGAAAAGTAAAAAAAATTGTTTAATTTTTTTCTCAGATAATTGATAAATTAAATTGATATTTTATGTGTAATTTTAAAATTTGATTGAAATGGATAATTATTTGATTTCATTACATTGAAATTTGAATATTGATAACAATTGTTTCCTATTTAATTTCTTATTGAAATTTTATGCTTGAGGACAAGCATGGTTTAAGTGTGGGGGTATTTGATAAACACAAATTATGTGCATATTTTTTTTATCAAAATATATTGATTTTTTGATGTTTTTTAATATTAAAACCCATGGTATTCAATGTTTTAGTAAATATTGTGTGATTTTAATTATATAATGAAAATGGTGTTAAAATATTAAAAGAAGGTTTATTTTGAAATTTAATTTTTTATGTTTTTAATTTTTTGAAACTCTTTATATGAATTTTGTCAAAAAAATGGTACTTAAGTCTAGCCTTTAACCAAGGACCCACAGCCACATAGGCAACCCACATTGGGTCGCCTGACAAAGTAGGCCCTTGGGACATCAAGATCCTGTGCAAGGAGTGCACAGGGCATCACTCCCATGCATAGTGGATCATGGGTGGTGAACCAAGCAGATAGTAGGGTGAGCCCAAGGGCTTGTGAGGGCTGTGTGTGTGCGGCCCGCATGCCATATGTGAAATTAGAGATGGGATATCATCCCCAGTGCAGGCTTCTAATTTACAGAAGTTGTACTCGGGGTTACAAGGGAACCCTTCCAATGAAGAAGTTTCGATGTGGGATCAAAACACTGTCGTGGTTCCACCGCACACTGTCATATGCCACTATGCTCTACCACCCCCCGTTGATCTATGCTCACTCGATGAATGCCACCTTTACTCTTGCACCTCATTCGATCACCTCGATTCCACCTTCATGCTCCTCCACCACCGTTTCTATCACCACTCCACCTTCCACACCACCTACTCCCATCGGAGAACCTCCATGGCAATTGCTGCATGCACCAAGCCACCGCATCTCACCCACTATCGCCTACCATGTTTCAAAGCCCTTAGCACCACTGCTACTGAACTCAATCTCTTCTGGGAACTTTGAATGTTGGAGGAAGTGGAATTCATCGCTACCTCACTCTTTGGCCACTACCACCTCACCAAATCCACACTGCACATCTATGCTCTTTCACCGCCGAAGAAGTCGACTGCCACCACTACACTACATGGACTTCTTCCAAGCAGTATTTAGCACCCATAATCTATAGGTGTGATCTCACTGGAGGAATATACAAGATTCTATCCTAACTACCTATAAATGGAAGCATCTTCTTTCCTCGATAAGAGATCGGTGGACTATGCCTCGAAGGATTTCTCTATCATGGTCGTGCTACTACAACTCTCTTACCCTCCTTTCTTCTTTTCATTTATCATTTCTTTTATTTATTTTATTCATAGTTTTGAATTTTTATTTTAAATTTAAATTTAAATTCTTCTTTAGTTTTAAATCAAATAAATTTCAAGCCTTTTTATTCAAGTATTCCACCCCTCTTCTTCTTCTTCTATTTTTTCTTTTTTCTTTTTTTTTATTATTATTTTTTTATTTTTTTATTCTTTTAAAATTTTATTTTATTTTATTCTTCTATTATTCATTTAAATTATTCTCTTAATTATAATAATAATAATAATTTTTATTTTTATTATTATTATTTTAACATTATTTATAAATTATGAAAATTTTATTTATTTTATCCTATTTCTTTTCTTATTTTATTCTCTTTTATTCTATTTTATTTTTATTTCTATATCTCTATCATCCCAATTCTATTTTATTTTATTATTCTATTTTCTCATCACCTTTATTTTTAATTTATTCTTTATTTTATTTTATTTTATTTCTCCTTCTCTTATTCCATCTATCCACCAAGTGATCTCTTACTCTCAGAAATGGGAGGCTGGCACCAAGGCTTAGCCTAAGGTGTGGTCAAGGTGTTCTTGAATTTTCCTTAAATTTAATTTTAAGTTTGTAATATATAATAGTAACATGCATAGGTAAGGAAAATGTACCTGATGTGGTGACTTCCCCAAATGACTTGCAACTCAATCTATTTATATTCTTTAATTTAATAATTATTCCCTCTATTCATTGGTTAACTCTTCATATGGTGGGTTCAAGCTAATCAATGGATGAAACAACATCGATAGAGCCAGGTCCTAGAAGATGGAATAACTTAGACAAAGGTATGTCATCTACCTTGATTAAAGAAGGAGGTGGAATTGAGATTTCTTAGGTATTCAATGATTTCTATAATTTCAAAATAAGTAATTATAGTTCGCATAAGAGATTTCATGTTTGGATTATCAAACTAAAATCAAACACATAAATGAGAATAATAATTGAACCAAAAACCAAATCCAAAACAAAGTCCCTTCTTCCTTACTCCATTTTATTTATATTTTCATGTTGGTTTAAATTCTCATATTTCATGTCATTATTTAAAATATTAAAAACCCAAAAATATCCTTCATTGTTTTCATAAAACATCAAAAAGAAATAGTTTAGGTGATTTTGAATAATTAGATTATCATACTGAGAAACTCGTCAAGTGAGATGGCCTCGGTTAGCCATTGTGCTACATTATGGAAAAAATAATTTGTTTTTCCATGCCCCATGATAGGCGTGTCTCACTCCAACAATCATAATTGTTACGATCAAGGTTACCAGTTGCCATCACCCTCAATCCATGTCCATTTATCACCAAGTATCATAGGGTCATAGCCAATGGACACACCCAATGAACTCATTTATCCAACATCAGTCAGCCCACTGAATAACTGAGGTCTTCATCACCGATCATCTCATGTGCCATCATCGGTAGCACCCACTCCATCCCTTCCATCACTTGCAAGTTATGGCTAGTTGTCACTTTGAATCATAGAGTCATCACTCATATTAGGGTCATTGAGACCCAAATTCAATATATAAATACATCACCATCGCCAGCCTATGCACATCACATTATGTCCGGTGTCCTATGGACTTCTTGCAACCTTAGGTCACCCTGCATATTGACTTCTCCATCCAGAATCTAATCCTGAACACCATCCCTTTTGACAATAGGCCACGTGGAATCCCCGCCATCGAGGTGATTCTCCACCGCTATCGAGGTGATGCTGCCACCAGGATACCATGAAGAAACCCCACCATTGGCCAGGCTGTCTTCATTGAAAACATCACTGCAAACCCCTATCGTCATCCCTATACTACTACGCATCACAGAATTGCTATCCAATGACCAGACCATTCTATCGTAGGGATCCCAATTCTTCCGCATCGTATGAAACCTCCATTTCCATCCCTTATCCAGAGCCTTATCCCCATATATTCACCGAATTGCGCCCATCCACCCAAGGTCATCATCTACCTAAGACCCAAGATCAATGAGATAGTAACCGGTCATCCATATTTTTATTATTAACCTATTATAATTTTTTTTGTATATAGGTTAGATTATTAGGGTATAATTTATTTGATCATATGTTGTTGATGATTTTTGGTGATGATCCCATCGTCCATCGATAAAGAACATGGTGATCAAATTTTCCTTCCCCTATTTTATCTTTTCCCTCTCTTTTTTCATGATAACCCCACCTTTCTCTATTGTATATGGGTGAGCGAAGAGCCTCCAACCAAACCAAGGTTGGAAATAGCATCGAGTTGTTCCAAACCGGTGTTAATTCAAGGGGTTGCAAGGTGATGAAGGTGATCGGTCAAGAATTTGGTTATCAGATTTCTCTTCCTCGATGGTAGTATTTGGATCTGAAGAATAATGGTGATAATTTTCATGAATAATTTTTTTGGATCGGGTGCTTGGGGACCATGGTACATGGGGTCTCTCGTTTTTCCCTTTGATAACCTACTCATATGGAACTGGGTTGAATAGATAAGGAACCACCAAGTGGTGGTTGATCTTTTCTCCTTGAATTTTCTTGGGCTTCAAGACTTCTTTGGGCTGCAAGGAGGTGTTTTCCTCTATGTTATATGGGTTGGGAGGTTCTTTCCCTTGATTTGTAATATTTTTTCATGGAATATTTGTTCCATAAAATAAGATGAAATTCAGGGTTATCCTTGGCTCATTTTAGTGAGATCGTTTTAGGGTCATACTGGAAAGTGAAGCCAAAGATTTTCCCCTAGATGGTGTTTTCCCCCTTGATAGAGTTGGTTGGTTTTATGATTCATCCCTGGTTGTGTGTTATCTTATATCTATCACTACTACAAAAATGGGCTTTATCAGCGCTCAAAACGGTCTTTAATAGTGCTAAAAAAGCGCTATAAAGTTTAGCGCTGATAAATGATTTCTTTATCAGTGCTAAAAAAGCACAGATAAATGCTCTGCCTGCTGTAATATAAAATTATTTAGCAGCACACCCAAATAAGACCTAAAAAAATCAGCTTATCAACAAGTATACCCATACAAAATTAACACATATTTCATAAGGTGATTTCATAAAGTATACTCATACACCATTAATACATAATTCATAATTTAATTAAATAAATAAAGAATTCAATTCAGAATTCAAGGGGTTGGGGGACTATTCAGAGGCTGTCCAGGGGGGGTAGGGGGAGTCTGGGGGTGGGGGTGTCTGGGGTGGTGGGGGTGTCTAGGGGGATGGGGGTGTCCAGGGGGATAGGGTTTTCCAAGGGAGGTGGGGTGGTATCCAGGGGGTGGTGGGGTTGTCCATGGGGGTGGGGGCATCCAAGGGGATGGTGGGGTGTCCAGGGGGGTTGTCCATGGGGGTGTACATGGGGATGGGGTGGTGTCCAGGGTGTTGGGGGGATTTCTAGGGGGTGGGGTGTCCAGGGGGTGGGGTGGTGTTCAGGGGGTGGGGCAGTCTAGGGGGTTGGCAGGGATATCCAAGGGGGTGGGGTGGTGTCCAGGGGGGTGGGGTGGCAGTCCAAGTGGGTGGGGGTGTCCAGTTGGAGGGGTGGTGTCTAGGAGGGGTTGGGGTGTCATCTAGGGGGTGGGGGTGTCCAGGGGTAGGGGGTTGTCCAGGGGTGTCCAGGGGGTGTCCAGGGGGGTGTCCAGGGGGTTGGGGGGCTTTCTAGGGGTTGGGGGTGTCCAGAGGGGTGGGGGTGTCCAGGGGGTGGGGTGGTGTCCAGGGGGTGGGGTGGGGCTGTCTGAGGGGGTGGGGTGATGTCCAGGGGGTGGGGGAAGTCTAGGGGATTGGTGGGAATATCCAAGGGGGTGGGGTGGTGTCTATGGGGGTGGTGTGGTTTTCCAAAGGGCTAGGGGTGTCTAGGGGTGGGGGTGTCCAGGTGGTGGGGTGGTGTCTAGGAGGGGTGGGGGTGCCATCTTGGGGGTTGGTGGGTGTCGAGGGGGTGGTGGGTGTCCAGGTGGGGTGGGGGTGGGTTGTCCATGGGGGTGTCTAGGGGGTGGGGTGGTGTCCAAGGGGTTGAGTGGGCTTTCCAGGAGGTGGGGGCCTCCAGAGGGGTGGGGGATTCCAGGGGGTGGGGTGGTGTCCAGGGGGTGGGGGCGGTCCAGGGGGTTGGTGGTGTTGTCCAAGGGGGTGGGGTGGTGTCCAGAGGGGTGGTGGTGGTTGTCAAAGGGGGTGGGGTTCTAGGTGGTGGGGTGGTGTCTAGGAGGTGTAGGGGTGTCGTCCAGGGGGTTGGTGGTTGTCCAGGGGTTCGGGATGTCTAGGGGGTGGGGTGGTGTCTAGGGAGTTGGGGGTATTTCCAGGGGGTGGGGTGTCCAGAGGGGTGGGGGTCCAGAGGGTGGGGAGGTGTCCAGGGGTAGGTGTCTAGGTGGTGGGGTGGTGTCTAGGAGGGGTGGGGGCATCCAGGGGGTGGGGGTGTCTAGGGGGTTGGAGTGTCTAAGGGGTTGGGGGTGTCCATTTAAAACCAAAGAGAGACACTTTGAGTGATACCGGACACACTGTGTTGTACCTCTCGTTCCCCTCGTTGTTTGATTTTCATGATCACAATCACCTTATTATTTGTCTAATATTGTTTGAAGTGTTTTTGAATGATAGGCACAATGTTGCCAAGAAGTTGGCCCAAGAAAGAATCTCAAAGTGGACTGAATTGCAGTCCACCGGCCAACCGGTGTGATAGCACCGGCCAGCCGGTGGACCTGGCAGAGGCATTGCCCACTGCCAGGTTCCACCGGTCAGCCGGTGGCTCTGTCACCGGCCAGCCGGTGGCACCCAGACCAATTGGCCAGCTACTGTCTCCCCACCGGCCAGCCGGTGGCTCCTCCACCGGTCAGCCGGTAGAGCCTGGACCAAATTTCTTCTCCTCTGCCAAGGCACCGGCCAGCCGGTGGCCTAGTACCGGCCAGCCGGTAGCCCAGTCAAACTAGCCGTTGGGTTTGACCAGTCAACCCTCTTTTGGCCTCCAACGACTCCGAGGACTTCTCCAACGGCTCCGAAGGCCCCCAATGGGTTCCATTCCTATAAATAAAGGTTGAGGAAGCCCCGGACACTGACCGGAACTTAAACCAAGCCCAAGGACACTTTGTTGATCATTCGGCAATCCTCCGGCGAGCCACCTCAAGGAACCCCAAGTGCTCCATCCAATTCCACATCCAAGAGCACCACCAAAGAAGCTTGGAAGCGGCCTTAAAACTCTCCTATCAATCAAAGGCGCCCAAGGCTTCTCCAATTATGGGTTTTATTGTATTTATCTATTTTGAGCTTAATTTGGGTTTGTGTCTACAAACCACTCTATTTCTCATCCCCTCCTTCTTTTGGGTTTCACATCACCATTAAGGTGTGAAAAGGTTGTCAAGCTTTCCTTTAAATAGCTTGAGACATAGGTGAGCTATCCTTCACCTGTAAGAAGGATAGTGGGTTCTTGCTAAACCATTAAAAGCAAGTGGGTTCTTGCTCAACCATCAAAAGCAAGCTGTAATAGGTTCTAGTGCTACCTCAAAGCCTAGTGGGTTTCTTGATAACACCATTGAAAAGCAAGCGGTAGGAATCTATCAACGGTTGAGTTGGGAGCGGAGACGTAGGCCGGGTTTTTGGCCGAACTCCGTTATCAATTTTGTGTCTTGCCTTCTTTATTTCCGCTGCATTTCAACTTTGATTTTTAATTTGTTAATCATTTTTTTAAAAGCCAGATTTTTGTATGTCAATTGTTGTTTTCACTTAAAATTATATCCATTTTAAACAAAAGAGATAATTTGAGTGATACCGGCCACACTGTGCCTTAGATTTAGGTGTGGTTGACTCTTACACATCAGAAATAACCCATGTATCATTCCCCTAAAGTATCAACACAATCTGAATGTGTTTGGTCGGATTTCTGTATGTCAGTTGTTGTTTTCACTTATAATTCTGTCCATTTTAAACAGAAGAGAGACACTTTGAGTGATACCGGCCACATTGTGCCTCTGATTGTGCTAGGGTAGACTCATACACATCACAAATTACCCATGGATCATTCCCCTAAATTTTCAACACAATCTGAACACGTTTGGTCATATTTCCATATGTCAGTTGTTGTTTTCCCTTAAAATTCTATCTATTTTAAACAAAAGAGAGAATTTGAGTGATACTGTCCATACCCTGCCTCGGATTCAGGTGGGGTTGACTTGTATTTTACATTGTTTGTTTTGGTGATTGTGATCATCAAAATCAGGGGAGATTGTTGTACCTCTCGTTCCCCTCGTTGTTTGATTTTCATGATCACAATCACCTTATTATTTGTCTAATATTGTTTGAAGTGTTTTTGAATGATAGGCACAATGTTTCCAAGAAGTTGGCCCAAGAAAGAATCTCAAAGTGGACTGAATTGCAGTCCACCGGCCAACCGGTGTGATAGCACCGGCCAGCCGGTGGACCTGGCAGAGGCATTGCCCACTGCCAGGTTCCACCGGTCAGCCGGTGGCTCTGTCACTGGCCAGCCGGTGGCACCCAGACCAATTGGCCAGCTACTGTCTCCCCACCAGCCAGCCGGTGGCTCCTCCACCGGTCAGCCGGTAGAGCTTGGACCAAATTTCTTCTCCTCTGCCAAGGCACCGGCCACCCGGTGGCCTAGTACCGGCCAGCCGGTAGCCCAGTCAAACTAGCCGTTGGGTTTGACCAGTCAACCCTCTTTTGGCCTCCAACGGCTCCGAGGACTTCTCCAACGGCTCCGAAGGCCCCCAATGGGTTCCATGCCTATAAATAAAGGCTGAGGAAGCCCCGGACACTGACCGGAACTTAAACCAAGCCCAAGGACACTTTGTTGATCATTCGGCAATCCTCCGGCGAGCCACCTCAAGGAACCCCAAGTGCTCCATCCAATTCCACATCCAAGAGCACCACCAAAGAAGCTTGGAAGCGGCCTTCAAACTCTCCTATCAATCAAAGGTTCCCAAGGCTTCTCCAATTACGGGTTTTATTGTATTTATCTATTTTGAGCTTAATTTGGGTTTGTGTCTACAAACCACTCTATTTCTCATCCCCTCCTTCTTTTGGGTTTCACATCACCATTAAGGTGTGAAAAGGTTGTCAAGCTTTCCTTTAAATAGCTTGAGACATAGGTGAGCTATCCTTCACCTGTAAGAAGGATAGTGGGTTCTTGCTAAACCATTAAAAGCAAGTGGGTTCTTGCTCAACCATCAAAAGCAAGCTGTAATAGGTTCTAGTGCTACCTCAAAGCCTAGTGGGTTTCTTGCTAACACCATTGAAAAGCAAGTGGTATGAATCTCTCAACGGTTGAGTTGGGAGTGGAGACGTAGGCCGGGATTTAGGCCGAACTCCGTTATCAATTTTGTGTCTTGCCTATTTTATTTCCGCTGCACTTTCAACTTTGATTTTAATTGTTAATCATTTTTTAAAAGGCAATTCACCCCCCCTCTTGCCATCATCTTCTCCTTTTCTCCGCCCAACAATTGGTATCAAAGGGGTAATTTGAGTAATACCTTAACGGGTTTCAAATTCAAAGATCCATTGTGATGGCATCAACCTCTTTCGCCCCCGAAGGCTATTCTTTGGGTCGTGCTCTATTTTTTTATGGAACCGACTATAATTATTGGAAAACCCGCATGACCACTTTTTTAAGAAGCATAGGATATCCTATTTACAAAATTGTCATGCAAGGTTATTCTTTGTCTTCCCCCGACGAATCCAAATGGACCCCCGCCGATATTAAGAATTTTGAGCTTGATGGCAAAGCCATGAATGCTCTTCATTGCGGGTTAGATAGAAATGAATTTAATCGTGTTTCTACTTGCTCTTCTTCACATGAAATTTGGAAGCTTTTAGAAGTGACCCATGAAGGCACTAATAAAGTCAAAGATACTAGATTAGATATGTATAGACAAGACTTTGAATCTTTTTCAATGCATCCAAATGAGTCTATTTCTGAAATGTTTACACGCTTCACTGACGTTTGCAATGGTATAAAATCTCTTGGTGATGATGTTTCAGCTGAAGCAATGGTCAAGAAGATTCTATGGGTCCTTCCGAGCTCATGGGCACCTAAAGTGACGGCAATCCAAGAAGCTAAGGATGTCAAAAACATGTCGGTCGAGGAGCTCATTGGATCCCTAATGACCTACGAGATCACGTTGAGGAGGCAAGCTCAAAAGGAGGGCACACCAATCAAGACACCAAAGAACATTGCCCTCAAGGTACAAAAAGAAGTAAGCTCCTCCTCCTCTTCCTCATCTTCTTCATCTTCAAGCGGCGACTCGGAAATGGAGAATCTCGCCCGCCAAATGCACAAGTTTATGAAGAAGCACAAGAAGAAGAAATCCCGCAAGCATCGAAAGCAAGAACCCGACAAAAGATCGGAGCCCAAGGTAAAATGTTACGGGTGCGGAGAAAAGGGCCATTACAAGCCCAATTGCCCACTCAACAAGAAATGGGCTAAAGAAAAAGGAAAGAAAAAGGTCCTCAAGGCGACATGGAGTGACACCTCCTCATCATCCTCCTCCTCCTCCTCCTCGAGCGACCAAGGTACAAAATGCCTAATGGCATTTCACGAGGTAACTTCTTCCGATTCCTCATCCTCGTCCTCATCTTCAAATTCTTTCAATCATTTATCATATGAAGAACTTCAACATGTGCGAGACCAATTAGAAAATGGTTTTCATGAGCTTTCTTCAAAATTCGTTGCTTTGAAAAAGAATTTCAAAAAACTCTCTTCCGAAAAGGAACAACTTCTCAAAGAGAAGGAGGAGTTGTCCCTCAAATTACAAAACATTCCCAATGTTGATTCCTTGGAATCAACAATCAAAGATCTAAGGGAATCTCTTGCTAAATTCACCAACAGAGAACAAAACCTTTCAAAACTCCTTGGTTCTCAACGTGTTTCTAGAACCACACATGGACTTGGCTACACCAACCAAGCTTCCTCCTCCCATGCTCCAACTGTTTTTGTAAGGGGGAGCTCTTGTTTTAAATTTTTTAATTATTGTAAGAAACCCGGGCACCTCATTTATGAGTGTGATTGAAAAAATGCCCGGTACGGTCAACCCAAATCTATTTTTTATTCGGACGAGTTTTATAGGAGAAGACCCGCCATGAAACAAATTTGGATTGAAAAATCCCTTTTGGCGAGTCTCTCCGGGCCAAAAATAGTTTCGTTTCCCCGATGATCTTTTGTTTTATTTAGGGGGAGTTAGGATCATTTAAGTCTTTTTTATTTCCAACACTTGGTTTCAAAACTTTCTATTCAAACCTTCAATTTCAACACTTGGTATCAAATTTTTCAATTCAAAATTTTCTATTAAATTTTCATTTCAATTTTCAACTCTTGGTATCGAATATTTCTTTTTAAAACTTTCAATTCAAACTGTTATTCATTTTTTGATTCAAAACTTTCAATTCAAACTGTTATTCAATTTTTCATTTCAATTTTTCATTCAAAACTTTCATTTCAAAATTTTTGATTCAAAACTTTCAATTCAAATTTCAAAAATTTCAATTGATTTAAAATCTTTTTTTCCCTCAATCAAGTTTTATGCCCCGTGCTATTTTGATAATCACAAAGGGGGAGAAATTCTTGATTGATTGGGGGAGAAATCTTTCTCTCATGCATTGCTTGTTTTCAATTTATCCTTTAAACCATGCCTCTCTTTTTTTGTATTTTACATTGTTTGTTTTGGTGATTGTGATCATCAAAATAGGGGGAGATTGTTGTACCTCTCGTTCCCCTCGTTGTTTGATTTTCATGATCACAATCACCTTATTATTTGTCTAATATTGTTTAAAGTGTTTTTGAATGATAGGCACAATGTTGCCAAGAAGTTGGCCCAAGAAAGAATCTCAAAGTGGACTGAATTGCAGTCCACCGGCCAACCGGTGTGATAGCACCGGCCAGCCGGTGGACCTGGCAGAGGCATTGCCCACTGCCAGGTTCCACCGGTCAGCCGGTGGCACCCAGACCAATTGGCCAGCTACTGTCTCCCCACCGGCCAGCCGGTGGCTCCTCCACCAGTCATCCGGTAGAGCCTGGACCAAATTTCTTCTCCTCTGCCAAGGCACCGGCCAGCCGGTGGCCTAGTACCGGCCAGCCGGTAGCCCAGTCAAACTAGCCGTTGGGTTTGACCAGTCAACCCTCTTTTGGCCTCCAACGGCTCCGAGGACTTCTCCAACGGCTCCGAAGGCCCCCAATGGGTTCCATGCCTATAAATAAAGGCTGAGGAAGCCCCGGACACTGACCGGAACTTAAACCAAGCCCAAGGACACTTTGTTGATCATTCGGCAATCCTCCGGCGAGCCACCTCAAGGAACCCCAAGTGCTCCATCCAATTCCACATCCAAGAGCACCACCAAAGAAGCTTGGAAGCGGCCTTCAAACTCTCCTATCAATCAAAGGCGCCCAAGGATTCTCCAATTACGGGTTTTATTGTATTTATCTATTTTGAGCTTAATTTGGGTTTGTGTCTACAAACCACTCTATTTCTCATCCCCTCCTTCTTTTGGGTTTCACATCACCATTAAGGTGTGAAAAGGTTGTCAAGCTTTCCTTTAAATAGCTTGAGACATAGGTGAGCTATCCTTCACCTGTAAGAAGGATAGTGGGTTCTTGCTAAACCATTAAAAGCAAGTGGGTTCTTGCTCAACCATCAAAAGCAAGCTGTAATAGGTTCTAGTGCTACCTCAAAGCCTAGTGGGTTTCTTGCTAACACCATTGAAAAGCAAGCGGTAGGAATCTCTCAACGGTTGAGTTGGGAGCGGAGACGTAGGTCGGGATTTAGGCCGAACTCCATTATCAATTTTGTGTCTTGCCTATTTTATTTCCGCTGCACTTTCAACTTTGATTTTAATTGTTAATCATTTTTTAAAAGGCAATTCACCCCCCCTCTTGCCATCATCTTCTCCTTTTCTCCGCCCAACACACTGTGCCTCATATTGAGTAGGTGTTAACTTTTACATGTCACAAATGACCCATGGGTCGTTCCCCTAAAGTATCAACACAATCCGAATGCGTTTGGCCAGATTTTTGTATGTCAATTGTTGTTTTCACATAAAATTATATCCATTTTAAACAAAAGAGATAATTTGAGTGATACCGGCCACACTGTGCCTTAGATTGAGGTGTGGTTGACTCTTACACATCAGAAATAACCCATGTATCATTCCCCTAAAGTATCAACACAATCTGAATGTGTTTGGTCAGATTTCTGTATGTCAGTTGTTGTTTTCACTTATAATTCTGTCCATTTTAAACAGAAGAGAGACACTTTGAGTGATACCGGCCACATTGTGCCTCTGATTGTGCTAGGGTAGACTCATACACATAACAAATTACCCATGGATCATTCCCCTAAATTTTCAACACAATCTGAACACGTTTGGTCATATTTCCATATGTCAGTTGTTGTTTTCCCTTAAAATTCTATCTATTTTAAACAAAAGAGAGAATTTGAGTGATACTGGCCACACCCTGCCTCGGATTCAGGTGGGGTTGACTTGTACACGTAAAAACTGACCTAGGGATCATTCCCCTAAATTATAAACACAATCCAAATGCATTTGGTCAGATTTCCGTACATCAGTTGTTGTTTTCACTTAAAAATCTGTCCAATTTAATCAAAAGAGAGACACTTTGAGTGATACCAGCCACACAATGCCTCAAAATGAGGAGGGGATGACTCATACAGGTAAAAAATGACCCATGGATGGATCCCCTAAAGTATCAACACCATACAAATGCATTTGGTCAGATTTCTGTACGTTTGTTGTTGTTTTCACTTAAAATTATGTCCATTCTAAACAAAAGAGAATCTTTGAGTGATACTGGCCACAATGTGCCTTGGATTGAGACAAGGTTGACTCGTATATGTCACAAATGACCCAGTTATCGTTCCCCTAAATTATGAACACAATATGAATGCGTTTGGTCAGATTTTTGTATGTTAGTTATTGTTTTCACTTAAAATTATGTCCATTTTAAAAAAAAGAGAGACACTTTGAGTGATATCGGCCACACCGTGCCTCGAATTGAGGCAAGGTTGACTCTTACACCTCACAAATGACCCTTGGATCGTTACCCTAAAGTATCAACACAATCCAAATTCATTTGGTTGGTTTTTTGTATGTCGGTTGTTGTTTTCACTTAAAATTCTATCCATTTTAAACAAAAGAGAGACTTTGAGTGATACCGGCCACAATGTGCCTCAAATTGAGGCGCGGTTGACTCGTACACATCATAAATGACTCATGGATCATTTCCCTAAAGTATAAAAACAATCTGAATGTGTTTGGTCTGATTTTTGTACGTCAGTTTTTGTTTTCACTTAAAATTTTGTCCATTTTAAAAAAAAAGAGACACTTTGGGTGATAATGTCCACATCGTGACTCATATTGGGGGGAGTTGATTCTTACACATCAAAAATAACTCATGGATCGTTCCTCTAAATTATCAACACAATCCTAATGCGTTTTGTTGGATTTTTGTATGTTAGTTGTTGTTTTTATTTAAAATTGTGTCCATTTTAAACAAAAGAAATACTTTGAGTGATACTGGTCACACCATGCCTCGGATTGAGGTGGGGTTGACTTTTACACATCCCAAATGATCCATGCATCTGTCCCCTAATGTATCAACACAATTCAAATGGATTTGGTCGGATTTCCATATGTCAGTTGTTGTTTTCACTTAAAATTATGTCCATTTTAAACAAAAGAGAGACTTTGAGTCATAACAGCCACACCATGCCTCGGATTGTGGGTGGGTTGACTCATACATGTCAAAAATGACCCATGGATTGTTCCCATAAAGTTTCAACACAATATGAATGCGTTTGGTTGGATTTCTATATGTTAGATGTTGTTTTCACTTAAAATTTTGTCCATTTTAAACAAAAGAGAGACACTTTGAGTGATACCGTTCACACCATGCCTTATATTGAGCCGAGTTTGACTCATAATCCTTAAAAATGACCCATGTATGATTACCATAAATTATAAACACAATCCTAATGTGTTTGGTTGGATTTCTGTACATCAGTTGTTGTTTTCACTTAAAATTCTGTCCATTTTAAACAAAAGAGAGACACTTTGAGTGATACCGGACACACCATGACTCATATTGAGGTGGGTTGACTCTTACACTTTAAAATGACACATGGATCATTACTCTAAAGTATCAACACAATCCCACTATGTTTGGTCGGATTTCTATATGTCAGTTTTTGTTTACACTTAAAATAATGTCCATTTCAAACAAACGAGAGATGTTGAGTGATACCATCCATACCATGCCTCTGATTGAGATGGGGTTGACTGTTACACATTATGACTGACCTATGGATCATTTTTCTAAATTTTCAATGCAATCGGAATGTGTTTGGTCGGATTTCCGTGCGTTAGTTGTTGTTTTCACTTAAAATTCTATCCATTTTAAACAAAAGAGAGACACTTTGAGTGATACCGACGACACTGGGCATCAGATTGAGGATAAGTTGACTCGTACATGTCAAAAATAACCCAAGTATAGTTCCCCTAAATTATAAATACAATCCAAATGCATTTGGTCAGATTTTCATCTGTCAGTTGTTGTTTTCACTTAAAATTTTGTCTGTTTTAAACGAAAGAGATACTTTGAGTGATAACGGCCACACCATGCCTCATATTGAGGTGGGGTTGACTAGTACACATGAAAAATGACCCATGGATCGTTCCCCTAAAGTATCAACACAATATGAATGTGTTTGGTTGGATTTTCATACAGTAGTTGTTGTTTTCACTTAAAATCATGTCCAATTTAAACAAAAGAGAGACACTTTGAGTGATAATGGCCACACCGTGCTTTTTATTGAGACAGGGTTTAATTTTAGACATCAAAAATGACCCATGGATTGTTCCCCTAAAGTATTAACACAATCCGAATGTGTTTGGTTAGATTTTTGTACGTCAGTTGTTGTTTCCACTTAAAATTATGTCCATTTTAAACAAAAGAGAGACACTTTGAATCATACTAGCCACACCATGTATCAGATTGAGGTGGGGTTTAGTATTACATGTCAAAAATGACCCATATATTATTCCCCTAAATTTTCAACACAATACTAATGAGTTTGGTTAAATTTTTGTACGTCAGTTGTTGTTTTTATATAAAATTCTATTCATTTTAAACAAAAGAGACACACTTTGAGTGATACCAGCAACATCGTTCCTTTAATTGAGGTGGTGTTGACTTGTACACATCACAAATGACCCATGGATCGTTCCCCTAATGTATTAACACAATCCTAATGCGTTTGTTTAGATTTCCATATGTCAGTTGTTGTTTTCACTTAAAATTATGTTCATTCTAAACAAAAGAGAGACACTTTGAGTGATACCGGCCACACCGTGCCTCATATTGAGACGAGGTTGACTATTATAGGTCACAAATGACCCATGGATCGTTCCCCTAAAGTATTAACACAATCTGAATGAGTTTGGTAAGATTTATGTATGTCAGTTGTTGTTTTCACTTAAAATTATGTCCATTTTAAACAAAAGAGAGACTTTGAGTGATACCGGCCACACTGTGCCTCGGATTGAGGCGGGGTTGACTTTTACTCATAAAAAATGACCCATGGATCGTTCCCCTAAAGTTTCAACACAATAAGAATGCATTTGGTTGGATTTTCTTATGTCAGTTGTTGTTTTCACTTAAAATTATGTATATTTTGAACAGAAGAGTGACTTTGAGTTATACCAGCCACACCATGCCCCAGATTGAAGTGAGGTTGACTCTTACACATCACAAATAACCCATGGATATTTCCCCAAAAGTATCAACAAAATCTGAATGTGTTTAGTCAGATTTTAGTATGTTAGTTGTTGTTTTCACTTAAAATTATGCACATTTTAAACAAAAGAGATACTTTGTGTGATACCAGCCACACCATGCCTTGGATTGAGGCAGGGTTGACTCGTACACATCAAAAATGACCCATGTATCATTCCCCTAAAGTATAAACAAAATCTGAATGTGTTTGGTATGGTTCTTGTATGTTAGTTGTTGTTTTTACTTAAAATTATGTCCATTCTAAAAAAAAGAAAGAATCTGAGTAATACCAGACATACCATGCCTCGGATTGAGGCGGGGTTGACTCATACACATCTAAAATGACCCATGGATTGTTCCACTAAAGTATCAACACAATCCAAATGTGTTTGATTGGATTTTCGTATGTTAGTTGTTGTTTTCACTTAAAATGTTGTCCATTTTAAACAAAAGAGAGACACTTTGAGTTATACCAGCCACACCGTGCCTCATATTGAGGTGGGGTTGACTCTTAGGCCTCAAAACTGGCCCATGGATAATTCCCCTAAATTATCAACCCAATATGAATGTGTTTGGTCAGATTTTTGTACCTCAGTTGTTGTTTTCACTTAAAATTATGTCCATTTTAAACAACAGAGAGACACTTTGAGTGATACCGACCACAATGTGCCTTAGATTGTGGAGAGTTTCACTCATACACATCAGAAATGAGCCATGGATCATTCCCCTAAAGTATAAACACAATACAAATTCATTTGGTTAGATTTTTGTATGTCAGTTGTTGTTTTCACTTAAAATTCTGTCCATTTTAAACAAAAGAAAGACTTGGAGTGATACCGGCCACACCATACCTAGAATTGAGGCAGGGTTGACTCGTACAAATCACAAATGACCCATGGATCATTCCCCTAAATTATAAACATAATCCAAATGCGTTTGGTCAGATTTCCGTATGTCAGTTGTTTTTTTCACTTAAAATTATGTCCACTTTAAACAAAGGAGAGACACATTGAGTTATACCGGCCACACCATGCCTCGGATTGAGGCAGGGTTGACTTGAACACATCACAAATTATCCATGGATCATTCCCCTAAATTATCCATACAATTCGAATGCATTTGGTTGGATTTAAATATGTCAATTTTTTTACATAAAATTCTATCCATTTTAAACAAAAGAGAGACTTTGAGTGATATCGGCCAGACCACACCTTGGGTTAAGGCGGGGTTGAATAGTACACATCAAAAATAACCATTTTATTGTTCCCCTGATGTATCAACACAATTCGAATGCATTTGGTCGGATTTCCGTACGTCAGTTGTTGTTTTCACTTAAAATTATGTCCATTTTAAACAAAAGTGAGACACATTGAGTGATACCGGCCACACCATGCCTCATATTGTGGCGAAGTTGACTATTACACTTCAAAAATGACCCATGTATCATTCCCCTCATGTATAAACACAATAAAAAAGAATTTGGTTGGATTTTCGTATGTCAGTTGTTATTTTCACTTAAAATTTTGTCCATTTTAAACAAAAGAGAGAATTCGAGTGATACCAGCCTCACCGTGCCTCGGATTGAGGTGGGGTTTACTCTTAAATGTCACAAATGACACATGGATTGTTACCCTAAAATATCAACACAATTAAAATATTTTTGTTTTGGATTTCTGTACATCAGTAGTTATTTTCACTTAAAATTCTGTCCATTTTAAACAAAAGATAGACACTTTGAGTGATACCGGCCACACCATGCCTCGTATTGAGGTGGGTTTGACTTGTACACATTAAAAATTATCCATGTATCATTCACCTAAAGTATCAACACAATATGAATATGTTTGGTTGGATTTCCGTATGTCGGTTGTTTTTTTCACTTAAAATTATATCCATTTTAAACAAAAGAGATACTTTGAGTGATACTGGCCACATTGTGCCTAGGATTGAGGTAAGGCTGACTCATACACATCAAAAATGACCCATGTATCATTCCCCTAGAGTATAAACACAATTATAATGCGTTTGGTTGGATTTACGTATGTCAGTTGTGGTTTTCAGTTAAAATTTTGTCCATTTTAAACAAAAGAGATACTTTGAGTGATATCGGCCACACCGTGTCTTGGATTGAGCTGAAGTTGAATTTTACACATCATAAATTACCCATGTATCATTCCCCTAAAGTATCAACATAATCCAAATGTGTTTGGTTAGATTTCAGTATGTCATTTGTTGTTTTCACTTAAACTTTTGTCCATTTTAAACAAAAGAGAGACACTTTGAGTGATACCAGCTACACTGTGCCTCGGATTGAGGCGGGGTTTACTCGTACATATCAAAAATGACCCATGTTTAAGTCCCTTAAAGTATCAACATAATCCTAATGTGTTTCATTGGAATTATATACGTCAGTTGTCGTTTTCACTTAAAATTCTATTCATTTTAAATAAAAGAGAGACACTTTGAGTGATATCAACCACACCGTGCTTCAGATTGATGTGGGGTTGACTCATAAACATCAAAAATGACCCATGGATAATTACCCTAAATTATCAACACAATATTAATGTTTTTGGTTGGATTTTTGTATGTCAGTTGTTGTTTTCACTTAAAATTCTGTCCATTTTAAACAAAATAGAGACTTTGAGTGATACCGGCCACACCGTGCCTTGGATTGAGGCGGGGTTAACTCTAACACATCACAAATGACCTATGTATCGTTATCATAAAATATCAACACAATCCGAATGTGTTTGGTCAGATTTCCATATGTTAGTTGTTGTTTTCACTTAAAATTCTGTCCATTTTAACCAAAAGAGAAACACTATGAGTGATATTGGCCACACCATGCATCAGATTGAGGAAGTGTTTACTCATACACGTCAAAAATGACCCATGTATCGTTACCCTAATGTATAAACACAATCATAATGAGTTTGGTCATATTTCCATATATCAGTTGTTGTTTTCACTTAAAATTGTGTCCATTTTAAACAAAAGAGAGACGTTGAGTGATATCGGCCACACCGTGCCTCGTATTGAGTCATAATTTAGTCTTAAAAGTCAAAAATGACACATGGATCATTCCCATAAAGTATCAACACAATCTAAATGAGTTTGGTTGGGTTTCCGTACGTCAGTTGTTGTTTTCACTTAAAATCCTGCCAATTTTAAACAAAAGAGAGACACTTTGAGTAATACTGGCCACACCATGCCACATATTGAATTGAGGTTGACTCATACATGTCACAAATGACCCATGTGTACTTCCACTAAAGTATCAACACAATACAAATGCGTTTGTTCAGATTTTTGTACGCTATTTGTTGTTTTCACTTAAAATTATGTCCATTTTAAACAAAAGAGAGACACTTTGAGTGATACTGGTCACACCATGCCTCAGATTGAAGCAGGTTTGACTCATAAACGTAAAAAATGACCCATGGATATTTACCCTAAATTATCAACACAATCTGAATGCGTTTGGTCAGATTTTTATACGTTAGTTATTGTTTTCACTTAAAATTATGTCCATTTTAAACAAAAGAGAGACACTTTGAGTGATACCGGTCACATTGTGCCTCAGATGTCAGTGAGGATGAATCTTAAATTTCAAAAATGATCCATGTATCTTTACCCTAAATTATCAACACAATCTAAAGGCATTTGGTTGGATTTCCGTACATCATTTGTTATTTTCACTTAAAATTTTGTCCATTTTAAACAAAAGAGAGACACTTTGAGTGATACTAGCCATACCGTGCCTTACATTGAGGTGGGGTTGACTCTTACATGTCAAAAATTACCCATGGATTGTTCCCATAAAGTATCAACACAATCTGAATGCATTTGTTTGGATTTTTATACATCAGTTGTTGTTTTCACTTAAAATTCTATTCATTTTAAACAAAAGAGATACACTTTGAGTGATAACGGCCGCACTGTGCCTCGAATTGAAGAGTTTTTGACTCGTAAACATCCAAAATTACCCAAGAAACATTCCCCTAAAGTATCAACACTATCCAAATGTGTTTGGTTGGATTTTCGTATGTGAGTAGTTTTTTTAACTTAAAATTCTGTCCATTTTAAACAAAAGAGACACTTTGAGTGATACCGGCCACACCGTGCCTCGAATTAAGGAGGGGTTGACTCATAAACTTCACAAATGATCCATGTACCGTTCCCTTAAGGTATCAACACAATACGAATGTGTTTGTTCATATTTTTGTATGTCAGTTGTTGTTTTCACTTAAAATTATGTTCATTTTAAACAAAAGATATAATTTGAGTTATACCAGCCACATCATACCTCAGATTGAGGCAGGGTTGACTCTTACACATCAAATATTATGTATGGATCGTTCCTATAAAGTATAAACTCAATTATAATGCATTTGGTCAGATTTCCGTAGGTTAGTTTTTGTTTTCACTTAAAATTCTGTCCATTTTAAACAAAAGAGAGACACTTTGAGTGATACCGGCCACACCGTGCCTCGGATTGAGGTGGGGTTGACTTGTACACATCACAAATGACTCATAGATATTTACCCTAAATTATCAACACAATATTAATTCATTTGGTCATATTTCCATATGTCGTTTTTTATTTTCACTTAAACTTTTTTCCATTTTATACAAAAGAGAGACTTTGAGTGATACCGACCACACCGTGCATTGGATTGAGGAGGGGTTGACTCGTACATGTCACAAATGACCCATGAATCGTTCCCATAAAGTATCAACACAATACGAATGCGTTTGGTTGGATATGAAGGTATTTTGGAGATTTTACTGGTTTTTCTTATCCAAAGCCCAAAGAAAAGTGGTTCATCATTTTTGCATGTTGCTGGTGAATTTCATCTATTAAAATGGGAAAATTACTCATTGAAGAAAGGATGTTTTATTTAATAAAAATAAAATTTTTCCTATAAACATTTATATACAATAGTGTTTCATCTTTTGATCCCCTTAACTCCTCTCAAAAATGACCGCCAATTGTACATGTCCCCAAGTCAGATCTTCATGATATTTGTGTAAAATCTTCCATCAGGTATGTGGCCCACTTATTTCTAAACAAATCTATACCGTCTTGTGAGTATTAGCCTTTTCTATAGTTATAGTAGTACTGAAAATTATATAAATAAAGTGTTAATAAATAATTTAAATGAAATAGTAGTTGTTTTTTAAAATACCTCTTTAGGGATGCTAGTTTGTTGATGAAAAACGATCTCTTTCATAAATTTACAAACATAATAACCGAAATCCTTATCGTTTGTTTGCTTTGGACACTACAAAAAAAATTAATCATTAGGAGAATAAGTAACTTGTGTTAATATGTGTTTGTATAGTGAAATTTTATTATATATACCCTGATATTTGTATAGACGTAGTACTTGCTCGCCTCCTTATGCTTATCCCCTGTCCTCATTCCTTTTTAGACGATAATGATACACCACCCTATCATAACATAATCCTTAGTAAAAGATAATATAAATTATATTACTTTATGTTCGGACCTAAAACGTAGGATGTAGTGTCTTACAGATTCACAAACTCAATCATGTGTGGTGGGTTTGTTGGATATCCTTGCATTGAATCCAAAAAATAAATCTTTGGAGTATCCAAGTTCACCATAATTAGTATCCAATGTTTCTTGAAAACACAAAAAGGAATAAGTAATAAAAGAAGTGAAAATATAATTGATATTCTTTAATCGTAGAGTTTTACCCCTACATGATTGGTATTAGGAAGAGTCGGTTATCCGTAATCTTTCTTTCAAATGTTTTCAGCAAGTTGTTCACTATTTAATCCTTTTTTTATGGCTCTAATTTCCTTAGTTTTGTTGATGTGGTGTGAGGACTAATGAGTCTGAATTTTGGCTCATGGGAAAATTCCTTCAAATATTTTTCATATATACATCTTTCAATAATATAAAATGCATTTAGTCAAAATTTGTACATTATATCAGCTTTTAGAAAATCAATTCATGAAAACATACCTCATAAATAAATTTATAACTGTGAGTAAATTCAAGAATTCTTTCTTGCTGAAAATGTAAATGAGATCCTTGAATACTACCACCTATTAGCTTTGTATCCACATTAGTCTTCAATTCTAGTAAATGTGGATAGAGAATATGTGGTGTTATTGTGCTTTTAGTAGATCTTTTGGATCAGTTGGTTGATCCTTTAGATGCTTTTGAGCCGATGCTTTTTGTCACCCATTCCCTTTCTCCATCTATAATAACATTCATTGGTTCAGACCCCTTTTCCATTAATTGTTAAAGTTTTAGCTTGAAAAAAATGGAAATAAATACCTCTTGGTCCACATGTACTCTTACAAGTTGTAACGACCATGTAATAAATGTCCTAATAGCCTTTTCGACCGTATGAATATCATCTTCATCAAGTGGAATAGGTGGATTTGTATTTGGCTCATGAGCTATAGTAATCGTCACTTTAAGATGATCTTTAAGAAGTGGTCTATTATGTATCTTTTCCTTTGAGATGTTGAACACCATAGCCCTTGCTACAAGGTGATAGGTGGTGTTGAAAGATATAAATCATAGTCATTATCACCATATCAAATATCAGTACAGGAAAAGTATCAATGTTTGTCTGATTCACATTTCATGGGAACAATTATTAGAATATTGATTACTATGGCTAAGATAGTTCTTTGAGGGGAATGGCTCGCCTAAAAGTTGTTGGGGGGTGGGGCGGGATCTTCATGCGCTGGTTTTTTTTGAGTTATGTCTTCTCCTTGCTTCCCACCCATAAAAGTTTCTACCAACTCACCCTGCCATTGAAATCGTTCTTCAAGAGTTGCTAGTATTTCTCTCATTTGTTTCAATTTTTCTTCTCTATCATCCATTTGTTTTTTTCTCATAATATACTTGGGGTGTCACCCCAAACACCGCACCTCTGACATGACCGTACTATTCTGGCAGCTTCAAAGATGTCGATAACAGGTCTGCATCCGCTACAGGAGTATCTGATTCATGTGACTGTCAGATATAGGAAAATAACTAATTATTTTTATGTAATAGCAATTTAAAACAAATCTTTTTATCATTTCATACTTACATATATTTCCCAAACTTTTTGTGTGTTTTCATCTACTAGCTTCCATTCCTTATTCACACGTGCCTCCTTCCATAGCACATGATGTGGGATGGATGTTTCTTTGGTTTTAGACTCTTAAATCTACATATAAATATAGAAAAAAAATTATGATGTTGTTTCTTGGCACCTAAAAATATTTCTGTAAATTTAAAATACGTACCATTTTCTTTTCTAGTGAAGTGTACCTCATCCTTGCTTTACAATAGGGGTATGTTGGTTTTGATGCACATTCCTTATTTTCAGTACTAATTTATTGTTCATAAATGAAATATTGACAATCAAAGTGATAAATACACATATCATCAAACAACGTATTATCAACCACAATGTACCTAAAACTTCTCATCCCCACGGTGGCCAATAAATGCATCCCATGCTTCTTGGGATATCAGGTGAGCATATAAAAGGGATGGGTGCAGGTTTATTTTAACTTTGGAATATTTTAGGTGACATTTTGTTAAAATAGTTTGAAAACCTCGATGAAACCTTTTTGTAAGCCTTAGTACATAATTCTTGTGTGAATAATATACTATAAATGTACTCTGCAAGAGATTGAGAAGATTAAGACACTGTTTCATTATTTTATTTTATAGTAAATTAAAGAAATAATATCATAATGTTACCATAATTTCTTCCAAGATCCTAGCCTTCAACCAGGACACAACATGGTGCCATGAATATATGTCAATCGATATGCATTGCTGAGTGACAATTCCAATGTAACTACTAAACATAACCATGTTTGGATTCACGTGTTGGTAACATGCATTCCATCTGACATCAAATTTAATGCCTTTGCTTTTTGCCTTAAGAACTTTGGCTAACACCGTCAAACTATGACGCACCTGTGTTTTCTGCGACGTCAGTCCTTCATCCCCAACCATTTAATCGATATCAACATCATCTATATGTTCATATGAAATGATACCAATTCCACGTGTTGATGGTTTTTTGACCTCAACACTAGGAGCAACAAAAGGTTCAGAAACTTGTTGTTGCTCTGCACTGTGAGCATCCGCAGTAGGAGTAGCAGCATCAGTAGCAACAGCTTGAGAGACTTGTTTAGCCTCGAGGTTAGGAGCACTAGAACATGCAAAATTCATTATCTGTAAAAGTGGTTGAATAGCTAATTTAGATTACCTAAATTCTGTAATGATAAGATAATAACATGAGATAACAAGATCTATATTACAAACAAAATATAGCTTTTTTATTGATTTCTTTTTCTTTTTTTCAAAGGCTAAAGGGATTTGACACCTCTATCGATTATCCAAATCCCTTCATTGTGGTCTCCTCTAACATATAAAACATCATCTACATTGGGACCACTGTGAAATTATTACGATTTACCACTGAAAGGATCATCATCAACTAAATTTTAATCATACCCTTCAGTAGTTTTGGACGATAACAGAACAATCAACCAGTTTTGGTTTGTGGGATCTGGAACATAAAATACTTGTACCACTTGTGATGCCATTATAAACTATTCTTCTTTGTACCCTTCTTTACTAAAATCAACTTTTACAAATCCCAATTCATCTATTTTAACACCACTATTGTTATCAACCCATTTTCATTGAAAAATCGGCAATTGGAATGTCGTATAATCAAACTCCCATATTTTTTTGATAATTCCAAAGTATGACATATTTTCATAAATTGGATTCCTGTCCTTACTACCAGAAACATGCATCGCTTCATCCACAAGTGTAACTCCAATATTTTTCATGCTACTATCTTCATCATGTTTATCTATATATAATGTATAACCATTAATTACATAACCATTTTAATATAATACATACACAGGTGGCTAGCCATCAAAGTCGTTTTGAAATTGAATTCAGATTTTCATCTTACTCCTTAAAAATATAGTCCTAAAACCATCCTATAAACTAGTTATTATGTATATTTGATATACATTTTTCATCCCTTGATGGATTCAACTGCCTAAGAATTTATTTTTGGGTTTCAATATATAGAGAAACCTCCCAAATGTTATGCAAAACATAAAGATGGGTCTGCTCCCGATCTGTAATATTGATTGTCACAACATTTCTTCTAGAAATTCCCTCACCCTCAATGCATCAAGTGTAATGATATTTCAGAAGACCAATTCTTTCCACATCAGATAGGTATTCGGTACAGAATTCAATGGCTTCCTCAACAATATATTGCTCCACTATACAACCCTCTATCCGACTTCGATTTTTGACATACCCTTTCAAAATCTTCATATACCATTCAACAGGGTACATCCATCTATAGTACACAAGACCACAAAGTCGAATCTCTCTCACCAAGTGAAGCGTAAAATTAACCATCGTATCAATGAATGTTGGTGAGAAGAGAATTTCTAATTCACATAATATGATGAAAATTTCTCTTTCCATAGCTGGCAGTTTCACCAGGTCTAAAACTTTGCTACATATAGATTTGAAAAAGAAAAAATGTTTGGTTAATGTATAACGAACATTCTTGGGGAAAATGCAATGTAAAGCTATAGGAATTAAATCGTGCATCAAAATATGGCAGTCATGTGATTTAAAACCTTTTAGCATCAAATCATTCATTGACACAATGTTCTTGATATTTTATGAATACCCCTCTGGAACCTTTACATCATTGAAGAAGTTTCAAAACTAATATATCTCCTCCCTAGAAAGAGTGTAAGCAGCTGGAGGAAGAAACATTCGATTAACACCCTTCACGGGAGACAACTCTTATCATATTCCCTTGTCAACCATGTCCAACCTCACCTTAATTCCATCCTTTGTTTTTCCAGGGGCATTTAGCAACGTTATGATGACACTGTCACATATATTTTTTTCACATGCATGACATCAAGAAAATGTCTAACATACAAACAATTATAGTATTGTAATTCAAAAAAAACTGATCTCTTTTTCCAACTGATTTTTATAAGGTTTTTCCAAAATGGTTTACCAAAAATAGTGTTCACATCTTTTACTTTCTCAAATAGTTGATCACCTATTAGTGGAGACGGTATTCTGCATTGTTCTGAACTTCCATTAAATGATGTCGTCCATGATCGGTACTTATAATGACAAGGTATAAATCAAAGATGTCCTAGAAACATAGTTTTCGATGAATGTTTCAACCTAATTGATTCTGTATCTTCTTCGTACATGGGACACCCTTGAGTTCCTTTAATACTACAGCCTGAAAAATTTCCATAAGTAGGGAAATCATTTATCATCCCATACAACATCGCTCTCAAAGTGAATTATTCACTTTTATAAGCATCATACAATATAACACATGAATCCGACAATAACTTCAAATCCTCGATAAAAGGATACAAATAAACATCAATATCGTTACCTGGTTTTTTTGGTCCTGATATAAGCATAGATAACCAGATAAATTTCTGCTTCGTGTATAACCAGGGTGGCACGTTATAATTTATCAACATAACAGGCCATGTACTGTGAGTACTGGTTTGAAAACCAAAAGTATTCACTCTATCTGTAGATAACGCAAGATGAAGTATTCTTGCCTCTTTTCCAAATTCAAGATACTCATGATCAATTATCTTCCATTTAGGATAGTCATTCGGGTGATGTAATTTCCCATTTTTATTTCTTTTATCTCCATACCACGACAATTGTCTTATAGTTTCTTCACTTCCATATAGACGCCTAAACCTTGGAATGATTGGAAAGTACCATACAACTATCATAGGAATGGATTCATCTTTCATGTATAGATAATCACCACACTTTGTACATTCTGTAATTTATTTGTTCTCCTTGTGAAACAGTATACAGTCTTTCATGCAGGCATGTATTCTTTTAGAAATTATACGCATCAAGCGTAGCATTCATTTAGCTTCATATGTCCAGTTTAGGGGCTCATTATCTTCTGGAAGCATGTCATTCAAGAGAGCAAGTAGTTCGGTAAAACTAACATCACTCCATCCATTGCCTGATTTCAATTTATACAATATCTGTATATCTGAAAATGTGGTATATTTAGTGCAACCAGCATACAATGGTGCCTTTTCACAACTCTTTAACTTCTCTAACAATTTTGTGCAATCACGGAGTTCACCTTCAATTGTACTTCTCATTTCCTCAATACGATCTTCATTATCATTGACATCTGTAATCACATCCTCCATATGGTCTTCTTTATTATCCATATTTGTATTCATATCTGATGATCCATAAAATGTTGTTTTATCTCAGCCAGTAGCTACATTATCGTTTTCTCCATGTTTATTCCAAAATTTAAAACTCGGGTCTATTCCGTGATATATCAAATGTTCTTCCAACTCCTATGGAGTAATTATTCTAGAATAAAAACAATGTAAACACGAACAAAGGATTTGAGAAGAATCCTTTGCGTGATCCTTTGAAAACTTAATGAACTCTTTCACTCTGTTCTCATACTCTATTGTCAAACGATTAACATCCATCCAATATTTATTCATCTCCATCCTATTTGAATCTCAAATATTAGTATTTATGATTCAAATACACAAAACAAGACTTCCAAATATAGTAGAACAAAACCACTTCCTTATAAAAATAGAGATTAATAGAGCCTAACCATTTCCAATAAAGATTTGGAAATCAACAGAACCAGGATAGATGCCCCATTAAAATCAACACACTTTCCAACCCCCTTACCAATAGTTCTAGCACCCACCACCCTAGCAGCAAAACATTAAACATCTTTTTAACCACCCCTACCAGCCACCAAATTCATAATAAAATAATCACATTAAATAGCCCAAAACTAGTGACCAAACTCAAATAAAATGAAAACAAGGATACAATTTTGATGAGAAAACTAATATAGTGGATACATTTCCAAACACAAAGGGGTTCACGGGGGAAACAAATACCCTGGTTTATCCAAAATTACTATGGAATATCATAGGTTTTTTTACCCAAATTAACATAAGAAATAGAAAATTAAGGTTAGTGAACATAAATTTTATCATGAAAATCTAAAGAATATGCAATAACTCTCCCTCACTAACATGGGGCTCTACCAACACCTACCATATTCCTAGAAAATAACTAATTTTTTTTTGAAAAATAGTTTCTTGTACCTATTTCTAATATTACTATAAGAAAAGTATAAAGAATATAGATTGTACCTCCCAACACTCCTGGAGCCTCCTGATAAAAAGACTCTAGTGACTACAACTATCCGAGATTCTAACCACTAACTTCTCAATATAGGAGTGGTCTACTTAGGGGTAGTATTAGTATAATCAAACCAAAGTTCCATCCACCTCATGCTACTCCCCGATCTCCTCCATCACTTTAGTGCTATACAGAACTCCTTTCTCTAGTTTCTTCTTTTTCCTAGGCTATTCGTCAACTACCTCTATGATTGTAGCATAAATGTTAAGAAAATGAAATGTGATATGTCTATACTCATCACAATCATATTAAATTCCTTGGATTAATGGGCTATACTTGAGGTACCTATGAATGACAGTGCCTCCTGAGATGAGACTTGCATCACACACCTACTGTGGGTGGGTGCTACTAACCCTACATCCCAGAAGATCACTACCTTAAGAGATTATGATATCAACTCAAACCATAGGCATAATCATAGAACACTAATATAGTCATCCAAATATTAGTATTACATGTTGAATTACCCTAAAACACTAGAGGTCAGTATATGAATTGATCAGCATAAATTAATGGATTTAATAAGAAGAGCTGAAATACAATTCATCCAAGTGAAAGACATTTACATTCTCTTGAGAATAAATTCATCTCCCATCACGTAATCGGGTTCTCCATAGTGTAGGTGTACTTAACCAAAATCACTTGGCCTGACACACCAAGGGTAGTTTTTTACTAGAGCAGTCTCCATTCAAAATAACAATCTTGATACCCATAATTGGTATCAGGGAAGAATCACTATCTACCCAATGAAGTGCATGGTGTCTCCCCATTTTAAAGAAAAAACCTTATAGACTAGCACCTAGGAACAACTGGTCATAGAGGTTCACTAATTTGACACCACCCTTAAATTATCCTTGACATAAAAGAAAGATGTGTGGAATTTACCATTGATCGAAGTCAAGAAACATCCCACAATCCTAAAAAGAATTAACCACCCAAATACAACTGCTCACATGTTCATACCACTATCTAAATCCAAATTCCTTTTCCAAAGAATACCATTCACCTTTCCATGGATGTGATACTTTGATCTCTTCATCTTCTGTGGCCCTAGTGCATGAAGATTAGAGGCCACTCCATGAACCTTGGTTTAATAATAAATGAACCTAAATGTCTTATAGCCTCCACTATGAACCGTCTCAAGGAGAGATTCAATTTAGAACACTATAACTTCACAAAGACACTCATCATCTCTAGTATATGGGTTGATGCATACGCCATATCCTTACTAAAAGGTAACCATAAGTCTCCCTTATGAAGAATTCCATAATTCCTCGACATTCATAGGGAAGAAAAGTATTCTTCTTGCACACATCACATAAACCATGATCACCAACTAAGGGAAATATAACTTAACATCCACAAGGTTGGATACACTTTTTATATTTGAGGGGTCCTAATCACTATAATAAATAGAACATTCCACATAAACACAATCACCGGCACATCATAACACCCACAAAGTGTAACCAATTAATAATGAGGAGGGTACTATCAAAACTCTTCTTTTTCATGAAGGAGTTTACAAAAAGACCAATTTCCCCAATATATATAAACCCACCATAAGGATGAGGAAAAACACTCAACATTAATAAAATATTCATGTATAATAAGGTCTAGCTTGAGGATGCACGAGAATATCAAACCCTCATACATATGACACTTGGTGAAAAATAAATTCTAGTTCCAAACATCATAAGGACCCATGGGGAATCATAAAAAATCCATACTTTAGTTCAAATCATCTACTAAACAAGTATAAGAATCCACTACGTGTGTTATTTCGTGACATATATTGTTAGAACTCTATGTTAGTTAGCATCTAATCCAAGGGTGGTGATCATGGGGAAGAATCCAAACATCACCATAATGAAAACTACTCTCACAAAACCTATCCACCAAAAATAAACCTAAAAGGAGAAGTGGGAGACATAACTAGAGTAGATCTCACCCACGATGGAGGGAGAGAAGAAGCGTTGAGTGATCAGGGAGCCTTTTGCACTACGTCGGGAGGGGAAGTCATGACTTCGAGGGGTAGGTGCATGGGAGGAGCTGCCACCATTGAGAAATAGAGGATTAGGGTTTGTGGGGAGTCCAGTGGAGAGGAGGAAGTATGGTTTGTGGGGAGGAGGATCCACAGAAGGGGTTTGAGGGGGAGGAGAAGGAGTAGGGCTAGTGGCGGAGCTCTAGCAAAGAAAATATCGTGGGGGGGGGGGAGTTGTCGTAGGGGTACAACACCTTGAGGGATTCAGGGTGCGATAAACAGATGATACAGTGCATTGGATTTTATAAAATATGGGACTATGGTTTTATCAGTGCTAAAAAGGCACTGATAAAGGCTTCCTTTCTCAGTGCTTTTTTAGCGCTTATAAAGAGTACTCTTTATAGGCGCTAAGAAAAAAGCGCTGACAAAGAATGCCTTTATCATCACTAAAATTTTACCGCTAATAAAGGGTTCCTTTATCAGTGCTTTTTTTAGTACTGATAAAAGGTGGTTCTTCCCTTTCCCATTTTTTTAGTAGTGTATGTAGCCATTTTGTTTTCAAGGATTACTACTTGGTATTTTTATACTCACCATTGCATGGACCTTGTTCCCACACTTGTTGTATCTACAAATATGATGTACAAGTTGATATAATTAAAGTGGGCATGGAGCTAGTGGGAGCTTATGAATCTGAAGGTTAGTGGACCTACTACAAAACTGGGTTTATTTAGCACTAGGGTTTTAATAGTGCTTGAAAAAAGCATTGTTAAAACCCCCCCTTTCTCAGTGCTAGAAAAAACACTGTTAAAGGGGGCATTTAACATCACTTTTTTAGCACTATTAAAGGGGTCCATTTATCAGTTCTTGTAACAAATAACTGATAAAGTCACCCCCTTTATCAGTGCTAATAAAAAAATGCTAATAAAATAGGTATTTATCAGCGCTTAAAAAAAAAGCACTGATAAAGGGGGCTCTATATCATCACTTCTAAAAAATTGATGATAAAAGGATGGTCTTTATCAGCAATTTTTTAGAAGCGCAGATAAATTCCCCCTCCATCATTAATTTTTTACTAGAACTAATAAATGGTATATTTTAAAAAAACTCATTAATAGACACCTGTAGCAGATTTTATGGATGTTTGGAGACCATATGGGCCTTTTGGCCTAAATAGAGGTTCTCTAGGGTTATTTTGGGTCATTGAGGCATAGAGATCATCTCAATATTTTATTTGATATGTGGTAGAGTCAAAACAGACACCTGGTTCAAAAGTTATGTCCACTTGAAAGGTTTTTGAATGTGAAAAACCCTTAAAATGACTAAAACCCTAAAAAATTTAAAACCCCTAAAAAGATCACAAATTTTGATCCAGGATATCATTTTAGCTCCACAACTAGTAAAATAGAAGCTTATTAAATGAGATAAAACAACATGATATTTAAATCATGTGATAATAAATGGAATAAAATATATTACAGTTTCAAAAAAGTCAGAAATTGAACTCAAACTTCAAAAGACCATAACTTTTGATCCGAGTGTCAGTTTGGTATCTACTATGTATAAAATTGAATCTTGTGATGATATCTATAACATATATGATCTTTTACTAAGGTATATAAAATTTTTCTAGGTTTTAAACCCTATAAAGGCCCAAAAGGCCTCCAAAAGAGTGGTTTTTGTTGCCAACCCCGGTTTCTTAAAATTCAAACAATTATAACATCTAATTTGGGTATCTGTTTGGATTTTACCACATATCATATTGAATATCATTTCACGAGAATCTATTACATAGGTTGTGTATCTAAAATGTACTACCGGATCAGAAGTTACGGTTATTTCATGGTTTTTAGGGGTTTAGGGTTTTCAGAGTTTCTTAACATTTTTTTTGTTTAAAGGGATTTTAGAGTTAATAACAATTTTAAACAACATATATAAATATATGTGGATTAAAAATATATATATAACTATATATATAAACATATATATATATATATATGAATATATATATATATATAACAAAATATAATGAAATATATATAAATATATAGATATATCATTAAATGTAAAAAGCACTATAGGGGAGTGGAAAAGGCATTGGTGTATAAGTTGTAGGTATCAGTTTAGACACTCTATGGAGTAAGAGGTGTGCACTGGGGGGTGGGATTATCTAAATCACTAATAAAGGGGTGAGTAAAGCATTGGTAAAGGGGGAGGGGAAGCACTGATAAAGGGGGGTGGTGGGCATGAAAAAAAATTATAACCTTTATCAACGAGGCTATCAGCACTAGAAAATGCTGATAAAGCTCCCCTTTATCAGCACTTAAAAAAGTGTTGATAAGGACCCCCTTTATTAGTGCTTTTTTTAGAACTGTTAAAGGGGGCCTTTATCAGCACTTTTTATGGGAACTATTAAAGATAACCCTTTAACATCACTTACATTATTAGTACTTCTATAGAACTGATCAATCCTTTTTACTAGTGATGTTAAAGTCCTGATTTGTAGTAGTGAGCTTAGTTGGTTTGTGGTTGGTGGTGCTGATGTTGAAGTTAGTGTGACATGGTGATTCCCTTCTTCCTAGAAACATGAGGTTGTTTGTAGTTAGGTTTTTGTTTCTTTTATCATTTTCCCCCTTTGTATTAGCATTTATATTATACGCCCTAGGATTTTTGGAAGATTTATGCATGCATATTTTTTCAGATAATTTTATTCTGCATGGTTTCGGTTATTATGAATGGTTAAGGGTGTATATTGTCACAAGTTTCATAGGATAAGGCATCCCATATATGATATTTATACCTTATTGGCACTAGTAACTAGTCCTTATCCTATTAGAGGCAGGTTTGGGTTGACACACCTAACACACCACCGACCCATATGGGGACTCGGTGGGTCGGACCATGTTAGAGTGGTATCAGATCAGGTGGTCCTAGATACAAAGTTTAGTGATAAGTTTCTTTTGAGTTTAGTTCAAAACATATAAGGTGAAGATGCTTTAAGTTTCTTAGGTTTGGTTAATAGACCGGGGTACCCAACTAGGGTGTGGTGGACAACACATTCCTACACAAGTACTCTGATAATCTATTAACTAAGTTGAGTACCTAAGGAATTGGTTGTTGGAGTTGGTGCCCTAAAACTAACTTCTGTGTACTTTATGATAAATTATATTACTATTTTTGAATATTAATAAACTACTTATGACATCATAAATATTCTTCTATGTAACTCAGTATGTGATAATGTCCCAAGATTATTTGCCACACTAAAAGCTCATAGTAGTTCCCCGCTATGATGGGAACCCGGAAGTACTACAGCACTATTCTTAAATTTATGTTATATAGTCAGATTATATCATTTTAGGGACACAAATGATACAGGCTATCATGGTTGGAGTCTCATAGAACTTTTAGGCACCTTATCATGGTGTACACACTTGGTAATATCTAGTAGGATATTATGAGAATGGGACCCACCAGTAGGAAATTCACATTTATATGTGTTATTAGATGTTCCTATATGCGGACATGTGTATTGGTCCTTAAACATTAAGATTATTATTAATGAGTATTATGAGTTTCATACTTTGATGTATTAATGAAAAATGTGATGACAGATGTTCGTGGTGAGGTAGGATATGTTGGGTGTGTCACACGTAATATTGCATTAATGAATAATGCAAGAAAATATTTATCCCTTCTATTCTTTAATGGAATTTAAAATATTAATACATTTTTATGGAAATGATATAACCTAAGTAAATTTATATCCATGGTGTTCTATAGTCAAGTTCTATTTTTTCAAATTCAAAGAAAGAGACATCACGCACATAGGTTGATGGCACCAACATGAAACCTGCTTCATTTGAGCTAATATGCTAAATAGATTATATTACAAATTATGTGTTTTTATGTGGTAACATGTCATTGCAACATTAACTTCTTTCTCTATGGGTTCCTTGGCATGTTTCTAGACACTAACCTTGGACTTTATGCTGCTTTACCTGACGCCACTAAGAAAGACACCTAGAGAGTCACACACTAAGTGTATCTAGAATCTCAGTTAAATAATATATTAATTATTATTTAATATTTTGAATAAATATTATTCATGGATTTAGTTTAATAATTATTCATGTATGCTTGATCACATATATTCTATCACCAGCTATTTGAGAGAATATAATATGAGTGGAATATTTAATAAATATTAATTTTCTATTTAATGAATATAATATTTATTTATTTATTAGCGAATAATGCAGTGATATCTATTTAATAAATAAATAGTAATTATTCAAGGCCTAATAAATATTATGGAGGAATGGAAGACCAAGTTTAATAGTCCAGTGATAAATAATAGATATTGAATATTATTTAATCAAATAATATTTTATTTTAATTCACAAGTTAATTGCATGTCAAGAAATCATAATAATAATATTATTATTAGACATGGGATTTTTATAGGATTAAATAAATAATTAAGGGAACTTTTAAAATTATTTTATTTTAACCCTAGTAATTTAAATATCCAATTACGCTATTTTCTCAAGAGATCCAATTCATTTGTCTTGGTTGTGCACAATGGATTTAGAGAATCATCTCAAGCCTATAGATCTCCCTTATCCAATAATACTCCCACGAACTGAGAGCAATCCTCCTCCATCGGATCAAGGATAATGCTATGGAAGCAGTTCTCAAAGAAATCAAAGGTGGACGACACAAGCATAAGGATTTGTCATGCTGGAACCCGGATAATCCTTTGGTGACATATGAAGATTAATTAAACACTTTTGGATCACTGCTAGAGGAAATCTATATTTGTTTCCTACAGCAAAACGATTGAGGACCATAGATCTGTCACTAGATTCATCAACAAAGAAATAATTCCAACAAAGGTATTTATTTATTTAATTAAATTAATTATAAAAAATATGGGATGATCCTCCCTCTGGTTCCGAAATTATTTCCTTTGTCTGTTATCTTGGATTCAATTCCATAGATTTTGGATTTTATCATCATTTAGATCTCTGGTTGATAATCGATCGTGACAAAAATAAAAGTTAGTCATCACCCATTGCATACTTATGTTGCGCTCAAAACCTATAAGTGGTATCAGAATGGAACATAATTATTTATAATTATTTAAATATCATTGGTTATTTATGCATTTAGAATTTAGTGTTTCAATTCTTGTTTAACTATTCTTTTAATCTGAATCATGATATCTTATTCTTCCTTCTTTGTTTCCTGTAGATATAATTGAAACAATTAATTTTATAAATAGAATAAATTTGAGGATCTCATTTGGAGGTTCCGTGGTTTTTAGGTAAAAAACACAAGACTACATGTCGTGGAACTAGAGTTACACGTCGTGTTGTCATGTTTAATGCATCAAAATTGAGTTCAAAATTAATTCAAGATTATGCATTAATTACATGATTTAAATATACCGTGTGTTGACCATAACATAATGGTGCATGGTCAATGAAAGTAAATCCCATTTAGCCCACGTACATGATGTGTAATCCCTTTGAGTCACAGATGGGATGTGTATTACCATACACAGCCTGTCTGACTGGTGACCATGTAATTCAGAGATGAAACGACTTGTATCCCATTGGATGCATCGTGTCCTCCATTTTTTGAGGTATGATTTACACTCCAAGTCCCTGTATATGTACCTAATATATAATGTGAGAGATGTACATGCCCTGTATCTGAGATGCACACATCATGTACTTATACCAAATTATCCGAATTTAAAATTTGTTTATTTTACTTTTTAATGCTTGAGACATGTAATTTCGTGTGGTTATAAAGATAGGACATTCCATGTGATAGGTTTTAAAATACATAAATATATAAATGTTTAATTAATATCTGTGTATAGCATCCCGCCTTTTTATCACATAAACTTTCATTACATTTTACAAAACCGAGGATCTTTAAGGTTTAGTATCTTGGAAACCAGGAACTTTAAACATGAAAACATAAAAGATTATTCTTAAACACTAGAAAGGCTTCTCCTTATGTTCATCCTTGGTTCATTACTGCTTCTCATAACCTGGGGACATACATCAAAAGAAAGGGTGAGCAGAAGGCCCAGTAAGGGAAACAAGAGAAACATTTTACATGTGAACTTGAGATACTTCAATAAGGTCATGAAAAGAACTTTGAGGCATGAGAAAGAAATCATGAGGAATTTCATAATAAAAATAACATTTTTCATAACTTGAAGATGTGGCTACATCATTTAACATAGACAATCATGAACATATCACCAAGGTCCATCCCCAAGGTGTCATTTGAAAATTACCAAGGTTATTCACCAAGGTATCGTGAAAATTGTAATCTCTAGTGGTTACATCATTACCCAATGCATTGGAGCGCTATCAGGGCGCACCCTTAAATTTTCCTTTATTATAATGTGATCCACATATATCATCATCAAACATTTCATAAATAACCCATATAGCATAAAATAAATGGGTTTCATTTCATAATCATAACGTTTTAAAAACTACTTTAAAGACATGATCTTTACGTCACTTTAAAACCCACAGAAAAGGAAGGTGGGTCTCATGTATGTAAATCCCAGAATTTAAAATAGAACATTTTGGTATATATGTGAATACCCCTTTAGAAGAAAGAGCTTTGAGTATTCACTTAATAATATAAAATAACTTTAGAAAAAGAGAGAGACATTTTGAGACAGAGATTCTGCAGCATAACAGCTATGTTCCGAGGTTTTAGAAGACATTAAAAGAGAGGTGAAATGGGTCAAACATTCATAAATGACCCATAAAATAGTACATGGACAGAATAAGAAGGATAAATGATCATGGTAATGAAATTTCAAGGACATACCATTTGAAATGAAAAACATGGAAGGAAGACAAAAATTAGATTTCTCTTATGAAAGTTCAGCAGCCTAACGGCGTTACTTAAACATCAACAAAAATGATTTGAAAAGATCAAATAGGGTCTCTCATCATGTGAACATAAGAGTTCAGTATGATAGATATAGAGATAATTCCCCAACATAACAAAAAGGAACTTTGAAATAATTGACATGAAAGTAGAACTTCAAAACGAGAAGGGTGAAGAACCACTTAAAAATTCGGCAGCCTAACGGCGCCACTTAAAACTTCAAAATACAGAATTGAAGAGATCAAATGGGGTCTCTCATCATATGAACATAAGAGTCCAGTATGATATATATAGAGATCATACCCCAATATAACAAAAAAAGAACTTGAAATAATTGACATGAAAGTAGAACTTCAAAACGAGAAGGGTGAAGAACCACTTAAAAATTCGGCAGCCTAACGGTGCCACTTAAAACCTCAAAATACAGAATTGAAGAGATAAAATGGGGTCTCTCATCATATGAACATAAGATTCCAGTATGATAGATATAGAGATCATACCCCAATATAACAAAAAGGAACTTGAAATAATTGACATGAAAGTAGAACTTCAAAACGAGAAGGGTGAAGAACCACTTAAAAATTCGGCAGCCTAACGGCGCCACTTAAAACTTCAAAATACTGAATTGAAGAGATAAAATGGGGTATCTCATCATATGATCATAAAATATCAGTATGTTAAATTTAGAGATCATACCCCAACATAATAAAAAGGAACTTGAAATACTTTACATGAAAATAGATCTTGAAAAATGAGAAGGCAGAAAGAATCCGTTACAAAAATTTCGGCAGCCTAACGGCGCCAATTAAAACTTCATAAAACGAAATAATGAGAGTAAGAGGGGATCTCTCATTATATGAACATGAAAAGGGGAGTAGGATGATTATAAGATAACATCCTCCAACATAAGAACATGGAGCATAAAAGGAATGACATAAAAGAGATTACTTGAAATGAAAGAGAGAGGTCAGATCCCTAACCTTAAAATGTAACTCTTAAACCTCAAAGGTTGGGACCTTGAGGGCTTGGGGGCACCTTGGGAGGACTCCTTGGGAGGTATTGAGACCAGAACTTCGTTGGGGAAGAGTGGGGAGTCGAATTGATGAGTGGATGGCTTGGTATTTATAGGGAAAGTGAGGGGACAAGGCATTAATGGCCAAGGGACACCTCACATGTGCTTTTCTCAAACCCATGTGCTCTCCCTTGGCATTTATCATGGAGTTAGGCCACATGGGCCCCCAAAAACAATAATTCATCACCCTTGGCCGGCCAACCCTTAAAATATCTCATGACATCATCATGACACAGCTATGATGTCATTAAACATACCGAAACCCTAAAACTGCATTTTTACTATTCACTGAAAAATTCATCTTTCTCAGAAAAATCCCAAAATTTCACCTTAACTAAATATAGATGCTCTAATTACATTTATGAACTCCATTTTATAAAAATAATTTTCCAAATATTTTTAATTTAATTTTTAAATAAAAACACTATTCATCGAGAATTCATTTTTTTCAGAAAAAACCCCAAAAATTACCATAACATAATATCGATGCTCTGAGTTCAAAAATAAAGTCCTTTTTATAAAAATAATTTTCTAATTATTTTTAATTAAATTTTTAATTAAAAAACACTATTCACCTGAAAAAACTAATACTTGAATAATAATTTATGAAACCGTTATTTAACCATTTTATTGAATCACATTACTCAATCAAGGTGCCTAGATTATTTTAAAACTTTCTTTAAGTGAGATTACTAATCCATTTGGTCAAATTACTAATCCTAATCATAAAATCACTATTCATAATTTACTATTCATCAAAAATCAAGTTGATCTTATTAGACTTCAAATTTCATACTGAACATAATTGTAGGAGACCATTTTTTGAAAATCATTACACATTTTTAATTATTTAAGGTTTACATAAACATTTTTAAAAAATCCTTTTTCTAAAATTCATCAAAAATATGAATACTATATTTATCCAGTCATTTGAAAATTCATAAACTTCATCATAAGAAGAAATCCCAATTTTTATTTAAAACAAGGATTACACAAGGCAATTACGGTCTCGTTACATAACCCCTTATAATACCAACATAGGACCTAAGAGTAAGGTGTGCTAGGGTGATAGAATCTTGGGGCGGCTCAGTCAACATTGCCCGAGTAGTAATTTCTATCAGTTTGAACTTCTCGCGAAGGCGATTCCGTTCTAGCTTCACATGATGAAGTTCGGCTTGGATTTGGTCCAGGGCAAAGCCCAATGGTGCTACCTCCTTCCCAAGCTCTGTTAGATGGGCTTCGATCGGCCCAAGGCTACTAGGTGAGGCCATCAAATCTTCTTTCTATAATAATTAACCAAGATTACTTAAATTTAGAGACAATAATCAAAACATTTTGTTCACGGCGGTCATATTGACCGATGGTCATATAACACTCAAAAACCAATGGTCTCATTTTATTTATAATCATGCTTATCAAATAAAACATTTTTTTTTGAGTATAAAAATAACACATGAAATTAGGAAACCAGATTTATTAAGAAAATTTCGTGTCGTTACAATCTTTCCCCCTTAAGAAATTGCGTCCTCGCAATTTTTTTTAAATTGGGTTTTGAAATTTCATTGAAAGTCCCACATCGGAAAAAGAGTCAGTAACACTATTACTTTAAAAGAAAGAAAAGGAAGTACAAAGGCCACCCGAGTTTACTCATACTAGGATTCCATGTAGGAAACATGGACATGGAGGAGAAAACAAAGGGTAACGTTCTAAAGGAGAGTGATAGAAAACATGATTAGAAGGAAGTTAACCACCATAAAATCCCAAAATTATGATGTGTGTAAGTGGTCTTTGATTACCCAGTAGGAAACGTAAACCAACAACGTTTTTGTTTTACGTTCCTTTTCATAACTTTGAGGAATTCATTTACAACATAGATAAAAAAACATAAGGAAAAATATCTACCTTCATGTAGAGTTTCATACTTTAATAAGCTTCTACCAAAACTAATATTTTCTCCAAACGATGAGCATTCAAAACTACTTGGTCTCATCAAAACACAAGAATCATCTTCTAGAGAATCACATAATCCACAAAAGATCAACTATCTATTTCTTCTATCTTTAAGCATTATCCCAAATTTAGAAAGGGTAAGGTAAAACAACTCTTCAAAAAGAATCCCATAGGAATGGAAACTACTTTTAAATCTTCAAAGTTCCATGGTAATACCCAAAGTTCATCATAGACCATTCCATAAATAACAGTCCTTAAAATTCCTCAAAATAAACCAAACTAAGATTGAAACCCAAATACAAGAAGGATTTGATAACATGGTCTTCTAAAATAAACTTCATTGTTCATCTCCAAACAACATCAACCACTCCTAACATCTTATAACAAAAGTAGCTAACCTAAACATATTTTACCCAAGATAGGTTAATCATTCCCGTAAGTAACCTAAATTACTATAAGTTCACCTTAAATTCATTGATTCATCAAAATATAAATAAACCTTACTGCTCAATGAAAATACCGTAGTAATCTATTTACCTTGATCATATATGGTTCTCAAAATAGTGAACGTCTTCCAAAATAATAATCATATTTTAATCCCCTAATCATCTCTGTCGTATTAATACGGCAATCATAGCATTTCCTATCACATTGGTTGTTGGGACATGCTCTTCCATTTCCCGCCATTAACTAAGAAAAAAAGCTATAGTTAGGGGCTTAAATACTTAGCCAATAATCATGAAAAGAAACTTAAAGCATCTAAGGAGAACATGTAGAAGTAAAGTATACCCTAACTTGTGATCCCCTAGGTTCCCTCCTAGGTTATCCATGATCATATATTCTTATGTGAACCTTTATTTTATTTTATCTTTGTTCCTTTAACAATGGTTCATACTAAGCTTATGAATTTACCAAAGCATATCCCCCGGGAGTGTCGTAACCAAGAGTGCAGCAAGGCCTGTTGTCGTGTACCAGTTCCCGTTCGAGTCTAGCTCAAAGCGGTGTTTTCGGGTTTTACCCCTATGTACATCTGTGCCAGAGCCACCTCTACCTGCTCGTATCCAGACAGGGATGTATTTTCTTGGAAACCCCTTACTCAATACTCACCAAAATACCAGGAAGATTTCCTATATTTAAACTCTTCTATAGGGTTCTTCCTAAAGTTTTTATATCCTAATTTCCACAAATAACTAAACCATCCTTTGATACCAACTATAGCATCCCGCCTTTTTATCACATAAACTTTCATTACATTTTACAAAACCGAGGATCTTTAAGGTTTAGTGTCTTGGAAACCAGGAACTTTAAACATGAAAACATAAAAGATTCTTCTTAAACACTAGAAAGGCTTCTCCTTATGTTCATCCTTGGTTCATTACTGCATCTCATAACCTGGGGACATACATCAAAAGAAAGGGTGAGCAGAAGGCCCAGTAAGGGAAACAAGAGAAACATTTTACATGTGAACTTGCGATACTTCAATAAGGTCATGAAAAGAACTTTGAGGCATGAGAAAGAAATCATGAGGAATTTCATAATAAAAATAACATTTTTCATAACTTGAAGATGTGGCTACATCATTTAACATAGACAATCATGAACATATCACCAAGGTCCATCCCCAAGGTGTCATTTGAAAATTACCAAGGTTATTCACCAAGGTATCGTGAAAATTGTAATCTCTAGTTGTTACATCATTACCCAATGCATTGGAGCGCTATCAGGGCGCACCCTTAAATTTGCCTTTATTATAATGTGATCCACATATATCATCATCAAACATTTCATAAATAACCCATATAGCATAAAATAAATGGGTTTCATTTCATAATCATAACGTTTTAAAAACTACTTTAAAGACATGATCTTTACGTCACTTTAAAACCCACAGAAAAGGAAGGTGGGTCTCATGTATGTAAATCCCAGAATTTAAAATAGAACATTTTGGTATATATGTGAATACCCCTTTAGAAGAAAGAGCTTTGAGTATTCACTTAATAATATAAAAGAACTTTAGAAAAAGAGAGAGACATTTTGAGACAGAGATTCTGCAGCATAACAGCTATGTTCCGAGGTTTTAGAAGACATTAAAAGAGAGGTGAAATGGGTCAAACATTCATAAATGACCCATAAAATAGTACATGGACAGAATAAGAAGGATAAATGATCATGGTAATGAAATTTCAAGGACATACCATTTGAAATGAAAAACATGGAAGGAAGACAAAAATTAGATTTCTCTTATGAAAGTTCAGCAGCCTAACGGCGTTACTTAAACATCAACAAAAATGATTTGAAAAGATCAAATAGGGTCTCTAATCATGTGAACATAAGAGTTCAGTATGATAGATATAGAGATAATTCCCCAACATAACAAAAAGGAACTTTGAAATAATTGACATGAAAGTAGAACTTCAAAATGAGAAGGGTGAAGAACCACTTAAAAATTCGGCAGCCTAACGGCGCCACTTAAAACTTCAAAATACAGAATTGAAGAGATCAAATGGGGTCTCTCATCATATGAACATAAGATTCCAGTATGATATATATAGATATCATACCCCAATATAACAAAAAAAGAACTTGAAATAATTGACATGAAAGTAGAACTTCAAAACGAGAAGGGTGAAGAACCACTTAAAAATTCGGCAGCCTAACGGTGCCACTTAAAACTTCAAAATACAGAATTGAAGAGATAAAATGGGGTCTCTCATCATATGAACATAAGATTCCAGTATGATAGATATAGAGATCATACCCCAATATAACAAAAAGGAACTTGAAATAATTGACATGAAAGTAGAACTTCAAAACGAGAAGGGGGAAGAACCACTTAAAAATTCGGCAGCCTAACGGCGCCACTTAAAACTTCAAAATACTGAATTGAAGAGATAAAATGGGGTCTCTCATCATATGATAATAAAATATCAGTATGATAAATTTAGATATCATACCCCAACATAATAAAAAGGAACTTGAAATACTTTACATGAAAATAGATCTTGAAAAATGAGAAGGGAGAAAGAATCCGTTACAAAAATTTCGGCAGCCTAACGGCGCCAATTAAAACTTCATAAAACGAAATAATGAGAGTAAGAGGGGATCTCTCATTATATGAACATGAAAAGGGGAGTAGGATGAGTATAATATAACATCCTCCAACATAAGAACATGGAGCATAAAAGGAATGACATAAAAGAGATTACTTGAAATGAAAGAGAGAGGTCGGATCCCTAACCTTAAAATGTAACTCTTAAACCTCAAAGGTTGGGACCTTGAGGGTTTGGGGGCACCTTGGGAGGACTCCTTGGGAGGTAGTGAGACCAGAAATTCGTTGGGGAAGAGTGGGGAGTCGAATTGATGAGTGGAGGGCTTGGTATTTATAGGGAAAGTGAGGGGACAAGGCATTAATGGCCAAGGGACACCTCACATGTGCTTTTCTCAAACCCATTTGCTCTCCCTTGGCATTTATCATGGAGTTAGGCCACATGGGCCCCCAAAAACAATAATTCATCACCCTTGTCCGGCCAACCCTTAAAATATCTCATGACATCATCATGACACAGCTATGATGTCATTAAACATACCGAAACCCTAAAACTGCATTTTTACTATTCACTGAAAAATTCATCTTTCTCAGAAAAATCCCAAAATTTCACCTTAACTAAATATAGATGCTCTAATTACATTTATGAACTCCATTTTATAAAAATAATTTTCCAAATATTTTTAATTTAATTTTTAAATAAAAACACTATTCATCGAGAATTCATTTTTTTCAGAAAAAACCCCAAAAATTACCATAACATAATATCGATGCTTTGAGTTCAAAAATAAAGTCCTTTTTATAAAAATAATTTTCTAATTATTTTTAATTAAATTTTTAATTAAAAAACACTATTCACCTGAAAAAACTAATACTTGAATAATAATTTATGAAACCGTTATTTAACCATTTTATTGAATCACATTACTCAATCAAGGTGCCTAGATTATTTTAAAACTTTATTTAAGTGAGATTACTAATCCATTTGGTCAAATTACTAATCCTAATCATAAAATCACTATTCATAATTTACTATTCATCAAAAATCAAGTTGATCTTATTAGACTTCAAATTTCATACTGAACATAATTGTAGAAGACCATTTTTTGAAAATCATTACACATTTTTAATTATTTAAGGTTTACATAAACATTTTTAAAAAATCCTTTTTCTAAAATTCATCAAAAATATGAATACTATATTTATCCAGTCATTTGAAAATTCATAATCTTCATCATAAGAAGAAATCCCAATTTTTATTTAAAACAAGGATTACACAAGGCAATTACGGTCTCGTTACATAACCCCTTATAATACCAACATAGGACCTAAGAGTAAGGTGTGCTAGGGTGATAGAATCTTGGGGCGGCTCAGTCAACATTGCCCGAGTAGTAATTTCTATCAGTTTGAACTTCTCGCGAAGGCGATTCCGTTCTAGCTTCACATGATGAAGTTCGGCTTGGATTTGGTCCAGGGCAAAGCCCAATGGTGTTACCTCCTTCCCAAGCTCTGTTAGATGGGCTTCGATCGGCCCAAGGCTACTAGGTGAGGCCATCAAATCTTCTTTCTATAATAATTAACCAAGATTACTTAAATTTAGAGACAATAATCAAAACATTTTGTTCACGGCGGTCATATTGACCGATGGTCATATAAAACTCAAAAACCAATGGTCTCATTTTATTTATAATCATGCTTATCAAATAAAACATTTTTTTTTGAGTATAAAAATAACACATGAAATTAGGAAACAAGATTTATTAAGAAAATTTCGTGTCGTTACACTGTGTAATGTTCAGATCTGCATATCTTGTATGAGTCGTATTACAAGTTATTACTCTATGTGTATTGAAGCATAACATGTGACCTAAAAATCATATAATTCATGTAATCATCCATAAAGTACATATCCTGAAAGTACATGATAAGTCATGTATACCATATGTCATAAGAGTAAAATAGTATACGAGTATAATAAAATTTGGGTAGAATCGGATGGGCATTCATTGTATTTCCTCCAAGGTACATTTATGTACATGGTTAATTTTAAATGAACATTTTTAATGCTTTTTTAAATTATAATGGATGAGAATATCAAGGAAATTCGGATGAGAATTAAGATAAAAGGATTGATCTATTAAAGATAATAATTAATTGATTCAATCACAATTTATCTTAAATAATAATTTTTAAAGAATTGAATTATAGTTTTATTAAATACATAATTATTTTTATGCATGTGGATGATCATGAGCTATACCATACCTTTTTATATTATTAGTTTCATTTAATTTTATTAAATTAAATTTTTGGCATGCGTTCTTTCCCTCCTCTTATTATATAGGGCATGCATGCTTATGGTTTATTTTATGTAAACCCTTATCCCTCACCTGCGTGTGAGTAAAAGAATATGTAATGGAGGGATCTCCCAAGCTAATGGAGGAGGTTTATGTTTGGAGCCAAGGTGAAACCGATCCAAGAGAGATACATTGGTGGATAAGTGGAAAGCTATAAACACGAACCTTAATTGGTTCAAGGTGTTTTCACCCTAGGTAAACTGTTATTTTATCAACCGCTAGATAAACTAACCATTAGTATAAGCTCATGATCATACCCTTTATTATTTTATTTCTATCAAGTTTCATGGTTATATCATTATAGATATTTTTTTTTGCGATCCCATAATTAATGAAATTAATGATCATGCCAGATATAACTAAAATAAATTGGTTTATACATAAATATAATCTAAGACATGGTTAATCACTTATGTAAATCCACTTAAAATTAACAATCATGTAATAAAGATAATAATTATAAATTTATGAATAAAAGGATAAAATCACTCAATTATATATTAAGTCAGTATAACCTTCCACTACTTCAGTTAAAATCAAACCATAGTTCAATGTTCTTGACTAGGAAAAGTTGGGGTGTTTTTAATTATCAGGGAATTCTAACTTGAAATTTTGGGTTGAATTACTTAGTTCACAATAGGGGCTGACTTCCAAAGTAGGACTTGGTGTAACTGAGAGGAAAGGGTTGGGGAAATCCAATTAAGGATTTCAGGATTGGGGATTCCACTCATCAGATCAAGAAACTGTGAGTGAATGCAGTTGGAATTTGGAATGCCTACCTAACACCATTTTAGTTGCTTGAAGAACCAAAGTTGGGGTAATGAGAAGGGGAATATGGATCATTTCCACTAGAATATCTACGCAATAGGATATTCTGAAGACAATGGTGAGGGATGATGGGTTTTGATAAAATAGTGGGAGACTAATAAATATAATATTTATTTATTTGTCTAAATTTTATCAGATAAAGTAATAAATTATAATAATATTATTTGTAGAAACAACATTAAAAATGAATTCAAAAATATCATTGTGATCCATACTTTAGAAGGAAAACCTTCTCACTGGCACAAATTTCAAGAATGGAAAAGTCGCCTACATGTCATCCTTCACCATGAAATAAAATTGTATGTGTTGGATGAAACTTTTCCAGTTGCACCTCATAATGAGAAAAGTGATGGAGATCTATTTCTCTATGAGAAACATATGAATGATGCTACAAATGATCAGTACTTCATGTTATCACCCATGTCTAATGATATTTTGAAGTAATATGAGGACATGGATGCATATATCATGATGTCTCACATTCATGATCACTATCAAGAGAAGGCGAGACAAGAGAGGTGTGAGATCTCAAATTCTTTGTTCACAACTAAGCTTGGAGAGTCTTCACCAGCTGGGCCTCATGTACTCAAGATTATTGGATACATTGAACACTTAGACATCTTGGGGATTAAATTACTAGATGATTTGTGTACATATCTCATATTTTCATCACTACCTAAAGCCTTCCCTAGCTTTATTGTTAATTATAATGTGAGTAATAATGAGAAGACTCTTTTGGAACTTATTTCTTCAATTTTACAAGTGGATAAGGACATGGGGCATGACAAACCCATGGTCCTTATAGTGAATAAGAAAAGGAATAACAAGGAAAAGGTGCCCAAGACTTATAAACAGTCTAAATCTCCTGAGCACCATCCTTCCTAGAAGAGGAAGATCCAGAAGCAAAGTAAGGAAAATGAGGAATTATATTTTACATGTGGAAAGTCATTCCACTTGAAGAGGAACGACACCCAAAATCTAGGAGAATATAAAGGTGCATTCATTATCGAGTGAAATATTTCTATATCTACACATTGGGTATTAGATATGTCTAGTGGTACTTACATCAGTATCAAAATTATAGTACCGAGTATATTTCAAATGATTGCCAAAGGAGAGGTGGATCTAAGAGATGCTAATGGTTCAAGGCTATCTCCTCTGTCTATTGGGGACTACCACCTCTCATTTCCAACAAGAATTATTTTTTTAATATTTCTATTATGTACCTATGATTACCAAGAACATAATTTATGTATCATGCCTAGATAGAGAAGGGTTTATTTTTAAGTTTGTAAATAAAAGTTGTTTCTTTTATAAGGACAACATATTTTTTGGTATGGAACATTGAAACAGTCGTCTTTATGGATTAAATTAAGAAAACTAAGTTTTGACAATTGATAATGAATCTTGTTCACACGAATCATATAACACCCAGCTATAATATCACCATATTGGTTATGTAAATTAGAAGTATTTGACAAAGCTCTGTCACGATATTTATTTATACTCTTCTGACCAAAAACCACTTGATAGATTTCATGCTTTTTTACAAAGGAAGATGACCAAACCACCATTCGGTGAATAGGTTTAAAGGGCCATAGAGCTTCTAGGATTGGTACACACTGATGTTTATGGATTATTTACAATAGAATCTATAGGTGGGTATTCTTACTTCATAACTTTTTCTGATGACTTGATTAGATATGGGTATGTCTATTTAATGAGGTATAAGTCTAATTCCTTTAATAAATTCAAGTAATTCAAGAATGAATTAGAGAATCAACTTGGTAAGAATATAGAGAAGCTTCGATTGGATTGAGGTTTCGAATATCTTAACCAAGAGTTCATATAATTTATATGGGATTTTGGGATTCTACCTCAACTCACTCCACCTTACACACCATAGTAGAATGGTGTTAGTGAAAGGAGGAACTATACCTTATTAGACATGGTATGGTCAATGATGAGTCTTGCAAATATTTCATTATCCTTTTGGGGATATGCATTACAAACAGTGGAACACATATTAAACCAAGTTCCAACTAAAGAGACAATTGGAATTACTTTCAAGTTTTGGAGTGGAAAGAAACATATTTTATTGCATACACATGTATGGGGTTGCGATGCATTTGTTAAGGCCTTCCCAGGCAACAAACTAGTACCCAGGGGTAAAAAGTGTATCTTTATAGGGTATCTTAAGGGAAAAATTATACTACCTATACAATCCCTTAGAAAATAAAGTGAATGTCACTATAAAAGTCATCTTTCTTGAGAGGTAGAAGATCCTCAAAATGGATAGTGGGATAAATATTGACTTCGATGAAGTTGATGCTCAAGATACACAAGAGTTTGAGAAGGAAAATATTCCAAAGGTACCTATGGAAGAAATAATTCCTAAAATATAAGTACTATGTAGGATCATAAGAGAGGTAAGAGAACTAGAGAGATATGGTTTTCTAGTCACCGAAGATGTTGACTCATTGTTTGTTGACATTGATGAACCTCTCTCCTAGAAGGAGGTAGTAGAGAGCTCAAAATCTTTAACATGGAAAGAAGCCATGAATTTTGAAATGGATTCCATGTATCAGAACCCAAACTTGGTTCTGATACATGGAATTCATTTCAAAATTCATGGCTTCTTTCCATCTCACATATTTTGATCTCTCTATTTCCTCTTTTTAAGAGAGGGTTTCATCATTGTAAACCAATAATGAGTCACCATCTTTAGTTACTAGAAAATAATATCTATCTAGTTATATTACCTATTTTATGATCCTATGTAGTACTTGTGTTTCAATTACTATTTCTTCCCCAGGGACATGTGGAATATGTTCTTATAACAACTCTTGTGTATCTTGATAATTAACATCATCAAAGTAAATCTTTCTCTGACTATCCTTTCTTAGGATGTTCTTCTTCTCAAGAAATATATATTGTCTGGAGAAAGTCACTTTCTTGTCTAAGTGGTTGTATAGGTATTATCCCTTTATTTCCTTGGGATGCCCTATAAATGTACACTTCGTGCCCCGGGGTGCTAGTTTTTTTCAGGAAGGCCTTAGTAAATGCCTTGTAACCCCATACATGTGTGTGTGATAAAATGGGTTTCTTTCTACTTCATGTCTCTAATGGAATTCTATTTTATACTTTAGTTGATACTCATTTTAATTTGTATGTTTTAGTCTGTAGTGTATATCCCCAAAAGGATTATAGAAAATCTCTATGAGTCATCATCGACCTAACAATGTCTAACAAGGTATGGTTCCTTCTTTCACAAACACCATTACACTATGGTGTGTAATATAAGAATCTAGTTATTCCTTTGATTTACATGTCTTTTTTTTCAGGTCGTTTTTGAGAAAAAAGGGGGGGAAATAGGCCAAGTACTAGCTGAAACCTATCACACGACATGGGTTAGGGTTACAAATTGTGTAAACCTAAGTACACATCATGTAGTCTGGCCATGTGTGATTTCCATACATGGTGTGTAGTTATTTTAGAAAGGAAGATAGGATTATCCAAGTAAACACTATGTATTTATCAATACACGATTTTTATTGATGTCGGAAATATATTTTATTGATGTAGAAAGTAATTCAATAAACTTGGGTAAGTAGACTATATACACAATGTGTATGATCAAATTACATGCCGTGTATTTTCTTTTTTTCTTTAAAATAGGAAGTAGCTTCATTTTTTATAAATGGTTAGTATGGGTCACTGGGTTCACAAACCAATAGCTCCAAAGGAATAAGTTCCTCCTGATTCATAGTCCAAACCCCAATTCAAACGCTGTGAGATGTGTTGGAACCTAATCAGTAATCTCTTGATTCCTCTAAAACTGTTCCTCGTAATTTATTTTCTCAACCTAGTTATCAAACCATGAGCATTTATAACTTTTATGTAGATATACTCTGTTCTGGTCCGAATTAGAGACCGTCTCTAGATGAGGAGTGTTATACGAGTATGAGGTAGGTGGTGTATACCTTATTTTGAGTTTTCGCAGACATTTAGGGGTTGAGGATTTTTATCACAACAATGGGTATTGAGAGAGACCCCATTTATTGAATTTTGAATGGATTTTATGCCTTCTGGAATTCCCTTGGGCATTCTCTTACCTTTATTATGCGAGCGAGGTCAGGTTAGAGGTATCCACTCTTTGGGACATTTTGGTAAAGGGTGCCAAAATGGTTATAAATAATTTTTTTAGTTTTAAACTAGTATATTGAAGTTTTTAAAACTTTTTTAAGCTATTTAGAGGCATTCAAGACCTTAGTGTTGTTGTGTTATAGTTGATAGCTTGTGTAATTCAATCAGTTTAAATTGAATTATTTTTTTACAAGTGTTTTAATGTGATAATGAATATGTAGTTATTGAATTGCATGTGTTGAGATCCTTTGGGGTTGTGATGGGATTGACCCGAGGTTTGGATGGCATAGAAATCAGGATTGAGTGATGTTGATCATTGTTTGGGTGTGGCCCAGATTTTCTTGGGTGGTTTTGACCATGGGATTAGGCATCATGGGTGTTAGTTTGAGGTAGTGTGACTACCGGGTTAGGCATGGCTCGGGGTACTTGGATGGAATGGTAATCTAATTTGAGCTACATGGTCATATGAGCATGAGGTGCTAGATATGGTGTGGCTTAGTTTCTTTATTTTGGTGATTGGCGCTCACCCGTGATGGACAAAGCACTGATTGAGTCATGTGCACACAAGTAGACTCTGTGATGAGGTGGTTTTGACTACTCATGTGGTTAGAGGTCCCCGATAGTTTTGGTTTAGGTAATATTGGTTTAGGGATTCTTACTATAGAAAGTCGTGTGGAAGGTGAGGAGCCTTCATTTTATAGAAATGAGGCTATCGGGTTGAGGGCTGAGGCTCGCCATGATTGAAGTTGTGGACCTAGATGTTTATTTGAGGATAAACATCGATTTTACTCCAGTTTTCATGTCATGGGATAACATGATCTTTAGAGCAAGGGTCTATGGGACTAGTTACTAATGTTTTTGGCATGCCTTCGGAACATCGGTACTTGAGACATGAGATGCCAGGAGGCATGTGGTGTTGGGTTACGAGATTGAGGTGTAACCTGAGGGTTCACCAGGACTTTTTGACTACAGGGGTACCTTAGTCCATAAACCAAGTACTCTCTTTGATTTTGAGATTCTGGTGATGGCCGAAGTAGGTGACACTCCTTGGTGGATATTGAGCACCACTAGAGGTTGTGTTTATTTATTTCATCATATTGTTTACCTTACTTAGAGATGCTTGTCTTCTTAAAAACTTATGCAAGGTATGCACCATTGGGGGGTATCCTACTAAGATTCATCTCACACCCGACAAGGTCCCTACATGATGCATGTATAATTTATGGTTTTATGTACAGGTAAAGGATAAGCCTTAGGATCTGGATCATAGTAATGCTTGGTATGAAGATTGGTATGGACCTTGAGGTCATACCTAGCTGGATTTTTACTTTTTTTATATTTCATTTCTATATCAGTATGCTTATTATTATATGTAGCTACTGTGTCTATTCATGGGAACCCTTTTATTATTGACATTGATGACCATATATGGATGCACTCCTTGTTTGTTTTAGTAGTGGTTAAAAGTGGAGTTTAGCGTGATGTTTTTTTACTTTCTTCTATTTCTTCTATTTATCTATCACATTCATTGTTTATTGATAACGAATGTACTTCCACTCTGTGGGTTTGGTTCGAGTCTACTAAGTCAATTATTTCCACTGCATGTTATCTTAATATTCTCGAACTAATATATTATTTATTCCTAGATGGTATAGCCTCCCCACTATACCTGTTTAAACCCTCAATGCTAGTCGGCATCCTTTGGCATTTGGGGAGGCGCGCGTAAGTCAAGTCACCCATGGCCAATTAGCACTACGCGGGTAGCTATTTGGGTTAGGGATGCTACAAATGGTATAGCCTTCCCACTATATGTATGTATGTATGTATGTATGCATGTATGTATGTATGCATGTATGTATGCATGCATGTATGTATAGATGTATGTATGTATGTATGTATGTATGTATGTATGTATGTATGTATGTATGTATGGATGTATGTATGCATGCATGTATGTATGTATGTATGTATGTATGTATGTATGTATGTATGTATGTATGTATGTATGTATGTATGTATGTATGTATGGATGTATGTATGTATGTATGTATGTATATATGCATGCATGCATGTATGTATGCATGTATGTATGCATGTATGTATGTATTTATGTATGTATGGATGTATGAATGTATGGATGTATGTATGTATAGATGTATGTATGTATGTATGTATGTATGTATGTATGTATGTATGTATGTATGTATGTATGTATGTATGTATGTATGTATGTATGGATGGATG